>OX940893.1:26584389-29117008 GCA_954871355.1 Cabera pusaria
ACCATGCCTCGTTCAAATATTTCTCTGCTAAATCCAAAAACATTTCACCTATAGCAATGAATTTTAATGTTTGATCTCACCCCTAATCTTCCCATAAAGCAATACCGTGACTTGCAAGCGCACAGAATATAAATCGTGTCATTTCAAAACCCTAATGGAAAAAGAGATTAAATAATTCAGCCGGAAGAAATTTCGTGTAACGATATTCATAAATAAAAAGTTAACACGTAGACTTGTGTTGTGTTTTTGGTAGACTTTGTTAGAGAACACATGTTGTACCCGCATATAATAATATAAAAGTCGCATCAAAGTTATATCTGCACAAGTTATTAAAATAAATTCCTCAGAAAATTTAACAAGACTTTACTAAGACTCAATCTATATCTATACTAATATTATAAAGAGAGGACATTTGTATATTTGTATTTTTATATTTTTGTATGTTTGTATGTTTGTAATGATTTGGCTCAAAAACTACTGGACCGATTTAAAAAACACTTTCACTAATATATAGAATAGACTTTCTAAATTAAAATGGGCTATATATACCGTTTAAATCATTAGGTACATTCGTGGAGACCTAATTTGCGACCTAAGTCGGTAAAAAAACGATCGAAAAAACACGTTTCTTACGAACGCTGCTTAATTGAAAATAGATAGAAGAATATTTTCTTTGCAAGAGTTGTACAACTTAATAAGACCTACAAAAAAGTCCACGACAGCATATGTCTATCTCTTAAGGTTGACTCACAGTAACCATTTTAATCTTAAAATTTTTGTAAAAAAATATTACATAACTTCCAAGGCCATTTTCAAGTATATAGTATTAATCCTTATCCAGATAATTACGTTAATTAGCTTGGCCACATACTATAGATTAAAATTGTCCTTTACAGTATATAATTCAAATGAAAACTCTAGAAGATATCACGGATTTCACATACACGCATCGCAAAATTAATAAAATATTTGCTCACTGCAAATATTTTATTGATCACAGATTTACCACAGATTTACCACAGATTAGGTCATAGTTACTACGAAAATTTTATTATAGGCTTAGCTATTCTGTATATCCCCACCGATCACAAGTAATTTGAAGTCAATATAGTATAACAATATGATCTATTGTATAAAATAATATTGATCTATATATATAATATATTTTAAACCACCCCGACTGATCTATGTATAATCTTTTCATTAAAAGCATTCCAATGACACAAAACACGACATTTAAAATCTGAGCTGTAAGTTGGTGAGGATTTGAATTTCTGTAGAGTCCAGGACATGTCCCAGCATCAGGTAAATGCATCTATGTTCTTACAATATCGTTGAAGAAGAAGATTTTCGAATTGATCAGACCTATGAAAGTTGATTTCATAGCGCAAACACCTAGAAAAAAGCTCATAGTTTTATAACGATTAAACGAATTTTCATGAATCAAAGCTAAGAACACTCTTGATGAAGACATGCAATCTATTAAACAAAAAAAAATTCATTAATGAAATCAAATCGATTCATCCGGTTCGGTGCTAAAATGCTGCGTACAGACACACAGATACACGATACTCACGTTAAATGTATAATACCCCTACTTTTTGCGTCGGGGTCGTTGGGGAACGCCGTAAGGTTACGGCGCCAAATACCAATTGTAACAGAAGCCAGAAACCTTGGTCTGATTTTAGATGGAGAAATGCGGTTCATAAAGCATGTTGAGGAAAAAATTAGGACAGCTTTTTATAAACTTAAGGTATTATATAACATAAGAAACAACATTTCTCAAGAAGTAAGGATTTTACTGTGTAATCTTCTGGTATTGTCTCCTTTTAATTACTGTTCTGCAGTATATGGTCCCAGGCTGTTTACTAAGACAGAACAAGCCATTCAGAGAGTCCAAAATGCTTGTGCTAGGTTCTGTTTCAAAATCCCGAGAAGAGAACATGTAACCCCATACCTAATCAGGAACAATATTTTAAATATGAGAAGTAGAAGAGTATTGCACCTAGCCTGTCTTACTCAAAAGGTTCTCTGGAATAAGAATCCAGAGTACCTCTTTGAAAAATTAACATGGAAAAAAAACCTGAATTCTCGACATACCCGCAGCCAGTACCTACTTGATCTCTCCCTACCTAGTCACAAAACCAGCGGATTTAGAGGTAGTTTCAAATATAGTGCGGCAAAAATTTGGAACAATCTCCCTCCACCGATGCGTAAGAAAATCAGTTTTAATTCATTTAAATTTAAAGACAAAACATTTATGTTTCAACGCAATAAAAACATATTTGAAGCTACCTTCAAGACCAAATAGCCTAACAAATTAAATCAAATTACACACCGACCCATGCACAAATATACACACACACACTCACACACACACACAGACACACACAGACACACACACACACACACACACACACACACACACACATATACACAGCCAATGGTAAATAATCTCATTATGTTAATTAGTGTAAAAAACATGTTAATTAGTGATAGAAATTATATTATATACTATACAACAATAAACCACGTATGTAAATTCCGCTTACTAGCTAATCGCTCGACGACCAACTCAGCTCGAGCAATGGGGTAGACTGAAAATCAGCCCTGCGTAGACCCATGCATTCTACGCAGAAAAGTGCTGAGTCTATTCCAGTTGCCAAAATATTATTGTGCGTATTATATTTTTGAATGTATTTATCTAGTGTACCCTTTTTTGGCAGTAAATGTGTTTTTATTTTATTTATTTATGTTCTCCTTGGTGGTAAGCTACTTTTTAGGGTTCCGTAGCCGAATGGCAAAAAACGGAACCCTTATAGATTCGTCATGTCTGTCCCTCCGTATGTCACAGCCATTTGATTCCGAAACTATAAAGACTACTGAATTGAAACTTGGTAGGTCAGTAGGTATAAAAATATAAAAGTTTAAGGGGGGGCGTCCCATACATAGAAGTGGCTGAGGGCCCGGTGGCGCAATCGGGAGAACGCTTGCCTTTGATGCCAGAGGTACCGAGTTCAAACCGCCGTGCACCAATGGATTTTTCTATCGAAAAATTTATGTGCGCTCTTCGCAGTGGCCCTCCGGTGAAGGAAAAACATCGTTAAGAAACCAACAACCTCCGCATGGTGGTAGGACACTATCTGGTGTCCGCCTGGCCAGCTACCACCCTCAAGTTAGAAAATCTGTCACCAAACATCTAATGTGTTCCGGCAGCTATCCTTGAGAGCCAGTTCCCATTCTAGGCCTAGCGTGTTTACCAATCTTCGACCGCATCATCCCTTACCAACAGGTGAGATAGTGGTCAAACGCTAGCCCATAACGTATAAAAAAAAAAAAAAAAAAAAAAAAACTGAAACAAAAAAAAATCTTCAAACCTATACATGTGGGGTGTGTCTATGAATAGTTCTTTAAAAATAACATTGAGGTTTAATATCATTTTTTCTCAAAGACAATCATTTAAAATATCTAAAGGCGCGTCTAAAGTGGTAAAATGTGTGTCCCCCCCCCCCCCCCCCTCTAACTTTTAAAGTAATGGAGTGAAAAATCTAGAAAAAAAATATTTTGTGGATCTCAATAAAAACTTTAAATAAAATTAGTTTTTGAGATATAGCGACTGCAAAGATAACTTTGTTTTTCATACAAACTCGGGTCTGTCGGGTCAGGATCAGGGTAACTATCCTTTACGCCAGAGGGCCGTCCAATATCACTACGTAAGTATTATAAAACAAAGTCCATCACTGCGTCTGTCTGTCTGTTTGCAATAATCTCCAATAGCTACTGAAGGGATTATCATGCAGTCAGTATTCACCAATAGCCAGAGAGTTTATGAGGAAGGTTTAGGTGCATAATTCGTTAAGGTTTTGTGTAAATTTGTTGAAATATGACGATAATTGTTAAATATGTTAGTATTTTATATTCGATACAACAAACTGATGCAAATTTTGTAGGCATATATGTTCTACCCGTGCGAAGCCGGGGCGGGCTGCTAGTAATTAATATTTTTGAAACTAAATAAAACTAAATAAACTTATCAAGTTGATGTGCCGCGCGAATCATTATAAGCAAAGTTTGAGATGTCTCCATTCTCTAAAGATGCTCATCAGCTCTCAATAAATTGTGTAAAATATATTTATTTCACCCCGGAGATATATAAAAAATATATTTTTAATCGGTTTAGTAGTTTAAAAAAATCGTAGACATACAAACATACATAATTATATACGGGTTAGTAAATGAGCCGTAAATTGCATAACAAGTGTGATTGCACATCAAATTCGGATGCTCCATTTGGACATAAACAATAATCAAAGAACAATTTTAATTTCGGAAACTGATAATTTAAACTTTTTTTATTATCATCGCGACAGATACCATAAAAATACAGCCACACCGCGGCGTACTGCGATCTGCGGTCGCGATCTCAGTACTTTTAAATTGTTTTCTGATCGCGTTTGGTGTGAACCAGTCGGTAAAAATATTACTGAGCTATCTGATCGCCGCCTAGATCGTGTACGCAGGACACTGCGGTTTGTCCGTACATTTATACCTTACAAATTCACCCGAAATAAACGCAACTTTGCAAATCTACCTTTCCGACCCTCGTTTCCCATAGGCTTATTTTTTCACGCCGTATTATTTCATCTTTTGTCGCAAAATATTCCCTATACACAGAAGTAGGTATGATAAATCATTGAGATAAAATTTTAACGCTTTTCATGATTTATTACGAAAATTTTCGGAGCTATTTTTATTTTCACTGTAATGCAGAGGTGTCGTGGGGCTATTGCTGCGGACGCCATTTTCAGTAATATACATTTCATAATTATTTTATGAGAGGAATGAATATATTTCATTTCAGTGATAATTTTACTTATTATTACGTATTCTTTTGCATAGAGTAAACAAAGAGCTAAAGATCGAGCTCAGTGATGTCCCATAGGTGAGGCCTATGCCTCTACTGATCTGTCTTAGTTCACAGCTGGACATAGGACTGAGATAGGCTGATCGTGATGATGATGATTTAAAGTCTTACATATTGGTGTTATTAATAAATGAATGAAAACCATTTATCGTACACCATATATAAAAATAAATAAGTTCAAAAAATAAATTCTACACTAGTACAAATGGCGGTCTTATCGCTCAAAACGATATCTTTTGGACAACCTTTGACTTAAATATTATGTTTCTTTGAAGTGTTTCACACTTTATATTTTTGTAAATTGTTAAACACAATCCAAAATTTCATCGTACCGACGGGACATGAACCCGCAACCTCCGGAATAACATGTTCCGGTGCTTTTGCCAATTAAGCCACGGTGCGAAGTATCGTTACGACGAAATTAGTGGATTGCATTTTGTTAACCCAATTATGCATTGGTGGCGCCATCTATGACTACTTATTACGTAAGTTAATCATTCGGAAGAATACATTACAGTTTTCAAATCCGACGAGAGATGTTGCACTGCGTAAATCAAATATTATGTTTCTTTGAAGTGTTTCACACTTTATATTTTTGTAAATTGTTAAACACAATCCAAAATTTCATCGTACCGACGGGACCTTTGACTTGACAGTACGATTTTGTCAAGGGCTAAGGTGCACGTTTAATTACTTTGAGATAAATAAAATAAATAAACATCTATTTCAAAGTTACATACATATATTTATTAATAACATATTTGACTTCTTTTTGGTTAAGTTACATTAATTGTTAAGCTGCCGCATTCGGCAGCTTAATAATTAATGTAACTTAACCATGACATCATTATGTCATGACCATTATTTTAGTTCTAAAACGCTCCTCATAATCGCCTTTCCGTTAATAGTATAAGCTTATAATTGCCGGTAGCCCCAATTGCCTCCATGGTTTTATTGAATACTTTAATAGAATTCACGTGTCATTGCGTAGAATATATAACTTTAACGCCAAAGTGGGAGTACAGACCTGCAGTGAATCGACTATAGGACCACACGTATTTTGGAGTAGGAATCACAGGGGGCAAATGCTCGTCAATTTCCTCGAGAAAGAGGGGCTTTTCTTATAGCAATAGGGTGTCAGAATTACATCTTAACTTTATAATAAAATGATTCTTGTTAAATAAATAAAGAAGACTCACCCCAGGTAATGTCCGTTTCTCATGTAGCGCCGTCTGAGCGCTCGACGCGCTATCTGGATTGAAGTATGTCAGGAACGCACACCCTGCAACAAATTAAATAATTGTTACGAAATATATCTTAATTAATGACATTACAATACAATAACCGTACTGTGTTCTGATAGCACACAACCCTTTACAGTCAGAATATTCTAGGCCTACCATCTTCAACCACATCAACGCTTGCCATCAAGAGAGATAGTGGAAAAATGCTAGATATAAAAAAAATATCAAAACAAAGTAAATCAATGCGTCCTTGCATAAGTATCTGATTTAAATCAGATCGTTAAAATTAAAAGCTTCGTAAATTACTCGTATTTGGTCCTGGCAACTTTTGCGACTATAATTACAGATTCTTCGAATGGAAAAATCTGAAAATTTTGATCGAAGGACGAATAATGTTAATGGAAGGAAGGTATAATGTTTTTATCGGTTTTTATACACAAATAGCGAATACCCAAGTCCATACATAGGTATTCGCTATGGCGCTTCCATAAGCGCCATAATGACCATCAAAATATATCAATACGATGACAAAAAAGTTTGAACGAACCAACAATGACAACCGAGGACAACCATCAAAATTCAAAATATAAAAATTTAAATACCCACGCGATAATCCGAATAATGTCGGTATATTTTGTTGTCGATTCAAAACCCTTAATTAAATACGTGCTTCAAATTTGCTACCGTACCGAAGGGACGAACGTTAAATGTTTGACAGGTATGTATAGAACATTTTGTATGGGAAAATGAAATTGTTGTTTTTTATTATCTTCCTTGCAATTTTTCTATATTTTGTCACCGTTTAAACCTTCCCTGGACAACGACAAACATTTCAAGACCAAAATCAGCTAAATCGGCCCAGCCGTTCTCGAGTTTTAGCGAGACTAACGAACAGTAATTGATTTTTATATATATAGATAATTTATGATACTAAGGGTCAGATTATACCGCGACGCGACGTGACGAGACGCGACGCAACGCGACGCGACGTAACAACGCTTCTGGATCCGCGCGGCGCAGCGGGAAGCCGCGTGATAAAAATGATGAACTTTATTAAGTACACAATACGACACACATTTGAGATAATTTGGCCGCCCCGAACTCTCGCTGCGAGTTGCACCGAGTTGCCTGAAGCCGCCGATTAACTCAATGAAATCTTATTGTGTAGTAAAGAAACTTCATTTTTGTATCACTCTCTTAATAAGTGCGCGCCGCGTCGCGTTGAGTAGTGTCGCGGTCTGAACTGACCCTTATTCTCAGTCTTAGCGCTTTAATTAAATATTGCTAAAGCGCATGAAAATATAAAATACTAGCAGCCCACCCCGGCTTCGCACGGGTAGAACATATATGCCTACAAATTTTGCATCAGTTTGTTGCATCGAATATAAAATATTAACATATTTAACAATCATCGTCATATGTCAACGAATTTACACAAAACCTTAACGAATTATGCACCTAACACCTAAACCTTCCTCATAAACACTCTGGCTATTGGTGAAAACCGCATGATAATCCGTTCAGATGCTATTGAGATTATTGCGAACAGACAGACAGACGCAGTGATGGACATTGTTTTATAATACTTACGTAGTGATATTGGACGGCCCTTTGGCGTAAAGGATAGTTACCCTGATTCTGACCCGAGGGTCGTTGGTTCTAATCCTAGCCATATATACCTACTAATGAAAGTTTTATGAGCATTCATGAATCATGGGTTTTGGTGGAATCATTAAATCTACCAATAATTAAAATAGTTTAAAAACTAAAACAACTGACTTCAATGCCCGCGATTTCAGTAGCAAGTTTGAGACGTTTATCGTCATATCTCTGAAGATACTTATCACATCTTAATGAAATTACAATGGGACCACCTCGGAAACGTACTCTACCGATTACAAAAATAATCATTCGAATCGGTTCACAATTGACGGAGTAATTGCGTAACATACACACAAAAAACAAAAGAAACATAAAGACGAATTGAGAACTTCCTTCTTTTTGGAAGTCGGTTGAAAAGTAGCTTACCACCAAGGAGAACATCTGCCGCCGTAACCTTACGGCGTTCCCCGACGCAAAAAGTAGGGGTAATATACGTTTAACGGGTGTATCTGTGTGTCTGTCTGTAGCATATTAGCACCCAACCGGATGAACCGATTATGATTTTATTATTGATAGTTTTTTTTTTGATAGATGTCTTCATCGAGAGTGTTCTTAGCTTTGATTCATGAAAATTCGTTCAATCGTTATAATACTATGGACTTTAATAGGTTTGATCAATTCGAAAATCTTCTTCTTCAACGATATTGTAAGAACATGGAAGCATTGTCCTGATGCTGGGACATCTCCTGGACTCTACAGAATACTCAAATCCTCACCAACTTACAGCTCAGATTTTAAATGTCGTGTTTAAAGTCATTGGAATGCTTTTAATGAAAAGATTATACATAGATCAGTCGGGGTGGTTTAAAATATTATATTATATATAAAGACCATTATTATTTTATACAATAGATCATATTATTATACTATATTGACTTCAAATTGATTGCGATCGGTGGGGATCTACAGAAAAGCTAAGCTTATAATAATATTTTCGTAGTAACTATGACCTATTCTGTGGTTTGAGTGCAAATATTTTATTAATTTTGCGATGCGTGTATGTGAAATCCGTGATATTAGAGTTACTTCTAGAGTTTTCATTAGAATTATATACTGTGAAAGAAAATTTTAATCTAAAGTATGTGGCCAAGCTAATTAACGTAATTATTTGGATAAGAATTAATACTACACACTTGAAAATAGCCCTGGAAGTTATGTAATATGTTTTAACAAAAAATTAAAGATTAAAATGGTTACTGTGAGTCAACCTTAAAAGATAGACATATGCTGTTGCGGACTTTTTTGTAGGTCTTATTAAGTTGATCAACTCTTCCATAGAAAATATTCTTCCATCTGTTTTCAATTGTGCAGCGTTCGTAAGAAACGTGTTTTTTCGACCGTTTTTTTGTCGACTTAGGTTGCAAATTAGGTCTCCACGAATGTACTTTTAATTTTAACGGGATAATATATAGCCTATTTTCATTTCGAAAGTCCATTCTATATATTAGTGAAAGAATTTTTTAAATCGGTCCAGTAGTTTTTGAGCCAAATCATTACAAACATACAAAAATACAAATGTTCTCTCTTTATAATATTAGTATAGAAGTATAGACTAGTATAGATAAAGTTTACTAAAATTTCATGTGCCTAGTCTAAGCTTTTTTCACTCAACACAAGTTTCTCAAATATTGGGAGATAATAAATACTCTTGTGTACTGTAAATAGCTAGAGGGATTTTTCCTCAGTTTAAGTAACTTTATTCTGTGGAAGTTTAGAAAACATCTTCCTTCCTCCATTATAGAATGAACGAAATAATTTTTTTTTGTACCACCTGCCCTCTAATTCTCAATCATTCGAAAGCAAATTCATTTTCGGAAACTGCCACTCCTTCGACTCAGATTTTGCAATTCACAAAGTTACATTCCATAACTTTTGATATTTTCATTCGAAAAAATCTGTGATTCTAAGCGGAATGGTTTCCGCGACTAAATAGCTCACAGAATAATACACATTCGTAATTAAAAATGACGCTTCTGAATTTGAATGTATCCGATTAAAATAAGAATCTCAGTACAATTAAAACTTTCAGTAAGTTATTTAATATATCGACGGGTTCCGGGCTAATTGTATTAAGCGACACTCTGGGCGATATAGACTTTTATACATGTTTGGAATCAGCGAATTTTTCTGCGTCGTTTGAGCTGGGTTTGGTGACGATCGGAGCACTTTTTTGTCGCTTAATACAACCGCATTATTGGGCCCATTTTGTACTGCAATGTATGAAGTGACACAAAATATTGACATGTTTAGGAACTGTGTACTTAAGCTCACAACCAAATACCAGACAGTCGTTTAAACTATTTTTCCTGGAGCAACAATTTACAGGCAAGGTACGTTAAAGCATTTACCCTGACCTTATAAATATATAAAAATGTCGCTTCATACAATTAGCCTCTTTGTTAAATTCTTATCCAGTGTCGCTTAATACAATTAGCTTTACCTTATAATTATACAAGAATGTCGTTTAATACATTTAGCCTCTTTGTCAAATTCATACCCAGTGAAAGTCCATACATTTAGCTCTGTACATGAAATGTAAGATTTTGTCACTTCAACCAGCAGGATAAAAATATATCGGTCGCATAAACTATTTAGGATTAAAACAATAAACATTTAAAGACTATGGTTAAACCTATTTTTCTTATTAAATGTTTGATTTGTAGTGTCGTTTCAGTTATAACAAAAGTAAAGTTCTAGCACTTCAAACAGTTTATCTTAAACAGAATAAAAATAGTATAAACATTGATACAATCAAAATTTTATATGGATTGACAATTATGACGTTGGTTAAAACAATGATTTTGCCACCAACGCGATAAACCGCGCGAATTTAAATACCCCCGGTATCCCGCGCGGGCGCTTCTGGTAGTCTCACACTTCGCCGCGTATTTCCACGCCGCGGTCGATCAAACGATCGCTTTAGTTGACGCAAATCGTGAGCAAGTTCGTACGAGTTTTAGTGTTTTGTGGGATCAAACCGTTGTTGGGTCTGAAACATTCCAATTAAAATTGAAAAATCAATTCGCTGCCTTGGAAACCACAGATGACGTAGACCAGAAACTCGAAGTGGTGGAAATCCTCAGGGATGAAGGGACGAAGTTTTGCGAGAGCAAACGTACGGGCAAAAAGCCCAAACTTTCGGCAGAAACACTTCGACTAATGGAAGAGAGACGAACAGACCCATTGTCAGCTTTGTCAATTAACCAGGTGCGCAACAAATCCATTAAGAAGCTGGGACGACGTGACCTCCGATCCTCTAACACGCTCTAGATTAAAGAATCAATTGAGCAGAATTGGGGGTCGAAAGTGTTTGTCCAACCTCTGGGTAGAAGCCACCTCACAAAGCTGACAACGTCAACGGGGAACATCGTCGCATCCAAGTCGGAGATTCTGTCGGAAGTTGAAGACTTCTACGGCAAGCTCTACGCATCGCATGCTTCAAGGCCCGAACCCAAAACTGAGGATTCTGGAGCCACCTTAACCCGCCACTTCACAGAAGATCTGCCCGAAATTAGCCGAGACGAAATCATGACGGCCCTTAAACAACTCAAAAATGGAAAAACCTCAAGAGAAGACAGAATTACAACAGAGTTTTTAAAAGCCAGAGGAGCTCCAGCAGTTCAACAGCTTCAGCAGCTCTTTAATTCCGTTTTTTTCACTGGGAGAACTCTACAGGCATGGAAAAAAACATGGTGGTTCTGTATTTCAAAAAAGGAGACAAAACACTTTTGAAAAACTACCGCCCGATTTCGCTTCTGAGCCATGTCTAAAAGCTGTTTTCAAGGGTCATCACGAACCGTCTTGCGTGAAGACTCGACGAGTTCCAATTTCCGGAACAGGCCGGGTTTCGAATCGGTTTTGGTACCATAGACCACATCCACACGGTGCGGCAGATTGTACAGAAGACCGAAGGGTACAATCGTCCCCTGTGCTTAGCATTTGTGGACCATGAAAAGGACTTTGACTCAATCGAAACCTGGTCGTTTTCGAGTCCTTGCAGCGTTGCCAAGTCGACTGGCGATATATCGAAGTGATGAGATGTCTATATAATGCCGCAACGATGACTATACAAATACAGAACCAGCGAACAAAAAATGTCCACCTGCGTCGAGGAGTGAGACACAGGGACGTCATATCCCCGAAACTGTTCACTAACGCCTTCGAGGCTATGTTTAAGACGCAGGACTGGAAATATTGCGGCATTAACATCAACGGCAAGTACATCTCTCACTTACGATTCGCAGATGACATCGTCATTATGGCAGAGACGCTGCAGAACCTACAAAGGATGTTGAATGGCCTAGCTGATTCTTCTTGGCGCATCGGTCTCCAGATAAATTTGGATAAAACCAAAGTCATGTACAACGAGCACGTTGTTCAGAGTTGAACAGATTACCGTAGATGGAATCCCACTCAAAATTGTCACTAAGTATGTTTACCTAAGGCAGACGCTCCAACTAGGCAAACACAACTTCGAGAAGGAAATCCAGAGAGGAATTCAGCTGGGCTGGGCAGCATTCGGAAAACTGCGTCGAGTCTTCTCGTCGCCTATACCGCAGTGTCTAAAGACAAAAGTCTTTAACCAGTGCGTCCTACCTGTAATGACATACGGAGCCGAGACGTAGAAACTCACAGTTCTACTGGTTCACTAGTTTAAAGTCGCTCAGCGAGCTATGGAGAGAGCTATGCTCGGTATTTGTCTGCGGGATCGAATCCGGAAAGAAGTAATTCGCCAGAGCACTAAAGTTATCGACATAGCTCAAAGGATTAGCTGAAGTGGCAGTGGGCTGGTCATATCTGCCGCAGGACTGATAAACGTTGGGGTAGGCTTGTCCTAGAGTGGAGACCGTGAATCGGCAAACGTAGCGTAGGACGTCCTGTGATCAGATGGAGCGACAACATACGCAAAGCGGTGGGCAGTGACTGGAAGAGAAGAGCCGAAGATCGGGCTCAGTGGCGCATCTAGGGAGAGGCCTACGTCCAGCAGTGGACTGACACAGGTTGATGATGATGAGGTAGGTATAAATTAAAAGGTACATACATAGGGCGCCTACATCCTATGTATGTACCTTTTAATTTATCAACGTTTTAAACGCCAATTTCTTCAAACTTCATTATTCAAGTGGGATTACAAACAATTTATTTAAAAAAAATCAGTCGCATAAACTAATTAGCCTTACATGAATAAGTTTAAGATATGGTATTTAAATCAATTAGCTTAGGTTTGAAATATGACCAACTCTTTGATTAAACCACTTAGCTTAGATCCATTATTTGCATGCCTAGGCGGTTAAGTCATTTAGCTTGGAACAATGAATAATAAACGTAGGCGGTTTAGCTAAATGACTAAACCACCTACGTTTATTATTCATGTTCATTATCTGGAATAAGAAACAATAATCATAGGCGGTTAAATCATTTAGCCTGGCACAAAAAAAAAGTAAAATATTGGTCATTTTGTATTAAGCGACATTTATCTTCGGTAAAAATAGGAATATTAGAAAAAAAATTAAATCAGATTATGGGGAATATGTTATAAAAACCGTTAAATCCTTCTTTTTTTAAAAATAATACTATTTGCTTATGTTATATATATATTTTTTTAAATCGAAACTTTAAACTGCTCTGGTGTAAAGTTTCAAAAATGTCGGTTAATACAAATAGCCCGGAACCCGTCGATATAACTTACTAGAATTAATAAAATAATATATATATTAAAAATCCGTATAATTATGTATTAGATCTTCTTACAAAATTTTACGAGAATCAGTTGAGAAATTAGACCTGCCATAGATCAGCCGTGCATCCGGATAGACATACGAAAACGAATCTGCCCAAAAACTGAACTTAAAGTAACGGAGACGCTTTGCTCACACTTCGCGCTCACTTGATCAATAAGACAAAATTCTTAGCTATATTACAATATAATTTTGCAGAGATGTTAAATGCAAACAGCCATTTTTTATGGTAAAAGGTAACAGGACAAGCGAGACGCTCGCCTGATGGTAAGCGATGACGTCTACCTATTACAGATACAGCGGCATGCAAAATTTTGGACTGCCAGAATTTGGCATGTCACTGCACACATGTTCACCACCTGTTCACCTTGAGACATAAAGATGTTGAGTCTCACATGCCCTGTAATTTCACTAGACATCTTGCTATTTCAACCGAAAAACATTCCTATTTCACGGCTGAAAATTAATTGGCAAAATGGTGGTATCGTCCCAGGCGGACTAGCAGAAGTCTTACCACTACAAAAATTCTAAAATCATCCCAGTTTCACCCTAACGCTCTAAATAATTAAAACTATAACTTCCAACTGAGCTAACTATTAGGTAGGGGTAGTTTACAAAATAAAATTCCACCGCGTAATAGCAATAGTTTAGCAGAACCGCGGCCGGCCTCGCCAAAAGCCAGTGGCGTATGGGCGTAGATTACGCCGGCTTAGATACCGTCCGCGCGGAAATAAAACGGGCAACTACTAATTAGGGAGGGCCGATGCAAATTCGACTGGCCAGGAATTAGCCATGGTGATATCCATCGCTGCGGTTTTCGGTCCACTACGAATGAACCAAATGTTGTGTTCGGTAAATGAGGCAGTAAAAGGATTTAAAATTGCAATTTTGTTGAGAGTCTAATGATGGTTGATAGTGTTGCTGATATTTTGAACAGAAGTAATAAAACCGATATTTGGTTTAGTCCAATTATTCGGTGAAATTACATTTAGAGGCCAAGAAAGTATTGTAGCTCTGATAGAATTGTACGTAATCTTCTTACAAAATATCACGAGAATCTGTGGAGAAATGCGAGCTGTTGAGGAGAATAGCCAAACATCTAGACAGACATACAAAAAGATTTTTTGCCCAAACTGAAACGGCTTCGCTTGCGCTTCGCGCTTGCTCGGTCAATTATGAATTATTTAAAATTACATAAGTGATATTGTTGTAATCAACTCCTATCCTGTATCGCATATTATCATTATAACAAAAAATACATTTTATCAGATTAAAGATTCTTCAAAGACTATATAATTCTTATGAACATACTAGAAGTGCCCGCAGCTTCACCCGCGTCAAACATTTCCTTCATTTATTAAAAACGTTTCTTTCCTAAAAACCTTTAATTCATAAAAAAAACACATTAAAAGAAGAATAAGCCAAATTAGTTCACCCGTTTCCAAGTTAGGGTGCGTACAGACTATATAACATAACGTTGTTATTGTTATGTTATGTGTATATGTTAATGTGGACACGGAATGTTATAAAACATGCTATATGCTATTATAACATGTTGTATAACATTCCGTGTCCACATCATCTGAAACATGATAAATAACAATGTTATAACATGTTATGTATCATAGTCTGTACGCACCTGTTTATTTAAAGACTAGCAGCCCGCCCCGGCTTCGCACGGGTAGAACATATATGCCTACAAAATTTGCATCAGTTTCTTGCATCGAATATAAAATATGAACATATTTAACAATCATCGTCATATTTCATCCAATTCACACAAAACCTTAACGAATTATGCACCTAAACCTTCCTCATAAACACTCTGGCTATTGGTGAAAACCGCATGATAATCCGTTCAGTAGCTATTGAGATTATTGCGAACAGACAGACAGACGCAGTGATGGACTTTGTTTTATAATACTTACGTAGTTATATTGGACGGCCCTTTGGCGTAAAGGATAGTTACCCTGATTCTGACCCGACGGTCGTTGGTTCTAATCCTAGCTATATGTATATATATGTATATATATAACCAATGAAAGTTTTATGTGCATTCATAAATCATGAGTTTTCGTACAGTGGTAGTGGGATTATTAAATCTACCAAAAAGTAGGTTAGACACCAAGGAGAACATCTGCCGCCGTAACCTTAAGGCGTTCCCCGACGCAAAATGTAGGGGTAATATACGTTTAACGTGTGTATCTGTGTGTCTGTCTGTAGCATCTTAGCACCTAAACGGATGAAACGATTTTGTTTTTATTATTGATAGTTTTTTTTTGTTTGATAGATGTTTTCATCGAGAGTTTTCTTAGCTTTCATTAATGAAAATTCGTTCAATCTTTACAAAACTATGAGCTTTTTTCTAGTTAATTGCGCTATGAAATCAACTTTCATAGGTCTGATCAATTCGAAAATCTTCTTCTTCAACGATATTGTAAGAACATGGAACATTGACCTGATGCTGGGACATCTCCTGGACTTTGCAGAATACTCAAATCCTCACCAACTTACAGCTCAGATTTTAAATGTCGTGTTTAGTCATTGGAATGCTTTTAATGAAAAGATTATACATAGATCAGTCGGGGTGGCTTAAAATATTATATTATTTTATAGGTATATAGATCATTATTATTTTATACAATAGATCATATTATTATACTATATTGACTTCAAATTGATTGTGATCGATGGGGATCTACAGCATAACTAAGCTTATAATAATACTTTCGTAGTAACTATGACCTAATCTGTGGTTTCACAGCAAATATTTTATTAATTTTGCGATGCGTGTATGTGAAATTCGTGATATTTTCTAGAGTTTTCATTTGAATTATTTACTGTAAAGGACTATTTTAATCTTTAATATATGGCCAAGCTAATTAACGTAATAATCTGGATAAGGATTAATACTATATACTTGAAAATATCCTTGGAAGTTATGTAATATTTTTTAACAAAAATTTTAAGATTAAAATGGTTACTGTGAGTCAACCTTAAGGGATAGACACATGCTGTCGTGGACTTTTTTGTAGATCTTATTAAGTTGTACAACTCTTGCAAAGAAAATATTCTTCTATCTATTTTCAATTAAGCAGCGTTCGTAAGAAACGTGTTTTTTCTATCGTTTTTTTACCGACTTAGGTCGCAAATTAGGTCTCCACGAATGTACCTTTGATTTAAACGGGATAATATATAGCCTATTTTCATTCCGAAATTCCATTCTATGTTAATACATAAATGTGAAAGAATTTTTTTAATCGGTTCAGTAGTTTTTGAGCCAAATCATTTACAAACATACAAAAATACAAAAATACAAATGTTCTCTCTTTATAATATTAGTATAGAAGTACTGTGTAATTTTTTGAATAAATAGACCATTTAATCTTGTTACTCTATACAAATTTGAATCCCCGTTTCATCTTCTTAAAGGGTGAATTTTGGAAAATCCTTTCTTAGCGGATACCTATGTCATAATAACTATCTGCATGCCAAACTTCAATGTAATAGCTGTGTGTAATAGATCAGTCAGTCAGTCAGTCAGTCACGTTTGCCTTTTATAAACACTGATGGACTCATAAACAGTGTCAATGTTCAAGACGCCTTTGAAATAAATATTATAGCCAAGTATTTACACTTTTTATACAAATTTAAATTGAAACTTATAGTTTGGTTCGTTAACTTCATAACAGCGTAGTGTCATGTCCTTAAGTGTAAGTTTGTATACTGGAAAAGATCATTCAATTAATTCTGAAGTAATTCTGAACTTTGATGCAGTTTATGAGTCCGTCAGTGTATATGTCGCAGGCAGATAGCTTAACAAGCCGTTCAATAAACAGCCTAGCCACTTTACTTAACAGCGCCGTTCAACTAGATTCCTGAATAATATCCAGCCATTTGATTAAACAGCTAGGCAAATTACTTGGATCGATGACGTTTCATTACTTGCCTAGCCTGTTCATTAGTCTAACACTAGGAACAGTGCGTGCCACATATATACCGATACAAAACTAGAATACCCTACAGCAGTGATATTTCTCATGAACATGATAAATATTTCCCCAACAAATGTACCGTAGCAGTCTAAAGTCTGGTCACGAACTGGGATATCATTTCATTAGGTCCCGGGAGACATGATACCCGCTGTGTATAAGCTTTGTGAACGAATTGTAATTAGTACTGTGGCTGTGATATACTCGGATATATTATTTTTAGGGTTCCGAATCCAAAGGGTACCAATGAAACCCTATTACAGAGGCTTCGTTGTCCTTCCGTCTGTCCGTCTGACACCGTCTTCTTAACTGTAATATGAAGATATTTGAAATTTTAACAAAGTATGTATATATATCCTATGTATATCTTATACGCACTAAAACAACAAAATACTAATACTTAAAAGAAAAAAAATATATGAAAGGTCCCCATACAAAAAATGCATCTTTTCGGCGTTTTTGCTTGTTTTTTTTTGATATCTTATTGGCTAGCGTTTGACCACTATCTCACCTGTTGGTAAGTGATGATGCAGTCGAATATGGTAAGCACGTTAGGCCTAGGATGGGAACTGGCTCTGTTCTTATGAAATTCAAATTTTAAGCTTCTATCTATTCCGTAATAGATAATAGAAATTTGCTCATAGTGTATGTGTAGCTGCTATAGCATAAAATAAAAAAACTTTAATTAATTAATTACACTAATTAAAGGTATTTTAGTACCTTTAATAATAGACCCTTTAATTTTTACAAGAGACTTATGTTTCCGGAAAATTTTATTCAATCGGAACCCTATGTGTGGGAGTCCGACTCGCACTTTGCCAGTTTATTTTATATATCTGCAACTCGCCCCGCCCCGGCTTTGCTCGGCTGCAATGTAGATACTCATGTGGTGTTAGTATGGAGTCACTGTTCCAGTACATTATTTTGTTATATTCAAAAGAATAGCATTTTCGATGAAAACTCTCAGTGGGCTTGATTTCTTTCGACATCTTAAAAAAATTATCGTCATATTTTAACCATTTTTTATTTTACAAAAAGGGGTGTTATATGCTTAACTAGTATGTGTGTGTGTGTTTTTGTCTGTAGCACTGTGGCTTTTTTAAAGATGTGAACCGATTTTACTTCTACTTCTTTTACATAGAACTGTAACAAAAAAAAACTTTCATCAAATCTATTCGTCTATAGATAAGTTTTTAAAAATAACAATTAGGGTTCTAAAACGATGTTTTCTCAAAGTAAATCGTTTGAAAGATAGACACTTCTAAAGTGGTAAAATGTGTGTCCCCTTCTCTAACTTATAAAGTAAATAAGTGAATAATCTAAAAAAAAATATGCTGTAGACCTCAATAAACACTTTCAATTAAAATTGGTTTGAACGAGATATAGTCAGCAGTTTTTGAGATATAGCACAAATTTTCAAGGCGCAAATATAACTATGTCATTCATACAAACACTACGAAAATCAAAGTTATTTTTTAGCTGGCGAAAAAATATTGCATTATTGTACGGAAACCTACGAGTGTGAGACCGACTTGCATTTAGCCAGTTTATTTGAAGTTACAATAGATAGAAAACGCGATTTAGTAAAAGATATAAAATCTCTCATTGTTGTTTTATACTTTACACTATAAACTTAACTTTAAATCACACTCAAATCTCAGTTCACACTGAAAGCACAAAAATTATGAGTTGGCAACGAATGTACCGGAAATGTATAGGCACAGGAAATGAACCCGTTAGCGCAATCCAAGATGGCGGACCGGAAGTGGACGGCGATTTATTCTCGCTGGACCATGTAGGAAAAGTGTGCCTGTCATGTGAATTATGTTAATTTGTTTTGATCATGTTCTATTATCGTTTACCATCAATATGTTTTGCGTCTGAGTACTTATTTTTTTAAAAGAACAAAGTAAACTAATTAATTTAGTAAGCAAATAAAATAATTTAAAATATATTTTGGACATCCATAATGGATACATCAAAGCATTTTCATTTAAGTATACTTTCTAACTACATAAATTATTTAATAACGAATAGGTTACATAAAATTGTTCCAATAAATTTGCAATTACACAAAATAAAAATTAATAAACACATTTTCATACTATGAACATATTCTTACCACATTAAAATACTAATCAACATTTATGGCTAAGAAACAAATCCAAATCGGTACACTAGAGAATCCGCAAAATCCCAACTTATTTACTCCGCAAAAGTTTCCTTCTCTCAAAAACCAATGAAAAGATGCAACGCTGCTTTTTCCATTCAACCTAAAGCGTCTTAAAATTCCTAACTAAATTATGTGATTACAAACTTTATAACTATAAGGAGAGAGTCTTATTCTCCCCAGTGGTTGGAGTAGTTTGCGTCTTTTAAAAGTTATGGTATAAAAAGTTCGCTTTCAGTTTTACATTGTTGCTTGAAATTAGTTTCAGTTGAATGTCAGAGATAGAACTGGGTGTCACTCCTGAAACTTCCAAGTATTCTAAGTGGAATCATAATGATAAATTGGAGATAAGGCTTTTGTAGCTCTTTGTCATATTCAAGGTAGACAAAGAAGCACCGAAGTTTGAGAAAGTAGACATAATTAATGACTGAGAAGAGACTACGCTTTAGCTTTAAAATAAGAAAGTTGCAGCCAATTTACTTGAAAATGGATATCACGTGGTTTTTGATACTTTTAAGTGCAAAATATGTTTAAAGGTTTAAGGTTTTTAATAAGGCGATGTAAAATTATGAAGAGGATTCTATCATTGCTTTATTGTTGTGAATAGTTATTTTATTAGGCTTTTTCTTGGAATGCGTAAAGGTATCAAGTTGAAATTTTTAATAAATACTCGAGTCTATGGTCTTTTTCAGCTGTAAAAAATTTAAACTTCTAAGTCACCGTGATCAAAAGATATGATCGTTTATGTAGAATTTTTTGCGTTTTTACAAGGAAATCAAAAGCTATAGGGTACTTCTCATTAACTTAGAATCATGAAATTTGGCAAGAAGCAAGTCTTACAAAACTTATAAAGGAAAAATCTGAAAATCATAAATATGTAGTTTAATACAAAATAAACTGGCCAAGTGCAAGTCTGACTCGCACTCGCAGGGTTCCGTAACACAGTAAAGTGTTTAAAAAACTATAAAAAAACATAGTGTTTTTATGAAAAAAAAGTTATAATTGCGGTTACTTTATCTCAAAACCTGCTGACTATATCTCGCTCAAACCAGTTTTCGTTGAAAGTGTTTATCTACAGAGTATATTTATTTCTTTTAGATTTTTCACTCACAAGGTCAAATCTACCATCTACCCGAACGAAGCGATCTGCATCTTCGTCCATCATGCAAACCGCCAGGGCATGGAATGCTCTGCCCGAGTCTGTGTTTCCGGCTAAATACAAGTCCAACTCGCACTTGGCCGGTTTATTCTGTTAAATATATTTTTGTTTTTACCACTAAAACAATTTTTGTACTCAACAAAAGATCCAAACAATACATATTCATATAAAGCAACTCAAACAGAATCTCGTTCATAAGCAGAAGTTCCGAAACTGGTATAAATAAAATTCGGTAAGCTTCCCAGTATATCAAAATATTAAAACCGAATTCCAGCAGACAAAAATTTAAACTCCTCATTAGGGGTACCTACACGAAATTTGGAATTAATTTGATCCACATTTCGGCTTCGTCGGGCGCAGTGCGATGTCACAGTAAAATTTTAAACAGTAGGTTTAATTGTCAGCTGTGATATGTTTAGTACGACTCGCCTTGGCTTCGGACGCGTAGAGCATATACGTCTACACTTTTTTGTATTAGTTTGTTGCATCGAGTATTAATTAACATATTAAACAATCATCCTCATATTTCAAACAAATTGACACAAAACCTCAAGAAATTTTACACCTAAACTTTTCTTAAGTATCAGCCATTTTCAATAATAGACAATAATAGAATAATAGAGCTATCTATCGGTCAAAACCGCAAGAAAATACGTTCAGTAGTTTTGAGTTTATCGCGAACAGACAGACGGACAGACGCGACGAGGACTTTGCTTTATAATAATGTACTGACATTAATCTCTTTATTTATTCTTTTGGATTATATTCCGAATAACCACGGCTGCCAGTTCAGTAATAAATTAATTAATTTTGATCAATATCCCATTTGCTTTTATCGACATCAAAACCATCCTTCTGTTTTTCAACTAGACACTGCCTCCCAGAGTCGGCTGCGATGTTAAGGCGCAGCTATACCCCCGGCGAAATTGCATTATCACCGTGCCTTAATTAGTCTCCCAGGATTAATAGCTTGTAGCCAAATATGTTCTATTCGATATCGGCTTGTGAGGCTTACACTTATATTGATAGTAGACTATTTTAGCAATAGTTTTTTTAAGAGTCAGTTTCTATTCTAGGCCTATTCTTCGTTCTTAGACCGCATCATCACCTACCATCAGGTGAGATAGTGGTCAAACGCTAGCCTAAAAGATATTAAAAAAAAATCTTTCTCGTAGTAGACATTTTATATATAACCAGGTCATTTGTCCCGAACACTTGTAAAATGTAGAACGAGCTGCCGTTTACTGTTTACCCACAGACATAGATAATAATACTACGTATAGAACGGACACTCTGTTTCTTCCACCAATTCCGGGCTTCCTCACCCCGCCACCGACTTGGAGCTGTTGAGGAGTTGCGCTGAGCAAGGACGCCACACGCGTACGACTATAGAACAATTACTACTCACGGAGAGAAGAACATCAACTTCATACATTTATGTTGGGACCAGTAGACACTGGAGGTTCAAACTTACGTAGGTTCTTATTACGTAGGTATATAATAAACACTTAATTATATTAGTATACCTACCTACATATTCGTATTTTAGAATTCATTTTCATAAATGAAACAACGATATATATATATATATATACTCGTGCGTAAATAACGCTTAATTTGTAAAATATTTAAAAAATCTTTCACGCTTAAACATTTTTATAACACAGCAATTGGGAACTTGATGTAGGTACGTAGTATTTATATTCTCTTTACTTGATGTCGCTCTAACGTGCGAGCAAGACACACGACATTGTTTCGTACAGCTCTGGCTGGCCGCCCAGCACAGAATAAAAAATAGTTACTGTGGTGCAGTTTGTTCTATGCAAGTCAACTGGACCTGGAGATGATGGTTTACGAAATAGCGACTAATATTTTTAGTGTTAAAAGCTTTTTGGGTAAGTGTACAAAAAATATTCATACGGTTAGTACGTAGTAGGTATGTACGAAGTAACTATTATATAATCTGTGATACGGTGATTACGGGCGACAACCTTAGACATCACGCACACAAATGCACGTATAGAAAAACGACCCGTGTGTAGTGTCTGTGTCGGTGTCACAGTGTCGGTCGTTAAAACGCTAGTTTGTGTGGAGATAATATAGGAGATAAAATTACCATGGTACCACACTTGGGATCTCTCCTTTCGAAAAAAAAAAGAATAATCGAAATCGGATCATAAACGACGAAGTTATCCGCGAACAAACATAAAAAAAAAAAAAAAAAAAAAAAAAAAATATATATATATATATACGGTCGAATTGAGAAACCTCCTCCTTTTTTTGAAGTCGGTTAAAAAATATGTTTTAGGCACGATAAGTCCCGTATTTTTAATAAAAATAAATTTAATATTTATAATTATAAAATTATAATGTGTGTACTTAAGGAATCATAATATTTACGTAAATAAATTATTAATTCAAGTTTTTATTAGTAAGAGCCTCTCATTTATTTCATTTTACAAAATATAATAAAGAAAAGACAAAATCATAATGTAAACAATAACGAATACTGTAACAATATCAAATACTAGTTGTATACCTAAAGACCAAACGAGAAATAATCCTCAAACCTTCCTTGAGCTTGTAGGCTTAACTGATAAGTCTCTTATTTACAGGCCAAAAGGAAATTTTCTCATTTTCTAAAATGTTCTACAAAAATATAATCCACTTGGTGCTCGATCGGCCTACTGCTGTACGTTCATTTGTTTATGGGCCTGCAACTTCCGCCCGGCAATTCTCTTTGCCAGTTTTAGGGTTCTGTAATGAAGGTTAAGTCGAACGGCAGTTTGATTATACTCGTATTCTCATTTTCGGAGTTTGAATGTACAATATTGTTCGTTGTGAAACGGGACATACACAAGCTTTGCCTATTGACCACCACTTTGCCTTAAACACAATCCAAAATTTCATCGTACCGACGGGACTCGAACCCGCAGCCCCCGGATTACACGTCCAGGTGCTTTTGGCGTGGCCAATGCATAATTGGGTTAACAAATGCAATCCACTAATTTCGTCGTATCGATGTATCGAACCGTGGCTTAATTGGTAGAGCACCTAAACGTGTAATCCGGGGGGTGCGGGTTCGAGTCCCGTCGGTACGATGAAATTTTGGATTGTGTTTAACAATTTACAAAAATATAAAGTGTGAGACACTTCAAAGAAACATAATACTTTGCCTGCAGTCTGGTAGTCCGCCTGGGGCGACGCCACCACTTTGCTAATTAAATCAGCCTTGAAATAGGAATGTTCTTCGTTTTGATTGGCAAAGTGTCCAGTCAACAAGACAGTTATTAGACCTACCGGTATGTATGGATCTGAGTGTTGGGCGGCTAAGACGTTAGAAGAAAAGAGATCCATTCTTGTGACTCTATACATCCATCTCAACATTCGCATCTCCGCTACAGATGCGAATGTTGAGATGGATGTATAGAGTCACAAGAATGGATGAAATTCGGAATGCGATTTTTTAATATCTGATAAGGTGATAAGCAAGCGTTTGACCTCTCTCTCGCCTGGTGATAAGCGCTGTGGTCGATTATGGTGAACCAGCTAGGTCTAGAATGTTCTGACTCTCAAGAGCTGTGCTGCCGTACCAGCTGTAATTCATTTCTGAAACCTAGATTGCGAAAACAAGACAATTAATATTGCATTTATCCATTGTATAACCATAATATATTAATTATTATACATTTTGTCATGGGTGTGACTGCAAGCATCAGTTATTAACAAGAAATATTTGAAAAAAATGTTTTTAAACACAAGCTTGTACATAACCTAGAGGACCAGAGTAAGTCAAGACAAACCCAACGAGCCCAAATACGACGGGTATAAGATGTGTAGTTTAGGAGTTCCTTTGGCCACCTTCCAGCTCTATCATCAGATCAGCACCATGCCATCATATTATTGCATTGTCACGCGATTTACACATGTATGAAAAAAGTTCAGCTCAATCGGTAACCGGGAAGTGGATCAAATTTTTGCAAGATTTGATGATAAACATCGGCGATGACATGCATCGGGACAGGTGAAACTAAATAAAAGCTTGGAACAAACAAAATCGATTTGTCAGCGAACCCTCACTTCGTAAATGAAGCGCACACTTAACAAAATAACTAGTCTTAACAATTTGCACATTGCTACCTGGTAGTTTACGTTTCCTTTAGATGGCAGATTTGTTAGCTTTTTACCGTTGCCAACGTTTTTTCGGTTGCAAGCGTTTTTCTTGTTAATTACGTAATAACACACTGGATTCCGCTGGTGTTTTTTGGCTTTTTATCGTATGCGGCTAGAATAACTTTGAGAATATATTTCGAATATTATGTTTCTTTGAAGTGTCTCACACTTTATATTTTTGTAAATTGTTAAACACAATCCAAAATTTCATCGTACCGACGGGACTCGAACCCGCATCCCCCAGATTACAAGTCCAGGTGCTCTGCCAATTAAGCCACGGTTCGATACATCGATACGACGAAATTAGTGGATTGCATTTGTTAACCCAATTATGCATTGGTGGCACCATCTATGACTACTTATTACGTAAGTTAATCATTCGGAAGAAATCATTACAGTTTTCAAATCCGACGAGAGATGTTGCACTGCGTAAATCAAATATATTTAATATGTTTATTAATATATTTAATATTTGATTTACGCAGTGCATTGAATGTGGCGCCCTCTACAGGGCCACAAGTCCGGAACTTAAAAAAAAAATTCATCCCACCCCAGTGTGTGGTATCGTTAAATAGGGATTTAAAAATTAAGATAAGGTTTAGTACATCATATTTTTGTCAGGCGTAGTGCTAGCGAGATATATCCCGCCAAGTCAAGAAAACTAATTTTTACCCCACGGCGTCACAAAGAAGCAGTTGGGAGGGTTATGGGTTTGTTGATCGCTGTGTATTTGTAAGTATGTTGACATGTATACATGTATACACTTATGCAAAAACCCCAAAATGCTTTAAATAAAAAATAAGTTCAAAAACTAAAATACCCACTACTGAAAAATCACTAAAAAGTACGAAACAAGAAAATATTCTCATCTGAGATTGCTTTGTAAAAACTATTCAATATGTATCGTGCATTACATAAACAACTTACTTGTAATAAATATTTTATTGTATTTCATGAATATTCTTAGTGGTGTTCATTTACTAAGAACTCTGCTATATCTTTATCTTATCTCCAGACTTTAATTAGAAGCTAGAAAAATATGTTTATGTCTCTATCACTGACTGAAAAAAATAGTGCTCACCTGAAAACTCTGACTTGACTGTGCCGTGTGGCGATATTTTCTTGTCATGCCATCAAATTCAAAAGAAACTGTATGAATACATTTATTAAAAAACACGATTTAAAATAATGTAATGTTTGACTTGGCGAAGTACTTCCTTGCCCCCAGATTCTGGTTTTAAAATCAGCTTGCAAGGCTAATGACGATAGAACAAAGTCATGTTGCCAATCGATTTGCCGAGCTCGGGTATAATGTACGGTACCAGCCTGTATGGAAGACGGGTAGGAATAGTTGCACATTGGGAGGTTTATACTGAAGTCAGTTGTCCACAGCGCCAATTTAATTCCTATTTCTGTCTTTCAATTCCAGACAAACATGATTCCATCTTAGACTGAATCATCTTAATATCAGATGAGAAATTAGTCAAGTCTGTAAAACACAATGAAAAAAAACTACGTCTTGCCTGAATTTC
This sequence comes from Cabera pusaria, assembly GCA_954871355.1. Lineage (NCBI taxonomy): Eukaryota > Metazoa > Arthropoda > Insecta > Lepidoptera > Geometridae > Cabera > Cabera pusaria. Next base: position 26,610,984 of record OX940893.1, read on the forward strand.
ACTATTCTGAATCAAACGAAACTATATTCCCAATCCAGATACAAGACCCAATATCAATACCAATCGCATTCACAAAACAAAAGACTGACGGCCAACACATACGAACAGAGGAAAATAATCACAAAGTCATCTAACCCGAGGTATTCACAACAAAAGGACAATTCACGGCTTGCACCGGCAGCTCCGTTCTCACGGCTAGCTCCGGCCATTTCGGCCGAGGACTTAATCCGGCCGGCCGGTGTTAGTATTCTTTCGGCGGAGCGCGGAAACTCTGAAAAATTTAGCTTGAAAATTTTTGAAAGTGTAATGATACTCGGTCTTGGATTTTTCTTGTTTTTCGTTCTGCTGCAGCTGGATTGGAGTTTTGGAGTGTGGATTGTTGAGATTATAGTTTGGGATAAAATGTCTGTTTGTGTCCGCAGTGCGAAAACTTGGTTCAATATTGATGAGTTTCAAATTTCAAATTTATTTATTTCATTAAAAGTACATTCTTAGATATATACAGCCATTTCCGCTAAACTAGGTGTTGGTGACACCTGTATTTTGGTAGAGTTGGTATTTGTGTTTTATCATATTTAGGATACATTGAAACAATGACCATTTTAGTGGTTAAGCGAAAAATAATAATTATTATGCAGTATATTTTCAGTTCATACGTGAACGTCTGTCATTCTACGTGTCTGCTAACGATGAACTCAAAACCAACGAATTTCATGAAGTTGTCATATAGACAGAATGATTCATGAGGAAGGAATTCGTTAAGATTTTGAGTACATTGTTTGTAATATGACCATGATTAAATATTATGTTTCTTTGAAGTGTTACACAGTTTATATTTTTTGTAAATTGTTAAACACAATCCAAAATTTCATCGTACCGACGGGACTCGAACCCGCATTACGTAATAAGTAGTCATAGATGGCGCCACCAATGCATAATTGGGTTAATAAATGTAATCCACTAGTTTCATCGTATCGATGGATCGAACCGTGGCTTAATTGGCAGAGCACCTGGACGTGTAATCCGGGGGGTGCGGGTTCGAGTCCCGTCGGTACGATGAAATTTTGGATTGTGTTTAACAATGACCATGATTGTTGATTCATACTTGACGCAACAAACTGATGCAAAAATGTAGGCATATCTGCTCTACCCGTGTGAAGCCGGGGCGGGTCGCTAGTATATAATTTAAAAAAAGGCAACATAATTCCATAATACTTAGTCATATTCAGCGAATAAAAACCATTATTTAGCGTACTCATTCGACCGAATTCGACACATCGCGCCTGGCCAATTTACACTCGTTCGGAAAGTTTCAGCAACTCGACTGTTAACTACCTAACTACTGGAACGAGTTGGGAGTGTTTTCCTATTATGATAGGACTGGATGCGTTACTCTCCTATCAATTCTACGGGTTTTAACCACAAAATGAGGTTTCATATATCCTTCGAATTGTATTGTTGCTGAACAAAGTGTGCATAGAATTATAATTAGAAGTCGTTTACGAAACGAATAAAACCGACTTTGAATACCGCGCTAGTCATTTGCAGTACCAAGTTTCAGTGGAGTTTATCTTCATATCTCTGGAGATACTCATCGGTTCTTGATAAAACTACAATGCAACTAAACGGGAAGTATACTCTCTAAATAAAAAAAGGTTAATAAATGACAAAGTTGTTAGGTAATAAGCAAACAAAATTGAGAACCTGTTCTTTTTTTGTGAAGTCTGTTAAAAATACGATGTTTTCTTTTCTCAAAGGGTTTGATTTGTTTTATAATACAAACAGGTAAAAGAACAAAGGTAGAGCAAGAGTAAGATTATTTAATAATAAGTTTAGATTATTTATATAATTACATAATGTATCTATGAATCAATTTTTAGGGTTCCGTACCTCAAAAGGTAAAAATAGGAACCCTTATATCACTTCTTGACCGTCTGTCTGTCTCTCTGTCTATCCGTGTGTTACCACTGATTTTCTTAGGAACGGGTAACCCTAGCAAGATGAAATTTATACTAGATATCGAGGTCTATAGTCCAAATTAGGTGTATAAAAATCAAGGTCCTGAATCAACACAATAAAAAGATATGGGTAAATTTAGATTTTCGCGAAAACTTGTAAGTACCAAAATATTAACCTACCTTAATTTTCAACTTTTTTATATTTCGGAATTTTTTTTTACATGTGCTGTAAGACCTTTCTTATAACCAAAATTGACTGTTTTAGGTCAACCGGAAGTACCCTGTAGGTTTTGTGTCAAAAACCTATAGGGTACTTCCCGTTGACCTAAAATGATAAAAATTTGGCAAGAAGTTCAAGTTCTTACAGCACAAATAAAGAAAAAAATAAAAAAAATAAAAAAGATGAATATTCAACCGAATATAAGGCGAACCCTTTATATAAATATATATACATAGTTGAGCCAATTAGAATTGGCCTCTGAGTTATATGAGTGCTCATACAATTTAGAGGTCTAGCTTAATTGGTACTAAACAACATTGGTACGGAAGCCTCGGTGGGCGAGTCCGACTCGAATTGGCCGGTTTTTTCAATTTATCCTCAATTATATTTTATTTATTTACTGCGCCTTATTGGTACTTGTTATTAGTGTATTACTATAATTCCATACATTTATGCAGTGCTCTAGTGATAATTTACAAGGCTGCAAGAGTACTCGAGTCGAGTACTAATTCGAGTTACTAAGAATTTAGTACTCGACTAAACACTTACCGGTAATATAAAGTCAATGCTTAAACAATATTGCCTCAGCGAAATTATAGCTCAGACGTTTGTTTTTCGATGTTTTACAATTAAATTAATTATGGAGATTAGTATTTAATTGGACCTCATTATTATGTATTTACGAACATGTAGACATTTTAATAACGCAATTATCGAAACCGATACCAGTCACGGGATTAACTCCGGCAAATCTCTCGAATTATTCCCGCAATTAAGGGAACTTTCAAGGCGTTTCTCGGACAACAATTATACCGGGATTATGTCCGGACTCATAACACTGTCACAGCGTTGAGACAGAATACTACTTTAGCTGCAATAAAGTTGTAAATAAAATAAACGTAATAAAACTTATTCACCGATATTCTCAAACAATAGTATGGGGCAATTCCAATGGGGCAATGCATTATTAACAAAACTTGTTCGCAATAACCACCACTTAACGTTCGTCAAAATCTTCTGATCCAAGAGAATCAAGAAGAAGAAGAAGACCCGTATTCACGGGTGTTTTTTAAACAAAACAAAACACAAATTTGAAATATAGTTACAGCTCAATGCTTCCATTGGTAAGAGTACTATTATTTATTCTGTGGTACAGGTACCTCTACCTAATTATTCTAACGCAAAAGTAGCAAGACTGTTTATTAAATTTTGGTATTGTCAGAGTTAAGTAACCATTTAAGATTGCTCACTTCATACAACATACATTATTACTTTTATGGTTGCCAGTATCTCGTGATTCCACTTATTATAATAAGAAGTGTATTTTTAACCGACTTCAAGGACCACTGGAAGAGGTTTTCGATTCGATATTTTTTGTATGTGTGTTCACCGATTTCAAAAACACCTGGACTGATTTGGGATTTTTTTTTGTTTTTTTTTTCCTCCCTAGAATGAAATTCAAATAGGAACACTATTTGAATTTCACCGCGATCTGATCAGTAGTATCTCCAGAGATATGGAGATAAACATTTCAAGCTTGGTACTGAAAATAACTAGCGTGGCATTTGATGTCTTTTCTCTTAGTTTTTAAACGGCTTTATATTATAATAATATAATGCAAATTGTATAGGAATCAGCAATCTATAACGTGACTATGTCTAGTATTGGTAATATATGTTACTGCTTTCTTACACTGTGAGCACGTCCCATAGCACAGAATGTACCGTTAAATAGGTATAATGTGCATGGGCGGGATTAGGTGCCGGATCATATTATCCTTAATTGTGTTTTTAAGTACAAGTTTATGGGACGGATTAAGGCGCTTGTTTCCAGACGGTTATGGGCGTTGTTTCTCATTTAAAAATGTTTGATGGGTATTTTGTCTGAGTGCAAAGGTTACTACAGTTGATAATTTCTATGCCTAGCGTTAAGTGGTCTTAATATTAACTATGCTCATACGTATATCGGCGTACTAAATATACTATTTGTTATATTTTTTTTAGTTTATATTCAATTGGATAAAATATCAGATTAAATTCACAGAGACCTTTAGCTTTTTTGCCTTTAAAATCTTAATACTTCCTTTTCTTATATTCTAGTTCAAACATAAAAACGTGATTTTAATTACTAATTAAGTCAACACATCAGCAATTTTAAACTTGAATGTATAACTTGCATGTTTCAAATGGTTTTAGCAAATATTGTTTGCAGTTGATAACCTTGTTTTAATGACAATGCCAGGTGTGATATTCTAAGAGCCCCAATGGCGCAATAGTGGGCGCATTTATTTAAAAAAAAAAATCGTAAGTCATAAAACAATAATACATAGTAATCGTGTCATTAGTATAAAAATCCTACTTTTGCGCAAAGAGATAAACAAAAAATATGTCAAGTGAGAACAGCCATCGCGCCACACCTACAATGTCCCAATATCATTACGCTATCTTCCAAACCCCCCTTTATTTTATTAGATAGTCAATAAAATGCTCACTGTTTTCTTTCTCGCGGACATAGCAGTTTGACACTTTTATTGCGATCATCCTATTGAAATGACGAAACCGCCGAATTTTCGGTAGAGAATACTAGACTCTTTGGCGTAGAGCGTAAGGTAGGACTTTGTGTGGTGTATATTGATTGAAAGTAGGGGCCTATAATGAGACGGTCAGCAGTTATTGATTCCCGTGGTTCCATTAGGCTGGGCTCGGGAACGGTGTAGTTTAATGAACAGTTGTTAAGCTTAGGAGATTATAAGATACCTAAATATAATTTTCTGAAATACTCCAAACACCTAACACTTTTAAATAATATTTATCAGTAATTGAAAAAAAGCTTCTGGTTTGCCTTTTAGAACAAAAGTATTATTCTATATATATAAGATCTAAACAAACAAAAAAAACGAATATACATAACATTTATTCAATTGTGTTTGAAAAAAGAAATATAAGGTAATATGAAAGAATTTATTTTAATAGCTACGATTGCCATTGATAAAAATTGGGTACAACAAATTTAAGTAAAGAATTCAAAATAAAATTATCGTTAGGACTTTAGTTAAAAAGTGTATAAATAAAATGACATTTTCAACACTTCGTTTTATTAAAAGCAAACATTTTTAATTACTTTTAAATTGGGAGTTACTAAAGCAGCTGCAGTTATTGTGATTGATCTTAACGTTAACAATTTTCATATCGTCTATTACCTTTGTCGTAAGCAGCGAATAGGGTTTTCATATATTTATATGAATCTACGAATAATTAATATTAATCTTCAGAGCTTGGATACTGTATCCCACAGTACAGGAGTGCGGACTCAGCTGGATCTCCGATACCTACCGATTGTGATCATGCTATATGTTCCTGTTAGCGGTTTGCCTCAGTTCTCGGCTTGTACGCCAGGAATTAGGCTGTTCTGGTAACTGTTAGATCGTAACATCACTATTATATAGATATGAACACGTACAGATTGGTAGGTTTTCTGATCACCTGGACGATATCAAAATCGTAGGTTGCCGAAACACAGTGTTAGAGAGTCCAGCATAATTCCTAAAAAAATAACATATGCAAGGTGTTTAATGACACTTTGCATTTGTTTTTTTTATAATCACGTATAATTATTCTTTAGCACAAGCGTCCTTTATACCCATAATCTGAATGCCAACTTTCCCGACATCGTCCCCTCGTGTAGCGCTGGGATGACTACGGCATAGCACTGACGTCATGGCGTAGCTGATGATTTCATAGTGTAGCACCACAAGGTTCAACACGTATTTCTAGTATTTATCATAATAGATTGACGAAACTAACTTGACATATTTTGTGTAAAGATAAATGAGGACCTGAGCGAAATGTCAATTTGAGCTCAACGTAATTTTATGTTTAGGTTGAATTAGCATTAACCCTGTGAAAATGTAATTTTATCGTATTAAATATCTAGGTTAAAATTTAGCAAATAAATATGTAAAGTACGTATCATTAAAATTAAATTAGAATTCAAACACATAGAAATTACAAAACTTTTTTTTTAAAATTTATTTATTCATACATACGTTCATACAGTTGTATTTTTTATTGTGCTATGTAAACCAATAGGTTTGTGGTAGCACTCACACTCATCTGGGTCGCAAATTACAGTTTACTTATTAAATTTCTACATAATGTATGGGTTGAAGAAACAAATCAAACGAATATATCTAATAAGAATAATATACAGAATTAGCATGTAGGCAGATCTTTAAGATATAACAAATTGAACTCACTGATGTCTTATAGATAGAAGTAAGTAAATATTTAGGTAGGTACTGACTTAGGTGGCCTAGCGTGAGTTTTAACATTTAATATTATAGTTTCTACCTAGTTTTCAATCTAATATTAATATTTGATGTGCACAAAAATGTACAGAAAACAATAAAATATACTTATTATGTACCATTATTATTCCAGGTAGGTAATGTTCACTTCCTAGTTACTTGTGACATGTTATGATGTTGTTTATGTTATCGTATCGAACAACAACAGGTTTGTCGTCATCACACTTTCTTGCTAGTATTTTGCCGGATTGGAACCAAATGTGCTTGTAAATAGGCCGCAGTTTTTGATTAGCTAACCAAAAAAGGCTTTTATTAGCTTTGGTTAGCGCACGCCGAACTATAATTTTGGTTTTTCTTGTATTTAACGACGGCTCAGCAAGTACTTGGTCAACAGTGAGGTTTTCCTTTCTGGATGCCTTAACCCAGGCCGTAGTTTCGTAGGCATTCGATAATTCGACCTGCAGAGGTGCAGGTATTTCGCTTTTACCAGCCATACGTTTTATTCGAATAACTTGTATCTCATCTAGTTTGAGTTTATTTGCGACCTGCGCGATAATATTGCGACTGTTTTCACCTTCTGTTATCGGAATACCCACTACTTCGATTTTATTGTCCAAGAAGCTTTGTTCCATCCCTCGAAAATTATCCTCTAACACTACAACTTTTGCTTCTAAATCCATGTTTTTCTTGGCTAATTGTGTATTTTTGTCCTCCAGCTCACTCAATTTAGTATCATACTGTTTCATAATTTTAAACAATTCATCAACTTTATGTTCGAAACACTTAGATAGGGATTCAATTTCTACTTTGAAAGTTGTTTTCATTTCTTTGGTCATTTCATCGAATAATTTCCTGTAATTAGCAAAATTACTGCTGTTAGTATCTTCCTCCTCGTCGTCAGGAACTATAAATATTTTTTTTGGAGGTGATATAATTTTACATTCCTTGCAGGTCCAGGCTAGACATTCATTTTGACGAAGCGCTGTCAGCTGCTTTCCGTTAAGCCCAGTGCATACTTGCGTATGGTGCACCACGTTTCCACAATCACAGCACTCTAGCCCAGGACATTGTGGCATTTCGTAAACCACCTATTTCATGTTCATATCATACATATACTCTTTTGTATTAAAATAATTTATTTTTCATATTACGGAACGTTTTCAAATTTGAAAAAGGAAAAACTATGATGGATTAGAGGAGGAAGTCAGTCTAGGGGATTCGTTTTTGGGTCTGGACGAAAAAATGTACGAATAATGATGAAAAAAGTAGAAAACAAGATTCTGTAAGCAACAAGAGAAAATGAAATTGATGGATCTTCCAATCACAGAGTACTTTATATATACGCTTCCAATGGTTATGGTACAAAATCTTCTACGATGAATTATCTCTTTTACGATGAAATCGCTAAAACGGAATTGTATCCAGAGCCTTCAATGAGATGTATGAAGATGCTGAACCAAGTGTCTCTGACGCTAGAGCGGAGGCATGCACATGCTCTGAAGAACGTCAAAGCTCAGCTGCCAAGACGGGAGTCAGAATGCAGATACGACCAGTTATCACGACACTGTGAGCCAAGTATTTCGACGATTTTGATTGAATAAGTTATTATTTCTTAAACCGATATGTCTTGTAGTATGTAAATAATCTTATGTTAAAAATGTTACGTAAGCTTTTATGTTAATAAAACATGTTATCAATTATAAAAAATTTGTAGGTACTCCTAGTATAAAATGTACACAACTTGTATATTGTGATTACTAAAAGAAAGGAAAACAAAAAAGTCTCTTAATAGCCGCATTAAAGACAGCATATTTTGCAATAAAATCAATATCTCAGTATCATATGCTTCATAAGTATTTGTAGAAATTACCGTCACAGTAATAATACACACATCAACACTGTCTAGGGATATTTTGTAAAAATTTCTTAAACTCATAAAATACTGGGCGGTTTAAAAGTATTTTAATGAGTGCTTATTTTGTAGGTCTTAGTGAATGATTCTAAATTTGAATTTGATAAAATAAATTAAAAACAAAAAATTTGCGAGGCATAATTGTAGCGAAGTTCTAATGTTTTTATTTACCTAACCTAGTTTTTGGCATTTTTTTGTTTCAAATTAAAGTTTTAATAAAAATTATCGGTTAATTTCGAATTTATGTAACTGTATGCATCATGCAGCGGCGCCATTTAACGAGAGACGAGATGTTAAGGGCAGTAGGCATGCTTCAAGCTGGGGCTACTCAACGGAGTATAGCCGAGGAGATTGGAACAAGACAAAACGTGATATCAAGGTTGTGGTCACGTTATCGTACTACTGGTGAAGTGGCTGAAAGGCACCCAGGCGGGAGGCACATAACCATACAAAGACAGGACCGGTTTTTGCAAGTGGCCGCGAGAAGACAACCTAATGTTACGGCCATGCAGTTAGTTCAAAGGCTCCAGTCTGAACACCAGTTGCTTGTCAGTGACCAAACTATGAGAAGAAGACTGCATGAGATTAACCTTCATGCTCGCAGGCCGCTTCGTACTCTAGCACTACGCAGAGGAAATCGCGGACGAAGATTAGAGTGGGCTCGAGAACATTTGCTCTGGGAAGATAACCAATGGTCTATAGTGCTGTTTACCGATGAGTCCCGATTCGGTTTTTATCCTGATTCACGAAGAGTACGTGTATGGCGAGCTCCTGGACGTAAGAAGCGTCTGCAACACCCTCAGGAAGTCCATCCATACCACGGCGGAACAATTATGGTTTGGGCGGGTATTCGTGTTGGTGGAAGAACAGACCTCGTTTGGATCAGAAACACCATGACTGCAGAAAAATACCGAAATGAGGTGCTATCACCAATAATCTATCCCCATCGAATGCAATTGGGCCAAGCTTTTACGCTCATGCACGACAACGCCCGTCCGCACACTGCACGGGTGGTGACTAGCTGGCTACAGGAGCACAACGTGTCGGTCTTAGACTGGCCCGCGCAATCACCAGACCTAAACCCCATAGAGCACGCGTGGGACATGCTCCAAAGAAGGGCTTTGAGGAATTTTCCTCCAAACGTTGCGACTGAAGAGCAACTTTTTTTGCATCTTTGCAGGACTTGGGACAATGTCTCGCAGCAAGACTTTGATAACTTGATTCGAAGCATGAAAAACCGTTGCAGGACCGTGGTTAACGTCATGGGTGGTTTTACTGACTACTAATTTTTCGGATAACTGCAAAAAACCCGTAAATTTCGCTTTACTTTTATTTTTTTCTTAATAAGACATTTAGCTTTAGGTTTACCATTATTTAAATTTTTGTCATTATTTCAATAAAAAATATTTACGCAAATTAAATAACTTTGTTTTATTCTAAAGCATAGTCTGATAAATGGGCTCTTTAAAAATATATACCTGTTGTATGTTAGTTGTAAAACATTTCGAATAAATTGAGAAAATCAGAATATCCTTAGACAGTGTTGATGTGTGTATTTAAGCCGAACAAATTTAGCCGAAATACAATCAATCACACAGCGAAAATATTCACAAGCAAACACAAAAACGCTAACGGAAAAACATAAGTCTATAATGCTTGCATCCCAACCATTTTCGCACCAACATTTTTCTTTTTCCCCTAAGCAATAAGCTCCAAATATTCTTTCAAATTTCCCCTCAAGCGACCTACATTTTAAGCCTCTGAAAACGTCGCGGTACAAATTTAAAATTCGGCTCGTCATTAATCATCCCGAAGAGGCCGAAAGCCGAATGCTCCAGTGCAGACAACATATAACAAACGGTTGGGCTAAGTGCCTCTACCCTCTCTTTCATTCGTTCAGTGTTAGAAGAAGAGCGTCGCCTCATAATTCAATGTCGATTCCGGTGTAAGGGACAAGACCCGTATTTTCCTAAACAAAACTTCAGTGTGTGCTCGTGGCTGGATTGAGATATGGAGTTTGGTGAATTATTCAGGAATAAGCTCTGTTTGAGATGTGCTGTACCTATATGAGGCTTTTCGCAAACATGGGATTAAGTGCCGGGATTATATTGGTGGTGGACGTATATTATATCAATGTTCCGCCTGACTTGCTAGCAAAAAGTAGCTTACCATCTTAAGGAGAAAATCTGCCGCCATAACTTTACGGTGCTCCGGCAGCACACAGCCCTTAAGAGTCAGAGTATTCTAGGCCTAGCGTTTTCAACATCTTTGACTACAGCATCGTTTACCTTAAAGCGAGATATAGATCAAACGCTAGCCAATAAGATATTTAAATAAAACTGGCCAAGTGCAAGTCGGACTCGCACTCGTAGGGTTCCGTAACACAGTAAAATATTCTACAACTATGATTATTCGCAACTACAAAATTAACTTTGTTTTTCATAGTGTTTGTATGAAAAACAAAGTTACATTTGCGGTCGCTATATCTCAAAAACTGCTGATTGTATCTCGTTCAAACCAATTTTCGTTGAAAGTTTTTATTGAGATCTACAGAATATATTTTTTCTAGAGTTTTCACTCCCTTACTTTAAAAGTTAGAGGGGGGGGCATACATTTTACCACTTTAGACTTTAGACGCGCCTATCTTTCAAATGAAGTGAGAAAAAATGATTTTAAAAACCTCAATGTCATTTTTAAAGACCTATCCATAGACACGTATAGTTAGACACCCCACACGTATAGTTAGACACCGCACACGTATAGTTTTGAAGATTTTTTTTTTATTTCAATTCCATGTATGGGATTCCCCCCCTTAAACATTTATATTTTTTATTCTTGTATAAAAATCGGAAAGCGGTTCACAGAACACATCTACCTGCCTAGTTCAATTCTGTAGTCTTAATAGTTTCGGAATAAAATGGCTGTGACATACGGACGGACAGACAGACAGACATGACGAATCTAGAAAGGGTTCCGTTTTTGCCATTCGGCTACGGAACCCTAAAAATCAAGTGAATTTGGCATGAATTGAAAACCTACTACTTGCTAAAAAAATAAACAAAACAACCCCGGCATTTTCTTATAAAACAGTAAAAAAAAACTACCCGTTGTTTCATCTGAGTTCAATCAAACAAAATATTCCGTAAATATATTGGCCATTGCATCCGACCCCACATAAAGGAAGTGGTCATTAATAAATTGGGGAAGGGAAAGCGTGGACATAAAAATAACAATATTGTTAAAAGGGTACGTCTGATGCTCTGAACGGACTCGGTTATGGCTACTCGATTCTACCTTTACCGAAGATGGTTAATATTACGATACATAAGTAAGTATCATAGAGATCAGAGATGGAAAGCACTTTTTCAATAGATTTTTAAAGTTAAGCTTTTTCAGGCGCGCTGGGGAAAAATTTGACGGAAGTTACGTAGCGTCACGGCACAGATGATATAATAGTTACTACGTAACAGATACTTCACTCCCCTACATAAACACAATACCAAAGTTTATTTCAGACAATACAAGCAAAAATGTGTCTAAGGCGCTTGACCTAGCGTTGTTATTACTTCGTTCGGCGCGCGCCGGTACATCGCGCGCTTTATACAGTAAAGGGTTGACTCAATGAAATAAAATAAAATTACGAATTCTTTTTATTTACCTCACAAAATAACATCAAAATTCCTAACTAAGAGTCGAATTTGAAATCGAGAAAGTGAATTTTACGCCGTTTTGTCATTTTAGTATCGGTAGCATAAAAAATATGAAACATATTGTGCTTGTTTTTTGTCAAACCCGCAAAATGACTATGAAAAACTTAAATCGTTTCTAATATAGAATACGAATACGCAGTTATCCCGTGATTTGAATAATAACACAGGTCTACAAAAAAAAAATTGTTTGGTGTCGCTAATTCTAGGTTATATTTTGGTTAATTAGCCCACAAGCTGTCGTGTGAAGCTGTCAAAATTGTAAAGCTACGTTCAGGTTCAGGTCTTCTGTTGCTGTTGTAAAAAAAATCTTAGGAAATCAGAAGGCCGAAAATTACAAAGAGTTAGTTCAAAACCTCTTAATTAGCTTTAAAAATCTTGGATGTAATATGAGCATAAAAGTACACTATCTGGATAATCATTTAGACAAGTTTCCTGAAAATCTTGGAGCGTATAGCGAAGACAAAGGAGAACGTTTTCATCAAGAATTAAAGGTGATGGAAGATAGATACCAAGGTCGCTGGGATGAGCATATGATGGCAGATTACTATTGGAGTATTACACGGGAATGTCCTGAAGACATCCATCGGAGAAAATCTAAAAAGAGAAGCTTCTTACCTGTGAAATAAAATGTGTAATTAAATGTATTTAACTGTTTTGAATTAAATGTTCTTTTGTTTTGTAATAAATGAAATCTCGAAAACTATACGTAGCATTAAAAAAGTAAGTATCACGTTTTTATCAGGGTACCGAATGTACTTGAAATCAGTTTCAATTTTAGCGGCACCAAAATCATTGTAGACCTGTGTAATATACGTTGCGCGCGCGTGAGCAGTGACAACCGGCTGGCAGATAGTACCGCCGGCGGTGATGAAAGTTTAGGTATAAATTGCAGTAGCTATGGGCGAGTGAGGGAGGCCTGGTCACTTTGGGTACGGAACCCTAATTAGTGATTGTTGAAAAATAAATTTAATGAACTTGGAAGTTTTAGGGTTCCGTACCTCAAAAGGTAAAAAAGGAACCCTTATAATATTACTTCATTGTCCGTCTGTCTGTCTGTCTGTCTGTCCGTGTATCACCACCAATTTTCTCAGGAACGGGTGCACCTAGCAAGTTGAAATTTATACCAGATACTGAAGTCTATAGTCCCTACTAGGTGTATCAAAATCAAGGTCCTGAGTCAACACGTTAAAAGGTATGGGCAAATTAGGATTTTTGCGAAAACTTGTAAGTACCAAAATGTACCTTAATTTTCTTTTTTTTTTTCCTTTACCTTGTTTTTGACCAAAATTGACAATTCTAGGTTAACCGGAAATACGCTATAGGTTTTGGGTGGAAAACCTATAGGGTACTTCCCGTTGACCTAGAATTATGAAATTAGGCAAGAAGATAGGTCTTGTACGGCACAAATAAAGGAAAACATCCAAAAATAAAAACGTTGAAAATTTAAGGGTGTCCCCATACATACATAGTTAACGCCAATTAAGATAGACCTCTGAGATATATGAGCGCTCATGGAATTTAGAGGTCTAGCTTAATTGGTACCGACCAACGTTAGTACGGAAGCCTTGGTGGGCGAGTCCAACTCGACTTGGCCGGTTTTATTATAACTTATTTAAGTACTTTTTAGTTCGTATCGCAGTCGAACTTATTCGTCAGCTTATAATCTGTGGAGAGAGATAATGCTTAGTGTTTCTTTTAGGGAATTAATTAAAAGCATTATTTTGCCACAGTGGTCGACATAACATTGCACTATCTCTACACCTCTATAACTAGGCATTTTTTAACAACATAGTACTATTATGTTTCATTGAAGTGTTTCACACTTTATATTTTTGTACATTTGCTAAACACAATCCAAAATTTCATCGTACCGACGGGACTTGAACCCGCAACTCCGGAATGACATGTTCCGGTGCTTTTACCAATTAAACTGCTTAATGTGTGTCATGTCAAACATGTCATTCCGGAGGTTGCGGGTTCAAGTCCCGTCGGTACGATGAAATTTTGGATTGTGTTTAACAATTAACATAGCACTATATCTACATCTCTGTAACTAGGTGCACTTTAATACAGCATCGATGTACTCCTATTGAGGTCAAACGGCGCGGACGGAGGGTTTAAATATGAAACAATAGGACGCTGAGACCGCTCCGTATGCTTTCAATAGTTTTTCATTTAACGCTCGCTCCATGTATAGGTAGGCTTAATAGAACACTTACGAGTGTAATGTAAAAATAAGGTTGAAGTTGCAGTACAAAATTGCCTGTTTTTTAAGCTCTGCATAATTAATGTGATTCGTTCTATAAACGTAGCGTAGGACGCCATGTGACCAGATATAGTGACGAAATTCGCGAAGTGGTGGGCAGTGACTGGAAACAAAGAGCCGAAAATCGGGCTAAGTGGCGTGTCTTGGGGGAGGCCTATGTCTAGGAGTGGACTGATGCCGGCTGATAATAATGATGATGATATATCCTTACAGATTATGAGCTTAAAGATAATGATGTTTAGGGTTCCGTACCTTAAAACAAATAGGGACTCTTATTGGAACACTTAGTTGTCCGTCTGTTCATCTGTTCTTTCTGTCACGACCCTTTTCAAGATGGAGGTTCGTCTGTATATTTTTTTGTGTGTATGTTACGCGATTACTCCGTCAATTGTGATCCGATTTGAATGATTATTTTTTTAATCGGTAGGGTTTATTTTCAAGGTGGTCCCATTGTAATTTCATCGAGATCTGATAACTATCTCTAGAGATATGACGATAAACGTCTCAAACTTGCTACTAAAACTGACTCGCAGGGCATGGAAGTTGGTTGTTTTCTGGATGGTCTTAATTATTCTCTGGAATGGTAGGATGGTATCAAGTTGACATTTATATCAAATACTTGGAACTAAGGTCTCTTTCAGCGGTGAATAATCAAACTTGACCATTTGAGTCGCATATTTTCGCGACACAAACGGTCGACTGCGATTCCAAAAGGGAATCAAGACCTATAGGGAACTTTCCATTGACCTAGAATCATGCAATTTGGCATGTAAAATCCGTTAACGTGTAGTTTAAGAGCATATATAAGCTGATTTACTATAACAGAACATAATTCTCATCAGGCGGCAATAGCCCAATGGATAAGGTGTCGGACTGGCGATCGAGAGGTCGTAAGTTAGATCCCCACCCTACCCATTGCACTATTGACGTGAAGCCATTCCAGACACAAGCATATTTTGCTTAGTTGGAGGTCAACAAGAATACTAGTAATGTGCAACCCACATCGCATGTAAGCTATTTATTTATTTTAAAAAAAATTAAGATATTTTAAAAACTAAGAAAATCGACTTTCATGCTCTGAAATTCAGTTTCAGTAGCAATTTCTATACGTTTATCGTCATATCTTTGAAGGTACATATCAGATTTCAATGAAATTACAATGGAACCACTTCAGGTGTATAGTATACCCTTGCGAAATAAAAAAGATTTTTTTAATCAATCGGTTCATAATTGGCGAAAATATCAATGAACACTAAAAAATATGCATAGAGACGAACCTCCTGCTTTTTGGAAGTCGTTTAAAATCAAAATCATTTTTAACAGTTTCACGGAACTCTCGGTACGTGAGTCCAACTCGCACTTGTCTGGTTTTTTAATAAACATGGCAGATGAAATGAATATATCGAAACCTACGACTTAATCAAAAGAGAAGCTCTAATGATGTCTCTAATTTCTAAGTCACAGCTATTAAAAATTTGAAGCAAACCAACGTATTATCCAATCACACAAACCATTAACTACCTAAAACTGCTGCAATCAGGAGCCGAATTAAGTAGGTAAACGAAGATTGCCCCCATCCATGGTAATTTGTTACCATCAAGCCTCTTCTGCCCACTTTAAAAGCCTCGTTCCATAAATAATGCACCGTGAAGGGTGCATACAGATAGAAAGAGACAACAGTTTTACAGTAAGAACGTTCGACCACCAAGGAGTCTCTAGTAAAAGTGAAAAACCTTCAAAAGTAATAGGAGTTATTTTTAGGGCTCCGTATCCAAAGGGTAAAACGGGACCCTATTACTAAGACTCCGCTGTCCGTCCGTCTGTCTGTCTGTCTGTCTGTCTGTCTGTCTGTCTGTCTGTCTGTCTGTCTGTCTGTCTGTCTGTCTGTCTGTCTGTCTGTCTGTCTGTCTGTCTGTCCGTCTGTCACCAGGCTATAGCTCATTAACCGTGATAGTTAGACAGTTGAAATTTTCACAGATGGTGTATTTCTGTTGCCGCTAGAACAACAAATACTAAAAATAAAATAAAGTTAAAAATTCAAGGGGGTCCCCATACAAAAAACGTGTTTTTAAACGCCATCTATCTAATTAGTTTCGGCAAAATGACATAGATGGTGCTAGTAAACGAGCCCCGTGTTTTTAGATCGCGACCAAACTAAATATTCTTGGTAATATCAATTAATCAAATATAGGAGGTTGAAACTCTGTTATGTTTCTTATTGTACGGAACCCTCCCTAAGTGTGCGATAAGAGACGCGATGCTGACTCGCACTTGGCCAGTTTTATTTAAGGTATAAGCCGTATAAGGTAACAGGATAAGCACTACGCTGCTTTTACAATTACGTCTATCTATAACAAAAATCGACTCTGGTAATCCTGAGAGTAGGTTGTCTACTTGCAACATAATGCAAAACTGATCCAATATTTTGCAATAAAGATGTATGGCAGCATTCAGCGAGGCAATATTTTCTGAGAATTCCTCATGTTGAGGCAAATACACATTAAAAGACTTGTGTTTTCTATCATTCCAACACTCTGCTATTCATTTCACCGCCAAAGCTTCGGTCTTCTTTTCAAAGTATGCAATTCTATATCAGTGTTGTTTTACCCTTCATAAAAAGATATTATATGAGACTTTACAATAATTTGAATCAATTTAAAATCTAGCAACCCATACTGTTTCTACTCAAGCCGACCGTTTTCGTGGAAAATCGCGGCGACTTTTTTCGCGACGGCCATGACAGTTTAAACTGGTAGGAATAAATCATTAGTTATCAGGTTGATCTCTTTATGAAAATGTGACTAGGTTTTTGTGTAGACGTCTACCTAGATGACAAAATGCAGGGGATTTTGGTATTTCCAGTCCACTGATAAAAAAATGTTGGCAGTCGTAAATTAAGTTACCTACTATGGTAGGTAACTTAATTTACGACTGCCAATTACGTTACTTTGTTTAAAATATTACGATTTTTCTTATTTGTTTCGTAGAGACACGCACTTGGCCACTATATCATCTGATGTTAAGTGATGATGCTATGTTTCCGGAGTCGAAATCATCATAATCAGCCAGTGTCAGTCCACTGCTGGACGTAGGCCTCTCCCAAGACACGCCACTGAGCCCGATCTTCGGCTCATTGGGAGGGATATGCCCTAACAGCCACGCTGGGCCGGCGGGTCAGCGATCGCAGGACGTAGCTCCTCGCACCGGTGATGCTGCTGCCCGTCACCGGCCTGTACTATTTAGCTACGCCATAATTTGAAATGGTTATACCGCCATTTGTCGGTCACCAGAGCTTCGTTCGTTGGTCAGCAAGATACACCATGGGCAGGTGAGGTTGGCTGGGAGCTCTGAGGTGGTATTTGTGCTCTCTTACATACCGAGTCAAAATACGCTTGTCCATCAAGATCCATAATATAGCGCAAATACGTGTGTTTCGAATTTGATGTTAGTTATTTAACATGATAAGTATTAGTGTCTGAAAGTGCTTTGTGCGTAAATCACAATCATCATCATAATCAGTCGGTATCAATCCACTATTGGCAAAAGGCGTCTCCCAAGATACGCCATTGAGCCTAGTTTTCGGCTCTTCTTCTCCAGTCACTTTCAAAACTCGCTTAGCAAGCTATGGAGATAGCTATGCTTGGTGTTTCTCTGCGGGATCGAATCCGGAACAAAGTAATTTGCCAGAGAACTAAAGTCATCCACGTAGTTAAAAGGATTAGCAATTTGAAGTGGCAGTGAGCTGGTCACGTAATATACTTATCGTTAATTTCTGGTAACTTAAACTACAAACTTAAGCTTTTTATGATGTAGTAGAGAGGGATATATTTAGAAATAAAATGACTTCATGAGTTAATGGAACCTGGATGGCTGTATGTCTAATATAAACAAGACAATGTGTCAGTCAACACTTCATGCAACGATTATGTGTTTCTTCCAGCCTTCGATAAAAACACAAAAATTAAACAATAAATCTTTACCCTCACTAAATCTTAATAAAACTCCTCCCGTTAATTTTAATCAAAACAGACGACCATAGTTCCCATAAAGTGGCAGAAGAGGGTACCAAGAAATCGTATTTTCCTTAACAAGACCGGAGCAATCTGCCCAAAAACGCGTCACCTAATTAAACGGGGTCTCAAAGGGAATCCGGGCACAGCTGCTTGTATTAAAAACCTCGGCTAGAGGGAGTGAAGATACGGACTGGTATTATGTGATATTACTTTTTTACTCGATTACGAGGGAAAAGGTTTCAAAGATCACCATTAGCTAAAAATAATAAAATCTCGGTATAAAGAAGTACGTAACGAGTGTTTCTAGTTAGACAAACGAGTGAATTATTGCACGGAACATTGGAAAAAACCAAAACACGTAACTGCGTGAAAATATTTTTGAAGTTATACTTCTTTTGGCGCGATAGAGAAAAATGATGAGAGTGAATTTTTACGATGCGCGCGCACACCGACACCTAAATTTAACATCGTGAAGTTAGTTCTAGGTGCTACGATGCGCGCGCACACCGCCACCTAAATTCTACACCGTGAAGTTAGTTCTAGGTGGCATGACTATGTTGAAGTTGTATATGTCATTTCGTAAGAACGTCATATTTAACGTCATATTTTTACGTTACTAAAACTTTTTTTATTTAAATAAAATCTTTTTGATTAATTTAAATATTTATCGTTAATCACTACTGCATTTTAGTTATTTTTTTTACATACGCCACAGAAGTATAACTTCTAACACGTGTACATAAGTACACACACGTTTTTTTTTATTTTTTAAAGAAAATAAAGTTGTATTGTACAATATCACCTTAGATCACGGTAACCTATTACAGTTCTGTAACTGTATGCAATATTGCAGATAGATGTCACTGCTCTACGCCTGTTACCTCGAGACATAAATATTTTGAGTCTCACATGCCCTGTAATTTCACTGGACATTTTGGCATTCAAACGAAAAAATAAGTCTGTTCCACGGCTGAATGAATTGCCTAAGTGGTGATACCATTTTAGGCGGACTAGCAGAAGTCCTACCAGTATAGCCATGCAGGAAAATGCCATCGAGGCGGGGCATTGGACAACTGACTTTAATCCAATCTGCAATCCGGAACGCAGCAAGCCGATTAGCAAACAACATGTCTTTTTAGGGTTCCGTACCCAAAGGGTAAAACGCGGGACCCTATTACTAAGACTCCACTGTCCGTCTGTCTGTCTGTCTGTCTGTCTGTCTGTCTATCTGTCTGTCTGTCTGTCTGTCCGTCTGTCACCAGGCTGTATCTCATGAACCGTGATAGTTAGACAGTTGAAATTTTCACAGATGATGTAATTCTGTTGCCGCTATAAAAACAAATACTAAAAACAGAATAAGATTAAAAATAATAGAGGGTCAGAAACGTGTTTTTTCGGCATTTCACGCCATCCATGAACGCTTAGTTAGGTAAACGTCCCATAGATGGCGTTATATTGAAATGTCATTCCCTAACACCTTTGTTAGACGTTAGATGGCATTATAAGAAATAAAATGTTTATTAATTATAATTTTGATGCTGGCGAAAAATGATAGTGGTATTTTTTGCTCGATCTTATAAAATACTGTAGTATGGTACGGAACCCTACTAGTGCGAGTCGGACTTGCACTTGGCCTGTTTATTTTGAGCTAAGACGATAACTGTGGCTTCTACCGGTTGCAATATTTATTAATAATGTTTTGTTTTACCCGTCTATCAAATGAAAGGTAATAATGTTTCACGCGTATGTATGTATGTGGGTATTTTGCTTTGTTGCTACTTAGGAGCCAAATTGTTGCACCGATATCGATTAATGAGGTCTACAATGAAAGGTTCTAAAATGAAAGGAATCTTCTAGTGCTATGGGCTATATACATTTAAAGAAAAATAAAATGGTGGTTATTTTGTAATACACTTAATTTTTTTTGCCCAAATCGTACCGTGACTCATAATAAGCTTAAATAGCCCATCCTAAATATAATTTAACTTACGGTATACATATATTTTAGAGTTCTAAAATGTTGATAAAAAAAACATTTGTTTCTTGGGCTCTTGGATTTCTTGTTAAAGATAAAGATATTTATTCAATAACTTTTTATACATATAAAGATGCAATTACTGAGGGGTTGTGTGTACTCCCCTTACTTAACAAACTTTTCTATCTCGCGTAAGTTGGCAGCTAAAGGAAACATTATGTAAATGCGTCGAGGTTCATGATTAACTCCCGGATCTTATCAGACGGAGTTTTACACGGTTTTTTTTACTTCAGTATACGCTGAGCTTAACACGTTGGCTTGAAGAGTTCCTCTGGGGTACTAACGATTTTGGTGGTGTCGAAAATAATGAAGTAGGGTAGGAAGTTGTTTTGTAAAATTGGATTTTTTCTTGTTGAGTTTTGGGACTTGTACGAAGTTTGTGTGTACTCTGATTCTATGCTTGTAAATAAATACATTACAAAAGGACTACAGAAAATACAGTATCTATCTAATTTCTAAAGATTTTTGTCTGGAAGTATTTCAATCGATATCCAGACTAATATTTTAAAACGTCTAAACTGACAATCCGCACTTACTGAAATTTAATAAGGACGTACTTCATGGTATGAGCATCAACATAGGTTACTTTTTGTGAGAAAAAAAATCATAAATTGTACACAGATGACACAAAAGTTGATCAATAAAGCTTTACAGTGATAAAATTCTTGGTTAACTTAAACAGAGGCAACAAGTTCTCTATAAAAACAAATATTTTACGTAACTTTCAAAATTCTATAAATCTGTTCAGTCCATGTTTGGGCATTATTTAACGAGTTAGTGATCAAATGATTTAGAAAATTTCTAATAGAAAAAGTTTAAGATTCGGCGATCATTTTTACTTTGACAAGGTATAAGGTGTATTTACCAAATGTGTTGCAATGCCACTTGATATTCTACTAAAATTATATTTTTTGAGAACAGCGGCTTGAAAAGTGTTGTTATATCAAGCTCATCCATTAAAAGCAATATACATTATACAAGTTATTAGTACAAAATGTGATATCAGTGAGTAAACAACATTTTTCCAGGGGGCCACAAGCACACCAAATCGCAAATAAACAGCGTTCCTCCGTCACAATGGCACAACATGAAATGAGATGTCTCATAATATACGACGCGATACGTGTGGTGAAACTGTACTGCAGACAATGTCACTGTATTAGATACTACTCGTAATAACATTGAACAAAAATGTTGTTATTGCATTTTTATTGCAATAAAATAACTCGCTATCTTTATATACGAGTATGTACTCGTATAAACATTACATAATTTAATTACCAGAGAACTAAAGTAATCGACATAGCTCAACGGATTAGTAAACTGAAGTGGCAGTGGGCTGGTCATATCTGCCGCAGGACTGATAACCGTTGGGGCAAACTGGTTCTAGAGTGGAGACCGCGAATCGGCAAACGTAGCGTACGACGTCCTGTTACCAGATGGAGCGACGACATACGCAAAGCGGTGGGCAGTGACTGGAAAAGAAGAGCCGAAGATGAGGCTCAGTGGCGCATCTTGGGAGAGGCCTACGTCCAGCAGTGGACTGACACCGGCTGATGATGATGATGATTACATAATTTGACTTTTATTTTAAAACTGTCAAGAATTATTGTAATTTTAACATTATTGATGTCATGTACCAATCGTTGCGATCTCACCGCGTGACCTTACGACCTATCGAAGAAGATGTATGTGAATTACAGCTGGTATACAATATCAATTAATGATCGTCCCTAAGTTAAATTAATATTATTTAATTATTAACATTAAAAGTAATAAGTTAAAACAAATAGAAGTTGATTATATTAAATAAATAAATATAGGCAGTATATAAAACACTGACAGACATGGTTTAAAGCTGAATTCATGCGTGATAAAAAGTGAATTGCATTGAAATGACGCGCTAAATATTGGACATATTTTGTCCGATCCACATAACAATATATTGGCCCATCTTCAAACTAGCTACAATGAAAATGGCATCACAAATTTATTGTTAGTTTCGGGTAATTTATATGACTGTATATATTTCATGAATAAAACCATCAAATCCAGCTACCGTACTGCAATTACCGCTACTCGACCACTCTGCCCCTGACAGATATTAAATTCGCATCGCGAGCGATCCAGCCGCAATATATTACACAGAACGCGTCACTGTGCTCAATGCAATATTGTTTTAGTATGTCACTGGACTTGTTTCACTTTGAATTAATTTACAGTGTTTACTGTTTAACAACTGCAACACGGGGTTTTTTGGCGGGAACGTGGAAAGGTGTGTGTGATCTCATTGTATTTTTTCCTAAAACTTGTGTTCTGCCGCGAGTTAATGTGTAATAAATGTGGATTATTAACCATTAAGTGCCGCTGAATGTGTTCGAGTGTAGGGAAACAGCACAATGTTGAAAAACATGGTATTTGCCTTCTCACCAAAATTACACTGAAAATCTTCAGTAACCATTTCTTTACTGAAGGTATGACTTAGACTGGACTTTTACTTGAAAACTGACCTAAAATGTGACTTTGACCCATATCTACGACTTAAATTGATAAAAACTTGAAGAATTTCAATACTTGACACTGGCTAAATACAGTAATCGTGTGGAGCTATAATAAAATTAAAAAAAAAAAACTGCAACACGGTATTATTTGCAGTTTTTGTTTTCCATTGTGATGGCACTCCCGTTCATTTTAGAAGACTTTATGTTGGTATACCATATTCTCCTACCTTTCTGTACTATTTATAGGGTTGGAAGGTGAAATGATTATCACTGTGCTCATATGTCCCATCACAGGTTATATTCATATCAAAGCTTGCGTTCATATATACGGTTAACACTCATAACTTTTAGCGCACTTTCACGCAGGGTTCCGTACCTCAAAAAGGAAAAAAGGAACCCTTATAGGATCGCTTTGTTGTCCGTCTATCTGTCTGTCTGTTTGTCCGTCTGTCAAGACTCTTTATCTCCGGAATGCGTAGAGGTATCAAGCTGAAACTTAAAACACGGGTCTATAAGTCAATGCAATCAAAAGATATGACCATTTATGTCGCATATTTTCGCATTCGACATTCGTAAAGCGGTGGGCAGTGACTGGAAACAAAGAGCCGAAGATCGGGCTCAGTGGCATGACTTGGGAGAGGCCTATGTCCAGCAGTGGACTGATACCGGCTGATTATGATGATGATGTCGCATATTTTCGCATAATTTGCGATTTCACTTGGGAATCAAAACCTATAGGTTATAACTTCCCGTTGACCTAGAATCATGAAATTTTGGCAAGAAGCAAGGTCTTGAATCACTTATATAGGAATAAATCTGAAAACCATAAATATATAGTTAAATAACAATAGAAGTAAAATTACAAACTAATTATTGGCGGTTGGTGCAGTACAATTTTTATGGATCGAACTGCAAAGTTAAGTTTGTCCGTTAACCTAGTTTGAGAAGTTGGTATGGAAGCAGGAAGCCTCGGTGGGCGAGTCCAACTCGACTTGGCTGGTTATTTTTAATACTTTCCCCATTAACCTTAGTTGGCAATCAGACCACCTTTAAAACTAAAGACTCCTAAAATTAAACCGTAAGTAAAGTCAACGCTTCGGGTTGTTATTTTAGGTAAAACGTTTAAAGTGCAGAATAGCGAGTTAAAAGTAAATTTTCGGCACCTTCAAAGTCGCCACTTTTCGCCAGGTCAGATCGTATTTAGAAAGTTGTAATCCTAACTAATATTATAAATGCGAAAGTAACTCTGTCTGTCTGTCTGTGTCACTTTCACGCCAAAACCACTGAACCGATTTAAATGAAATTTGGTACACAGATAGTCTAGAGCGTGAGAACGGACATAGGCTACTTTTTAATGCGAAAAGAGGGTTGTAAGGGGTTAAAAGGGGGGATGAAAAGTTGTATGGAAGTATCGTCATTTTTAAAGCTAGAAGCTTAAAACTTATTGTTTAGGCTGATTCGATATAAATTAATATGTCATTCAAAATTTGTGAGGGGGAAGTGGGAGGGAGAAGGGGAACGGGGAGGGAGGGTGGATGTGAGGGGAAGGGGAAAGGGGGTGAGGGATGGGAGGTGAGGGAAAGGGGCGGGGAGGGGGAGTGGGGGAAAGGGGAGGGGAGAGGGATGTGAGGGAAGAAGAGTGGGGGAAGAGAGAGGGGGAGGGCGGGGGAAGTGGGAGGAAGAGGGAGGGGAGGGGAAGGGAAGTGAGGGAAAGGGGAGGGGGAGAGGGAAGTGAGGGGAAAGGGGGTGAGGGAAGAGAGAGGAAGAGGGGAGGGGTGAGGGGGAGGTAGAGGGGAGGAGGATTTGCGCGGTGTGGTACGGTGCGGTGTAGGTGTCTTATTTGTAAAATAATTAGCCTAAATATTTAAAAATGCTACCAAAGACACTATTTCACACGGACGAAGTCGCGGGCTCAGCTAGTTTACAATAAAATAGTCGCAAAAGATTTCAAATTTAATATGTTTTATATCTATTCAACCGACTACGATAAAGAAAGAGATATCTACACATGTGTGTATACATACAATTACCGCATAACCGGCAATTGTCAAATTATTTTTCATGAGTGTTATATCTCAGGAGGTTTTAAAGATCTGATCTTAACTATCTGGAGATACTTATATCCAGAAAATTATATGGAAATGTTGGGAACTTTATTATCATACCTCACATTATATAATTATATTATTTATAAAATTAAAATGATTAAACAATCAATCAAACAAAACCTTAAAACTACCTCATTGACTTTGGTTGCCTTTATTATGCCCTATATGTATTCATAATATCAAGTAACAAGAAAACATATATACCGACACTAGTAAATAGTGACGCACACCTAATAGTCCAAGGTATGATGTAATTTAAGGGAGGCATCGAGATTGCCTGACGTCAGGAATCAGTTACACGTTTCATCAGTTACTATAATTGGCTGGCACAATGGTTCAAGTCACACATTTCTCGCTGGCCCCTCGTTTGCTTGGCTTACATTGTAAGCGGAAGCGGAAGCATAAGCGGGTTACAGAAATAACAGATTCTCTTGAATGGCATTAACATAGGTTAAAGTATTTTCTGCAAACTATGGATAGCATTTAACTGACTGCATTCAACATACTGCAGTGTTTGATAGCCATGTGCAAATCATATCCTTAAAGAGAAAAGATAAACTCCTTTACGCTCTCTTTTTAACGCATGGTATGTTATATGGTTACATCCTGCTTACTCTAACTCCGCGAAATGAGTCGTTGCGTTAAAGATATAAAAGAATTAAAGAGATGGTTCAGAAATATAAGATATACAGAAATAATCGGAGATATAAGTCTTTTTAGTTAATCACTCCTGAGTTACACACGTCTAGTGTGTGAGGCAAGTTCATAAAACAAAATGGCAGGACATTGATCGAAAGTATCTTACATAGATATATGGCGAGAAATATGTGTTATCCAAGTTTTTACATGTACATAAAATGCATAGAATACATACTTATTTCTTTAGCAGACGATATGTTTTACAGGTAAAACAAGAAAAATATAAATGTTTATAGAAAGTAATTTCTGTATTTTATTTTCTTTTGTCATTATCCTAGAAATCACAATACAAACTACAAAGAAGACAATCATGACTGCATGTCTGCATGTTACATGAGCACAGGCTATTTTATCGCCAAAAGTGATTGTTCCTAAAAAACGACCTATAAGTATGAATACAAATATCAATTCCTAAAAAAAATACCTATAAGTGTGTATCATTATCAGCCGTTGTCAGTCCACTGCTGGCCGTAAGCCTCTTCCAAGATGGGCCACTGAGCCCCATCTTCGGCTCTACTTTTCCAGTCATTCATAATATCAATCAACAATTATAAGACTCATGAATATTCAACGCTTCCAACTAAGTCCTCGGCAACATTAATTGAGTTACAATCTCATTTTCCGCGCCATCTCCCAGCTCACACCACAACCTTCACCCTAAGTAATTCTCCCCACCCGTGGAGGGGTGATTACCCCTTTATTACTCCCCCGCGCAGCCCTAATGCATGACACTATTACTGCGGACTAATGCTTAGAATGTATTTTTTCATAAAGACGTTATTGCGAAAAGTGTCGGACACGTTTTGTGGTCAGCTTCTCGTGAAATTCTTATTTTGTTTGCTGTGAGGGTAATGCGATAAAATTGTATTAGATGGAGAGAGTACGGTTTCTTTCTCTCTCTCTTTGTTACATTTCTGCTGAATGCGACAGAAGAAAATGTAATATTTTCTCGAGTGTTTGTAGTAAAATCAATGAGTGTAGTAATGCATGTATTTGGCACGTAATGTACGTCCAAATAATGAAGTTGTACAAACATTTTGAGTTAAATCATTATTACTTTTGATCTTTATATAATTTATATTAGCCGCTATGTGAATAGTCTAAACAAATTCATTCAGTGTGTCATCAGTCATGTATCAGTCAGTAGTATATACATAGACGAATATAAATTATATACTTTTCTCGAACTAAGCTTTTCCTTTTAATTTAAATCGCTTAAGATTATGCTAATCGTACTCCCAAACAAAACTCCCCAAGTCCCCATCATCAAAACACGAAAACGAGCTTAAATCTTCAAAATGTCTAAAATGGCCCAATTAATTTAAGCCCAGGCTCAGGTAATAACGGCGAAAATCCACAGGAATCCCAGTGCAAAGTGCAGGTGTCATCCTACAATGAACTCAGTTCAAGTGGCTTAGAGAATTTAAGGCATCTTGAAATTTCAACTGAATTTAGGGTATCTTGAAATTTTAACTAACAAAGATCTACAAAAATTGCATAGAAGTGACTCGTATAGTGAAGTGAGGAAGTAAAGTAATAATTTTAATTTTATTTGATACTCATCGTCGGGTATATAGGAGTATAACTTATTACATTACAACGTAGATTTTCTATTAAATATTTTAGAACTCTAAACTCCATTCAATTCTGAGAGAATTTTTAGCACTATGATATATCGATATTGTTTTTAATTGTGTTATCTAAAGATTGTAAATCTATTAAAAAAAAAACGTATAAGTGCACATCTACAACTCTGCCAAAATGTTGATGGGAAAAAAAAACACAAATCAATAATATCGTGGTAAAATCGCGTCCGAATGTTTAATTTTTAACGATCTTGCCTCAGCCAGTCAGTCATTATTTTGCGATTTTCATTATGAAGTTACTTTCATTATAATTTTTCTCTTCCAGTAGTCTAAATCCGTGTAATCCACTCTAGCAAGAGCAAATACTATCTGGTACGATGATAAGTGGATTGGTCCGCTCTCATATTGCACCCCTGTTTCAAGTTTAACCAGTGTGACTTGAATCGTAAGAACAATTTAATGTTGTTTTATCTTCGATACTGCTTGTTAACTTTATCTTCGCATGTGAGTTTTATCGAGAGAATGGAAATTCGATTGTTCGTATAAGTTGACTATAGTATGAAATATTTTTGAATTAATCATGGCGTCTGACTTGATAGAGTACGAGATAAAATATTCCACCGGGTTTTGTTAAGATTTTCCCTGTAATTTTACCGAATATTCAAAAAATATATGAATATAAATAAATAAAACAATTTAAACTATAAATATAAAAACGATAAGCTATTGATTTAAATTTTGTATATTAAATATTCATTTAATGATTATTGTTCAACCAAAAACTATATTTTATGCATAAGACAGATTTTTTAATAAAAATCTACAGACGCTCCACGAAATACAGAAAAAAAGAAGTCACAGAGATGTAATTTAATGTAGGTATCACACATCACTGGATTCAACTTGTTACTGAATATTGCCCTGTAATTTCACTGCCTTGAAGACGTGACCTTGCGAAGACTTCAAGGGCAGACACCGTTCAGTTACAGTTTGAACATTGAAAATAGTTGACTTAACTAAGAGTTGGTACATTTAGCAGATTAGATCATTATCAGCCAATTTCCGTTCACTGCTGGACACAGGCTGCTCCTATGGCATAACAGTGAGCTCGATCTTCAGCTATTTGTTTCCAACCTCTGCCAGCCATCTTGCGTATATCATCGCTCCATCTAGCTGGTCCCTAAGGCTATCTGAAAGGGTGTGTAGCACTGTGTGCGCAAAGTAAGCTTTAGGTGTAACTACTGGTACTCATTTCACTAGCTGACCCGGCAAACGTTGTTTTGCTAAAACCCAAATATCTTACGGAATCCTAATTTTTATAGCCTATGTGGCTTTCGAATGGTGAAAGAATTTTTAAAAACGGTCCATTAGTTTTTGAGCCTATTCATTACAACCAAACAAACAAAGTTTTCCTCTTTATAATATTAGTGTATGTAGAAAAAAATTGTATTAAAATTGGGACAAATAAAAACTTTCTGGGTCTTGCAGTTTTTCTGGTATTATAGTATGACCACATATTATAAAACAAAGTCCGTCGCCGCGTCAGTATAGATGTATGTTTGCGATAATCTCAAAACTACCAAATGTATTTTTATGCGAAAGCTCCCAGACGATGAAAATCGAAAACGCTGTTTAATCCATTGATGATAAATCAATATAATACAAATTTCACCCCTACAGGGTCGGGGCGGGTTGCTAGTTATAAATATGCTTTGTTCTGTTTCAAGCAAAATGCAATGAAAATTAGATATGATTCTATGCGTAGGGTTACATTTTTAAACGTATTATTTCATTAAAATCTACCAAGCCTAATTTTATTATGATGCGTTACGTACGTATAATTACGTTTTTATTATTAACCGACTTCAAAAAAGGAGGAGGTTTCTCAATTCGACCGTATATATGTTTTTTTCTATGTTTGTTCGCGGATAACTTCGTCGTTTATGAACCGATTTCAATTATTATTTTTTGTTGGAAAGGAGATATCCCAAGTGTAGTACCATGGTAATTTTATCGAGGTCTGATAAGTATCTCCAGAGATATGGAGATAAACACTTCAAAATTATTGCCGAAAATTAATAGCGCGGCATTTAAGTCGGTTATTTTTAGTTTTTTAAACGACCTAATCCGTCAAATAGACGATTATGTCTCGTGACATTTTGGTTTGTTTACAACAATAACCTCGGTATCGTTACCGACGGGACTCGAACCCGCACCTTCTGGGAAACATGCCCATGATCCTTATTATTGCCATGATATACTTACGTTTGCTATGGTGGGCATTGATTGATGTGATTGGTTTCTTATTTTGCTTTCTCTATAAAAGTACGACAACACCGCGGCGTCCTGCGATCTGCGGGCGCGATCTCAGTACTATTCAATTGTTTTCTGATCGCGTTTGAAAGAAGATTGATGAACCAGTCGGTACAAATACTACTGCGCTATCTGGTCGCCGCCTAGATCGCGCACGCTGGACGCTGCGGTGTGTCCGTACCTTAAGTAGTTTTGAAAGAGAACGATTTCTCAAAAGTATCTTATTACTACATCAATAAGTTTAATATGCAAGAAGGTTCTCTTTTGCAACACCTTGCACAAAGTTTCACTTTGAGCTGATAGGACTTTCCGTCTTAATTTAATTTCAAATTCTTTGAGAATGGTTTTCAATGAAAATGTTTTTAGTTATTCAGTGTGAAAAGTGACATTGGTGTTAAATAGCTGGATATTTAGTTACACTACTACTATAGGAATTAGTAATTATTTTCCTAAAATAAGGCATATCCCACACTGGATAACCACGACCCCCTGCCAGTGGCCGCAACGACAGCTTAGCTAAAAAAAACATAATTATGAATCAAGTGGTTTTTATGTTTTATGTTAAGTAAGTGAACAAACAAAATACTAGGTTGATGGTTATGTTAAGTAAGTGAACAAACAAAATACTAGGTTGATGGTTATGTTAAGTAAGTGAACAAACAAAATACTAGGTTGATGGTTATGTTAAGTAAGTGAACAAACAAAATACTAGGTTGATGGTTATGTTAAGTAAGTGAACAAACAAAATACTAGGTTGATGGTAACTGATCTTCCTATAAGACACAGGCATTAAAAACTCCGGATTGCCAACATAATATTGCGCCTTGCTGCACTGAGCCTCTAATGCTGCGGGCTACACTACCTTCTACCGTCCGCTTACCGCAACAATAATGGAATCAAATTCCTGCAGAAATTACCGCATGAAGTGGTATGGTCACATTATAGTTTATCTAGATAATATGACACTACTGTCATAATATGTCGTATTGATTGGGATTGTAAAATTATGGCCATAAATTGTAGTAACATCTAGATTTTGTTTCAATTATGGCCATAAATATTGCCATATCACGGTAGTGTGGTCGTAGCATAAGATATAATTCTTATCTGACACGCACTGTAATTGCACTGGGCACTTACTGTTTACCTAATTAAAATATTTGTTTGATTATAGACAGTTTCAAAAATCAGCGGACTTAATAGTTGTTAATCGACACAAATATTATAAAAGTGAACACATGTGTGTATAAAATGTTACCTCTTGACTGTCAAACGGCTTGATCGATTTAGCCAACATTTTGCAGAGGGATAGCCATTGAATGACAAAAGGACATGTAATACTTTTTAACGCAGGTGAAGCTGCAAAGCGCAGCTAGTATTTTATTCGTTTCCAATTACTTATAGCCAATTTTATATTAAAGTAAACTTAGTATGCAAGAACTCGAACTTTTATGTACAGCCATAGTCGAACCTCCAGATACAAGGCCTTATGCCTAGTTTGGGACTCATTGTCAAACCCGATTTGATTTTAAGACAGTGATCTTTTATAACTAGCATAATCATTGTAAATCTTTTAAGCAATAAATTATCATTTATTACATTAAATAAGTAAAAATTTACAAACACTTTTGTTTCTTCGTCAATTTATAGTGAAAGCTTAACCATGCTTAAATAATACCTGAATGTTTCTTATCTCGCCAATTTATTCAAAAACTCGAACCATAAACTTCCAATACAGCTTGAGAGCAACAAAACAATGTTAAGTTTCTCACGTAAAAACCTCCAAGTTCTAAGTACTTTGAGTTTTTACATCACTTTAAGATCTGTATGGAGAGAATGCTTTGAAAGATGCATAAAATAAAATGAAGATGGCTTGGGGTGATGCCAGATGTCAATAAAAGTTTTACATTGTCTGAGATGGTATTGATAGAAAAGTAGGTAGTCCAATTTTGTTGCACGTGGGATTGGCGATTTATAAGTTACAGTAATTTTAAGGTTCAGGAGAATAGAAAAGTATAATATGAAGACAGGTAGTAGTTATTTTTTCAACCAACTTCCAAAAAGAAGGAGATTCTCAATTCGTCTGTATTTTTGTTTTTCTTTTTTTTTTGTGTATGTTACGCGATTACTCCGTCAATTATAAACCGATTTGAATGATTCTTTTTTTAATCGTTAGGTTACGTTTTCGAGGTAGTCTCATTTTAATTTCATCGAGATTTGATAAGTATCTCGAGAGATATGTCGATAAACGACTCAAACTTGCTACTGAAATTGACTTGAAATTGACGCGGAGCATGGAAGTCGGTTGTTTTAGTTCTTATACTATTTTAATTATTTTGTTATTAGTAGACGTAGCACAAAATATGTATGTTCTGAAAATGATATTTTATTGATTTTTGAGTTTGTATAATTATATATTTAGGATTAATCATCATCATTTGCAACCTTATCAACAACTGCGAAATATAAGAACTCTTTTTACTCTTGCCACATTTTACAATCCTGCGCTACCCTCAGCCACTTTAGGAGCATATTACATCGATGTTCCGCCTAACTTGCTACCAAAAAGTAGCTGACCACCACCAAGGAGAAAATCTGCCGCCGTATCCTTACGGTGTTCTGGCAGCAAACAGTCCTTGAGAATCAAAGTATTCTAGGCCCAGCAAGATTAAACCGTCTTTGGTCACATCTTCGCTTACCACCAGGCGAGATAGTGGTTATCAGATATTAAAGTTGCTTTTTAAACAGATTAAACCAAATCTACTACCTATTAGACTTGGCTGGCAACGACTTCAAATAGACAAGTGGGTAGCGCTAATAATAATTATATTAAGTAATTTATTTTTCGCTTTTGAGTGCCTGTTTGTAGTTATGAAGTCGGTTTTATTTTTTTTGAAAAATATTTTTTTACCCTTTTTATTGCAAAACAAGTTTTAATTAAATTACATGCATCTATAAAATATCGTGTCTGGGCCGTTATACACTGACGGATATATACTTTGTGAACATTTCAAGTATGTACCTATTAGGGTTAAGAAGATACAGATCTGTAAAGTGCGCACATATAGACATATGGACGGATGGACGGACGAACGGACAGAAAAGTCTCAGAAAGCGTTCATTTGGTACCCTTTGGGTTCGGAGCCCTAAAAAATTGACTTCGAATGCCGCGCTAGTGAAAATATTCACTAGTCATAATGATGTCATCAAGGTATCAAAGGATAATGTCTAAAAGGGCCTCGTGCAATAAAAGCATCTGACACACACGATCATTAATTGTCTATTTTAGTTAATTGACTAGTTGTATTCCAAAATAATACTAAAAAGTATTATTTGCGATTATTAACATTAATCGCCGCCATATGGCCGCCATCTTCGCCAAACGTCATGTCATGTCGAAAAATATTAGGTATGCTCAAAAACGTTGCACCCCAAAAAGACTTTGCCCGGTAACACATTCATGTGAAGACAAATTAATTCTCCCCACCTTTGTTTCTATCTCGCTCACAGTAACCGTAATAATATCGGTCAAAAACCAAAATCAACGTGAAAAAAGATGTAAAAACATTATTCAAGATCATATTTTTAGTCTTCAAAAGTATATGCAATAGCTACCTCCACTGTGTATAATCTTCTTGGGACTCTTCTTCTAAAAACAGCACATTCTGCTATGTTTGAGGTATTTATCTCCATATCTCTGGAGATATTACTCAGATCGAGATGAAATTAAAATGCGACCACTTCGAAAACGTACCCTACTTATTAAAAAAATAATCATTTGAATCCATTCACAATTGACGGAGTAATCGCGTAACATACAAATAAAAAGAAAACACAGACGAATTGAGAACCTCCTCCTTTTTTGTGAAGTCGGTTAAAAACTATTACCTAATGACACTATCAAAATTATATATACTACTATATATGACCTACCTACCTATACCATAAATAAAAGAGCTTATGTCAGTACTATTACCTACAATAATATGTACCTCAAGCATCAATTACCGCTAGTTGCGCTCTACTCTACCCTAGTACAAGTAGGCAGTAGGTATATATAATAGCACCACTTATCTCAAGTCGTGAGGCTCAGGTATTCTCGTCACCTCAATCAGGGTTTGATGGCACTTTACCCCCAATGAAGGGATCGAGTGAAATGTGCGATATTTTCGTCCTGCTAATGGGAGGGCTTTTTGTTCGTTAAAAAATAGGGCTGTTAATACGTGTTCAAAAGTATGCAGCAATTATTTTGTTGTGAGTGACTGCTTAGCGATAATGGACTCCAATTTGGAAAATCTATTTAGTATACCTATTTTATATACGTGTGTGAGCTACTATCGATTATAATGGCCACTATCTCTCACATTACGTGAGTAAGTGAAGAAGCGGTCGCGAATCGTAGCTTGCTAGGCCTAGGATTTTAACTGGCTCTCAAAGATAGTTGCTGAAACACAGTAGAAGTTTTTGCAGTAAATTTTAATGTGATGGTAAAATTTCCATTTATACTGTAGGTAGATCATTCATTAAAACTAATTTAATTAAATAATTGAAAGTGGCTTAAGGTCAAGATACTTGAACCATCGTAGGGGTAGGTTAGGTAACCATCATAGCATGAACATTGAGTTCAATCATTTGGATCATGATATAAACTGTGATCGGTATGCGTTTCTCTATGTTGTGTTTCACTATTTCACTTTTTTATTTTTTTTATATAAAAATTGTCTGAAGTACTGAAACACACAGTTACATGTATGGTTGGTTTTAACCTACTTTAATTTTTTTTTAATATTCTGACGTAAACGATTGTATGACAGCTGAATGGTTCATTACTTTTTTTTTCTAATTCAAAGCGTTAAATTCTGCTTTTGCTATGTTTACTTGATAATTGGTTATGATTTATTTTATGATTTATGATTTTGACGTGTATATGTGCGTATATTTATACTGCCTACAAACGGAATAAATGCTTTGATTCTTTGATTCTTCTTTTAATCCCCGCCGAGAATCATGAGCAAATTTCACAGTGGCCCATCAAGGCAAGCGATGGTAAGGCAAGAAAAACATCGTTCCGAAACCCCTAATGGTAGCACATGAGTAAATTTCTTTACTCATGTGATGGTAGCGCATTATCTATATAATATACGCCTGGCCAGCTACCGCCCTCAAGTTGGAAAATGTGTCGCCAAACATCTAATGTGTTCCGGCAGCTGTCCTTGAAAGCCAGTTCCCATTCTAGGCCTAGCGTGCTACCATCCTCGACCGCGAGATAGTGGTCAAACGCTAGCCTATAAGACATTTAAATATGTCATATTCATTTCATATTTATAATCGCGTCTTATTATAATAGCCATGCATACATTTGAACATTGTTTAGCTGTAAATATCAAGAACTGTACATTTGTAAGAACCTTGGTAGAATGCGTTTTGAGAATCGATAAAACTCGTGCCATATCACATCTAGTCTCGATTTTACATAACTCCACCCTGACCCCATAAGTAAATTCTCAGAAAGCAACAGCAGTTTTGCTTCAACTAAGTTTAGGCATGACGGGACAGTTTTATACATGCCAGTAACCAAAATTCAAATCAACAACATTCACATTGGCAGAATAAAAATTCTCATAGTATTTTCAATAAAGTGGAGACTAAAATAAGTGATGGAGACTTGAAGGGAGCTGCTCAGCTTTTGTTTACTAATGACACCATTGCGCCAAATACACCAGAAACTTTAGCAGCCCTGATTGACAAGCATCCACCATCGCTATCACCGCCTTGCCTCCCGATTAACTCCACTCAGCCTTGTGTTGAATGTTTACAGGCAACTGAAAAAGACGTGAAAGTGGCGGTGATGTCATTTAAAAATGGATCTGCTGGTGGGTTGGACGGCCTAACTCCCCAGCACATTAAAGATTTAATTTTTGGAGCAACTGGGGATGCGGGCCAGATACTATTACGAGACATCACCGCCCTCATCAACTACATGTTATCAGGTAAGGTGCATGAACAGAATGCCCCTCTCCTATATGGTGCAAACCTATGCGCGCTGAAAAAAAAAGATGGTGGCATCAGGCCAATAGCCGTAGGGTGCACATATAGAAGAATCGCATCCAAGGTTTGCTGCCGCCACATTCACCAAAAACTGACTGAAAAGTTCCAGCCGCTTCAGTTAGGCTTCGGCAGCAAGGGCGGATGCGAGGCAGCTGTTCATGCTCTCCGCACATTCTTACATCACAATTGCGGTGAGGTGATATTGAAGGTGGATGTCAAAAATGCTTTTAATTCTGTAGACCGTTCTATCCTTTTGAATGAAATCCAAAATTGTATTCCGGAAACATTAAAATATCTTTGGCAATGTTATGGTTTGGATTCTAAATTACTTTACCGAGATAATTTAATCAATTCTTGTTCAGGATGTCAACAGGGTGACCCTCTTGGACCAGCCATATTTGGACTAGCCATACATCCCATAATCTCGAGTCTAAATTCCAAATTAAATATGTGGTATCTGGATGACGGGACCCTTGGAGGCGATGCTACAACTGTATTGGAAGATTTAGAATTGTTAATTGGTAGATTTAAATCAATTGGTTTAGAACTAAATTTCTCTAAATGTGAACTATTTATAACAGACATTGTACCTTCAGAAAAAAGAGACAATTTGTATGATAAATTTAAAAGTTTAGCTCCAAATTTAAAATTATTGACCGGTAAAAGTTTGCGCCTCCTAGGAGCTCCGATCCTTCACGAGTCATTCCCAGATTTTGTCGATGAACAACGTCAAAAATTTGAAGATACGTCTGAACGTCTCACTAAAATTCACAACCACATGGCTTTTCATCTAATTCGATTTTGTCTTTTTGTGCCAAAATTTACGTATATACTACGATGTTGCCCTCTTTGGAACCACATTTCTTTACTACTAAGTTTGGATGACGCGATTAAAAATGTTTTAACCCAAATTCTAAATTGTTCACTTCCAGATATTTCATGGTGTCAGGCATCTCTGCCTGTTCGGCTTGGAGGCATTGGCATCCGCAAAATTTCCAGTGTTTCATTACCGGCCTTTCTATCTTCTGCCAACAGTGTTTTGGTTCTTTTTAAGAGAATAATTTCAAATTCAGCATCACAAATTTCAATAGACTCTTTGGAAGATGGTAGAACGGCCTGGTCTTTGGCTTGTCCAAGTGAGGATCTTCCAAAAAATCTTAGTTCGCAAAGGCAATGGGACGATCCCCTTTGTAAAATTGTACAGAAACAAATTTTAGACAAAAGTATTGATAATAAAGTCCGGGCTCGTCTCCTTGCCACGCGCGAACGAGAATCTGGTTATTGGTTACAAGCACTACCTTCATCCAACATTGGTACCCTAATGGACAATGAAAGTTTTTCTATTGCCATAGGGTTGCGTCTGGGCATCTCTAGGACGGAACCTCACAATTGTCACTGCGGCAGTGAAGTGGACAGATTAGGCCACCACGGCCTGTCATGCCGCCGCAGTGCAGGGCGTCTCTCACGCCACGCCACAATAAACGACGTCATCCGTCGGGCCCTTGCCACCGTGAACGTGCCGGCCATATTAGAGCCGAACGGTATATCACGTGACGATGGTAAGAGGCCCGACGGTATGACGTTGGTGCCATGGTGTCGAGGAAGACCATTGGTGTGGGACGCCACATGTGCTGACACATTAGCGGCGTCCCATATATGCGGGACCTCACGGTCAGCGGGCGCGGCAGCGGATGCTGCAGAAAACCTCAAACGGAGGAAATATGCTACCATTGGTGATGGATACATATTTCTTCCGTTTGCGGTCGAAACAATGGGCCCATGGGGTCGAGATGCCCGAGGTTTTGTTAAGGAGTTGTCCAGACGCCTAATTGACATCACCCGTGACCAAAGAGCTGGCGCTTACCTCGGCCAACGTATTAGCCTAGCTATACAACGAGGTAACGTCGCTAGCTTTTTGGGAACATTACCGGCAGGTAGCGACCTAGGTTCTGTCTTTTATTTATAGTATAGATATTATTATTGTAGTTTATATAATCTTGATATTGTCATTAGGTAATTATTTTTAAGTTGTTAAAATAAAGTGTATCCTTATGCCAGTAACCTATCTTTTAAAATGATATTTTGTTGTTGGATGCAAACATGCCGACGATGTCTTGAGCATGTCTTTTTTTATGAATAAACGTCAAAAAATCTATTTAGCCTTGATTACCTAGCAGTGATAGCAAGCGAGAAATGTAGAGAAAACCCCAGCGTAGTTTCAACATCGATAGCGACCGAACTTAGAGACCGACTCGTAGCATGCAATAAGATGTTTTATAGCTGACTAGCAACTTTTACTTCTATTTTTTTTTATTGACACTTTCGATGACAGAAGACATTGGTATCTATGCAAAGATTGCTTAGGATACTTTTAGAAAATTTAAAAATATTATAAAATATAAAATCACATCTACTCTATCTTTATTTCTTCTTCTTCTCTTATATATAATAACCTGCCAAGTGCGTGTCAGGCCACGCACAGTGTAGGATTTTGTAGTAGCCTGTTATTAAATGCAAGTCTTTTTCCGTTAAAACAAGCAACTAGGTACTCCGTCTTTGTCATTTTAAAGGATTTATTCTATGGGTTTTGTATTTGGTACAAAATTATCCAACACCCAAGTTCAACGACTATTACTGTCAAACTAATAAAGTTATCTTAACCGCTATAGTTTTTCTTTAAAGTTCATGAAATGTACTATTATCATCGAATCGAATTTTTCCAGATTTTTCAAGCCCGCAGTTTAGCTTTTAGGGGGAGGGGGGGGGGACGCCCTACTGTAACAAACATTTGCACTTTAAAGTTTAATATTTTGTAAATGAAGCATTCAATCGAAAAATGGTATTGGCAACCCTTAAGTCATTTTAAAAGACCTATTCAACGATACCCCACAAGACGGGGTAGACGATGAAAAAAAAAATCATCCCCACTTCTCATATAAGGGAGCTACCCTAAAAACAAATATTTTTCAACATATAATTTCAGCACTTTGTCGGCGTAATTTATATACATACCCCCACAAAATTACAGCTTTATAGTATTAACGGTCTCTTAGCAAAACCTCGGACAGACAGACAGACAGACGGACATGACGAAACTATAAGGGTTTCTTGTCAGGACTACGGAACCCTAAAAATCAATTGCTGTTCATTAGTCTCGCTAAAACTCGAGAACGGCTGGGCCGATTTAGCGGTTTTAGGTTTTGAAATGTTTGTCGTAGTCCAGGATAGGTTTAAACGGTGAGAAAATATGAAAAAATTGCGAGGAAGATAGTAAAAACAACAATTTCATTTTCCCATATAAACCTACTTTTCTGTCAAATATTTGATGTTCCCTTCCCCGTTCCCTTCGGTACGGTAGGGTAGACTCTGTTTCACTCTCGAATTGAAATTTGAAGCACGTATTAAATTAAAGGTTTTGAATCGAAGACATAATATATCCACATTAATCGGATCATCGCGTAGGTATTTAAATTTTAATATTTTGAATTTTGATGGTTTTCCCGGTTGTCATTGTTGGTTCGTTCAGAAATGTTTGTCATTGTATTGACATATTTTGATGGTTGTCATTATGGCGCTTTTATACATTACATTTAGCTTCCATACATACTAATTTGCTATTTGTGTATAAAACCGATAACAACAAAACAAAATTAAATAATTAAGGGGTAATAAAGGGGTTGGAACGTTTCTTGTATGGGGGTCCCCATACCTTCCAACCCTTATAGATAAATACTTGAAAATTATTCATGGTGTGTATTGCAATGGCTACAAGATCAAATAATAAAAACTAAATTAAAATTAAAGGGGGTTCCCATACAAGAAACGTACGTTTCCGGCAAATATTGTTCAATCGGAACCCTGCGTGTGCGGGTTCAACTCGCACTTGGACAGTTTATTTATATTCTCGGTACGAAGTTCGCCGGGCCAGTTTGTTGTCAATAAAAATTTAGGTACGTAATATATTCAATTAAATTGATTAATTGTGGGTGCATATTCACTGACAGCTATTTCAACAGACACAAATATTATTATTAATAGTAATTTCGGGATATTTACCATGTTTTTCTTTTGTTTTGAGTTTCCGATATTTCGGTGCTGTTACAAGCGCCATGTTCACGGACGAACTCAGTTCGTTCGTGTTCGAGTTCGTCCGTGAACATGGCGCTTGTAACAGCACCGAAATATCGGAAACTCAAAACAAAAGAATAACATGGTAAATATCCCGAAATTACTATTAATAATAATGTCACTGACATTGAATTGCCATGAAAACTTAAAGACACAAATATGTATTCAAATATAACGTAAAACTTCTCAAAGAATAATTTTAATACGAATTCATATGATTAGGTATCAGTACTGTGAATTTTTATGGTAAACGCTTTTGACAGATCTCACATAGTTTTCGACTTATTCTGGCTCCCTGATTGGTCTAAATTTAGTGAAGTGTAGTAACCACTAGAGGCGCTGTACTGTTTTTCATACAAAATGTGTCCAAAATACGATATCGAGTATCGTATTAAAACTCGTACTAAGGGTACAGTTTAAATTGACTTACTGTTTATATAAATAGTATAAATTGCTAGAGCGTTATACGTCTCGGTCAATCGGTTCTTGGAGTCGATGAAAGGTCAACGTTCAGCGTTTCATGTCGATTATCTTCAACTTTGTAGTTTTAGAGGTGACTTCTACATATTACGTTATATTGTATTGAATAGTTTGGCAGCTGAAATGTACACGCCGAGAAAGTTCAAACTAAGTTGTGCCGTTAATTAATTAAGAGTCATGAATCAAAGAATCAAATCAAAGAATCAAAGCATCTATTCAGTATGTAGGCAGTATAAATATACGCACATATACACGTCGAAATCATAAATCATAAAATAAATCATAACCAATTATCAAGTAAACATAGTAAAAGCAGAATTTAACGCTTTGAATTAGAAAAAAAAAAGTAATAAACCATTCAGCTGTCATCCAATCGTTTACGTCAGCTATTTAAAAAAAATTAAAGTAGGTTAAAACCAACCATACATGTAACTGTGTGTTTCAGTACTTCAGACAATTTTTATATAAAAAAAATAAAAAAAGTGAAACACAACATAGAGAAACGCATACCGATCACAGTACATATCATGATCTATGATATGATAGATTTATGAATATTATACGACAAGCAAGATGCTCGCCTTATGATAAGCGATGGTAAAGAAACTGTGGCATGAAATACCAGAATTTTGTAGGTCACTGCATTGTGCTCGTGATCTTGTGACATACATATGTTACATTAGAATCATCTAGGAATCTAAATAGCGTCTTCTGTGTTTTTTTTACTGGCCCTCAATTTGAAACAACTTGTCTTGCAAAACTATTGTGATGATAAAAATGAGGACTAAGTAAAACAAAAGTCCACGTAGTGATTCTAAACCTAGCGTGCTACCATCCTCGACCACATCATGACTTACCAACAGGTGAGATAGTGGACAAACGCTAGCTGATTTAAAAAAAGTGATTAGTTAACTATGCACTATAATAACATACTTCGATAAAAATTGCTCCATAAAAAGATCGGCAATTTTGTCGCCAAGAACATACGAATAGAAAATAAAATTCAAACAACCACCCCTTTTAACGAGTTTCACCCTTCTCAAAGCGCATAGTAAGAACCAAATTGTTCTTCTAGCTAACTCACACGAAAAACTCGCTACCAACTCCATAATTACGCCTTTGTAACCGGACCGGCCAAACAGTGCACTTTCATTTTGAGAAATAGGACAAACGAAATTGTGGAGTATTTTTAACCTGAGTTAATTTGTGACTTGCCTGGGACTTTTGTTGCTACGTCTTTATTCCTAAATACTTGCATAAACTATGCGTTATTTTTGGTTGAATGATACCTCTATTTGTAGTGATTATTTTACATTAGTAGGACTAATCTGCAAGTCTGCTAAAATGATACCATCTCTTTGTAAGCTATTCAGCTGTAAATTAGTTTTTAGGGTTCGTACCTCAATAGGTCAAAAAAAGAACCCTTATTAGATCACTTTCTTGTCCGTCTGTCTGTCTGTCTGTCCGTCTGTCTGTCCGTCTGTCTGCCCGTCTGTCTGTTCGTCTGTCTGTCCGTGTGTCACTACTGATTTTCTCAGGAACGGGTGGACCTAGCTAGTTGAAATGTATACCTGATACTGTGGTCTATAGTCCCTATTGGGTGTAGAAAAATCAAGGTCTTCAGTCAACACAATAAAAAGATATGGGCAAATTTAGATTTTCGCGAAAACTTGTTAGTACCAAAATGTACCTTAATTTTCAACTTTTTTTATTTTTCGGAATTTTGCCTTTACTTGTGTTTTAAGACCTTGCTTATAACCAAAATTGACAATTCTAGGTAAACCGAAAGTACCCTATAGGTTTTGGGTCGAAAACCTATAGGGTACTTCCCGTTGACCTAGAATCATGAAATTTGGCTGGAAGCAAGGTCTTACAGCACAAATAAAGGAAAAAATCCAAAAAATAAAAAAAGTTTAAAATTAAAGGGTGTCCCCATACATACATAGCTTGTCATCGCTAATTAAGGTAGACCTCTGAGTTATATGAGCGCTGATACAATTTAGAGGTCTAGCTTAATTGGATGTTACGGAAGCCTCGGTGGGCGAGTTCAACTCGACTTAGCCGGTTTTTTTTTTTTTGTGCACTGCTTTAACATCCGCAAGATTCAGGCTATCACTTTCCATGTCACTATTTTTTTCTGCTGAGTGACTCAATGTCAAGTGAGCCTTGCAACATCTTTACGTAGTATAAAATAATTTATGATCGTACAAAATGAAATAACCGACTTCACATGCCGCGGCAGTGAAAATATCCACTAAACATAATCAAGTCATTCATCGAAGTATCAATTTTGTTTATTCTCATATCTCCAGAGATGATTATCAAATCTCGATAAAATTGATTGGGACCAATCTAGAGGCATAAAATCTCAAACGAAAAAATATTTTTTCAAATCGGTTAAGATTTGACGGAGTTCTAAGATAAAAACCATGAAAAAAAACATGCGAATTGATAACCTCCTCCTTTTTATGAAGTCGGTTAATAAAGTCGGTCTCGCTGTCTGTACGCTTAGATCATTTAAACTACGCAACAGATTTTAATTCAGTTTTCATGAATATAAATACAAATAATCTTTTTTGACATAATTTCTGGTACATGTGTTTTGAATCCATAGGCTCCCGAACTACTCAAGCTGTGTTTCAGGAGCCAGTGGCTAATTATGTAATAGATAGAGTGATTCAAGAGGAAGGCTTAAAACTTGAATTATACGCGGACAAAGCCGCGGGGCGCAGCTATTAACATGTGAAAATAATAATTATTCCTATACTATGCAGATAGTATAGGAATATTTATTAGTTTTAAATACTTTAACATATTCAGAAATCAAATCCTTATAATAGACTTTACAGCGAGTCATATAAGGCCGTCCTAAAAAGCTAAATTGTTGTAATTTCATGAAAGAACCTGCAACTGTTAATAGTTGAAGCACAAGATTGTTGTGTTAATAGATCTTTTTAGTCAAAAGTATTCCATCAAATAAATATTGTAAAATAACATTTCGCTCTGTATCAGTAGTACAACTGAGAAGTACAACTGGTTGTGCAAATGATACAAATTTGTATCACTTGTACAACTACCAAAAACACCACCATATAATTCGGTTACACTTGTATGTTGTCTGAATTGTTTGAGTGTATTTAACGTTAAAATCAGTTCTTTAATGTGTTTACCGCACTCAGTGTTCATCACCACTTACGCGCAGTTTCAGAAAATCTCAGACCAGTATTTTAAACGCCTACGAAAATAAAGATCGAGTGAAACAATCGTTGTTTGAAGGCATAAAAGCCTGCCCTTGTTTACAAATCTCGGATAACGTCACGCAAACAGAAGAACAAGAATGATTGCCTTCGTGGGGGATTTATTTATCACATTTATTCTGGGGATGCCTAGTTATAGCGGAGTTTGGAAGAGGTGGTTTATTTGTTTTGAGAAATTTTACGTCATTTCGGAGAATCTTGTTTTGCTTAAGTAAAGCATTTATTCTGTACTAGCTGACCCGGCGAACTTCGTACCGCGAATATAAATAAACTGTCCAAGTGCGAGTTGGATCCGCACACGCAGGGTTCCGAATGAAAAATATTTGCTGGAAAAATTACGTTTCTTGTATGGGGACCTTTAATTTTAAATTTAATTTAGTATTTATTATTTGACCTAATAGCAGCTATGGCAATACACACCATTTGTAAATTTCAAGTCTTTATCTATTAAGATTTGTAAGATCGAGCACAAAAAGCCTCAAAAACCCCTTTCTTGTATAGAAACGCCCTTGATTGTTTAATTTAATTTTGTTTTTATCGGTTTTTATACACAAATAGCGTATACCCATGTATGGAATCACCATAATGACAACCATCAAAATATGTCAATACAATGACAAAAATGTATGAAAGAAACAACATGGGACAACCATCAACATTCAAAATATTAAAATTGAAATACCTGCGCGATAATTCGAGTAATCTGTATATATTATGTTGTCGATACAAAACGCTTCATTTAATAACGTGTTTCAAATTCAAATTTGAAACACGTTCAAATTTCAATTTGAGAGTGGAACAGACTCTACCATACCGTACCGAAGGGATCGACGAAATTCAAATGTTTGACAGGAAAGTTAGTTAGGTAGAACAGTTTATACGGGAAAAATGAAATCGTTGTTGTTACTATCTTTCTCGCAATTTTTCCAAATTTTCTCACCGTTTAAACCTTCCCTGGACTATGACAAACGTTTCAAAACCAAAATCAGCTGATTCGGTCCAGCCGAGTTTTAGCGAGACTAACGAACAGCAATTGATTTTTAAATATAAGACTAGCTGTTTTCCGCAGCTTCCTACGTCCTCGTCTAAAAGTATCTTAAGTGCTAATCTATATCATACTATGCTTAAAATTCTAACGCGTTTGTTCGACTTGGGAACAAACACACAAATACTGACATATACATTATAATAGACAGTATATGTTGAAGTGAAAACTTCTTTAGGCGCGTTGAGCACTTTTTAGGTGAACAAAAATCATGAAACTCGTGTCATCGTCACCGAACGCTTTCCATGAGCTATATGTATACTGTGTGATGTGTATAAAAGTACATAAATATGTACTTTTTGGGTGAACAAAAAGCGTAAAACTCGCGTCACCGCAACTGTGTATCTCGACGATACAATTCACAAGTCACTTAGTTTTCTTTTCTATCGGCAGTCGCCAAGGACTTCC
Source organism: Cabera pusaria (assembly GCA_954871355.1). Taxonomy (NCBI): domain Eukaryota; kingdom Metazoa; phylum Arthropoda; class Insecta; order Lepidoptera; family Geometridae; genus Cabera; species Cabera pusaria. Next base: position 26,655,977 of record OX940893.1, read on the forward strand.
CGCATGTTTTTATGATAAACTAGCTGGTCCGGCGAACTTCGTACTACCTAACAGACAACGAATGTCGTGTTACCTTTTAGATTAACTTAATTTAGGCTTTTATGAACGTAATACAATGAATACAAAAGAGATATTAAGTTCAGTAATGTATTATGGCACTTTGATTATCAAGTAAATAATAAAGTTGTGGCAATACAGAAATAGAATTTAAATACAACAATCAAGTACTTCAACCGCGTGTCAGTAAGACATGATGCAATGAAACAATGTTATTATTGTTATAGATAAGTTATTAACTTGAAATTAGATCGATTGAGTTTAATTTTCATTGTAAAAATATAATCACCAGTATTTAATTTTAATTCTGAATAAGTATAGATAGATAGATAGATAGATAGATAAAATTCTTTATTGTACCACCTCTTAATATATCATAATAAACAGTAGTATACAAGTTAATTACAGTGTTACAATATGCGGCCTTATCGCTAATAGCGATTTCTTCCAGGCAACCTTTACTTATATGTAGGATTTTTCATTTCGATAGATAGCAACACTAATTTGTAGACGAAGATATATTATCTGTGTAATCTTTGGAACGTTTTTATGCTTTACATCCAAAGCCTGTTTTATTTGTACGTGGAACATCAAAAGTGTAAGCGAGTAAGAAAATCTAGTTGCTCTCTCTCTAATTTTTTCACGACGAAGAAAGAACGTGTGTGTTCGGAATTGTATCGTTAAATATTAAGAATTACTGAAATAAAGTGAAAAAGCTTCTGCAAAACAGCCTTTTACTGGACAGCAAGCTCTACCCCACCCACCCCACAACTCTCGCCCGGGATTATTCCGAGAAAAAAGTTTGGGTGTGACGACGACAAAAACGTGGCAAAGAAGGCAGCTGTAAGACGTGGCTGGCCGGCTCTTTTACCACAATAAGACGAAGAAAAACAACGATGGCGGAAGCGGCAGACGGCAAAAATACGCACAACGACGCAAAATGTTTTACGACGATGGATGCAGTTCCAACATACACCGGAGACGACTTAACCTATACGTCCACAAAATGGACGCAAGATCTAGAAGATAATGCGGAGATCTTTGGATGGTCAGCGCAACAGAAGCTGATAATCGCTCGTAGATCGCTTAAAGGAACAGCTGAATTATGGTTGAAGACTGAAAGAACTTTTAAAACATACGATGAATTAAAGGCGGCACTGCTGCGTGAATTTCCTGAGGTCATCGATAGTAAGCGTATGCACGAGATAATGAGCAGCCGAAAAAAGCGTGCTGGAGAAACTTACTACCAATATTTATTAACTATGAAAGAACTTGGTAAACGAGCAAAATTCCCCGATTATGTTGCGGTGCAGTACATTATAGATGGCATAATGGATACTGAGATAAACAAAATTATGTTCTATGGGGTGACGACGTATACACTCCTCAAAGAGAAACTATCTCTTTATGAAACATTCAAAGAAAAGAGTAAAAAACAAGAATTAAAGAGTCAGCGGACAATTATGAAACCGACCAAAGTCAAAGAAGCAGATGGAAAAACAACACAACGCTGCTTCAAGTGTGGCGAGTTAGGGCATCTTTCTAGTACATGTTCTCATAAGATTAAATGTTTCAGATGTAACGGCTATGGTCATATAGGCAAAGATTGTACTAATGTTATCCAGAGAGATATTCCACCGTCTACGAGTCAGAAGTCAACCATGGGCCAGCGTTCGATGCTCATACAACAAGAGTCCTCGGAAAGAACGGTAAACACTGAGAAATCAATATGTGATATTGCTTCAGGTGAGCGTTCAGACTATTTAAATGTCAGTCAATGCGGTCAGTGTTCACATAGTCAAAATATAAATGTTCTTAATGTCGGAAAGTGTTCAAATTTAAATCAGAGCGTTAAGAGTATTCAGATTAAAAACATAACTGTAGATAACTGTTTAATAGATACAGGTAGCGAGTTAAATTTGTTAACGTTGGATTTATTTAGTAAATTAAATGTAACTAAGTATGATGCTGAAGAGATGTTAATGACGGGACTGGGTTCATGTAAAGTTTATTCGATTGGTAAATTCAATATTCAAATGAAGATAGATGGCCACAGCTATGATGTTATGTTTTACATTGTTCCAACTAATGTTATTCCGTATACGGTGATATTAGGTCAACCTTTTTTGATGAATACAATTACAGTAATTGATAAAGGTGAAATTGAAGTAAGGCCACAGTTTTATGATAGTTCATACCTGATGTGTGTGCTTTCTTCAGAAGAAGATATAGCTATTTCCAGCGAAAAACCTATCGTTCAGGATATAATAAAAAATTATAGGCCGATACAAACTAAAGAAGCCCCTATAAAGATGAAGATAATTTTAAAAGACGATATACCTGTCACACAGCGACCAAGACGACTCGCTCTGACTGAAGAAGAAGTTGTGAAGCATCAGATTGATGAGTGGTTAGAAAAAGGCATTATACGCCCCAGTTATTCAGAATATGCAAGTCCACTTGTATTAGTAAAGAAGAAAGATGGAACCAACCGAGTTTGTGTTGATTTCAGAAAAATTAACCAGAAGATGGTTAAGGATGAATATCCTTTACCGATTATTGATGATCAGATAGATAAGTTGAGCAAGGCTCGAGTATTTAGTACGATAGATCTCAAAAATGGATTTTTTCATTTGCCGATTGAAGAAGACTCGATAAAATACACAGCGTTTGTGACCAACAACCCTGAAGGTCAATATGAGTTCCTAAGAGCACCATTTGGACTCTCAATATGTCCAAAATATTTTACACGGTTTATAAACATTATATTCTCAGATTTTATAAGAAAAGGAATTATTTTAATTTTCATCGATGATATAATTATATTAGCAGAAGACGAAGATCAAGCAGTTCAGAGACTCCAAGATGTCTTGAAAGTTGCAGCTGAATATGGTCTTGAAATCAACTGGAAGAAGACACAAATACTACAGCAATCAGTCGAATACCTAGGACACATTGTTTCAAATGGAACGGTTAAACCATCATCAGAGAAGACTAACGCAGTTATGAGATTTCCAGAGCCAAAGAGTTTAAAAGAAGTACATAGTTTCATCGGATTGACATCCTATTTCAGAAAATTTATTCAAGATTATGCTACGATTGCTAAGCCACTGAGTGATTTACTAAAACGAGGAGAATTCTATTTTGATCAAGAACAAAGATGTGCATTTGAAAAATTAAAAGGTAAATTATGTTGTGAACCTGTTCTTAAAATTTTTGATGTGCAGCTAGAGACAGAACTTCACACGGACGCATCTAAGCATGGATATGCAGGCATTTTAATTCAAAAAGATCCGGTAGATTGTAGTATGCATCCAGTTCATTACATGAGCAGAAAGACGACAGAGTCTCAGCAAAAATATAGTAGCTATGAACTAGAAGCAATGGCTGTTATAGAAGCGGTGAAGAAATTTCGAAGATATCTAATTGGAATTCCATTTAAGATTGTAACAGATTGTGAAGCATTTCAGAAAACACTTTACAAAAAAGATGTATCAGCTAAAGTAGCTAGATGGATATTGTTCCTACAAGATTTCAACTACGTTATTGAGCATAGAAAAGGTGATAAAATGCAACATGTCGATGCGCTTAGCAGAAATATATGTGTGGTGAATACAGAACTACATGCTAGAATAAAGAAAGCTCAAGATGAAGACAACAGCTTAAAAGCAATTAAAGAAGTTCTCAAGAAGAGTGAATATGAAGATTATTTTTTAGAAAATGATGTAATTTATAAAGGAGTACAGAAGAAGTTGGTGTTACCAGAGATTATGGACTTAGAAATGATCAGAAGAGTGCACGGAGGAGGACATTTTGGGAAGAAGAAAATCAAAGATATAATAGAACGAGATTATTATATAAACCAGTTGGATAGTAAAACTGAAAAAGTTATATCAACATGTGTACCATGTTTACTGGCAAGCCGAAAAGCAGGAAAGAAAGAAGGACTTTTAAACCCTATAGAAAAAGGAGATTTACCATTATATACTTTGCATTGTGATCATTTAGGACCATTAGATGCAACCAAGAAGTTATATAATTATATACTAACGGTGATTGACGGATATACAAAATTTGTTTGGATTTATCCAGTAAAAACGGTGACAGCTAAAGAAACCGTAGACAAAATTAAACAACATCAAAAAGATTATGGCAACCCAAGACGAATAATAACTGATCGAGGTACAGCTTTTACAGGAAATGAATTTCAGCAGTATTGTTTAGAAGAAGAAATTGAACACCTTACCATAACAACAGGAATCCCACGTGGTAACGGTCAGGTAGAAAGGATGAACCAAATTATTATATCTGTACTGGCTAAAATGTGTATAGAAGAACCAGGACATTGGTACAAGTATGTCAGCAAACTTCAGAGAGTTATCAACAGTACATACCAGCGATCTATCAAAACATCACCATTTGAACTGTTAATGGGAACCAAGTTAAGACTAAATGAAGACATCAAAATTTTAGAATACTTAGAAGAAGAAAATATCAAAGAATTTACAGAGAGAAGAGAAGAATTAAGAAAGCAAGCAAAAGCTCAAATATTAAAGATTCAAGAGGAAAATAGAAAAACCTATAATAAAAACCGGAAAGACGGAGAAAAGTACAAAATAGGCGATATAGTAGCCATACAAAGGACGCAATTTGGAAATACTTTAAAATTAAAACCAAAATTCTACGGACCATACAAAATCACAAAGGAGCTAGGAAAAGATAGATATGAGGTCGAAAAGCTAGACCGAGGTAAGGAAGGACCGACAAAGACCACATCCGGAGTAGACTACGTGAAGCGGTGGCCTTAGTTCAAACTTACCTGTATAAAGTCATCTACTTTACATTAAAATTTATTTTAAAATACTTGAAAGCATATTGGGCATGGCACTCTATCTCATTATTGTTATAACTTAAATTCATGAAGAAACAACAAAATTGTTATTGAATTCTGTATAATTATACTACATATTGAAACAATGTATGTATTCAAGTAGAAAGAGTTGTGATTGTAACAACACATAAGGGCAAAGAAGCTCATAACAAATAGTATGTACTTATTTGTTCTATGTAAATGAAGAATTATGTTTCACAGATGTAATTTGTATGTAAACCTAAAATAATGTATGTTTTCTAATCTATTTAAATAAGATGCATGTTAAGATAAGATTGTATATTTACTACTTATAGTTAAAACCTAAACCTTACTACCTAGTTGCATAATTTTAAAATAACCTATGTATGTTTTAATGAGAAGTTAGTTAAAAGAATAGAAGTTATGTTTAAGTCGTTTGTTAATTAATAATTGTTAAGGATATGGTTATGGGTAAGAAATAATAAGAGATTAGTTTCAAATAGCGTATTGTGTAAAAAAGGGTTTCAAGTTAAAATAAGCTGTAAGAAAGTAGATTATTAATTTATAATAAGTACATTGGCACCAGTTATTAAGTTATTTAAGATGTAAGTTTTAATGCAGAATAGTTTATGTTAAGAGTCAATATTGTGTCGAAGTTAAGCATCAGTTAATAGTTTTGTGTATTTTTTGAAGATCCGTATGAGTTTTGTTTATAGATAAGAGATAAGAGTTTTGTTTAAATTGTAAAGCGAAGAGAAATTTGTAATATTGTAACGTAGAGTCATATGAGAGCTAAATTTGTTTTTGTTTAACTTAACGTAGAAGCAGTCTGAGGCCAGACTATATTGCAGGAAGGCCGAGTTGTAGGATTTTTCATTTCGATAGATAGCAACACTAATTTGTAGACGAAGATATATTATCTGTGTAATCTTTGGAACGTTTTTATGCTTTACATCCAAAGCCTGTTTTATTTGTACGTGGAACATCAAAAGTGTAAGCGAGTAAGAAAATCTAGTTGCTCTCTCTCTAATTTTTTCACGACGAAGAAAGAACGTGTGTGTTCGGAATTGTATCGTTAAATATTAAGAATTACTGAAATAAAGTGAAAAAGCTTCTGCAAAACAGCCTTTTACTGGACAGCAAGCTCTACCCCACCCACCCCACATATATATAGGTACTTACTTAATGAATAACTGTCTAATATTTTTTGCCTTATGGATAAGACTGTATACATACGACATTCATAGCTTGGCTATCACATTCTTGCATATCTCTGTATTTATCTACATTCTGACAAAATATAAAATTGATTAGGCATTGATTATTATTGTCTCGATTGCTTGTAAGCATATATTTTTTTTAAGTTTCATTATGTCTCCACACGATTAGTGTATTTAGCCAGTGTCAAATATTAAAATTTTTCAAGTTTTTATCAATTTTGGTCGTAGAGATGGGTCAGAGTCACATTTCAGCTCAGTTTTTAAGTAAAAGTCTAGTCTAAGTCATACTTTCAGTAAAGATGACGTGTTTACTGAATATTTTCAGTGGAATTTTGGTGAGAATGCAAATAGCATGTTTTTCAACATTGTGCTGTTTTTCCCTACACACGCACACATTTACTAAAAAAAAATATTAAAAAATTAAAAATTCACCAAAATAAATAGTATCCTATGTCCGTCTCCTGGCTCTAAGCTACCTCCTCACCAATTTTCAGCCATATCGGTAAAGCCGTTCTTGAGTTATAAATAGTGTAACTAACACGACTTTCTTTTATAAATGTAGATATACTCATACAAACAAAATGCTTTATTAAAATAAAATTGCATGAACTTTTGAAAACTGTGTCAGAAGTTAAAAAATAGATTCATAAATGATAATTAGAGAGCATAAAATATCGTTTGAATATATAATAATAATGAGCCATTTAGTTAGTTTAGTAACTCAACTTACTATAACCATAAATTTCAGTACTTCAGCCACATGTATCTGCAATATGGTCATTAATATTTCAGAGCTTGAGTTTCGATCACACATTTAATTGACTTACGGTTTACCGTAAGTCAATTAAATAGCTACTAGCTAAATAACTAAATAGCTAACTATTTCAATGTAAAACTGTCGTTATGGAAAAATTGTAAGCATTTCTAATCAGTCATTTTAATGACCAGGTAAAATTTTATTTTGTCAAATTGCTTGTACATTTTGCTCACATATCCAGAGATGTATCTCTCCACAATTTTATTAGAAATGTCTTAGTAATAATAAATAATTTATCATCGATAAGAAACTCCCAACCCCCGCATGGTGGTAGGACACTGTCTAGTATCCGCCTGTCCAGCTATCACCCTCAAGTAAGAATCTGTCATCAAACATCTAATCTTATGTGTCCCGGCTGCTATCCTTGAGAGCCAGTTCCCATGCTAGGCCTAGCGTGCTAAGCATCTTCGACCGCATCATCACTTGAGATAGTGTTCAAACGCTAGCCTATATGATATTTAAAAAAAAATACTTTAATACAATAATAATAAATAATAAAATTAAAACTTGTAAACATTTTACTTTTAAAAGGTACGTACGTTTTACGTATAAAAACTCTCACAAATATCAAACATCTGCTTTTTACAAAACACATACGAGTAAATACCTATAATTTAACCTATAGATCTTCATTTCTTGCCCGAATTTATTTGCCCCAAACTTCTTGTAGTCTCGCAAGGTGTGACGTTATCTGTGACGTCATCAAAGCGCGTAGGTGTCTGAAGTGAATAAACAGGGCCCTTTTCCTGCTGCCAGTTGTTATCACACTGGAGGGTAGATGAGAAAAACAACAGTATATTTGGGGTTTTTGTAGGTAAATAGGTCGGAGTTTTGGTAGACCATATTTTTTTAGCATTTTCGTTTACCTTCTTTGTTAGGATAAATATGAAGTGATGAATTTGAATGTTTTTTGCAACAGCTCCATTTATCAACCGCCTTTAAAAAAAGAGGAGGTTCTCAATTCGTCTGTATGTTGTTTTTTTATGTATGTTAAGCGATTACTCCGTCAATTGTGAACCGATTCGAATGATTAATTGTTAATCGGTTGGGTACATTTTCTGAACAGTTTTTTAGTAATTTCATCGAGATCTGATAAGTATCTCCAGAGATATGACAATAAACATTTCAAACTTGCTACTGAAACTGACTCGCACGGCATGGAAGTCGGTTGTTTTAGTTTTTGAACTATCTTAATTATTTTAAAATCTTTGGCATTACTATTGTGTTATTATGCTAAATAGCTGAAATGCAATTCTGTTGTAATATGTTAAAAACAAGCAAGATGGCCATATGAGGAACTTATTTGACAGTATTTTGAGAACTTTTATATCCTACTATCGTACAAATATTATAAAGGCTAAAGTTTTTGAGGACGTTTGTTACCTCTTCACTCTAAAACTGCTCAATTGATTGAGCTGAAGTTTGGTATGTATATAATGATAATATATATAGATAGCCTAGACAATGTAATAACACATACGGTTTTGATGCCGATATTCCCACGGGAACGATGTCTACGCGGGTAAAACCGCAGATCACAGCTAGAAGTGTTATGTATCTGTCAGATAATTATCTAAAACTTTATTAGAAACTGGCCCTAAGATTAATTTATTAATAATGGACTTTTTTCTTTTCGGTGAAATAGCGTTTCATCAGATTAGAGTAAAAAGGCTCTTAAGTATTACGCTTCAATGAAAATTCCAAATGACATAAATATCTCTTAAACATATATAAATACAATCAGAAAACATATTCTTAAAAAACCAATATTAAATAAAATAATATTGTAATAAAACCCTCCGTCCTTTACCGGCCATTAATTCTTAACTGCTTTATTCAAAGAATCATTTCACATACCAAAGTTAAATACGCTCAATTCTGAATCGTCCGACTATCGCCAATAAAATGGTTGAAAAGGCCCGCCCATCTCCAAATCGGAGAAATTATAAAATGGAAGCCCATTTGAGTTTTAATGGTAGCTTTGGACGAGGTGATTTTATGCTATTGTGTTGAGTGCTACGCGTATACGCTTTCATAATAGTAAATATTTAATAGTTATAACATAACACATTTTGTGTATAATATAACACAAGTTTTTGTATGATTATGAAGCTCTTAAACATATCTATATATAATGATATAAGATATATTAGATATCAACATTAAGTTGTAAAATTAGAAATATATTTTGCTTTTAACAAATAATCAGGTATATTAATGAAAGTCTATGATTTTTTTGCAATATCAAGCATATTTTAACTTAAGCTACGGCCAAACCGCCGAAATCTGCGGTAGCAGCCACGGTAGCGATCAGTTACTGCAGAAGTATTTGTACCAATTGGTTCAAACCAAACGCGATCAGACAGCGATTGAACGCAAGATCGCTACCGCGACCGCTACCGCAGATCGCATCGGTTTAGCAACTTTAGTTCTTATATTTTAGACTCCTGATAAACAAGTTTTATATGTCTAATGCATTCATAATAATATTTTGATATTTAAAACTTACCAAAGTATGATAATCTAATACATCAACAACGTCTCGTTACTATTTATAAATTTTTTTATGAAAAATATTTAATCAAAAAACAAATGTACGCATATTGGCAATAATCGCTTAAATGTACTCATATAAGTCTCAGCGTCTTAACTTTTTAATCCAGGTGGGAATATTATTCCGCTTTTTCGACCTGATACCAGAGGTGGGACGAGGGGAAGGACGGAAGTATAATTGAATTTTTTTCTTAATCCCCAGGGCAGCGGTCCATGAAATGTTCCAAGTCTGATGGATAGAGATTAATGTACTCCCCGTGGTTATTATTGTGTATTAGGCGGTTGGGAAGTATGCATTTTCTTGATTGGTTCCCTGATTAAAATTTATATCTAATAATGTATATGCTCCAGAATAATCAAAACATTTGTCAGCTGGTTAGCCATCAATCTGCCTATTGCATGTACAGTTTATATCATTCTTGAATACCTTATAGATTTTATCAGAACTTGATCCCTAGAATATCTTTTAATACATTGCGACTTTTACCTAAACAGAGTTACGTATTAATTATGTCTCCACATACTGTAATTTTGGAATACTTAGATTCGGCCTTCTATTTCTGTTAATATGAAATCATAACAGAAATATTTTTTATGAGACAAAAAAGTGTAACTTGAGGCAATTGCCTTCTGCCTGAGCAGAAGTACCATTATTGAGTAAAGAACTTTTGACTTTTTAACACTTTTGTTCATCGGTCGAAAATAAGCAATAAAATAGCATTCGTGACCGATAGAATGTCCACCGCATGGCATTCTTCAAGTTTTATTCACCGCAATTAGCCGTTTTCTGATGTGTTGCCAAAACTGTAAAGAAATTGCTTCGCTGACAAACTGCCAACGTAGTTTTATATGTGTTTTTGGACATTTAATATGATAAACACAAACAGGCAGATATTTTGGCAAGAGAATGAAAAAAGTAATCGGATACTGCGACGGTGATAAGTCGTCTTGTCTCGTTTGTGATGGTTTATTAAAAAATGTGGAGAAACATGAGCTAGAGCAAATTCTAGGATCAAAAACAATACTAAAGCAAGATTAATTTCTTCATTGAGATTAAATCTTTTATTAGCGATGAGACTCTTGTCTGTATTCCAAACCTGATGTAGTGGCTGTATGATCTGATGATAAATGACCCAGGATCGTCATTTATACAAACCTTATTGAAATAATAATTATGTTTCTTTAAATATTCTAATACTCAAATTTTTTCTTTAATCTATCGCATGTTGCGATATGCATGTCGCTGGTGCTGATTGGTGGATATGATTACAGCCGGAGCTGATAGGTCAATATGAGGTATGACATTTAGGTTTAACTGTGATTGGTGGACGCTTCTATATATGTATGTACATGCTAATGTGTCATGTGAATTACTGCTGTTGTAGTAGCTAGCTACACATAAACAAAAGTTTCACTTGCATTGTGATTTTAAACTTTAAACTTTCGCGATTTGAACACATAGTTATAAATATTAAAATACGGGACTTATCGCGCCTAAAACATAATTTTTTATTTAACTCGACGTTTCGACCAAGTTGCATTGATCGTCACGTCACGAGACGAGTCGTCTCGTGACCACGATCAATGCAACTTATATTATAACTATTAACTTATATTATAACTTATTTATAACTATTTGCATCGTGATTTCATAAAGAACCACACTTTTTTTTGTACATTGTTTAATGCAATTCAACATTTCTCTGTACCGACGGGACTCGATCCGTATCTGAGTTGGTAAAGCGGCAGGCATGTTTCCCAGGAGGCGCAGGTTCGAGTTCTGTCAGTACGGTGGAATTTTGGACTGTTATAACAATGTACTTAATTAAATATTTGGCAACTTAAGGGATCAAGGGTAAGTCAGTGAAATGGAACGTGTGAGACAACACTTAGATGTTTAATAGTAGATACGACAGTCAAAAAATGTACAATAACTTATGATTGTACAAAACAATAAAACCGACTTCACATGCCGCGATAGTCAAAGTAGCCAGTATCATGTCATCAAGGTATACACATTTGTTTATATTGTTTATCTCCATATCTCCAGAGATGATTATCAGATCTCTATGAAATTTGAATGAGACCAAACAGAAAAACAAAATCTCTCAAAAATAAAAGATTTTTTTTATTCGGTTAAGATTTGACGGAATTCTAAGGTAACAAACATTAAAACAAGAAAAAACAAAACGAAAATAAAGAAAAGAAATACCGTTGAATTGGGACCTCCTCACTTTTCGTAAAATTTAAATTAATTATTTTTTTTTTGCTGGCGAAAAATGATAGTGGTATATTTTGCTCCATCTTATAAAATACTGTAGTGTGGTACGGAACCCTACTAGTGCGAGTCCGACTTGCACTTGGCCAGTTTATTTTATGCTAACGATACTAAAATGACAAAACGGTATAAAATTCACTTTCTCGACTTCAAATTCGACTCTTAGTTAAGAATTTTGATGTTATTTTGGGAGGTAGGAGGTAGGTAAATAAAAATAATTCGTTAACCTTTTTTTTTATTTCATTGAGTCAACCCTTTACTGTATCAGGCGCGCGCCGGTACATCGCCCGATGAACGAAGTAATAACAACGCTAGGTGCGAGCGCCTTAGACACATTTTTGCTTGTATTGTCTGAAATAAACGTTGGTATTGTGTGTTTGTGTTTTGTTTGTAGATACTTCACACCTGTTACGAAGTAACTATTTTATAATCTGTGGTATGGGGACACACAAAATTCATAGTTTAACTTCTAATCGTTAAAGAAAGGTCCATTGACATGAAATATTATAATACTTTCACATAATTCGAGAATGGGAGCGGAAATAGGTATTCATTATGAAGTTCTATTCGTAGATTGGACGGTGCCAAGTTTCAGGTATCTTTTGGTGCAAGCGTGAAGAGGGAATTAAGCTGTTCGAATGTTCGAGAACTTTCCGAAGTGGCATACAATACCTTATCTGGAATCTGGGTGAAGTTTGAATGCTAATGTTTGAAAAGTAATTTGAGGGTTTTTGATTTATGTCTTGCTCTACCTACACTACATTTATAAAACAGTCTCCCGCCGCGTCTGTCTGTCTGCTCGCGATAAACTCAAAAACTACTGAACGGATTTTCTTGCGGTTTTCACCAATAGACAGAATGATTCATGAGGAAGGTGTGTCTATAATTTTTTAAGGGTTCTGTGTAAATTGGTTGAGGTATTTTTGAAGAAGTTAATTAAAACAAACTGATACAAACTGGTGCAAAGCCGGGGTGGGTCGCTAGTATATCTATAAATAAGTGTTCTTATGCGTATTTATAAAATCAACATTCATATTTATGTAGATAAAATGTGTTCGACTTCCTAATATTTTGGTCTAAACTACTTTTATATATATTTGTGGCGTATTTAATTCGTCTGTGACTGTTTTAAAACTTGAAGGAATTCAAAATATTCAATAAACTTTGAAAAAGCAAAATGAGTCTGTGCAAAAATAGAACCGTCATAGAAATAGAGGGCGCGCGTGTCGATGGTTCTAATTTACTGTTTTTGTTGAGTTGACAACATTGCTCTGTCATTGAAATACGACTCAAAATGTTTGATACCTTGGTAGGTACCTACTCTTATCATTATCGGGTGCTACTAGGTAGGTATATACCTTCCTTTCTTACATTTTAATGTTAGTTCATCGTTAAGCCACGATGGGTCTCTTCATGCACAGACTCTATGGTGATTTTTTGCTGTATCCTGGCAACAAAGGTCCTTTGAAAATGTGTCAGCAAAAAATAGGCTTACAAAATTATATGTTAAATGGCAAAAAATCTGTGAATCCTTGTGATTGAAAGACAGCACGCATTGCAAGCCAAAATAACAAGCATGGCATCCATATACCAATATGGAAAGGGTTTTTAAGTGACTTCCAAAATGGAGCAGTTTCCAAAATGTTGCATGCCACTGTATCTGTAACAGCTAGACGTCATCGCTTACCATCAGGCAAGCGTTTTATTTGTCTTGTTACTTTCTTACATAAAAAAAGGTTCTCAATTTGTCTATGTTTTTTTAAGCGACTCCAAAATAGGAGGGAGGTTCTCAGTTCATCTGTGTGTATTTGACAAAAAAATCTTATAAATATATCTAGAGATATGGCGATAAAAATCTCAAACTTACTACTGAAATTGATTTGCGTTAACCTTTTTAAAACTAACTTCATATTAGATCGTCTAATACAAATAATAATTCGAGATGCATCCCTTCAATTGGAAATATAAGTCTCCCTTATTTTTTTTTATGATAAGAATTTATAAATCATAACACAGAATACCCCCTTACCATATAAATAACCTGTATGCTATCATGATTAGATAAAAGTTTAACAGTTATAGAGGCAAGTTAAAAAACCGCTCGACATGTTTGATTTATGGAACGAATTTTTGAATAAACCCACATTCCATACATGGCCAAACTTTGTTTAAAATATGAAATAATTTGAATAATAATTAAGATAGTTTAAAAACTAAAACAACCGACTTCAATGCCCCGCGAGTCAATTTCAGTAGCAAGTTTGAGACGTTTATCGTTATATCTCTAGAGATACTTATTAGATCTCGATGAAATTATAATGGGACCACCTCTGAACCGATTACAAAGAGAATCATTCGAATCAGTTCAGAATTGACGGAGTAATCGTGTAACATACACACAAAAAAAACATACAGACGAATTGAGAACCTCCTCTTTTTTTGTGAAGTCGGTTAAAATGATATGACACTATCTCTTCATAGCTCTTTATTTAATAACTATAGTGATTTTATCTGCAACATTAAAGCGGTCAATCGTCATTTTCCAAAGTGTATTTAGCCCGCAGCTCACCTATATATAAATGAAATGGACCGATACGTCATCAGAATTGCACGGGCATGAATGGAGTCAATTTGGCGATGGTCAGTTCTGACCACAATAATTGTACCGCAGCCATTACTTCTGATATACCAGTAGAGTTGCAATACCCATCCGGATATATTATTTGAAGTTCAACAATCGTTTTTTTATGAGTAATTTACAAACAAAACCGAGCGTTTATCATTATTCTCTTAAACACCTATTTAATTTAGGATCAACGCAGTACGTATTTTTTTGTCTGTTATTGCCTTTATAATCTGTCGCACCTTTTTAGGGTTCCGTAGTCCTGACAAGGAACTATAGTATAATCATGTCCATCTGTCTGTCTGTCTGTCTGACTGTCTGTCTGTATGTCTGTCTTTCCGAGGTTTTGCTCAGAGACCGTTAGTACTAGAAATCTGTAATTTTGTAGGAGTGTGTATATAAATTACGCCGACAAAGTGATAAAATTAAATTTTGGTAAATACTTTTTTTAGGGTGAAATTCAAAGGAAAATTATAGCGGTTAAGATATCTTTATTAGTTTAGCAGTAATAGTCGTTGAACTTGGGTGTTGGATAATTTTATAAATAATTATGTTAAATATTACCGCGCGTGGACCGCGCCGGACCCGCACCTGGCCGGTATTTAGGGTTCCGTAGCCGAATAGCAAAATACGGAACCCTTATAGATTCGCCATGTCTGTCTGTCTGTCTGTCCGTCCGTATGTCACAGCCATTTTATTCCGAAACTATTAAGACTACAGAATTGAAACTAGGTAGGTAGGTGTATTCTATAAACCGCTTTCCAATTTTTATACAAAAATAAAAAAATATAAAAGTTTAAGGGGGGGCATCCCATAGATGGACAACTGGAACAAAAAAAAAATTTTCTTTCAAACCTATACGTGTGGGGTACGTCTATGGATAGGTCTTTAAAAATGACATTGAGGTTCCTAAAATCATTTTTTTTCAAAGTCAATCATTTAAAAGATAGGCGCGTCTAAAGTGGTATAATGTGTGTCCCCCCCCCCTAACTTCTAAAGTAAGGGAGTGAAAAATCTAAAAAAAATCTATTCTGTAGATCTCAATAAAAACTTTCAACGAAAATTGGTTTGAACGAGATACAGTCAGCAGTTGTTGAGATATAGCTAAAAAAAAAAAAAAAAAAAGCTACCGCAAGTATTTTCATACAAACACTATGAAAAACAATGTTATTTTTACCCGACTTCACAAAAAAGGAGGAGGTTCTCAATTCGTGTATGTTACGCGATTTCTCCGTCAATAGTGAACGGATCTAAATGATTCATTTTTTAATAGGTAGGATACGTTTCCGAGGTGGTTTAATTTTAATTTTATCGAGATCTGATAAGTATCTCCAGAGATATGGTGATAAATACCTCAAACATAGGAGAATGTACTGGTTTTAGTAGAAGAGTCCCAAAAAGATTATACACAATGGAGGTTGCTACTAATGGAGTTACTACGTAAATAATACTTTCCGTTGTTAGGTTGGCTACACAGTGCGTTCATAATTCGGGTTTCAACAATATAGGGAAGTGTCTCTTATAACGTAGTAGAGTGATTCAGTACTCTGTTGGCCATATGGCGGCAAGTAATGTTAATAATCGCAAATAATACTTTTTTATATTCATTTTGGAATACAACTAGTCCGTGTTATAAAAGTATTTTGAATTATTGTAATAAAATAGACAATTAATTATCGTGTGTGTCAGATGCTTTAATTGCACAGGGCCATTTTGGACATTGTCCTTTGATACCTTGATGACATAATTATTACTAGTGAATATTATCACTTTAGCAAGGCATTTAAAGTCAATTTTACTTAGGGTTCCAAACCCAAAGGGTACCAAATGAACACTTTCTGAGACTTTGTTGTCCGTTCGTCCGTCCGTCCGTCCGTGTGTCTATACATATGTGCGCACTTTACAGATCTGTATCTTCTTAACCGTTATAGGTACATACTTGAAATTTTCTAAAAGTATATATCCGTCAGTGTATAACGGCCCAGACACCAAATGTAATAGATGCATGTAATTTAATTAAAACTTGTTATGCACTAAAAAGGGTAAAATAAGTTATTTTTCAAAAAAAAAACGACTTCATAATCACAAACAGGCACTCAAAAGCGAAAAATAAATTACTTAATATTATTATAAGCGCTACCCACTTATATATTTGAAGTCGGTGCTAGCCAAGTCTATTGGATAGTAGATAGATACTATGTATGTAGTAGTAGTAAGTAGGTAGATACATGTAGGTATTATCTATCTACTACCTATTAGACTTGGCTGGCACCGACATCAAATAGATAAGTGGGTAGCGCTTATAATAATTTTAAGTAATTTATTTTTCGCTTTTGAGTGCCTGTTTGTAATTGCGAAAAATCATAGTTATTGAATACTCTACTATGTTACGGAACCCTACGAGTGCGAGTCCGACTTGCACTTGGCCAGTTTATTATTCTTATAAATAAAGCCTCGCCGTATTACTTACACTTTACTGAATTAAAATAATGTACGTATTATTTGGGGAATGAGCTATTTGTCATTCATTTTTTTCCAAATCTATCAATCTGTTAGAGCGTCAAAGAATAACAAACATACTTACACACACTCACAAGCTTTTAGTATTTATGAAATAGACCAGTTTATTAAACTTTTGATTGTCAACTCTAAGCACATTTATTATTGACGACGTCACCGTTCCCCACAAAATAAATTCAGCGCTTATTATTAAACTGATGACAACGGCGTGGATTTAAAAGGTTTTTGGGATTAGGGAAATGGGTTAAGTGGAATATTTCTGTCTATCTGGAAATAAACGGGCACGAAAAGATTGGTAATTTTAATATTAGAGGCTTTCAGCGGTGAAATACTGAAGACAGAAGTAACTGTTTAACACTTGTTAAACAGTTACTTATTTTACAACCATTTTTATTAACCCCGACGCAAATAGAAGAGGTGTTTGTTATAAGTTTGATGAGTGTATCTGTGTATGTGCGTATCTGTGTATGTGTGTATCTGTATATATGTGTGTATGTGTGTGTGTGTGTGTGTGTGTGTGTGTGTGTGTGTGTGTGTGTGTGTGTGTGTGTGTGTGTGTGTGTTTGTGGCATTGTAGCGCTCAAACGGATAACGATTTTGACTTTTGTTCGATAGGTGTTTTAATAGAGAGTATTCTTAGCTTTGATTCATGAAAACCCGTTCAGCCGTTTTAAGAACAATGGGTTTTGTTTCTAGTTTTGCCGCTATGAAATCAAATTGCATGGGTCTGATCAATTCGAAATTTTATATCCTCTTACTTCAACGATATTGTAAGAACTTGGTAGCGTTGACCTGATGCTGGGACATCTCCTGGAATGATGAATCTCTGAAGAATACTCAATTCCTCACTAACACTCACTACAACAGAGATGTCGAGTTTGAGCTCATCAAAATGGTCTGATGAACCGATTATGAAAAAAACTGGCCAAGTGCGCGTCAGACTTTTGTCCTGTACACGGAGGGTTCCGAACGCCATCTAGAGATTATCTGACGAACTTCTAACACCAACTAAGTAAACATTAACACAAAGGTGTTAGTAATTAATATTATTAAATATCTGGTTGACCGAGCTTTGCTCAGTATTTTTTGCCACTTAAACAGACAAATATGACTCTTCCCGACATCTTTTGACGAATAATAGTACTATTTTTTTTTATAAATAAACGAATGAATTATGATAAGCACATTTTAAAATACATATATAATTTTAGCTGTTGCTCGCGGTTTTGCTTGTATGCATCTGATAATTGGAATTAATTTCTATAATAAGCATGACTTTTCAACCGACTTCCCAAAAAGAAGGAGGTTCTCAATTCTTCTGTATGATTTTTTTTGTGTGTATGTTACGCGATTACTCCGTCAATTGTTTACCGATATGAATTATTCTTGTAATCGGTAGGGTACGTTTCCGAGGTGCTCCCATTGTAATGTCATCGAGATCTGTATCATAAGTATCTCCAGAGATATGACGATAAACGTCTCAAACTTGCTATATATATGCTATATAGTCGAAGAGGGTGATCACGCTAGGCCTAAAATGGTCTGACTTTCAGGGGTTTTGAGAGCCCGGTGGCACTTACCAACAGGTATGAAAGTGGTCAAACAAAGTTTCAGTAGCAAGTTTAAGACGTTTATCGTCATATATCCGGAGATACTTACCAGATCTTGATGAGATTATAATGGGACCGCCTTGGAAATATACCCTACCAATGAAAAATAGAATTATTCGAATCAGTTCTCAAATGACGCAGTAACATACATACAAAAACAAATTAAAAATGAAAAAATACATACAGATGAATTGAGAACCCCCTACTTTTTTAATTTGGTTGCAAATAAAACAATAATTATGTATGATATACTAGTAAGCCCCTATCCGCTCAACTACTAATTCAAAGACCCAACGTTTTTATTCAAAATAAGCAGCGCGAAATCCAAGTCATTGCCCCCGGGTGGACTCAAATCTCAGTAGAATTAGACGGGACATAAAACTCGGCCCCTAATCCTTGCAATGGAGCCCTGCATCGGTCCTTGTAATCAAGTTAGGCAGCAAGATGTTGCCGTCTTGGACAATGTTGTCTTTTGTAGCTTGGAGGAATGAAAAATGACGCAATTTTATGGTTAACATTTGTGGAACATTTTAAATGTGACTGTGCTTTTTGATTTGACGGATTACATTGTTATGGAACCTGATTATGTCAGATGATAGTTCCATAATAATATATTTAAATTAGATGTATACATATATAAGTAAGACGGTTAAAACACTAAAACAACCGACTTCCATGCCCCGCGAGTCAGTTTCAGTAGCAATTTTGAGACGTTTATCGTCATATCTCTGGAGATCCTTATCGAATCTCCATGAAATTGGAATGGGAACATTTCGACAGAAAAACCCTACCGATTAAAAAAATAATCATTCAAATAGTCGTTCACAATTGACGGAGTAATCGCGTAACATACATACAAAAAAAAACATATAGACGAATTGAGAAACTCCTTCCTTTTGGGATGTCGGTTGAAAATAGATAATCAGGTTATCTTATGACGGCAGGCGACATCTACAAGAACGCTTTTTGATGAGAACTATAATGTAGGTTGTGTAAAACCTAATCTCACTGCTGTGTTTTCTTTTTTGAGAAAGCAGGATTCCATTCTAAACTGCATAGTCACTTAACTATGAAATAATGACAATGAGACGATCTGCGTGACTACCATAGTGTCTAAAAAATCTTATGTCAGCCTTACTGCGCGGAAAAAATGAAATGTTATTCTACAGCCGTGTAGCGGCATCTCTGGTTGTAGTATGTTTAAAATAGTCTTTTTTATGGCACATAGGCAAGCGTTTGACCACTATCTCAATAATATTTCTGACTTTGTTCTGAACTGTAGAAACATCCAGTCTGTGTCTAGTCAGTTTTCAAAATAATAAATTAAATTCATCCGAAATTTACCATCCCGATCAGAACCCAACGAAACATTTTTAAGTTTGACGTCAAAAGAGTTTGGCCATTTTTGTAATACATTTTAACGTTGTTGATTGATGGTGCAGTCGACAACGACAGTGTGTTGTGCTCGCTGCGATGTATAAAACAATCTTTTAATAGATATTTATTGATTAATTAGTAAGCCTCGCAAATTATTTATCAGGAATGGGAATAAAATAATTTTAGAGTTATACCCAACCTACTACGTCCGATTATGTTCGGACGAACCAAACAACATATTCAAAGCAAAAGGGGACATATAATATCGTTTAAAAACTAAAAAACAACCGACTTCAATGCCGCGCTATACATTTTCAGTACCAATTTTGAGATGTTTATCTCAATATCTCTGGAGATACTTATCATACCGCAATAAAATTACCATGGTACCACACTTGGGATATCTCCTTTCGAACAAAAAAAGAATAATCAAAATCGGTTCATAAACGACGAAGTTATCCGCGAACAAACATTAAAAAAAAAAAAAAAATATACGGTCGAATTGAGAAACCTCCTCCTTTTTTTGAAGTCGGTTAAAAATGAAGTATTTGTGGTTTAAGACATTTATTTCTCAAAAGAATTACAAAAATTCGCTTAAATGAGAAATTTAAATATTTACTTTATTTTTAATTTAAATATTTTTTATTTAGACTAGGCATATCTAATATAATATAATATAATATAATGATTAGTGTCTTTTAACAAAAATATAATATGCATGTAGGTAGATAGAAAAGTAGTGTAGTAGCGGACAATTTGCTTCTCACATAACTGGTTCGACCGATGCTTACTGATAAGCGTTACAAAGAATAATATGTTACTTTACTAGATGTGGTATGTTATTGTATACAATATTACTTAAGGTATTATATTATCAGCTAATTAAAATTTGAAATGCTTTCAATAGTTGATGGCTTTTATTTATTTAAGCATTACATTTTATCTGATTTATGTTTTTAATTTAATTTTATGATTTTATTTATTTAAAATTTAATGCATTTCAAAGTAATATATTTTATAAGTTTTAAGGTTTTCATGGTCACTGACAATATTATTAGAACTACTCACGGGATATTTACCATGTTTTATATAATATATTTTATATTATACTATCTATATGTGATTGATTCTGTTAACTTCTGCTGCCTTTTAAAATTATAATATAAAGGCGAACATTTTATTTGATAGGAAGGATATTTGTGTATATGATTTTTTATTTTATTTATAGTAGAATGTTTTAATGTAGTTTATATTTTTAATAGTATCATTAACGATTTATGTATTTTAGTTTTGTGTTAGCTATTGTATTAATTAATTAAAGTAATAATTTATTGTATCGATTGTTTTTATACATTTATATGTTAGTGCTTTTGTTGTTTTTTATGTATTTTAGATTATATACGAGATTAACAAGACTAACCACGCATAAAAACTTTTATAACTTAAAATCAACTTAAATCCAGGACAGACAAGTACACGACCATTATCTGGTTGTTTTTTCAATCATTGAACTACGAGATCTTCCGTCTTCTAAGCTACTATCAAATAATTATTTACCCTCGTAAATATACTTAATAATAGTTCTAAATTAAACTTCGAAAAACATTTTAAGGACAGTTTTTCATAAAAACTCCTATAATATCAATCTCATACGCACTCAATTAATAGACAGCAGCACCAGGGGCCTTATTCAGTATGACCAATGAGATAACGCGATCCTTAACGCGCCACGTTACGTTATTGAAAAATTGTATTCTGTATGCCACACGATAGGTAAATTATACAAAACGCGCGCGTTACATGTCCTCATATGTTACGATATTTTGACAGTTCAAAACGCGCTCATAACCTTACCCTACCGCTTTTTAATTGGCATAGAGAATACCATAACGCTGAAATAACGTAACACGGCACGGTAAGACTTTAAAATGGTCATACTGAATAAGGCCCCAGTACGATCTGCAGCGTTTCATAGTCGTACTTTCTCGCTCACACACGCCAAAACTACCATTGAGCATCGGTCTTTTCTTTAGAAACATTACAAAAGCACATTATTTTGTTTTTAATGTTTATTTTATATATAAAATTCATATATAAAAATATATAAATATATATAATATATAATATAATATATAATATATATAAAAATATTTCATATATAAAAATTTAGTGGTGTATATAATGAACGGTATTTTGAATTTGATAACGGTTCTTTGTTAAAATTAATCCGTTCCACTCTACTTGAATTGGCAAAATAGTGGTACTATTCCGTAAAAGTCGTCACGACCGTAAGAAATCGTTACACCTCAGAAGGTCGACTCAAAGACATTCAGCACCAATCAATAGTCGCAAAGACGCTCACCTACACATAAAAGCCCCAGAATTCGTCCCTAATACTATTAACGAAACTAAAAAAGGGCATAAACATTTTATTCGCCAAAGGTTCTTCAATACCCAGATGGCGAAATATTCGCAAAAGCCGACGACATAAAATCACGTGATAAAAAAATGTCGCCTCTCGCGTCGTTAAGGAAATGAGTTACATACACATCTACCCATAATGCTTTGGGGTCAGCGTATATTGAAGAGACGTGTGCGCTGCGGTGTTTTTAGTTCCGTAAGTAAAAATTACAATATTTCTAATATTTCTTTCTTAACAACTTTTAAAGAAAGAAAATAAATTAAATGTATAATTCAACCTTGATTTGTCCTATGGGTTGAGATAAAAAGTTATAATTAGAAAAAAACTAATAAAACACAACTCGAGGGGCTTACTTGCAGCAAATTAAGATTACATTATTGACCTCATGGCTCTATCATAAATGCGTCAGTTAGAAGATCCTTGGTTAAAATCAGCGACAAACTGTTAAAATTGACATAATGTACGTTATATTATAAAACTGTTTGTCTTAGCAAACGCTCGAAATTCTATAAAATCTCGTCACGACTTCAGTCGATTCAGCTTTATATGCTTAATGATGACTCATAGGAATTATTAGATGTATTTTCAGTTAATATTTAAATGCTGTAAATTGATTAACCATTAATTTAAAAGCTCCTTTAAACAAAAATATGTTAAATACTATATTTTATTACGTTAAAATAAAAATTAAAAACGCCGCGTAACCCTACGTTTATCATACGCTATACCTAACCATAGACGCGTGTGACATCACTCCGCCGGCCGCAGCATTGAATCCCTCGACTTTTTTAATTATGCGGATTTATATGTGAAAAAGGTCTTTTAAAAGTGGTTTTAGAAAATGCTCTGTTTTAATAATGTTTGCGAAGTGAAAACGAAGCTCATAATACGATGTTACATTTAACCGTATAATAAGTTCGTAATGAGATATCTACGGTTTATCATACACTCGTTTTGTTAGGTGTCGTAGAAACCAGACCGCTTAATCCTCATTTTAGTATTATATAGATTTTTTTACATAATATACAGCGTTTGACCACTATCTCACCAGTTGGTAAGTGATGATGCGGTCTAGGATGGTAGCACGCTAGGCTTAGAATGGGACCTGGCTCTCAAGGATAGCTGCCGGAACACATATTTACACTGTCAGCTGAAATCTTTGACTAGATTTAACTTTATAGCAAGAGACATTTTAACAAATTATGCATTGTTTCTTCTTCTGTTCTATCTGTTCTTTGGAAATTTGGATTTTACAATTGTATTATCGATATGGTCGTACCGTAGCTCAATTACAGTACAGCGCTTGGACAATGTTCCGTAGAGACGCGGGTTTGAGTCCCGTGGGTTCGGTGAAATTTTAGATTGAATATAGAAACATAATAAATGACATTATGTGTGAGTCTGATATGTAGATTCGTATGCTGTCGTTGCGACGCACACTATTGCAAAAAAATGTTCAAGTGGTATATAAATCAAAAAAATCCCTTTCATAAAGGCGTAGTACCGAAAACCGCTGTTATGAAAATCTTTTTGTGTGGTACGCCTAATCAATAGTCACGATATCGAAATTCATTGTTGCTGTTCGAAGTACAGATCATAGCGTGGTGTTATCGCAGTTCAAATCTAACCTAACCTAGTATTTTGCATTACTTTTGATACAGTGACTATCGATGTAGCCATACCACATATTAAAATATTTTCATAATAGCGACTTTCGGTACGACGGTTTGTTCTTTTCGAAAAGGCGTACCACTTGATATTTTTTTTCGCAACAGCGTGCGTCGCAACTACGGCATTCGAAATTACATTCGACTACGATTATGTATATCTATCAAGTAGCTACTAATACTACAGTTAAAGTAGAGAAGAAGACAAATTTTCAACTAATTATAAATTAATCGAAACTAAATTTAAGCTCGCTAAATATTGGTGAGCTAAAAAGTATAATCAATATTGAAATCGCTTGTGTAATTTGCATGTTGTACACATCAATTTGCAACACAAGGACAAGCTTTCACTGATAGGGAGTGATAACGATAAGCAGTGAACAGTGATAGCAATGTTAAAACTATAATAATTGCATGTATATCTGAAATGTATTATAGATTAATTTATTTCTCAACACAATTTAAAAACTTATTAAACTAAAATATTAACTATGACTAATAATTCAAATAAAAACTACAAATAATAAATGGAATTTAGGTCGCTGTCTGCTGGTAGAGTACCCAAAAAGCTGGCGACATTACCTCTTTGAATCGCGAAACTAATGCGTTGCCCGAGGTAAGCGCCAGCTCTTTGGTCTTGTTATTGCATGTTATCCAAGCTTAATGAAACTAAAGTCTTCTCGTGACCACAATCAATGCAACTTGCTCAAAAAGTTGAGGTAAATATAATTAATGTTTAAGCGCGATAAATACCGTATTTTAATATTTATAATTAATCATTTAAAATGGTTTCACCGACTACAAATACCATGCTAGTCATTTTCAGTATGTGGTAGTAAGTTTGAGGTGGTTATCTCCATATCATTGGAGATCTCAGATCTCGATGAATTTGCAATGGGACCAAAAAGGCAATAAACTTTCTCAAACAAAAAAAAATAATACAAATCGGTTTATAAATGACGTAGTAAATAAAAGCATTTGAATTGAGAACTGGTTCCTTTTTTGGATTCGGTACATTATCGACTTATGCACTATCAACTTATATGTCAATACTCTAGTTACTGTTAAACTTCACACAAACTGCGTAAAATATCTATAATATTAACCCAAAAAGTAGAATTTGTTCCGTACCTGATAGCATACCTGATAAGGGGGATTTGTACAGGCTCAATATCGGGTCCGACATCAACCCGGCCGGCTCTGGAAACAAATGGACGATTGCATATCGGAACACATTTTGGGATATATATACCTCCGACTGCAACGTTTCTTTATAGTGGTTAAACAAAATTTACGCATTCAAACAAACATAATAACTGCACTAATAGACAATTTCATTAGTTTCACTATCGTCCTACAATTTTACATATACGAAATCACGTCTTTTTCCTGTTGGGGTACGCAAAGACTACTTCTTTCCACATGCAACGGTCCTGATATACCTCTTTCGCTTCTTCCACTTTCATGAGCGCCTTCATACATGCTCGCCGGTTATAGGTACTTTTCACTTGGCCTTTCTTTAAAACGTCTCCGATCTGGTCGTGATACGTTTTTTACGTTTCTTTTTATTGGTAAAAATCTTATGTACTCACAAAAATATAATAACTGTATCAATAGGCAATTTTGTTAGTTTCACTATCGTCCTACAATATTTCAACCAATCGATTTAAAACTTTTTCTTGCGTACCTATTCATGGACTCACTCTATCACGCTTTAAATCTACTGCGTTTCGTACTGGTTATTTTTTTGTATAAAATACACATCAAGAGATAATTATTAATGTTATATACCGGCTGTAATTCACGTGTAGTCGAATTTTCTCGACCTAGGTTTCAAGCGAATCCGTCGCTCTTCCTCGGGAGTGAGGTCATGCAGTCAGGTCGCGATGTTCACAATTCGACTAAAGGTACGTGAATTACAGCCCGTATATAAACTTAATAATGTTACAAATTCACGATAATTAAAAATAAAAATAAGAAGATAATAATCAAGTTTTATCAATATTTTATATTATATTATTTTTGAAATTATTGATACAAATATCTCACTTGAACTTATAAAAAAAATGCACCAATTTAAGTGCCATCACATGTGATGGCTCATTCACATAAACATTCACTGTTTCTAATTACAGAGAGTGTTAGTGTGCTTCTCATCAGTTGTATTAAAATGTTTTTTTAAATATCATATAGGTTAGCGTTTGACCACTATCTAGCCTGGTGGTAAGCGATGATGTGATCGAAGATGCTGAACACCCTAGGCCTAGGATATTCTGACTCTCAAGGGCTATGTGCTGCTGGCAGACCGTAAGGTTATGGCGGCAGATTTATTCCTTGATGGTGGTAACCTAATTTATTATAAGCACAATGTTTACCTCAAGGTTACTGACGATGCTACTAATGACGCTCACTTTTATTTAAAGTTATCTAAGTGTTACATTGGAAACAACGAAGCTGGTAAAGCATTCTCTACACATTAAAAAGCAATTAATTAAAAGATATTTAGCAATTCCAATGATGTCGAGACATCGTTAAACTTGTAAACTTGTAATACATTCCTCTCACACTCTTACTGTTCATGACGCATTCCCACATATACAACACATGCACACACACTCATCAGACACACACATATACACACACACACAGTAAACACCATGTAGCACTACAATGTTCGTAATATTTACTTTATAAGTCAGTTTTGTGTACTTGCCTGCATACCAAAGGGAGCAAGAACGGTTCAGAAGTGGAAACGCACTGGCAAACAAATGACGCCCACAAAACATTCCAATATGATATCCACTATCCTAATTTTTCGTCGCAGTCGGGAAAGGTACGCCACACATGAATTTTTTACACGCTAGCTTGCCCATTGTTATCAAGGCAAACAAAAATTCTTTCTACGTTATCTCGTGAGAGTTGATGCTATTTCGTATTCTTGTGTGATGTGTGCTTTCGAGGTAATAAAAACAATTTTGCAAATTACTTCGCATTTTGTAAGGAGGCTTTTTTAGTATTACTTTTTTTGACGAGGTTAATATATCACGTGTTTTGTTTGAGATTTTATTTGTTTTATTTTATTTAGAGATTGATTGCGACGCTGTTCTCATTATTTTATGAAAAGTTTTATATACACTTTATTTGAACTACAAATTTAAATACGAAAGCTTTGTTTTAATTTGAAGCCTAAGAACCATATAAATATTGAACTACATTCATACAAACAATTATCATAACTAATTTTAAATAACGCTCTCGTATTAAGTTTGAGGTGTTTATGTCCATAATCTCTGAAGATACTTATCAGATCGTTGCAAAACGTAAATGGGACCATTCCGAATAAAATCTCTATTGAACAAAACAAAAATAATTTTACAAATCCTGTATATGTGACGGATTTATTCCACACAATATTAAAAAAAATTGACACCCAAATCGATAACGTCCTCGTAGAAGTCAGTTAAAAATTATTGCACTTAGTTTACTACCGGCAATAGTTCCAATTCTGCCGAAAGCTGCAAATTATTAGACCAAACAGGACACTTTTATATTTATCTTAATTGGAATCTTATAAAGGTGCAGTTATGGTTCTCTTTAGCAAAAATGGTCAGCTGGATTTTCTATTTCTATTATTTACTGTACTGTTATTGCGATTTTTCTCATAACATTTATGTTTATTGTTTAAATGAATCGTTTTCTTTTATATTGCAGTTATGATTTTTATCATTTCAGTTGGACAGAATTTTCTTTCTAAAATTGAAAGTTTTAGAAAATAAATTGTTGATATATTCACTTTAGAATCGCAAAAAATATTAAAGTAAAATTTTGCTGAAACGTTTGCGCACAAAATTGTTGTTACTCTATCACAAATTAAATTAAAAAATAATAACATGATTTTTTTAATATTACGAGTATTAATTATCATTGATCACTTTATTTTACGACAACAACTTTACAGTTTTAATAAATTCATATACAGTTAATAGTTATTAATCTTTAATTCTGTGGTATTGTTTTGTCAGTAGCTAATATTTGCAATGTCACATTTGTTTTTTCTATACAAGATTGCACGAAAATCATGTAAGTAGTTGCATAAGTTGTACGTAAACAGACGAAAATGGCGTCTTACTTGGCAAGGTCAAAACGCTTTGCAGTCTAAAAATGTCACCCACGTTATATGAACAAAAAGCTCTTTTGCGTGATCCAAACTGATTGACAAACTGAAAGTGGTGTATATCTTCCAGTTTATGTTGTTCTTTGGGGTTATTTTGACGATTGTAGCTTTTCAGGTCTTTGTTATCGTTTTATGATCTTTTAAACCTTTACCACTTTTTTAATATCGTAGAAACCTTTTTTAAAGTTAACAGAAGGTTTAATTACAGAACTATGTGAGTACTAGCTGCATCTCGCGGCTTTGTCTGTATCCTTTAGCCTAATCCATAATGTTGGCTATCACTGTGTAACGTTACAGCTAAACCGTAAAGAAGTCCCAAAAAACATATAAATAAAATGATTATCGTATTTATAATTTTGGTGTTAATAGTCTCCATAATAAATCTAAAAAAAATAAGATAAAGTACTTCGTACTTATTATATCCTTTTTTTTTTTTTTTTTTTTTGTTTAATTTATACAATAATGGCGTTATTTAGGGCCAGTTTCGCCGGTAGTATGTTTCAGATAACTATCTAACGCATTATCAGGAGATAATGCGTTAGAGAGTTATCTGAAACATGACGCCATATAAAATCTGACAGATTTCTTCATATTAGCGCTCGCTATCAGGAATCTGTGAAACTGGCCCTCAATATATTAAATTACTATGTACCTAGAGTAATATAACACAATGTGCTCAACCTTCTAACAAACTTTGATGTTATCAAGTTGAATACAGCCCCAGAGGTCTAAATTAATTTCAGGCCAAATATAGTTACTACCTCTATAAATCTCGGGAAACTTTGAAGTCGGTAGGCCGAACTAAGATAGGGTTCCGTCAGAGAATTTATTTCGTCTCGCTTTTACGTAAAGTCGAAACTTGTTCTTCAAAAGCCTTATTTTACCAAAGTTTTAAGTTCATTCTAACGTGGTTCTCACGTGGGGTTTTGAATTTATTCAGCCATCGTTTATATTTATACAATTTTAATATGAAATTTTAGAAATTATTTCAGAAACTTTTTGCACAAGACTGTATTGGGACATTACCTATGTATGTATTTTATGGTTTTTTGTTTGTTTTTACGTAGTCTTTGATACAAATGTAGGATGCATTCTGATGCAGAGTTTAAATATGTGCAAATAATTTCAGCTACAGATTTTCAAAATTATTCAATTTCCATTGTTATTATTTATATTGCAATATCCATTTGTATTATTGATATTGTCTGACAGTGGAGTGTAACACAGTTATTTATCCGCAAAGATTGGTTCGCCGATGTATGTTCGACCATTAATTTTGATTGCCAATTTTACTAACGTTTGTTTGTCAACATTGTCATTTTATCGTCAAAATTAATGACAGTTATTTTCCAAAACGATCTGTCATGTTGTTGTTTGCGTTTGATTCTCGTGCCTCAATGTTATGAATCATAAAAGTAATCGACTATTTTCGGTATCCAAAAGATTAAAGTGAGTCATCCTAGCATGTACTAAATTCATGTCTGGTTCAAAATATCAAAACTCACCTCCACATATTAGAGACATTTTTTTAAAAGTTATTAAATAACAAACGTTTCAAACTAACCAAAAATGTAACTATATACCTAGCTAGCTGTCTAACTCTTTACGCTCCAAGCTTCTATAACTATAGTAGGCATGAAGGCAATGAAATATTTAACTTTGTACTGGCGATAAGTATCGTTATAGCTCTACACCTATATCACTTTAGAATTTAAAAATGGCACTAAAAAGACACAATAGAACAAACGCCGGCTGTCAACAAACGTACACTTAAAAACACTTTATATAGTTGAGTGAAAATTAATACATCAAAATTGGAAATAAATACACCAAAATTGGTTTGTTGTGTAAGTATTATCATAAGCTTTGTGACATAGTGTGTGTTGTTTACGCGAAATTCGCGTTTTGCCGGCGGCAAGCGGGCGGCGTGGCAGGGCCGTCAGCTTCAGACTGGCTCGCCGCCGGCAGGTGACGTCACGGTATGAGGTTGTATTGCTCGCGCATGCGTCGCTGCCTCGCGGTGTGTCGCCCGCCTTACTCCAACTTTTTGATAGCGAACTTTGGAAGTTAGGCAACTGACGTGCGCTTGCTTTTTAGGCTTAAATTAAGGTTGACGTGTGAAGTTACGTAGTTAGCTCAAAAAATAGTTTAGCGGAACTTTTGATGTATTAGTAAGTAGTTGCAAAAAGTTGGAAGTTTGTGTTGCGCACATGTGGGATCTTTGCGAGGCTGATTTAAAATAGACGAGCTTGGAGTCTCGTTTAAGGCTCGTTTATTCTATGTTTATATATGCTGCTAGCAAGGTTCACATCGACGTACTGATTTTTAAGCTTGATAGCTACTGAGATATTCCAAAATAATGTTCACAATCATTATGTTACTTAATAGTTGGTGCTTTGAATTCAATTTTAAGAGTTCAATATTTAGATATTTATCAAAAACATCATTTTGTTTCTCCTGAAATTTCTGGCAAATTTTCTTAACAATTAAAAAAAGTCCTTTGTTACTACTAAAGATTTAATTTTTTTTTTAAATCTTAATAGTCTTTTCATTTATAACAAAAGTAATCTAAAAATATAAAATATTTTCTCAAAAATGTTAGTAAAAATAATAAAAAATGTTCTGTTATCGTTTGGATAACTCACTAACTTGTATTACCACTTGAAATCAAAATGCTATACACAAACAGTAAATACGTAATATTACAAACTACAACAATCATCATACAAACACATACAAAAGCGAAAATCCTGACTAGCCTATTCAAACATCAATTAAATACTCCACGGTAATATCACCCCAACAACATAGGTCATAGAGGCCATTATAGTCTGCATATTTCAGGAGGTCATATCACGAAGTACGCGTACTTAATATGCCCTTTGTACGAGGGATCAAGTCTATTTTGTTGGCTCACGGTCGTGTGATTTTGACAGTTAAATAAAGTTAGTCTGATAAGGGTTAGAATTAAAATGTGGGTAATTTTAAACAAAAATGTGTTATTTGATGTGACGGGTAATAAGGTCAAAATGTCATGTAACATTTAGATTTTTTTCTCATTCTAACCAATCATGTCAACATTAGTTCTATATTTTGAGACGGTTGCAATATTTTTAATAGTACGTGGCGTCGTGTAATAATTTTGCTTAGTTTGTTTCGTATTAGACAGTGTCTTATAATCCAATCAGTGAAATATACAAATTAAAATTCTATTTTCGTTGTATGATAACACCATTAAAATGTAAACGTAAAACTACGAAAAAACGCCTAAATGCGTTAAACCTAACGACCCAGCAACAAATTCAAAAGATTTACTTAAGTACGAATTAAGAAGCCTGAATTAAGTAGTGAATTTACATAATAAAAACATTTCAGTCCCTTGATTCCGAAACAACGACATAAAATACTGTTAAGTGAGGAGCTAATCTCCTAACTCAAAATAAAAGTATTTTCGGAGTTAACTTAATTCAATATTGTTTCTTTAATCACCTTTTACATGCACTTAGTTCAGAACAACGCTTCAAGCACTTTATTAGTTACTTAAATATTTCCTAGTGTGAGATTTTAATTTGGATTTGGACATTTAATAATAATAGAAAAAATTATAAATATAATATAGCATAGAAAAAAAATGTATTTTTGTTATTTATAATAATATCTTAAATTTATTAACACGTTTTTCTACAGGTGGTAGGGTATTACATCGATATTCCACCTAACTTGCTAATAATTTTAGCAGTTTCTCACCATCAAGTGGCAAGTCTGCCGCCATAACCTTAAGGTCTTTCGGTAGCACACAGCCCTTGAGAGTCAGACCATTCTAGGCCTGGTGAACAGGCTGTTCACCATTTTCGACCACATAATGATCCCTTACCACCAAATTATCCTAGTAAATAAGGCCTAACTAATGAATATGGCATAAGACTAAGCTAAAGAACAGGAAGACTAAGGCAGGGAAGATGCATTAAAAAGCCCTTGAACTAAACATAGAAAACAAATAAATACGAGAAATATTTGTACGTCTAAATGTCACGTAAAGTGTCTGACAAAACGGTTAATAAAATGTCTACAGCTGCTGCGAGTAGCACATTGCTACGGCGTAGCACCTTGCTACGATAGAGTTGAGTGAACCTCGAACGATAAATAGTTATTTGTAGATTCTTGAACTATTATCGTTTATAAAGACTGTCTCTTGTTAAACGATGTCTCCAAGTTTAACTGATGTGAAAGATAAAACTATAAAATAGCGAATTCTGATTGTCTTTTACTTTAATACTTAACTAATGTTTACATTAAGAATACCAAAAAAAAACTTGTAAATTATGTGCCATAGTATACACGCAATTAACAGCTTTTTACTGTACTGAAACTTGTGACACCTCATCATACCTTTAGTTAATTGACAATCCATGGAAAGTGAAAGAAACATCACTGATATTTTATTCTGCATAAGAAGAATTCAAATAAGTATTTAATCTTGTTTTAACTTTAAGACGTATTTAACTATAGACTAACAAGTGACCCACACTACGCAAGGAATGTAAAAGCTTACAGAAAATTATATTAAAATATTAATAATAGGTAATTAGTAGGTAGCCAATATTAATACCAGTCAATATTAATGTATATGCGTACAATATTTTTCGCAATTCATTTTTATTTTTAACTGAGTACTTTTTATTTCTTCTGGGAGTATTTTTTTGTAATATAAGAGTGTTGATGATAAAGAAATACCAGGGAACTAGATTGTAATTCTAGATGTGAAAAATGGGTGGTACGGTTAATGCACCAATAACTCGTGTTTTGATTCTTCATTCACAACGACAACATCCAATAAATGGAATTATCTACCTTCGTCATAGCACGTCTATCTTTTATCCGAAACTTGTAAGTGCTTAAGTCAATAGTCAATTAAATATTTACTAAGCAAACGTGGTACATCTTCGGCTCAATTTTCACGCAAGTGAGTTTGCAGCAAAATGTGTGCTTAGTCATCCATAAAAAATAAATGATGGCCGTCATTGTCTGGTCAACCACCGATAATTATTAATGAATCGTATCAATCTTTGAATTCCATCATAGTTCGGCATAATTTTTAGCTCTACACTGCCCAATTTAATCACGAGCAAAAAAAACATAAACAGCCTACGCAAATAAAGAAGGGGTATTAACCACACACATAACAAACAGGGTGGGCCCGTCACCGAGCCGCCATTGTTGTTGTATTCCATTCCTAATCAAAACCGGCCGCTGTACGTGAGCGTACTATAAAACGCAGCTCTCTGCGTTACTCTATACGCACTGTAGAGACATCAATCACTGGAATAGATAAGATATTCTATTTTTAATTCTGTATCTACCAGATGATAAGCATTAGACAAAACTGAATAATATGTTATGTCAAATAAAAAATTAGGCAGAATATTTCAATGTAGTTGTTTTTCATTAACAGTTTTTGTTTATTTCTTGTTTTATTTTTTTATTTTTACTAAGCTAAAATTTTATTTTTTATCTTTGAATTTGTTTCTTGTTGTGGATACCTTAACAGCTATATAATTTGTATAAACACGTATAACCTTGTATATAAACAATAAAAAATATATAAACAACCACATTGGAATATAAAAGTATTTACCTTTACATTGAGGACTCTCATACAAGAAACATGTGTTTTTCATAATTTTTGCTTGATATTATAAACGGATAGACGTTTGTAATTTTCATATAATGTGTAATTACTGTAATTACCGCTATAACACTGAAAAATTAAAATAATATAAAATAATACATACTTTTATGTGTAATTTTATATTATTTTTATATTGTTTTTTTTTTTAAATTATTCATTAATTCATACAAGAACCGTGTTACTTCAGATATATTGGTCTTTCTTATGAAATATCGTACGTTGGTACGGAACCCTTCTTGTGCAAATCCAACTTGCACTTGGCAAGCTTATTATAACTTTGTATAACTTTTTACATTATTTTATATGTGATAATGATAGGACAATCACGTCACTCGTGCGATGACAAGCAATGACCTCCCGCCTATCACTGTGAGTACCGATATTATTAATTTGGTTTAAAGCCCCGCACTGTCCGTTGCCTCGCTCCCACTGGACCAACACCTACGATGGGGGGTAATTAAGTAAGGCGGGCGCTGATTGACAGACGGCTGATTGCGCCGCCCCCGCTCGATGATCTGTGTTCACCCCTCGGATGATTCTCACCGATTCTATTTCTGTGGAATTGCCTTTATAATTAGGGCAAATAAGTGTTCTATCTGTCAGGTTTATAATTAAAGGAAACGCTAAATGGGAGAAAATATCGATTTAACAACAATCGTATTAAAGATAATAAGTGTGGGGGTTAGTTTAATGAAACTACGATTCAAGTGAAATTTTTTGTTTATGTGTAGCTATGGTACACGGATCTATTCACCGTGTTATGGTAGCTAGTACTATGACAGCAGTTACCATGAAACATTAGCATGTATACAAATATGGCTGCGGAAGCGTCCGCCAATCACAGCTAGATTTAAATAATATATCATATCCACCAATCAAGCTAAAGCACCGGCTGTAATGCGATATGCGATAGATTTACGAAAAAAATTGAAGGCGATGTAATAACAGTTGCAATTTAATAATTAAGGTAGTTTAAAAACTAAAACAACGGACTTTCATGCCGCGCGAGTCATTTTCAGTAGCAAGTTTGAGACGTTTATCGTCATATCGATGAGATTCCTCGACCACCTCAAGAGTATATATCCTTTTGAACTAAAAGAGAAACTTTTTTTTGTAAATTCAAAGCAATAATTTATGTTTCTGTTATATCTATAATCATTATTAATGAATATGATCTATTTAATGTTATTTGACGTGTGTAAGTGCAAATTTTTAATTTGCCCATATACTGAATAAATGCTTTGACTTTTGACATTAAAAAATATTTTTTAAATCGGTTCATAATTGGCGAAAATATCGATGAACATACATGAAATTACAATGGGACCACCTCCTCGAAAACGAACCTTACCAATTTAAAAAAGAATCATTCAAATCGGTTCACAATTGACGGAGTAATCGCGTAGCATACACACACAAAAAAAAACTAAAAAAAAAACATATAGACGAATGAGAACCTCCTTCTTTTTGGGAAGTCGGTTGAAAATATTCACTTATTCCTGTAATATCTTATCTTATTTTGACAGTGACGATGCTGCCTGAGATGAAATTGAGCAAGTCAGAACACGGAAGATGTAGTGAGGCGATGCGCAAGACAACTGAGTTTAGAACAATCTGTAAAGCGCAATAGGGAATCTGCATGATTTTTTAAAATATTTTTAATTCTCTGATTACATCCATTTAACACAGTAAAAAAATGAAATAATACTGAAAGTGTTCAAATTAAGCTAAAAAAAATTGTTATATCATTGAAACAATATGAGGTATCTAAAACGCTGCCAAATTTTCGCGCGCCTTTGTGACGTACAGTGCACCACACGGTCTCCACAGATTAAATCTTTTTATTAGAAATAGAACGTATTCTTACAACAGTGCATAGTATTTCTATGAAAAAGATTTAATCTGTGGATACCGTGTGGTGCCCTGTGACGTCACTTTCTAATTGACAAGTGGTGATGTGTTTTGCGAATTAAAATTTCCCACGCTGTTTTTGCATTTTTCATATAATATTTTAACGCATTTAAGAGTTTTTTTTTTAAAGTGTTTAACAAATAACACCAGAACAATTTAATAAAGTTCTTAATCAATTAAGTGATAAATTTAATAAATTAGTAGATGGGTCAAAAATTGAGAATAAATTACTTATCATTTTCAGTTAAGATTATTTATAAATTTTGATTTATTATTATCAATTTTATTAATATTTTTACTACTTATAATATAATAATTTAAAATATTAAAAATTAAAAAAATTAAGATAAAAAT
The DNA here is from genome assembly GCA_954871355.1 of Cabera pusaria. Taxonomy (NCBI): domain Eukaryota; kingdom Metazoa; phylum Arthropoda; class Insecta; order Lepidoptera; family Geometridae; genus Cabera; species Cabera pusaria. The sequence continues at coordinate 26,692,101 of OX940893.1, forward strand.
AATAAAGGATAAAATTCAATTAATTGGTATTATTTGAGGAATAAAAGAATATTACTTTTGTAATAATTTAAATTTGACATATTTATGTTATAAATTAACTAATTCTTTTCATTAGAAGTAATTGTTAATTCGAAATTCGAAAATTCGAAAATAAATGATTTCAAGTAAATATATACTGCATACATATTCTCTATTATTCCAAACTGTCTTTTAAGCTGAAAAATGTATGTGCGCTTTTTTTAAGAGTAGCCATACGGTGAAGAATAACATCGTTCAGAACCCTCAACTGCCGCATGGTGGTAGGACACTATCTAGTGTCCGCCTGGCCAGCTACCCTTAAGTTAGAAAATCTATCGCCAAACATCTAATGTGTTCCAGCAGCTCCTTGAGAGCCAATTCCCACTCTAGGCCTACCAAGCAAGCGAGCTACCACCCTAGACTGCATCATCACCTACCAACAGGTGAGAAAGCGGTCAAAGCTTGATTACATGATATAAAAAAATAAAGACTAATAATTATAGTTATAGATTATAGTATTTTCGCGCTAGTCCATCACCCGCAGACTTAGCTGAAAACCAGCGTCTAGGCGTGTAACCCCTGACATATGTGCTGAGTTAAGCCTTTTTGGTACCTCACCTCATTGTTATCGCTTTTATCTGTTTTATGTTATGTTTTTTTATTATTAATATTGTTTTCGGGATATTTACCATGTTTGTTTTGTTTATGTTTTACATTATTATAATACATAGTAAAATTTGTTATCATGTGAGTTTTTGCCAAATAAACGATTTTTCTTCTTCTTTAAATTAAGACCCGTCATATTGCTACTTTATTATTATTATATACCGGCTGTAATTCACGTACCTTTAGTCAAATTTTCTCGACCTAGGTTTCGAGCGAGTCAGTCGCTCTTCCTCGGGAGTGAGGTCACGCGGTGAGATATCGCGATGTTGATTTCAGTTAACATCGCGATATCTCTCGCGATCTCTCTCTGTCTAGCCGGTATATAACAATAATAATGTTACAAATTCACGATAATTTTAAAATCATAATATCGTTACTTGGTGAAACTACGAGTTAAAATGTGCGCCTGTTCAGTGATTGAATTTAGCCAAGAGTCTGTCACTAATTAGGATAGCTTTTTGAACCAATGTATCGCTATAATAGACGAAAGTTTTTAGATTTGCATATTTTATGAGTATTATAATTTTGTTCTCATTTAAAGCAAAAAGTACCTTTTTTACAAAACAATGCTTTTATCTTCCTTTGAATCTTCATTTATATAACCTCAAAAGTTTTGCAGAGCCGTAAAAAGATAATGATCACGAAATCTAAAATTCTGCGTTGTACGTATTTCAAACTTTTTATAGCAATAAAAGAGCTCGTATCTGCATAAGTATGGGGAAAGGAAAAAAGCGAGCTCGAGCTTAGAAAAAACTCGAGCAATTGACCCATTTCATACCTGTGAATTCGAGCTATGATGCTACGGATCGTAGCGATAGATGTGCTACGAGGTACCAATTGTAGATGCTCTACGACTGCTATAGCATGTTCAATGAGCAATTTCCAGAAGCGATAAAAATATAAGTATTTCTGATATTCGAAACTTTCGATAGCTTTAACATATAAAATATGTGTTATTTATGGCTTTGAGCCAAAAACTAGATGATTATTTTAATATTTTCAACATGAATAGCTTTGAACGGTTTTATTCAAAAGTCATAATTTTACCAATAAATAGTTGACTGCAAATGTTAGAGCAAATGTTTGAAATAATTGACAAAATTGAGTGCGTCATCATCGTTTGCTACTTATTTTCAAGTATATGCGTTGTATTACTTGATATAACTGCATCGCGACCATAGACCGCAACATTAAATTGTGGTGTGTGAAGCTTTGAACACTTTGACAAATTCAGCTTATCCCTAGTAATTTACTCAAATTCAGCTTATCCCTAGTAATTTACTCAAATTCAGCTTATCCCTAGTAATTTACTCAAATTCAGCTTATCCCTAGTAATTTACTCAAATTCAGCTTATCCCTAGTAATTTACTCAAATTCAGCTTATCCCTAGTAATTTACTCAAATTCAGCTTATCCCTAGTAATTTACTCAAATTCAGCTTATCCCTAGTAATTTACTCAAATTCAGCTTATCCCTAGTAATTTACTCAAATTCAGCTTATCCCTAGTAATTTACTCAAATGCTTATAAGTGATTGCGCCTCGCTTAATTTATGTGATTATTATTATTTATTTATTTCATGGAAAGCTAATACATACATGAGTGTAAAAACAAAATATTTTTTTAGACCGAGAAGCCTTAAGGAGCTTTCGCCGATAGAAAAGTATTTAAAAATGTTTGAATGTTCAAACAATAAGAATTATATAAATTTATATAAAAATAAAAATAAATGCGTTGGTAGGGTAATGAAATCAAACAGAAGCGGGAATATGACACGAGCAACAAAACGTTATGTAATTAATAACTTAACTACCATATCAATCAAACAAGCTGGAATTATACATGTAAATATGTAATACATTATAAGTAAATAGTTACATTATCAATATAGTAATCATTATCAATATAGTATAGTAAAAATAAAATAAAATAATATAATAATAAGGCTAATTCTGATTAATTTTAGGAAAAAAGTTTGTAGTTGCTCTAATTTTAAATATATTGATTCTGTCCTCGAATAAATCGACACACTGAGAATGACTAATATTAAAATTACTTCACACTCTGAAAAAGAAAGAATTATAGCGATAATTAGCGGAGCAAGAATCGGAATAAAGTTTAAGGTAATTACGTCTTGTGACAGTTCGTGCGGGTATTTGAAATTGATATTTTTCTAGGAGATTGCTACAGTCGATTTTGTTACCTAGTAATCCGTGTAGAAAATGAAGGTCGGCCACTTCTCTCCAAAGAGTTAATGGAAGGAGGTGATGGTTTATCTACACACACAATATCTCATCAGTCAGGTCATGAGGCCTGTGAATGTACTTATATTTGATCATCAATCGTTTGGGCTCGTCGGTCATGTCTTGACCTACCTAGGACCAGAGCTTAGGTAATATAAAAACTTGAGTTTAAAAAGGTTTTTTTAAATATTACGTGTTTTTGGTTCTGTAAACTATCTTAAGTTATTGGTTTACAAAAACGGACAATTCACCGTTACTGAATGTCGATTCAGTTATTATTATAGTATTTTAAAATTGCAGTTAGTTTCAAATACTGAAATGATAACTATTTATGGTAAATCACTATAAATTAATGATGGGACTACAAATTTAATGATTTCAAGAAATTTGCTTTGCTTTGATGCTTTCAAAAAAGTTAGACTATCATTGTAAGTGTCCTTTAACAACATGTTCAGATATCATTCAATTATTCACAAACTTATTGACACGGACGGACACTCACAAGGTAAGCATCACAAATTTTGGTCTTTTTAATATTAAAGCTAAAATTATAATTTTCAAAACATAAATATTTATATCGTTGCCGCTTTTATCTGTTTGTGTGGGAGGGCTAATGTTTATGTAAAACATGCAGTATATTATCAGAGCAAATTTAGCTACTTTTTCTTAATGTATTTTCAACTTTAGCGACCAGAAAATAAGGGCACGATTTTATTAATTCGGTAAAAAAAATTGAGAATGTTTAAACGGGTAGGCAAGTTCAAAGAATATAAGGGAGCGAAACAAACCTAAAAAAATGTCCCGTGTTTTCTGCTCAATTGAACGAAAACTGCTGCTCATACGAGCGTATTGTTGTGTCTAAACTTGCCATGATAGCGGCGAGATGGCGCTATTGGGGGCTAAAAAAATAAACGTTGGTTAGTTATTTCATTTCTTACAGAGCGATCTGTTTTTTAAATAGGTAAACTTAGGTAAATCAGATAAAAATAGGTTTATTAAAATTATATGTAAAGATTTTTTCAAATATGATTCTCGGAAGTCGTACTCTATAACAAAATCTATTAAAAAAAACTTATTTGCCACGGAAATATAATTCTAAAGAAGTTATTTAATGATTTTTTTTACTGTTACGGACTAGCCGACTCTCAGGAAGATAATAAGACCACTGGTTGTATGTATAAATACCATAAAAATATTAGCAAAAAGTGACGTGACTGTACATGACTGTATTACACTTGGTACTTGTATTGATTTAGATGACGAGTCTCTCACACCCTTTTGTAGTAATCGTACTGCTCACATTCAAAGAGGTGGTGCATGCTGTTTTAAGCGTACATACAGTATTCCTTTCTACTAATAATACAAAATGAAAACTTTGACAACATATAAAAGTCAATAGATCAGTCTTTTGATTACAATGTTTGCAGAGAAAATATACTTAGGATAGTTTAAAAACTAAAACAACCGACTTCAATGCCCCGCGAGTAAATTTCAGCAGCAAGTTTAAGACGTTTATCGTCATATCTCTAGAGATACTTATCAAATCTCGATGAAATTACAATGGGACCACCTCGAAAACGTATCCTACCGATTACAAAAAGAATCATCCGAATCGGTTTATAATTGACGGAGTAATCGCGTAACATACACACAAAAAAACATAAAGACCAATTGAGAACCTAGAAAGATACATTTTCACCAAATTATGTGATTAAGAAGTGCCAAACATCAACGGTTTCCTCAGTAAAATTAAGTCGGTGTAGAATAAACAAGCCATTGCGGGAATGCTGCGTTATAGGCAGATATTTTATGTCACCATCCAACCCTTCCTCCATTCTTGGTAATTATGACGGTTCGTGGCCACCATTTTGTGTCGTTTCGCCCTCTGCGTAGAGGCGCGTCTATTTAATTTTTTTACGTAATGTGAAAATTACGGCGAGTTGTTTGCCGTGATACAATCTAACGCAAGTAATTGATCTTGTAAATGAAAAACCGGGCAAGTGCGAGTTGGACTCGTGCACCAAAGCTTCCGTACAATTTTTTAAAATTAGTTTAAAGGACAAACTTAACTTTGCAGTTCGATCCATAGAAAATGTATAGCACCAACCACAAATAATACATTTAAAATAGTAAATTCATTTGTTTTTTGTTATAAAAATACATATTCATAATTTTGAGATTTGTTTCTATATAAATGCTTTAAGACCTTACTTCTTGCCAAGTCGTATGATTCTAGGTCAACGGGAAGTACCCTATAGGTTTTGATTCCCATTCGAAATCGCAAAATATGCGAAAATATGCGATATGAACGGGCGTACCTTTTGATGACTTGCGAGTCTTTAGATTTTTTCACAGCCAAAAGAAACCGTACACACGAGTATTTGATATAAGTTTCAACTTGATATCTCTACGCGTTCTTGAGAAAAAGGGGCCTTGACAGACAGACAGACAGACGGACAACAAAGTTATCCTGTAAGGGTTTCTTTTAATCCTGTTGACTTACGGGACCCTAAAAATTGATTATGTAATGAGTACTTTTATAGATGTATCTACTAAAGAAATTTAGCTTTTAAAAATATCCATAAAGTGACATTTATTACCCGACTGCGCGATGCAAAGGAGAGGTGATGTGTTTATCAGTCTATATATGTATGTATGTATGTATGTATGTATGTATGTATGTTTGTTCCTTTGTGGCACACTAGAGACCAAACGCGTGGGCCGATTTTGATAATTGGCACGTCAATAGATTCGCCATGCTAGCGCGAGTGTCAACGAAACATAAAAATATGAAAATTTCAAAATGGTGGATTTCAGACGCCAAAATTTGGGGTTCAAAAAAAATTTTTTTTTTCAAAACCTATCGAGTGGGGTATCGAATTAAAGGTCTTAAAATGGAGATTCAAAATATATTTATAACAAATAATTTATGATCGTACAAATCGAAAAATAAACGATTTTACATGCCGCGTTAGTCACTTTCAGTAACAAGTTTGCGGTGCTTATCTCTGAAGTTACTTATCAGATCTCAATAAAATTACAATAAGACCAAACGAAAATCATATTAACTCAAACAAAAAAAGAAATTTCCAAATCGGTTAAGAATTGATGGAGTTCTGGTTGGTAACAAACAACCTCTTCCTTTTGGTATAGTCGTTTAATAGTACAACTGTAAATACTAATGTAAATACTCAATAATCCACATGACATCAACTCTCTAAATGAAATGAGAAGATTACGGAATTTGCCGTCCTTTACTTAACTAAAAAGTGTAAAATAAAACATTAAATTAAAAAATCAAAACCCCGACCGCGCAAAAAGTGAAGTGTTAAAAAACGAACTGAAAAGAAAAAAACAAGTAAGTCTAGTAGTTTAGACTTCTGTTTAGGGATATCAAAAAACTATAACATTTAAATTCTTTCTCGGTCGATACACTCATAAAATAAATTATACATTGTTATATGGAATATAGAGACTTTAGCAGTCGGGACACATTAATCCCCATTCGTTAAGCCATTAATGTGTCCCGACTGTTAAAGTCTCTACATTCCATATAACAAAGTATAATTTATTTTATGAGTGTATCGACCGAGAAAGAATTTAAATGGTATAGTTTTTTGATATCCCTAAACAGACGTAATTACTAGACTTACTTGTTTTTTTCTTTTCAGTTCGTTTTTTAACACTTCACTTTTTGCGCGGTCGGGGTTTTGATTTTTTAATTTAATGTTTTATTTGCATTATCTAGACTTTAAATTAGAAACATTTTTCTTTCCATTTTCTGGCCCTACTTGCTATTTTTTTGGAGTAGGTAACGTTCCTTTTGCATAAAGAGTTGACGAAATATTTGATTTCATAATTTTCCTCATGCCAGACAGACACTTGCAGAAAAAAGCATATCAACTGTTTATGTAACTGTTATCAAAATATACCACTTACCTTTATCTGTATATAATATATTTCTCGCCGTCCAATTTAAACAAAGAGCAACATTTACGTAACGTTACAATAAACGTGGCGTACAATACAAGACCTTCCTTCCCTTTGATAACTGTCCCTTATCGTCCCATGGTGTTATTAAATTTTACGTCCTCTCCCCCACTCATAATTTAACCCCTACTTATTGTAATTGCACTTCGTGAATATTAAAAACGATGTCAAAGTTTAATGTTTGGCGGGAGGCTCTTGATTTTAATTAAGGTGAATCGAATTGATGGGCCCGCTTGATTAATGCTTGTGTTGAAGTTTCAGTTCCGTATATGTTTTTTTAAACTTAAACAGATATATATCTGTGTAATAAATATAATAAAAGGCACACGTTACTGACTGACTGACTGATCTATCAAAACACAGCAGCTCAAACCACTTAACGGATTGCACAGAAATTTGGCGTATAGATAGTTATTATGAGGTTGGTATCTGATAATAATCCGAAGATTCTTCAAAATATTAAAGGAGATAAAACGGGGGTTCAAAGTTTGTATGGAGAAACAAAATTAGATAGTCTTTTTTATTCGAACTTCACACAAGTACTTCTGTAAATAAATAAGTAAATACGTGTTTTAGGTTTTTTCGAAATTCCACCTCTAAGAGGGTTTATTACCCTCTTAGAGGTGGAATTACGGGTAAAATCTCAAATGACGGTAACATCCTCATCAGCCCGTGTCAGTCCACTGCTGGACGTAGGCCTCTCCCAAGATGCACCAACGAGTAATAATGGCGGTAACAAAGGCTTTACATTTATGTTTTTTTTTTTTGGTTTTATCAATATAAATCCCAATTTCTCTTGGTAACGCCATAATTTGAAAACGCGTAGACCGATTTGTGTATTTCTAATTTGGTGTGTTTTTTTTAATGAAAGGTGTTTACGAAAGAAAAGCTGTGAAAGAAATTGTTAACACGGGTGAAGCCGCGGGGCACTTCTAGTATTATATATAGCCAGTTCAAGGCTGAATATCGTCCAGGTCGCTAGTTGAACGGTGCCGTTTAACAAATAGTAATAACGTATCGTGAGATCTCGCAATTAAACATAAATAACATAGTTCTCAACTCTAATAATAATTTAATAACATAAGATATCCATCGTAAGTTATAAAGTATTCCTTATTGTTATAATTTGTTTTTCAAAACAATAAAATTTAAGCTTCACCTCATTCATCACAATAATCATAACAACACCTGAAAATATAACTTGAACCTGCCTCATAACGACTCTATCCGAACAATTCCCGCAAAATACACTAAGTAAGCCCCGAATACTTAGCTGGCAATATACCAAGCATTCATCACAAGTAATGTCGTGCACAAAAATCATTATACCTTGCGAAATACACAGTATTAAGGGAAATCCACACCGCATACCGAACTGGAAAACTTCGCTTTCAAGAGAACACGATCAAGCCTGTTATACTTAAACGACTCTTTTGACTGCGGGACTATGAAATTAATGAAACACGTGCCAGATTAAGGGCCAATTTCACGGGTACATAGTACATATACATGTAATAATAAAATAAATAAATAAATAAAAATATTACACTTTAGACACAAAATATTCACCCACGTTACAAGTAAGAACCCTATAGCCTGACCCATAGTACTGGCCATCGTTATACAAAATTTCAGCTTAATCAGTCCTGCCGTTTGACCGTGAAAAAGTCCCAAACAAATAAACAAACTGACTTTTGCATTTGTAGTATTGGTGTTGATAAAAAAAATCTGATTGCAAGCACAGGTTATATTCTGCCTCGCAAAAAAGCGACGCGACAAATTTTTCGCCCGACGTGCACCGTCAGAACAGGGCTTGCGTGTGACTGTACAAATAAAACCTAAGTGAAACCGTGAACAGCAAAGCCTGTAAAACATGTTATGAGCAATTGTGGAATTGAAAAATTATTTTGGTCTTGTTGCGATTTCGCTTGGCTCATTTCCATATATTTTTTTTATTCTGAGAATGGGCGTTATTATCGTAAATATGGGTGCCAAATTGAAGCTAAAATAATCGTTATGAATTGAATTGAACTCGCGTAGTTAGAGATTTGGATGGGATTGTGTTTGTATAGAAGTAAAAGTTGCCAGCATGTGTCAAATATCACTGACCAACCAAATTTGATCTAATCCACAACTTTCCCAATCCATATTTCGACACAGACACAAAAAAGGTAACTTTATAAGTAAAAAAACTTACATTTATAATTTTAAATCACCCCTACTGATCTTTGTGAATCTGTTTATCGAGACCATTCCAATGAGCCCAAACACGACATCTCTGCTGTAAGTTGGTAAGGAGTTAAGTGTTCTGCAGATTTCAGGAGATGCCCAGCTTCAGTTCAATGCTACAATGATCTTAAAATATCATTGAAGTAAGAGAATACCGAATTTCGAATTGATCAGACCTATGAAAGTTCGACAAGAAAAAACTTCATAGTCTTCAAACGGTTGAACGGATTTTTATTTCAACGGATTCATGAAAATCCGGCAAATTAAGGTAATATAAACTATTTAAAAAAGTAAATAAAAATCGAGTTTTCTGTTTGGCCTGGTTCTGGGCGTTATGATCTGTGGCATCGTAGCGCCTAAACGGATGAATCGACAGACACACGTCAAACTTATAACACCCATTCTTTTTGCGTCGGAGGTTAAAAAAATAAAACCCAGTATTTGCAAACGTTACATTGCGTTTGCTACACCATCAGTCAAAGCTAACGTGTGACGAAAGGCACGCTACATTATGGATTACATATTTTTGTGTTATTTGCATTGCGATTCGTCATCGTGAATAGAAATAGTTTATTCAAACTATTTTCATTTTGCTACATAGTTACAGCGGGTAAGGCATTTTCCACATTATACAGATTAGTTCTCCGAAGCTTTGCTGTTATATTAAACTGTAATTAACTGTATTTTCACTGTTAACGTATATTTGCGATCTTTAAAATTAATATCTAGGATTACTGTTAAGACGTGGTCGTCTATAGAGGAAGAGGAAGACTGGAGAAAATGTGAACTGAAAAAAACTGACTGAGAAAATATTTTTAAATTATTGTTCTTTTTTTTATGTGAAAGTTCATATTCATTTTAATTTATTCTAAAAACAATGTCATTGTATGGGAAATTTACACATGTTAACATATGATAGGAAACAGTAAAAAATAAGAAAAAATAAACAGATTATTAAAATATTCAATATGTTCATGTCAAAGTTAATACAGAAAAGGTCTTACTAAATAATAGTTATTACTATTATTTTAATTGAGATTCAAATTATAATTCAGATATTTATTCACCATATTATAACAATAATGCGTTACATTTAAAAAATTAATGAAACGGTTACCATATTTGTGTCAGTATATTAAAAATAGATAATATAACAGTAAGTAAATAATTAAAATTTTAGAAGTATGTAATCAGGTATATCAATTTAATTTAAACCATAATATTAAGCTCACTCATTTTTATCTCGTGTGAAAAGACTATCGTTAATTTTTATTTCCGTATATTCCTTTAAACTGTAAAAAGCATTGTTCACAAAAATTATTTTATATTTGTCATAAATTCTGGCATTGGAAGTTTACATACACTAGCGGGTAATTTATTAAATAGATTAAGCTTGTTGTTTATGTCTTGTTTTTTAACTTTATCCAGTCTTACTTTCGGTAGGTACAATTTATCCTTATTTCTTGTATTATAGCTATGTATGTCATAATTATCTAAATAAGTGATAAGACCGCCCATTGTTATACTAACCTTAGACGTATTTATAATATAAGTTAAATTTTTATAATGAATGTTATACAATAAAGAGTTTTGTATTGTATTGTATTGTATGTATTGTTAACTTCTAGTATGCATTTATAAATTATATAATGATAACACACTCATTATTTTAGTTTTAATAAAGTGATTTATGTCACTGTTATAAAAATTAATATAAACTATTTTACATATACATAAAGTCGCTCTATGCGATAAGAGCGCCGATTGTATCACCGAATTAGGTTGTTATGTCTAGATATTAAGGTTCTTTCTGGTATACAATAAAGAGATTATCTATATACTAGCTGACCCGGCAAACGTTGTTTTGCCATATAAATAAATGGCTATTAAAAAATAAGGGTTGATTGTAGAAGGGTGAAAATTGAGGATTGTATGTATTTTTGTATGTTGTATCATAAAAAAATAGAAATTAAAAATTTTGTCTAAAAAATAAATAAAAAAAATTTAGGGGTGGACTACCCCTAACATTTAGGGGGATGAAAAATAGATGTTGGCCGATTCTCATAGATACCGGATAAGCACAAAAAATTTCATCAAAATCGGTCAAGCCGTTTCGGAGGAGTATGGCAACGAAAACTGTGACACGAGAATTTTATATTTTATATTAGATCTATCTATCTATGAAGTCAGTTAGTTAAAATTATTTGTTATTATGTCAATGTTTTATTAGTCTGTCGGTCTTCCATGTATTCCGTAACAGAATAGTGAAACTTTTCCAACAAGAAGGCCTACAAATTTATTTTTAAAAGTATAACTGTTGTTGAATGTTTCAGGACAATTGGTAATTTATTGAAAGTCACTAACGTCGTGGCTTTTTACACATATGATTAATTAATTGAAGAGCGATTTAATAATCTAACGGCCAGTGAAGGGTATCTGCTAATGTGTCAGATAGCTTTCTGACAGATAACGCCATTGAAAAGCTGTCAAAAATCTGTCAGATTAGTTACAGATAGGGCTGCCAGGAACCGGTGAAACTGGCCCTAAGTCTTACAAATGATTTTTTTTTATAAATCTAAAAAATAACTTACTTCTAATGCTGCGTTAGTCATTTTAAGTAGCAAGTTTGAGGTGTTTATCTCCATATCTCTGGAGATACTTATCAAATCGTTACAAAATTCAAATAGGGCCATTATGAAATAATCATCTTTCGAACAAAAACAATTTTTAAAATCCTTCCATAAACGACCGGAGCATGCCTAAACATCCGAATTGAGAACCTCATCCTTTAATTTGATGTCTGCCAAAAACTTGTTGCAGATGATTTCAAACCTACAAATTAAAGACACTAGGTAACTTTTTAGAGACATATGAAATATGAGTATTGCTAGTATCTAATCACACTTCATATATACCAAACTACATGAACGCTCTTAGGTTGTAGACCGTCAAAAATTGACATAAAAACATTCATCACCCATTTTTGTCAGTCAGTGAGTAATGCATATAATATATATTAAATAACAGTCAGTAATGTATATTTGCCTTTAAAATGTATGTATGTATAAAATGCCATTATCTAGTAGTAATTGTTTAAGTAGAACATATTATAATATACAAAAAATATTATAAATACTGCCCTAAAGAATGATTTCACCTATTACATTTTTTTAATTAGAACATCGAGGCCAGAACCCGAAACTAATTTCGGAATGAATAACGCCTTTAATTTACTTTTTGCGACCTAATTAATATGTCAATGTCAATCTGAAACTTCTTGGGACTCGGATATTGTACTGATTTCTTTGCAGTAATTACAAACGCCAGGAATATAATACAATCATTATTATAATGGTGAAATAGCTTTAGTTTTTATTAAGATATTATGGTGTCGAAATTTTAATGAAAGCTTCATACTTTCACACAATGGAAGTTTTAAAAATCTATCTCTTATTTAATAAACTAAGGTCCTGTACCTGTATTTGTTCTATCTAAATAAAAACCACTAACCACGTATTTGAATATTATTTTCCTAAAAAATACTTCAAAGCTGACGTTTTAAAAGATGCTACTAACCTCACATATGAAAAGTAAAATTGCTAAATATCATAGTATCATGAACTCTGAAAACAGAATTCACTGAAAAAATCATAAATACTAAGATTCCATCAGCATTTCCGCCAAAATGTAAACGTCCCTGAAAACCACTTACCCTTATGCATGCCAGTGTGTTTGTCCTTGAGTACGGTGAGCTCATATATCTTCCCGAATTCCTCGAACATCGGACGTAGATCTTCCTCCTCGAGATGTCTTGGAATCTGTCCGATGAAGAGTTTGACAGCGTCTTTGCCGGCACCGGGAGGGGCGCCGGTTTTCTCAGACAACGTCAGCGGAGAGCCACGCTTGTCTTTCACATTGTTGTTGTTCGAATGGACGGGAGTAGAGGGAGCCGACTCGGCCATTGGCGTCGGCAACTGCATCGGAGGCTGCGTCGGCATCTGCATATTGTACCCGAACAACATCGGGTTAACACCGAAATTCGTTCCTACCAACATTATGAACACTAATAATCACAGTATTTTGTACTATAAACGCCTTATACTATAAATTCGGTTTTTTTTTGGTTAAAGCTGTGTTTATTTTGCGAGGGTGCCGGAGGGCGGGCCGCGCGTGTGTGCGTGAGCGCGTGTGTGTGCGTCTCTCTCAGTCGCTCCGTAATGCGTAATATTATCGATCGCTATAGTAACTGTAGTAGGCACACTCGACCCCCGTTTTTCTCGCGCGAGATTTATTCAATGTTTTTACACGTATTTTTGCACACCTTTATTTTTGTTCTCACTCTCACTGTCTGCACTGAATATTTTCGTGGATTGTTTTGATTATACACTCACTTAGTAATCACGCTTGTTTTAACATTGATATAAGATATTTACAATTAATTAATGTCGACTTACAGTAATTTTTGGCACATAGTTTACGTTTCACAATTCCAAGTTATGTTTGAGCGTCGTTTTCGTTCATCCGCTCGGCGCGCGGCGAATGTACTATATTCCACTATATTTATAATTATCGTCACAATATCAAGATTCTTTGGACGAGTAAAAAGTATGTGATGGCGGTCAATGTTTACACTTAGCGAAAGCGACGCACGCCGCACTGTTTACAAACAAACTGACGGTAAACACAAGTGTTTTTTTTTATTTATTTTTCCACTCCACTATTTATCCGTGATTGTGCACACACGATTCACCACTCGTTATTTTATTTTGAAAGTTTGCGCGGTTCGCGGGTGAAATTTGGCGCGCAAATCGCGGCGCCGGCAAAAATATACTAACACTTAACTAACTTACGCTAAATCACGTTACAACGACGAACTATGACGTGACGCACAACGAAAAGCACAAAACGACACGAAATAAATGAGACAACAAATTTGCCGTGTTCCCGTCTTTATGCCTACATGTCCACTAACCTAAAATTCTCTCCCGAGGTCCCCTCATAGCGAACGCCATGGGGGAGTCTCGAGTCTTGATACAATCCTCCCTTTCACTCACCCTCGCTAGATTGAGGTACGAGTAAATTCACCCTGTGTGAATAGCTTGATTATTTGGAATTTCTTGTTTAGCTCCGTACCGATGTTGACGCGTCTGTCGAGACGCTTTGTGCTCTAATAATGTGGAATATTCCTTTAATTTGAGACAGTGATTTTGCTCGAATGTCAAGCTTAATTTTGCGTGCTTAATTTCACTCTCACTTACTGAGATTTGATAAATTGTGGTGGTTTAGTTGCTTATGTGCCGTTTATTTGCATTATTAGAGTTCTTTGTAAAATATGTAGCTACATTAATTCTCTATCAAAATATTTCAGTAAATTCTTTATTTTCTAGCTTTATTATGAACATTTAAGTAGATTTAAAAAAAATTACTTAATGATTTATCAAATTATTAAATTGCAGATATTTTCTCTAAAACCATTTACTACATTTTTTCTTATGTTTTATATAAATACCTTAATAAATAAAATACTGCGACTTTAAAATTAATTAATGCCATTGAAATAACAAAAAATATATGCTTTTACTGAAAAAACTCAAACGTTAAATTATTTACGAAACGCGCTCAGTATTGGCTGTAAAACGCAACACGAAATTCGGTAAAAGGTCTTCAATGCTTGGTCGGACTATAATTCAGACCCCGAAAATAGCGGAGGGGTACACTTTACTTTGGAGACAGTGCATCGTTTTCATACAAACACTTGTGTGCACACAAACATAATAACATACTTGAATTGCACATATATTTAACTTTATTTAACAATTATCAAAATTGAACGTTACTGTTTTCAAATTTAACATAATTATTGAGAGTAATTAACTCGCTCTAGCGAGTTTTGAACTTTGATTCAGAAATTAACGTTTACTGAACACAGTTGGCGTAGGTAGAGAATACATGCCTGAACTTCAAAGCGAGAGAGGTCGCCGTATTATATCCTATCACGGATGATATTCTACATGTGTTAAGAGCATAATATTATGTCGATGTAACGCCTGACTTGCTACTAAAAAGTAGCTACAAACCATTAAGGAGAAAATCTGCTGCAAGTGCTACAGAAACACACAAACACTTAAACAAATCGTTCGACATCGAAGGGCGAGGACCAAACTATTCTAAATTTTATTAGTGTTTTCTGCAAGGCAATCGCAGTACGAGATGAGTATACAAACATATATATTTACAATGTAAAAATCATTGGCTATATGACAATTGAAAACTGTACAGCCTAAATATCAACATTATTTAATACATTTACAATATAAATGTTTGTCTATAATAATTTTAATACGTCATATAATTAATATGCTTGTAGCCTAACTCGTGTGGATTTAGCAGTATATGATGTTAGCTAACACCACTGAAATTTACTACCCAAAACCACAATTCAATAAGTAAATTATTATTAAACACTATAACTTTAACGCCCATTAAGAAACCTAAGTTTATACCGAACCAAAAACGTACTAACCTCTGTTACTGCACCACCCCCTCTACGACGGAAGGGGATCGTCCTCCCTCCCGCTTCCCCGCACCCCGCATCTGCCAACCTCAGTTGTGATGATTTTCGCACGCACCTAATGGCTATACAGAAAAAAAGTATGAAAGGAAATGCTCCCTTAAAATTTCCGAGCACGCGAATTTACGACCATTTTTCACAATGCCAAGGTTTAATATCGCACCTAAAATTAATTGATTAAATTTCGATTTTAACTAAACGATTTAAACTCGATAAATGTTTGCGGGTTGTTGCTAACTGTTATAACTGGGAAATGATTCAAAATTGGTTATAAAGGTTATTATTGGTCGTGATCGGAGGGAGCTTTGTAAAATGTTATTTTAGTTGCTGAAATGTTTTGGTAATTAACTGTTTTTCACTCAGCTGGTAGCTTAAATTTGCAAATTGATATAATATTTTGTCTAGCTATATTGAAATGTATATGTATGTATATAATACATATGTCTGTATATAATTATAATAGATTTGTGTTAAATAGTATCTTTGTATGTAATATCAAAATGAGGCCAGACAGCAGGATCGTAGGTAAGGTTCGTGACTTAACAAATAAAAATGTTTTGTAGTTTTAAAATTGTCTGAATCTCATAATTTTAAAAGCCAGTACAGAAGGCAGATGGACTGCAGAGATGATTGGACTCAATCATTTTATCATCTTATCTATTAAACGTTTCTATTTCACATGACTAATTATTCATTCTTACAATAATTGCTGTGTAATTATCTATTTGTTGCAATTACTTATTGTTAATTAATCGTACAAACTTATATCTGACTGCAGATGTACACTGTACAGCCTAATACGAACTAATTTAAATATAGTAAAAAATAATGGAATAAAAAAAATGTTGCATAAGTACTAAGCCCTAAGAATGTATTAGTAAAATATCTGAATATAGATAGATTAGATTTATTATTATTATTGAATTAGATAGATTTTTTTTTAAATAATTAAAAAAACAATTCGTATTCATTCGCTTTCAAATGTTATATATAGGCTAGCGTTTGCTCACTATCTCGCTTCATGGTAAGCGATGATGTGATCCGCTTTTTTATGTGATTAGATTAGATTAGATTAGATTGTGTTGACTAAAGTTAAATAAAGAGAAGCAATGTTTCTTGGCAAGGACTATCCATCTTTTTTGGGAGGGTTGAGCCCTAATCGAAAAAGAAGGACGGAAAACGAAGCCGAATATCGGGCTCAGTGGCGTATCTTGGGAGAAACCTACGTCCAGCAGTGGACTGATGCCGTAATGATTAATGTTTCTTTTCACTCATACATACCTACAACTTTTATAAACAGATATATTTCAACATCTTTAGATTCGCAAAATTTCAATTGATATTCTAGTGATGCTTAAATGCGACGGTAACCGCTTACGGCATACCACCAGGTGGATCATCAACTTGTTTACCGAATATTACAAAATTGATTCACAAACGAAGCTTTAAAAAGTCGGTGTGATGTAAGCTTTGAGTCGACCCGGCTCACGTTGGGAAGGAAAATATAAAGCTTATCACGTGTTTGGCCACGCCAGATTTTTCACTTCGTAAAGGAGAAGGTCACGTGTTCATTTACACTTAATACATGTAGCCTTATCCAAGTTGAACAGTTATTTTATTATTTTGTGACTAAAATGTTGACAATGATGAAACAATGAAATGAAATTAAGAGCATAATTTTATACGCTCGTAGGTACATTTTTCTAATATGTATATATGTATATATAAGTATACTATGGCCTAATCAATAATACTGACTATTCCTGTACAACATTTCAGCTAAAACTGTTGAGGCTTCGTCCGTAACAAACATATACAAACTGACTTTCGCATTTAACTTTAATATTGACTTTGTTGACTACGACGCCTACGAGTGCTACGAAATAAGCTGTCTACGGCAAAAACATTCGTTATTACTCAAATACTCGTAGCACACTTACGATAAATCTGCGTGGGCACAGTGGGTGACTCACCGACATTTCTTTATTAGTCTGTCTAACACCAGCATTAACCTATTAAGCACTTACCTGCTCATGCAGCACAGAATAGTATACTACTATTACTTCTACATGGTACAGAACAGACCATATAGACACAGAATTATAAAGGCGATAGCAGAAAGCTATTCTAAAATGAATAGTGACGTATTTACAAAATGTAGCATATTTTAGGCGATGCTGCGGTTTTGTCTAGCGCGCGCCACCCGTTTGCATGTACAGCCGAGTGCACAATGTAATATGTTATATTTGAAATATTTATTAATATAAAATATGAGAATAGAACTTTGATTTTGTGATACCTATGTATTATTTGTTGGTGCTATTGTAGCCACGTGATAATGATCGTACGTGATACAATAATGATCATGTAATAGTTTAAAACGTTTGAATTTATGTACGTCTTCATAATTAGCCGGTCTTAGTCCACTGCTGGACATAGTCTCTCCCAAGTCACGCCACTGAGTGCGATCTACAGATCATCTTTTCCAGACACGTTTGAAGATTATTTTCTAGTTGATTTTTGTTGAGTTATGAAAGAAACTTTCATATGTTTTTTCAATGATACTTCGTGTGTTACTTTAATTACATGGTAGCCTTAACCTGATCCTTTGACATCTCGTGGAATTCATATTCATATTCATTTATTACTTTATTTGGGTACATTGTACACATAAAATGAACGTTATACAATACATCAAATACGTAAAAAATAAAATAAAAACATTCATAAAATTATAATAAACTAGCTGTACCCGCGACATCGTCCGCGTGGAATAGTGTCTTTGGGTAGCATTTTTAATTATTTAGGCTAATTATTTTACAAATAAGACACACTCGTATCCCACCTACAACCGCACCATACCACGCCACGGTAATCCCTCCTCCCCCCTCTCCCTACCCCTCAACCCTCCCCTCCCCTCCCATCCCCTCTCTCTTGCCCTCACTCCCCTCCCCCTCTTCCCCTCACTTCCCTCTCCCCTTTCCCCCCTATTCCCCCTCCGCTCTCCTCTCTATTCCCATCATTCTCCTCTCCGTCCCCTCAATTTCCTCTCCCCTCCCCTTCCCCCCACTTTCCCACTCCCTTCCCTTCCCCTTACCTCCCTCCCGGTTTCCCCTTCCCCTTTCCTTCACTTCCATTTCCCCTCCGCTTCCCTCCCTCCCCTCCCCTCCATCCCCTCCCCCTTTCTTCTCACAAACTTTGAATGTCATATTTATTTATATCGAATCAACAGCCTAAACAATAAGTTTCAAGCTTCTAGCTTTTACAATGACGATACTTCCATACAACTTTTCATCCCCCCTTTCAACCCCTTACAACCCTTTTTTCGCATTAAAAAGTAACCTATGTCCTTTGTGAGGCTCTAGACTATCTGTGTACCAATTTCCATTTAAATCCGTTTAGTAGAACATTCATATGAACGTTACATATTTCCAGACAAACTTTCATCCTATAGAGGATGTAAAATAACAATAGGGAATAGTCCCTATTGTTATTTTACACCCCTGAGGGTAAAACTTTTACAAAATTTGAATGTCATATTTATTTCTATCGAATCAACAGCCTTAAAAGTTTCTAACTCTTTAAATGACGATACTTCCATACAACTTTTCATCCCCCCTTTCAACCCCTTAGAACCCTATTTTTGCATTTAAAAGATATAGACTACTCTATGTCCTTTCTCAGGCTCTTGACTATCTGTGTACCAAATTTCATTCAAATCGGTTCAGTGGTTTTGGCGTGAAAGTGACACAGACAGACAGACAGAGTTACTTTCGCATTTATAATATTAGTTAGGATTAGGATTGAACACAGAACAATTGCACTATTCATGTGAAGCCATTGTGGAAAAATAAAATTATATTGGGTGACAAGGACAAATGAACCTGTAGAATACTCAACTCCTTACGGGCAAATAGCAGATATGTCGTGTTTAGGATCATTGAAATTCCTTAATGAACTTATTATACACAGATCAGTCGGTGGTGGTTATAAATTATAATTTTAATTATTATTTGCAATAGAATCGTATATAAATCGATGTATATATATATACCTAAATTAGTATGTAAACATTCCGCATAATCCTGCTTCCTGCACTGAACTTTTGCCGCCGACTGATTTAGCTATATGCGGCCAAATGCTACTTAATTGATACATAGTTTGTGCGTCCTCGCGGTTGTATCCATTCTGCTCTAGCTAATGCTACGAAATTGGCTTAATGACTTTTAGCATTTTTATGCTTGTTGAAATAGACTGTTTAATATTATGACTGATTGTTTGTATATTTTTGTATATGATTGTTGAAATTACTACATATACTGCGATTGCATACCTAATTATAAATATTGGTACTACTATAATCCGCAGCTTTGCGCGCCCGAAAATATGTTTGACTTTTTATGACCCTGACAATTTTATGACCTAATAAGTCACCATAAATGACTTTTAGGTCAAACTCGGTATCTTCTATTGTTAAGGTAAATAATTATTATGTTTATGCGAAGTTGTACTGTTTGAATATATGACCCATTTTGATTGATTCATATTCTTCTTAAATACCAAATCTGAAATATTTCCTTATAAAACAAATGATTGCGCGAGTCACTATAGATGACCCTAAAGTCAAACACGATATATTATAATATGTTTTAAGGCAAATAAATTTAACGATTATGCAAAATTGTACTGTTGAAATATATGACCCAATGAAGCATGTGGCTGTTTAAACACGAAAGTTTCTGATTATATTTTCCACAATGTAGATAAAACGACTGGTTGTGGGAAAGTGAAGCAAGCGCGAAAATAAGATTCATCTTATGCCTATAGCTTGGGATGGTATAGTAAATTTTAATAGTTACCACCATGTAGGATATTGACCCTACCTTTATTCTCCTCAAGCAGCTTGCATAGAAGATAGAAACTAAGATCAGAACATAAGGTAAACACCGTCAGTGTCCTGCTTCTGTCACACGATATATCCCGTTTTTACCAAGCCATAGTTTGCTAGGCGGCGGTTTAGTGTTTGGCTCAGTTGTTTGACTTGTAGGTTCGACTGCTATTTGTTCATTGTTAGAGCTAGGATTTAGGACCCGGGTCTGGATGAGGATATATGCGGCGTTCTGCTTTGTTTCTTTGTGCGGTTGTACAATTGAAGCTGGCCTTATCTTTATTTAGCGTTGGACCTTTTTGATAAATAAACTTTATGGTGTTAAATACCTTTCAATTTTATTGTGCACGTCAAGGAATATAATTCATATATTAATTTACAGTAAATGGTTACATATTTATATTGATTAAAGGTACGGACAAACCGCAGCGTTCTGCGTGCGCGATCTAGACGGCGATCAGACAGCGCAGTAGTGTTTGTACCGATTTGTGAACAAGTCGGTACGAAACGCGATCAGAAAAAAATCTAAAAGTACTGAAATCGCACCCGCAGATCGCAGGACGCCGCGGTGTGGCCGTACCTTAAGTCCTTGATAGTAAAAATCCTTCCAATGTTTTTTGATATCAAATATTATGTTTCGAACAATTTTCTGCAGTATACTGCGTAAATATATCAGTTATAGAGAATAACTAAATATTTGAGTTTTGAATTGTAATGACAAATACAAATCTTAATGAACGATGCTCTACATTTTGTTTTTTGTTGTTAAGTTATGTTAGTGTAAAATTAATTAATATTGTATACTTTGTATAGTTTCCCCGTTCTATTTCTCAAATGATGTTTACTATTATTTATATTCAATGCGCATTTGTAACTTTTCCATACACTTTGGTGAGCAATGGTTACCAATGGTCGCAGATTGTAACATTTCTAATGTCACTTTTTTATGCTCATAAGCGATCCAACCACCATCTACCTGATGTAAAGTAACGATGTGGTCAAAGATGTAGTACACTTGCCTAGAAAATATATTCTATTCACTTGCAACTTGAAGACCCCCAGGTTGTAGTTATCGGAGAATACAGACTCAGGCAAGGAACTTCAAGGGATTTCACTTCAAGCTTCATCACTACGTAGTTTGCTTACCTTGCATAAATAAGACTTCATTAATCCGTAAATAGCGATATTGACATTCAAATTTGTTTTCTCTCCATTTTCCCAGCCTGCCTACCAAACTCCTACAAGACTAAAAAGAAAATACCTGTACTACACCCAAGTAAAAATATCATACGCAAAATGGAAATAAGCGCACGGCAGCTGAGCTAAATTATTCGGAAAACTAGCAAAGGGCGGTGGTAGCTAGTTCCCCAGATATCTATACCTTCACAAATTTCATCTAAGTAGGTCATGCCCAAGTCATACCCTTTGTTCGCCGGGACCGCTGCAAAATTTACATTTATTTGTTGTGAACGTTTTATGAAATACTACGGAACGGAGTGGGAATGGAGAACATTGAGTCGGTGTCAAGTTTCGAGTAGCATTTGGCTTTGTGCGAATCCTTTAACTGGTTGCAGGTCTTGTTTCCAGGAGTGTTTTGTTTATTTACTGGCAGGGGTATTAAGTGTATTGTTTTCAAATAATGGTTTGCTAGAAGGGTGTAAATAGATGGTAAGAGTCAAAAGTCAAATAGTCAAAGCATTTATTCAGTATACGGGCAAATTAAAGATCTGCACTTACACACGTCAAGTAACATTAAACATATCATATCAATAATAAATATTCTAAATATAACAACAGCATATTGTTATATCATTGCTTTGAATTAAAAAAAAATACAAAAGTAATGAGCCATTCGGCTTTCATCTAAACGTACTCGTAGAACAAAATGTTTAATTCCCCCGATTAATGTAAGGTTGCCAACCGTACTATTAAGTGCATACCCAATGCATGTTTCAGTACTTCAGACAATTTTTATCCAAAAAATTGTGAAATAATAAAACATAATAAATAAATGAAACGCAAAGTTATCGCAGTACAAATCATATTATGAGACATATGAGAATTCATGAAAATAGAACGTTACTTAATGTATTTATTTGAATTATTTTATGTATTTTCCCTTACTACACAATATAAGTAATATCTTGATAACAGCGACAATATTAAATCATCTCCTATAATCTCTCTATCCTATAACCTATAACCTATAACCTCTCCTATAGTAAATTTCAAACTTTCGCGATTTACACACATAATTATATTGTAATACGGGACTTATCGCGCTAAAAACATAATTTTATTTACCTCGGCATCGGCAGATTTTTGTTGGTTTAAATCAACAAAAATCTGCCGATGTCGTCAGTATTGTGTGTCGCAATGGCAACTCCGATCAAGATCAAATGAGGGTAGTTTCAAACTATTCTCAATAAAAACAATGCTGATACCCACAACTTCAGTCTTCTCGTGACCACGGTCAATGCAACTTGATCGAAACGTCGAGGTAAATAAAATTATGTTTTTAGCGCGATAAGTCCCGTATTACAATATAACCTCTCCTATATAATCATCGAATTGAACTCGTCATAAAAACGAACACTAGAATGGCTAGGATTTTCAAACTAAATTGAATACACATATAATACGATACAAACATAATCATCATTCTAAGCCAATTTCCATCCACTGTTGAACATAGACCTCTACATTGACACGCCACTGAGCTTGACCTTCAGTAATTTGTTTCCATCCGCTGCAAGCCATCTTGCGTATATCATTGCTCCACATAGATGTAGGGCGTCCTACACTATAAATTAATATACAAATTAATTAACGAAGTATGACAAAAAGCAATGCTTTGAGTTAATTGCTTGAGAGCTACACAATTTGAAATACTACAAATATTTCTAACGAACTTCCATACAGAAGCGACTCCCAATAACGTAAGTTTTGAAGTGTTCTTGGTCTCCGATACTATTAAATATAACTACCAACTGAGTATTCACCATGCTTTGATATGAAACTCATTAATAATAAAAGCAACTGATAATATCCCTTTTTTTAACCAACTTCCAAAAACAAAGGAGGTTCTCCATTCGTCTGTGTTTTTGTGTGTAACATACACACGCGATTACTCAGTCAATTCTAAACTGATTCAAATGATTATTTTTGTTATCGGTAGGGTACGTTTCCGAGGTGGTCCCATTTTAGTTGCATCGAGATCTGATAAGTATTTCTAGATATATTGAATACTTTATACTGAAATTGACTCGCGGGGCATTGAAGTCGGTTGTTTTCGTTTTTAGACTTTATCTTAATTATTAGTTCAAAGAATTAGTAGGTACTAATTCTTACTTGCTCTCTCTCTCTCTCTTCAGTTACTTGCATTTTTGTTTCTATTTAATTAGCCAGTAAGATCGCTGTGCCTAAATCTTTCTCATTGTTCGTGTTACTTTATCCCAGGTCGCAGCAGATAGTTGGAAGCTAGCTCAATACCTGACAGTACCGGAACAGTCCCAAACGTTGAATTATACGAGAACTTTGTTAGTAGTTTCAGATGCATATATGAAGTTTATTGGTACAGCTTCGCCGCTGGAAGCTACACTGAACTTGGGAACATTGTAGTTTGATTGGGTTAAGTAATAGTGTGGTTTAAGTTTGAATACTAGTTTAAATTAAATTTTATTGTGATTATCATTTGGACAAGCTTAGTTGGTAGTGAACTTACTTTGCGCAAAGTTACCTTAGGTTGTTACTCTCTTTCTGTCTCTCCCTAGCAAGTCATCAAACAAAGTGGTGGATTCAGCTTTACGACTCTTTTCTATCCAATCTGCTCTATCCTCGATGTCAGATTTTTTTAAATATCTTATAGGCTAGCCGCTGGCGTATGACCACAATCTCACTTGTTGTTAAGTGATGATGCAGTCGAAGATGGTAAGCACGCTAGGCCTAGAATGGGAACTGGCTCTCAAGGATAGCTGGCGGAACACTGTAATGAAACGGAGCGCCTACGTCTCGCTACATGAATAGAGGGAACCTAGATGGGGAAATATGAACACCGGTTAATACATTTATAGATATATTGACTCTACAATACTTAACTTTACCACAACACTTAATATTCGTCAATGATCTTCGGGGCCATTATATCCTGGTAGTGAAGCTCCAGTAAATACCAGCCTGGTTTGGCACATTTATCATGCTTGACTTCATATTATCAGTGACGTCGGAAATCGTTGAAGTCCTATTAGTATTATTTAGCTTCTTCAGTGATCATTTTCAATTCTTCTGCCCATACATCGGCGTCTATTACGCTATTTGGAAAACCAACTTTATCCTGCGAACATCTTCCTTGTTGTTAGCGTCAATAACGTTTCATCATGTTTTTTCATCATACTTTTTTTTTCATTTCAAATTTCTTTCATCATGTCCCTTCAAGTATTTTAAGTGTATCCATCTTCCATAGTTTAAGTATTGATTTGAACGGGCCACCGTGTTGGCTCATTATTCTAAATGTGCGGACCCATTTACTTAACAACGACATGTTTACACTCTGTTTTCAGCAATGAATCAGAGAAAAGATAAATGCAAAGAATAATATATTATACTGGACAATGTATGTAACTCAAGGATATCTGTCGGACTTCCCTATATTTTTAAATTTTTGACATCATTTGTCATAAAAAGAAACATAAATCGTTTTAATACAAAACAGTATGAATGATATTAAAAATGAATGAGGTGGTTCAAGATATGCCACCACACATTAGGTGTTTTGGCGACAGATTTTCTAACTTGAGGGTGGTAGCTAGCCAGGCAGACACTAGAAAGTCTCCTACCACCATGTAGATTCTGAGAGCTCGCATTCACTCTCATCATTCAATTCGTTATTATTGTTATATACCGGCTGTAATTCACGTACCTTTAGTCAAATTTTCTCGACCTAGGTTTCGAGTGAACATCGCGATCTCACCGCGTGACCTCACTCCCGAGGAAGAGCGACTGACTCGCTCGAAACCTACCTCGAGAAAAATCGACTAAAGGTACGTGAATTACAGCCGGTATATAACAATAATAATGTTATAAATTCACGATAATTTTAAAATTCAATTCGTTGGTTATGTTACTATGTTAAGTAAAACCGGACGTAGAGTCTTTTGTAAAAATATAACTGAAATTGTTCGTTGCAATTTTTATTTTAAAGCTTTTACTTTTGTGTTAGTAGGTTTTTATTGACATTCAGACGCAATCGCTGATCTGCAAAAGTGTAGTGCTCGATTGCACTGTGCCTAGTACTTCACCCTTTAAAAAACTACTATATTGAGGTACGACCACACCGCGGCATCCTGCGTCTGCGTGCGCGTTCAATATCTGAATTTCTATTGTTTTCTGAACGCCGTAGATCACGTTTGGTGTGAACCAGTCGGTACAAATACTACTGCGCTATCTGATCGCCGCCTAGATCGCGCACGCAGGACGCCGCGGTGTGGCTGTACCTTTAAGGTTAATATAACTAGCCAAATACCCAGAGTACAATAGCAGCAGTCTTACTTTAATCTAAATAAATATAAAGTCATATTTGTCTTCTTATGTTAAAGTTGGATAAGCTAGCGTTTGACTATTCTATCTCACCTGCTGGTAAGCATTAATGTTGTCGAAGATGATTAACTAGATCTAGAATTGTCTCACTCTTGAGGGCTGTGTGCTGCCGGAACACCGTAAAGTTATAACACAAGTGTTTTCCCTTGATGGTGGAAAGCTACTTTTTAATAGCAAAACAGACGAAACATCGATATAATACTTCTACCAGTAGTGAAACATATGTCTATGATTTATAAATATATATATATATATATATATATATATATATATATATATATATATATTTATATTTTCAGTTGTAGTTTTAAGGTTTTATCACCACGTCTCTAAATGTAGGTACCTATCAAATCTTGATAAAACATAATAAAAGCAAAGCCAGCAACATAAAAAAGATAAAAAATTTACAATTTGTGGAGAAGTCAAACAAGATACATCGTTATAAATATTAAAATAAGAAAATACACACTAAAATCTTGTTTTTTTCAAGGTCGGTTAACAACGCTTAGGTCATATCAATTCTTTATTACAACACACCTATATTCGAAACCCTCATCAAGTAATTAGAGCCAACGGGGTGTATAAAATATGTACAGCCCACTAAATTCACACCCCTTTACGACCGCATCCTTCCGGAGTCTGAAATAAAGAAATAAACATAAAAATGTCGTAGTCCATTAAAATAATAACTATATACGTGTACCCTTCACTCCGATATACCAGATAATAAAGCTGTATTTACGATACTTTTAGCTTTTAGGGTTCAGTTAGTTATTTGGCGAACAACGTAAATGCTTTGTTAAGGACTTATTAAAATAATTAATAGGTGAACTTTTTAGACCACCATTTCAACTGATGTTAAGTAACAAAGTGATCGATGATGTAGTGAGGGATTGTTATATCATATAGGCTAGCGTTAGACCACTATCTCACCTGTTGGTAAGTGATGATGCGGCGGTCGAGGCCTAGTGTGCTATCACGCTAGGCCTAGAATGGAATGAGAGCTGGCTCGGACTGCATGGCAAGGACTGCAACCGGAACACATTAGATGTTTGGCGACAGAATTTCCATATAAGTATACCAAATTTCAGCTTAATCAAGCACCGGGAAGTGGATAAAATTGCCATTCCTAGATTTGAGCAAAATAGAAAAAAAATAGGGCCCGCTTTATAAAACCGCATAAAGCCGTTTGATGAACTATCTCACGTTTTTAGCTCAAAAGCTTTGAATGTTAGTCATCAAATTATGTTATCACTTTACTTGTAACTCTATGGTTCAAATATTTAAAATAATTATTGTACTGAACCAATTTATCGTGTATCTTGCACACCCTTGAACAAATATTCCCTTTCGTGCAGAGAAACCATAAAAATACTGGCAACTCTAGCACCAACAATAATTGTAGCCTGGCATCCCTAATCCTGATTGTTCTGAATTATTTGAATCATTGAAAAAAAAAGATTACTCATTCAGTATTTCGCATGACTCATTCACATGTTTGTATCTAGACTGAGATCTAGACGTGTGTCGTTTTATGTATTAAAACGGTAATTAAAATTGGTTTTTACATTTTAATAATTAAGTAGAAGTAAAAATAGAAGACACTGATATAGTCAATAAAGGTACGGACACACCGCAGCGTCCTGCATGCGCAATCTAGGCGGCGATCAGATAGCGTAGTATTTGTACCGACTAGTCCACACCAAACGCTATCAGAAAACAATTGAAAAGTACTTAGATCGCGCCCGCAGGTAACAGGACGCCGCGGTGTGGCCGTACCTTAACAATAGAAAATAATACTAACATTTAAAATTGAAAACCACCTCCGACTGAAATTGGTTTAATCTGTTCATTGAGACCTTTTCAATAAGGCCAAACACACCTGAACTGTAAGTTGATGAGGAGTTGAGTGTTCTGCAGATTCCAGGGAATTCATATCAAGGAAGTAGAGGAACAGACACACCGCAGCGTCCTGCGATCTGCGGGCGCGATCTCAGTACTTTTCAATTGTTTTTTGATCGCGTTTGGTGTGAACCAGTCGGTACAAATACTATTGCGCTATCTGATCGCTGCCTAGATCACGCACGCAGGACGCTGCGGTGTGTCCGTACCTTAACAGATCAAACTGATTACTAACTTCCTTCTTTAGCTCAAAGTGCCGTCATTTTTACGAGCTGAAGAGGGAGATAAACAACTAGTTTCGTCTAAAAGTAGTCTGGAAGAGATCGTTTTTAGCAATGAGTACTTTATTTTTATTTGTTAACATTTTTTCTGTTATTGATAGCGAGTGTGTTGCCATTTTATTGTACATAAATTATGAATATGTAAACTTACAAAGCCTTAATGCAGATTTGGAAATACACACGCAATGATTTTGTGCAAACTTAAAGTAACCACAAGGGGCTGCATACCAACATCTTTCCTATCCCCAAAAAGCGAGAGAAATCGATCATCTCATCAGAGCAGTCACCCCAAGTGCACCCGGTCATCGACCCTTGTCCACAACCCTCAACTAATCTCTGATTGAAGAAACTGGTATATAATCTGGGTTAAAAATATCAACGCGCTAAACGCGTGCCGCGAACCAGTTAGTTTTGTTCTTTGTGCTTTTTTCACCCGGTTTTGTCGTGTCGGGTCGGTGAAGGGTTAACTTGAACGAATATTTTTTTTAATTGTTACTAGTGTTCGTTATTGCAATGAAATGGGTTGGAACATTTTTGAAGTGTAACTTGTTTACACCACTAAACTTCACCACCTTCGGTGATTAAGTTGACATAATCAGTACATTATTTGATAAGTCGTCGGTGCGCATGATTTGGCATGTCCATTATCATCAAAACTTTTAGGATTATTCATGTCATTCAAAAGATTTGCATATATATTTTTTTTTTGGCTTAAACACCTAAAATTTGGCTTAAACACCTAATATTTAACGCGCTCCCCGTAGAAATAAGGCGTGCGAAATCACTAGCAATCTTTAAAACAATGGTAAAATCTCATTATTTGTCCGAACAGAGCTAAAAGTACCACACTGCTGTAATATAATAATATTATTTGATCTAATATATGGGTTGTATGTATGTGTATGTATAAGTATATTATATTATTGTATTGTATATAATATTTTGTGTATGTCTATTATTTATTTATTCTCTTTTTATCTATTTCAGTTATAAATTGTACGCTACCGCCATGTTTTGTTTTTATTTTATTTTTTCCATACTAGGTTGTCTGGAAGAAATTGCTTCAAGCGATAAGACCGCCGATTGTGTTGCCATTCAGATATATTATATTTTATTTGTTTGTTTTTGTACAATTTGTTTAATTGGTAATCAATAAAGAGTTTTTGTATTGTATTGTATTTAAAGAATTTATCAAATGAGCAAAGTGTCTATCTATCTTTAAAACAGCCGTCCTCTAAAATCGACATTTTAGACATGTCAACATAATTCAAACCAGCCTCGTAGTTATTTCATACTCATAGACCAATTCAATTTCGTATCCGAATTGAACATATTCATCGCATGTGACCACAGAATAGCTACAAACATGAATGTAATAACATCGGTTACACAGATTAATATTACACGTGGTCTGACCGATGATTTATTATGTAAATCTAAATTGCCAATAAAGCTGGGGTTGTAATTGGACCACTTTCCGTTCGGTAGTCCTACATATTATAAATAACAAGCTGATTTGCCCGCAGTGAAACTGTCTGGACCAATCAGCATTATTAATGTTGATTTTAAATAATGTATTTAATATTCAAAACTTATACATACGCAAAATGAACCAATAAATAAATCTTATGTATTGAATACTTATACTATACCATTCTAGAGACAATTAAAAAACTACTGGTCCAATTGAAAAATATTTCACCTAAGTATCACAAAAGCTACATCATCATTGAGTAATGTGGGCCACTTATCGCGGTCGAAGCCGCGAGGGATTTGCTAGTAAGTCTAGAAAGTTCGAGTTTGAAATTGTTGTGAAGGCCCAGTTGTGTAGTGGGAGAATGGTCGGCTTTGACGCCAGAGGTACTGAGTTCAATCCCTGCCGTGCGCCAATGGATTTTTTTCATCGAATAATTTAAGTGAGCTTTTCACAGTGGCCCTCCAATGAAGGAAAAACATCGTTAAAAAACCCCCTACCGCCGCATGGTGGTGTCCTACCACCTATCTAATGTCTGCCTGGCCAGCTACCACCAGCTGTTAGAAAATCTGTCGCCGAAAAATATAATGTATTCCGGCAACTATCCTTGATAGTCAGGTCCCATTCTAGGCCTAGCGTGCTACTATCCTACTATCCTACCGCATCATCACTTACCAACAGGTGAGATAGTAGTCAAATGCTAGTCTATATGATATGAAAAAAAAATGTTTATTTTTGTTATTAAATAACGCAATAACGGCTGTACGTTGAATGCAATTTTACACACAATTAGTTTGTAATAGTAATAGTAAATAGTATATTTTTAACACTGCCTTAAAAAGACGCTGTAAGTGTTCATTTACAAATAAATTTATAGCGGACGACGCATAAATATTAAAACAAAATATCAAACAACCAAAAAACTTACAAAACAAGTAAATAAAAAATAAAAACTATGAAACTAAAGTATTTTTCAAAACACCAACTAACTACCTTTTTCCCCATTTACAAATTGAAGTACAAATAATTTTTCTCAAGTGCACCTCAAAATAACCTCATTTTCATAAACAATACTGTTTTAAAAAACCTCATAGGCGTCCATTACACGAAAGGTTATCCGTCATTCAAAAGCATCATTCATGACTGATGGTTTCCGACGCACAAAATCAAAGTATGTAAATATCGATCAGTCACCGTCATTCACCTCATTAAACGATAGGTTAACCAACTGTTTTTTAAACCTAAAATTTTTTAAACGGATCTTGGCAGAAAGGGACAGCTCTGCAGGCATGCTTCTTAATCACAAAGTATAGGCTTTTGTCGGTTTAGAAATAAACTACGAAGTAAACAATTAACCTATGGATTAAAAGTCAGCCATCATCTCACTAAGCCCCAAGGCTTACATGATTTATTATGTAAATCCAAATTGCCAATAAAGGCCGGGTGAAATTGGCCACTTACCACCCGGTAGTACTAATCTTCTGATAATTTTAGATTGAGTTGTTATCAGCGCTGACTCAGCTTGTTTGTTTGCACGAAATTGGTTTGGAAAAATATATGCGATAAGTTTTCGAGGGCCCGGTGGCGTAATCGGGAGATCGGTCGGCTTTGATGCCGTGGTACCGAGTTCAAACCGCCGTGCACCAATGGATTTTTCGATAGATGTGCACTTTTCACAGTGGCCCTCCGGTGAAGGAAAAACATCGTTAAGAAACCAACAACCCCTGCATGGTGGTAGGACATTATCTAGTGTCTGCCTGGTCAGCTACCACCCTCAAGTTAGTAAATCTGTCGCCAAACATCTAATGTGTTCCAGCAGCTGCCCTTGAGAGCCAGTTCCCATTCTAGGCCTAGCGTGCTTACCATCTTCGACCGCATCATCACTTACCAACAGGTGAGATAGTGGTCAAACGCTAGCCTATAAGATATAAAAAAAAGAAAAAAAATGCTTAGACTATTTAATTAATTTAACTACTTGGCGTTGTAGTGCAGATAGATGGAAACGCTGTACTTAACAACTTTGCGTGCTACATCGTCGACCACATCGTCAATTAACATCGGTGAGATAGTCGTCAAACGCTTGACTATAATTAATTTAAAAAAAATACTTTCGCATGTCCGATGTTCGGATGATTTTCTCCTCTACAAGTCGCATTTATCAACCAATTCTCGTGAAATTTTGTGAACAAATACGGCAATATCGTGATTTTTTTTGTTTGATTCGGTTTTAGAAAATGGTTGAGATTGAGGGTTGTAAACGTAAATATAAACATTATTTCAACCATTTCGTAAATGTAAAAAGAATCACAATTCCTTTTTTGTTACCTTTATTAAAACGCAACTTTTTTTGTCCGAACATCTTTGCGCGATATCATCATAATTTTTCATCCGATAAACTTCAAGGGGTCTGGGATGTCGTTTTGTTTTAAGAGTTTTGTATTAAGGTGGACATTTATTTTGTTTTCACTTTTAAGTAATGCAATGCTCATAGAGCCATTAGTAAAATAGTACTTCATAGAGTTTGCATCCTTTACTACGAAATTAATCATCATACAATTATAATCAGATAATAAAACATCATTATGGCAAATGGTAATAGCACGACACCTCGCGATCACTCGTCCCATAGATAATATAATAGTAATCGATAACGACTCAGCCCTTCTCTTACCCGCTCCGTTTTGGAACAAGAAGTATGTGGAGATGAAAATGTAATAGTTTCAAGTTATGTAATTATTTATAGGATATGGAACCTCGTTCCCTGCTGAAAACACAAACCGTGCGTTTTTTTATTTTTTGCATCGGAAGTAAAATTTAAAAAAAAAATATATTTTTTTTTTTTACAAGGGGTGTGTGTGCTCTTCTGCTGTTCGATTTTAATTTTGAATTGATGCCAGGGCTCCATAAAAAAATTTAAAAAAAATTGCAAATTTGCGAAAAAGTGCCGCAGTCAAAGTGTATATATATGTATATATGTGTAGGTAGATCATAAATGGATTAATTTACATAATCATATTTAAGATTTAAAAGTATTGGACAAATTCAAAATTTCTTCGGCTTTATTTGATGCTGATGTTTATGTTAAATTAAAACTGTGTTCATAAGAGTTTAATATTCAACATAGTTAGTTATTTTATTAATTTTCTTAATAAGTTTATAGTTTTTCTTAGTTAGTTATTTTACAAAATGATTTATTACACATTCAAATAATATATCTTGTTGTTATTTTACTATGAATTTATTTAGACTATGAAAGTTACTAGCACATAAAAGTAATTGTTTGCCCTTGCCGTAAAGCATACCACGCGTCGCAGCCACAAAACGTCTCCACTGAGCCACAGACTACTTTTTCGATTTTTTTTATGAACTTCTTACTGCCACGGTAACGTTATCAAAAACATTGCCGTATTACTGCTGTAGGGCTATTCTGTAAGCTATCTCGACAGCGGAATCCGCAGTGAGATTCGAATTTCGTCCTGCGAAATTCAACCGTATCACGTTCGTAATACGGTTGAATTTCGTGGTACAGAATAGCCTAGCTGATCGGTGATCGATAAACGCTACGACGCGACGCGGTACCGTTTCTCGCTTCGTGTCATATTTGTTCTTCACGATTAGTTGTCGCGCTTCCGTTTCATCTTCATGTTTTTATTAAATTTACTTGGGGATTTGCCGCTAACTTTTAAATGTGGCGGCGTTTTGATATTGCAGCTCGTGACCCCTGTATGTGTATGTATATTAAAGACGAAATGTTACACGTACGTGTAAAAATAAAATAAACCTGTCTTCTCCACATCACTTTCTGTTCTTCACACATCAGTCTCACGACGCTTTTAAATACAAGGGAAAGGATTCGATAACTCTACACCCATATTACTGAGTGTTTGTGACACATAGCTCCTTGTTACCAAAGAAACGTACTAACGACTATGCTGACGTCACCTTTTGAGCTTGACGTCTTGGGTTTCAATACGTACGAGTACGTGCTGAGTTTTTGAGAAAATAACTGGCTGGATGTTATTTTCTCAAAAACTCAGATATATAGGGTTCAGGGTTAAAAATGTATGGAGACCTGCGTAATACTTATTTATTTAATTCATTTTATTAATTTGTTGTTTATTTTTGTAACTAAGCACATTAAAAACAGAGTTTCAAAAGGCTTGTAATCTAAAAGAAATATCCGTTAGTTTCTTTCTAGTTACACTTATTCCCGTTTGCACTAAACTTAAAAATCACCTAAGATTCCAAAATATCTTAAACTAGCAGCCCGCCCCGGCTTTGCATTGGTAGAACATATATGCCTACAAAATTTGCATCAGTTTGTTGCATCGAATATAAAATATTAACATTATTTAACAATCATCGTCATATTTCAACCAATTTACACAAAACCTTAACAAATTATGCACCTAAACCTTCCTCATAAACACTCTGGCTATTGGTGAAAACCGCATGATAATCCGTTCAGAAGCTATTGAGATTATTGCGAACAGACAGACACACAGACAGATGCAGTGATGGACATTGTTTTATAATACTCACGTAGTGATATTGGACGACCCTTTGGCGTAAAGGATAGTTACCCTGATTCTGACCCGAGGGTCGTTAGTTCTAATCCTAGCTATATACCAATGAAAGTTTTATGTGCATTCATGAATCATGGGTTTTTGTGGGATCATTAAATCTACCAATAATTAAGATTTTTAGATTTAAGAAGAAGTTTAAAAACTAAGACAACTGACTTCAATGCCCCGCGAGTCAATTTCAGTAGCAAGTTTGAGACGTTTATCGTCATATCTCTGAAGATACTTATCACATCTCAATGAAATTACAATGGGACCACCTCGGAAACGTACTCTACCGATTACAAAAATAATTATTCGAATCGGTTCACAATTGACGGGGTAATCGCGTAACATACACACACAAAAAAAGAAAAAAAAAAGAAACATACAGACGAATTGAGAACTTCCTTCTTTTTGGAAGTCGGTTGAAAAGTAGCTTACCACCAAGGAGTACATCTGCCGCCGTAACCTTACGGCGTTCCCCGACGCAAAATGTAGGGGTAATATACGTTTAACGTGTGTATATGTGTGTCTGTCGGTAGCATCTTAGCACCTAACCGGATGAACCGATTTTGTTTTTATTATTGATAGTTTTTTTTTGTTTGATAGATGTCTTCATCGAGAGTTTTCTTAGCTTTGATTCATGAAAATTCGTTCAATCGATATAAAATTATGAGCTTTTTTCTAGTTAATTGCGCTATGAAATCAACTTTCATAGGTCTGATCAATTCGAAAATCTTCTTCTTCAACGATATTGTAAGAACATGGAAGCCTCCTGGACTCTACAGAATACTCAAATCCTCACCAACTTACAGCTCAGATTTTAAATGTCGTGTTTAGAGTCATTGGAAAAAGCTATTATACATAGATCAGTCGGGGTGGTTTAAAATATTATATTATATTATTATATATATATAGAGGAATATTATTTTATACAATAGATCATATTATTATACTATATTGACTTCAAATTGATTGTGATCGGTGGGGATCTACAGCATAGCTAAGCTTATAATAATATTTTCGTAGTAACTATGACCTAATCTGTGGTTTCACTGCAAATATTTTATTAATTTTGCGATGCGTGTTTGTAAAATTCGTGATATTTTCTAGAGTTTTCATTTGAATTATATACTGTAAAGGACAATTTAGATTAGGGCATATCCCTCCCAAGGGATGCAAAAAATTATGGAAGGACACCTAAAGCCAAGGCCCCCAGTTCCCGGCCGCCCTGCTATTCCTGACCACGGCGGCGGTCACGGTAACGGCAGGGCAGGGGGTGCTAAGAATCCCCGGGCTACGGTAGGCCGCCAGAAAAAACTGACCCTCGCAACCTATAATGGACGCACGATTCGGCTGGACGATCATCTGGCGCAGCTGGAGGAGGAGCTGAAACACATAAGATGGCACATACTGGGGCTATGTGAAGTCCGAAGACAGGGAGAGGACACCATAACCTTAGAATCGGGCCATCTTATGTACTACAGAGAAGGAGATCAGCCATCCCAAGGCGGCGTCGGGTTTCTGGTCAACAAGGTTCTCAGTGACAACGTTGTAGAAATCTCCAGTGTGTCGACCAGGGTAGCGTACCTCATAATTAAGTTAACCAAGAGGTACAGCCTCAAGGTTATCCAGGTCTACGCACCGACCTCGACACACTTGGATGATGAGGTGGAGAGCATGTATGAAGATATCTCCAGAGCTTTACACACCACCTCCAAGGCTCACTACAACGTTGTCATGGGAGACTTTAACGCCAAAGTGGGAGTACAAACTTGCGGCGAATCGTCTATAGGACCACACGGATTTGGGAGTAGGAATCACAGGGGACAAATGCTCGTCAATTTCCTCGAGAGGGAGGGGCTTTTCTTGATGAACTCGTTCTTCAAGAAACAGCCCCAAAGGAAATGGACGTGGCAAAGCCCCGACTTTGTGACTAAAAACGAGATTGACTTCATCATTACGGACAAACGGCGCATATTCAGAGACGTCTCAGTGATCACTAGGTTTAATACTGGAAGTGATCACCGACTGGTACGAGGCACTCTGGATATCGACTTTAAAGCCGAGAGATTCCGATTGATGAAGTCTACGCTCCGTCCGAACCTACTCCAAACCGTTGTTGGGTCCGAAACATTCCAATTAAAATTGGAAAATCGATTCGCTGCCTTGGAAACCACAGATGACGTAGACCAGAAACTCGAAGAAGTGGTGGAAATCCTCAGGGATGAAGGGACGAAGTTTTGCGAGAGCAAGCGTACGGGCAAAAAGTCCAAACTCTCGGCAGAAACACTTCGGCTAATGGAAGAGAGACGAACAGACCCTTTGTCAGCTTTGTCAACTAACCTGGTGCGCAACAAATCCATAAAGAAGCTGGTACGACGCGACCTCCGATCCTCTAACACGCTCTTGATTAAAGAATCAATTGAGCAGAATCGGGGGTCGAAAGTGTTCGTCCAGCCTCTGGGTAGAAGCCACCTCACAAAGCTGACAACGTCAACGGGGAACGTCGTCGCATCCAAGCCGGAGATTCTGTCGGAAGTCGAAGACTTCTACGGCAAGCTCTACGCATCGCATGCTTCAAGGCCCGAACCCGATACTGAGGATTCTAGAGCCACCTTAACCCGCCACTTCACAGAAGATCTGCCCGAAATTAGCCGAGACGAAATCGTGATGGCCCTTAAACAACTCAAAAATGGAAAAGCCCCAGGAGAAGACGGAATCACAACGGAGCTTTTAAAAGCCGGAGGAGCTCCAGCAGTTCAACAGCTTCAGCAGCTATTTAATTCCGTTCTTTTTACTGGGAGAACTCCACAGGCATGGAACAGAAGCATGGTGGTTTTGTTTTTCAAAAAAGGAGACAAAACCCTATTGAAAACTATCGCCCAATTTCGCTTCTGAGCCATGTCTACAAGCTGTTTTCAAGGGTCATCACGAACCGTCTTGCGCGAAGACTCGACGAGTTTCAACCTCCGGAACAGGCCGGGTTTCGAAGCGGTTACGGCACCATAGACCACATCCACACGGTGCGGCAGATTGTACAGAAGACCGAAGAGTACAATCGGCCCCTGTGCTTAGCATTTGTGGACTATGAGAAGGCCTTTGACTCAATCGAAACCTGGTCTGTTCTCGAGTCCTTGCAGCGTTGCCAAGTCGACTGGCGATATATCGAAGTGATGAGATGTCTATATAATGCCGCAACGATGACTGTACAAGTACAGAACCAGCGAACTAAACATGTCCACCTGCGTCGAGGAGTGAGACAGGGGGACGTCATATCCCCGAAACTGTTCACTAACGCCTTGGAGGATATGTTTAAGACGCTGGACTGGAAAGATCGTGGCATTAACATCAACGGCAGGTACATCTCTCACTTACGATTCGCAGATGACATCGTCATTATGGCAGAGACGCTGCAGGACCTACAAAGGATGTTGAATGGCCTAGATGATTCTTCTCGTAGCATCGGTCTCCGGATGAATTTGGACAAAACCAAAGTCATGTACAACGAGCACGTTGTTCCGGAACCGATTGCCGTAGATGGAATCCCACTCGAAGTTGTCGCTAAGTATGTTTACCTAGGGCAAACGCTCCAACTAGGCAAACATAACTTCGAGAAGGAAATCCAGAGAAGAATTCAGCTGGGCTGGGCAGCATTCGGAAAACTCCGTCGAGTCTTCTCGTCGCCGATACCACAGTGTCTAAAGACAAAAGTCTTTAACCAGTGCGTCCTACCTGTGATGACATACGGAGCCGAGACGTGGACACTCACAGTCCGACTGGTCCACCAGTTTAAAGTCGCTCAGCGAGCTATGGAGAGAGCTATGCTCGGTATTTCTCTGCGGGATCGAATCCGGAACGAAGTAATTCGCCAGAGAACTAAAGTTATCGACATAGCTCAACGGATTAGCAAGCTGAAGTGGCAGTGGGCTGGTCATATCTGCCGCAGGACTGATAACCGTTGGGGCAGACTTGTCCTAGAGTGGAGACCGCGAATCGGCAAACGTAGCGTAGGACGTCCTGTGACCAGGTGGAGCGACGACATACGCAAAGCGGTGGGCAGTGACTGGAAGAGAAGAGCCGAAGATCGGGCTCAGTGGCGCATCTTGGGAGAGGCCTATGTCCAGCAGTGGACTGATACAGGCTGATGATGATGATGATGAAAGGACAATTTTAATCTATAATATGTGGGCAAGCTAATTAACGTAATTATTTGGATAAGGATTAATTCTATATACTTGAAAATAGCCTTGGAAGTCATGTAAAATTTTTTAACAAAAATGTTAAGATTAAAACGGTTACTGTGTGTCAACCTTAAGAGATAGACATATGCTGTCGCGGATTTTTTTGTAGGTCTTATTAAGTTGTATAACTCTTCCATAGAAAATATTCTTCTATCTATTTTCACTTGAGCAGCGTTCGTAAGAAACGTGTTTTTTCGACTGTTTTTTTGCCGACTTAGGTTGCAAATTAGGTCTCCACGAATGTACCTTTGATTTAAACGGGATAATATATAGCCTATTTTCATTCCGAAAGTCCATTCTATGTATTAGTGAAAGAATTTTGTAAATCGGTTCCTTCCTATCCAAATTATCCCTTATCCAAATTATTACGTTAAATAGCTTGGCCACATATTATAGATTAAAATTGTCCTATACAGTATATAATTCAAAATAAAACTCTACAAGATATCACGAATTTCACAAACACGCATCGCAAAATTAATAAAATATTTGCAGTGAAACCACAGATTAGGTCATAGTTACTACGAAAATATTATTATAAGCTTAGCTATGCTGTAGAACCCCACCGATCACAATCAATTTGAAGTCAATATAGTATAATAATATGATCTATTGTATAAAATAATATTCATCTATATATATAATAATATAACATTTTAAACCACCCTGACTGATCTATGTATAATCTTTTCATTAAAAGCATTCCAATGACTCTAAACACGACATTTAAAATCTGAGCTGTAAGTTGGTGAGGATTTGAGTATTCTGTAGAGTCCAGGAGATGTACCAGCATCAGGTCAATGCTTCCATGTTCTTACAATATCGTTGAAGAAGAAGATTTTCGAATTGATCAGACCTATGAAAGTTGATTTCATATCGCAATTAACTAGAAAAAAGCTGATAGTTTTATAACGATTGAACGAATTGAATTTTCATGAATTAAAGCTAAGAAAACTCTCGATGAAGACATCTATCAAACAAAAAAAAATTATCAATAATAAAAACAAAAACAGTTCATCCGGTTTGGTGCTAAGATGCTATAGACATACACACAATTACACACGTCAAACGTATATTACCCCTACATTTTGCGTCGGGGAACGCCGTAAGGTTACGGCGGCAGATGTTCTCCTTGGTGGTAAGCTACTTTTTGGTAGATTTAATGATCCCACTACCACTGTACGAAAACTCATGATTCATGAATGCACATAAAACTTTCATTGGTAGTTATATAGCTAGGATTAGAACCAACAACCGTCGGGTCAAAATCAGGGTAACTATCCTTTACGCCAAAGGGCCGTCTAATATCACTACGTAAGTATTATAAAACAAAGTTCATCACTGCGTCTGTTTGTCTGTTCGCAATAATCTCAATAGCTACTGAACGGATTATCATGTGGTTTTCACCAATAGCCAGAGTGTTTATGAGGAAGGTTTAGGTGCATAATTCGGTTTTATGTAAATTGGATGAAATATGACGATGATTGTTAAATATGATCATATTTTATATTCGATGCAACAAACTGATGCAAATTTTGTAGGCATATATGTTCTACCCGTGCGAAGCCGGGGCGGGCTGCTAGTATTTTAATAATTTTGCGATGCGTGTATGTGAAATCCTTGATATCTCCTAGAGTTTTCATTTGAATTATACACTGTAAAGGACAATTTTAATCTATAATATGTGGCCAAGCTAATTAAAGTGTTTTTTTTTTTACTGAAGATAAGCAAACGTTTGACCACTATCTCACCTAATGTTAAGTGAAGATGTGATCGTAATTATTTGGATAAGGATTAATACTATATACTTGAAAATAGCCCTGGAAGTTATGTAATATTTTTTAACAAAAAAATAAAGATAAAAATGGTTACTGTGAGTCAACCTTAAGAGATAGACATATGCTGTCACGGACTTTTTGTAGGTCTTATTAAGTTGTACAACTCTTCCATAAAAAATAGTCTGTTTTCAATTGAGCAGCGTTCGTAAGAAACATGTTTTTTCGACCATTTTTTTGTCGACTTAGGTTGCAAATTAGGTCTCCACGAATGTACCTTTGATTTAAAAGGGATAATATATAACCTATTTTCATTTCGAAAGTTCATTCGATATATAAGTGAAAGAATTTTTCAAATCGCTCCAGTAGTTTTTGAGCCAAATCATTACAAAAATTCAAAAATACAGAAATACAAAAATACAGAAATACAGAAATACAGAAATACAGAAATACAGAAATACAGAAATACAGAAATACAGAAATACAGAAATACAGAAATACAGAAATACAGAAATACAGAAATACAGAAATACAGAAATACAGAAATACAGAAATACAGAAATACAGAAATACAGAAATACAGAAATACAGAAATACAGAAATACAGAAATACAGAAATACAGAAATACAGAAATACAGAAATACAGAAATACAGAAATACAGAAATACTGAAATACAGAAATACAGAAATACAGAAATACAGAAATACAGAAATACAGAAATACAGAAATACAGAAATACAGAAATACAGAAATACAGAAATACAGAAATACAGAAATACAGAAATACAGAAATACAGAAATACAGAAATACAGAAATACAGAAATACAGAAATACAGAAATACAGAAATACAGAAATACAGAAATACAGAAATACAGAAATACAGAAATACAGAAATACAGAAATACAGAAATACAGAAATACAGAAATACAGAAATACAGAAATACAGAAATACAGAAATACAGAAATACAGAAATACAGAAATACAGAAATACAGAAATACAGAAATACAGAAATACAGAAATACAGAAATACAGA
Source organism: Cabera pusaria (assembly GCA_954871355.1). Lineage (NCBI taxonomy): Eukaryota > Metazoa > Arthropoda > Insecta > Lepidoptera > Geometridae > Cabera > Cabera pusaria. The sequence continues at coordinate 26,733,580 of OX940893.1, forward strand.
AATACAGAAATACAGAAACACAGAAATACAGAAATACAGAAATACAAAAATACAAAAATACAAAAATACAAAAATACAAAAATACAAAAATACAAAAATACAAAAATACAAAAATACAAAAAAAAAAATACAAAAATACAAAAATACAAAAATACAAAAATACAAAAATAAAAAAATACAAAAATACAAAAATACAAAAATACAAAAATACAAAAATACAAAAATACAAAAATACAAAAATACAAAAATACAAAAATACAAAAATACAAAAATACAAAAATACAAAAATACAAAAATACAAAAATACAAAAATACAAAAATACAAAAATACAAAAATACAAAAATACAAAAATACAAAAATACAAAAATACAAAAATACAAAAATACAAAAATACAAAAATACAAAAATACAAAAATACAAAAATACAAAAATACAAAAATACAAAAATACAAAAATACAAAAATACAAAAATACAAAAATACAAAAATACAAAAATACAAAAATACAAAAATACAAAAATACAAAAATACAAAAATACAAAAATACAAAAATACAAAAATACAAAAAGACAAAAATACAAAAATACAAAAATACAAAAATACAAAAATACAAAAATACAAAAATACAAAAATACAAAAATACAAAAATACAAAAATACAAAAATACAAAAATACAAAAATACAAAAATACAAAAATACAAAAATACAAAAATACAAAAATACAAAAATACAAAAATACAAAAATACAAAAATACAAAAATACAGAAATACAAAAATACAAAAATACAAAAGTTCTCTCTTTATAATATTATTATCTCAAATAAAACAACATCGGGAATCAAAATCTCAAAACATATCATGCAGATAGGCTTTATTTTAGAATTATCCTATATTTAATCATATTTTAAGATTTTGGTTTTGCCGCATTTGTTTATTTTTTGATATTTTGACAAGCTAAGACGATTCTTAAGTTTAGTGCAAACGGGCATTAGCCTAGCTTTAACTCTAGAGCTATCTGTTTTCAGCAATCCTATAAAAGTCATCAGACATAGTACCGTCGCCTCAGCACAATGGTCTTGAAATATGAGCCACAAACAATGGTGGTCGTCCATTCATTCAAATTTATTCCCGAGGTGACAAAATTGATCTATCTCTAGAAGACAGACACGTCGATCGGAACAGATAGGATGTTTTTGTGTAAACAGATAAATGTACGGATTGATTGAGTGTGGGGTAAGGACGTATCTAATTTGTTCGTCTATTTATCATGTCACATAAAAATGTGTCCAGTGAAAATTGCTGTGAGAGTGAACATCTTAGGTGACACAACGAGCGCAAATCAGTGACAAACAAAGTTCTAGAATATTATCTTTCTTTGAAGTGTCACACACTTTATATTTTTGTGAATTGTTAAACACAATATAATCCGGGGGGTGCGGGTTCGAGTCCCGTCGGTACGATGAAATTTTGGATTGTGTTTAACAATTTACAAAAAAGTTCTAGAAGTTGAGAATTTTGTTCCACAGTATCTACATAGTAACCATATCATCTGTTATAGACAGACATCATCGCTCAGCATCAGGCAACTGTCTTTTTCTGTTACTTGATTTCATCAAAAAAGTTGCTATAACCAAAAACTACTAGGAAAGCATCATAAAATATATTAGTTTGGATATCGGAACTGATCCGATAGGATGTGCAGTGTACGGCAATTCATTCAAAGTTTTTAAGTGCCTTAACTCACTTTCATTGTAAACCAAAATGTATGGCATTACAAAATAATGAAATGAATTTTAACTTTCATCGTACTCAATAGTTTATTACAATCATTATGTTACAAAATACCGTGGTTTAAACAAAATGTTTTCTTTGTTCTATAAAAAAATAGACAAATCATTTTATAAAGTAACTAACTTTTGTCGGTTGAAAAATCTCATTTGCAGCATCAAAAAGCAATCTACCACCGAATGAAATTTACAAAATGAGTAGATCGTTCAAAGCGATAATATCTAGAATAAATGGAATGAATTTCTACCCGTTTGTAAATAATTGATTTCGTCTCGACGGGCACAGGAGTAGGTTATTTTGTACGGGACCCAGTGACCCGGGATCTTTTTGTGGTATAATTAACTTCGGTCTAAATTGGGACAGTATTTTATTGATTGTGTTATCCTTTCAGAGACCTTTGAGAGAACGAAATTTGATTCACCATATTCTAGTAGAGCTAAGTATCAATCAATCAATCGGCAATCATCTAAGGAAACGATGACAATGTTGTGAATTTAACTAATGCCACGTTGTTTCAACATCGTTGCGTTAGTTAACGTCCTACATCATCGTCCATCCAAAGTCCTACGGGAGTTTCTTTCCCCCTAGACCCACCCTCAAACGTGGTCCAACCTAGTCGCAACTTTTACTACTCTACTTGTCATAGGACGTAAGAAGTGAAAACTAAATAATAAAACACACGGTGTGTAACGGTTTACAACGATATCAATCGGATTTGTTAGGCCGTCGGATAAGTCGTCGGCCTGGCGATCCAGAGGTCGTGAGTTCGATTCCCACCTATTGCACTATTGAATTGACGTAAACGCACTCCAGACATGGGCACATTTAGCTTAGTTGGAGGTGTTAACGAGGCTCCTAGTAATATGCAACCCACATTGGTAGTAAGCTTTTAAAAATAAATTAACTGGCCAAGTGCAAGTCGGACTCGCACTCGTAGGGTTCCGTACCATACTACAGTATTTTATAAGATCGACCAACAAAATATCACTATAATTTTTCGCCAGCAAAAAATAATAATTAATAAACATTTTGTTTCTTATAATGCCATCTAACGTCTAACAAAGGTGTTAGGGATTGACATTTCAATATAACGCCATCTATGGGACGTTTACCTAACTAAGCGTTCATAGATGGCGTGAAATGCCAAAAAAAACACGTTTCTTGTATGGGGACCCTCTATTATCTTTAACTTTATTCTGTTTTTAGTATTTGTTATAGCGGCAACAGAAACTCATCATCTGTGAAAATATCAACTGTCTAACTATCACGGTTCATGAGATACAGCCTGGTGACAGAAGAACAGACAGACAGACAGACAGACAGACAGACAGACAGACAGACAGACAGACAGACAGACAGACAGACAGACAGACAGACAGACAGACAGACAGACAGACAGACAGACAGACAGACAGACAGACAGACAGACAGACAGACAGACAGACAGACAGACAGACAGACAGACAGACAGACAGACAGACAGACAGACAGACAGACAGACAGACAGACAGACAGACAGACAGACAGACATACAGACAGACAGACAGACAGACGGACAGCGGAGTCTTAGTAATAGGGTCCCGTTTTATCCTTTGGGTACGGAACCCTAAAAATAATAAAACCGGCAAAGTCGAGTTAGACTCGCCCACCGAGGCTTCCGTACCAACCTTGGTACGTACCAATTAAGCTAGACCTCTAAATTGTATGAGCGCTCATATAACACAGAGGCCTATCTTAACTGGTTGCAACTATTTCAACTTTTTTTATATTTTGGAATTTTTCCTTCATTTCTGCTATTAGACCTTGCTTCTTTCAAATTTTATGATTCTAGGTCAACGCGGAAGTACCCTATAGGTTTTCGACCCAAAACCTATAGGGTACTTCCCGTTGAACTAGAATTGTCAATTTTGGTCACAAGCAAGGTCTTACAACACAAGCAAAGTGAAAATTCCGAAATATAAAAAAGTTGGAAATTAAAGTAAATTTTGGTACTTACAAGATTACGCGAAAATCTAAATTTGCCCATAATTTTTTATCGTGTTGACTCAGGACCTTGATTTTTATACATCTAATAGGAACTATAGACTTCAGTATCTGGTATAAATTCCAACTTGCTAGGTCCACCCGTTCCTGAGAAAATTGGTGGTGACACACGGACAGACGGACGGACAGACAGACAGACAAACAGACCAACGGACAGATGGACAAGATAGTGATCTTATAAGGGTTCCTTTCTTACCTTTTGAGGTACGGAACCCTAAAAATTATAACATTAAGAACTGAAATGTATAGTACATATATATATATTTATCATTTTATTATACAGTAAACGAGAACACTACAGAAACGTCTTCAACTAAACACCCATACCTTTTAACCAACTCCAAGCTGCATCCTTACAGTGAATAGCCACAATAGACTTACATTAAGGGCATGGTCCGCCGAGGGCTATAAAGGAGATAGTGGGAGGGTTTCAGTATTGCTGGTATCTTTTCAAAACAAATGCTGGTATGAATTTGCGATGCAGGGGGTATTTAGACCGATGAGAATATCGTCATTATTGCCACGGCTCAAGAAAGTTGTTTCGTTCGAGTAGGCTCATAATATTTAATTTATCACAATCATGATACCCAAGTATAGCATAGTTTGCTGTACCATAGAAGGTGCGAGCATATTATATCGATGTTCCGCCGGACTTGCTACCAAAAAGCTAGCTTTCCACCAGTAAGGAAAAAATCTTCTGCCATTACCGTATAAGAAGCACAACTCGTCTCGGGGAAGCATAGAGCAAAATAGTCCAAGTAACTAACTTAGTGAAGTGCTCCTAGAGCACTTTAAAATGTAGAGATGACGATAATAGACGATAAATGTCTGGAGATCTAACTGTAAACGGCCGGTAGAGTCGTTAGGAGAGAGCGAAAGTTTTACATGAACTGCATATGAGCTAGGAAAAAGGTTTTCTCTTCGTGATTTTTATCACTGCTATCACAATCTAAGAAAGGTTAAAATTATGAATGGGTTTCTGACAAAGGAGTTTTTCTCTTTGTAATATAATACAACTAGGTTTATACAAAACTAAGGTGCAAATATTTTTATGTGCAGGAATGTGGAAGCACTTATGATTTTATTTAAAAAAAATAGGGGGTTCGTAGGAAGCTACGAGTAAGAAGTGACCTGGCAGTCTAGAAGTTCCAAGTTCATTAAATTTATTTCTCAACATGTCTAATTTTTGTGTACCACTCTATCTACCCCGTTCTACAATAGAGGGCGTTTATAAATAATAAACTGGTCAAGTGCAATTCGGACTCGCACTAGTAGGGTTCCGTACCACACCACAGTATTTTATAAGATCGAGCAAAAAATACCACTATCATTTCTCACCAGCAAAAAATAATAATTAATAAACTTTTTATTTCTTATAACGCCATCTAACGTCTAACAAAGGTGTTAGGGGTCGACATTATAATATAACGCCTTCTATGGGACGTTTACCTAACTAAGCGTTCATAAATGGCGTGAAATGTCCAAAAAAAACACGTTTACTCTCCCGTGTATGGGATCCTCCCCTCTATTATTTTTAACTTTATTCTGTATTTAGTATTTGTTGTTATAGCGGCAACAGAAATACATCATCTTTGAAAATTTCAACTGTCTAACTATCACGGTTAATGAGCTATAGCCTGGTGACAGACGGACAGACAGACAGACAGACAGACAGACAGTCGGACAGCGGAGTCTTAGCAATAGGGTCCCGTTTTACCCTTTGGTTACGGAACCCTAAAAAATAAACCAAGACGCTAAGGTCACTTCCGCTGCCTTCGGACCGTGACGCTACGTCACTTCCGGCAAATTTTACGCCAGTGCGCTTAAAGAAGTTTCTAATATGTAATATCTCGATAACTAACAGACAAACATTTTTTAATTTTTGTATTAATAGTACATTACGATATTAGTGCGTTATGATGGTTATAACATGCGAGGCGGAATTTCAGCCCGAGCCGAAGGCGAGGGCGTAATTGAGCCGAGCATGTTATAACCAATACGCACGTATATCGTACGACGTTTTTTAACACATTTGCGAGGAAACAGAAAAAAAAAACATGTTATATTTTGTTCATTTCTAATTATTGAAACAGTTAGTGAAATTACAATTATTAAAATGATACTATTATGATGAATGATATTATTATTATTACTATTCATAATGTCATTGTTTTGTGTTAGGGTAAATGTTGGAGACGACGAAACTTCTTGAAAGGCGGCAGAAGAGCATTGTAATTCGTCATTAGTTGTAAATAAAAAAATATCCTCAGTAGAAGTAGAGGGGCGCGGCTCAGGGCAAAACTTCTTCGTTTGTGGCTCCAAATTTAGTGCCTGAGTTATTTTGGCACTTATATTTGCTTTGTTTTGGATGGAATCTTCTACATAAGATTCTGCTACTGCGTTAGAACGCCACCCGCCATGCCGCTTTAAAGTCAATATATCAGCTCCCGAATCAGCAAGTAATGTAGCTGACGTTCTTCTGAAACTGTGCCCTGTATAACAATCAGCGTCCGGCAATCCTAAAAACTTGGCGACTTCCTTTGGCATGGCACCGAATTTATTTATGCCAATAGGTTGCGCAGTACATTTACCTTTTTGGTAATTCTGAAAGAAATGATTATTTTTTGCCTTAGTCGTACGCAGAGCTTCATATTTTTTGACCACGTCATAAAATGGGCCGTTGATAATAAAAGATCGGGGTATTTTGTTTTTAGTGTTTAGGATTTTAATTAAAAGCATTTTCCCTTGATTTTCAATGTCATTTGTGGTAATATTGTGAAGCTCTTGCCGTCTACATGCACCATTGATACCAAATATTAACGCAACCTGAAAAGAAATAAAAATGTGTAAGATAAGGTATAGGTACTTAGCTTACAGACGGTCGTTAAAAAATATGTAAAAGAGTATGTACAGTAGATCAATACATTAAATAAGGAGGCAAACTGACCTTAGTTGCCAGGTACTGGCTATCTGGAGCATCTCTTAGAAACTTTTCGACGTCATTTGATGACAGTACCTTAGATTTTTTCTTTATAAAACCATCAGGGCGTCTCTATAAAAGTGAAATGAGATTTGAATATAAATTAATATCGACACCATTTTTCATCTTGAGGGTACTTTTCAGCATCGAATATGTTGTCCACAACGAGCTAGGCTTATATTTATTTACTAGCTAGTTCATTAAAATACGCCAAAACTACATTTTCGGAAAATGACTTGGCATTTTTCATGTTTTTCCACTTCAAAAAATGTTCATACGTGGTTATGTATCTGTCTTTGGATATTGACGGCAGCAAGCTGTCGCATGCGGTTCGCGCTTCTGTTAGTATATCCGGTGGAGTTGAAGTAATATATGGCTCTTCTTCATTATTGAAAGTTGTCGTATTTAAATTTTCACAATACAAGTACAAAGAAAAGAAAATTTGAGAAAAATGGCGCGAGGATTATTTTCTGCCGTAGCTGCGTGAAAATGTAGGCAAAGACGTTAGAGCATGCAGCCAAGTTTTTAAATTACCGAGTAAACTGTTTTTTTTTATTTTAAATAAACTGAATCTTCACAGATTCATGACATGACATTCACATGCACACTGTTGCTTTCCCGCCATTTTAACAGCGCGCTAGCGCTGCCTACTGACTGGCGCCGCGCGGCGATTAGTTCGAAATTTGAATAGCAACAGCGCGCGAAATGGCAAATAATACTGTTATGGAATTTGTATGGACTATAACTTAACTATTTTCTTTGGTAACACACGCGTTTTTTATGACCCGCTTTACATATTTAAAACCGGTGGAATTACATCAGCTTTACGAGCAACGGTGTTAAAAAAAGTTTTTATTGATTGGCTTTTTGATTATTTTTTAATCAATTTGACTATTGGCATATTTCAAAATTGACTCACATTTATTGTTTAATTCTTTTACCAATGTATATAATTGTTAGTTGCAATTGTATAATTTTAATTTATTAATTTAATTGAATATGTAATGATTTCATTGTTAATTTTTGATATTTTTTTAATGAATGTATCGGTAATATTGTATTTTTTTATTTGTAATTTATAATACAATTAATGTTGTTCTCGGAATAAACGAATATGAATATGAACAGATAAGGCGGACAACAACCATCATTTAGCGTGCAAAGGCGCGATTTCAGGGACCTCCTGAAAAAAAAAAACATGTATTTCAGTAAACTCGAGCAACATTTAAAAATGCATTAATACTTATTTTATATCAGTGCGCCAACCTCATTTTTAGAGGAATCTCAGTATAGGCAACTATTTAGCGGGAAAATTTGAATTTTAACTCTTTCCATTCTAGCGGATAAAATGCACTTTTGCATGCAGATTTTGAATGATAAACAGAACCTTTCCGAGGTTGTGAGGTGAAAAAAACATTTATTTCAGGAAACTCGAGCAACATTCAACGTCAATCCGTCTTTATTACCGACGGGGTTCCACAGATTAACTTTATGTAGCTACTACGGTGTTCCCACAGTGTGTATGTAAGTATGCGATGACCGCGCGAAATGTGCTCGTCTGTGAGCGTTGCCAATAAGTGCGGGAAATGGGGGGTAAATATGCGTGTTGGGATTACATCTGGTTGGAGGAACTAGAAAGTCGATTTGTAATTCTGAGCATGAAAAAACTAGCAAGTATAGCATGAGTATGTAAAAGATAAGATAGTTAATAATTAAGATAGTTTAAAAACTAAAACAACCGACTTCCATGCCGCGCGAGTCAGTTTCAGTAGCAAGTTTGAGTCGTTTATCATCATATCTCTGTAGGTACTTATTATATCTCAAGGAAATTACAATGAGACCACCTTGGAGCCCTACCTATTGGTGTACCCTACCAATTAAGAAAGAATCATTCGAATCGGATCACAATTGGCGGATAGCATAAGTAATCGCGCAATATGATACAAAAAAAAACTTAAAAAAAAACATACAGACGAATTGAGAACCTCCTCCTTTTTGGAATTCGATGCCTGGTGGCATCTTAGCGCCCAAGCGAATGAACGGATGAAATAATATTTCTGTGGATGAACCGTTTTATTTTTTAATTGAAGCCATCTACTAGCTATTTCTATTCTATATAAAAAGTATCCCATGTGTTACTTTAGGATCTAGGCTATCTTCATACCAAATTTCAGCTCAATCGCTCGAGTTTTAGCGTAAAGAAGTACCAATAATACTTACACACTCACAAACTTTTGCCTTTATAATATTAGTAGGATAAACCACTTTGGTTGCCATACGCGTTCCCCGCTCGTATTTCTTTGTGCAAATTCATCGGCATCAAACGATAGGTAATAAAGATAGATTAACGGGCCCCTCGGACTGCGAGCTTTCCAAGTGGACGGTAGAGCCGGAATAAATAATTCAAGGGATATTTACGGAGCTGGGAGAAACGTGTATGCGTTCAGTTATATCATGAAACTGGGAATAGATCTAAATAGCCTCGATCACATCGTCACTAGACATCAGTTGAGATAGTGGCGGTATCTTATAGCCAAGCGTGCTACATCGTCACTTTTTATCAGATGAGACAGTAGTCAAACGCTATTAAATGAATTTTAAAAAATGAAAGTTGTCCTTTTATAAAAAAGGTAATAGGACAAGCACGACGCTCGCCTGGTGGTAAGCAATGATGTCTACCAATTACAGATACAGCGGCAAGCAAAATTCTGAATTGCCGGAGTGTTGTTTGTCACTGCACTGCGCCTGTTACCTTGAAACATAAAGACGTTGAGTCTCACATTCCCTGTAATTGCACTGGACACCTTGCCATTTCAACCGAAAAATATTCCTATTTCACGGGTGAAAATTAATTGGTAAAGTGGTGGTACCTCCCCAGGCGGACCAGCAGAAGTCTTACCACTACACCTGATACGCTGTGTATAATCTACGTCATTAGATCTTAACACTTTGACTGCGGCACTTTTTCGCATATTTTTTAAATTATTATAATATTTTTTTTCGTAGGTGAGGCATCCAATAAAAACTAAAATCCAACAGCAGAAGGTCACACACACCCCTTGTGTAAAAATTAATTTAAAATAAAAATGTATTATATTTTTATTTTTTTTTACTTCCGATACCAAAAATCGAATAAACGCACGGTGTGTGTTTTCAGCAGAAAGTTACTAAAGGTGAGGTCCAATTATATTTTTTTTTATATTATATCTCTAGATATTATTTTCCACAAAAAAATAATCATTTCAATCGGTTCACAATTGGCGGAGTAATTGTGTAACAAACATACAAAAAAAAACAAACAGATGACAGGAGCGAATCTCTTCTTTTTGTCGATAGCAAAATGTCGCTAAATTTATCATTGTTAAAATAGAGGTACGAGTAGCTACACAGCCCTTCCTTGAAATTGCAATCGACTTGACAAAAACAAACATTTGTTTTCTCTTCCTTCAAATATATTGTATTTCCCGTGCGTTCTTAAGTTTCTTTTTTGCCGACTCTTCAACGGTATTTGATGCCATATACGAAATACTTGATTTATTCTGTTTGGCCCAAGCACACTTGACAGGTCAAAGATTTATAACCCCATTTTTTCTTGCACGAGGTAAAGTTTGTGTTTATCTTAAATGCCTATCTAGAATGGTATTTTATTTAAGATGTGAGGAGAGCTTATTTCATATTTGGTTGGTTTTGATTAATGCTGTCCTGAGATGAAGTAATTTTATGTATTAACTCATGTGTTTATAACTTTCTTTTAAGTTAATTTTGTGGTAAACCCGTAAAGAATTTATAGACCTATCAAACATAAGTTAGCTAAATACAACTAAGCGACAACAGCAACTTTTTGTAGAGAGAGAGTTGTGTTTAGCCCAATAGCTAAGGCGTCGGCCTGGTGATCGAGAGGTCGTGAGTTCGATCTCCACCCATTGCACTAATGACGTGAATCCACTCCAGTCACAAGCATATTTAGCTTAGTTTGAGGTAAACATTACTACTAGTAATGTGCAACACATTGCTAAAAAATACACTGTCTGTATTCTTTGGTAAGTTATTTCTGGCAATCCACGTTGCATACAGTGAGATTTGACGTCAGCAAATTGAGATGAAATAGATATAACTTTCACGTGTGCAACTTATACTAAACCACATGAGTAAAGAAACGGACTAATCTTGGTTACCGCATAGGCAAAATAGTGGTAAATCGCTAGCGTATAAGATATATAAAAAAATCTAGTTTTCATTGTATGTCCAGCGTGCTACCATTTTTAACCACATTTACCATTTACCAACAGATATGATCGTGATTAAACTTTATAATAATAATCGCCAGTCATTTTCAGTACATAGTTTAAGGTGTTTATCTCCATATCTATAGAGATAATATTCAAATCTCGATGAAATACTAATGGAACCAGTTAAGAAATGTGTCTTACCAATTAAAAAAAGAATCATTCGAATCGGTTCCTAATTGACGGAGTAATCGCGTAACATACCTACACAAAAAAAGAAAATAAACACACAGAAGCTTTGAGAACCTCCTCTTCTTTGGAAGTCGGCTTATAATATATATTAGCTTATTTTCAAATAGTAAATTTATACGATAATTACCCAAACTTGTGTTTGGATACAGGTTTGTGTATAATGACAATAATATACAGTCAATATTGGTATTCACTTTATAGTATTGATTCAATCGTTATGAATTTCATGTTAAATTCAAGAACTCTCGCTCTATATTTACAAGAAAATTCTCAATGTGCCTTTGTCATCTAAATAATCCTTACCATCATTACCAAGGTAAGACGAAGCAGCATTCCGACAAAAGAAATCTCTGGCTACAATAAAAATATCCTTTTTCCAATAAGGATAACGACGAAAATCGACGCTTTTTCCTTTAAAAAGACCCAAATTATTATTCTACCTTTGTTTGTCATCAAAAGGAAAAAAAACCTTTAGAGGTAGCTTTTTAAATCCATTCCTAAGAAACTCGGTAAGAATACCTTGTGAGGTATTTTTTGTTCGCCGTTTCATAGATGGATGAGATGGCATTGTGAGATACCTACTGGGAAACTCCTTGTTATTTTATAATGATCCAGATGATTTATTTACTTAAATATATAGACGATTTTTCTCAGAAATAATTTGCTATTCTTTATATGCGTAGCATTTTTAACCGACTTCACAAAAAAGGAGGAGGTTCTTAATTCGTCGAAATCTGTTTTTTCAATATATGTTCACCTATTACTCGAAGATGCCTGAACCGATTTGGATTTTTTTTTTGTTTTAAAGGGTACCCTTTCCAGGTGGTTCCATTTAAATTTTAACGAAATCGGCCGAGCCGTTTTTAATATATCAACATTTGTATAACGACGCATTTACTTATCTCGACGACTTACTCGTACTACTAACTACTGGCACAGATTATGTAATAGTTACTACGTCTACTGGCTACTTTGACTAGCGCGAAGTTTGAAGTCGGTTCTTTTAGTTTTTTAAACGATCTTAAATTATACTAATCAAGTAATATTAAGTGAACTGTCTGGAATTCGATAACAAATACTTGAGTAAGGGAAAAATACTTGAACACCAGTTGGCAGTACAGTTTTATTTTGTGTATCATATAGGCTAGCGTTTGACCACTATCTCACCTGCTGGTAAGTGATGATGCGGTCGAGGATGGTAGCACGCTAGACCTAGAAAGGGAACTGGCTCTCAAGGATAGCTGCCGGAACACATTAGATGTTTTACGACAGATTTTCTAACTTGAGGGTGGTTGCTGGCTATGGCGGATACTAAATAGAGTCTTAACCACCATGCACGGAGGAAATCTATCACCATAGCCTTACGATGCTCCGGCCGCACGCAGCCTTTGAGAATCAGAGTAGGTAAAGCGTGTTCACCATCTTCGACAAGCGAGATGGTGATTCTAACGCTTGCCTATAAGAGATATGAAAAAAGTTAAGTTAATTGTTAAACATGGCTTAATTGGCAAAGCACCGGAACATGTTATTCCGGAGGTTGCGGGTTCAAGTCCCGTTGGTACGATTAAATTTTGGATTGTGTTTAACAATTTACAAAAATATTAAGTGTGTAACACTTTAAAGAAACATAAAGTTAAGTTACTCAGCCTCTCTTATATATTCTCCCATATCTCAGGACTCCCGAGTCCTGAGATTCCTGCGTGCGTTTCACAGGTCCCTGAAAAAGTTTCAGATAGTTATCTGACAGATGACGCCATATATAAACTGTCAAAAGTCTGCCAGTTTAGTTTTTAATAGGGCTATCAGGAACCGGTGAAACTGGCCCTCAGACTTCTAAACAAAACAATACCCTAAACTCAATAGAATGGGTGTGCGTTCACTAGCCTCTGGATCTGCAATCGTACGTTTTACAGCAAAGAGGCCGCCCCAAATGTCGTCCGGACAAATTATTTACTACCGTCCTTTTGCAAAGTTCTGCTCTGTGTAAGTTTTTGGCGACGATTTATTATTTATATTGAGAAAATTTGTTTTGATGTTCTACAGTGTTTGTTTGGGATGTGTTTGTTGGTTGTTTTCATTATGCAATAAATAACTTTTAGCTTTGTATTTTATTTGTTACTAGCTGTGGCCCGCGGTTTTACCCGCGTAGACATCGTTTCCGTGAGAATATCGTAATAAATATTACTATTTTTGTTATTTTAGGGTTTAGGCTATCTACGTACCAGATTTCAGCCTAATTGGTTCCAAAGATTATTTATTAAATAGTTTGAGGGTAGTGAGTCAATCAACACACTTATTTAATTTGTCAAGCACAATATTGTTTATCTAATATAATCTAATGGCTAATACATGTAAATGCAATAATAAAGATAGTTCTAAACCTAAAACAACCGACTTCCATGCCCGCGAGTTAATTTAGTAGCAAGTTAGTAGTAAGTTTAGTAGTAAGACGTTTATCATCATATCTAGCCAGCATCTGTACAGGCAGAAAAGGTACAAGACGATTTAGTATAATTTTACAAAACACGTCTACGCAACGACATGTACATAGTGACGAATCGTCGGCGCGTGAAATCACACTATTTAAGAGTGATTTTATAGTGCCGTCACTTACAGGTTATTTGGCGCCTTCTGGTTTATTCTATATATCTGAGTGACAAAACTAGTTTGGTGTATGTGTTTTAACTAAGTAGGTACAGGTACTATTGTAGGTCTACAATTGCAAATGTAAAAATATTTTTTTCAAAGAATATCTATAATATTTTTAATAACATTTATTCCTTATTTAGGTTAAACTTTAAACATGCGAAAATTAAGTGACATTTTTAAAATTGTTTTTACATAAGGGGTAGAGTTACTAATTAAGCCATTTATTTTTCCCCCTTTGATTTCTCGCAATGTAACAAGGTGTCGCGCACTAAATTGGTAGTGATCGATAGTAAAGCAGAATTATGGTAACTTAGTTTTGTTTAAAACATAGAAGAATTTTTTGCACATCGTATCATAGTAAGTTACGAGAGTATAGAATTTATTTCTTAGTAAATAAGGTTTAAAATAGCCATTCTAACACCTCCACATGCGGTCATTGCATTCAATCCCGCAACACATGTGTATGAGGTTTTTATGAGGGCCACTGGTTCCGTACAGTTATTGGGAGAGTTAAGGGTGTATGCACACTAGAACGGATCATACAAACGGATCATCAACTAATATTATAAATGCGAAAGTCAGATTGTATAATATGTTTGTTCACGGTCAAACTGGGACCAATTTATTTTTAAAATTAATTATTAAAATAAATTAGTTTCACGTATCAACTGGGCGAAACCTTATGTTATCATTATGGAATTTTCAAAATCTGTACATTGAAATACCCGCCGTGCTCCTACGGACCGAAAAATGAAACCTACACATATCAATATACCCTCCGGTGAAGGAAAAACATCGTTAGGAACTCCCAGCATGGTGGTAGAAAACTGCTTAGAGTCCGCTTAGCCAGCTACCACCCTATTGGAAAACCGCCAAATATGTAATGTGTTCCGTCATCGGTCCATGAGAGCCATTTGTCATTCTAAGCCTAGCGTGCTCTATCCTCGACCGCATTATCACTTACCAACTGGTGAGATAGTGGTCAAACGATAGGTTTTACAATACAAAAAAGTTTTATGAGCCGAATAATAGCAGAGAATATTATATTGGTCAAACTTTTGTCATGTTGTTCGACACCGGTCTCTCAAAAAGCGCAGAGCGCGCGAAAACAGCGGTTAGCTGATACGATAGTTACCAGTGGGCAGACACCCGCGAACTTTTTATCCCGGGACTTTTTATGCGCACTTTTATACGGACTTTTTAATTCCATTGCATGGGTTTTTATTTCGTCCGGTAGCCGTTACTTTTTTTTAGAGTTATGAGTGTTAATTGAAATGTGCTGTGAATTGTTTACGGTGTCGTTATTGTGGTATCTTCGTAACGAGCTCTTGCAAATGTCATTAGGATATTGTTATGTTGGAATTGGTTTTGTATGTTTTTTTAATGAAACGGTTATGTGATTTATATTATTCATTTCCAAATAAAATATTTTTTCGGACATGGTGTATAATGAATTCAAGTTCATTCTATCATTAGATAAGTACTTCAATATTTTAAAACAAAGTGCTTATTCGTCACTCTTAACGTATACGTGCATATAAGCATAGCTTAATTGATTGTTTGAGGGCCTGTTTCACTGGTTCCTGATAATGCGTTAGATAGTTGTCCGACACATGACGTCATCTAAAATATGTCAGATTTTTTCATTTTAAAGCTATCAGGGACCGGTAAAACTGTGGTCACAAATTATATCACCTGCTTTTTTGAAACAAATCAAAAATATAGTTAATTTTATCCACTTGGTAGGATAAACGCAATGGACAGTACTGACCATGAACTCTTTTTTGAGGGTTTACCACTATTATATTATTTTAAATTGGGACTTATCGCGCTGAAAACATATATGTATTACCTCAAAAAAAAAGAAAAAAAAAATTACAATGGTTTACCAAAGTACTAAACATTTTTATATTAATGTTACCTAGCTAGAAGGAGTGATCATAAAGGACGTGGAGCAGCAACTCTCTTTTGCCATCTCGGATAAAATTATATCTAAATTTAATTGAGTGTTTTATATATTTATATATTCTATTATAGAAGATTATATCCTAACCGTGATGATCACACCATATAAATTACTTAATAACAATAATGTACAGAACAAACAACATTTATCATCGAAACATTGGTATGTACTTAATAGATTTCAGCTTAGTTTCCAAAAATAAAGAAAGGAGCCTGAAAGAGCCCGTTAAACTCACATCAGCAATGTATAAGCATGTTGTTCTGCTGAAATACCGCCTGCGTATTCAGCCTATATTTGTTTTCCATTAAACAGACTTAAGGCTCGTGCACATTATGGGATGCTTGCAATAACAAAGTTTATGAACTAGCCACACACACACAGGTTGTAGGGGCATATAATATCGATGTTTTGTTTGACTTGCTACCAAAAAGTAGCTTACCACCATCAAGGAGAAAATCTCTCGGCATAACTTTACGGTTATCCGGCAACAATTAGCCCTTGAGAGTCAGAGTATTCTAGGCCTAGCGTGTTAACCATCTTCGATCACATCATCGCTTACCACCAGGCGAGATAGTGGTCAAACGCTATTAGCCTATAAAATATAAAAAAATCTGAAACACAAAGTTTAAGTTCAAAAATTGTGTAATCTTTGTTTGACGTTCTAAAGTTGTTTAGTACGGTTTTTTTACCCACGACGGAACGGAGACTGTATTTGGGGTGAGAGGATGTTTGTTTGTTTGTTTGTGTGTGCAAATCCATGTTGCCATTTTTCTCCAAAACTACTAGTTCGATTTTGATGCAGTTTTCAGTTATGGGTTTGAGTGTAATTGGTGCATGATTTTAGATAGGTGTTACGATGACAACTTACCAGGGAGCGCTGCAGTAATCATTTATTGGTGCAAATCGATGTTGCCATTTTTCTCTAAAACGACTAGTCCGATTTTGATGCAGTTTTCAGTTATTGGTTTGTGTTTGATTGGTGCATGTTCTTAAATAGGTGTTACGGTGTCAACTCACCAGGGGGCGCTGCAGTAAACATTTGATTGTGCAAAGCCATGTTACCATTTTTCTCCAAACCTAGTTCGATTTTTTCTTTAAACGGTTCGTAATTAATCAGTGGTGGTTCTTAGATAGATGTTATGACGTTAATTTTCAAAATGACATTGTCGTGGGTGTTTATTCAAAATTTTAATTTTGTTACTTTTTAATAAACACTATTCCATCTTAGACCGCATCATCGTTACCTGACTGACGTCAGGGCCGGTAGTCTCTACATGCATAGCGATGAAATTTGAGCAATAATCGTCGATAAGAAAAGAGATGCAGATAACAACTGTCTAACTGCATCTCATTCTAGCAGACGTTTGCGATGACAAGACGCATCGCTACTTCCACCCCAGGTAGGTACTGGTCTGTCTAGCCTGATGGTAAGCGATGAAAGCCATAATACTCTGTCTTTTAACTAACAAAACTATAAGTTTAAAAAATGTATGTTAATAATTAAGATAGTTTAAAAACTAACACAACCGACTTCTATGCCCCGCAAGTCAGTTTCAGTAACGTTTATCGTCATAGCTCTGGAGATACTTATCAGATCTTAATAAAATTACAAAAAGAGCATCTTGAAAATATACCGTAGCGATTAAAAATTAAACAATCATTAAAATCGGTTCACAATTCACGGAGTAATCGCGTAACATACATACAAAATAATAATATAAAGCCGCAGGGGCAGCTTTGTGGCGATCCGACGGTGAGTGGCGACACCGCGTACCAGTACCCTGTGAGGGCCAAATGAGACCCTCTGACCCCCCCGGCTTGCCTTGACCGGCCGGCCGGTGATGGGAATCGCAAGAGCTAAGACCTAAGCTCCAGGGTGCAAGTGTTAAAGGCATAAAGCCGCTAGTAGCGTTTAGCGAAAGTGCAGCGCACCTCTCAACACCCATAGCTATCTACGCCAAGGTTGCCCCTCGGCGCCAATATAACGGTCCGCCTTTATGGGGGGCCCATTCAGTTTATAGCAAGTCACCATCCGTATCGCCGTATCTCATGCCGCCGTACCCATAGTCCAGATCACTGACCATTAAGAATTCATAACAATAGCCAATATTTTGTACCATCTTTCCATAGTTTATCATATCCTCCCATCCATATACAATAATTTATAATTAAGTTAATATATTGTAAAGGGCCTCTTGACGTTGGCTTCGACTCCGTCAATGCTTTCCAAAGGTCCGGGCGTATTACGACCCGAGAGATTATAAAATATATAGATAAAATCACGCTTAAAATTTCTCCCGTTAGGGTAGGCAGAGACTACTTCTTTCCACATGCTACGATCCTGACACACGTCTTTCGCAATGAAATAATAATAATAAAAAAAACACAGACAAATTGAGAACCTAATCCTTTTTGGAAGTAGGTTGAAAAAAGATAAGTATTGCAAACTGACATGGGGGCTATGTTAATAATTGGTAGTCTCAATCATTGTATTGCTATACTACAGTGTATTTTAGTATTATATGCATGATATGTGTTATTTAATATTTAAAGATAGGTATGTATGTATGTATATAAGAATATATATATATATATATATATAATGTATGTATGTATGTGTATTTATGTGTAATGTATAGTATGACATTTGTTTTTTATATTTGTAAGCATATTTATTGATTTTATTTCAATACTGATACACCACCGTCCGTCACAGTCTCAGTTTTTACTATTGGGTTGTCTGGAAGAAATCGCTCTAAGCGATAAGACCGCCATTTGCATAGCTATAGTTATAAGTTTAGAGTATATTTTGTTTTACATTGTTTCTGTTCTTTTGGTGTGCAAATAAAAAGTGTAATAAAGAGTTTATCTATCTATCTAACAAACTACTACACTTTGAGAGTGATCCTTAATTTCTCATCATCAAAGGTTTATGTATGAAGATGTAACATATCGACTTGTTTGTATAATATTCTGTAGATCATCGTCAATCTATCGATTAAAACTCGTTGCTAAATGTAATCAAATTGTTTAGCAACAGAAATCCAATTTGGTTCCTGTAACCATAGAATAATGAGTCACATTAGCAGTTACAGAATCGCGGTCTGCGTTATTGTCGGCTGACGCGACCAAGTGCGTTTTAGCACCCACAGCTGTGTTTGGTACCATCCATTATTGTTTTATATACGAGTGGATTGTAAAGTGTAGGGTCAAAATTGATTTAATCGGTATTACGATGTTGATAACAAAAAACTTTGAATTAAGCAAGGGCCAAAAATGATTCGTCTTTTTAAATCAAGATATATTTGTTATGTCCTGAGGCATCATAAAAGTATTTCATTGCTTTTCAGATTTACATTTTTCAACCAACTTCCAATAAGGAGGAGGTTCTCAATTCGTATACATGTTTTTAGGGTTCCGAACCCAAAGGGTACCCTATTACTGAGACTCCGCTGTCCGTCTGTCTGTCTGTCTGTCCGTCTGTCACCAGGCTGTATCTCATGAACCGTGATAGTTAGACGGTTGAAATTTTCACAGATGATGTATTTCTGTTGCCGCTATAACAACAAATACTAAGAACAAAACAAAGTTACAAATTAAAGAAAAGTTAAAAGAAAGTTTTATACGATAGCGCAGCGCCATCTACCTAGCATCAAAGATGGCGCTATCGTCTTTACCTTAATCTGAATTTCGGTAGCGGCTCCAACGATTAAATAAAATTTAGTATACATGGAATTTTGGGGGCGATAAATCGATCTAAAATGACTCCTAGCATTTTCAGAAAATGTTGTTTTATTCGTGTTTTCAATAACCAACTTTATTGATAATCAACTTAAAATATGACTCTTCCCGACATCTATTGGCGAGTAGAAGTACTGTGTCGGTAAAGCAGTAAGTTGCTCTTAATTAAAAAAAATATTATTATTATTCGTCAATAGATGTCGGGAAGAGTCATATTTGTCTGTTTAAGTGGCAAAAAATACCGAGCAAAGCTCGGTCAACCAGATATTTAATAATATTAATTACTACAATTACTATTACTACTATACAATACTATTCTACCATTGTGTTAACGTCTACTTAGTTGGTGTTAGAAGTTCGTTAGAAATTCGATATATGGCGTTCGGAACCCTCCGTGTGTGGGACAAAAGTCTGAAGATGCTTTTTTTTTAATCGAAAGGGTACATTTCCGACATCGTCCCACAATTTCATCGAGATCTGATAAGTATCTCCAGAGGTATGACGATACACGTTGCAAACTTGCTACTTAAACTGATTCGCGGGGCATGGAAGTCAGTTGTTTTCGTTTTTAAAATGTTAATTATTTCAAAACATTGTAATAATAAAAATGCCAAAAATAATAATAAAAAATATTTTAAACCTAGTCGGAAAAGTCTAAAAAATACAAAAATTGTACATCATGAAAAATTAATAAAATATTGGTCATACAGGAGGTTCAATAGATGCCCAGTGAGGCTACCGAACACTATGCTTTAATTATTGATCCATAGGTAGATAATACCCTGTAATATATAAGTGTTGTATTTTGTTGGAAAATACTCGCATATACATATAGTGTGTAATCAAAATCATTACCTACAATGTGTAATTTTTTACAGACGCAATTGAGTCGTTTCTTTGACCCTCTACTCCACTGCTACCCATACACTCACCCATTGAGAGCGAAGCTCAAACAATATATCAAAAGAAATAAGAAACAAAAGGGAACCAATCATGCCCTTGCCACGTCCTTAGCCCGAAGAAAAAGGTATGGCGCAGCACAAATCATCCTCACACCATGCCTCGTTTTACTGTTTGTTACTTTATCCGTAAAAAAGTAATTTAGCTATGATGCCTTTATTACGGTCCTTTATAGAGTTATGGCCCTGCTCATTCCTTTAGATAGGCCTTTGTTTAGAAGACGTATACTTTTTTTTATACCCTATCGGTCCCTTTTACGCGTAAAGTTTCTAGTGTCGTAACTTCAACATGTCGAAGGGATGAAGGGAATGCTCACGGGAGTTTGCTGATAAGTCTCCGAAATTTGGAAGGATTTGTTTTGGTTTAAATCATATTCACAGTTACTGTGTTCTTGAGGAGTTTTTGTTATTGTTAACACAAGCTTACCTTATATAATATGTGCATATGTATATATTTACCGTCTCATCAGATGGTGGTAAATAATACCCACTTTTTAACCGACTTCATAAAAAGGAGGAGGTTCTCAATTCGACGGTTTTTTATTATTGTTACCTCAGATCTCCGTACTTACTTACTTACTTGGTACTTGGTGCGCGGGCACGGGGGTTCCGCAACTAGGCCGTATGTCGGCCCGTTTTGCGTGTGGTTGGTTGCGCATCAATCCAGCCATCCGATGTCTGCGACGAAGGCTAGCCTGCAGCTCGCTGATGCCGGCGCAGGCCTCTCGCATCGTTGTCGGGGATCCGAGGAGTGTCCGCCGCTGTGCCGCCACGCTACTACACTCCAGTAGCACATGCGCGGCCGTCTCCTCAGCCTCAATGCATCCTCTGCACAGGGGGCTGTCGGTGACACCTATGGTAAATAGGTGTTTGTTTAGTGAGCAGTGTCCTGTGATTATTTCGACTATTTGTCGGAGTTTCTCGCGTTTAAGGTTCAGCAATTTTTGGGAGTATCTGGAATTTAATTCCGGGAACGCCTCCTTCGACTCTCTGCATTCCTTTAGGCCTGCCCAGTAGTCTTGATGTTGTTTTCTAATGTTTTCAAGGATCCAGGCTTTGATTTGGCTGAATGGTATAGGTATCATCAGTTCTACTCCTGCGGGATGCTGATTCGATCCTCTCCTTGCCAGTTCATCAGCCGCGTCATTGCCTCTAGATCCGCTATGACCTTTGATCCATTGAAAAGTTATGCGATTATGTTTACATACCTCTTCTAGTAGTTGGTGACACTGTATGGTTAGCCCCGATGAGTAGTCATACCTTTGAAGGGCTCGTAGCACAGCTGCATTATCGGAGAGTATTATGATGGTTTGGTCAGATATCTGCCGTTGGAGTACCACTGATGCCGCGTGGATTATACCTACACATTCCGCTTGAAAGATGGAGTTGTGCATGCCCAGGGGTGTTGCTGTGTGGATGTTGAGGTCGTCCGAAAACGTCCCCGCGCCTGATCCTGTGTTCATTTTAGATCCGTCTGTGTAAATTCTCACTTCATGTATGTTTGAATTGTCACTAGGTTCTTCGTGTAGTTGTATGTTGTATTGTTTGGTGAAGTTAAACTGTTTGGGTACCTTGTCATACACTGATTTTATCAATATGTTTGTTGTCGCAAATTCTTCGATAATCTGTGTTTGGGCTGCATGGTTATCTAGTTCTAAAAGATTCAGTGCTTTTAGCCTATAGGCAGAGGCTGCTGCCTCATGTTGGATGTGTAGATATAAAGGGCTTAGGTCCATTAGGGCCTCGAGAGCTGTGGTAGGTGTGGTTCTCGTGCAGCCTGTTACTGCTACGCATGCCAGTCGCTGAAACTTTTATAGTTTATATTTATAGTTTATATTGCATGTGCATAGTTTGGTTCTGGGCCACCATACTAGGGCGCCGTATGTGACGGACGGTCTTATAACCGTGTTGTAGAGCCATAGGGTTATCTTTGGGCTGAGACCCCATGTTTTGCCTAGCATCCTTCTGCATTGCCAAAAGGATATAGTAGCCTTTTTTATTTTGTTGTCAATATGTTTTGCCCAGTTGAGTTTGCTGTCTAGGGTGACGCCTAGGTATCTTAACTCGTCAGACAACATAAGTTGGGTGTCAAAAAGATAAGGCACCATGAAGATCCCTAGATTTTTTTTGTTTGTAAATATGACCAGTTCTGTTTTAGCGGGGTTCACGTTTAGTCCGTATTCTATGCACCATTTTTCTACGACTCAGATCTCCGTTAAATCTAAACGATTTGAAAAAATTTTTTTTTGCTTGAGAGATTATGCTTTCCGTTTGGTCTCATTAAATTTTTATCGAGATCTGATAATCATCTCCGGATATATGGAGATAAACAAATGTGTATACTTTGATGACAAATACTGGCTACTGGCTACTTTGACTATCGCGGCATGTGAAGTCGGTTTTTTTTTGTACGATCATAAATTATTCAAAGTTATATTTCGACATGGGTTATAATTCTAAATATTCAGGAAATAGTGAATTATATACATTCTAGCTGTGCGCCGTGGCGTCGCCCGCGTTTAATAGTAACTTGTGTGTTATTTCAGGGAATATTATTGTATATGTTTGCCAAATTTCATCAAAATTCGACCTGCAGTTTTTCGCTATCTATTACCAATTTAAGATATTATAAAAGCATATAGGTGGCGCTGGAGTAGGTTGCACTGTTCTTTTATTGAACCCGCTATCTTTGGCGTCGAAGCCGTCGGTCCTGTAAGTGGTTGCATGTTCATTAAGCATCAAATACGGGTAATGTAACTATATAAAATAAATTGCAACTGAGTCCTATGTAATACGGGGGCTTCGGCATCTGTAATACAGTTTTATTACTAGCTCAGGTGCCAAAAGTCTATAAAAAAACACATTTATCAGGTACAAAAATTAAAAAGGCGTTAAAATTATATAAATTTCTAGACCTAGTTAAGTTTTACTACTAAGATTAACAACTGTGTTTATCTAAGTCTTTTCTTTTGTGACAATAAAGATATAATATTTTTTTTTTAAATGGTCAAACTCATTGACTTGAGAAGTATTAAAATAAGCAAGTTACTCGTATTATTATAAAAGCGCAGTGTAATCATCATACTCGACATCCTTATCAAGAGCTGCGGACATATTTTATCTCCCTAAAACTTCCAACAAACCAATCAGTAATTCACAACAAAACTGTACTTCCATTACCGAAACAGGATATACCTAGTATTGAAAAGCGTAACATTCAAATACAACAAAATCGAATATTTCTAACTACCAACCGATAGATCGAACCAGTCAACGTCAACTTTTACCCCCACTCTAATCAAACGAAATAAAGTTTATTGTTGTTTGGCAAGGGTGTTAGCTTAGATTGGTTTAGTAACATTGACAATGGGGTCCCGTGCAGAGCCAAAATGTTTTGAGCAAATATTCATTGGATGCAAATCCACCGGCCAGTGGGGATTAGAAAATTGCGCGCGATATACAGTTTGCATTGTGTACTGTGTACTTCGTTATACAAACATTCGTAGTTTGGGGAAAAAGTACAACCGGATCACGTAAAAATGCAGTGCCTGCTTTAGTATCTAGTGTCTATCACTATAGAGCCCAGAGCTGGTAGTCTCTACATACATTTTTAGCGATGATCATCGTTTAGAAAAGAGATGCAAATAACGATTGTCTAGCTGCATCTTCTTCGATAGGACATTTGCAATGACAAGACCCATCGCTATCAATGTAGAGAGTTCCTCCCACTGAAACCATTTCTTTTCTATTTAAATCAAACTGCCTCCATTTTTAGGGTTCCGTAGCCGAATGGCAAAAAAATGCCATTTTTACCAGACAGACAGACAGACATGACGAATTTATAGAAATTCGTCATGTCTGTCTGTCTGTCTGTCTGTCCGTCCGTATGTCACAGCCATTTTATTCCGAAACTGTTAGGATTACAGAATTGAAACTTGATAGGTAGATGTATTCTGTAAACCGCTTTCCGATTTTTATACAAAAATATACAAGTTTAAGGGGGGGCATCCCATACATGGAACAGGAACAAAAAAAAAATTTTTTTCTTCAAACCTACTTATACGTGTGGACTTATCTATGAATAGGTCTTCAAAAATGACACTGAGGTTCCTAAAACCATTTTTTCTCAAAAGTCAATCATTTGAAAGATAGGCGCGTCTAAAGGAGTAAAATGTGTGTCCCCCCCCCCTCTAACTTTTAAAGTATTCGAGTAAAAAAATCTAAAAAATATATATGCTGTAGATCTCAATAAAAACTAACAACGAAAACGTCACCAGGCTGTATCTTATGAACCGTGATAGTTAGACAGTTGAAATTTTCACAGATGATGTATTTCTGTTGCTAAGAACCAGAACAAAGTTAAAAATGAAAGAGTTTAAAACAAAAAACGTGTTTTTTTACGATACGATACGAAATTAATTCACCTCGACGCAGCTAGATGGCAGCACAGGAAAAATTAGCACGCGCAAGCGTTTTATTTGATAAATTTGTGGGCCTCGGTCGATTTGTTTACTTAGTTAAGGTTTAATTACACACATGTAGTGTACAGTATTGAATAATATATCTTCATATTTGTACTTAAAGAGCTACAATTAGCAAGAATCAGTAGAAAGTTAGTCGTACGAACACTCGGTCTTCCTGATATATAGTTATATAAATTACCTTTGTGTTAATGTTAACTTAGTTGGTGTTAGTAGTTCGTGGCGTTCGGACTTCGGAAGTTCGGAACCCTCCGTGTGCGGGACAAAAGTCTGACTCGCACTTGGCCAGTTTTATTTTATATATCTTATATGCTAGCGTTTGATCACTATCTGGCCTGGTGGTGAGCAATGATATAGTCGAAGATAGCTAACACGCTAAGCTTAGAATACCTACTCTGACTCTCAAAGGCTGCCTTGAACACCGCTGCTGCCTGCTCTCGCAACACAGTAAGGTTATGACGGCAAATTTTCTCCTTGATGGTGGTAAGCTATATTTGTCGTAATTACGTAAAAACATAAAACATACATATTAACGTTTTATATTTTTAGACTAAGGGGCAAGCAAGATGGTCGCCTGATAGTTAACGATGTCAAAAGTCAAAGCATTTATTCAGTATATGGGCAAATTAAAAATTTGCACTTACACACGTCAAATTACATTAAACAGATCATATTCAATAAAAAACATTATAGATATAACAGAAACATAACTTATTGCTTTGAATTTACAAAAAAAAAACAAAGGTATTGAGCTATTCAACTTTCATCTAGACGTCGAACGTCACACGTCGATGATGACTATCCGTAACAGATACTGTGAAATGCAAATCCTAGAGTGCCAAAACGTTGCGCGACATTGCCCTATGCCTGTTATTCTAATAAGTAATAACCGACTTTAAATGCCGCGCTATTAATTTTCAGTATCAAGTTTGAGTTTTTTAACTCCATATCTGTAGAGATACTTCTAAGATATCGATGAAATTACTATGGTACCATTCTAGGGATATCTCCTTTCCAACAAAAAAAGAATCATCAAAATCGGTTAATAAATGACGAAGTTATCCGCGAACAAACAAAAATATATATAACTAGAAGTGCCCCGCGGCTTCGCCCGCGTTAAAAACTTCTTTTATTTACTTAAAACTTTTCTTTTGTAAAAACGATTCTATCTTAATTACATAAAATAAGAATTAGCCAAATCGGTTCACCCTTTTTCATGTTATCGCGTGACTAAGGCAATTGGGGATTCATATTTATAAAAACCGAAATACCCAAATTTTCAGACTTTATTACCTACCCCATTTCAAAAAATCCCACAACACGTACGTTTATCTCATCTTATTTCGCCATTTTGCCAACTTTGAATCCCCGTTCAGTATCCGGAAGGAATTTTTAGAAAATCCCTTCTGAACGGATACCTACGTCATAATAACTATCTGCATTCTAAATTTCAGCGCAATCCAAAACAATATTGATTTTTGGACTTTGTTACCCTACTTCACCCTTTTAGGGGTTGAATTTCGAAAGAGCCTGAAACACGTATTTACTTACTTAAGTACTTGTGTTATGTTTCAAATATAAAAGACTATCTAATCTTGTTTCTCCATACAAACTTTGAACGCCCGTTTCATCCCCTTTAGGGGTGAATTTTGGAGAATCCTTTCTCAGGGGGCACTTACGTCGTAATAACTATCTGCATGCCAAATTTTAGCGCAATCCGAAACAATATTGATTTTCCCACTTTGTTACCCCATTTTACCCTCTTAGGGGTGAAATTTAAAAAAAACCTGAAACACGTCTTTACTTATTTTTTTTACTGGAGCACTTGTATGAAGCTTCGAATAGAAAATACTATCTCATCTTGTTTTTCCATACAAACTTTGAACCCCAGTTTCATCCCCTTCAGGGGTGAATTTTGGAGAATCCTTTCTCAGAGGGCTTTTACATCGTAATAACTATCTGCATGCCAAATTTTAAGTGAAATCCGAAACAATATTGGTTTTCACACTTTTGTTACCCCATTTCACCCTCTTAGATGTGTAATTTAAAAAAAAATTGAAACACGTATTTTCTTATTTTTTTACTCGAGCACTTGTGTGAAGTTTTGGAATAGAAAATACTATCTAGTCTCGTCTCTCCATACAAAATTTGAACCCCCGTTTCATCCCCTTCAGGAGGGAATTTTGAAAAATCCTTTTTTCCGAGGCAACGAACGTTGTAATGACTATCTGCATGCCAAATTTTAAGTGTAATCCGAAACAATATTGATTTTCACACTTTTGTTACCCCATTTCACCCTCTTAGATGTGTAATTTAAAAAAAATTAAACACGTATTTACTTATTTTTTTACTGGAGCACTTGTGTGAAGTTTCGGATAGAAAAGACTATCTTATCTTGTTTCTCCATACAAACTTTGAACCCCAATTTCATCCCCTTAAGGGATGAATTTTGGAAAATCTTTTTTCAGGGGTAACTAACGTTGTAATAACTATCTGCGTGCCAAATTTCAGCGCAATCCAAAACAATATTGATTTTCACACTTTGTTACCCCATTTCACCCTCTTAGGGGTGGATTTTCAAAAAAACCTGAAACACGTATTTACTTATTTTTTTACTGGAAGCACTTGTGTGAAGTTTTGGATATAAAATACTGTCTAATCTTGTTTCTCCATACAAACTTTGAACCCCCATTTCGTCCCCTTAAGGGGTGAATTTTGAAAATACTTTCTTAGTACACCCCTACGTATTAAGACAAATATACCCTCCAAATTTCAAGTCTCTACGACCAGTGGTTTAGGCTGTGCGTTTTCTGTCAGTGAGTCAGTATGTCAGGACAAAGATTCTTATAGTATTAGATTGTATATACCGTGTGTCTGGTCAATGAGTAGCCATATTTTAGGTACCTACTTATATTTCGACATTTTTAGGGTTCCGTAGCCGAATGGCAAAAACGGAACCCTTATAGATTCGTCATGTCTGTCTGTCTGTCTGTCTGTCCGTCCGTATGTCACAGCGATTTTATTCCGAAACTATTAGGACTACAGAATTGAAACTTGGTATGCAGATGTATCCTGTAAACCACTTTCTGATTTTTATGCAAAAATTAAAATATAAAAGTTTAAGGGGGGGGGGGGGGGCATTCCATACATGGAACAGGAACAAAAAATTTTTTTTTTTCCAAACCTATACGTGTGGGGTGTCTATGGATAGGTCTTTAAAAATAACATTGAGGTTCCTAGAATCATTTTTTATTAAAGTTAATCATTCAAAAGATAGGCGCGTCTAAATTGGTAAAATGTGTGTCCCCCCCCCCCCCTCTAACTGTTAAATTAAGGGAGCGAAAAATCTAGAAAAAATATATTCTGTAGATCTCAATAAAAACTTTCAACGAAAATTGGTTTAAACGAGATTCAATCAGCAGTTGTTGAGATATAGCGACTGCAAACATAACTTTGTTTTTCATACTAACACTATGAAAAACAAAGTTATTTTTGTAGTTGCAAAAAATCATAGTTATAGAATACTCTACTGTGTAACGGAACCCTACGAGTGCGAGTCCGACTTGCACTTGGCCAGTTTATTTATATTAAAAAAACAACAAGTGTTTTTATTGGTTTAATGTTTAGGATTCCAACAAACGTCTTTTGTGCTTGCACATACGCTATGTTCAAACGACAATAATTTTTAAAATAATAGACATACAGCCGTATATTTAATATTGTATTGTAGCTTAGCACAAAATCTATCGATCTGGTAAAAAAATAATAAGAGTCATGACGCTGTTTTTGCAGTAATTTACAATAAATTGTTGAATTGCATAATTTTTTGTTATTTTTTAAAATATTATTTCATTTGTATTATTTTAAATCCGGTAATGTGAAACATTATTTCCTATTCTTTAACTATAAGCAATATTGTAAATTGTTAAACACAATCCAAAATTTCATCGTATGATGAAATTTTGGATTGTGTTTAACAATTTACAAAAATATAAAGTGTGAAACACTTCAAAGAAACATAATATTTTATAAGCAATATTGTTACCTTTCAAATAAGCCTATTTTTATCTTAGTGGCATCAAAACTTTGAGAGATATTATTTTTTTTAAAACACGTAAAGAATATCTCTACATAAAAAACAAAATGGCTGGCACATCGAGGTGAGGGGGGTTGGACTCGATTGCATAGTGATTTTTTATGTAAAAAATGTCAAATTATAAGAACCTGAAATATCGAAAGTACTTGGCCAGACACACTGTATTATATACAGTCAACTTGAGAAACCTCCTTTTTTGAAGTCGGTTTAAAATTAGTATGTATGTAGTAAAATAGTAGTAGTAAAAAGTAGGATGTGGCCAGTTTTACATAATATGAATAATACCACATATTATTCACAATGTGTGCGTTATAGTGACACTTCTAGCCTTAACACTCCACACATTTCCACAAGATAAAGCCATTACACTGTTCCAAGCGAAAAATTTTGACACATTTTTAAAAACTACCCTCAAATAGCTTGAACATTTTGAACAGAGAGGTTCGTATTCACACGAACGACCCTTCAATGGAAGCAGGGCTAAGGGTTGTTGTGATTAACATTTTTATATGGCTTATTTGCATATTGCCGTGATAACTTTATGAATTTAAATTTATTAAAGGTTACTTTGGTGCTTTGAAGGTATAATAGAAAATTCTTAACTGGAGCATATGGTTATAATGTTCTTGATATAAAATTGTTGAAGATCGCAAAAAATATTAAATTTCGAAGGTAGTAAATGTTGCGAATCGGCAAACGTAGCGTAGGACGTCCTGTGACCAGGTGGAGCGACGACATACGCAAAGCGGTGGGCAGTGACTGGAAAAGAAGAGCCGAAGATTGGGCTCAGTGTCGCATTTTGAGAGAGGTCTACGTCCAGCAGTGGACTGGCACCGGCTGATGATGATGAAGGTATTAAGTATATTAAATTATGTAACATTGCATTTTTACATAAAATACTCACCTATGTAAGTAAACCTAAGAAGTAAAATCCTATTTAAATACAAAATTTCATCCAAATTGTTAGAACTTATTCAAATATACGCAAACTTTATTATGTAGTTTGTAAAAATACAGGTGTCCTACCGTGAGTTTGGGTTGAAATGTGGCGCTTTAAATCGTTATTACAGTAAAAATAAAAATATTTTTTTTATTATATCAAAATTGATCTGTGTACTAACTTTGTGCAAAAACATTGCCTGCTACCTATTGATTCCCGCAACAAATGCCTAAAGCCTGAGATTTTTATATTATTTCTTATTTGAGGCTGGTTATACTGTAGTTGAACAGAAACTAAGAAAAAAATACTAAAATATAATAAATATTCTTTTTAACTTGGCTACCATAAGCCACTTTTTGTAGAGAGAGAGTTGTGTTTAGCCCAATAGCTAAGGCGTCGGCCTGGCGATCGAGAGGTCGTGAGTACGATCCCCACCTATTGAAATAATGACGTGAATCCATTCTAGACACAAGCATATTTAGCTTATGTAACATTGCAACAAGTTACAATGGCACATAATAATAAATCAAATAGATCTAAATAATATTAAGTTAAATGTACAATTATCGAAATACAATTATTAAATTATTAATCTAATTATTTTAATGACAGTGACATCGACTCGACGTTGTCGCGTATTACTGTCATCTGTCATTTACTTACTGACAAATAATCGGCTGTCAGGATAAGTGACATTACGGGCGGTTGAGAGACCGTTATTCGGCAACTGCGTACGGTGCGAACGCGTATCGGCCTACTCAAACTTTTACTTTAAAATAGTAATTGTAGAAACTTTGTTAAACTACATCAGAAAGGCTGTCTAGCCAAGTAAAGGCTAGCCTTAATAGTACACTGTGTCGTGTGTTTATATATTCCCGCTGGGGTGAGTTCCTAATATGGTTGTTCTTTTAAAACTAGTGTTTGAGCTTAATTACTATGTAGTGGCACCTATTGCAATTAACAGTAATGACATGGCGATACGGGGGCCGTCTGCGCATAGGCCTCACTGACCCGTAACCTCGGCAATTCCAGGATCACCGTACCAGCGCAGATCCGCTGCAGGATCCTACGATCTGACCCTGACGCGCAGCCTCTGGACTGGAGACGCCTTGGACGGGCTCTACAGCACTACTCCCACCGTTCAGGCCAGTCATTACTCCATCTACCTGTTCTAGTGCCCTATACTCCATATACTCGCGGAAATAAGACTGGATAATCTAGAAATTATATCTACTAAATCATTATTAAATACCTGGATTTTAATTCACCCACTACCCCTAGTTGTACCTAGCTACCTAGGTTACACTTAGTTGGAGTGATTAACAAGATTACTGCTAATGTGCAACCCATATTGCTAGTAAGCTTTGAAAATTGTGTATGCTATGCTTCTTGAGTAAAATCCATGGAATAATTCCTAGAAAACTATTATTATCTAAAATCCCTTTAGATTGTTTTACCAAGGCAAAATAAGTGAAAATTCTTTACTACGGCTCGCTTGAAGTAAAAAAGGTTTATACTTGGTCTCCGAGGTAGTTTTTAGACATCAACGCACTTCTCACCGAGGTTTTTACGATGACAGCATTTTGTATCGGCAGTATGGAAATATAAACAAACAAGTACAAAACTTATAGATTTTTGTATAGGTAATACGTTCTACATCATAAATGTAAATATATTCTGTCGACATTTCAGCGACTATCTGAATCTACATTACTTTACATTACTATTTACCCAGAAGAAGTCCCTTCTACAATAGTCTGTTTACCGCTTTCACACCCATCTATTTAGAGATAAAGATACCATAAAGATATTTATTTCCAAAAGCAATTTGTACCGTACACATGCAATTTTTAGTATTATGCAATAAACATAATCAAATTATGTTCAACATTAGGTGTATAGTCGGATAATTTATAATGACGATATTGCTAGCATCCCGTGGGCCCCAAACTAGGCTAGGCCTGTATCTTGGGCGCCCTTCACGTTTCTATAGATATAATCTGCTCTGAATGTCGCACTAAATCTGAACGTGTTTATTTTATATAATATTATTGTTTCTTTTAACCTAGATTGACACGCTGATAGGTGACTCAATAATTAACTCGCCACCACACCGAAGATTTTTTTAATAATTTTAATTTTTGCGTCATCATTTATTTGTTACGGTGCTTGTTTCATAATTTAGTACAATAAATCTATAAAGTATAAAGAGTTCAACTTTAAAAAGTCAACAAGCAATATATTCTGTACGCCAACGGTTCGTCGATGTATTTGTAATTATAGTGCCAGAGTTAAATGGTGGCAATGATGGTTTTCGTTGTCGACAATGTGGAATAATTGGTATACCAAGGTGTCACCTTTTAGCATCTCCAAATAGAGGATTATCTGTGTGTGAAATTCAGTAAGATTGCTAATTTAAATGACACTCCACAAACCCACAATAACGCCTACTATGAATTGTCTTGTGTCAAAATATCTTCTAAGGCATCTGCAGTTTTCGTGGGCCCCTACTGGTGCTATGATTTTACGATCGCAGTTTGATAGGCGTCGCTCATTCCCACTTTACACTCACTGTTTTATAGAAATACCTTAGAAAAAGTCTTAAAAGAAGAAATAAGAGGAAGTAAGAGAAACAAATACAAACAAGTAACAACATTAAAATTTTGAATAAACACCCACGACAATGTCCTTTAGAAAATTAACGTCATAACATCTATCTAAGAACCACCACCGATTAATTATGAACCGCTTAAAGACAAAATCGAACTAGTTTTGAAGAAAAATGGCAACATGGATTTGCACAAACAAATGTTTACAGCAGCGTCTCTTGGTGAGTTGACACCGTAACACCTATTTAAGAACATGCACCAATTACACCCGAATCCATAACTGAAAACTGCATCAAAATCGGACTATTCGTTTTGGAGAAAAATGGCAACATAGATTTGCACACACAAACAAACAAACATCCTCTAACCCTTAACATTAACATATACATTCTCCGTTCCGTCGTGGGTAAAAAGTCTTAAAAGAAGAAATAAGAGGAAGTAGGCAGTAAAACAAATACAAAAAAGTTTGAATCTTTCAAAATAATATTGGTATTGTATGAGTGTGCGACACATGGAGATAAACACCTCAAACTTGTCAGGTAAAACATACAGACAAACATAGAACCTCCTCCTATTTGGAAGTAGGTTAAAAATTACTAGCGCTGCATTTGAAGGCATATTTCTGGAGATGCTCATTTGATCTCGAGTTAACAGGACAAACACGACGCTCGCCTACATGCAAAATTCTATATATATTAACCAAACTTGGACATTAAATATTCGAGGTTTCAAATTCAAGGTGTCCAGTAAAATTACAGGGCATGTGAGTCTTAACATTTTTATTTCTCAAGGTAACAAGCGCAGTGCAAAATTCTGGCAGTCCAGAATTTGCATGCCGCTGTATCTGTAATACCTACCATAGATTCCGATACTATAAGACGTCTACCTAGACGTCATCGCTTACCATCAGGCGAGCGTCGTGTTTATCCTGTTACCTTATATAATTAAAAAAACATACAAGTGCTTTTCCACATATTCCATGAGATAACATAAGCTCACACGAAGTTTGTTCGTAACAGTCGTTTGAACTACTTCTCCACTCGTACATCTCAATTGAAGTTTTTCGGTTTTGCCTCAGCAATAAAATATGCGGAAGATGTTGCATAGACAAGTTTCAATCGAGTTGTATGCGACAAGTTTGAAACTGGAGGTGCGGGCCAAGTTTTATTATACGGACTGTACCTGGCGATAATGAAACGGGAAGACATTCTGTTTACAATTTCTTGGCACTATTGAATTATTGGAACCTTTTGTGTTTTGCACCGACTTTAAAAAAAAGGAAGTTTCTCAATTTTATCGTATATGTTTTTTATTTTTTTTATGTTTGTTCGTCGTTTATGAACCGATTTTGATGATTATTTTTGTTGGAAAGAAGATATCTCAAGGGTGATACCATAATAAATTCATCGAAATCTGATAAGTATCAGTAGAGATATGGAGATAAACATCTCAAACTTGGTACTAAAAATTAATGGCGCGGCATTTGAGGTCGGTTCGTTTAGTTTTTTAAACGATCTTATTTTCAGTTTTTACTTTTGTGCGCAGTATTTATTTTACCGTAAGAATTTTTGAAGTTATACTTCTTTTGGCGCGATAGAGAAAAATGATGAGAGTGAATTTTTACGATGCGCGCGCACACCGACACCTAAATTTAACATCGTGAAGTTAGTTCTAGGTGGTACGATGCGCGCGCACACCGACACCTAAATTCTACACCGTGAAGTTAGTTCTAGGTGGCATGACTAAGTTCAAGTTGTATATGTCATATTTAATGTCATTTTTTTACGTTAATAAAACCTTTTTTATTTAAATAAAATCTTTTTGTTTAATTTTAATATTTATCGTTAATCACTACTGCATTTTAGTTATTTTTTTCCATACGCCACAGAAGTGTAACATCTAACGCGGGTACATAAGTACACACACTCTTTTTTATCTAATCCTCCTTACTATGTTAGTTCGTATAGGATGGTACCGTTGCAAATGTTTTCAATTATAGGGCTAGTAAAAATTCAGGGCACGTGAGATTAACATAATTATAACATATCCCACCAGAGTATTATATTCCACGGTATAAGTTCACCTCAGATGCCTTAGTTTACCACTATACTGTCGATGATTTGTCTTGTCTTATCTTATATCACTAAAACAAATAAAGAGGACATACTTTATGGTAAGGGTATGTAAACGGCTAGGTAAAAGTTATAAACATGAACCTCCTCCATGAACCATGTATTTTCTATCTAAAAATTATGTCATAATTTGAAAACTGCTTTTTACAAGCTTTATCTCTACTTCACGGCGAATGTATATGTCCGTCACAAATCTTGCAAATTAAATTTAATCCACTTCCCGGTTACCAATTGAGCTGAAATTTTGCATACATGTAAAAATTTCGTGACAATGCAATATTATGATGACATGGCGCTGATCTGATGATGGAGCTCGAAGGTGGCCAAAGGAACTCCTAAACTACACATGTTATACCCGTCGTGTTTGGGTTAGATTATGTAAGAGCTTTTGTTTAAAAAGGTTTTTTTTTAAATATTACTTGTTTTAATATATATCTTATAGGCTAGCGTTTGCCCACTATCTCACCTGTTGGAAAGTGATGATACGGTCGAAGATAGTAAGCACGCTAGGTCTAGAATGGGAACTGGCTGTCAAGGATAGCTGCCGGAACAGATTTGATGTTTGGCGACAGATTTACTAACTCGAGGGTGGTAGCAGGCCAGGCGGACACTGAATAGTGTCCTACCACCACGCGGGAGTTGTTGGTTTCTTAACGATGTTTTTCCTTCACCGGAGGGTATTTTATATTATGCTCTAATACAAGCTTATACTTGTTTGAGGGCCCGGTGGCGTAATCGGGAGAACGGTCGGCTTTAATGCCGTGGTACCGAGTTCAAACCCCGCCGTGCACCAATGGATTTTTCCATCGAAAAATTTAAGTGCGCTTCTCGCAGAGGCCCTCCGGTGAAGGAAAAATTAACGTTAATAAACCAACAACTCCCCCCGGAGGGGGGGGGGGCGCATGGTGGTAGGACACTATCTAGTGTCAGCTATCAGCGGTCGGCCAGCCACCCTCAAGTTAGAAAATCTGTCGCCAAACTTCAAATGTGTTCTGGCAGCTGTCCTTGAGAGCCAGTTCCGATTCTAGGCCCAGCGTGCTTACCATCTTCGACCGCATCATCACTTACCAACAGGTGAGATAGTGGTCAAACGCTAGCCTATAAGATCTTTAAAAAAAAAGAAATAGCCTCATTAGATTTTTGCCCCGAAACTATTTTATAATGCGTTATATCGAGTTCCAAAGCTCTTATAATATTTCAAGTTAATTCACTCGAAACTCCAACACTAATAACTCAAAAATATACTCAGTCAGTGTCGTCAAACTAACCGAACTGCAAAGCGGGACATTCCGTCTAATTCAGACCATCCATCATGTGACAGCTAGTACTGTATACTAACACACAGTAACTTAGATCTACAGGTGCTAAAATAACAATGTACTACATTGCTTTTGTAAATGGAACTGAACTCTGTTTACGTGCAAATTGTGCAAGCTCCATCTTCAACCGAATTTTTAAATTCGATCAGTTAAGGGTCAATTGATTACTTGTTTCCATAGACAAAAAAAACGATACACTCCGCCTGTATTTTCAAATCATTATGATTAAATTATCACTGTAACTTTCTTAAATTACTACCTACTACTACTTAATCAAAAAAACGTAATCTGATCTGATCTGCCCCGTAGATCGTTTCTAGGTACTTACAAAACTTTCTTGTGCATCTCCTTTCTATCTCTCTCCCTCTATGTGCTTGGGCTTGATTAATATCTACGTATTAGGAATTCCTGTAGCATTAAAAAATATGTTTTTTTTTTGTTGTGACTTTGAAGTAGGACACAAATCATCTATTCGGTTGCCAACTCGTAAAAACAAATGACCGTTAAATAAATACATGCAAGTTTCTTTAGATTGTTTCACTTACTTAATTACGCAGATTTGTATGGAATTAGAAAGCGCCATCTACTGTGCATAATAGGTAGCATTGTAATCTTCATACAAAACTGCGTTTAAAATTAATAAGAAGAACTATATTTTTGCAAAATATCGACGTAATCAAGACTCCGCTTTTGGCAAATAATACTTATTTTGCTACAGATTTCTAAGCGTTCGAGAAATGTGTAAATATTGTCACTGTCTCGCCTTCCACTGCGTCAACCAACGAAGTAATTCAGTAGGCGCTATAAATCTCGTCGCAACAATCCAGCATGGCGTCGAATTAACCGCATTTGATCACTGTTGTTCTGTTGTTCATTATGGACGTGATTTGTTGCATGATTAGAAATGCAGCTATAGTTGATATATAATGGCTTATATATATTAATTTACGAAGAATTTATAACATTTTTAACCGACTTCAAAAAAAGGAGGAGGTTTCTCAATTCGACCGTATATATATATTTTTTTTTTTTTTTTTTTTTTTTTTTTTTTTTTTATGTTTGTTCGCGGATAACTTCGTCGTTTATGAACTGATTTCAATTATTCTTTTTTTGTTCGAAAGGAGATATCCCAAGTGTGGTACCATGGTAATTTTATCGAGGTATGATAAGTATCTCCAGAGATATTGAGATAAACATCTCAAAATTGGTACTGAAAATGAATAGAGCGGCATTGAAGTCGGTTGTTTTTTAGTTTTTAAACGATATTATAATGAATTACTATTGAATTGAACTATATTAAACTTTTACAATTATTGTCTGTGTAGTCTACCAATTGCCTATTATATACTACAAATCTGATTTTATTTTATAACCCGAATACGGAGAGGCAAAAAGGAGGGTAATGATTGTAACCCGTACGTTTATACATATAGATCAGTCAAATACAAACTTATTTATCTGTTCCCTCCATAGACTTAATACAAAAACGATAGTGCACTGTAGATGTTTTGAAAAATTCTATTTAATCCGTATGCTCTAAATATAAGGTTGTAATTGCTTTGTACAACAAAACGGCCCAAACGAAAGGCACCTGGGTGGGCGTGTGTCCTTGTCTAACAACCTGCCTACAGATGTACTATACTTTATGTATAGTATATAACATATACTATAGACACATATACTATATATGTATAGTCCATACAAAAGAAAGGGACAAACTCTGTTCAAGATCGGTCTTTTGCGGGCTGGTTTTGCGGTTTAGTTCGCAGTTGATTTTAAATACTACAATGTTGTTGGTTCCCACATAACTCTAAACTTCTTGTTATTAGCTTTTTCATCGTCTGCTGGTTTATTCGAAATGTGAAGGTGAAGTTACAATAAATTGAACATGGCGACTTCTAGAGATCACAAAGTCAATCAATTGTAGGTATATAATATGTTGCCTTTGTAATTAACAAAAGTTTCATAAACAATAAACTTGGTATATTTATATTCATAAGATGATTATTTTCTTAATAATAATATAATGTATAACAAATAGAGATCTTCTACGATAACATGACCCGCCCCTCCAAAATTCAAAAACGTTTGAAAGTATTTACAACGCACCACCAAGCGTGTGTGCGTACTGGTACTGCCGGTTCCGCGACATTGCATACATAATTATATAACTCATAATTATGAACGTACTTTGTACCAACCAACACTGCAAAAGAAGTTTCTATGAAATGTATAAGCAATACTTTCCGTTAAGTTAGATTGGCTACAAAGTACGTTCATAATTCGGGTATCAACAATGTAGGGAAGTGCCTACTCTTATAACATAGTACAACTACATACAAACTCTTTCGTGAGGATGTGACTACACACATTAAAACAGTAATTTGGAGGTGCGGGCCATGTTATCGTAGAAGATCTATACATGATAATGATTACCAGTGGTTTACTTAAATAAATAAAAAAAGCTTCTCTGTCAACATTATGTGTCCTGACCTGACAAAGTTACAATCATTCGTTTCTACTTAGCCCTCAAAGCCTACCGGATGCATGGTAATTGCTCAATCTCTAAATTGTAAAAAAAAAAATACCAAACTGAATGACAGAACACAATCAAAGCTAACAACGTGCATGTTGCCAGAGTTGGCGACCGTTCACACGAGTAGCCCACCCTGGGGGCTTGTCGGTCAATTTGCTGCCCGAAACGGATTTTTGGCCGAAATGGCCGAAAATGTACGGGCAACGCTCGACGTATGCTTGATACTATTGAGTTCAGAGACTATTTAAACGTGCTATGCCACTTTTTAGGTACTAGCTAGAGGCACGTTGAAATTGTCTCTTCACAATGGAAAATTTAAGATCGTTTAAAAAAACTAAAAGAACCGACTTCAAAAAGTTTGACGTATATATCTTGGTGAAGTATATACGAAGAAAGAATTACACAAAAAAAATCCATCTTCGATTAATCGGTGAACATCAATATTCCAAAGAATTGAGAACCTTTTTTGTAAAGAAGGTTAAAAATAATCTTCCTATTTTGATTACAATATGTTGGTAGGACATTATCCAGTGTCCGCCTGGCCAGCTACATGTTAGAAAATCTGTCGGCAAACATCTATGTGTTCCGGCAGCTATCCTTGAGAGCCAGTTCCCATTCTAAGCCTAACCAGGACTTTTATCTTTTCTGTGGCATAGCCACATGGCCTAGCGTGCTACCATCCTTGACTGCATAATTATTTCTTACTTCATAAGTTTGTAATTAAACGGCCTAACAAGTTAACTGACTCTTCAAATGTTTACCCCCGACACACAAAGAGGGGTTACAAGTTTGACATGTGTATGTTTGATATATATATAAATAACAAATAATATAAAAAATTTCTATCACATGTGGGTATGCTATGCTTGTCTTTTCAACCGATTTCCAAAAAGAAGGAGGTTCTCAATTGGTCTGTATGTTTTTTTTTCTTTTTTGTGCGTGTGTTACGCGATTATTCCGTCAATTCTGAGCCGATTCGAATGATGCTTTTTGTAATTGGTAGAATACGTTTCCGAAGTGGTCCCATTATATTTTTATCGAGATCTGATAAGCATCTCCAGAGATATGACGATGAACGTCTCAAACTTGCTACTGAAATGGAGCCGCGGGGCATTAAAGTTGGTTGTTTTAGTTTTTAAACTATCTTAATCATTACCTTATATAATATTAAAATATTGCAAGCGTGCGTTTAAACTTAGTACGACTG
Organism: Cabera pusaria; assembly: GCA_954871355.1. Lineage (NCBI taxonomy): Eukaryota > Metazoa > Arthropoda > Insecta > Lepidoptera > Geometridae > Cabera > Cabera pusaria. The sequence continues at coordinate 26,773,504 of OX940893.1, forward strand.
GACAGATAAATGACCGGCCGGACCGAATGTCTCGTAAACCTCACACATTCAATTACTGTTGTTCGGAAAAAAAAGGAAAAATACTTTATTTACGAAATATGTAAGTAATTGCATGGGGAGCTCTGTAATTGCTGCATGCTATTTGTAAAAGGCGGGTTATTAACTGACTTCACAAAAAAAGAGGAGGTTCTGACGAAGGTTTCGACTGTTTTTTTAATGTTTCTTACCTCAAACTCTATCAAATCTCAACCGATTCGAAAAATTATGTTTTGTTTGAGAGATTATGCCTCCCGTTTGTTCCCATTGAAACTTTATTGAGAATCAATAGTAATCTCCGGAGATATGGAGATAAGCATCTTAAACTCGAAATCGCTGCATTTTGTATACCTTGATGACATGATACTGACTACTGGCTAATTTGACTATGGCGGCATGTGAAATCGGTTTTTATCGTTTTGTACGATCAAACATTATTTTTATTTGGAGAATTTCAGGTTTATCTTCGCTATAGATAGATAGAAAATGCTTTATACCTTATAACATCTTCAGACACCTCATGGGTCTAAAGCGTTACGCAGCGCTTCAGAAATGTACACTAACGCTAGGATTGACTCTTTTAATGCCATACAACGAAAGAGAATCGCAGGTTTTATGACCAGAATTGGATCTTCTAGGAACCAGATAGTAAGAAGTCTGACAGAAAGAGTTATGCTCACTCCTATGTATAGACGTTGGGTGTCGACTGCCAACTGATGACTAAAAATTTTGTGATATTTTTAAATTTTTTGATTTTTAAATTTTTAAATATTTTACATATTTGATGTAAATTTTTCATATATTTTAATTTTTTTGCTTTTGCTTTTTCTAAGGTATGTCTACGGATCACTTTTTTTGTGTCTGCAATAAAGAAATTTATTTAATTATTATTATTATTATTTATTACACTTAAAAACTTAGAGTAGCATACAATAGTGATTGAATTTTACAGTACAATTGCCGGCCTTATCGCTAGTTAGTGATCTTTTTCAGACAACCGTGGGCTGATTAGAGAGACGTTTAAAACATACGATTATGGATGATTGGTGTGCACATCTGGACTGACAAGCAGACATATTTATATTTAATAAACTGGCAAAGTGCAAGTCGGACTCGCACTCGTAGGGTTCCGTAACACACTACAATATTTTATAAGATCGAGCAAAAAATACCACTATCATTTTTCGCCAGCAAAATTAATAATTAATAAATATTTTATTTCTTATAACGCCATCTAACGTCTAACAAAGGTGTTAGGGATCGACATTTCAACATAACGCCATCTATGGGACGTTTACCTAACTAAGCGTTCATAGATGGCGTGAAATGCCGAAAAAAAACACGTTTCTTGTATGGGGACCCTCTATTATTTTTAACTTTATTTTGTTTTTAGTATTTGTTGTTATAACGGCAACAGAAATACATCATATGTGAAAATTTCAGCTGTCTAACTATCACGGTTCATGAGATACAGCCTGATGACAGACGGACAGACAGACAGGCAGACAGACAGACAGCGGAGTCTTAGTAATAGGGTCCCGTTTTACCCTTTGGGTATGGAACCCTAAAAATTGAGTAATCCTTACTAATATTATAAACGCGTTATTTTGTAAGGATGTTTAATCTTTCACGCTAAAACTACCGAACCAATTGAAAAATTTGGTATGTAGATAGCCTAGATCCTTTTTCTACGGTACTTTTACGGGACGGGAACAATTTCTACGCGGGTAAAACAGCGGGGCACAGCTAGTTATAAATTAAATAGTAAATGTACGATTAATTACAGTATCTGCATTCACATATATTATTGTTGTGTATAATTTTTGGTTTGTCTGTTACACTGTTCGCTATAAACTATTTTTCTATGTGTCATTTTTAAGGTGTTCAATAAATTATTTTTTATAAATCTATCTATTAACTGTGCTTCTTCTTCACATTAGGTAATTCACAACTTCCGCTAAAAACACTGACAACAAAGCAACCACTTAGTCTACACCGACTTACTAACTTATTAATTATGCAGCGGATTTACTGGCACAGTGCACTGCACTATACATGCCCACACTTAACCCTTCACCCGAGCGACTGCGTCTACAATAATAATAAATACCGTAACATACGTAAGTAATTGTTCCCATAACTTTACGCACGGTACTTCATAGGTCTTATCAGCGCCATCTTCAATAATTAAATTTTATTGCCACACATAAATCGCGGTGTTTATATGGCGTGCGACGTCGGAGGAAGTAACCAAGCCTTCCCGGTTAGGCCGAGAGCTCTTGAGTAGTTTGAGTAAGGTGAATAAACGCTTACTTACTTACTTACAGATAAATAAAATAGGGAAAGATTAAGTATCCCCACTGTTTTTTTGCTAAACTATGGTTAGTAACGGTATTTATTATTATTATGACTCGACCCTGTCCTCGGAACAATTGCCTACAGCCGCGCTTTCAAAACCAACACACCGTTTGTTCGTCACAACGGCACATTCGTGACTGTTTTGTACCGAGTGAGTACCAAAGCTGAGGCGCGTAGGTATGACTCGCGTTCCAACAGTTATTTATAAAATAGAATGCTGTTAGACAAAGTTACCGTTGCTAGACTTTTATAATAAATAAATAATAAAAAAAAGGTTTTCATGTTAGAAGAGAAAGAAAGGCTCTATATAGAGCCTTTCTCTTCTAACATGAAAACCTCCTCAATACTCAAGATGTTATGAACCACAAGATAAACCAGCTATTATCCTAATCCTCGATTCTGGTTTTAATCTTTGCATTAATCTAATGGTGTCATTCTTCATACCTCTTCCATAAAACTCGTTGTTCCATTTAAAATCATTTTTCATTAGAGTTAAAAATAACGTCTGTATTAGTTTTATAATTATAACAATACAATTTTTAAAAACTTTCAAAATGTACCCGCTGCCTCTCCTCATAGTTTATTAGTATGTTAATTGTAGAGTTACAAAGGCTCTGATAGAGTTACACTACTCTACCTGCATTGCGGGTTTCAAGATGTAGAGATGAGAATTTTAATATTATGAAAATTTCATGAAAATTTCTAGTGAGTATACTCGTATTTTAGTGAGTCTCATATTTACTCAGCAATTTAATATAGGCACGTATTTGCTCCATTACTTACTTTATTATGTATTTTGTTTATTATTTTGTTAAAATAAAGTAAATCAGTATTGACTTAATTGTGCTGAGCTCGAACCTAATAAAACACCAAGTTTTGCACAAATCGGGTAGGTATTATATGATACCACGGGTCTTGTAATTCTTGTAATTCTTTATCATATGTACTATACCTTTGCTGAGAATCTGATAGCTTTTTTGAAAAGTATCCCAATGGCAACCATATACCTTTTACTCTCTGGTGGAGAACAGCTCCCACACAGTTATCCGAAGCGTCTGTCATGAGGGCTAAAGGAGCATCCATACAAAGATGACACAGCTGCCTTTTATATATGTAACTATCTATCGGAGTCGGTGAGTAATGAAAATAATAATTATATGTCCATCGATGTATTGTCTTTACCACAGAAATATTATTAGTACCACGTATCATTACAAAGGCAAGAAGACGACTGGAGAGCCAGCGGCCTGCTACTGTACATTTTGCAATCTATCACATTCCGCACCGCCACTGTCCCCACAGGTATTATCATTAAATTTGAATAACATCATCAAATTGAAACGATGTTTTTGAAATTGTTTTAGGTAAAATGAATGTAAACATTAAGAATAAGATCTCAATATTGCTTGGAAGAAATGGATTTAAGCGGTACGATCGTCCATTATACTGGTATAAACTTAATTTTTCATTTATAATTCTTCAATGGAATTTAATGTACTTATTGGTAGGTATTACCAATTAATCAGAAACGCCTAAAAGAATAACTTACTTTTATATTGTTCAATTTAGTGTAAAAACATATTTTTACGCACATTTATTTGGACCTCCAATATTCCCAGGCTCGAGTGGTTTATTACCCTTTTCATAAAACACTTAGACTTTATCAGATTCTGCAGAAAAAGTCGCACATTTTACTCGGAGAAAAACTAACATTTTGTGAAGTAAGATGACACTTTAATCTTCAAAGTTGTTTTATTTAGGTAGATGTAATTTTTAAGTTTTTGTGAATTTCCATTTAGAATGGGTTTTACAACAAGTAAATTAATAGCTAAAATTGAAATGCTTACAAAAGATGGCGTCTTTCCATTTTGTGTATGTAGCGCGATCATATACGTTTAAATTTTAAATTTTTATTTAATACTACAAGAATCTTTGTCCTGACATACTGACTTAGAGACAACGCAAAGCCTAGACTACTGGTCGTAGAGACTTGAAAATTGGAGGCTATATTTGTTTTAGTTCGTAAGTTTGTACCAAGAAAGACGATTTTCCAAAATACACCCCTTAAGGGGATGAAATGGGGGATCAAAGTTTGTACGGATAAACAAGATTAGATAGTCTTTTTATTCGAAACTTCACACTAGTACTTCAGTAAATAAATAATTAAATACCTGTATCAGGCTTTATCGAAATTCAACCCCTAAGAGGGTGAAGGGGGTAACAAAGTCCGAAAATAAATATGGTTTTCCGGGTTTTATAAAAATTAATCCCTATTTTCATTAGTAATGCGATAACTTAAAAACGGATGGACTGATTTGGTTTATTATTTTTGATGTGTTTTTATGAAAGAAAGGTTTTTACGAAAATAAAAGTTTCAAGCAAATAAAAAAAAATTTAACGCTGGCGAAGCCGCGGGGCACTTCTAGTTATTTCATATAGGCTTGCGTTTGACTACAATCTCACTCAGCTGTGAGTAAGTTATTATGCGGTCGAGTCAAGCATGTTAGGCCTAGGCCTAGAATAAAAACTGGCTCTCAAGGACATCTGCCGGAAAACTTTAGATTTGAGGATGGTACGCAAACATTTTTTTCTGTCGATTCTTACGGGGGACGAGGTAAACACGCATTGCACACACACAAATTACTCACTTTAACGATCCCGCACACTAGCTTGAAACACGCACACAGTATTAAATATACAGCGTAGTTACGCACGCTCATATGGCCAAAAATTGCTATATGGCCAGCAGAGGGGTACGCCTTGCGTTAACATCTCCTTTGGTAAATGCTCGAAGATGGTTACTGATCAAACGTACACTAGACAGTGTGCTACGATCATGCAAGGTCCGTTACAAGATTGATGCCAATTTGCTCATCACCTGCATCTTGCTGCAGAGCTCGATGTTTTTAATGGCTTTTTTTATTATTTTTGATAAGAGATGAATTAAGGAAAAAAAGATGTCTGGACAAAAAAGTTCTGCCTTAATTAGGGTAACAAACAAGTTTTGTGACATCTTTGATTATATTTCGAAATGGGTGATTTATGATTATTTATTACACTTTAATATCTCCATAATTTCAATTTTGTTTCAAAAGCTGATTTGAATTTTTTTAAATAATTATCGAACCTTCTCAAAAAATTTCAAGATAATCGGTTAAGAAATGCGACCTGTAGTGAAGAACAAATATCCGAATATACGAAAGCATTTCTGCCTAATCGGAGACCACTTCGTTCGGTGAAAATAAATCATAAGACTTACTCTCCCAGTTCTCCCACTCTCTATCTTTTCCTACTGTGTTACATCATATGTAATACGTATCAACAGCCATTACTACGTAACGACAGTCATCTCTATACATACAGTACATACATCTCTGTAGACCCTTCCAAGCCTTATTTTTTTCATTCCAGACACCGTCATAATATTTTTATTATTACATCGCGGTGTCGGCTTCACACTCAGTTCTACCGCAGGCTTTGGAAAAACGCGCGACACCCTCCAAAAGTAAACAAGGAGGAATTTATACGGGTGTCGTAAAACGTGCGTCCGGTAGGCGCACTTAGCCGGTTATTGTCGGCCGTATCCGGTCAAAGCCGGATATGTCGGATGGATGAGGGATGGAATGAATGTCTGGAAAAAGGATCATCAACGAGATTGGACGGAATCTTTGCAATTAATGTTGATTTCGTTTGGTAATTGTGCAGACAATATATTACAAGGTTAGGCTAAATTGTTTTCGTTATTAATTAGTTGGTACGCCCCGTGGTTTGGCCGACGTTCAAAGTACCTATCCATTGTTTTTAATGTGAATGATTATTTGATAGACAGTGTTGGAGCAGTCTCAGTTTGGCTTACTTTTGGTGAAAGGATGCTGATAAAATTTAAACGAAAAACGTATGTACGCTTTTCATCTTGGCCCTCCGGTGAAGGAGAAACATCTTCAAGAAACCTCCAACCCCCCACTTGGTGGTAGGACATTATCTAGTGTCCGCCTCGCCAGCTACCAACCTCAAGTTAGAAAATCTGTCGCCGAACATCTAATGTGTTCCGGTAGCTATCCTTGAGAGCCAGTTCCCATTCTAGGCCTAGCGTGCTACCATCCTCGACCGCATCATCACTTACCAACAGGTGAAATGGTGATCAAACGCTAACCTATATGATATAAAAAAACATTAATTATCATCACTACAGACCTATTATACATGATTAAAATATTGAACTTACTACATTTCATGTAATTCTTACTTCCTATATTGGATAAGTCATTACCGTTGATTCATGCAGTCGTACACAAGCCTTCAACATATAACCATTGAAACGCAAACCGAAAAAAAATCTATACTGCGAACTCGATTTAAATGCTAAACAACCGCCATAAAGTCCTATAGATTACGATCCAGTTTCAGTTGCAACAGAGTTAAAAGTTAAGAGATTACCTCGAACTGTTACTGAGCGCGTAAATTCCGCCCGAGTTACTCTCATGCGTTTTTATTCCTGCGTTTTAACCATACCGGTTTTACCCGGACCATACTGGTTTTTCCCGCTTTTGTGCTTTTTTTTATCCAGTATACGTATAAGCCTAGTTTGTTTCCGTTTGAGGAAGCTTAATGCTGTGGTCACTCACGTGGTTAGGGATTATTGCCTTTTTGCCACTTTGAGTGCGGATAAAAGTTTTAATTTCGTTCAGGGGCGTTTTTTAATTATGAATGGGAATGCCATTTTAAGCTGCGGATTTAGAATTTTACATGGATCAGTGATGAATTTATACTACAAATAAAAGTACCAATATGTATTAAATTGCGATAATTTAAGATCGTTTAATAAAGAACCGACTTAGAAATTACTAAATTTCAGAACCAATTTTAAAATGTTTATCTCCATATCTCTAGACTCAGATCTCAATGAATTTTAAATAGGATCACCTGGAAAGCCCTTATGCCTATGCCCTTTCAAACAAAATAATATAATCTTCTAATACTATAAGAATCTTTGTCCTGACATACTGACTGACTCACTGACAGACAACGCACAGCCTAAACCGCTGGTCGTAGAGACTTGAAATTTGGAGGGTATATTTTCCTAAGTACGTAAGGGTGTACTAAGAAAGGATTTTCTAAAATTCACCCCTTAAGGGGATGAAATGGGGGTTCAAAGTTTGTATGGAGAAACAAGATTAGATAGTATTTTCTATCCAAAACTTCACACAAGTGCTTCAGTAACAAAATAAGTAAATACGTGTTTCTGTTTTTTTTGAAAATTCACCCCTACGAAGGTGAAATGGGGTAACAAAGTGTGAAAATCAATATTGTTTCGGATTGCGCTGAAATTTTGCATGCATATAGTTATTACGACGTTAGTTCCCTCTGAGAAAGGATTTTTCAAAATTCACTCCTGAAGGGTATGAAACGGGGGTTCAAAGTTTGTATCGAAAAACAAGATTAGATAGTCTTTTATATCCGAATCTTCACATAAGTGCTTCAGTAAAAAATAAGTAAATACGTGTTTCAGGTTGTTTTGAAATTCCACCCCTAAGAGGGTGCAATGGGGTAACAAAATGTGAAAATCAGTATTGTTTCGGATTCCGCTGAAATTTGGCATGCAGTTAGTTCCCTCTGAGAAAGGATTTTCCAAAATTCACCCCTGAAGGGGATGAAACGGGGATACAAAGTTTGTATGGAAAAACAATATAAGATAGTCTTTTATATTCGAAATTTAACACAAGTACTTAAGTAAGTAAATACGTGTTTCAGGCTTTTTCGAAATTCCACCCCTAAAAGGGTGAAGTGGGGTAACAAAGTCTGAAATCAATATCGTTTCGGATTGCGCTGAAATTTGGCAAGCAGATAGTTATTTTGACTTAGGTATCCGCTAAGAAAGAATTTTTCAAAATACACTCTTTAAGGGGATGAAGCGGGGGTTCAAAGTTTGGATAGTCGTTTTATTCGACATTTCACACAAGTGCTTCTGTAAATAAATAAGTAAATACGAGTTTCAAACTTTTTCAAAATGCCACCCTAAGAGGATAAACTGGGGTAACATACATACATACAATCACGCCTTTTTCCCGTTGGGGTAGGCAGAGACTACTTCTTTCCACATGCTACGATCCTGACATACCTCCTTCGCTTCTTCAACTTTCATGAGCGTCTTCATACATGCTCGCCGGTTATAGGTACTTTTGACTTGGCCTTTTTTTAAAACGTCTCCGATCTGGTCGTGATACGTTCGCCTAGGTCGGCCTCTACCAACTGGCCCATTCACACACGTCTCATAAATCTGTTTCGTCAATCTTTCTTCATCCATCCTCTCTAGATGTCCAAACCATCTAAGCATCCCTTTCTCTATCTTTGTCACTACATCTTCTACCACACCACAACATTGGTACAACAACTGGGGTAACAAAGTCTAAAAATCAATATTGTTTCGGATTGCGCTGAAATTCAGAATGCAGATAGTTATTATGACGTTGGTATCCGCTCAGAAATGATTTTCTGAAAATTCTCCTGGATATGGAACGGGGATTCAAAGTTTGTATGGCGAAACAAGATGGTATAAAGTACGTGTTGTAAGATTTTTCGAAATGGGGTAGGTAACAAAGTCTGTAAATTTAGGTTTTTAGGGTTTTATAAATATGAATCCTGAGTTGCCTTAGTCACGCGATAACATGAAAACGGGTGAACCCATTTGGCTAATTCTTATTTGATGTGTTTAATGATAAAATCGTTTTTACAATAGAAAAGTTTTAAGTAAATAAAATAAGGTTTTAACGCGGGCGAAGCCGCGGGACACTTCTAGTCTAATACTATAAGAATCTTTCTTTGTCCTGACATACTGACTGACAGACAACGCACAGCCTAAACCGCTGGTTGAAGAGACTTGAAATTTGAAGTGTATATCTGTCTTAGTAGGTAAAGGTGTACTAAGAAAGGATTTTACAAAATTCACCCTTTTAAGAGATGAAATGGGGGTTCAAAGTTTGTATCGAGAAACAAGATTAGATAGTATTTTCTATTCGAAACTTCACACAAGTGCTTCAGCAAAAAAATAAGTGAATACATGTTTCAGGCTTTTTTGAAATTCTACCCCTAAGAGGGTGAAATGAGGTAACACAGTCTGAAAATCAATATTGTTTCGGATTGCGCTGAAATTTGGTATGCAGATAGTTATTACGACGTAGGTATCTGCTAATAGAGGATTTCTCAAAATTCATTCTATAAGGGGATAAAACGGGGGTTCAAAGTTTGTATGGAGAAACAAGATAAGATAGTCTTTTCTATTCGAAACTTTGCACAAGTACTTCAGTTAATAAATAAGCAAATACGTGATCAGACTTTTTCGAAATACCACCCCTAAAAGGGTAAAGTGGGGTAACACAGTCTGAAATCAATATTGTTTCGGATTGCGCTGAAATTTGGCATGCAGATCGATCCGCTAAGAAAAGACTTTTCAAAATTCACTCTTTAAAGGGATGAAACGGGGGTTCAAATTTTGAACAGATTTGGCTTTTAGATAGATAGATAGATAGATCAACACTTTATTGCACTTAAGAAATAAACAATAATTTACAAACAATTTTATAATATAAGTACAATTGGTGGCCTTATCGCTAAGCAGCGATCTCTTCCAGGCAACTTTTTTACTTCTTTGATGTCTTTTATGATAGAAAGGATATTACAAAATAAAGTAAATAAAAGAAGTCTTTAACGCGGGCGAAGCCGCGGGGCACCTCTAGTTATTTATAGTAATTTAAAGGAATTTTATAAATCAGTTGAGACGTCTGTGATTAATTACATTAGAGTATTCTAGTTCTAGCGTTGAACATTTTCAACATCATCACTTCCCACCAAGCGATATAGTGGTCAAATGCTAGCCTATAAGATATGAAAAATGTTCCTTTGATAGGCTAGCGATCGACCACTATCTCGCCTGGTGGTAAGCTATGATGTGTTCGAAGACGGTGAACTCGCTAGTCCTAGAATAGCAACCACCCTCATTTCTATTCTTTCTCGTAGTTTTTATTTGAAATTGAATTGAAATTGAAATTTATTCGGTTAACAAATTGGTGTACAATATTCTTAATTTAAAAATCATGCATTTTAACACTTATTTAAAACTAAAATTAAATAGGTCATGCATACAATAATATTAATGTAGGTAGGTACACTTTTTATGAGTGAATGATGTGTTAACAACCGGACAAGAGAAACTGTATCCCGGATGCTAACCTCTTTCGTTCTAATTAGGATTAATATTTGTTAAAAATACAAAATATTCGTGATTTATATGAGCTATGAAAATTTCTAAACTGATATTGACATTGGTACAGAGTAAATAGAGGATGATAAATGTTAAAATAAAATAAGGTACATTCAATATCATTGATGAGAGATACACACAAAAACATTTTTATCCAGGCCTAAAATTATTATTATATTATTATACTCAGATTGATTATGAAATGATGATTATTATTATGTTTAAATAAATTTATAGAGAAGTTGATAGGAACAAAAGTAAATGCACTTGATTAATATATATCTAGATTCCTTAAGATAATTATGTAAATAGCTTAAATATAAAATTTATTTTTACAGCGATAAACATAATTTCAATAACATCTTGCTGCTATGTCATGGTATTCAAAGATTCTGAGAAACATGATGACTTACAGATAACATTGTTACTTTGCTCGACCGATGCGTTTTTAACCCTAAGATGCCGTAAGTGTTACGAGTGTTTAGACTAAACGTATTTTTATTTTTATTTTTTTATAATGTATGTGTATTTTATGTGTGTGTGGTATTTACTTAGTTAGTATATGAGGATGTGTTTATGAATGTTAGGATGTGTGCTTGTGTGATTGTGTTTGTATGTTTGTGGTTGAAGTATATAATACGTTGCTTACCCTTAGAACTTACAGAATTAGTTTTAGTAGGCTCTCAGTATCCGTGTACGTTAATGTTTGAAGCCATCTTTTAATTTTATGTCTGCATTGATTTTTTGTGAGTGGATGGATCTCGAGTAGTTTGTTTATTTTTTTGTACAGAAATGGAGCGGTAAAGCATAATTGTGTGTGTATGAAGCAAGTTCGGTAATTTTGTTTTTGAATATCCGGATTGTTTTTGCGTCTTTTGTTAATATTAAGTGTGGGGTCATACGGGGTCCGGGAATGTTGATACATGACTGTGTTTAAAACGTAAAGTTGACGCCCGGATAGCACTTTACAATGGCTGTATAATTCTGTGGTTGAAAATCTGTAAGGTTTAAAGGTCATCACTTTCAGTAGTGACCTTTGTGCTCGCTCAATGAAAAGAATATGCGATTTGCATGCCCCTCCCCATGCCGTTATACAATACGATATTATAGATTGGCATAGGGCGTAGTAAATTGAAAAAAGTAGACTCTCAGAGGTAACATGTCTCAACTTCCTAAATATCCATATAAGTTTTCTTATGCGACTGGTAAGCATTTGAATATGTGGGAGCCATGATAGACGCTGGTCTATAATTATACCAAGGTATCTAATTTCTGAAACTTTTGCTAATAGAGGACAGTTTTGACAATGAGCATTGTATTCGTGATTATGAACTTTGATATTAAGATGTTCAGGAGGGTTAGACGGGCTGCGTAAAGAAAAAGCTATATACTTTGTTTTAGAAATGTTTAAACTAAGTAGGTTAGCTTTAAGCCACGATGTCACTTGTTGGATACCTTCCTCTGCAGAATCGTAAACCTTAGGCCACGTCTCCCCCCGAAATACTATAGCTGTGTCGTCAGCATAGGTAAAGATTTTAGCGTTGTTTAATCGTAACGAGCACAAGTCATTAATGTAAATCAGGAAGAGACTAGGCCCAAGGATACTTCCCTGCGGAACACCGTATACAATCTTAGTCTCGTCGCTGAAGACGTCACCTATCTTTACAATTTGGGAACGGTTTGATAAATAATGTTTGAAAAGCTCTAGACATATTCCTCTTATTCCCAGACATTGTAGCTTCGATAGAAGGATGGGGACAGACACTGTGTCGAAAGCTTTTGCGAGGTCAAGAAACACTGCAAGGCATTTAAGTTTTTTGTCAAGTGTTTCTGCTACTGAAGAACTTAGTTTAGTTACTGCACCTTCTGTTGATCTACCAGCCCTGAAACCAAATTGTTCGTCTGCTAAAATTTTAAATTTATTTAAGTACTAGCTGTTACCCGCGGCTTCGCCCGCGTTATTTGAGTATTTATGACCTTTGAGGTCAAGATCGATGATCTCTTAGGCCAAGTCACCATAGATGACCCTAAAGTCGAACTCAATATCCTCTATTGTTAAAGTCATTAATCATTTTGGTTAGTATACGAAGTTGTGCTGTTTAAATGTTTGACTCAACACAAAAGTTCCTGAAACATTTCTTACAAAGAAAATAAGGTGAATAGCTGCGCGAGCGCAGCGAGAGCTATCATTGCGCGAGCGAACATTTTTTATGACTTTTTATGACCCTGACAAATTTACAATCTAATAATCAACTCACTATAGATGACTCTTAGGTCGAACTCGATATCGTCTATTGTTAAAGTCATGAATAATTACTTGGTAAACCTTGGTTAGGTTAGGTCAAGTTTTGCTGTTCAAGTATTTGAGTCAGTCTAATGTATGAGGCTGTTGAAACACGCTATTATACGCTATAGCGTATTTATATAGCGTTATTACTGCGAAAAAATTTTACGACTTTTTATGACCCTGACAGTTTTTATGACCTACTAAGTCAACACCGATGACACTCAGGTAAAACGTGATATCCACTTAATTTAAGGTTAATAATCATTATGATTATTGAAGGTTGTTCTGTTTCAATGTATGATTCGTTTTGATGCATGTGGTTATTAAAATACAAAAGTTTCTGAAACTTTACATTCAAAGTAGATAAAAAAAAATAATTGCGCGAGCTTTGCGAGCGCTAAAAATTTTTACGACTTATTATGACCCCGACAGTTTTTATGACCTACTAAGTCAACACCGATGACATTAGGGTTAAATTTGATATCCACTTAATTTAAGGTTAATAATCATTATGATTATTGAAGGTTTGTTCTGTTTCAATGTGTGATTCGTTATGATGCATGTGGCTATTAAAATTCAAAAGTTGACGAAATATTTCCTACAAAGTAGATAAAATAAATGCTTGCGCGAGCGTCGCGAGCGTTATCACTGCGCGAGCGAAGCGAGCGCGAAATTTTTTTACGACTTTTTATGACCCTGACAGTTTTTATGACCTACTAAGTCAACACCGATGACATTAGGGTTAAATTTGATATCCACTTAATTTAAGGTTAATAATCATTATGATTATTGAAGGTTGTTCTGTTTCAATTTATGACTAATTTTGATGCATGTGGTTATTAAAATACAAAAGTTTCTGAAATATTACATTCAAAGTAGATAACATGAATAATTGCGCGAGCTTCGCGAGCGCTAAAAATTTTTACGACTTATTATGACCCCGACAGTTTTTATGACCTACTAAGTCAACACCGATGACATTAGGGTTAAATTTGATATCCACTTATTTTAAGGTTAATAATCATTATGATTATTGAAGGTTGTTCTATTTCAATGTATGACTCGTTTTGATGCATGTGGCTATTAAAATACAAAACTTGCTGAAAAATTACCTTTGAAGTAGATGAAATAAATAATTGCGCGAGCGAAGCGAGCGCTATGACTGCGCGAGCGAAGCGAGCGCGAAAAATGTTTACGACTTTTTATGACCCCGACAGTTTTTAAAACCTACTAAGTCAACACTGATGACACTCAAGTGAAACGTGATATCCACTTATTTTAAGGTTAATAATCATTATGATTATTAATGGTTGTACTGTTTTAATTTATGACTCGTTTTGATGCATGTGGTTATTAATATGCGAAAGTTGCTGAAATATTACCTACAAAGTTGATAAAATAAATGCTTGCGCGAGCGTAGCGAGCGCGAAAATTTTTTACGACTTTTTATGACCCTGACAGTTTTTATGACCTACTAAGCCAACACCGATGACAGAAGGGTTCAATTTGATATCCACTTAATTTAAGGTTAATAATCATTATGATTATTGAAGGTTGTTCTGTTTCAATGCATGATTCGTTTTGATGCATGTGGTTATTAAAATACAAAAGTTTCTGAAATATTACATTCAATGTAGATAAAATAAATAATTGCGCGAGCTTTGCGAGCGCTAAAAATTTTTACGACTTATTATGACCCCGACAGTTTTTATGACCTACTAAGTCAACACCGATGACATTAGGGTTAAATTTGATATCCACTTAATTTAAGGTTAATAAAATTGTAAGAAATGTTTCAGGAACTTTTGTGTTGAGTCAAACATTTAAACAGCACAACTTCGTATACTAACCAAAATGATTAATGACTTTAACAATAGAGGATATTGAGTTCGACTTTAGGGTCATCTATGGTGACTTGGCCTAAGAGATCATCGATCTTGACCTCAAAGGTCATAAATACTCAAATAACGCGGGCGAAGCCGCGGGTAACAGCTAGTTATGATTATTGAAGGTTTGTTCTGTTTCAATGTGTGATTCGTTATGATGCATGTGGCTATTAAAATTCAAAAGTTGACGAAATATTTCCTACAAAGTAGATAAAACAAATGCTTGCGCGAGCGCAGAGAGTGCTATAACTACGCGAGCGAAGCGAGCGCGAATAATTTATACGTGTTTTAATGACCCTGACAGGTTTTATGACCTACTTAGTCGACACCAAATATCCTAAGGCTGTTAAAACACGAAAGTTTTTGAAAAACTTCCCACAAAGCAGATAAACACGTTAGGCAAGCAAAGCCAGCGCGTAAATTTTGATGACTTCTAATGATCCTGACAGTTTTATGGCCTAATCAAGACACTAATTAAGTCATTATAGACGAACCTAAGGTCAAACTTTTATGATTATGTTAACTCTATGTAAAGTTAACAAAAAATATATGCACCCTCACTTAACTGCCGAAAAAAAAGTATTATTTGCCCTTTTATGCCCTATTAAATGTCTTTGTACAAAATTTCATGTGAATCGGTCAAGTCTTTTGGCCGAAAAGAGGCCAAACATATACAAAATTCAACAATAAAAAACTGACGACCGGACTCGATTGTAAAAAAAGTAACCAATGTGCTCGGATAATAGACTACTCTTGGTCTATGTCTTATTGACTGTCTCTGTACAATTTTAGCTCAATCGGTCAACTCGTTTAACAGAGAAGAGGTCACACGTTTAAAAATTCAATAAAAAAAATTTGTTACCCAAACTCAACTGTTAAAAAAAAAATCCTTTGTCGTTCTATGCCCTATTAACTGTATTTGTAAAAAAATTGAGCTGAATCGGTCAAAACGATTGCCGCTAAGAGGCAACAAATTATTCCATAATAAAATTATGGACACCCGAAATTGCCAGCCAAAAAAAAGTATCCTATGTCTTATTGACCGTTGGTGCACAAAATTTCAGCTGAAATGGTTGACCCGTTTGACTGAGTTTGGCCACACATTTACAAAGTTCAATAATAAAAATCTGGACACCTGGACTCGACTGCCAGAAAAAAAGTATCCTATGTGCTTTTATGCCATATGAGCTGTATATGTAGAAAATTTCAGCCGTATCGGTCAAGCCGTTTAGCTGATAAGTGGCCACACATACCCAAAATTCAATAAAAAAAAATCTAGACACCCAAACTCGAAAGCCAAAAAAAAGTATCCTATATCCTATTCTGCCCTATGAACTGTCTTTATACAACATGTCAGGCTATTTGGTCAAGCCGTTTATTCGAGAAGTGGTCTTATATTTACAAAATTCAATTACACATATTTGGACCCCCTGACTCGATAGCCAGAAAAAAAGTATTCTATATCCTATTCCGCCCCATGAACTGTCTTTACACAACATGTCAGACAAATCGGTCAAGCCGTTTATTCGAGAAGAGGTCTTATATTTACAAAATTCAATTAAAAATATCTGGACCCCCTGACTCGACAGCCAGAAAAAAAGTATCCTATATTCTTTCCTGCCCTATGACATGTATTCACACAACATTTCAGGCAAATCGGTCAAGCCGTTTATTCGAGAAGAAGTATTATATTTACAAAATTCAATTAAAAATATCTGGACCCCCTGACTCGACAGCCAGAAAAAAAGTATCCTATATTCTATTCTACTCTATGACATGTATTCACACAAAATTTCAGGCAAATCGGTCAAGCCGTTTATTCGAGAAGAAGTCTTATATTTACAAAATTCAATTAAAAATATCTGGACCCCCTGATTCGATAGCCAAAAAAAAAGTATCCTATATCCTATTCTGCCCTATGTACTATCTTTGTACAAAATTTCAGCCAAATCGGTCAAGCCGTTTGACCGTGAAGAAGTCCCAAACAAACAAACAAACAAACAAACAAACAAATAAACAAACTGACTTTCGCATTTATAATATTGGTGTTGAGTGTTGATGGTGTTGATTGGTGTTGATGTCATAAGACGAGTATTTAGAATTTTTTCAAATATTTTTGATAGGGCTGGCAAAACAGATATCGGTCTATAGTTTTCTACAAGATGTCTGTCCCCGCCCTTGTGAATAGGATGAACAATAGCTTTTTTGAAAACATTAGGAAAGATACCTTTATCAATACATAGGTTTAGAAGTTTGACAAGGGGAGGAACTATAATATGTTTTGCCTTTTTTAGTAGTTTAGGAGATACGTTGTCCCAACCTGTGGCAGATTCTGTTTTGAGACTTTGAATCATTCTTACAACTTCCATCTCATCAGTAGGATAAATAACAAATGAGTTTGGAATATGTTTAATTTTTGGGATCCTATGTGTTGATGAAGACTGGTTTTGAGAGATTGTTTCAGCTAATTTTTGACCTATGCTTGAGAAGTACTTGTTAACCTCTTTGATCAATTCTTTTTGAGATGACTTAGTTTGTAATAATTCAACTGGTATATGTTTTTTGCTTGAAGTATGTGTTACATCTTTAATTGCTTTCCAGGTCAATTTAGAATCGTGTAAACTGTTTTCAATTTTATTCTGATCAAATTTAGTCTTTGCTTTTTGAACGATTTCATCGCAGAAATTTTTATATCGATAATAAGTTATTTTAGCATATTCATCTCGTGGGTTCGTTTTGAAATCCTGATGTAGTTTATCCTTGTGTTGTATACACCTAAGTAACCCTGGTGTTATCCAGGGTTTACACGTTCTTAATTTTTTTGGAATTAAGACAGTACTGGTATTGTTGGTAACGGCCCTTGATAGACTATTTACAAAATCTTCTGCAATTATTTCCGGGTCATGTGATATAAATATTTGTTTAAAATCTGTAATGCTTAAGTCATATAACACGCGGTTCCAGTTTGTTTTAATTTTACTCTTAGGTGGTTTGTTGTGGTTTTTGGGTCTATTTATGCTTAAGATTACTGGGCTATGATCTGTTATATCAGTGTCTAGGACGACAACATAGGAAGGTGAACAAGTTTTTAGGAGAACGTGATCCAAACAGTTATCCAAGCGTGTTGGAAGAGAGTGGGCTGGAAATAAACCTGACGATAATACGAGATTTATGTAGTTAGATACATTGTTATCTTGTATATTATTTCGAATGTCGAGATTCATGTCGCCCAGGACAGCTACATGGGTGAAGTGTTTAAGTGCGTTTAAAGTATTTTATAAAGAGTTCAGAAAATTATCTATATTGCGATATGAAGGAGATCTATATAGCCCGACGATAGCTGTATTTGGATTTAATTTTAATATAAGACAATTAGCGTCTATAAAATGAGGCTCATCAATACAATAAATAAGGTCAGAGCGAGCATAGACAATTACACCATCATTTTGGTTGTGACAGTTAGATGTTATGTGTATTGAGTAGCCAGTCAGAAGTGGAGGATTTTTATTTTTGTGCAACCAACATTCGGTCAAAATTGCAATATCACATTTAAACTTAAGGCGCTGTAAAAGAATTTCAAATGCTGAGATATTTTTGTAGATACTTCTTATATTTAGACATATTATTTTTAGGCTGTGATTGGGTTCACCTATATGGTATATACATTCTTCAGGCTTAGATTGTATTTCACTTGCAATTTTGTATTTATCTAATTCGTCTACTACATTATTATGGACCGCCATAATAAAATTCTATATATATTGTGGACTTGAAAATTTGTTTTAAAGGAAACACATCTGTATGACAGATGCAAGATAACTTTAGTACAAAAATGTAAATAGTTTGAATTTATTATATTGGCTTTTATTATGCTACATGTCATGTTAGGGTTAAGGAATTTGTTGTGACACGAGTCATAGATTATTGGAGTTAGCGAGTCGCATTCAGTTTTGCATGGACCCTCGGATGGGGATGGTGTGCTGTACCTTACTATTTTATTAAAATAAAAATGTGCGGATGTATAGTTAATGGAGTTACATAAGTAGGAGGTCTTCTTTCGATTTATGATGATAGTTATAGTATTTTTTGAGAGCGATTCGTGTAGTGATTTAGTCGTATATGCATTATTATATTTAATTGTTATGTTAACTGTGTATGAATATTGTAAGATAAAACATGTACTAGTCAGCGAAGTGTATTTAGTGCCAAGGGTGAAGTGTGTTTTAAAAGGACTTGTATAAGCAGTGAGGTCTCGCAGGTTAGTTACCTTAGTTGTGTAATTTTTCATTTCATTATTATAATCCCAGACGTAAATTGTTATAAAGATATGCCCTAATAAATATCGCTGCACAGATGACATTCTATTTACATTATTATATATATGTGTATATTTATAATTGTTCGACATATTAGCTAACAACGATTCATCATAGAATTCAATTAGAATATATATTAAAAATAATTGTTTAAAACTATGGATATGATAATTATTCCTTGCAGAGAAGAGTCAGTCTATTTTTAATCCATCGACCTGTTCTTCATTTCGCAATTGAATTGTTGCCGATGTTTCTGATTTTCGTACAAATACTTTACCGTTAACGGTCCAGCAAAACCTATATTTCTTATCTTTCACTAATTGCCTGCCTAAGTAATAAAGTCTTCTAGCAATAGGTGTTAAGTGTTCTCCAATGAAAATCTGGTTGTTGGAGCTCATCCCGGAGCCTAGGTGGTTTGCGCTTAGTTTACTGTTAGGATGATTTAAATTATAAGTTTTGGCCGCTTTTAGAAGATTGAATTTCGCCGTGGAGTTGTTTAATTCGGCAATTATGGTAGAAGGTTTGCCGTCCTTTCTGCCCGGTAGACGATATATGTCGCGCAATTGAATTGAATCCACCTTAAGTATCGCAGATATTTTCTGCATATATCCCTCTAGGTCTTTACTTGTCTCTTTGTCACTCGCTGGCACATTTCTAATTTCGACGTGAGAGATATGTAAACTTCGGGAAATATCTTCAATTTTACCTTGTAGTGATCGAATAATTAGGTCTTGTTCTTTGATCCTATCATCATACCCATTTACCCTAACAGACATCTCCTCGTATCTCGTAGTTATGTAGTTAATCGATTTATCGAATTGTTTTTCCATTTTTGTTAGTCTCGTCTTGATTTCCCCCTGGAGGTTTTCAAAACAAGTCATGATTTCATCCTTGAACTTTTGTAGTTCATTTTGCAGTTCATTTTGCCAATCCGGATACTCGATTTTTTCAAGTTCTCGATTTTTTCTTCGGGTTCCACGCTTGGAGCTTTCAGAGTCAGAGGATGGTCGTGTTGGTGATCGCATCATATTTAGGGGCATAGTTTCGTATGTTCACCGAAAGTAGGCCTAAATGAATGCCGACGGCACTTCGTTGTTTGCAGGAGGTGTGGTCGTCAGGTCTAAGCTGTGGGGGATATTGTAGAATGCGTACACGCAGAGAGGCGTGGTCCAGTTTCAATGTGTGTAGACGTATTGCAGTGTGCCAGTGATGATTGTGGTGGGAATTAGGAGTTGTCTCACTTACTCACGCGCAGCATCGTAACGTCTTACTTGCGAAAATACCGAGAGGCACCGAAGTCGCGGCGGAAATAGCCGAAGTGGAGCAAGCACGATGTACACGTCCGTTCACGATGAGGTTAGGACGAAAGAGTTGTTATGATAGAAAGGATATTACAAAATAAAGTAAATAAAAGAAGTCTTTAACGCGGGCGAAGCCGCGGGGCACCTCTAGTTATTTATAGTAATTTAAAGGAATTTTATAAATCAGTTGAGACGTCTGTGATTAATTACATTAGAGTATTCTAGTTCTAGCGTTGAACATTTTCAACATCATCACTTCCCACCAAGCGATATAGTGGTCAAATGCTAGCCTATAAGATATGAAAAATGTTCCTTTGATAGGCTAGCGATCGACCACTATCTCGCCTGGTGGTAAGCTATGATGTGTTCGAAGACGGTGAACTCGCTAGTCCTAGAATGCTTTGACTCTCAAGGTCTGAGTGCTTCTACCATCTGTACTTAATATTACTTATAGATAATTTATGAGACTACGACTAAACCTAATTTTTAACCTCCGACACAAAAAGTAGGATTGTTATAATTTTGTCGTGTGTATCTGTGTATGTGTGTGTCTGTCTGTGGCATCGTAGCGCCCAAACGGATGAACCGATTTTTGTTTAGTTTTTATTTTGTTTGATAGATGTCTTCATCGAGAGTTTTCTTAGCTTTTTTTCATGAAAACCCGTTCGGCCGTTTAATATTATCAGCTTTTAGGGTTCCGTAGTCCTGACAAGGAACCCTTACAGTTTCGTTATGTCCGTCTGTCTGTCTGTCTGTCCGAGGTTTCGCCAGGCCTCCCTCACTCGCCCATAGCTACTGCGATTTATACCTAAACTTTCGTCACCTGCGCCGGTACTATCTGCCAGTCGGTTGTCACCGCTCACGCGCGCGCAACGTATATTATTATTCAAATGACGGGATAACTGCGCATTCGTATTCTATCTTAGAAACGATTTAAATTTTTCAAAGTCATTTTGCGGGTTTGGCAAAAAACAAGCACAATATGTTTCATTTTTTATGCTACCGATACTAAAATGACAAGACGGCGTAAAATTCACTTTTCCGACATAGAATTCGACTCTTAGTTAGGAACTTTGATGTAATTTTGTGAGGTAAATAAAAATAATTTGTAAACTTGTTTTTTAGTTTATTGAGTCAATCCTTTACTGTATTGGGGTGCGCCGGTACATCGCGCGCTGAACGAAGTAATAACAACGCTAGGTCGAGCGCCTTAGACACATTTTTGCTTGTATTGTCTGAAATTGTAGGGGCGTGAAGTATCTGTTACGTAGTAGCTATTATATAATCTGTGGTTTCGCTAAGATACCGTTAATACTAGAAAGTTGTAATTTTGTAGGGCTATGTATATAAATTACGCCGACAAAGTGGTGAAATAAAATCTAGAAAAATATATTTTTTTAGGGTAGCTCCCCTACATGAGAAGTGGGGATGAATTTTTTTTTTCGTCGTTTTCCCCATCGTGTGGGGTATCGTTGAATAGGTATTTTAAAATGATATGAGGGTTGCTAATACCATGTTTCGATTGAATGCTTCATTTACGAAATATTAAACTTTAAGGTGAAAATGTTTGTTACAGTAGGGCGTCCCCCCCCCCCCTCTAAAAGCTAAACTGCTGGCTTGAAAAATCTGGAAAAATCATGATAATTGTGCATTTTATGAACTTTAAAGGAAAATTATAGCGATTGGATTGTGTTTAACAATTTACAAAATTATAGCGGTTAAGATAACTTTATTACTTCAGCAGTAATAATCGTTGTACTTGGGTGTTGGATAATGTTGTACCAAATACAAAATCCTTAGAATAAATACTTTAAAGTGACAAAGACGAAGTACCTAATTGCTTGTTTATAACGGGTAAAGACTTGCATTGAATAACGGCTACTACGGAACCCTACACTGCGCGTGGCCCGACACGCACTTGGCCGGTTATTTTTTGATGAGATGACGATAGCAACTTTCGTAGACTCAGAGTCCTTTAGCCGTGAACGTCAAAAACATCAAAATGGTGCTTCCGCGCACGAAGTACTTACCCGTTACTCTGCTGCCGCCTGTTCAGCGTAGTTTACATTACCCAAATCAAGCTTAAATTGAAATTCAGTATCACGTTTAGTATCCTGTTACTTCAATGATATTGTAAAAATATAGTAACCTTGCTGAGACTTTTCCTTAAATCTGCAGGATACTCTCAACACCTCGTCTGAGACGTCGTGTTTAGGGCTCATTGGAATAATCTCAATGAGCAAAATTATACATTATACATATCAGTGGGGGGTGGTTTAAAATTTTTAAAATTGGTTGTTGTGGTTTTAAACACACAATTCGCCTTTAGTTCACGACCATAACTTAAAAGCTGCTTCTAGCAATCAAACAGTAATTTAGCCTGAGCTTTACTATGAAGCGTCTTGATCTCTGATAACTTTAACAGCAGGCTTGCATGTAGCTAGACCCTTGCATGCACGGCTAATAGGGCACGTCTATTGCTTGGTGGGTGAAACACGGAGCAGCAGTGCACCGAACTTAGGCGGCAATGTAAAGCGAACATCAATTCTTCAACTTTAGCATTCAATAACCTCTAGTTACCGCAAGGTTGAGGTACTCTGTGACATTTTATAGTAATTTAGTGGTGTGTGGATAATTGATAGTTTTTTATGTAATTATTTTTGAAGTTATACTTCTTTTGGCGTGATAGAGAAAAATAATGAGAGTGAATTTTTACGATGCGCGCGCACACCGACACCTAAATTCTACACCGTGAAGTTAGTTCTAGGTGGCATGACTATGTTCAAGTTGTATATGTCATATTTAACGTCATATTTTTACGTTAATAAAACCTTTTTTATTTAAATAAAATCTTTTTGATTAATTTTAATATTTATCGTTAATCACTACTGCATTTTATTTATTTTTTTCCATACGCCACAGAAGTATAACTTCTAACGCGTGTACATAAGTACACACACTCTTTTTTTTTTATAAAGACAACTCCCCTCATTTGGAAACCCTGTGTCGCGGGGACTTTACATACATACAAATCACGGACACAATTACGCCCAGACTCGGAGTTTGTTTAAGCGGCAATAGCCGAATGCTTAATAAAGGTTTAAAAAAAAGAAAAAAATAATTTGGTAACAGGAATAAGTCATAAAATCGATTAATTGGGCACTAAGGATCCATTTGAATTAATTGTTGAATAAAGGACCAATCTTTTTAAAACATCTAATATTATTAGCATAAAACAGTATTAGTGTATTTATTACAGTCTTGTAGAAATGTTGACATCATACCATGGATGGCAAAAATGTTATTATTGTGACGAATAAAGAAATCTGGAATCTGAAATTTGTGAAGGATTAGCAGCCTATCGTGTCAATGTCATCTACGAGTAAAAGAGAATCAGGCGAAATTGTAGAATGTCTTACGCTACAACTAATACCGCAAAATATTATTTGAGAAAGTTTACAAAACGAAAAAAGAACGACTTCAAATACTGCGGTAGTCATTTCACTACTAAGTTGGAGATATTTATCTCCATATTTCTGGAGATACTTATGCTCATGCAAGCATGGAAGCATGCTCTCTGAAACAAAAAAAAATACTGTTATTTAATGTCCGAGTTCTAAGTTAACAAACATAAAGAAACAATAATTTATGATCGTACAAAATGAAAAGAAACCGACTTCATATGCCACGATAGTCAAAATAGCCAGTAGTATCATGTCTTCAAGCTATAGAAATGCATATGTCATCAAGGTATGCAATGAGTTTGAGATGTTTATCTCCATATCTCCGGAGATAATTGTCATACGTCGAAAAAAATTTAATGAGACTAAACGGAAGCATAGTCTCAAAAACAAAAAAAAAGAATTTTTCAAATCGGTCAAGATTTGACGGAGTTCTGAGGTAACAAACATGAAAAAAAAAAAATACAGTCGATATGAGAACCTCCCACTTTTTTGTGAAGTCGGATAAAAAACAGTCGAATCGAGAACCTCCTCCTTTTTTGTAAAGTTGGCTAAAAAATACAAGGTATGCAATGAGTTTGAGATGTTTATCTCCATATCTCCGGAGATAACTGTCATACGTCAAAAAAAAAAAATGGGACTAAACGGTAAGCATAGTCTCACAAACAAAAAAGAATTTTGCAAATCGGTCATGATTTGACGGAGTTCTGAGGTAACAAACATGAAAAAAAAAAAAAAAAAAAATACAATCGAATCGAGAACCTCCTCCTTTTTTGTAAAGTCTGCTAAAAATACAGGCGAATTAAGAATCTTTTTTTTTTTACTGAGGATAAGCAAGCGTTTGACCACCTGATGTTAAGTGAAGATGTGATCGACGATGTAGCACGCTTGCCTAGAAGATACCTGTTCACTCGCGATTTGAAGACCCCCGGATTGTACTTCACAGGAAACACAAACTCTGGCAGAGAATTCCATTCCTTTGCTGTGCGTATGATAAATGTTGATGCAAAAATTAAATCTACAAAATCCCTTTTTGGTGCAATCTGTTTAAAATAAGTATCACTAATCGTTTACCCAGCATGTTCATTCGTGATAATGTCAGTCTGTG
The DNA here is from genome assembly GCA_954871355.1 of Cabera pusaria. Lineage (NCBI taxonomy): Eukaryota > Metazoa > Arthropoda > Insecta > Lepidoptera > Geometridae > Cabera > Cabera pusaria. The sequence goes on from OX940893.1 coordinate 26,798,514, forward strand.
TGTCCCAAACACTATCGACGCCAATGATGCGGCTTGCTACCGCCCACGCCTGTTCAATCGACTTATAATCAAACATTCGATACAATCTATGTGCATTTCCACTACACACCGAAATTACTTGAAAATTACTTAGATCGAATGCAGATCTTGGTTTTTAGTGGTGCTAACAAAATTGCTGGGTTCGTTTCGGCTGCTAAAATAGATAGGTTACCTCTATACACGTTTGATCTAGAAAGGAGCTGTAGCCTTTTTTTTATGATATATGGTAACAGGACAAGCACGACGCTCGCCTGATGGTAAGCGATAACGTCTACCTATTACAGATACAGTGGTATACAAAATTCTCGACTGCCAGAATGTTGCATGTCACCGCACTGCGCCTGTTACCTTGAGACATAAAGCTATTGAGTCTCACATACCCTGTTATTTAACTGGACACCTTGCCATTTCAACCGAAAAACATTCCTATATCTCGGCTGAAAATTAATCGGCAAAGTGGTGGTACCGCCCCAGGCGGACTAGCAGAAGTCCTACAACTACACGCACGAAGCGTTTTGCTTTGTCCTACATAATACGATCCGCCAAAGAATGGAACTCCTTGCCGGTGTCTGTGTTTCCCGATAGCTACAACCCGGGGGTCTTTAAGTCGCGAGTGAACAGGTATTTACTAGGTAAGCGTGCTACATCGTCGACCGCATTGTCACTTAACATCAGGTGAGATAGTGGTCACACGCTTGCCTATACAGCATAAAAAAAAAAAACTACAAAAAGCCTTTACATAATTATGCAGTTTATCGCAACCATAGAGTATGAATGAATGAATGATAACGCTTAATTATACACATAATAATTATAGATAACAACATGAAAGTTCTTAATCAAGTACAATGGGCGGTCTTATCGCTTAAAGCGATTTCTTCGAGACAACCTTTGAATGGAGTGGAGAGAAACATGTCAAGGGCTGAGTGTACATATTTTGAGATGTTTAATAAACGAATGTTAGAGTAGATGGAGATGTATCTGCGATTGAGATATCCATTATATATCTTATAGACTAGCGTTTGACCACTATCTCGCCTGGTGGTAAGCGATGATGTGGTTGAAGATGGTGAACACGCTAGGCCTAGAATACTCTTGACTCTCAAGGGCTGTGTGCTGCCGGGACACCATAAGGTTACGGCAGCAGATTTTCTGTCTTACGGTGGTAATATATTTTTTGTAGCGAGTCAGGTGGAACATTTATATAATGTAGAACATTTATATAATGCTCCTACCACCTGTGAGTGGTGCGGTACAAATGTCTTAATACAGTTTGAATATCAACACCAATATTATAAATGCGAAAGTCAGTTTGTTTATTTGTTTGTTTGTTTGTTTGTTTGGGACTTCTTCACGGTCAAACGGCTTGACCGATTTGGCTGAAATTTTGTACAAAGATAGTACATAGGGCAGAATAGGATATAGGATACTTTTTTTTTGGCTATCGAGTCAGGGGGTCCAGATATTTTTAATTGAATTTTGTAAATATAAGACTTCTTCTCGAATAAACGGCTTGACCGATTTGCCTGAAATTTTGTGTGAATACATGTCATAGAGTAGAATAGAATATAGGATACTTTTTTTCTGGCTGTCGAGTCAGGGGGTCCAGATATTTTTAATTGAATTTTGTAAATATAATACTTCTTCTCGAATAAACGGCTTGACCGATTTGCCTGAAATTTTGTGTGAATACATGTCATAGGGCAGGAAAGAATATAGGATACTTTTTTTCTGGCTGTCGAGTCAGGGGGTCCGATATTTTTAATTGAATTTTGTAAATATAAGACCTCTTCTCGAATAAACGGCTTGACCGATTTGTCTGACATGTTGTGTAAAGACAGTTCATGGGGCGGAATAGGATATAGAATACTTTTTTTCTGGCTATCGAGTCAGGGGGTCATAGGGCAGAATCGGCAGGGGGTCATAGGGGACAGTTCATAGGGCAGAATAGGATATAGAAAACTTTTTTTCTGGCGATAGCCAGATTTACAAAATTCCGTTAAAAATATTTGGACCCCCTAACTTGATAAAGTTAGGGGGTCCAAATATTTTTAACGGAATTTTGTAAATATAAGACATCTTCTCGAATAAACGGCTTGACCGATTTGCCTGATATGTTGTGTAAAGACAGTTCATAGGGCAGAATAGGATATAGGATACTTTTTTTTGGCTATCGAGTCAGGGGGTCCTATGATATGGGGTGATATGTTGTGTAAAGACAGTTCATAGGGCAGAATAGGATATAGGATACTTTTTTTTGGCTATCGAGTCAGGGGGTCCAGATATTTTTAATTGAATTTTGTAAATATAAGACCTCTTCTCGAATAAACGGCTTTACCGATTTGCCTGACATGTTGTATAAAGACAGTTCATAGGGCAGAATAGGATATAGAAAACTTTTTTTCTGGCTATCAAGTTAGGGGGTCCAAATATTTTTAACGGAATTTTGTAAATATAAGACATCTTCTCGAATAAACGGCTTGACCGATTTGCCTGACATGTTGTGTAAAGACAGTTCATAGGGCAGAATAGGGTATAGAATACTTTTTTTCTGGCTATCGAGTCAGGGGGTCCAAATATTTTTATCGAATTTTGTAAATATAAGACCTCTTCTCGAATAAACGGCTTGACCAATTTGCCTAGCATTTTGTATATAGACAGTTCATAGGGCAGAATAGGATATAGGATACGTTTTTTTGGCTTTCGAGTCTGGGTGTCCAGATTTTTTTTTATTGAATTTTGGGTATGTGTGGCCACTTATCAGCTAAACGGCTTGACCGATACGGCTGAAATTTTCTACATATACAGCTCATATGGCATAAAAGCACATAGGATACTTTTTTTCTGGCAGTCGAGTCCAGGTGTCCAGATTTTTATTATTGAACCTTGTAAATGTGTGGCCAAATTCAGTCAAACGGGTCAACCATTTCAGCTGAAATTTTGTGCACCAACTGTCAATAAGACATAGGATACTTTTTTTTGGCTGGCAATTTCGGGTGTCCATAATTTTATTATGGAATAATTTGTTACCTCTTAGCGGCAATCGTTTTGACCGATTCAGCTCAATTTTTTTACAAATACAGTTAATAGGGTATAGAACGACAAAGGATATTTTTTTTAACAGTTGAGTTTGGGTAACAAATTTTTTTTATTGAATTTTTATACGTGTGACCTCTTCTCTGTTAAACGAGTTGACCGATTGAGCTAAAATTGTACAGAGACAGTCAATAAGACATAGACCAAGAGTAGTCTATTATCCGAGCACATTGGTTACTTTTTTTACAATCGAGTCCGGTCGTCAGTTTTTTATTGTTGAATTTTGTATATGTTTGGCCTCTTTTCGGCCAAAAGACTTGACCGATTCACATGAAATTTTGTACAAAGACATTTAATAGGGCATAAGAGGGCAAATAATACTTTTTTTTCGGCAGTTAAGTGAGGGTGCATATATTTTTTGTTAACTTTACATAGAGTTAACATAATCATAAAAGTTTGACCTTAGGTTCGTCTATAATGACTTAATTAGTGTCTTGATTAGGCCATAAAACTGTCAGGATCATTAGAAGTCATCAAAATTTACGCGCTGGCTTTGCTTGCCTAACGTGTTTATCTGCTTTGTGGGAAGTTTTTCAAAAACTTTCGTGTTTTAACAGCCTTAGGATATTTGGTGTCGACTAAGTAGGTCATAAAACCTGTCAGGGTCATTAAAACACGTATAAATTATTCACGCTCGCTTCGCTCGCGTAGTTATAGCACTCTCTGCGCTCGCGCAAGCATTTGTTGTATCTACTTTATAGGAAATATTTCGTCAACTTTTGAATTTTAATAGCCACATGAATCATAACGAATCACACATTGAAACAGAACAAACCTTCAATAATCATAATGATTGTTAACCTTAAATTAAGTGGATATCAAATTTAACCCTAATGTCATCGGTGTTGACTTAGTAGGTCATAAAAACTGTCGGGGTCATAATAAGTCGTAAAAATTTTTAGCGCTCGCGAAGCTCGCGCAATTATTTATTTTATCTACTTTGAATGTAATATTTCAGAAACTTTTGTATTTTAATAACCACATGCATCAAAACGAATCATACATTGAAACAGAACAACCTTCAATAATCATAATGATTATTAACCTTAAATTAAGTGGATATCAAATTGAACCCTTCTGTCATCGGTGCTGGCTTAGTAGGTCATAAAAACTGTCAGGGTCATAAAAAGTCGTAAAAAATTTTCGCGCTCGCTACGCTCGCGCAAGCATTTATTTTATCAACTTTGTAGGTAATATTTCAGCAACTTTCGCATATTAATAACCACATGCATCAAAAGGAGTCATAAATTAAAACAGTACAACCATTAATAATCATAATGATTATTAACCTTAAAATAAGTGGATATCACGTTTCACTTGAGTGTCATCAGTGTTGACTTAGTAGGTTTTAAAAACTGTAGGCGTCATAAAAAGTCGTAAAAAAATTTCGCGCTCGCTTCGCTCGCGCAGTCATAGCGCTCGCTTCGCTCGCGCAATCATTTATTTCATCTACTTCAAAGGTAATTTTTCAGCAAATTTTGTATTTTAATAGCCACAAGCATCAAAACGAGTCATACATTGAAATAGAACAACCTTCAATAATCATAATGATTATTAACCTTAAAATAAGTGGATATCACGTTTTACCTGAGTGTCATCGGTGTTGACTTAGTAGGTCATAAAAACTGTCAGGGTCATAAAAAGTCGTAAAATTTTTTCGCAGTAATAACGCTATATAAATACGCTATAGCGTATAATAGCGTGTTTCAACAGCCTCATACATTAGACTGACTCAAATACTTGAACAGCAAAACTTGACCTAACCTAACCAAGGTTTACCAAGTAATTATTCATGACTTTAACAATAGACGATATTGAGTTCGACCTAAGAGTCATCTATAGTGAGTTGATTATTAGATTGTAAATTTGTCAGGGTCATAAAAAGTCATAAAAAATGTTCGCTCGCGCAATGATAGCTCTCGCTGCGCTCGCGCAGCTATTCACCTTATTTTCTTTGTAAGAAATGTTTCAGGAACTTTTGTGTTGAGTCAAACATTTAAACAGCACAACTTCGTATACTAACCAAAATGATTAATGACTTTAACAATAGAGGATATTGAGTTCGACTTTAGGGTCATCTATGGTGACTTGGCCTAAGACATCATCGATCTTGACCTCAAAGGTCATAAAGACTCAAATAACGCGGGCGAAGCCGCGGGTAACAGCTAGTTTGTTTATACTTTCAAACTACCAACACTAACAAATAAACATAGTAAACAAGCTGAGACATTCCAAACCGCTCTAAATCTCATCAAATCAAGTCCAGTAGAGATTAGGGTAAACCTACCATTTCATGGCTCACAGCGTCCGTCCGTAAATCTGAGAAACTATGTGCAATACACTAGCAGTCTGGAGAGCACTTAGTACTGTCCTCGAGTTAGGGGAGTGGTTTCGGGTGCGAGAACTAGCGAGAGGATATATTTGTGATTGAAATGTTTGCCACTTTTTATCCGACTTTCCAAAAACGGAGCAGGTTCTCAATTCGTCTGTATGTTTCTTTTTCCTTTTTTTTTGTGTGTATGTTACACGATAACTCCGTCAATTGTGAACCGATTCGAATGGTTCTTTTTGTAGTAGGTAGGGTACGTTTCTGAGGTGGTCCCATTGTGATTTCATCGAGATCTGATAAGTATCTCCAGAGATATGACGATAAACGTCTCATACTTGCTACTGAAACTGACGCGCGGGGCATTGAAGTCGGTTGTTCTAGTTTTTAAACTATCTTAATTATGTATGACTCTTTTTTGAAGTGAAAATTCACGACGTTCGTGACGTAGTATATCGAGTACTGGGTCCATAAATGTATATGGCTTTTTAGGGTTCCGAACCCAAAGGGTACCAACGGAACCCTATTACTGAGACTCCGCTGTCCGTCTGTCTGTCTGTCTGTCTGTCCGTCTGTCACCAGGCTGTATCTCATGAACCGTGATAGTTAGACGGTTGAAATTTTCACAGATGATGAACAAATACTAAGAACAGAACAAAGTTAAAAATTAAAGAAAAGTTTAAAAAAGTTTTTTACGATAGCGCAGCGCCATCTGGCTAGCATCAAAGATGGCGCTATCGTCTTTACCTTAATCTAAATCTCGGAAGCGACTCCAACGATTAAATAAAATTTAGTATACCTTAGGGGGATTTCGGGAGCGATAAATCGATCTAACTAGGAGTCATTTTCAGAAAATGTTGTTTTATTCGTGTTTTCAATCATCAACTTTATTGATAATCAACTTAAATGACTGTCAAATATGATTGATGAACAAATATGACTCTTTCCGACATCTATTGGCGAGTAGAAGTACTGTGTCGGTAAATCAGTTAGTTGCTCTCAATTAAAAAAAAATAGTATTATTATTCGTCAATAGATGTAGGGAAGAGTCATATTTGTCTGTTTAAGTGGCAAAAAAAAAATACCGAACAAAGCTCGGTCAACCAGATATTTAATAATATTAATTACTACAATTACTATTACTACTATTTAATACTATTCTACCTTTATGTTAACGTTTACTTAGTTGGTGTTAAAAGTTCGTTAGAAATTCAATAGATGGCGTTCGGAACCCTCCGTGTGCGGGACAAAAGTCTGACTCGCACTTGGCCAGTTTTATTAAAAAAACCCAGCCTCAATTCTTATGGCCGGTTTCTGAGTACATTTATTGAGAGTTTATCTATTCAATAGCGGTACAATTGAGTTAATAAACTCTTAATAAACCGACCTCAGAAACCAACCATTAGTAAATAACTGAAAAAAAAAATGACAGGCATTTATCATTGGTAATTGCAACTGCCTTTAAAACGTTTCTGGTAGTTAAAATTTAGTGGTGTATATGTAAATATCAATAGGTACTTGCCTTTTCTGTACGTGTTTAACCGCTATTCCCTTATCCCACAGGTCCTTCTCCACACGATCGGCCATACCGGTTTATGCGCTTTTTACCGTCTCGGAAGGCGCGGACGACCCCTCTCTACCAGCTGTGTCCGGAGTGCTCTGGGCTACGTTTACTGCTGCGACAACTGCCAGAATTCTATATATATTTACAAAGAAAACTCAATTGAAAATAATATTGTTTAAAACTTTCGCAAAGCTCCGACTCACATGCAGCGGGAATCAATTTTACCGATCTACGGCAAAGTAGAACCTGTAAGATGTGGAATGACTTGCCCGCCGCAATCTGCCCAGCTAGCTATAGGATGGGATCTTTTAAAAAGGGTATCAAAAACTCCTCAAAGGTTGGCAACGCATCAACAGCACTCAATTTATGGTGTTACAGTTGTCTGTAGGCGACAGTAACCGCTAACCGGCGATCTGTCTGCTTGTTTGCCAACCATAACCATAGAAAAGATAATAATACTATGTATGCCATAACATAAAAAAGAAAACATGTCGTAGTTTTAGTAATATATACGAGATACGAGTTGGTTTTTATTTACGTATCCCCACTGTTGCACCTAAACTACTCATCTGAGTTTCTTAAATGAAAGAAAGAAAGAATAATCATTATATTAACAAATAAATTACAGATAAAAGTATCTATATAGCTAAAACAAAAAAAAATACATATCCACACAACAAAATGAACATATGAATAACGGGGCGCTAAATCAGGCCAATCTTAACAAAAGTTATATAGATTTTTCGGATCATAGACCCTAAAAACCTAGACGCTGATTTTTAGAATGGCCTGAAAGGGGTCGTCTAAAGCTAATAATGTAAGTAAATTCGTATAAATCGTACGTGCTACCAAAAAGTAGCTTACCACTCAGGATCAAGAAAATCTCCCGCCATAGCCTTACGGTGTTCCAGCAGCACAGAGGCTTTGACAGTCGGAGTATTTTAGATCTAGCGTGTTCCTTATCTATGAACCAATCATCACTTACCACCAGGCGAGACAGTGGTCAAACGCTAGCATATCAGATATAAAAGAAAATAAATTTGTGCCATTTAACTGGTAAAAGGTGAAAACAAAAACTATAATAAATAACTAATACTATACTAATATAACTATAAGTATTATAGACACACATTTTATGATAATTCAACCTATGAATAAATAATTTATTTATATTGTTAAACACAATCCAAAATTTCATCGTACCGACGGGACTCGAACCCGCACCCCCCGGATTACACGTCCAGGTGCTCTGCCAATTAAGCCACGGTTCTTACTATGATTAACTTACGTAATAAGTAGTCATATATGGCGCCACCAATGCATAATTGGGTTTACAAATGCAATCCACTAATTTCGTCGTATCGATGGATCGAACCGTGGCTTAATTGGCAGAGCACCTGGACGTGTAATCCGGGGGGTGCGGGTTCGAGTCCCGTCGGTACGATGAAATTTTGGATTGTGTTTAACAATTTACAAAAATATAAAGTGTGTGACACTTCAAAGAAACATAATATTTAATTTATTTATAGTTTGTTAATAATCGGTGATAAAAATGTATAATAGCAAAGGAAATAAAAGCGTGTTATAAAATAAAGTTGATGACGGATTTTAAAGTTTACTACGTACATTTTACGTATTTCTTATCTTGGTAGAGAATATGAGGACATTTTGCAGGGAGCAGCTGCGCTTAAAGTGCCCTCAGCGGCGTTTAGACCTCTGAATTATTTTTCGTGTGTGAACACAGTTTTAAGAATTTTCTATGGGGAAATGCACTTTAAAAAGTTTGTCTTTATTTTGCTGGTAATCTTTTTACAATGTTATACAACGTAAATACTAGCTTTTCTTACGAATTTATTTGAATGTATATTTTTCTATTAAGGTTCTTTAATCAACCTAATACTAAAAGAAGTCGGTGTTTTAAGTTTGACGTGTGTATCTGTGTTTCTGCAGATCTGTCAGTGGCATCGTAGCACCTAAATGGATGAACCGATTTTGATGTTGTTTGATAGATGTCTTAAATCAAGAGTGTTCTTAGCATTAATTCATGAACATCCGACTATGAGTGTTTTTCTAGTCTGATCAATTCGTAATTCGGTATCCTCTTAATTCAACCTTACCTTATTAATTCAATTTTGTAAATTCCTCTTGATATTTTAAAAACATGGTAGCATTGATCTGATACTGGGGCGTCTCCTGTGGATTCTGTAAAAATCTCAACTCCTCACCAACTTACAGCAGATAATATGTCGAGTTTGGGCTCATTGAAATGGTCTAAATGAACAGATTATACATAGATTAGTCGAGGGTGGTTTTATATCCTATAGGCTAGCGTTTGCTCACTATCTTACTTGTTGGTAAGTGATGATGCGGTCATGGATGGAAGCACGCAAGGCCTAGTATGGGAAAAGGCTCCTCATAGACAGCTGCTGGAACACATTCCATATTTTGGCGACAGATTTTCCAACTTGAGGGTGGTAGTTGGCTAGACAGACACAACATAGTGTCCGATCACCATGCTGGGGGTTTTATAACGATCTTTTCGTTCACTAGAAGGCCACTGTATAATGGCACACTGGCGTTCATAAAGAAAAATCGAAAAGATATAAGAAGGCGATAGAAAAATCCTGGTATAAGGCAGGGATTCGAATCCTACACCTCTGGCGCCAAAACCAACCATTCTCCTACTGTGCCGCTGGGTTCTATATCTCTCTGTATTAAATACACCACAAACTATGCCCTAACAAAGAGGCCGTAGTACGTTTAATATACCGTATACATATATAGATCTCAATCTCATGCACTTCCCAAAGCAATGTCTCCTATAATATTACCTGCAGTATCTAGCCCACCGGACAAATCTATCGGTATATTCTCCGCCCAAACAGGTACAAACAATGTATTTAAGCCGGACATTGTATTAAGCTATTGGGAGGATGTGCTACTCCTATTATGTTGCCTCGATTACTTCCTATAACTTGGTAATTTAACTGAAAGCATGGTTCGATAATGCAGTTATAAAATACAATGATGTGAGGGTTTAGAAATTATGTTAGGAGAGACACATTTTCAAGAGTCATTTTTGGAGCAGTTGCTTTAGCGACAAGCAAAGAAATCATTAAAAATCATCAAATTTAAAATATTGTAGGATAAAAGATAACAAAATAAGCACAATTATTGTCTGATATCGTCTGCTTATAAATGATGCTTTGGTTTATCAACCATAGTATATTGTTCAGTAATATCTATCGAACTACATTTTTTTTTTAAATGACTAGCGACCTAGGGTAGAGCATTATATGCCATTTTTTTTGCATTAAGTTGTTGCGTCGAATATGACAACAATCGTTAATCAATCGTCAAGTATGACACATTTTCAACAATCATCGTCATATTTCAAGCAATGTACTTACCGAAATATCACTTAAAACTTCCTCATGAATCACTTTGTCTATTGGTAAAAACCGCATGAAAATCCGTTTAGTATTTTTTAACCGACTTCAAAAAAAGGAGGAGGTTTCTCAATTCGACCGTATATATTTTTTTTTTTTTTTTATGTTTGTTCGCGGATAACTTCGTCGTTTATGAACCGATTTCGATTATTCTTTTTTTTTTCGAAAGGAGATATCCCAAGTGTGGTACCATGTTAATTTTATCGAGGTATGATAAGTATCTCCAGAGATATTGAGATAAACATCTCAAAATTGGTACTGAAAATGAATAGCGCGGCATTGAAGTCGGTTGTTTTTTTAGTTTTTAAACGATATTATTGAATTTATCGCGAACTGACAGACAGATGGTCGCGGCGTGGACTTAGTTTTGTAATGTGTAGTGATAAGCAAGCATTACCAGAATTTTGCTTTCTCTCGCTGCTATCTTCAAACTCCACATCAGTATGATTGTATCTTAGATCGCACAATTACTTAACATAAGGGACAATACCTAGTGGTCAAGTACATACTCATATGTACGCAATTAAAAGGTTCTCGTGATCAGCTGAAGGTGATATCAGGTTTGATATACAGGCTTCTCCAACGAGAAGAAAGATCTCATATGAAAATTGAGGACTGGCTATTATATCAGTTGTAGATATGACTTTTCCACGCGTGAACTGACTCCGCATTACCGATAAATTACCTACGTTTTCTAGCGTCCCAAGGCCCCGAGTAATTAAAAACTGTGTTTTAAAACCGCTGTGAGGTTCGATGGATCCAATTAAAATGTAAATTGGCGTTACCATGGCCGCAGCTCCATCTTACAACGCTGCCTTTCAAAGTTATCGGACGAACTTTCTCTGCCAACGAATGAATAATGTATGCTCTGTCATCTGTTATTTTAAACAGGCAACGTCTTGGCTTTTATTACGTTAGTGTTTTAGTAAAGGATAATGTATGCTAATGGGTTTGAGTATTTGGTGTTTGAGTTTTTGGTTCTATGCATGCGGAATGGAAATAACAAGTTGTGTCTGTGAAGTTTGTGTTTATGTGTGGTAATGGCGAAGTAACGATGTTGTGACTAACTGCAACTGCCAAACTGCTGTAGTGGTGAGTTTTATAGACTGTCGTAATGAGCGTATACTTTTCGACGACAGGCATAAAAGCAGCAGTACTGGTTTGTAAAGAAAAGTATTATAAATTATTATTGCCGTTATATTGACTTGTCTATATTGATAGTAATTTAAAGTTGAACTGTATTTCATTTCATATTGGACATAATTTAATTTTGATTTAATTTCTATTGTAATTATAATGTGGATAACCAATATGACATATATTTGTAACTATAATTTATTTTAAGAGTTTGTTTTATGAAAATATTCATTGATTTCACTGAGACTTTTGATAATATAGGCATTGCCTAAAATATACGCATTTTATTTTATTTATTTTTTATATAATGTACCTTCCTGAATCTCTGCACCAACTTTAAAAAACGAAACGAAAAATTACTAATAATATCAAAAACTACGTTGGGAGTAGTTGTCACTACAATTTACAATAAAATTCAAAATACTTTTTTTGGTTTTAAACCGATCGAATAAAATTAAATAGTACTTACTGGTACTTAGTGTGGTAAAGCATTAATGTACAGAAAGTCAAGTTAAACTACAAAACATATTCGATATAAATCATTACTCCTTTTAAACCGACTTTACAAAAGAGGGGGAGGTTCTCAATTCGTCAGTTTTTTTTTGTTTTCGTATACACGATTAAATTTTTTTTTTAATTTGAAGTTTCTTTTTTTTATAGACTGAAAAATGTTCAATTCAATTTGGTTAGTAACAGTTTTCGTATAAAACTTTATGCTGTAGGTATATTTATATTATACAGTACCGAACCTGTGCTCAGTAGGCATAAAATATTCAGCTAAAAACTCGGTCCGATATCAGTGCCTCGTTTTTACCGTTGTTCGTATTATTGAATTTCGGGGACGACCCCTAAAAGTCGATACGGTATAATCGGAGGGCTGAATTGTGATTTCGAGGACACTTGCCGCAAACCCCTTTCAGGGTTTTTATCTATTTGTTTATTGTACTGCCCTGTTAGGATTCTGGTTTTTAGTATCCCGTTATTGTTATGGCGAATCCTTTTTATGACGGCCTTTATCGTATACGTTTCGTATCAGTGTTATAATGATATGGTACGATGTACTAGAATTTGTTTTGTCTGAGATATTCAAACAGGACTGATGTTGATCGAGCTCAGTGTCGTCCTATAGGAGAGGCCTATGTCCAGCAGAGGACTAATACAGGTTGATAATGATTATGATGAGATATAGGTATGGTTTGTACATGGATTGGAAGTGGTCCATCTTCCTCAGAGTTGAGACTGGACCCGACCCTTGCTGACGGGCTGAGGTGCATCAAGCAGAGGTTCATTATTCCACCCCTTGTTACAGTTCATCGGTATGTTAGCATATGTCAGAAATTCGACTGACACAATTTACCCGCTAGCAAGTGATTACATAATTAGTGCAATATTTAATAGTAAAATTATTTTTTATTTAATTAAAACGATACGATACCCAATTTATACCCAATTAATCTAAAAAAATAATGTATGTCTACGTTTCCTACACAATACTACGCTATTTATGAAAATGCTTCTGAATCATGGCTGGCTACATAAACACTGCCTTATATAAGAAAGATATATTATTTAGCCATAATTCAACGCGCAAGTAAATACCTATTGAAAGACTCGTTCACTTACTTAAAAGAAATGCAATAATACTTCAGATGTAATAAAAGATACGAGACGTGCCAGTTCAAGTTCCTTTTTTGCACAGCAATAAATTACGTCATATTGGAGTAATATAAAAAATGAGCTGCACATTACGTAATAAATACTTCCAAAAAAGTACAGCAGCAAGTAAGTTCAAAACTAGCATGCAACGCCGCGGTGTCGGGCCGCATGGCATGCAACGCGCGTGCTTCGAACAAACTCGATAACGCGTCTACGAAACTCACAGACTCAATTTCAACCGGAACACGATTACTTGGCGCCGTACAAGAGTTGAATCGCAGATGCGACGATTGTATCAAATTGTAGGTAGTTTCCATTTTGTTGCTCTCCTGGTTTGTACGTAGTTTCAGATGTGATTCCGTTACCTGTGTCTGCGGATCCGTGATTATGATTTTAGGTAATATATACACCAGAACAACTTTACTAGGTACTTTCAAAACTCAAATAGAATACTTAAGGTAAGAGGCGCGTTTCCATCAAATGTTTCATCGATTAACTTTCCTTCAACACATGAAATGGGAATTTTCAAATCGAGAGGGAATAGGTACTTAATGATCCTACATCGTCACTTAACCTCGGGTTACATTGCAGCCAAACGTTTGCTTAGTCGTATATAATAAGCAGGCCAAGTGCAAGTCGGACTCGCACTCATAGGGTACCGTACCACACTACAGTATTTTATAAGATCGAGCAAAAAATACCACTATCATTTTTCGCCAGCAAAAATTAATAATTAATAAACATTATATTTTTTATAACGCCATCTAACGTGTAATAAAGGTGTTAGGGATCGACATTTCAATATAACGACATCTATGGGACGTTTACCTAACTAAGCGTCCATAGATGGCGTGAAATGCCGAAAAAAACACGTTTCTTGTATAGGGGACCCTCTATTATTTTTAACTTTATTCTGTTTTTAGTATTTGTTGTTATAGCGGCAACAGAAATACATCATCTGTGAAAATTTGAACTGTCTAACTATCACGGTTCATGAGATACAGCCTGGTGACAGACGGACAGACAGACAGACAGACAAACAGATAGACAGACAGACAGACAGACAGACAGACGGACAGCGGAGTCTTAGTAATAGGGTCCCGTTTTACCTTTTGGGTACGGAACCCTAAAAACAACGTGACTTTATTGAGTAAGGCTAGAAAAAAAAATGTCGTGAGAAGGTGGATGTTTCCTAACTAACCGTTACAATAACATGTTTTTGGTACGTCAAACAAATCTCGAATCAGCAGCATTAAAGCTTCTGATAAGGTCTTTATAACATTCAAGGAATTATTGACAGGTGGAACTCTAATGGCCTGAAGAGTGCATAATTGACGGAACGAAGCGGAGTTTTTTTCGTTTTATCTTGGACAAAAATGCTTTCGGATGACTGGAGGTCCAGATGTCTGAGTTCTCCTCTCTACAAGTCGCATTTCTCAAACGATTAAATTTTATGAGCAGGTTCGGTACTTATGATATTTGAGTTTTTAAATGGCGAAAATATAAGGGATTAAAAAGGTTAAAAAAAAATTTTTGCCATTTCAGAAATCGTCCAAATATCCCACAACACCTTTTTGTTAACCTTATTAAGACGCAACTTTTTTGTCCTAAAAACTTTATAATCCAATAAACTTCAACGGGTCAGGGGTGTGTTATTCAGGGTTCCCTATTGTTTCGCATAACATTTTTTTAATAATATACTCTAGCATAATGTTGTTTCTCCTAATATATTTAAGCATACATTAATTTGGCATAAAGTAATTCCGCATATTTTTCTTGACATAATTACTGTGAGCATAAGCATTTGTGGCATAATATTCTAAAGAATGATAATAAACGCATAACTATATTTCGGCATAATTGTTTGGGCATAATTATTTTTGTTATATTATTATAGCATAATTATTGAATAGACCTTTTTAAAAAATGTATCTCCTCACGACTTATCTAGCTAGTAGACCGATTTTGTTTAAATATTGCTCTGGTATACCTAATATAATGGAATAGGACATATAATATTTTTAACGCAGACAAAGTTAAGAGGCTCAGCTTGTAGATTTACGAAAAAATATCATAAAATTAATAAAAAGTTTGTTGCATGTGTTAAGCACGTCAAGATGCGCATAATAAGTGTAAATGTTGACTTATAACTACATAACCAAATTATAAACATAATCATGAGTTGATATCTAATCAAATGCAGAACCAAAACCATGAGATAGATGCACTTCTAAAAAAGGTAAGTTATGTTAATTTAATGTTTGCGTTAGGTCAAATAACTTTCAGTTTTAAAATAAAAATAATCGCGGCGTAGGGGTGGCCTAAGGGCCACCCCCGCCGAACTTTAACCTATTGTCCCAGCCTAGTACCAAACATTTGGTTGGAATTAATAACTTTATGTAACCTACAATTTAATAAATTTAATTTGGCTACGGACTTAAAATTCATATATTAATAAATATTAATTTAAAAACTTGGAACTACGAACTTTTTTTTTGACCCAAACAACTCTTACCTAAACATGACATACTTAACTAAACATGTCTTACCTTAATTCTGACATTGGAGGTGTTAAATTATTTTTATTATGTACTTTTATAATATGTACTATAGTCGTTTCTTTAGAAATTAATAAATGTGTAATTAAGTAAACTTTGTTTATTTTAATTGGAATAATTCAGCATAAAATATGAGGATACATTTAATTATGACTTCATTTATTATGTCTAAAACTATTAGGCCAGTAAAAATTATGCCCTATAATTTTATGCGAATCAAAATTAGGCCGAAACAACATAGCCTACTTGAAAGTTATGCTTGTTCATACAATATTCCAAAAGAAATTATGCGTCACCCGTTATGCCTAAGTAAATTAGGAATAAAAAATTATGCGTAGCAAAGGGATCCCGTTATTCAGTTGTATCAACCGACTTAAAAAAAGAAGGAGGTTCTCAATTCGTCTGAATGTTTTTTATGTATGTTACGCGATTACTTCGTTAATTGTGAACCGATTCCAATAAATGCTTTTTTTATCGGTAGGGTACGTTTCCGAGGTGGTCCCATTGTAACTTTATCGAGTTCTGATTAGGACCTCCAGAGATATGACGATAAACGTCTCGAACTTGCTACTGAAATTGACTCGCGGGGCATGGAAGTCGGTTGTTTTAGTTTTAAACTATCACTATGTGAGGCGAAAACTGACTCGTGAGGTGTATAACTCATAGAGCCAATAGAAGGTACATTATATACTAATATTTAGAAAACCAATGTTATCGACATAGCTCAAAAGATTAGCAAGCTGAAGTGACAGTGGACTGGTCACGTCTGTTGTAGAACCGATAACCGTTGGGGTAGATCTAGAGTGGAGACCGCGGCTCGGCAAACGTAGTGTAGAACGCCCTCCAGCTAGTTGGAGCGATGATATACGCAAGCTGGCTGGCAGCGCTTGGAAACGAATAGCTGAAGATCGAGCCCAGTGGCGTGCCATAGGAGAGGCCTATGTCCAGCAGTGGACGGAAATTAGCTGATTATGATGATGGTGATGATAATAATATCAACCATTAATAGTTAAATATAGATTAAAAATATTATATATTTAAAATCGGGACTTTAACGTGACTTACGCGATGTCGATATAGCGATCGACATATGTTTCGGCCTCATCCGGAGGCCTTCTTCAGGATCTCAAGTTTAAAATGAACGTAAGTTTTTATAATAAAACATTACTTGTTAATTGTTTATATTTAATTCGCCATTCAATCATTGCCTTATTCAAATAACAGCCAAAGCTGTGACATTATTGGTCTATCCCATATTCAGCAGCAATGCTATTTCGCACATTAACCACCGTCGCCGGGTAATTATCGACGTATTTTGGATGCGTTGAATTATCTGATGATTTCAGTCAGTACTGATAAGAGGAAAAGTATTTTTAAGTTGCTGCAGAGCAAACCAAAGAGAAAAACATTCATTCATGTCAAGCTTTTAGGCTTGTAGTCTAAGTGAAGGGGGGAAGAAATGGTGTAAAACTGATATAAGAAAAAGATAGAGTAAGAAATAAAGTAAAATTTACATTTCTCTAGGATTGTCCGCAATATTTATTAGAAAGTCAGTATTAAGCTAACTTAATTCCTAACCTTTTTTTATTCATCAAAGTCAAGCGTTTTCCCACTACAGATGTTTAGTGACGATGTGGTCGATGATGTAGCACGCTTGGCTAGAAGATAACTATTCACTCGCGACTTGAGAATTTATTATAGGTATATTTATATAGGTGATAAGAGCATATTATATCGATGTTCCGCCTAACTTACTACCAAAAAGTAGCTAACTACCATCAAGCAGAAAATCTGCCGCCATAACCTTACAGTGTTCCGGCAGCACACAGCCTTTGCGAGTCAGAGTATTCTAGGTCATCTTCGACCACATCATCGCTTCCTACTAGATGAGATAGTGGTCAAACGCTAGCCTATAATACATAAAGAAAAACATTTATTAAAGCTAATTCCACTTTTCTCATCACATATACCAATGTAACCCGTTACATACCTGTCCACGAGTACCGGTGGCGAATAGTTAACCATAGCCATTGTGCAGTTATTGACCGCTCGTAACCGGAAGTTAGGATGTTATTGATGACAATTATTTGCAGTTATTCCGGTTTAGAATTTAGAATACCTAGTGTAAAGATAAATTTAAATTAAGTACATTTCAGTAGCTGTTACACGGCTTACCTTTACGGCTAATGCGAAAGGAATATGCTACAAATTACTAATAGTTTTAACTCTGTTCAATGAATACTTTCGTATTTAATGCACTATAGGTAATTCTGATAAATTTAATTATCGGTGATATTTATTAAATTAAATATATCAGGTAGACATTTATGTCCTAAGAATCGAGTAACTCCTTTTTTAGGGTTCTGTACTCAAAGGTTACCAGTGGAATCCTATTACTGAGACTTCTCTGTCCATCTGTCCGTCTATCAGAATGCTGTATCTTCTAAACCAATTATGGTTTACGGAAACGGTTACGGAACCCTAAAAAGGAGATACTAAACTACCTATTAAAGTAGAAACTTGATATTTCACAATGTATGTATAACTATGACCGCTCTAACAATAAATACTAAATACAGAATAAAAATAAAAATTAAAGGGGGTCCCCCAAGTAAGAAACCTATTGCGTCGCCACACCGAGAAAGAGCAACAAAATTTGTGGGACAAGTCCTCTGCCTGCAAACACACAAAAGCCGCTCTGCCTAAGTTGGGTAGTAAAATGACCAACGGACTGCTTAAACTACAACGGCAAGACCTTCGTCTCATAGTAGGCCTTATCACAGGACACTGCAATTTAAACTATCATCTACATAAAAAAGGGGCCACGGACAGTCCTCTATGTAGAGGATGCTTGCAAGAGAACGAGACTTTGGAACATGTCATGTTCCAGTGCACAGTCCTTGAAAATATAAGGGTCACGGTTGGGTTGCACGACCGTGGCATGGATGCAGGGCACCAGCACCTGCCACAACAACAACAATTACTACCACCCTCATTGTCAACATCATCACTGCCTGTCGCTCTTGGCACAGCTACACATACACACTTACCATTTTCCATTATGTCATCTGCTTCGCCATCATCAACAACATCATCAACACCATCACCATCTACTTCACTAGGAGCGCTATGCCAGCGACCCCGGGCCTACCTTCGCTTCATAAAAGAGCTGGGTTGGCTTGGTTAGTCGCTGTCAGGGGGGAATGCACAATACACCCCAAGCGGGACGTCAGTGCAGGACGCATCGCCCCCTCCTCAAATTAGAATTAGAATTAGGGGGTCCCCATACAATAAACGTGATTTTTACGCGTCTTTTGTTCAATATTATGAACTGTAATAGATAGAGACTTGAAATTTGCTCAAAGTATGTATTACTAAGGCTGATATGAAAACAAATTAAAAATTAAAGGGGTCTTTGTACAAGAAACGTGTTTTTTTTGACAAATTTTATTCTATATTATCAAATATTGTAGCTACGGTGAAACATATATTACAATAATGATACAACTGTTAAAAAAACAAGGAACTAATTAATAATGGAAGGAACTAATACTAATTCGAACCAACATTAATTCCCATAATTCACTTCACCCAAGCTAATAAACCCATAAACTTGAATAGTGAATGTCTTAATAGTTACTTGGCAAGCTTTGTTATTCGGGAATGCTTGGATTTCTGTAATCTGGGACACACTGTTCTCTAATTGTGACCCTAATTGCCCCGTACCCTTCTTTTGGTATAGCTGTGGGACATATGGTCACAGATATGGTGAACACGGTTAAGGTTACGGTTACGGTTACGGCAGGTACGTTTGGGTTTTTGTCTGAATTCTTATTATGCCGTTTAAGGGTTAACCTTTGAGCTGGTAACAGATTTCGTAGATATTTTTGTGAGCCCTGCGTTGACGAAATTAAAAATGAATTTAACGCAATCATTTCAATAGCAATCTTTCATTTTCTACTTCAAGACAAACATATTAGATAAAAATTTCGTTGCAATATAAATATTTGGTAAGCTCGTTTGTATATACTCTATAAAAAAACAGACAAATAATAAATAATTGTGTGGCTTAAAGCTATCCTGCAGTAAAAAATAAAATGATAAATAAGTGCGTCTTAACCGTACTTTCAATTACCAATGGTAACGAATTAAATTTTGGTCGTGGATCCTGTTTTTGGTTTTTGGAGTGGAAGATTGTGGTATCGTGTAATAGGGTATTACACCCATTATTGAAAAGTGTGTTAATTAGATTTTATAGTGCTAATGAACCACTAAAAAATTCACAAAATGTTAAGTGCCATAAAAACGCATTTAAATTTTACATTTTCATATTTCACGCGTAATTTGACTAAAACGCTAGACGCAGTGGACGCCATATGGTTTTGTGGTCATGACGTCAGTTGGTTGTGTAAACAAACGCAATGATATGATAGTTGACAGTTGACAGTTCTAAGTTTACATAGCCATCTGACCTAATGACATGGCGATTACTATATAATGGGATTATGAAACAAATTAAAAAAGCTAAAACCGTTGAATTGAATTTTAAAATGTCGTTTGCTATTTCTTTAACTAAAACCAGGCCTCCCTCACTCGCCCTGCACATAGCTATTGCGCTTAATACCTAAACTTTTAAGCAACGCCGGCGGTACTATCTGCCAGTCGGTTGTCACTGCTACCGCGCGCGCAACGTATATTATTATTCAAATGACGGGATAACTGCGCATTCGTATTCGTTTTTCATAGTCATTTTGCGGGTTTGACAAAAAAGAAGTATAATATTTTTCATTTTTTTATGTAACGATACTATAATGACAAGACGGCGTAAAATTCACATTTTCGACTTCAAATTCGACTCTTAGGCTGAGTTGCACCATCTTACTTTAACTATAACAAACGTCAGCCATCTTACTTTAACTATAACAAACGTCAAAATTTTGTCAAACTCCATATAATATCACCGGTTAATAGTTATAGTTACGGTCAAAGTAAGATGGTGCAACTCTGCCTTAGTTAGGAATTTTGATGTCATCTTGTGAGATAAATAAAAAGAACTTATAAACTTTTTTTTTATTTCATTGAGCAACCCTTTACTGTTTGGGGGGCGCGCCGGTACATCGTGCGCTGAACGAAGTAATAACAACGCTAGGTTGAGAGCGCCTTAGACACATTTTTGCTTGTATTGTCTGAAATAAACGTTGGTATTGTGTTTTTTTAGGGGAGTGAAATATCTGTTACGTAGTAACTATTATATAATCTGTGCTAAAACTACGTTTCCCGACTGGTTTTTGACTATGCTATCTCAATAATATATTTTTAGAAATTTCTCATTTAAAGTAAAATACCCTATTGTAGTAACTGAATAAAAATAAAATAGAGCGCAACGCAATTAAACACACATTCGTATATAACTACTTTTAAATTATATCAAATTTCGTAGCTATATTCCACATAGCTGAAACTGCAACACTAAATCTAGCAGTGGTAACCACCGGCGCCCAGCTTCGTACGCTTTTAATATACCAAAGTAGATCCGTCTGCTGCAATATTTTTGAATTTGTTACCGCCGTTCCGGTTTTGCATATGAATGTAGGATGGTCAGTTGGGAATTC
This sequence comes from Cabera pusaria, assembly GCA_954871355.1. Taxonomy (NCBI): domain Eukaryota; kingdom Metazoa; phylum Arthropoda; class Insecta; order Lepidoptera; family Geometridae; genus Cabera; species Cabera pusaria. The sequence goes on from OX940893.1 coordinate 26,819,951, forward strand.
ATGCAAAATGTCCAGCGGGCGTTAATAGAGGATATTCTTCTGGTATAATTTTCGAGACTAATTTAGGAGTGAAATACGAGTTTGGTAGCGCTTTGTTTTATGTCTTTGTTCTTGGATTATGTTGGAATTATGTCGGAGTTGCTTTAATTTCACAGAATATAAGAAAATACTTATAGTATGAACGAAAGATTTTGATCAAAGTTGATTGGATGCATTTTTAACGCTGCAAAACGGTATCACATGATATAAATCTACCATTTTATTATTATTATCTGCATTATTTGCAGGTTAACATATTTACACGTGTGTAACATACTCAAGAAGAAGTACGATTATATAGTAAATACAATAATGGAATGTAAACAAGTAACAAAATTACAATTTTGAATAAACACCCACGACAATGTCCTTTAGAAAATTAACGTCATAACATCTATCTAAGAACCACCACTGATTAAATACGAACCGTTTAAAGATAAAATCGAACTAGTTTTGGAGAAAAATGGCAACATGGATTTGCACAAACAAATGTTTACTGCAGTGCCCCCTGGTGAGTTGAAACCGTAACACTTATTTCAGAACATGCACCAATCAAACACGAACCCATAACTGAAAACTGCATCAAAATCGGAATAGTCGTTTTGAAGAAAAATGGCAACATTGATTTGCGCTAACAAATGATTACTGCAGCGCCCCCTGGTGAGTTGACACCGTAACACCTATCTAAAAACATGCACCAATTACACTCGAACCCATAATTGAAAACTGCATCAAATCGGACTAGTGGTTTTGGAGAAAAATGGCAACATGAATTTTTGCACACACAAACAAACAAACAAATATTCTCTCACCCCAAACGCATATACAGTCTCCGTTCCGTCGTGGGTAATAAATAAAATGAAATAACTGCAACTGCTAATAAAGTCGTGGAATGTAGGCCTACACGTCAGAAATGAAAATATAAAAATAAAATATGCGTGTTGTTACGGTGTACAACGCCATCTATCAAATTCGTTAGCAACTTACTTGAACCGACTTTACCGGAATGTGACGAACGAACATGAAGGTGTGTATAGACTATGTAACATGGTATATAACTTGTGTTTTATACCCCGTCCATATTATGTAACCTTAAAATGTTGAATAAAAATTCAACATTTATTTATATAAAAATACTGTACACATTAGAATAACAATGTTATATAACCATTCTTCAAAGCTAGTGAGTATACGTGCCTAATATTACATTGTTTTACATTTTAATAACATGTTTTATAACATTCCGTATCCACATTGTCTGAAACATGTTATGTCACAATGTTGTATAACATGTTGCATAGTCTGGGGCCTTATTCAGTATGACCATTCTAAAGTCTTACCGTGCCGTGTTACGTTATCTCCGCGTTATGGTATTCTCTATGCCAATTAAAACGCGGTAGGTAAGCTTATGAGCGCGTTTTGAGCTGTCAAAATATCGTGACATACGAGGACGTGTAACGCGCGCGTTTTGTATAATTTACGTATCGTGTGGCATACAGAATACAATTTTTCAATAACGTGACGTGGCGCGTTAAGGAACGCGTAATCTCATTGGTCATACTGAATAAGGCCCCAGTACGCACCTTTACTTACCCGAGCTTCCGTTTCACTACTCATGTGCCCGAGCGTTACAGCTCAGTCTCATTCCCTACCCACAAAATAAAGTGACCGGCGCGCCTAAAGCAGTTTTCACTGCAACAATGTAATCTTCTATTATAAAAGCATTTCTTAGCATTTTCTAAAAATTAAGAAGATTATGCAGCCGTGATTATACATTCGTGTTAATACATCTTAAAACGAAATACTCATACGAATGTAATCTGTTTACAGATTAAAATAATTTGATTAACATTTTTTAATTTTGTGTTTCAAACTGTTTACCTAAATTTGCAATTTACCGTTTCGTTTTCTTATTAAATTTCTTTTTGTTACGAATCCGGGTCAAACATAAGGGTTTGTTGTGTAAACATCGCATCACCAAGGGAGTGCCTTCCCTAAATTATTGGCCTCAGGGTGAAAACCCTACATACTTAGCATATAGAGGGATAATAGCACACCTGCCTTAGGAAATATGAAAGGGTTGGAATAAATGAATAAAATTGTTCTTTTACTTAATAATTTTATATATCACCAAACGGTATATATTTGGCATTTTATTTTTACCCACGACGGAACGGAGGCTGTATATGCGTTTGGGGTGAGAGGATGTTTGTTTGTTTGTTTGTGTGTGCAAATCCATGTTGCCATATTTCTTCAAAACTACTCGTCCGAGTTTGATGCAGTTTTTAATCGACTTCAAAAAAAAGAGGAAGTTTCTCAATTCGACCGTATATATTTATTTTTTTTATGTTTGTTCGCGGATAACTTCGTCGTTTTGAACCGATTTTGATTATTCTTTTTTTGTTCGAAAGGAGATATCTCAAGTATGGTACCATGGTAATTTTATCGAGGTCTGATAAGTATCTCCAGAGATATTGGGATAAAAATCTCAAAATTGGTACTGAAAATGAATAGCGCGGCATTGAAGTCGGTTCTTTTTTTGTTTTTAAACGATATTATCAGTTATGGGTTCGGGTGTAATCGGTGCATGTTTTTAGATAGGTATTACGGTGTTAACTTACCAGGGGACGCTGCAGTAATCATTTGTTTGTGCAGATCCGTGTTGCAATTTTGTTTCTCCAAAACTAGTTCGATTTTGTCTTTAAACTGTTCGTAATTAATCAATGGTGGTTCTTAGATAGATGTTACGATGTTAATTTTCTAAAGGACATTAAGGGGGTGTTTATTCAAAAATTTTATTTTGTTACTTGTTTCAGTATAAAAGTATCGAGAAAAGCTTCGTAGCCAAATGAAGCCACGGCAATATTATCAACGTCAATATTACAAATGCAGAAGTCAGTTTGTATGTTTGTTTGAGACTTTTTCGCGGTCAAACGGCTGGACCGATTTAGCTAGATTATGCACAGAGATAGCCAGTATTATAGATTAGGCCATAAAATACTTTTAACGCGGGTAAAACCGCGGGGCACAGCTCGTAGATAATATTCAGGCCTTTAAGCTTAATCCCATCCATTGTGAAGAAAACGTCTAGTTAATGTTTCGTTTAAAGCAAGAAACCCAGTTTGTCGAATTACGCTTGAACAATTAAACTAATGTCTAAGATCCATAGTATTTTAACCGACCTCATAACAGGATGAAGATTTTTATTGAATGTTCGGGCATAACTCCATCTTAGGTACAACGGATTTTCAAATTTCTTGTATTAAATGAAAGAATGTTGATATTTTGAAAGAAGAAATCTATTCTGAAAAAGTCCCGCTGCAATTTTGTAATGATCCGATAAGTATCTTCAGAGATATAACGAGGAGATAAACTCAAACTTGGCAATATGTTTTTAAGACTTTAAAATGACCCATTAGGCCATCACGTGATTTTCGCTGATACCACGGATAATCATAATACCATATTTTTAAAACTTTGTAAAGTAGTTCTGCCATGATAAGAGTGAAACAGGTTAAGCTAAATAAAACAGTTTAAAAATAGATAAATTACTCAGCATAAGTAGCATAGATTACTCTTCTATACTAATATTATAAAGAGAGAACATTTGTATTTTTGTATGTTTGTAATGATTTGGCTCAAAAACTACTGAACCGATTTAAAAAAATCTTTCACTAATACATGGAATGAACTTTCGGAATGAAAATAGGCTATATATTATCCCGTTTAAATCATAGGTACATTCGTGGAGACCTAATTTGCAACCTAAATCGGCAAAAAAACGGTGGAAAAAACACGTTTCTTACGAACGCTGCTCAATTGAAAATAGATAGAAGAATATTTTCTATGCAAGAGTTGTACAACTTAATAAGACCTACAAAAAAGTCCACAACAGCATATGTCTATCTCTTAAGGTTGACTCACAGTAACCATTTTAATCTTAAAATTTTTGTTAAAAAATATTACATAACTTCCAAGGCTATTTTCAAGTATATAGTATTAATCCTTATACAAATAATTACGTTAATTAGCTTGGCCACATATTATTGATTAAAATTGTCCCTTACAGTACATAATTCAAATGAAAACTCTAGAAGATATCACGAATTTCACATACACGCATCGCAAAATTAATACAATATTTGCAGTGAAACCACAGATTAGGTCATAGTTACTACGAAAATATTATTATAAGCTTAGCTATGCTGTAGATCCCCATCGATCACAATCAATTTGAAGTCAATATAGTATAATAATATTATTATTTGTATAAAATAATATTCATCTATTTATATAATAATATAATATTTTAAACCACCCGACTGATCTATGTATAATCTTTTCATTAAAAGCATTCCAATGACTCTAAACACGACATTTAAAATCTGAGCTATAAGTTGGTGAGGATTTGAGTATTCTGTAGAGTCCAGGAGATGTCCCAGCATCAGGTCAATGTTCCATGTTCTTACAATATCGTTGAAGAAGATTTTCGAATTGATCAGACCTATGAAAGTTTATTTCGTAGCGCAATTAATTAGAAAACAAGCTCATAGTTTTATAACGATTAAAGGATTTTCCTGAATCAAAGCTAAGAACACTCTCGATAAAGACATCTATCAAACAAAAAAAAACGATCAATAATCAAAACAAAATCAGTTCATCCGGTTAGGTGCTAAGATGCTACAAACAGACACACAGATACACACGTAAAGCGTATATTACCTCTAATTTTTGCGTCGGGGAACGCCGTAAGGTTAAGGCGGCAGATGTTCTCCTTGGTGGTAAGCTACTTTTTGGTAGATTTAATGATCCCACTACCACTGTACGAAAACTCATGATTCATGAATGCACATAAAACTTTCATTGGTATAGTTGTTTATATAGTTAGGATTAGAAGCAACGACCGTCGGGTCAGAATCAGGGTAACTATCCTTTACGCCAAAGGGCCGTCCAATATCACTACGTAAGTATAATAAAACTAAGTCCATCACTGCGTCTGTCTGTCTGTTCGCAATAATCTCAATAGCTACTGAACGGATTATCCTGCGGTTTTCACCAATACCCAGAGAGTTTATGAGGAAGGTTTAGGTGCATAATTCGTTAAGGTTTTGTGTAAAGTGATTGAAATATGACGATGATTGTTAAATATGTTCATATTTTATATTCGATGCAACAAACTGGTGCAATTTTTGTAGGCATATATGTTCTACCCGTGCGAAGCCGGGGCGGGCTGCTAGTAGATAATAAATTCGTCTCAATATCAAAGAAAGTACTATTCAATTCCAATTTCAAAAATTCTTTTTTCGTTTGAGGTGTCATGCCTCCCGATTAGTCCCATTAAAATTTTATCAATGTATGACAATTATCTCCGGAGATATAGAGATAAACACTTCAAACAAATAACATACCTTGACGACATGATACTACTGGCTTATTTGACTATCGCGGCATGTGAAGTCGGTTTTTTTTTCGTTTTGTAATTGATCTTATATTATCTTTATTACTTTTCCCTAAAACTTTACCAACACAACCAACATCTCAAAAGATATCATGTCAAATCACAGTAATAAATGTTGGCCACGGGTTGAACAACAGCATTAGCAGTACAAATAAATTCCATGGCCACTTTTCATTTCTTTCATCCAATCTCGAATAATTCTCAGCGATGCTCAAAGCTACACTCCAATAAAATTATTTCCAATTGAGCGCGGTCAGTCACAGGATGCCAGAAAGCCCAAGGAATGTTACAGACTAAAAAATGCGAAACAAAGATTATTAAAAAAGCGAAGCTACACGTCCAATAACGGTGCCATTCGAACACAAGGAAATTAAAACGTCTAGTCTCTGTTTGTTTTTCTTGAATGGAAATAATAGTTTTGTTATTGCCTTTATTAAGTACTGCCTCTAGGCATTTCGTTAATTTTGTGTTTTTGATTATTCCATTTGTTTTATTATTTAGATCTATACATATCTACATGTAATGGATATAGGGAAGGGAGCACAAATACCACTTTAGTGCTCCCAGCCAACCGCACCTGCCCGTGGTGCATTCTGCTGACCAACAAACTACCAAAAAATGGCGGTATAACCATTTCAAAATTATGGCGTAACTAAATACAGGCTGGTGACGGGCAGCAGCGTCACCGGTGCGAGGAGCTACGTCCTGCGATCGATAACCCGCCTGCCCAGCGTGGCGATTAGGGCATATCCCTCCCAATGAGTCTAAGGTCAGGCTCAGTGGCGTATCTTGGAAGAGGCCTACGTCCAGCAGTGGACTGACACAGGCTGATTATGATGCTGATGATACATACATCATTAAGATAGGTACGTAGTACTTATATATAGATCTATAATCTATATATAGTTAGAAGTATAAGGCTTCAAGAGGTGCATAATGTATAAACATAGATTCCTAAAATCAGGATTTTTGTTCTATATATACACCATCTAATTTCATTTTCAATATGTTATTTTTTAACCATCACTAATATTATAAATTGCGAATGTTATTTTGTATATTTGTTTGTTTGCTCGTGTCATTTTCACCGTCAAACGTCTAGACCGATTTGGCTAAAAGTCTGCATAGTTTTAGCCAATATATAAGAAAAAGACATTGAATACTTTTAATCGCCACCAAAGCCGCGAATCTCAGCTAGTTTATAATATAGCAAACCATTCAACGGTCATTTTACAACCCGCCTTACAACTAAGTATTTCAGAAAAGAAATCACGTTAACATTATTTTCACAAAGAAAAATTCACAAAGTAAATGCACAGGCAAAACAATCTCAGACTTCTTATCATTAAAATTGGTTTACCGAGAGAAAAAAGAATGTGCAAAGTTTTTGTTTTTAAATAAACATTAAAAAGTTACCGCGGTACAGACTAAGAACCACCACGGTTGGGTTTTGAATTAAGTGGTCCTGCCTGAAGTATGAATAATTTAAGATCATTTATAAAACTAATAAAACCGACTTCAAATACCGCAACAGTAATTTTTAATACTAAGTTTTAGGTGTTTATCTCCACATATCTCCAGATACTCATCAGATCTCAATAAGTGATAGAATATATCGGAAAGTAAACTCTCTCAAACAAATCATAATTTTCCAAATCAGTTACTGCTAGTAATGACAAAAATAAAAAATTAAAAGAACCGACTTCAAAGGCCGCGCTATTAATTTTCAGTAACAGGTTTGAGGTGTTTATTTCCATATCTCTGGAGATATAAGATCTCGTTGAAATTACAATGGTTGTTATCTCCTTTACAACAAAAAAATAATCATCAAAATAGGTTCATAAATGACGAAGTTGTCCGCGAACAAACATATATATATATATATACTAGAAGTACCCCGCGGCTTAGCCCGCGTTAAAAACTTCTTTTATTTACTTAAAACTTTTCTCTGTAAAACGATTCTAGCATTAAATACATAAAATAAGAATTAGCCAAATCGGTTCACCCGTTTTCATGTTATCGTGTGACTAAGGCAATTCGGGATTCATATTTATAAAAACCGAAATACCCAAATTTTCAGACCTTGTTACCTACCCCATTTCAAAAAATCCTACAACACGTACTTTATCTCATCTTATTTCGCCATACAAACTTTGAATCCCCGTTCAGTATCCGGGAGGAATTTTTAGAAAATCCCTTCTGAGCTGATACCGACGTCATAATAACTATCTGCATTCTAAATTTCAGCGCAATCCGAAACAATATTGATTTTTTGACTTTGTTACCCCAGTTTATCCTCTTAGGGTGGCATTTTGAAAAAGTCTGAAACTCGTATTTACGTACTTATTTACTTAGAAGTACTTGTGTGAAATATCGAATAAAATGAATATCCAAACTTTGTACCCCATGAAGAGTGAAATTTGAAAAATTCTTTTTTAGCGGATACCTAAGTCAAAATAACTATCTGCATGCCAAATTTCAGCGCAATCCGAAACAATATTGATTTCAGACTTTGTTACCCCACTTCACCCTTTTAGGGGTGGAATTTCGAAAGAGCCTGAAACACGTATTTACTTACTTAAGTACTTGTGTGAAGTTTCGAATAGAAAAGACTATCTAATGTTGTTTCTCCATACAAACTTTGTACCCCCATTTCATCCCCTTAAGGGGTGAATTTTGAAAAATCCTTTCTTAGTACACCCCTACGTACTAAGACAAATATACCCTCTAAATTTTAAGTCTCTACGACCAGCGGTTTAGGCTGTGCGGTGTCTGTCAGTGAGCCAGTCAGTCAGTCAGTATGTCAGGACAAAGATTCTTATAGTATTAGATATATATATATTGTAGGAGAAGCGAAGCGACCTAGGACGTGAAACCTATATAAGCCAGCGCATCTCCGTGCCTCGTCCACTTTGCTGCCAGCCGTTGCGACGAACGTTACTCTGCCCTTTTACTACCCCATTTATTTAATTATTTTGTTGTGTTAATTTGTTAATTGTTTTAAATCATTATTTTGGTCCAGTAAAATTGTAAATTGTTTATTCTGTTATTTTTTTTATTATAAATCTGATCAGGTTTACAAGATCAGTGGGATAGGATCCATTTGGGTTCTATCTCAACTGCCCACTGTTTCCTTTTGTCTATTTGATTAGAACAACAAAATTGTTTTTGATCAAAACTAAATAACTTCTCAAAAACAATAAAAATATGTCAGACCGCGAACGTCGTCGCAGCCGTCACGGCAGTCGCGAACAGCGAACTAATAGACGACGAGATCGTACTCCAGATGGTGCATTACGGAGCACAATGGAAGCGATCTTGTCTCGACTTACAGTATTAGAAGAACGATCTGCAGCACGGCCTACCCGCTCTTCCGAGCGGCGTGCGCATCGCAGCTTACGCCGGGCATCTCCACCGTCGCGAAGATCGACGTCATCGAGGCGGAGCCCTCACCGAGCGTCGTCGGGGACGCCTCCCCTGGTTTCGCCATCGCAACGCCAGGCATGTCCACTGCCTGTGCTAATGCGGGTAGTGTCGCCATCGCCGACACGGTCAGCCCCGTCTAGTATCACGGCGCATTACGCGCCTCAGGCGCCCGACGCTGTCAGCGTCGCGGCGCTTCACGTGCCGTCAACGCGGCGTGTGTCACCGGGCCGCCGTCCGAGCGAAGTCACCGAGCAGCACGTGGCGACAACCGTGGAGCAAGATGCCAGTGAAACTCCATCAACCTCAGCGCAGTGGACGGGCACAGATCGCATTGTGGACGCGATCCGATCGATCGGAAGTTTGGTGAGATCCAACCAAAATTATTATGTGTCTAATTTCGATCCCAATTTACATAACATTGACGACTGGTGCAAGGAGTTAGATAGCGCTAAGATTTTGAACAATTGGAACGATTCGGAATGTCTATCGCGAATAGGCAATTGTTTAAAAGGAGACGCGAAGACTTGGCTGAGCGAGTGGGTGACGAGTGACCGTACGTGGGGTAATTTTAAAAAGGAATTTAAGCCCTTGTGTCCGAAAACACCTGACATTGCAAATATTTTATTTGACGTAATGGTCACAAATTCTGACAACTACCCTACGTATGCAGATTATGCTCGTCGCTCACTCCTTCGTTTACGTATTGTGCGGGGTCTTAGTGAGGAGCTGATATCAGCGATTATAGTGCGCGGTGTTACAGATTCGCAAATACGTTCATCCGCCATGAACGCAAATCTTTTGCCGGGTGATTTAGTTGAGTATTTTTCTACATTCATTAAATCGAAACCGCCAAAGATTAGTAATGTGGTACGTACATCGGTACATGTAAATACTAAACTTAATTCTGACGGCGGTAGGAAACGAAAATTCCAAGAGAGTAGGTGTTATAAATGTGGTCTTGTTGGTCATAGGCAGGCTCACTGCAAAATGATTAAAGTGGATCAGGGCGAGAGCGCCGCTTCCACTGGTAATCCCAAACCAAAGCCTACTTTTGTGGCAGCTAAAGCTGAACCTTGTTTTTTTTATAAAAAACCAGGTCACATTATAGAATCATGTTTTGCTAAACTTAAGTCAGAGTCTCGTAATGTAAAAAATGTTAACTTCTGTCGCGAAAATGTAGTGAGTACTAATAGGGATGTAGTCGCGGCCGTCATTCGAGGTATTCCAATGGATGCCTTGATTGACAGTGGCTCGACAATATCTCTTATCTCGACTTCAGTATTAAAACATTTTGACTGTGAACGAAAACCTGCTTTCCGCGTTTTAAAAGGGCTAGGTGGTCAAGAGGTTGAAAGTTCAAGTTACATTACTGTGCCCATTGAATTTGACGGAGTAACTTTTGAAGTTGACTTATTTATCGTGAATGCTGAATTTATGAATACACCGGTAATAGTAGGTACGGACGTATTGAACAGGGAAGGTATTCGCTATGTTCGTACACGCGATTCTCAGTTACTCACACGGGAGGTGGTTGATAGTGTAATGACTGTTCAGGCTGAGGTTCCTATTAATACGCCGCTTGAAGGCGAAGATTTGAAACGACTTTTAGTGATGATTGATGAGTTTTCGGAACATCTTATTACGGGTACTGCCACGTCTACTGTGAATACAGGCAGCATGTCTATTAAGCTGAACAGTGATTCACCTGTCAACTACCGCCCATACCGTCTTTCACTTGCGGAGACCCTCCGTGTCCGGGATATTACTAAAGACTTACTTGATAAAGGCGTTATAAGGGAGTCTGAATCGGATTATGCGAGTCCCATCCAGTTGTGTTAATTTGTTAATTGTTTTAAATCATTATTTTGGTCCAGTAAAATTGTAAATTGTTTATTCTGTTATTTTTTTATTATAAATCTGATCAGGTTTACAAGAATATATATATACTAGAAGTGTCCCAAGGCTTCGCCCGCGTTAAAAACTCCTTTTCTTTACTTAAAACTATTCTTTTGTAAAAACGTTTCTATCCTTAAAGACATGAAATATGAGTAAGCCAAATTGGATCACCCGTTTGCATGTTATCGCGTGACTAAAGCAAATTGGGGATGTAAGGGAGCACAAATACGACCTCGGTGCTCCCAGCCAACCTCACCTGCCCGTGGTGCATCCTGCTGACCAACAGACGGGGCTCTGGCGACCGACAAATGGCGGTATAACCATTCATATCTATGGCGTAGCTAAATTCTACAGGCCGGTGACGGGCAGCAGCGTCACCGGTGCGAGAAGCTACGTCCTGCGATCGCCAACACGCCTGCCCAGCGTGGCGATTAGGGCATATCCCTCCCAAGGGATGCAAAAAATTATGGAAGGACACCTAAAGCCAAGGCCCCCAGTTCCCGGCCGCCCTGCTATTCCTGACCACGGCGGCGGTCACGGTAACGGCAGGGCAGGGGGTGCTAAGAATCCCCGGGCTACGGTAGGCCGCCAGAAAAAACTGACCCTCGCAACCTATAATGGACGCACGATTCGGCTGGACGATCATCTGGCGCAGCTGGAGGAGGAGCTGAAACACATAAGATGGCACATACTGGGGCTATGTGAAGTCCGAAGACAGGGAGAGGACACCATAACCTTAGAATCGGGCCATCTTATGTACTACAGAGAAGGAGATCAGCCATCCCAAGGCGGCGTCGGGTTTCTGGTCAACAAGGTTCTCAGTGACAACGTTGTAGAAATCTCCAGTGTGTCGACCAGGGTAGCGTACCTCATAATTAAGTTAACCAAGAGGTACAGCCTCAAGGTTATCCAGGTCTACGCACCGACCTCGACACACTTGGATGATGAGGTGGAGAGCATGTATGAAGATATCTCCAGAGCTTTACACACCACCTCCAAGGCTCACTACAACGTTGTCATGGGAGACTTTAACGCCAAAGTGGGAGTACAAACTTGCGGCGAATCGTCTATAGGACCACACGGATTTGGGAGTAGGAATCACAGGGGACAAATGCTCGTCAATTTCCTCGAGAGGGAGGGGCTTTTCTTGATGAACTCGTTCTTCAAGAAACAGCCCCAAAGGAAATGGACGTGGCAAAGCCCCGACTTTGTGACTAAAAACGAGATTGACTTCATCATTACGGACAAACGGCGCATATTCAGAGACGTCTCAGTGATCACTAGGTTTAATACTGGAAGTGATCACCGACTGGTACGAGGCACTCTGGATATCGACTTTAAAGCCGAGAGATTCCGATTGATGAAGTCTACGCTCCGTCCGAACCTACTCCAAACCGTTGTTGGGTCCGAAACATTCCAATTAAAATTGGAAAATCGATTCGCTGCCTTGGAAACCACAGATGACGTAGACCAGAAACTCGAAGAAGTGGTGGAAATCCTCAGGGATGAAGGGACGAAGTTTTGCGAGAGCAAGCGTACGGGCAAAAAGTCCAAACTCTCGGCAGAAACACTTCGGCTAATGGAAGAGAGACGAACAGACCCTTTGTCAGCTTTGTCAACTAACCTGGTGCGCAACAAATCCATAAAGAAGCTGGTACGACGCGACCTCCGATCCTCTAACACGCTCTTGATTAAAGAATCAATTGAGCAGAATCGGGGGTCGAAAGTGTTCGTCCAGCCTCTGGGTAGAAGCCACCTCACAAAGCTGACAACGTCAACGGGGAACGTCGTCGCATCCAAGCCGGAGATTCTGTCGGAAGTCGAAGACTTCTACGGCAAGCTCTACGCATCGCATGCTTCAAGGCCCGAACCCGATACTGAGGATTCTAGAGCCACCTTAACCCGCCACTTCACAGAAGATCTGCCCGAAATTAGCCGAGACGAAATCGTGATGGCCCTTAAACAACTCAAAAATGGAAAAGCCCCAGGAGAAGACGGAATCACAACGGAGCTTTTAAAAGCCGGAGGAGCTCCAGCAGTTCAACAGCTTCAGCAGCTATTTAATTCCGTTCTTTTTACTGGGAGAACTCCACAGGCATGGAACAGAAGCATGGTGGTTTTGTTTTTCAAAAAAGGAGACAAAACCCTATTGAAAAACTATCGCCCAATTTCGCTTCTGAGCCATGTCTACAAGCTGTTTTCAAGGGTCATCACGAACCGTCTTGCGCGAAGACTCGACGAGTTTCAACCTCCGGAACAGGCCGGGTTTCGAAGCGGTTACGGCACCATAGACCACATCCACACGGTGCGGCAGATTGTACAGAAGACCGAAGAGTACAATCGGCCCCTGTGCTTAGCATTTGTGGACTATGAGAAGGCCTTTGACTCAATCGAAACCTGGTCTGTTCTCGAGTCCTTGCAGCGTTGCCAAGTCGACTGGCAATATATCGAAGTGATGAGATGTCTATATAATGCCGCAACGATGACTGTACAAGTACAGAACCAGCGAACTAAACATGTCCACCTGCGTCGAGGAGTGAGACAGGGGGACGTCATATCCCCGAAACTGTTCACTAACGCCTTGGAGGATATGTTTAAGACGCTGGACTGGAAAGATCGTGGCATTAACATCAACGGCAGGTACATCTCTCACTTACGATTCGCAGATGACATCGTCATTATGGCAGAGACGCTGCAGGACCTACAAAGGATGTTGAATGGCCTAGATGATTCTTCTCGTAGCATCGGTCTCCGGATGAATTTGGACAAAACCAAAGTCATGTACAACGAGCACGTTGTTCCGGAACCGATTGCCGTAGATGGAATCCCACTCGAAGTTGTCGCTAAGTATGTTTACCTAGGGCAAACGCTCCAACTAGGCAAACATAACTTCGAGAAGGAAATCCAGAGAAGAATTCAGCTGGGCTGGGCAGCATTCGGAAAACTCCGTCGAGTCTTCTCGTCGCCGATACCACAGTGTCTAAAGACAAAAGTCTTTAACCAGTGCGTCCTACCTGTGATGACATACGGAGCCGAGACGTGGACACTCACAGTCCGACTGGTCCACCAGTTTAAAGTCGCTCAGCGAGCTATGGAGAGAGCTATGCTCGGTATTTCTCTGCGGGATCGAATCCGGAACGAAGTAATTCGCCAGAGAACTAAAGTTATCGACATAGCTCAACGGATTAGCAAGCTGAAGTGGCAGTGGGCTGGTCATATCTGCCGCAGGACTGATAACCGTTGGGGCAGACTTGTCCTAGAGTGGAGACCGCGAATCGGCAAACGTAGCGTAGGACGTCCTGTGACCAGGTGGAGCGACGACATACGCAAAGCAGTGGGCAGTGACTGGAAGAGAAGAGCCGAAGATCGGGCTCAGTGGCGCATCTTGGGAGAGGCCTATGTCCAGCAGTGGACTGATACAGGCTGATGATGATGAAAGCAAATTCGGGATTCATATTTATAAAACCCGAAAAACCCAAATTTTCATACTTTGTTACCTACCCCATTTTGAAAAATCCTACAACACGTATTTACTTATTTATTTTCAGAAGTACTTAAGTAAAGTTTCGAATAAATCATAATCATAATCATAATCAATCATTTATTCGTCAAACACATATTACATTAATAATTAGTTCCGGATCTTATGAAACAGTTTGTCAATGTGTTCGGCCTGCAAGCAGACGTACAAATATTTATATGTGTTATCTATGCTTAGGTGTATAGGTATTAACATAATAATTTTTATTTTTATTTATTATCTACATATTATTTTATGCTATAAAAACATTTGTTCAGCAGCCATTCAGTTATCTTAGTCTTAAAACCCTTACCACTAAGTGTCTTTATCTCATCTGGCAGTTTATTATAAACTGTGATGCACATATTATACATGTTTCGCTTGTAGATATCTTTATGACAAGGAGGTTGAAATAATAAATTTATATACTGCGCTCTTTTTTGTCGTGTCATTACCTCACTGCGTTTTTGGAAATAACTTGGATTTCTTTTCACGAAACAACACAATTCCCTGATGTACATGCATGGCAAGGGGAGGATTTTATATTTCCTAAAAAGTGGTTTGCAGATATCCAAATACCATGCCTTATCTATAAAACAGATTATCTCATCAACATTCAACTTAGTATCCCCGTTCCGTCTCCATAAGAAGTCAATTTGGAAAATCCTTTCTTATCGGATACCTACGTCATAATAACTATCTGCATTCTAAATTTCAGCAATCCGAAACAATATTGATTTTAAGACTTTGTTACCCCAGTTCACCCTCTTAGGGTAGCATTTTGAAAAAGTCTGTAACACGTATTTACTTATTTATATACAGAAGTACTTGTGTGAAATGTCGAATAAAATGACTATTCAAACTTTGAACCCCCGCTTCATCCCTTTGAAAAGTGAATTATGAAAAATCCTTTATTAGCGGATACCTACGTCAAAATAACTATCTGCGTGGCAAATTTCAGTGCAATACGAAACAATACCCTCTTTGGGGTGGAATTTCGAAAAAACCTAAAACATGTATTTTATTATTTATTTAATTACTTACTTACACCGTACTTGAACTTCACAAAGTTTCGAATAGAAAAGACTATCTAATCTTGTTTCCCCATACAAACTTTGAACCCCCGTTTCATCCCCTTCAGGGGTGAATTTCGGAAAATCCTTTCTCAAAGGGAACTAACGTCGTAATGACTATCTGCATGCCAAATTTCAGCGCAATCTGAAATAATATTGATTTTCACACTTTGTTACCCTATTTCACCCCTAAAAAGGAGTGGAATCAAAAAAAACCTGAAACACGTATTTACTTATTTTTTACTGGAGCTTTTTTATGAAGTTTCGAATAGAAAATACTATCTAATCTTGTTTTTCCATACAAACTTTGAACCCCCGTTTCATCCGTTTCAGGGTGAATAATAACTATCTGCATGCCATATTTCAGCGCAATCCGAAACAATATTGATTTTCACACTTTGTTACCCCATTTCACCATTCTCAGGGGTGGAATTTCAAAAAAACATGAAACACGTATTTATTTATTTTTTTACTGAAGCATTTATGTGAAGATTCGGATAGAAAAGACTATCTAACCTTGTTTTTCCATAGAAACTTTGAAACCCCGTTTCATTCCCTTCGGGGGTGAAATTTGAAAAATCCTTTTTCAATGGTGACTAACGTTGTAATAATTATCTGCATGCCAAGTTTTAGCGCAATCCGAAAAAATATTGATTTTCACACTTTGTTACCCCATTGCACCCTCTTAGGGGTGGAATTTCAAAAAGACCTAAAACACATATTTACTTATTTCTTTACTGGAGCACTTATATGAAGTTTCGAATAGAATATACTATCTAATCTTGTTTCTCCATACAAATTTTGAACCCCTTTTTCATCCCCTTAAGGGGTGAATTTTGGAAAATCCTTTCTTAGTACACCCTGACGTACTAAGGCAAATATACCCTCCAAATTTCAAGTCTCTACGACCAGCGGTTTAGGCTGTGCGTTGTCTGTCAGTGAGTCAGTCAGTCAGTCAGTCAGTCAGTATGTCAGGACAAAGATTCTTATAGTATTAGATTGATTAACTCCTTTTTTGAAGTCTGTTAAGTATTGTCGAATTTACAATCTCTCCCTTTTTTGGAAAACGGTTGAAAACTAGTATAAATTATAAATTATTTATTCGCTTGTGGTTCTAGGTTGTACATAATATGTGGTGTTTAATTTCACTTATATCGCTAGATCCGCTTGAGTAAGTCTTCAAGCATTTAACTTAAAATAACAGAAAGGTATTTAAAACTAGTCACAAAATTGTAGTGAATAAGTTCCCACTTCCATAGTATTTAAGGTGCATTTTAATTTGGCCAAGTAGATTATCAGTATTGTATGTATTCTAGTCGGTATGACCAATATAAACAAAAACAATTTTTTGTTCCAGCACTTCATTATTGATTGTCAATAATAAAATGCTACGAATTATTGGTAATGAATTATCATTTCTCTACTTTTGAAACAGTTTAGTTTCTGTCAATACTGTTTTTCAAGTGCTTTTTATACTGCAGCGTTTTATGATTGGTGGGTTGCAACCTTCATTCAGCGAAATAAAACGAAGCAAAAACCACCCTACCGCAGGTACTTGGAAAATATTCCCAAGTTCTTTAAAAGCCCTGAAAAAGTCGACCAACTCATTAGTCGAATGAACGGAGGTTTCCGTTTTTCGTAACTTAGGCGGTTTTGGGTACACGTTGCCCTTACTATTAAGTTTCTCGATCTGTTATTGCCAGATGCTATCTGAAAAAATCCGTTAATTTAACTTTATCTCGTTTCGTTAATTTAAGAGTCGTTAATTTAACTTTATCTATTTACAGAAGTACATACTATTAAATATAAAACAATATTTACAAATAGTACATATATACAACTTAAAACTAAATTAAGATAAAATATCTTATTAAAATTACAATGAGATATTTTTGACAAAACAAATAAAGTTAATCAAAATGTATATTTTTTTAAACATATCTTTTAAGCTAGCGTTTAACCATTATCTCGCCTGATGGCAAGTGATGATGTGGTCGATGATGGTAAACACGCTAGGCCTAGATTTCAAGGGCTGTGTGCTGCCGGAACTTCGTATTTTCTCCTTGGTGGTGGTTAGCTACGTTTTGGTAGCAATTCAGGCGGAACATCGATATAATATGACCCTAGTCCCTTTGGACATCGATATAATATGCTCCTAAATTGTGATGAAAAATAGCCTTTCAGGTGATGTAACTCAAATGGTAACGCACACTCAAAAGTCAAAGCATTTATTCAGTATATGGGCAAATTAAAAATTTGCACTTACACACGTCAAATAACATTAAATAGATCATATTCAATAAAAAATATTATAGATATAACGGAAACATCACTTATTGCTTTGAATTTACAAAAAAAAACAAAGGTGAGCCATTCAGCTTTCATCTAGACGTCGAACGTCACACTTAAAACACATGTTTAATTTCCCTGATTAATGTAGGGTTGCCAACCGTACTATTACGTGCACCCACAGTGCATGTTTCACTGATGCGGCAAGGCACCGTAGCGGATCAGCAGCGTCAGAAAATTGCTGCAGTTAAGAGGGAACGCGGGTCGCACTTTTCCATACAAATGTATTCCCACGTTTCCTCCCTGGAAAATGCTTCAAGAGCAAAATTTGTTTCTACAAAAAATCAAGGTCTGCTGTCCCTATCATTTGCTTTTTTTGAACAAGACGAATTCTAATCTCTTCTTTAAATTTTTTGAAGGGTCATATCTCTATTTGCAATTGATTGGTCAAAAAAAGAAATAAGAAAAAGAATAGAAAAGAAAATGATAGGGTCGTTGCTACAGCAACCATTTTTTGTGAAAACAAATTTTTCTCTAGAAGCATTTGCCAGGAAAGAAACGGGGGAATACACTTGTATAGAAAAGTACACCCTACGTTCCCTTTTAACGCAAGGCAACGCCGTGCGACCGGCAAGGTAACAGCTCTAGTCCGTTGACTATAAGTGGACGCGCCGTTAAAGTTTCGTGTGTATATTCCGAGGTGAGGCGATTAAGTTACATATGCATATGCGTTATCCCGTTTATCTGTAGTTTGACCTTTTATCTGCGGTATAGTTAATGTATGCAAAACATAACAAACTAATGAATAGTTAACCTAGAAAGTCATCCCCAATATGCCAAGATTTACTTATCGGTAAAAATAATCAATAATTATTAGCTTAACATTTCAAAATAAACCGCTTCATTATAATTTTATTTTATTCATAGATATTAATTAAAGACATTGTAGTTTAGATAAAGCTTAAGGTACGACCACACCACGGCGTCCTACGTGCGCGATCTAGGCGACGATCAGATAGCGGAGTAGTATTTGTACCCACTGGTTCACACCAAACGCGATCTACGGCGATCAGAAAACGATTGAAAATCAGATCGCGGACGCGCACGCGAACGCAGGACGCCGCAGTGTGGTCCTACCTTAAGCTTTATCTAAACGATAATGTCTTCAATTAATATCTATGAATATGAAATATCCAGATGAAGCCAAAAGTAAGGGCTGCCGGGCCAGTTGTAACCGACACGTGAGAAAGTTCAGTTTTCTTCCCTAACACCAACAGCGAGGGCAAACATATCGCAACCCTAAATTATTCATACCTAAGAGCTACGTGCCGCGATTACTGATATTGAACATTAGCACTTTGGTGTTTGAATTGAGAACTCTTTTATTATTTTAGTAGAAGGGGGAGTTAAGTTGTTTCTATGAATTACCAAGTAATATAATAAATTCAAGAGCAATAAATGGTATCAAGAACAAGAATGGTCTCAGGACGCAGGAAAAAGTATTTTGAAAGATTCGTCAGTCTTCAGACA
This sequence comes from Cabera pusaria, assembly GCA_954871355.1. Taxonomy (NCBI): domain Eukaryota; kingdom Metazoa; phylum Arthropoda; class Insecta; order Lepidoptera; family Geometridae; genus Cabera; species Cabera pusaria. Next base: position 26,839,182 of record OX940893.1, read on the forward strand.
TTTTTTATAACACAAAACAGTCTAGCGTATGACGATTATCTCGACTGCTGGTAAGTGATGAAGCTGTAGAGGATGGTAGCACGCTAGGCCTAGAATGAAAACTAGCTCTCAGGGACAGCTGCCGGTACATATAAAATGTTTGGTAATAGATTTTCCAATTTAAGAGTGGCGGCTGCCTGGCCAGCTGTAGCAGACCAAATAAAATAATGTAAAATAGTTACAGAACACATTAGATTAGAGCGATCTCTACCAAAATAGATAGACAGCATTTAGTTATGAAATACAATAACTTACTACACGTCTCTACTCAAGCTTAAAGTGCGAAATTGAATGCGAGTTTTTATCATACAAAAAACCTGCTCAAAGGAGAATAAATAATCTAAACATGATCAGTAGGAAGAGGCTGCAGTTACAGCGTTTTACAGCCGCCCAGCAATAAACTGCATTTTATGCTCTCTCTGCTGGGAGGCTGCGTTTTATATTTACGTGGTTGTCAAAGTGCCTTTTTTCCTAGAACACGCGATAGTGTGATTTTACTTGAATGAACGGTACTATGGAATCTCACATTGTGTTTGAATATAATGAACACAACACAACAACTATCAACTATCGTACCGTATCAGTACCGTACCATACCATGTCATACCGCACCGTACTATGCCACTACTGATAAAGAGCGGAGAACAGACTTGAAACTTAGGTCGAGAAAATTTTTGATTTGAGGGCCACTGTCAAAAGCGCATATACATTTATCGATAGAAAAATCCATTAGTGCACGGCGGGGATTAAACTCGGTACCTCTGGCATCAAAGCCAACCGTTCTCCCACTTACACCACTGGGCCTTTAAATCATTATTATTATGATTACTCACTCCAAACACGCTATTTTATAAAGTTTCAGAAACCGTTAGTACCGCCTAGGTTTTTACGAGCGCGACAGTGATAAGAATTGTTAATTTTATTAGAGGAGCCGACGTGCATCAAATTCAATGTGTGGCGACGAGATGAATTATTCGTTGCATTTTCAAATTTCTTTCGTTGGATTTGAAGGGTATTCTGAATCCTAAGGAGGTTTTAAATTTAGTCTTTGAGGGATACTAGCTTTTGGCTTGGAAATACATTTCTCAATAATTTATTTCTTCTCTATTTAAGTATATTATGATGTTCAATCGAAGTATTGTTTTTCGTATTAGCAATTTTTCGAAGGCACACGCTCCCTTTTTTAAACAAATAGAAAACTATAAGCTACAAGATTTTAGGCCAAACCAGGACTTATCTACTCGTACCATATCAAAAAAAACTTTTGTAGTATTTTTAAAAAGTTTGATGGCTAAATCTCTAGCACTTTGTTAGTAGAATTTGTTAGTGCTAGAGATTTGTGCGTCAATATACAGCCATCGTAGAATTCTACTATAAATCTACTCTATGGTTATTTACTCCTATCGATGGTATACATATTTAACTGCAGTCTTAGCTACCTATACATATATTTTATATCTATATTAGATATCGAATCATCATTTAACATCATTATTTAACATCAGGTTAGAATAAAGAAATGAATGATGTGTAATAAAAATTAGTAAATAATATTATGAATATGAGTTTTGTACCTACCTACACAATATATATATGAAGACCTACATTGCTTAGGAGTTCTCTACTGATTACCGCTCTCTTCAAACATACATACATAAACAAGCTATATATAAAACTAAACACTAGGTGCACAGTCTACTGTTTGCTGTCATCTCACCGCCAATCCGTTGATGGCCACTCGGTAGATTAAGGAGCGCTTGTGCGCTCTAAATCGATTGCATTCTACTGAGCTGCATTGATTGCCTCGGGTGATATGGCCGAAATAGTTCAAGATTGTTGACAGTACTCTACTATGTAGTTCCTACAACTAGTTCCTACTCACTTAGGTTAATGATGAGATTGAGAAAGAATTGAGTTGTTAAGAAGTAGTTGTAGTTTGTGTAGTAAACATTATATTATTTTCATAGTTTCTCTAACCTTAGCAGCTCCCCAATGGGTTATCTTGGTGTGTTAAATGGGAAAATATCAATAAACATATTATGTTGCAACAAATGCAACATAATATTAAAACTGAAAATCGCAATGTCACCTCATTATACGATTTAAGGTTCTTTACTGAATAAGTAACACGGTAGAGACAATTATCTATACATCTAGACCATAGTTTAATTCACGTAACCATATCTGCAAGTTGGCTGGCAGCGGTTGGAAACGAATATTTATTATAATTATAACCTGGTTGAATGTTATGATAATTTATTTAGTGCGCAATAAAAAATCATCATGTCATTTATACTACACCAATACTTTCAGCACTACACCCGCCTTTCAAAAATACTTACTTAATTATGTTCAAGCTCACGTACAGCTTAGACTTTTTACGTATCTCTTCGTACCCGAATCCGCCGGCCACGTGCTTGGCTCCACGTGCAAATTTAATCGCAACATAGGAAATTCAGCTGTCGGACCTTGCTCCACTATTTCCGGCGTTTTCCACCCGCATTCGATTTCCGGAACTTAGATTCTTGCGTAATTAAAAATTCTAGCGCCCACATGTACGAGTGTTAGCGGTTTTATTGTATTAAGGTACCTAGGTGCTAATAGTAGTAGGAATAGGTTTTATTCGATGTGGATATCTCTTTTTTTTAATGGTTAGCGTTAAGTTGTAGTTATTAGTTTTCTTTTGTTATTAGTTTATTAGCTTCTGTTAGTTTTTTTGAGACGTAAGAAATGATTAAGTTTTTGGATTTGAAAGATGATTGATGCCTAGTGAAATTACAGAACTTATTTAGAGAGTTCATATTTATGTATTCTCACAGGATACTCAGTCCAAAGTTTTATGTTCCACCATATATGTAATAGGCATATGTCACCTCTCAATATGGGGTAATTTTCATAATAGACATTCTTCTTATTATTACATAATTATATAAATAATTATAACATACAATAATTAACAAGTCATATCTTAAAACCTTTTTTAAACAAGTTTTTAGAAGAGGACCAGAGTACTCATAACAACAGAACCAACAAGCCATATCATAACAACAAAACCAACGAGCCCAATCATATCAACAAAACTAACGAGCCCATTTCTGACAATAAAACCAACGAGCCCATTCCTAACAACAAAACTAACGAGCCAAATCATAACAACAAAACCAATGAGCCCAATCATAAACACAAATCTAACGAGCTCATTCATAACAACAAAACCAATGAGCCCATTCATAACAGCAAAGCTAACGACCCCAATCATAACAACAATACCAACGAGCCCAATCATAACAACGAAACCAATGAGCCCAATCATAACAACAATACCAACGAGCCCATTTATAACAACAAAATCAACGAGTCAATATCTTCTTTTACATTTAATAATATGAGTAGAATTGATTTATTCAACATAAATATATTTAATGAAAACGCTACTCATATTGCAAAACATAAAAAAATTGAAAGCTTTTCCTTTTTCCTCAATTGAAAATGTCATCAAACAGTAATACCTCGCACCGAACTAACTATAAATCAGCTGACAACCTAACAAAAATGTTATTGTTTCCTCTAAACTACCATTTTCAACTTTTCATCCAATGACCTTAATATATACAACCACTAGAGACAACGCTTTGCCTTACTTTTGTGTCTTTCGTGTCTTTCGTCTTTTGTGTTTTTCACTTCACTTGTAGTTTTATCTAGATGATGGACAATAAGGAATATGCATGTAGCTCAGAATTATTGGAAATAATTTTTTTCGAATCTTTGTTGTCCTGAAGTTACATGTAAAACCTTTTTTTTATTTAATACCATTTTATTTGCTTAAAATAATAAATGAAAAATGCAATTTAAGCGATGGAAATTTTAAGTTTGTAAAACAGATCACCATTGGTCAATCGAAAGTTGATGTCATAATTCACTACTCCACGTGTTAGAAACATTGAGCGCGGGAACATAAAAATGAATGATGTATGGTGTGGTCTTATTGTATTTATTTCCAAATATTGTGTTTTCCTCGTATTATTGTGCAAAAATGTCTATTACTACCCATTTAATATAGGTAAAAATGAGTAGGAGATTAGAGAAACTGCATAATTTAATAAAACATGCCATTGGCTAAATACAATAATCGCGCGGAGTCTTAATTAAAGAAAAAAAAGCTAGTTCTTCTAGCTTCAAGCGGCGTGTGTCTGACGTAAGTGCGTGACGTCACAATTCACTACAAAAGAGCCCGGGAAATGATGGCGTTTAAACTGCTCAAATTTATTTGTATATTTAAATATTTATTTAAAAAATAATTAGATCAATTCCAGCAGTATTTTATATTTTTATTATGTTATATGGATGTCTGAGTAAAATAAAAATATTAAAAAAAAAAAACATGCATATTCCCTATAGTGAAAACTTGGCATGATGATGATGATAGGTGTTCATGTATCTTAAAACTATCTCCTCCAAATATCTTGAAATATGTTCAGTAATTTTGACAGTTTGGTTCTTATCAAACATACCTACATGTTTTAGCTTCAATGTCTCTCTTTTTAATTTTGAGCAGAAACACGTAATATTTTAAAAAACCTTTTTTAAACACAAGCTTTTACATAACCTAGGACCAGAATAAGTCAAGACAAATCCAACGAGCCCAAACACGACGGGTGTAGTTTGGGAGTTCCTTTGACTACCTTCCAGCTCCATCATCAGATCAGCGCCATGTCACCATAATATTGCATTGTCACGCAATTTACACATTATGCAAAATTTCAGCTCAATCGGTAACCGGGAAGTGGATCAAAATTTAATTTGCCAGATGACAAACATGAAGAGTTGTACATTTATAATATTGGTGTTGATAAGAAGAAAAAACAAAAGATACAATATAAATATTAATAAATACTGGCCAAAGTGCTTATAAAGATATTAGCATCTTAAAAATTGTTGAAGGAATAGATAGATAAATCGATTACAAAGGGTCTACTTAATTTCTACCATACGAGTATTATTTCGAGCATTCACCAATGCTCGAAGGTATTATAGTACATACTCGTATGTATGTTTTATATGAAATCAGTCACTTCTACTGATCCAATAAACCAACACTCATCGATTGGATGGAACAAATCGGGGGCAGTAAATCAATCGAGATATAACTAACGAGGAAACTATCCTGAGAAAACAAAAGTCGTAAATTTTTGCTCGGCTCGAGTTTCTAGCCAGTGTCAATTGTAATGGCTGAACCACGAACTATGTTCCATGGTTCTACAACTATGCCATTATATTGATATTATTGGACTAGTTTGAAAACTGGTTTGTTGATACAGATTTCACTTTTGTATTCTAGAAATTTCTAGAAAAAAATCAAGCTTAGAATATAAGCTTTTAAAAATTGTTAAACATAATCCAAAATTTCATCGTACCAAAGGGACTTGAACCCGCAACCTCCGGAATAACATGTTCCGGTGCTTTTGCCAATTAAGCCATGGTGCGAAGTAACGTTACGACGAAATTTGTGGATTGCATTTGTTAACCCAATTATGCATTGGTGGCGCCATCTATGACTACTTATTACGTAAGTTAATCATTCGGAAGAAATCATTACAGTTTTCAAATCCGACGAGAGATGTTGCACTGCGTAAATCAAATATTATGTTTCTTTTAAATTTGTATATGACTTTAAATTAAAATTTAAAACCACACCCACTGACTGATGATGATGTGTGATCAGTTAGTTGAGAACATTCTGATAAGCCTAAACACGACATCTCTGCTATTATACCGTAAGAAAATGAGTACTCTGCAGATTGCAGTAGATGCCCCAGAATCAAAGACCTTGATTCTCGTAACAGCCGATACCTAATATCATATTGATCAGATCTATAAATGTAGCTCATATTTATAGTCTCATCAACTAGAAAAGAGCTCGTAGAGCCGTAGATTTTCAAACGGCGAAACGGATTTTCATTTTTAGCCGACTTCACAAAATAGGAGGAGGTTCTCAATTCGTCGAAATCTTTTTTAATTTATTTTATGTATATTCACTGAATACTCAGACACCTGAACCGATTTGAAAAAATGTTTTTTTGTTTTAAAGGGTAACTTTCCCAGGTGGTCCTATATAAACTTTAACAAAATCGGACGAGCCGTTTTTAATATATCAACGTTTGTATTACGATGCATGTATTTACTTCGATGATATGCTACTTACTGCAGGCTACTTTGACTAGCGTGACCTTTGAAGTCGGTTCTTTTAGTTTTTACGGTTCCGTACCTCAAAAGGTAAAAAAAAGGAACCCTTATAAGATCACTTTCTTGTCCGTCTGTCTGTCTGTCTGTCTGTCCGTCTGTCTGTCCGTCTGTCTGTCCGTCTGTCTGTCCGTGTGTCACCACTGATTTTCTCAGGAACGGGTGGACTTGGTACGAGAAGTTGAAATTATACCTGATACTGAGGTCTATAGTCCCTATTGGGTGTATAAAAATCAAGGTCTTGAGTCAACACAATAAAAAGATATGGGCAAATTTAGATTTTCGCGAAAACTTGTTAGTACCAAAATGTACCTTAATTATCAACTTTTTATTTTTCGGAATTTTTCCTTTACTTGTGCTCTAAGAGCTTGTTTATAACCAAAATTGACAATTCTAGGTAAACCGGAAGTACCCTATAGGTTTTGGTTCGAAAACCTATAGGGTACTTCCCGTTGACCTTGAATCATGAAATGTGGTAAGAAGCAAGGTCTTACAGCACAAATAAAGGAAAAATTCCAAAAAATAAAAAAGTTGAAAATTAAAGGGGGGGACACCCTTTAATTTTCAACTTACATACATAGTTTGCGCCAATTAAGGTAGACCTCTGAGTTATATGAGCGCTGATACAATTAAGAGGTCTAGCTTAATTGGTTAGTACGGAAACCTCGTTGGGCGAGTCCAACTCGACTTAGCCGGTTTTTTTTTAAAACGATCTTAAATTATTTTATGACATATTGTCAAGCTTTTAAAAGTAGTAGTAGTAGTTAGTAGTTACCTATAAAAAGAAAAAAATACATACGGTCGAACATATAACCTCCTCCTTTTTTGAAGTCGGTTAAATCTAAGTCAAATTAGCTCGTCCGTTTGGGAGCTACGATACCACAGACAGACACAAATCACGTTTACTTACATAGATACACACGGCAAACTTATAACACCCCTTTTTTTCAAGGGTTAAAATTAGTAATTTTATGAGATTGTGGCAAACTTTTGGTTGAGACAGCTTTTACACGATTAAGGATATAAAAAACACGAATTATTATTTCACAATTTATTTTAAATTTGAGTTTTGTTTAGCATTTCAAATATATCCGAAAAAAATATAGTATAATCTCTAATTAACAAACCAAATCGCTATTTAAACCCACTGTGAATCTCATTAATTTTTTCTAACCCTTCATTTGAAAGCCCAAAAATCCTCTATTTAAAATCTTCACGCGTGCCGGCCGTAAAAATAAATTCAAATTAACCTGACAAAATATTCCGTATATTAAATAAAAATACGTTCAAAAGCTCTTTTAGGCTAGAACCGAGTTAAAATAGGCTGTGTACACAAGTTATTTACATGACAGAGGCTATCGGATTCCCCATAATGTGTGCCAGGCTTTATGTGTCACGTGACTCGCTTTGGAAACTGCTGAACCGAAGCCGTTTTATTATTGGCTGAATGGTACAGTTGCAACTGGTTGGGCTAACATACACCATAATACATTGGACCGTATTGAACTAGTATTTTATCTTTTTTATTTGAAAACTGGCCAGCTTTTGACCTGACTAAAATTATTTTTGATATTGTAAACTATCAATGAACATGATTGTACGTCTGAAAAGAATACTTAAATTAATAAGATCGTTTAAAAAAACTAAAGCAACCGACTTCAAATCCCACGCTATTAATTTTCAGTACCAAGATTGAGGTGTTTATCTCCATATCTCTGGAGATACTTATCATACCTCGATGAAGTTACCATGATACTACACTTGAAATATCTCCTTTTTATCAAAAAAATAATAACCAAAATCGGTTCATAAACGACGAAGTTATCCGCGAACAAACATAAATATATCAACACCAATATTATAAATGCGAAAGTCAGTTTGTTTATTTGTTTGTTTGTTTGTTTGTTTGTTTGTTTGGGACTTCTTCACGGTCAAACGGCTTGACCGATTTGGCTGAAATTTTGTACAAAGATAGTACATAGGGCAGAATAGGATATAGGATACTTTTTTTTTGGCTATCGAATCAGGGGGTCCAGATATTTTTAATTGAATTTTGTAAATATAAGACTTCTTCTCGAATAAACGGCTTGACCGATTTGCCTGAAATTTTGTGTGAATACATGTCATAGAGTAGAATAGAATATAGGATACTTTTTTTCTGGCTGTCGAGTCAGGGGGTCCAGATATTTTTAATTGAATTTTGTAAATATAATACTTCTTCTCGAATAAACGGCTTGACCGATTTGCCTGAAATTTTGTGTGAATACATGTCATAGGGCAGGAAAGAATATAGGATACTTTTTTTCTGGCTGTCGAGTCAGGGGGTCCAGATATTTTTAATTGAATTTTGTAAATATAAGACCTCTTCTTGAATAAACGGCTTGACCGATTTGTCTGACATGTTGTGTAAAGACAGTTCATGGGGCGGAATAGGATATAGAATACTTTTTTTCTGGGTATCGAGTCAGGGGGTCCAAATATGTTTAATTGAATTTTGTAAATATAAGACCACTTCTCGAATAAACGGCTTGACCAAATAGCCTGACGTGTTGTATAAAGACAGTTCATAGGGCAGAATAGGATATAGAAAACTTTTTTTCTGGCTATCAAGTTAGGGGGTCCAAATATTTTTAACGGAATTTTGTAAATATAAGACACTAGCTGTTACCCGCGGCTTCGCCCGCGTTATTTGAGTCTTTATGACCTTTGAGGTCAAGATCGATGATGTCTTAGGCCAAGTCACCATAGATGACCCTAAAGTCGAACTCAATATCCTCTATTGTTAAAGTCATTAATCATTTTGGTTAGTATACGAAGTTGTGCTGTTTAAATGTTTGACTCAACACAAAAGTTCCTGAAACATTTCTTACAAAGAAAATAAGGTGAATAGCTGCGCGAGCGCAGCGAGAGCTATCATTGCGCGAGCGAACATTTTTTATGACTTTTTATGACCCTGACAAATTTACAATCTAATAATCAACTCACTATAGATGACTCTTAGGTCGAACTCAATATCGTCTATTGTTAAAGTCATGAATAATTACTTGGTAAACCTTGGTTAGGTTAGGTCAAGTTTTGCTGTTCAAGTATTTGAGTCAGTCTATTGTATGAGGCTGTTGAAACACGCTATTATACGCTATAGCGTATTTATATAGCGTTATTACTGCGAAAAAATTTTACGACTTTTTATGACCCTGACAGTTTTTATGACCTACTAAGTCAACACCGATGACACTCAGGTAAAACGTGATATCCACTTATTTTAAGGTTAATAATCATTATGATTATTGAAGGTTGTTCTATTTCAATGTATGACTCGTTTTGATGCTTGTGGCTATTAAAATACAAAATTTGCTGAAAAATTACCTTTGAAGTAGATGAAATAAATGATTGCGCGAGCGAAGCGAGCGCTATGACTGCGCGAGCGAAGCGAGCGCGAAAATTTTTTACGACTTTTTATGACCCCGACAGTTTTTAAAACCTACTAAGTCAACACTGATGACACTCAAGTGAAACGTGATATCCACTTATTTTAAGGTTAATAATCATTATGATTATTAATGGTTGTACTGTTTTAATTTATGACTCGTTTTGATGCATGTGGTTATTAATATGCGAAAGTTGCTGAAATATTACCTACAAAGTTGATAAAATAAATGCTTGCGCGAGCGTAGCGAGCGCGAAAATTTTTTACGACTTTTTATGACCCTGACAGTTTTTATGACCTACTAAGCCAGCACCGATGACAGAAGGGTTCAATTTGATATCCACTTAATTTAAGGTTAATAATCATTATGATTATTGAAGGTTGTTCTGTTTCAATGTATGATTCGTTTTGATGCATGTGGTTATTAAAATACAAAAGTTTCTGAAATATTACATTCAAAGTAGATAAAATAAATAATTGCGCAAGCTTCGCGAGCGCTAAAAATTTTTACGACTTATTATGACCCCGACAGTTTTTATGACCTACTAAGTCAACACCGATGACATTAGGGTTACATTTGATATCCACTTAATTTAAGGTTAATAATCATTATGATTATTGAAGGTTTGTTCTGTTTCAATGTGTGATTCGTTATGATGCATGTGGCTATTAAAATTCAAAAGTTGACGAAATATTTCCTACAAAGTAAATAAAATAAATGCTTGCGCGAGCGTTGCGAGCGTTATCACTGCGCGAGCGAAGCGAGCGAGAAATATTTTTACGACTTTTTATGACCCTGACAGTTTTTATGACCTACTAAGTCAACACCGATGACATTAGGGTTAAATTTGATATCCACTTAATTTAAGGTTAATAATCATTTTGATTATTGAAGGTTGTTCTGTTTCAATTTATGACTAATTTTGATGCATGTGGTTATTAAAATACAAAAGTTTCTAAAATATTACATTCAAAGTAGATAAAATAAACAATTGCGCGAGCTTCGCGAGCGCTAAAAATTTCTACGACTTATTATGACCCCGACAGTTTTTATGACCTACTAAGTCAACACCGATGACATTAGGGTTAAATTTGATATCCACTTATTTTAAGGTTAATAATCATTATGATTATTGAAGGTTGTTCTATTTCAATGTATTACTCGTTTTGATGCACGTGGCTATAAAAATACAAAATTTGCTGAAAAATTACCTTTGAAGTAGATGAAATAAATAATTGCGCGAGCGAAGCGAGCGCTATGACTGCGCGAGCGAAGCGAGCGCGAAAATTTTTTACGACTTTTTATGACCCCAACAGTTTTTAAAACCTACTAAGTCAACACTGATGACACTCAAGTGAAACGTGATATCCACTTATTTTAAGGTTAATAATCATTATGATTATTAATGGTTGTACTGTTTTAATTTATGACTCGTTTTGATGCATGTGGTTATTAATATGCGAAAGTTGCTGAAATGTTACCTACAAAGTTGATAAAATAAATGCTTGCGCGAGCGTAGCGAGCGCGAAAATTTTTTACGACTTTTTATGACCCTGACAGTTTTTATGACCTACTAAGCCAACACCGATGACAGAAGGGTTCAATTTGATATCCACTTAATTTAAGGTTAATAATCATTATGATTATTGAAGGTTGTTCTGTTTCAATGTATGATTCGTTTTGATGCATGTGGTTATTAAAATACAAAAGTTTCTGAAATATTACATTCAAAGTAGATAAAATAAATAATTGCGCGAGCTTCGCGAGCGCTAAAAATTTTTACGATTTATTATGACCCCGACAGTTTTTATGACCTACTAAGTCAACACCTATGACATTAGGGTTAAATTTGATATCCACTTAATTTAAGGTTAATAATCATTATGATTATTGAAGGTTTGTTCTGTTTCAATGTGTGATTCGTTATGATGCATGTGGCTATTAAAATTCAAAAGTTGACGAAATATTTCCTACAAAGTAGATAAAACAAATGCTTGCGCGAGCGCAGAGAGTGCTATAACTACGCGAGCGAAGCGAGCGTGAATAATTTATACGTGTTTTAATGACCCTGACAGGTTTTATGACCTACTTAGTCGACACCAAATATCCTAAGGCTGTTAAAACACGAAAGTTTTTGAAAAACTTCCCACAAAGCAGATAAACACGTTAGGCAAGCAAAGCCAGCGCGTAAATTTTGATGACTTCTAATGATCCTGACAGTTTTATGGCCTAATCAAGACACTAATTGAGTCATTATAGACGAACCTAAGGTCAAACTTTTATGATTATGTTAACTCTATGTAAAGTTAAATATATGCACCCTCACTTAACTGCCGAAAAAAAAGTATTATTTGCCCTCTTATGCCCTATTAAATGTCTTTGTACAAAATTTCATGTGAATCGGTCAAGTCTTTTGGCCGAAAAGAGGCCAAACATATACAAAATTCAACAATAAAAAACTGACGACCGGACTCGATTGTAAAAAAAGTAACCAATGTGCTCGGATAATAGACTACTCTTGGTCTATGTCTTATTGACTGTCTCTGTACAATTTTAGCTCAATCGGTCAACTCGTTTAACAGAGAAGAGGTCACACGTATAAAAATTCAATAAAAAAAATTTGTTACCCAAACTCAACTGTTAAAAAAAATATCCTTTGTCGTTCTATGCCCTATTAACTGTATTTGTAAAAAAATTGAGCTGAATCGGTCAAAACGATTGCCGCTAAGAGGTAACAAATTATTCCATAATAAAATTATGGACACCCGAAATTGCCAGCCAAAAAAAAGTATCCTATGTCTTATTGACAGTTGGTGCACAAAATTTCAGCTGAAATGGTTGACCCGTTTGACTGAATTTGGCCACACATTTACAAAGTTCAATAATAAAAATCTGGACACCTGGACTCGACTGCCAGAAAAAAAGTATCCTATGTGCTTTTATGCCATATGAGCTGTATATGTAGAAAATTTCAGCCGTATCGGTCAAGCCGTTTAGCTGATAAGTGGCCACACATACCCAAAATTCAATAAAAAAAAATCTGGACACCCAGACTCGAAAGCCAAAAAAAAGTATCCTATATCCTATTCTGCCCTATGAACTGTCTATATACAAAATGCTAGGCAAATTGGTCAAGCCGTTTATTCGAGAAGAGGTCTTATATTTACAAAATTCGATAAAAATATTTGGACCCCCTGACTCGATAGCCAGAAAAAAAGTATTCTATACCCTATTCTGCCCTATGAACTGTCTTTACACAACATGTCAGGCAAATCGGTCAAGCCGTTTATTCGAGAAGATGTCTTATATTTACAAAATTCCGTTAAAAATATTTGGACCCCCTGACTCGATAGCCAGAAAAAAAGTATTCTATACCCTATTCTGCCCTATGAACTGTCTTTACACAACATGTCAGGCAAATCGGTCAAGCCGTTTATTCGAGAAGATGTCTTATATTTACAAAATTCCGTTAAAAATATTTGGACCCCCTAACTTGATAGCCAGAAAAAAAGTTTTCTATATCCTATTCTGCCCTATGAACTGTCTTTATACAACACGTCAGGCTATTTGGTCAAGCCGTTTATTCGAGAAGTGGTCTTATATTTACAAAATTCAATTAAACATATTTGGACCCCCTGACTCGATAGCCAGAAAAAAAGTATTCTATATCCTATTCCGCCCCATGAACTGTCTTTACACAACATGTCAGACAAATCGGTCAAGCCGTTTATTCGAGAAGAGGTCTTATATTTACAAAATTCAATTAAAAATATCTGGACCCCCTGACTCGACAGCCAGAAAAAAAGTATCCTATATTCTTTCCTGCCCTATGACATGTATTCACACAAAATTTCAGGCAAATCGGTCAAGCCGTTTATTCGAGAAGAAGTATTATATTTACAAAATTCAATTAAAAATATCTGGACCCCCTGACTCGACAGCCAGAAAAAAAATATCCTATATTCTATTCTACTCTATGACATGTATTCACACAAAATTTCAGGCAAATCGGTCAAGCCGTTTATTCGAGAAGAAGTCTTATATTTACAAAATTCAATTAAAAATATCTGGACCCCCTGACTCGATAGCCAAAAAAAAAGTATCCTATATCCTATTCTGCCCTATGTACTATCTTTGTACAAAATTTCAGCCAAATCGGTCAAGCCGTTTGACCGTGAAGAAGTCCCAAACAAACAAACAAACAAACAAATAAACAAACTGACTTTCGCATTTATAATATTGGTGTTGATCTTCTCGAATAAACGGCTTGACCGATTTGCCTGATATGTTGTGTAAAGACAGTTCATAGGGCAGAATAGGATATAGGATACTTTTTTTTGGCTATCGAGTCAGGGGGTCCAGATATTTTTAATTGAATTTTGTAAATATAAGACCTCTTCTCGAATAAACGGCTTTACCGATTTGCCTGACATGTTGTATAAAGACAGTTCATAGGGCAGAATAGGATATAGAAAACTTTTTTTCTGGCTATCAAGTTAGGGGGTCCAAATATTTTTAACGGAATTTTGTAAATATAAGACATCTTCTCGAATAAACGGCTTGACCGATTTGCCTGACATGTTGTGTAAAGACAGTTCATAGGGCAGAATAGGGTATAGAATACTTTTTTTCTGGCTATCGAGTCAGGGGGTCCAAATATTTTTATCGAATTTTGTAAATATAAGACCTCTTCTCGAATAAACGGCTTGACCAATTTGCCTAGCATGTTGTATATAGACAGTTCATAGGGCAGAATAGGATATAGGATACTTTTTTTTGGCTTTCGAGTCTGGGTGTCCAGATTTTTTTTTATTGAATTTTGGGTATGTGTGGCCACTTATCAGCTAAACGGCTTGACCGATACGGCTGAAATTGTCTACATATACAGCTCATATGGCATAAAAGCACATAGGATACTTTTTTTCTGGCAGTCGCGTCCAGGTGTCCAGATTTTTATTATTGAACTTTGTAAATGTGTGGCCAAACTCAGTCAAACGGGTCAACCATTTCAGCTGAAATGTTGTGCACCAACGGTCAATAAGACATAGGATACTTTTTTTTGGCTGGCAATTTCGGGTGTCCATAATTTTATTATGGAATAATTTGTTGCCTCTTAGCGGCAATCGTTTTGACCGATTCAGCTCAATTTTTTTACAAATACAGTTAATAGGGCATAGAACGACAAAGGATTTTTTTTTAACAGTTGAGTTTGGGTAACAAATTTTTTTTATTGAATTTTTAAACGTGTGACCTCTTCTCTGTTAAACGAGTTGACCGATTGAGCTAAAATTGTACAGAGACAGTCAATAAGACATAGACCAAGAGTAGTCTATTATCCGAGCACATTGGTTACTTTTTTTACAATCGAGTCCGGTCGTCAGTTTTTTATTGTTGAATTTTGTATATGTTTGGCCTCTTTTCGACCAAAAGACTTGACCGATTCACATGAAATTTTGTACAAAGACATTTAATAGGGCATAAAAGGGCAAATAATACTTTTTTTTCGGCAGTTAAGTGAGGGTGCATATATTTTTTGTTAACTTTACATAGAGTTAACATAATCATAAAAGTTTGACTTAGGTTCGTCTATAATGACTTAATTAGTGTCTTGATTAGGCCATAAAACTGTCAGGATCATTAGAAGTCATCAAAATTTACGCGCTGGCTTTGCTTGCCTAACGTGTTTATCTGCTTTGTGGGAAGTTTTTCAAAAACTTTCGTGTTTTCACAGCCTTAGGATATTTGGTGTCGACTAAGTAGGTCATAAAACCTGTCAGGGTCATTAAAACACGTATAAATTATTCGCGCTCGCTTCGCTCGCGTAGTTATAGCACTCTCTGCGCTCGCGCAAGCATTTGTTTTATCTACTTTGTAGGAAATATTTCGTCAACTTTTGAATTTTAATAGCCACATGCATCATAACGAATCACACATTGAAACAGAACAAACCTTCAATAATCATAATGATTATTAACCTTAAATTAAGTGGATATCAAATTTAACCCTAATGTCATCGGTGTTGACTTAGTAGGTCATAAAAACTGTCGGGGTCATAATAAGTCGTAAAAATTTTTAGCGCTCACGAAGCTCGCGCAATTATTTATTTGATCTACTTTGAATGTAATATTTCAGAAACTTTTGTATTTTAATAACCACATGCATCAAAACGAATCATGCATTGAAACAGAACAACCTTCAATAAACATAATGATTATTAACCTTAAATTAAGTGGATATCAAATTGAACCCTTCTGTCATCGGTGTTGGCTTAGTAGGTCATAAAAACTGTCAGGGTCATAAAAAGTCGTAAAAAATTTTCGCGCTCGCTACGCTCGCGCAAGCATTTATTTTATCAACTTTGTAGGTCAGCAACTTTCGCATATTAATAACCACATGCATCAAAACGAGTCATAAATTAAAACAGTACAACCATTAATAATCATAATGATTATTAACCTTAAAATAAGTGGATATCACGTTTCACTTGAGTGTCATCAGTGTTGATTTAGTAGGTCTTAAAAACTGTCGGGTCATAAAAAGTCGTAAAAATTTTTCGCGCTCGCTTCGCTCGCGCAGTCATAGCGCTCGCTTCGCTCGCGCAATCATTTATTTCATCTACTTCAAAGGTAATTTTTCAGCAAATTTTGTATTTTAATAGCCACAAGCATCAAAACAAGTCATACATTGAAATAGAACAACCTACAATAATCATAATGATTATTAACCTTAAAATAAGTGGATATCACGTTTTACCTGAGTGTCATCGGTGTTGACTTAGTAGGTCATAAAAACTGTCAGGGTCATAAAAAGTCGTAAAATTTTTTCGCAGTAATAACGCTATATAAATACGCTATAGCGTATAATAGCGTGTTTCAACAGCCTCATACATTAGACTGACTCAAATACTTGAACAGCAAAACTTGACCTAACCTAACCAAGGTTTACCAAGTAATTATTCATGACTTTACCAATAGACGATATTGAGTTTGACCTAAGAGTCATCTATAGTGAGTTGATTATTAGATTGTAAATTTGTCAGGGTCATAAAAAGTCATAAAAAATGTTCGCTCGCGCAATGATAGCTCTCGCTGCGCTCGCGCAGCTATTCACCTTATTTTCTTTGTAAGAAATGTTTCAGGAACTTTTGTGTTGAGTCAAACATTTAAACAGCACAACTTCGTATACTAACCAAAATGATTAATGACTTTAACAATAGAGGATATTGAGTTCGACTTTAGGGTCATCTATGGTGACTTGGCCTAAGAGATCATCGATCTTGACCTCAAAGGTCATAAAGACTCAAATAACGCGGGCGAAGCCGCGGGTAACAGCTAGTATATATATAAACGGTCGAATTGAGAAACATCCTTTTTTGTGAAGTCGGTAAAAATTTTATAACCACCCCCGACTGATCTATGTATAATCTGTTCATTGAGACCATTCAAACAAGCCCAAACTCGTTATCTCTGCTGTAAATTGGTGTGGAGTTGAGTATACTGCAGATTCCAGGAGATGAGTGAGTATGAGTATATCTTTATTGTCACAAAAGAAAAGACTTAGAGAAACACAGTTGTTAATCTTAGCAGTAAAACTTAACTAGGTCTAGGAATTTATATAATTTTAACGCCTCTTTAATTTTTGTACCTGATAAATGTGTGTGCCCCAGCATCAGGTAAATGCTAGCATGTAAGAATAAAAGATAAGAACATAATAGTCCATGGTATCCTCTTACCAGAGGATACCGAATTTCGAATTGATCAGCCCTATAAAAGTTGATTTCATATTGTCATCATCAAGAAAGCTCAAAATCTAAGTCAAAATCGATTCACCCGTTTGGGCGCTACGATGCCACAGACAGACACACACACACACATACACAGATACACAGACATGTTAAACTTATAACACCCCTTCTTTTGCGTCGGAGGATAATAAAAGTTGGCAATGAGGTGTTGAAAATTGATTTCAATGTTATCCGTATCATGCATCGGCCTTGTCCCGTTTCGCAGATGGCAACACAAATCAATATTGGTTAGTATACAATGTCGAATTTGTCAGATACAAAGTCTCCTAGCAAAGGTCTAATTTACGATTTGTCTAAGATAAACTTATGAGTGGGAGAGTCACTTTTAACAGACTACCAAAAATATGATAATATCGTTTAAAAAACTAAAAAAGAACCGACTTCAATGCCGCGTTATTAGTTTTCAGTACTAATTTTGAGATGTTTATCTCCATATCTCTAGAGATACTTATCAGACCTCGATTAAATTAACATGGTACTACACTTGGAACATTTTCTTTCCAACAAAAAAATAATAATCAAAATCGGTTCATAAACGACGAAGTTACCCACGAACAAACATAAAAAAAAAAAACATATATACGGTCGAATTGCGAAACCTCCTCCTTTTTTTGAAGTCGGTTAAAAATGAGGAAGTTTTCAATTCGTTTGTATGGTTATTACGCGATTCCTCCGCCTATAGAAAACCGATCCGAAGCCACATCATCATCTTCACGGTGATTATTTTTAACCGACTTCAAAAAAATGAGGAGGTATCTCAATTCGACCATATATAAGTTTTTTTTTTATGTTTGTTCGCAGATATCTTCGTCGTTTATGAACCGATTTTGATTATTCTTTTTTTGTCGGAAAGGAGATATCTCAAGTGTGGTACCATGGTAATTTTATTAAGGTCTGATAAGTATCTCCTCACCAAGTAACACCTCAAAATTGGTCATCATAATCAGCCGGTATCAGTCCACTGCTGGACATAGGCCTCTCCCAAGTCATGCCACTGAGCCCGATCTTCGGCTCTTTGTTTCCAGTCAAAATTGGTACTGAAAATTAATAGCGCGGCATTGAAGTCGGTTCTTTTTAGTTTTTTAAACGATCTTATTTTAAAATCTTTAAGATATGATGAATATCCCGAGAGATATCTCAAACTTGCTATTAAAATTGAATCGCATGGCATGTGAAATTGGTTTTAAGTTTTCAAACTATCTTAATAATCACCATATTGTATTTTATTTAAAACATAATAGGTATATTATAAAAATAAAATAATATGATTTTGAGGGCCTGGTGGCGTAATCGGGAGAACGGTCAGCTTTGATGCCGTGGTACCGAGTTCATGCTTCGCTGACGCCGTGCACCAATTGATTTTTCTGTGGAAAATGTATGTGCGCTTCTCACAGTGGAGGAAAAACAAGTGTTCCGACAGCTATCCTTGAGAGCCAGTTCCCATTCTAGTCTAGCTATTCTTGCCTAGCGTGCTTACCATCATCGACCGCATCATAACTTACCAACAGGTGAGATAGTGGTCAAACGCTAGCCTATAAGATATAATAAAAATATGTATATAATATCCAGTTGGTCCTTCAACTCACTGCAAATAGAAATCCAGCCTTAAGAATTCAAATCAGACTCGAAGACTCTAGATCGGTCGTTCAGCGAAATTCAGTCGGAATTGAATCCGTCGCCAATACTTCCGCTCTCGGGTGCATCGGCTTTGGCCAACTTTGGACCAAATCCAGCCTTCCATGGCTGCGAAGCGGTAGATATGGCCGGCTTTAAAACGTTTGAATTTTTATGTTTCAACTTACGGCATATGATTTGTTGTGAATTTATCTCAGGGTAAAGATTTACGTGGAATAGATAATGAAGTGTTCAGTGAAATTACAGATGCCTCAAGGTGATGGTGACGATGACGATTAGTATTCTAGCTATTTTTGTGCAACATTTCAGCTATATTTAGCTAGCCGTTTAACCATGAAGAAGTCCCAAAAAAAATAGTGTGAAAACTTCTTTCACATTTATATTATACAAGCTGTGCCCGCGACTTCTTTCGCGTGGAATAGTGTCTTTGGGTAGCAGTAACTAATAAGACACATACGTATCCCAGCTACACCGCACCCTACCACGCCATGCTAATCCCCCCTTCCCCCTCACCTCACTTACCCTACCCTCCCTCTCCCCCTTACCTCCCCCACCACTCCCCCTCCCTACCCCACAACTCCCCCTCCCTCCCCCACAACTCTCCCTACGCTACCCCCTTCCACTCCCCATACCCTCCCCCTTCACTCCCCATACCCTCCCCCACCACTCCCCCTACCCTCCCCCTCCACTCCCTCTACCCTCCCCCTCCACTCCCCCTTCCCCCGCACACACTTTGAATGTCATGTTTATTTATATCGAATCAACAGCCTAAAAAATAAGTTTCAAGCTTCTAGCTTTAAAAATGACGACACTTCCATACAACTTTTCATCCCCCTTTCAACCCTTTACAACCCTCTTTTCGCATTACAAAAAAGACTGTGTCCTTTCTCAGGCTCTAGACTATCTGTGTGTGTACCAAATTTCATTTAAATCTGTGGAGTAGAACATTCACATAAACCTTATATATTTCCATACAAACTTTCATCCCCTATTGTTATTTTACACCCTTGAGGGTAAAACTTTTACAAACTTTGAATGTGATATTTATTTATATCTAATTAACAACCTAAAAAATTTGTTTCAAGCTTCTAGCTCTTAAAATGACGATACTTCCATACAACCTTTCATCCCCCCTTTCAACCTCTTACAACTCTTTTTTCGCATTAAAAAGTAGCCTATGCCCTTTCTCAGGCTCTATACTATCTGTGAACTAAATTTAATTTAAATCGGTTCAGTAGAACATTCACATAAACCTTATATATTTCCATACAAACTTTCATCCCCTATTGATATTTTACACCCTTGAGGGTAAAACTTTTACAAACTTTGAATATCATATTTATTTATATCTAATGAACAGCCTAAAAAATTAGTTTCAAGCTTCTAGCTTTAAAAATGACGATACTTCCATACAACTTTTCATCCCCCCTTTCAACCTCTTACAACCCTCTTTTCGCAATAAAAAGTAGCCTATGTCCTTTTTCAGGCTCTAGACTATCTGTGTACCAAATTTCATTAAAATTGGTTCAGTGGTTTTAGCGTGAAAGTGACACAGACAGACAGACAGAGTTACTTTCGCATTTATAATATTATATACTAGCAGCCCGCCCCGGCTTCGCTCGGGTAGAACATATGCCTACAAAATTTGCATCAGTTTGTTGCATCGAATTTAAAATATGAACATATTTAACAATCATCGTCATATTTCAACCAATTTACACAAAACCTTAACGAATTATGCACCTAAACCTTCCTCATAAACACTCTGGCTATTGGTGAAAACCGCAGGATAATCCGTTCAGTAGCTATTGAGATTATTGCGAACAGACAGACAGACGCAGTGATGGACTTTGTTTTATAATACTTACGTAGTGATATTGGACGGCCCTTTGGCGTAAAGGATAGTTACCCTGATTCTGACCCGACGGTCGTTGAATCTAATCCTAGCTATATACTTACCAATGAAAGTTTTATGTTTGTGTGCAGTGGGATCATTAAATCTACCAAAATGTAGCTTACCACCAAGGAGAACATCTGCCGCCGTAACCTTACGGCGTTCCCCGACGCAAAATGTAGGGGTAATATACGTTTAACGTGTGTATCTGTGTGTCTGTCTGTAGCATAATAGCACCTAACCGGATGAACCGATTTTGTTTTTATTATTGATAGTTTTTTTTGTTTGATAGATGTCTTCATCGAGAGTTTTCTTAGCTTTGATTCATGAAAATTCGTTCAATCGTTATAAAACTATGAGCTTTAATCAACTTTCATAGGTCTGATCAATTCGAAAATCAACATGAAACATTGACCTGATGCTGGGACATCTCCTGGACTCTACAGAATACTCAAATCCTCACCAACTTACAGCTCAGATTTTAAATGTCGTGTTTAGAGTCATTGGAATGCTTTTAATGAAAAGATTATACATAGATCAGTCGGGGTGGTTTAAAATATTATATTATTATATATATAGATGAATATTATTTTATACAATAGGTCATATTATTATACTATATTGACTTCAAACTGATTGTGATCGATGGGGATCTACAGCATAGCTAAGCTTATAATAATATTTTCCTAGTAACTATTACCTAATCTGTGGTTTCACTGCAAATATTTCATTAATTTTGCGATGCATGTATGTAAAATTCGTGATATCTTCTAGAGTTTTCATTTGAATTATATACTGTAAAGGACAATTTTAATCTATTATATGTGGCCAAGCTAATTAACGTAATTATTTGGATAAGGATTAATACTATATACTTGAAAATAGCCTTGGAAATTATGTAATATTTTTTAACAAAAATTTTAAGATTAAGATGGTTACTGTGAGTCAACCTTAAGAGATAGTCATATGCTGTCGCGAACTTTTTTGTAGGTCTTATTAAGTTGTAAAACTCTTCTATAGAAAATATTCTTTATCTATTTTCAATTGAGCAGCGTTCGTAAGAAACGTGTTTTTTCGACCGTTTTTTTGCCGACTTAGGTTGCAAATTAGGTCTCCACGAATGTTCTTTTGATTTAAACGGGATAATATATAGCCTATTTTCATTCCGAAAGTCCATTTTATGTATTAGTGACAGAATTTTTTAAATCGGTTCAGTAGTTTTTTGGCCAAATCATTACAAACGTACAAAAATACAAAAATACAAATGTTCTCTCCTTATAATATTAGTATAATATAATATTATAGTATAGTATAATATAATATAATCTATACTAATATTATAAAGAGAGAACATTTGTATTTTTGTATTTTTGTATGTTAGCAGAATATTTTCTTTGCAAGAGTTGTACAACTTAATAAGACCTACAAAAAAGTCCGCGACAGCATATGTCTATCTCTTAAGGTTGACTCACAGTAACCATTTTAATCTTAAAATTTTTGTTAAAAAATATTACTTAACTTCCAAGGCTATTTTCAAGTATATAGTATTAATCCTTATCCAAATAATTACGTTAATTAGCTTGGCCACATAATATTGATTAAAATTGTCCTTAACAATATATAATTCAAATGAAAACTCTAGAAGATATCACGAATTTCACATACAAGCATCGCAAAATTAATAAAATATTTGCAGTGAAACCACAGATTCGGTCATAGTTACTACGAAAATATTATTATAAGCTTAGCTATGCTGTAGATCCCCACTGGTTTTTTTTTTTTTTTTTTTAATAATTAATAATTTTTTAATAATTTAAATCAACACCAATATTATAAATGCGAAAGTCAGTTTGTTTATTTGTTTGTTTGTTTGTTTGTTTGTTTGTTTGGGACTTCTTCACGGTCAAACGGCTTGACCGATTTGGCTGAAATTTTGTACAAAGATAGTACATAGGGCAGAATAGGATATAGGATACTTTTTTTTTGGCTATCGAGTCAGGGGGTCCAGATATTTTTAATTGAATTTTGTAAATATAAGACTTCTTCTCGAATAAACGGCTTGACCGATTTGCCTGAAATTTTGTGTGAATACATGTCATAGGACAGGAAAGAATATAGGATACTTTTTTTCTGGCTATCGAGTCAGGGGGTCCAAATATGTTTAATTGAATTTTGTAAATATAAGACCACTTCTCGAATAAACGGCTTGACCAAATAGCCTGACGTGTTGTATAAAGACAGTTCATAGGGCAGAATAGGATATAGAAAACTTTTTTTCTGGCTATCAAGTTAGGGGGTCCAAATATTTTTAACGGAATTTTGTAAATATAAGACATCTTCTCGAATAAACGGCTTGACCGATTTGCCTGATATGTTGTGTAAAGACAGTTCATAGGGCAGAATAGGATATAGGATACTTTTTTTTGGCTATCGAGTCAGGGGGTCCAGATATTTTTAATTGAATTTTGTAAATATAAGACCTCTTCTCGAATAAACGGCTTTACCGATTTGCCTGACATGTTGTATAAAGACAGTTCATAGGGCAGAATAGGATATAGAAAACTTTTTTTCTGGCTATCAAGTTAGGGGGTCCAAATATTTTTAACGGAATTTTGTAAATATAAGACATCTTCTCGAATAAACGGCTTGACCGATTTGCCTGACATGTTGTGTAAAGACAGTTCATAGGGCAGAATAGGGAATAGAATACTTTTTTTCTGGCTATCGAGTCAGGGGGTCCAAATATTTTTATCGAATTTTGTAAATATAAGACCTCTTCTCGAATAAACGGCTTGACCAATTTGCCTAGCATTTTATATATAGACAGTTCATAGGGCAGAATAGGATATAGGATACTTTTTTTTGGCTTTCGAGTCTGGGTGTCCAGATTTTTTTTTATTGAATTCTGGGTATGTGTGGCCACTTATCAGCTAAACGGCTTGACCGATACGGCTGAAATTTTCTACATATACAGCTCATATGGCATAAAAGCACAAAGGATACTTTTTTTCTGGCAGTCGAGTCCAGGTGTCCAGATTTTTATTATTGAACTTTGTAAATGTGTGGCCAAATTCAGTCAAACGGGTCAACCATTTCAGCTGAAATTTTGTGCACCAACTGTCAATAAGACATAGGATACTTTTTTTTGGCTGGCAATTTCGGGTGTCCATAATTTTATTATGGAATAATTTGTTACCTCTTAGCGGCAATCGTTTTGACCGATTCAGCTCAATTTTTTTACAAATACAGTTAATAGGGTATAGAACGACAAAGGATATTTTTTTTAACAGTTGAGTTTGGGTAACACATTTTTTTTATTGAATTTTTATACGTGTGACCTCTTCTCTGTTAAACGAGTTGACCGATTGAGCTAAAATTGTACAGAGACAGTCAATAAGACATAGACCAAGAGTAGTCTATTATCCGAGCACATTGGTTACTTTTTTTAAAATCGAGTCCGGTCGTCAGTTTTTTATTGTTGAATTTTGTATATGTTTGGCCTCTTTTCGGCCAAAAGACTTGACCGATTCACATGAAATTTTGTACAAAGACATTTAATAGGGCATAAGAGGGCAAATAATACTTTTTTTTCGGCAGTTAAGTGAGGGTGCATATATTTTTTGTTAACTTTACATAGAGTTAACATAATCATAAAAGTTTGACCTTAGGTTCGTCTATAATGACTTAATTAGTGTCTTGATTAGGCCATAAAACTGTCAGGATCATTAGAAGTCATCAAAATTTACGCGCTGGCTTTGCTTGCCTAACGTGTTTATCTGCTTTGTGGGAAGTTTTTCAAAAACTTTCGTGTTTTAACAGCCTTAGGATATTTGGTGTCGACTAAGTAGGTCATAAAACCTGTCAGGGTCATTAATGACCTCGCTCGCTTCGCTCGCGTAGTTATAGCACTCTCTGCGCTCGCGCAAGCATTTGTTTTATCTACTTTGTAGGAAATATTTCGTCAACTTTTGAATTTTAATAGCCACATGCATCATAACGAATCACACATTGAAACAGAACAAACCTTCAATAATCATAATGATTATTAACCTTAAATTAAGTGGATATCAAATTTAACCCTAATGTCATCGGTGTTGACTTAGTAGGTCATAAAAACTGTCGGGGTACGACTTATTATGATAAGTCGTAAAAATTTTTAGCGCTCGCGAGGCTCGCGCAATTATTTATTTTATCTACTTTGAATGTAATATTTCAGAAATTTTGTATTTTAATAACCACATGCATCAAAACGAATCATACATTGAAACAGAACAACCTTCAATAATCATAATGATTATTAACCTTAAATTAAGTGGATATCAAATTGAACCCTTCTGTCATCGGTGTTGGCTTAGTAGGTCATAAAAACTGTCAGGGTCATAAAAAGTCGTAAAAAATTTTCGCGCTCGCTACGCTCGCGCAAGCATTTATTTTATCAACTTTGTAGGTAACATTTCAGCAACTTTCGCATATTAATAACCACATGCATCAAAACGAGTCATAAATTAAAACAGTACAACCATTAATAATCATAATGATTATTAACCTTAAAATAAGTGGATATCACGTTTCACTTGAGTGTCATCAGTGTTGACTTAGTAGGTTTTAAAAACTGTCGGGGTCATAAAAAGTCGTAAAAAATTTTCGCGCTCGCTTCGCTCGCGCAATCATTTATTTCATCTACTTCAAAGGTAATTTTTCAGCAAATTTTGTATTTTAATAGCCACATGCATCAAAACGAGTCATACATTGAAATAGAACAACCTTCAATAATCATAATGATTATTAACCTTAAATTAAGTGGATATCAAATTGAACCCTTCTGTCATCGGTGTTGGCTTAGTAGGTCATAAAAACTGTCAGGGTCATAAAAAGTCGTAAAAAATTTTCGCGCTCGCTACGCTCGCGCAAGCATTTATTTTATCAACTTTGTAGGTAACATTTCAGCAACTTTCGCATATTAATAACCACATGCATCAAAACGAGTCATAAATTAAAACAGTACAACCATTAATAATCATAATGATTATTAACCTTAAAATAAGTGGATATCACGTTTCACTTGAGTGTCATCAGTGTTGACTTAGTAGGTTTTAAAAACTGTCGGGGTCATAAAAAGTCGTAAAAAATTTTCGCGCTCGCTTCGCTCGCGCAATCATTTATTTCATCTACTTCAAAGGTAATTTTTCAGCAAATTTTGTATTTTAATAGCCACATGCATCATAACGAATCACACATTGAAACAGAACAAACCTTCAATAATCATAATGATTATTAACCTTAAAATGAGTAGATATCAAATTTAACCCTAATGTCATCGGTGTTGACTTAGTAGGTCATAAAAACTGTCGGGGTCATAATAAGTCGTAAAAATTTTTAGCGCTCGCGAAGCTCGCGCAATTATTTATTTTATCTACTTTGAATGTAATATTTCAGAAACTTTTGTATTTTAATAACCACATGCATCAAAACGAATCATACATTGAAACAGAACAACCTTCAATAATCATAATGATTATTAACCTTAAATTAAGTGGATATCAAATTGAACCCTTCTGTCATCGGTGCTGGCTTAGTAGGTCATAAAAACTGTCAGGGTCATAAAAAGTCGTAAAAAATTTTCGCGCTCGCTACGCTCGCGCAAGCATTTATTTTATCAACTTTGTAGGTAACATTTCAGCAACTTTCGCATATTAATAACCACATGCATCAAAACGAGTCATAAATTAAAACAGTACAACCATTAATAATCATAATGATTATTAACCTTAAAATAAGTGGATATCACGTTTCACTTGAGTGTCATCAGTGTTGACTTAGTAGGTTTTAAAAACTGTCGGGGTCATAAAAAGTCGTAAAAAATTTTCGCGCTCGCTTCGCTCGCGCAATCATTTATTTCATCTACTTCAAAGGTAATTTTTCAGCAAATTTTGTATTTTAATAGCCACAAGCATCAAAACGAGTCATACATTGAAATAGAACAACCTTCAATAATCATAATGATTATTAACCTTAAAATAAGTGGATATCAAATTTAACCCTAATGTCATCGGTGTTGACTTAGTAGGTCATAAAAAGTCGTAAAATTTTTTCGCAGTAATAACGCTATATAAATACGCTATAGCGTATAATAGCGTGTTTCAACAGCCTCATACATTAGACTGACTCAAATACTTGAACAGCAAAACTTGACCTAACCTAACCAAGGTTTACCAAGTAATTATTCATGACTTTAACAAAAGACGATATTGAGTTCGACCTAAGAGTCATCTATAGTGAGTTGATTATTAGATTGTAAATTTGTCAGGGTCATAAAAAGTCATAAAAAATGTTCGCTCGCGCAATGATAGCTCTCGCTGCGCTCGCGCAGCTATTCACCTTATTTTCTTTGTAAGAAATGTTTCAGGAACTTTTGTGTTGAGTCAAACATTTAAACAGCACAACTTCGTATACTAACCAAAATGATTAATGACTTTAACAATAGAGGATATTGAGTTCGACTTTAGGGTCATCTATGGTGACTTGGCCTAAGACATCATCGATCTTGACCTCAAAGGTCATAAAGACTCAAATAACGCGGGCGAAGCCGCGGGTAACAGCTAGTATATAATATTTTAAACCACCCCGACTGATCTATGTATATATATGATGAAATTGCAAACACAAATGTGATGTTAAAGTCGATATATGATAGGGTACCTAAACAGTTCAACTTTACTAAACACTACACGAAGTGAGGATATACACTGATGGCTCTAAAATGAATACAGGATCAGGTGCGGGGGCGTTCTCGGACGACCTCAACATCCACATAGCAACACCCCTGGGTACACACAACTCCATCTTCCAGGCGGAATGTGTAGGTATAATCCAGGCGGCCTCAGCGGTACTACAACGGCAGGTATATGACCAAACCATCAGAATACTCTCCGATAGTGCAGCTGTGCTACGAGCCTTGCAAAGGTACGATTACTCATCAGGGCTAACTATGCAGTGCCACCAACTACTAGAAGAGGTATGTAAACACAATCGCATTATTCTTCAGTGGATCAAAGGTCACAGCGGATCCAGAGGTAATGATGCGGCTGATGAACTGGCAAGGAGAGGATCTAACCTGCACCCCGCAGGAGTAGAACCAATGATACCTATACCATTCAGCCAAATCAGAGCTTGGATCCGTGTATACATCAGGAAACAACATCAGGACTACTGGGCAGGCCTAAAGGAATGTAGGCAGTCGAAGGATGCTTTTCCGGAATTAAATTCCAGATACTCCCGAAAACTGCTTAACCTTAAACGTGACAAACTCCGACAAATAGTCGGAGTAATCACGGGTCACTGCTCACTAAACAAACACCTATTTACTATAGGTGTCACCGACAGCCCTCTGTGCAGAGGATGCATGGAGGCTGAGGAGACGGCCGCGCACGTGCTCCTGGAGTGCAATAGCGTGGATGCACAACGTCGGACGCTCCTCGGGTCCCCGACTACAATGCGAGAGGCCTGCGCCGGCATCAGCGAGCTGCTGGCCTTCCTCGCAGACATCGGATGGCTGAACTGATGCGCCACCAACCACACGCAAAAAGGGCCGACATACGGCCTAGTTGCGGAGAAGAGCCCGCGCACCAAGTACCAAGTAAGATCTATGTATAATCTTTTCATTAAAAGCATTCCAATGACTCTAAATACGACATTTAAAATCTGAGCTGTAAGTTGGTGAGGATTTGAGTATTCTGTAGAGTCCAGGAGATGTCCCAGCAACAGGTCAATGCTTTCATGTTCTTACAATTTTCTTACAATATCGTTGAAGAAGAAGATTTTCGAATTGATCAGACCTATGAAAGTTGATTAAAGCTCATAGTTTTATAACGATTGAAGGAATTTTCATGAATCAAAGCTAAGAAAACTCTCGATGAAGACATCTATCAAACAAAAAAAACTATCAATAATAAAAACAAAATCGGTTTAACTGGTTAGGTGCTAAGATGCTTCAGACAGACACACAGATACACACGTTAAACGTATATTACCCCTACATTTTGCGTCGGGGAACGCCGTAAGGTTACGGCGGCAGATGTTCTCCTAATGGTGGTAAGCTTCTTTTTGGTAGATTTAATGATCCCACTACCACTGTACGGAAACTCATGATTCATGAATGCACATAAAACTTTCATTGGTAAGTATATAGCTAGGATTAGAACCAACGGCCGTCGGGTCAGAATCAGGGTAACTATCGTTTACGCCAAAGGGCCGTCCAATATCACTACGTAAGTATTATAAAACAAAGTCCATCACTGCGTCTGTCTGTCTGTTCGCAATAATCTCAATAGCTACTGAACGGATTATCATGCGGTTTTCACCAATAGCCAGAGTGTTTATGAGGAAGGTTTAGGTGCATATTTCGTTAAGGTTTTGTGTAAATTGGATGAAATATGACGATGATTGTTAAATTTGTTCATATTTTATATTCGATGCAACAAACTGATGCAAATTTTGTAGGCATATATGTTCTACCCGTGCGAAGCAGGGGTGGGCTGCTAGTATTATATAAGTATATAAGTAAGGATTGGAGTTGATATGCTGGCGTTTGACCATTATGTTGCCTGGAGGTAAGCGATGATGTGGTCGTAGATGGTGAACACTCTAGGCCAAGAATAATCTGACTCTCAGAGCTGTGTGCTGCCGGAACACCGAAAGGTTATTTTTTCCAGAATTTCTCCTTGATGGTGGAGTTTTGCGTGTCGCATTATCTGTTATAAGCAGATGTCTCTTCTGTCACGTCACTTAATATCGCGCGAGCATCTTGCTTTCTAGGGTTCCGTACCCAAAGGGTAAAACTGGACCCTATTACTAAGACTCCGCTGTCCGTCTGTCTGTCTGTCTATCCGTCTGTCACCAGGCTTTATCTCATTAACCGTGACAGTTAGACAGTTGAATTTTTCACAGATGGTGTATTTCTGTTGCCGCTAGAACAACAAATACTAAAAACAAAATAAAATTTAAAATTAAAGGGAGTCCCCATACGAAAAACGTGTTTTTAAACGCCATCTATAAGACCTTCATTAGGTGTCATCTGGGTGTTAACAACTCATTCGTGTTTGTTCAGCTAACAACCTTTCTAATTAGTTTCGGCAAAATGACATAGATAGTAAACGCCCCGTCTTTCTAGATCGCGACCAAACAAAATATTCTTGATAATAATATCAATTAATCAAATATATGAGGTTGAAACGCTGTTATGTTTCGTATTGTACGGAACCCTCCCTAAGTGTGAGATAAGAGACGCGATTCTGACTCGCACTTGGCCAGTTTTATTACGTTTAGCATCCAAAATATTGAACTCTAATAAATTGGCTTTACGCAAAACACTGTGATTGCCGTGTATTAGATACCAATGCGTTAATATTATAAATGTTTACTATTAATCATACTAACATTTAAAACATTTTACGCAATCAAACGATTTTTATACTGATATCAAAATTGCAAGGGATTCCATTTTCCCATTGTTAATATCAGACATATTTACACCGTAGCGCCAATATTTAGCTCCAAAAATAATACTGGTCACAGCAATATATCGTATCACACGTCAACAAATTATTATCTTTTATCAAAGAATAATATTTCAAAATAAATTTCCACAATTAAAATCCATTTACCGGCAATCCACAACCGTTTATTTTCAAACACATCAATTTTGACGGTTATCGGATAGCCGGCAAAAAAACGCATGAAATTCGAATTTCGATCGCCCATCTCTATGGGTAGACAAATCTGCCTCGGGCATAACGGTCACTCTACGACCAGTAAGGGGTAAGCCTGATTACAAGCTTTTATTTAATTTGCGTAGTTTATGTAGTTTATGTTATTGAATGTGTATGTATGTTTTTGTTGGTCAAATCTTGGAAGCTTAATTAGAACCACATCATGATGTTTGATTGGACTTAAATTTGGTTTACTTGCGTATCTTATGCAGTATTTGATGGAGCCTTGTAGCTTTTAAATCGTAGTGTAAGTTCGTAGTTTGCACATATATAAACTAAATCCACCCTATAAATACCAATTATTGTATATAAATAGTATAGCCATAACCTTACAGTGTTCTGGCAGCACACATCCATTGTGAGTCAGAGTATTCTAGGCCTAGCGTGTTAACTATCTTTGAGCGCATCATTGCATAACACCAGGCGAGATAGTGGTCAAACGCTGGCCCATAAAATATATAGAAAAAAATATACGTTATCTATAGAAACTGAACGATATATTTTTCTTGTAGGATCTGTCATAAAGCTCATACTGATATTACAACAAGCAGTGGCCACCGACTTTAATTACTTTTTATTGGTAGCCCCACTATTTGTACACAGCCGGATGGAAGGTGGGTAAACATTTTTTCGTTATTTGAAAATCATATTTAAGAAAATCGGGAAAGATTTAAGCTCTCGAGTATTGGCGTGGAAAAATGTAAGTTTATTGAAGACTGGTTTATACAACTCGTGGCTTTAAAGGTTTTACCTTTGTTTTCGTTTATTTATTGAATATACATTAAACATTTAACATTAAAAATACAAAGGATTCGTTGTAATAACGGCTCGCTATATTTTCTTAATTTTCTCAATAAAACTTGTTATTAATTACTGCTTAATGCACAATTATCATAACATGTATTGTTCAGTCAGTTTAAAAAAAAAAAGAGTGTGTGTACTTATGTACACGCGTTAGAAGTTATACTTCTGTGGCGTATGGAAAAAAAAACTAAAATGCAGTAGTGATTAACGATATATATTAAAATTAATCAAAAAGATATTATTTAAATAAAAAAGGTTGTATTAACGTAAAAATATGACGTTAAATATGACATATACAACTTGAACATAGTCATGCCACCTAGAACTAACTTCACGGTGAAGAATTTAGGTGTCGGTGTGCGCGCGCATCGTACCACCTAGAACTAACTTCACGATGTTAAATTTAGGTGTCGGTGTGCGCGTGCATCGTAAAAATTCACTCTCATCATTTTTCTCTATCGCGCCAAAAGAAGTATAACTTCAAAAACGTTTTGTTTTCAAATCGTAAATACTCCTCCTTCTACCTTCTGGGTAACATTTCCCCAAATTCATTTGATGAATGGTAACCATATGAGATAACACAATAATCCACATTGTCTTGACTCTCTCTTCTAAAAATACATTTTCCTGCTAAGTTTAATAGAGTGTTCTATACAGCGTGATGTAGAGATGTAGCACAAAGGGGCATGTTGCCCGTCAGCGGGTTTCCGAGCTATAACATGTGTGACACACGGCTGCGAACGATATAGACGCTTAAGCTTATAACGGTTATTTACATGTAAATATTTACACGTTGCGTCAGTTACGTGCCGAGGCCCGAGCGTCGCGACGAATGACTTCAAGAATGTCCGAAACTGGTCGGAGTTAATTTCTGGTAAATATTTACGTGTTAATGGCCGTTATAAACTCTGATATATGATACTCTTACGATAATTTGAATAATCAGATATATATACAAAAGAGGATGCATGAAGAAAGACTGACGAAACAGATTTATAAGACAAGTATGAATGGGCGAGCCGGTAGAGGCCCACCTAGGCGAACACACGTATCACGACCAGATCGGAGAGGTGTGGTGGTGGTGGAGGATGTACTTGCTTTGTAAATTAGTACTTTAGTACTTTGTACTTTAGTACTTTGTACTTTAGTACTTTGTACTTTAGTACTTTGTACTTTAGTACTTTGTACTTTAGTACTTTGTACTTTAGTACTTTTTACTTTTGTACTTTTTACTTTAGTACTTTGTACTTTAGTACTTTGTACTTTAGTACTTTGTACTTTAATACGTTGTACTTTAGTACTTTGTACTTGAGTATGTATTTTTAATAGTTTCAATTAAATAGTATTGTGAACATATTCCAGCACACAACACAGAATAATCAAAAGTATTTCTTATTTGACAATTTCTTAGGGGTATTCTACCAAACTGCCAAAAAAAGTGACGTTCCTACACTTGAAGACTGGTTACAGTAACAAGTAGTAATTTTAAAAACTGAAACGCGACTGCTAAAAATTGCGTTCTAATTTTAGATATTAATTCCCAATTATCGGGTGCATGCAAACAAAGCCGCGAGCAACAAAACACTTTTTTAATGTGTGTATTTGATTACTAAAAAGGCGTCATTAAAAAATAAACTGGCCAAGTGCAAGTTGGACTCGCACTCGTAGAGTTCCGTACAGTACAGTACCATACAGTCTATTTATAAGATCTAGCAAAAAATACCACCATCATTTCTCGCCAGCAAAAAATAATAATTAATAAATATTTTATTTCTTATAACGCCATCTAACGTCTAATATCTAAGTGAAACTTAACACAAAGGTGTTAAGAATCAGCATTTCAATATAACGCCATCCATGGACGTTTAATTGAGCGTTTATAGATGGCGTTATATTGAAATGCCAAAAAAAAACACGTTTATTTTATGGGGACCCTCTATTATTTTAAACTTTATTCCGTTTATAGTATTTGTTGTTATAGCGGCAACAGAAATACATCATCTGTGAAAATTTCAACTGTCTAACTGTCACGGTTCACGAGATACAGCCTGGTGACAGACGGACAGACAGACAGACAGACAGACAGACAGACGGACAGCGGAGTCTTAGTAATAGGGTCCCGTTGTACCATTTTGGTACGGAACGGAAAATCATAACAAAAATTGAAAAAAGGTAAACAAAATATTTTTTTTAGCGCGATAATGTATTTTATTTTATAAAATTATTCTCTTGACAGTTCAATGAAAATAATGTTGTCTAACAATACGACCGTGAGTATCATAAAACAAGGCTCGCGTTGCCGGCGGCGTACTAAGCCTGCTTTAATAATGCGGACATTCTACTCATAAGTCGCTGTTACCGCTGCGTTACTGTCTTGTTGCTATTGACGTGAATGGCCGTCTGTTTCATTTCTGTTTGTGGTCTCTTCGTGTTTCTATCTATGTCAAGGGAAACATGTCAAAATGTTTTTGTTTGAGGCTTTTTTTCCTCATCTGCAAGACTATTTTTGATTGTGTCTGTATCCATTTGTCTCACACTTATAGCTTGAACATCTTGATTTATTTCAATTTATGAAAGTCAGAGTATAGTAAGTCTAGCGTGTTCACCATCTTTGATCACATCATGACTTACCACGAGGCGAAATAGTGGTACAAAAAAATTTTTGTATTTGTATCACTTAATGTATTTTCCAATGAAGATAAAATAAGATAAGATAATTTATTTCATCAAAAACACATTACAAATTTGTACCTTATAGTATTTGTATCATTTAACAAGAAACATATATAACTAGTTTTACTAATTTAATAAAAGGTATTTTGACATTAGCAGCCGTACTAGGTCAAGCCTGTGTTACAGATGCCAACGTCTTCCTTCCGTGTAGGAACTAGTTTACAAGTACTTTACATTTCAATAACAGTCTAATAATTGTTAATGAACAGTTTGTATATATTTTTTTAATTTATTAAAAAACGCAGGTAGATTTGGAAAAAAATCTAAAACCAAGTTAAAAAAAGCCAAGTTAAATGGTAAACAATACTGGTTAAGTTTGAAATAGTGATGGCCATCGTTGTCAAACAGTTGGTCAGAGTTATCGATAAATCGATATATAAGTTAAGTTAGGAGAATGAAAATAATGTACTTACATAGCTTACATGGTTGGAAAAAGGCTAAAATGTATGTAATATCTGGGACTGATTTTTATGTGAACCTAAATATTTATTAATATGTCATGATTTCTTATTTTTATAAGTTAAATTTACTTATTTAGATGTATTTTAATAATGAATTGTGCTCATTTGACTTATGTTTTGTAAAACTGCCATTGGAAACGTTTTGACCCACACTGTCAGTGTCAATCGATGGTGCCAACCTGCCAAATTTAAAACTACCGCGAATGAGAATTGTCTATGGCCTCTAAGCATGGATGCCAACCTTAAAAAGAAAACAAGAAAGTTAACGCGGTAGAGAGTTGGCATTCGGGCTTCAGTTCGGTCTTGGCGTTTAAACTAGTAGGTCGTTGTTATAAAAGTACCTCTAAATTCTCGATATTTATTGTATAGTTTGTGATGTACCAACATTGGTCGGATGTATATTATACGAAGTTTACGCCTATTACACGATGTTTCAATTGGAAGAAGGTGTTTTTCTTACAAATAGTAATAAAATACTTACTTATTACCCTGTTTTGTGACTGGTAATAATTTAAGGAAGTTTAAATATTTTAACAGGGTAGTACATTTAATATTATGTACATTTGTTTGTTTACACATTGTTCCAACCTCATTATTAATTACGTTCTAGTACTTCGAAATTGTATATAAGTAGGTATTGTTCATTAAACTTGGAATAAACTAAAAGCTAGGTACGTATGAAAAATTAAAAATTAAATAATAACTCAAATTCATTACATATATGATAAGGAAACATTTAAGAATACTTAATCGATAAAATTAACTTTATCGATGAACTCATACACTCACACTAGTTTGACAATGCTCAAGTTGTTTGCGATAAGAATTGTTAGGTATTACTCGGAACAGAGATGATGGAGTCGCTATTGCGAATTTATTATAGGTACCTAATGAAGTGAGATTAAAATCAATTAGGTACTACTAACTACCATATCATATAGAAAAATATACTCTGTTTTATTGATTTCTTACTCAAGCTGGTTTCATAAGGAATTCTGATTCTGATTCTGTGATTCCAATAAGTAATATAAATAATTAGCAAAAAGCATAGTATAATTAACAGTTAATCATCACAATAAATATTGCATTTAAATAAATCTGTATCGTGACGTTGTGTTAACAAATACATCACGTCAATTTACAATCGAATTATTACGTGTGAAATGCCACGCTCGTGGGAGATAGTGTCAGCGATATAGTGAAATAAAATGACAATTTTAACACATCACTAAATACTCAAACAGTAAAGAAATAAATAGTTAAATACTTTTTATACACTAGCTTTTTGCAATGAAGTTTTTGTACGTACCTGATGGGTACGTACTATATATATATAGGAGGGGTGGAGCGCCCAGGGTTGGATTAATTAAAATCTCAATAACTAGGTAACGAAAGATCGCGTTTATTATCGTAATACACGAGCAAGGCTAAGCGTAGACTAGAGTCGCGACAGCTTTAAGACAGATTCGACAGCTCCAGAATCAGTGGCGAGGTGAGGAAGCCCCGATTGGTGGTAGGGAGTGTGTCTGTTGTATACGCAGTATTATTATCTGTTCTGTGCCGACACTTTTCAGTCTGACTTGTCGCCGTGCAGTAATAGACAACTTTTTCTACGAGATATTTCGTTTGAAGTGTGCGCGTCTTCATATGTTTTAAACAGCAATAGTCTGTCTTAAGACTGTCGTGACTATAGTCTGCGCTTAGCCTTATAGTTACAAACGGCGGGCAACGACTACCGGCCGCAGAACTGGATTCGCTGAACTGACAAAATAAAATAATGTGTCTGTTGAGAATGGGGATGCAATTGGGAAGGTCACCGTCTGGTAAAAGATGTGAAAGCGTGCTGGTTAATGATGACCCTCCGATCCTGTCCGGTCAACGTCCGCGTTCCGCGGATTATAACTGATGTTTTTTAAATGTGAGGTTAGTCTCACCTGATGTGATGCTCAGATAACATGCGTGTAGGAGTTTCCTAATTCTTATTTAACAATGTGGCCACATATAATTAATAGTATGTACTTCCCTGACTTGACGAATGCTGGTAGGACTTCTGCTGTAGTGGTAGGACTTCTGCTAGTCCGCCTGGGGTGGTTTCACCAATTTGCCAATTCATTTTCTGCCGTGAAATAGGATTTTTTTTACGGTTGCAAGGTGTCCAATGAAATTACAGGGCATGTGAG
This sequence comes from Cabera pusaria, assembly GCA_954871355.1. Lineage (NCBI taxonomy): Eukaryota > Metazoa > Arthropoda > Insecta > Lepidoptera > Geometridae > Cabera > Cabera pusaria. The sequence goes on from OX940893.1 coordinate 26,876,167, forward strand.
ACTCAACATCTTTATGTCTCAAGGTAACAGGCGCAGTGCAGCGACATGCAAAATTCTGGCAGTCCAGAATTTTGTATACCACTGTATCTGTAATAGGTATAAATAGGTAAAAATGGGTTAAAAATTAAAAATAGGGTACAATTATTGGGATTACATTAATGAAATACTAAAAAAAAATATACCTAAATTTAAAAAAAAAATCTTAGTTTGCCATATTTAGTCTATTAAAATGCCCTTTTTATTTTCAAGAAGTATTTAGGTGTGTCCGATAATTCTTCAGAATTCCATAAGAAAAAATTGCAGCACAACTCAAGAAAGGATAGAAATTGAATATAAGGTACTTCTAAGTCAAAACTACAAACTGCGCAAACATAACATAACTCGGGACGGGTTGGACTCGCGACGTAATTGCATTGCCTGTCCGTTTCCTAGACACAGCTACGCCGTAGAACGTCTACGGCGTAGCTTGTAAGTGCAACGTAGCAAGGTACTTGTTTACTAAACTTATAAGAGAACTAACCCAGCTAGGCTGTAGCTAACTAAGTATAGAGTTTCTGAAGAAACACTGCAGTTAGAAAGGCATTGTATCATTTTTGAACCATACTCGTAGATAGTTTGTACTTAAACTCCTACTTGATTGAAATGATCTATTTATTAGCATTTTCATGCAATAGGCACGGACTTAACTTAAAATAATATCGTTTAAAAACTAAAAACAACCGACTTCAATGCCGCGCTATTCATTTTCAGTACCAATTTTGAGATGTCTATCTCAATATCTCTGGAGATACTTATTATACCTCGATAAAATTACCATGGTACCACACTTGGAATATCTCCTTTCGAACAAAAAAATAATAATCGAAATCGGTTCATAAACGACGAAGTTATCCGCGAAGAAACAGAAAAAATATATATATATATATATACGGTCGAATTGAGAAACCTCCTCCTTTTTTTGAAGTCGGTTAAAAATGTCTATTTTTCTACAACATGATAGGTACATTAAAAAGAAATTCGTGTACTTGCTTGCTAATTTCTTCTAAACTAAATCGAGTGGTATGTCTTAATAATTTAATTGTTATTTTTATTAAATTACAAAAGTCAAAGCATTTATTCAGTATATGAGCAAATTAAAAATTTGCACTTACACACGTCAAAGAATATTAAATAGATCATATTCAATAATAATTGTTATAGATATAACAGAAACATAACTTATTGCTTTGAATTTACAAAAAAAAAGGTATTGAGCCATTCAGCTTTCATCTAGACGTCGAACGTCACACTTAAAACAAATGTTTAATTCCCCTGATTAATGTAGGGTTGCCAACCGTACTATTACATGAACCCGTAACCCATGTTTGTATGTATGTAATGCATGTTTCAGTACTTCGAACATTTTTTATCCACAAAATTGTGAATACATTTAATTTTACTACATATATATATATATATATATATATTTCTATTTCATGTATCAAGTAGATTAAACAGCCAATTTTATATCAAATGAAGACGCAGTGGCGTAGTAGGAGAATGGTTTTTGACGTCAGAGGTAGTGGGTTCAAATCCCCGACGTGCACCAATGGATTTTTATGAATGGATTTTTGGAAAAATCGTATACACGCATTTCATAGTGGCCTTCCAGTGAAAGATAAACATTGATGAGGAACCTCCAGCATGGAGGTGGAACAAGGTTCAGTATTTGCCTGGCCGCCTCAAGTAAAAAAATCTGCCGCCTAACATCTAATATGTTCCGGCAGCTGACCTTGTGAGCCAGTTCCATTCCAGTCGCATCATTATTTACCAACAAGTGAGATAGTGGTCAAACGCTAGGCTAAAATAGAAAAATATATATGTATAAAAAAATATATGTATAAAATAAGAAGAAATAATATTTTACTTTCAATCAAAAAGTTTTTTTTTAAATATAAATAATTATTTTAATATTTTATGAATTTTTAATAGCAATTAAATAGAAAACTATACGCAGATGTACATTTTAAGTTTATAACTTTACTAGCTGATAACTGCGACTTCGTTCACGTAAACAAATAATTTTATCACTGTAAAGTTTTGTTAATCAACATTTGTGTGATGTGAGTTATTATGGTTATGTGTAAAATTAATTATTTTATTTTCACAAAAGGTAGCCTACGTTCATCCTCATATTATAAAGTACCTCCTTGCTAAATTTCATTAAGATCGTCCTTTTAAGCGTGATTATGTAACAAACAGACAGGTTGACAGAGTTACAAACGTTTTTATTGGCTTTTTATTAGCTTCACCTGTATGTTTGTAACCGACTTCTTTGGGCGCGATTTTGACCCACTTTAAACGGCCAGATTTCGTTCAAACTTTGTAGATTTATCGAGGACCGATGACAATACACTAATTTGTTAAAAAATTATTCAATTTTTCAACTAAAGAGTAGAAAATAAATAAAAGTTAAAAAAACGAAAAAACACGCTTTTTATAGAAAACCGAACTAAAAATAGAAAATACATTTTAATAAATTTAAATTAAGAATAGTGTTAAAAACTTCAATAAATATAAATTAATAATAGTGTGAATAAAAAAAATATTTTATTTAAAAAAAAGCGTGGGGTGCTTTTATGATATTATCAAAATGATAATCACTCTACTCATATCTGTCAATAAAATATTTATAACTATTGACACCATGCACCTCACGTTTTTTTTTATTTTATTTTTTTATAGTCTTGATATTCCTGTCCCGTATAGTATAAACATACAATAATTAAGAAGATTTCCATGCCCTGCGAGTCAGTTTCAGTAGCAAGTTTGAGACGTTTATCGTTATATCTCATGAGATAATTATCAAATCAAGATGAAATTACAATGGGACCACATCGAAAATGTACCTTACCTCAAGAATCATTCCAATCGATACACAATTGACGAAGTAATCGCGTAACATTCATACAAAAAAACATACAGACGATTTAAAAACCTTCTCCTTTTTATAAGTCGGTCGAACAATACTTAGATCTAAAAAATTAGGTACAGAGACAATCTGAAGCATTTATTTTCCTAAGCTTCGCACAGAAAAATATTCGCATATCGAAAACTCAATCTCAAACTAATTCAAAAGTTGAGCCATGCACTCCTTCAATTTTGAAAGCTGACACCTCAGCAGTAAGCGAATATGACTGAAACCGACAATTGCTAGCTGATAGCGGACACACGTGCACGTAGACCAATGAGCAATTTGAGCAAGCTTTTTAGATTATAGAGCAAAACGAGCAAATAATTAACACAACATGCTGAGTTATCTGGGCCATGTCCCATTATTTACTAAGTAAAAGTGCAATGTGTATTATATAACAATTATACGTGGTATTATTATTTTAACTGTTTTTTCAGTTTGATCTTGGTTATTAATTATTAATGATTACCATCAATAGATCGCATCATCACGTAACAGCAGGTGAGATAATGGTCAAGTGCTACCAAGTTTGATTTTAAAAAAAAAATTAGGTCGATTTGCATGCAAAGTTGGCGTACTAGTTATTCATGAAGCTTATATGTATAAACACGCTGATGACTTTTTTACTACTTCTACATGTATAAGGTTCTTAAGAATTAAATCACACTGATAAGTATGTAACAAATATTTGACACAGACATCTCAGCAGAAATTAATCTAGCCAGCAAACTTAAGGTACTGCCACACCGCGGCGTCCTGCGATCTGCGGGCGCGATCTCAGTACTGTTCAATTGTTTTCTGATTGCGTTTAGTGTAAACCACTCGGTATTTACTGTGACTCGGTACAAATACTTCTGCGCTATCTGATCGCCGCCTAGATTGCGAATTTTGATCTACGGTTTTCTTGAAATATTATACCTACGAGCAATACCTACGAGTACCTACCTTACAAGTCACTTATTTGTTGAATAACGTTCAACAATGGCCATCAAACTAGTAATCCAATATTTTGCATCTTTGTGCTATGCCTGATGATGTTTTGAACGCGAATCTCACATGCTTTCTTTAAGATGTATGTACCAGAAGAACGGGATCTTATTGTAGGATATGTAGGACGCTGCGGTATGTCCGGACCATTAGTCTTTTATGTCGAGTTCATCTCTATGCAGTACAAGCCAAAAATAAAATAAATACGTGAAAGCGAGTCTAACAATTTGAAATAAAACAGAAACGCTTCTTCTATATTTTAACAAAACAATTGAAAATAAATTTTCGCCAGTCAATATTTGTCGCGACACGTAGCATTTTGCACGAACTTACGCTCAGTTTTTGGCAAGCTCACGAGAAACTTAGGCGAAGTTTGCTCGACCACACGTCCATGTATCCCAACAGCTGCAACTCTGCCCAGCTCTTGATCCCAGCTCCCTTTTTAATTAATACCACTTCGAACACCGCCTGAAAGAATGCTTCAACTCATTAAAAGTTTTAATAGCATTTGACTCGACGTTGCAACAAATTTTAGTGTGAAAACTTTTCGGTTTTGTGCAAAGAAATAGTGGGAGTTTCAGCGGGTTTTCGGTTTTTATTTCAAACCCATTTGTATAAGTCAATTCTACCAGACTGATTTATTGAGATTGGGCTAAAAGCTCTCGGTTCTAAATGCGAGTTTTTAATTTGCTCCTTTAAATGCTGCCCGCGATGCCATTGTGAGGCGATGTAAGACCTTTGCTAGAAGCTTGGTCATTCATCCGGGCTTACTCAAATCAGCCCCTATGTTGGTAAACAATGCAAAATATATAAACACATATTTCCACATTTGGTAGAAGCATTAAATCGATGTTCCTCCTAATTTTTTACCAAAATGTAGCTCAGAAGCTATAGAAAATCAAGAAAAAAATCTGCCGCCATCACTTTACTGTATTTTGGCAGCACACAGCCCTTTAGAATTAGACTATTTTAATCTTAGCGTTATCACCATCCTTAAACTCATCAACGCTTACCACCAGACGAGATATTAGTCGAATGTTAACCTTTCAGATCTTCGAGCATTTATCAATGGAGATGTTAACGCAAGGCGTACCCCTCTGCTGGCCATATAGCCATTTTTGGCCATATGAGCGTGCGTAACTACGCTGTATTTTTAATACTGTGTGCGTGTTTCAAGCTAGTGTGCGGGATCGCTAAAGTGAGTGATTTGTGTGTGTGCAATGCGTAATTACCTCATCCCCCGTAAGTATCGGCAGAAAATGATGTTTGCAGATTAAAACGTTAACATCTCCATTGGTAAATGCTTGAAGTTTTAGATATATAAAACACATTCATAAAAATAAATTCGTCTACAAAGCCTCAGCTTGTTTCGTTTCGTTGCACAAAAACCTACGACATTATAATCAAAACCAAACACCAACGAGCCAAACAAATGAAAATAATATACAATAACCGTTAGGAACAATACCAAGTACAAGCAAAATAATACCATTTCAGTGTAAGTGCGTCCTGAATCTCGTTTATGTACCGCGTACCTTTAGGGTTGCTATTCACGGATGTACCAGTCTGGATTGGACGTTGCATCGACTGAGCACCGGACCATACGACCGCGCATCGGACTAGTCGTGCGTGAGTGAGAGAAACAAAATCATGTAGCTGTTGTGGCAGAAAAAGGATACAATTTTTCTGTTGATGACAATTGACAATAGTCCGTAATATAAAATACGTAATTGGCTTGGCCCCCTTTTCCAACCGCTAACCACAGAAGCTACATGGTTTTGTTGAGGGGTTAGTGTCCTCGGATAATATGTACTGTGGTGTCTTTTTTTTCTTCTTTCATGTCACCCAATGTTCATAGCTTTATACCTTATTTTCTGACATGCGACCCTTAGATGGTTAGCACCAAATTTCTGCAAACCTGATTATGGCTGATGGATAACTTGTTATGACTGATGCCAGCCATAACTTGGATTCTCTTATAAGATCAGGATATATGTTCATGTATTTTATTGTTTGAAACTGGTTGAACAATCCCAGCTTTGCTGCTGATTTTTTACTCCTTCAGTGCTACGACAATTTTTTTTAATGCATACTTACTTCTTGTTAACCTCTTAAGCTAAATATGCTTGTGACTGGAGTCGACCTGGACCTGGACCTGGACCTGGAGGACGACCTCTCGATCGCCAGGCCGACACCTTAGCCATTGGGCTATTGCCGCTTATAAACTAACATTCATTACACCGACCGATTTATAAACCGGCTACCTCCGATAAAGTTTGGTGCATTCGTGTAGTGAATGCCTCACATTAAATCGAAAACCAATTATGGAAAAACTGCACACAGCGGGCACGCGTTGTCGCGATGTGCAGCCGTCGCACTCACATGTGTGAGTGATGCAGAGGATATATAGACTATGGAAGGTGCAATCATTATTAGCCTTAGTAAGCACAACGTCTGCTAGACTAACTGGAAGCTCAGAGCTCGCTTGAAAGACTGATTTGTTGCCCGAGGTAAGCGCAGGCTCTTTGGTCATGCATTTTTTTAAATTCTCATCTTTCTTAGTTGTCAAAAAGATATTACGACGTATTTTGTTTGCCTGTTTTCTCACAAACAAATAGAAAAACGTCGTATAATTCTTGTGGGAAAACTCGTGACGTGACGTTGGGAGTTTGTTTCCTAATGCGTCAAGTCGTTTTTTAAATTTCTTTTTAAAATGTAACTACTACTATTTGTTTATCGTTTTGAAAATATCAAATAGTAGGCCAATTGAGACTTAACATCTAGATGTCTCAATCTAAAGGGCGCAGTACAATAGGCGTGACGAAAGATTTTTAAATCCTCTTCCGTAATGGGAACACATTTACCATTCACGAAAAAACCTATATTTCGGTAATTAACTTAAGTTTAACGAAGTTTAAAGCAATTTTTCTTCTTCTATTTTCTTCACTATTACATAATCTTTGACAATGAATACACATGGGTTTTCCAAAATTTAATAACATTTTCAAAAACCTCATAAGAGGACGTAGGCGTGACGTCACGCGCTGTGATTGGTGTTTCAACCAAAATGGCCGATTACAGTATTTTAATGTTTTATTTTATTGAAAATCTTAATAATCTCAATTTTTTATATAAAACTAAACTAGTGTTTTAAATTGTTTTAATATGTTTTTTCTCCTAAAATCATCAATAAATCATCAATAATTGATACTGTCGTCATGCCTATTAACGATCAAAAACTGCGTATTCGTAATTCGATATAATGCCTGGTTATTCACACCTAATAGATTTTTTAATTAATACCAATCTTTCAATTTTATCATTATTTAAAAACAGTACAATTTTTTTAGATCTGCACTTAATATATTAAGCCCATTACGACCAACAAATGAAATGATGATAGAATAACTTGGAATATTTAACGAGAAATTAAAATAGAAACAGGACAGTCGCTTTCAAATTCAAATCAGTCTTCGCGTTCGTTGATTGAGGATAATAATCCGCCCTTAATGTGAATGGGATAGAACCATATCATTCTAATTTATTGCCTTAAGGCGTCTGCCCAACATGATTTCTATTATGAACGATTAAGCGTTATCGCAAACTGATACGGCACGGAACTGAAGCGGATCAACAGCACCAATAAATTACTATAATTACGGCTAGGCATCACCGCGCGACCAGCAAGGTAACGCCACGCGACCGGCAAAATAACGCCGCGCAACCGGCAAAGTAACGCCTCGCGTCCGGAAATATCAATATAACACATCCGAATTGACCACGCACCGTTTGGAGTTCGAGTGGTTATCCCAAGGCGATGTGGATAATCCATAATCCAGCATATGTAATTTTAAACCATTCACTTAGGTATATAGAATTTATTTCATCAATTTATACAGATATCACCGTTTGCTTCGAACTTTAGATGAAATTAAGAACAGTAGGGCTATTCTGTTAGCTAATCTCGGAAGCGAACTTCGCAGTGAGTTTTGAATTTCGTGTTAGGAAATTCAACCGTATTACAATCGTGTTACGATTTGAATTTCGTAGTACGCCTCACCGCGGCGCTTGCGAGATGCGTAAACTAGCTTACAGAATAGCCTGGCTGAACTGCAACAATAAAACGTAGCAGCGAGACGGACAAGAGGAAACCAAATAGTATTTGACTCTACGAGTACACGATGAGCACATCTCTAGGAGATATTGACTCGTCAAGGGCTGCGTTACATGTCAAAGCTAAGTTAATTTAATAAGATTAAAATGTCGGGTCAATGTTTATTCTGTATATGAGCAATCAAAACTATGCATGCATTATATAAGATGCATAAATGACTTAAATAAAAATGTACGATTGTATGAAGTTGTTTACTTCCTACTTTTTATTGTTATTAACTTCGTCGTAAAATAGATGTCTTGTATTTTATTTTGTAATGGGCAGAATAAGATCTTTTCCTACGCATTTTGACAAAGTAAGTTAATCCCTATCCATCAGGCGCCAGAATGCTTGCCTCGTTAAAAGTTTCAGCTTTGTTTTAGCTTCGATTGTGGATGAATTTCAGTTCTACATTGGATTCAAATTTCAAAGGAACTCAAGACAAGCTTCGATGATCTTAAGATGGTTGTTAAATCTCATTCCTTGGTTGTTGTTATTTTATCAGAGGTGTTAATGTTTCAACGCTGCAAATCATCAAAGCGCGTCATCAAGACGAGAGAGAAACAAAAAATGGTGGTGATTTTTTGTGTGTTTTGTGGTTTTATAAAACTACGATGCAAGTGAAACTTCTTGTTTATGTGTAGCTAGTTATTGTGACAGCAGTTGACATTAGCATTTACATTAGCATGTATACAAATATGGCTGCAGAAGCGGCCGTCAATCACAGCTAGACCTAAATGTCATACATCATATCCACCAATCAAGCTAAAGCACCGGCGAAATGCATGACGGCGACAAGCGACATGCGATAGATAGACGAAAAAGCGATTTAACTTTTATAATATCTGGTACTTGGTTTAAACACTTTGTTACAAGTACATTTTCGTAACTGATCTCCGCCAAGGCCTGTAGTCGCATACGTTTTTGGTTTCAATGTTTCAATGAATCTCATCTACTCATATTGCCACATCCAGTGCGTAGCTATCCGCAAAGAGAACGTTTAATTAACACGAGTGACAGCACCGGCGAGCGTACATTGTATACAATACATGTGTACGGCTTTTATATGGAGCTGGTTTAACTCCTTCTGCGTAATCAATGGATTACAAGTGGTTCGGAGAGGGCTTGTAATTATAATGACGTTTTACAAGCCAGGTTTTTCTGTTTTTTCATTTAGCTGAGAGTTGAATTGAAGTTCTAGTAGATGATAGCAGGTTTTGTATTTACTTGATTTGTTTTACCCCAACGAGAACAAGGCGTGATTTTATGTATGTATGTGTCTGTTGTTCTATTTTAGACTCGTACTTATCTTCAGGATGCGTCTACACGCCTAGTGGAAGACAGTACAGGAAATGTGACTGTATTATATTACGTCCGAAACAGTTTCACTGTAAAAGTAAATGTAGAACAATATCTTCATTACTTAGTAGAACGTATGATAAATTATGAGGTGGCGTAATCGGGAGAACGGTCGGCTTTGATGCCGTGGTACCGAGTTCAAACCGCCGTGCACCAATGGATTTTTCTAAAAAAAATTTATGTGCGCTTCTCACATTGGCTCTCCGATGAAGGAAAACATCGTTAAGAAACCAACAAGCCCCGCATGGTGGTAGGACACTATCTAGTGTCCGCCTGGCCAGCTACCACCCTCAAGTTACAAAATCTGTCACCAAACATCTAATGTGTTCCGGCAGCTATCCTTGAGAGCCAGTTCCCATTCTAGGCCTAGCGTGCTTACCATCTTCGACCATCATCACTTACCAACAGGTGAATTGTGGTCAAAACGCTAGCCTATAAGATATAAAAAATATATATATATGTTTCAATACAGGTTGTTCAGTGCTCGTCGCGATCTCGCTGCGTGAACTCCCGAGGATGTGCATCGGACATGCATGAAACCTAGGTCGAGACAGTCGACAACAAACAGTAGTGAGTATAATAGTCGGTGTTTTATAATCAGGTTAAACTACTTAAAAACCATACTGCTGAAAGACTCTAAGATCACATTATAGTACGGGTGGTAACAGCATATTATATCGATGTTCCGCCTGACTTGCTACTAAAAGCAGCTTACCACCGCTAAGGAGAAAATCTTTAGCCATAATCTTACGGTGTTCTGGCAACACATAACCCTTGAGAGTAACAGTAAGTTCTCTAGACTTTCCGTTTTTACCATCTTGGACCACATCATCGCTTACCAGCAGGTGAGATAGTGGTCGAGCCGCTAGCTTATAATATACAATAAAATCATTTAAAATATTCCAACGCTCAAGTTTTAAGCCTAAAAAAATACGAGTAACATCACAATCTGTCTAAAGCAAAACCATGTCCTAACTAGGTCCGGGTTATTTGCATAATTTTCAACGTACAGTAAATCCATGTAGCCTGTTTTAAATTCAGTAAAAGTTGCCAAAAAAGGCCGGGATTTAACAAGAGAATTAGAATTTTACATTGTAATGTAATTTAACGGAAAATAGTATAAAGGGGCAAGTGAGAGATTAATGAAAATGACTTTACTAGATACGGATCTAAATTTTAGTCCTAATAAATCCTTTTTTTCATTCTTCGCTGCTCTTAAGCGGTCTTATTGTTTGTTCTCGAGCATCGTATGCAATACAATCTTGTTGTCATTGCCTATGACCCGTTTTGGTCTATCTAAAGGTTCCCTGGACAGATTTTTCTTCGCCATAAGACCAGCAGCTGCTACCTATAGCTGGTTTTAATATTCCAATAACTTACTTGAAGATATATAGCCTTTTAACCCCCGAAGCAAAAAGAAGGGGTGGTATAAGTTTGACGTGTGTATCTGTGTATATGTGTGCCTTATCTGTGGCATCTTAGCGCCCAAACAGATGAACCTATTAAATTTAATTTGTTTTTCTGTGATAGGTGTCTTAGTCGAGAGTGTTCTTAGCTTTGATTTATTAAAATCCGTTCAGCCGTTTCAAAACTATGAGATCTACTTTAATTAGTCTGATCAATTTAAAATTGGTATCCAAGAGGATACTTTAATGATATTGTAAGAATATGGTAGCATTGACTTGATGCTGGAACACGTCCTGGAAACTGCAGAATGCTCAGCTCCTCACTAACTTACAGCTAAGATGTCGTATTTGGACTCATTGGAATGGTCTCAATGAATAAATACATTGTACATAGTTGGGGGTGGTTTTAAATTTTAAATTTAATTATTATTGCTTTGTATAATCGATCGATGAGATGGCAAAATACTCCCAATTTTGAACCGACTTCCAAAAAGAAGTAGGTTCTCAATTCGTCTGTATGTTTTTTTGTGTGTATGTTACGCGATTACTCCGTCAATTGTGAACCGATTTGAATGTTTATTTTTTTTAATTGGTTGGGTACGTTTCCGAGGTTGTTCCATTGTAATTTTATCGAGATCTGATAAGTATCTCCAGATATATGACGATAAACATCTCTAACTTGCTACTGAAACTGACTCGCGGGGCATGGAAGTCGGTTGTTTTAGTTTTTTAAACTATCTTAATTATATTCGAAACCATATTTGCGTAAAGCATTTTATACCAATTAACATTTTTGTGTATAAATAACTTGTCTACCAGTTACTCTTATTATAAATGTTACAATCGAACCCAAAACAAACCGTCGACATCCATCCAAAAAGTAGCACGATCCACGTTTCCTCAATGAGAGGAATAATTAGTGAAATTGGTGCAACGCCGGATAATTAGTTGAACGCAGTCAAGTGCACGTCGACGCTCGAGTGGCGACTACGTTGTGTACCTCCATTTTTCGGAGAGCTCGGCAATTTGGAGGTGCGCTGATTAAAATTAAACTTTAGGTTGTTTTACATAAATACTTGTTTAAGGTAAGTGGGATATTAAGATGGGGATTTAAAACTCTAAGGGCCACTTTCACAGGTTCCTAATAATGCGTTAGATAGTTATCTGACACATGACGCCATATTAAAATACACTTTTTTTCATATTTTTAACCGACTTCACAAAAAAGGAGGAGGTTCTCAATTCGTCTATATATATTTTTTTTTTTTTTGTGTGTATGTTTCGCGATTTCTCCATCAATTGTGAACGGATTCAAATGATTATTTTTTTAATAGGTAGGATACGTTTCCGAGGTGGTCCCTTTTAATTTTATCGAGATCTGATTAGAATCACCAGAGTAATGGAGATAAATACCTCAACATAGGAGAATGTACTAGTTTTAGTAGAAGAGTCCCAAGAAGATTATACTCAATGGAGGTTGCTATTGCATATAAGATATTCTTACGGTAACTGTGAGCGAGATAGAAATAAAGGTGGGGATAATTTTTTTTTATATCTTATAGGCAAGCGTTTGACCACTATCTCACCTGTTGCTAAGTGATGATGCGGTCGAAGATAGAGAAGTGGACTAGAATGGGAACTGGCTCTCAAGGATAGCTGCCGGAACACATTAGATGTTTGGCGACAGATTTTCTGACTTGAGGGTGGTAGCTGGCCAGGCGGACACTAGATATGTTCTACCACCATGCGGGGGTTATTGGTTTCTTAACGATGTTTTCCTTCACCGGAGGGCCACTGTGAGAAGCGCACATAATTTTCTCGATAGAAAAATTCATTGGTGCACGGCGGTTTGAACTCGGTACCACGGCATCAAAGCCGATTGTTCTCCCAATTACGCCACCGGGCCCTCTATAAATAATTATATATTAATAATTATAATAAATAATTCTATATAAATAATTTGACTTCAAATAGAGAAGTGGGTAGCGCTTATAATAATTTTAAGTACATTATTTTTCGCTTATGAGTGCCTTTTTGTGGTTATGAAGTCGGTTTTTTTTTTTAAATAACTTATAAATAGTCTGACATTGACAATTGGATATCAGCTGAATTTCTGATTACGTTTTTAATAAATTCAAAGGATTTTATAGCGTTATAAAATTATAAGTTAGTAGTATAGATAGCGTTTAAAATATTGCGGTAATAAGCGCTTTATTGAATAAAGCTTTTGCTAAGTTAACATTAATAAAATACATAAATTAAATGATAATGATTTTAGACCTGTTTATGTAGTAGACTACTTAAGGTATACCGCGGCGTCCTGCGTCCGCGTGCGCGTTCGCGATCTGATTTTCAATCGTTATCTGATCGCCGTAGATCGCATTTGGTGTGAAACAATTAGTACAAATACTAATGCGCTATTTGATCGCCGCCTAGATCGTGCGCAAAGGACACCGCGGTGTGGTCCTTCCATTTAATTGTAGCAACGCAGGCGAAACTTCGATGTATTATCATATAAAATGTCGATGTCATAGGTATGTTATAATATAATAAGAAACAAAAATATCTCCCCAAAAATTCAGCTACATGCCACATTGAACCAAATTGGGCTAGCAGCCAATCTCTGTTTCGCAAAACAGCAAAAAAAAAAGTCTAAAAAAGAAAGTTTATTCGCATTAAAAGCAGTTTTCGAGTCGTCAGCGCGACATTTGCATGACTCGTGGACTTCTAGTTGACATATTTTGAAGAGGCGCCAAGAAACTTATGCTCAGTTTTATATTTAACCGACTTGGATCTGGACTCCTTTGTGATAGTCAATGTTCGTAGATAGATAGATAGATAGATTAGATTAACTATATATACTGTAAACAAAAAAACTTACAATTAAAATAACAACAAAATAATTCGCTTTACAATCGGCGGTCTTATCGTTAAAGCGCATTTCTTCTAGATAACCTAATTTCGGACTAGTTATACAATCTTTAGTTATAAAATCACTAGCAAACAAATTAATACCTAATATGATTATAACTACATACATTTATAAACATCTAAAAGAGTTGCATACATACGATACGTCCATGTAATATAATCATACAGCATAATAAATATTCGTATTTACTTGATACTCTAAAATGGTTTTTGCTATTGCTGTATTCAGTATTCAGTATGTATTGCATCTATAAAAGTATTTACAAAGTTTTTATTAGAAATGTACAGTTCTTTATAGACCCTGGCAGGGCACAGCAATAGGGCAAGTAAATAAAGATGTTAATATTAAACTTAGAACCGCCGCGCGTCGTTCAAAAAGGGGAGACAAACTGCAAATCTGTAATTATGCAATTTTCACCAACTTCAAGACGTCAATTTAATCATTAATAAAATATACAGAATAATAGTTTAAATATACTTACTTACATTATACTACATATATTACTTATAAAACTGCAAATTACTATATATATTTTATTTGTCATATTAATAGGCTAGCGTTTGACCACTATCTCACCAGGGGCCTTATTCAGTATGGCCATTTTAAAGTCTTACCGTGCCGTGTTACGTTATCTCCGCGTTATGGTATTCTCTATGCCAATTAAAACGCGGTAGGGTAAGGTTATGAGCGCGTTTTGAGCTGTCAAAATATCGTGACATATGAGGACGTGTAACGCGCGCGTTTTGTATAATTTAACTATCGTGTGGCATACAGAATACAATTTTTAAATAACGTGACGTGGCGCGTTAAGGAACGCGTTATCTCATTGGTCATACTGAATAAGGCCCCTGGTGGTAAGCGTTTATGTAGTTGAAGATGGTGAACACGCTAGGCCTAGAATACTCTGACTCTTAAGGGCTGTGTGCTGCCGGAACACAAAAGCTACATTTTAGTAGCAAATCAGGCGGAACATTGATATAATGTGCTCCTACTGGATGTGCTATGGGAATATAATTAGTATTATTATCATAATTGTTATTTCAGAGTTTATTTACCGGAAATAATAAATATATAGAATAATTTACGCTAAACATATATATAGTATTATATAGTAAACAATACAAATATTAATTAAACTTAAAACCACGAATATCATAGAGTTAACCGAACCGTGATGAGCTATACGGAATGCTCGATGGTTGGTAGATTATGCTCAATAAATTATTATTGAGCAATCGGTGCATGGCAAAAGTTTTTCGTACATTTAGAACAAACGATTCGAACGTATAGGGCGCACTATATGTTTCCGAAACTGGCCACTAATATAAATGTTATTTAAAATGTTTGAAAACAATACTATTTCACCTATAAGATATAAAAACAGCTAAGATAGTGGCTCAGTGGCATGCATTTAAAAAAAATTTTGTTTAACTATAAAACTATGCCTAGCATATTACTACACAAGTGTAGCTAATAATGACAAAATAAGTTAATATACAGCAAAAAATATATAAAATATAATTTTAAAATAAATTTGGCTTAATAATAATTCTAACCATATCGTCCGGTATGAAGAGGCGTGCTTACACAGCGTGAGCTCCGTAGATTTATTGGTAATATAATTTTGATTGATCGACTCGAAACCTCAACCCAAGTTGAGGGTAAGGCTGGTACTACACGAGCGACCAACATAGTCCAACTGTTTGATATACATGTTGAAAGGTTTAGACGTTTTGTCGTTAGTATGACTAAGACAATTTTCTGGTAAGGATTTACTACGATAACATGGCCCGCCCCTCCAAATTACTGTTTTAATGTGTGTGGTCACATCCTTACAAAAGAGTTTGTATGTAGTTGTAATAATTCGTTCTGTAGCAGGCCGGCAGCAAAGAGTAACATAATACATACTGACTGCCGGCAGTACCAGTACGCACACATGCGTGGTGGTGCATTGTAAATATTTTCAAAAATACTTTGAAACGTTTCGTTTCAAACGTTCAAATTTTGGAGGGGCGGGTCATGTTATCGTAGTAAATCTCTAACTATAAATTAAACCTATAAATAACTATAAATGAAAATAATTTAAGATCGTTAACAAAACGAAAACAATCGACTTCAAATGCCGCGCTTGTTATTTTCAGTGCCAAGTTTGATGTATTTATCTCCATATTTCTTGAGATACTCATAATATCTGAATGAAATTACAATGGGACCACCTTGGAGATGTATCCTACCAATTAAAAAAATAATAATTTGATTCGGTTCACAATTGGTGTAGTAATAGCGTAACATACAAACACAAAACAAATCTACCAAAAATAGTCAAAACATAATCATTTCACTTTATTAAGTTGGAGCGAGCGAGATACTGATATACGACAATAAATAATACATTATGTGTTCATTTTATACATATATACAACTTAAAAATAACTTAAACTATTAACTGAGAATAAATGAAATGTTATAAATAAAAATTAAAGTAGTTATTAGTAAATAACAGAACCTAGGTCGCAGCTGTCTGCCGGTAACGTTCCCAAAAAGCTGGCGACGTTACCTCGTTGAATTGCTAGGCTAATCGTTTTATAAATCGTTTTATAAATCGTTTTATACATAATATACATTTGTCATCAATTTTGATAAACGTTCATTTCTTCTGAAGTAGGCTACCCACCAAGAGGTAAACGACCTAAAGGCATTAGAGTTGGAATAATAAAAGT
This sequence comes from Cabera pusaria, assembly GCA_954871355.1. NCBI lineage: Eukaryota > Metazoa > Arthropoda > Insecta > Lepidoptera > Geometridae > Cabera > Cabera pusaria. The sequence continues at coordinate 26,892,677 of OX940893.1, forward strand.
TTCTCCAACCCCAGAGAAAAGTTGGCGTGTTGGACGATAGTGTAGTATCGGCACTAAATGATGCACGAACTTCGCTCAATCAATCTTACCATAAACTAATCGAGGTATTTAAAAATGACATTATACAGGGTTGACTTAATACAGGGTACTTGCTACGCTATATTATATAAGTGAGTGATGTAATATATAGTTTAGAAAAGATTTTTTTACTGCTATGTTATTGTAGTTTTTAATTTATATATCTTATAATTTTGCCATGGAGTAAATGAGTTTTGACAGTAATTAAATCGGTGCAACGCTTTTAGCTTAATGGTGATATAAGCTCAGTGGCGTACAATTCAAAACACTTTACAAGAAATGAATTTACTTGCCGGGGTCTGTTTTTCCACCGATATACACTCGGAGCATTCAAGACTAGTACGACTGGTCCACCAATTTAGTCGCTCAGCGGAGAGATTATTTTGGAGAGAGCTATGCTTGGTGTTTCTCTAAGGGATCGTATCCACAACGAAGTACAGAGCCAGAGACCAAAAGTGACCGACATAGCTCAACGCATTAGCAAGCTGAAATGGCAGTGGGCTAGTCGCAGAACTGGTAACCGATAGACGCGTTCTGTAATGGAGACCACCAATTGGCAAGCGTAGTGTGGGACGCCCTGTGACAAGATGGAGCGACGATATACGCAGTGTAGCTGGCAGTGACTGGAGGAGAAGAGCTGAAGACAGAGCTCAGTGGCGTGCATTGGGAGAGGCCTATGTCCAGCCGTGGACTGATGTGGGCTGATAATGATGATGATGATTTAAGACTAGAGTAAAACACGTTTTTACGGAGAAAGCGTGCTCCATCCTCTTAGTCACTTACCGTCAGGTGAGATAGAGGCCAAACGCTTGCGCAGTTTGCAATAAAAAACACTTATTTACAACAGTAAACTAGAATTGGCTGATGATAATGAGTTTGGCCTTAAACTTCTTATTGTTGTAGGCATTTATTTATTGCTGTCTCAGTAAAAACCTACGTTGTACAATAATGTTATACTTAAATTTTAAACCACCCCCGACTGTGATTTATATATGTAGGTATAATTTGTTCATTGGCGGGTAAGTAGTGCGCAGAAGCGCCATTTTGATTTATTTTACGTCTGCGGTCTAAGGGCTACGTATGTTGCTATCGTAGTCTCATCAACCAAAAAAGATGATAATATTTAAACAGCTGAACGGATTTCCATGAAACAAAGCTAAGAACACTCTCGATGAAGACCTATCAAACAAAAAAAAACTAAATCTAAATCTGTTCATCCATTTGGGCGTTACGATGCCACAGACACACAGATACACACGTCAAACTTATAACACCCCTTCTTTTTGCGTCGGGAGTAAAAATTAAACTAAAATTGTGTTTAAATATAAAGTAAGCTTTCATTCCAGAATCCACCTACCACCTACGACTGAGTATATTCCTGGTTAATTTAAACCAGTAGTTTAATACCAGTCCCAAATCCCACAAGTGTCTACAAGTTAAGGACTCTGTTCACTACAAGGTTTGTTTATAATATAATTAGACGCGAAATAATACACGCAAATTTAGCTGCAGGCAAATATAATAGAAAACTCAGAATCTGAGATTTTTTAACCGACTTCACAAAAAAGGAGGAGGTTTTAATTCGTCGGAACTTTTTTTATATTTTTCTTTTATGTATGTTCACCGATAACTCGAAGATGCCTGAACAATTTGGGAAATTCTTTTTTTGTTTTAAAGGTTATCCTTCCCAGGTGATTCAATTAAATTTTAAATTTTAACGAAATCGGCCGAGCTGTTTTTAATATATCAACATTTGTATTACGATTCATTTACTTATCTCAACGAGTTACTTACTAGCTACTGGCACAGATTATATAATAGTTACTACGTCTATTGGCTACTTTGACTAGCGTGACGTTTGAAGTCGGTTCTTTTAGTTTTTTAAATGAACGAATATTTTATGTAATAGCTGGCCAGGCGGACACTAGATAGTGTCCTTCTACCATGCGGGGGTTGGGGTTTTTTAACGATGATTTTCCTTCACCGAAGAGCCGCTGTGAAAAGCGCATATAAATTTTTCGATAGAAAAATCCATTGGTGCTCGGCGAAGATTGAATTCGGTTTCCCCCTGCGTCATAGCCGACCATTCTCGCACTATACCACTGGACCATCAAAAGACATGAAATTAAGTCTGCTGCTTCCATTACTAGTACCTAAAGAGTTCCAAAAAGGTTTACCTAGTTCAAAAAAGGAGGAGGTTTCTCAATTCGACCGTATATATTTATATATATTTATATATATATTGTATATATATTGTATGTTTGTTCGCGGATAACTTCGTTGTTAATGAACCGATGTTGATTTTTTTTTTTGTTAGAAAGGATGTATTCCAAGTGTGGTATCATGGTAATTTTATCGAGGTATCTCCAGAGATATGGAGATAAACACCTCAAACTTGGTACTGAAAATTAATAGCGTGGCATTGAAGTCGGTTCTTTTTTAGTTTTTTTAAACGATCTTATTATTTTAGGTAACACGACAAGAAAAGATAATCATCGGATGATAAGTAATGTCTATAACATTAACCTATAACAGTTAATGTGGCACGCTGAAGTCTAGTTTGCCAATATTTCACGCATCCGTTTCAGGTCAGTTTCAGTAACTTTTTCAAATTCATTCTCAAAATTTTAGTTTTACCTAAATAACTGACTAAAAGTTAAAATATCCGAGGAGAACTAGCAGAAGATCTGTTTCAAAACTAAAATAATTTGTTTAAAAATATTTGTTTCTACTGTTTCGTGATTCAATCTCCTAACGATCTGGAAGTAATAAACGCCATAACGTTCTTATATGAAATCTTACTTATTATAAAATGGATATAGATTTCACGAATGCTTCATAAAGTGTCTTTATAAATATTGACTTTTAAAAATAAAATATTATAAGAATAAAATAGTAAATACATGGTTATGGTCATGTTGTAATAAAATACTCAATATAATAATTGGCACTTGATTGAAACTTCGAGGTTGTTTTTTTCGCGCGATAAGCCAATTAATACAACTCAATGTTACTGTAAAGCCTTCATTGCTCGGTAGAAGTAAGACTCGGTGTAGTGCACGGAGTCCTTAGATGAAACTACATAAACGAAGATGCAACTGACCAGTGGAATTTACTCGCGAGCGATGAAGCGCTTAAACGTTGAATTGAAATTCCCGGCGCTGGATTTTAATTATGTCCGAAAATTCATGAGACGTTAAAGCGCTTCTCAGCGCTACGAACTGGGAATATGATGGTAGTAAATGGTTATCATTTGATGCTAGTTATATGGATGGTAATTATTATTTAAGTTTATCGTTTGCTGTGAGCCTTTCTGTTGAAGATTACAAGCATTGTAGCGCTCGTAGCATGGCTATACGAGGTGTTTGTAGCAGATCACCAATGTTAGACAACGGACAAACGGGTCAGTATTTGTATTGGTGACTGAGTGGCATTTACAACTGAGCACTATCGTGGTTCGGATGACACGTTATTTTTATTCATTATAGTCAAGCGTATGACCACTATCTCACCTGATGTTAAGGGACAATGTGGTCGACGATGTAGCATGCTTGGTTAGAATATACCTATTCTCTCGCGACTTAAAGACCCCCAGATAGCTTAGCCCCTAGCTAGATCCCAGATAGCGGTAGCTTTCCGGTAACACAGACTCAGGCAAGGAGTTACAATCCCTAGCGGTACGTACGACGAATTTGGAAGCAAATCGCTCGGATTGATGGAATATCCACCATGTAGCGGTGGCGCGTATCAGTACATCTGGTTGTTCAATTTCAACCGGGAGGATGGATTTAAGTTGGCCGTAACTTGGAACCCTGTAATTAGCAAATGTTCGAATCGAAAATCAAAGCAGCAAAAATCTGCCGATATCGTCAGTGTTGTGTGTCCAATGGCAACTCTGATAAAAATTAAAAATAAAAATAAATTGAGGGTAGTTTCCAACGAACTCTCCTAGCAGTGCGGACACTCACAACATTCAGTCCTCTCGTGACCACGATCAATGCAACTTGGTCGAAACGTCGAGTTAAATAAAAAATTATGTTTTAGGCGCGATAAGTCCTGTGTTTTAATATTTATAACCATAGGCTACTTGTGCTATCGCCCCCCTTCACACCAGAGCACCAGACAGACCCGGGAGGAAGAAAGTATCAATGAAGCCCAGCTTGAGAGAGTACTTCAAAGACCCCGACGAAGAAGAAGAGAGGACAGAAACCTCAAACATAGATGCTGCAGACGAACGGAGGGCCCCGCCGGCGGCCGCTGCCGGGTTCGCTGATCGGTTCGCTGGGCTTCCCCGAACGGGTATCAACCTGGCAGGGCTTGATCGCACCGGCACATAGTGGCTGCTGGTGGACACCCCTCTGTGACTCCAGCAACAAAATAGAAAATAAACACACCCATCGTAATGGGTGGAGAAGACAGTCAGGGGAAGAGGGCCCAGCCCTGACCCCCTCTCCCTGCACCAGAAAGGTGCAAGAGGTTCACCACAGACGACAACATTCAGTCCTCTCGAGACCACGATCAATGCAACTTGGTCGAAACGTCGAGTTAAATAAAAAATTATGTTTTAGGCGCGATAAGTCCTGTGTTTTAGTATTTAAAACTATAGGCTACTTATGCTTTTGATTCAATATACGAGCCAAAATTCAACGTTGGAGTAAAGGAAATGCCATGGAGCTCAAGATGGTTAGTTAGCGGCACGGATACTGTACTTTCAACCGACTTCCAAAAAGAAAGAGATTCTCAATTCGTCTGTTATGTGTGTTTTTTTTATAAATTTTCTTGTGTGTATGTTACGCGATTACTGTATCAATTGTGAACCGATTCGAATGATTCTTTTTGTAACCGGTAGGGTACGTATTCGAAATGAACCTATTGTAATTTCATCGAGATCTGATAAGTATCTCTAGAGATATGACGATAAACGTCTCAAACTTGCTACTGAAATTGACTCGCGGGTCATTGAAGTCGGTTGTTTTAGTTTTTAAACTATCTTAGTTGTAATAGTACAACTATTATAAGACATGTCAGAGCCCTTTAGGCGGCCAAAAACTCTGATAAAAGGGCTAGTCACTCAGTTTATACGAAATCCACTTTTATAAACAGCGCTTTGCAATATCAAGCGGATTTTATTTTTTTAATTCTGGATTGTTCTACAACAGACATGTAATTTGTAACTAACTGTTATAGGAAATTTTGGCTCTTTATGTCCTTAAATATGTTTTAAGCCTAACGAAGCACCGGCGCTAGCACAACAGTCAAACAAATTATTATTACACTTATATTGCCATATTTCGGAGACATGCTTAAACGTAATACAACAATACTTCTCATTATTTCGTTAATCGATAAAAAATATAGTCCATAATGTATTAATAGTGGAATGGTGATAGGGTTAATAAATACCCGTTTACATATTTGTAGTATCAACACAATTCCATTTAAGCAATATAATTTGGAAATGATTACATCAATCCATTATAACAAGTTCCGTACAAGCTCAGTCCAACGTCTTTACGAATTCCCTCAAGGAACCTAAGCGTCACCGGGATGAAACTCGTTTCCTTTGGGTAAATATTAATATTCAGGCTTTGTAATGCTATATATGAGGTAACAGTGATCAAGCTTTATATAAATAATACTGCATACAAACCGCGAGCACCTAAATTAAGATTCGTAAAAACACTACCACCGGAGAGAAATTTAGGTATTGAGTCTAAAATATTTCAAAAGTAATTAGTACATAGACAAGACATTACTAAAAAAACAATTAACCCAACTGGGGATTATATATCTTCTAATACCAATGTATTGACAATTCGGACCAATGTACGGACAATTCCGTAAACGTATTTACATATTTCACGTAGGATCACAATCTTTTTTAGACAAAATATATTTTTTCAACTACCTTTCCAATCTCTTTAATGTGATACAACACTTGATAGGATTAGGAAAAATAAATTTTTGAACCCGACATTAATGGCGTACAAAATCCGCCATTTTGAATGTATCAAATTTTATGTTCTCGTAGACACTTAGTTCGCACTGACATGGCAAACCTAATGACGTGCCATCTTATCAAAATTGGTCCACGCGTTTGGTATCTAGAGTGCCACAAAGGAACACACAAACATACAAACAAACATACATACATAGACTGATAAACACATTCCCCTCCTTTGCGTCGCGCAGTCGGGTAAAAAGGTGGCTGGCAGGAGTTGGATGAGAGTTGCCGAGGATCGTGCTCAGTGGCGTGCAGTTGAAAAGGCCTATGTTCAGCAGTAGACTAACATAGGCTGATGATGATACAAACAAGTTTAAATTATCTACCATATTTTTGAAACGCGCGTTCATTTTGAAATTCGAGTCGATCACTATATCGACATCACGTAAATTTCCATTTTCAAACAAAATAAATTAGCTATCTATTGTTCAAGCGTTCTACTTAAGGGTCAGCTCAGACCACGACGCGACGCGGCGCGCACTTATTACGAGAGTGATACAAAAAAGAACTTTATTTACTACAGAAAAAGATATAGATTAAGATTTCATTCAGACAAAAAAGATAAAGATATCATTGAGTTAGTTTGGGGGCTTCAGGTTCGCCACCGCGCGGCGGCGAAGCCGCGTGATAAACAATTGAACTTTATTAACTACACAATAAGATACACATTGCATTGAGATAATTTGGCACTGCGCGTTTTGCTGCGCCGCGCTGCGCTGCACGAAACCAATAACCACGTCACGTCGCGTCGCGTCGCGTTGCGGTGTGAACTGACCCTAAAGCGCTAAAGTCACCGTCACCTATTCATTGTTGTTTATTAGAAATTTGACAGCACCTCCTAAAGTTTATGTACTCATTTGAAAGTGTTGTGTACCACCACGACAAATACCGCTATTGCATATTTATGAAGTTGTTGATATTTCCTTAACTTTTTCTGTTCTTGCAGTCCGCTAATTACGGAGTATTGGGATTTGTGAAACTTTTGAAAATATCAATTATCATATTGCAATGTTTGAAATTCTCATAACTTGAGTGGATTCATATATTTCTTAGAAAGGACTCGATGCTTGTTAATATTTAGAGGTAGACGTAATTCGTTTTAGTTAACGATCTACTAATGTCATTGTTATCTTCAGATATATCAAACTTCTCAGTAGCCAACTTGAAATCATTTGCGGACTTAACGGCGATACATACAAAAATCACACAATGTTTTAAGGTAACAGGCGCAGTGCAATCTGTAATAGGTAGATGTGATCGCTTAGCATCAGGCGAGCATCGTGCTTTTCCTGTTACCTTATATAATAAAAAAATACAAGATCCAGAAATACTTCTTTCACTTCTTCCACTTTCATGAGCGCCTTCATAGGCGAATGGATTAATATTTCGTCTTATTTGAAACTGTAGTGTAAGTATGTCCACTACAAGTTTTCTGCAGTTAAGGCTCCCAAAAATCTTCACCTAATGAAGATACTCTTTAAAATGAACTGTGTTTTTCTGAATGTCAGAAATAGTAAGAATATAGGATTTAAATATTATGTTTCTTTGAAGTGTTTCACACTTTATATTCTTGTAAATTGTTAAACACAATCCAAAATGCCATCGTACCGACGGGACTTGAACCCGCAACCTCCGGAATAACATGTTCCGGTGCTTTGCCAATTAAGCCACGGTGCGAAGTATCGTTACGACGAAATTAGTGAATTGCATTTGTTAACCCAATTATGCATTGGTGGCGCCATCTATGACTACTTATTACGTAAGTTAATCATTCGGAAGAAATCATTACAGTTTTCAAATACTTTCATTATAGAATTTGTCCTATATTCTTACTATTTCGTACATTCAAAGGTCCAGTCCATATAGTGTAGCAACTCTTCTGTCTTTTGAACTGGCTACAATTAAAATATAAAGTCAATTTGAGATGACCTCAGAAATAAGGAATAATTTATTCCTATTTCTGTGGAGATGACGGATTAGATGATGGTGAATTGCCTTTATTTAACGATAATACCACCCAGTACATAATTTTAAGTTTTGCGTTATTTCTTGTACCATGTTTTATTTATAAGCATTGAAATGTTATCATTCATGTTGGTGATGAAACAAACAAAGTTCATATCTACCACACGAGAACATTATATCCATCGATCGACCCATTATTAAGGTAAATCTATTACGACTACAACCAATTTATACATAAGAGTTCAAACATAGTCAGCATAGTCCTGTCTGACAAAATCATATCTTGTTCTTTGCAAACGTAAATTTTCGCAATCCCACAGAAAAACATTAAAGAAAACTTCCATTATTCCATATTTACCAGTCAGCATGAATATTCACCATCTCTCTTTACCGCATTCGAGGCCCAAGCCTCTCCCTTTGATTGGGTATCGGGACACTAGAATATGAATAGTCGATTTAATTAAGCCTCTTTCTTTTGTACAGTTTGACCATGATAAGCAGGAAAAACTGTAAGGACGAAAGTAAGCGTAAGTAAGGATCGCTTTGCATATAATGTAAGAAAAGTTTTTTGTTTCGATATTCACAGTGCTGTAGTTATAAATAAGGAAGGTATTAGTATATTGAACCATAACGTAAGAAACCTTTTGTGAAATTTTATGATGCGTAAGATTTCACATCTTAATATCATATCAGGGTAACGAGTTTATAGAAGTCATGTACAAAATTATGGTAAAAAGTACACACGAATCTATTTTGTAAGAGATGATAAACAGCTATCTATCCTCCATGTGATGTAGCTAAGTAATAAAATGTACATATGGATTACATATATAATAGTGGTGTTGACATCCTTCAAAAAGGTGTAAATAACATAAAACCTCTTATTATACATTTTTTATATATCTTTGAAAATCTAATTTATTCTTACCTCGTCTCACAACAACTCTGTCTCACTACTGTCCTAATCAAAGAAGGTTCAAATCTACATTGTAGCCTTTAGAGACTTGACTTATTTTTATATCTCGCCTGGTGCTATGCCATGATGACGTAATTGAAGATGATGAACACACTAGGCCTAGATCGGTCTGACTCTCAATGGCTGTGTGCTGCTGAACACCGTAAAAGTTTGGCGGCAGATTTTCTCCTTGATGGTGGTAAGCTACTTTTTAGGAGCCAGTCAAGCGGAACATCGATATAATGCTCCTACCGCCTATGGTACTGCAACATACGATAGAATTAAACAAGAGATTACTATCAGCTTAGCGTGGTCATACTATACCCACGTTTATCCGAATACGGTCGTTAGTGTTCGACTGATTTTTCCATTGATTACAAAGAGTCCGGATGTCCGTAGTTCCGTAGTGTACTTTGCTGAATAGGCGGATTTCGACAATGGAACTAGTTAGCAGGGCGTTACAGACAGACTTTTTTTTCATTCTTCATTTTCTATCATCATCTTCGATTTTTTAATCACAAAAGACTAATTACCGTGTCCGTTCCCAAATTGTATTATTATTCTAATTGAATTATATTTATTCTAGTACTTAGAATCTATATATGTATGTTTGTTTCTTTGTTTACGCAAGCATACAGAAACAATGTTAGAAATATTTAGAAGAGGTCCACAATACACGCCCATAAAAATGAACATTAAAATCCCGTATAGTATCAGAAATAATCAATAGAAATTGTGTTTAAAAATAAATTTCGTCAGTTTCTTCTAGTTTATACAATAAGTGAATAACATTGAAGATAATATATATATAAGCAGCGGATTTGGTTTTACGTACTTTATAAGACAATGTCAACATTGGATAATTCTAAAAATATTCCAAAAGTAGGTACAGAGAGAAGAATCGTAAGAGAATAAAAAATAATCGAATCGTAAGAATCGAAATTGAATAAATGAATGATTGAATGAATGAATGAATATTAACAATGTATAAACTGACATAGATTTAGTTAAGATTTATTAAATAATTCCCATTAGGTTAAGTACATAACGTGATTGTTATAAAGTAATATTATATTTTGTAAGTATACTTAATATACTTAAAGTAATAAAGTAGATTTACAATAAGCAAAATAATACTACTGTACCTTGTGTGCAATAAATACTACTGAATAATGCTTTAAGGCATAATGCATGGGAAGTAATGAGATAAGATTGATAAATAAGATTAGATGATATAAGATTGAGAATAAATAAAAAAAGAAATAAAAAGAAATAAAACTGGCCAAGTGCGAGTCAGCATCGCGTCTTTTATCGCACACTTAGGGAGGGTTCCGTACAATACGAAACATAACAGAGTTTCAACCTCATATATTTGATTAATTGATATTACCAAGAATATTTGGTTTGGTCGCGATCTAGAAAGACGGGGCTCGTTTACTAGCGCCATCTATGTCATTTTGCCGAAACTAATTAGATAGATGGCGTTTAAAAACACGTTTTTTGTGTGGGGACCCTAATATAACCTTTAATTTTTAACTTTATTTTGTTTTTAGTATTTGTTCTTCTAGCGGCAACAGAAATACACCATCTGTGAAAATTTCAACTGTCTAACTATCACGGTTAAATAGCTATAGCCTGGTGACAGACGGACAGACAGACAGACAGACAGACAGACAGACAGACACACAGACAGACAGACGGACAGCGGAGTCTTAGTAATAGGGTCCCGTTTTACCCTTTGGGTACGGAACCCTAAAAATGAATTTAAAAAGAATAAATAAAAAAAGAATAAGATTAGATTAGATGAGATAAGATTGAGAAGTAATATAGATGCATTGGTAGGTAATGCATCTATAGATGCATTACTTCCCATGTAATGCATTATATTGAATACATTGTCGCTAATAATTCTAAACAGCCTGTAACACGACAATATCTCATCCGCTTAGATGGTCCCGCTGCGCACGGATGAGTGCAACTCGTGGCAACAGTCTAAGTTGTAGAAACTGCCAAGTGCCAAAGTTGGCAACGTAAGACGTACTGCGACCGCTAACTGAGCGTGTGATGCTAATTGCATTGTTGTAGTCGCTTTAGCGAAATTTGTCTACTGTACTTCGAGGATTCATGGCTTTCTTGGATCTGGATTGTTGAATGACTACGAATTAATTATTTTGAAAAATTTGTAAAGCTGACAAATCTTACTTCCTACTTTATATTATACATGTAAAATCCGCTGAATATAATGCACTGTGATGATTTCATCCGAATGATTAACTTCTAATTAGTTATCAGAGATGGCGCCACCAATGCATAATTGGTTAAAAATGCAACCCACTAATTTCATCGTATAGATAGGATCATACTATGGCTAAGTTGGTCAGAGCACCTGGACATGTTACCCAGGAAGGTGCGGGGTCGAATCCCGTCGGTACGATGTCATTTTGGATTGTGTGTAACAATTTACGTACATATAAAGTGTGTAATACTTAAGAAACATAATATTTAGTTATTTAAATAGTTCCAAAGATATCCGATGACCAAGCTACATCAAGGAGAAGTGTGCAACTTCACAGCGCCATCTAGATGTTATTATATTAAGTTGGGTTGGTAAGTATAAATGGATGGATAGATGTTTGTTACTAGTTCACGAAAAAACGGCTTAACGGGTTTGGATGAAATGGCAATGTTTTTCGAATTTGAAATTAATATACTTAAAAGAATGAGATTTTTTGGTTTCATTTTCATCAAATCATAATTTTTTTAATTTAATAAAATTGATTACTTATTATTACTAAAACAAATATATTCGTGCTTCAAATATGTTCATGTTATGTTACCCGATAAGTCTTACAATAGGAATGAACATATGACTATGGGTCTACATGACGAGGGTCTTTATTTAAAGCAGACCGTCGTGAGACCTGCCTCAAGTAAGTTTGATTGTGTAATAAAAACATTTTGTTTTCTAAATCAAAGGATTATTTTTAAGAAATTCCAGCATTTATTTTTGGGACGAAGAAACTTAGCTTACATTATAATTTATTATTATTATCGGTACATTTGGTGGTAAAGTACCAAACACAGTTAACATTTTTTGATTATGTTGTACTACTAGGGTATAGTGACTAGCCATCATTATCAGCCAATTTCCGTCGACTGCTGGACATGGGCCTCTCCCATGGCACGCCACTGAGCTCGATCTTCAGCTATTCGTTTCCAACCGCTACCAGCCAGCTTGCGTATATCATCGCCAGCCATGCGGATACTGAACAGTGTCTAGTCTAGATCCGAAGTCGAGCCTTCTCACAAGTACGCCACAAAACACATTTTTTTTTTTTTATTAACCCACGACGGAACGGAGATTGTATATGCGTTTGGGGTGAGAGGATGTTTGTTTGTTTATGTGTGCAAATCCATGTTGCCATTTTTCTCCAAAACTACAGGTCCGATTTTGATGCAGTTTCCAGTTATGGGTTCGGGTTTGATTGGTGCATGTTCTTAGGTAGTATTTTTGGTGTCAACTCACCAGGGGGCCTGCAGTAAACAAATTTTTGTTGTTTGTGCAAATCCATGTTGCCATTTTTCTCCAAAACTACTAGTTCGTAATTAATCAGTGGTGGTTCTTAGATAGATATGATGTTATGCCGTTAATTTTCTAAAGGAAATTGTCGTGGGTGTTTATTCAAAATTTTTATTTTGTTACTTGTTATTCAAAGCATAATTTTCCAATTATGTCAAAAGGTAAAAGTCAAAGCATTTATTCAGTATATGGGCAAATTAAAAATATGCACTTCTTCATGTCACACGTGACATTGCTAATGATTTTGCTAAGTTTACATATAAATGAAAACTGCAAATAAAAAATGGAGTTTAGGTCGCTTTCTGCTGGTAGAGTACAAAAAAAGTTGGCGACATTACCACTTTGAATGGCAAAACTAATGCTTGCCCGAGGTTAGCGCCAGCTCTTTGTTACTTTGTTGTTTATCACATAATCTTAGACGTGTTCATATGCGTATATTAATACTGACATATTGAATAAATTCTTTGTACTTTGTACACAACATTTACGAAGGATATTCATACTAGAGACAAAGCTTTGTTTCAACAATCAACCCTACTCAGTTCGTGAAACTAAATGTTACTGATTTGACTGGCTTAGTTGTGTCTGCCTATTATTTATTTTTATTTTCATGTACTAAGTAAAACGAATGAGTGAATAGATGGCGTTGAGCAACACACTTTAATAATTGAAACTTATAACGTACTGGCTGTGCCCGCGACTTCGTCCGCGTGGAATAGTGTCTTTGGGTAGCATTAACAAATAAGACACATACGTATCCCAGCTACACCGCACCCTACACGCCATGCTAATCACCCCCTTCCCCCCTCCCCTCACTTACCCTCCCCTCCCCCTTCCCCTTACTTCCACCTCCCCTCCTCTTCCCCTAACTTACCCTAGCCTCCTTCTCCCCCTTACCCACACTTCCACACCCCCTCCCCTCCCTTCCCCTCCCCTCCCCTCCCTTCCCCTCCCCTCCCTTCCCCTCCCCTCCCCCACAATCCCCCTCCCCTCTCCCTCCCCTCCCCCACCACTCTCCCTCCCCTCCCCCACCATCTCAGTACATTTCAATTGTTTTCTGATCGCATTTGCTGTGAACCAGTCGGTACAAATACCACTGCGCTATCTGATCGCCGCCTAGATCGCGCACGCAGGACGCTGCGGTGTGTACCTTAACTCTTCATTGATTACCAAGACGAAAAAAACTTAGTCTAACAACAATATTCAGTCAATATCAGCGGTCTTATCACTTAGAGCAACCTCTTCCAGACAACCTTAGTACCTTTACATACAAGAATAAAAAGAGTGTGTGTACTTAAGTACACGCGTTAGAAGTATTACTTCTGTGGCGTATGGGAAAAAAATAACTAAAATGCAGTAGTGATTAACGATAAATATTAAAAATTAATCAAAAAGATTTTATTTAAATAAAAAAGGTTTTATTAACGTAAAAATATGACGTTAAATATGACATATACAACTTGAACATAGTCATGCCACCTAGAACTAACTTCACGGTGTAGAATTTAGGTGTCGGTGTGCGCGCGCATCGTACCACCTAGAACTAACTTCACGATGTTAAATTTAGGTGTCGGTGTGCGCGCGCATCGTAAAAATTCACTCTCATCATTTTTCTCGCGCCAAAAGAAGTATAACTTCGAAAAAAATATCATGTATCAACAAACCTCATGTCCAAGTAAACTTCCACATGCGGTGATGCGAAGCGCTTCATCATTCGGTACCTGGCATCGTAATAAAGCAAAATCAAAAGCTATCGAACTGAGAAAACAGCGTTGCAGCGCTACATGCTGGCTACTAATTAATGATTCCGTTTGGTGTTGTATTGGCTCTACTAATGTATTCCGTGATTATTTCGAGGGTGTCTGTTAATGACTGGGCAGCGGGTAATTGTATGGCCTCGTATGGATAGAGCTAGGCTTATAGCTAGGTCGAAATATATATTGTAAAATAGGAATAGTAATGTTAAATTTAGTACACAAAGGCCTTCCTTTTTTTATCGTAGCAAAACTTTTGGCTTGTAACTGATCACTGACTGTTGTAAATTTAAAATCACTCATGACTGATCAATGCATGTATAATCTTTTCATTGAGATCATTTCATTGAGCCCAAACACAACATCTCTGCTACAAGTTGGACAGGAGTAGAGTATTCTGCAGATTACGGGAGATGACATGAATACATTTGATATTGGGGCAAGACTGTGAGTTTTTCTAGATGATGTTGCGATAAGATCAACTTTCATAGGTTTGATCAGTTCGAAATTCTATATCCTCTTACTTCAACGATATTATTATAAGAACATGGTAGCGCCGAACCTGATGCTGGGGCATCTCCTGGAATCCGCAGAATACTCTACGTCTTACCAACTACAGTACAGATGTTGTATTTGGGCTCATTGAAATGGTCTCAATGAACAGATTATAAATAAAGCAGTCAGAGGTGGTTTTGAATCTTGAATTGAAGTATTGTCGTATAAATTGATCTATCTTGCTAAGCATTAGATACTATAATCGAAAACTATAGACTCATTTACCTAGTCACCTCACAAAATTACATCCTATTAAATTCACACCCAGAACATAATTTTGAAAATGCAGTTAGTTAAAACAGCATCAAATTCGCTATACCTAAGCTGTTGGCTGCGCGCTGGATTAAGCCGGGCTGGCGATAGGCGTCCCATGGGGTGGAGACGGTTACTCTTCCAGCTGCTGTCCAAGATAAGAGCAAAGGCGGCAAAAGTGGAGAAAGTAACTATTAAGAGCTGTCAAAATACCTTGAATATACCCACAAACTACTCCTTTTTTAACTCCCGGTACGAAAGAGGGGAGCTTTAAATTTGTCATGTGAATCTGAGTGTCTGTCTGTGTGTTTGCATCGTAGCTCCCAAACGACAGACCGATTTTGATTTAGGTTTTTTTTTTAAAGGTGATTTAATCGAGAGTCAGATTGATTTAAAGTTTAGTAACCTGCTATTTCAGTAAAATTGCAAAAACATGGTAACATTGACCTGACGGCGGGGCATTTCCTGGAATCTGCAGAATACTCAACTCCTCACCAACTTTCATGTCGTGTTTGGACTCATCTGAGTTGTCTTAATGAGCCGATTACAGATAGATTAAAATCTTCAAATCGCGAGTCAATAGGTATATTTTGGGTAAGCACGCTTCATCATTCACCGCATCATCACTTAACATCAGGTGAGATAGTGGCCAAGTGCTATCCAGTTCGATGTAAAAAAAAAGATTAAAAGGGGGTGATTTAAACTTCTGAGCATGTGTGGTAGCTCACAATTTTGCTGCAATAGAGTTCATATTACGACGCCATAACCTTACGGAGCTCCGGCAGCACACAATCTTTGAGATTCAGAGTATTTTAGGCCTAGCGTGTTCACCATCGTTAACCGCATCATTGCTTACCACTAGGCGAGTTAGTGGTCAAACGCTAGCCTATAAAATATTTATTTAAAGTTAGCTCAAAATCGAACTGTATGGAAATCATCAACAGCAACTATTCCAACAGCTATAAGATACTACGACCAATAAACACTAAAAAATACCTAATTTATGCTTGTAACTACTAGATCAACAGATAAATTACATTACAGAGAAATCAACTGTAAAGTGCGAGCGCTAAAACCAGATTCAGACTGCCAGACAAACTTAATGTCGCACGCAATCTAAATTTTATGTATTATTTTCTACTAGCTGTGCCCCGTGGCTTTGCCCGCGTTAAGAAGTATTCTATTGCCTAATCTAAATAAACCTAAAAATGCCATAGTACTGGCTATCCCAATACAACATTTTAGCTAAACCAGTCCAGCCGTTTGACCGTGAAGAAGTCTCAAACAAATAAACAAACTTTTTGGTGTTGATATTTTGTAGTTCAGTTATAACTGTAGGTAACCGCTACTTGCCGTAACTTGTGAATTGAACACAGATGACATTGGACTCAAAATGATTGAATGCAGTTGTAAAGGCGACTGGTATAAAATGTAGGATAACTTTCTGGGGATGTAGTTATGAGCGTATATTTTTAGAAAATGGGCATACATCAGGTTTTATTATTTTAAAGTATAACTTTTATTATTTATATCTTTATTTTTTGTTTCATTTATAACTTACCTCGGCCAACGTATTAGTCTAGCTATACAACGAGGTAACGTCGCTAGCTTTTTGGGAACAATACCGGCAGGCCTAGGTTCTGTCTTTTATTTGTAGTATAGATGTTATTATTGTAGTTTATATATAATTTTGATACTGTCATTAGGTAATGATTTTTAAGTTGTTTAGATAAAAGATAATAACTTTTGCAAATGCATAATATACTATTAATGGTGGATAATTATGTATGACATTTAGATCTACCTATGATTGGCGGACACTTCCGCTGTGGCATGTCAACTGATGTCATAATAGCTACCTGCCATAGCTAAATATAAAAAAAAATCACTTGCATCGTGGTTTCATAAAAAAACACACTTTTTTATGTTGTAGTGCGACAATAAGTGACTCAAACTTTGTAACAAAAAAAGTCCGATTCTTATGATTTTCTGGTAGCAAGCTTATAGGGTTTTTTTTATTTTACTCATATATCCAATTTAAATTTGTATTCTCTAAAAACTGTACATTCTTCGTCATTGAAGCTTTTCAAATTTAATCTTTTTATACTCATAAAACTTATGATGATATAATTATATTTTTATACATTCTTAATATGTGCTTTTAGTATCGAAACCAATAGGATTATTATTTGTCGGATGCATCCCGACAGGTGGGTCAAAATTGTCACGCAGTGGGTGCCTTAAGACGGCCGTCGACGTAGACGAAGGCCCAAAAAGCGGTGGCGAGACGATTTGGATTGTTTTCACAATGACTGGCTACAAACGGCGTTAGATAGAGATAGGTGGAAGAAAATGGGGGAGACCTTTGCCCAGCAGTGGGATCAAATAGATTAGTTAAAAAAAAACACAATTTAATTATTAATTAATTATAAGAATTAAGGTATAAATAAACATAAGCCCTTACTTTTAAAGTTAAATTTTACACAATTAGTTATGCACAATGTATGTACTGAGATATTTAAAAAAAAACATTTATCTACTCTCATATCGTAATATTCAAATCATTAACTTCAAAACTAGTTAATATTAATCTATATATATAAAAGAAAGTCGTGTTAGTTACTACACTTATAACTCAAGAATGGCAGGACCAATTTTTATGAATTTTGTATTTTGGAATCGTTTTTGTCAGGAATAGGATAATAAATATTAGAAACAATGAATAATTTACCTAAAAAAGAGTGTGTGTACTTATGTACACGCGTTAGAAGTTATACTTCTGTGGCGTATGGAAAAAAAAAACTAAAATGCAGTAGTGATTAACGATAAATATTAAAATTAATCAAAAAGATTTTATTTAAATAAAAAAGGTTTTATTAACGTAAAAATATGACGTTAAATATGACGTTCTTACGAAATGACATATACAACTTGAACATAGTCATGCCACCTAGAACTAACTTCACGGTGTAGAATTTAGGTGTCGGTGTGCGCGCGCATTGTACCACCTAGAACTGACTTCACTATGCTAAATTTAGGTGTCATCATTTTTCTCAATCGCGCCAAAAGAAGTATAACTTCAAAAATATATTTAAGAAAAGTTTTTTTGCCAAAATGTTCCTGGGCTTCTAAACTGCCACTCATTTGATGTTCAATTGTTTATCCCGATGTATCTCCTCGATATATCCCGACATCTCGATACGTTAAACCGCAAATTAATAAGGGTAATCGCCCTTCATACTATTATACTATTTGCTATTCGTGATTTCTTATTGACAATATTTCTAAATATTGTGTGTCTTTTTTTATGTGCCTTAAAAACCGACAGACGTGCGGTAATGCATGTTTGTTATTTTCTATATATGTCAAATACGCAAATAGGCGAACAATTTCGCAAATATACACTCAATAGCCATGTGTGGATAGCATTACAATTATCGGATTATCGCGTTTTTTTTCAAATAATTATGGGTCCAAACGATTTGTGTATTTAGCCAGTGTCAAGTATAAAAATTCTTCCCATGTGTGGATAGCATTACAATATTCGGATTATCGCGTTTTTTTAAAAAATAATTATGGCTCCAAACGATTAGTGTATTTAGCCAGTGTCAAGTATAAAAATTCTTCAAGTTTTTGTGAATTTAAGTCATGTAGATTAAAAAATGTAAAATACGTCGTAAAATATGTAAATATGTCGTCAATATGTAAATATGTCAAACAATTGTCAGTAAAGACAACTGTTTGACATATTTGTTGATTGTTAAATATGCGTGCGCTCAGAAATGTATGCTTAGGGTTTTGGCGGGAACGTGGAAAAGTGCGTGTGATCTCATTGTATTTTTTCCTAAAACTTGTGTTCTTCCGCGAGTTAATGTGTAATAAATGTGAATTATTAACCATTAAGTGCCGGTGAATGTGTGCGAGTGTAGGGAAACAGCACAATGTTGAAAAATATGCTATTTGCGTTCTCACCAAAATTCCACTGAAAATCTTTAGTAAACACCACATCTTTACTGAAGGTATGACTTATACTAGACTTTTACTTGAAAACTGACCTGAAATGTTACTTTGACCCATCAATACGACTAAAATTCTTAAAAACTTGAAAAATTGCAATACTTGACACTAGCTAAATACACTAATCGTGTAGAGCCATAAAGAAACTAAAAAAAAAAGTATGCTTACAAGCAACTTCAAAAAGTTTATATTTCCAAAAACAATTTTTAAGATCTATCACGAAAGTTAAAAGATGCAGTTTTTTGTGTGCGAATATTATTATTAACTAGCTAATTTTACGTACATAAAACTCTAAATTAAGTTTATCTAAAAGGTAACACGACATTCATTGTCTGTTAGGTGGCACGAAGTTCGCCGGGCCAGCTAGTTAATTATATATTTAAAACGCTAAACTAATGGAAAAACATGAATAAGAATACTTACATAATTAAATAATTTACAGACATAACGTAACGCAGGAAAAAACAAATGACTTCTCGAAAAATAATTTCCTTGATACAATACATTCTCTGCAAACATAAGCGACTAATTTATCTTTTGCGCGCGAACCTCAAAGAAGCCGGGTTTTAATAAAGAACAGAATAATCTGCCACGCTAAAGCTATGTGTACACACTACGTTTAAACTTAGCGGCTAATTCACAGACTAATTTTTTGCGCAATAAAGCAAGCAGCTATTAACTGTGTAAATCATTAAATGAAATCACATGTTATAGAATTTATTATTCATCTAATATATTCGAAACGATTGTTTCTTCGATTAGAGTGCAAATGAGGTCTTTTCTCTTCAAGGCTTTTAAAGGGGCACAATATTGATATTTTTAGCCGACTTCCAAAAATTAGCAAGTTGTATTTTTTAACCGACTTCACAAAAAAGGAGGAGGTTCTCAATGCGTCTGAATGTTTTTTTTTTTTTTTGTGTATGTTACGCGATTTCTTCATCAATTGTGAACGGATTCAAATGATTCTTTTTTTTAAAAGGTACGATACGTTTCCGAGGTGGTCCCTTTTAATTTTATCGAGATCTAATTAGTGTCACCAGAGATATGGAGATAAATACCTCAAACATAGGAGAATGTACTAGTTTTAGTAGAAGAGTCCCAAGAAGATTATACACAATGGAGGTTGCTATTGCATATAAGATATTCTTACGGTAACTGTGAGCGAGATAGAAATAAAGGTGGGGATACATTTTTTTTATATCTTATAGGCAAGCGTTTGACCACTATCTCACCTGTTGCTAAGTGATGATGCGGTCGAAGATAGAGATGTGGACTAGATTGGGAACTGGCTCTCTAGGATAGCTGCCGGAACACATTAGATGTTTGGCGACAGATTTTCTGACTTGAGGGTGGTAGCTGGCCAGGCGGACACTAGATATGTTCTACCACCATGCGGGGGTTATTGGTTTCTTAACGATGTTTTCCTTCACCGGAGGGCCACTGTGAGAAGCGCACATATATTTTTCGATAGAAAAATTCATTGGTGCACGGCGGTTTGAACTCGGTACCACGGCATCAAAGCCGACCGTTCTCCCAATTACGCCACCGGGCCCTCAATAAATAATTATATATTAATGATTATAATAAATAATTTTATATTAATGATTATAATAAATAATTATATATAAATATAAATAATTTGTCTTCACAGGAATGTTCTACCGGGCAAAGTCTTGTTAGGGTGCAAACTTTTTTAAACATACCTAATATTTTTTGACATGACATGACATTTGGCGAAGATGGCGGCCATTTCAGTCCCGCGACACTGCATACATAATTAAATAACTCAGAATTATGAACGTACTTTGTACCTATCAACACAGCAAAAAAAAAATTATAAGCATAAAACCACATATTATATAATAGTTACTGCGTAAATAATACTTTCCGTTGTTACGTTGGCTACACAGTGCTTTCATAATTCGGGTATCCACAATATAGGGAAGTGCCTCTTATAACGTAGTAGAGTGATTCAGTACTCTGTTGGCCATATGGCGGCAATTAATGTTAATAATCGCAAATAATACTTTTTAATATTCATTTTGGAATACAACTAGTCCGTGTTATAAAAGTATTTGGAATTATTGTAATAAAATAGACAATTAATTATCGTGTATGTCAGATGCTTTAATTGCACAGGGCCATTTTGGACATTTCGTCCGTCCGTCCGTCCGTGTGTCTATATGTGCGCACTTTACAGATCTGTATCTTCTTAACCGTTATCGGTACATACTTGAAATTTTCTAAAAGTATATATCCGTCAGTGTATAACGGCCCAGACACGAAATTTAATAGATGCATGTAATTTCATTAAAACTTTTTCTGCACTAAAAAGGGTAAAATAAGTTATTTTTCAAAAAAAATAAAACCGACTTCATAACCACAAAAAGGCACTCAAAAGCGAAAAATAATTTACTTAAAATTATTATAAGCGTTACCCAATTCTCTATTTGAAGTCGGTGCCAGCCAAGTCTATTGGATAGTAGATAGATACTATGTATGTAGTAGTAGTAAGTAGGTACATGTAGGTTAGTAAGTAGGTAGATACATGTAGGTATTATCTATCTACTACCTATTAGACTGTATGTTGTGTGTATGTGTATTACCTATTATGTTCATGGATATATTCACCAATAGTGAACCAATAAAAAAAATGTTTTAGTTCAAAAGGGTATTCCCGAGGTGGTCATTGTAATTTCATTGAGATCTGATCAGTATCTTCAGAGATATGACGTCTCAAACTTGCTACTGAAACTGACTTGCGGGGCATGGGTGTCAGTTATTAGTTTTTAAACTTTCTTAATTATTTATTTAGGCTTAATGTGTGCTCTTACTCACATAGTCCACATC
Organism: Cabera pusaria; assembly: GCA_954871355.1. Lineage (NCBI taxonomy): Eukaryota > Metazoa > Arthropoda > Insecta > Lepidoptera > Geometridae > Cabera > Cabera pusaria. Next base: position 26,914,687 of record OX940893.1, read on the forward strand.
CTGCACAGAGTTCGATACACAGGTACGAGTAGCTTTAATAGACTTTGAGAGCTTTGTTGAACGTGGGTGCATCGTAATACCTAAGATTTTGATGTAAAATGATTTTCGTAGGAAGAAATATAACTTGAATAAAGCTTACAAGAGATTTCAGACGAATATTGAACAGTTTTGTTATTATGTTCAAGCTAAGTTGACAATAAGCAACAGTTAAAAATGAAAAGATCATTTAGCACTAAAATCGGTATATTAAATATATATCGACTTGCATGGATGTTTCATGATTAGTAAAATGTACCTTTTGCCAATTTAAATAAATTTGCTGCCGCATCATAGACCACGCCTAGGAATAGAAGGAAGAATCTTCACTCTAGAACATGTCTACTGCAACGGTTAATACTCGTATAAGGCGATCTAATTATTAGATTACGGGATGAAATTATGGTTTTGACTAGTATGTTAAAACATACTAGTCAAAACCATAACTTCCTTATTATAATTATCCTACAAAAAAGAAATTAATAGCTTTTTTCTATAAGAAATTAATTATCCATCATCCAGCATGAATCCCCACTTTAACTTTATTAAATTCATAATTTTCGCCAAAATATCAAAGTTTTCTCGATCATCTAAATTTTCCTATAAAATCAATTCTCAAAAAGTTTTAATAAAACACCTCATCGGCCCCTATAAATTAAGGGTCCCATAACCATAAGATGGAACCGTTCGGAAATGAGGCATCTACATTCCGCCGGCGGGGGAAGGTGTCAACCTCCATGCCTCGACTTTGAGCTCTTCTATTACAAAGGTCTTCACATAAATTGTCCCAATATTCAGGGAGCGGCATGATAAGCTTAAATTAAACAGGGTGCCGTTTACACCGACGTCTACTAAGGTCCTAATAAAATAAAATTTGCTAGCGAAATTATAATCTAATTAAATAGTAAGTATTTATACACAGACATAATTGAATTTATTCACTTAATACATATTAATATATTTTTAATGTGTTTGAATATTTGCCATGTTTTATTTTTTAATAATAAGTTATATTATACGGAGTTTGAGTTATAGAGATGGGACAATTACTTTACATGTAGCAACACAAGATCGCATATCTCACTACCGGGATAAAATCGCCTATTACAAACAGAAGATAATAAACAATTCGATTTGAACACTCGACCAATCGGATGAGGTAGGCAAAACAGCTTCCTGATTTGCCTAACCAAGTTTTTACACACTCCACATATCAATTACTAATACAACAAATAAAAATGTATACAAAATTATGTATGTACATTTTTAAAGTACACGCATAGTAGGCAAAGCCTATATATATATTTGACTATATATATTTTATAGTTAATTGTCTTTGCCGTTGTTGTGTAAAAAGTAGCAGCTGCTTAAAAGTGTGTCATTAATCTCGGTTAAAGAATATTATCTAGAAAGAAAGAAAAATCATTTATTTGACATAACACATTTAAATACTAACTAAAACAATGAAACAAAAAAACAAGAAACAATATGAGGTGTCAAAAAGGCTTGTCTCAGCACATATGTCTAGATTTACACCTGGACGCTGATTTTCAGACAAGCCTGCGGGTGATGAAAAAAATGCGAAGTATTAATAAATAAAATAATAACGATAAATAATAAATTGATACATAGATAAAATAGGTACACTTATAGATATTTTGATAGATACTAAATATATGTATAAAAATGTATATGATGAAGCGACCATCGAATATATAGTATATCTCTCAATATACTATATATTCGAGGCTCTCTTCTTGTGTGAATCAAGCTTTACATTACGGTGTAAGGTCGTCACGTCGCCAAGAGATGCGTCACCGGGATCGATCCGAGATGCCGTCGCGTGCCTATTTTTCATTATCGCCCAACTTGCACACTATGTTCGAGAAATATTTTGGTTCTACGCGTCGGTACGTAGTATTCCAGTAATATACTTAGAACTAAGGATAGCGTTCATTTATTTGCTAACTTCTGTAAGGAATGGATGTGAAGTTCATTGACCCGCTGCATATTTAGTATTATGTGAACTTTGCTTTCTATCATCGGAAAAATCTAAACTAGAGCGTAAAGTCACTTTTGAGTACTGTAGCAATTATAATAGCAGATCAAGTCATTTATGGTCTGTTATATAATTTTAGAATACGTTTTCTGTATTCTAAGGAAATGATTAATTACTAAATTTCATTAATAAATAATATGTATTCCATTACCATCACTGGTCACCCATTCAGCACCACCCAGGAATCACATATAATGTCTAAGCCTATGGACGCCAGAAGTAAGCCATGACCTTCCCGTTGGTAACAATGACCACAAAAACCTAAAACAGATTCAAATTACCAAAACTCGAAAACGAACGCACACGCTCAGCAAATCTAACCCTAGATCGATTTTGGTCAGCCTCTAAAATATGTGTGAAACCAAAACAAAGGCAACATGTATCGACAAGTCCGATACGACCGACAGCGTCCAACCAGACCATACAATCCCATGCAACAGAAGGACAGTGAGTTATCTCCTTCCACTGTTACACAGTGTGATTAACGTAGAATACAAACTTTAGACTCCGTGTCTACTTTGTTAAACAACCTGGCATGGATCTCGAGGCGCGAGGCGTCGAATCTTTGCGCATCGGTAACGTCACGCGATGACTATGGAAAGAACTATCTCTGACGGGCCAATCACACACGCACCACTAGTTAGTTAGTCTGCGTTCAGCTCAAAAAGATCAATTCGGTCTTTTATAGGTATTATGTTAATTTGTATAAAAGATACTTTACCGAACCCATAAATTTTTTGCGTCACATTCACAGTACCTAATTATAAAAAATCGGAAATTGCTGACGTAAATAAATCTTAACATATCCAATTGTATGATTATACTGGCTTACTATATATACAATTATTTTAGTAACGAGAGAGAAGTATGGAAAGTCACACTTTAAAGATTTGGTAGAAGTCAGTCAATTTTTATTATTTTCTTACGAGCATGTATCAGAGTGAATTTACATTCCGTGATCATAGATAAATTTCCTAACATTAGTTTGATAAATTAAAGTAAGACAATCGCTACAGCGCTGATTTTACATTTAGACTGAGATTTTTTATTTTATTTTTTATATCTTACTAGCTGTTACCCGCGGCTTCGCCCGCGTTATTTGAGTCTTTATGACCTTTGAGGTCAAGATCGATGATCTCTTAGGCCAAGTCACCATAGATGACCCTAAAGTCGAACTCAATATCCTCTATTGTTAAAGTCATTAATCATTTTGGTTAGTATACGAAGTTGTGCTGTTTAAATGTTTGACTCAACACAAAAGTTCCTGAAACATTTCTTACAAAGAAAATAAGGTGAATAGCTGCGCGAGCGCAGCGAGAGCTATCATTGCGCGAGCGAACATTTTTTATGACTTTTTATGACCCTGACAAATTTACAATCTAATAATCAACTCACTATAGATGACTCTTAGGTCGAACTCGATATCGTCTATTGTTAAAGTCATGAATAATTACTTGGTAAACCTTGGTTAGGTTAGGTCAAGTTTTGCTGTTCAAGTATTTGAGTCAGTCTATTGTATGAGGCTGTTGAAACACGCTATTATACGCTATAGCGTATTTATATAGCGTTATTACTGCGAAAAAATTTTACGACTTTTTATGACCCCGACAGTTTTTAAAACCTACTAAGTCAACACTGATGACACTCAAGTGAAACGTGATATCCACTTAATTTAAGGTTAATAATCATTATGATTATTGAAGGTTTGTTCTGTTTCAATGTGTGATTCGTTATGATGCATGTGGCTATTAAAATTCAAAAGTTGACGAAATATTTCCTACAAAGTAGATAAAATAAATGCTTGCGCGAGCGTTGCGAGCGTTATCACTGCGCGAGCGAAGCGAGCGAGAAATTTTTTTACGACTTTTTATGACCCTGACAGTTTTTATGACCTACTAAGTCAACACCGATTACATTAGGGTTAAATTTGATATCCACTTAATTTAAGGTTAATAATCATTATGATTATTGAAGGTTGTTCTGTTTCAATTTATGACTAATTTTGATGCATGTGGTTATTAAAATACAAAAGTTTCTAAAATATTACATTCAAAGTAGATAAAATAAGCAATTGCGCGAGCTTCGCGAGCGCTAAAAATTTTTACGACTTATTATGACCCCGACAGTTTTTATGACCTACTAAGTCAACACCGATGACATTAGGGTTAAATTTGATATCCACTTATTTTAAGGTTAATAATCATTATGATTATTGAAGGTTGTTCTATTTCAATGTATGACTCGTTTTGATGCATGTGGCTATTAAAATACAAAATTTGCTGAAAAATTACCTTTGAAGTAGATGAAATAAATAATTGCGCGAGCGAAGCGAGCGCTATGACTGCGCGAGCGAAGCGAGCGCGAAAATTTTTTACGACTTTTTATGACCCCAACAGTTTTTAAAACCTACTAAGTCAACACTGATGACACTCAAGTGAAACGTGATATCCACTCATTTTAAGGTTAATAATCATTATGATTATTAATGGTTGTACTGTTTTAATTTATGACTCGTTTTGATGCATGTGGTTATTAATATGCGAAAGTTGCTGAAATATTACCTACAAAGTTGATAAAATAAATGCTTGCGCGAGCGTAGCGAGCGCGAAAATTTTTTACGACTTTTTATGACCCTGACAGTTTTTATGACCTACTAAGCCAACACCGATGACAGAAGGGTTCAATTTGATATCCACTTGATTTAAGGTTAATAATCATTATGATTATTGAAGGTTGTTCTGTTTCAATGTATGATTCGTTTTGATGCATGTGGTTATTAAAATACAAAAGTTTCTGAAATATTACATTCAAAGTAGATAAAATAAATAATTGCGCGAGCTTCGCGAGCGCTAAAAATTTTTACGACTTATTATGACCCCGACAGTTTTTATGACCTACTAAGTCAACACCGATGACATTAGGGCTAAATTTGATATCCACTTAATTTAAGGTTAATAATCATTATGATTATTGAAGGTTTGTTCTGTTTCAATGTGTGATTCGTTATGATGCATGTGGCTATTAAAATTCAAAAGTTGACGAAATATTTCCTACAAAGTAGATAAAACAAATGCTTGCGCGAGCGCAGAGAGTGCTATAACTACGCGAGCGAAGCGAGCGCGAATAATTTATACGTGTTTTAATGACCCTGACAGGTTTTATGACCTACTTAGTCGACACCAAATATCCTAAGGCTGTTAAAACACGAAAGTTTTTGAAAAACTTCCCACAAAGCAGATAAACACGTTAGGCAAGCAAAGCCAGCGCGTAAATTTTGATGACTTCTAATGATCCTGACAGTTTTATGGCCTAATCAAGACACTAATTAAGTCATTATAGACGAACCTAAGGTCAAACTTTTATGATTATGTTAACTCTATGTAAAGTTAACAAAAAATATATGCACCCTCACTTAACTGCCGAAAAAAAAGTATTATTTGCCCTTTTATGCCCTATTAAATGTCTTTGTACAAAATTTCATGTGAATCGGTCAAGTCTTTTGGCCGAAAAGAGGCCAAACATATACAAAATTCAACAATAAAAAACTGACGACCGGACTCGATTGTAAAAAAAGTAACCAATGTGCTCGGATAATAGACTACTCTTGGTCTATGTCTTATTGACTGTCTCTGTACAATTTTAGCTCAATCGGTCAACTCGTTTAACAGAGAAGAGGTCACACGTTTAAAAATTCAATAAAAAAAATTTGTAACCCAAACTCAACTGTTAAAAAAAATATCCTTTGTCGTTCTATACCCTATTAACTGTATTTGTAAAAAAATTGAGCTGAATCGGTCAAAACGATTGCCGCTAAGAGGCAACAAATTATTCCATAATAAAATTATGGACACCCGAAATTGCCAGCCAAAAAAAAGTATCCTATGTCTTATTGACCGTTTCAGCTGAAATGGTTGACCCGTTTGACTGAGTTTGGCCACACATTTACAAAATTCAATAATAAAAATCTGGACACCTGGACTCGACTGCCAGAAAAAAAGTATCCTATGTGCTTTTATGCCATATGAGCTGTATATGTAGAAAATTTCAGCCGTATCGGTCAAGCCGTTTAGCTGATAAGTGGCAACACATACCCAAAATTCAATAAAAAAAAATCTGGACACCCAGACTCGAAAGCCAAAAAAAAGTATCCTATATCCTATTCTGCCCTATGAACTGTCTATATACAAAATGCTAGGCAAATTGGTCAAGCCGTTTATTCGAGAAGAGGTCTTATATTTACAAAATTCGATAAAAATATTTGGACCCCCTGACTCGATAGCCAGAAAAAAAGTATTCTATACCCTATTCTGCCCTATGAACTGTCTTTACACAACATGTCAGGCAAATCGGTCAAGCCGTTTATTCGAGAAGATGTCTTATATTTACAAAATTCCGTTAAAAATATTTGGACCCCCTAACTTGATAGCCAGAAAAAAAGTTTTCTATATCCTATTCTGCCCTATGAACTGTCTTTATACAACATGTCAGGCAAATCGGTAAAGCCGTTTATTCGAGAAGAGGTCTTATATTTACAAAATTCAATTAAAAATATCTGGACCCCCTGACTCGATAGCCAAAAAAAAGTATCGTATATCCTATTCTGCCCTATGAACTGTCTTTACACAACATATCAGGCAAATCGGTCAAGCCGTTTATTCGAGAAGATGTCTTATATTTACAAAATTCCGTTAAAAATATTTGGACCCCCTAACTTGATAGCCAGAAAAAAAGTTTTCTATATCCTATTCTGCCCTATGAACTGTCTTTATACAACACGTCAGGCTATTTGGTCAAGCCGTTTATTTGAGAAGTGGTCTTATATTTACAAAATTCAATTAAACATATTTGGACCCCCTGACTCGATAGCCAGAAAAAAAGTATTCTATATCCTATTCCGCCCCATGAACTGTCTTTACACAACATGTCAGACAAATCGGTCAAGCCGTTTATTCGAGAAGAGGTCTTATATTTACAAAATTCAATTAAAAATATCTGGACCCCCTGACTCGACAGCCAGAAAAAAAGTATCTTATTCTTTCCTGCCCTATGACATGTATTCACACAAAATTTCAGGCAAATCGGTCAAGCCGTTTATTCGAGAAGAAGTATTATATTTACAAAATTCAATTAAAAATATCTGGACCCCCTGACTCGACAGCCAGAAAAAAAATATCCTATATTCTATTCTACTCTATGACATGTATTCACACAAAATTTCAGGCAAATCGGTCAAGCCGTTTATTCGAGAAGAAGTCTTATATTTACAAAATTCAATTAAAAATATCTGGACCCCCTGACTCGATAGCCAAAAAAAAAGTATCCTATATCCTATTCTGCCCTATGTACTATCTTTGTACAAAATTTCAACCAAATCGGTCAAGCCGTTTGACCGTGAAGAAGTCCCAAACAAACAAACAAACAAACAAACAAACAAATAAACAAACTGACTTTCGCATTTATAATATTGGTGTTGATAGGCTAGCGTTTGACCACTATCTCACATGTTGGTAAGTGATGATGCAGTCGAAGATGGTAAGCACGCTAGGCCCAGAATGGGTACTGGCTCTCAAGGATAGCTGCCGGAAATGTTTGGCGACAGATTTTCTAACTTGAGGGTGGTAGCTGGCCAGGCGGACACTAGATAGTGTCCTATCACCATGCGGGGCTTTTTGGTTTCTTAACGATGTTTTCCTTCACCGGAGGGCCACTGTGAGAAGCGCACATAAATTTTTCTAAAGAAAAATCCATTAGTGCACGGCCGTTCGAACTCGGTACCACGGCATCAAAGCCGACAGTTCTCCCGATTACGCCACCTGGCCCTCAAGAATACCTTGTTTATTTTAAACTAGCTGCACCCTGCGGCTTTTCCCGCGTTTAATCCTGGGGCCTTATTCAGTATGACCATTTTAATGTCTTACCGTGCCGTGTTACGTAATCTCCGCGTTATGGTATTCTCTATGCCAATTAAAACGCGATAGGGTAAGGTTATGAGCGCATTTTAAGCTGTCAAAATATCGTGACATATGAGGACGTGTAACGCGCGCGTTTTGTATAATTTACCTATCGTGTGGCATACATAATACAATTTTTCCATAACGTGACGTGGCGCGTTAAGGAACGCGTTACCTCATTGGTCATACTGAATAAGGCCCCTGGTTATAAACCATCCTTTTCAATCACCCTATCTATTGATAAGAACCGCATTGAAATCCGTTGACTAGTTTAAAAGATCTAAGCGTACCAAAGGGAGGGCGGACAGATAGCGGGGAGCGACTTTGTTTAATACTATGTAAAGATAGTCTTCATCATGTCTCATAGCCATTCTGCATACACTGTGTCCGATTGTTCGGTTTACCATTCGAATGTAGCGATTTATCGGAGGTTAGCTATTAACGGGCTACAGATGCACAATATAGCAACACTGGAAACTTGGTACGTGGTCATTGGTCACTGTTCTGCCAACACAGATAGAGAAAAGCTTAATTTGTGGTGTTAATCGGTTGATTTACGAACGTTTATCCGATAGTAAATTAACAGTTGGTTCCCGCAACACTTGACAGTTTCTGCGGTTGTGGTTGAGTTAGGGTGAGCGATTTAAATTGTGTGATTATAATTGATCTGTGCGGTTCTTACATTATTTTAATATAAATAGTAAAACAAGTTACTCCTCCCCTTTTTTACACGTCTCGCAATTTTGTGCTATTTTTTTATTTTTTAAATAAAAATATTACTCGCAATGTGGGTTGCACATTACTAGTATTCCTGTTAACCCCGCCAACTATGCTAAATATGCTTGTGTCTGGAGTGGGTTCACGTCAATAGTGCAATGGGTGGGGTGGGGATCGAACTCACGACCTCTCGATCGCCAGTCCGACACGCTATCCATTGGGTTATTGCCGCCTATTGTGGTCCAGATTACCTTACCATCTCCATCGAAGACTAACTAAAGATAAATGATCTAAAAGGCACATTTCTATATCTAATCTTATCTATCTATCTCTATATCGAAACGGGAAGCATGAGTATGCTTCCCGTTTTTTACATTTAATTAAATAAATTACAGAGTTCCAAGGTAACAAAAAAACATTTAAATATAATTGAGAACCTCCTCTCTATTTTGTGAAGTTAGTAGGTTAGAACATTGAGACAAATTGAGAACCTCATCAGTTTTGGAAGTCGTTGCAAAAGTGCAACTATTTAAAACTGTGTTTGGCAGTAGTAACACGGTTTGAGATTGGTGCGCTTTTGCATACTTCAATATAACACTTAAGTTAACAAAACGTTTACAAGTTCTCATAATTATTAAATAACAATAAATAGCTCGTTTCATTTGAGTAATTTAATAAGAATTATTCATAGCTTCATCGCCATAGATTACTTAATGTTCAGGTTTATTATTCAACGATCGCCAATAGTACCGCGGGACTGCGCCTCCGCGCATATTACGAAAGCAAAACACATTTTTAATTACAGATTTGCAAAAAGATAATTATCTCTTGAAATCTTAATAATAGATCTTCGATTCTTCGATCTTCTGACACACTTATTCTGAAAATTCCTTCACATACTTCTGAGTACTATGGCAAGTCTTTTACTGTTCAAGCTGCACGATTATGGAACGCACTTCCCTTAGATATACGAAAAGCTCAATCACACTGAATCTGATATGTACGTGTATGTATATTTTGTTTTGTATTGGTAAGCAAATACATGTATATGATGCTTATGCATTACTGATTGTTTGTTTTTTTTATTTTTTTATTTTGATTATATTTTCGCACTTTAGTATCATGTTACGAATTGTACCACCGTCAACTTCTTTTAACAATTAATTCTGTCCATCCAAAGGTTGTCTGGCAGAGATCGCTTCAAGCGATAAGACCGCCCATTGTATTGCCTCTAGTAACTTAAGTAGCTTAATTTCGGTTTGTTTCATTTTAAGTTGGTGTACAATAAAGAATTTTTCTATTCTATTCTATTCTAATTGGCATAACAAATACTAATATTATAAAGGGTTACTACTACTATCTATATATATAAAAGAAAGTCGTGTTAGTTACTACACTTATAACTCAAGGACGGCTGGACCAATTTTTATGATTTTTGTATTTTTGGAATTGTCTTTGTCAGGAATAGGATAATAAGTATTAAAAACAATGAATAATTGACCTAAAAAAATTATCTAAGAAAAAATATTTTGCCAGAATGTTCCTGGGTTTAAAAACTGCCAATCATTTGATGTTCAATTGTTTATTCCGCCAAAGAGAATTTTTTTTTTTTTGTATAATTATGGCTCCACACGATTAGTGTATTTAGCCAGTGTCAATTAGTATAAAAATTCTTCCCATGTGTGTATAGCATTACAATATTCATCGTGTGTATAGCATTATAATTCGTGATTATCGCGTCTTTTTTTGGTATAATTATGGCTCCACACGATTAGTGTATTTAGCCAGTGTCAATTAGTATAAAAATTCTTCCCATGTGTGTATAGCATTACAATATTCATCGTGTGTATAGCATTACAATTCGTGATTATCGCGTCTTTTTTTGGTATAATTATGGCTCCACGCGATTAGTGTATTTAGCCAGTGTCAAGTAGTAAGTCAAGTAAAAATTCTTCAAGTTTTTGTGAATTCAAGTCATGTAGATTTTAAAAATGTCAAATATTGTCATTAATGATAATTGTTTGACATATTTATTAAATGTCAAATATGCGTGCGTTCAGATATGTATGCTAACAAGCTACTTAAAAATGTGTATATTCCCAAAAACCATTTTTACCAATTTTTATTCTATATCTGTATTACCATAATACATTAATAAACTAAATATCTCTTTTGTATTCATTTATTACGTTCATAAAAGCCTAAAATAAGTTCATCTAAAAGGTAACACCACGACATTCATTGTCTGTTAGGTGGTACGAAGTTCGCCGGGCCAGCTAGTTATTAATAAATTATTCCTACGGTAATATTATAAAGGCGAAAGTTTGTGTGTATGTCTGTTACTTCTTCACCCTAAAACTACTGAACCGATTGATTTTGAGCAAAAACCGAAAAACCGACCGAAAAACCGAAAAACCTAAAAATCGACTGATTTTGAGCAAAAATTTGGTATGTAGATAGCTTAGACCCCCTGGAATGACACATATATACTTTTAATCCCGATATTCCCACGGGAACAATATTATAAACGCGAAAGTCAGTTTGTATATTTGTCTGTTTGTTTGGGACTTCTTCACGGTCAAACGGCTGGACTGATTTAGGTGAAATTTTACACAGGGATAGCCAGTATTATGGATTAGGCTATAGGATACTTTTTAAAGCGGACGAAGCCGCGGGGCGTAGCGTAAATATGAAAGTTTGCATGTTTTTTTATTCAATCACAAAAAACGGCTATTGATCGAATTATTATTGGGATGATAGTTTTAGATACATCTTATAACCTGGAAACAACAAATAGGATACTTTTTGTCGACGACTTACGATATAATATATGACCTACTTCGATATTTGAATATAAAGTGATACCAATTTTATCGAGGTCTGATAAGTATCTTCAGAGATATTGAGATAAACATCTCAAAATTGGTACTGAAAATGAATAGCGCGGCATTGAAGTCGGTTCTTTTTTAGTTTTTAAACGATATTATTTAAATAGGTAACCTTTTATGCACTTTATCATCGTATCGTGATAGTGGCTTAAAGATCTTGCCATTTTAATTATCGGAAGGCTCAGACTCTAAACACTCTGGTAAAGAATTTCAATCAACACTTCGTGTACGCTACGAGTATATGAACGTCTAAATATGCACACATGGTACTCGTACGTTTCATTAGGTAGGTACGTCTGGTCGTCTGATGGCAGATAGAAAATGTTTATAGGATATACACAGCAATTAAAGTTTTAGATTATAGAAATATAGAAGCTTTTTATAACAATTGACGATTGTAGCAGTTGCCTGAAACTGGCCCAATCTGAAGAAAGCAATAGACTAATAAGAAGATGTATTTTTTGTCAAAGGCCAATATTTTAGTCAATACTTTCTTTATGTTTTAAAGGCACATTTAGCATAAAACAGCTAGGAATATATCACATTTTTTGAGCATAAATAAACATTTACAAGACTGAATGAACAAATGTTAAAACCATGTCAACAGCACGAAAACAACCAATTTCAACATTGTGCGGTAAATTATAAAACTGACAACTTTTTCCCTCAATTTATCAAGGAAAAAACGTTGTTGACACCTATGTGGCGCACTCCACGGGATTAGAACTAAACAACGCAGGTGGGACAAAAATCAATCGGTTAATAGCGAATGATATATGGACGCCCGTGGAGGATTACAGCACTGGATATTGGTTGTGAAGATATTTTACCTAATGGCTCCATACTTTTATTTTGTCATAAATAACAGTAACATAGGAGGAAATTCTAAATTCATCTGATTTTCAAAGTGAAACTTTTAATATATCGCCTCATATTTTTTCGTGCATCTATCGCATGTCGCATGTTGCATGTCGCTGGTGCTTTAGCTTGATTGGTGGATATGATGTATGACACAGAGGTCAAGCTGTGATTGGCGGACGCTTCCGCAGCCATATTTGTACACGTGCAAATGGGTCTAGTCAACTGCTGTCATAGTACTCATAGTAGATAGCCAGCATAGCTACACATAAACAGAAAGTTTCATCGTGTTGGTCAACTTGCATCGTGGTTTGTTTCATAAAACCACACCACACTTTTTTAATTGTTATCGGATTATTCCGCAAATTGTGAACTGATTGAAATGATGTATTTTTAAATTAGTAGGTTTTATTTCCAAAACAGTTCATTTTTCTTTTTAAATTTTATGAAGATCTGATAAGTATCTCCAGAGATCTGTTGTTAAACATTTCAAACTTATTACAGAATTATTATTTTTTTAAAGATTACTCGCAATGTGGGTCACACATTACTAGTATTCTTGTTAACCCCGCCAACTAAGCTAAATATACTTGTCTGGAGTGGGTTCACGTCAATAGTGCAATGGGTAGGGTGGGGATCGAACTCACGACCTCTCGATCGCCAGTCCGACACCTTATCAAATAGGCTATTGCCACCTTTGACTACTGACTCGCGGCATGTGAAGTCGGATTTTAGTTTTTAAACTATCTTAGTTACTATTAATTAAAGTCAAATATTACTTAATTTGTTGTATTGTTAGTTAGATACACATAGATACTCAGTTTAACAGTTATACTGGAACACCTTTCAGGATTGATAATAATAATTATAAACAATTATATTAAAGGTAACAATTCTATTGTGTTTAAAAGGGATGCAGGTACACTTTTCCATACAAATGTATTCCCCCGATTCCACCCTAGAAAATGTTTCTATAGCTAAATTTGTTTCTACAAACAATCAAGGTCTGCTGTAACTACCGTAAGTATAATTTGCTTTTTTTGACCAATAAATTGATGAAGAAATATTAGCCTTCTAATTTCCTCGTTAACATTTTTGAAGGGTCATATTTCTATTTGCAATTGGTTGGTGAAGAAAAGAAAACGATACAGGCGTAGCTACAGCAGACCTTGAATTTTTGTAGAAACAAATCTTTCTCTAGAAGCATTTTCCATCGAGGAAACGGGGGATTACATTTGTACGGAAAAGTGCACCCTGCGTTCCTTCTTGAGTGTTATATTTTCGTGGCAAAAATGTTTCTTCGAGTCAGTATATTCTATAACCGTAAAAGAAACAAAATTAAAACAATCATAAATTAATTATGAAATATGATAGGAGCTTGAGATTAAGTTCGTTTGTTACCAACATATATTCAGATAAGATGGTGCCTTAGATGCTATTAACGTCTCAAAGTTGAGACTGAGGAGGGCGTGTGTGAATTCTGGATATTTAGTCAGTTATATAGGTTTGTTCAAAGTGAAGTATTTACGTGCTATAATAATAACAATGTACCTATCTAGAAGTATGACGTTTTACGATAGAAACGCTCGATCTTTTTTTATATATCATAAGTGATGATGCGGTCGAGGAAGGTAGCACGCTAGCTCTAGAATAGGAAGGAGCACGCTGGCTCGTAAGGATAGCTGCTAGAAAACATTCGATATTTGGTGACAGAGAAACTTAAGGGTGGTAGCTGGCCAGGGGGACACTAGACAGTGTCCTACCACTATGCGGGGGTTGGGGGTTCCTTAACTATTGTTTTACCTTCACCGGTAGGCCACTATGAAAAGCGCATGCAAATGTTTCTATAGAATAATTCATTGGTGCACGGCGGGGATCGAACTTGATAACTCTGGCGTCAAAGCTGACCATTCACAAACTACACCACTGGGCCCTCAAAAAAAATCTTTAAAAGATAGTAGCGACAATAATATTTGTAAAGGTGTTAAAAAGTTTCCTATATGTAGTTCCAGGTTAAAAATAATTTGTATACAAAATTTCATCTGAATCCGTACAGCCATTTTTGCGTGAAAGAGTAACAAACATCCATCCAACTATGCTCAATAAAAGCATGTAGATGGCGCTGAAGTAGGTTGCACAGTTCTCCTTGTAAATATTGCCTGAATATATGAGATCCTGCATCGCGAAAACAATATTTTCCACGGGGTTACCACCAGATACTCTTGATTCGTCATTAAGTATCTAATAATAATTATTAAGATAATTTAAAAACGAAAACAACCGACTTCAATGCCCCCCGAGTCAATTTCAGTAGCAAGTTTGAGATGTTTATCGTCATATCTCTGGAGATACTTATCACATCTCGATAAAATTACAACGGGACTACCTCGGAAACGTACCCTACCGATTACAAAAAGAATCATTCCAATCGTTTCAGAATTGACAGTGAAATAGCGTAACAGACATAGAGACGAATTGAGAAGGTTAAAAATTGAGCTCTTGACATCATTTCGCATTATAATATTAGAAAGAAGTAGGAATGTTGGGGAAATCATCATGGAAAGTTTAAACTTGACTAGCAAATGAGTGTTTCGGTACAAGTTATTTTTTATAAGTATGAATCACGAAGCGAATTAAAACTATTTATATATATATATATATATATATATATATATATATTTATTTATGTTTTTAAAGCTTACTAGCAATGTAGGTTGCACATTACTAGTATTCTTGTTAACCCCTCCAACTAAGCTAAATATGCTTGTGTCTGGAGTGGGTTCATAATTAGTGCAATAGGTGCGGATCGAACTCACAACCTCTCGATTACCAGTCCGACACCTTATCCATTGGGCTATTGCCACTATATTGAATGGTTCCCGTACATTTACATGTGATACGATTACGAAACAGCTGCAATAGTGGTGGTGTGCATGGTAACGATCTATGACAGCAATAAAGTAGTAACTTGATATTTGTTCTACATATTCTAATATATGTTTTTAAAAGAAGCACAAGTTCTTTTTACTGACTTCACAAAAAGGAGGAGGTTCTCAATTCGTCGGTATGTTTTTTTTTGTGTGTATGTTACGTGATTACTCCGTCAATTTTGAACCGATTCGAATGATTCTTTTTGTAATCGGTAGGGTACGTTTTCGAGGTGGTCCCATTATATTTTCATCGAGATCTGATAAGTTTCTCTAGAGACATGACGATAAACGTCTCAAACTTGCTACTGAAATTGACTTGCGGGGCATTGAAGTCGGTTGTTTTCGTTTTTAAACTATCTTTATTATTGATGTCCTCCGAAATAATAACGGTATGTTGATGTCCTTCGAAACTTATACCAATCAGCGTCGATGCAAGTACGAATGCATGCTCTCACCGAATCAATCCCCATTAAACGTGGTGTGCGGCAAGGGGATACCATATCACCCAAACTATTCACGGCAGTTTTGGAAGACGTCCTAAAGCTAATCTTTTTCTTTGGCAGAATAAAGGCGTCTTAATAGATGGTGTCCACCTATCACATCTCCGTTTTGCACGTGATCTGATTCTTATCAGTGAAAATGTATCAGATCTCCAAGAAATGCTTAAAGACCTATACTATGCCTCTCTAAGAGTGGGCCTGAAGATGAACATGTCCAAGACTAAGGTTATGAATAATGTTTCCGGCGTATCACCGACTACTGTTGAAGTCGGCGGTGAGATACGGGATGTAGTTACTCAGTATACTTACTTTGGACATTGTTTATCTTTTGGCAGAGAGCATAGACAGAAAGAGATACATAGACGCATTCAGCTGGGATGGGCTGCTTTCAGAACTCGATGATGTCCTAAAAGACCGAAAAATGCCGCAATGCCTGAAAACCCGTCTCTTCAACCAATGTGTTTTAACCACAATGACGTATGGTGCAGAAACATGGACGCTCACCAAGGAAACTGCGCACAAGATGCAAGTCGCACAACGGGCTATGGAGCGTGCCACGCTAGGCATCACGTTAAGCGATAAAGTTCGAAATACGGAGATAAGAAAGAGAACCAAGGTGGTAGACATCGGATCCCTTATAACTAAACTGAAATGGCAGTGGGCTGGACACGTTGCAAGATGTGGTGATGGCAGGTGGAGTAAGTCCCTGACAGAATGGTGGCCTCGTGTAGGAAAACGAAGCCGCGGCAGACCAATACAGAGGTGGGTCGACGACATCGAAAAGTACGCAGATAGGACCTGGCCAAGAGTAGCTCAGAATAGGGAAGAGTGGCGTAAGAGGGAGGAGGCTTATGCCCTGCAGTGGGCGGAAATGAGCTGTCAATGATTATGATGATGATGATCTTTATTATTAATTAAACAGAACATGTGTTTGTAAAATAGTAATTATTCGCATTCCATAATTTAGCAATTTTCCAGACACAAAAAATTTAAATTACAGGTTAACCGGCCGAGTTTTTATAGCTATCAAAAATGAACACAAAAAAAAATTATGAATGCAAAATACATTTATAATATTGGTATTGGAATTTTCTTTGTGAACTTAGGTACTGGTACAATGAGCAATGACACCAAAAGCAATTAGTTGCCTGTCGGATATGGGGCAAGATGATTGGCGTTTTAATTTCAATTATCGACACATTATCACTTAGGTTGTGATGATATATTGTCTATATAGGTTACTGTTTGATGAAACTAGAAATGTACCATCTTTTTATATAACAATAAAACGTGAAAGACTACATCTTTTATATATTTGGTTATTTTCTCTCTATCTTAAACTTTATTTGCAGACATGTATTTTTAAAATATCTATCTTACCACTCCTGTGCCATTGGAGAAGCCTATGTCCAGCAGTGAACGGAAATTGGCTGGGCTAATAATGATGATTAATGACCTTGCCACTTTGTTATAGATTTATTCTGAAGCTCCATCTAGAGATACTAAACGCAGTCTCAAATTTCCTGTGAAATTATAACGCTTACGTTCATTTCCGAATCATTGCATGAATTCCCTTTATTTTTAGAACAATTTTTAGTTTTTGTAAGGGTATGTACTAACACTAAACTCCTACTGAACGGCTGGACCAATTTTGATAATATATTTTGGTGTTAAGGTACGACCACACCGCAGCGTCCTGCGATCTGCGGGCACAATCTCAATACTTTTCAATTCTTTTCTGATCGCGTTTGGTGTGAACCAGTTGATACAAATACTACTGCGCTATCTGATCAGCGCCTATATCGCGCATGCAAGACGCTGCGGTGTGTCCGTACCTTTATTGAGAGCACAGCCAAATCCAACTCTAAAAAGATAGATAATAGAAGAGATAATTTAATTTGAGCGATAGTACACACCATATACAATATTAACCTTCTTCTATCTCAGTGAAACAAGTTGGCATCAACAACAATTTAAATAGAGTCCTATCGTCATTCAGCAGCAAATGAGCCGTGAGCGAACAACTCTCATCTTGGAAATAAGGGGAGAATCCAAGGTGAAGTATGGCAGTGAGCTATCAAGATGTAAGGGCATCACAGTAAAGTCGTTTTTGAGTTGATTAAACTTTTACAGAGACAGATTTAACCCAATGAAATTGTATGACTTTTGTATGACGAATGGATAGCAAATTGGAACGATGGACGGAAAACAATATCACAAATAATTTTTAATTATAAAACAACTTCAAAAGGATGTTCTGTATTCTGTGTGCATGTATGTGTGTTTATTTTTATGTCCGAGATGAGATAACTTATTTGATTAATTATTTTTTTCGTGAATAAGGGATATCTACGGAGCGGTTCTTTAATACAATTTATTAGGATTTCGAAATGAGTGTCTCGAGATCTCCGGAGAAAGATGTCCAACTTGACACTGAAAATTACTCGCGTGGCATATGAAGTCAGTTTTTTTTAGTTTTTGTAACGATTTTTGATTTTGGTATTACGTTTGCATGGACATAGTCTGATGATGGTGATATTAATTGAATTGAATTGACATCCTTAATTCTACAATAATTGGGATTTGAATAATGTGATTTTTATTTTAGTTTTGTATGTATAATGCTATGAGTCCGTGTTGCTTGACAAATAAAATAAACAATTGACAATAATCTATTTCGACTCAGGCCACATAAAACAAAATAATAACAAAAACGCAACATAATAATAACGCAAATTATTTTTAAATGTACTATGGGCGGTCTCATTACTCTTATAACTAATTCTAAGCACAATTCATACTAAATAGAATTATAATTGTTTTTTAATAAAAAATCTTACCAGCTGTTTGGGTTGCACATTACTAGTAGTCTTGGTTACATCGTGGTAGGACACTATCTAGTGTCCGCCTAGCCAGCTAACACCCTCAAGTTAGAAAATCTCTCTCCAAACATCTAATGTGTTCCGGCAGCTATCCTTGAGAGCCAGTTCCCATTCTAGGCCTAGCGTGCTTACCATCTTCGATCGCATCATCACTTACCATCAGTTGAGATAGTGGTCAAACGTTAGCCTATAAGATATATGAAAAAAGTCTTGTTAACCTTTGCAACTAAGCTAAATATGCTTGTGTCTGGAGTGGGATCACGTCAATAGTGCACTGCAATGCCATTAAACCAGATCCATGCACTATTTATACGGAATAAAAATATATATGTCGCAGCCAGCTAGCTTAATTAACAGTTCAAAAAACAGCGTGGCCTTTTTACTACACAGAAAAAAAACACACAAACTACACTTTTTACATTTGAAGATCTTCTGTACCTTCATTTAAACGCCATAGCGTCGGTTCTGGTGACTCGCGGACGCTGCCGCGGCTCCCCTCCTCGCTACGCTCGTCTGCGCACGTCACGCGGTGGTCACTGTTCTCTATAGTCCCCGTCACGAGAAGCTATAAATTATGTAAACAAACATCTTTTACTAAGTAAACATTTTATACTGCGAGATAATAATAAATTGACCATATTCAATCGACATGAAATATGGACGGGTTATATGAAAGTAACAACCTATTTAATTTAGTCGGATCATATTTTAACGACGCAAAGCGCTATCGTTTGTGTTTCTTGGTACCGGACGCAGGGATTGTAAACTATCGGGACGCCATTTTGAAATAAACGCGTCATTCGAGTTTCGAATGCGTACGAGTACGAAATTCATTTTTTTTGTTGGTCCAAATGTTGTGAACTCCTGAACACTTGTTTACATAATTTATAGCTTCTCGTGACGGGGACTTTAGTGTGTTTTCTTAGTATCAGACTAAGCCAGTGTATTAAATGTTGTAACAAACGCTGTGACTAAATATCATTCAGGCCGCAAGAGGCTGTTGATTGGACGGCTAATTAAGCTAGTTGGCTGCGACTTTACAATGTGCAACTCATATTCAAGCATAAATACTTGAAACACTCAAACCGTTATCCAACTACGATTGAATTCCTCCCACTCCTTCCCCACCA
This sequence comes from Cabera pusaria, assembly GCA_954871355.1. NCBI lineage: Eukaryota > Metazoa > Arthropoda > Insecta > Lepidoptera > Geometridae > Cabera > Cabera pusaria. The sequence goes on from OX940893.1 coordinate 26,934,638, forward strand.
CCCAATTATAAAAAAATAGTTACAAAAACATCCAATTACTACGGCTTTCAAATGTAAGAGGTCTTATTCAAATAGTACCAAGTCTGTATCGGCATCAAAGTAAGCTAATAGAGCGGCAGATAGGGCACGGTGCAAAATTGAATACGTCCCAAGGCAATCTCCGCGATAGATGCATTGGGGTGGTGGAAGATGTGAGAGATTGACATTTATATTTATTACTAGTTGCACTCTGCAGTTTTGCCCGCGTTCAAATTTAATTATAAAACTTCCCCTTGAATCAATCTATCTATTGATAAAAACCGCATTGAAATCCGTTGCGCAGTTTAAAAGATCTAAGCGTACAGACGGTGAGAAGCAACTTTGTTTCATACTATGTAAAGATATTGTTCTCTAAAATATATGCAGTATGAATTAGTTCTCGTTGGCTTTTAGTCCCTATTATAAGTATGTACAAATCCTATATACCCTTTTTTTTAGGGTTCCGTAGTCCTGACAAGAAACCCTTATAGTTTCGTCATGTCCGTCTGTCTGTCTGTCTGTCTGTCTGTCCGAGGTTTTGCTAAGAGACCGTTAATACTAGAAAGCTGTATTTTTTTAGGATTATGTATATAAATTACGCTGACAAAGTGATGAAATAAAACTTTAAAAATATTTTTTTTTAGGATAGCTCCCCTACATTAGAAGTGGGGATGAATTTTTTTTTCGTCGTCTGTCCCATCTTGTGGGGTATCGTTGAATAGGTATTTTAAAATGACTTAAGGGTTGCTAATACAATTTTTCGATTGAATGCTCTATTTACGAAATATTAAACTTTAAAGTGCAAATTTTTGTTCCAGTAGGGCGTCCCCCCCCCCACTCTAAAAGCTAAACTGCTGCTTTGAAAAATCTGGAGAAATTCGTGATAATAGTGTATTTCATGAACTTTAAAGGAAAACTACTAGCTTTTAATACTAGCGGTTAGGATAACTTTATTAGTTTAGCAGTAATAGTCGTTGAACTTGGGTATTGGATAATTTTGTACTAAATACAAAATCCTTAGAATAAATCCTTAAAACTGACAAAGACGAAGTACCTAGTTGCTTGTTTATAACGGGTAAAGACTTGCATTGAATAACAGGCTATTACGGAACCCTACACTGCGCTTGGCCCGACACGCACTTGGCCGGTTATTTTATATCTTATAGGCTAGCGTTTGATCACTATTATTTGGCCTGGTGGCTTACCACCAGTTCACAAACTAACACAGTAGGCTTATAATACCCTGACTCTCAAGGGCTGTGTGCTTCCTGGTCACCGTAAGGTTATGTGTGTGTAAGTGCAGATTTTTAATTTTACCATATACTAAATAAATGCTTTGACTTGACTTGACTTGAATTGACTATAGCGCTTGATTGACTATGACCATTATCTCCTTGATGGTGGTTAGCTACTTTTTGATAGCAAGTCAGGCGGAACATCGATAAAGTATGCTCCTACCACAAATGAAAATGATTTCCACAAACCAAATTCCATTCCTACTTCCTTTCTCTGCGATTCATTTCAGTGCTTATTCACTTTATAGACGAAATAGCTAGCCGTATCTATTTACATATTTCTCCCTCTAAAGGTTGTCTGGAAGAGATCGCTATCAGCGATAAGACCGCCTGTTGTTACACTTTTATAATGAGTTGTTCAGTAATACTCTGTTTCTTTTTAATAAGGTGTTCAATAAAGTGTTTCTATCTATCCATCTAACAAGTTGTCACAAGATGTAAAAAGATGTATTTTCTAGCATTTAAAATTAGCCTATTATTTCTAATTAAAATACTTTGAAAATCGCTAGATGCTGTCGTCAGCACCACAGTCCATCTCTACATAAAGTGTTATAGCCTAGCCCGGGTCGGCTCGATAATGTAGAGTTCTGAAGCTAAAATGAATTTTACTTCTCTTGGTCTTAAAACGAATCGGAATTCAAGTACTAATAGACTGAAAGTTTTCACTATCATTCACTGGTTTGTTGAAATGTCTTTACTTGTTAGATTGTACTTGTAAGTTTTTAGCTTTATTCAACAAATTATGCTAATTGAAATAAAGTCGATTCGTAAGTTTTTTTGTTATAATTATTAATCTATTATGATATTTTCCGACTTCAATTTAAAAAAATCTAAATAAAAGTCAAAGTATTTATTTAAAACAACTTAAAAATAATTACCTAATGACAATATCGAAATTATATAAACTTATTATACCTATACTATATAAATATATATAAAAGATAGAACTTAGACCACTAATAAAAGAGCCTAGCGACGTTACCTCGTTGTATAGCTAGACTAATACGTTGGCCGAGGTAAGCGCCAGCTCTTTGGTCACGGGTGTAAGTCAAAGTCAGTCTGTATCTAATAACTAAGCTTTCAATACTGCGTAATATTTATCTGCCCTTGTCCTCAACAATCACACAAAAACAAAACAAATTATCCCTAATTCTTCATCAATACATCACGTCTCTCTACTTCAATTTGAGAGCAGTCAATGATGTAAACATTTTTACTTCTCCATCGAACCTAGAGCTTCCTCACCCCTCTTAAACTGCACAATAAAGGTGTCAGAAGAGTGATTGCCTGACATCTCACAGGTCAGGTTATGTTGGCTGTCGTGTCTCGGGCGCCACGGTTCTTCAGTGACAATGCGTGCGGCGCCTCGACGTCGATGACGTCATTAACAGAGGTTAATTGTTCAGGTTTATTGTGACGTCATAAAGTGTTTAGATGTATGATCGTAAAGTTTGATGTAAGAATGTTTATGAAGAGGTAAATGAAGTAGAATTTACTTTTGATGGAGTACACAAAGTTTGGAGGGTTCGTAGAAAATTAATTTTGTTAATATTTTGTTATGATGAACCTTTGAACCCGTGTGTATTTTACTGAATCTCTCAAGTTTGTTGATAATTAATTAATATTTATGTATATGAAGTAATTTTCGTAATCAGTAGTCTGACTATATAATTAAATTTAGTAAATTATATAGGCAATAATCTTACCCAAATTATCGTCAAATTGTGTCGTGAACACAAAGGTTACATGGTCTTCAAAAACTGCTATAACTGCTTCTAACTGCAGCTCCAAATTCTCTGCCACTCGACCCCCTAACATAAAGCAGGCTGCGCGTTGTAAGCGAGTAGCGAAAGATGATTCTTATTATTGACTTAGGTTTCGATTGAGTATGTCGTTGTTCTTCGGAGATAAAATTGCAACGTTAACTGCGAGCCGCGCATGTACTACTGGGAATATATATGCGCAGAATATACTTCTGCGCATATATATACCCAGTAGTTCTGCTAAAAAAAATCATCCACAGTTGAACTAGTGGGAAACATATTCCCACTAATTAATTTTAAGAATTAATGCAGTTCTTTGAATTAAATGTATTATATTGTAAAATGAATAAATTATACCGGAGTAGATTTTCCTTATGATTGCTCGGAAGTTAACTCGCTTTACGCTGACATTATGACATAGCCAAATTGTTCATAAGTTTGTCAAGTTGTTCTGGACGTGCTCTAGACTAGCACTAAACTTGCTAGTTTCACTTTGATAGAACTTTAATAAGTAGATGTCAGTTGTATGCCAAAGATGGAACTTTTGTGCAGATATTAATATACTGTAAGATAATAATGGGCTATATTTCATTAGACCTAATTAAGTTTCTAATGTGGTAAAACTAAATGAAACATGAAGTGGTGTTTAACCGACGTCCAAACAGGAGAGGTTCTCAATTCGTCTGTATGTTGTTTATTTATTTTTTTGTATGTATGTTTCGCGATTACTCCGTCTATTGTAAACCGATTTGAATGATTCTATTTTAATCGGTAGGGTACGTTTTTGAGGTGGTCTCATTGCAATTTCATCGAGATCTGACAAGTTGTAACGCAACGGAGTGCCTGATGTGGATGGAACCTAAAAGAGAAAATATGAACGCAGGAGACGGGTTATAATAATTATATTCCTATCGATTCTACCATACTCTACGATACTTATCTAACACTTAGAGTTTATCACTGCTCTTCTACAGAAATCCTCTATATAGACCTTGTGACGTATATCAATTCATTAGCCAAAGTCTGCATCTTAGCTTGTCGCAGCTCCTCCCGTATGAACATAATTTGTGACGTAGCGGTTGGTGAGCCTTCGGGCCCATGCCGATGGTCAGTTGAGGGTCTATGCCCGCTAGCTGCTGGTCGAATCTGGCTCGCACATCGGCTTCCAGGACGGCAGCATCTATCATCATTATATCGTATTCTTTGCTCACGTTAAATTATTTTTCTCCTTTTTGAAACATTTTTCAGTACATTTCTTTTCCCAGACTGACTTCCTTGTTTTCTTGCGTTCCCATCGCAACGTGACCCGTCATAAAGAAACCAATCGTTTTAATACAAAAGAGTATATATATGATATATGAAAATGTATGAGGTCGTTTAAAGATATGCCACAAAGTATCTCCATAAAGATGACTATAAGCATTTCAAACAAACATGCTACTGACACATGAACATGACTCGCGGGGCATGACAAGTCAGTTGTTTTAGTTTTTAAACTATCTTCATTATATTCTTCACTAGCTGACCCGGCAAACGTTGTTTTGCCATATAAATAAATGGCTATTAAAAAATAAGGGTTGATTGTAGAAAGGTGAAAATTGAGGATTGTATGTATTTTTGTATGTTGTATCATAAAAAAATAGAAATTAAAAAAATTGTCTAAAAAATAAAAAAAAAATTTAGGGTTGGACTACCCCTAACATTTAGGGGGATGAAAAATAGATGTTGGCCGATTCTCATAGATACCGGATAAGCACAAAAGATTTCATCAAAATCGGTCAAGCCGTTTCGGAGGAGTATGGCAACGAAAACTGTGACACGAGAATTTTATATGTTAGCCATATAAATAAATGGCTATTAAAAAATAAGGGTTGATTGTAGAAGGGTGAAAATTGAGGATTGTATGTATTTTTGTATGTTGTATCATAAAAAAATAGAAATTAAAAATTTTGTCTAAAAAATAAAAAAAAATATTTAGGGGTGGACTACCCCTAACATTTAGGGGGATGAAAAATAGATGTTGGCCGATTCTCATAGATACCGGATAAGCACAAAAAATTTCATCAAAATCGGTCAAGCCGTTTCGGAGGAGTATGGCAACGAAAACTGTGACACGAGAATTTTATATGTTAGCTATATAAATAAATGGCTATTAAAAAATAAGGGTTGATTGTAGAAAGGTGAAAATTGAAGATTGTATGTATTTTTGTATGTTGTATCATAAAAAAATAGAAATTAAAAATTTTGTCTAAAAAATAAAAAAAAATATTAGGGGTGGACTGCCCCTAACATTTAGGGGGATTAAAAATAGATGTTGGCCGATTCTCATAGATACCGGATAAGCACAAAAAATTTCATCAAAATCGGTCAAGCCGTTTCGGAGGAGTATGGCAACGAAAACTGTGACACGAGAATTTTATATGTTAGCCATATAAATAAATGGCTATTAAAAAATAAGGGTTGATCGTAGAAGGGTGAAAATTGAGGATTGTATGTATTTTTGTATGTTGTATCATAAAAAAATAGAAATTAAAAATTTTGTCTAAAAAATAAAATAAAAATTTAGGGGTGGACTACCCCTAACATTTAGGGGGATGAAAAATAGATGTTGGCCGATTCTCATAGATACCGGATAAGCACAAAAAATTTCATCAAAATCGGTCAAGCCGTTTCGGAGGTGTATGGCAACGAAAACTGTGACACGAGAATTTTATATATTAGATTTATCATTTCAGCCGCCAAAGAATGGGATTCTCTGCCTGCATTTGTGTTTTCGGTTACATACGATTTAGGGGTCTTCAAGTTGCGAGTGAACGGGACTTTCTTCTATTCTAACTAACACCTTTATATCGTCGATTGTCATCCCCTAGGTCAGATGATAGTCAAGAGCTAACTTGTTAATCGTTAGTATAATTATTATGCCAGATACGCAAAATGCTATTTAATGCCTCAATTTAATAGTTTTAATTTATCAATTTTAGAGAAGGAATAATTTCCATGGGTGGTAGAAGCATTAAATCGATGTTCCGCCTGATGTGGTTTTCATCCTCACGGTGTTCCGGCAGCACACAGTCTTTGTGAGTCAAATCATTCTAGGTGTACAATTCTCGATCACATCAACGCTTACCACCTGGCGAGATAGTGGTCAAACGCTAGCCTATCTGATATGAAAATAAAAGCATTGTATTGCACTCTAGGTCAAAATCAATCACATCTGTATCACATTTTGCTTATCATTGTAAAAATAGTTTTGTTTTAGAAGTGAAAACTTCTTTAGCGGCGTTGTGCACTTTTCTTGGGATGGTTAAAAAATGTTAAACTCGCGTCAGGACACGCATCCTCATTGAAAATTCGTAAAAGGAGTGCAGGGCGCTTGCGCGAGGTGTCATTCCAAAATATTTAAAAATTTCGTAATCAAGTTTCCACTTCTGCCGGCACTCCCAGAGTGCAACCAGTTGTTTTTTTTTTGCATTTATGTTAGTATGCAACTAGGTTTAAAATAATTTGTTATAAAACTTTAGCAATAATAAAATTGGACGCAAGCTGTCCCCTTTCCCATTCCCATATATTAACTTTGAATTTTGAGCAATTTTTGTCCCCTATCTCTGTCCAATGCTGGACATAAGCCTCATTTATAGCACACCACTGAGCTTGTCTGATCTTCAGCTCTTTGTTTCCAACCGCTGCCAGTGAGCTGCCATCACCGCTATTTATGGAACAGTTTACTACCCTCAGCATAAGACTATCACTGTACTAAACAACTACGTGCAGTTAACAAAACTGTTTCAACCCAACAAATTGCTTCCAGAACAATCTTCCAAATATAAAACAACAGTGAAACATTTCCATGAACATAAGTGCCTTAATCTTCTCGCAACAAAATCTCGTGTAATTTTTTGGCAGCGTAGCAACCAGCTGCTACGGCGTAACACATCTGCTACGGAACGCCGTAGCACTACATGTGCTACGTCATTCGCGCTTCGTTGAGTTCGTCTTCTTGGAATTATTATACGAATAATGCACGATAGATAGAGATTATACGGCAAAATAATGCTTTTAATAGATTATTTAACAGAGCTTTATCGTTGTTGTTAAGTGGCAGGGAGCTTTGGGGTAACCTTTATAGACTAAGAGACTTGGCTCTACGATACAGTGGCATACAATAAACATTAATGTATATAGTCTGATCATTAAGGCCTACCTTAACGTGTTCACTATCCTCGATCAAATCATCGCATACCACCAGGCGAGATAGTGGTCAAGCGGTAGCCGGTACAAAGAAAAATGAATATATCTGAGTAAAGTTGAAAAGAATCCAGCTTTACAATTCATCCACGGCATAAATAATTCGCGTATAGTGCAGAGCCCCTGATAGCGCTAGGCCGAAATTTTGGCATCGCTCTCCTCGGACCGACGAAAAAAAGTCGTGCAATTTATCGCTTAACATCGTAAGTGGGATGCCACAGACTGTGGTCCAAATAACTGGTTTATATTTAACATATCTTTCCTATGCTAGGCCTAGCGTGCTACCTTCCTCGGCCGCATCATCAATTGCCAGAGGGTTCTCACTCTAGTGGTCAAACGCTGGCCTATATATATGTATATATTATGCATGATTGCATGAGCGTCACCATGTTGGCAAAAACCCAGACTCTGATATCACTCGCAGGCCACTTAAAACAACTCCCCGCTCATGTCTCTCTCACACTCCTCAGGAACTGTTTGGCGATGCCAAAACTGACTTATATTGTTAGAACGGCTCCGACATGGATGTTCCCTGACGAGGTGATTCGTTTCGGTGAAGCGGACCCTAGAAGAGACTCTGAACGTGAGCCTCAGCGAGATGCAGTGGTGCCAGGCTAGTTTGCCAGTTCGCCATGGCGGTCTCGGTGTGCACCGGCTTCAGGAAACGGGCCCGATTGCTTTTCTCTCCTCTTCGTTTGGGGTCGGGGACCTCGTCACCCGTATCCTACCTGCTATCCCGTATCCTACCTGCTATCGAAGACTCGGTCGCCATCCCATTTGCCTCCGAAGCGCTCGAAATATGGTCAACCCTTTGTCCGGACGCCAATACGCCACTTAAACCCAGTCGTCAAAGGTGTTGGGACGATATTTGTTCAAAGCGTCTTTACACGCAGCTACAAAACGAGGGCTCGGGGACTGAGCTGGCTCGCCTAAACGCCGCGTCTAGGCCGGAGTCGGGCGCCTGGTTGCATGCCTTGCCATCACCACACATGGGCACGCTTCTAGACGACGACTCCCTTAGAGTGGCCGCGGGACTGCGATTGGGGTGCACAGTGTGTGAAGCCCACACTTGTATCTGCGGTGCGCAGGTGGATGCAACAGGATACCATGGCCTAAGCTGCTTACGATGCGCCGGACGGAGGCCTCGTCACCACGCAATCAAAGAAATCATCCGGCGAGCTCTCATTTCGGCGGAAGTGCCATGCGTCTTGGAGCCCCCTGGCTTATCCCGTTCAGATGGCAAACGGCCGGACGGTCTTACGCTGATCCCCTGGCAGAAGGGGAAGTGCCTGGTATAGGATGCTACGTGTGTAAGCACATTTGCATCCTGCCACCGTCCCGCCACGCAACAGGCGGCCGGAGCTGGCGCAGAAGTGGCCGCTAGAGTTAAACACCTAAAGTACGCCTGTCTGGAATCGGCGTACGATTTCGTACCGTTCGCTGTCGAAACAGCGGGTCCTTGGGGCTCCGAGGCTAAGAAATTTGTGCTGGACTTGGGACAACGTTTGCGGGAGAAGGGTCGTGATCCCCGGTCAGGTTGGTTCCTTGTCCAGCAGATTTCCCTGGCAATCCAGCGTGGCAATGCCGCTAGTGTGATGGGGTCTTTTGGCATAGGTTGGGCGCGCGAGGGACGGCATCAGGACTTACAGTCATAATCTTTTTGTAAATTTTGTAAATTTGATTGTTATTTGACATATTGACAATTATTAATTACGTTCACTGTTGACAATTATTATTCAAAATAATCATAAGTAAGTCATTTATTGATATTATTATAAAAAAAAATAATAATAAAAGTATGTTTATGCATTTATTTTAGGGTATTTATTATAGTGTAGTTTGTTTACAATTTGTTATAATTTATTATTATTTTATTTGGTAGTGATAGGTTTGTTATTTTATTCACACTTTTTATAAACCACCGCCTTCGTGATTGTAATCCTTTCCTTGCATGGTTGTCTGGAAGTGATCACTTAAAGCGATAAGACCGCCCATTGAGGCTATTAGATTTAAACTGTTTAATGTGTTTCTATTTTTTGTAAGTGGTCAATAAAGAGTTTATCTATCTATCGATATGTTAAAAAAAAATCATGGTGTATAAGCTAAAAATGTGCAAACCTGATTCTTGCTTTTGAAATAAATAAATCGAAAATTGAAACTGGAACACATTTACTTTCCCATTAACAACATTCATAAGGGTATTTGAGTTTAGGTCAGTATGTGGTATGTCGTTACCGTTTGAAATGAAAACAAACAACAATCCAACTATCCCGCAAACCTTTCCAAAGCGATTTTAAAACATATCATTTACAAATAAACCCTAAGTTCCCGTTACCCGTAATCCCGCGGGAATAATTCATGGCCGCATCCCGGGAGAATCTTTCCGGGCACTCAGACTTCTTTCTGTAATCATATTGTTATGATTTGGTTTAAAAGCAACGTTTGTTTTTTTTTTTGAAGTTGTGTTTATACTCTCCGATAGTGCAGCTGTGTTACGAGCCCTGCAAAGGTATAAATACTCATCGGGGCCTAACCATGCAGTGAAATATGCTAAAAAAATATCATGCTACTCTATATTAATTTTGAACAGTTTTTTGGGGTAAATCAAATTGTACCAATGAAACCACATTACTGAAACTTCAATCGTCCATCCATTCATCCTTCATCCGTCCGTCGGTCCATCCGTCTGTCTCAGGGCTGTATCTTCTTAACCATAGTAGGTTTGTTTTCACACACTTGAAATTTGACCAGAATATGTAGGTATTATTACTATGGGTGCTTTAACAACAGATAAAAAAACACAAAACAAAAATTTAAAGTAAAAGGAATAAAAAACTCGTTTCTTCCGATATTTTTTAAGAAACGTGTTTTTTCCGACATTTTTGCTCTATCTAATAACATTTTTGTATGTTGGTATATAGAACCCTTGTGTGTGACGCTGACTCGCACTTGGCAGGTTTATTGATATGAAGTGAAGCTTGCTTGGATAATAAAAAAAATTGATTACAGTTAGCAAACCAAATAATGATGCTTTCCTAGTGAAATCAAGTAATATGAGTCTAGCTACTCTTACAGTTTATTGTCATGTGTTGTAGTAGGTACAATGATAAAGATAAGAGAAAGATATTTATTTCCAAAAGCAATTTGTACAGTACACTACATGCATTTGTAGTATTAGATATACAAGTTACATAATTAAATTATATTCAACAAGGTTACAGGTAGGTATTTATAATGATGATATTGCTAGCATTCCGTGGGCCCCAAACTAGGCTAGGCTTGTATCTCGGGCGCCCTTCAAATTTCCTATAGATATTATCTGATCTGGGTGCCGCACTAAATCTTTACGTGTATATTTCTATCCGACTATTGTTTCTTTTACCATAAATTTGCCATCTTAAGGAACTATGAGACTTCAATTAAGAATGTGAACTCCATTCCGAAAAACAGTCTCGATAGACTGAAGCTGATAGTTAAATAAGTCTGGTTATAGTTTTTCAAGCAATATTCTAAGTACACTACATCTATTGATATAAGTTTTTAAATCAGGTTTTGAAATCGAAAACTAAAGAAGCCATAGCTCATAATGTCAATAAAAAAATCCTCAGGGATTAAACTATTGTAATGGCTAGTTTCATTTGCTACCCCAATTCAATCTTTAACATCAAATAAGTACTATAGATTCGTCATTGTCATCATCACAATCAGCCGGTGTCAGTCCATTTATGAACGTACGTTTCTCCCACGATACGCTACTGAGCCCGATCTTCGGCTATTCTTTTCCAGTGAACTATACATTAGATTATCTAAAATAATTTTGAATAAAAAATATCTATTTCCAAATGTACAAGATTGGATTGCTTTGTAAATTAAAAAATAGAAGTTTTATACCTTTTTCAAACCGCAGGAATGACTGAAATAACTAGAATTAAATCCAAAATACTTTCCTCACATAACTTGACCGCTAACAAGTTTGTAACTGGTTATATCCGCTTATAACGAGATAACTCCGTAGTTATTCACGCGCTGAAAACAACAATTTTAACAAGCCAGCACGATGTTTTATTAAAATGCTCATTTTCGTTCGCTTTGCCTAATTGCATACAAAGTAGTTTCACGGTTAACTAACCTGACATAACTGACAATGTTAATGTGAGCAATCTTTGCACATTATAAATTGCGTTTAAAACGGTTACTATAATACTTAAATACAAATTTTAAAACTACCCCAATCTATTCATAATCTGTTCATGGCAACCATTCCAATGAGCCCAAACTCGACATCTCTGCTGTAAGTTGGTGAGGAGTTGAGTATTCTACAGATTCCATGAGATGTCCCAGCATCACGTCAACGTTACCATGTTCTTACAATATCGTTGAAAGCAAAAAGATACTGAATTACAAACTCATCAGACCAACAAAAGTTCATTTTCATAGCTTCATCATCTAGAAAAAATGTCATAGTCTGAACGGATTTTCATGAATCAAAGCTAAGAACACTATCGATTAAGACACCAAACAAACAAAAAATAAACTGGCCAATTGCATGTCGAACTCGCACTTGTAGGGTTCCGTACCACACTACAGTATTTTATAAGATCGAGCAAAAAATACCACTATCATTTATTTCTTATAACGCCATCTAACGTCTAACAAAGGTGTTAGGATCGACATTTTAATATAACGCCATCTATGGGACGTTTACCAAACTAAGCGTACATAGATGGCGTAAAATGCCGAAAAAAAACACGTTTCTTGTATGAGGGCCCTCTATTATTTTTAACTTTATTCTGTTTTTAGTATTTGTTGTTATAGCGGCAACAGAAATACATCATCTGTGAAAATGTCGACTGTCCAACTATTCGGTTCATGAGATACAGCCTGGTGACAGACGGACAGAAAGACAGAAAGACAGACAGACAGACAGACAGACGGACAGCGGAGTCTTAGTAATAGGGTCCCGTTTTACCCTTTGGGTACGGAACCCTAAAAACTAAGTGAAAATTGGTTCACCCGTGTAGGTGCTATGATGCCACAGACAAACAGACACACACATACACGATACACACGTCAAACTTATAACACTCGTTTTTTTGCATCAGGGGTTAAAAATAATATATAAATAAATATTTTGGATACTGAGCTCAAGTTTTCGATGTTTCCCCGAACTTACGGCCAAGTAGCTTACCAAGGAGAAAATCTGCCACCATAAAACCTTACGGTTACCTTACGGTTTTCCAGTAGAACATAGCGCTTGAGAGTCAGAGTATTCTAGGCTTAGCGTGTTTACTATTTTTGACCATATGATCGCTTACTACCAGGCGAGATTGTAGTCAAACTCTAGTCTATATTATGATATTAAAAAATATATACATAAACACTTTAAAAACCAGGTACTTTAACATAGGCTAATCACTAGATCACTAGTTTTACCCGCGTAGACATCGTTCCCGTAAGAATATCGATATAAAAAGTACCCTATGTGTTATTCCGAGGTCTAGGCTATCAACATACCAAATTTCAGCTCAACCGGTTGGGTAGTTTTAGCGTGAAGAAGTAACAAACACACTTACACACACAAACCTTTACCTTTATAATATTAGTAGCGGCGCCACGCGGCTTCGCCCGCGTTAAAAAGTATCCAATGTCCTAATCCACTATACTGTCTATCTCTGGACAAAATTTTTGCCGAATCAGTAGAGAGGTTTCACCGTGAAATGGCCCCAAACAAACAAACAAATATACAAACTTTCGACTTTCGAATTTATAATATTGGTGTTTATAGTAAAATTATTGTATATAGTAAAATTATTGTATATAGTAAAGTTACGCAATTTGAAATAGAAAGTAGCTATTATAAAACGAATAAACAGATCTAAACCACGTTTCTGTTGAGACCATTACAGCACAGATTTGGTACGTGGAATTCCAGAGATTGTATTCGTACATACAGAGGTAGATTTCTTGGCACAGAGCCTTCTGTGAGTAAAGCTGACCTGCTCCTGAAATGCTTACAAATAACTTGTAATATTATGTTGCTTCTCGATTAACCATTAATATTGTAATCTAGATTAACATTATAAAAACGTTTGGAACTCTGCCACTCTGTCAGTTTGTTACCTAATCACGCCTAAATGGACGACCCGATCTTACTGAAATTTAACTTTTGAAATTTAATGAGGATGAACATAGGCTACTAAATTCGTGGTGTACTTATGTGAAATGAAGTCGCGGGTATCAGTTAGTAGAATTATAATTGAGTTTTATAATAAAATGTATTAATTATAATTGAGAATAATTGAGTTTGCCCTTGACATTCGCATTTTTAACCAACGAAAAAAAGCGGAGGAGTTTCCCAAGTCGAGACGTTTTTTTTTGCATTAAATATCATGTTATATATTGAATTAATAATTAAGATAGTTTGAAAACAAAAACAACCGACTTCAATGCCCCGCAAGTCAGTTTCAGTAGCAAGTTTGAGAAGTTTATGGTCATATCTCGAAGTAGCGTAAGTTTTTTTTAGTATATCCTGTATAAAATAGTGGTGATGTATTTCTAAAGCATGAATTCCGAACTTCAAACCATCTATCAAAGTCCATCCTCGTTGGGTAGCCGCTCTGAAATTGCGTTCGAACTGCGGACAAAAAATGTATATTAGGAAATTTGGAGGATGTTGCCACTGTGGGTGGGATTGATAAAAATCGTATTTTTAAGCCAGCTCGGAGCTAAAGGATTAATGAGTAAAGTAAAGTAAAGTAAAGTGAAAAGTTTTTGAAATTATGCTACTTTTCACCCGACTTCCAAAAAGAAGGAGGTTCTCAATTCGTCTGTATATTTTTTTGTGTGCATGTTACGCGATTACTCCGTCAATTCTGAACCGATTCGAATGATTCTTTTTGTAATCGATAGGATACGTTTTCGAAGTGGTCTCATTGTAATTTCATTGAGGTCTGATAAGTATCTCCAGAGATATGACGATAAACGTCTCAAACTTGCTACTGAAATTGATTCGCGGGGCATTGAAGTCGGTTGTTTTAGTTTTTAAACTATCTAAATTATACCTTCATACAATTATATTTTAATTCTGTTTCTTGTTAACTTTAAAACTGGTCATCGTACCTGTCAGTAATTTGTAAATCGTAACCGTAATCCGTAAACTGGAAATTTGTCGCCAAACATTTAATGTGTTCTGACAGCTGTCTTTGAGAGCCAGTTCTATTCATCAACATCATCAGCCTATACTAGTCTATTGCTGGACATATGTCTTTCTAATTGCACACCACTGAGCACAAATTTGGGCCTAGCATGCTACCATCCTCGACCGCTTCTTCGCTTACCAATAGGTGACATATCGGTAAAACGCTATAATATAATAAAAAAAATATAAAAAAAATGTGTGTTCTTCGATCAACACCCCGTTTTTTATGGTATAAGTGGCAAGTTCTGTAAGTAAATTAGAAAGTTTACATAACCAGAAAGCAAGAATTATTAACATCGGTATCAGCCTAGCACTAGCTGGAATGATATCTTTGATACGCAATTAGCCATTTCATCAGTAAAGACCAATAGCATCGTATTTCGAAGCCACCCAATGAAAACAGGCACTTCACCCGTAGATACAAAGTTAGAAAAGTTTACAACAACACAACAAAAACTGGCCACGCCGCGGAAAGAGGTCAAGTTTTCGAACGAGTTCTGTACTTTGAGGTCGGGTAAGGGATGAGGGGGCCCATGGGAAAGGCGTAGTTAGAAACGTGCGGTCAAGTCAATGATACCGTGTGGGATGTGTTATATAATCAAAGGAAGATTTTATTAGTCATTGTTTGTGTATTATATTAACACAGATGACTAGTTGTGCCAGTACTGGCTATCACTGTGCCAAATTTCAGCTAAATTGGTCCAGCCGTTTGATCGTTAATTAAACAAATATACAAACTGATTTTCGCATTTATACTATTGGTGACACAGAAATTTGAATAATTTCATATTTCTGTGATTAAATTTAATGATGATAATTAAATGATTAAAGGTTTATCTTTAAATATTGTTCATATTTTACTTTGACCTAATCTTTTTTTTTTGCACTTCCAGGATAACAATAGAAAGATATTTGTGTATTAGTTTTATTTTATCATCATAAGCCCATCTCCACCCACTTCTGGATATAGGCCTCTCCTATGGTACGCCAATGAGCTCGATCTTCAGCTCTTTGTTTCCAACCGCTGCCAGCCAGCTTGCGTATACATATTTTTTTATGCTCATGTATCATTGTTCCATCTAGCTTAATAATCTACTTAGACCACTGAGAAGTGTGGTTTAAGTGCGAGTTTAGGTTAGGTTAGGTTAGGTTACAGTATAAATATAAAAAGATACCGATATTACCGATGCTTCCTTTAGCTTTTCTTTACTCATGTGCTTTAGTTGTAAGCAGAGATACCATATAAACCTAGTTTAAAAATCTTTTAAAACAAAAGTTTATCGGCCCCCTTTAGGGCTATTCTGTAAGCTATCCCGGAAGCGGAATCCGCGGTGAGTTGAATTTCGTATTACGAAATTCAACCGTATTACGAACGTGATACGATTGAATTTCGTAGTACGAAATTCGAATCTCACCGCGGATTCCACTGTCGAGATAGCTTACAGAATAGCCTAGCAGATTCTCAATCATTCGAAAACCTATTCAAATTAGGATGCTTCATTTTCAATTTTGAATATTATAAATCCTCGAGCTATTATGTCGTGGAAATCATTCCAATTAGATTCACTGATTTCTTCGGAATGCAAAATCAAAAGTAACCGACCGGAGCATTGTGAATGGCAAAGATTCGAGTCGATGGAGATACAGTTTCCGAATCCAAATTTGCTTTCGAATGAATGAGAATAACCCTGCGGAACAGAAAAACTAACGTATCAATAAGATAATTCCATGAGTTATTTAGGTCAGGAAAGCACTCCACCTGAGATCATACATTCAAAAATATGGCCCTTCGAAGAGATAGGCGTTTCAAACTCGATATTTTAAGGCCGTGTACTATTTTATGACATTTTTATCGAAAAACCTTCCAAGATAAGAGCACCCTATTTTTTACTTGACTACTCGAAGGAAATGTGTGTTTTTGACTGACATCAAAAAAGGAAAAAAGCATTGAATTTCTGGAAATAATGCTTTTTATGAATGCTACCTACCTCAAACTATAAAATGCGTTGACCGATCGATAATTTTTTAAATCTCCAGAAATATGGAAAACCCTAAGCATTGAATTTCTGGAAATAATGCTTTTTTATGAATACTACCTACCTCAAACTATAAAATGCGTTGACCGATCGATAATTTTTTAAACCTCCAGAAATATGGAAAACCCTAAGCATTGAATTTCTGGAAATAATGCTTTTTTATGAATACTACCTACCTCAAACTATAAAATGCGTTGACCGATCGATAATTTTTTAAATCTCCAGAAATATGGAAACCCTAATACTGACTAATAAAATCACTTGTACAACATTTTTAAAACGATGTTATTCGTGTTAACGCACTTTTGTCTTTGTATTAATATATTTTTTGTGCTTTTGTTCTAATATCACATTCATCCACCCATATTCAAGATTTTGAACATCAGATATTGCAGTACATCAGAATATCCGATATTGTAACACAATACATTTACAATAATGTTCATCACGGTGTAGACAACTTATTCCAAGTGCTTCAAGAAAAACCGTCAAACAACACTTAACTCTATACACATACTTTAACAGCGAAGTTAGTACTTGAAAGCGCTCCACACCTATGATCCAACTTGATACACTTGAAAATGATCCAAGTTTGTGCTAAGGTAATTAATTAAAACTGTGAAGCGGCTCGGATCTCAAGATTGTTCCCAACTATCGGCTCACTCGACTGCCTGCGACTGGAATGTGGGGATATTAACCCCAAGTGCGGTCTAAGCCCAAAGATCATTCGTTAGGTATTTGATTATTGCATGCACGAAGCGCTTTGAATAAGCTTTAGCCAAACTTTAAATCTTTAACTTATAGCTGCTAAAACTAGCTGCGCCCCGTGGCTTTGCCCGCGTTTAATCCTGGTTATAAACCTTCCTTTTGAATCACTCTATCTATTGATAAAAACCGTATTAAAATCCGTTGGCTAGTTTAAAATATTAAAGCGTATAGAGGGACTTTGCATTCAACTGACTTCCAAAAAGGAGGTGGTTCTCAATTCGTCTGTATGTTTTTTTTTGTATGTATGTTACACGATTACTCCGTCAATTGTGAACTGATTCGGATGACTCTTTTTTTAATTGGTAGGGTATATTTTCGAGGTAGTACCATTGCAATTTCATTGAGATCTGATAAGTATCTCCAGAGATATGATGATAAACGTCTCAAGCTTGCTACAGAAACTGACTCGCGGGGTATGGAAGTCGGTTGTTTTAGTTTTTAAACTTAATTATGTACTTTATAAATATTCATAACTTGGTAACATTTCCTATGCAGGGATTAATAAGAAATAAAGATTTTGATTTTAGTACTCTTATGTGTATGTTGCGCAAACGTTTTGACTTCTTACCGTCTCTTGCAATACTTTGCCAAAAAATAAAACCAGAGCAGCACGACAAAGCGTAGATGGCACCTTATTGGAACGACAGGAAACCCAATAGTCTTCCAACACATGTTTCGCCTTCAGTTTCACCCCTACTACATAAGGCGAAATACTACATCCTCAGGAGATATTGACTCGCCGCATGCTGCAACGAAAGTTTTTTGGTTTTTATGTTAGACTGATTCTAAGCTGCCCGACAACTACAAGTACTATTGGATGTCTATAAATTTCGCATATATGTCTCACGCATGATGTCTCTTTACAAGAAAATTTTAGACCTAATGATCACTTAGTATTAGCTGAAATTATAAATCAAACGCTGTCAATACTTAAAGATATTAAACCACTGAGTTTGTCCTCGTAGTGCAAAATAAACGCTAAGGGTCAGTTCAGACCGTGACGCAACGCGACGCGGCGCGATACAACAGAGAGTGATGAAAGAGTGATACAACAAAGATCTTTATTTACCACACAAAAATATACACATTTCATTGATTTACTTCGGCGGCTTCAGGCTGCGTCGCGCGGCTTGTGGCTCCACCACGCGGCGCAACGGGAAGCCGCGTGATAAACAATTGAACTTTATTAACTACACAATAAGATACACATTGTATTGATATAATTTGGTGGCGTCGCGCGTTTTGCTGCGCCGCGCTTCGTCGGGCTGCGCCGCGCGAAACCAAAAGCCTCGTCACGTCGCGTCGCGTCGCGTTGCGGTATGAACTGACCCTAATTTTATACCATTTTTAAAAATCCGCAGTACTAGAAGTAGCTGTCTTAATTCCCCATGTTTTCAACCGACTTCCCAAAAAGATGAGAGAGAGAAGGTTTTCAATTCGTCTGTATGTTTTTTTTTTATTTCTGTTACTTGTTTATAACTCCGTCAATTGGGAATCGATTTGAATGATTATTTTTAATCGGTAGGGTTCGTTTTCGAGGTGGTCCCATTGTAATTTCATTGAGATTTCATAAGTATCTCCAGAGATATGACGATAAACGTCTCAAACTTGCTACTGAAACTGACTCGCGGGGCGTGGAAGTCAGTTGTTTTAGTTTTTAGGGTTCCGAACCCAAAGGGTACCAACGGAACCCTATTACTGAGACTCCGCTGTCCGTCTGTCTGTCTGTCTGTCTGTCTGTCTGTCTGTCCGTCCGTCCGTCTGTCACCAGGCTGTATCTCATGAACCGTGATAGTTAGATGGTTGAAATTTTCACAGATGATGTATTTCTGTTGCCGCTATAACAACAAATACTAAAAACAGAACGAAGTTAAAAAAAAAACTGGCCAAGTGCAAGTCGGACTCGCACTCGTAGGGTTCCGTAACACATATTTTGTTTTAACTAACCGGCATTCACTCGCGTTTATTTTTCGGATTATGCTCCGACCGGTTTCAACTCGATTTGAACTCGATCGCATAATCCGAAAAATAAACGCGAGTGAATGCCGGTTAGTTAAAACAAAATATGAATATCACTCGTGAGAATTTCATAACTCAAATTCCGTAACACAGTTAAGTATTCCATAACTATGATTTTTCACAACTACAAAATTAACTTTGTTTTTCATAGTGCTTGTATGAAAAACAAAGTTATCTTTGCGGTCGCCATATCTCTAAAACTGCTAAGTGTATCTCGTTCAAACCATTTCGTTGTTAGTTTTTATTGAGATCTACAGCATATATTTTTTTAGATTTTTCACTCCAATACTTTAAAAGTTAGAGGGGGGGGGGGGGGGGACACACATTTTACCACTTTAGACGCACCTATCTTTCAAATGATTGACTTTGAGGAAAAATGATTTCAGAAACCTCAATGTCATTTTTGAAGACCTATCTATAAACACCTCACACGTATAGGTTTGAAGAAATTTTTTTTTTTTGTTTCAGTTCCATGTGTGGGATGCCCCCCTTAAACTTTTATATTTTTTATTTTTGTATTAAAATCGGAAAGCGGTTTACAGAATACATCTACCAACCAAGTTTCAATTCTGTACTTCTAACAGTTTCGGAATAAAATGGCTGTGACATACGGACGGACAGACAGACAGACAGACAGACAGACATTACGAATCTATAAGGGTTCCGTTTTTTGCCATTCGGCTACGGAACCCTAATTAAAGGGGGTCCCCATATAAAAAACGTGTTTTTTTTTATAGCGCCATTTATGAACGATGGTAACCAACAAAAAGGTCACTGACCTTTGTGTTAACGTTCACATGGTGGGTCTTAGAAGTTCGTTCGACATTCGTTAGATGGCGTTGTAGTAAATATGTTTACTATTGACACGGTATTTACACGGTATTTATATATATCGATGTTAAAACAATGTAGATACTTAATTTTTCCGGCAAATTTTGTTCAATCGGAACCCTACGTGTGAGAGTCCAACTCGCACTTGGCCAGTTTATTAAATTTAATCTTCATTATTCTTTGTTTTATTGGATAACTTCTTACTTCAAAGAAATTAACTCTAAACTTTAAACAGGAAGAGTCCTGTGTCGTATACACAGGACTCTTCCTGTTCGTTTCTTACCTTCGTGCTTGTAGCTTGAACCAAGCGCCTCATAATTCCATAACCAAGGCTAGATCAGCGGCGCACTCTATTAATACTCAAGAAATTGCCTGCGTTCGTTTAGTTAATATTTTGTGCAGGCATTAGTAATCTTTGCCTAACTTGTCCGACACAATAAACATCGATTAACTTTTAGTTTATCGATTTCTTAGTTTTGTCCCTACGCATCTGCAATTAACAGTAGCACCTACAAGTAAATACGTTACTTAAAAAAAACTTTTTACAAAAAAATTAAACCGCCGAAAAAAACTGAAAAGCAAAAAATAATTAAACTTTTTTATTTAACTTTAATAACGAAGTTCTTAAAATACTGTTAGTATACCTAAGTATATATTTTTGTAATTGTTTTGAGTTTTTAACTAAACATAATAACTAAGTTTTTAAACTAATGTAAGTATGTATAACTAAGTAATTTTGAGTTGGCGCCAAATAATCAATAAGCAAAGATCACTAAATTAACTCTTAAATTTAAAGAAATAATCAAATCAAATTAACAATGCAAATATGTACCGGTTTTTTTTCGTCGGTTAAAAACAACTTTTAACGAGTCAATGTAGAAAACTACTTTTTGTGTCTAAGTAAGAAATCAAACATACGAGTATGTGGATATTTCAAATAACAAGTGCGCGTCAATAACTTCGATCATTTATATGACTAATACACATGTAAATATAAAGGAACGCGAGATTCGAGTCACACGTTATCAATGTCAATTGTCGTTATCATAGTCACGTATACAAATCAATGTTTAAAAAAAAATTTCGCGCCTGCATGACGCCTTCGTCCTGCAATTGTGAGACGTGTGGGGCATTCTTACGGCTGATAGTTGATGTTAGAGTTAGAGGTAGTTAGATCTACGGGTTGATAGAAGAGGTACATGAGCTAAAGCCCAAGGAGCAAAAAAATATCTTATATATATTATTATACATACTAGCTTATACCCGTGACTTCATTGATGTACACCGAAAATATTATCATTGTAAAGTTGTGTCAATCAACATTTGTGTGATCTTAGTTATTTAAGTTTTGTGTAAAAATCTTGATTTTATTTTCACAAAAAGGAACCTATGTTCATTATCATGCTATAGAGTATGTCCTAGTTAAATTTCAGTAAGATCTGATCATTTGTTTAGGCGTGATTAGGTTTAAAACAGACTGACACACATACACACAGATACACAGCCATATACACAGCTCAAGTTATAGTTATTTAAATAAATATATTTACATTCAATTTGTCTGTAAAATAGCCCATAGATATTTTCGTTTCAATCACAAATATAACATCCAAGTGATAATTTTGACTGTAGAGATATTCAAGGTTAAAAAAACAATATAAACATTACTGAAACGAACCAATCGATTGTAAAATAGAACCACAGACTAGGTAAATGGTGAAAGAAACAGAATAGATCTCGACACTGCGGATTCCGCTCCGAGAATCGAATTCAATACGAATTTCAATTTTCTATACATTCTTAATCCAAGTCAAAGGCCAAGTAGCATTTTAAATTGCGACTCTTTTACTGTTTTGGTTTATTAACCGACTTCAAAAAAAGGAGGAGGTTTCTCAATTCGACCGTATATATTTTTTTTTTTTTTTTATGTTTGTTCGGGGATAACTTCGTCATTTATGCACCGATTTTGATTATTCTTTTTTTGTTCGAAAGGAGATATCCCAAGTGTGGTACCATGGTAATTTTATCGAGGTCTGATAAGTATCTCCAGAGATATTGAGATAAACATCTCAAAATTGGTACTGAAAATGAACATTGAAGTCGGTTCTTTTTTTTAGTTTTTAAACGATATTATGAAGATGATATTCTAGCATTCTACACACAAAATACAGTTTCGTAGCACATAACGGATATCTATCGAGATTGATACTTAGGGCTATTTCTACCATTTTCTGATAAAGTTTCTAACAGTTATAATGTTTTTTATAACTGACAGGCTAGCGTTTGACCACTATCTCGCCTGGTGATAAGCTATGATGTGGTCGAAGATAGTGAATACATAAGGACTGGAATTGTCTGACTCTGGGCTGTGAGCTGCCGATACACCGTAAGGTTATGGAGGTAGGTATTCTCCTTGACTCTTTTTGGTAGCATGTCAGGTGGAACATTGATATAATTGCTCCTACTACCTGTAGAAAATCTGACATATAATGCCATATAAACATTGTAGCTGTCTAAAAGATTTGTTCCTAATTGGTACACTACCAGACACCGGTGAAATTGGACCTGCCTGTCTGCCATTTGTACCTTATGGTTAAAGCGTTACTGTGTTCTATTATTATTTATACAGAGTTATTGGTAATTCGACGTATTCGCGGCAGGAGCAGATAGGGTTAAAATTTAAGAGCAAACGCGGGGCACATTTTTCCATACAAATGTATTCCCCATTTTCCTCCCTGGAAAATGCTTCTAGAGCAAAATTTTTTTCTACGAAAAATCAAGGTCTACTGTAGCTATCATTTCCTTTTTTTTCATCATTCATTTGCAATAAGAAATATGACCCTTCAAAAACCCGAAAAAATTACCCATTTTACTGCCCTGATCTAGACGGCTACCAGACAAGTTCTAAAGGGTTTTAAGACAAAACAAAATGATAGAAGCACGGATGCACTCATCAGCAAAAATATCGTGAAAAAAATAATTTAATCGGATCTGTTTTCGAAGAGAAAACACGGGAATACAAAACCTTATTTTACTCAAAATTTTGTAGGCAAAATGGGTCTGAGCTGCAGTTGTCCCTATCGCACTCTTCGGGGGAAGGCTGGAGGCCTGGAGGTGAGGGAGGGTGAAATTAACACGTATTCATTTAAGGAAATGATAATTGTCGATAATGGGTATCGATAGTCTAGTGATGTCTATCGATATCGATACGATTTATCGCGTTTTCATTAATTTAATTTTCTACAAAGTGTAGGTATATGTTACTTTTATCATTATAGGTACTTCAAATTGCTCTAGATATCACTTACCACCAGGTGGTATAGTGGTGAAACGCTAAACTGTGAGATATAAATTAATATATTACAGGCAAATGTTACCTATACATAATGTTTATGTGACTATGTCCAGGTTAAACGTTCTACTTGAAATTTTCACTAAGTATGTATTACTATGGGTGCTATAAAAGCAAAAAATATTTTTTTGAAGTGAAAACTTCTTTAGCGGCTTTGTGAACTTTATATAGGATTTGAATGGGATGGGTAAAATATGTTAAACTCGCGTCAGGACATCACGTTGGGAGACGTGACCTGATCGAAAAATTGTAAGACGGAGGAAGAGTAGAAACTGTTATTGGGCTGTGTAACATTTTTTTTACTCGCGTCAGGACTCGTGAACTGATCGATATTTCGTAAGACGGAGGGAGAGTAGACCAAATGCACAACGTTAATGTTCAAGTTAGTTGCATGTAAATCAATTTTTAAGAGTAGCTAATTTGAGAGTTCACTGATATATATTTTTTATTTTACCATATTAATTGTGCTGTTTTTCGACCACATACCATCCATTTTCAACCGACTTCCAAAAAGAAGGAGGTTCTAAATTCGTCTGTATGTTATTAGGGTTCCGTACCTCAAAAGGTATAAAAAATCAACCCTTATAAGATCACTTTCTTGTCCGTCTGTCTGTCTGTCTGTCCGTCTGTCCGTCTGTCCGTGTGTCACCGCTGATTTTCTCAGGAACAGGTGGACCTAGCAAGTTGAAATTTGTACCTGTTACTGAGGTCTATAGTCCCTATTGGGTGTACAAAAATCAAGGTCTTGAGTCAACACAATAAAAAGATATGGGTAAATTTAGATTGTCGCGAAAACTTGTTAGTACCAAAATGTACCTTAATTGTCAATTTTTTTTTTTTTTTGGAATTTTTCCTTTATTTTTGCTCTAAGACCTTGCTTATAACCAAAATTGACAATTCTAGGTAAACCGGAAGTACCCTATAGGTTTTGGGTCGAAAACCTATAGGGTACTTCCTGTTGACCTAGAATCATGAAATTTGGCAAGAAGCAAGGTAGCAGCACAAATTAAGGAAAATTAAAAAAAAATAAAAAAGTTGAAAATTAAAGGGTGTCCCCATACATACATAGTTTGCGCTGATACAATTTAGAGGTCTAGATTAATTGGTTGGTACGGAAGCCTAGTGGCCCCACTTAACCAATTAATCTAGACCACTAAATTGTATCAGCGGGTGCGTGTGACCTTCTGCTGTTGAATTTTAGTTTTTATTTTAAGCTACACCTACGAAAAATATAATAAAAAAATAATTTAAAAAATTAAAAAATATGCGAAAAAGTGCCGCAGTCAAAGTGTTACGTTTTTTAAATGATCATAAATTATTTTTAATATTATATACCGACTGTAATTCACGAACCTTTAGTCGAATTTTCTCGAACTAGGTTTTGAGCGAGTCTGTCGCTCTTCCTCGGGAGTGAGTCCATGCGGTGAGATCACGATGATCTTAAATTATTAGAAAAAAATATTTTCTAAAAATTTCAAAGAATTGTTAGTAGTTTCAAATGGAGCACCGTTTGATGGGAAGTCTTGTTAAAGTAAAACAAACATGAAATGTATCTCACAATCTAGAATTAAGTATCACAATGAGACATATTAGTCACGCCGCTGACACCAAATCGATGTCTAAAACTGTCCGCTACCATCTAAAGTCCCCGTCACGAGAAGCTATAAATTATGTAAACAAACATCTTTTACTAAGTAAACATTTTATACTGCGAGATAATAATAAATTGACCATATTCAATCGACATGAAATATAGACGGGTTATATGAAAGTAACAACCTATTTAATTTAGTCGGATCATATTTTAACGACGCAAAGCGCTATCGTTTGTGTTTCTTGGTACCGGACGCAGGGATTGTAAACTATCGGGACGCCATTTTGAAATAAACGCGTCATTCGAGTTTCGAGTTTATTTTCACAAATTCATTTTTTTTGTTGGTCCAAATGTTGTGAACTCCGAACACTTGTTTACATAATTTATAGCTTCTCGTGACGGGGACTATAGGCTTTGTTTCCAGTCTAGAACAAGTCTTGGACGAAACATTTTACTGTTATGCCACTGGAAACTTTGTTAGGATTCTTCTATACAAAAATGTTGTATAAGCTAGTAGAAGTACTGGATTTTTGTAATTGCGTGTATTTTATTATGATAATAATATGTTGACATGGTTCTACATTAAAAAATGTAAAAACAAAAATAAATCGAAGTCAAATTAAAATTATTTGTAGAATGTAGGTATAATGTTTAGAACAAGGCATATTTTTAACCGACTTCACAAAAGGAGGAGGTTCTCAATTCGTAGTTTTTTAGGGTTCCGTACCTCACAAGGTAAAAAAAGGAACCCTTATAAGATCACTTTCTTCTCCGTCTGTCTGTCTGTCTGTCTGTCCGTCTGTCTGTCCGTCTGTCTGTCCGTGTGTCACCACTGATTTTCTCAGGAACGGGTAGACCTAGCAAGTTGAAATTTATACCTGATACTGAGGTCTATAGTCCCTATTGGGTGTATAAAAATCAAGGTCTTGAGTCAACACAATAAAAAGATAGGGGCAAATTTAGATTTTCGCGAAAACTTGTTAGTATCATAATGTACCTTAATTTTTAACTTTATTTATTTTTTGTAAATTTTCCTTTACTTGTGCTTTAAAACCTTGTTTATAACCAAAATTGATAATTCTAGGTAAACCGGAAGTACTCTTTAGGTTTTGGGTCGAAAACCTATTGGGTACTTCCCTTAGACCTAGAATCATTAAATTTGGCAAGAAGCAAGGCACAAATTAAGGAAAAAGTCCAAAAAATAAAAAAAGTTGAAAATTAAAGGGTGTCCCCATACATACATAGTATGCGCCAATTAATGTAGACCTCTGAGTTATATGAGCGCTGATACAATTTAGAGGTCTAGCTAAATTGGTTGATACGGAAGCCTTGGTGGGCGAGTTCAACTCTACTTAGCCGGTTTTATTTTTTTTATTTTTTTGTATTAATAAAAAAAATGCGATAGCTTATTTTGGTATTAAATAGTAACAATTTCTACTTTTTTGTTAATCGTTTAATTAGATAATATCGTTTAAAAACTAAAAAACAACCGACTTCAATGCCGCGCTATTCATTTTCAGTACCAATTTTGAGATGTTTATCTCAATATCTCTGGAGATACTTATCATACCTCGATAAAATTACCATGGTACCACACTTGGGATATCTCCTTTCGAACAAAAAAAGAATAATCGAAATCGGTTCATAAACGACGAAGTTATCCGCGAACAAACATAAAAAAAAAATTAATAAATAAATATATACGGTCGAATTGAGAATCCTCCTCCTTTTTTTGAAGTCGGTTAAAAACAGGATATAATTGCTCGTCTCGCCCGAAAATTTTATAAGTCAAAGTTGTTATAATGTCTATTACCTACAGTAACTTTTTTGACATATAAATAAACATAATAATATCAAAAACAAACGAAGAAATTGTAGCCTTATAAATCCGCATAAAAGTCACTTGATTTTCAAATGTCAACCAAACTCCTAACAAAATATACATGCACATACAGAAAGTGTGCTCGTCCGTCGTTCCATCAGCTCAGACGAGACACGCCATTTGCATTTTATTAAAATCTAAATTTTATTTTTGAGCCACGGCTGGCGTTTTCCGCTTACATTGCTTCCCGGCTTATGGGCGCAACATTAAAAGCAGTAAGGTCACTTTTGCTTTACTGAATATAACCAACAAAGTAGTTTATTTGAGAGATTGGTGATAGTGTGAATTAAAATCTAAATAGGATAAAGATAAGTTAAAACAGATCACTGAGATTAATTATGATTTATGCAACATAGTCCAATCAATTGACTCAAATCGAGCATTGAGATGCTCTCTGATGACTGGATTTCACAAATATTAAGTAGATTCTTTCATAAACCACATTATCACTTTGTATTAATTAGTAAAAAACATTCTTCGACACAAAACAAAGTGAAGAACTTGTACATTATGTACGAATTAGATAATTTATTCGTAGTACATTATATTATTAACATCAATAAAAATAAAATTATAATTGAAAGTGAAATTATTTTCAAATACAAGCTTCTTTTAAAGACCCTCGATCATTTATGATGAAACTTATAATAACACAACTTACTAACCCAAATTCGACTGTCCTACCATTTACCACCCTATAATTCCAGTTCCTAAATCCCAGCTGAACCTACATATATATGCCAAATTTCAACTCAATCGGATACCAGCAAGGGATTGAAAAAATAGTCTGCAAATTATTAGAGACTACTTATATACATTTTGAGTTATGAAATTCTCACGAGTGATATTCATATTTTGTTTTTTACTAGCCGGCATTCACTCGCGTTTATTTTTCCGATTATGCTCCGACCGGTTTCGACCCGATTTGAGAGTCTTCGTCCCGGGAGCGGCCAAGAGAGCTGTGACTCGCGGCGAGCCGCACGAGCTTCCCAGTCGTGCTGGGAAGACTCACAAATCGAGTCGAAACCGGTCGGAGCATAATCCGAAAAATAAAAGCGAGTGAATGCCGGCTAGTAAAAAACAAAACTTACATACAAACGGTAAAGGTTAAAGTATAATACTTACTAACTAAAAATCAAATTGACAAAAACATTAACTTAGCAAGCTGAAGTGACTGAAGTGGTGATAACCGTTGGGGTAGACTTGTCCTAGAGTCTAGACCGCGAAACGGCAATCGTAGCGTAGGACGTCCTGTGACCAGGGGCCTTATTCAGTATGACCATTTTAATGTCTTACCGTGCCGTGTTACGTTATCTCCGCGTTATGGTATTCTCTATGCCAATTAAAACGCGATAGGGTAAGGTTATGAGCGCGTTTTAAGCTGTCAAAATATCGTGACATATGAGGACGTGTAACGCGCGCGTTTTGTATAATTTACCAATCGTGTGGCATACAGAATACAAATTTTCAATAACGTAACGTGGCAGGTTAAGGAACGCGTTACCTCATTGGTCATAATGAATAAGGCCCCAGGTGAAGTGACGATGTATGCAAAGCGGTGGCCAGTGACTGGGCGCGCCACTGCGCCCGATCTTGGGAGAGACCTACGTCCAGTAGTGGGCTGACTCCGCCTGATTATAATGATATATAAAATATAAAAAAATAAGCTCTTAATGTTAATGTAAATAATACAATATCCATTGTAAGGGCTAATGGAAGCGAATAAAAGTATGACTTGTGGTACTGCTACTACTTGCCGATTATAGGTGGATTTCGACGGTCTGCAATAATGAATTCTTCCGGGTTTGATTTTAATTATGTCTGTGTCTTGAGCCCTTTTGATGCGAGGTATTAGAGGGTTCGGAATTAAATGAGGTATGCCGACTTACTGAGGTAATCTAACGCTATTGCTTAATGAAAACAAACGCTGGCTGATACTGCGTAAGGGTGATTTTTAATTAATCTTTACTTTCATAACTTTGGCAGTCTGACTCTAATCTTTTAGCTCTAAAAGCTTTACGATGTCATAAAAACAAATGAATAGAGATGTTAAAGCTGACAGAGTTTGTCATAAAAAGATAGCTGCTGGAAATCATACTGTGGCAATCTACATTACGTATAATCTTAGAGCGATATAGTAAGGTCTTCTTCAGTGTTTACATTGAAAAACAATTACTTATTAACCTATTATAACCTATATTCTTCACTTTGTCACAAAATAATAAGATCGTTTAAAAAACTAAAATAATTTAATTTAATTTTATAATTCAAATGCCGCGCTATTAATTTTTAACACCAAATTTAAGGCGCTTATCTCCATATCTCTGGAGATACCCATCAAATCTCGATGAAATTACTATGGTACCACCCTTGGGATATCTCCTTTCCAACAAAAAAATAATAATCAAAAGCGGTTTATAAACGACGAATATTATGTTTGTTCGCGGATAACCGCGACCAAACATAATATATATATATGTATATATATATCCATATACATACGGTCGAATTGAGAAACGTCCTTTTTTGGAAGTCGGTTAATAACCTCCTTTTTTGGAAGTATATTGAATTCAATAGAAAGGACAAACAGGTTTTTTTTTATTTATTTTATATTATGTTATTATGTGCGGCAATTGTTTGACATCTCAACTATCTCACTCGATGTGACCGATGTAGCACGATTTATTATGCGAATTTTACCATGCATTATTTTTAGCTTTTGACTATTATCAAGCAAATCAAATTATATATCAAAGTTGTTAAAATGTATGCATAAAATAACAGAAAGAACACAAGTGAAACTCTTTTCTATTTCTGGCTGGAATTGTAAATTTCTAATAGTTATCGTTGATTTTTTTGCCGACCGCCACTTGTGCCCCTCCCAGAAAAACGTCCTGGATCCGCCATTGGACATCAGTAAGACTAGTAGCTGAACAACTGACATTTAATCGCAATAAAAAGTGTACCATTATCAATATTCAACATGTTTAAAACCAGGAAATTAAAATTAGGAAAATTTTCATTACTCATAGGCTAGCGTTTGTCTACTATCTCACCTGATGGTAAGATGTGTTTTTTTTTTATATCTTATAGACTAGCGTTTGACCACTGTCTCACCTGTTGGTAAGTGATGATGCGGTCGAAGATAGCAAGCACGCTAGGCCCAGAATAGGAACTGGCCCTCAAGGATAGCTGCCGGAACACATTAGAAGTTTTGGCGACAGATTGTCTAACTTGAGGGTGGTTGCTGCGGACACTAGATAGTGTCCTACCACCATCCTGGTTGGTTTTTTAATGATGTTTCTCCGTCTCCGGAGGGCCACTGTGAGAAGCGCACATACATTTTCGATAAAAATATTCATTGGTGCATGGCTGGGTTTGAACTCGTTACTTCTGGCATCAAAGCCAACCGTTCTCCCGATTACGCCACCAGGCCCTCAAAAAAAATGGTCGATGATGGTCAACACACTAGGCCAAGAATACTCAACAAGGGCTGTGTGGTGCCGGATCACCGTAAGGTTATGGCGGCTGATTTTCTACTTGATGGTGGTAAGCTAGTTTTTGATAGCAAGTCAGGCGAAACATCGATATAATGTGATCCTACCACCCATGGAAAAGAGCGATTTTCGTTGATCAGTAGCTAGTTTTTCGTATTAGGTTAATGAAACGTCACGAGTCTCGATCTCTAGACGCTAGTCACTGACTGATCAACGAAGCCTTCATGTTCAGAACGAAGTACAGAATCTTAAAGAAGTCTACATTATTGTTTGATCGGATGTCTCGTGTCGGATACCGAGTCAACAGACCGTAATGTAACCGCTGTCTGTATTATCAGAAGTCACGCAAATAGAATACTTCGTCTAGGTTTGTTACTGAGGACATAAGGTACGATACAATATTGCCTAGGTATTGACTTTGGAAATTATGAAATACATTTTCCATTTTCCGTTTGTAATTTTCATAGTTTTATGCAGGGTTAATAAAGGAAGTAATATTTCTTTATAGCGTTAGGATCGTTTGAAAAATGAAACTAGTCATTTTTAGAAACACATTTGTGGATTTTATCTCCAATTTTTTCACAGCTGAAATAAACCGTAAGCTTGAGTATTTGATATAAGTTTCAGCTTAATACCTCTACTGACGGGACAAACAGATGAACAGAATTGAGGGCCCGGTGGCGTAATCCGGAGAACGGTCGGCTTTGATGTACCGAGTTCAAACCCCGCCTTGCACCAATGGATTTTTCTATCGAAAAAATTATGTACGCTTCTCACAGTCGCCCTCCAGTAAAGGAAAACATCGTTAAGAAACCAACAACTCCCGCATGGTGGTAGGACACTATGTAGTGTCCGCCTGGCCAGCTACCACCCTCAAGTTAGAAAATCTGTCGCCAAACATCTAATGTGTTCCGGTAGCTATTCTTGAGAGCCAGGTCCCATTCTAGGCCTAGCGTGTTTACCATCTTCGACCGCATCATCACTTACTTGGTGAGATAGTGGTCAAACGCTAGCCTATAAGAAATTAAAAAAATATATATATAAAAAAGACAGACAGACAGACGGACAACAAAGTGATCCTATATTTTTCATTTTTAGGTATGTTACCTAAATATCAAAATCAAAATCTCCATGTTCTTAGTGTTACATAATTAAACTCATGATTTTTACATAATTCAAAAAATTTTAACATAATTAAATGATAAATAATGAAATTATGTAATAATAAATTGTTAAATTATTTCACTCATGATTTTTATATCGATGGACCTGAGTATCGCCGTATTCGTAGGTTTCAAGTTATGCCTACCCACTGTTCAAAGACCAACCTGCAACCAAAGATTATTAACGCTGATTATAATTTCGCCAAATTCCACCATGTTCCTAAATAAAGCTAGTTCAATACTAACGAAACATGAAAGTTTAAATCATTATTAATTATTTATTTCTAGCACATTTCATATATTATTTTAAAATTCTTTGACTTCTTCATTAAATAGATACCTCCTGTATTACAAACGTAGAGAAGTATATAATCATTTCAAGCAGACGAACAAGTTTAGTCTTCCTGAAGAAATTATCAGCGGCAAGTCACTAAAGTCCACCTTAACTTAGACACTGAATCAAAAGAGGATAAACTCAGTCCATCGAAAGTTATTAACTCTACGGAAAGCAAACTGATTTTGAGTGCGACATAAAAATTCAAAAGTATTAAAATACCTATTTTACGATTCCGGGCACAAATGTTTAATGTGCGAACATAGACTTACTAGTCCATTAGTGAGTCAGTAAGTCTCGTTTTGAAGAAACTGGAGTTAAGGTGCGGTCTCGGTAAGCTTTGATTAAATATATCCATATTATACACTCTCGTTGCATGTGTGTGGCACATTACCAACTTGTCAGCTTCATCGGAAGTGTGCAATAATAGACAACTTAAGTCACGAGTATCGTATATTATTTTAAAGCTGTGAGTGTGACATAAACCCGCACTTTACGCTTTTCCGTCAAATAGAAGATTATTGCACGACGTGAAATTGGCACCCGAACACAGCGAGGGTGCTAAACGTCGTGCAATAATCGACTATTTAAGTCACGGAAAAGCGTGCGTAAAGTGCGGGTTTAAGTCACACTATGCTTTAAATAACATTTTCTCTCAACGTCACGTCATTTGGGACTTATTACTTACTACATAATAGCATAGTTTTCTAAATAACTTTATAATAGAAGGCATATAATAACAACGCTTATTTTTACATATAAAATAGTTACGTTTTATGAAACTGTTCCTTAACAGAAGCGAGAAGCGAGTGGGTTTCATAGCCAAAACAAATGATGAATGCTGCCAAAAATGGTGAGTTTGGCTCGGGACAGCATTAGCCCGTTATATTGCTACGTGGCGAGGAATTTGTTTCGCATGATTTTGTTTGATGTCAAGATGTCTGATATACATAAACAGATGATGTTATATCCCTCTAGGGGGTTATATTCTTCATGATTTGTTACGTCTAGTATAGGAGATAGTCCTAGAGGGAATCATAACTATGTAACGGCCAAAGTTTTTGTTCACATTTGCTTAAAGTAGACACGTTTGAGTAATAATGATTTTGCTAATGACCCGAACGCTTAATTCATAGATTTTAATTTAAATATTATTATTCAATATCAATATTTGAGATTGCAAAAGGTGTATACTATATATAATTTTATATTAGTTTAAAAACTAAAACAACCGACTTCCATGCCGCGCAAGTCAGTTTCAGTACTAAGTTTGAGGTGTTTATTTCCATATCTCTGGAGATACTTATCAGATCTCGATGAAATTACTGTAGACTACCTTAAAAATGTTCCCTACCAATTAAAAAAAATACATTAGAATCGGTTCAGAATTGACGGAGTAATCGCTTAACATACATACATACAAAAATAAAACTGGCCAAGTGCGAGTCAGACTTTCGTCCCGCACACGGAAGGTTCCGAACCGAACACCATCTAAGTAAACGTTAAAACAAAGGTAGAATAGTATTATATATTAGTAATAGTAGTAATTAATATTATTAAATATCTGGTTGACCGAGCTTTGCTCGGTATTTTTTATAGCTTTAGTGTTACTGTGTGGGTAAAGCAGTTGGTGGCTCTCAATTAAAAAAAATAGTATTATTATTCGTCAATAGATGTCGGGAAGAGTCATATTTTAAGTTGATTATCAATAAAGTTGATTATTGAAAACACGAATAAAACAACATTTTCGGAAAATGATTCCTAACTAGATTGATTTATCGCCCCCGAAATCCCCTGTATACTAAATTTTATTTAATCGTTGGAGCCGCTTCCGAGATTCAGATTAAGGTAAAGACGATAGCGCCATCTTTGATGCTAGCTAGATGGCGCGGCGCTTTCGTAAAAAATTTTTTTTAAACTTTTCTTTAATTTTTAACTTTGTTCTGTTCTTAGTTGTTATAGCGGCAAAAGAAATACATCATCTGTGAAAATTTCAACCGTCTAACTATCACGGTTCATGAGATACAGCCTGGTGA
Source organism: Cabera pusaria (assembly GCA_954871355.1). Classification (NCBI taxonomy): domain Eukaryota; kingdom Metazoa; phylum Arthropoda; class Insecta; order Lepidoptera; family Geometridae; genus Cabera; species Cabera pusaria. The sequence continues at coordinate 26,968,669 of OX940893.1, forward strand.
CAGACGGACAGACAGACAGACAGACAGACAGACGGACAGTGGAGTCTCAGTAATAGGGTTCCGTTGGTACCCTTTGGGTTCGGAACCCTAAAAACATACAGACGAATTGAGAACCTCAACCTCTTTGGAAGTCGGTTAAAAATGAAACGCACTAGTAAATTGCACCGGTGAATGTGATTAGTTCAATTTTGAGAAGCAATATGGAGATTTTTCCTGATACGACTGAACACCCTCAAGGTGGAAAATCAGTCGCCAAAACATTAAATGTATATCCAGTAACTATCCAGAAACTAAGTATCTTTGAATGTGAGTTCCCATTCTAGGCCTAGCGTGCTATTATCCCTAGCAGGCCTAAAACCACCCCGGACGGTTCTATTCGTATGTATAAACTAATATAATGTTTCTTGAAGTGTTACACACTTCATATTTTTGTAAATTATTATACACAATCCAAAATTTCACCGTACTGACGGGACTCGAACCCGCAGCCCCCGGATAACATATCCAGGTACTCTGACCAATTAAGCCACAGTCCGATACCGTTTAAGCATAATAGTTAATAATTACTCTTGTAAGTGACCAATGAGTATCATCAAAATAATGTTTTACTTTTTATAATATATCAAAAGGTACGATTTGTTTGTGTAAGCACTAACCAAAACTCGCAGTTTATTAATAAAAAAAACTTACAGCCCTCTTACGCTGTATGAAAAAAAAATATATTTGTAACTTTGATAAAATTCAAATTTCGTAGGCGTCAAATTATTCAAGTATGATTCCGCCACGCTACGCCATCAGTCAACCATCCCCTCGCTGACAGTCGAGATTAGACCAACAATAAAAAATGTTATGGTGGCTTTAGCAATTTATCAGGGGATCTCGCGGCGTGATAAGGTGCTTTTATGGTGACAACTTTAAGATCAATTTAGAAGCAGGAATAGCTTTTGTATGAAGTTTACATTTGAAAAAAAATGTGTGTTGATTTTGTTTGCATACTCATGTTTGGACAAATAAATGATGTTTATATTTAACGAAAAATTATATATAGATTGAACTATGTTTAAGTAATAATCGTACGGTAGTCGTAGGAGCTTACTTCTTTTCCAGTCACTAGCCCACTGCTTTGCGTATGTCGTCGCTCCACCTGGTCACAGGACGTCCTACGCTACGTTTACCGATTCGCGGTCTCCACTCTAGGACAAGTATACCCCAACGGTTATCAGTCCTGCAGCAGATATGACCAGCCCACTGCCACTTCAGCTTGCTAATCCTTTGAGCTATGTCGATAACTTTAGTTCTCTGGCGAATTACTTCGTTCCGGATTCGATCCCGCAGAGAAATACCGAGCATAGCTCTCGCCATAGCTCGCTGACTGACATTTAACTGGTGGATCAGTCGAACTGTGAGTGTCCACGTCTCGGCTCCGTATGTCATTACAGGTAGGACGCACTGGTTAAAGACTTTTGTCTTCAGACACTGCGGTATAGGCGACGAGAAGACTCGACTCGACTCGACTCGAGTTTTCCAGATGCTGCCCAGTGCCCAGCCTAGCTGAATTATTCTCTAGATTTCCTTCTCGAAGTTGTGTTTGTCAAGTTGGAGCGTCTGCCCTAGGTAAACATACTGCACAACAATTTTGAGAGGGATTCCATCTACAGCAATCGGTTCCAGAACAACGTGCTCGTTGTACTTGACTTTGGTTTTATCCAAATGCATCCGGAGACCGACGCGACGAGAAGAATAAGCTAGGCCATTCAACATCCTTTGTAGGTCCTGCAGCGTCTCTGCCATAATGACGATATCATCTACGAATCGTAAGTGAAAGATGTACTTGCCGTTGATGTTAATGCCACAATCTTTCCAGTCCAGCGTCTTATACATATCCTCCAAGGCGTTAGTGAACAGTTTCGGGACTATGACGTCTCCCTGTCTCACTCCTCGACGCAGGTGGACATGTTTAGTTCGCTGGTTCTGTACTTGTACAGTCATCGTTGCAGCATTATACAGACATCTTATCACTTCGATAATCACCACTAGACTTGGCAACGCTGCAAGGACTCCAGGACGGAGTGTCCGCCTGGCCAGCTATAACTCTCAAATTGGAAAAACCAAATATTATTTTTAAAAAAAGCTTACCAGCAATGCGAGTTGCACATTACTAGTAGTCTTGTTAACCCCTCCAACTAAGCTAAATATGCTTGTATCTGGAGTGAGTTCACATCACGCAATGGGTGGGGAGCGAACTTACGATCTCTCGATCGCCAGGCTGACGCCTTATTCATTGGGCTACTCCCGCTTCATGATCTTTCATCATCACATCCGTGTTCCGTCAGCTGTCTTTAAGAGCCAGTTTTCATTCTAGACCTAGCGTGCTACCATCCTCACCCGCATCGACACTCTCCAACAGGTGAGATAGTGGTCATACGCTAGCCTTTATGATAAAATAGCGATATGTATTATGCCTCTACATAAAAATGGGAACAAGGCCGGATAAAAAAGAAGAAGAAGAATTATTCTCAGTTGATGTTGACTCGACTTGTTCGGTTCATAAAGCTCAGTTACTGACCTATCAGTATATTTCGACATCCTTCTATTATAGCGTAGACATATCCTCAATATTTCGTGTCGCACCCACATATTCTTCCTACTCCGTCCTACGCCACATAAAATAGGTCATACGCAAATAAAATGCCAATTTATAGACATAACGAATGAGTGCACAGTATGATGAATTATCTTTCGTATTGTGTTCAGACAGAGTAAATGCAACTTATGAGATAAGAGGAATAGTGAGAAGCAAATTATACAGACTTGTTGAATAAAATGCGGGTATTTTGAAAACGTGCTGATATTTGTTTGACCGCAATAAATAAGCCTGCCAAGTGCGAGTCGGACACGTAGGGTTTCGTGTCACCGTACAATTTGTTGTAAGATAACATAACAAAATAACGGCAAAAGCTGCCGAAAAACACCTTTCTTGTATGAGATCTCTTTCATTTTTTTTATTCGTTTTTATAGTAGCCATAATGTCACTGTGAAAATTTCAAGTATCTAATTGTAATTAGAATCTATATTAGATTTCAATGTATCCGTTCATAAGATCGAGCAAAAAACGCTGAAAAAACATGTGTCTTATATGGAGACCCCATACTTTTTACCTAACTTTATTTTTACAGTAAAAGTAAAAAAAATCTGAGGTAGATATTAATTTTCAAAACCACAAGACAGTTTCTAAAAGATAAAGGTGGCTCGACACGCTCTCACGACACACGCTCGAGCGACGCTAAGCGCTTGTTTACATTGGATCGGCAGAACAGCTGCGCAAATATGGCGCGGATGCGAGCAAATATGACCCTTAATTGTATCATCACATGAGAAAGGCTTAACTGGGATTAGAGTGTTCAATTAGGGACATAATCGTATGTTGTGGCTTAGCGCGGTGCATGTGTTGCTATGCTACTTTTTGGCAGAGTCGAGATTGTTAACAGGCTTTGTGGGTTTTGACGTGCTTGAGTAAAGATTATATAAGTAATATTTTTTCTACATTATTTAATCTTTCTATTTTGATTTGTTTAAAAGGTGACTCGACTCGACTAGTTTGAGTGTTAAGAACACACGCGTTCTGTATTTATTTGTCATGGGGTATTGAAATTGTGTATTTTAGTGTCATATGACTAGGAACTATTTTTTACCTACCATTGTACATTCATATACAGCTTACTAACTACATACTAGAGCCTTCTTCTATATTTCACCTGTCGGCCAAAAGTCAAAGCTATATTTTTCTTTGTTTCAGGAATAATAAAAACGAGACAGTTGCACCGGCAATCAGTTAACGGGCAGCTGGTATTAGCATACTGCATTATACATCGACCAGGGGGATCCACTTTGTCTTCATAGATTCAAGATAGTCTATGGTAGGCTTTACATACTTTGTTATTTGTACTTGTGCATCTTTGACTGTTTTATCTATTTATTGAGTTTGAAAAATAATGAATCACTTAGGTAAATAGTGGGTATCATGTATGCTTTTACTTTATTTATAGATGGCTAAAGGTACCAGAGCAAGCAGAATACTCACCTGATGGTAAGCAATGGCAGACACGTTACGTTTATTATGTTTAATTATCAGAGTTTTCATATACCAAAGCACCTTCCGAAGACCACCTGACAAAGCAATAAGACCGACCGAAGAGCAGAAGTCTTACCATATTTGATTTTTGGGCCAACGTCAACCGATTCAATATTTTTTTTATGTCCTGAAGGAATTCTGTGAGATATATTCTACTGCTGGACACAAGGCACGCCAGAGGCATTCCAGAAGAGGCTGGATATATCTGTCACAGAATCGTTAACTACTAAAGTTAATAAACTGGTTCTAGAGAGCAGAGAACGAATCGGCAAACTTAGCGCAAGCCGCGCTGTGACAAAGATGAGTGACGACACATGCAAAGTGGTGGTTTGATACTGTGTCTGTACTCATGTGCAGTACGATTACGTACTGAAAATAATATTTAATATCCAATTAATAACCTCAAAAATATGAAAAAAATAATACGAAAGTAGCAGCTTAAACAATTTGTAATATAACGACTCTTTCGCCACTCTTCTTAATTGTTATCTTTTAATTTCTACAACAAAGGCGACAAATATACCAAAATAGCATCCCAAGCAAACAACAGTTGTTTACAAAACGTTACTGAACGCTAACAGTTACTGGTTAAATCGGTACCGCTTTAGGATTTAATTACCTTTAGGTGCAGTTTGTTTCTATGGCGTATTTTGTTATCAGCTTATTTTATTTTAGGCTGGCCCAGTTATACAGTTTCCTTATAAGGTTCAGATCTGACATATAACCACAGATCTAGGATTTCACTACGTTATAAGTGAAATCCTAGATCTGTGCATATAACGTTTAATAAAGTTGTGAGTAGGGATGTAAGGGAGCACAACTACCACCTCAGTGCATCCAGCCAACCTCACCTGCCGGTGGTGCATATATTATATATATATATATAAGTCTCTGGCGACCGACAAATGGCGGTATAGCCATTTTAAATCATGGCGTAGCTAAATACTATACGCTGTGGCGTACTACACGCCGTGACGCTGCTGGCCGGTGACGGTCGGTGACGGCCAGCAGCGTCACCGGTGCGAGGAGCTACGTCTTGCAATCGCCAACCTGCCTGCCCAGCGCAGCGATTAGGGCATACCCCTCCCAATGAGTCGAAGATTGGGCTCAGTGGCGTATCTTGGGAGATGCCTACGTCCAAGAGTGGACTGACACAGGCTGATTATGATGATGATGACAAAAAGTTGTGAGAAAAATCTATCTGATAAGTTCGTAATAGGCTTATCAGAAACCAGTGAAACTGGCCCTGTTGATTATAGTTTTTAGAATGCTATAAGACATTATTGCACACTAGCACACTCAAATAATTTACATAACCCACACTCGACATACTCCGATAAATAATTGACATAATACAAAACAAGAAACTTTAAATCCATGTATTGCGTACGATGTTATTGCTAAACTCGCTTCCTTGCATACTTAATTTTAAGCTAACGAGTATTAACTCCAATTATGCAAGCAAATCTGCTTGTTTTCAAACGCTGCATTAACACAGCCAATCACGCCCATCTATCATCATTACTAGAACAAAATATATTTTCAAGCTCTCCTGTCAGGCTGTAACTGCGACAAAAACTCATAAGCGCCTAAGATGAGTTAAATCTAAAAGCACTTAACTCACTAAACAGAGCACTTAGAGTCGTCTGCAAGACATTGTTACAGCCAATTATAATTTCGTCCTCTCACGGAGGCCATTACAGCGAGCGGCGCCGGGGAAAGTGCCTAGTCACGCGTCTCCGATAAATTACAATAAAAATTACTCGGAGAACGCGGAGTCTTGTTTAGTGATGGGAAATGTGATCTTGGTTTTGATGCTATGGCTTTTGTAGCTGTTCATAGCGTTTGTAGCTATTCGTAGCGTTTGTAGCTGTTTGTAGCGTTTGTAGCTATTCCTAGCGTTTGTAGTTGTTTGTAGCTATCCGTCATAATAATCCGAAATTATAGTCACTAACTCATTATAATATTTTCAATGTTGTTGTAAAGTAACTACTAGTTCTAAGTTTGATGTTAAATATCTTTGTACGTTGTTTACTACTGTACTTTGTGTGTTGTTTTATTATAAGTCGATAGTGGTTTACACTTTATAGTATAGTAATAGTATAATAACAGTATAGTAATAGTATAGTAATAGTATAGTAATAGTATAGTAATAGTATAGTAATAGTATAGTAATAGTATAGTAATAGTATAGTAATAGTATAGTAATAGTATAGTAATAGTATAGTAATAGTATAGTAATAGTATAGTAATAGTATAGTAATAGTATAGTAATAGTATAGTAATAGTATAGTAATAGTATAGTAATAGTATAGTAATAGTATAGTAATAGTATAGTAATAGTATAGTAATAGTATATTATACTATAATTATTTCATGTTGCATAAATAATATACATACAGATGTAACGATTTAGATCTTTTGTATCCATTATAATATTACGTTTTATGTCAAGTACCTGGGCGACCCAACTTTGCACAGTTTTTATTTACAAAAATGTCAACTGTGTAAGTAAACTAATAATGTAAAACACTGTATAAATATAATTATTTATTATATTAATAATATCTCACCTGTTGGTGATGATACGGTCGAAGATGGTAAGCACTGGCTCTCATTTCTCTCTGGCTCTGGCTCTTATTTTTTACCAATACCTTATTTTTTGTTAATTATTTATATTTTTTGCATGACTTGTGCACAGAGGATAACCATAGTCGTATGCAACTTTGCAGAATTTATTGTTTTGTTATGATAGGTGGCATGCGACCACGGCTACCCTCTGTGTACTTCTATGAATATTTATAACTATGTGTTAAAATCGCGAAAGTTTACAGTTTACAATTACTATGAATATGTATGAAATACAATAAAATATTGATTACAATTTGTTAAATTATTACTCGATTCATAATACTGAATAGTTTGTACACAACAATTTTCTATGAGAATATTTTCTTGTTTCATACTTTTTAGAGCGTGATTTCTCAGTAGTCAGATTTTAGTTTTTGAACTTATATTTTTTTCCCCGTAGAAGCTATCTATCTCTAAACGTATATTAAAAGCGCTCTATATCTCAAACCCCCAATCCCTTTTTTCCAATCCCTAGCACGCCTCGAGAAAAAATTAACAGGTGAACTGGGGGTAATGAGGAAACTTGGGAAACGCCGAAGGATCGCCAATTTAGATATTCAAATCGTGTTCCGTACATTTTGTGGATATTTTGTGTACCCGTTTGACATCGGATGTAAATAAACGAGATTGGAAAAACAATCTTAGGGAAAAAATAAAAGAAAAATAAAACTTTTTAAAGTAACTGAAACAGAATTTAGTTAATTTGATTTTCTTTACATATATTTAATTGATAATTTAAGATTTAGGTCTTGTACACGTGCCATTTTAATCTGAAAATATATATGTATATGTTTAAGTCGATAAATTTAAATAATACAGACAGACAGTCCCGTTGGTGTAAAGGGAAGATGGCTTACATTCTAAGCGAGAGGTCACTGGTTCAAATCCTAGCACGGGTATTCGTCCACAGATGGTAGAAGCATATCATATCGATGTTCCGCCTGACTTACTACCAAAAAGTAACTTACCACCATCAAGGAGAAAATCTGCCGCCATAACCTTACTTACCTTACTAGAGTCAGAGTAGTCTAGGCCTAACGTGATCACCTACCTTCATCAGCCATATTATCGCTTACCACCAGGCGAAATAGTGGTCAAACACTAGCCTATTTGATATAAATAAACTGGCCAAGTGCAAGTCGGACTAGCACTCTTAGCGTTCCGTAACACAGTAGAGTTTTTATAACCATGATTTTTCGTAACTAAAAGATTAACTTTGTTTTTCATAGTGTTTGTATGAAAAACAAAGCTATATTTGCGGTCGCTATATCTCAAAAACTGCAGACTGTATCTCGTTCAACCCAATTTTCGTTGAAAGTTTTTATTGAGATCTACAGAATATATTTTTTCTAGATTTTTCACTCACTTACTTTAAAAGATAGAGGGGGGGGGACACACATTTTACCACTTTAGACGCGCCTATCTTTCAAATGATTGGCTTTGAGAAAAATGATTTTAGGAACCTCAATGTCATTTTTAAAGACCTATCCATAGATACCCCACCCCACACGTATAGGTTTAAAGAAAATATTTTTATTCTGTTTCAGTTCCATGTATGGGATGCCCCCCCTTAAACTTTTATATTTTTTTATTTTTGTTTCAAAATTGGAAAGCAGTTTACAGAATTCATCTGCCTGCCAAGTTTTAATCCTGTAGTTCAAATAGTTTCGGAATAATATGGCTGTAACACACAGACGGACAGACAGACATAACGAATCTATAAGGGTTCCGTTTTTTGCCATTCGGCTACGGAACCCTAAAAAGCTAAGAATCTCAGTATTTGAAATACTGCAATAAACACAACAGTAATATTAAAAATACAAATTTGGCTCGTTTCGTGCGCTAAAGTATGATCAAACACAGATTATATAATTATACACTTACTCAGTTGGTTTTTAATGCAAAAAAGTCGGAAAATGAAGGTGATACACGGATCTCTGTTTATGCAAGTCCACGGGTGGATCAAAGTATGTCCAGAACTACAAACAACACGATCTTCAACTACTCTCGCCTCAATTTTAGACATAAGCAGGAGATGAATTACTATTAACCGTGCTCTGACAATAAGTAATTAAATAATATAAATAGGAAAAAAACTGCTGCCATAACCTTACAATGTTCTGACAGCACACAGCCCTTAAGAGTCAGAGTATTCTAGGATTAGTGTGTTTACCATCATCGCTTACCACCAGGCGAGATAGTGGTCAAACCTATATGATTTAAAAATAAACTGGCCAAGTGCAAGTCGGACTTGCACTAGTAGGGTTCCGTACCACACTACAGTATTTTATAAGATCGAGCAAAAAATACCACTATCATTTTTCGCCAGCAAAAAATAATAATTAATAAACATTTTATTTCTTATAACGCCATCTAACGTTTAACAAAGGAGTTAGGGATCGACATTTCAATATAACGCCATCTATGGGACGTTTATCTAACTAAGCGTTCATAGATGGCGTTAAATGCCGAAGAAAACACGTTTCTTGTATGGGGACCCTCTATCATTTTTAACTTTATTCTGTTTTTAGTATTTGTTGTTATAGCGGCAACAGAAATACATTTTCTGTGAATATTTCAACCGTCTAACTATCACGGTTCATGAGATACAGCCTGGTGACAGAAGGACAGACAGACAGACAGACAGACGGACAGCGGAGTCTTAGTAATAGGGTCCCGTTTTACCCTTTGGGTACGGAACCCTAAAAAAGTAAGACAGACCAATTTGAAAAAAATATATAACAGTCGTACAGTACTCAGTAGCACCTCTTTAGAAGACCAAGATATCAATTGATATTATATCGTTTCATCCCTTCCGACAGGCGAGAAGGCAAAACACGAGACTTTATTTTCCATTAAGAGCAAAACTCATCAGCCAAACAAAACATCCGACTGTGTTCATTTACATCAAGTTTAATTCGATTTCGTCAAGTCCGAAACTAAGTTGAACTTAGTACAAACGCAGCTTAACGCCCGTCGCGTTATGTGTCGAGAAACTGCTAAATTGCTCCAAGTTAAACATTCGGTGCAACTCAGTTAGCTTGTCACAAAAACTTAAGGACTTCAAGTTGACTATGTAGGGCTTATTTTGAGAGTTATCCGCGTTAAAAATAAAAATAGTATACAAACATGTTTGAATACAAATTATTTTTCAAAAAAAATAAAACCGACTTCATAACCACAAACAGGCACTTAAAAACGAAAAATAAATTACTTAATATAATTATTATAAGCGCTACCCACTTATCTATTTGAAGTCGGTGCCAGCCAAGTCTATTGGATAGTAGATAGATATACTATGTATGTAGTAATAGTAAGTAAGTAGTATCTATGTCATGTCATGTCAAAAAATATTAGGTGTGCTCAAAAACATTGCTACCCTAACAAGACTTTGCCTGGTAGAACATTCCTGTGAAGTGAAATTAATTTTCCTCGCCTTTGTTACCGTAAGAGTATCTGTCAAAAACCGAAATCGACGTGAAGAAAGATGTAAAAAGATTATTCAAGGTCATATTTTTTTAGTCTTCAAAAGTATATGCAATAGCAACCTCCATTCTGTATAATCTTCTTGGGACTCTTCTAAAACCAGTACATTTTCCTATGTTTGAGGTATTTATCTCCATATCTATAGAGATACTAATCAGTTCTCAATGAAATTAAAATGGGACTACCTCGGAAACGTACCCTACCTATTAAAAAAAGAATCAATTGAATCCGTTCACAATTGAGGAAGTTATCGCGTAAAATACACACAAAAAAAATTAAAAAAAACATACAGACGAACTGAGAACCTCCTCCTTTTTTGTGAAGTCGGTTAGAAAGAATATTTATTTATTTCAAAATATGATACAACAAAAATTTAAGTTAAGATAAATTTGCAAAACATAGAAAACACATAATCGTCGTCAACCTATTTGTGTCTACTGCTGGACATAGACCTTACCTATGACCACACGAATTACTTTCATTTTAAATATTACAAGTTAAAATATTTTAACGCATTGAAAGTTAAGCTAACATTTTAACGCTCTGTGACCGTAACACAAATTATTTAAAGTTACCACTCAACAATTCATAAAAACACCTATAACAAGGTTGCGTGACTACGTCGCAGTACCAAAATGTTATAATATAACCCTGTAGTGGGTATTTTATATTGGATTTTAAAAACAGGAAAAGACAATAATTTTTTTTACGTTAGTCGAAAGATATGAACACTTTGTTCATGCACATTATTGACGTAAGTTTTAAGTATTATAAAATGTTGTCGGCACAAAACTCTATGTAGTGGAGCGACCTTAATGAGGTAGTATGAATATATCGTTATAAGGTATTACGAAATTCGAAAATCTGTTAGGGATAATCCAGACTAATATTATAATAACGTTAGTTACTCTGTCACTCTGTCACTCTGTCTCGTTGTTACCTAATCACTCCTAAACGGAAGATCCGATCTTACTAAAATTTAACAAGGAGATACTTTATAGCATAAGGATGAACATAGGCTACTAAATTCTTGGCGTACGTAAACGAAGTCGCGGGTATCAGCTAATCTAATACTATAAGAATCTTTGTCCTGACATACTGACTGACTGACAGACAACGCACAACCTAAACCGCTGGTCGTAGAGACTTGAAATTTGGAGGTTATATTTGTCTTAGGACGTAAAGGTGTACTAAGAAAGGATTTTTCAAAATTCACCCCTTAAGGGGATGAAATGGGGGTTCAAAGTTTGTATGGAGAAACAAGATTAGATAGTCTTTTCTATCCGAAACTTCACACAAGTGCTTCAGTAAAAAAATTTGTAAATACGTATTTCAGGTTTTTTTTTATTTCACTGTGTTAAATCAATATTGTTTTGGTTTGCGCTTAAATGTAGAATGCAGATAGTTATAATGACTTAGGTATCCGTTAAAAATGGATTTTCTTTAAATTTCCCCCTGGATACGGAACGGGGATTCAAAGTGTGTATCGCGAAACAAGAAGAGATAGTCTGATTTATTGGAAACTTTACATAGGTACTTCTGTAAATAAATAAGGAAGTACGTGTTGCTGGATTTTTCAAAATGGCTACCCCATTTTGAACAAAACAAAGTCTGAAAATTTGGGTTTTTCGGGTTTTATAAATATGAATCCCGATTTGCCGTGATTGCCACACGATAACATGAAAACGGGTAAAACAATTTGGCTAATTCTTATTTGATGTCTTTTATGACAGAAAAGTGTTTACAAAAGAAAAGTTTTACGTATATAAAAGGAGTTTTTAACGCGGGTTAAGCCGCGGGGAACTTCTAGTACAATTATAAATAGATAGGACTAAAGACGGTTGTTCAACACCTCATATATCTGCTGTCTTCTACTTCCGAAGAAGTGACACTTTCTCTCTCTCTCTTACTATCTCTCTCTAATCTTCCATTGTAATCCAGTGTGGTACCATAATACTTTATTTTCACTTCAATTTTAATAAGTATATAGGATCGCACTGTGGCTTAGTTTTATACAGCGCCTGGGCATGTTTCCTATGGTTCGAATCCCGACGGTGCGATTAAATTTTGGATTGTTTGTAACAATGTACAAAAATATAAAGTGTGTAACACTTAAAAAAACATTATATTTAAAGAATATAAACATTTGGCTTCGTTAATAAGCATATAATGATATTTTTATCGTGATTAATGTCACTCCTTATAAGTGAACTTCATATATCGTCCTACAAAGTCCTTGGTCAAACCCTTACCTATCTAGTATTAAAAAAAGATACGTTTAGCACAGTGCCGGTCAAATCCAGTATTTGGTTTTCCGTTACACGAACACCCCAAACAGTAAGGCTACGCTACGTACGTTTAAAATAATCCAAGCATATTATTAAATGTTTACAACCATTTCGTGGCATTCGGTACAAATTGGCTCGTAATACTCTTTTAGAATATTCCATAATGAAACTGTTGTGACGTGGAACATTTTACTTTTCACGAAATGTTACCTATACACTTACCTTACTTACCATTGTTTTAATAAAAGTGTTTCCGGGCCTTGTAATGGGGAAATGAATTTATTGATATTGTGTATACTGTTAATTTAATTCTTGTTTCTGGCTGGCAGTACTAAATTGTATTAGTGGTTGAGCAAAAGTTACTGTATATAAGTCGGTATGGACGACTATTCGTCAGACTCTACCGAGTTGGTTGTTTTGGTTAGCTTCGGAACGCAATCATAGGATCTATAAATTCAGACGAAGACGCTGTTGATCAAATTTGCAAAAGGAAGAGACACTTAATATGCCTGGGTATAGAATTTTTTATGGATCCAAAAATCACTCACGTGGCTCAAATCGGTGTTCGGCAAAATCTAATTTTCTTAACAATGTTAATTGAACACAAGGTATTCATCAATTATTGTTCAATAAATTATCCGAACCAACACCTGTGGGGTACCTAAATTTAATTGCAGAAATGTTCAGAAGCGTGCAGCCAATAAATACCTCATGTCCTGCATCTTTGCTCCATCGGATCCACCACGGACTTTTTCAATAAATAACATTTATACTCTGACGTGCGATACTCAGAAACGGCACACTTAAACTTAGAAACAGTACTTAAACTCTATACGTATTTTGACTTCATATATATTTTTATTTAAGACTATCGCTGTCCCGCTGTTGAGCTGGTAAAATACTTAATTGACTCCAATAAATAAGCAAAGAAATCGAATATAATTTTTAAATAAAAAGTTTATTTAATAATTACTAAATTAATTCGCAGTAACATCCTAAAAATTAATTATTTTTATAAAATAAAAAGGCGTTAGGACAGTTTTTCTTAAGATATAAGGTAACAGGACAAGTACGACGCTCACCTGACGGAAAGCGATGACGTGTACCTATTACAGATACAGCAGCAACATGCAAAATTCTGGATCTGCACTGTGCCTGCAAGCTCAAGACGTTAAGATGGTGCCACACATGCCCTGTAATTTCACTGGCCACTCAAACCGAAATACATTAGTATATCACGGCTGAATTAATTGGGAGAGTTTTAGTACCACCATATAGATTATAGATGAAACAAAAACGACCATGATGGTAAACTAATTCTAGGCAAGCGTGCAAGAAAATGACGATGTGATCGAGGATGTAGCAACACCTTCGATTACATCGTAACTTTCCACCAGGTGAGATAGTGGTCAAAGGCATCAGCAATAAAAAAAACTCTGGATTACTAGAACTTTATGTTTGTGTCGTGGCATCACTGTATACGTGCCCTTGAATTAATAATAATATGTTAATTTTCACTTGCCCATTCATTTATTTCAATTCTTACCTTGCCCTTCTCACTAAAACGATTTCTTATTTCACGATCGAATAACTGACAAAGAGATAATTGCTTCAGGTTATTTTTTATTTCTTATAGGCTATCGTTTGACCACTATCTCTCCTGTTGGTAAGTGATGATGCGGTCGAAGATGGTAAGCACGCTAGGCCTAGAATGGGAACTGGCTCTCAAGGAAAGCTGCCGGAACATTAGATGTTTGGCGACAGATTTTCTAACTTGATGTAGCTGGGTGGGTAGCTGTCTTGGGTGGTAGCTGGCCAGGTGGACACTAGATAGTGTCCTACCACCATGCAGGTGGTTTCAGGTGAAGTAATGGAGGTGTCACCAAAGTCCCTATATATACCAGGACACCACTGTTGTACCACCAGCAGGGGATTCGGTAGCCACCACACCAGGTCTGGAGATGCCCTCCAGACAGTCATACATATTAGTCTCAATATAAACAACTGATCTCCATTGCCCAACAGGCCAGCAATTCTCGTGGAAATATTTTAGAGTTCAATGGAATTATGAAATATCGCCGCCGGGTTCCGTCGCCTAAATGAAAATATACACACCGCGGCCATTGTTGTTTATAGTGCACTCTGACGCGATTACCTCGTATCTTTGCCACTTCTAGCTAACTATGATCGGTGGTTTTAGTGGCAGATTTACTAGTATTGAACTCATCGACGTGTAATCGGTTTTAAATCGACGGCAGTATTTATCTATAAGGCTACAATAGATGGTAGTTTCACTGTATAAGTGTAGCTACGAAATATATATTTTTTTGAAACTTTAACCTTTTAAGGTACGGACACACCGCAGCGTCCTGTGTGCGCGGTCTAGGCGGAGATCAGATAGCGCAGTAGGCAGTAGTATTTGTACCGACTGGTTCACACCAAACCCGATCAGAAAACAATTGAAAAGTACTGAGATCATTTTATTGTATTGTGTAGTGCAATAATTTTATTTATCTCGACGCTTTGGCCAATTTTCATTGAGATACGAGAAGTATTCTCGAGACCTCAATCGACGCAACTTACTCATACTAATTCTTACATTAATCGTAAGTGAACGTTAAAAATCCAATTTTATTATTATCGAGACTTTAATAGGATTTTTTTCTAAAAAAAAAAATTTCGTCTATTTGCATGGACATATTTCGTAGACTAATTTTAAAATCAAACTAATACGCATTTTATGTCTATAAAACACAAGTCGCGATTGCAATTCGGACCCCTCCATGTACATTTGAAAGTTTAATAAAAATAGGTCGTAAAACACATTCAAAAATATTAACCGACATATCTCTATAAAAAAATATATGTGCGTAAAATTATTAAGACATCTATCTAGTTAGTAAATCTCTGAAAGTTCATTTCAGCTAACGCTGCCAAGTTTTAAACTTAATAAAGAAAACAGGCTCGTTCTTCACTGTAAACTATTTACCTATTCGTTTAAAACGGAAGTCCTGTATAAGTAGATCTATTAAAGAAACAATTAAGTTTAAAAACTAAAACAACCGACTTCCATGCCGCGCGAGTCAGTTTCAGTAGCAAGTTTGAGACGTCTATCGTCATATCTCTGGAGATACTCTTCAGATCTCGATGAAACTACAACGGAACCACCTCGAAAACAAACCCTACCGATTAAAAAAAGAATCATTCAAATCGGTTCACAATTGACGGAGTAATCGCGTAACACACACACACAAAAAAAAATAATTAAAAAAACATACAGACGAAGTGAAAACCTCTTTCTTTTTGGGAAGTCGGTTGATAATGAACACGTAGTATAAATACTTTGTATTTACACGTATACATAATAACAGTGTAGATATAGTGTTCGCTGAAAGTAAGAAGAGACTACGTTGCACAATACAATACTTTCCTGTTTTTAACGGACTTAAAAAAAAGAGTACGTTTTTCAATTCGACGGTATATAATATATATATATATATATTAATGTTTGTTCGCGTATAACTTCTTCGTTTATGAACTGATTTTGATAACTTAAAAACTTTTTTTTGTAACTTAATTGAGATTTAATAAGTATCTCCAGATATACTATGGAGATAAACACCTCAAATTTGGTACTAATCATTAAGATGGGTAAGAACTAAACCAACCGACTACAATGCCCCGCGAGTCAATTTCAGTAGCAAGTTTGAGACGTTTATCGTCATATCTCTAGAGATACTTATCAGATCTCGATGAAATTACAATGAAACCACCTCGAAAACGTACCATACCGATTACAAAAATAATCATTCGAATCGGTTCACAATTGACAGAGTAATCGCGTAACATACATACATACAGACAATCACGCCTTTTTCCCGTTGTGGTAGGCAGATACTACTTCTTTCCACATGCTGCGGTCCTGACATACCACTTTCGCTTCTTCCACTTTCATGAGCGCCTTCATACATGCTCACCGGTTATAAGTACTTTTGACTTGGCCTTTCTTTAAAACGTCTCCGATCTGGTCGTGATACGTTCGCCTAGGTTGGCCTCTACTGACTGCCTCATTCATACTCGTCTCATAAATCTGTTTCGTCAGTTTTTCTTCATCCGTCCTCTCTAGATGTCAAAACCATCCCATCAGCACCCCTTTCTCAATCTTTGTCACCACATCTTCTACCACACCACAACATTCCCTTATCACGCTGTTCTCC
Organism: Cabera pusaria; assembly: GCA_954871355.1. NCBI lineage: Eukaryota > Metazoa > Arthropoda > Insecta > Lepidoptera > Geometridae > Cabera > Cabera pusaria. The sequence continues at coordinate 26,985,423 of OX940893.1, forward strand.
ACCTTATCCATCAGAGTCACTCCAATCATACTTCTCAATCTTCTCATTTCTACAGCATTAATTTTACTTTCATGCTTCTTCTGCCATACCCAGCATTCACTACCATACATGAGTTTGGGAACCAACACTCCCTTATGTACAGCCAGTCGTGCTTTTTTAGACACGTTCTGACTTTTCATAAAGTTATGCAGTGCCCCACTCACTTCGTTTCCTGTCAAAACTCTTCGCTTAATATCATTTTCATACATACCATCTCTGGTAAACTTACAACCCAGGTCCACAAACTCTTTCACTTGTTCTACACACAAAATAAAAAGAAAAAAAATATATACAGACGAATTGAGGACCTCTTTCTTTTTGGAAGTCGGTTGAAAATGAATAGTCTGCCATTTGAAGTCGGTTCTTTTTTAAACGATCTTATTATATAAATGTGTATATGTTATTTAATTTTAAGGTAAAATTATAATAAGGTTTTATACCTTAAGAATACATTTATCTGATCTAATTTTGTGCAAAGAAAAAGAAGTAAATTCATTTGGCCTTTATCTTTTAACGCCAATACACACACACCTACATATAAAGACCCTTGCAGATTCTCGACGCAGGCAGAACATAAACGGAAATTCCTCGGCCATAAACATTAGCATACATTGTAAGGCACTGGTCTAAAAGCACTTTTATAGCGCACTGCCGTAAAAACGTATGTGGCAGGGCTGAAACTCGCCAAGATAGAAAATGTAGCTATTTACAAAGAAGGTAATTATTTTTAATTTTAGGGTTCCGTACCCAAAGGGTAAAGCGGACCCTATTACTAAGACTCCGCTGTCCGTCTATCTGTCTGTCTGTCTGTCTGTCCGTCTGTCACCAGGCTGTATCTCATGAACCGTGATAGTTAGACAGTTGACATTTTCACAGATGATGTATTTCTGTTGCCGCTATAACAACAAATACTAATAAGTTAATTTTCAAAAAAAATAAAACCGACTTCATAACCACAAAAAGGCACTCAAAAGCGAAAAATAATTTACTTTAAATTATTATAAGCGTTACCCACTTCTCTATTTGTAGTCGGTGCCAGCCAAGTCTAATAGGTAGTAGATAGATAATACCTAAATGTATCTACCTACTTACTACTACTACATACATAGTATCTATCTAATATCCAATAGACTTGGCTGGCACCGACTTCAAATAGAGAAGTGGGTAACGCTTATAATAATTTAAAGAAAATTATTTTTCTCTTTTGAGTGCCTTTTTGTGGTTATGAAGTCGGTTTTATTTTTTTTGAAAATTAACTTATTTTACCCTTTTTAGTGCAAAAAAAGTTTTAGTGAAATTACATGCATCTATTAAATTTCGTGTCTGGGCCGTTATACACTGACGGATATATACTTTTTGAAAATTTCAAGTATGTACCTATAACGGTTAAGAAGATACAGATCTGTAAAGTGCGCACATATAGACACACGGACGGACGGACGGACGGACGAACAGACAACAAAGTCTCAGAAAGTGTTCATTTGGTACCCTTTGGGTTCGGAACCCTAAAAAAATTGACTTTAAAGGCCGCGCTAAAGTGAAAATATTCACTAGTAATAATGATGTCATCAAGGTATCAAAGGACAATGTCCAAAATGGCCCTGTACAATTAAAGCATCTAACACACACGATCATTAATAAAATTGTCTATTTTATTACAATAATTCCAAATACTTTTATAACACGGATTAGTTGTATTCCAAAATGAATAATAAAAAGTATTATTTGCAATTATTAACATTAATTGCCGCCATATGGCCAACAGAGTACTGAATCACTCTACTACGTTATAAGAGGCACTTCCCTATATTGTGGATTCCCGAATTATGAAAGCATTGTGTAGCCAACCTAACAACGGAAAGTATTATTTACGTAGTAACTATTATATAATATGTGGTTTTATGCTTATAATATTTTTTTGTTGTGTTGATTGGTACAAAGTACGTTTATAATTTTGAGTTATTTAATTATGTATGCAGTGTCGCGGGACTGAAATGGCCGCCATCTTCGCCAAATGTCATGTCATGTCAAAAAATATTAGGTATGTTTAAAACAGTTTGCACCCTAACAAGACTCTGCCCGGTAGAACATTCCTGTGAAGACAAATTATTTATATTTATATATAATTATTTATTATAATTATTAATATATTATTATTTATTGAGGCCCCGGTGGCGTAATTGGGTGAACGGTCGGCTTTGATGCCGTGGTACCGAGTTCAAACCGCCGTGCACCAATGAATTATATATATGTGCGCTTCTCACAGTGGCCCGGTGAAGGAAAACATCGTTAAGAAACCAATAACCCCCGTATGGTGGTAGAACATATCTAGTGTCCGCCTGGCCAGCTACCACCCTCAAGTCAGAAAATCTGTCGCCAAACATCTAATGTGTTCCGGCAGCTATCCTTGAGAGCCAGTTCCCATTCTAGTCCACTTCTCTTTCTTCGACCGCATCATCACTTAGCAACAGGTGAGATAGTGGTCAAACGCTTGCTATAAAAAAATAAGATATAAAAAAAATTATCCCCACCTTTATTTCTATCTCGCTCACAGTTACCGTATGAATATCTTATATGCAATAGCAACCTCCATTGTGTATAATCTTCTTGGGACTCTTCTACTAAAACTAGTACATTCTCCTATGTTTGAGGTATTTATCTCTATATCTCTGGTGATACTAATCGGATCTCGATAAAATTAAAATGGGACCACCTCGGAAACGTATCCTACCTATTAAAAAATAATCATTTGAATCCGTTCACAATTGATGGAGAAATCGCGTAACATACACAAAAAAAAAAAAAACATACAGACGAATTGAGAACCTCCTCCTTTTTGTGAAGTCGGTTAAAAACAGAATAAAGTTAAAGATAATAGAGGGTCCCCATACAAGAAACGTGTTTTTTTTCAGCTTTTCACGCCATCTATGAATGCTTAGTTAGGTAAACGTCCCATAGATGGTGTTATATTGAAATGTCGATCCCTAACACCTTTGTTAGACGTTAGATGGCGTTATAAGAAATAAAATGTTTATTAATTATTATTTTTTGCTGGCGAAAAATGATAGTGGTATTTTTTGCTCGATCTTATATAATACTGTAGTGTGGTACGGAACCCTACGAGTGCGAGTCCGACTTGCACTTGGCCAGTTTATTTATGTCTTAGCTAGCGTTTGACCACTATCTCGCCTGGTGCGTAAGCGATGATGTGGTCGAAGATGATGAACACACTAGGCCTAGAATTCTCTGACTCACAAGGGTTGTGTTCTACCGGAACACTTAATGGAAGCAGATTTTCTCCTTGATGGTGGTAAGCCACTTTTTGGTGGTATGTCAGGCGGAACATCGATGTACTAATAATACTATATGCTTCCACCTCCTGCGGACGAACGCCCGTGCTAGGATTAGAACCGGTGTCCTCTAACTTAGAAGCAATCCGTGTTACGCCAAAGGGGCTTAAACATTAATACAAGACTTCTTAGGAGCATGCTTCTATTTTCAAAATACCTGAGAATACATAAGATGATAAGACCATGATTACGCCACGTAGTAATAATTTAACTCTTCATATTTTGGATTCAATATATAACTAAATAAATATCACCAATACCTCAATTATATAACCTATCCTAACCAACTACTTAGGTTCATACTTTCCTTGAAACTAAATTGGTGTAATCAATATAAGTTTCTTTTATGTACGAGTATTATGTTTGTTCTTTTTAACTGACTTCAAATAGAGGAGGAGGTTCTCAATTTGTCGGATTCTTTAATTTAATGTATGTTCCCCGATTACTCAAAGCCGCCGGGACCTATTTGAAAAATTCTTCTTTTTAGGGTTCCATACCTCAAAAGGTAAAAAAAGGAACTTTTTCTTTTCCGTCTGTCTGTCTGTCCGTCTGTCTGTCCGTGTGTCGTCACCGATTTTCTCAGGAACGGGTAATCCTAGCAAGTTGAAATTTATACCAAATACTGAAGTCTATAGTCCCTATTAGGTGTATAAAAATCAAGGTCCTGAGTCAACACGATAAAAAGATATGGGCAAATTTAGATTTTCACGGAAACTGGTAAGTACCAAAATGTTTCTTAATTTTCAACTTTTTTATTTTTCGGAATTTTGCCTTTACTTGTGCTGTAAGACCTTGCTTTTCACCAAACATAACATTTCTAAGTCAACCGGAAGTACCCTATTTTTTCATTTTTCATTTCATTCAGTTTTGGGTCGAAAATCTAAAGGGTATTTCCCGTTGACCTAGAATCATGAAATTTGGCAAGAAGCAAGGTCCTTACAGCACAAATAAAGGAAAAATTCCAAAAATAAAAAAGTTAAAAATTAAAGGGTGTCACCATATATATACATAGTTCGCGCCTTAAGATAGTCTCTAGTTATATGAGTCATATGACCGCTCATACAATTTAGAGGTCTAGCTTAATTGGTACCAACCAACGTTGGTACGGAAGCCTCGGTGGGCGAGTCCAACTCGACTTGGCCGGTTTTATTTTGAATAGGGTATACTTCCCAGGTGGTCTCATTTAAATTTCATCGCGATCTAATGTATCTCCAGAGATATGGAGATAAACACCTCAAACTTCCTACTGAAAATGGATAGCGCGGCATTTGAAGTCGGATTTTTTTAAAGTTTATTAAACGATCTTAATTTATATTTTTATCCTGGTTGTTTTTGTGGATCGGTGAGTTTTAACCATAAGGGTCGTGATTCGCCAGCGATTTAGAAACTAGTAGAGGTTGGGCGAAGTAAATCTGACTCATAGAATATATACATTGTACTGCCTCCTTTAAGTACCTATTTAGGGCTTCTTAAATCTTACAAGGTCGGAATGTGTAAAGTGCCAAAAGTGCCAAGAGTTATAGGAGAATAATATTTTTTTTCATGTTCTTTACATAGTATACTAGCTGCAGCGCCTCGGGAATAAAATATAGCTTAACATAGCTTAATATAGCTTTTAATTAATGAAAGAATTTTAAAAATCAGTTCAGTAGTTTTTCAAAAAGTCAAATAGTTCCTCTTTATAACATTAGTTTACATAAAAGCATCTAGATGGCGCTAGAGTAGGTTGAATAGCTCTCCTTGTAAATATTGCCTAAATGTATGAGATCCTGCATCGCACATACGACATTTACCGCGACGTTGGAACCTGATGCACTTGCTTCGTCATAAAACATCTTAAAATGTTAACTCGTTATGAAATGTTTTCTCTTTATAATATCTTTATATATAATAAAACTGGCCAAGTGCAAGTCAGCATCGCGTCTCTTATCGCACACTTAGGGAGGGTTCCGTACAATACGATACATAACAGAGTTTTAACCTCATATTTGCATTTGATTAATTGATATTACCAAGAATATTTGGTTTGGTCGCGATCTAGAAAGACGGGGCTCGTTTACTAGCGCCATCTATGTCATTTTGCCGAAACTAATTAGATAGATGGCATTTAAAAACACGTTTTTTGTATGGGGACCCCCTTTAATTTTTAACTTTATTTTGTTTTTAGTATTTGTTGTTCTAGCGGCAACAGAAATACACCATCTGTGAAAATGTCTACTGTCTAACTATCACGGTTAATGAGCTATAGCCTGGTGACAGACGGACAGACAGACAGACAGACAGACGGACAGCGGAGTCTCAGTAATAGGGTTCCGTTGGTACCCTTTGGATTCGGAACCCTAAAAATGAATCCCAATTTCCCTAGATCACGGCATCACGTGTGAACGGCTGGACCGATTTCGCTAATTCTTTTTTGTTGAGTTTTTTATCGTCAGGAGATGGTTCTTATGAAAAAAAATATTAAAATAAATAAAAGTTGTTTTTAACGCAGGCGAAGCCGCGGGACACAGCTAGTTAGTTTATATTTAGTAAACAAATTCGACTCTTAGATCTATTAAACTACTCAACTCATTTTAACACTGTTTAATCAAAAGATAGACTGAATTAAGAGGAAGTTTTTATAGTCATGATTAAACGTGGGCAAAGCCGCGGGTGCTGCTAGTATTTGTATTACTCAATGTATTCTTTCACGTAATTTTTAATGTTATAATTGTATTTGCTGTACATTCGTAAGAGTAAGTTGTAATGGAACATTTTTACCTGATCTTAGACACCGCCTCAAAGCTTCAACTTTCATCATTTAAACTCAAAATGTTCAATTATAAACATTTTCGGTTTGAAATGTTCCCCAACGCGTCACAGGACCACTAAAATATACACCTAAAGCCGAATATACACCCCACATTATCATACAAAATAACAGCACATAGCCTTGAGCCTGTTATCGGCTGTGAGGAACCTTTTACAACCCATAACGTGTTAATAACTCAGTCAGTAAACTCCTTTACGTCTATCGAACGATTTTCGCCACGTTAGCACATGGCCTTATGTTGAAACAAAAATATGGGGTTTATGTGAGGTTTTTATGATATTTTTTTTAAATCAATGTTTACTTTTATAATAGACAAAGACAAAAACCTTTCATGATACAATAAGTCCGTACAATAAGTTACGTTGCATGGTGGTAGGACACTATCTAGTCGGCATGGCCAGCTACCACCCTCAAGTGGAAAAATCTGTCGCCAAACATCTAATGTGTTACGGCAGCTATCCTTGAGAGCCATTTCCCAATATAGGCCTGACGTGCTACCATCTTCAACCGCATCATCACTTACCAACAGGTGAGATAGTAGTCAAATGCTAGCCTATATTATATTGAAAAATAAACAAATCTTGTTATTTTAATGATTGACGGTTTCTTTTTAACCGACTTCCAAAAACACTGAGTTTCTTAAATAACAGACAATTTTAAAAACTTTTTTTTGTATGTTTGCTACGCGATAACTCTGCCAAGTGATGAACGATGATGGTGGAATGATTCTTGTTTCATTGGTAGGGTTAAGGTACGGACAGACCGCGGCGTCCTGCGATCTGCGGGCGCGATCTCAGTACATTACAATTGTTTTCTGATCGCGTTTGGTGTGAACGAGTCGATACAAATACTACTGCGCTATCTGATCGCCGCATAGATCGCCTATATAGATAGAATAGATCGATGCTGCGGTGCGTCCCTACCTTAAATCATCAAGATGATCCCATTAAAATTTTATTAAAATCTGATATGCATCTCCAGAGATATGGCGATAAACATCTCAAACTTGCTACTGAAACTGACTCGCGGCATGTAAAGTCGGTAAAAGTCGTATCTTAATTATTTAGAAGATGTATAAAACAAGTCAAAAATAACATATATTGTGTTCTGCGAATTTTTACACGTGATTATAAACTACCGACTAATACACTCACTACTGTTTGTTGTCGACTGTCTCGGCCTAGGTTTCGTGCAAGTCTGATGCGCTTCCTCGGGAGTTTACGCAACGAGATCGCGACGACTTCTTACCTAACGCATAGCAGATAAATTTTAGTCTACAGCAAATCGAAGTCAATTTAAAATAGTAAGTACATTTAAACGATTTAGAATGATATCCAAGCCGCCATCTCCGAGTCAGTTAACATTGCCTAGGACGGTTTAAGAATCCGTGCCAAGAGCTGGATCGTTTACCTTTCTTAGGTTTACTCTTGGCCCGAGATCAAACTTTTGAACGGTGTTTCCTTTAACATTTTCGGTTTGTAAACTACTCAGTAAAATGTTCGGGAAGAAGTGGAGGAAATTAGACTTACAATTTATTTTTGTCTGACATGGTAGATGTAGTTATTTAATCGATGTGAATGTTGATTTTACTGTAATTGTAGTGGTAGGACTTCTGCTACTCCGCCTGGGGCAATACCGCCACTTTGCCTATAAAATCAGACATAAAATAGGAATATTTTTGGGTTTGAATTTTAAAGTGTCCAGTTTAATAAAATACAGTGGAACGCGCACCTAAATTAATTTTCACTTCAAAAACATAGAGACGAATGGAGACCCTCCTCCTTTTTGGAAGTTGGTTGACGGTAAGAAAATACTCCTTACTACGGGTCTGATATGTAGATTTTGATGCCGCCGTTGCGACGCATGCTCTTGCGAAAAAAAAATCAAATGGTACGCCCTTTCGAAAAGCCGTTGTACCGCCGCTGTTACGAATTTTTTTCTCATGTAGTACGCTAGATCGATAGTGACGGCATTCGAAATTTCATTTGACTCCGACTTATTATAAATATATCCACGATTACGTTCACAACTAGTAGGCAAAATTAGTCGTGCAACTCGCGGGGTATTTAGAGACGCTGTTACTAAAGGAACTACTCGTACTTGTAGGGAATAAGATTACCGCACAATTTTCTTGGGATGTGACGAAATTACTGGGAGTTTGTTGACTTTTGTTGAGATTCGCATGGAAAGTTTGCCTATTTTGCGGCTGGTACAAAATAATGCAGTGAAATGGTTGCGGGAAAGAAAATGCTAATCATTAAGTTAAGATTATAAAATCAGCTCAATTAAGCTCAGCATCAGTGTTGTACGTCGGTTTGAAATTTATTTTAACTTAGACCTATAAACTCAAAAAAATGTCAAAATCGATTCATCCTTTTGGGAGCTACGATACCACAGACAGACACACACATACACAGATACAGAAATATACAGATAGACACACATGTACCTACAATTGTCAAACTTACAACCCTTTAGTGTCGGGGGTTAACAAGTGAAATATTGAAAAGTACAAAAAACCCGACTGCTTGTAAAAATATTTATTAACATTTCCTATTCCAAACTCCAATAAAACATATTAGTCATATATATATTCGTAATCACCGTTAAAAATTCTTTATTTTGATACCATCCTCTGTATATTTTGAAAACATACATTTTTTTAAAACCTTTTTGGCGCAAAAAATACTTAATTTTGTTTTTTTTTGTGCCTAGTGTCACTCTTACGTAGCACTCTTACGACTAAGACTAATCTATTGACACCACTCACATAATAATACGACAAGCCGTTTATGCTCTAGGGCGTGCCAAAGAAATATACATACGTACACTCAAAAAACATAACTCTCCATCTTTCGCAGTCGGGTAAAAATACCGTCTGATAAAATGAACTAGACATCCATAATTAAGTAGAGTACACCGCCATATTTTAATTTACGTAGATTCCGTAAGCTATCTCAAAATCCCATAAAAATGCAAAGGCGGTGGGAGAGACCATAAATATTTTTAACGACTATATTTAATTAAGAACAACGGGCGGCTCCACGTGATGCTAATAACTAATGAGTATTTATGAAAAATACTCCTTTTGTTAAGAATAAGGTGGGTTTTAGAGTCCCTTCGTTCTGCTCTAAAGAACTTTGGCTAATTTCACCGGATCCTGATATGTTCTAGAGAGTCATCTGAATTACAAAATGTTGGCGGGACCGTGAAAAAGTGTGTGTGCTCTCATTGTATTTTTTATTAATACGTGTGTTCTAACACGAGTTAATGTGTAATAAATGTGGATTATTAACCTGTAAGTGCCAGTGAATGTGTGAGTGTAGGGAAACAGCACAATGTTGAAAAACATGCTATTAGCGTTCTCACCAAAATTCCACTGAAAATCCTCAGTAAAGTCCACATCTTTACTGAGGGTATGACTTGGACTAGACTTTGACTTTAAACTTGACTTGAAACGAAACCTGAAATTAAACTTTCTCAAAAACTTGAAGAATAGTAATAATAAGACTAATACTTGACACTACTGGCTAAATACACTTATCGTGTGGAGCCATAATAAAACTAAAAAAAATTGCGCAGTAAGCAATGACATTGATATATTTACATGTTCATTATAGTAACTCAGAAAATAATTGATAAGTTTATTAGTTAGGGAAGACTCTGTACTATGTCAAAATAGTTGAACTTCTTTCAGCTTTGTCACTTTTACTTAGTTTTAAATTTTGTTGCGGAAAATTTTCAGAAAGGATTTTTCCATCCCTCTAGTTGCTTCTTTATAAGTATACTAGCAGCCCGCCCCGGCTTCGCACGGGTAGAACATATATGCCTACAAAATTTGCATCAGTTTGTTGCATCGAATTTAAAATATGAACATATTTAACAACCATCGTCATATTTCATCCAATTTACACAAAACCTTAACGAATTATGCACCTAAACCTTCCTCATAAACACTCTGGCTATTGGTGAAAACCGCATGATAATCCGTTCAGTAGCTATTGAGATTATTGCGAACAGACAGACAGACGCAGTGATGAACTTTGTTTTATAATACTTACGTATTGATATTGGACGGCCCTTTAGCGTAAAGGATAGTTACCCTGATTCTAACCCGACGGTCGTTGGTTCTAATCCTAGCTATATACCTACCAATGAAAGTTTTATGTGCATTCATGAATCATGAGTTTTCGTACAGTGGTAGTGGAATCATTAAATCTACCAAAAAGTAGCTTACCACCAAGGAGTACATCTGCCGCCGTAACCTTACGGCGTTCCCCGACGTAAAATAATAATATACGTTTAACGTGTGTATCTGTGTGTCTGTCTGTAGCATCTTAGCACCTAACCGAATGAACCGATTTTGTTTTTATTATTGATAGTTTTTTTTTGTTTGATAGATGTCTTCATAGAGAGTTTTCTTAGCTTTGATTCATGAAAATTCGTTCAATCGTTATAAAATTATGAGCTTTTTTCTAGTTAATTGCGCTATGAAATCAACTTTCATAGGTCTGATCAATTCGAAAATCTTCTTCTTCAACGATATTGTAAGAACATGGAAGCCTCCTGGACTCTACAGAATACTCGAATCCTCACCAACTTACAGTTCATATTTTAAATGTCGTGTTTAGAGTCATTGGAAAAAGCTATTATACATAGATCAGTCGGGGTGGTTTAAAATATTATATTATATTATTATATACGAGTATATAGATTAATATTATTTTATACAATAGATCATATTATTATACTATATTGACTTCAAATTGATTGTGATCGGTGGGGATCTACAGCATAGATAAGCTTATAATAATATTTTCCTAGTAACTATGACCTAATCTGTGGTTTCACTGCAAATATTTTATTAATTTTGCGATGCGTGTTTGTGAAATTCGTGATATCTTCTAGAGTTTTCATTTGAATTATATACTGTAAAGGACAAATTTAATCTACAATATGTGGCCAAGCTAATTAACGTAATTATTTGGATAAGGATTAATACTATATACTTGAAAATAGCCTTGAAAGTTATGTAATATTTTTTAACAAACATTTTAAGATTAAAATGGTTACTGTGAGTCAACCTTAAGAGATAGACATATGTATGTGTGACATAGACTGTCGCGGACTTTTTTGTAGGTCTTATTAAGTTGTACAACTCTTGCATAGAAAATATTCTTCTATCTATTTTCAATTAAGCAGCGTTCGTAAGAAACGTGTTTTTTCGACCGTTTATTTGCCGACTTAGGTTGCAAATTAGGTCTCCACGAATGTACCTTTGATTTAAACGGGATAATATATAGCCTATTTTCATTCCGAAAGTCCATTCTATGTATTAGTGAAAGAATTTTTTAAATCGGTTCAGTAGTTTTTGAGCTTACTCATTACAAACATACAAAAATACAAATGTTCTCTCTTTATAATATTAGTATAGATGATTATATTCAATACGTGAATAACGCTGTGGACTACGTTATTAATGCTACAAACATAATTGTAATTTTTGTCAATATTTTGTCAATATCAAGTATAACGTAGTTGTTTGTTATTCCAATTAAAAAAAAATAATAAAAAAAACATGTCTCGTCTCACTTCTATTTTATACATCTGAGAGAGAACAAGTGAGAACTTCGTTGGCGTAAAGGATAGGATGGCTTGACATCTAAGCGACACGTCACCGGTTCAAACCTAGCACGGGTGTTCGTCTACAGGGGTAGGAGCATACTTATTATATCAAGGTTTCGCCTAACTTGCTACCAAAAAGTAGCTTACCACCATCAAGAAGAAAATCTGCCGCCATAACCTTACGGTGTTCCGGCAGCACGCAGCCCTTGAGAGTTTTTTTTAATTTTTTTTTTTATTATAGATAAGCAAGCGTTTGACCACTATCTCACCTGATGTTAAGTGAAGAGTCAGAGTATTCTAGGCGTAGCGAGTTTACCATCTTCGACCACATCATCGCTTACCACCAAAAGAGATAGTGGTCAAACGCTAGCCTATAACATGCTAAAATAAACTGGCCAAGTGCAAGTCGGACTCGCACTCGGAGGGTTCCGTAACACAGTTAAGTATTCCATAACTATGATTTTTCGCAACTACAAAATTAACTTTGTTTTTCATAGTGTTTGTATGAAAAACAAAGTTATCTTTGCGGTCGCCATATCTCTAAAACTGCTGACTGTATCTCGTTCAAACCAATTTTCGTTGTAAGTTTTTATTGGGTTCTACAGTTATATTTTTTTTAGATTTTTCACTCCCATACTTAAAAAGTTAGAGGGGGGGGGGGACACACATTTTACCACTTTAGACGCGCCTATCTTTCAAATGATTGACTTTAAAAAAAAAATATTTTAGGAACCTCAATGTCATTTTTAAGACCTATCCATAGACACATAGGTTTGAAGAAAATTTTTTTTTTGTTTCAGTTCTATGTATGGGATGCCCCCCTTAAACTTATATATTTTTTATTTTTGTATAAAAATCGGAAAGCGGTTCACAGAATACATCTACCTACCAAGTTTCAATTCTGTAGTCTTCACAGTTTCGGAATAAAATGGCTGTGACATACGGACGGACAGACAGACAGACAGACAGACAGACATGACGTATCTATAAGGGTTCCGTTTTTTGCCATTCGGCTACGGAACCCTAAAAAACTAGATAGATAACTTACATTGTGTTAAGTGCTTGTCAATTATTACTGTGGTAAAGTGTTGCAATTTTACAGGCAGTGTATCATTTTATTTTTAAATATATTTTATAGGCTAGCGTTTGACCACTATCTCACCTGTTGGTAAGTGATGATGCGGTCGAAGATGGTAAGCACGCTAGGCCTAGAATGGGAACTGGCTCTCAAGGATGGCTGCCGGAACACATTAGATGTTTAGGCGACAGATTTTCTAACTTGAGGGTGGTAGGTGGCCAGGCGGACACTAGATAGTGTCCTACCACCATGCGGGGGTTGTTGGTTTCTTAACGATGTTTTCCTTCACCGGAGGGCCACTGTGAGAAGCGCACATACATTTTTCTATAGCAAAATCCATTGGTGCACGGCGGTTTGAACTCGGTACCACGGCATCAAAGCCGACCGTTCTCCCGATTACGCCACCGGGCCCTCAAAATCATGATCATCATCAACTTCATCCTATTTCTGTCCACTGCTGGACATGTGCCTCACCTATGGTACGCCACAGGCATTGCTAGCTGATAACTGCGACTTCGTTCTCGTATACCAAGAATTTAGTAGCCTATGTTCATCATCATGCTTTAAAGTTTCTCCTTGTTGAAGTTCAGTAAGAGCGGATCGTCCGTTTAGGCGTGGTTAGGTAGCAACGAGACAGAGTTACATACGTTCTTATAATATAAGTCTTTATTATAAGTATTATAAAAATTCTTTGCTACTTCCTTAAAAAACATACTACTGCGGAGCCCTTTCAAAATATTTCTTTTTACGCTCTCAACAATATTCGAAAAGAAAATAATGTTCTTCTTACCAACTCAGTTAATTAAGAGTGATTTTTCTTTTTCTTTCTCCGAGGGCAGGTGTCTTTAGTTCTGCCCCCGCTTTTGAGCGCTAGAGCTTTTTGTGTAAACTGTCGGTGATGGATGATAGAGATAGCCGACTCATTTTGATTATATTGTTTGTTTAAAGAGGAAGGTTTTTGTATTATTAAGCTTTAGTTTACTTGAAAATTGTACCTTACTTTACATGAGACCGCCTGACGTCGCTTATTATTAAAAACCACGGGCTCACTCGATCTAAATCAATTAAAAGGTGCGTCAACTATGGGCGGTATTTAACGTTAAAATACAACATTTTTTTTTTCATAATGAGTCGTAGTCTTTGTGTTAGTTAATTATGCGCCGTAAATCTACTTTTATGCAATCCACGTAGTGCTGTATTTACCTGTCTTTTAAACCGACTTGCACCAAACACCCCTAGGCCCCATAAACAGTTTTTGAAGCGAAAACTTCTTTAGCGGCGTTGTGAACTTTTTGGTATCGGTAAAAAATGTTAAACTCGCGTCAGGAGACGTGAGTTGATCTTGACACATGACCTTTGCATCCACAGTCCCTGCCAGAGCCTGTGTTTCCGATTGAGTACAATCCGGGGGTCTTCAAATCGAGAGTGAACAGGCTAGCGTGCTTAGACTTGGCTGGCACCCACTTCAAATAGATAAGTGGGTAGCGCTTATAATAATTATATTAAGTAATTTATTTTTCGCTTTTGAGTAACTGTTTGTGGTTATGAAGTCGGTTTAATTTTTTATTTAAAAGTCATTTATTTTACCCTCTTTTAGTGCAAAACAAGTTTTAATTAAATTACATGCATCTATCTATAACATTCGTGTCTGAGCCGTTATACACTGACGGACATATACTTTGTGAAAATTTCAAGTATGTACCTATTACGGTTAAGAAGATACAGATCTGTAAAGTGCGCACATATAGACACACAGACAGACGGACGGACGGACGGTCGAACAGACAGCAAAGTCTCAGAAAGTGTTCATTTTGTACCCTTTCGGTTCGGAGCCCTAAAAAATTGACTTCAAATGCCGCGCTAGTGAAATATCCACTAGTCATAATGATGTCATCAAGGTATCAAAGGACAATGTCTAAACTGGTCCTGTGCAATAAAAGCATTTGACACACACGATAATTAATGGTCTATTTTATTACAATAATTCCACATACTTTTATAACACGGACTAGTTGTATTCCAAAATGAATATTATAAAGTATTATTTGCGATTATTAACATTAATCGCCGCCATATGGCCGCCAACTTCGCCAAACGTCATGTCATGTCAAAAAATGTTCACATCAAAAAACGTTGCACCCTAACAAGACTTTGCCCGGTAGAACATTCCTGTGAAGACAAATTAATTCTCCCCACCTTTGTTTCTATCTCGCTCACAGTTACCGTAAGAATATCTGTCAAAAACCAAAATCAACGAGAAGAAAGATGTAAAAACATTATTCAAGGTCATATTTTTTAGTCTTCAAAAGTATATGCAATAGCAACCTCCATTGTGTATAGGCATTGTATAGGTAATTTTCTTGGGACTCTTCTTATAAAACCAGTACATTCTCCTATGTTTGAGGTATTTATCTCCATATCTCTGGAGATACTAATCAGATCTCGATGAAATTAAAATGGGACCACCTCGAAAGCGTACCCTACCTATTAGAAAAGTAATCATTTGAATCCGTTCACAATTGACGGAGTAATCGCGTAACATAGACACAAAAAAAAACATATAGACGAATATTGAGAACCTCCTCCTTTTTTGTGAAGTCGGTTAAAAAAGGAGCACTACACAAATCAGACGCCAGCTAAAAATATAAAAAAAGCAATCCACTGCACTGGT
The DNA here is from genome assembly GCA_954871355.1 of Cabera pusaria. Taxonomy (NCBI): domain Eukaryota; kingdom Metazoa; phylum Arthropoda; class Insecta; order Lepidoptera; family Geometridae; genus Cabera; species Cabera pusaria. The sequence goes on from OX940893.1 coordinate 27,000,998, forward strand.
TATAAAATTGCAACCAATTTGTCGCCTTTTTTTAACAATCAATCTATAAAAAACTAAACTAGCTCTTCAACGGTTGTGTCCGACAAACGTTTATAACTGAAAAACTGAGTTGGAACGGAGCCATCGGCACATTGTGACGGTTTGTACAACTTGTCATGTTGAAATTTTAGCTGGCAACCGTTCTAGTTGATTGAAAACTTGTTTTTATTTGTTACTGGCTGTGCTCCGCGGTTGTACCCGCGTAGATATCGATCCCGTGGGAATATCGGGATAAAAATTACCTACTCTATGTGTTATTCCAAGGTCTAGGCTATCTCCATACTAAATTTCACCTCAATCGCTTGAGTAGTTTGAATGAATGAATGAATTATTTATTTTTTAGAACAAAACTTACGACTAATAACAATACATTTAGATTACATATCTAAATATTTTAGCGTGAAAAAGTAACAACATACTTACACACTTACAAACTTTTGCCTTTATAATATTAGTAGGATAGCTTTTAACCGACTTAAACAAGGAGGAGGTTTTTCAATTAGACCGTACATATATATGTATATATATATATATTGTTAGAAGATTTCCAACTACCCTCACGCTGCGACTGGGCTCGATAGTATAAAAGCGGACAGTGAGCGGGTATCATGACTCAATCTTCGTGTGGCCGTCGTAGTGTTCGGACGTCGTGGTTATGTTGTTAGCTTAGTCACATTATGTAATTGTTATTATGTTGAGGATCTGTGGCATTATATAGCTGTGGGTATTGTGATAGTGTTTATTTTTTAGCCTTTTTCACTTCTGGTCGCTAAGAATATATATATTATATGTGTGTTCGCGGATAACTTCGTCTCCATCATCAGACAAGCTCCATGGTACAATATTATTGTATTGTCACCGAGGATAATAAGTTCACCAAATTTGAGTCAAATCGGACATCGGGAAGTGGGTCTAATTTAGCTTTCAAGATTCCACCCGAACAAACATACCTACATATATACATTGCAAATTAAATAAAAGCTTTTAATTTAAAAAAAACTAAAATGTTACCACAAAAGTCTTTATAATAAAATTGAATAAAAAAAATTAAATAACTTTATTAAAATTAGCCTATACTGAAACTTGTTTTTGTATTCCGTAGAACTTCTTTCTACATTGTATGTAGACCATCTACACTGCAGAACATGATAGATCGTAGCAGTGGCGTAGTTTAACATCCATGCTGCGCCGTAGCGGTCGTGGATGCAAAGCGACCGGTCAAAGGAGCCATCCCTCGTCACCATTTATTACAAAACCGCGAACCACTTTCTACGAGGGTGAATGGGAACGGTTCTGCAACTATTTAATGTAATTTATATTAGACTAGAATGTTCTTTAATGAAAATGAACAAACTTGGCAAAACTGAATTTAAGCGTACTATATGTTCATTTTTAACTAACTACAAATACCCAGTATATACAGACCAACTGAAAACCTTCTATTTTTAAAAGTAGGTTTAAAAGAGAGGTCCTTTATTTTAACCGTGTTTGCGTGTAGGTATGTATATCCGCGATTTTGTTAAAATCTACTGATCCGATTTGGATGAATTTGCCGTTATTTAAATATATATATATTTGTTGGATTATTAGATTTTTTAACGATCTTTATATTCATATCTTCAACATCCTACTACTACTTAATTAAACCTTTATACAATTATTCAGTTATCAGAACTAGTTTTGGAGCCAATTTTAGCTGGAGCAACTCATCAAAATTATTTTAAATATGGAACTTGATTCAAAGCACAACATTCATACGTTACAGAATCAAATTGAGAATTAAAACACCTCCGTACGAAATTGTAACATTTTTTACTCTCAGTTAACCGCACATTTTTCGCGGTTCATAGAGTCAACATCCAAACAGAATAACAGAGCCAGTACACCTTTAATACCAGTAGGTAGTATGAATGAAACATGACCCTTACATTTAAGCGACTGTGTCCGTCAGAGTAACACGTCGACACGTCCCCGGTGACTCATCTCACGGACCATGCTGCCGGAGTCTGAGTCATTCGATTGTTTTGGACAATTGTTTTTTACACGTGTTAAAATACAATTACATCAATGAAACAAAAGATAACGAAGATTTGATGAACCTAATGATTGTACAACTTAAGCGCTGTTCAGACTACTCTATAATATATAGCTTAATAGCATATAGTTGATAGCGCAACAATATCGCTCACCATACATTAACTATGAACACATTCACACTTAGCTATAATATATATTATTAGGTTGCTATGAGCTATCAAATTGAGCGATATGCTGAGTTAAAATCGCGCACTTGCCAGATTGGAGAATTCTCCCCAAATTTGGGGGATTTTACATTTTTTAATGACGTGAAAACGCGAATAAAAAAACGCAAATAAAGCGAAACGTTTGATATATAGATAGATGGCAAGCTCTATGAAATGTCAACTGAGCTTGCCATATGTCATACTTGCGATGATATCGTGTAGTGTGAACGCCATGGCTATATAGTATAGCTTGATGACGTATCATGCTATACTAAATAGCGGCATATTATAGCGTAGTCTGAACGGCGCTTTATTATATCTATGTTAAGTTACCTTATGTCAGAACAAGATATAGTATATAACATTGTAGATTTAGCACGAGATATTTTTAATTTTATATAATTAGTTATATTTTTTTAGAATGCATTTTTTTTAATTCTTTTTCGGTAGGGCGAGATTGGACGCTCAGCGACAAAGTCCCAAATAAATAAAATAAAATTAACTTATATAATCAGCAAAAACAGATATTTGCTTAATTGATTAACGTTTGTAAATGATGATTAAGATATTACTTAATTAATTACAACTATAGATTTTCAAGAAATTCGTCCGCTATATTCAAATAAAATATACATACAATAACACCTAAATAAAGAACATGAAACCAAGATGGAAACGTGATTTGAAGTAAAAGATGACAACAACATAAAACATAGATCGCAACTTGTTAACAGCAGTCTCCAAATTGAATTTTAATCTACATTTAAAACAATGTACTACAACATTCAGTGCAACCCTCTGACAATCACTCTTCCCAACGCAACCTCGTACACACGACATGGCCTCAGAGTCCCCAGTGGGTAGTATCGCAAGCCACGCGCTTCGATGTCCGATTAATAGCTGTACCGACTGTGTAATGACTCAGGTTAGGACTTACAGACCAAATGAATGATTCGGTCGGAAATCGATAGAGGGCGCAACTCTTGAATTTACTCATTTTGGACTGATAATTAGTATTCCAGTTTTATTGCTTAAATTGTGTCTTTTATAAGACCAATTTTTTGTGCATTTTTTGTCATTAGGTAATTATTTTTAAGTTGTTTAAATAAAGTATGCCGTGTTAAAAAAAAATTGTTATTTACAACTTTACTTAATGTCGTGATAATATTGATTTGTATAAAACATATTAAGAAAAATCATGAACAAATAACACAGGTTCTTTTGGTGATTATGAACTAATACGTAAAAGCTAAGTATAAATATTTATTAGAATGATTAAATGGCGCTATTTAGTAATTCGTTCTTGCTGCAGGCGCTATTATTATGGACGATCTCAGTTCAATCATCCAATCAACTATCTTTTTCTATCTCATGTTATCAGTTCTACATTAATCAAGGTAATTTACCGTACTTTATAACCGGTAACGCCACAGACGTAACTCCTTATTCACCAAAGCTACCTGCCAGGTCGGTGCCAACTCATAACTCTGGGATATTGACAGGTTCTTGGCAAGCCTGCTTTTAATTACGTGCCACTTTTTCTGGTCACCGTGAAAGCCGCGCCGCCCGCCAAATGGTTTGGGATATACGGGGGGTAGTTTTGATACGAAGTGACGATGACGGGTTAAAGTTTTTTCAACGTAGAAAAACAAGCGCTGAATTATTATTTCATGAAACGATAACGATGCAATTATAGAATGTCACTTAATAAACTGGCCAAGTGCAAGTCGGACTCGCACTAGTAGGGTTCCGTACCACACTACAGTATTTTATAAGATCGAGCAAAAAATACCACTATCATTTTTCGCCAGCAAAAATAATAATTAATAAACATTTTATTTCTTATAACGCCATCTAACATATAACAAAGATGTTAGGGATCGACATTTCAATATAACGCCATCTATGGGACGTTTACCTAACTAAGCGTTCATAGATGGCGTGAAATTCCGAAAAAACAAGTTTCTTGTATGGGGACCCTCTATTATTTTTAACTTCAATCTGTTTTTAGTATTTGCTGTTATAGCGGCAACAGAAATACATCATCTGTGAAAATTTCAACTGTCTAACTATCACTGTTCATGAGATACAGCCTGGTGACAGACGGACAGACAGACAGACAGACAGACAGACAGACAGACAGACAGACAAACGGACAGCGGAGCCTTAGTAATAGGGTCCCGTTTTACCCTTTGGGTATGGAACCCTAAAAATGGTCAGACCTGAGATTTCAACATGGTATTGTTGTTACGTCTCATCGTTTTGGCTGGTCAATCTACACAGCAGAAAAAAACTGTATAGTCTAAACCAATGCCAATAAAATATTTGAACCAAAATAAACTCAGCAGAGCAATACTATTATTATTTATATTCGTTATATGTTCATCTTTAGATAGTATAAAACAAAGGCGCAGCCTCTGTCTGTACGTTTAACTATGCAACGGATTTTAATGCGGGTTTCATCAATAGATAGAGTGACTCAAGAGAAAGGTTTATAACTAGGATTCAACGCGGGCAAAGCTGCGAGGCACAGCTAGTATGTTACAAAGTTCTTTTATCTCAAACAATTATCATGCTCAAATTTTATTTCTAAGTATCTGAGTCCTATTGCCCCAAATCATTTTCTGGTGAACATATGCATGTTTCAAAGCGATCTAACAACATTATCTGCATGAAATATTTATTAATGATATACAACAAGAACGCAGCAACATCACCCGAATGCCCGCCCCTGTATATACACCCACCCTTTCTGGCAACATCCAAATCGCAGTCCGGATTGTTTTTACCTACCGTAGTTTACAACAATTGTTGCAACTGTTGCTGTCGACAATCTGTATCGGGCAATTGCTGTGTTGTGAAACATTTCTATCTATATTTCAATAGCGTTTAAATATATAATTTTATTTAATGCAAGCAGCTGAGCTGGTATGATTTTTCGTGAATTTCCAAATAGATAAGCTGATTTCCAAGTATATATTTGATTTTGATATAGGCTCATATTATAAGAATTGAGGTGTATCTTAAATCTTTACTAATCATCATCATCATAAGCCTATGCTGGTCTACTGCTGGACATAGGCCTCTCCATCTTCACGCCACAGAGCACGACCCTCGGCAACTCTCATCAAGTTCTTGCCAGCCACCGTGTGAAAATCATCTCTCCACGTACTCTGAGGGCGACCTACTCTACGCTTGCCGAAATGCGCTCTCCCCTCAAGAACTCGTTTAGTACCTAAGTCTTTACCTACCTATATAAAAAAAAATTAATAAATATTCTCTACAATAGCTCATAACCAGCTTACAAGACAAAGACTATAAAACTAATTGCCGACCGTCTAAATTGAAGTCGAACACAACGTATTCTGAAATCCTATCCTATTCTTACTACTTCCTACTAATACTTCCATTAAGTTAAGTTTGTGAAAAAAGGTGTTTTGTGTTTTTTTACACAAAAACGGCTGAACGGTTATTTTTATTTTTATATCATACTAGAAGTGCCCCGCGGCTTCGCCCGCGTTAAAAACTTATTTTATTTACTTAAAACTTTTCTTTTGTTAAAACGATTCTATCATTAAAGACATCAAATAAGAATTAGCCAAATCGGTTCACCCGTTTTCATCTTATCGCGTGACTAAGGCAATTCGGGATTTATATTTATAAATTCCGAAACACCCAAATTTTCTGACTTTATCTCATCTTATTTCACCATACAAACTTTGAATCCCCGTTCCGTATCCGGGAGGAATTTTTAGAAAATTCTTTCTGAGCGGATACCTACGTCATAATAGCTATCTGCATTCTAAATTACAGCGCAATCCGAAACAACATTGATTTTTTGACTTTGTTACCCCAGTATATCCTCAAAAAGTCTGAAACTCGTATTTACTTATTTATTTACAAAAGTACTTGTATAAAATGTCGAATAAAATGACTATCCAAACTTTGAACCCCCGCTTCATCCCCGTGGAGAGTGAATTTTGAAAAATTCTTTCTAAGCGGATACCTAAGTCAAAATATATCTATCTGCATGCCAAATTTCAAAAAAATATTGATTTCAGACTTTGTTACCCCATTTCACACTCTTAAGGGTGAAATTACAAAAAAATCTGACACACGTATTTACTTATTTTTTTACTGGAGCACTTGTAAGAATTTTCGAATAGAAAATACTATCTAATCTTGTTTCTCCATACAAACTTTGAACCCCCGTTTCTTTCCCTTAAGGGGTGACTTTTAGAAAATCCTTTCTCAGAGGGAACTGACGTCATAACTATCTGCATGCCAAATTTCAGCGCAATCCGTAACAATATTGATTTTCACACTTTGTTACCCCATTTCACCCTCTTAGGGGTGGAATTTCAAAAAAACCTGAAATACGTATTTACTTTTTTTCTGGAGCAGGTGTATGAAGTTTTGATTAGAAAATACTATCTAATCTTGTTTCTCCATACAAACTTTGAACCCCCGTTTCATCCCCTTCGGGGGTGAATTTTGGAAAATACTTTCTCAGAGGTAACTAATGTCGTAATAACTATCTGCATGCCAAATTTCAGCGCAATCCGTAACTATATTGATTTTCACACATTGTTACCTCATTTCACCCTCTAAGGGGTGGAATTTAAAAAAACCTGAAACACTTATTTACTTATTTTTTTACTGAAGCACTTGTGTGAAGTTTTGGATAGAAAAGACTATCTAAGCTTGTTTCTCCATACAAACTTTGAACCCCCATTTCATCCCCATAAAGGGTGAATTTTGAAAAATCCTTTCTTATTACACCTTTACGTACTAAAACAAATATACCCTCAAAATTTCAAGTCTCTACGACCAGCGGTTTAGGCTGTGCGTTGTCTGTCAGTCAGTCAGTCAGTATGTCAGGACAAAGATTCTTATAGTATTAGATAGGCTAGAGTTTGACCACTATGTCACCTGTTGGTAAGTCATGATGCGGTCTAAGATGGTAGCACGTGCTAGGCCTAGAATGGGAACTGGCTTGAATAAAATTTGGCACACAGGATACTTTTTAGCCGCAAAGCGTAGTACTGTTAGTAAGTTTTCCCAATACAAGCAAAAGATATTCACAAAAAAAATTCTGTGTGTAGTCAATTACAAAATAAATTACCTGTCCTAATTTGCCAAATTATCATCCGTATTGCCAAGAAATGGAATTCCTTGCCGATGTCTGTTTCCCAGTAACCACAACCCGGGGGTCTTAAAATCGCGAGTGATCAAGTATCTTTGTGCGTGCTACATCGTCGATTGCATCATCATTTAACATCAGGCGAGATAATGGTCAAACGCTTACCTATCTAGTATAAAAACTTCCTAAGTCTTATCATCAAAGAAATATGAATGAAAAGGTAGTTATTTATATTTATGTACTTATCATCAACCCCTCATTCCCTTACAATATAGTGACCAGAATATCACCTATCACCTGGGGCCTTATTCAGTATGACCATTTTAAAGTTTTACCGTGCCGTGTTACGTTATCTCCGCGTTATGGTATTCTCTTTGCCAATTAAAACGCGGTCGGGTAAGGTTATGAGCGCGTTTTGAGCTGTCAAAATATCGTGACATATGAGGACGTGTAACACGCGCGTTTTGTATAATTTACCTATCGTGTGGCATACAGAATACAATTTTTCAATAACATAACGTGGCGCCTTAAGGAACGCGTTATCTCATTGGTCATACTGAATAAGGCCCCTGAGCTACATTGTAACCCGTCCCAAGATCGCAGGTCGCACGCAGTGAGCTCGGTCCTTAAGGCCCCACCTCATGTTTATCGCTGTGCTTTGTCCAAGCTTGATACCAGTTTTATAGCGTGCTTCAGCGGTTTAAATTTTGTATTCGTGGTTTTGAGACACACTGCTTTTGAAACCACCCAACATTTAAATATGTTATACTAGCTGTGTTCCGCGGCTTCGCCCGCGTTAAAAAGTATCCTATAGTATAGTCCATAGTGCTGGCTATCCTTGTACAAAATTTCAACTAAATCAGTCCAGATGATTTACCATGAAGAAGTCTCAAGGAACAAATAAACAAACTTGATATTACTGTTATTCCAAATGACCAATTTTCATATATTTTTAACCCCCGATACAGAAAAAATACAGAAAGAAAGGGTGTTATAAGTTTGACATGTGTTTAAGTACGTAGTATTATTATCTTTTCTATGGTATAAGTGAATGTGTGTGTCTGTCTGTGGCGTTGTAGCGCCCAAACAAATAAACCGATTCTTATTTAGTTTTAATTTATTTGATAGTTGACTCGAGAGTATTTTTAGCTTTCCATGATGGCGGTGAAAATGGTTGACTACTTAAAAATACAAAGCTCCCGATACCACCAATCCGTGAGTAGACAACTCCCTTTATCGCTCCGCAAGCTCCGAGATACACCTACAATGTTGTATTATCCAGATCCATATTAACGGAACATTTAACTGAGCTTTAGGGCTTACATGCAGTAACTTACTGCGAAATACATCACGGCCAGATATAAAATACAATGTTACTTAACGACAGTTGGAAATTATTTTAGAACGGGTTAAAAACTGTTTTAAGTTTTGCTTGTGTGGGCGGAGATTAAGGACGATGTTTTGGGAGTTGGGATTTTACTGACAACATTATTATAGACTAAAGTTCTGGGATTATAAGTTAATAAAATTTAAATTATCATTTAAATCGGTTATCTATGTGGGGAGAAATCGCGTATCAAACACAAAATTAAACCAGCCAAGTCGAGTCGGACTCGCCCACCGAGGCTTCCGTACCAACGTTGGTTAGTACCAATTAAGGGGGGAGCCTGCTTTAGAAGCTTCAAAAAATCGATTTTTTCGAGGATTTTTTTGGGAAGGAAAGAAATATTCGATTGAAACGAAACTTTCAGGTTTTATTGTTATGTATTTCAACAGTCTTCTCAATTTTTTTCATTAAAATATATGTCATATTATGCCTGGTACAAGCATTTCGCCGAGTGTGCATGTGTCGTGCGGCGGGAAAGATACAGGTCGCAATTTCCATCTGAAACAAAAAACCCAAAATTTGTTTTTATTGTCAATAGTATAGCTTCTAGTTAAACCAAGAAAATTCAACAAAAAGTGAGAATTTCAAAACTTTTTCGCTAATTAAAAAAAAAAAATTTTTTTTGGGAAAAATAAATTCACTTTAGATTGTATAAAAAGTGGGTTAATCATAACTTTTTTAAGGTTTTTTAGGTTCAACTAGAAGAGAATTTAATCCCGAATACAATCAATTTTGTCTCGTTTCGATAGGACGTTTAGTTTTTTTCCTATCTTTCCCGCCGCACGACACAATGCACTACTCGAGGCGCCTCGGCGAAATGCTTGTATTAGGCATAATATGACATATATTTTAATGAAAAAATTTGAGAAGACTGTTGAAATACATATTAATAAAACCTGAAAGTTTCGTTTCAATCGAATATTTCTTTCCTTCCCAAAAAAATCCTCGAAAAAAATCGATTTTTGAAGCTTCTAAAGCAGGCTCCCCCCTTAAGCTAGACCTCTAAATTGTATGAGCGCTCATATAACTCAGAGGCCAATCTTAATTGGCTCTACTATGTATATATAGGGACGCCCTTGAATTTTGAAAGGAAAAATTCCGAAAAATAAAAGAGGTTGAAATGTACTTACAAGTTTTCGCGAAAATCTAAATTTGCCCATATCTTTTTATTGTGTTGATTCAGGACCTTGATTTTTGTACACCTAATAGGGACTAAAGACGTCAGTATCTCGTATAAATTTCAACTTGCTAGGTCCACCCGTTCCTGAGAAAATCAGTGGTAACACACGGACAGACAGACAGACAGACAGACAGATGGACAGACAGAGAGACAGACAGACGGACAAGAAAGTGATCTTATAAGGGTTCCATTTTTTACCTTTTGAGGTACGAAACCCTAAAAAACACCGAGACGAACTGATTACTTTTTCAAATGTAGGTTAAAAATATTTACATCTTCATTTAGGAAAATATATGACGTTTTCAAAGCTTCACAAAGTAGGTAATCTTCCCGTTTAGCTCTCAAAGCAAACACCAACTCCATCTAGCGAGAGCTTCAAGCATCGCGCGCTTTGTGTAATATTTCAATTTACGTGTAAATATGCTTTTCAAAATATGCTAAGCTTCACATATATTCAAAACACATTTTTAAATCCATGACATGGAAAGAATATAAGATGCTTTTGATAAAATCTTTTGTTTGTTTGTAAATTATGCTTTGTCAAATTTATTTTTTCTGAGAGATTCTAGAGAGAGAGTTAGTAGTTATGAGGTAGTGTTTCTACACTATCACAATTATCATCCTTAATTTGTCAAAGCATAAATTACAAACAATCAAAAGATTTTATCTTAAATTAAGACCTCATTTTCATTTCATATAGGCTAGCGTGTGACTACTATCTTACCTGTTGGTAAGTAATGATGCGGTCGAGGATGGTACGCTAGGCCTTGAATGGGAACTGGCTCTCAAGGATAGCTGCTTCCTTACATTAGATGTTTTACTTGGCGACAGATTTTCATACTTGAGGGTGGTAGCTGGCCAGGACAATTGACTGTATACTACTGCCATGCGGGGTTTCCATACCATTCGTCTTTATATTTTGTATTTCTTTTATATTTAAAACACGAAATCAGAATGCATGTTTTTTTCTATTCGAAACTTTCTTACCTATGTGCTTTGTATCTGAGCCTTTATTTACGCATTCAAATTCTATACAACGTTAGATCCCAGATTGTGGTCTAGACTCAGGTACAGCGAGTAAACTCTAAGTTACAAGGGAGAAAAATGCAAAGAGCCGTCGCGTCTCGTGGCAAACGGTCCCTAAATATGTTAAGGGCGCTCAGACCCGTTGCCACAAGCATCAGCTTTGCACTCTCTAGTATGTACGCTGTAGCTACGGAGTATATCATAAATATACATATATCTACGTAGTTCGTAACGCTCTATTTTTTACTTTAGGCTAGGTGACATGAAAATATTTATTTCCCGACTGCGCTAGAAGAAGGGTTATGTTTTCTTTTGTGTGTGTATGTATATTTCTATGGTACCCTCTGTAGCATAAACGGCTTGATGGATTTTAACTTGCGAGCTATCACAAGATTCGTCTGAATTGTGATACTGACATGGAATGTTATCAAAATTAAAATTGCCAAATTTTGACACCATATTTTACATGTGGCTTAAAAAAGTAGTCTTCAATTGTTTTTTTCATCAAAACCTATATCGAGTTTTCTATCAAAATAAAGAGTATTATAAAAAGGCTTGCAAAAATATATAAAATTTATATGTTTCGACGAAATTTTTTTCCACGCAGTCGGGATTTTGTATTTAGGGTTCCCTACCTACCATACGAGTATGAGTAGGAACAAAGTGATCACGGTCGGAGTGGTAAAATTAAGGGCATAGTCCTGATGACAAACTTTGATCCGTCTCCAACAACGAACCTTCCGTTAATCGCCACAGCCATAAACTCAAATTCTAACGACAATTTGTTCCAGCTACAATGACGTATTGAGAAAAATTCTTTCTCCAACACGTGAGCCGTCGCCTGTCCTCGTATTATACGAAACAAAGAGTTATAGCGCCTCGAGAAAGAGCTCCCATTGCATGCACCTTCTTGATAAACAATAAAATACCCTAAATACATAATATAAGGTGTATTTTCATTTCAAAGGTGATGTCGTGAGGATATGGTAAATTCTCCAAATAATTTGGTTTGCGATGCCAGAGAACACCTTTATCTTGCACTTGTCTGCTCGGTTCGAATTATTTGGTGCGGATTTTGTTTATTCTACGCGGAACCATATAATAAGGTGCTAAGGAACTGGGAGGTGATGTCACTTTTATTTTAGTAAAGTATTTGTCAGAATGGTAAGCTTGGGTGTAGTATGTAATTTACGATCGTACAAAACGAAAGTTAGTATAAAAAAACTGGTCAAGTGCGAATCAGACTTTTGTCTCGCACACGAAAGGTTCCGAGCCGTGTCAACACTAAACATGCTTATTAACTACAACGCCATCTAACGAATATCAAACGAACTTCTAACACCAACTAAGTGAACGTTAACACAAAGGTATGTAATTAATATTATTTATTAATTAGTCAAATAATCGTTCATAGATGACGCTATAGTAAAAACACGTTTTTTGTATGGGGACCCCCTTTAATTTTTATCTTAGTTCTGTTTTTAGTATGTGTTGTTATAGCGGCAACAGAAATATATTATCTGTGAAAATTTCAACCGTCTAACTATCACGGTTCATGAGATACAGCCTGGTGACAGACGGACAGACAGACAGACAGATAGACGGACAGCGGATTCTCAGTAATAGGGTTCCGTTGGTACCCTTTGGGTTCGGAACCCTAACAAAGTGGCTCCCGCTGTATGTACGCTTAGATCTTTTAAACTACGCAATGGATACTAATGCAGATTTGATCAAAAGATAGAGTGATTCAAGAGGAAGCCAGTTAATTATAAAATTTAAGACAAGTATTATAAACTCTATAAAGTCCTATTCATAGTATCCTTTTATAATGGCACACGTCCAGTTTCCAAATTCCCAACAGATCCGCCCAGGCCATTACCAGTTGACCAACGAAAGAAATCAAAGTGAAATTCCTATTCACAATATCAGTCACTTCCCTTCGGTGATGTATCGCAGTTCTCGGTGCTCTCTCTTCAACGAGCAACTCATTAGATTTTCTCCGCCATTTCACTTTAGCGCAAAACGCCAAAAACTCCACAAAAAGGAACTGCAGCGCACAAAGCACTCTTACAAACCGCGGCGCCACAATCAGTCAAACTGGCCTCGAAGTGGCCAGCCGTCAAGCATTCATTTATCATTCCCGTATACCGATGACATTACATTCATTCTCCTATTGTTCGACTCCTGGCACGGCCACGGAATACGAACCGTGGAGGGCATTATGCGACGCGCGACAGGTAACGAATTTTCACATTATACTTCGCTGCTTCACAATAAACCACGGATTTTGACTAAGTGTTCTATTTCGTGCCAGGATTTTATTCAAGTTTTTTGCGAACAGATAACGTGTGTACTCCTTCTTGAGTAATGCTGTGATTTTCATACAACATGAAGCTAAACATGAAGGAAATAAATAACGGTGCCACTGCATTTTGCATGCATATTCATAATCACAAAATACTCACGTAGGTACCTCAAGTACGTTTAATAACACGTACACGAATTTTAAACTTGTGGTAAGATTTCTACTAGACTAGTCCGCATGGAGCAATGACACCGCTTTGTCTATCATTTATCCATAAAATAGAAACGGATTTTTATAAGATCTCCTGTAATTTTACTGGAAATTTTAAGGCAAACTGTCCATTGAAATTATAGGATATCTTATCAAAGTCCAATATGATGCACAACGCGGTGGCTATATCCAGAGTTTTGCATGCCACAATAATAAGCAGACTGAAGTCGGCAAAAAAAAAATTGTGTTGCACCCCGGGAGTGCCGGCAGAAGTGAAAACTTGAACATTAACGTTGTGCATTTGGTCTACTTTCCCGCCGTCTTACGAATTTTTGATCTGGTCAAGTGTCCTGACGCAAAGTCCTGACGCGAGTTTAACACTTTTTACCCATCCCAAAAAGTTCACAACGCCGCTAAAGAAATATTATTATTAAAAACGGTTGTACACTCACGGGTTTTTTTATCGGAATTGCTTGCGGAATTGAATAATATTATGTGTGATCCTTCCTCATTTAATAATCAAGCCGATAAAGAAGTTTTTACTTAAAAAAAAATACATACAGACGAACTAAAAACCTCCTTTTTGAAGTCAGCAGAAATAAAATTTAATGACACCAACAGCGTAAAGGTCTACTGCCACTTTTACTTTTTAACCGACTTCACAAAAAAGGAGGAGGTTCTCAATTCGTCTGTATGTTTTTTTTTTTTTTTTTTTTGTGTGTATGTTACGCGATTTCTCCATCAATTGTGAACGGATTCAAATGATTCTTTTTTTAATTGGTAGGATACGTTTCCGAGGTGGTCCCATTTTAATTTTATCGAGATCTGATTAGTATCACCAGAGATATGGAGATAAATACCCCAAACATAGGAGATTGTACTAGTTTTAGTAGAAGAGTCCCAAGAAGATTATACACAATGGAGGTTGCTATTGCATATAAGATATTCTTACGGTAACTGTGAGCGAGATAGAAATAAAGGTGGGGAATTTTTTTTTGTAATATCTTATAGGCAATCGTTTGACCACTATCTCACCTGTTGCTAAGTGATGATGCGGTCGAAGATAGAGAAGTGGACTAGAATGGGAACTGGCTCTCAAGGATAGCTGCCGGAACACATTAGATGTTTGGCGACAGATTTTCTGACTTGAGGGTGGTAGCTGGCCAGGCGGACACTAGATATGTTCTACCACCATGCGGGGGTTATTGGTTTCTTAACGATGTTTTCCTTCACCGGAGGGCCACTGTGAGAAGCGCACATATATTTTTCGATAGAAAAATTCATTGGTGCACGGCGGTTTGAACTCGGTACCACGGCATCAAAGCCGACTGTTCTCCCAATTATGCCACCGGGCCCTCAATAAATAATTATATATTAATAATTATAATAAATAATTATGTATAAATATAAATAATTTGTCTTCACAGGAATGTTCTACCGGGCAAAGTCTTGTTAGAGTGCAAACTTTTTTAAACATACCTAATATTTTTTGACATGACATGACATTTGGCGAAGATGGCGGCCATTTCAGTCCCGCGACACTGCATACATAATTAAATAACTCAGAATCATGAACGTACTTTGTACCAATCAACACAGCAAAAAAAATTATACGCATAAAACCACATATTATATAATAGTTACTACGTAAATAATACTTTCCGTTGTTAGGTTGGCTACACAGTGCTTACATAATTCGGGTATCCACAATATAGGGAAGTGCCTCTTATAACGTAGTAGAGTGATTCAGTACCCTGTTGGCCATATGGCGGCAATTAATGTTAATAATCGCAAATAATACTTTTTTATATTCATTTTGGAATACAACTAGTCCGTGTTATAAAAGTATTTGGAATTATTGTAATAAAATAGACAATTAATTATCGTGTGTCAGATGCTTTTATTGCACAGGGCCATTTTGGACATTGTCCTATGAGACCTTGATGACATCATTATTACTAGTGAATATTTTCACTTTAGCGCGGCATTTAAAGTCAATTTTTTTAGGGTTCCGAACCCAAAGGCTACCCAATGAACACTTTCTGAGACTTTGTTGTCTGTTCGTCCGTCCGTCCGTCCGTCCGTCCGTGTGTCTATATGTGCGCACTTTACAGATCTGTATCTTCTTAACCGTTATAGGTACACACTTGAAATTTTCAAAAAGTATATATCCGTCAGTGTATAACGGCCCAGACACGAAATTTAATAGATGCATGTAATTTCATTAAAACTTTTTTTGCACTAAAAAGGGTAAAATAAGTTATTTTTCAAAAAAAATAAAACCGACTTCATAACCACAAAAAGGCACTCAAAAGCGAAAAATAATTTACTTAAAATTATTATAAGCGTTACCCACGTCTCTATTTGAAGTCGGTGCCAGCCAAGTCTATTGGATATTAGATAGATGCTATGTATGTAGTAGTAGTAAGTAGGTACATGTAGGTTAGTAAGTAGGTAGATACATGTACTCGTAGGTATTATCTATCTACTACCTATTAGACTTGGCTGGCACCGACTTCAAATAGAGACGTGGGTAACGCTTATAATAATTTTAAGTAAATTATTTTTCGCTTTTGAGTGCCTTTTTGTGGTTATGAAGTCGGTTTTATTTTTTTTGAAAAATAACTTATCATTGAAGTGAAATGTAACTCACTCACTGTTCTTAGCTAAATTCAGTTTCAAATACGCCTACAGAAATCTTTACTTGACATGCAATATCATAAAAGCTTACTAAACGTATAGAGCTGAACTCGCAAGTTTCCCAGCATTGTCTAGGATCGGAAAATGCACTTTTATGCATATGCTGAGTACACGCCGCCCCTGGGCGTACTGAGGATGCGCTACAATTGTCTCATCGTTTTGATATTACGTTGCAATCTGTGTCTCTGAGGAGAGTTCTATTCTTTTGATAGTGTTTAGGTTATCGTGTCTAGGAAAGAGAACAATACTCGTGAGGTTATTTCAAGCTGTTATAGTACTTATGCACACCTAATGGGGCGTCACATTAAAGTGTGCGAATTTATGGAGGTATTCAATTCGATCTCAATGTTTTTTTTTGTGTATTTATTACGCCATTACTCCGCCAAATTATTGTGAACCGATTCGAATCATTTTTTTTCAACAGACTTCCCAAACAGAAGGAGGTTCTCAATTCGTCTGTATGCTTGTTTTTTGTATGTATGTTACGCGAATACTCCGTCAATTGTGAACCGATTTGAATGATTATTTTTTTAATCGGTAGGATACGTTTTTAATGTGATTTCATTGTAATTTCATCGAGTTCTGATAAGTATCTCCAGAGATATGACGATAAACGTCTCAAACTTGCGAGTTGCTTCAAAAGGAGAGTTAACAGATGTCTCTTTCAAAAGAGCAGGCAACGCATCACTATCGGCCCTGGTATTTGCAAGTGTTAATAGGCGTATAATAAACTAAGATGGCATGCTTGTCAGCTGCGCCATATGTATAAAAGAAAAAATATATGAAATATAATATGAAACTTGATAACCAACTTCACAAAAAAAGAGGAGGTTCTCATTTCGTCGGAACTTTTTTTTTTATGTATGTTCACTGACTACTCGAAGATGCCTGAACCGATTTAGAAAAATCTTTTTTTGTTTTAAAGTACCTTTACCAGTACCCGTCCCAGGTGGTCCCATTTAAATTTTAACTAAATCTGGAGAGCCGTTTTTAATATATCAACATTTGTATTACGACGCATTTACTTATCTCGACGACTTACTACTTGGCTGGCACTTTACTTACTGGCACAGATTAGTTGCCAAGTCTACTGGCTACTTTGACTAGCGCGATGTTTGAAGTCGGTTCTTTTAGTTTTTTAAGCGATCTTAAATTATTTTACAAAGAAACTCTTCAGTTTCACAGTAGATCCCAAAGTAAGCAAATATCAAGGGAATGATACGAGGTGGTCCGGTAACTTGCCGTATTTGATTTTTGTCTTCAATGCATTTTGAGCCATTGTTTGTTTCGGGAATAGGGAATATCTTTTGGGAATCAATACTTATTTGGAACGTAACCTTATCTTTTTGAAAACTGTGTGCGTTCGCCCAGCAAAAAGTATCGGCTTTTCAAGAATTGAATGATGCAGATAATTAGTGCCTTATATCGTGTAAATGTGCCCGAAATTCTAAATTTGTGCCTCCAACGGCTTCGGAGTTATTTAAGAAAAACGGATTCTGCTGCACGAATGTTCGCCCAGCAAAACTTTTTTTAAAAGATGGGTCTAGCTGTATATTGCAAAAAGGTAGCTTAAATACGAGTATAAATGTGCCGTGAAAGCCAAATTTGTGCCTCTTAAGATTCCAGAGATATTTTTTGTTAGTTTTTTGCTGGGCGAACGTTTGGGCGATTGCTATATATCAGAAACGGCTGAATGCACAGTTATGATTTTTTGTATAAAAATAAAGTAAATGTGTGCATATTTGTGCCCGAATTTTCAATAACATGACTAGCATGGTTCAGGAGCTATTATTTTATTTCCTAGAAAATGGAAAAATGTTCTGGCTCTCGAACGAACAAGACCAAGGACTTCGCGTTAGTGCCGACTGGTACCCGTTATATATTCCCACAATCCTGTAAAGTTTCGCCGGCCTACTACATATCATTGACGAGTTCTTAACGATTTTGTCTTTTTTTGAGGTTATTTTGAGTGAAATTACTTAGAATCCGAAAACACTAGTTTGCTGTGAGCTGGCTTATTACACGCTTCTACAAATAATTAGAGCGCTATTTTAAGAATACGTAGGCACTAATTATCTGCATCATTCAATTCTTGAAAAGCCGATACATTTTGCTGGGCGAACGCACACTTGAAAACTCAATACTCGAATATGATATAGATTCAGATCTGAGTTCAGTCAGATCTGAATCTATATCATATTCGAATCGTATTCAAGATTTTTTTATGTCCTTATTGGCTAGCGTTTAACCACTATCTCGCCAGTGGTAAGCCATGGTGTGATCGTTGTTGGTGAACACGCCAGGTCTAGAATATTTTGACTCTCAAGGGCTGTGTGCTGCCGGAACACCGTAAGGTTATGGCGGCAGATTTTTCTTCTTGATGGTGGTAAGCTAATTTTTGGTAACATGTCAGGTGGAACATCGATTTAATATGCTCATACCTTCTGTAGACGAACACCCGTGCTAAGATTTGAACAAGCGATCTCTTGATTAGAAATTAAACCATCTATCCTATACGCCAACGAGTCTCTCAATATCAATGTTAAGTCAAGCGTTTGATTACAACATCAATTTTATTTGATAAGTATTAGGTGGCAATGTCGTCTATGTAGCACGCTTGAATCAAATCAAATCAAAGCATTCATTCAGTATGTAGGCAGTATTATAAAAAACGCACATATATACGAAAAAATCATAAAATAAATCATAATCAATTATCAAGTAAACATAGCAAAAGCAGATTTAACGCTTTGAATTTAAAAAAAAATTTCGAACCATTCAGCTGTCATCCAATCGTTGTCGTCAGGCTATTAAACAAATATTAAAGTAGAGTTGCCAGCCATACACGTACCTGTGTGTTTTAATACTTCAGACAATTTTTATATTAAAAAAAGTGAAATAGTGAATTGGCTAAATAATAATCTGAACTGGCGATCGAGAGGTCGTGAGTTCGATCCCCACCCCACCCATTGCACTATTGACGTGAACCCACTCCAGACACAAGCATATTTAGCTTAGTTGGAGGGGTTAACAAGAATACTAGTAATGTGCAACTCACATTGAGAGTAATCTTTTTACAATAATATTACACTTTTATTATTAATAATTAAAAATATAATAATTTAATCAGCTATTCACTGCCATAGACCCTCATATAAACCTATGACAGCATTTTAAATAGCGTCACAAACAAGTACAATAATTATATAAACCAAACACTACAATATCATAAAACTGCGCCAATTCTCTTAACTTCCCTATGAAATATGAACTTCAGACGCCTCGCAAAACGAAACAAGATATCAAAAAACCTCTCTCCTATTTCTAGACGCTCCTCTGTATAATTTATAAGCCTAACACAAGTTTAATTTTAATTAGGGGAAACTTGAGTCGCTAGACGAAGCACTACAGAATATGCAGTGTGTATATTCTTGTTTATTTTAAAATTATTACATGGTCCGAGGGAAGAAAAAGGGCGATTTGTTTAGTTTATATCCAATATTTTCCATCTGCAGGGTTATACTCAATCATTCGAAAGCAAATTCGGATTAGAAAACTGTCTCTACTCGGATCTTTGCCATTTACAACAAGTACTCTGTAAGGCTATTCTGTAAGCTATCTCGGAAGCGGAATCCGCGGTGAGATTCGAATTTCGTATTACGAAATTCAATCGTGACACGATCGTAATACGATTGAATTTCGTAACACTAAATTCAAATCTCACCGCGGATTCCGCTGCCGAGATAACTTACACAATAGCCCTACTGGTCGGTTACTTTTGACATTACAATTCGAAAAAATCTGTGATTCTAATTGGAAAGGTGTCCGCGAAAATTCGCTCACGGGTTTATCAATATTCCGAATCCGAAAATGTTTTCGAACGATTGAGAATCAGGGGGCTGATTCCATTGTGATGAATTTGCAAAGCAGTTCAATAAAAAACGTAATATAACCTGTTATTATAAGAAAAGAGGTCATGGTAAACCTGGTGTTCTTATACTAAGGTTCACTGGTAAGTAGATACCTGTGCAATGTTCAAAATTGTTACTCCACTACGGGAAAGAAAGGAGTATTGTTGGCTAGGCTGTGTAGATATGATGTTTGAATACTTCTAAACTAACTACCATAGGCAGTTTTTTTTAACCGACTTCACAAAAAATGAGGAGGTTCTCAATTCGTCGGAACCTTTTTTTTATGTATGTTTACCGATTACTCGAAGATGCTTGAACCGATTTGGAATTTTTTTTTGTTTCAAAGGGTACAAATCGACCTAGCCGTTTTAAATATATCAACATTTGTATTACGACGCATTCACTTTTCTCGACGACTCACTACTAACTACTGACACAGATTATGTAATAGTTGCTGACGTCTACTGGCTACTTTAACTAGCGCGACGTTTGAAGTCGGTTCTTTGAGTTTTTAAACGATCTTAAATTATTCGTTTAGCGTTTTTACGGTAGTGTTTACCCGGTATAATCGGATACACACCGGTCGAACGAACGACAGCTAGAGCCAAATGGATGGCGATGGAGTTACACGTCTATATAGATACTTAGATGCGTGTTCATCCTTCCGCGATTCGTTTGCTCTCGTTCGTTTGAGATTAAACTTCTCGCCTGTAAGTGAGAAATGTTCAATTCATTATTTCCATAAACAAAAAATATTGTATTGGAAACTACATACTTACATAATAATATTAACAATAACTAAAAATATTACTTACAATTCATGTCAAAATTTGATTCTTAATACAATATCTGCAATAATGTAAATACAATATTATGTTTCTTTGAAGTGTTACACACTTAATATTTTTGTAAATTGTTAAACACAATCCAAAATTACATCGTACCAACGGGACTTGAACCCGCAACCTCCGGAATAACATGTTCCGGTGCTTTGCCAATTAAGCCATGGTGCGAAGTAACGTTACGACGAAATTAGTGGATTGCATTTGTTAACCCAATTATGCATTGGTGGCGCCATCTATGACTACTTATTACGTAAGTTGCAATCCACTAATTTCGTCGTAACGTTACTTCGCACCATGGCTTAATTGGCAAAGCACCGGAACATGTTATTCCGGAGGTTGCGGGTTCAAGTCCCGTTGGTACGATGAAATTTGGGATTGTGTTTAACACTTTGTAAATACAATGTTTGAAAATAATATGTTTTTTCCTGTAAATAAAAAGCTTATAGTAACAAATATTGACCTAAGTACCTACCTAAGAATTTAATCCGCCAATTTGTTGTCCCATCAGCTTCCTTGTCATAAACTTTAACAGATTAACAAATGATAAAAGAATGAACAAAATGAACTAAATGGCGAGGAGGCATCTCTGTCACCTCGTTCGTTTAAATGACTGTCAAACTTCTTGATAAGGCCGCAGTTCAGCTAGGCTATTCTGTAAGCTATCTCGACAACGGAATCCGCGGTGAGATTTGAATGTTGTACTACGAAATTCAACCGTATTGCGAACGTGATACGATTGAATTTCAAAGTACGAAATTCGAATCTCACCGCGGATTCCGTTGTCGAGATAGCTTACAGAATAGCCTAGCAGCTAGGCTATTCTGTAAGCTGATCTGATCGTGAAGGTAAGATCAGAACTGCAACGACGAAGCGTGCTGGAAAGACAAATAATAACGACAAAAGATTGGAAACTCAATAGTCTTTGGACACGTTTCATCTCTACACGAGATATCTTCGGGATATATTGACTCGTAGAGCGCTGTTCCAGCAATTAGACTCATATCCATTTTCAAACGACTTGCAAAAAGTAAGAGGTTCTCAATTAGTCTGTATATTGTTTTTATTACTTCTTTCACTAATCATAATCAGCCGGTGTCAGTCCACTGCTGGGCGTAGGCTTCGGCTCTTCTTTTCCAGCCCACCGCTTTACATATGTCGTCGCTCCACTTGGTCACAGGACGTCCTACGCTACGTTTGCCGATTCGCGGTCTCCACTCTAGGACAAGTACCAGAGTTCTACAGTCCTGGTGTTGTCTTTTCACTAATGAAAGGCTACATTATCAGCGAGTAACATAAGCTGTATTTTATCCACGTATTTACACGCTAACTACGCGGGTGAAACTGCGAGGCGCGGTAGTACGTTATAATTTAGAATGGGCATCATTATAAAAACATAACTTGCACCACAGTCTAAGTGAGGACAGCGACCAAAGTAAGTGTGAAGTTTCACGGCAGAAATTAAACATTCCACCAAACATGAGCTGTCTCTTCTTTAATATTCACAAACGTGAACCGCCTACAAGTATTGTAATGTCTGTGTGGTTAGGAAATAAGTGGTTTGTCAGCTAGGTATTTAGATATAGACTTACGGCTGGTTTTTAACCGACATCACAAAGAAGGAGGAGGTTCTCAATTTACCTGCCTTTTCCTGGTAAGTATCACCAGACTTACTACTTAAACTGACTGATGCGGTATTTAAAGTCAGTGTTTTTGTTTTCAACCGATTTCCAAAAAGAAGGAGGTTCTCAATTCTTCTGTATGTTTTTTTTAATGTATGTTACGCGATTACTCCGTCAATTGTGGACCGATTCGAATTATTCATTTTATAATCGGTTGGGTACGTTTCCGAGGTTGTTTCATTGTAATTTCATCGAGATCTGATAAGTATCTCCAGAGATATGACGATAAACGTCTTTAACTTGCTACTGAAATTGACTCACGAGGCATGGAAGTCGGTTGTTTTGGTTTTTAAACTTAATTATTCGGACGACTGAAGACTGAAGACTTAATTTGGGAGAAAGTCAGTCGGCCTGCACATGATGACAGAATAAATAATAGTACAAGGATCTACACTATTTCACTAGTTACTAACTGTCTTCAACTTTTGGACACACATGATTCCATCTTAGATTTATGATTATATCTCAACGATGGAAGTTAAGACTTTAAAGTTTACTTCACTGCAACCATAAATGTGTAGGTAGCTCTACCCATATATCGTTTTGAGTTAAGTGATATATACTCGTACCTATTATATACTTACTAACTAGGCTGGCGCGATTCCCCGAAGTGGATGTTGACCTCCGATAATATAAGATCGTTTAAAAAACTAAAAAGAACCGACTTCAATGCCGCGCTATTAATTTTGAGTACCAATTTTGAGGTGTTTATCTCCATATCTCTGGAGATACTTATCAGACCTCAATAAAATTACCATGGTATCACACTTGGGATATCTCCTTTCCAACAAAAAAAGAATAATCAAAATCGGTTCATAAACGACGAAGTTATCTGCGAACAAACATAAAAAAACAAAAAAAAAACACTTACGGTCGAATTGAGAAACCTCCTCCTTTATTTGAAGGCGGTTAATAAGACGCCATTGCTGTCTCGATTGCACGGCCTTTCTCCAGTCGGATACTCCGAGTTGGGTTGTCCTTTTGGACCTCGTCTAACCAACGGTATCTGGAGCGTCCGACGATCCGACGCCGACCTTTTGCATGTCCTGTCCTAGGTAATGTCTGTCATTGTGTCATGTCCGATCTCCTATCGAAGCCTGTGTTAATTTCGCTCACAATGCTGGGTTCAGCATAAAGTCTTTCCAGCTCTCTATTGGTTCATAGCTCCAGCTGCCGTTATATATATGGGTATAAGTAGTTAAGCTTTTTACAAGCTTTTATTTAACTTGCAATGTATGTATGTATGTATGTCACTGTGTATGTTCGGGTGGAATCTTGGAAGCTAAATTAGACCCACTTCCCGATGTCTGATTGGACTCAATTTTGGTGTACTTATGTATCTTCGGTGACAATACAATGATATTATGGTACCATGGAGCCGGTCTGAAGATGGAGCCGGAAGGTGGCCACGGCATCTCTGTGATAAAACAATAACCCCACCGAGTTTGGGCTCGATTGATATGTCTTTAAGAGAACTTTACGCCTAGATGACATCCAGGGTCAGATGATGAAGCTTGAACGTGGCCACGGCATCTCTGTTATACATCAACATAACCCTACCGAGTTTGGGCTCGATTGATTCGTCTTAAAGATAATTTTTCACCTAGATGATATCCAGGGTCTGATGATGAAGCTGTAAGGTGGCCATGGCATTTCTGTTATAATGCAACATAGCCCCAACGACTCTATTGATTTTCCTTGAAGAGCGCTTTACCCATAATCACATCAAATATCCGTGGAATATTTTAAAACATCATGCCTTCTCTTAAATACTTAAGTAGTAGGTAGGTAGTCGATATCTATACTTAGGTACCTACTAAAAAGTTAAAAATAAATTATAAGTAAAAAATATTTTTTAAAACATGATTTTATCTGGGACAATGAACTAAAATGTTATAAATAAATTGTAGTAAGTATTTGGCGTGTAGGTACTTACCTATATTTTTAAAAGCTTGAGGCACTGAAGTATAGTAATTACCTAACCTGAAAAACGGGTAGTGCTTTAAGCTTTTAAGAATATAGGTAAGTACCTACACGCCAAATACTTACTAGAATTTATTTTTAACATTTTCGTTCATTGTCCCAGATAAAAGCATGTTTTTTTAAAAAAAATTTTATATACTTATACTTTATTTTGGCTCATAACCACTATAGTTCAAGCAAACAGTTCAACTGTGTAGATTTTCTTTAGCAGTTGAAATACAAAAAAATATTGATGTCTCATTCGGTCAACCTCACCGGTTCAAATATTCGGTTGTACTACCACTAGTACAACCGAATATTTGAATTTAACCGTTGAATAATTATGCAAAATGGAATTCATACAGGCAACAAGCAATCACTTGTCCTCAGCCTCAGCCTAAGTCTAAAACATAATTGTGGTAGTTTCAAATACTCGTCAAGGATGATTAGCCATTGAGTCTTGAGAGTTCCGTACATTAGTTACCTTCACTGTGACGTCCATTACCTTACACGGGACAAAGAGTTGCAGACAATCGATGCAGATCTTGCAGAGCAATGTTTTGTGCTGTGACAATACTTTTAAAAGGGTTGGGATAAGTATGACAAAGATGTTTTTAGTTATGACAAATAAAGCTTTCTTGATCGATCGAAGATCGCAAATGAAAGCATACCTATCGTATATGTTACCTATCTCAGAACTCAAGTATTAACATATAATGTACTTAGGTGACTGATTAGAACCAATTTTTTGTTCGAAAGGGTAGCTGCAGGTTAGTCTTTTAGTTAAGTAAAATTTAAATTAAGATGAGCTGATGGAAAGTTGAAAATCCTTCGAACTTGCAAATGAAGATGACTTGCGTGGCGTGTGAATTAGTCATATAACCTACTGCAGTAGTTATCTTTTAATTTGCTTTAAAACGATATTCTTATAAAAACATGATTACACTACTAGACGTTTAGTACATGAAGTAGATATGAAGATTATTTTGACAAGAAAATGCTTAGGCAACTAGTTACGTAATTCGTAAAATATAAAAAAGAATCTATAAAATTTAAGGTAATTAGACATATTCCAGCAATCAATTAGAATAATTTTGATTCTGACTGCTAGAACGATTTGTCGTGCTAGTTTACAAATAGCCAAATTCATGGTCACAGCATACTAATGTCGCGTTCAAGCGAGATGATGGACGAGCGATACTTTGTTCCCAACGCTCGGTTTGCTGGCTTGTCGTACGGAACCCCAGAAGCTGTTTGTTATTTGCTTCAACTTGGGTAGATTAATAATGTTGCACTGTACTTACTACGGTTTTAACTACACGACTTTTATCTAAAGATCTCATTCATGATTGTATTGCTTATCTAAAAAAACATACTAGGTATGTAGTTAGAAAACCAAAACCGTCGGTTTCAGAAGAAAGTTTGATATATGTATCGCCATATCTCTGGAGGGATTTATCGGATTTGCATAAAAATAAAAAAAATTGGGACCAAACGTGAAGTACCTATAGAACCATAGAACCTTTCATAGAACCCACCCTTTCGAATAAAAAATGGTATTTTCCAAATCGGTTAATAACTTACGGAGTTCTGAGGTAAAAAACATAAAAAGTACTAATACTACTAATTGAGAACCTCCTCATTTACATGTGAAGTTGGTTAGAATACGTCACTGACA
This sequence comes from Cabera pusaria, assembly GCA_954871355.1. Lineage (NCBI taxonomy): Eukaryota > Metazoa > Arthropoda > Insecta > Lepidoptera > Geometridae > Cabera > Cabera pusaria. The sequence continues at coordinate 27,027,306 of OX940893.1, forward strand.
GCACACTTTGCATTTGGCTGTGCCACAGCCAAAGGAAACCGAACCGCTAAACCGCTTTTATCATGACACAGATAAGGTGTACCTAAGATAAATTAAGATAGTTTAAAAACTAAAACAACCGACTTCCATGCCCCGCGAGTCAATTTCAGTAGCAAGTGTGAGACGTTTATCTTCATATCTCTGGAGATGGAAACCACCTCGAAAACGTACCCTACCGACTAAAAAAAAAGAATCATTCAAATCGATTCACAATTGACGGAGTAATCGCGTAATAGTAGATAGATACTATGTATGTAGTAGTAGTAAGTAGGTACATGTAGGTTAGTAAGTAGGTACATGTAGGTATTATCTATCTACTACCTATTAGACTTGGCTGGCACCGACTTCAAATAGATAAGTGGGTAGCGCTTATAATAATTTTAAGTAATTTATTTTTCGCTTTTGAGTGCCTGTTTGTGATTATGAAGTCGGTTTTGTTTTTTTTGAAAAATAACTTATTTTACCCTTTTTAGTGCATAACAAGTTTTAATTAAATTACATGCATCTATTACATTTGGTGTCTGGGCCGTTATACACTGACGGATATATACTTTTTGAAAATATCAAGTATGTATCTATAACGGTTAAGAAGATACAGATCTGTAAAGTGCGCACATATGTATAGACACACGGACGGACGAACGGACGGACGGACGAACGGACAACAAAGTCTCAGAAAGTGTTCATTTGGTACCCTTTGGGTTCGGAACCCTAAAAAAATTGACTTTAAATGCCTTGCTAAAGTGATAATATTCACTAGTAATAATTATGTCATCAAGGTATCAAAGGACAATGTCCAAAATGGCCCTGTACAATTAAAGCATCTGACACACACGATAATTAATTGTCTATTTTATTACAATGCTTCCAAATACTTTTATAACACGGACTAGTTGTATTCCAAAATGAATGTAAAAAAGTATTATTTGCGATTATTAACATTACTTGCCGCCATATGGCCAACAGAGTACTGAATCACTCTACTACGTTATAAGAGGCGCTTCCCTATATTGTTGAAACCCGAATTATGAAAGCACTGTGTAGCCAACCTAACAACGGAAAGTATTATTTACGTAGTAACTATTATATAATCTGTGGTATTATGCTTATAAATATATTTTTTTGCAGTGTTGGTTGGTACATAGTACGTTCATAATTCTGAGTTATTTAATAACGTATGCAGTGTCGCGGGACTGAAATGGCCGCCATCTTCGGCAAACGTCATGTCATGTCAAAAAATCTTAGATATGTTTAAAAAAGTTTGCACCCTAACTTAAGACTTTGCCCGGTAGAACATTCCTGTGAAGACAAATTATAAAATAATTATTAATATATAATTATTTATTGAGGGCCCGGTGGCGTAATTGGGAGAACGGTCGGCTTTGATGCCGTGGTACCGAGTTCAAACCGCCGTGCACCAATTAATTTTTCCATCGAAAAATATATGTGCGCTTCTCACAGTGGCCCTCCGGTGAAGGAAAACATCGTTAAGAAACCAACAACCCCCGCATGGTGGTAGAACATATCTAGTGTCCGCCTGGCCAGCTACCACCCTCAAGTCAGAAAATCGGTCGCCAAACATCAACAACCTTTATTTCTATCTCGCTCACAGTTACTGTAAGAATATCTGTCAAAAACCAAAATCAACGAGAAGAAAGATGTAAAAACATTATTCAAGGTCATATTTTTTAGTCTTCAAAAGTATATCCAATAGCAACCTCTATTGTGTATAATCTTCTTGGGACTTTTCTACTAAAACCAGTACATTCTCCTATGTTTGAGGTATTTATCTCCATATCTCTGGAGATACTTATCAGATCTCGATAAAATTAAAATGGGACCACCTCGGAAACGTATCCTACCTATTAAAAAAAGAATCATTTGGATCCGTTCACTATTGACGGAGAAATCGCGTAACATACACACAAAAAAAAAAAAAAAAAAAAACATACAGACGAATTGAGAACCTCCTCCTTTTTTGTGAAGTCGGTTAAAAAAAAAGAATCATTCAAATCGATTCACAATTGACGGAGTAATCGCGTAACATACCTACACACAAAAAAATATGTATAGACAAATTGAGAACCTCCTTTTTTTGGAACTCGGTTGAAAAACCAAAACAAAATCATTCCCATCGACTTCCCCCATCTCTTTTATTACCTTTGCACTGTATAGATGTTTTTCACGTGATATTACCTATATTTTAGTATGTACTGAACACGTAAATATTCACCCTTACGAAAGATTGGGCTGGGACGTAGCAAGTCGTAAAACCACCATATAATACACCTGTCTTCTAACGCCTACCGCTCGAATTTACAATTTTTGACAATATACCTTTCTTTATTATGGGAGCATCGTTAAATTATAGCAGGGCCTACTCGGTCAAAGTTACTTGTGTTGGGTTTATGGTTATTTGTAAGTTGGATGTTGTCACCCTAGGTCTGTGTATTATCACAGAATAATGAATACTACAAGTAGTATTATCTAATATTTATACGAAATTACATTAAGCCGGATTTACATTACGAAACAAGTGTCGTATGATAAAACTAGTTTCGTGAAACTAATTTTAGCACATGTGAAACTTCTTCCGTTTAAATTATAGTGTCGTTAAATTATCTGTATCGCGGAGATAATGGCCCTGTCAAAATCAAATCCAAATCAAAAACCACACGACCACTCCGCGCAGGTCTGCGCTGTCGCGACACTAGTTTTGTGTCGCATTTACATGATGAAATTAGTTGCATTTACAAAAAATATGCGCTTCAGTGTCACAAAAGTAATGCATGCATTGTAAAACTGAACGTTTACACGTGAAATTACTAATCAAATTAGTGTTATAAAACTAATTTCAAGCCACTAATTTCGTAATGAAAATCCGGCTTTACTAAACAAGTTTCATGCATGATTAAATTAATTTCATAACTTGTGTTATGAACTTTCATTACCTGTGAAATGAGTTTTAACAAAAAAAGAAGTGTCGTGAAATCCACAGCATGTCTGTGTTGATGGCTCCGCCAACATCAAAGCTTTATTTTGCATTGCAAAATGTTGTCATACAGATACAGCGCAGGCGCTTTCGCGACATTAGTTTCGCGTCGCGTTTATACGATGACATTAGTTGCATGACACTAGTTTAAAAAAAAAATCACGTAACTGTGTCAGTGTCGTGAATTACTGTGGCGTTTTGCACAACCCTATACTCCCATCTACGGCACAACGTGCACAACCATTCGGGTGGCAAAATGCCTCTGATGCGCGAAGCGCGATGTCAAAAACGACAGCACGCGTTCCCACGTAAAAGTGACGTTGACGTGAGGACGAAAAAGTTTTCATAACAAAGTTAACCGCGAGAATTATTACGCTAGACAGCAACTCAAATTCTAATAAGAATATCTTTTATTGTAACGCCATTCACCAACCAATTGTTAATTGTTTTAGTACCTAGTGATAACCAGAACCCTTGTGGAAAGCAATACAGTATATGTCAACGCAACAACCATCGTTTTACTCGACGCAACCTCAAGACCTCGTTCTAACAAAGGCGATAGGTAGCCCTACCTCTGCAGCGCCTTTATTACGTAGTATTGTATTGTGCGTTTTCACATTGGACGATAACAGCTGTAACTACACGATATCGTCGGACTGGTAGTTCGATACCACAGATTTACGATTTCACTTTTACTGTAGTGAAATTCTAGATCTGTTTGATACAATCACTACTAAATGTTTTCACTGTATCGTCAACAGATTGTATCAAACTACCAGTCCGACGATATCGTGTAGTTACAGTTATTGTCCAATGTGAAAACGCCCATTTTCTGAAGTCGTGAAATCGATGCATATTGTAAAACTTGACGTTTACAAGTGGAGTTTTTTGATGAAATTAATGTCACGGAACTACTTTCATGCCACTAGTTAACAACGTAAACTCTGCTTTGTTTGACAAATTTGCGTGTAGGTAACCTACAACCTTTACCTTTTTTACACCACAATCTCGCCTGGTGGTAAGCGATTATGTAGTTAAAGATGGTTAACGCCCTAGACCTAGAATACTCTGACTGTGTTGTGTGCTGCCGGAACACCGTAAGGTTATGGCGGCAGATTTTCTCCTTGATGGTAGGAAGCTACTTTTTAGTAGCAAGTCAGGGCGAACATCGATATACCTATAATCTTACCACCTGTGGAAAACATAATATTTAAACATGCTTGTAATCTTTTAAATTTTTGGGTAAGAAATGAAACAAACTTCTTTAATAAATGTTTTATATTTAAAATTAATAATTATAATGGAATGTTTTACAATACCCATTATTACAATCCACAATTAAATATTATTTTAACAATCCAGTTAAGATATGTGCACTAAACTGCGGAGCCATTTTCGCAATTTTCCAACTTTTCGAATCTACACACAACGTCTGTGTTTCGTAGCAATGGCGTCGAATCGTAAATACAAATCAAACAGCAGTACGGGCGCACACACCAGTTGTGAGAAAATTGTCGGTACAGCTGTGCGGATTACACACCAGGCATGTTTTACTAATACTATTACTGCTGAGAAACACACACATGGTGTGTGAGCCGCACTGTAGTGGCGGCACGCCGTCACACACCGTCTGTGTGGCGCCGCATAGCCGTAAATTATAAATAAATAAACATAAATATAAATATTTATAAATAAATTATAAATAACGTAAATTTTGCTCTCACAACGTGTGTGAGCCCGCAATCGCGTAACGTTACAAACGTCACAAACGTTTTGTACCAAAAACACACGGTGTGCGTTTTCAGCAGGCAATGTTATACACTTTAGATGAAAATCAACAATAATAATCTGTATATTACCAACACCAATATTATAAATGCGAAAGTCAGTTTGTATATCTGTTTCTTCGTTTGTTTGAGACTTCTTGGCGGTCAAACGACTGGACAGCTGACATTTTGCACAGGGATAGCCATTATAGATTAGGCTATAGTAAACATTTTAACGCGGGCGAAACCGCGGTGAACTAGCTAGTTATCTATATATTTAAAAATATATCATAAGTATACGAGTATATATCAATTTATCATTATTTCAATTATACAATATTATATTGATATCGTTTTAATACTGTTGTTTCAAAAATATATTTTCTGATGTTATGTTTATAATTATATTATATACTTAGTTTAATTTTAGTAACGGTGCCAGTTAGCCGGTTTAATATTATGATTTAAGGATTTTTTTATAATTATCCATCTTAACAGTATCAACTTAAGATTGTTATAACATTGACAAGTGTGAGTCAAATTCACGTAGGTACCAAGGGTTCTGAATTCATTACTACCATCCCGATCGCATCATCACTTACCAACACCAACAGGTGAGATAGTGGTAGTGAAGTATTAGTTAATGCTAGCCTATATGACATTAAGAATATGTGGGACCAGTTAAAATGTGTAGTTTAAATAAAACATAAATGTAATTACAAAGTAACTCTGTACATGAAATATAATGATCCATACATCGATATAATGTACGGTCAATAGGCGTTACGAAACATTTTGAAATCCTCTTTCGCAATGTGGGAACACATTTATTAGTCACGAAAAAACCTATATTTTGGTAATTAACTTCAGTTTAATGAAGTTTAAAGCAACGAGGGCCCGGTGGCGTAATCGGGAGAACGGTCGGCTTTGATGCCGTGGTACCGAGTTCAAACCGCCGTGCACCAATGGATTTTTCTATAGAAAAATTTATGTGCGCTTCTCACAGCGGCCCTCCGGTGAAGGAAAATATCGTTAAGAAACCAACAACCCCCGCATGGTGGTAGGACACTATTCTAGTGTCCGTCTGGCCAGCTACCACCCTCAAGTTAGAAAATCTGTCGCCAAAACATCTAATGTGTTCCGGCAGCTATCCTTGAGAGCCAGTTCCTATTCTAGGCCTAGCGTGCTTACCATCTTCGACCGCATCATCACTTACCAACAGGTCAGACAGTGGTCAAACGCTAGCCTATAAGATATTTTTAAAAAAAACTAATAATTTTTCAATAGTGCACAAAAACAGCTCACATGTGTCATGACGTCGGCTGTGACGTCACGCATAGGTTAATGACATACTTAACGTAATAACTATTATATGATCTGTGACAATGGATACACATGGATTTTCCAAAATTTTATAACATTTTCAAGAAAACTTCATAAGAGACCTAGGCGTGACGTCACGCACTGTGATTGGTGTTTCAATCAAAATGACCGATTGCAGTATTTTAATGTTTTATTTTATTGAAAATCTTAATAATCTCAATTTTTTATATAAAACTAAACTAGTGTTTTAAATTGTTTTAATATGTATTTTCCCCTAAAATCATCAAATCTACCATTTTTATACCGTCGTCATGCCTATTCTCAAACTGCGAATGACCTTTGCAATCGTTAGTTTTTAAATACACATATTGAATATTTTTTCTATACATGTACATAGGCCTCTCCATAAAATAATTACTTAAATATATGATATTAATTTCAACTTGCTACCTCAAGGCGTGTAACGTAACGGAGCGCCTGGAGGAGGCCTACCTCTCATTACGGGATCAAGGGAACCTAGACAAGATAAACTATAGGAGACGGGTTATAACAGTTATATTCCTATAGATTCTACCATACTTTACGATACTTATCTCAAATAAAACTAAGTGTTTATCACTGCACTTAGGGTCCATTGCATTGTATCTTTTCCTGGTATGAAGCAGCAAAGTCAATAAACTTGGAGTAAGTCATGTTGAGCATAGATATCCTGTTCTCAATGGAAGTCAGGATATCACAGTGTCGTGATAACTGGTGGTACCTGCGTTCTGACTTCCGTCTTGGCAGCTGAACTTTGACGTTCTTCAGAGCATGTGCATGCCTCCGCTCTATCATCAGAAACCCTCGGTTCAGCATCTTCATGCATATCTCATTGAAGGCTCTAGATACAATTCTGTTTTTAGCGATTTCATCGTAAGAGAGATACGATAGAATATTTTCTACCATAACCACTGGGAGACCCCTCCTTCCCTATGTTCATCTGCTCAGTCATTTTGCTGAGAAATACTTCAGTTTTATGTCAAAAAACGTAAAATAAAATTAATATTTGTTTAGATCGTCCATGGCAACGTGACCCGTTGATCACCCTCTCTTTGACTGACTTCTTCATATTTTTCCGTCATTCCTTTTAAATTTTGAAAACGTTCCATCATAAATCGTTTTAATACAAAAGAGTATATGTATGATGTATGAAAATGTATGAGGTGATTAAAAAGATATGCCACAGGCGTTGCTGATAAAAAACTTCTTGACAGACCGACAGACAGATATCACTGTTTTTTTTTACTAAGAATTATCCTTTGTAATGAACTTGTATTAATATATTGTAATGTATAGTGTTTATTGTACCTATATGGCCCGGTTTCCACGAAAGTAGGAAAAATCCACGAGGAGAAATGTAGGTAAAGACTCAATCGATAAGTTTTCGTCGCGCTGCGTGAATGACAGCGTGGTGAAATTCTATATTTCTCCTGTAGGCACCAAGCGTTTCGCTACCTCTTTCATAATCATAACAGTTAAGAAATGGAACTACTTGCCAGCGCGAGCTTCCTAACGAAATATAACATTTTTTACATTGAGTGATGATCATAGATATCTGTATAATTTCGCTAGATAGGTTGTACTGAATTCATACATTGATGCATGATTCTATTTGAAGCATTCCTACAGGTAGTTTATGGAACTTAATTTGACACAATTGACAGTTTTTGGAAACGGTCGTAGTTGTAATTAGTAATACATATCTGTAGTTGAACGTAGGTAATTTTCTCGATTTTTTTTTTGTTTCATAATGGCTCTACAGGATTAGTACACTTAGCCAGTGTCAAAGTACAAAATATTGTCAAGTTTTTTTAATTTGAGTCGTTGAGTAGACAAAAAGTCATATTACAAGTTGAAGTCGTTGACCAGTCCACAATCCACGAATTATCAACTACCCCAAAATTGACACTGGCTAAATACACCAATCATGTAGAGTTATAATGAAACAAAAAATAATAATTTCACTTCCCAACATCGGCCATTCGCAACAACTGTCAATTGCATGTCAATTGCGTCAAAATCAGTACCAAAGACTACCTGTAGGGGTGCTTCAAATAGAATGCATCAATGCAGTACAGCCAATCTAGCATACTAGTAAATATATAGATATCTATGGTGATGTGTCATTTAAAAAGCTGGGCTGCGTTCACGACCTACGCTGGAGTGCAGCCAAACGCTCTAACCCCGTTCACGACCTCAGAGCGTCGCACTCGGTTAGCGCAACTGTGTCGTTCACGACCGGTAGGAGTATTCTATGTTATTTTATGTTCACGACCTCGGTTGTTTCACTCCGGTTGCAACATTTTACCCGTCAAATTCGAAGGTTAAATAAAACATTAAATTAAAAAATCAAAAAACCCGACTGCGCAAAAAGTGAAGTGTTAAAAAACGAACTGAAAAGAAAAAAACAAGTAAGTCTAGTAGTTTAGACTTCTTAATGGCTTAACGAATGGGGATTAATGTGTCCCGACTGTTAAAGTCTCTATATTCCATATAACAATGTATAATTTATTTTATGAGTGTATCGACCGAGAAAGAATTTAAATGGTATAGTTTTTTGATATCCCTAAACAGTAGTCTAAACTACTAGACTTACTTGTTTTTTTCTTTTCAGTTCGTTTTTTAACACTTCACTTTTTGCGCAGTCGGGTTTTTTTATTTTTTTATTTAATGTTTTATTTTACACTTTTTAGTTAAGTAAAGGACGGCAAATTCCGTAATCTTCTCATTTCATTTAGAGAGTTGATGTCATGTGGATTATTGAGTAGTTTCCGGGGATCTAAACTACTTATTACTAGTCCATCTAAAGATCTAACCCGGCTCAATGCTACATAGGCTTGACCTTTCGCAAAAATGCGTGAACTTAAGTCGATCACAGCTTTGTCCAAGGTATGACCTTGTAATTTATGGACAGTTACACCCCAACATAATATCAACGGTAACATTTTCCCTTTTTAAGCTTACTTACTTTACAGTTGTACTATTAAACGACTATACCAAAAGGAAGAGGTTGTTTGTTACCTCAGAACTCCATCAATTCTTAACCGATTTGGAAAATTCTTTTTTTGTTTGAGTTAATATGATTTTCGTTTAGTCTCATTGTAATTTTATTGAGATCTGATAAGTAACTTCAGAGATAAGCACCGCAAACTTGTTACTGAAAGTGACTAACGCGGCATGTAAAATCGTTTTTTTTTTCGATTTGTACGGTCATACATTATTTGTTATAAATATATTTTGAATCTCCATTTTAAGACCTTTAATTCGATACCCCACTCGATAGGTTTTGAAAAAAAAATTTTTTTTGAACCCCAAATTTTGGCGTCTGAAATCAGCCATTTTGATTTTTTCAATTTTTTATGTTTTCGTTGACACTCGCGCTAGCATGGCGAATCTATTGACGTGCCAATTATCAAAATTGGCCCTCGCGTTTGGTCTCTAGTGTGCCACAAAGGAACAAACATACATACATACATGCATACATACATACATACATACATACATACATACATACATACATACATATATAGACTGATAAACACATTACCTCTCCTTTGCGTCGCGCAGTCGGGTAAAAGCGCTCTGACGTTTGTGACAATAAATTTGGCGGGAAAAGCTGTAATTTTTGTTACAGATTACGGAAATCGGAAGAAATTTGCATTGTCGAGACCAAAACGTGACATGGCGAGACATTATTCCTAAAAACAAACGGAATATATTCAGAAAAAGAAAAATAAATGGACATAACCTCGAAATTCGAGTCAAAGTCACAATAGTGAAAAACGCCCGTGGTCGTTCCGGACCTTCGAGCGAGTTGCAAAATAACCAAAACAAACTTCTCTGGAGGACGTGAACGCAGCCCTGTAGATAAAAAGTTGTTTGTCACAATGACGTACAAAAGTAACAATCCTGTAATAGTTCAATTCAATTTACAGTACAATATATTACAAAATAGACATGACAGCGGTCCGCTCAGGAGTGGTAAAGTGTAGGACCGCAGCGATGGCGTTCAGCATATGTTTGCGACCCGCGTAGTCTGTTGACATGAGGTACGAAATCACCACGTTTTTGAGATACTCGAGGTTCGCGCCTTCACGAGATTGGAATCTTCGAAGCCTGTAAAGATAGAGATGATATATAGGTAATTATTAAGGAGAGAAATTATCTTAATTTAAAAGTTCGATATGCAAGTATTTCTCCGCTTTCACATGAACCCAACTATATACAGTTGGGTAAATTGTATAAACATATAGTTGTGTGTTGGAGAAATAACCCAACTATATACAGTTGGGTAAATTGTATAAACATATAGTTGTGTGTTGGAGAAATAACCCAACTATATACAGTTGGGTAAATTGTATAAACATATAGTTGTGTGTTGGAGAAATAACCCAACTATATACAGTTGGGTAAATTGTATAAACATATAGTTGTGTGTTGGAGAAATAACCCAACTATATACAGTTGGGTAAATTGTATAAACATATAGTTGTGTGTTGGAGAAATAACCCAACTATATACAGTTGGGTAAATTGTATAAACATATAGTTGTGTGTTGGAGAAATAACCCAACTATATACAGTTGGGTAAATTGTATAAACATATAGTTGTGTGTTGGAGAAATAACCCAACTATATACAGTTGGGTAAATTGTATAAACATATAGTTGTGTGTTGGAGAAATAACTAGTAGTTATTTATAATAGTAGTTATAACTACGCATACCGTTTTCTGTTAAACGTACTTTTTATTCTTGGGTTTGTTCATTTCAGGTAAAAGGTTTTTTATGCTTAATAGGCAAGCGATTGATGACTATCTCACCCGATGTTAAGTGACGATGTGGTCCAAGATGTAGCACCCTTCCCTGGACTACGACAAACATTTCAAAACCAAAATCAGCTAAATCGGCCCAGCCGTTCTCGAGTTTTAGCGAGACTAACGAACAGCAATTGATTTTTATATATAAGACTAGCTGGCCCGGCGAACTTCGTACCGCGAATATAAATAAATTGTCCAAGTGCGAGTCAGCCCAGACACACACAGGGTTCCGATTTAACAATATTTGTCGGGAAAATACGTTTATCGTATAGGGACCCTTTTTAATTTAATTTAGTTCTTATTATTTGATCTTATAGTAGCCATTGCAATACACACCATGAGTAAATTTCAAGTCTTTATCTATTAAGGTTTGTAATATCGAGCATAGAAAGTCTCAAAAACACGTTTCTTGTTTGGGGACCCCTATATTATTTAATTTAATTTTGTTTTTATCGGTTTTTATACACAAATACCGAATACCCATGTATGAAAGCGCCATAATGACAACCATGGAGAATGTACTCTAGGTAGAAGGAGAGCGATCTTTCTAACAAAGCTTGTCTAAAAAAGTTCTGAAAATCTGTCGCAGATTAGTACTCAGGCCCGCCGGTTCAATGCCTGTGTCGCTAGTGAAGTATATCAATGTCAGAAAGCGTAAATGTCGTATCTGAAAATTTGAAATTTGAAAAAACAATTTTTGAGTGAACAGTAGACAACCTAGAAACAAATCAATGGTGTATCGTTAAATTTTTTCATCATAGAAAGACTAGACATAGACTATACGACGAGACTTTTTTTTCTGCACAACAATATAGTAAAAATTCATTCAGGCAAATTTTGAGATACGACATTTCCGCTTTCTGCCGTCGATATACTTCACTAGCGACACAGGCATTAAGACGGCGGGCCTGAGCACTACTCTGCGACAGATTTTCAGAACTTTTTAAGACGTCAGATTCCTATCCTTCTGTCTTTATCCGTGATGACAACCATCAAAATATGTCAATACAATGACAAAAATGTCTGAACGAACCAACAATGACAACCTAGGACAACCAACAAAATTCAAAATATAAAAATTACCTACGCGATAATCCGAGTACTGTCGGTACTTATATATATTATCAACCGACTTCCAAAAACAAAGGAGGTTCTGAATTCGTCTGTATGTTTTTTTTTAAACTTAAACGCAATTACTCCGTCAACTCTGAACCGATTCGAATGATTATTTTTGGTGTCGGTATTTTTGTATAGGTATTATTTTTATATTTGAATTTTTTTTGTTCATTTTTTTACGTTTCCGAGGTGGTCCCATTGTAATTTCATTGAGATCTGATAAGTATCTCCAGAGATATGACGATAAACGTCTCAAACTTGCTACTGAAATTGACTCGCGGGACATTGAATTCGGTTGTTTTAGTTTTTAAACTATCTTAATTATGTTGTCTATTCAAAACCCTAAATTTAATACGTGCGTCAAATTTAAAGTCGAGAGTCGAACAGAGTCTACTCTACCGTACCGATGGGATGAACGTCAAATGTTTGACAGGAAAGTAGGTAGAACAGTTTATATGGAAAAAAATAATTTGTTGTTTTTACTATCTTCCTCGCAATTTTTCCAAATTTTCTTCACCGTTTAAACCTTCCCTGGACTACGACGAACATTTCAAAACCAAAATCAGCTAAATCGGCCCAGCCGTTCTCGAGTTTTAGCGAGACTAACGAACAGCAATTGATTTTTATATATCAGATTTATGTTAACATCAGGAGAGATAGTGGTCAATGGTCATCTACAATAAGCTTTACGCGAGGAGCTTGCTACGTAGTTACGTGCCGAAATACGTCAGTTACGTGCCAAAACTCGTTGCGCGAGGAGTTTGTTACGTAGTTACATGCTTAACTACGTCAGTTTCGTGCCAAAACTCGTTGCGCGAGGAGCTTGCTACGTAGTTACGTGCCGAACTACGTCAGTTACTTGCCAAAACTCGTTGCGCGAGGAGTTTGTTACGTAGTTACGTGCTTAACTACGTCAGTTACGTGCCAAAACTCGTTGCGCGGGGAGGTTACTACGTAGTTACGTGTTTAACTACGTCAGTTACGTGCCAAAACTCGTTGCGCGAGGAGTTTGCTACGTAGCTACGTGTTTAACTACGTCAGTAACGTGCCAAAACTCGTTGCGCGAGGAGTTTACTACGTAGTTACGTGTTTAACTACGTCAGTTACGTGCCAAAACTCGTTGCGCGAGGAGTTTGCTACGTAGTTACGTGCCAAACTACGTCAGTTACGTGCCAAAACTCGTTGCGCGAGGAGTTTACTATGTAGTTACGTGTTTAACTACGTCAGTTACGTGCCCAAACTCGTTGCGCGAGGAGTTTGCTACGTAGTTACGTGCTTAACTACGTCAGTTATGTGCCAAAACTCGTTGCGCGAGGAGTTTGCTACGTAGTTACGTGCCAAACTACGTCAGTTACGTGCCAAAACTCGTTGCGCGAGGAGTTTACTATGTAGTTACGTGTTTAACTACGTCAGTTACGTGCCCAAACTCGTTGCGCGGGGAGGTTACTACGTAGTTACGTGTTTAACTACGTCAGTTACGTGCCAAAACTCGTTGCGCGAGGAGTTTGCTACGTAGTTACGTGTTTAACTACGTCAGTAACGTGCCAAAACTCGTTGCGCGAGGAGTTTACTACGTAGTTACGTGTTTAACTACGTCAGTTACGTGCCAAAACTCGTTGCGCGAGGAGTTTGCTACGTAGTTACGTGCCAAACTACGTCAGTTACGTGCCAAAACTCGTTGCGCGAGGAGTTTACTATGTAGTTACGTGTTTAACTACGTCAGTTACGTGCCCAAACTCGTTGCGCGAGGAGTTTGCTACGTAGTTACGTGCTTAACTACGTCAGTTATGTGCCAAAACTCGTTGCGCGAGGAGTTTGCTACGTAGTTAAGTGCCAAACTACGTCAGTTACGTGCCAAAACTCGTTGCGCGAGGAGTTTACTATGTAGTTACGTGTTTAACTACGTCAGTTACGTGCCCAAACTCGTTGCGCGAGGAGTTTGCTACGTAGTTACGTGCTTAACTACGTCAGTTATGTGCCAAAACCCGTTGCGCGAGGAGTTTGCTACGTAGTTACGTGCCAAACTACGTCAGTTACGTGCCACAACTCGTTGCGCGAGGAGTTTACTATGTAGTTACGTGTTTAACTACGTCAGTTACGTGTCCAAACTCGTTGCGCGAGGAGTTTGCTACGTAGTTACGTGCTTAACTACGTCAGTTATGTGCCAAAACTCGTTGCGCGAGGAGTTTGCTACGTAGTTACGTGCCAAACTACGTCAGTTACGTGCCAAAACTCGTTGCGCGAGGAGCATGCGGTAGACGTGGCTCCCAGAAGAAGGACATCAAACACGTCTGAAACTGGTCGGAGCCATTCTTAAAACTCGCGAGTGTACAACCATTTTAAATAATATTATTATATGTGATTCTCACGATACTTTTAATAATCAAACCTAATACATCTATAATTTAAACGTTTTGTTAGTCGATCATGAGCAATCCCATTTATTTGACGTAAATACGTTTTAGGCTTACCTATCGATTTCATCCTTGAATGACTTCGCGATTTCTTTGTGTCGCTCCTTTTCTATCGTTGCCTCACGTTGGCAGTCCCTGAAATATTTATAGTTATAGATACATTGAGAAAACCATCGACAACAGCTGCATTCCCAAGGAGGTTTGATGTAATACCAATTACAGACCGGGCGATTTTTGTTGTTTACCCCTTCGTATCGACCGGAACGCAGATCCACGCGAGACATAATAGAATTTTCATTGTTTCTGGAATCCCGGCAACGAAGGGTTAACTTCCTAGGGATGTAGGATACGAGTTACAACCAATACTGATTCAATACTTTTGTGGCATTTCGTAAACCACCTATTTCATGTTAATATCATACATATACTCTTTTGTATTAAAATAATTTATTTTTCATATTACGGAACGTTTTCAAATTTGAAAAAGGAAAAACTATGACGGATTAGAGGGGGAAGGCAGTCTAGGGGATTCGATTTTGAGTCTGGAAAAAGAAATGTACTAACAAATGTTACAAAAAGGAGGAAAATAATTCAACGTGAACAAAGAATACGATATAATGATGATAGATGCTGCCGTCCTGGAAGCCGATGTGGGATCCAGATTCGACCAGCAGCTAGCGGGCATAGACCCTCAACTGACCATCGGCATGGGTCCGAAGGCTCACCAACCGCTACGTCGCAAAGCTGCGATAATCTAAGATGCAGACTTTGGCTAATGAATTGATATACGTCACAAGGTCTATATAGAGGATTTTTGTAGAAGAGCAGTGATAAACTCTAAGTGTCATTTAGATAAGTATCGTAGAGTATGGTAGAATCTATTGGAATATAACTGTAATAACCCGTATTTTATATTTTATTGTTTAGATTTCCCCTTTTAGGTTCCATCCGCATCAGTTGCGTTACGTTACACTTTTGTATCGATAAAATCGCGCTTGGTGAGTAAATCAAATAGCTTCATTGTAACCTTTATTATCACTCTATAATGCCAGTGTAAATGTTCTTCCAAGACAAATAATTGAGTAACGAAACGAGTACTTTTCCGGTACCTACTTAGTATCGATTCCAAAGTATCGATACTAAAAGTACTTGGAATCGAAAGAAAAATACATACCTAAAGTCCCCGTCACGAGAAGCTATAAATTATGTAAACAAGTGTTCAGGAGTTCACAACATTTGAACCAACAAAAAAAAAATGAATTTGTGAAAATAAAACTCGTACGCATTCGAAACTCGAATGACGCGTTTATTTCAAAATGGCGTCCCGATAGTTTACAATCCCTGCGTCCGGTACCAAGAAACACAAACGATAGCGCTTTGCGTCGTTAAAATATGATCCGACTAAATTAAATAGGTTGTTACTTTCATATAACCCGTCTATATTTCATGTCGATTGAATATGGTCAATTTATTATTATCTCGCAGTATAAAATGTTTACTTAGTAAAAGATGTTTGTTTACATAATTTATAGCTTCTCGTGACGGGGACTTTAGGAAGTTGAACTACAAAAATCGCCTGGTGTGAACTCATCATAATGAAAACATGCCACAGATAAAAAATCGAACCATACCAACCAACGAGGTTAGTAACCTTACTGTGTCTGTGGGCCTTAGTTTTGAATCCTACACGTGATACCTGGGTGGTTCTAAATGGGTGGCCACTGGTGGTAGTTTTAGGCCTTGGCTTAAATGACTCACCGAACAAATACATGTCGCCTTTGAATCGAGAAGTGAGAAGCTCCTACGGTGAAGGAAAAACATCGTTAAGAAAACAACAACCCCCGCATGGTGGCGGTGGCACTATCTAGTGCCCGCCTGGCCAGCTACCACCCTCAAGTTAGAAAATCTGTCTCCAAAACATCTAACCTGTTCCGGCAGCTTTCCTTGAGAGCCAGTTCCCATTCCAGGCCTAGCGTGCTTACCATCTTCGACCGCATCATCACCTTCTAATAGGTGAGAAAGTAGAATAATGTCAAGATAATTAGGTAATTAAAATATGTCAAGTCTAATCATAGTCGAAATATGTCATGTCATGAGTTGTTGTATTGTATTGTATAGTAGTTACCTAAACTGTCCTTCCAAGATGTGCTTCTCCTTCCGCAGCTGAGTGATGTCCAGATCTTTCCTGGCCAGCTCGTGTGCGTAGTGTAACATGTGTGGAGGAGCCGATGTGTCCTGCAAATATTTACTGTGTTAGGTTAAACATTATGTTTCTTAAAGAGTTACACACTTCATATTTTTGTACATTGTTATACACAATCCAAAATATCATATATAAACGGCCTTACTAATAAACATTTGCCTATACATATGTTAAATGGTTGTATAACCAATGGTATAACTCGCTTGTCAAGTCACATTTGGAGTATCTGATTGAGGTGTGGGGAAGTGCGGCAAACACCAACCTTAAAAGTCTCCAGATCGCTCAAAACAAATCCATAAAAACACTTTTTAACTACGAATATTTGACGAACACCTCTTCTATCTATAATGAAACCAAACTATTCAATTTAGAACAACTATATATATATACAACTTGTCTTTTAATAAAAAAAATATTAATAAATAAAATACACACACAAATCACATTTACTAAAAGAACATTTAAACACAGCCTTAGAAATACCAACAAAATAACTTTACGGTCTGCAAGGACGCAATACGGCAGAAAAAATATTACGTTTGAGGGTGCACAACTTTATAATAAACTACCTAACGACCTTAAAGAAAATGAAAGTATTATGATATTTAAAACTAAATTAAAACAATGGATATATACAAACATCAAAATCTAACTCCGGAACTTTCAATATTAAATATAGCTAGTTATAGAAATTAGTTATAAATAAGTATGTAAGCTCATTATAAGCGAATTGTTCAATTCTTTATGAGTAAATAAAATTTCTTTGAACCAATGGTCAAATATGTCGAAATAATTTATGTAATCAATTTAAATGAGAACTAATCTAACACATACAAAAGATCCTCAAATTGTAGCATACTTTTTGAAGTTTGAAGAATCAAATCGATTTTTCACAGAATACTAGACACAGATTCAATAATAGTTACTGTGTCTAGACATGATTTCGATCAGCTGATAATAGAGAACTCCGCCATTTTAATCCTTTACACACTCGCTAAACTAAGGTCCGAGGCTGTTTAAGAAATGAATAGCCTCTTTTGATAATGGCACATCTGTATACCAACTTTATCAAACGCTTACGTCAAAAATATTTTTATTGGTCAGCTTTAGTGGTATACAACGTGTATACAGAGCACCTGGACATGTTTCCCGAGGGATGCGGATTCGAGTCCCGTCGGTACGATGAAATTTTGGATTGTGTGTAACAATGTACAAAAATATAAAGTGTGTAACACCAGGCCTGTCGCACTCCGCGCTGTAGCTATGAAACTACAAGTACCTCCGCGCACCCGCTAGGGTCCAAGTTCAGTCAGTTAAGTGTCACGCGCGCTCTCGATCGGCCGCGCACCTTACTTGTACCTACCTCAATATTATATTCCTTGCTTCATATAGTAACTGTAAAGAGTAACTATGTAAAAAGCAAAGAATGTCACACATAAAATGGTAGGTAGGTATAAATCAGCTGAGTTTCATGTTACAAGGGGATTCAAGTAATGATCTTTAGGGAAATTCTATCGACATTACATCTTGCTTTATTTAGTTAGTTCTAAGATAAATAAATAGGGTAGGTACCTACTAACGTTTACTTCAATTTTCCTTTTTTTCTTTCTTAATGATTTTGTCGTGTCATACGATAGTCAGATTTTTATAATCGGAGAGTTAATGTAATTAAAGTACTTATAGATCTCAGATCACTGAGATTCACTGAGATCTGATAAGTATCTCCAGAGATATGACGATAAACGTCTCAAACTTGCTACTGAAATTGACTCGCGGGGCATGGAAGTCGGTGTTTTAGTTTTTAATCTACTTCACAAAAACGGAGGAGGTTCTCAATTCGACGGTTTTTAGGGTTCCGTACCCAAAGGGTACCAACGGAACCCTATTACTGAGACTCCGCTGTCCGTCTGTCTGTCTGTCTGTCTGTCTGTCTGTCTGTCCGTCTGGCACCAAGCTGTATCTCATGAACCGTGATAGTTAGACAGTTGAAATTTTCACAGATGATGTATTTCTGTTGCCGCTATAACAACAAATACTAAAAACAGAATAAAGTTAAAGATAATAGAAGGTCCCCATACAAGAAACGTGTTTTTTCGGCATTTCACGCCATCTATGAACGCTTAGTTAGGTAAACGTCCCATAGATGGCGTTATATTGAAATGTCGATCCCTAACACTTTTGTTAGACGTTAGATGGCGTTATAAGAATTTTTTTTATTAATTATTATTTTTTGCTGGCGAATAATGATAGTGGTATTTTTTACTCGATCTTATAAAATACTGTAGTGTGGTACGGAACCCTACGAGTGCGAGTCCGACTTGCACTTGGCCAGTTTATTTAAATGTTTGTGACCTCAGAAGTCTGTCAGATCTTAACCGATTTGAAATTGAAAATTATTTTTTAGGGTTCCGTAGTCCTGATAAGGAACCCTTATATTTTCGTCATGTCCGTCTGTCTGTCTGTGTGTCTGTCTGTCTGTCTAAGGTTTTGCTAGGAGACCGTTAGTACTAGAAAGCTGAAATTGTGTAGGTATGTGTATATCAATAACGCCGACAAAATGGTGAAATAAAATATTGGAATTTTTTTTTTTTATTTATTTTTTTTATTTTGATATGCAACTATTACAAAATAAAGTTTTCCTAGAATGAATAAAATACATTAATTATTTTTGGTCTAAAAAGTGAGTCGGCTCCTACACTATTATAATGTTACAAGTCAAACAACCTACGATTCTAGGCAAGTGATACTATTGTCGCGTTATTTAACTTACGCAATCTAAAACTTTACTCAATTTTAATTGAACGTCACGTATTTTAGTTTAACTGTAGTACTTTTATCCTACCTCGACATTAAACATTAATGTAGTACTTATTATCAGTAATGTACTCATTACATTGTTCTACGAGTATTCTTCTACCAATTAAAGGCTTACAAGTTTTCTCATAACATTCAACCCTACAGTAAAGGCCGCGAGTTGACCGAGTTATTCAGACTCTCGCTGTGCGGACTTACGGTGCATTTTACTGTGCGCAACACGCGGTTCATAGTTACTATTAGTTGATACTGTGGCGCAAATTCAAGGTCGCACCCGAGGCGTGAAGCGCATTTTGAACGTTACTAGCGTTGTAACTAGGTTTAATCTCGCATTTTTGCTCTCAGGGAGTGCAACTTCTGTACTTGTACTATTCATTATTCTGTGGTAACACTTGAAGAAACATGACGGCGCATCGAGTTTTTGAGAGTGGCAACAAACGGAATTGACGTTGACAACTGACAGCGAGCGGCTGACAGTGACGTTTGTGCCACTCTGACACAACCCGGAATGGAGATCACACAATCCATTT
Organism: Cabera pusaria; assembly: GCA_954871355.1. Classification (NCBI taxonomy): domain Eukaryota; kingdom Metazoa; phylum Arthropoda; class Insecta; order Lepidoptera; family Geometridae; genus Cabera; species Cabera pusaria. Next base: position 27,047,359 of record OX940893.1, read on the forward strand.
GCATCGCGCGGAGGCACTACGTGTTCGGTGGAGTGTCTGTGTAGAATTAGTTGAGGCGTTTCCCTTCTCCTTGCCCGATTACTTACGTCCAAAGTACGTTCGGCAGCCTATAATGAACCCGAGTACTGTTGGGGGTACTCGCGTGCCTTCAAACATAATATTTTAGTCGTATTGGCAATGACGGAGCAATGTTGTCAACGCAACAAAAACAGTAAATTAGAACCAACAACACGCGCGCCCTCAATTTCAACGACGGTTCTCTTTTCGCACAGACTCTAGAAGCGGGTATCGATGCCAGCACTCACAGTTAAGATGCCATGTGAATCCTTCCAAGTTTCTTCAGCACTGGTTCGGCGCGCGCGCTCGTTCCGCGCGCGGATGTAGTTGTCTGTCTCCTCCAGTAGCGCGGAGTATCGCTCACGTTGCGTCGACACCTGCTTCTCGAGACTTTGGATACGCGTCTTGAGGTTCGATGTCACCTCTTTCTGGTATTCCTTCTCGTTTTTTAGCTTCTGGAATTTTATAAAATGAGTTGGATTTATAAAATTAAATAAATTAATAATTAAATTAAAGTTTTATTTTAATGTTATGGTTGGCAAACAAGCAGACAGCCCGCCTGATGGTAAGCGGTTACCGTCGCCTATGAACAACTGGAACACCATGAGTGCTGTTGATGCGTTGCCGACCTTTGAGGAGTTTGTGGATACCCTTTTTAAAAGACTCCATCTTATAGCTAGGTGGGAAGATCGCGGCGGGCAGGTCATTATACATCTTAGGTGTCCATTACACGATAGGTTTTGCTGTCAGTTTGCTGGCAATCACGGCTGTGACTGATGGATAAGCTATCGTCTAATGGGGTGATTCACGGTGATTGACCGAAATGTACATACTTTTGATGGCTGCATCAGCAACCAAGTCATGATTGATGGTTTTGATTTATCCGTCAATCAAAACCATCAATCATTACCTACCGTGTAATGGACGCCTTACAGGTATGCGGTAAAAATCCTCGGTAGTAACGGGTAGTGCGAGAAGTCAAAACGCTTCAGTGTCATGTCGTAGCTGGTGAAGTCACGTTCGAGTAAAACAGTGGACGTTCTGATTTTAATTTGGTTTTATTTTTACTCTAACGTGACGTCATACTTTCTGATTGGCGTTCAGCATGATATCATGGCGAATCGCATAATTTTTATAAAAATAATTATTAATTTAGGTTTCATTAAAAAGATACTAAACTTTGATTGATGTGATTTTTATTTATTGTCATCACGCATGAGTCAGTTTTAGTAGGAAGTATGAGATGTTTATCGCCATATCTCTGGAGATATTTATCAGATCTTGATAAATCGGACCACCTGGAGATACACCCTTCCCATGAAAACAAAAATAATTCAAATCGATTCACAATTGATAAAGTACTCGGGTAACAAATAAACAGATAGAATAAACATATACACGAATTGACAAACTCCTTCTTTTTAAAAGTCGGTATATAAAAACAAAATTTACCTCTTCATACAACTTCAAGGTATCTATCTTATCTTGTCTCTCTTCATCGATAATGACTTCGTAGGTGTCGCACTTCTCCCGCAGTGATGCTATCTCACTCTTCAGGTTGTCTATCTCGCTCTTCGCCTCGTCGCCGCTGTTACTCACTTTGGCATTTTGTATCTTGAACGCGTCGAATTCTAATTTTAGTTTCTCGTATTTTTCCTTGAAATTTTTATAAGCTTATTATTGATTTAGCAAGTAATAAGTTTTAGATGTAACTTTATTATGAACAGAGAATTAAAGTTATCGACATAGCTCAAAGGATTAGCAAGCTGAAGTGGCAGTGGGCTGCATACATCAAATCTGGTCTTCAACGTGCTACCATCCTCGACTGCATTCATCACTTACCAACAGGTGAGATAGTGGTGAAACGCTATCCTATACAATATATAATAATTTAAGATCGTTTACTAAACAAAAACAAACAGACTTCACATGCCGCGATAGTCAAAATAGCCAGTAGTATCATGTCGTCAAGGTATACAAATGCATATGTCGTCAAGGTACGTAATGTGTTTGAGATGTTTATCTCTATATCTCCGGAGATAATTGTCATACCTCGATAAAATTTGGATAGGACCAATCGGGTGGCATAATCTCTCAAACGAAAAAAGAATTTTTGAAATCGGTCTAGATTTGACGGAGTTCTGAGATAAAAAAATACAGTCGAATTGAGAACATCCTCCTTTTTGTGTAGTCGGTTAAAAATAAATAAACAAAGTCCACCGCCGCGTCTGTCTGTCTATCTGTTTGCGATAAACTGAAAATCTACAAAACGGATTTTTCATGCGTGTTTAGAATATAATGTGAATGTGCGCGAGTCAGTTTTAGTAGCAAATTTGAGACGTTTATCGTCATATCTCTGGAGATACTTATCAGATCTCGATGAAACTACAATAGGATCAACTTGTAAATGTACCCTGCCAATTAAAAAAAGAATCATTCGAATCGGTTCACAATTGACGGAGTAATCGTGTAAAAAATATAAAATAATTTAAGATCGTTTAAAAAACTAAAAGAACCGACTTCAAACGTCGCGCTAGTCAAAGTAGCCAGTTGACTTAACTATTATATAATCTGTGCCAGCAGTTAGTAGTAAATCGACGAGATAGGTAAATGCATCGTAATACAAATGTTGATATATTAAAAACGGCTCGGCAAATTTTGTTAAAATTTAAATGGGACCACCTGTGAGAAGGGTACCCTTTGAAACATAAAAATAATTTTCCAAATCGGTTCAGGCATCTTCGAGTAATCGGTGAACATACCTAAAAATTTATTTAAAAAAAAAAGATTCCGACGAATTGAGAACCTCCTCCTTTTTTGTGAAGTAGGTAAAAAAAAACAATATATAGACGAATTGAGACCCTCCTCCTTTTTGAAGTCGGTTGTAAATGTGGGCATATATACGTACTACTCGTGCGAAGACGGGACGGGTCGCTAGTTATACATTACTAGCAGCCCGCCCCGGCTTCGCACGGGTAGAACATACATGCCTACAAAATTGTATGATATGTATTCATACAAAAATTTCAGGCAAATCGTTTAGTCCGTTTATTTGAGAAAAAGTCTTATATTTACAAAATTCAATTAAACATATTTAGACCCCCTAACTCGACTGCCAGAAAAAAAGTATCCTATATCTTATTCTACCCTATCAACTGTCTTTGTACAAAATTTCAGCCAAATCCGTCAAGCCGTTTGACCGTGAAGAAGTCCCAAACAAACAAATAAACAAACTGACTTTCCCATTTATAATATTTGTGTTGATAGTGTAATTTACCTTGCACTTCAAATGCACGTTTTCATATCCATCCACGTTGAAAATGGTAGTGATGTCTATAGGGGTGCCCAGTTTATCGTTCTCAGATATAAACTCTTTCTTCAGGATGTGTATTTTATCGATCAACGTCTGTAGATACTCGCTGTCGGCAAGTTTCTCGTTGTCAGTCTCGCTTTTATTAGGCTGTGTGGATTCTTCTGTAAAGGAACATAGGTATTTTTATTTTTAACTGCCTTCACAAATAAAATCTTTAAAAAAAAACCTACTTCATTACCACAAACAGGCACTCAAAAGCGAAAAATAAATTACTTAATATAATTATTATAAGCGCTACCCACTTTTCATTAAACAAGGAACCCACAGGAACCAGGTTTTCATTAAACAAACTTTGTAATATTTTTGTCTTTTCTAAATAAAGATTTTATGATTTATGATGATTATGATCTATATGAAGTCGGTGCCAGCCAAGTGTCTGTATTCAGTATTCAGTATTTTATTGCGTCTATAAAAGTATTTACAAGGTCTTAAATAAAATGTACAGTACTTTATAGACCCTGGAAGGGCACAGCAATATTACTTTAAAAAATTAAATTATTAATCAATTAGGGGAGAGGAGGAATATTACACTTCTACAAATTTTATGGTAATTATTATTATTTATGCATGTCATTTATGTCGGTATATTATTTATTTTATTTAATGTAAAAAGGAAATGTCATATTTTTAAATAGAAAACAATGTCAAAATTTATCTTTAAAATATTCGTCAATTGTATAATAGCTTTTTTGGACTAAAAGTTCCTTTAATTGTTTCACAAAGTTTCGATTTTGGGATTGACTTTTTAGAGATACCGGCAAGTGATTATATATTTTTATGGACATTACTAGGGGACCTTTCGAATACATTTGAAGGTGAGATGTAGGCAGTATTAATCGGTTGGCAGCCGTACACTACTATGCCTAGATGCATCTAATCGTGTTGTGTACAAGTTGGGATGGTTGCGAACAAATTAACAAACTTCGTGAATGTAGATGCATGGTAGGGTGAGGATTTTGTAAGTTTGAAAATACGGTTTACAGCTATCCGTTTGGTCTATATTGGCGAACAAGTTTTTTTTGAAGGATAAAAAGGGGAAGGCGCAGATGAACAAGCACAATATGACGCCATAATTCATTATTATTTATATTATATATTATTATATATATTATATTATATATTAATATTATATATTATATTATATATTAATATTATATATTATTATATTATTATATATATTATATTATATATTAATATTATATATTATATTATATATATAAGGAAATTAGTTTTGTTTTAGAGTAATTGATCTGAAGATTATGATCCTTCATCCATTCTACTATTTTATCAAGTATGTCAGTAAGTTTATTATTTAGGAATTCTTTACTATTACAAGAGGTTATTATTGATATATCGTCCGCGAATAATATACATGTTTCATTCATAATTTTAGGTAAGTCGTTTATGTATAATAAAAACAATAGACATCCTACAACACTACCCTGAGGTATTGAGGCGTTGATTGTTTTGCAATCAGATCGAATGTTTTTTATGGTATTTGTTTGGTAATTGAAATGCTCGAGTTCTACGTATTGCTGCCTGTTCTCTAGGTAGGATTTAAACCATTTATAGGCAACACCTCTAACACCTATTCCGTATAATTTAGTTAGTAAAATGTTGTATTGTTAACCGACTTCAAAAAAAGGAGGAGGTTTTCAATTCGACCGTATATATATATATATATATATATTTTTTTTTTATGTTTGTTCGCGGATAACTTCGTCGTTTATGAACCTATTTCGATTATTCTTTTTTTGTTCGAAAGGAGATATCCCAAGTGTGGTACCATGGTAATTTTATCGAGGTATGATAAGTATCTCCAGAGATATTGAGATAAACATCTCAAAATTGGTACTGAAAATGAATAGCGCGGCATTGAAGTCGGTTGTTTTTTAGTTTTTAAACGATATTATACTTTGTGGTATGCCTTAGACATATCGAGTAGGATAGCAATGGCATATTTCTTATTGTTTATTTCACTTAAAGCTGCTTGGATGTATTTAAATATAGCTAGTGATGTCGACCGGTTTTTGCGAAAACCGTTTTGGCTATCATCGAAAATAGAATACTTTTCACAAAAGGAATATACACGATCGCACATAGCTTTTTCAAATAATTTTGATGCCGTAGGTAAGAGGGCGATAGGCCGGTAATTACTAGGGTCAGTTTTTATATTTTTCTTGTGGATAGGTTTTATTATTGCTTTCTTTAGTTGTTTTGGGAATGTGCCCTCTTCAAATGATTGATTTATGAGCAAACAAAATGGCAAGGTCAGTTCCTCAGCACAAAATCTAATTAGAGAAGGGGGGAGGTCATCAATACCGTGACTGTTTTTGTTTTTAAGATTTTTTATTAATTTATACATTTCTTTTGGTGATACATGGCTTTAGGTACATTGAATTTTCGGTGGGTTGCATTACGAGGCGGCCGCGGGGCTCCTCTCCGTTTTGTGGCGTAGTATGTACACGTTCTCCAACCGCGGCAAAGAAGTTGTTAAAGGTATTTGCGACTTTCTTAGTGTCTGTTATCGTTGTATTATCTATTTCTAGCTGAATGTTAGATTTATCTTTTTTGCGGTATTTATTCGTACGCTCATTTATAACTTGCCACATTGCCTTAATTTTGTTACTAGATGTTTTTATTTTATTTTTATAATGTATCTTTTTAGCTATAGTAACCGATTTCTTTAGTAATTTTTCGTACTGTTTATAATATTTAGTAAGAATAGGGTTATGGGTTTGTAAACATAATAATTTTTTTTAATTTTTTCTATTGGATAGTAGATAGATACTATGTATGTAGTAGTAGTCAGTAGGTAGGTAGTACATGTAGGTAGTATCTATCTACTACCTATTAGACTTGGCTGGCACCGACGGTTAAGAAAGTACATCTGTAAAGTGCGCACATATAGACACACGGACGGACGGACGAACGGACTACAAAGTCTCAGAAAGTGTTCATTTGGTACCCTTTGGGTTCGGAACCCTAATATGCCGCGATAGTGAAAATATTTACTAGTCATAATGATGTCATCAAGGTATCAAAGGACAATGTCCAGAATGGCCCTGTGCAATAAAAGCATCTGACACACACGATAATTAATTGTCTATTTTATTACAATAATTCCAAATACTTTTATAACACGGACTAGTTCCCACGCTCCCGCACACTAGCTTGAAACACGCACACAGTATTAAAAATACAGCGTAGTTACGCACACCATATCGCTTCTTTGCTTCAATAACGTGACAAGTCCGAAAAAACACACATTTTATTTGATAATTTAAATCGCCGTGTTTTTGGTTTATTTTCGAAGTAGAACATTTTCGGACTTGTCACGTTATTGAAGCAAAGAAGCGATATGGCCAATAATGGCTATATGGCCAGCAGAGGGGTACGCCTTGCATTGACATCTCCATTGGTAAATGCTCGAAGCCCACACAGTCTGAATCACTCTACTACGTTATAAGAGTTGGCACTTCCTTACATTGTTAATACCCGAATTACGAAAGCACTGTGTAGCCAACCTAGCAACGAAAAATATTATTTACGTAGTACCTATTTTATAATCTGTGGTATTATGCTTATAATTTTTTTTGCAGTGTTGGTTGGTACAAAGTACGTTCATAATTCTGAGTTATTTATGTATGCAGTGTCGCGGGCGGGACTGATATGGCCGTCATCTTCGCCAAACGTCATGTCATGTCAAAAAATATTAGGTATGCTCAAAAACTTTGCACATTAACAAAACTTTGCCTGGTAGAACATTCCTGTGAAGACAAATTAATTCTCCCCACCTTTGTTTCTATCTCGCTCACAGTTACCGTAAGAATATCAGAAGTCAATAATACTTAAATTCAAAAAATTAAAACCACCCCCGACTGATTTGTATATGTAATCCGAGTTTATAATCAAAGCATATGAATATGTAACTTTGTACATTGAGACCATTCCAAGGAGATGTCTCAGAATTAGATCAAGCTTACCATATTTTTGCAATATCATTGAAGTAACAAGATACTGCGACAGCGCCATTTTGATGTTTTGACGTCCGCGGTCAAAAGACTACGAGCTTACGAAAGTTGCTATCGTAGTTTTTATTAACCAAAAAAGAGCTGATAATATTTAAACGGCTGAACAAATTTTCATGAAATAAAGCTATGAACACTCTCGACGAAGACATCTATCAAACAAAACAAACTAAATCAAAATCGGTTCATCCTTTTGGGCACTACGATGCCACGATGACAGACACACAGATACACACGACAAACTTATAACACTCCTTCGTTTTGCGTCGAGAGTTAATAACCAAAATCAACGTGAAGAAAGACGTAAAAACATTATTTAAGGTCATATTTTTTAGTCTTCAAAATTATATGCAATAGCAACCTCCATTGTGTATAATCTTCTTGGGACTCTTCTTCTAAAACCAGTACATTCTCCTATGTTTGAGATATTTATCTCCATATCTCTGAAGATACTAATCAGATCTCGATAAAATTAAAATGGGACCACCTCGGAAACGTACCCTACCTATTAAAAAAAGAATCATTTGAATCCGTTCACAATTGACGGAGTAATCGCGTAACATACATACAAAAAACAATTATAATAATTTAAGATCGTTTGAAAAAACTAAAAGAACCGACTTCAAACTTCGCACTAGTCAAAGTAGCCAATAGACGTAGTAACTATTATATAATCTTTGTCAGTAGTTAGTATGTCGTCCAGGTATGTAAATGTATCGTAATGCAAATGTTGACATATTAAAAACGGCTCGACCGATTTCGTTAAAGTTTAAATGGGACCACCTGGGAAGGGTACCCTTTTAAACAAAAAAATATTTTTCCAAATCGGTCCAGTCACCTTCGAATATTCGGTGAACTTGCATAAAAAAAATTGAGAACCTCCTCCCAAATTTGTAACTACCCTTTTTTTATTATATAAGGTAACAGGAAAAGCACGACCCTCGCCTGATGGTAAGCGATGACATCTACCTATTACAGATACAGCGGCATGCAAAATTCTGGAGAATTCTGCCTAGAATTTTGCATGTCGCACTGCGCATGTTACCTTGAGACATAAAGAGGTTGTTACCTTGAGACATAAAGATGTTGAGTCTCACATGCCCTGTAATTTCTCTGGACACCTTGCCATTTCAACCGAAACATTCCTATTTCACGGCTGAAAATTAATTGGCAAAGTGGTGGTACCGCCCCAAGCGGACTCGCAGTTCGCCGACGCCCCAAGTTCCTCGCGTTTTTGCAGCAAAAACTAAAACAGCCGACTTCCATGCCCCGCGAGTCAATTTCAGTAGCAAGTTTGAGACGTTTATCGTCATATCTATGGAGATACTTATCAGATCTCGATGAAATTACCATGGTACCACACTTAGGATATCTCCTTTCGAACAAAAAAATAATAATCAAAATCCGTTCATAAACGACGAAGTTATCCGCGAACAAACATTAAAAAAAATAAAAATAAAAAAAATATACGGTCGAATTTAGAAACCTCCTCCTTTTTTTGAAGTCGGTTAAAAATAATTAGTTTTTGAGAAATAAATTTAATGAACTTGGAATGAATATTGAATGAATGAATATTGACTTGATTTGTTTTTATTGAATTACATGTGTATGTACTGCAAGTGTTATTTTATTATGTTTTGGTTACGGTATCCAAAATGACATTTTCTGATTTTTCTTAATACAAACGAAACAAAATTAATACGTACCATCAGAATCATTCCTCTCTGGCACGATTCCACCCACCAGCTTCCCGTTGAGTTCATCTTTAAGTCTCTGTATAAGTTTCTGGTCCCTCCTCCGCCGGAGGTCGTACCTCCCGACCGTCTCAGACAGCTCGCACAGCTTGCACTCCAGTACTGCGACCCTCTCCTCTTGTCTAGCGCACGCTTTACGCGCCGTTTCTTCCGCTCGCTTCGCTTTGATTTGTTCCTGTAATTATGATGAATCAATGTTTATTATTCCAGGGGTGGTAGTCTCTACATTGCTATTGATGTGCTCTGTCATCGAAAACGTCTAACAGAATGAGATGCAGCTAGACAGATATATAACTGCATCTCTTTTCTTCACGACAATCACCGCCGCAATGTTCATTTAAATTTTATTTAATCCCGACAGACAAACCCTGTCTCAAGACAAGAATCGAGAAGTAACAGTGTTATCTCTCTTACAACAACAGCCTTCAAACCAACAGTGTTACCACTGGTATAGCAACAACTTTCAAACCAACAGTGTTACCACTGGTATAGCAACAACTTTCAAACCAACAGTGTTACCACTGGTATAGCAACAACCTTCAAACCAACAGTGTTACCACTGGTATAGCAACAACCTTCAAACCAACAGTGTTACCACTGGTATAGCAACAACTTTCAACCCAACAGTGTTACCACTGGTATAGCAACAACCTTCAAACCAACAGTGTTACCACTGGTATAGCAACAACCTTCAAACCAACAGTGTTACCACTGGTATAGCAACAACCTTCAAACCAACAGTGTTACCACTGGTATAGCAACAACCTTCAAACCAACAGTGTTACCACTGGTATAGCAACAACTTTCAAACCAACAGTGTTACTACTGGCATAGCAACAACCTTCAAACCAACAGTGTTACCACTGGTATAGCAACAACTTTCAAACCAACAGTGTTACCACTGGTATAGCAACAACCTTCAAACCAACAGTGTTACCACTGGTATAGCAACAACCTTCAAACCAACAGTGTTACCACTGGTATAGCAACAACTTTCAAACCAACAGTGTTACCACTGGTATAGCAACAACCTTCAAACCAACAGTGTTACCACTGGTATAGCAACAACCTTCAAACCAACAGTGTTACCACTGGTATAGCAACAACTTTCAAACCAACAGTGTTACCACTGGTATAGCAACAACCTTCAAACCAACAGTGTTACCACTGGTATAGCAACAACTTTCAACCCAACAGTGTTACCACTGGTATAGCAACAACCTTCAAACCAACAGTGTTACCACTGGTATAGCAACAACCTTCAAACCAACAGTGTTACCACTGGTATAGCAACAACCTTCAAACCAACAGTGTTACCACTGGTATAGCAACAACCTTCAAACCAACAGTGTTACCACTGGTATAGCAACAACTTTCAAACCAACAGTGTTACTACTGGCATAGCAACAACCTTCAAACCAACAGTGTTACCACTGGTATAGCAACAACTTTCAAACCAACAGTGTTACCACTGGTATAGCAACAACCTTCAAACCAACAGTGTTACCACTGGTATAGCAACAACCTTCAAACCAACAGTGTTACCACTGGTATAGCAACAACCTTCAAACCAATAGTGTTACCACTGGTATAGCAACAACCTTCAAACCAACAGTGTTACCACTGGTATAGCAACAACCTTCAAACCAACAGTGTTACCACTGGTATAGCAACAACCTTCAAACCAACAGTGTTACCACTGGTATAGCAACAACTTTCAAACCAACAGTGTTACTACTGGTATAGCAACAACCTTCAAACCAACAGTGTTACCACTGGTATAGCAACAATTTTCAAACCAATAGTGTTACCACTGGTATAGCAACAACCTTCAAACCAACAGTGTTACCACTGGTATAGCAACAACCTTTAAACCAACAGTGTTACCACTGGTATAGCAACAACCTTCAAACCAACAGTGTTACCACTGGTATAGCAACAACCTTCAAACCAACAGTGTACCCACTGGTATAGCAACAACTTTCAAACCAACAATGTTACCACTGGTATAGCAACAACCTTCAAACTAACAGTGTTACCACTGGTATAGCAACAACCTTCGTACCAACAGTGTTACCACTGGTATAGCAACAACCTTCAAACCAACAGTGTTACCACTGGTATAGCAACAACCTTCAAACCAACAGTGTTACCACTGGTATAGCAACAACCTTCAAACCAACAGTGTTACCACTGGTATAGCAACAACCTTCAAACCAACAGTGTTACCACTGGTATAGCAACAACTTTCAAACCAACAGTGTTACCACTGGCATAGCAACAACCTTCAAACCAACAGTGTTACCACTGGTATAGCAATAACTTTCAAACCAACAGTGTTACCACTGGTATAGCAACAACCTTCAAACCAACAGTGTTACCACTGGTATAGCAACAACCTTCAAACCAACAGTGTTACCACTGGTATAGCAACAACCTTCAAACCAACAGTGTTACCACTGGTATAGCAACAACCTTTATACCAACAGTGTTACCACTGGTATAGCAACAACCTTCAAACCAACAGTGTTACTACTGGTATAGCAACAACCTTCAAACCAACACTGTTACCACTGGTATAGCAACAACCCTCAAACCAACAGTGTTACCACTGGTATAGCAACAACCTTCAAACCAACAGTGTTACCACTGGTATAGCAACAACCTTCAAACCAACAGTGTTACCACTGGTATAGCAACAACCTTCAAACCAACAGTGTTACCACTGGTATAGCAACAACCTTCAAACCAACAGTGTTACCACTGGTATAGCAACAACCTTCAAACCAACAGTGTTACCACTGGTATAGCAACAACCTTCAAACCAACAGTGTTACCACTGGTATAGCAACAACCTTCAAACCAACAGTGTTACCACTGGTATAGCAACAACCTTCAAACCAACAATGTTACCACTGGTATAGCAACAACCTTCAAACCAACAGTGTTACCACTGGTATAGCAACAACCTTCAAACCAACAGTGTTACCACTGGTATAGCAACAACCTTCAAACCAACAGTGTTACCACTGGTATAGCAACAACCTTCAAACCAACAGTGTTACCACTGGTATAGCAACAACCTTCAAACCAACAGTGTTACCACTGGTATAGCAACAACTTTCAAACCAACAGTGTTACCACTGGTATAGCAACAACCTTCAAACCAACAGTGTTACCACTGGTATAGCAACAACCTTCAAACCAACAGTGTTACCACTGGTATAGCAACAACCTTCAAACCAACAGTGTTACCACTGGTATAGCAACAACCTTCAAACCAACAGTGTTACCACTGGTATAGCAACAACCTTCAAACCAACAGTGTTACCACTGGTATAGCAACAACCTTCAAACCAACAGTGTTACCACTGGTATAGCAACAACTTTCAAACCAACAGTGTTACCACTGGTATAGCAACAACCTTCAAACCAACAGTGTTACCACTGGTATAGCAACAACCTTCAAACCAACAGTGTTACCACTGGTATAGCAACAACCTTCAAACCAACAGTGTTACCACTGGTATAGCAACAACCTTCAAACCAACAGTGTTACCACTGGTATAGCAACAACCTTCAAACCAACAGTGTTACCACTGGTATAGCAACAACCTTCAAACCAACAGTGTTACCACTGGTATAGCAACAACCTTCAAACCAACAGTGTTACCACTGGTATAGCAACAACTTTCAAACCAACAGTGTTACCACTGGTATAGCAACAACCTTCAAACCAACAGTGTTACCACTGGTATAGCAACAACCTTCAAACCAATAGTGTTACCACTGGTATAGCAACAACCTTCAAACCAACAGTGTTACCACTGGTATAGCAACAACCTTCAAACCAACAGTGTTACCACTGGTATAGCAACAACCTTCAAACCAACAGTGTTACCACTGGTATAGCAACAACTTTCAAACCAACAGTGTTACTACTGGTATAGCAACAACCTTCAAACCAACAGTGTTACCACTGGTATAGCAACAATTTTCAAACCAATAGTGTTACCACTGGTATAGCAACAACCTTCAAACCAACAGTGTTACCACTGGTATAGCAACAACCTTTAAACCAACAGTGTTACCACTGGTATAGCAACAACCTTCAAACCAACAGTGTTACCACTGGTATAGCAACAACCTTCAAACCAACAGTGTACCCACTGGTATAGCAACAACTTTCAAACCAACAATGTTACCACTGGTATAGCAACAACCTTCAAACTAACAGTGTTACCACTGGTATAGCAACAACCTTCGTACCAACAGTGTTACCACTGGTATAGCAACAACCTTCAAACCAACAGTGTTACCACTGGTATAGCAACAACCTTCAAACCAACAGTGTTACCACTGGTATAGCAACAACCTTCAAACCAACAGTGTTACCACTGGTATAGCAACAACCTTCAAACCAACAGTGTTACCACTGGTATAGCAACAACTTTCAAACCAACAGTGTTACCACTGGCATAGCAACAACCTTCAAACCAACAGTGTTACCACTGGTATAGCAATAACTTTCAAACCAACAGTGTTACCACTGGTATAGCAACAACCTTCAAACCAACAGTGTTACCACTGGTATAGCAACAACCTTCAAACCAACAGTGTTACCACTGGTATAGCAACAACCTTCAAACCAACAGTGTTACCACTGGTATAGCAACAACCTTTATACCAACAGTGTTACCACTGGTATAGCAACAACCTTCAAACCAACAGTGTTACTACTGGTATAGCAACAACCTTCAAACCAACACTGTTACCACTGGTATAGCAACAACCCTCAAACCAACAGTGTTACCACTGGTATAGCAACAACCTTCAAACCAACAGTGTTACCACTGGTATAGCAACAACCTTCAAACCAACAGTGTTACCACTGGTATAGCAACAACCTTCAAACCAACAGTGTTACCACTGGTATAGCAACAACCTTCAAACCAACAGTGTTACCACTGGTATAGCAACAACCTTCAAACCAACAGTGTTACCACTGGTATAGCAACAACCTTCAAACCAACAGTGTTACCACTGGTATAGCAACAACCTTCAAACCAACAGTGTTACCACTGGTATAGCAACAACCTTCAAACCAACAATGTTACCACTGGTATAGCAACAACCTTCAAACCAACAGTGTTACCACTGGTATAGCAACAACCTTCAAACCAACAGTGTTACCACTGGTATAGCAACAACCTTCAAACCAACAGTGTTACCACTGGTATAGCAACAACCTTCAAACCAACAGTGTTACCACTGGTATAGCAACAACCTTCAAACCAACAGTGTTACCACTGGTATAGCAACAACTTTCAAACCAACAGTGTTACCACTGGTATAGCAACAACCTTCAAACCAACAGTGTTACCACTGGTATAGCAACAACCTTCAAACCAACAGTGTTACCACTGGTATAGCAACAACCTTCAAACCAACAGTGTTACCACTGGTATAGCAACAACCTTCAAACCAACAGTGTTACCACTGGTATAGCAACAACCTTCAAACCAACAGTGTTACCACTGGTATAGCAACAACCTTCAAACCAACAATGTTACCACTGGTATAGCAACAACCTTCAAACCAACAGTGTTACCACTGGTATAGCAACAACCTTCAAACCAACAGTGTTACCACTGGTATAGCAATAGATATCCATCTAACAGTGTTACCCTCGAACAGCAACAGCCTTCAAACAAACTGTGTTACCCCTCGTACAGCAACAGCCTTCAAAACAAGTGTTACCACTCGTATAGCAACAACCTTCAAACCAAGTGTTACCACTCGTATAGCAACAACCTTCAAACCAACAGTGTTACCCCTCGTATAGCAACAGATATCCATCCCACAGTGTTACCCCTCGTACAGCAACAGCCTTCAAAGCAACGTGTTACCACTCGTATAGCAACAGCCTTCAAACCAAGTGTTACCACTCGTATAGCAACAACCTTCAAACCAACAGTGTTAACCCTCGTATAGCAATAGATATCCATCCCACAGTGTTACCCCTCGTACAGCAACAGCCTTCAAAGCAACGTGTTACCACTCGTATAGCAACAGCCTTCAAACCAAGTGTTACCACTCGTATAGCAACAGCCTTCAAACCAACAGTGTTACCACTCGTATAGCAACAGCCTTCAAACCAACAGTGTTACCACTCGTATAGCAACAGAATTCAAACCAACAGTGTTACCACTCGTATAGCAACAGCCTTCAAACCAACAGTGTTACCACTCGTATAGCAACAGCCTTCAAACCAACAGTGTTATCCCTCGTACAGGAACAACCTTCAAACAAACAGTGTTACCCCTCGTACAGGAACAACCTTCAAACAAACAGTGTTACCCCTCGTACAGGAACAACCTTCAAACCAACATTGTTATCCCTCGTACAGGAACAACCTTCAAACCAACATTGTTATCCCTCGTATAGCAACAGATATCCATCCAACAGTGTTACCACTCGTACAGCAACAGCCTTCAAACCAACAGTGTTACCACTCGTATAGCAACAGCCTTCAAACCAACAGTGTTACCACTCGTATAGCAACAGCCTTCAAACCAACAGTGTTACCACTCGTATAGCAACAACCTTCAAACCAACATTGTTAACCCTCGTACAGCAACAGATATCCATCTTACAGTGTTACCCCTCGTACAGGAACAACCTTCAAACAAACAGTGTTACCCCTCGTACAGGAACAACCTTCAAACCAACATTGTTATCCCTCGTATAGCAACAGATATCCATCCAACAGTGTTACCACTCGTACAGCAACAGCCTTCAAACCAACAGTGTTACCACTCGTATAGCAACAGCCTTCAAACCAACAGTGTTACCACTCGTATAGCAACAGCCTTCAAACCAACAGTGTTACCACTCGTATAGCAACAACCTTCAAACCAACATTGTTAACCCTCGTACAGCAACAGATATCCATCTTACAGTGTTACCCCTCGTACAGGAACAACCTTCAAACCAACATTGTTATCCCTCGTACAGGAACAACCTTCAAACCAACATTGTTATCCCTCGTATAGCAACAGATATCCATCCAACAGTGTTACCACTCGTACAGCAACAGCCTTCAAACCAACAGTGTTACCACTCGTATAGCAACAGCCTTCAAACCAACAGTGTTACCACTCGTATAGCAACAGCCTTCAAACCAACAGTGTTACCACTCGTATAGCAACAACCTTCAAACCAACATTGTTAACCCTCGTACAGCAACAGATATCCATCTTACAGTGTTACCCCTCGTACAGGAACAACCTTCAAACAAACAGTGTTACCCCTCGTACAGGAACAACCTTCAAACCAACATTGTTATCCCTCGTATAGCAACAGATATCCATCCAACAGTGTTACCACTCGTACAGCAACAGCCTTCAAACCAACAGTGTTACCACTCGTATAGCAACAGCCTTCAAACCAACAGTGTTACCACTCGTATAGCAACAGCCTTCAAACCAACAGTGTTACCACTCGTATAGCAACAACCTTCAAACCAACATTGTTAACCCTCGTACAGCAACAGATATCCATCTTACAGTGTTACCCCTCGTACAGGAACAACCTTCAAACCAACATTGTTATCCCTCGTACAGGAACAACCTTCAAACCAACATTGTTATCCCTCGTACAGGAACAACCTTCAAACCAACATTGTTATCCCTTGTACAGGAACAGATATCCATCTAACATTGTTACCCTCGTACAGCAACAACCTTCAAACAAACAGTGTTACCCCTCGTACAGGAACAACCTTCAAACCAACATTGTTATCACTCGTATAGCAACAGATATCCATCCAACAGTGTTACCACTCGTACAGCAACAGCCTTCAAACCAACAGTGTTACCTCTCGTATAGCAACAGAATGTGACTGCTCGACCAGTGCCAGTTTGTTTTGTAGCCGCACTAGTAACGCGGGTGTCTCGATGGTGCGCGACTCGGCTCGCTGCAGGCGACGTTGTGCCGCCTCTAAGCTGCTGCTCAGGTCACGGACGCGTTTCTCTAGCTCTGCTTGTGATGCTAGAAAAGAAAAAAGGAATCAATAAGTATTAGACAGCAATGGAGAGGTTTCTTTAAAAAATATGTTGGTTCCTGTAGTAAAAGTAGCTTGATATGCCTTCAATAGAAGCTTACTACAAGATCTTAATCATTCTGACAATGGTGGATTGATAAAATACAGAAACCTGTCTTATCTTAAGTGAACATAAAAGTAATACCAACCTTGTGTTTCATTGGAATGTACAACTTTGTCTTCCAGTTTCTCTTTGGTTTTCCTTTCACTGTTCAACTTTAAGTGAAGCTCTCTGAAACATAACAGTTCAATATTTGACACATTTTAATTCTTGATTTTTAGGCTATAAACATATTATAGCACAGATTCAAAGACAAATTTCTAGCGTAATAAATATAAATATTTTTAAAGTGACTTAAGTCTTTAATTACATTGTATCAATTTTTTCGATCATCTATCGCATGTCGCATTACAGGCAGTACATATTTGTATACATGCTACTGTCAGACAGTGACAGACAGACAGACAGACAGACAGACAGCTGGACAGACGGACAAGAAAGTGATATTATAAGGGTTCCTTTTTTAACTTTTGAGGTACGGAACCCTAAAAAGATTTCGACAATTTTGTGAAGTCGGTTAAAAACCACACCACACTTCTTTTTATAAATCAGTAAGAGCAGTATATAGCAGCAGTATAAATTAGTAAAGAATCTAGCGCTAAACCTAATTTACTCAAAACACGATAACACTGTGTGAAATTTTACTGAACATCAGGTGAGACAGTGGTCAAACCATAGCCTATCTATTGCCTAATAAAAAAAGGTGTTTCATGGTCAATTAGTGGCGTGCCACAGGAGAGGCCTATGTCCAACAGTGGACGAATACTAATTCCGACAGCTGTCTTTGAGACCCAGTTATCATTCCTAGGCAGAGCAGTGTTTTTCAACCTTTTTCAGCACGCGACCCCTTAGTATGAAAAAAATCGCGACCCCCTTACTGCACAGTATTCTGTTATATTACTAGCTTCTGTACGCGGCTTCGGTCGTGTGGCCTACAGGAAACCAATTACATATTTTTCTTCTGAAACAAATGTTATAAGCGCTCTCAATCACAACACCTACAAATACTGTTTAATTAATATTTTTAGGGTTCCGTACCTCAAAAGGTAAAAAAAGGAACCCTTATAAGATCACTTTCTTGTCCGTCTGTCTGTCTGTCTGTCTGTCTGTCCGTCTGTCTGTCCGTGTGTCACCACTGATTTTCTCAGGAACAGGTGGACCTAGCAAGTTGAAATTTATACCTGATACTGAAGTCTATAGTCCCTATTGGGTGTATAAAAATAAAGGTCTTGAGTCAACACAATAAAAAAATATGGGCAAATTTAGATTTTCGCGAAAACTTTTTAGTACCAAAATGTACCATAATTTTCAACTTTTTTATTTTTCGGATTTTTTTCTTTACTTTTGCTATAAGACCTTGCTTTTAACCAAAATTGACCATTCTAGGTCAACCGGATGTACCCTATAGGTATTGGGTCGAAAACATATAGGGTACTTAACATTGACCTAGAATCATGAAATTTGGCAAGAAGCAACGTCTTACAGCACAAATTAAGGAAAAATTACAAAAAATAAAAAAGTTGAAAATTAAAGGGTGCCCCCATACATACATAGTTTACGCCAATTAAGGTAGACCTCTGCGTTATGTGAGCGCTTATACAATTTAGAGGTCTAGCTTAATTGGTACATACCAACGTTGGTACGGAAGCCTCGGTGGGCGAGTTCAACTCGACTTGGCTGGTTTTTATTTTTAAGTATATTTTGCTTTTTAATAATATTTTTTTGTGTGTATAACTTTGTTCTTTTTTACTGGGGCTTTGCGACCCCCAGCGACCCCCTTAGAGAGACCCCCCAGGGGGTCGCGACCCACACGTTGAAACACACTGGCCTAGAGTGCCACAACCATATAACTTATAATTTATAATCGTACAAAACAAAAATAAAACCGACTTCACATGCCGCTATAGTCCAAGTAGCCAGATTCCAGAAGCTATAATAATTACATCAAGGCATAAAAATTTGTTTTTATTGTTTATTTCCATATTCCGGAGATGATCATCAGATCTCGCTAAAATTTGAATGGGACCAAACGCGAGGCATAATCTCTCAAACAAAAAAATAATTTTGAAATCGGTTAAGATTCTGCCTTATGTATCCATCCAGATAAATATCTGGACTGTTTTCATTCCAGTGTCAGTTACGGGCAGACATATAACAGATATGTTTTTGCAGGTAAGCTGCAAGCAGGTTGCAACTACTTCTTAGTTTTTTTTTATATACCTGCCCCGGCTTCGCAAGGGTTGAACATGTATACTGTAACGAGGTATTTCGACTCGTTACATATTTTTCGTTTGGAAGCACATTTCAGCTTCTAAGACTGACAAAATTACCTTTTGGTTTTAAATAATTTAGAACATTTTCGTATTTAGCCATTTTTAGTTGATTTTAAATAATCGAGTTATTACTTGGTCTGTGGATCATTCAATATCCTATAGACAATCTTTCAAAAAAAAAATGACTTTGACATCTGTCAATTCTCGATAGGAGACGTCACTTTTTCTTGTCCCTGGGGCCTACAAAGGGCTCATTTTTTGTTAATTTTAATAAATCGGATTTAATAAAATGAATCCGTATTCCAAATCGCCCACGCGATAATACTCGGCGTGCTTATGGCGTAGTGCCATATGATAACGTCGTGATTTTGCGCCTTTTGGCGCCGTTTGCGCGGTTTGAGCTGTTTGAGCTGTTTGGACGACTGTCGTCTACTGTTTGTGCGACTATGGGTGTCGTCAACTGTTTGTACGACGCCGGAAGACGTCGTTATTTTGAGATGTTTGTTCGACGTACCACGTTTGGATGTCGTCGTAGTTTTGAGCTGTTTGAGCGACGCTAGATGTCGTCGTCTATTTTGAACGGTGTGCTCAGACGCCACCGGACGCTGCAGATAAGCTAATTTCATTATAACTCTTTATATTACCCTTAAAACTTTAATTTCATATTAGCAAGATGCAAGAAAGACAATAACCAAATTTCAGTAGTAAAATGTAAAATAATTTAACCTAAAAAGTAACGAAAACCGAATGGTATTTATAGTCAAATGTTTAGACATAGTATAGCGGCTTTAACTAAGTAATGTAACTTACTTTGGAGGTAAGGGACGTTTTGAAGTATTAAAATTTGTCATACAATCCCAAACCGTGTTATCATTTGCCTGTCCCCCGGTCCGAGATTAAAAGTCTCAATGACACCGCTGATTTATCCTGGTAAGTTTTAGATCTTGGTAGAACAAGGGCGCTCGATATTCATAAATACTGTCTACCTAACATTAATTTTTAGCTTTTTATACTCTATAACCTTCATGTTACAACCAGTAACGTTTATATTTTTATAAACAAATTTTTTTTTATTACAATACCTAAATGATTTGAGCAGGTTGTTGCGTCGAGTATTAATTAACATCATAAAAAACCATCGTATATAGCTTTTTTATTTATCGCGAACAGGCAGACTCAGTGGGGAACTTTTGTTTATAATATATAGTGATCTCATAGGCTAGCGTTTGACCACTATCTCGCCTGGTAGTAAGTGATGAAATGGTTGATGATGGTGAACACGCTAGGCCTAGAATACCTTGACTCTATGTATATGTAGACATACTTACTTCATCATAGCAGCATGATCTGCCCTCTCTTTCTCCCTTTCCTGTATTTCATATCCTATCTTTGCTTTCAAGTTGTTCACTTCAGCCAGATGTTGCTGTACTAGAGATCTTGTCTCATCTTTCATTGATGCTATGATATTTTCATACTGGAAACAAAATTGGAAACTCAATGATGGTAAATGTTAAACATCTACCTATTACAGATATAGCGGCGTGCAAAATTCTGGCATACCAGATGGTAAGTCTCTCATGCCCTGTAATATTTATTAATTTTTACTCCCATATAAACCCTGGATGTGATCCATGGATGGTGCTAAATGGGCACCACTGGATATGAACTTCAGCCGTGGCGTAAACCACTCATTGAACTAAGACACCGTTACATGATTGAAATTCCATCAATACAATTTCCTTCTACATTCCTACATATTATACGCACTGTCAAGGAATGGAATTCTTTGCCTGAGTCTGTGTTTTCCGATAACTACCCCCCAGTGGTAGGTATCTTCTAGGCAAGCGTGCTAAATCAATTTCATCATCAGTTAACATCAGGTGAGATAGTGGTCAATCGATTGCCTATGATAAGCCAAGTTTAAGCATGACAATCAGTGCCAGCAAGTTTGGCAACTTTGTGGGAAAGTAAGATTGGACTAAAGTTACAGTAGAACCTGTTTAATGTAGAACCTCGATAAGTCGAAAACCTCCCGAAGTCGAAAAATATATATACATATACATAACAATAGATAGATTAACCCTTAAGGAATTTATGACTCACGTTAACACGTGCTCGCTTGGTGGCAGGTGCAGTTTATTTTTGATTTCATTTGAATTTCATCGACGCAAGTAATATGTTGTCGATTGAAAAATTGTTGGAAGTACTTTTTTGTTCTACCGCAATACACATCAATTTTTAAAACATGTTTACAAATAAAATTGTTAAGATATGTGTGCTGTGAAACGTAAACTGAAAACTCCAAATTAGTAAGAATGAATCCTAAACCTCTACAAGTCGAATCTAAATCTCGAAATCCTCCATAAGTCGAAAACTCTATATCTCGAATTTTTTGGCATTTCCCTTGAGGTTCGACGTATAGAGGTTCTGCTGTAGTTGTTTAGCACTTGAGGTTACAGAAAATAATAATGACCTTGTCTCTTGTAACTTTCTTATCTGCTTGGAAAGCCTCTTCCAAGCGAGCCTTCTCCGCAGATAATGTTGACAGCGACAATGTTAATGCTGCTACCGAGTCATCTGAAACTGAAGACATAGATTAATAATTGGAAAAGTGACCTGGATATATGACCATAGACTGGATATATTTTTTAATTTTATTAACCCACTTTCCAAAAAATACTTAGTCGTACCCCGAGTGTTATATGCTCAAATTGTAAACCAAATAATTCTTCTTTAATTGATAGGGTACATCTCCAATATGGCCCCTGAGCAATTTCATCAAGATCTTATGAGTAATATGGGTATACAGTGATAAAAAGGCGAATTCGGTACTGAAAATTACTAATGCATCATTTAAAGCTCGGGTTATCCGATTAGTCCAATTAGGGTTCCGTACCCAAAGGGTAAAACGGGACCCTATTACTAAGACTCCGTTGTCCGTCTGTCTGTCTGTCTGTCTGTCCATCTGTCTCCAGGCTGTATCTCATTAACCATGATAGTTAGACAGTAGAAATTTTCACAGATGGTGTATTTCTGTTGCCGCTAGAACAACAAATACTGAAAACAAAATAAAGTTAAAATTAAAGGGGGTCCCCATACAAAAAACATCTTTTTTTGTAAAACACCATCTATGTTTGTTAAGCTAACAACCTTTCTAATTAGTTTCGGCAAAATGACATAGATGGCGTAAACGAGCCCCATCATTCTACATCACACTGTCAAGATTCTCCGTGAACTTGTATACAAAAAAAAATGTTCTTGGTAATATCAATTATTCAAATATGAGGTTGATACTCTGTTATGTTTCATATTGTACTATAGTACAGAACCCTCCCTAAGTGTGTTATGCGAGACGTGACTCTGACTTGCACTTGGCCAGTTTTATTTTTTTCTTTTTACATCAACATCAGCCTGCGTCAGTCCACTGCTGGACATAGGCCTCTCCCAAGATGCGCCACTGTGCCCAATCTTCGGCTCTTCTCTTCCAGGCACTGCCCACCACTTTGCGTATGTCGTGGCTCCACCTGGTCACAGGATGTCCTATGCTACGTTTGGCGATTCGCAGTTCTTTTTACAAATGATCTTAAATTATATGTTAGTGTTACCTCCTTCAGCTGGAGTTTCCGTCTTATTCAATGCTTTCAGACTTATATCTAGTGCTTCTTTCTCCTTCACTAGTCCCTTGTATGCTGCTACTACATCTGGATAATACAAGAGAAAATTGTAACACAATTAGAAAGGTAGAGTTATGAAATATTAAATAACAAGCTGTAAACTTTGCTATACAAACCATTTAATATATCACACAACATATTTATTTGTTAGGTAGGCTAATGAGGCTTGATCACTATCTCATCTGGTGGTAAGTGAAGATGCGGTAATATTTACTTATATAGAATATAAACTATGTATGTGCTTAAAAAAATGTCGAACTGTGTTACAAACATCATTATTTTATTGTAGCTACTGAAATACTGAAACATATGGCTAGAGTTCCTTATACACTAATCTAGATAGAGTAGGAAAAAGATGTGTCATACATTTTATCTGAAATTCTCAAGGTAACACACACTAAAGAAATATATTATAATATTATGTACCTACAAAGTATGTAATTAGGGTAATTTAGTAAAATATATAAATTACCTTATTTACGTATAAGTATATTATTCTACAAAACTCTGTGCTCTGTGCGTGATGCTTACCTCTAAGACGCCCTTCGTAACGTTTGATTTGATCTGCTTGTTTAGTTATTGTTGATATTAACTCTTGTTTCGACAGCGATTCCATCTTGTTGATATCGTTTCACAATCTTTATAGCTATTTTCGTGCACTAGTTTTGAAAGTTTTCAGCAGATCGTCAGCGGTGATAGTTACAGAACCTGCTGCCTACAATGTTTATGGATAGTCATTAATATCAGATGAATAGATCGAAACGAAACTAAAATAAAATTAGGAAAATCTAACAAATTCAGGGAAACACAAAGAGTAACATAATATATACTAGGGAAACAGCTGTTTCTTTAGTTAGTTTCAATAGCGATGCGCCGGTATAAGGCGAAGGCATACGATCCAATCGATTTTCGGATCGGATCGAAACCATTCGATCCGATCGTGGATCGATTCAACTCTATCAAATATCGGATCGCGATCCAAACTTTGTGGTTTGCACACAATGTATTTTAATTGGCACAAAAAGTATATTATCAATAACTACTAATATTATAACATATTAATAACTACTAATATAATTACATTTGCTGTTATAGCGAGACATTCTTAAATAGTAACGAAATAAATGTAATGCAAATTGAAGGATATAGAATTGCATCCGAATTCTACAGAAAAAATAAATGACGTGGAGGTGTGAGCATTTATATAAGAAATGGAATAAACTTTATGAAACTAGATTGGGTAACAAATTTGGCAATAGAGCGTCATTTTGAATGCTGTGGTATTGTAATACCTGAATTAAATTACGTAATTGTATGCCTGTATCGAACACCGGATAGCAATTTCAACCTCTTTATACAAACAATAGAAACACTGTTACACAAGATATCTATTAGAACTAGAAATAATAGAAAAAAAATATTTATACTCGGTGATTTTAATATTAATCTTCTGGATAAGAATAAAAATGTGATATATTTACGAACACGTTAACTTCTTTCAATTTACGAGCTATTATCACAGAACCTACCAGAATTACTAACCATTCTCAAACATGTATTGATAATATAATAACTAATATAAAAAAAATTGAGTCACAAATATTAAATCTTGGTATATCTGATCACACGCCGCAGCTTATGGTAACGAAGACAAATATTAGTTTTAATGAAAAAATTTGGTACATTGAAAAAAGGCAAGTCATGGAATATCGCGAAGTATTTTTAAAATACATTTCACAGATAAACTTCAATGATGTTTATAACCACGACGAAACAAACAGAGCTTATAAGACATTTATGGATTTTTTTTCAATTATATTTGACATGTGCATTCCGTGCCTCAAAGTAAAAATTACTCACTTAAAAAAGCCGATTAGGAAAACGAGGGGTATAATAAGATCTAGTAGACAAAAAAGACAAATGCTTAAAAAGATTCAACAAACAAGGTGTCAAAACAGTAAAATTAAGTTTAAAAAATATTCTAAAATCTTGAAAAATGTTATAAAACATTGTAAAAAATTATCAAATATCCGATACATAAACAATAGCAAAAATGATGCAAAAAAAAGCTACGTGGAGTGTGATAAAACAAAACACATCGTGTACAAACGATATTCGCACCACCATAGATAAACTAAAAAAAACAAAGAAGAAATTATTGATCCGATCAAAATGTCGGCAAAAATAAATGATCATTTTCTTTTTCAAAATATATCCTCAATAAACACATTTTCAACACCATTTGTTGAACATTTATCCCCAGCAAACTGCTACTCTATTTTCCTACGTCCATCTGACAAATCAGAAATAATAAATATAGTTCGAAGCCTAAAAAATAAAAAGTCTGTAGGTTATGATCAAATTCCAATTCAAATAATCAAAGACAGCTTAGAATATATAGCCGACCCACTTATTCACATAGCAAATACAATAATACTGTCTGGGATTTTCCAGATGACTTAAAAACGACTATCATAAAGCCATTGCATAAGAAAGGTCAAAAAGATGATATAGCAAATTATAGGCCTATAGCGCTATTACCATGTTTCTCAAAAATCTTTGAAAAAATTATATACAATAGACTAATATCATTTCTTAACTCACATAACATACTAAGCTCTCACCAATTTGGCTTTCAAAAAAAAGAAAAACACATCTCTAGCCATTTTTATTATACTTAAACAAGTATGGGAGCAAATAAACAACAAGAAAGATGGCGTGGCGCTTTATGTTGATTTGTCAAAAGCTTTGGACTGCGTTGACCACTCAATACTCTTAGCTAAATTAGAACACGTAGGCATCCGCGGGTTGGCTTCAAGTCTCATAAAATCATACCTAGAAAATAGGAGACAGTCAACCATGCTAGAAACTTACAATAAAGACACAAAATGCATAGAAAAGGTTTATTCTAAATTCAGTAATCTGGTCGTAGGGGTTCCCTTGGGCAGTATTCTTGGGCCTCTGCTATTTTTAATTTATGTAAATGAATTACCTTTAGTCACAACACATCTTTGTGTAATGTTTGCAGACGATGCTACAGTATTCATAAGCAGACAAAATGATAACCTTTTAAACTTTAAAACAGAAATTAACAACACCCTAAAAAAACTTATTGACAGTCTCAAAAATATCAACCTGAAAGTAAATATAGCCAAAACCAAACTTATGCAATTTAGAAATAAAAGACAAAAACCACTTCAACTAGATATTAAAAAGAAAATGTTCAAATAGAGTATGTTAATGAAACGAATTTTCTTGGAGTAAATCTTGACTCAAATCTAAGTTGGAAAGCACACATATGTAAAGTTAACTCCAAGATCTCTAGATATGTGAATGCTTTATCAGTGTTACGATCGGTATCTTCCGAAAATATTACTGTAAAAGCTTACTATGGATACGTTTTTCCTCATCTTAGTTATGGAGTCATGTTTTGGGGAAATTCAACAGAAGTCGAATCAACTTTTCTGTTACAAAAAAAATGTATTAGAAGCATATATCATCTAGACAGTACAGAAACCCTACGAAATATTTTCAAAGAGAACAAATTTCTTACTTTAACCTGTATATTTATATATTAAATTTGTTGTTTTGTTAGAGACAATAGTAACTTCTTCTTCGAAATTAAATCTAGTCGTTCGAACATTTTACGCTCAAAATATAAACATAACATTTATCTGCCCCAAGCTAATAACACATTATATCATAAAAGTTCTTATTTTACTGCAATTCAGATTTACAACCACCTACCATTAAATATTAAATTGTTAACGAATCCACAATTTAACAAACAATTAAAATCTTGGTTGCTTACTAAGGGCTTTTATACCTTAAATGAGTTTTATCAAATTTAATTTTGTTACTCTAGGTATCTATTTTTCAATGTATAGTAACATAGTATTTATTACTAAGCATACCTATTTGTAAATAATATTACGTAAGTAGAACTAAAATTAAAGATACTACATATAGTTATAAGCTTAGATTCATAAATACTATTTATAATATTGTACACCTGAAAAGGGCAAACTGTTGATACTACCATGTAACGAATTTACCATCTACTTGTACACAGTTTCAACAATAAAGATATTTTGATTCCATAATTTATTGTTTCGTTGTGTGGTTTTTAGTAGACATATGCATGTCCTTAAATTATTGAAAGTTAATTTTAAAAAGATTAAATCAGACATTAGTCTTTTCAGGTATAATAATTATGTCTTATAATAATTATAATAATCAGGTATAATAATTATGTCTTTTCAGGTATAAAAATAATGTATGTTGCCTAATGCCTTGTTGAACCAACCAACTCTTTTTGGCTTGAAATAAATGTTGTATTTTCATGCGAATTTTTGGGATCGATCTTTTGAAAATCGGATCAAATGCATGCGATCCGATCCGCGGATCGGATCGTGACGTTGCGATCCATTACGATCCAACATATCGGATCGAGCTTAAAAAAATCGCATCCCTAAGTTTCAAGTTTCTGTTCCTCCTCCTCGTTCCTGTATAGAGAAAGTATATAATCCATGTTCCTATACTAGGATGATGGATTACAAAGTTCCTATATAAAAAAGGACTGTCGGGTTGTGTTTCTGTTTTAATATGATAGTGTTGTGGTAGGACAAAAGACATAAGAATGATACATAGAAAAGAATCGATTTAATCGATAAAATTTTGCAACGAGCCATTTTAATTAAGCAAAAAAATAGTTTCACAACACTCGTAAGGTGGTTTTTGATGCAAACATACTGCGATATCTATTTTTTACAAAAAAAAATGTATTTTTTATATGCAAAGGTTGGACATAGAGGCGAGTTCAGAGTTGGCAACTTGGCATCGCATCGCGTCGCGTCCCCGCACCGCGGCTCCATGAATGTTTGTACAGAATGCTGGACGCTTGCGACACTTCAAGAGAAGAATAATTCGCGATTTTAATACGACGTCAAAGCACAATATGCATGTTGACTTATTCACACAAAATACGACGAAAGTGTCACTGAAGTAGGAAAGGTTCTGTAATTTTTATATTATTTTAATTTTAATACAAACTTTCTACTTAAATATAATTTTATTGTAATTTCTTAATATAATATTTTTAATGTAGTTATTAACATAAATTATATTCACAACCCTTTATTTGCTCATTTTTCGACTATATATGCAGTCTTCAACTATAATTGAAATGGCACTGACCTTTTTACCATGTATGTGCGTTAGTAGTTTTGTATTCGCACTTCGCTGACTTTCCCTAATTGCTTCTCGGGAAACATCTCTTATGGCTTATTATGGCTATGTCGCTTCAGTTTTAAGGTATGGCCTAGTCATTTGGGGTAATTCTGTTGAGCTGAATCGCGCATTTATTGCACAAAAACGATGCTTTCGTGCAATTTGCTGTGCAGACCCTTTAGATTCATGCACACCGCTCTTTAAAGAAGTAGGAGTGCTTACGCTGCCATCTATGTATATATTTGAAGTATGTTATTTTGGAAAAAACATCCGGAGCACTTTAAAAAAAAGGTGATCATTGTAAGTACTATACTAGATACCCAAATAAATTTGCTATGCCTCAATGCAATAACGAATTATTCCACAGAAACTGTTACGTTATGGCTATAAAACTGTACAATACCTTACCTGTAAGCATAAAATATTTAACTATTGGAAAGTTTCGAAGAACACTCTATCAGTGGCTAATGGAACGAAATGTTTACTCCATCAAAGAATTTTTCGAGACATAAGATGTAGGTTAAGTTAGGTAAATAAGAACTTAAATAATGTTTAACTTCTAAACAAAGCAATATTATGTTAAATGAATATAGGTAATGTATCTTGTAAATAGGTAATGTATCTTGTAAATAGGTAGATCTAGTTAGATTTAAATATGCCTGTAATACCTGCATAATGTTAGCATGCCAAATAGGTTAAGATATGAATGCACTAAAACTAAACAATAACACCTCATTGTAACTATATCTGATGCGAAATAAATAAATTTGGAATATGAAATTTACGTATGTAATCTGATTGGTGTACTTTTCGTTGGTGTTCAAAAAATAAATAAAATAAAAGTTGTGAAAAGTCAGTGATTATTATGATTTTAATTTCACAAAAAGAATCCTATGTTCATCTGCATGCTATACAGTATCTCCTTGTTACATTTCAGTAAGATCGGATCGTCCATTTAGGCGTATCAAACAGAGTGACAGAGTAACTGAGTTACAAATGTTTTTATAATTTTAGTCTGGAAGTCTGGATTAGTCTGGAAATCTGGGTATTAGTCTGCATGAAAGCCGTTTAAACATTCAAGGAAACGTCAAGTTGTTCATCTATATTATTACCTATGTGCCAAATTAAATCCAAATTGTTACAGCCACGTTTGCGTGATTGGGTTAATTGGGTAAAAACATTTTGATAATAAACATGGATAACATTACGGATGAATCGTGGCTATTACCTAAACAAACTTTCACAAAGATTAAATATTAAAGTACCTATGGTATACATAAAGTGCCTCAATTATCGTTATATGTTAGGTAGGTAAACTGTTTTATAATCGAATCCAATGCGTTCTAAGCAATAATTTTTATCCATATCACAAAACTAGTTATTAATTTTTGACTACCCTATTACTAAAATGTGTTTGTTTCTCACGCAAAGAGCTTAAAGGATTTGGGTGAACATTTGAGAGATAGTTGACATATGACATGCTTTAAAATGCACTGTTGAGTCACGATTCCAAAAATCGATACAACATAATTGTGCATCCCTAACAAGACTGCCATGCCAAGCCATGAAAAGTCATTCAAAGTGTTGTCAATGTCATTACCTAGTGTTTCATACTTTTTTATATAATGGCTCCACATTATTGGTGTATTTGGCTATGGAAAAAAATATAAATTCTAGTTTAATATTGTAACTATGAGCTTCGGTCATGTTTTAAGCACGAATTAAGTTTGGAGTAGAGAAGGTCGAACCTTATAATTCCAAGTCGGCTCGGAGTAAAATAAGTCTTACCTAAGTATTTTAATTTTACTATAAAAAGATGAATTCTCAGCTCACAGTGATTATATAACCTGAGAAACCATTTATATCACAATATTTTTTTTATAAATTGGGTCCGACTACGTAATTTCATTTGTCCCTATTTTATATGTAGGTACATAGTTTAAAAAGAAAGGGCTTTAGCTCTTCTCTCTCATAAATATAGATCAATCCTTTTCAGAACCTAGTTGGTACCCTCAGACTACTATAAAAAAGCGTTAGTCCTCCTTCAGTATCTTTACCACCGTAAAATTCAGAACTCAGTAACATTACCGTAATGACCGTGACTCAGAGGAAACTATGTATTTAAATATCTCTATTCTAGTTAGGTACCTATTACCTATCTGGTTATACCTATTGGTTAGGCTGAGCGCTGAGCTTACTCACGAATAACCATATTACCTAACTGTAGTATGGAATCACCAACTCTGTTAGTAAGCTCTAGAAATGTTACAGAATCGGAATAGGACGTACCTAATTCACTATTCCTGTGCCCTGATTCAATTTCGTATGATTTACTTAACTTAAATATTGAACTTTGAAGAGTGCCTACATGTTTTTACGTATTTCAACTAATTTATCAATAAACTAGATATGTATGTACTGAAATTGAGTAGGTGAAGTACTTATATTTAAAACTAGCAGGCCGCCCCAGCTTCGCACGGGTAGAACATATATGCCTACAAAATTTGCATCAGTTTGTTGCATCGAATATAAAATACTAGCTGTTACCCGCGGCTTCGCCCGCGTTATTTGAGTCTTTATGACCTTTGAGGTCAAGATCGATGATCTCTTAGGCTTTTAGTCAGCATAGATGACCCTAAAGTCGAACTCAATATCCTCTTTTGATAAAGTCATTAATCATTTTGGTTAGGTATACGAAGTTGTGCTGTTTAAATGTTTGGCTCAACACAAAAGTTCCTGAAACATTTCTTACAAAGAAAATAAGGTGAATAGCTGCGCGAGCGCAGCGAGTGCTATCATTGGGCAAGCGAACATTTTTTATGACCCTGACAGTTTTACGACCTAATAATCAACTCACTATAGATGACTCTTAGGTCGAACTGGATATCGTCTATTGTTAAAGTTACTAATAATTACTTGGTAAACCCAACCAAGGTTTACCAAGTTTTGCTGTTTAAGTATTTCAGTCAGTCTAATGTATGAGGTTGTTGAAACTCGCTATTATACGCTATATAGCGTTATTACTGCGCGAGCAAAGCGAGCGCGAAAAATTTTGACGACTTTTTATGACCCTGACAGTTTTTATGACCTACTAAGTCAACACTGAAGACAATCAGGTTAAATTCGATAATCACTTATTTTAAGGTTAATAATCATTATGATCATTGAAGGTGGTACTGTTTTAAATTATGACTCGTTTTGATGCACGTGGCTAATAAAATACAAAAGTTGCTGAAATCTTACTTACAAAGTAGATAAAACAAATGCTTGCGCGAGCGCAGCGAGCGCTATCAATGCGCGAGCGAAGCGAGCGCGAAAAATTTTACGACATTTTATGACCCTGACAGTTTTTATGACCTACTAAGTCAACACTAATGACATTAAGGTTCAATTTGATATCCACTTATTTTAAGGTTAATAATCATTATGATTATTGAAGGTTGTACTGTTTTAAATTATGACTCGTTTTGATGCATGCGGCTATTAAAATACAAAAGTTGTTGAAATATTACCTACAGAGTAGATAAAACAAATGCTTGCGCGAGCGCAGCGAGCGCTATCACTGCGCGAGTGAAGCGAGCGCGAACATTTCTTACGACTTTTTATGACCCTGACAGTTTTTATGACCTACTAAGTCAACACCAATGACACTCAAATTAAATTTGATATCCACTTATTTTAAAGTTAATCATTCTTATGATTATTAAAAGTTGTAATGTTTCAATTTATGACTCGTTTTGATGCATGTGGCTATTAAAATACAAAAGTTGCTTAAATATTACCTACAAAGTAGATAAAACAAATGAGCGCGAAAAATTTTACGACTTTTTATGACCCTGACTGTTTTTATGACCTACTAAGTCAACATCGATTACCTTAAGGTTAAATGTGGCTGTTAAAACGAAAGTTTAAGCGAAAGTTTCTGAAATACTTCCCACAAAGCAGATAAACACGTTGGGCAAGCAAAGCCAGCGCGTAAATTTTGATGACTACTAATGACCCTGACAGTTTTATGGCCTAATTAAGACATTATAGACGAACCTAAGGTCAAATTTTTATGATTATGTTAATTTTATATAAGTTTACAAAAAATATAGGCACCTACACTTAACTATCGAAAATAGTATTCTTTGCCCTTTTATGCCCTATTAAATGTCTTTGTACAAAATGTCATGTGAATCGGTCAAGCCTTTTGGCCGAAAAGAGGCCACACATTTATAAAATTCAATAATATAAAACTGACAACTGGACTCTATTGTAAAAAAAGTAACCTATGTGCTCGGATAATAGATTCTACTCTTGGTCTATGTCTTATTGACTGTCTCTGTACAATTTTTGCTCAATCGGTCAACTCGTTTAACCGAGAAGAGGGTCAGACGTTTAAAAAATTCAATAAAAAGTGTTACCCAGACTCAACCGCTAAAAAAAATATCCTTTGTCGTTCTATGCCCTATTAACTGTATTTGTACAAAATTTGAGCTGAATCGGTCAAAACGATTGCCGCTAAGAGGCCACACATTATTCCATAATAAAAATCTGGACACCCAAAATTGCCAGCCAAAAAAAAGTATCCTATGTCTTATTGACTGTCTGTGTACAAAATTTCAACTGAAATGGTTGACCCGTTTGACTGAGAGGAGGCCACACATTTACAAAGTTCAATAAAAATAAATCTGGACACTTGGACTCAACTGCCAGAAAAAAAGTATCCTATGTGCTTCTATGCCATTTGAGCTGTATATGTAGAAAATTTCAGCCGTATTGGTGAAGCCGTTTTGCTGATAAGAAACCACACATGCACAAAATTCAATAAAAAGAATCTGGTTACCCAGACTCGATAGCCAAAAAAAAGTATCCTATATTCTATTCTGCCCTATGAAGTGTCTTTATACAACATGTCAGGAAAATTGGTCAAGCCGTTTATTCGAGAAGAGGTCTTATATTTACAAAATACTATTAAACATATTTGGGCCCCCTGACTCGATAGCCAGAAAAAAAGTATTCTATATCCTATTCGGCCCTATGAACTGTCTTTATACAACATATCAGGCAAATCGGTCAAGCCGTTTATTCGAAAAGAGGTCCTATATTTACAAAATTTAATTTAAAATATCTGGACCCCCTGACTCGACCGCCAGAAAAAAAGTATCCTATATCCTATTCTGCCTTATGAACTGTCTTTATACTACATTTTAGGCAAATCGGTCAAGCCGTTTATTCGAGAAGAAGTCTTATATTTACAAAATTCAATTAAAAATATCTTGACCCCCTGACTCGATAGCCAAAAAAAAGTATCCTATATCCTATTCTGCCCTAGTACTATCTTTGTACAAAATTTCAGCCAAATCGGTCAAGCCGTTTGACCGTGAAGAAGTCCCAAACAAACAAACAAATAAACAAACTGACTTTCGCATTTATAATATTGGTGTTGATTTCATTATTTACGTTAAACTGTATTTCCCTACATAGTGAATGGAACCAGGAAATACATGTTTTCTATTCTTACAAATTTCATTTTGCACACGAATGTTGAGTGAATCAAACCAAGTTTGTAATAAAATTTACCATAGAAACTTAATCACCCTATTTAACCATTTTAGGGATGATTTTTGAAAATTAAAGTACCTAATTATGTTTTATTTCAGGACCTATACTATCTACATTTCCAATATCATCAAAATCGATTTAGTAGTTATACAGATACGTGGAAACAAACATTAATGTATTTTCTATGATTTCTCCAGATAAAATTATATATTCACTCCCCCAAGGGGTAAATTTGAAAGAAATAAAAAATACATGTTTAATTATTTGTTTTAAGTTTTATTTGTACCTTTTTTGTATTGTACAGTTTTGAGTGAACCAGACCAAAGAATAACATTTTTATAGAAACTTTATCAACCTATGTTACCCCTTCAGGGGTTGAATTTTGAAAATCAAAATTACTCTATATGTTATTTTAAAACTTACACTATCTACGTGTCAAATTTCATTGAAATCGGTTTATTAACCGACTTCAAAAAAAGGAGGAGGTTTCTCAATTCGACCGTATATTTTTTTTTTTTTTTATTTTTTATGTTTGTTCGCGGATAACTTCGTCGTTTATGAACTGATTTTGATTATTCTTTTTTTGTTCGAAAGGAGATATCCCAAGTGTGGTACCATGGTAATTTCATCGAGGTATGATAAGTATCTCCAGAGATATTGAGATAAACATCTCAAAATTGGTACTGAAATTGAATAGCGCGGCATTGAAATCGGTTCTTTTTTAGTTTTTAAACGATATTATTAGTTATGCAAATACGTCAAAACAAACATGACTGGATTTTATTCATGATTTTTCCATACAAAATTAATTTTATAGACCCCCTAAAATTTTCCGAATCTACCCTAGATTCGGAAAATAAAAAAATACGTGTCTCGCTATTTGTTTTATAGATTATATGTACCGAGTTTTGAGTGAATCGGACTAAGGAATACGTGGAAACAAACATTACTGAATTTTCTATGACTTTTCCAAACAAAATGAAAAACAATTTTACACCGCCCTTAGGAGTAAATTTGAAATAATATCGTTTAAAAACTAAAAAAGAACCGACTTCAATGCCGTGCTATTCTTTTTCAGTACCAATTTTGAGGTGTTTATCTCAATATCTCTGGAGATATTTATCAGACCTCGATAAAATTACCATGGTACCACACTGGGGATATCTCCTTTCCAACAAAAAAAGAATAATCAAAATCGGTTCATAAACGACGAAGTTATCCGCGAACAAACATTTTAAAAAAAACGGTCGAATTGAGAAACCTCCTCCTTTTCTTGAAGTCGGTTAAAAATAAAAAACACGTGTCTCATATTTGTTTTAAGGTTTGTTTGTACCGAGTTTTGAGTGAATCGGGCCAAGGAATACGTGGAAACAAACATTACTGAATTTTCTACGACTTTTTCAAACAAAATCATTTTACACCCCCCTTAGGGGTAGATTTGAAACAATAAAAACACGTGTCTCATATTTGTTTTAAGGTTTGTTTGTACCGAGTTTTAAGTGAATCGGGCCAAGGAATACGTGGAAACAAACATTACTGAATTTTCTACGACTTTTTCAAACAAAATCATTTTACACCCCCCTTAGGGGTAGATTTGAAATAATAAAAAACACGTGTCTCATTATTTGTTTTAAGGTTTGTTTGTACCGAGTTTTGAGTGAA
The DNA here is from genome assembly GCA_954871355.1 of Cabera pusaria. Lineage (NCBI taxonomy): Eukaryota > Metazoa > Arthropoda > Insecta > Lepidoptera > Geometridae > Cabera > Cabera pusaria. The sequence continues at coordinate 27,083,124 of OX940893.1, forward strand.
TCGGACAAAGGAATATGTGAGAACAAAAATATTACTGATTTTTTTATAATTTTTACAAAGAAAATTCATTTTTCAAGCCTCCTAGGGGTGGTTTTGAAAAAATGAAAAACACATGTCTCATTATTTGTTTTAAGGTTTATTTGTACCGAGTTTTGAGTAAATCGGCCCAAGGAATAAAATTTTCCATAGAAAATTTATCACCCTATTTAACCCCTTTAGGGGATGATTTTCAAAAATAATATTATCCTATGTCTTAAGTTAGAACCTACACTATTTACGTTTTAAATTTCATCAAAATTGGTTAAGTGGTTATCGAGATACGTGGTAACAAACATTCACACACACACACACACTTACTTTCGCATTTATAATATTAGTAGGATGAACATATTTAACAATCATCGTCATATTTCATCCAATTTACATAAAACCTTAACGAATTATGCACCTAAACCTTCCTCATAAACACTCTGGCTATTGGTGAAAACCGCATGATAATCCGTTCAGTAGGTATTGAGATTATTGCGAACAGACAGACAGACGCTGTGATGGACTTTGTTTTATAATACTTACGTAGTGATATTGGACGGCCCTTTGGCGTAATGGATAGTTACCCTGATTCTGACCCGATGGTCGTTGGTTCTAATCCTAGCTATATACCTACCAATGAAAGTTTTATGTGCATTCATGAATTATGAGTTTTCATACAATGGTAATGGGATAATTAAATCTACCAAAAAGTAGCTTACCACCATGGCTAACATCTGTCGCCGTAACCTTACGCGTTCCCCGACGCAAAATGTAGGGGCAATACGTTTAACGTGTTATCTGTGTGTCTGTCTGTAGCATCTTAGCACCTAACCGGATGAACCGATTTTGTTTTTACTATTGATAGTTTTTTTTTGTTTGATAGATGTCTTCATCGAGAGTTTTCTTAGCTTTGATTCATGAAAATTCGTTCACTCTTTTCTAGTTAATTGCGCTATGAAATCAACTTTCATAGGTCTCATCAATTCGAAAATCTTCTTCTTCAACGATATTGTAAGAACATGGAACATTGACCTGATGCTGGGACATCCCCTGGACTCTACAGAATACTCAAATCCTCACCAACTTACAGCTCAGATTTTAAATGTCGTGTTTAGAGTCATTGGAATGCTTTTAATGAAAAGATTATACATAGATCAGTCGGGGTGGTTTAAAATATTATATCTATCCTAATATTATAAAGAGAGAACATTTGTATTTTTGTATGTTTGTAATGATTTGGCTCAAAAACTACTGGACTGATTAAAAAAATTCTTTCACTAATATATAGAATGGATTTTCGGAATGAAAATAGGCTATATATTATCCCGTTTAAATCAAAGGTACATTCGTGGAGACCTAATTTGCAACCTAAGTCGACTAAAAAACGGTCGAAAAAACACGTTTCTTACGAACGCTGCTCAATTTAAAATAGATAGAAGAATATTTTCTATGGAAGAGTTGTACAACTTAATAAGACCTACAAAAAAATCTGCGATAGCATATGTCTATCTCTTAAGGTTGACTCACAGTAACCATTTTAATCTTTAATATTTTGTTAAAAAATATTACATAACTTCCAAGGCTATTTTCAAGTATATAGTATTAATCCTTATCCAAATAATTACGTTAATTAGCTTGGCCACATATTGTAGATTAAAATTGTCCTTTACAGTATAAAATTCAAATGAAAACTCTAGAAGATATCACGGATTTCACATACACGCATCGCAAAATTAATAAAATATCTGCAGTGAAACCACAGATTAGGTCATAGTTACTACGAAAATATTATTATAAGCTTAGCGATGCTGTAGATCCCCACCGATCTAAATTAACTTGAAGTCAATATAGTATAATAATATATTTTTACTGTATAAAATTCTAATGTATTATATAGTTATGATCTATATATAAACCACCCCGACTGATCTATGCATAATCTTTTCAATAAAAGCATTCCAATGATTCTAAACACGACATTTAAAATCTGAGCTGTAAGTTGGTGTGGATTTGAGTATTCTGTAGAGTACAGGAGATGTCCCAGCATCAGGTCAATGCTTCCATGTTCTTACAATATCGTTGAAGAAGAAGATTTTCGAATTGATCAGACCTATGAAAGTTGATTTCATAGCGCAATTAACTAGAAAAAAGCTAATAGTTTTATAACGATTGAACGAATTTTCATGAATCAAAGCTACTACTAGAACACTCTCGATTAAGACATCTATCAAACAAAAAAAATATCAATAATAAAATCAAAATCGGTTCATCCGTTTGGGTGCTAAGATGCTACAGACAGACACAGATACACACGTTAAACGTATAATATCCCTTCTTTGATCCCATGATTTGATTAATTTTGATTCAATGATCCCACTACCTCTGTACGAAAACCCATGATTCATGAATGCACATAAATCTTTCATTGGTAGGTATATAGCTAGGATTAGAACCAACGACCGTCGGGTCAGAATCAGGGTAACTATCCTTTACGCCATAGGGCCGTCCAATATCACTACGTAAGTATTATAAATCAAAGTCCATCACTGCGTCTGTCTGTCTGTTCGCAATAATCTCAATAGCTACTGAACGGATCATCACGCGGTTTTTACCAATAGCCAGAGTGTTTATGAGGAAGGTTTAGGTGCATAATTCGTTAAGGTTTTGTGTAAATTGGTTGAAATATGACGATGATTGTTAAATATGTTAATATTTTATATTTGATGCAACAAACAGATGCAAATTTTGTAGGCATATATGTTCTACCCGTGCGAAGCCGGGGCGGGCTGCTAGTTATTATATATATAGATAAATATTATTTTATACAATAGATCATATTATTATACTATATTGACTTCAAATTGATTGTGATCGGTGGGGATCTACAGAATAGCTAAGCTTATAATAATATTTTCGTACAAACTATGACCTAATCTGTGGTTTCACTGCAAATATTTTATTAATTTTGCGATGCGTGTATGTGAAATTCGTGATATCTTCTAGAGTTTTAATTTGAATTATATACTGTAAAGAACAATTTTAATCTATAATATGTGGCCAAGCTAATTAACGCAATTATTTGGATAAGGATTAATACTATATACTTGAAAATAGCCTTGGAAGTTATGTAATATTTTTTAACAAACATTTTAAGATTAAAATGGTTACTGTGAGTCAACCTTAAGAGATAGACATATGCTGTCGCGGACTTTTTTGTAGGTCTTATTAAGTTGTACAACTCTTGCATAGAAAATATTCTTCTATCTATTTTCACCTTAGGTAAATTGCGTAATAACTTCATAATAGGAGTAAATTTTCCTAATTTACAAAATCTTAGCTTACATTTCGTAGTTCTTATTACCTACCACATGTTCACATGGTAAATTCAGCGTGACGAATTGACGATAGCATAGTCGCCACCCTCACCACTTCATACTATTAGGCGATCACGTAGCTCGTAGGTAGGTAGGTGCCGGCATAGCATATGATACGTACGTAGTAACTATGTATGTGGTATGGAACCCACGGCGCACGCTTGACTTCGAGGAGTATTGATCGGAAAGCTCCATTCACCGACATCTTCAACAACGTGGTTTTATGACTATCCTTTTCCAAATAAGTAGGTACTAGTTATGTATGTATACCTACTAAATAACCAGAGAAGTTAGTGGGTATCTTTTATAATTAGGTATATTGTTAACTACGTATATTATTTTATTCGAATTGCTATAATAATATTGACTGGCGCTACAACTTATAATTACCAGTTCGTTTACCCCACTGTAGAGTTCAGTGACCTCGACAAATCGACGACAGTAGGGTACAATAATATACCCCTCGTTTCTATCTAATTATGTTTGGGGATCATATTGTGTATGGAAGAGTTGGTATTCTCAACTCTATATTGCTTTTGGCGAAAACGAATTGGAAGCTTTTGTATCTTCTAAACATGGAATTTTAGGGTGGCGAATTATTGTTTGAAACAGATTTCGATATCTTATATACTCAGAAATTTAAAAAACATAGTACCTATACGAATTTATGCCTAAGCCCTAATAAGAATAATTAGTATTGTCTATCTAGAAATTATTTTCATGCATAATATACCTACCGAATACCAAGATATTAAAGGTACTTTGTACAGTCTATGGCAGAAGTATTTCAAGGTGTATAAAAATAATTGTTTTGTTTGAGAGGAGTTTTAATTCAAGGATGACTTTCTTATAAATAAAACATTATTTTAAATATTATTGCTAAGTTCAATATTTATTTTCTATTAATATTCCCTACGTCCGATTACATTCGTTGACATTTATTTCAAAATTATATGTAAGCCAAACACTTGTTTTCATACGGCGATTTGTACTCTTTCTTATAATTCTAGCTACATCCTAGGCCAAAACCTTACGATACCCAAACCTGCCCAATGTAATACAAACGAAAATAAATGAAAATTAAACCAAATTGTTAAACATAAGTTAAATAAAAGCTAAATGAGAAAATAAATGTTAGTATTTTTAAAGAAACAGAAACTATTCTAAACAAAACATACCACAACGTTAATTAAACACAAAAAATAATAATAATAATGTAGAACCAAATTTTAAATGGGACAGGCCCCCGATTCTGCTCTATTTCAACTTTATATGATTGGACGTAGAGTTTACAATAGAAGTTGCTTACACAATCTTAAACTTAGCTTGACTTTCCATGAAACGTTAACAATCGCATATAAAAGTAGCTAAATCGGTAAAAATCGACAACACTGACGAAATTATTGCTAATTCTTTGTGAAATATGCGCAGAATCGGGGGACAGGTGTGTTACTGATACCAATGTCTCTTAATCGGTGGATTTGCAAGCGTATTTGTTGAGGGACGACACAACATACATAGATCTATTCGATAGTTGTATAATGGATGCCCTAAGAAGAGCCATGTGTGCGCAAATGTCTACAACATTATAAAACACTAGCCGACTCGCTTGCATGGACTACACAGATGAAATAATAATTAGCCTATGTGCCTCTCCGGCGTATACACTAGCTATAATTTATAATATGCAATACATTATGTCGATCCGTTGCATAGGACCCAAGAAACCCACTTTTACATGTATATTAATAAGTAGGATTAAATACAACCTTTATATAGCATCTTGAGATAGTCTGACAAAAGATACGTATTAGACTTGTAAGAAACTAAATGAACACCATTTATTCGAAACGCTATATGTCAAAGTTCTGATCCATACATGTATCAATGCCATAGCTGTACCTTATATCTGTTATTGATCATAGGCAATTCATTCAATCTATGATAGTGAGCTCATTTTCAATGAAAAATATATTTCGTCCTGCGAAATTGTTAGATGATAAAAATGCTTAGATTAGAATGTTTGCACAAATAGTCAGATATTTAAAGCGTGCTCTACAATACTGCTTTACATTTACGCACATACGACATAACAAAATTATGTTAACCTAACTATTATCATGTGATAATAATTACTTTTTGACTAGTCTTTGTTACACACCATTTAGCCACAAATTGTGTGTTTTATGGACTTAACACCTTATGTTAACCAAACACCACACAAATAAATAAAATCAAATCCTAAACTACCATTTAAATTAGAGAACACAAGTTATTTTTAAATACTTAAGTTAAGAGTACTTAAAAATTTAATGTTGCGCAAAATTAACTGACTAGTTCCGCATAGTTAAGTACTTTAAATAAATAATAATTATGTTTGAACATTTATCCTTATAGTAATTAAACAAAATTATACTTAAAATGCATTGTACAAGCACTTACATTTGAGAATTACTCGCCTCTTTTGTTTCATTTTAACAATGATATGCATTTATCTATGAATAAATTTAACTATGTATTACTGAAAATACTACAATGTATATTTGGAAAATTACAAATCATTAGATAGGGTAGTATGTTATAATGAGTAAATTTTATCAAACTAACTGAACTTACACTAATGCACAATATATTAAATATAAACATCAAAATGAAATTCTATAACTCCTATAATGATTATGACAATAAATTATGTTTACAATGAATTTTAAATTACTTAAATGTAATAATAATAATAAATAGTGACGATTATATGATCAAATTAATTAGAGAGACAATATCATGGTGTGAAAGTCAAATGTAGTGAATAATTTTGTGCAAGTTTTACCATTTTAAATTTCTGAAACAAAAATTTACAACAGATTGTTTAAACTTGGCTCACACAAAAACTAGTTTTGCATCCAAACATTGATCCGAATTTGACTTTCACTTACTACAATACACAATCGAGAACTATAATTTACGTGCTCAAATCTGTGAGTAAAGTCACAATTACAAAAATCCATCCAATAAATGTTGATCAATATCTAGGTAATTTTTAGTCCATTAGATGTCATGGTCCATTAATTCATAATTTTGATTGAGATTGTCGAATGTAGTCAGAAAACGAAATAAATAAACATAAGAACAGATTACAAATGTATGACATAATGTGCTTATATTAGGTACTAATATATTATAAGTTCACCTTATATACTTATGATTTGTGCACAAGATTGAGATTATTACATTATTATTCCATAATTATAAATTACAATGGGGCCATTCTTATTATTAATGTGAAAACAAGTATGGAAGAAGTAGTTCGTCGTAATGTTTCTCCGCTTACTCCATATATTTTTATAATCAGTCATTTTTCTGGTGTCTTTGGTAGTACAAAAAAGTGTTTAAATATACATATTTTAATTATTGCAACTCTATCTTTCTCATAAAAAAAAATGCTTGAAACAATTGCACTGGATTTCACAATAAATAAATATGTAGAAATATAATTCAATTCTTTTTTACTTATAGTAAAAATTTAATATTGCACTGTCTAAATAAATGTTACAATCATATGAAAATACATAATATTGCCTGACAAACTGGTATTGAATCTGCATTACTATGCAACTGCGAAATTGTCACATTTTACTTGAAATATTTCCTCATCATTTAGGATAAAAAAATCAGTAAGAAATAAAAAAAATATTTTAAAATAAAACTTTCACATTTGCTTAAGGCTAAGAAAAATAAATTCTTTATAAGAATTATCTGCACAACTGTACAACAGTTTCTTTAGAAGTAACTTTCTCTGTCCACTAAGATGAATTTTTCATAATAAAGTAGGTGATAAAATTATAATTTTTTTAATGTTTGAAGACATCAGTTTTGACTTATGAATAACCTGGCAAGTTTGAAAGAGACTCATTTAGAATTCCCTTTTACTTTAGCAATGATGTCAAAGTTTCATTTGTACTTATTTCGTGAGAACACTGGTTTTAAAGACTGTGATTATCACGCCTGGTCAACATTTCACTAGTCAGTACTATTTCATTATTACATTTGATGACAAACCATGAGCGGGTATGATCAACATTTTTGCATTAGCTACAATTTATTGACTAGATTTTTGTATGTTTAAGCTTTACTCTTGTTCGTTTTGAAGCTGACCTGAAGTACTTGACCGTTCAGGGAGTACCCGTTCAAGGACTGGATGGCCACAACAGCCTCATCATAGTTTGTCATCGTTACAAAACCGTAGCCCTTGCACTTGTTGGTGGCAGGATCTCTTATAATTTTAACACTCTGGACGGCACCAAATGGGCCAAAGAGCTGCCACAGAACACTCTCTTCGGTGTCAGCTCCAATATTGTACACAAAGATGCACCATCCCGAACCACCGATAGCATTACCTTGGATGAGAGGGTCGGTCAGGGGGGAAAATCTCTGGAGACCTTTGTTGATGGCGAGAAGGGCCTTGCCAGCGGGGCCGACGAAGCGCCGCGCCGTCGTCGGCGCTAGGTACGCGGCGAGGGGCGCGAGTGCTTTCTGTTGGTTGCTCGGGTTGTTGGCACACTTAACCGTAATGGGTCCCGTACCGCCGGGCGGTATGGTGCCATTTAACTCACGGATAGCGTTCTCCGCCTCGCAGCGCTGGTCGTAGCGGATGAAGGCGACTCCCCGAGAAGGACCCTGGATTGACTGCTCCTCTGCGCCGACTTGTAACAGGTGACCCATATTCACATTCTCGTGAAGTATGCGCGAACTGATTATGGATCCGTAGGGGCTGAACAGCTTTTCCAAGTCCTGTTGTGTCATATGTTTTGGAAGCCCTGACACGTAGAGGTTAGCGCCTTTGATCGCGTCCGAGCTCGGGCGTGCGTACGATACCTTTATAATCTTGTTCTGCAGCCGCAGGCCGTTGAGCGTGTTCACCGCCTTCTCCGCATCCTCCGCTTTGTGGTAGTTCACGAACGCGTAGCCCAGACTCTGTCCGTTAAGGATGTGGTCCGGAAACACTGTCACTTTATCTCTAATTAGCTTGCAACTTTCTACTTCGCCGACGCTAGAAAATAGCGATCTGATTTCTTCCTGTGTCATGGTTTGCGGCAAGTAATTCACGATCAAATTAGTCTTGGACTCGTTATTGCAGGGCTGGATTTTGCTTCCATTTTGCGTGGGATGTTGGTTCGCGTTCACGGAGTCAAGAGAATTCATCATCATTTTGCTTTGTTTTCACCGAATTCGGGTAAAATGTCACATAAACTGTGACTATTTGAAACGAAAACGTGTAAAGGTTCGAACTAGATCATAGATTTCCGGATAGCTCTAATAACACCACTTCGCGTTGGTTGAAAGCATATGCAGGGGAAGAAAATCAATAAGATGCTGTCCACTCTTGTACTTATCCTGTTTTCGGTAGCGCGGTTCTGATTCCGTTGAATCAAAATACAAGCAGAAACACAAATTAATATTAGTTTATTAGACCTTACGGAGAATACGAAAGCAAAGTGAAAAGGAAATCAACCAAAAATCTATGCGACTCGCGACCTATTCTCGTAAATTCATTTCTTTCACTTCACTTTCTTTTTAAAATGTTGCCATGTTATGAAATCGATTTACTGATCAGAGGCGCCTTAGTGTCTAGTAGGTAAAATGTACCAATCATCATATTCATACATTGTCAATACCTGGGTAAATAATTTTACTTTTATACTTATAGCGTTTTATACTTTTTATAAACAATTGGGGTCAATTATTTAGGTGTCTAGTAATTAGTAATCAACATTTGAATGACTAAACCGTTCCATACCGCAATTATACTGGTCGTGCTGCAAAAAGATCCTAGTGTTATTTAAATTCAAATAATTGGAGTTTGTATTATTTATATTTATAAACGTTTAAAAGTTGTTTCGCATTTGAAATTTACAAAACAAATTAATTAATTAATTTTCGTAAAATAGATTACGCGTTAACCATTCGTTTGCGAAAGTTATTCACATATATATATATATTTTGTATGAAAATTTCAGATTTTTTAAAATGTATTATGCAATAACCATTTGTATCCGAAAGTTAAAAAATTATATTCAGCCTTCATATTAAATAAACTTTTTATAAAAAATAAAACCTGGCTCCCAACAACTTTTTTTTTTCCAGTTACTAGTTGTTGTACTCTCAAACAAAAAAAGATTTTTTCTAATAGGTTAAGATTTGACGGAGTTTTATAAGGTAACAAACATAAAAAACCTTTGAATTGAGAACCTCCTCCTATTTTTGTGAAGTCGTAGAAGTAAATAGCAATTTTATCTTATATACAAAAACGTAAAGCTTTTTTTAACAACATGTTATCAATCCTACACAGACACATGTAAAACACAATTGGCGTTCTTATAGCTAAGCACGATCTCATTCATACAGCCGTGGATAATTACTGTTAATACTAACTACTGGTTTTCAATGTAGCCAATAATATCTTCCGCAGATATTTTTATAACTATCGTATGGGAAATAGCTGCTTCGGGCAACCCTGTTCAGTAATGCCAACGTGATGAATCTTTCAACAGCCAACACAACCATACTTATCGGCACATTTTACGAAGCTAGTTCTGAGTATAAAATTATTGATTTAAATTTTTCGAAGCTAGTTTTGGTTACGTTATTAAAATTTACATTATTTCGTGGAATATTATTTAGTTTTTTCATTAAAACTGTAGATCTACCCGTATATTTATTTAATTATATAAGTGTTACAATTTAATTTTATTTATGAGATAGTTCCGTTCTATGGCAAACTCAGATAAATAAACCAGCAGGTCTATCACGAAGTTTGATAGGGATTGAAATGAACGAAATGACGGAGATGTAGGTATACAGGCTACATAGCTGCGTCCTCGTCATTTAACTAATTTCGTTCATGTAATCATCAACTGTCAAAGTTCGTGATAGGCCAGCAGCCTGTATATTTGCCGTGGATAGAGTATTAAATACTTTCTCTATGATATTTCCAGACGGCAAAGAACTGCCCCCCTTTCACGAAGTTTGACAGGGATTGAAAAGAACGAACATGACAGAGATGGCGCTATACAGCCTACATAGCTGCGTCCCCGTCATTTAGTTCATTTCGTTCATCCAATGATCAACTGTCAAAGTTAGTGATAAGGGGGCAGGGGGCAGATTTAAACAAAATATGGTCTTAAAGACCATATTGCCCTATATTTTGTTTATAAGTTACTTAAATATTAAGTTGTAGTACAATACTATTCTATCCAAGAAACAAAATTGTTAATCTTCATTTTTTTTATGGTAATAAAATGTTTTTTTTTGACTGATGACACATTTGCATGTAAATTTGAATTACTATGCACACAGCACAAATCAATGGGCGTGATAGTTTTTCAGTAAAGTGTACCACAAAAGTGCTCAGGTTGTGGGATAGTGTTAAGGCTCGCTTCGCTCGCCCTAATTATTGCTATTTTAATAGTCCAGGTCTAATTTAATGTACTCTGTCTACGATATGACTTAAGAAATTCGATTCCAGAATCGAGAAACCAATAGGTAGGTTTATATACCAAAACCATTGCACCCGAACTGCCACTCAGGTGGCGCCTTTTTAGGGCTCCGTAGCCGAATGGCAAAAAACGGAACCCTTATAGATTCATCATGTCTGTCTGTCTGTCTGTCCGTCCGTATGTCACAGCCATTTTATTCCGAAACTGTTAGGAGTACAGAATTGAAACTTGGTAGGTGGATGTATTCTGTGAACCGCTTTCCGATTTTTATACAAAAATAAAAAGTATAAAAGTTTAAGGGGGGGCATACCATACATGGAAATGAAACGAAAAAAAAAAACTTTCTTCACACCTATACTCGTGGGGTGTCTATGGATAGGTCTTTAAAAATGACATTGAGGTTCCTAAAATCATTTTTTCTCAAAGTCAATCATTTGAAAGATAGGCGCGTCTAAAGTGGTAAAATGTGTGTCCCCTCCCCTCTAACTTTTAAAGTATGGGAGTGAAAAATCTAAAAAAAATATATATGCTGTAGATCTCAATAAAAACTAACAACCAAAATTAGTTTGAACGAGATACAGTCAGCAGTTTTAGAGATATGGCGACCGCAAAGATGACTTTGTTTTTCATACAAACACTTTGAAAAACAAAGTTAATTTTGTAGTTGCGAAAAATCATAGTTATGGAATACTTAACTGTGTTACCCTATCTCACCTGTTGGTAAGTGATGATGCGGTCGAAGATGGTAAGCACGCTAGGCCTAGAATGGGAACTGGCTCTCAAGGATAGCTGCCGGAACACATTAGATGTTTTGGCGACAGATTTTCTAACTTGCTGGCCAGGCGGACACTAGATAGTGTCCTACCACCATGCGGGGGTAGTTGGTTCTTTAACGATGTATTTCCTTCACCGGGCCACTGTGAAAAGCGCACATAAATGTTTCGATACCAAAATACATTGGTGCACGGCGGGGTTTGAACTCGGTACCTCTGGCATCAAAGCCGACCGTTCTACCACTCACACCACCGGGCCCTCAAAAATGTTTAACATGCTACAATCCTCGACCGCATTTTCACTTACCAACAGGTGAGATAGTAGTCAAAATGGCCTCAAAAAGCTTGGTGTTTTGGCCAAGGTGAGACAGTACTTCACACCAGGACAGCTGCTAAATTTGTATCAAGCTCAAGTCCGATCATGTATGGAGTACCGCTCTCACCTCTGGTAGTAACTATTATATAATCTGTGCCTCCGCCCATTGTAACACTAATAAAATGAATACCTTGTATGTTATTTTTAAGTTATGAAGTGTATAAAGAATTTTCTATCTATCTATCTCTGGCACGGGTCAGCCAAATACCAGCTGGAGGCGTTGGAAGTTATTGAGAGGAGAGCCAATAAACTTATAAACGACAACAATATTTTAAGCAAAATGCTTCAGAGCCTTGAGCATCGCCGCAATGTTGCCAGTTTATCGGTCTTTTATCGGATATATTTCGGAGAGTGTGCCTTCCAACTGCACGAATTAATTCCTCCGTCCCCCTTTTTCCATCGTACTACCAGACGCACAGATATACGCCATCGATACATGGTTGATTTGATATTCCATTCTGTCGCACTTTGCATCAACATTTATAGACAACAATAGAATTCCCTGCCAGAGTCTGTGTCCTGTAAAGTACAACCCAGGTGCCTCATTTCAAAATGTTTAGGCGAATGGTGACTTGCCCTCCACTGAATGGGTCCCCCATAAAGGCAGAGAGCCTTATATATTGGCGCAGAGGGAACATGGCGTGGAAGGGTGTCGACAAGTGTGCTGCAATTTTAATAAACGTTACTATCGGCTTTATGCCTTTAACACTTACACCCTGGAATTTAGATCTTAAATCTTGTGATTCCCTTACCCGGCCGACTGGTCAAAGGAAGCCAAAGGGTCCCATTTAGCTCTCACGGGATAAGAGTACGAGGTGTCGCCACTCACCGTCCGCTCGCACAAAGCCTGTGGGAAAAAGTGTTATATATATATAATATATATATATATATATTAAGATATATTATTTAAATATCTTATAGGCTAGCGTTTGACCACTATCTCACCTGTTGGTAAGTGTCTAATGTCGAAGATGGTAAGCACGCTAGGCCTAGAATGGGAACTGGCTCTTAAGAATAGCTGCCGGAATATATTAGATGTATGTCAACAGATTTTTCTAACTTGAGGGTGGTAGGTAGTGGTAGTATTAAGGAAAGCTACGCCAACAATTCCAAATTTTTTCCTGTTTAAAATGTGATGGTAGGTACCTCAACATTAACTTACCAAGAAGTGACATTTGTCATTAGGAGTATCATATCATAGTCTAGCGAGAGTACAGACGCACTCAAGCCGCACTAACTCTGTCAACTTTGTAACTTGGTATAATTGTTTCCATATCAGACCGAGTGTTTAGATTTGTCCCCCATTGTAGTGGCGAGCATTTTGACAAACAGTATGACAGTTTGTTCAGGATGTTTACATTTCTTTATTTATAGGTTATGCAAGTTTATAACATTTTGATAATAATATAAACAATGTTAATACTCTGAGAAAAACTGATTTTAAACGCCACACAAGTCATTAACCCCCGACACAAAAAGTGGGATGTTATAAGTTTGATACGTGTATCTGCTTATTTGTGTAGTATCTATGTATATTTGTCTGTCTATCTCCAATCTCTTAGGATCCTATCACATAGCGAATACTTTTGAGGAATCATCACCATCATCGACCAAATCACCGTTAACCTCCACAGCGAGTTAGGTGGTCAAACGGAACGTATCAGATATTTAAATAAACTGGCCAAGTGCAAGTCGGACTCGCACTAGTAGGGTTCCGTACCACACTACAGTATTTTATAAGATCGAGCAAAAAATACCACGATCATTTTTCGCCAGCAAAATATAATAATAATAAAACATTTTATTTATTATAACGCCATCTAACGTCTAACAAAGGAGTTAGGGATCGACATTTCAATATAACGCCATCTATGGGACGTTTACCTAACTAAGCGTTCATAGATGGAGTGAAATGCCGAAAAAAACACGTTTCTTGTATGGGGACCCTCTATTATTTTTAACTTTATTCTGTTTTTAGTATTAGTAGTATTAGTGTTATAGCGGCAACAGAAATACATCATCTGTGAAAATTTCAACTGTCTAACTATAACGGTTCATGAGATACAGCCTGGTGACAAACGGACAGACAGACAGACAGACAGACACAGACGGACAGCGGAGTCTTAGTAATAGGGTCCCGTTTTACCCTTTGGGTACGGAACCCTAAAAAATCAGCAGCACGACAGAATCATATGGGGATACTATTTCTATCATGATTTTTATGTAGAATTTCATGTATTAAGGATCCAGTAGTGCAGTGGGAAAATGGTCGGTTTTGGAGCCAGAGGTTCAGAATTCAAATCCTCTTCGTGCACCGATAGAATTTTCTATCGAAAAATGGATGTGCTCGTTGTCAGATTTTGGCCCTCCAGTGAAGGAAAAGTATAGTGGTTGGGCATTGTCTAGTGCCCGCCTGGCCTGCTACCACCCCCAAGTTGCAGAGTCTGTTGCCAAAACATCTGATGTTCCGGCAGCTGTCCTTGAGAACCAGTTCTCAGTTTTCAGGCCTAGCGTGCTACCACAGGTGCTACTATCCTCGATCGCATCGTCCCGTACACTTACAAACAGATAAGATTCTACTTCATCTATTCTGTGGGTGAAATGAGATGAGGTGAAATGAGATGATGGATGGGTGAAAGAGAGAGAGAATGAGAGAAAGAGAACTTGACCACTATATCACCCTGAGGTGAAAATCATCTTAGAGGCATGCCATATGTAAGGCCTATGTCCAGCAGTAGGCAGAAATAGGCTGATGATGATGATGATATCACCCTGGGGCTTTATTCAGTATGACCATTTTAAAGTCTTACCGTGCCGTGTTACGTTATCTCCGCGTTATGGTATTCTCTATGCCAATTTCAAGTTCGGTAACGCAGTAGGTTATGAGCGCGTTTTGAGATATCGTGACATATGAGGACGTGTAACGCGCGCGTTTTGTATAATTTACCTATAGTGCGGCATACAGAATACAATTTTTCAATAACGTAACGTGGCGCGTTAAGGAACGCGTTATCTCATTGGTCATACTGAATAAGGCCCCTGATAGTGCAGTATAGATAGATAGATAAACACTTTATTACACCATACAAATTAAAAGTAAAAAATGTAAAACAATGTGGCAACAGGCGGTCTTATCGCTTAAAGCGATCTCTTCCAGACAACCTTAGGGTGGAAAGGAATAGATTAGCATACATGACGGTATAGGTGTAGAAAAAATAATAATAAAAAATAAATAAATAACAATAAAATAAATAATAGGTAAGTACATAATTACAAAGGTACATATAATTTATGTAATTTAATACATACATATATATATATTAATATTAATTAAATAAATATCATTATTAATTTAATACATACGTATAATGACATTGTCTTTTGGTGAGTGGTTCGAGGGCAGACATAGCTTGCCGCCAATCATCCCATTCAGAGTGGAATTGTGCCGCCCGGGGCGGAAATACATTTTGCCGCCCTCTTAATATAGGCATTCAAAAACTGAACCTGAAATAAACTTTTTTGCTAAAGTGAATTTGTAAAATTTATATCCCCTAGCCCCCCCCCCCCCCCCTCTTCCTAACCCTTTGCTTTGCCACTGGTTAATTAAGGTTTGAATGTAGCCTTCGGATCGCGGAAAGGTTTATAACAATTATCCCCTATATACTCTTTTGAAACTTCATTAATACCCTTGAGGTATCATTTCCTTTTCCTTAAAGAAGCCTCTTTTTCTGAATCCCCAATCAAAATCTAATTGAAATGTCGATGTTGAAAGGCTATTTTTAGATAAAGGAAAGTCTCTGTCGAAATTTCATTTCCTGTCATGATACCTTTGAGTATCTGAATACTCAAAGCATGATACCTATTCTATCAAAGCTACTTGGAGCCAATTCCACGTAGTTTATTAGGGTTCCGTACCCAAAGGGTAAAACGGGACCCTATAACTAAGACTCCGCTGTCCGTCTGTCTGTCTGTCTGTCTGTCTGTCCGTCTGTCACCAGGCTATAGCTCATTAACCGTGATAGTTAGACAGTTGAAATTTTTACAGATAGTTTATTCCTGTTCCCGCTAGAACAACAAATACTAAAAACAAAATAAAATTAAAAATTAAAGGGGGTCCCCATACAATAAACGTGTTTTTAAACGCCATCTATCTAATTAGTTTCGGCAAAATGACATAGATGGCGCTAGTAAACGAGCCCCGTCTTTCTAGATCGCGACCAAACCAAATATTCTTGGTAATATCAATTAATCAAATATATGAGGTTGAAACTCTGTTATGTTTCGTATTGTACGGAACCCTCCCTAAGTGTGCGATAAGAGACGCGATGCTGACTCGCACTTGGCCAGTTTTATTTACATCGTTTACATATTATGTAACTTAATGGGAGAAGCCACCGGCTTCTGAAACAGTTAAACTAGTTCGGGAGCCTATGAATGCAATCATTTAATGTACACAAATTATATTATGTCAATAAGGGTCAGTTCACACCGCAAAGCGACGCGACGCGACGTGATGAGACTTTTGGTTTCGCGCGGCGCAGCGCGGAGCAGCCCGACGCCGCGCAGCGCAGCAACACGCGCGACGCCACCAAATTATCTCAATGCAATGTGTGTCTTATTGTGTAGTTAATAAAGTTCAATTGTTTATCACTTCCTGCTGCGCCGCGCGGTGCAGCCAGAAGCCGCGCGGTGCAGCGCAGCGCGGCGCAGCGAGATGCCGCGCGGCGCAGCCTGAAGCCGCCGGACTAACTCAATGAAATGTGTATCTTTTTGTGTAGTAAATAAAGTTCTTTTTTGTATCACTCTCTTAATAAGTACGCGCCGCGTCATGGTCTGAGCTGACCCTAAATTATTATTGCTTGCAAGAGTGCTTGTTATACCTATAACAGTCACTACTGTCACGCAGAATATCAATCAATCAATCAAATTATTTATTCATTCAAAATAGAGTATACATTTCAGATGGTATGTTTTAGGAGATCCGTCTATTTTGTCACAATATGATGACATATGAAATATTATTATAAATCTACATTATTAAGATATTAAAAAAAAGTTAAATCAGTAAAATAAGCTAGATAATTAAATACAGTCAAAATGTCAGGATAAGTACAAATTACGTAAATCACAATAAATCATCTTAATAAAATCTATGTCTATTCATTTATAATTTAAAAATTCGGTCACACTGTAGAAATTCTTCGACTTTAACCATTGCAACAGTTCATATTTTTATTGCTTTGCATTCATATTTTCATGTGCTTCGGTAGAGCATTAAACACTTTTATACACATGGCATGGCATCGATACAGTGTAGTCTTTGGCCGTGTATCTAGATCAAAGACCAGTCTGTCAGGATTCCGTGTATTCCTGGGATAGATGTCAGAGGCTTTAGTAAAGTACTGAGGATTTTTTCGCAAAAATAGCAAGTTCAAAAATATACATACATGGAAGCGGAACAATATTCAAGTTATTAAAAAGGGGTCTACAAGACTCAAACGGTGGAGCACCACAAATCGCACGTATACACTTCTTCTGGGCAATAAACACTTTGTTAATGTCAGTTGAATTGCCCCACACCAGTAGGCCGTATTTGAGAAGTGAA
The DNA here is from genome assembly GCA_954871355.1 of Cabera pusaria. Taxonomy (NCBI): domain Eukaryota; kingdom Metazoa; phylum Arthropoda; class Insecta; order Lepidoptera; family Geometridae; genus Cabera; species Cabera pusaria. The sequence continues at coordinate 27,100,775 of OX940893.1, forward strand.
TGCACGTATCCGTAATAAGCCGCTAGTACAGTACTTAGGGCAGAGGTTTGTCTCAGTCTATTGAGGACAAACACATATCTATTTAGTTTGGTACATAAGTATTGTATGTGAGATTTCCAATTTAAATGTTTGTCCAAGAATACCCCTAAAAATTTCGTTTCGTTGACCTCATTAAGGTTTATATTATTGTAATTTATATCTATCTTGGTTTGTTTACTACCATAATTTTGGAATTGAATATAATTCGTTTTTGTAAGATTAACATTAAGATTATTTGAACTGAGCCAGCTTGTCACGTGATTAATTGCATTATTAAATTTATTTTTGTAATTATCTAAGTTATTATTACATGTAATTATCATTGGGTAGTTATCAATAGTAGTAACTACTACTACTTCCTCTGTTCTGTGATACATCAGCCTCTGCCGGAATACTTGATGGTGGTGAGTTACTTTTTTTTGGTAGCAAGTCAGGCAGAACATCGATATAATGCTCCTACCATCTGTGGATGAATGCCCGTGCTAGGATTTGATCCCTTTCACCAATGGAGCTCTCTCTCTAAACGGCGACGACGGGAAGTATCGTAACCACGTAATCAATATTATATATGACGCAGCCAACTAGCTTAATTACCCGTTCAATCAACAGTCTAGCCTCTTTACTTTCAACTAGCGGCCTAAATGATATTCAGCTGTAGCGTTTGTTACAACATTTAATAAACTGGCTTTATCTGACACTAAGGCAACACACTACAGAACAGTGACCACCGCGTGACGTGCGCCGAGAGGAGCTGCGGCAGCGGCCGCGCGTCACCAGCGCGACGCCATGGCGTTTATATGAAGGTATAGAAGACCTTCAAATGGCTGAATATCATTCAGGGCGCTAGTTGAATGGCGCTATTTAGTAAAGAGGCTAGGCTTTTGATTGAACGGCTAATAAAGCTAGTTGGCTGCGACGTATATACATATATACCGAGGTATTCGGGACAATGCGAATTACTATTATTTATTCTGTGTCAATATAACGAAGCTGCCAATGTCCCACTTGTCTAAACCGCAAGCTAGAAAGTGGGTTATGTTACAATAGGTACTAATACTAGATAGTTAAATAACTATTATATTGCATTGGTAGAGCAAATGCTCTACAATTTGTTGAAGATCGAGCTCAGTGGCGTGTCATAGGAGAGGCCTATGTCCAGCTGTAGACGGAAATTCGCTGATAGAAAGAAGAAAGAAAATCGTTTATTTGGCAAAAACTGAATGTTAACAAATTTCACTAAATATTATAATAATGTAAAACATAAAAAAAACAAGAACATAAAACAGATAAAAGTGATAAAAGTGAGGTGAGGTGCCAAAAAGGCTTAACTCAGGACATATGTCTGGGGTTACACGCCTAGACGGTTTTCAGCTAAGCCTGCGGGTGATGGACTAGCGCGAAAATATATATATGTATATAATTGTTTTATTAAATTTAAATATTATATAGGTATAATGTAATATAATAAATATACAATATATATGCATACAATATATATACAGTTTCAAAAAATATTAACTTTCCCTTTCTTTAACTTTTAATTACAAAAAAATATATATACACGGTCGAATTGAGAAACCTCATCCTTTTTTTGAAGTCGGTTAAAAAGAAAGAAAAATAAAAAATAAATATAAATGAATGCTGGATACTAATGCAATTATATAATCTATGGTTTATGGCAAGAGAAGGGAAATAGTTTAATAATTGACAAAATGTCATATTTATACATACTATACTATGATTATTATGTTAAATAAACGACATTCTTCTCTGATGGGAGTATTTCCGAAACACCGGTAGATTCAACAGCCATTCAGTTTTCCCCTTTTGTCCGCAGATTTTCTTTCTAGGCTTGCCATTTTTATTTTTATTTAAACAATATTATGCAGCTGACAGACGGACTATCAGTTCCATTTGGATCATGATATGGACTGTGATCGGTATGCGTTTCTCTATGTTGTGTTTCACTATTTCACTTTTTTTATTTTTTTTATATAAAAATTGTCTGAAGTACTGAAACACACACTTACATGTATGGTTGGTTTTAACCTACTTTAATTTTTTTTTAAATATTCTGACGTAAACGATTGGATGACAGCTGAATGGTTCATTACTTTTTTTTTCTAATTCAAAGCGTTAAATTCTGCTTTTGCTATGTTTACTTGATAATTGGTTATGATTTATTTTATGATTTATGATTTTGACGTGTATATGTGCGTATATTTATACTGCCTACATACTGAATAAATGCTTTGATTCTTTGATTCTTTGATTGATTCTTTGACATGTCGATATTTATATCACCATGTTTCCGATAATGATGATGTAGACAACTTGCTCTATCATGTCTTGTAGCGCCGTACTAATTCTAAAGAATTTTGGAGTTACCGACTGGCGAAATGTGTTTGTTCGAGTACAAGTAGTTCAAGCCACTGCTGAAGGCTACCACCATAGAAGTCAGGTATGGGATGATACGGATGAGTAAAACTGCGCTAAAAAAATACATACATACACGTTGAAGATTTAACCTCCTTCTTTTTTGAAGTCGGTTAAAAACGGAATTTGTGCACCCAAACAGTTATATTCAATTCAAGTTGCATTTGCTAACATCGCATCGTGCGTGCTATCTTTAGACTTTCAACCGACTAAAAAAGGAGTATTGTATGTATGTTACGCGATTACTCCGTCAATTGTGAACGATTCGAATGATTCTTTTTTTAATCGGTAGGATACATTTCCGAGGTATTCCCATTGTAATTTCATTGAGATGTAATTAGTATCTCCAGAGATATGATAATAAACGACTTGCTACTGAAATTGACTCGCGGGGCACGGAAGTCGGTTGTTTTAGTTTTTTTACCGACTTCACAAAAAAGGAGGGGGTTCTCAATTCGACTGTATTATACAATATAAACAAATCTGATACCTTCTACTTTGTGTGTGTAGAATTATCAACCATTTGAAACATTCATTTTTCATGAATTACTTCGTGTGCGATATTAACTGGCCGGTTTATTTAAACAGTAAAACTTTTCTTTTTAGCAAGCCATTTAAGTATTTGTCCCGATGAAAAATAAGAAATCTTTTGACTATCTTCCTACTGCAACATTTGCATTAGCAAGAAAAACGTTTTCCCGTTTCCTATTTTAACTAAAACTGTGTACTATGTATTCTGTGAGGTTCATCGTCCATTGACACTGACCAACATAAGTTGATACTTGCAAGGGCTAAGCCACAGATTATATAATAGTTAAGTGTCAGTGCGCATGTACTGAACGCACCGAGCCCAGCCTTCTGAGCCTAATAAATAAACTGTGGTCTTACTACATTGTCGTACTATTTATTCTAGGCCCGCTACTACGTTGTACTAGTAAGTATTCTGTGCCGCTACCTTGATAATAGGTGAAAGAAAATGTATACCTTAGGTTATGATTAAGCTGTTTACGCCTTTAGGTTAGATTTGGATAAACATTTTTGAAAAGCTGAATTTCATCGGTTTTTATTTAACTTGGTGACCAAATAATTTAAAGAAGGAGAAGAAAAGAAAGAAAATACATTTATTTCAAGAACAAAATACTCTGTACACAACAACAATAGCTACATTATTAATCAAACATTTGAAATATGAATAGACAAATTTTTACAATTTTTATTTAGTTTAGTCGGATTTTTTTATACAATTAATGTATGTAAACAATTAGTATCTATTCGTACTTAGTAGAGAGTTGAAAATTAGATTTTTACTTTCGCTTTTAATGTTTTTCAAGTACCTACTTACTTACCTCCCTGCACGTAACTGCACGAACTTATTCCCCCATCACCTTTTTTCAATCGGACAATCAGACGTACTGATACACGCCACCGCTACATGGTGGATATTCCATCAATCCGAACGAAGCGATTTGCTTCCACATTTATCATACGTACCGCCAGGGATTGGAACACCTTGCCTGAGTCTGTGTTTCGGAAAGGTAACATCTAGGGGTCTTCAAGTCGCGAATGAATAGGTATCTTCTAGCCAAGCGTGCTACATCGTCGACCACATCGTCACTTAACATCAGGTGAGATAGTGGTCAAACGCTTGACTATAACGAATAATAAAAAAAAAAGCTAGCAAATATATTTTCGGGAAATTGCCTTCATAAAATGATAGTGCAATCGGTAACGAATATGAAATAATATCGTTTAAAAACTAAAAAAACAACCGACTTCAATGCCGCGCTATTCATTTTCAGTACCAATTTTGAGATGTTTATCTCAATATCTCTGGAGATACTTATCATACCTCGATAAAATTACCATGGTACCACACTTGGGATATCTCCTTTCGAACAAAAAAATAATAATCGAAATCGGTTCATAAACGACGAAGTTATCCGCGAACAAACATAAAAAAAAATAAAAAAAATCAACACCAATATTATAAATGCGAAAGTCAGTTTGTTTATTTGTTTGTTTGTTTGTTTGTTTGTTTGTTTGGGACTTCTTCACGGTCAAACGGCTTGACCGATTTGGCTGAAATTTTGTACAAAAATAGTACATAGGGCAGAATAGGATATAGGATACTTTTTTTTTGGCTATCGAATCAGGGGGTCCAGATATTTTTAATTGAATTTTGTAAATATAAGACTTCTTCTCAAATAAACGGCTTGACCGATTTGCCTGAAATTTTGTGTGAATACATGTCATAAAGTAGAATAAAATATAGGATACTTTTTTTCTGGCTGTCGAGTCAGGGGGTCCAGATATTTTTAATTGAATTTTGTAAATATAATACTTCTTCTCGAATAAACGGCTTGACCGATTTGCCTGAAATGTTGTGTGAATACATGTCATAGGGCAGGAAAGAATATAGGATACTTTTTTTCTGGCTGTCGAGTCAGGGGGTCCAGATATTTTTAATTGAATTTTGTAAATATAAGACCTCTTCTCGAATAAACGGCTTGACCGATTTGTCTGACATGTTGTGTAAAGACAGTTCATGGGGCGGAATAGGATATAGAATACTTTTTTTCTGGCTGTCGAGTCAGGGGGTCCAGATATTTTTAATTGAATTTTGTAAATATAATACTTCTTCTCGAATAAACGGCTTGACCGATTTGCCTGAAATTTTGTGTGAATACATGTCATAGAGCAGGAAAGAATATAGGATACTTTTTTTCTGGCTGTCGAGTCAGGGGGTCCAGATATTTTTAATTGAATTTTGTAAATATAAGACCTCTTCTCGAATAAACGGCTTGACCGATTTGTCTGACATGTTGTGTAAAGACAGTTCATGGGGCGGAATAGGATATAGAATACTTTTTTTCTGGCTGTCGAGTCAGGGGGTCCAGATATTTTTAATTTAATTTTGTAAATATAAGACCTCTTCTCGAATAAACGGCTTGACCGATTTGCCTGACATGTTGTATAAAGACAGTTCATAGGGCAGAATAGGATATAGAAAACTTTTTTTCTGGCTATCAAGTTAGGGGGTCCAAATATGTTTAACGGAATTTTGTAAATATAAGACATCTTCTCGAATAAACGGCTTGACCGATTTGCCTGACATGTTGTGTAAAGACAGTTCATAGGGCAGAATAGGGTATAGAATACTTTTTTTCTGGCTATCGAGTCAGGGGGTCCAAATATTTTTATCGAATTTTGTAAATATAAGACCTCTTCTCGAATAAACGGCTTGACCAATTTGCCTAGCATTTTGTATATAGACAGTTCATAGGGCAGAATAGGATATAGGATACTTTTTTTTGGCTTTCGAGTCTGGGTGTCCAGATTTTTTTTTATTGAATTTTGGGTATGTGTGGCCACTTATCAGCTAAACGGCTTGACCGATACGGCTGAAATTTTCTACATATACAGCTCATATGGCATAAAAGCACATAGGATACTTTTTTTCTGGCAGTCGAGTCCAGGTGTCCAGATTTTTATTATTGAACTTTGTAAATGTGTGGCCAAACTCAGTCAAACGGGTCAACCATTTCAGCTGAAATTTTGTGCACCAACGGTCAATAAGACATAGGATATTTTTTTTTGGCTGGCAATTTCGGGTGTCCATAATTTTATTATGGAATAATTTGTTGCCTCTTAGCGGCAATCGTTTTGACCGATTCAGCTCAATTTTTTTACAAATACAGTTAATAGGGCATAGAACGACAAAGGATATTTTTTTTAACAGTTGAGTTTGGGTAACAAATTTTTTTTATTGAATTTTTAAACGTGTGACCTCTTCTCTGTTAAACGAGTTGACCGATTGAGCTAAAATTGTACAGAGACAGTCAATAAGACATAGACCAAGAGTAGTCTATTTTCCGAGCACATTGGTTACTTTTTTTACAATCGAGTCCGGTCGTCAGTTTTTTATTGTTGAATTTTGTATATGTTTGGCCTCTTTTCGGCCAAAAGACTTGACCGATTCACATGAAATTTTGTACAAAGACATTTAATAGGGCATAAAAGGGCAAATAATACTTTTTTTTCGGCAGTTAAGTGAGGGTGCATATATTTTTTGTTAACTTTACATAGAGTTAACATAATCATAAAAGTTTGACCTTAGGTTCGTCTATAATGACTTAATTAGTGTCTTGATTAGGCCATAAAACTGTCAGGATCATTAGAAGTCATCAAAATTTACGCGCTGGCTTTGCTTGCCTAACGTGTTTATCTGCTTTGTGGGAAGTTTTTCAAAAACTTTCGTGTTTTAACAGCCTTAGGATAATTGGTGTCGACTAAGTAGGTCATAAAACCTGTCAGGGTCATTAAAACACGTATAAATTATTCGCGCTCGCTTCGCTCGCGTAGTTATAGCACTCTCTGCGCTCGCGCAAGCATTTGTTTTATCTACTTTGTAGGAAATATTTCGTCAACTTTTGAATTTTAATAGCCACATGCATCATAACGAATCACACATTGAAACAGAACAAACCTTCAATAATCATAATGATTATTAACCTTAAATTAAGTGGATATCAAATATAACCCTAATGTCATCGGTGTTGACTTAGTAGGTCATAAAAACTGTCGGGGTCATAATAAGTCGTAAAAATTTTTAGCGCTCGCGAAGCTCGCGCAATTATTTATTTTATCTACTTTGAATGTAATATTTCAGAAACTTTTGTATTTTAATAACCACATGCATCAAAACGAATCATGCATTGAAACAGAACAACCTTCAATAATCATAATGATTATTAACCTTAAATTAAGTGGATATCAAATTGAACCCTTCTGTCATCGGTGTTGGCTTAGTAGGTCATAAAAACTGTCAGGGTCATAAAAAGTCGTAAAAAATTTTCGCGCTCGCTACGCTCGCGCAAGCCTTTATTTTATCAACTTTGTAGGTAATATTTCAGCAACTTTCGCATATTAATAACCACATGCATCAAAACGAGTCATAAATTAAAACAGTACAACCATTAATAATCATAATGATTATTAACCTTAAAATAAGTGGATATCACGTTTCACTTGAGTGTCATCAGTTTTGACTTAGTAGGTTTTAAAAACTGTCGGGGTCATAAAAAGTCGTAAACATTTTTCGCGCTCGCTTCGCTCGCGCAATTATTTATTTCATCTACTTCAAAGGTAATTTTTCAGCAAATTTTGTATTTTAATAGCCACATGCATCAAAACGAGTCATACATTGAAATAGAACAACCTTCAATAATCATAATGATTTTTAACCTTTAAATAAGTGGATATCAAATTTAACCCTAATGTCATCGGTGTTGACTTAGTAGGTCATAAAAACTGTCGGGGTCATAATAAGTCGTAAAAATTTTTAGCGCTCGCGAAGCTCGCGCAATTATTTATTTTATCTACTTTGAATGTAATATTTCAGAAACTTTTGTATTTTAATAACCACATGCATCTAAATTAGTCATAAATTGAAACAGAACAACCTTCAATAATCATAATCATTATTAACCTTAAATTAAGTGGATATCAAATTTAACCCTAATGTCATCGGTGTTGACTTAGTAGGTCATAAAAACTGTCAGGGTCATAAAAAGTCGTAAAAAAATTTCGCGCTCGCTTCGCTCGCGCAGTGATAACGCTCGCAACGCTCGCGCAAGCATTTATTTTATCTACTTTGTAGGAAATATTTCGTCAACTTTTGAATTTTATTAGCCACATGCATCATAACGAATCACACATTGAAACAGAACAAACCTCAATAATCATAATGATTATTAACCTTAAATTAAGTGGATATCAAATTTAACCCTAATGTCATCGGTGTTGACTTAGTAGGTCATAAAAACTGTCGGGGTCATAATAAGTCGTAAAAATTTTTAGCGCTCGCAACGCTCGCGCAATTATTTTTTTTATCTACTTTGAATGTAAAGTTTCAGACTTTTGTATTTTAATAACCACATGCATCAAAACGAATCATGCATTGAAACAGAACAACCTTCAATAATCATAATGATTATTAACCTTAAATTAAGTGGATATCAAATTGAACCCTTCTGTCATCGGTGTTGGCTTAGTAGGTCATAAAAACTGTCAGGGTCATAAAAAGTCGTAAAAAATTTTCGCGCTCGCTACGCTTGCGCAAGCATTTATTTTATCAACTTTGTAGGTAATATTTCAGCAACTTTCGCATATTAATAACCACATGCATCAAAACGAGTCATAAATTAAAACAGTACAACCATTAATAATCATAATGATTATTAACCTTAAAATAAGTGGATATCACGTTTCACTTGAGTGTCATCAGTGTTGACTTAGTAGGTTTTAAAAACTGTCGGGTCATAAAAAGTCGTAAAAATTTTTCGCGCTCGCTTCGCTCGCGCTGTCGTGCGTAAATTTTTTTCGCAGTAATAACGCTATATAAATACGCTATAGCGTATAATAGCGTGTTTCAACAACCTCATACATTAGACTGACTCAAATACTTGAACAGCAAAACTTGACCTAACCTAACCAAGGTTTACCAAATATTATGTTTCTTTTAAGTGTTTCACACTTTATATTTCGAATGATTAACTTACGTAATAAGTAGTCATAGATGGCGCCACCAATGCATAATTGGGTTAACAAAATGCAATCCACTAATTTCGTCGTAACGATACTTCGCACCGTGGCTTAATTGGCAAAGCACCGGAACATGTTATTCCGGAGGTTGCGGGTTCATGTCCCGTCGGTACGATGAAATTTTGGATTGTGTTTAACAATTTACAAAGGTTTACCAAGTAATTATTCATGACTTTAACAATAGACGATATCGAGTTCGACCTAAGAGTCATCTATAGTGAGTTGATTATTAGATTGTAAATTTGTCAGGGTCATAAAAAGTCATAAAAAATGTTCGCTCGCGCAATGATAGCTCTCGCTGCGCTCGCGCAGCTATTCACCTTATTTTCTTTGTAAGAAATGTTTCAGGAACTTTTGTGTTGAGTCAAACATTTAAACAGCACAACTTCGTATACTAACCAAAATGATTAATGACTTTAACAATAGAGGATATTGAGATTGACTTTAGGGTCATCTATGGTGACTTGGCCTAAGAGATCATCGATCTTGACCTCAAAGGTCATAAAGACTCAAATAACGCGGGCGAAGCCGCGGGTAACAGCTAGTAAATATATATATACGGTCGAATTGAGAAACCTCCTCCTTTTTTTGAAGTCGGTTAATAAAAGGCAAATAATCATCGAATTATTACCTAGGTTGATAATAATATATGCAAATAATAAAGGTGAGAGTACTCTAAAAGCCCTACAGTATAAAGTACTTATTATAACTGTACTGCAGAACCAAACAAACATTACAAACTATAATTGCGTTGTGTCACAGATAAATAACAAGTTACTATACAAATTGTGGGAGCATAGTGACTGGCAGTGATTGGTGCATGGACCATTGACCAACATTACTTGCACTAACTTGGGGCTGGGTGCGTTTGCACTGAACGCACTTACATCGTACTTATGTATTAAATTTTTATTATAAAAACTCACGTTCATTTTATACTTATAGATTTAAAACCGGGAATTTATGATGGATGAGGCCGAAACATATGTCGATCGCTATATCGACATTGCGTAAGTCACGTTCAATTCCCGGTTTTAAATCTATATGTATTTAATGTTGTGTATTACAAGACTTCGCAAGTTCGCAAGAGTTTTGACTACTGACAAGTATCTCTTATGTGGTTATGCCCGAACATACAAAAAAAAAGTTCCCCCGAATTCTGAACCTCCTCCTTCTTTTTAGGGTTCCGGACCATAAAAGGAAAAAGGAACCCTTATAGGATCACTTTGTTGTCCGTCTGTCTGTCTGTCTGTCCGAAACTAAAACTTATATCAAATACTCGGGTTTACTGTATATTTCGGCCGTAAAAAAATTAAACCTGTAAGACAACGCGATCAAAAGATAGGACCGTTTAAGTAGCATTATTTCGCATATTTTGTTATTGCAAAGGGGAATCAAAACCTATAGGATACTTCCCGTTGCTCTAGAATCATGAAATTTGACATAAAGCAAGGTCTTAAAGCACTTATCTATACTAATATAATATTATAAAGAGAGAACATTTGTATTTTTGTATGTTTGTAATGATTTGGCTCAAAAACTACTGGATTGATTTAAAAAATTCTTTCACTAATATATAGAATGGACTATCGAAATGAAAATAGGCTATATATTATCCCATTTAAATCAAAGGTACATTCGTGGAGACCTAATTTGCAACCTAAGTCGACAAAAAAACGGTCGAAAAAACACGTTTCTTACGAATGCTGCTTTTTCTATAAAAGAGTTGTACAACACAATAAGACCTACAAAAAAGTCCGCGACAGCATATATCTATCTCTTAAGGTTGACTCACAGTAACCATTTTAATCTATAATTTTTTGTTAAAAAATATTACATAACTTCCAAGGCTATTTTCAAGTATATAGTATTAATCCTTATCCAAATAATATACGTTAATTAGCTTGGCCACATATTATAGATTAATTGTCCTTTACAGTATATAATTCAAATGAAAACTCTAGAAGATATCACGGATTTCACATACACGCATCGCAAAATTAATAAAATATTTGCCGTGAAACCACAGAATAGGTCATAGTTACTGCGAAAATATTATTATAAGCTTAGCTTTTCTGTAGATCCCCACCGATTACAATCATTTTAAAGTCAATATAGTATAATAATATGATCTATTGTATAAAATAATAATAATAATGATCTATATTTATAATATAATATTATAAACCACCCCGACTGATCTATGTATAATCTTTTTATTAAAAGCATTCCAATGATTCTTCACCCGACATTTAACATCTGAGCTATAAGTTGGTGAGGATTTGAGTATTCTGTAGAGTCCAGGAGAAGTCCCAGCATCAGGTCAATGCTTCCATGTTCTTACAATATCGTTAAAGAAGATTTTCGAATTGATTAGCCCTTTGAAAGTTGATTAAAGCTCATAGTTTTATAAAGATTGAACGAATTTTCATGAATCAAAGCTAAGCTAACTCTCGATGAAGACATATGTAAAAAAAAACGATCAATAATAAAATCAAAAACGGTTCATCCGGTTGGGTGCTAAGATGCTACAGACAGACACACAGATACACACGTTAAACGTATAATACCCCTACTTTAAATCAAAATCGGTTCATCCGGTTGGGTGCTAAGATGCTACAGACAGACACACAGATACACACGTTAAACGTATAATACCCCTACTTTTTGCGTCGGGGAACGCCGTAAGGTTACGGCGGCAGATGTTCTCCTTAGTGGTAAGCTACTTTTCAACCAATTTCTAAAAAGTAGGAAGTTCTCAATTCGTCTGTTTTTTTTGTGTGTGTATGTTACGCGATTACTCCGTCAATTATTCGAATGATTATTTTTGTAATCGGTAAGGTACGTTTTCGAGGTGGTCCCATTGTTATTTCATTGAGATGTGATAAGTATCTTCAGAGATATGACGATAAACGTCTCAAACTTGCTACTAAAACTGACTCGCGGGGCATTGAATTCAGTTGTTTTAGTTTTTAAACTATCTTAATTATTGGTAGATTTATTGATCCCACTACTTCTGTACGAAAACCCATGATTCATGAATGCACATAAAACTTTCATTGGTAGGTATATAGCTAGGATTAGAACCAACGACCAATATCACTACGTAAGTATTATAAAACAATGTCCATCACTGCGTCTGTCTGTCTGTTCGCAATAATCTCAATAGCTTCTGAATGGATTATCATGCGGTTTGCACCAATAGCCAGTGTTTATGAGGAAGGTTTAGGTGCATAATTCGTTAAGGTTTTGTGTAAATTGGTTGAAATATGACGATGATTGTTAAATATGTTAATATTTTATATTCGATGCAACAAACTGATGCAAATTTTGTAGGCATATATGTTCTACCCGTGCGAAGCCGGGGCGGGCTGCTAGTATAGGAATAATACTGAAAACCGTAAATATTGGGTACTCGTGGCGTTTCGTAATACAGTAGAGTATTTTATAACTATAATTTTTCGCCACCAAAATTAAAGTAACTTTGTTTTTCATAGTGTTTGTATGAAAAAGAAAGTTATATTTGCGGTCGCTATATCTAAAAAATAAATCAATATGGGTTCCGTTTCTTGCCATTCGGCTACGGAACCCTTAAAACAACGGGTTGCACTCCGGCAGTGCCGACAGAAGTGAAAACGTTGAACACGTCATTTTTGAATATTTTGGAATCACATCTCGTGCAAGCGCCTTGCGCTCCGTCTTACGAATTTTCGATCAGGACGCTTGACCTGACGCGAGACATTTTTTACCCATCCCAAGAAAAGTACACAACGCCGCCAAGGAAGTTTTCACTTCAAAAAGTGAACAAAGCCAACGACTCCGTCACGCACTTGGCCAGTTTTATGATCAAACAATATCTGCAGCTTGTAACCACCACCATTTAACGAGTTACGGCGAGCAAGTTACGTGTGAGTCAGCCCAACCATTGTTAACGATACAATTCCGATCCAACGACAGTTATTTGTATACATCTGATGTTACTATTACAACAATTGCATCGCAAATGATGCCATTATCATTGCATCAATTAAAAATATCAATTTACAATGTAGGTACAAAGATAAACAATGTAGAATGAGCGAAGCATTTTACAATCATAGTAGACCCACGAGCACTAGCCGAAGATCTGCCTCAGTGGCGTGTCTTAGGAGATGCCTACACCTAGCAGTGGAAAGACTGCGGCTGATTATTATGATGATGGTGATTGATGATGATGACTTGACCACAAATATTTGTAGTGGTAGCACTCGTAGGACTTCTGCTAGTCGGTCATGGACCAATGACTTTTTTATTTTTATTTTTACCCGACTGCGCGACGCAATGGAGAAGTAATGTGTTTATCAGTCTATGTATGTATGTTTGTTTGTTTGTTACTTTGTGGCACTCTAGAGACCGAACTCGTGGGCCGATTTTGATAAGTGGCACGTCATTAGATTCGCCATGCCAGCGCGAGTGTCAAGAAGCACATAAAAATTTGAAAAATTAAATATGGCGGATTTTGGACGCCATGCATTGGGTTATAGGTAATACAGCGCTGTGATTGGACAACTTCAATTTGACTCATAGCAATAATTCATGCTTAGTGCTGGGACAACGTGACACTACCTCGTCATTATCGATAATTTCATCAGTCATATGAAATATAGCGTGTGTGAGAAGTGTGTAGAAGTTTAAAGGTATACTGATAGAGATGGACAGACGGAAGGACAGATAGACAGACAGACGGATAACAAAGTGATCTTATAAGGGTTCCTGTTTTCGTTTTGAGGTACGGAACTCTAAAAATGTTCGTTTGCTTGCTTACACACTAAATTCTAACTTGTTTCTTACCACTAAATTGGTTATTCACACGCATCAGTATCACGTATCAAGTAACTTAAAATGTATTTATCTACTTGACCTTTATTTATGTACTAAAAACTGCGTAATTCGGCATATTTAACGGCTTTTTCGTTTTTTGAACAATTAAAATAGTGCGTATGTACGGGTCTAGCATTTGGTCCAAACTGAAGTAGCCGCTCAAGAATGATATTATAAATACCCCATTGCGCCTATGTGTTTCGCGCGGGGGTGATACAACAATAGGTGTCCACTGGAAGGTACGTCCGTGGATTGACCACTATCTCACCTGATGTTAAGTGAAGATGTTATCGACGCTGTAGCACGCTTGCCTACATGATACCTTTTCATTGGCGATTTAAATTGCTGTTTCTCGAGACACTGCGCTGATAGATATGCTCCTTACATACGGACACACCGCAGCGGTTGAATTGAGAACCTCCTCCTTTTTTGTGAATCGGTTAAAAAAGAATTCATTTACATAACCCGTAAATAGTTACCATCATATATCCGTGTAATAGAATTCTGCCTAGTAACTAAATCTTAACAAAATCGTTGCCGTCAGCAAGTCACTCGAACAAAAAAACACAAAGAAAACTGACAAAGTAAATGACTGATTCAACTGAGTACAAAAACTGAGCAACTTAAACAGACCTGCCGGTAAACTACTACATATTCTGTGGTTCAAGTGCGTTCTAAGTGCACGAGCACTGAGGGATCAAAGTGCTGGGAACTGTTATATATTCTGTGTCGAGGTTTAATTTGTATGCGTCCGCGACTGTAGGGGCTGCATGTTGACTGAGTCACTGGGATATGACTTCCTTTGTGCAGTCACAGTTCACTGACTACTGGTAATGTAATGTTTTATTGTGATATTCCTAGTTGGGCAATTTCGTTGAGTACATTAATGTATGGGTAGAAATAGGTACGTAGAAATAGATACACCTACTGGGTGCACGGGCTATTTTCCGCAACGAGGCAACAACTAAAATGTTGTATATATAAAGAAGGGTCAAAGCCAATGTGGACTAACGATATCCAGCTATGGGGCTGCACCAAACAAAACAACGTTCAGAATTCACTAAACTTCGCAAAGCATCGTAAAAAGGACATCGTGGTACATCAGAAATGACGATCTCCACTGGGATCTAAAAGTGTAATAAGTACTCAACTCAAAAACAATCAAACAGTATGCTGAAGCTCACGATCGCAGACTTCACCATCACGTGAATGTCGAGGCTATCCTGCTCCTCGACAACACGGACATAGTGACAATACTGCAAACGGTATAACGTGGTGGAAACCTTTAGGTTTCCTTAGTGATACTTTACCAAGTGAACATAAGTGTGGTGATAGTGAACACTATAAAATGAACATAACAACAAAGTGTCTTCCCCTAGATATTAGTCTAGTAGTTATAAGGCAAGATGGTGATGGTAGTAAGATATCTACGTTATGTAAATAAATAATTACTAGAAGTGCCCCGCAGCTTCGCCCGCGTTAAAAACTTGTTTTATTTATTTAAAACTTTTCTTTTGTAAAAACGATTCTATCATTAAAGACATCAAATAAGAATTAGCCACATAGGTTCACCCGTTTTCATGTTATCGCGTGACTAAGGCAATTCGGGATTCATATTTATAAAAACCGAAAAACCCAAATTTTCAGACTTTGATGCCTACCCCATTTCGAAAAATCCTACAACACGTACTTTATCTCATCTTGTTTCGCTATACAAACTTTGAATCCCCGTTCCGTATCCGGGAGGAATTTTTGAAAATTCTTTCTGAGCGGATACCTGCGTCATAATAACTATCTGCATTCTGAATTTCAGCGCAATCCGAAACAATATAGATTTTTAGACTTTGTTACCCCAGTTTATCCTCTTAGGGTGGCATTTTGAAAACATCTGAAACTTGTATTTACTTATTTATTTACAGAAGTACTTGAGTGAAATGTTGAATAAAATGACTATCCAAACTTTGAACCCCCGTTTCATCCCCTAGAAGAGTGAATTTTGAAAAATTATTTCTTAGCGGATACCTAAAACAAAGTAACTATCTGCATGTCAAATTTTAGCGCAATCCCAAAAATTATTGATTTCAGCCTTTGTTACTTCCTTTCACCCTTTTAGGGGTGGAATTCCGAAAGAGCCTGAAACATGTATTTACTTATTTTTTTACTGGAGCACTTGTATGAAGTTTCGAATAGAAAATACTACCTAATCTTGTTTTTACATACAAACATTGAATCCGCGTTTCATCCCCTTCAGGGGTGAATTTTGGAAAATCCTTTTTCAGGGGGAACTAACGTTGTAATAACTATCTGCATGCCAAATTTCAGCGCAATCCAAAACAATATTGATTTTCACACTTTGTTACCCCCATTTCACCCTCTTAGGAGTGTAATTAAAAAAAAAACCTGAAACACGTATTTTTTTTTACTGGAGCACTTGTATGAAGTTTCGAATACAAAATACTACCTAATCTTGTTTCTCCATAAAAACTTTGAACCCTCGTTTCATCCCCTTCAGGGGTGAATTTTGGAAAATACTTTCTCAGAGGGAACTAACTTCGTAATAACTATCTGCATGCCAAATTTCAGCGCAATCCGAAACAATATTGTTTTTCGCACTTTGTTACCCCTATTTCACCCTCTAAGGGGTGGATTAAAAAAAAAACTGAAACACGTATTTACTTATTTTTTACTTGAGTACTTGTATGAAGTTTCGAATAGAAAAGACTATCTAATCTTGTTTCTCTATACAAACTTTGAACCCCGTTTCATCCCCTTCAGGGGTGAATTTTGAAAAATCCTTTTTCAGAGGTAACTAACGTTGTAATAACTATCTGCATGCCAAATTTCAGCGCAATCCGAAAAAATATTGTTTTTCACACTTTGTTACCCCATTTCACCCTCTTAGGGGTAGAATTTCAAAAAAACCTGAAATACGTATTTACTTATTTTTGTACTGAAGCACTTGTGTGAATTTTCGGATAGAAAAGTCTATCTAATCTTGCTTCTCCATACAAACTTTGAACCCCCATTTCATCCCCTTAAGGGGTGAATTTTGAAAAATCCTTTATTAGTACACCCCTACGTACTAAGACAAATATACCCTCCAAATTTCAAGTCTCTACGACCAGCGGTTTAGGCTGTGCGTTGTCTGTCAGAGAGTCAGTATGTCAGGACAAAGATTCTTATAGTATTAGATGAGAACAAAAAAACAAAGTATCCGATGTCTGTTAAGAAAGCCAGCTAGTCATTGATGCCAGTACAGGTTTCCCACATCGTCGATTGTGTCCCACCATTGTGACGTCACGTCTCCTCAGCCTCCATGCGTAAGTTGAAGACGTCAACACCAATCAACACCAATCAACACCAATGTTATACACGTGAAAGTTAGTTTATATAAGCTTGTTTGTTACCTCTTCACGTTAAAACAGCTCAACCAATTTGCTGTGCTGAAATTTTGCACACGGATAGCCCACAGTACAGTAGGTTGAACTACTATTCACAGAATAACATGGAACCTACTATTCTACTATATAGGGTACATCTTAACGCGGGCGAAGTTAGTAATAATGTTTAAACTTCTTGGACGGCCTCAGAGGACTATTATCTTTACTGTGGCCACGGAGCGTGATTTCAACTCGCATCTGACCGGTTTTTTAACCCCCGACACAATAAGTTACCGGTATAATATAAATAATTAACTTATAACTACGTTTAAGTGAACTAGGTCGGTGGACTTCATGGAGAGTGGTTCTTGGCTTTGATTCAAGAAAATCTGTTCAGTATCTCTTTTCTAGTTAATCACACTACGATAGCAATTTGAATAGGCCTGGAGATTGAGCCTAGAGGCTTTTTGACCATTCCAATGAGCTTTATGCTCATTTAAATGGTCTCAATGAACAGGTTGTACATAAATCAATCAGGGGTGGTTTTAAATTTAGGTATTTTAAGATGAACTAACTGGCAAAGTGGTTGTATCATCCCAGGCAGAATAGCAGAAGTCCTACCACTACAAAATGCGGATGTCCATCAGAAACAAGAATTCTAGTCACCGTCCATCTTACCACAAATGGTAATTATTTCTAGATTATAGTCACCTTCATAGCGACTGTAATTTCCTCATCGCTTATGGTGGTTACGCAAAAACTGAGTTATCTCAGAACAATTCCATGTTATTACTAAGATTGTGATGAAACGATTGTGTGAACCATTCTTGGCAGACATTGATCTGCTATTGTCATGGTCATACACAATGTATTATGATCTATTCTACCTATTAGATTGAGTATTTATAGTAACTATTTTATTGTTTTTATACTAAAGACATGTTAAGTTATGATGTTCTCGTTCAATTCTGACTGAATAAGTTGTATCTTATTCAAATAATTCAGTAGCGTCAATTGGACATTGGCAGTTCGGAAATTGTATTTTGGTTGCGGAAATCTTTCTGATTAGAATAACTAATCTTTCAAATTAAAAAAAATATCGAAATTTTCGATCGAATTATTGGGAATTACAATGGAATATCCCCGTCGAAAACAGGGCAGATTCCAAATCAGAATTTGTTTTCAAGCGATTGTGAATAGCCCAGCAGCATCTATTCATTACTCATAGCGGTACGAAGTCAACCACCTCAAATCATCCGGCACCTGTATAGAAGAATTCACAACATTATTTTTGTCCAAAAGGTATTTTCAGAGAGGTTGTGGTTACAATTTATTAAAATCCTATATCAATCTCAAAATATATGAAGAGAAAGATCTCGGTACATTTAATACCACTTGCACGGTAAGTAAAGGTATGGCCACACCACGACGTCCTGCGTACGCGTGCCCGGGCGCGATCAGATAGTGCAGTAGTATTTGTACCGACTAGTTCAAACCAAACGCGATCAAAGTACGATTGAATATCAGGTCGCGCACGCGGACGCAGGACGCCGTAGTGTTGTTGGCGCTTTTATACAGATATTATTTTTAGTTTCATGTTTTAAAGAGCGGCTTTCCAGTCAATAGTACCGTTCTAGGTTTCATTCCTGACACCTAGCCAGCTCGTGCTCAGTGGTTGCAGTTGCCTATGTCCAGCAGTGGACTTACACAGGCTGATGATGATGATAATGACCTGGCCAGCCGTTCTAGGTTCATAAAGCGAAGGAAGACTATTGGGATCGTATTACCAACGAATAAGATCGTTCTTCTCCATCGAGGTACCTGTAAATACATTCATATCGATGTGCTTCTCAAACCAAAGATTCAGAGACGCTATGTCTGGAACAAAAATTTGCACTTTAAAGTTTTATATTTCGTAAGTGTTGCATTGAATCGAGAAACAGTATTAGCAACTCCTAAGTCATTTTAAAAGAGCTATTCAACGATATCCCACACGATGGGGTAGACGACGAAAAAAAAATGCAACCCCCCTTCAAACGTAGGGGAGCTACCCTAAAAAAAATTTCCTAAATTTTACTTTACCACTTTGTCGGCATCATTGATATTATACCCACCCCTACAAAATTACAGCTGTATAGTATTAACAGTCTCTTAACAAAACCTCGGACTGACAGACAGACAGACAAGACGGACATGACGAAACTATAAGGGTTCCTTGTCAGGACTACGTAACCCTAAAAACGTAACTCTGTCACTCTGTCTGTTTGTTACCTAATCATGCCTAAACGGACGATCTGGAAGATTCTGAAATTTAACAAGGAGATACTTTGAAGCATTAGAATGAACATAGACTACTAAATTCTTGGTGTACGTGAGCGAAGTCGCGGGTATCATCTCGTATAATATAAACAAAATAATCAAAAAACACCATCACACAGCTGGCAACAAACAAATTGTTTTAATTGAGACTCGCGATAGATCAATTTAGCGTCAATTGCGTTCAGTTAGCGTAAGGTTAACATACATTATACTTCTGTTGTTAATTTCATTGATGTCAATTGAAATGCGCGGCTGAATAAGTTCAGATGTTTTGGCGGTACAACAGTATCGTATTATTATTTACATTGTTTTATTGTTTACTAGAGACCCACCCCGGCTTCGCACGGGTGCAATGTAGGCGTGGTGTCAATAGTTATGTAGTATAACATTGCATCATACATTATCTAATACTATAAGAATCTTTGTCCTGACATACTGAGTACTGACTGACTGACTGACTGACTGACAGATAACGCACAGCCTAAACCGCTGGTCGTAGAGACTTGAAATTTGGAGTATATCTTAGTCTTAGTACGTAAGGGTGTACAAAGAAAGGATTTTCCAAAATTCACCCCTTAAGGGGATGAAATGGGGGTTCAAAGTTTGTATGGAGAAACAAGATTAGATAGTCTTTTCTATCCGAAACTTCACACAAGTGCTTCAGTAAAAAAATAAGTTAATACGTGTTTCAGGTTTTTTGAAATTCCACCCATAAGAGGGTGAAATGGGGTAACAAAGTGTCAAAATCAATATTGTTTCGGATTGCGCTGAAATTTGGCACGCAGATAGTTATAACGACGTTAGTTACTTCTGAGAAAGGATTTTGCAAAATTTACCCCTGAAGGGGATGAAACGGGGGTTCGAAGTTTGTATGGAGATACAAGATTAGATAGTATTTTTCTATTCGAAACTTCATATAAGTGCTCCAATAAAAAAATAAGTAAATACATATTTCGGTTTTTTTATTAATTCCACCCCTAAGAGGGTGAAATGGGGTAACAAAGTGTGAAAATCAATATTGTTTCGGATTACGCTGAAATTTGGCATGCAGATAGTTATTTTGACTTAGGTATCCGCTTAGAATTT
This sequence comes from Cabera pusaria, assembly GCA_954871355.1. Classification (NCBI taxonomy): domain Eukaryota; kingdom Metazoa; phylum Arthropoda; class Insecta; order Lepidoptera; family Geometridae; genus Cabera; species Cabera pusaria. The sequence continues at coordinate 27,121,498 of OX940893.1, forward strand.
TTTTTTCAAAATTCACTCTTTAAGGGGATGAAGCGGGGGTTCAATGTTTGGATAGTCATTTTATTCGACATTTCACACAAGTTCTTCTGTAAATAAATAAGTAAATACGAGTTTCAGACTTTTTCAAAATCCCACCCTAAGAGGATAAACTGGGGTTACAAAGTCTAAAAATCAATATTGTTTTGGATTGCACTGAAATTTAGAATGCAGATAGTTATTATGACGAAGGTATACGCTCAGAAAGGATTTTCTAAAAATTCCTCCCGGATACGGAACGGGGATTCAAAGTTGGTATGGCGAAACAAGATGAGATAAAGTACGTGTTAGAGGATTTTTCGAAATGGGGTAGGTAACAAAATCTGAAAATTAAAGTTTTTCGGGTTTTATAAATATGAATCCCGAATTGCCTTAGTCACGCGATAACATGAAAACGGGTTAACTGATTTGGCTAATTCTTATTTGATGTCTTTAAAGGTAGAATCGTTTTTATAAAAGAAAAGTTTTATAAAAACAGTTTTTAACGCGGGCGAAGCCGCGAAGGGGCACTTCTAGTTTTGCTATATTTCAAAAGAAGACAGCATTTTCGATTAGGCCTAGTTTAACCGAACCCAGCATGAAGTTACAACAATCAGATTAAGGAGGCCGTCGGATAATTTGAACGGTTCACGCTGAACGGTAGCCGCGGTCGTTGCACCTGAGCCTCCGCTGAAAATCACTTTAAACTATACGATCCGATGATTTATGGTCACTGTCTTTTATTAAAGGTTTTAGAGGTCAAGTGACCGAAAGCACCTATGTTACTTTAGACCTTAAACAAAATAAAATATATTATTAAAGGGTCTCCCCATACAAGAAACGTGTTATTTCCGCGTTTTTTCTTGAACTTATGAACCATAGGTTCACAATAAATAGAGGCTTGAAACATGGTAGGTAGATGTATGTTGTAAATTACTTTGCAATTTTCATACAAAAATAAATAAAAAGAAGGGTCTCCCCATACATGGAATTGAACTGAAACTAAATATATATATATATACGCATCGACTTGATAACCTCCTCCGTTTTTTTCATCGGTTAAAAAATGTTTTTTATCAAACCTATACGTACGTCTATAGATAGGTCTTTAAAAATTACATTGAAGTTCCTAAACAATTTTTTCTCAAAGTCAAAAGACAGATACTTCTTAAGTGGTGAAATGTGTGTACCTTCCCCCTCCCGTAACTTTTATAATAAGGGAGTAAAACATTTAAAAAAATATGTATGCCATAGACCTTAATGAACACTTTCAACGAAAATAAGTCTGAACGGGATATAGTCAGCAGTTTTTGAGATATAGCACATTTTCAAAACCGCAAATATAACTTTGTTTTTCATATAAACACTATGAATAACAAAGTTTTTTTTTTCTGGCGATAAATTATAGTTATAAAATACTCTACTGTGTTAAGGAACCTTGCGAGTCCAAGTCAGACTTGGCCAGTTTATTATGAATAGTTAAAAATCAACAAATTAAACGAGTCAGGTATGACGTATGACTCATTTAACTTCTTTGTGCGACACAATCACACGAAGAGAAAATAGAAACACAACCAATATCATAAAACGTTATACGATCTCATTTCTGCCACAAAAATATTTGTACAGTGAATCTACTTATTTATTTAAGTTATTGAGTGACTCTATTTACATCGTTTATTGTAAAAGGCTTTGACCGAGTAAGTTTCAGGTCAAGTTAGGACACGGAACGAAGTTGCCTCAGGTAACTGGTTTTTGAATCCCCTGAGAAATAGACTAGCCTATCTGAATAAATCTAGGGCTAGTATGGTAATCTTGATTGGATCTAAATTTAAATGTTTGTGTCGATAGTTCAAGGTAAAACTAATCCGGTGGAAACTGGTCTACTGGTCTACTTGGTTGACATTTTTACCCACGACGGAACGGAGACTGTATATGCGTTTGGGGTGAGAGGATGTTTGTTTGTCTGTTTGTGTGTGCAAATCCATGTTGCCATTTTTCTCCAAAACTACTAGTCCGATTTTGATTCAGTTTTCAGTTATGGGTTCGGGTGTAATTGGTGCATGTTTTTTTATAGGTGTTACGGTGTCAACTCACCAGGGGGCGCTGCAGTCAACATTTGTTTGTGCAAACCCATGTTGCCATTTTTCTCCAAAACTAGTTCGATTTTGTCTTTAGACGGTTCGTAATTAATCAGTGGTGGCTCTTAGATAGATGTTATGACGTTCATTTTTAATCGACTTCAAAAAAGGAAAGGTTTCTCAATTCGACCGTATATATATATATATATATATATATATATATATATATATATATATATATACATAATATATATATATATATATATATTATGTTTGTTCGCAGATAACTTCGTTGTTTAAGAACCGATTTTGATTATTCTTTTTTTGTTCGAAAGGAGATATCCCAAGTGTGGTACCATGGTAATTTTATTGAGGTCTGATAAGTATCTCCAGAGATATGATATTGAGATAAACATCTCAAAATTGGTACTGAAAATGAACATTGAAGTCGGTTCCTTTTTAGTTTTTAAACGATATTATCTAAATAAAGGACATTGTCGAGGGTGTTTATTCAAAATATTAATTTTGTTACTTGTATTATTACCGTGCTTGTATGCTCTTATTGTATTTATTCCTAAAACTTGTGTTCTTCCGTGAATAATGTATGTGAATTATTAACCATTAAGTTCCGGTGAAAGTATACGTGTGTAAGGAAACAGCACAATGTTGAAAAACATGCCATTTTACTTTCGTACCGTAACTCCACTGAACGCCTTCAGTAAAGTCCACATCTTTACTTAGGGCTTGTGACTTGAACTCGACATTGATTTGAATAGACTTGATGACTTCAATTTACGAAAACTTTACATTTTATAATAATTTGATACTGGCTGAATACACTTATCGTGTGGAGCCATAATGAAACTTAATAAAACTGGCCAAGTGCATGTCGGACTCACACTCGTAGGGTTCCGTAACACAGTAGAGTATTCAATAACTATGATTTTTCGCAACTACAAAAATAACTTTGTTTTTCATAGTGTTTGTATGAAAAACAAAGTTATCTTTGCGGTCGCCATATCTCTAAAACTGCTGACTGTATCTCGTTCAAACCAATTTTCGTTGTTACTTTTTATTGAGATCTACAGCATATATTTTTTTTAGATTTTTCACTCCCATACTTTAAAAGTTAGAGGGGGGGGGACACATTTTACCACTTTAGACGCATATCTTTCAAATGATTGACTTTGAGAAAAAATGATTTTAGAAACCTCAATGTCATTTTTGAAGACCTATCCATAGACACCCCTAACCCCACACGTATAGGTTTGAAGAATATTTTTTTTGTTTCAGTTCCATGTATGGGATGCCCTTAAACTTTTATATTTTATATTTTTGTATAAAAATCGGAAAGCGGTTCACAGAATACATCTAACTACCAAGTTTCAATTCTGTAGTCCTAACAGTTTCGGAATAAAATAGCTGTGACATACAGACGGACAGACAGACAGACATTACGAATCTATAAAGGTTCCGTTTTTTGCCATTCGGCTACGGAACCCTGAAAACGAGGTGTATGAGACTGCCACCCTCATCATCATCATCATCATAATCAGATCCGTCAGTCCGGTGTCAGTCCACTGCTGGACGTACCTAGGCGTATCCCAAGATCTTTAGCTCTTCTTTTCCAGTCACTACCCACCGCTATGCTTATGTCGTCACTTGTCACATGACTTCCTACACTACGTTTTCCGATTCGCAGTCTTCACTCTAGGAAAAGTCTACCCCAACGGTTACCAGTCCTGCGGCAGATATGACTAGCCCATTGCCACTTCAGTTTGCTAAGTCAGTAGCTATGTCGATCACTTTAGTTCTTTGGTGAATTAGACGGACAGACGAACTACAAGATGATCCTATAAGTTTTCCTTTCATCCTTTTGAGATACGGAACCCTAAAGAGTACCTAGTTAATAGATAAACCTTGTACAGAATACATGACAGATCACTAAACATAGTTATGACGAAGAATGAATAATTTATCCGCCAGCAGATAAGGTAGTGACATTGGTGGCAGGATGTGTAAAGGATGTACTACGATTATCCTTATCTAATGGTATTGTTCTTTGATATACCTAGTTCTTTATGTTCATCGCAATTACAATATTTGTTCTAAATTCGACAGTGTGATTTGGTTTTTATTTCTCTCATGCTATTAGGCAATAAAGCAACGAATCCAATAATTTCAAATATTACCAACGGCCTACGATTCTTCTCTGTTCTGTTACAGGGATGTTGCGGATGCCAATTTTTTCACATCAGCGGATGTAAATGTGGATCTGGATTTTGGAAGGCCCACATCCGCGGATGCGGATGCGGATGCTTAAGACCTTATATAATTATAGATAGATAGATAGATAGATAGATAAACACTTTATTACACCATACAAATTAAAAGTAAAAAAATGGTAAATAAAACAATGTGGCAACAGGCGGTCTTATCGCTTAAAGCGATCTCTTCCAGACAACCTTAAGGTGGAAAGGAATAGATTAGCATACATGGCGGTATAGGTGTAGAAAAAAAATAATAATAATAATAAAAAAATAGGTAGGTAATATTACCGACGCGCGACTTTGAATTGGTGAACTAGTCGCACAGTCCGCGTCCACGTCTCGGCTCCGTAGGTAGGTAGGACGCACTCGTTAAAGAATTTCGTCTTCAGGCTTTTCGGTATGGGCGATGAAAAGAGTCTATATAGAGATTCGCGTAAATTCAAAAATAAATTAATATTTGTCGTCATTTAATATTATTAATATTTTTTATAATTACCCTTACAGGAATGTAATTTAGAAATAGGTCAGTTGTTCAGCGGCCAATTAGGTCATCAGCATTATTTGATTAAAGGCTAAAGGTATTAAACAATGAATCGTAAATACTTTGGAATAACTACACATTATCAATGTTGATGTGAGTAATTACGCCTTATTGTGATAAAAGAAATTTATATTATTATGTAGGTATAGGTACACGTAAGTACCAGTACACTGTACATAAGTTATCGAAAATAAACTGGATACGCCAACAGCCCGAAGCTTAAAATCACAGATCAGTATAATTATCTATATCACACAGAATAGCGCTCTAAAATTAAAATCTAATATTTTATACTTGAACTGTAAATGAAAATGGTGGAAATAGCATTCAGACAAAAGCAGAATATCGATCGGCTGCCATGTTAAGGCCGCTCTTTCAAAGCACGTGGGCGATTCAATGATCTATGACATTATATTTTTAACCCTAAACTAGATGCACCGACACTATCCCAAAATAGGGCAGCTATTTCCCAAGTCCGGGATACATCCGCAGTGCCCGTCTGGGCGAAAGAGCGCACATTGCGACAGAAAGGGACGGGTACAATGACCGAAATCGATGTTAGAAAAGAAGCGAGGTATGTTCGTCTCTCGCTCGCCACCGGTACGTTTGTACTGAGAACGCACCGAGATTCCCCCGTTTGCACGCGACGAACCGAACGCACTGAGGCACTGATGTAACAAAACGTTTTTGATGTCACAAGAAATTCATGGCCAAATGTACCCAAAATTTAATTGATTTAATGATAACATTACATCGAATATTATCTTAAATTTTGATGTAATATTGGTTGCTACGTGACGTGACTGAACACTCACATCACGTCGCATGGATGTGAATTGACAATCGATTTAGTACAAACATTAAACAGCTGTAGTACTTGCCTTTGTCCAACACAGGTACAATACAATACATCGGCTCGAGAGTTTCGAGACGAAGTTCGTTGTCGTGGTGAATCAGCGAACGTCGGATCGGATCCAACCAGCCAGTCAAGTGTTGCCAGTAGCAAGCCAGACTGCGTGGAAGGCACAGTGCGAGCGGCCGACATTCAAAACATTTAACAAAATAGATCCTTTGTGCGTATTTATTGTTAAAACACTGAATGTGTGTGCTAGGCGTGCAGTGCAGTGAATATTGAACCTGGATTTACACCAGCTACATTATCAGGTAAGTTAGTATACGCCTTCAATTCATTTTTTTAAGCTGCAGTGATCCGTTAATTTACTGTATATTTTTAACTTAACGCAAAGATTTTAGTGAAGTTAACTAATTAATTAGCTGAACCGCACAGTTAATTTCGGCAGCCTTTTATTTTTACTACCTACAGTTTCTTATTTGTCACAAATGTCAAAAATAGTTAAAGTACAATTATTGACATTCGCAGGTTCTGTGTATTCTTCTTTGATCGTGAATTAAAAATATCATAATAAATGCCTGAAAAGTTGCTGAATTACTTAATCCGAATTAATTTGTGACGGAAATCGCTATGCTCGTACATTTTTCATTTACCTAATGTAACTAGAGTTTATGTAATAATGTAGGTTAGATATAGGAATATTATAGAGTATAGGGAACATAGTTTCGAGTGTCTTTAGAAAGACAAAACGCAAGACACTTGACATTATGTGCCTCAAATGTAATCGTGTGGAACTCACAGGGTTAAAAATAAAAATATTGATGAGTTTAATATCGAATATAAAACTATACCATTTTCAAACCTACGTTATGTTAAAAGGTGTTTGTTGTACTCGTATAAAAATAATTTAATATTACAATTATTGCAATTAGTTGTAGGTATATTAAGATATTGTCGATCTAAAGTTAAACTAATAGGTATTATGAATAAGAAATGTTTGATTTTTTAGATTTTTTGTTCGTTACGATTTAACTCAAAAACTACTGTACCAATTTTATAAATTCTTTCACTAATGGAAAGCTACATAAGCATCAGCGAAAAACATAAGATATTTTTATTCCCGTATTCTCACGGTAGCGGGAACTACGCGGTGAAACCGCGAAGCGCTGCTTGTAGGTACCTACTCGGTTGTCTGGAAGAAATCGCTTTAGAAAGAATTTAGACTCATTCTCATTATTTTGTTGTTCTAGTTATTTGTTATTTCTTGGTCTGCAAATAGAGTTATTGTATTGTATTGTTGTATTGACCACGGCTCGGCAAACGCACCTAGTGTAGGACGCCCTCCAACTAGATGGAGCGATGATATACGCAAGCGAGCTCAGTGGCGTGCCATGGGAGAGGCCTATGTCCAGCAGTGGACGGAAATTGGCTGATAATGATGATGATGATGATGATTGTATTGTATATATTTATTTAGTACCAAGAAAACGTATTAGTTACATACAGTCAGACGCTGTGACACGTATTTATATGAAACTACTACGTGAGAATGTATCGCTAAATAGACGTGAATAGCGTGCCATACGTTCATTAAGCGTAATTAGTATTTAACATCAGTAAACTATTATTCCTTCGTTACATTAATTAGGAACATTTCAGCTGGGTGAAAGCTTTGTTATCGGTGATATTCATGAAGATTTTAACGATCGGATTAATTAATAAATAATAATAAATAAATACGTTTATTACCAAATAAAAACTAAACATGTTAATTGAGCTCTGAGTTCCCCACACTAGCTTAAAACCTGTGTTGTGGAACACAGTATTTCACGTAAAAGCACCATAAGCTAGTAAATCTTAACAATTTTAAAAAACTTAAAAAATTTCTTCATCATCTTCAGCCGGTGTCAGTCCACTGCTGGACGTAGGCCTCTCCCAAGATGCGCCACTGAGCCCGATCTTCGGCTCTTCTTTTCCAGTCACTGCCCACTGCTTTGCGTATGTCGTCGCTCCACCTGGTCACAGGACGTCCTACGCTACGTTTGCCGATTCGCGGTCTCCACTCTAGGACAAGTCTACCCTAACGGTTATCAGTCCTGCGGCAGATATGACCAGCCCACTGCCACTTCAGTTTACTAATTCGTTGAGCTATGTCGATAACTTTAGTTCTCTGGCGAAATACTTCGTTCCGGATTCGATCCCGCAGAGAAATACCGAGCATAGTTCTCTCCATAGCTCGCTGAGCGACTTTAAATTGTGACCAGTCGGACTGTGAGTGTCCACGTCTCGGCTCCGTATGTCATCACAGGTAGGACGCACTGTGACACTGTGGTATAGGCGACGAGAAGACTCGCCGGAGTTTTCCGAATGCTGCCCAGCCCAGCTGAATTCTTCTCTGGATTTCCTTCTCGAAGTTGTGTTTGCCTAGTTGGAGCTTCTGCGCTAGGTAAACATACTTAGTGACAATTAAAATTAGATTAAAAAATAAATTTTATAAATCTTACAATCAATATTACACAAGTAATGTCAATAATGTATTGGTTTGAAGACAGAAATATGAATAATAAGGCATATTTCTGTGGGTTTGAATGACTAGAATATTCACCATCCTCGATTACACCTAGTGGTGTAAAATGGTCTGACTGTCAAGGGCTGCGCTGCTGAAATACCGTAAGGTTATGGCACCAGATTTTCTCCTGGAGTGTTTTCTCCAAGAGAGATAATTATATGTGTTTGCAAGCACTGTGAGACCTCGTAGTGTTTTTTTATGAATACGTGGGGTAAATAATTTCAGTTGACAGATCAATAGAGTTAGAAATAGACATGTCATCTTTTTGGTGAGGTACCTTTTCACGTTCACTGAATAATATAGTAGGCTCAATTAGGTACCTACATTTATTTTGAAGATTAATTTTAACCACAGAGTAGTTAAATAATAGTGGGTACAATGAGGTCTGTACAACGTTTAACTTAATATGTATTTCTTTCAAATTTTGTCAATTATTTTAACTGCTAGACAACACTGTACATTCTTTTAAACTTTATTGATTTTCAGAGATTTTTATGCTTATAGTTTCATGTACTAGGCACTTATGTATTAGGTACCTACTTCGCTGGTTGGCTTTGAAAAAAGACCTTTACTAAAAGAAGTATGGGTCCTAAAAAAAACATAGGCATTGGGTGAATAAAGGGACTTCTTAACAATTTAGGTAACTAAATAATTGTTTAATTTTGTATAAAGTAATTAAGAGTAGTACTCTTTATCTCATGTAAATAAAATTACTTACATAAATAAAATAATCACAGAGTACGTAAAACATTATTATTTTATTAATTTTGCAGCTAGTCATGTATAGCTAAAAGGTCCTCTCGGTCAACACAAGGTTAAGTTTTTAATACTCAGTATGTATTAAACAAGTTTTTTTTAATATCTTATAGGCTAGCGTTTGACCACTATCTCACCTGTTGGTAAGTGATGATGCGGTCGAAGATGGTAAGCACGCTAGGCCTAAAATGGGAACTGGCTCTCAAGGATAGCTGCCGGAACACATTAGATGTTTGGTGACAGATTTTCTAACTTGAGGGTGGTAGCTGGCCAGGCGGACACTTGATAGTGTCCTACCACCATGCGGGGGTTGTTGGTTTCTTAACGATGTTTTCCTTCACCGGAGGGCCACTGTGAAAAGCGCACATAAATTTTTCGATAGAAAAATCCATTGGTGCACGGCGGTTTGAACTTGGTACCACGGCATCAAAGCCGACCGTTCTCCCGATTACGCCACCAAGCCCTCAAAAACCACTATCTCACTAGTCAAAGTACCCAGCAGCTAGTATTATAATAAGTCTTAAGGTTTTCATGGTCACTGACACTATTATAAGTATTGTTTACTAATTTTTACTAAGACTCCGCTGTCCGTCTGTCTGTCTGTCTGTCTGTCCGTCCGTCTTTCACCAGGCTGTATCTCATGAACCGTGATAGTTAGACAATTGAAATTTTCACAGATGATGTATTTCTGTTGCCACTATAACAACAAATACTAATAAGTTATTTTTCAAAAAAAATAAAACCGACTTCATAACCACAAAAAGGCACTCAAAAGCGAAAAATAATTTACTTAAAATTATTATAAGCGTTACCCACTTCTCTATTTGAAGTCGGTGCCAGCCAAGTCTAATAGGTAGTAGATAGATAATACCTACATGTATCTACCTACTTACTACTACTACATACATAGTATCTATCTAATATCCAATAGACTTGGCTGGCACCGACTTCAAATAGAGAAGTGGGTAACGCTTATAATAATTTTAGTAAATTATTTTTCGCTTTTGAGTGTCTTTTTGTGGTTATGAAGTCGGTTTTTTTTTTTTTTTAAATAACTTATTTTACCCTTTTTAGTGCATAACAAGTTTTAATTAAATTACATGCATCTATTACATTTCGTGTCTGGGCCGTTATACACTGACGGATATATACTTTTTGAAAATTTCAAGTATGTACCTATAACGGTTAAGAAGATACAGATCTGTAAAGTGCGCACATATGTATAGACACACAGACGGACGGACGAACGGACAACAAAGTCTCAGAAAGTGTTCATTTGGTACCCTTTGGGTTCGGAACCCTAAAAAAATTGACTTTAAATGCCTTGCTAAAGTGATAATATTCACTAGTAATAATTATGTCATCAAGGTATCAAAGGACAATGTCCAAAATGGCCGTGTACAATTAAAGCATCTGACACACACGATAATTAATTGTCTATTTTATTACAATAATTCCAAATACTTTTATAACACGGACTAGTTGTATTCCAAAATGAATATTAAAAAGTATTATTTGCGATTATTAACATTAATTGCCGCCATATGGCCAACAGAGTACTGAATGACTCTACTACGTTATAAGAGGCACTTCCCTATATTGTGGATACCCGAATTATGAAAGCACGGTGTAGCCAAGCCAACGGAAAGTATTATTTACGTAGTAACTATTATATAATATGTGGTTTTATGCTTATAATTTTTTTTTGCTGTGTTGATTGGTACAAAGTACGTTCATAATTCTGAGTTATTTAATAATGTATGCAGTGTCGCGGGACTGAAATGGCCGCCATCATCGCCAAATGTCATGTCATGTCAAAAAATATTAGGTATGTTTAAAAAAGTTTGCACCCTAACGAGACTTTGCCCGGTAGAACATTCCTGTGAAGACAAATTATTTATATTTATATATAATTATTTATTATAATTATAATATATAATTATTTATTGAGGGCCCGGTGGCGTAATTGGGAGAACGGTCGGCTTTGATGCCGTGGTACCGAGTTCAAACCGCCGTGCACCAATGAATTTTTCAATCGAAAAATATATGAGCGCTTCTCACAGTGGCCCTCCGGTGAAGGAAAACATCGTAAAGAAACCAATAACCCCCGCATGGTGGTAGAACATATCTAGTGTCCGCCTGGCCAGCTACCACCCTCAAGTCAGAAATCTGTCGCCAAACATCTAGTGTGTTCCGGCAGCTATCCTTGAGAGCCAGTTCCCATTCTAGTCCACCTCTCTATCTTCGACCGCATCATCACTTAGCAAAAGGTGAGATAGTGGTCAAACGCTTGCCTATAAGATATAAAAAAAATTATCCCCACCTTTATTTCTATCTCACTCACAGTTACCGTAAGAATATCTTATATGCAATAGCAACCTCCATTGTGTATAATCTTCTTGGGACTCTTCTACTAAAACTAGTACATTCTCCTATGTTTGAGGTATTTATCTCCATATCTCTGGTACTAATCAGATCTCGATAAAATTAAAATGGGACCACCTCGGAAACGTATCCTACCTACTAAAAAAAGAATCATTTGAATCCGTTCACAATTGATGGAGAAATCGCGTAACATACACACAAAAAAAAAAAAAAACATACAGACGAATTGAGAACCTCCTCCTTTTTTGTGAAGTCGGTTAAAAACATAATAAAGTTAAAAATAATAGAGGGTCCCCATACAAAAAACGTGTATTTTTCGGCATTTCACGCCATCTATGAACGCTTAGTTAGGTAAACGTCCCATAGATGGCGTTATATTGAAATTTCGATCCCTAACACCTTTGTTAGACGTTAGATGGCGTTATAAGAAATAAATTGTTTATTAATTATTATTTTTTGCTGGCGAAAAATGATCGTGGTATTTTTTGGTCAATCTTATAAAATACTGTAGTGTGGTACGGAACCCTACGAGTGCGAGTCTGACTTGCACTTGGCCAGTTTATTTATATTCTGAGTTGCCGATATTTCGGTGCTGTTACAAGTGCCATGTTCACGGACGAATAGCACCGAACTATCAGCAACTCAGAATATAACATCGTTTAAAAAACTAAAACAACCGACTCTTTGATAATAATATAATTAAAGAACCGACTTCAAATGCCGCGCTATTCGTGTTTCAGTAGCAATTTTGAGGTGTTTATCTCCATATCTCTGGAGATACTTATCAGACCTCGATGAAATTACCATGGTACCACACTTGGGATATCTTCTTTCCAACAAAAGAAGAATAATCAACATCAGTTAATAAACGACGAAGTTATCCGCGAACAAAAAAAAAAGAGTGTGTGTACTTATGTACACGCGTTAGAAGTTATACTTCTGTGGCGTATGGAAAAAAAAACTAAAATGCAGTAGTGATTAACGATAAATATTAAAATTAATCAAAAAAAAAATATTTAAATAAAAAAGGTTTTATTAACGTAAAAATATGACGTTAAATATGACATATACAACTTGAACATAGTCATGCCACTAGAATTAACTACAAGGTGTAGAATTTAGGTGTCGGTGTGCGCGCGCATCGTACCACCTAGAACTAACTTCACAATGTTAAATTAGGTGTCGGTGTGCGCGCGCATCCTAAAAATTCACTCTCCTCATTTTTTTCTATCGTGCCAAAAGAAGTATAACTTCAAAAATTATATTCGGTCGAATTGAGAAACCTCCTTCTTCTTTTTTGAAGTCGGTTAAAAAGAAAAACATGGTAAATATCCCGTTAACAATACTAACAAAAGCTAGTATCATGTCATCGAAGTATACAAATGAATAATAATAGAAATGTTGATATATTAAAAACGGCTTGACCGATTTCGTTAAAATTTAAATTTAAATGGGTTTCAAAGGGTCACGTTCACAAATTTGATTTGATTTGGTTCAGTAATTTTTGGAAGAGTAAAAAACATCCATTCATACATCCAGATATCCATAGGTACATACAACATTTCGCGTTAATAATATTAGTAAGGAGTAGATTGTATTTGCTAACGCTAAATCTTTTATTTATTCAGTTTCTGACGTTTCTTCTGAGTTTTTAACCGACTTCACAAAAAAGGAGGAGGTTCTCAATTCATCGGAATCATTTTTAGGGTTCCGTAGCCGAATGGCAAAAAACGGAACCCTTATAGATTCGCCATGTCCGTCTGTCTGTCTGTCTGTCTGTCCATCCGTATGTCACAGCCGTTTTATTCCGAAACTATTAGGACTACAGAATTGGAACTTGGTAGGTAGATGTATTCTGTAAACCGCTTTCCGATTTTTATACAAAAATAAAAATTATAAATGTTTATCCCATACATGAAACTAGAACAAAACAATTTTTTTTTCTTCGAACCTATACGTGTCTATGTCTATGGATAGGTCTTTAAAAATGACAGAGGTTCCTAGGATTTTTTCTCAAAGTCAATCATTTAAAAGATAGGCGCGTCTAAAGTGGTAAAATGTGTGTACCCTCCCCCCCCCCCTCTAACGTCTAAAGTAAGGGAGTAAAAAATATATTCTGCAGATCTTAATAAAAACTTTCAACGAAATTGGTTTGAACGAGATACAGTCAGCAGTTGTCGAGATATAGCGACCGCAAGTATAATTTTGTTTTTCATACAAACACTATGAAAAAAAAGTTTTTTTGTAGTTGCGAAAAATCATAGTTATAGAATACTCTACTGTGTTACGGAACCCTACGAGTGCGAGTCCGACTTGCACTTGGCCAGTTTATTTTTTTAATGTATATTCACCGATTACTCGAAGATGCCTCAACCGTTTTGGATTTTTTTTTTGTTTCAAATGGTGGTCCCATATAAATTTCAACAAAATCGGCCGAGACTTTTAATATATCAACATTTGTATTACGACGCATTTACTTATCTCGACGACTTATTCGTACTACTAACTACTGGCACAGATTATGTAATAGTTACTATGTCTACTGGCTACTTTGACTAGCTCGATATTTGAAGTCGGTTCTTTTAGTTTTTTAAACGATCTTAAATTATAATTACGTCACTTCCTGCAACTACAAGCATAGAGTTATTTCTTATGTGGCACAGTCATCGACAAAAGTTCTCGAATTCATAGCAAACATTTTTGTTAACATATTTTAAAAATATGACTACTAATTATGGATCAATTTTATAGATTTACCCAAATTGGGTAAATCTATAATCATTTTTTTATTTTAAATAATTAATAAGGGCCTGGTGGCGTAATCGGGAGAACAGTTGGCTTTGATGCCAGAGGTATCGAGTTCAAACCGCCGTGCACCAATAATGGATTCTTCTATCGAAAAATGTATGTGCGCATTTCACAGTGGCCTTCCGGTAAAGGAAAAAAATCGTTAAGAAACCAACAACCCCCGCATGGTGGTGGGACACTATCTACTGTCCGCCTGGCCAGCAACCCTCAAGTTAGAAAATCTGTCGCCAAACATCTAATGTGTTCCGGCAGCTATCCTTGAGAGCCAGTTCCCATTCTAGGTCTAGCGCGCTTACCATCTTCGACCGCATCATCACTTACCAACTGATGAGATAGTAGTTTAACGCTAGCCTATGAGATATAAAAAAAAGGTTTTTCTCCCATATCCAAAATACAAGCAAATTGAACCTGCTCTTTTTTAAATTCGGTTAGTAAGAATTAGGGGCTGGAAAAGAAGAGCCGATGATCGGGCTCAGTGGCGCACCTTGGGAGAGGCCTACGTCCAGCAGTGGACGGACACCGGCTGATAATGATGATGATGATACTGGGTAGGACACTGCCATGAGTCCGCTGGGCCAGCTACCCTTAAGTTTTCGTAAAATTTGATGATTCTAGAACAACGGGATGTACCCCTAGAAGATAGGTTCTTATTCCCTTTTAAAATCGCAAAATATGCGAAAAACATATTACCTAAACGGTAAAATCTTTTGATGGCGTTGACTTACAGGTTTGATTGTTTTACAGCCGAAAGATACCGTAGACCCTAGCATTTGATATAAGTTTCAACTTGATAACTCTACGGGTTTCTGAGATAAATGGTCTTGACAGACAGACAGACAGACTGACTGACAGACAGAAAAACGGACAGACAGACAAACGGACAACAAAGTGATCTATAAGAGTTCTTTTTAGGGTTCCGTAGCCGATTGGCAAAAAACGGAACCCTTATAGATTCGTCATGTCTGTCTGTCCGTATGTCCGTCCGTATGTCACAGCCATTTTATTCCGAAACTGTTAGGACTACAGAATTGAAACTTGGTAGGTAGATGTATTCTGTGAACCGCTTTCCGATTTTTATACCAAAATAAAAATTATAAAAGTTTAAGGGGGGGCGTTAAGTTTAAGGGCGTCCCATACATGGAACTGAAACAAAAGCAAAATTTTCTCCAAACCTATACGTGTGCGGTCTGTGGATAGGTCTTTAAAAATGAGGTTCCTAAAATCATTTTTTCTCAAAGTCAGTCATTTGAAAGATAGGCGCGTCTAAAGTCTGGCTTAATGTGTGCCCCTCCCCCCCTCTAACTTTTAAAGTATGAGAGTGAAAAATCTAAAAAAATATATGCTGTAGATCTTAATAAAAACTAACAACGAAAATTGGTTTGAACGAGATACAGTCAGCAGTTTTAGAGATATGGCGACCGCAAAGATAACTTTGTTTTTCATACAAACACTATGAAAAACAAAGTTAATTTGTTGGTTGTGAAAAATCATAGTTTTAGAATACTTTACTGTGTTACAGAACCCTACGAGTGCGAGTCCAACTTGCACTTGGCCAGTTTATTTTCCTTTTAAGGTACGGAACCCTAAATTAGTCCAGAAGTGAGACTGCTTTTGTAGCTCACTGTACAAGATGGTTTGCACAACTAAGTTAGGACCTAGGAGTCGAGGACTTCCAGATACCAACTGACATTTTCTATAATATAGAAAAATGAAAAAATACATTTACATAACAGCTTTTTACACATATATTTGTAAAAAGTAGTTTAGTATGTAAATTTATATATAAAATGTATTTTATGTAGTGACTGACAGTTATTACCTATTGTATAAAAATATCGGTCACTTATCTACATGATACAGTGATTATGTACAATTAAAAGACGACTTTTTTAATGACAATTCTGAATAGTACAAGTAACAATATTAAAATTTAGAATAAACACCCACGACAATGTCCTTTAGAAAAATGGATTTGCACAAACAAATTATTACTGCAGCGCCTCCTGGTGAGTTGTCACCGTAACATCTATCTAAAAACATGCACCAATTACACCCGAACTCATTACTGAAAACTGCATCAAAATCGGACTAGTAGTTTTGGAGAAAAATGGCAACATGGATTTGCACACACAAACAAACAAACAAACATCCTCTTAACCCTAACGCATATAAAGTCTCCGTTCCGTCGTGGGTAAAAAACAGTTTAGCACAAAAATTAAATATTCAGTCCCAACTTAGAGTATTTTAAAGTCTAGACTGTCCCTCTACTTTTTAATTACAGCAGACAGACAGATAGGCACACATTTATCTATAATAAAAAAATAAAAACAGGCTTCAGTTTAGGTCACAGAAAAAGTTAAAGTTTCAGAGTCTAATATAAATTTATTATAATAATTTGTAAAAAAGGGTTTTTATGACTTTGGTTGTTAAAATAGTTTTTGAAACTTTGAAATGTTAAAGGACACAGAGGACTCTGATAATTAATCATGTCAGAAAAAAATCTTCTTTTTCACTATTATCTTTATATTTTACTAGAAGTGCCCCGCGGCTTCGCCCGCGTTAAATACTTCCTTTATTTACTTAAAACTTTTATTTTGTAAACACCTTTCTATCATAAAAGACAATCAAAGAAGTAAAAGCCAAATCGGTATATATAGACCATATTGATTTTCAGACTTTTTTACCAACCCCTTGCAAAAATCCTGCAACACGTATTTACTTATTTGTTTACGGAAGTACTTAAGTAAATCTATAAGTTTATATATGAAGTTAAAAATAATAAGTTATACCTGGAGGGAACTTTAATAAAATCCTTTCTAAGCGGATACCTACGTCATAACAACTATCTGCATTCTAAATTTCAGCACAATCCGATACAATATTGATTTTTAGACTTTGTTACCCACTTCACCCTCTTTGAAAAAGCCTGAAAATCGTATTTAATTATTTATTTACAGAAGTACTTGTGTGAAATGTCGAATAACATGACTATCTAAACTTTGAACCCCCGCTTTATCCCTCTTAAAGAGTGAAGTTTGAAAAATACTTTCTTAGCGGATACCTACGTCAAAATAACTATCTGAATGCCAAATTTCAGCGCAATCCGAAACGATTTCAGACTTTGTTACCCCACTTCACCCTTTTAGGGGTGGCATTTCGAAAAAGCCTGAAACACTTATTTACTTATTCGAATAGAAAAAACTATCTTATCTTGTTTTTCCATACAAACTTTGAACCCCCGTGTCATCCCCTTCAGGGGTGAATTTTGGAAAATCCTTCATAACAGATACTAATGTCATAATAACTATCTGCATGCCAAATTTCAGCGCAACCCGAAACAATATTGGTTTTCAGACTTTGTTACCCCATTTCACCCATTTAAGGGTGACATTTCAAAAAAGCCTAAAAACACGTATTTACTTATTTTTTTACTAAAGCACTTGTGTGAAGTATCGAATAGAAAATACTATCTAATCTTGTTTCTCCATACAAACTTTGAACCCCCATTTCATCCCCTAAAGGAGTGAATTTTGTAAAATCCTTTCTTAGTACACCCTTACGTACTAAGACAAATATACCCTCCAAATTTCAAGTCCCTACGATCAGCGGTTTAGGCTGTGCGTTGTCTGTCAGTCAGTCAGTCAGTATGTCAGGACAAAGATTCTTATAGTATTAGATTTTTAGCTCGCATGTAGCGGCAAAACCATTACATGCGAGACGATTAGCGCTATTTTTACCGACATCACAAATAAGGAGGAGCTTCTCAATTTGCCTGTATGGTTTTTTTTGTTTGTTACTTCAGAACTTCATCATTCCAATCAACTGATTTGGAACTTATAACCGGCGAGCATGTATAAAAGCGCTCATGAAAGTGGAAGAAGCAAAAAAGGTATGTCAGGAGGATCGTAGCATGTGGAAAGAAGTAGTAGTCCTACCTACGAAAAAGGCATGTTTTAAGGTATGTATATAAAGACACAATAAGCAGCAGGTAACGCATGTTGTAAAGTCCAATATTACACGTACTTATCAAACTATATAAAATCAAAGAACCATTTTATTGCCAAAATAAAAGGAGTCAAATCATCCACGGCCTCTACACAATGGAATGAAAAAGGACAAAATAATTAGACGTCCTATGGTAACTATTTATTTGTAGTAGTTAGGCTTGGTCAAAGTCCTCCATACATATTTAGAAACATATCTATTGTCACAGTGACTATGATTAATCGAATCACTGGTGCGTGAAACCACACTATTGAAGTGTGGTTTTAGCGGCTTCACTTTTATGTGAGTTTACGCTTTCTACTTTTTTAATTTTTCTGAGGTAACCGCAAATCTAATTTTTTTATGTAGTTGGCGTCAATATTTTTAAACACAAATCAAAACTAATAATACAAATGAGAAAGTCACACACAGTAGCAATAAACTGTCTATTTTCCACAGGTGCTAAGAGCGGAGCATTATATGGATGTTCTGCCTGAATTGCTAAGTACCTACCTAAAAGTAACATACTACAATAAAGAAAAAAATATAACGCCATAACCCTACGGTGTTCCGGCAGCACACAACCCCTAGGAGTTAAAACATTCCTAGGTCTAGATTCTAGCGTGTTCACCATCTTTGAACACATAATCACCACCAGGTGACATAGTGGCCAAACGCCACCATATCAGACATTAAATAACCAGCCAAGTGCGTGTCGGGCCACGCGCAATGTAGGGTTCCGTAGTAGCCCGTTATTCAATGCAAGTCTTTACCCGTTATAAACAAGCAACTAGGTACTTCGTCTTTGTCACTTTAAAGGATTTATTCTAAGTATTTTGTATTTGGTACAAAATTATCGAACGCCCAAGTTCAACTATTATTACTGTTTAACTAATAAAGGTATCTAAAACGCTATAGTTTTCCTTTAAAGTTCATGAAATGCACTATTATCACGAAATTTTCCAGATTTTTCAAAGGGGGCGGGGGGGGGGGGGGCTATTGGAACAAAAATTTGCACTTTAAAGTTTAATATTTCGTAAATGGAGCATTCAATCGAATAAATGGTATTAGCAACCCTGAAATCATTTTAAAAGACCTATTCAACGATACGACACATGATCGGGTAGACGACGAAAAAAAATTGATCCCCACTTCTCAAGTATGGGAGCTACCCTAAAAAAATATTTAGCAAAATTTTATTTCACCACTTTGTCGGCGTCATTTATATACATACCCCTACAAAATTACAGCTTACTAGTATTAACGCTCTCTTAGCAAAACCTTGGACAGATAGACAGCCGGACCTGACGAAACTATAAGGGTTCCTTGTGAAGACTACGGAACCCTAAAAACTATGGACGTAACATAACATGACCTCGAACTTTGTGATATTGGACGTTGTAGGACAGTCCGGTTTTGTTCGTTATTATGGTAGGTAGTTGTTTGCTAAATTAATATGCATGGACGCCGTTTAATTTAAAAGTTGTTGTAGTAGGTCATATAATTTTTTGTTGTACTTTTTTAGAGAGGCTTACAAAAAATTTAAGAATTCATAATTTTGTAGTTAAGCGCTGGATGACAATAAAATAAGATCGTCTAAAAAACTTAAAGAACCGACTTCAAATGCCACGCTATTGATTCTCAGTACCCATTTTGAAGTGTTTATCTTTATAATTCATTATTCTTTATTTGCCAAAATAAGGTACATATGGTCGTAAATAATTAAATTAGTTCTCTTATTCTACCTGTCACAGGCGTGCTAATATAAACTTGTATTTCACAGTCACAGATCACAAATGTCACAATTACTTAATTTGAATAGGTACTTTAATAAAATAAATTACAATAAAATCAATTAAATTTTAACAAAAACAAAACACAATGAAAATAGTTAAATTTAGATGTCAATGTCAATTTAGTGCAAAATAAAATATGTCAAAATGTTATAACGTCAAATTTGATTAAAATAATGTCAATGTCAAATATTCATCTACACTGTAAAAGCTGCGTTCAAGCAGCCATTCTGTTAATTTTATTTTAAATTCATTTAAATGTAATAATTTTAAAAATTGTGGCAGTTTATTGTCAATATTAATTGCCATGTAGTATACATTCTTGCCATTAATATTTAATTTACAATTCGGAAACATTAGTCTATTTTTAACCGACTTCAAAAAAAGGAGGAGGTTTCTCAATTCTACCGTATATTATTATTTTTTTTTTTTTTATGTTTGTTCGCGGATAACTTTGTCGTTTATGAAGCGATTTTGATTATTCTTTTTTTGTTCGAAAGGAGAGATCCCAAGTGTGGTACCATGGTAATTTTATAGAGGTCTGATAAGTATCTCCAGAGATATTGAGATAAACATCTCAAAATTGGTACTGAAAATGAATAGCGCGGCATTGAAGTCGGTTCTTTTTTAGTTTTTAAACGATATTATTATGTCTCGTCTCCCTTCCATGTAGTACATCTCCGTGCTTGGGAAAATAACTAGGATGCCTTTTTACAAACAAACAGATTTGCTTAATATACATACAAGGCAATGGTAATATTTTTAGTTTTATTTTTGGTATATCTCTGGAGATACTTATCAGACCTCGATGAAATTACCATAGTGCCACACTTGGAATATCTCCTTTCTAACAAGAAAATAATAATTAAAATCGGTTAATAAACGACGAAGTTATCCGCGAACAAACATAAATATATGTATATACATATATATGATCAAATTGAGAAACCTCCTTTTTTTAAGTGGTTAAAAAAGTTCTTTGCCGATCAATGGTATGCATACATACAAATGATTAAAACTAATGCAAAATAAAATAATGATCAAATCAAGAGTGTGGTCAAAGAAGCTAGTGTTCATATTTTCAATGGATACTTGTTACGCTCAATTGCTGAGAAATGAACATGATCATATTACACAGTTTAACTACCTTATCCTACTTCGATAGTTGAAATAGTATTGAACATAATCTTATCACAAAGTTTTTTGAAGTGAAAGCTTAAACGACGTTGTGAGCTTTTTGAGATGGGTAAAAAATTTTAAAATCGCGTCAGGACATGTGACCTGATCAAAAATTCGTAAGACGGAGGGAAATTAGACCAAATAAAGTAGAAAAAATACTTTTTAATGTTAGTTCATCGTAACGCCATGACGGTTCTCTTTTTGGCGTAATCGGGATAACGGTCGGCTTTGATGCCGTGGTACCGAGTTCAAACCCCGCCGTGCACCAATGTGCGCTTCTCACAGTGACCCTCCGGTGAAGGAAAAACATTGTTAAGAAACTAACAACCCCCGCATGGTGGTAGGACACTATCTAGTATCCGCCTGGCCAGCTACCACCCTGAAGTTAGAAAATCTGTCACTAAACATCTAATGTGGTCCGGCAGCCATCCTTGAGAGCCAGTTCCCATTCTAGGCCTAGCGTGCTTACCATCTTCGACCGCATCATCACTTACCAACAGGTGAGATAGTGGTCAAACGCTAGCCGATAAAGTATTTAAAAAAAAACCTACCAAGTATGAATTTTTTTTAGTCGTGCTAGTAATGACAGCATTGTTTATCAATGCAACATACACAGTAAATTATTAAAACGACCGACGCGACCTCAACTTCTACGACGGTTCTCCTTTTGCACAGACTTTAACATACATATTATCACAGAATACTTAATAGCACATATTATGTCGGTCTACTTCTATTTCTCAATTCTCGACTAAGGAAGCCAGTTACGCCTATATAAAATACATAATTATACTTACAAGGAGTTCTGTAACTTAAATAGGTTATTACTTGGCTACATTGCGGATGTTTATGCGAAGACATTTACGTAACTTATTTTATTTTCGTATGAAGGATTAAGTTAATCTGAATTGGACCTTTAAAATGGATTGTGCGTATTTTCACAACCTTTCTTGCATCGTTTGGATTTTTGAAGTTATACTTCTTTTGGCGCGATTGAGAAAAATGATGAGAATGAATTTTTACGATGCGCGCGCACACCGACACCTAAATTTAACACCGTGAAGTTAGTTCTAGGTGGTACGATGCTCGCGCACACCGCCACCTAAATTCTACACCGTGAAGTTAGTTCTAGGTGGCATGACTATGTTCAAGTTGTATATGTCATTTCGTAAGAACGTCATATTTAACGTCATATTTTTACGTTAATAAAACCTTTTTTATTTAAATAAAATCTTTTTGATTAATTTTAATATTTATCGTTAATCACTACTGCATTTTAGTTATTTTTTTCCATACGCCACAGAAGTATAACTTCTAACGCGTGTACATAAGTACACACACGTTTTTTATACCGAAAAAAAATATTGATATGCGTAGTCAAAAGTACTAATCCATAAACAGGTGTGGGACTACTGCGTTATATCCATGTTCCGCCTCACTTGCTACCAAAAAGCTTACCACCATCAAGGAGAAAATCTGTCGCCATAACCTTACAAGGTACACTATTCCAGCAGCACAGCCCTTAAGAGATAGACCATTCTATGCCTGGAGTAGCTATTCTGGTGTATATATATATATATTGATGGTAAACGATGATGTGGTCGAAGATAGGGAACACGATAGGCCTAGAATACTTGGACTCTCAAGAGTTGTGTGCAGCTAGAATACTGTAAGGTTATGGCGGCAGATTTTCTCCTCGACGGTGGTAAACTACTTATTAGGTAGCAAGTCAGGCGGAACATCGATATAATAATGCTCGTACCATATGTAGAAAGATCTAGGTGTATAAGAGCTATACATAAAATAATGTATGATTGTACAAAACGAAAAAACCGACTTCATATGCCGCGATAGTCAAAGTATTGGCTAGTTATAATCATGTCATCAAAGTATACAAATTTGCTTATATTGTTTATCTCCATATCTCCGGAGATAATTGTCATATCTCGATAAACCAAATGGGAGGCATAATCTTTCAAACAAAAAAATATATTTTTAAATCGGTTAAGATTTGACGGAGTTCTGAGGTAACAAACATTAAAAAAAACATTAGAATTGCGAACCTCATCCTTTTTTGTTAAGTCGGGTAAAAATAAGAAAAAAGTCTAGGTAGTGATTGGATAGTGAGTGACATTAACTCACTCAAGCAAGCTGTATGCTGTAGGCACAGAATACTTAATAGTACTACGTACTGTAGTGCCTATGCGTGGTAAGATGATTTTGCCTCCCAGCCTACATACAATCTCGCCAGCCAAGCCAACCAAATCCTCAGGCAATACAACACACGTCAATACTCGTACGTATAAAACTGACTATTTATTTATTAATAGATCGCCAACATAATAATCATCGTTATAAACCTTTTAAAATAAAAATATTAGTACTCTTATGCTAAATGTTATTATAATTACATGCGAAGACTCTGTAACAAAATCACATAAAATTATAGACGAGTAACATTTTAGAATGAAGTTAAAATTTAAAATGTAATTTTGTGTAATAAGAAAAAAAAAAGTAAAATGATTGCTAAATTTAAATTTATTTAATTAAATTTAAATTTTATTTATTTAATGATGATTTATATATAATGATTTATTTAATTTAATTAAAATTATTGCTTACCAGGCCATGTGTTTTATAGCCAGTAGAATATAAATCAGTTTCCTGTCCTTACAATACAGCCCAGTTATTTATTGGGCATGACATGAAAACGGCCGCACTGTATTATTTACTTGCTTCGACCTGCGGAAAACTGAGCTGACTATGCACGCATGCATCATGTAAATAAACCATGGTTTAATTTGTATACATGTTAAGGTGGTACGATTCCCATACTAATAATGCATACAAAAAGTATAATGCACAAATATAAGTAAATGGAGGGAAAATTTGCACTGAAATCACATCTATTGGTCTTTTATAAGTATTTACGGGTCAGGAAATGTATTTACCTACTTACTACTTAATAATAGTAAAATTCAAGTAAAGCCAAAAAAATATTGATTAAATAATATGTTTATATTATTCATATAAATCATGTAGATAAATATAATTCCCGACATGTTAAAACTTATACAAGACCAAAAGCTGTGATTTCAGTGCATATTTTTGGTCCGTTTACTCATATTTGTGCGTTATAGTTTTGTATGGAAATCGTACCCCCTTAACGTAAATAGCTGAGTCCGATTGCGATATAATTGGGGTTTAAGTAAATAATTAAATAATTATTTTATAAAATAATAATAATAATCCATACTTTCAGACTAATATTATAAAGAGAATGGGTAGGGTAGGGGGAGTTGAGGAGGGAAATGTAACTCCTGATTTTCGATACATAGGCTGATTTAAGAATTCAGCTTCAGACAAGAATGCCAAAGAATCTGTAGAAGTAGAGCAATAATTTAATACTCGAGTAATAGCAATAATTGGTTACAAACTTCTGAAATAATCCTTGATCAATTATCATCATCATCATCATAATCAGCCGGTCCACTGCTGGACATAGGCCTCTCCCAAGTCATGCCACTAAGCCTGATCTTCGGCTCTTTGTTTCCAGTCACTGCGTACCGCTTTGCGTATGTCGTCGCTCCACCTGGTCACAGGAAGTCCTACGCTACGTTTACCGATTCGCGGTCTCCACTCTAGAACCAGTCTACCCCAACGGTTATCGGTCCTGCAGATATGATCAGCCCACTGCCACTTCAGTTAGCTAATCCGTTGAGCTATGTCGACCACTTTAGTTCTTTGATCACTAGGTATTATTATCTGTTCTGTGTACTCGTAATTAGTAAGCAGCAGTATGTTTACCGAAGTAATGTTACGTAAGCAAGACAATCAGTAGTAGTTTATGAAACTGCTGCATAATGAGGGGTATTAAACACAAGTGTGTGAATAGTAGTACAACGATAAGCAGGAGGGCACTGGTGACCTGTACTACAGGTTTTTTGAAGTGAAAACTTCTGTAGCGGCGTTGTGAACTTTTTGGCATGGGTAAAAACACAGAAATTTTAATTGCTAGCTGTGCCCGCGACTTCGTCCGCGTGGAATAGTGTCTATGGGTAGCATTAACTAATAAGACACATACGTATCCCAAATACACCGCACCGCACCACGCCACACTAATCCCACTTGCCCCTCCCCTCACTTACCCTCCCCCTCACTTACCCTCCCCTCCCCTTCCTCTCCCCTCCACCTCCCCTCCCCTACTATACTTTCGCATTTAATAGTAATTATAAATAAAACCCAGAGATGGCGCTAGTGTAGATTTTAATAGCTCTCCTTTAAATATAGCCTAAATGTATGAGATCCTGCATCGCGCAAACGATATTTTCCGCGATATTGAAACTGATGCACTGCATTTGCTTCATGATTAAACATTTCAAAAGTTGAACTCGTTTAATAACGTTTTCCCTATATAATTTTAGTCTGGATGTCATATATCAGTGGGTAAAAAATTTTAAACTCGCTTCAGAACTTCACGTCAGGGCCGGTAGTCTCTACATGCATAGCGATGAATTTCGACCGAAAATCGTCGATACGAAAAGAGATGCAGATAACAATTGTCTAGCTGCATCTCATTCTAGCAGACGTTTGCGATGACAGGACGCATCGCTATCAATGTAGAGACTTCCACCCCAGGACACAGGACACGTGGACCTTATCGAAAATTCGTAAAACGGAGTGAGTTTTCACTTTTGACGGCACTCCCGGAGTGCAACCCGTTGTTTTTAGGGTCCCGTACCCAAATGGTCAAACGGGCCTTATTACTAAGACTTCGCTGTCGGTCTGTCCGTCTGTCTGTCTGTCTGTCCAAATCAGAAGTTCTGACCTAATTCTGGCTAGTGCGCATGCGCGGTAGACTTTAGTTGGTTCTGACCAACTAGAGTCAACCGCGCATGCGCCCTAGCGCTGTCCCCAAAAACAATGATTAAAATCGAACTGAAACTCCTTGGTCGATCCATAGCGTACATAAATAGAGAAAAAGTTATTTTATAGTATTATTTTGTTAAGGAAAAAGTGTTATATTTAATTTTTTATTTCAGTATTACGTTTATAAGCTACTAGAAGTCCCCCGCGGCTTCGCCCGCGTTAAAAACTCATTTTATTTACTTAAAACTTTACTTTTGTAAAATCGATTCTATCATTAAAGACATCAAATAAGAATTAGCCAAATCGGTTCACCTGTTTTCATGTTATCGCGTGACTAAGACAAATCAGGATTCATATTTATAAAACCCGAAAAACCCAAAAAAGCGCAATCCGAAACAATATTGATTTTCAGACTTATTTACCCCAGTTCACTCTCTTAGGGTGGCATTTTGAAAAAGTCTGAAACTCTTATTTACTTATTAATTTACAGAAGTACTTGTGTGAAATGTCGAATAAAGTGACTATCCAAACTTTGAACCCCCGCTTCATCCCTTGAAGAGTGAATTTTGAAAAATCCTTTCTTAGCGGATACCTACGTCAAAATTACTACATACATACTACTGTATCTGGATGCCAAATATCAATATTAATTTTTACACTTTATTACCCCATTTCACCCTCTTAGGGGTGGAATTTCGAAAAAACCTGAAACACGTATTTACTTATTTTTTTACTGAAGCACTTGTGTGAAGTTTCGGATAGAAAAGACTATCTAATGTCGTTTCTCCATACAAACTTTGAACCCCCATTTCATCCCCTTCGAGGGTTAATCATGGAAAATCCTTTCTCAGAGGGAACTAACGTCGTAATAACTATCTGCATGCCAAATTTCAGCGCAATCCGAAACAATATTGATTTTCACACTTTATTATCCCATTTCACCCTCTTAGGGGAGGAATTTCAAAAAAACCTGAAACACGTATTAACTTATTTTTTTACTGAAGCACTTGTGTGAAGTTTCGGATAGAAAAGACTATCTGATCTTGTTTCTCCATACAAACTTTGAACCCCCATTTCATCCCCTTAAGGGGTGAATTTTGGAAAATCCTTTCTTAGTACACCCTTACGTACTAAGAAAAATATACCCTCCAAATTTTAAGTCTCTACGACCAGCGGTTTAGGCTGTGCGTTGTCTGTCAGTGAGTCAGTATGTCAGGACAAAGATTCTTATAGTATTAGAAGATATATGAACATAAACTGGTTTTGAAGTTTATATTTCGAATTTTACGATATGTGAGTAGATAAATACATTTAGCCTACCGTGGGTAATCGCTTGAGCTATGTCGGTATTTGAACATCTATTAAAAGCTAGCGTCTGTAAAATTTAGGGTAGTTGAATAAACATTAGTTAAGGGTCCTGTGACACTCACGAGGCGATTTAATAGTCCGTTACACCTTTAATCTACTATTTATGATAACTGTATGCTATCCAGTCATTTAATTCATAATCTTTTAAGGAACCCTCTTGTTCTTGGATAAAAATAATACGAATAACAGCGTTTGTAATAAAGGAAATTTGAGACAATGTGTAATTTTTGCTAACAATATTAATGTATTTGTATTGAAAATGTATATGTATACAAATAGTATGTATACAAGAGAAATACAATTTTCTATTACTCGCTTAAAGTATTTAAACCTTATTATGTTATTTGAGAAAAAAATTGTGTACGAAAAATCTAGAACCAAGTAATTGCTTGCTTTAAGCTTGATAGCATATGAAGAAAAATGCTCCGATTTGAAAAATATGGACCTATTGATACGTTTGTATGGACAAGCTGTTTGCCGCAGGCATCTTAACATCACATAAAAATAGTTTCGATTATAAAAATAATTCAGTTTGTGTGAGATTTTCTGTGACTCATCGTGGAAAACATCGGTTTCCGTGAAACATTGACATGATCAACCGCGACGCTTACAGATATGCTAAGAATTCTTGGAGCTGATGATTTTTCTTAAATGACTGTGACGTGACTATCGGTAGTAATTGCAATGATCTGAGTAATGGCAGCTTTATCTGACAAAACAAATCAGCAACATTTGCTTGCGCGAGTTTTAGTCACATAAACTAGTGTTTGACCACTGTCTAACCTTATTTATAGTATGTGACGATATGGTCGAGGATGGTGGCAAGTTAGGCTTAGAATGGGAACTGGTTTTCAAGGTCCTATAATTAGGCTTTGCTTGCGATCATCTTGCTGATTGAGCCAGCGTAGCGAGCGAAGCTTCTCAGTTTCGACTAGCCCAAAAATCGTTTTTACTCGCCTACATGTCCTAATTTTCAACCGATTTTAACTAAAATTGGCACACGAGTTCCTTGATTTATTTAAATTTTTTATTTTTGATTTATTGGGGGAAAATCGGAGGGAGGGACTGAAGGGAAGAAGTTTAATGTATCGTTATTTAGCAACGGATTTAATTTAAATTGGAATGGAACATTAAGGACGTCATTCTTCACAAGATTTTGCGAAAAAAAAAATCAAAAAGGGGGAGTAGAGCGGAGGAGTGGGGGA
Organism: Cabera pusaria; assembly: GCA_954871355.1. Taxonomy (NCBI): domain Eukaryota; kingdom Metazoa; phylum Arthropoda; class Insecta; order Lepidoptera; family Geometridae; genus Cabera; species Cabera pusaria. The sequence continues at coordinate 27,150,174 of OX940893.1, forward strand.
AAGTTTGGTGTAGCGACATTTATCGATGGATTTCAATCAAATTTGAGAGGCACACACGTTACTATGGACGGACTTCCATTTTTATAAGGGCACGCGAGATCTACTGTTCTTACAGAACTACTAGTACATAGATTTTGTCTCAATTACTCAATTTGATTTATTTTAGTAACCTAAAGCAAACTTCAAAGAAAGTTATGTCACAATAAGTCAAAGTCAAAGTCAAAGCATTTATTCAGTATATGGGCAAATTAAAAATTAGCACTTACACACGTCAAATAACATTAAATAGATCATATTCAACAAAAAATATAGATATAACAGAAACATAACGCTTTGAATTTACAAAAAAAAAAACAAAGGTATTGAGCCATTCAGCTTTCATCTAGACGTCGAACGTCACACTTAAAACACATGTTTAATTCCCCTTATTAATGTAGGGTTGCCAACCGTACCATTACGTGCACCCGCAACCCAGTGCATGTTTCAGTGCACATAAGGCAATGCAGAATGGGTTATCGCTTTGGGGCTGACAATGATGAATAATATTTTTCAATGCGGGACTTATAATCAGCTCACCACACATAATCAGGCAGTGCCAGTTTACTGCTGGACGTCTCTCCCAAAATACGCTATCGAGCCTGATTTTCAGCTTCTTTTCCAGTCCTTGGCCCCTAGACAAAATCCAATTTGCTGTTTGCCTTCACGCTAACGCAAGTTCAACAAATATGTCATTCCCATACATTTTGAACTTGCGTTAGCGTGAAGGCAAACAGGAAATTGGATTTTGTCTAGGGGCCCTTGTCCCGCTTTGCGTATGTCATCACTCCACTTGAGTGCCTAGGAGTCTCTATAGATAGACCATCGAGATAAATGTAAACACTACAAATACATAGATGCTATTGACTAATTTACTTTACTAGTAGTAACGCAGTTTGTATTGAAATTACAATGTTACCTATTATGCACACTAGATGGCGCTTTTTAATTCCATTCAAATCTGAGTTAACTTTAACGTAATCAAGTATGTACGAGTAAACCAATCTAAAGAATCTCGCACTAAAGTACTCAGGCGCTCGACGTTACGTTTGCTGATTCGCAGTCTGCACTTAAATCGGTATAATCGAACAGTTATCTAAGGTAACAGGACAAACACGACGCTAGCCTGATGGTAAGTGATGGTACGTAGACGTGATAACTACTTATTACAGACAGACAGCGCCATATTCGACATCATTGATTAGAATATACGTTTAACCAGTTCCTTAGTTTCTATAACTATTAGCCAATTTATTACTAAGAACCAAGTAACCAAAAATATCGACCGCATACTTAGTTTCGCTTCAGTTCAGCACCAAGTCGTTCGGTAGCAACTAATACCGTTTCGTAAGGTTCCGAACCTAAAATGTTGATGAATGTGCGTTGCGTGTCGATAATTGGATTTCATAGGATTTGGTTGTCATTCTTTGTTATGAAGTTTCTTTAGGAATTCGCATTATAATGTCTGTGCGTCTGATCGTTGATAATGTAGAATATTTGTACAATTTAAAGCCGGTATAATATAACGTTATATGTACTATTATATTTTCTGTGACGTTACATAATAAATAATGCTTAGATTTTCTCTCACTGAATTATTAAGCCATTTTGATTGTTTTAATCGCATCTAGATATCCAATCAAATTGATTTATTGTATTTAGTGTGAACGTACTGGCCTTTTCCCGCGTTGGCTTTATTATATTATGTTTAAGAGTCAAAGGGACAGTTTCGCCGGTTCCTGATAGCGCTAATATGAAGGAATCTGATAGATTTTTGACAGCTTTTATATGGCGTCATGTGTCAGATAGTTAACTATCTAACGCATTATCAGGAACCGGTGAAGCTGGCCCTTAGTCTCTTAAACATATAATAAATGGCTTTATTATATGTTGTTTATTATATGTACGCGGAAAAAGGTCAGTACGTTCACAGTAAATGTATATAAATAATAAACTGGCCAAGTGCAAGTCGGACTCGCACTCGTAGGGTTCCGTAACACAGTAGAGTATTCTATAACTATGATTTTTCGCAACTACAAAAATAACTTTGTTTTTCATAGTGTTTGTATGAAAAACAAAGTTATACTTGCGGTCGCTATATCTCAACAACTGCTGACCGTATCTCGTTCAAACCAATTTTCGTTGAAAGTTTTTATTGAGATCTCCAGAATATTTTTTTTCTAGATTTTTCACTCCTTTACTTTAGAAGTTAGAGGGGGGGGGGACACACATTTTACCACTTGAGACGCGCCTATCTTTTAAATGATTGACTTTGGGAAAAAATGGTTTTAGGAACCTCAATGTCATTTTTAAAGACCTATTCAAAAATAGGATTGATGAAAAAAAAATTTTTTTGTTCCTTTTCCATGTATGGGATGGCCCCCCCTTAAAGTTTTATATTTTTTATTTTTGTACAAAATTCGGAAAGCGGTTTACAGAATGCACCTACCTACCAAGTTTCAATTCTGTAGACTTAATAGTTTCAGAATAAAATGGCTGTGACATACGGACGGACAGACAGACAGACAGACAGACAGACAGACAGACATGGCGAATCTATAAGGGTTCCGTTTTTTGCCATTCGGCTACGGAACCCTAAAAAGTAGGGGAATTAGGATGTTAAGTTGCTTCTTCTGCTTCGCTCATAAATTATGGTAGCGTAGCGTATTTCAAGGTCTGCTTCGCCTTATGATATTAATAAGCTGTGCGTTTAAAAGCCATATCATATGGCCTAATGTATGAAGGCGAGCATGTATGAAGGCAACAGATATATGGTTTATGGTGTAAGACATTTATTTTTTCTAAAGATTACAAATCACTTATCAGAGAATATTAATTATTATTAATATATCCGTGATGAAGGCGCTCATGAAAGTGGAAGAAGCGAAAGAGGTATATCAGGATCGTAGCATGTGGAAAGAAGTAATCTCTGCCTACCCCAAAAGGCGTGATTGTATGTATGTATGAATAAATGTATAAATACAGTCACGCCGATAATATGGCCTAATCCATAAAAATGGCAATGTTTGTGCAAAATTTCAGCTAAATCGGTTCAGCCGTTTGAGCCGTAAGTCCCAAACAAACAAACAAACATATATAAAATCTGACTTGGGATCAGCTTTTGCAATCATGGGGCGGTACTTCAGCCGGTTTTTTAAAAGGGTATTACACCACACTGAATCAGGGTCAGGTAGGTGTAATAAGAGTAAGGCAGTAAGAGTCCCAATCCCAGTGCAGTGTAATAACACATAGTGAGTTAGGACGCCTATTTAGGGGCCACGCCTACCCTTATTAGGATCCCTTTTTAAGTGTGGCGTAATACCGCTTTACGTAGGTTGTAATTTAAAAAAAAAGAGTAATAAAATAAAGGTACTAAAGTTTAAACAACAGACGATGGTTATACAATAATCTGTGTATATGGTAATAAATAGCTGTACCATTTCTATACAGTCCATACAACAAAGTGTACTAATTTCAAGTACCTACATATTTCTTATTATAATCTGGTTATATAACTTTGGGTTGTATGATCCTATGAATATTTATTATTAACCTCTAGACATTAGTGCGAATCGCAAATAATGTCATGATATTATATTATAAGTAATCGATTATCTTCTATTTCTGAAAAGCGTTTGCTTTGCGTTTTGTACAAATTTCTTCATGCTGTGTCATTTACTTAAAAAGTGTACTTAACGCTCTGACGCTACGTAAAATGAACATTTTGTTTGACAAAGCCTTGTCAGCTCTAAAATCTCTCATTAAACCTTTGCTTTATAGTGTATCAGTTTGTAAGACTTTATATTATTGAAAACATCGATGTGCCAGTTACCTTGAGTAAAACAGCCACGTTTGTTGCAGCTGTCATAATCCACAGAAGTTTACAAACTGGCTCAGTACACGCGTACTCAACTTACGTCATTGTGTACTATTATATATCATTGTACTATAATTTATTCTGTGGTATTATATAAACCAGCAGATTGTTTGAAAGGGAGATTGGTGAAGACAAAGAGCACAATGATTTGCCGGGACAGGCGTTTCAGAACACAGTGATCTTTACGTTGTTATAGCCGTAGTACTAGTAATTATTCTGTGGTTATAGATAGGGATGAGAGTCGATAGAGCCCCGGCCAGCAGACTACAGAGTTTCTATCAGCCGATAGTTTGGTTTTGGAATATTGAAAATGCGCACACTTTATATGTTAGATATCGGCCCATATAAATAATCAATCGTCATAGCTGCCAATTAAGAAACCGACAACTTTATCGGTCGATACTAACGATAGAAAGTCTGTGTAGCTATGTGTAGTCTGCGGAGACTCAAGGCGTAGAGACGTTAACATAGTGAATACTAGGTCTGTGGTAGATACTGTAAAGTGCCCTAGTTGGCAACGTATTAACACATGCTGCAACCGCTAACTAAGCGTGTGATGCTGTTGACAATCCGCGTAAATCAGAACACATTCAAGGAATTAATAATTAAGAAATAATAAAATAAATACAAAGACCATTTCAAGTCTTGAGTTTTACCAAGTCACTAGCTGGTACTCGTACCACAGAATAAATAAAAGTACAAGTACTCTTACTTACATTTGGAACTAGTGACTTGACCTTAAAAGAGTAGGTTTATGACCTGGGCAGTATAAATTACATATCATAATGATAATAAGGAAAATAACATGATAACGAGGTAGACAGACGTTTTCGATGTACCTACGTTAAGATTAGGTACAACAACAAAATTATGACGATGAGTTATTTGTTTTTATATTTCATAGACTAGCATGTGATCACTATCTCATCTTATCTGATCTTAACTGACGATGTAGCACGCTTGCCTAGAAGATACCACTGTCCACTCGCGATTTCAAGACCCCCGGGTTGTAATTATCGGGAAGCAAAGACACCGGCAAAGAATTCTATATCTTGGCAGTTCGTTTGATAAATAACTTAGCAAAACGTTGTGAGCGGGTAAATTGAACGTCCATCTTAAAGCGATGGCACGGTACCTACGTCTGGTTGTCCGATAGAAGAAGGGGATGGCGGTACTAATTTGTGCAATTGGATAGCACACTCTCCGAAGTTTATTTGTAAAGTAAAATTATATAAATATATATTAAAATCATCATCATTAACAGCCAGTATTGATTTACTGTTGGACATAGGCAGCGACTTCCTAACCCCTAGGGGTCAATTTATACTAGAGCAGAGTCGAAGCGCATCGAAGCGTCGATCCAAAACTGAACATAACAAATTCAACCTTACGAGTAATTCCACAGCGTAACGCACACATTACTTCTGAGATTTTAAAAGGACGCGCGTATTCTTCCGAATTCGCGCGTCTGCGCGTGACCAACGCTGATTGGTTGTAAGTTGAGTTGTAAAGAATTTGACGCTTCGATGCGCTTCGACTCTGCTGTAGTATAAATTGACCCTAGGGGTCTAGGGGTTAGGGCGTCGCTCGACTAGGCCTCTTCTACGGCACGCCACTGAGCTCGATCTTCAGCTCTTTGTTTAAATATATTTTATACAGTCATATATCAATTGTAAAGTCGTAATTAAATATTTGCCACTAGCACAGATTTAGGTCAATGAGGTATGATTGAATCATCAACAATTTCATTGTTTAATTTAAACAAATGTGAGTGTGTGCCAGTTTTTAAACATTCAATTCTTCGTACAAGGAAACTACATTATTGTTATTATAAAATCATCAAGTTATTCATCATTTTATAATAATAAACATACAAAAATATGCAGATACTGTAATATACTCTACAGACTATACGGACTATATTATATATACTATACTCTATACGGTTCTATTAATTAAGTTCTATTAAAAAAACTAGCCAAGTGATTGTCGGACTCGTGCACCGAGGCTTCCGTAAAGCTCATTAGATGTATATATAGTATTGACCTGGGGCGGTACCAACAATTTGTCAATTACTCGACTGTGAAGTTTTCAATGGCAAAGCGTCCAGTGAAATTACAGGGCATGCGAGACTTAACATTTTAATTATATCTCGAGGTAACGGCGCAATGCAGTAACAGTAACGTGCAAAATAGGCATGAAGACAGTATCAAAAAATCGAAGATTTAATGATTTTAGGGGAAAATATATATTAAAACAATTTAGTTTAGTTTTATATAAAATATTGAGATTATTAAGATTGTCAATAAAATAAAACATTAAAATACTGCAATCGGCCATTTTGATTGAAACACCAATCACAGCGCATGACGTCACGCTTAGGTCCTCTTATATGAGGTTTTCTTCAATATGTTATTAAATTTTGGAAAACCCATGTGTATCCATTGTCACAGATTATATAACAGTTACTATGTTAAGTATGTCATTAACCTATGCGTGACGTCACAGTCGACGCCATGACACATGTGTGAGCTGTTTTCGCGCACTATTGTAAAAATATTAGAAAAATAGCTTTAAACTTCGTTAAACTTAAGTTTATTACTGAAGTAAAGGATTTTTCGTGAATAGTAAATGTGTTCCCACATTACGGAAGAGGATTTCAAAATCTTTCGTCACGCCTATTCTGTCTATCCAGAATCTATCATGCCCTGTATTTGTAATAGGAAGACATCACAGCTCACCATCAGGCTAGTATCGTTGTTGTCTTGTTACCTTATAATAAAAAAATAAAACTCCTTTTGTATGGGTAGGTATTCTACTATAGTCCTCTATTGTTCCTGCAAACGTTAGGAAAAGTATTTATCTCAGACAACAGAACAGTGGTAGCACAACAGGGGATAATAGACTTTCAATCCTATAATAGGCTTGTCTAGACTGGGGGGGGCTGCCATGAGCCCGTGAATACTTAATAGTCAAATACGTAGCACAATATTGTTGATCACGATACCCTGTAATGCTCGTAAAAGCATGGAACTATCATAGAAAATTAAGCTCTTACCTAATTTGTAACATGACTGTCAGTTGGACAGTAAATATGGGCTTGTGATGATTAATTATTTAAGTTTAGTTACTTACTCGTATTTCTAGCAGCAAATAAAGTAACACTTGTTTATTTGTATGTCCTTTCGTTATAGTGATGCGATGTTGATGATAATATTATACTATAATTTTTAACCGACTTCACAAAAAAGGAGGAGGTTCTCAATTCGTCAATTTCGTATGTTTTTTTTTGTGTGTATGTTACGCGATTACTCCGTCAATTGTGAACGGATTCAAATGATTGTTTTTTAATAGATAGGGTACGTTTTCGAGGTGGTCCCATTTTAATTTTATCGAGATCTGATTAGTATCTCCAGAGATATGGAGATAAATACCTCAAACATAGGAGAATGTACTGGTTTTAGAAGAAGAGTCCCAAGAAAATTATACACAATGGAGGTTGCTATTGCATATACTTTTGAAGACTAAATAAAGACCGGCAAAGTGGTTGGTACCAATTAGGCTAGACCTCTAAATTGTATGAGCGCTCATATAACTCAGAGGCCATGGCCAGGCTCATGTATGTATGGGGATACCCTTTAATTGTCAACATTTTTATCATTTAAAAAAAATAGCCACGTGCGAGTTGGACTCGTGCACCGTACAAATTGGTCAAAACAAACTTAGCTTTGCAGTTCGATCACTAGACCGATGCCTAGACACTGTTAATGCACCAACCCCAAATAATAAGTTTGTTATAGTAAATTAGCTTTTTTATTGTTATTAAACTAGGTACATATTTACGGTTTTCATATTTTTACCTTTATAAGTGCTCCAAGACCTTGCTTCATGCCCTATTTCATGATTCTAGGTCAACTGGAAGTACCCGATAGGTATTGATCCTTTGTAAAATCGTAACTTCAACTTGATACCTTCACGCATTCCTGAGATAATATCGTTTAAAAACTAAAAAACAACCGACTTCAATGCCGCACTATTCATTTTCAGTACCAATTTTGAGATGTTTATCTCAATATCTCTGGAGATACTTATCATACCTCGATAAAATTACCATGGTACCACACTTGGGATATCTCCTTTCGAACAAAAAAAGAATAATCGAAATCGGTTCATAAACGACGAAGTTATCCGCGAACAAACATTAAAAAAAAAAAAATATATATACGGTCGAATTGAGAAACCTCCTCCTTTTTTTGAAGTCGGTTAAAAAAGGGTCTTTACAGACAGACAGACGGACTACAAAGTGAACCTATAAGGGTTTCTTTTGTTTCTTTTGAGGTACGGAACCCTAAAAACACAAATAAGCATGCCGACAGAGATATACTTGTTAACCTCAAAACCTGCAGCCAACAAAAAATAATCAAAACCCAAACATTTCATCCAAATGAAATGAAACAAAAGAAGAACCTTCCGCAGCAACGGCATGTGGGTATATAATACATTTTAGCTTTAGACCTAAATGTCACAACGGATACCTTAATAAAGATAATCAAGGGTCTGTCCCGAACTCCTAAACTCAGGGTAATATTATTTATTCTGTGACTCAGGGCACCAACCTGAAACACAATTCCGGTGAGGGTAAACTCGTTTACGAGGACAATAACACGAGACGGAACTTACGGGACTTAAACGTCACACGTCCTAATATGTATTCTGTGTTTTTCAGTCCCACAAGTTTTTTTGTTCACAAAAAAAACAAGATATATACCAGCAGATACCCGCAACACACGTAAGTACAGCAAGATCTTTATAACTGTAAAGCTTTGTCGGTCGACATTTGTGTGATTATTTCACAAAAAGTAGCCTACGTTCATCCTCATACTATAAAATATGTCCTTTTTAAATTGAGTAAGATCGGATCGTCCGTTTAGGCGTGATCAGGTAAGAAACCATCGAGGTACACGTTAACGTAACGTACGTAGTACATACATATCGATGTAAGAAATAATTAGAGTTATAAACGTTTTTAAATTATAAGTCTGGATAAAACCTCATAAGTTGTTACGTCAGATACGTTTAGATCTAGATAGATCATCATATTCATATCATCATATTACACGGATTGCCTTGAACCAAAGAATCAAAGAAGCAAAGCATTTATTCAGTATGTAGGCAGTATTAATATACGCACGCACATAATAACATAAAAATCATAAATCATAAAATAAATCATAACCAATTATCAAGATCAGTATCACTTGATGTTCAGGATCAGTAGTCTCTACATGAATAGCGATGAATTTATACCAATAATCGTCAAAAAGAAAAGAGATGTAGGTATACAACTTTCTAGCTGCATCTTCTTCTATGAGACGTTTACGATGACAGGAAGCATCGATATCAATGTAGGTAGAGACTTCTACCCCAGCTCGGGAGTCGGTTGGCATAATTGAGCTATGGTGTTTGAAAGTCCAACGCCTGGGGCCTTATTCAGTATGACCATTTTAAAGTCTTACCGTGCCGTGTTACGTTATCTCCGCGTTATGGTATTCTCTATGCCAATTAAAACGTAGTAGAGTAAGGTTATGACCGCGTTTTGAGCTGTCAAAATATCGTGACATATGAGGACGTGTAACGCGCGCGTTTTGTATAATTTACCTATAGTGTGGCATACAGAATACAATTTTTCAATAACGTAACGTGACGCGTTAAGGAACTCGTTATCTCATTGGTCATACTGAATAAGGCCCCTGGTCGTATTACCAGACATATGCGATCACCTTAGGGTGGGTTATTCCACAAATCCCCATTGACATGGCTTGCCACAGATGCATCGTAACGTAATCTCCTCGGCTTGGTACCCTTAGTACGAGTTTTCATACCAAACTCGTTATTGTATATCGAACAAATTTTGTATGCATAACACAGTGCCTCCAGTGGTTTTTACAGTTTACTAAATTTAGACCAATCAGGGAGCCAGATTGTCGAAAACTATGTGAGATCTGTCAAAAGAACGATAAAAACTCGTGCTAAGGGTACGGGGCAAGCGCGGTAATTCGCCGCAGCCGCGCTTGTGGCCCGTTTATCTCGCAACGCGGAGAGAACTGTACGAGTATATTAACTGATTTTGCGGGCTAATCGTTAAAAATAATTCTCATGACTGTGACATAAGGTTGTCAACGTTGACAATACGCCATTTCCCTAGGTAACGCCTTGCCGAAGGCGCAGCGTCACCTAGCCGTAACCTCGACAATTTGCCATGATGTGAGCACACATTTGTTACAAAAGGACCACCCATTGTAATTTTATCGAGATCTGATAAGTGTCTCCAGAGATTCTATTTTATTACCCGACTGCGCGACGCAAAGGAGAGGGAATGTGTTTATCAGTCTATATATGTATGTATGTATGTATGTTTGTTCCTTTGTGGCACACTAGAGACCAAACGCGTGGGCCGATTTTGATAATTGGCACGTCAATAGATTCGCCATGCTAGCGCGAGTGTCAACGAAAACATAAAAAATTGAAAAATTAGCTGACGCCAAAATTTGGGGTTCAAAAATTATTTTTTTTCAAAACCGTGGGGTATCGAATTAAAGGTCTTAAAATGGAGATTCAAAATATATTTATAACAAATAATTTATAATCGTACAAATCGAAAAAAAAAAACGATTTTACATGCCGCGTTAGTCACTTTCAGTAACAAGTTTGCGGTGCTTATAATCCACATGACATCAACTCTCTAAATGAAATGAGAAGATTACGGAATTTGCCGTCCTTTACTTAACTAAAAAGTGTAAAATGAAACATTAAATAAAAAAATCAAAAAACCCGGCTGCGCAAAAAGTGAAGTGTTAAAAACGAACTGAAAAGAAAAAAAACAAGTAAGTCTAGTAGTTTAGACTTCTGTTTAGGGATATCAAAAAACTATACCATTTAAATTCTTTCTCGGTCGATACACTCATAAAATAAATTATACATTGTTATATGGAATATAGAGACTTTAACAGTCGGGACACATTAATCCCCATTCGTTAAGCTATTAATGTGTCCCGACTGTTAAAGTCTCTACATTCCATTAGATAACAAAGTATAATTTATTTTATGAGTGTATCGACCGAGAAAGATTTTAAATGGTATATTTTTTTGATATCCCTAAACAGAAGTCTTAACTATGTACTAGACTTACTTATTTTTTTTTCTTTTTAGTTCGTGTTTAACACTTCACTTTTTGCGCAGTCGGGTTTTTTGGTTTTTTAATTTAATGTTTTATTTTTACTTATACGGAAAACAAACAGCTGTAAAATGTAGATTTTGGAAACAAATTAGTAGTGTAAATATCCTTAATTTGTTTTAACTTATAAGTACATAATATTAACATATCAAGGCATCCTGATATGTTGATATTATGTAAAATATACAACACTAAAACTAGGAGTGAGAGAAAAAAAAATAACCTGGCCAAGGGCAAGTCGGACTCGCACTCGTAGGGTTCAGTTTTTTGTTATTCGGCTACGCATTTCTTAAAAATAGTGATGAGATATATTTAGATACCAGTATCAGTTAAATATAGTACGAGTTTATTTGACATTAGAGATATGAAGATAAACACCTCAGACTTAGTACTGAAAATGACTACCGCATAACACACTAGCGCCTCTAGCGGAAAATTCACACACGACAGCTCCCATTATATCATCAATACGTAAATCAGAGTCGGTATTGGATTAATCTGAAATCAAGAAGCAACGTTTCAATCATATCTGACAGGAATACTGATTTTTACGCTTATTGGATATCGACGTCGATAAAGGAAATACTAAATTTATATCATATTTCGTACAGTCTACAAATACAATGCATTACAATTTTATTTTGTTCACGTACTATCCGAGTGAATATTTGATATCACGTAGTTACTAGAGCGCTGAGCTGTAGTTACCATACATTACTACATTATGAATTGTGGGTAGTCAGTAAAATTGAATTTTGTACCTTTCTAACCCACTTCATAAAAAGGAGGTTCTCGATTAGATTGTTTTCTTTTAATGTATATTGGCTTTAGAACGCCGATGTGTTTGACGATTTTTCGAGACCTGATGTGTATATCCAGAGATATAAAGATAAGGTTGTCCACTGAGCTGTTTCCTACATCCAGACAACACTAAACCAACTTAGTCCGTTTCGTAACCTAACATCAAGTGATGTAGTGGTTAGTTGGAAAGTGCTGGTCTGCACATCATAAATAAATAAAAAAACGTTTATACGCGCTATAATAAATGTAGCGCGTAGTAATTATTACTAATATTGTGACGACAATGAAAGTTTTAAAAATTATAAAAGTAGTGCGAAATAGTGTATTACGATACGTGTGACTTAAGTAGTCTATTATTGCACGGCGTGTAATTAGCACCCGATCGCAGCAAGGGTGCAATAATCGACTATTTAAGTCACGGAAAAGCGTGCGTAAAGCGCGGGTTTAGGTTACACTGTGCTGCTATCTATACTTCTATACTAATTTTATAAAGAGAGAACATTTGTATTTTTGTATTTTTGTATTTTTGTATGTTTGTAATGAGTAAGCTCAAAAACTACTGAACCGATTTAAAAAATTCTTTCACTAATACATAGAATGGACTTTCGGAATGAAAATAGGCTATATATTATCCCGTTTAAATCAAAGGTACATTCGTGGAGACCTAATTTGCAACCTAAGTCGGCAAATAAACGGTTGAAAAAACACGTTTCTGACGAACGCTGCTTAATTGAAAATAGATAGAAGAATATTTCCTATGCAAGAGTTGTACAACTTAATAAGACCTACAAAAAAGTCCGCGACAGCATATGTCTATCTCTTAAGGTTGACTCACAGTAACCATTTTAATCTTAAAATTTTTGTTAAAAAATATTACATAACTTCCAAGGCTATTTTCAAGTATATAGTATTAATCCTTATCCAAATAATTACGTTAATTAGCTTGGCCACATATTATAGATTAAAATTGTTGTTTACAGTATATAATTCAAATGAAAACTCTAGAAGATATCACGAATTTCACAAACACGTATCGCAAAATTAATAAAATATTTGCAGTGAAACCACAGATTAGGTCATAGTTACTACGAAATATTATTATAAGCTTAGCTATGCTCTAGATCCCCACCGATCACAATCAATTTGAAGTCAATCTAATACTATAAGAATCTTTGTCCTGACATACTGACTGACTCACTGACTCACTGACTCACTGACAGACAACGCACAGCCTAAACCGCTGGTCGTAGAGACTTGAAATTTGGAGGGTATATTTGTCTTAGTACGTAAGGGTGTACTAAGAAAGGATTTTCCAAAATTCACCCCTTAAGGGGATGAAATGGGGGTTCAAAGTTTGTATGGAGAAACAAGATTAGATCGTCTTTTCTATCCGAAACTTCACATAAGTTGTTACGGCTACATACTAATCCTGGTATCATTAATCCTGTCCAATGACACGTTCCTCCTCCTAATTCAAACTTGCCGCGCGCCCTCTCGCCGCGCGCGCTTCAATATGGCCGATGTCGTTCGTGTGCATACACGCGCGTGTGTTTTTGTGTATAAAATGTGTATAATAAAATAGAGGAAGACACGAAAATCCTGGTGGCAGGAGACTTAGACTCCGGCGGATATTTCTGCCTGCGGTGCTGGTGAGTCCTATCTATATTCCCGTTTCTAATCCTAGTGGTGGCCGGGGCGATTCCCTCATTACACAGTCAAATATCCGTAGCGTGTCGTCTCTAAGCAGTAGCATCAGGCTTTCTTCGCGAGTATCCAACATACATGGTGCCTCCTGTGAGGACTAAGTCCTCATCTTTGTTGATTACAAGTCTAAATCACTAGTGTTTACTTGTAATAATAATAATCGCCATATTCCCTAGTTCAAACAATCAATGCTATTTTGTTATTTAGCTACACTAAAAACATCAAATAGTCAATATTGTTTACTTTGTATTGTAACAAAACTCATAGAATCTCGTAATTTTGTTGATATCTCATCGTATTGTCGTTCGCTGTTCGAACATACCTACCTACCGGCAGCGGCCGGTCGAGGCGCGGTTCACCCGGGCGAACGTTCCATCGAGTTACTTTATAATCTACCTACTATCTATTTTAATAAACTTACCGACAGACCTACTCCAGTATAAAATATAATCTAATCTGTTTCAATCCTATTGTTGTCAGACATTCTACTTCACCTATTGCGAGGAAAGCCTGATGTTGCAACTTAGTTGTCAAACAGTAGATTTAATTAATGTGTGCTCGAGTCTAGGCTAGGTAAAGATTTAATAGGTCTTAATTGTTAGGTACGTCTGATTCACTAAGAGTGTAAAGTGTTAGTTCAAACTTAAAACCATTGAATTTACTGTAATATTTACATACTACATAAATACGTAACCTGTATTTCGTATATCTTGCAGATAAATTGTAGGTAGGTACCTACCTACCTATAAGCTACAAATATTTCTCGTATTAACTATTCTATAATTTTACTAATGCCTAGTAAATTATAATAGCTTACGCAGCTTTGTTTGTATTAAGTACCTAGTTAATTTGTTTCGTCTTTGTACTGATCTTATTATCGAAATATATTGTATTATAAAAAGATTCAATAATGACAGACAAGATGGAAGCCGAATTACAATCTCTCATTAAAAGACGTGAATATGAATTCTCGTGTATGCAAATATTGTTCGATTTGTCTAAGGTGGCTACAACCGATAAATCTAAATTATCGTCGTTTCGTAGTAGATATAAATCTGTCGAAAAAACAAAAGAAAATTTTGTCGAGGTCAACGACCGTATAAACAAGTTGGAAATAACTTTGCGACCGAAATCAATGATTGATAATGCAACGTTATTAGCGTTTGACGAGTTGTATTATGCCGTGGTCGAGTTCGCGGATTCAATGTTATCAGTGACAAGTAGCAGTTCTAATGCTAGTGTTCCAGTGCAGGAGACTCCGAGTCCTCGCGTTCAATTACCTAAACTGGAAATTCCGAAGTTTGACGGAAACATCGAAAACTGGCAAAGTTTTAAAGACAGTTATGTGTCTTTAATCCACTTCAACGCTACGCTATCCGATGCGGAAAAGTTCCATTATCTGAACTCATGCTTGTCTGGTTTCGCCTCAACTATAGCGAAAGGTTTACCTGTCACGGCCGCGAATTATAGTATAGTTTACCAGGCTTTGCTCGATAGGTACGATAATAAGCGAGTTCTGGCTACCGCGTATATTGATAAGCTAGTCAACGCTAGTAAAATAAATAAGCCGTCACTCGATAATTTAACGAGCTTATTAAATATATTATACGAAAATGTAAACGCATTGCGGTCGCTGTCGATTCACAACCTTACTGATTTTTTATTGTTTTACATCGCTTCGCGTGCACTGGACTGCGAGACTCGTCAACGGTTCGAGTTGCAGAATGCGAGCGAGATACCTACGTTTGACGATTTAATAAAATACCTGCAAAATTATATTAAAATATTAGAAGTGAGTCAAACCGCGTCTGTTTCTCCTTCTACTCCGGTAAATAGACAAATTCGCAATAATAAGAATACTAACAATAAATTCACGCAACAAGCAAAAACAACTTTAGTCGCGTCTTCGTCGCAAAACGAGCGTAAACTAGTTTGCCCGTGTTGCCAATCCTCACACTCGATCTATCGATGTGCAAAATTCCAATCATTGGATGTTCAGCCGCGTCGGCAGTTAGTGATGGAATTAAAACTTTGTTTTAATTGTTTGCGAGCGGGTCACGAGGCGAACAGTTGTAACAGTAACAATAGTTGTTTGCTTTGCGCTTCTAAACACAACACGTTGTTACATATAGACAAGCAGTCTACATCTCGTTCTAATGATAAAACGGAAAATAAGATTACTAATTCAAGCACGGCGCTCACAAGCGCTGCAACCGCGCCATGCGTGGGAGACTCAAACGTTCCGAGTACTAAAATACTGGGGTCCGCGGTAGTACGCGTACGTCATGCGAATGGTTCGCTGCAGTGTGCGCGCGCCCTTATTGACAGCTGTTCGATGGATTCCTTTATAACAGTTTCGTGTGCTCGTCGACTTGGGTTACATATCCAGAAATGTAAAATGAATGTTACCGGTTTAGGTCAAAGTTCGGTACTCGATATAAAGGGTGTTACTTTTTGCTCGATTATGCCGCGTCAAAGTGATACTCCCACATTCGAGTTGTCCTTTGTGGTGTTACCTAAAATCACCACATCGATGCCTTCCTCTCCGTTACCCGCGGTGGTACACGATCAATTTTCTCATCTCGATTTAGCGGATGACAATTTTTATCGATCTAGTTCTGTGGATCTTTTGTTAGGAGTCGAGTGTTTCGATCAAATATATACCGGCGCTCGTTACTCGCCAGGTCCGGGCTTACCTTGCGCGCTTGATAGTGTGTTCGGGTGGGTTATTAGCGGTCAGCTCTTACACCACTCCTTGTCGCGGGCGGTATCCCAACCGATGACGTCACTTCTTACAGCCACGTGTGCTCTCGATGATATTGTAAAACGGTTCTGGGAGATTGAAGAACCGCCACGTCCTGCCATTTCGATTCCCGAAGATGATGTCTGCGAACAGAAATACAGAGAAAGTACTTACCGAACTCCTGAAGGTCGTTACGTTGTTCCTCTCATGTTGAAGGATGATGCTCCTTCTCTTGGTGATTCTCGTCGTTGCAGTTTAAATCGCTTTCTAAATTTAGAAAGACGTCTCGAGCGTGATTCTGATTTAAAATCTGAATACGCGGACTTCATGCGTCAGTACGAAGACCTTGGTCACATGCAACCAGCAGTCGCTTCGTCTACTGAGGCAAGGTATCTTATACCTCATCACGGTGTAGTCAGACCCGATAGTTCTACTACACGTCTGCGCGTCGTCTTTGACGCCAGTAGCAAGACTTCCGTCAATAAGTCTTTAAATGATATAGTTCATGTCGGACCCAAACTTCAAATCGACATAATGGATTTAGTCACAAGGTTTCGACTGCATACTATTGTCTTCACTGCGGACATTTGTAAAATGTACCGGCAAATTCTCGTTCGACCTGAAGACAGGTCCTACCAACACATTCTGTGGCGTGACCAACCTAACGCACCACTCGTCGAATATGAGTTGGCCACTGTCACATACGGCGTCAGTAGCTCTCCATACTTGGCTATCCGCACTCTGCGTCAGTTAGCCGACGATCACGGGTCGGAGTATTCTTCTCGTGCCGCCGAGGTTCTTCGAGAAGATACATTTATGGATGACGTTACTACTGGCTGCGCTTCTTTAGAAGAAGCCATGCAATTAAAAAAGGATTTGACTTCTTTGTTGGCTCAAGGTCAATTCGAACTTCGGAAATGGAGTTCAAACAATTCCGAATTGTTAGCTGATATTCCTCCTGAGCATTGTCAAACTCCTAAGACCTTCGACGAAGGTGGTCAGGAATTTATCAAGATTTTAGGTATCCAGTGGGATCCTTCGAGTGACAACTTCTCGTATTCCTTTTCGGATACATTTAATATAAAATTTACCAAAAGGTCAATACTCTCGATCACTGCGAGAATCTTCGATGCTCTTGGCTGGATTTCCCCGTTGATTTTCTCTGCTAAGTTACTATTGCAGGACATGTGGAAACTGAATTTAGATTGGGACGAACCCATTCCTCATGACTTAGCCAAGCGATGGCATGTTATAGCTGCAAATTTGCATGACATTCAACGAATCAAATTGCCACGTAGCGTGCTTCCAACAAATCCCATTCAAATTCATTTAGTCGGATTTTGTGACGGCTCCTCTAAGGGCTACGGTTGTTGTGTATATTTGTGTGCGGTGACGCCAAGCGCCACCGTCTCTCGCCTGTTGATAGGAAAGTCCAAGGTAGCACCCTTGAAACCTACGACAGTAAATAGGCTCGAGTTGTGTGCCGCAGTGTTGCTATCTCGGGTTCTGAATCATATGTATGATTTGCTCAACGTCAAATTTCGTATTGACTCAATCCGAGCATACTCAGACAGCACCACCACATTGGCCTGGTTGAAAACGCCGCCACATTTACTAAAAATGTTTGTTGCAAACCGGGTGGTTCAAATAACCGATGTGGTCGACATCCACTGTTGGAGTTATGTATCCACCAAGGACAACCCGGCGGACTGCTGTAGTCGCGGTATTAGCTGTTCTGAACTCGTCGAGCATCCACTCTGGTGGTCAGGTCCTCCATGGCTTTCAAAACCGCCATCGGAATGGCCATCAAAATTACCTTCTCCGGACACTGACTTACCGGAAATGAAACCTTCCGTGGTTCAAACTCTTCTCACGGTGGTTCCGGAAGATGACTTAATAAGTCAACTACTAAATAGATATTCCTCGTTACCTAAAGTCACAAGAGTGCTCGCGTGGGTAATGCGCTTTTCCTCAAATATAAAGCGAAAGAAAGAGAATCGAACGCTTTCTTCTCTTTCAACCATTGAACTTGACTCTTCTTTGATGTTGCTTGTAAAGTACACTCAAACTAATTTCTTGCAAGACGAGCTCGAAAAGGTCGCTCATAATCAGGTTTGCTCTAAACCTATTCAAAAACTGTCTCCATTCTTAGACAGTGCAGGACTGCTGCGAGTGGGGGGACGTATCGATAACGCCAACTTGCCTGCTTGTGCGTTACATCCTCTTCTGTTGCCTAAAGCTTGTGCTTTATCACGCTTGATCGTGGAACATTTTCATATCAAGTATCTGCATTGTGGACCCAGAACTTTGCAGTCGTTGGTCCAACGGAAATTCTGGATAATAGGTTGTCGTCTACTCATTCGCACAGTATGCTCCAAATGCGTACAATGCTTCAAGGTCAAGCCGGTACCTTGTCAACCTGAGATGGGCAAACTTCCAGCCGCCAGGTTACAACCTAGTCGTTGTTTTGAAACTACCGGAATAGACTTTTGCGGTGCTTTTCTTTTGAAAGAGAGTCGTCGACGTAAGGCACCCACATTCAAGGCGTACGTGTGCTTATTTGTGTGTCTTAGCACGAAGGCCGTGCACCTAGAAGCAGTTACCGAGCTGAGCTCAGAAGCCTTCTTGGCTGCTCTAGATAGAATGGTCTCACGTCGTGGTATTTGTAAAACGATTATCAGCGATTGTGGAACTAATTTTGTTGGCGCAAATAGGCTTATGAAAAATATCCTAGCTGAATTGCAGGATCACTATCCTGATATAGCGGACGGGTTTGCCACCCGCGGCATCAAGTGGGAATTTAATCCACCGAGTGCGCCTCACTTCGGAGGAATTTTTGAAAGTGGCATCAAATCTACCAAGTACCACCTCAAGCGAGTTGTAGGTACTCAAATTCTGACGTATGAAGAAATGAGCACGGTTTTAACGAAAATCGAAGTCATTCTCAATTCGCGCCCACTTTGCGCTATATCACCGGACCCTAATGAAACAGATGTATTAACACCTGGACATTTTCTTTCCAATGGTCCACTCGTGTCGATACCCGAGTCACCAATGATCGATGTTAAAACACCGCGTTCTCGTTGGCTGTTACTTCAAAAGATAACTCAATCGTTTTGGCGTATCTGGCAGCGTGATTACTTACATACTCTTCAACAAAAGAACAAATGGTTCAAAGGTGTCCCTAATATCAGGGTCAATGATTTGGTTATTATTATTGAACCCACGTTACCTACGTTGTGTTGGAGGCTGGCGAAAATAGAACAATTGCACCCTGGTCGCGATAACGTAGTCCGCGTAGTGACGCTTCGCTCTGCGAATGGCAATGTTTTTCGACGACCTGTTGTCAAGATTTGCCCTTTGCCTATTGATGCCTAAGCTATTATAGTTTAAACGTATCTTTAGGTAATTTAGAATTAAGTAATTTAATGTAATAAGGCTATAGTTTAGTTCTGTTTTGTAATAGTCTTGAGCACATATTTTTTAGGTTTATACTGTGAAATCTTAGTAGATTTCAAGTGGGGGGAATATGTTACGGCTACATACTAATCCTGGTATCATTAATCCTGTCCAATGACACGTTCCTCCTCCTAATTCAAACTTGCCGCGCGCCCTCTCGCCGCGCGCGCTTCAATATGGCCGATGTCGTTCGTGTGCATACACGCGCGTGTGTTTTTGTGTATAAAATGTGTATAATAAAATAGAGGAAGACACGAAAATCCTGGTGGCAGGAGACTTAGACTCCGGCGGATATTTCTGCCTGCGGTGCTGGTGAGTCCTATCTATATTCCCGTTTCTAATCCTAGTGGTGGCCGGGGCGATTCCCTCATTACACAGTCAAATATCCGTAGCGTGTCGTCTCTAAGCAGTAGCATCAGGCTTTCTTCGCGAGTATCCAACATAAGTGCTTCAATAAAAAAAAAAGTAAAGACGTGTTTCAGGTTTTTTTGGAATTCCACCCCTAAGAGGGTGAAATGGGGTAATAAAGTGTAAAATCAATATTGTTTCGGATTGCGCTGAAATTTGGCATGCAAATAGTTATTACGACGTTAGTTCCCACTGAGAAAGGATTTTCCAAAATTAACCCTCGAAGGGGATGAAACGGGGGTTCAAAGTTTGTATGGAGAAACAAGATTAGATAGTCTTTTCTATCTGAAACTCCACACAAGTGCTTCAGTAAAAAAATAAGTAAACACGTGTTTCAGGTTTTTTTTAATTCCACCCCTAAGAGGGTGAAATTGGGTAATAAAGTGTGAAAATCAATATTGTTTCGGATTGCGCTGAAATTTGGCATGCAGATAGTTATTACGACGTTAGTTCCCACTGAGAAAGGATTTTCTAAAATTAACCCTCGAAGGGGATGAAACGGGGGTTCAAAGTTTGTATGGAGAAACAAGATTAGATAGTCTTTTCTATCTGAAACTCCACACAAGTGCTTCAGTAAAAAAATAAGTAAACACGTGTTTCAGGTTTTTTTTAATTCCACCCCTAAGAGGGTGAAATGGGGTAATAAAGTGTGAAAATCAATATTGTTTCGGATTGCGCTGAAATTTGGCATGCAGATAGTTATTACGACGTTAGTTCCCTCTGAGAAAGGATTTTCCAAAATTGACCCTCGAAGGGGATGAAACGGGAGTTCAAAGTTTGTATGGAGAAACAAGATTAGATAGTTTTTTCTACCCGAAACTCCACACAAGTGCTTCAGTAAAAAAATAAGTAAACACGTGTATCAGGTTTTTTTGAAATTCCACCCTTAAGAGGGTGAAATGGGGTAATAAAGTGTAAAATCAATATTGTTTCGGATTACGCTGAAATTTGGCATGCAGATAGTTATTACGACGTTAATTCCCTCTAAGAAAGGATTTTCCAAAATTAACCCTCTAAGGGGATGAAACGGGGGTTCAAAGTTTATATGGAGAAACAAGATTAGATAGGCTTTTCTATCCGAAACTTCACACAAGTGCTTCAGTAAAAAAATAAGTAAACACGTGTTTCAGGTTTTTTTGTAATTCCACCCCTAAGAGGGTGAAATGGGGTAATAAAGTGTAAAATCAATATTGTTTCAGATTGCGCTGAAATTTGGCATGCAGATAGTTATTACGACGTTAGATCCCTCTTTGAAAGGATTTCCCAAAATTAACTCTCGAAGGGGATGAAACGGGGGTTGAAAGTTTGTATGGAGAAACAAGATTAGATCGTCTTTTCTATCCGAAACTTCACATAAGTGCTTCAGTAAAAAAATAAGTAAAGACGTGTTTCAGGTTTTTTTGTAATTCCACCCCTAAGAGGGTGAAATGGGGTAATAAAGTGTAAAAATCAATATTGTTTCGGATTGCGCTGAAATTTGGCATGCAGATAGTTATTAATTACGACGTTAGTTCCCTCTGAGAAAGGTTTTCCAAAATTCATCCCTGAAGAGGATGAAGCGAGGGTTCAAAGTTTGTATGGAGAAACAAGAATTGATTGTCTCTTATATTCGAAACTTCACACAAGTAGTTTAGTAAATAAATGAGTAAATACGTGTTTCAGGCTTTTTGAAATTCTATTCCTAAAAGGGTTAAGTGGAGTAACAATGTCTGAAATCAATATTGTTTCGGATTGCGCTGATATTTTGCATCCAGATAGAAATTTTGACGTAGGTATCCGCTGAGAAAGGATTTTTCAAAATTCACTCTTCAAGGGATGAAGCGGGGGCTCAAATTTTGGATAGTCATTTTATTCGACATTTCACACAAGTACTTCTGTAAATAAATAAGTAAATACGAGTTTCAGACTTTTTCAAAATGCCACCCTAAAGAGTGAACTGGGGTAAAAAAGTCTGAAAATCAATATAGTTTCGGATTGCGCTTTATTGGGTTTTCGGGTTTTAAAAATATGAATCCTGATTAGTCTTAGTCACGCGATAACATGAAAACAGGTGAACCAATTTGGCTAATTTTTATTTGATGTCTTTAATGATAGAATCGTTTTTACAAAAGAAAAGTTTTAAGTAAATAAAAGGAGTTTTTAACGCGGGCGTAGCCGCGGGGGACTTCTAGTATAGTATAATAATATGATCTATTGTATAAAATAATATTCATCTATATATATAATAATATAATATAATATTTTAAGCCACCCCGACTGATCTATGTATAATAGCTTTTTCCAATGACTCTAAACACGACATTTAAAATCTGAGCTGTAAGTTGGTGAGGATTTGAGTATTCTGTAGAGTCCAGCTAGGCTATGCTGTAAGATATCTCGACAGCGGAATCCGCGGTGAGATTCGAATTTCGTACTTTGAAATTCAATCGCATCACGTTCGCAATACGGTTGAATTTCGTAGTACAAAATTCAAATCTCACCGCGGATTCCGTTGTCGAGATAGCTTACAGAATAGCCTAGCAGGAGGCTTCCATGTTCTTACAATATCGTTGAAGAAGAAGATTTTCGAATTGATCAGACCTATGAAAGTTGATTTCATAGCGCAATTAACTAGAAAAAAGCTCATAATTTTCTAACGATTGAACGAATTTTCATGAATCAAAGCTAAGAAAACTCTCGATGAAGACATCTATCAAACAAAAAAAAAACTATCAATAATAAAAACAAAATCGGTTCATCCGGTTAGGTGCTAAGATGCTACAGACAGACACACAGATACACACGTAAAACGTACCCCTACATTTTGCGTCGGGGAACGCCGTAAGGTTACGGCGGCAGATATACTCTTTGGTGGTAAGCTACTTTTTGGTAGATTTAATGATTCCACTACCACTGTACGAAAACTCATGATTCATGAATGCACATAAAACTTTCATTGGTAGGTATATAGCTAGGATTAGAACCAACGACTGTCGGGTCAGAATCAGGGTAACTATCCTTTACGCCAAAGGGCCGTCCAATATCAATACGTAAGTATTATAAAACAAAGTTCATCACTGCGTCTGTCTGTCTGTTCGCAATAATCTCAATAGCTACTGAACGGATTATCATGCGGTTTTCACCATTAGCCAGAGTGTTTATGAGGAAAGTTTAGGTGCATAATTCGTTAAGGTTTTGTGTAAATTGGATGAAATATGACGATGATTGTTAAATATGTTCATATTTTATATTCGATGCAACAAACTGATGCAAATGTTGTAGGCATATATGTTCTACCCGTGCGAAGCCGGGGCGGGCTGCTAGTAATAAATATAATTGGTGACTAAATAATATATTGGCGAGCATGTATGGTATATGTATGGCGAGGTATGTCAGAATCGTAGCATGTGGAAATAAGTAGTATCTGCCTACCACAACAGGAAAAGCGTGATCGTATGTATGTATGTATTTATGTGTAAATATATATGTGACGCAGATAAACGATTAAGATTCATGATAAGAAAACAATGTATTAATTTATTAATTAGTATACTAAAGTGATAATGTCTGATTTGTTAAATGCTACGTAAGTCTGTACAGACGAGTACAAAAAGAAGGCAAATTGAGGAAAAATATCCAAAGATATTTTTATCGAAGAAACGACGACCGCTGGGGTAAACGAGTTTTTGAGTGGAGATCGCGAATTGGCAAACGTAGAGGAGGACGTCCTCAGACTAGATGTAGCGATGATATTCGTAAGGTGGCTGACAAGAACTGTATGAGAGTGGCCGAGGTTTGTACTCATCATCATCAGTATATTTGTGTCCACTGCTGGACTGCTATGGCATGCCACTGACCTCGATCTTCAGCTCTTTGTTTCCAACCGCTGCCAGCCAGCTTGCGTATATCATCGCTCCACTTAGGTGGAGGGCGCCCTACACTTACACTACGTTTTCCGAGCCGTGGTCTCCATTCTAGAACACGTCTACCCCAACGGTTATCGCTTCTACGACAGATGTGACTAGCACACTGTCACTTCAGCTTGCTAATGCTTTGAGCTACGTCGATAACTTAGGTTCTCTGACGGATGACCTCGTTGCGAATTCTATCCCTCAGATATACTCCGATCTGGTTTGTGCTCAGTGGCGTGCAATTGGTGAGGCCTAGTTCCAGCAGTGGACTGGTATAGGCTGATGATGTTGATCGTAAGATATTTCGTGAACACTTAAGGTACGATTAGACCGCGGCGTCCTGCGTCCGCGTGCGCGTTTGCTATCTGAATTTCTATCGCCGTAGATCGCGTTTGGTGGGAACCAGTCGGTAAAAACACTAGATCGCGCACGCAGGACGCCGCGGTGTGGTCGTACCTTTATAATCTGGATACACCTGGGTAAGGCCGTAGATTTTACCACTTTGTAACATAGAGTAACATAGACACCTTTATACTACGGTAACGTGGAAGTAACTCGAAAGTAACATGGAAGTCAAATAGAGAGTAACGTCGAAGCGTCATTTTTGAGGTTATGAACAGAAATATTTTTTAAATGCTAGCCGATTTTAATGAAAGACACAATGCCATACTTTTATTAGCCACTTAAGTATAGAAATATGTAAGATATGTGTAATAAAAACGATTTATTACTTTAAAAATCGCCAAAATCACAAAAATGCCGCTGACGAAACACATGCGCACACCTTTGACAAACTCTACAGACTAAAAAAGGGCGGTTTCTATGTTTTTATTCTGTTGCCAGTATCCAAAGTGTTGCCAGTATCATTATTGAAATACTACCCTCAAGTGTATTGAATATTTAGATGCCCAATTTTGGTAACATACAAGATAGTAACATATTAGCGAAAATAAGGAGACAACATTTTAAATTGTGATAAATCATTTATAAACGCATATTTGAAGATATGGCACCCAGGATACAACGGCTTAATTTATAGAAATTTCAAATAGCCATAATCAATTCGGGTTTTAATGGAAAAAAATACAATTTTATAGTGGCAAATGTTTGACTTACTCAAAAAGCGTATTTTTCGCCAAATTTCGGGGTTTGGTCGTATTTATTGTATTTTTTTTAATGTACGACTTACATGCATTTTAAAAACACTTTCTAGGAGTTTAAGAATTCATAATTGAATAAAAAAAACTTTCATTCTTATAGGCAGTCAAATTTTAGGCCAATTTTTTGTTTCAAAAAGTGGCAAAATCTACGGCCTTACCCAGCTATCAATCCCAAAATGCATGATTATTATCTTAAAGGCAGTGTTCCGCTCAAAAGATTTAAAGGCATAATTCAAGATATACAAATTGGTGTTGCATAATGCTTGAAATTGCGCCTGAAAATCTAATCAGTAAAAAACTCACACACACTGATCTCATTTTAAACATGGTTATATTATAAGAAACTCGATGAATGATATACAGCGAAAACCAGATAAAAAGTTAAACAGTAACGTTCAACAGAAATAGACAGAATAGTAAATAACTACTGACCTAGTTATTGAGTTAGTATGTTTCTGGCAGCTGCTAACATCAGCTAATTTTGTTACACTGTGAAGTGAGCCAGCTAAATGATCGCCCATTGACGAGATCATTTTCTATTGATAACGTCGTGTCATGTTTTATACGGTTTTTATAGCTTTTTTCAATGGCAATATCGTAAAAATTTGTTGACGTTACAAATTACTTATAAATAAACAAAAATGTGTATATCAAAATCGAAATCTATAAAATAATAAATCAAACTAAGGCAATAAAACCAAACTGAATAGAAGCTAAAATTCCTAATTTATTCCGACAGCTGTTTTTGAGAGCCATTTGATCCATTCTAGGCTTAGCGTGCTACCATCTTTGACTGCCTACATCATCACTTACCAACTGATAAAATAGTGGTCCAACGCTAGTTATAAATAATAACCGGCCAAGTGCAAGTCGGACTCGCACTCGTAGGGTTCCGTACCACACTACAGTATTTTATAAGATAGAGCAAACAATTTTTTGCCAGCAAATAAATATAGTTTATAAACATTTTATTTTTTATAACGCCATCTACCGTCTAACTAAGGAGTTAGGGATCGGCATTTCAATATAAAGCCACCTATGGACATTATCTTGAAATGCCGAAAAAAACACGTTTTTTGTATGGGGACCCCCTATTATTTTTAATTTTATTCTATTTTTAGTATTTGTTGTTAAACAATATTATGCAGCTGACAGACGGACTATCAGTTCCATTTGGATCATGATATGTACTGTGATCGGTATGCGTTTCTCTATGTTGTGTTTCACTATTTCACTTTTTTTATTTTTTTTATATAAAAATTGTCTGAAGTACTGAAACACACAGTTACATGTATGGTTGGTTTTAACCTACTTTAATTTTTTTGAAATATTCTGACGTAAACGATTGGATGACAGCTGAATGGTTCATTACTTTTTTTTTCTAATTCAAAGCGTTAAATTCTGCTTTTGCTATGTTTACTTGATAATTGGTTATGATTTATTTTATGATTTATGATTTTGACGTGTATATGTGCGTATATTTATACTGCCTACATACTGAATAAATGCTTTGATTCTTGATTCTTGATTCTTGATAGCGGCAATAGAAATACATCATCTGTAAAAATTTCAACTGTCTAACCATCTCGGTTCATGAGATACAGCCTGGTGACAGACCGACAGACAGACAGACAGACGGACAGTGGAGTGTTAGTAATAGGGTCCCGTTTTACCCATTGGGTACGGAACCCTAAAAAGGCACGTAAGTGAATATGAATAGCATATATGGGCAAAGCCGGGTATTATAATGCCGCATTTCATGCACGTGTAGACGAATCTCTCAAATGAGCGGTTTCCACAGAATGTTAGACGACGACGCGGTAGGCACAGGCGGATATGGCGAGATGAACACACCTTTGTCACAATTTGACACAAAAAGAAATGTGATGTCTGGAAGAAAAGGAGGCCTGCAGTGGGAGACAGCAAATTATTAAATAACTGGTATCGGCTCCATGATAATTATTTGTGAACAATTAGCAGCATTCACGCGTTAAAATGTAATACTTCCATGAGCTCACTAATTCCTTCATTAACACTGGAATATTTGTATTGTGCAGTTCAAATATGCTAATTCGAGTTAAGCTTAGCTTTAGCTTAGCCATAAGCTAACTATGCTAACTAAAGTGAGATGTGAACTCTTTGATTATTTGTAAATAACGTGGTAATTTTTCAGTACCTACGTTGATAACGCTAATATATGTTCGTTTACGTTCTATTTATTTTATCGCATTATTTGTACTGATTATTATTACTATACCTAAACTTGTTTCACATCAATATGAAACTTAACATAAATATTAACTTTTCCATATGAATCATATTCCACATATGACGATACATAAAATTAATGTGTTTCTTCAATCACAAATCGTAGACTTGTTTCTACTTCTTAATATTGTTCAGACTTTAGTCTATGTCTGTAATATTAATTTTACATACGATTGTTATTTGACATCGCGACTTCTTGTGACATCTATAACTGAGATTGATTTTATTGTTCTAAATGATTTTGCTATTTCAATATTATATTTATTAACAATTTTATAGAGGCCCGACGGTATGACGTTAGTGCCATGGTGTCGAGGAAGACCATTGGTGTGGGACGCCACATGTGCTGACACATTAGCGGCGTCCCATATATGCGGGACCTCACGGTCAGCGGGCGCGGCAGCGGATGCTGCAGAAAACCTCAAACGGAGGAAATATGCTACCATTGGTGATGGATACATATTTCTTCCGTTTGCGGCCGAAACAGTAGGCCCATGGCGTCGAGATGCCCGAGGTTTTGTTAAGGAGTTGTCCAGACGCCTAATTGACATCACCCGTGACCAAAGAGCTTACCTCGGCCAACGTATTAGCCTAGCTATACAACGAAGTAACGTCGCTAGCTTTTTGGGAAAATTACCGGCAGGTAGCGACCTAGGTTCTGTCTTTTATTTATAGAATAGATATTATTATTGTAGTTTATATAATTTTGATATTGACATTTTATAGATCTCTATATATATGTTGTAGACTGTACACATTTTATCATTGCAGGATTAGTCTGATAGTAAGATTGGCTGCTAGTCTTTGACCAAATATTCTTTCTGGAAATTATTTTAAGATCTCACGAATAGATATCTAATCAGTAGAATAATAGTACTGATTAGATATCTATTCGTGAGATCTTGTAACTATAACTATGATATTGTAATGGCACCATTTCGTTGGTAGCTTCACCTGATAACGAGTTCAAATGTTGTATTTACTATGTCTTCATTGTGTTTTGTGTCATGTTTTCCTGTCACTATATCTTTTACTATACTTCGGTGAATGTTAAGGAAAATCTTGCAACATTTAGATATCTACATATCTTTTAATTCGGAGTGATTATACAATTGTTACCAACTGCTTTAGAATTTGATAAGGCTTCGGACCGTATCGGTCCTTGCGGTACGCCGCAATATGTAGTGAATATTTGTGCTCTGTGGACGTATGTGCAAGACTCAGTGAGTGATAATGTTGAATTTAGGCGCTACTTGGGTTCAAGTGAGTCAATATCGAACGTGTTCGGATTTTTTTTGACGTTAAGAAAGAAGAAAGAAAGCAAATACATTTATTTAGCACATTACACAACTTATACTACTTAACGTACCTAAAGATAAAAAAGAGACAAAAAAAACAGTCAAGAGAATAATACAGTTATAAACCGTATATAAGAGATGTTTATAATTTTTTTTATCGATAATGTATTATTATGAATATTTAGTAAGGGGGTGTGATTTTGTGTGTGTGTGTGTGTATGTATGTATTAGGTTGAATGTTAATAAATCGAATGTGTAGGTGTGCTAAGCGAAACATTCGTTTCTATTTGTTTATGGTTTTAGTTTTAAAAATTAAGTCAGATGACACCAATTTAACAAAATTCCATTTATGATTTGTTTTTTTTTTTAAATTATGCTTCTTAACGAATTCAAATTCAAATTAAAAAAAACTCATATTCAAAAATTCAAAAATATTTATTCGCGTATATATATATATATATATATTTTTTTATGTATGACGCATAACTTTCTATAGAGTAGTCTGATTTCGATAATTATTTTTTTATTGGAAAGGGTATATACCCCCAAGGGGGTCCCATTTAAATCTTAACGAAATCGGTCAAGCCGTTTTGTATAAATTAACAAAAATAATGGAGAAAAGTATCATTATTTTGATGATTTTATCATATCATCAATGTATGTCAACAAACACTGGAAAAAACAAAGAGCCGAAAATCGGGCTCAGCTACGTGTCTTGATAGAGGCATATGTCCAGCAGTGGACTGATACCGGCTGATTATGATAATGATATTTTACGGGTGGTACCATTTAAATTTCATCGAGATATGTTCAGTATCGTACCATTTAAATTTCATCGAGATATGTTCAGTATCTCCACAGATATGAAGATAAACACCTCAAACTTAGTATTGAAATTGACTAACGTGACGTTGGAAGTCGTTTTTATTAAGTTTTTTATGTGGTCTTCAATTATTTTTTAACCGACTTCAAAAAAAGGAGGAGGTTTCTCAATTCGACCGTATATATATTTATATATTTTTTTTTTTTTTTTATGTTTGTTCGGGGATAACTTCGTCATTTATGCACCGATTTTAATTATTATTTTTTTGTTCAAAAGGAGATATCCCAAGTGTGGTACCATGGTAATTTTATCGAGGTCTGATAAGTATCTCCAGAGATATTGAGATAAACATCTCAAAATTGGTACTGAAAATGAACATTGAAGTCGGTTCTTTTTTAGTTTTTAAACGATATTATATTCAATTCACATCACAGGCTGCAAATCGCCCGGTCCTTTAGAAGGCATTGACGGAGCCGAAGCCAACGTCAAGAGGCCCTTTACATTATTAAATGAAATTAAATATGATTTCTGGATGGAGAGATGAAAAACTATAAAAAGATGGTACATTAATTAGTATTATTTTACATTATATTGTATTTGAATGTGTGCTGCTTGATGTCTGTTTTCTAGTCTATGGGATGAGGTACGGCACCCTCCAATTATGCCTCATTTAAATTATTTTTTATTATTATTGTAGAGCATAAATGTTCTATATAACGTTTGTCTAGGCCAGTAGTAGTAGTAGACTCAAAATTACTTAGGTATACATACTTACATTAGTTAAGGAACTTAGTTATTATGAATAGTTAAAATCTCAAAACAATTACAAATATATATACTTAGGTTAAATAAAAACGTTTAATTATATTTTGCTTCTCAGTTTTTTCGCCGGTTTAATTTTTTTGTTACAAAATTTTACTAAACCATCATAGTTTAAAATGAACGTGAGTTTTCATAAATAAATTGTATATTAAAAGTTTTTATGTGTTTCGCAGTGCACACTAACATAACATAATTATTTAATTAACACTAATAACCATCATGTATGTAAGACCATTTATTTCAACCAATGGCATACCAATAACCAAAGCAACTATATATAGTTGCTTTGTATTGCTACTTACCAGACATATGAACCTTGAACTCTGTACTTCTGTTTTTGTGCTTGTTCTACATTCGTAAAAAACTCTTAGAAAAAATCAATAGTTTGGTTCTCGGCACTGCTAGCTTATAGATGTTTTAAAAATACTTGAATTGATATAGATTACGTAGCACTTGTGCTATCCAATTTTCAGGGTTCCGTAGCCGAATGGCAAAAAACGGAACCCTTATAGATTCGTCATGTCAAATTCGACCAAGTTTCAATTCTGTAGTCCTAACAGTTTCGGAATAAAATGGCTGTGACATACGGACGAACAGACAGACAGACAGACAGACTGACATGACGAAACTATAAGGGTTCCTTGTCGAGACTACGGAACCCTAAAAATGACATTGAGGTTTCTAAAATATTTTTTTCTCAAAGTCAATCATTTGAAAGTTAGGCGCGTCTAAAGTGGAAAAATGTGTGTCCCCTCCCCCTCTAACTTTTAAAGTATGGGAGTGAAACATCTAAAAAACATATATTATGCTGTAGATCTCAATAAAAACTAACAACGAAAATTGGTTTGAAGGAGATACAGTCAGCAGTTTTAGAGATATGGCGACCGCAAAGATAACTTTGTTTTTCATACAAACACTATGAAAAACAAAGTTAATTTTGTAGTTGCGAAAAATCATAGTTATAGAATACTTAACTGTGTTACGGAACCCTACGAGTGCGAGTCCGACTTGCACTTGGCCAATTTTTTTTTTTAACTATACCGCCTTATCTGTTACGCGGTGACACTACTGTGGCGGTGACGAGCACTTGAAACGACTTGAAAAGTTTGATTTACGCAGTGCACATCTCTCGTCGGATTTGAAAGCTGTAATGATTTCTTCCGAATGATTAACTTACGTAATAAGTAGTCATAGATGGCGCCACCAATGCATAATTGTATAACAAATGCAATCCACTAATTTCGTCGTATCGATAGATCGAACCGTGGCTTAATTGGCAGAGCACCTGGACGTGTAATCCGGGGGGTGCGGGTTCGAGTCCCGTCGGTACGATGAAGTTTTGGATTGTGTTTAACAATTGACTTGAAAAGTATTTAAAAAATCATACAGACGATTTGAGAACCTCCTTCTTTTTGGAAGTCGGTTGAATAATATTATATCCTTTCTCACAATAAACATAAGAAACGTACGAGTTTGTTCAATTTAAAAAAAAATCTTGTTAATTTTAAGTTTAAATTCCCAGCTGTGTTCTTCATCGTCGCCTGCAGCTTGCTTGATCCCACTGCTGGGTATAGATCTCTCTTGAATGATACCCTTCGCCATGCAATATCCTGTCCCTTTCTTATTCGACCCACAGCTTTGTACTATTCTTTATTCTGTGCCACAGACCGCAACTTTTACTATATTGCCGACACGCGCAGCTGTTTTATCACCATTACCTCATACGAACACAATCGATACGATCACTCTACTTGATATCATCATTATTAACTCACATGCAGGTGTCGATTCCGACTAAACTAGTGTTATTGACGTATCCTATCGTAACATCAACAATATAGAACACTAGCTTCAACAATATAGAACACTAGCTGTGCCCGGCGGCTTTACCCGCTTTAAAAAGTATGCTATAACCTGATCCATAGTACTGGCTATCCCTAAACAACATTTCAGCTAAATCGGTTTAGCCGTGTCACCGGGAAGAAGTCCCAAATAAACATTTAAACAAACTGATTTTCGTATTTATAATATTGGTGTAGATTCATTCGTTGATAAATTTAATCCATAATTAGCGAAAATTAGGATTTAGGGTTATACATTTTGATTTCGACGATAAAAGTATTTTTTAATTTAAATTTAGTTCGTTTTTATCATGTCTTAATATTCGCATTATTTTTTACAAAATATTTAGAAAAGCACAAAGAGGAAAC
Organism: Cabera pusaria; assembly: GCA_954871355.1. NCBI lineage: Eukaryota > Metazoa > Arthropoda > Insecta > Lepidoptera > Geometridae > Cabera > Cabera pusaria. The sequence goes on from OX940893.1 coordinate 27,182,907, forward strand.
CTCAAATACTTGGATGGCAACAATCAGCAATTCTAATAAATGTTAATCCGAGCTATCTCTGTTTTACCACGTCTCATTATTAACAGAATACATATATTAGAGATAGTTTTTGAGGAAATAAACATAAGCTAGAAATGTTCCATTGTTGATTTCAAAATTTGTGATAATTTTATTATTTTCATAGGACGTCGCTTTTACAGCTAGCTAACGCGATGATGTACACAGTGGTCAGCGTTGATAACATATGATGTACACAGCGGTTAGCGATGACAATAGATAATGTACACAGCGGTTAGCGATGACAATAGATAATGTACACAGCGGTTAGCGATGACAAAAAATGAGGATGGTGGTAAGAAAAATCATTGAAAATTCATTGAATTTAAAATTAATTTGGGTCATTATCGGATTCGAAACTTTTTATCTATTATTATAGTCGATGTTACCGTGCGGAATTTTACTTCTCCTATAATATTTATTGCCGAATTATTGTTTTAGGGTTCCGTACTCATCACTTTATTGTCCGTCTGTCAAGACCCCGTTTTCACAAGAACGCGTAAATAGATTAAGTTGAAACTTATAACAAATACTCGGGACTACGGTCTCTTTTGGCTGTGAAAAAATCAAACTTGGAAGTCCACACAATCAAAAGATATGACGTAAATATGTAGTTTTATAACAAAAAATAAAGTAAATTTATTATTACAAATTTATAATTTGTGGTTTGTTCAATACATTTTGCTATGGATTGAACTGCAAAGTTATGTTTGTTCTTTAACCTAGTTTGACAAATTTATACGGAAGCCTGGGTGAGTCGAACTTGGCCATTTTTTGTTTCTATACGCGGCAAAGACATTTGCTGTAATGTCTTTGATACGCGGCTACAACTTGTACATGTACTTACTAGCCTACTAGGGGCACTCAATAGTAAACAGAATGATTACTGCCGTAATCTACCTTGTTACGCAGTAGTTTATTGACCTAAAGCAAACAGCTGACGGATAAGATAGCGTGTGCATATTGCAACTCCAAATAATATGTGCACACTTTAACAAAGGAAATTAGTGTTTTTTTAGTATTACAAATAGTACCTCGGAAATAAGTAATAATAATAAACATTGACATGGTTATGTATGTTTTGAGGGCAGTGCTGGCAAAAATATTATTTTGCGGTATTCAATGATCTTTACAAAACTTGCCTAACAGAAAGTACCTCTGGCGGCCTTTAAATTAATTAAAAGGTAACTTGAAAAACTAAATAATAGACGTAAAAGTTCGTTAAACTATTTTTGTAATTTATTTATTGATACTCGTACGTGGAGAGAAACACATTGCCCCTCTTGTTTTTTTAGTGCGCGCAGATAGATGTGTACAATTTGGTTCATATGGTTTAAAATTATAATAATACACTAATATATAATAAAGGTATAACACATTTATTGAGTTAATACATTTTAGGTACATGCAATGGATTTTGACCAACATTTTTATTTCATCTCAAAAAACTTCTGGCGATGCATGATAAACGTGGAATACAAAAATAATACACATTTAATTCATGACATCGCACCACTTAGGTGGAAGAACAATGTAAAGGTAGACACGACTACAATTTAACGAATCGTGATGTAACCGCAAAAAAGTGCTGAACTTAGTAAACAGTTCATTGAACCCTATTTAGTTAACCGAGCAAGTAATTCGTCAGAAAACTAAAGAGATCGACTGCTGAGACTATCATTCGTCCTACTATTGAGCTTTTATGCCTCTGCCGACGAAGTAATAGCTAAATAGATAAACACTTACAAAGGCATACATAGGTATCAAGCTTTGAGCCGAATTAATGTGATCAAAATATAGGTAATTTATTAAGAACGAATCTATTCTGTTTGTAATGCTTTAAATTATAGTGCATGCTAATTTGATCTTTGGGGCATCAGTTTTAGGATAGTTATTTTTTTATTTTAAACTTGTTACTCCTTTGAATATTTTTTTTTTAATGTATATCTTATAGGCTAGCGATTTACCACTATCTCACCTGTTGGTAAGTGATGATGTGATCGAAGATGGTAAGCACGCTAGGCCTAGAATGGGAACTGGCTCTCAAGGATAGCTGCCGGAACACATTAGATGTTTGGCGACAGATTTTCTAACTTGAGGGTGGTAGCTGGCAAGGCGGACACTAGATAGTGTCCTACCACCATGCGGGGGGTTTTTTTTTGGTTACTTAACGATGTTTTCCTTCACCGGAGGGCCACTATGATTAGCGCATTCCATTGGTGCACGGCGGTTTGAACTCGGTACCACGGCATCAAAGCCGACCGTTCTCCCGATTACGCCACCGGGCCCTCATTTAAATTCGAATCGAATTGAGAAATCTCCTTTTTTTTAAGTCGGTTAATAAATGTGCTAGATTTGCTCATATTTCTTATACTTAGTATATTATCATCATCAGCCTAATTTTGTCCACTGCTGGATATAGGCCTCTCCTGTGGCACGCCACTGAGCTCGATCTTTAACTATATGTTTCCAACCGCTGCCAGCCAGCTTCCGTGTTCTAGGGTTGGAGGCCATGGCTTGGTAAACGAAGCGTAGGACCCACTCCAGCTAGCTGGAGCGATGATAATATATATACTTATACTTCATTTATTTAACAAATTAAAATAATGTAGTAGAAATTAACAATAATAAAAAAGGTCTTGTGCCAATTTTAAGCTCGCCTGTATAGCAGCTTTTCGAACTAAGTAACAACATAATATATAGCTTTTTAACCGACTTCAAAAAAGGAGGAAGTTTCTCAATTCGACCGTATACTTTTTTTTTTTTTTTTTTTTTATGTTTGTTCGGGGATAACTTTGTCATTTATGCACCGATTTTCATTATTCTTTTTTTGTTCGAAAGGAGATATCCCAAGTGTGGTACCATGGTAATTTTATCGAGGTCTGATAAATATCTCCAGAGATATTGAGATAAACATCTCAAAATTGGTACTGAAACTGAACATTGAAGTCGGTTCTTTTTTAGTTTTTAAACGATATTATTCATAACTTTACTCATAATGATGTTAAATCAAAGCATTATTCACAACTCTCGAGATATGACATAATAACATGTCTTACTAACCCAATCCAAACAAACGGCTGAAGTCTATGCAACTATGCAAATATACAAAATCTCGGGAACTCTGTATAAATACCATATGCATAAATAAAACGCTGAAGCCCCAAATCTGATTCCATCCAAAGCGGCCACAAACAACAATAAAGTATGCTCTACTTTGCATAACTAGGGTAAAGTCTAGAAACTGTGTTACTCAGACTCAAGTCAGGGTCTAGTGCTTATATAATATATCACAATATATATGAATAAAAATAAATAAATTAAATTAAAGAATTATTAAACACAAGACTATTAGATATTATTAGGGTTTCGAACCAATATTAATTCATTTTGAGTACCAATTTTGAGGTGTTTATCTCTATATCTCTGGAGATACTCATTAGATCTCAATGAAATTTAAATGAGACTACCTGGGAAGCAAACACTTTCAAACGAGAAATAAAACATTAAATAAAAAAATAAAAAAACCCGACTGCGCAAAAAGTGAAGTGTTAAAAAACGAACTGAAAAGAAAAAAAAAACAAGTAAGTCTAGTAGTTTAGACTACTGTTTAGGGATATCAAAAAACTATACCATTTAAATTCTTTCTCGGTCGATACACTCATAAAATAAATTATACATTGTTATATGGAATATAGAGACTTTAACAGTCGGGACACATTAATGGCTTAACGAATGGGGATTTGAACTATTTCTTATTGGAACGAGTGGTTCTCCCTTTTTTTACCCGACTGCGCGACGCAAAGGAGAGGTAATGTGTTTATCAGTCTATATATGTATGTATGTTTGTACATAAATACATACATATGTACATACATATATACATACATACATACATATATAGACTGATAAACACATTACCTCTCCTTTGCGTCGCGCAGTCGGGTAAAAAAAGGGAGAACCACCAAGGGAACCCTATTAGGTACTGGAGGTTCTCATCATCATTCATCATTCATCGGAATCTTTTAGTTATTTTCCTTGATTACTCACAAATGCGTGGACCGATTTGATTTTTTTTTCTCGTTTGATAGTGTTTGCTTCCCAGGTAGTTTCATTTAAATTTCATTGAGATCTGATGAGTATCTCCAGAGATATAGAGATAAACACCTCAAAATTGGTACTGAAAATGACTAGGGCGGCATCACATAAATATTAATAATATAGCACCTGCCTGGTGCATTCAGTATTCAGTATTCAGTATTTTAGTGCGTCTATAAAAGTATTTACAAGGTCTTAAATAAACCTATTGGTTATTTGGCATTATTGGTGCCTTATTATTAATATTCCTATTCGCGGCATGGATGTCGTTTTATTTTTACCCACGACCATGGAAAAGATAATAATACTGCCCACGACGGCACGGAGACTGTATATGCGTTTAGGGTGAGAGCAGTTTTGTGTGTGCAAATTCATGTTACCATTTTTCTCCAAAACTACTAGGATTATTATCTTTTCTATGCTACTAGTCCGATTTTGATGCAATTTTCAGTTATGGGTTTGGGTTCGATTGGTGCATGTTCTTGGATAAGTTTTACGGTGACAAATCATCAGGGAGCGCTGCAGCAAACAATGTTTGTACAAATACATGTTGCCATTTTTCTCCAAAACTTCTAGTGCGATTTTGATGCAGTTTTCAGTTATAGGTTCGGGTTTGATTGGTGCATGTTCTAAGATTGGTGTTTTGGTGATAACTCACCAGGGGGCACTTTCTTTCTTTAAACAATTCGTAATTAATCAGTGGTGGTTCTTAGTTGACGTTAACTTTCTAAAGGACGCTGTCGTTGGTGTTTTATTCAAAATTTTAATTTTGTCACTTGTGTTTTTTCTCTTCTTTATTATGTTGTAACATTTTTGGATCACAATAGATTTATCTAAATATCAAAACATATTACATAACTCTACAAAAATTCTCGTACAGTGTAACCCAAAGCCCACGTCATCACATTACCAAGTACATCCACCCACAGAACGAGCTCTACAATATTAAGGGGCAAACGACACGAAGCCGTTCAAGTTTAGTATAATTTTGTTACCGTTGGGTTACAGGGTTATATGTATTTACCAAGGTATACGCTTTAAGTACTTATGCTAACCTTGATAGGAGTTGGTGCCCTAAAACCTAAATTGAAACTAAACGAGACACACGAAATAGGCAACGCCGTAAGATTAGGATTTTGGGTTTGTATATCTCATCAGCCCGAAACGATACTTAATATTAATTTTACTCACAGGAATTTTACTCCTTAAGGTGTTACGATTTAAATACAAATGTGTATGCAGAAATGATTAGCTGCCGTCGAGCTACCACCTCAACGAAATCTAATGGCAACCTAAAATAGGGTTAGCAGTATTTAAATGCAAATGTTATCATATCTGGTATTAGTGTTATTCACGAGTGGATCAGCAAACGTAGCGTAAGACGCTCAGTAGGGCTATTCTGTAAGCAAATTTCGGAAGTGAACTTCGCAGTGAGATTTGAATTTCGTGTTACAAAATGCAACCGTATTGCAATCGCTTTACGATTTGAACTTCATAGTACGACTCACCGCGGATTCCGCTTGCGAGATGCGTAAACTAGCTTACAGAATAGCCTGGCTGCTCAGAGAAGTTGGATTGAAATTCTTCGCTGGTAAGAGCTGGTAGAGAGTAGAAAAGGATCATGATTTGAGGGCCCGGTGGCATAATCGGGAGAACGGTCGGCTTTGATGCCAGAGGTACCGAGTTCAAACCCCGCCGTGCACCAATGGATTTTTCTATCGAAAAATTTATGTGCGCTTCACTCAGTGGCCCGGTGAAGGAAAACATCGTTAAGAAACCAACAACCCCCCGCGTGGTGGTAGGACACTATCTAGTGTCCGCCTAGCCAGCTACCACCATCAAGTTAGAAAATCTATCACCAAAACATCTAATGTGTTCCGGAAGCTATCCTTGAGAGCCAGTTCCTATTCTAGGTCTAGCGTGCTTACCATCTTCGACCGCATCATCACTTACCAACAGGTGAGATAGTGGTCAAACGCTAACCTATAAGATATAAAAAAAATGCTTAATAGTGTGCAGATGATGATATATTATAAGTTACATACTTTGTTATATTATAATCTTAAATTTCACCGACGGGACTCGAGCCCACAGGTTCTGGATAACATAAACATACTCATTATTGAGTTGCAAACAAGGGAGCCTTCTATCGTATTATAAATTAGTGGGGGTTTCTTAACGATGTTTTCCTTCACGTGAGCGTTAGTAATCTGACATATAACGCCAAAGCTATCTGAAACTTTATCATAATCCGAGGAAACTGGGCCTTAGTTTTCTAAAGTGTAAATACCTACATACTCGTATTACGTTACGTAACTTCTGATTTCACAAAATAGTTTGTCCTAAAGTTGTCCCTTTATACATTTTTTAAATAAAAAACATCACATTTTTGGGATACCTACTTTTTCACTAGAACAGATGAAGTAGAATATTCGGTGTACATTCTGTATTTTACAACTTTTCCACTGACCAAGACGATTATACTTAAAGGACGTTGCATGTAAAATAAACTCTTGAAGACTAAAAATAACATCTTAAATTAAGTCAAATCTTATAGTTTTTTTTACGTTGATTTTAGCGTTTGACAGAATATTACAGACTGTAAGCGTGAGTAAGCTAGAAATAAAACAAAAGTATAATTTGTCTTCACAACAATGTTCTACTATGCAAGCTCCAGTCAGCTTTATAAACTCAATAGCTGTGCCCCGCGGCTTCGACCGCATTAAAACATATTCTATGTCCTAATCCACTATACTGGCTATTCATGTGACGTTTGACCGTGAAGAAGTCCCAAACAAACAAATATAAAAACTGACTTTTGCATCAATAATATTGGTTTTGATTGTGAGGCATTTCTCTGAACCGTCATGTGAGTGAGCTATGTGGAAAACGGCCGTGACCCTACCGCCTCTCAGTTTGTGTTGTGACGTCAATACTCACATATGCTCCTTTGGGGTAATCATCTATTATTTACAACAACAACTTACTAAATAAACATGAAATTATTTACCCAGTAACTAGTAACCTTATCTGTGGTATTATGACTACAAATAACCACAGAATAATTAATGGTAAGTAGAACGTTTGATCAAAGTAGATAACTTCAGAATATGTATGTACTCTTTGAAGAACAATAACAATGGAAATTGCGTTGTTTGCTCTTAAAACGGAACCGTTTAAGCTAACTCGTATTTATAATCCATTGCTGCTTGAACATCAAACAGGTTTTATGGTCAAGTGCTATCAAGTTCCGTGTAAAAAAAAGGTATAAAGGGCTTAAGAGGGAACGCGGGGTGCACTTTTACATACAAATGTATTCTCCCGTTTTCTCCCTGGAAAATGCTTCTAGAGCAAAATTGTTTCTACAAAAATTCAAGGTCTGCTGTAGCTACACGCCTCTATCATTTGCTTTTTTTGACCAACCAATTGCAAAAATAAATATAAGCATTCTAATATCCTTAAGTATGGAACAGCAATGCATAAGAAAATAGCAGTGTATTAGATAGCAGTCAAAACAGGATATGGTATTAGTTTAACCGACTTATGATGAAACGTCGAAGGGTTCAGCCCACTGATTCTCAATCATTCGAAATTCTATTCGGATTTGGAAGCTTCATTTTTTATTATTTTTTTTTATTTCATTTTTAGGGTTCCGTACCCAAAGGGTAAAACGGGACCCTATTACTAAGACTCCGCTGTCCGTCTGTCTGTCTATCTGTCTTTCTGTCTGTCTGTCTGTCTGTCCGTCTGTCACCAGGCTGTATCTCATGAACCGTGATAGTTAGACAGTTGAAATTTTCACAAATGATGTATTTCTGTTGCCGCTATAACAATAAATACTAAAAACAGAATGTAGTTAAAAATAATAGAGGGTCCCCATACAAGAAACGTGTTTTTTCGGCATTACACGCCATCTATGAACGCTTAGTTAAGTAAACGTCCAATAGATGGCGTTATATTGAAATGTCTATCCCTAACACCTTTGTTAGAGGTTAGATGGCGTAATAAGGAATAAAATGTGTATTAATTATTATTTTTTGCTGGCGAAAAATGATAGTGGTATTTTATGCTCGATCTTTTAAAATACTGTAGTGTGTAACGGAACCCTACTAGTGCGAGTCCGACTTGCACTTGGCCAGTTTATTTAATATTGATAAATCCGTGAGCTATTTTGTCGCGGACACCTTTCCAATTAGAATCACTCATTCAAAAAAAATTAAATGTCAAAAGTAACCGATAGGACCATTGTGAATTGCGCTTGTATCTTACAAATCGAAGTAATAGAATGCAGTTTCCGAATCCGAATATGGTTTCGAATAATTGAGAATAACCCTGAAGATCTTGTGTACATTTTATGACGCAAGAATAAGGCGACAATGTCCCTCCCGTTGCGTGGGTCACAGTGATCATTGTATGTACACCTATTGCACTATAGTCTGGCCATAACTGCTGTACACTCCCTGAGGTATGCGCAGCGAGGTGGGAGCCGGGGAAACAGAGGCAGACTGACGGAGCGCGTCCCCCCCGTCTCGCCGCGCGCATACCTCAGGGAGTGTAGAGCAGTTACGGCCAGACTATAGTAGCATTTCCATCAGAGAAAGGTTTTGTATCGTAGAACTATTGATTACCAATTAAAACCTACAGCCGGTGTTCATATTCCACCAGAACAAAACAAAGGTATTAAAACAGTCTAATTTGGACCTTATGGCTTTGACATAAAAGCTTTAGGCAGATATTAGAAAAGATAATGAAACCACGCTATCAGTTATTATGCCCCTTCGATCAGCGAGGTTCTTTGTTTAGGGTAGTGATGGTTAAATTTGAAATGAGTGAAAGAGTTGGTTAAACAAATTGCCATAACTAATTTCTTTCCTAGAGTACCTATTTTGACAATTTTGTAAACATTTTAATAAAATAATAATTTTTGAATTCCGTATACCCTTCGAAAAAATTTAATTGGATATTAACCGCCATCAGCTGCTGAAACAACCGACTCCCAATTCGCTATTTTAATCTATAACGTAAACTAGCTCGGCCTGGAATACTCTGACTCTCAAGGGCTGTGTGCTGCCGGAACACCGTATGGTTATGGCAGCAGATTATCTTCTTGATGATGATGATGAGTGGTAAGCTACATTTTGGTAGCAAATCAGGCGGAACATCGATATAAGATGCTCCTACCAACTGTGGAAAAAATTAAAGTTAAGTGTCTATAAAAATATTTTTTTATATACAAATTACATTGGCAGCCTGTTGCGTTGACCTTTACACCCTTTGGAACCTAAAATGTAACCCTGGATCGCAATATGCATGTTTGATCCTTTAATCCTGCTTGGAGCTCTTTTTGTAAAGGGCACGTTTGGGATATTTTTATTAAATATGCGATTGAAGAACCGGCCTTTTTTAAATTTAGATCTTTTGCTTTTGAGTATGTAATCAAGATGCCTGTGGAGATTGAAACCTTGAAGTGTTTTATATCAGTTTTGTGGTTCATTTTATTTTATTAAGTACCTAGCTATATATTTTTTGGTAGCCAGTCTTTACCTAGGACAGAGTGCCCAAAGTATTTTTATGTTTCTCTAGATAAGGACTGTTATGTTAAAGCTTTTAAAAAAAATCTTTCTTTTCTTTACTCATGTGGTCAAATGCCGTGCGAGACAACATTTTCAGAACTATTTTTTAGTTGTCTATCACCATATCTCTGGATATACTTGAAGTCGGATTAATAAAACAAATTCAATACTTTGTGACAATACTGCCAGCTTTTAGTTAGGAACGTTACTGCCCGGCCATAGTTGAGCGTTTAGATTTTACAGTTCAATCAGGTTTCTGCTGTGTTAAATTTGGATAAACTGTTAATTCAATGTTAAGTGATCATTAAGCATCTATTTACAGTATTCTATCTTAATAGTAAGTCTAGGACTTCGACGACAAGGTGCAGCAGTACGCTAGAGCGATAGAAAACCAAGTCTTGCGAACTTACGCACTCGACAAGTCCAACATCTCCTGAGAATTTCTCATGCAGAGGCAACACAATTGAACACATCTCTCAAAAGAAAAACTTTACATGTTTATCTATATTAAGCTTTATTTCTAGCTCTCTAAATATTATTTTCCTTTGTCCCCAGGGCTATAAATCACAAGATGGTAATGCAACGATGACGCCAGGCCTGAAGATGGAGTCGAAGGGCACCCAGATCCACCTGCCCCTAATGGGGAGGGGGAGCAAGGGGGAGCTCAATGATAAGGTTACTTTCTCGCAAGTCAAGTCTCCACCTTTCTCGGAACAGCTCAACAATGGACAGCTTCTGGGGTAAGATTCTTCTCCCTTACCATGACAATTATCGCGACATATATTTGTGGACAGTTCGCCGAATATATTTAATGGTAGTAACAGGATGGCAGCACCTCAGAATACTTAATAGTTTACTAACCGCACGCTAGGCCTAGAATTAGAATTTATTTATTTCAAAAATATATGTTACAGGGAATTTTAACCTAAGACAGAATCATAGGGAACACACACATACATAATTAATAACAATATTACTAGAATTAATTACGACTGTTGATATATCTTACATTATTGTCTTAGGAAGTTCGTTAGTAGCTGTACTAAGAGCTGTAACACAGGGTTACAGCTTCTAATCAATAATGGCAACTGGCTCTCAAGGACTGCTGCCGGAACACATTAGATGATTGGCGACAGATTTTCCAACTTGACCACCATGCGGGGGTTAGGGGTTTCTTAACGAAATGTTCAGATATTCTTCGGAGGAAACAGGGAGAGGAGGTGAAATGAAATGAAGACCATATAAATCTTTCGATGGAAAAATCCATTATCCTCTAAATTTGACACTCTCGGACACCTTGCTCTTTACACTGCTGACTTGCTTTTCACGGCAAACTTAGATAATGACTAACTTATTATCTAAGCTTACAAATATTTGGCAAGGACTGGCATAAATCCTCTCTTTAGAAAAGTGACGAAAAGTATGAATTCTCCCAATCTGTACTCCACCATAGACTAGAGTCTACGTAAACTTAACCCTGAACGTGGACAAATGAAGCAGGTCGTATGAATAATATGCCTCTTACGTCATAGTGCCACCGTTACATCCGTTCAGGTCATGCAAATCACTCAGGATCACCATATTGTTGTCATCCGTACTAGATTTGGAACGCAAATAGGTCGTTTCATATCTTTGTTTTCGAGAGACGGGTTGAGAGTTTGCGAGATGTATTGAGTTATGGTCAAACGCCAGCACAGATATAAAAAAATCTCCGTACAAGTGTACAAACTTGCAGACATAGTTGCGTGTAGGGTTTGTTGAGAACATAATACTAGGATTCACGCAGAACGTACACAACTATACATACAATCTATACGCTATGATGCGAGCTTGGCTCTTCATAAGATATGATAACTTTTTTAAAGTGTAAGCATGTATGCATATATATACTCGTCTTGGCGCTACTTTACATGAAAATGTGTTTGATGGGATAATAATTGGTCATACATGGAATTTACTTTATTTTAATAAAAATCATCATTTAATAAAATCACCCACGATTGATCATCATCACATTGATAAAACTGTCAATCAACAAATAATACCTACTTAATATTAACCAACCCAAATAAAATAACCCAAATAACCAACCCAAATATAAGATCGTTTAAAAAACTAAAAGAACCGACTTCAAATGCCGCGCTATTAATTTTCAGTACCAAGTTTGAGGTGTTTATCTCCATATCTCCGGAGATACTTATCAGATCTCGATGAAATTACTATGGTACCCATCGAATTACAATAATTCGATGATGGTACCATTCCCGGGATATCTCTTTTCCAACAAAAGAAAAATCATCAAAATTGGTTCATAAACGACGAAGGACGAATACGGTGGAATTGACAAACCTCCTTTTTGGTAGTCGGTTAAAAAGCTGAAGATAGAGCTTAGTTATGTCTAACAGTGGATGAATACTGGCTTTGAATGATGATTATGATGATGATGACTAAGCGTTTAAGTAAGTAGTACCTTGTATTATAGTTTGTCCAACGAAACAAACTAAAACTGATTGTAAAACTGTGCTAATATGGCACCCTCTCCCTTGCACAATCGTATGAAAGTGATAAAGATGCAGAGTTATCCTACTTCCTACTTCCTATCCTACTTCCTACTTCCTACTCCTACTATATTATAAATGCGAAAGTACAAACAAACAAAACAAAGTTTGAAAATCAATATAAATTTTTGGGTTTAAAAAAAATGAATAACTATCTCTCTTGGTCACGCCATAACTTGAAAACGGGTAGACCGATATGACTAATTCAGTATTTTATGTGTTTTTACGAAAAAAAAATGAATAAAGTTATTAACGCGGGCGAAGCCGCGGGGCACTGCTAGTATTTTATATTATTTATGCTATGGTAGTACTAGTAATACTACAACGATAGACACAATTTTCTGGTGGTTTAAGACATTTATGTCTCAAAAAGAATTACAAAAATTCACAATGAGAAGTTTAAATATTGTCAATTTGTTATATAGACTAGGCATATCTTATCATTAAAAACTGTCCAAAAAGAGATCCGTCGTGGCTTTACGATGAACTACCATTCAAAGGAGTACCACCCGATAATGATAAGAGTAGGTACTCGTACCAAGCTATCAAACATTTTCAGTCGTATTGGACATGAAAGAGCAATGTTGTCAACGCAACAAAAACAGTAAATAATAACCATCAACACGCGCGCCCTCAATTTCACGACGGTTCTCTTTTTGCACAGACTGTAGTTTATTATCTTTTCTGTGCCCTAGCACAGATTATATAATAGTTACTATGTAATCTCTAGATCAGTAGAGGGAATGGCTCTAGTGTCTTCTAACACAATATAACATGCATGTAGGTAGCTAGAAAAGAAGTGTAGTAGCGGTTTTTTCGTATATCCAACCATAGAGCTCTCTTTATTCAGAGAAAAATTACCTCTAACGTCTTTTCTTTTCAGTATTAAAAATGTAACTTCAATTTTACATTTACGAAATCGGGTCAAGGTGAAATGGTAATTGTAAATTCAATATTCATTGTCTTTCTTACATTTAGATGACTTTACGGGTTGCTGACTCTATAACTTCTTGGTTGAAACATTCAAAGAAGAAAACTCGTATTATGGTATTTTTAAACATGTTTATTTTGAGATTTAAGTTCTTAAAATGTTTGTAACTTGACTTCAAAAAATGTGGTTCCGTAGTCGATCCGTATCGATCGAGATTTGGATGGGGGTTTTAGTTATTTGAATGTATCTTTTTCAGGAAAGGTTAAGGTATAAATTAACTAGGATCAATATTCTACGTGTCTTTGGCTTCTGGACAAAGATTGAAATCCCAAGTAGAGTTATTTCTCAGAAATGCTCGTATATTATTTGATGAGATATAAAGAAGATGAAAAAAAAACAAATTTTATTTAAACAAATCATCAATGAATAGTAAAGTAACATAAAGTATCAGTCGTTTGCAGTGACGATAATACTCTTTTTAACCGACTTCAAAAAAAGGAGGAGGTTTCTCAATTCGACCGTATATATATATATATATATATATTTTTTTTATATTTGTTCGCGGATAACTTCGTCGTTCATGAACCGATTTTGATTATTCTTTTTTTGTTCGAAAGGAGATATTGCAAGTGTGGTACCATGGTAATTTTATCGAGGTCTGGTAAGTATCTCCAGAGATATTGAGATAAACATCTCAAAATTGGTACTGAAAATGAATAGCGCGGCATTGAAGTCGGTTCTTTTTTTTTTAGTTTTTAAACGATATTATACCATATGTAGATACATAGTATGTAGATACATACTGAAACACACAGTTACATGTATGGTTGGTTTTAACCTACTTTAATTTTTTTTTAAATATTCTGACGTAAACGATTGGATGACAGCTGAATGGTTCATTACTTTTTTTTTCTAATTCAAAGCGTTAAATTCTGCTTTTGCTATGTTTACTTGATAATTGGTTATGATTTATTTTATGATTTATGATTTTGACGTGTATATGTGCGTATATTTATACTGCCTACATACTGAATAAATGCTTTGATTCTTTGATTCTTTGACAGGCTGTTCCGAAGTATTAAATCGTAAATCAGTACTATGCCGTTAGGTATAAGATTTCGTACCTACATCGGTTAGAAATAAAAGATATAAGTGGCAAGTATTCTGTACTTGAATAGGAAATATGTATGTTGTATAAATTTACTTGAAATCATTTATTTTCGAATCACTATTGTTCTGGTATTGTATGTTAAACTTTTTTTTATAAATAAAATACTCTTAAATTGGTTAAAATATTATATGAAAAATGCAAAATAAGCGTGGGAAATTTTAATTTGCAAAACACATCACCACTTGTCAATTAGAAAGTGACGTCACAATATACACTGCTGTCACCACAGACTAAATCTATGTCATAGAAATAGTATGCACTGTTGTACGAATACGTACTATTTCTATGACAAAGATTTAATCTGTGGGGACAGTGGGTGAGCTGTGACGTCACAAAGACGCGCGAAATTTTGCGATATTGCGGCGTTTTAGACACCTCATATTTTTTCAATGCTGAAACTATTTTTGTAGCTTAATTTGAACACTTTTAGTATTATTTCATTTTTTTACTGCGTTAAATGGATGTAATCAGTGAAATAAACATATTAAAAAAAATCATGCATATTCCCTATTAAGCTAAGTGCGCTAAGTGGATTAATATGTGTCGGTACATATTCACAAAAAAAAAAATAGAGCTATATCCATTTTATTATATCATAAATTCTTCATGCCGTGTGTAAATCAAATCGAATACAAGATAACGTTGACTTATCTGGGATTAAGATGGTGGATGCGTAAGCCTATTTGTATGTATAGAAATATAATTCAAAAAAATATTATCTCATCTGATTATGAAATGTATTATACACAGATATATATATAACGGAGACTCGTTCTGAAGACTCGTTATTTACTCGATTGAACGTTCCCTGGTTATATTTTAGTTGAGGAAAGACAGTCGATGGCAAAGAATATTAAATGTATTGGCTGTTACTAAGTAATAAGAACTGATACCTGGGTGAATATAAAGCATCGACATTATCAGTCCACAGCTGGACATAGGTTTTTTTTACCCGACTGCGCGACGCAAAAGAGAGGTAATGTGTTTATCAGTTTATGTACCTATGTATCTTTGTTCCTTTTGTGGCACTCTAGAGACTAAAATCGTGGGCTGATTTTGATAAGTAGCACGTCGTTATGGTACGTTTACACGCTTGCCAAGCCTTGGCAAGGATCGACAATCGCAAGCATGTAAAAAGGGCGTTTGGCTTGGCTTGCGTGGGCTTGTGCCTGCTTGCTTCCGATCCAGTCGAGTGTCGGTTTTTTTACGCAGATCAAAGGGCGTTTGCGGCAAGCGCTTGCGATGCATTTACATGTTGGTCCGCGTTTAGTAGCCATTGTGATCTCGCGGCGAGTAGACGCTTGCTTGATTTTACAAAAAATAAATAAAAAATGAGTTGCTGATCGAATGAGGAGAGTCTTTCGTTTCTGGAACATTACCAAATGGAACCATGCATCTGGAATCCGAAAGATACAAATCATAAAGATAAGATGCTTACATTTCAAATAAAAGTACGTTAAACCAAATGCAATAGCCGTCACAAGTTCGGTGTCCGCCATGCTTGGATGTATATTGCAGACTGATGCATTCACAAGCGTATAAACGCCTTTCAAACGCCAAACGAGATTTGTGGAGGCTTGGGACTGTTTGCAGTGGCTTGCCAAGCGTGTAAACGTACCATTAGATTTGCCATGCCAGCGCGAGTGTCAACAAAAACCTAGACAAAAACATAAAACTTTGAAAAATACATAATGGCGGATTTTGGCCACCATAATTTGGGGTATTAACATTTTTTTTTGCTCAAACCATACCTTGTTTAGTATCAAAGTAAAGAAATTTAAAAGCCTATTCCGAATATATATAGTGCTTACGGTATAAAATACTTTGTAATGTTGATACCTAAATAAATAACATAGTTTAAAAACTAAAACAACCGACTTCCATGCCCCGCGAGTCAATTTCAGTACCGACTTTGAGACGTTTCATTCATGTATAAGTGCTTCAAGACCTTGCTTCATGCCAAATTTTTTGCCAAATTAGAGCAACAGGAAGTACCCTATTATAGTTTTTGATTCCCTTTTGAAATCGCAAAATGTGCGAAAAAATGCTAGGTACTATGTTTTGATCGCGTTGACTTACAGGTTTGAATTTTTTGTAGCCGAAAGATACTGTAGACCCAAGTATTTAGTATAAGTTTCAACTTGATACCTTTATGCATTTCGGAGATAAAGGTTCTTGACAGACATACAGACAGACAGACAGACGGACAACAAAGTGGTCCTATAAGGGTTAGAAGGGTTCTTTTTACGGTACGCAAAAATGAAAAATAAATGTTAAGTCGCCTACGACACGTTCTCTTAACATACTTAAGAGCCCTCTGAGCTAGAAAATACATACTCAGCTCACCTCTAGGTCTCCTTTACTGTAATACTAACTAAGGCAAGTTAACGAAATAACTGTATCATACCAAAACACACCTTATTCCCAAACGTTGAGGTCCATATTTGATTAAAGCGAGAGTATTGAATTTTGTTCAGAAGCTAGTTGGCTCGGTGCCAACATGTTGTAATACTGAAAAGATGGATTTGTACAAATGGTTTGGTTATGTGGCCAAAGTTTGTTTTGTGTATTAGACTCGATTAATATAATATAATATTTTCAATTAATCTTTATAACGATAAGTTTTAAAGTGTTATGCAAATTACATGCTAAAACTTATAGATGAATGCAAACTCACTTATAAATTTACTGATAAAAAAATAAAAAATAAACACCGCAAACTTGCTGTTGATAATATCGTTTAAAAACTAAAAAAGAACCGACTTCAATGCCGCGCTATTCATTTTCAGTACCAATTTAGAGATTTTTTTATCTCAACATCTCTGGAGATACTTATCAGACCTCGATAAAATTACCATGGTACCACACTTAAGATATCTCCTTTCGAACAAAAAAAGAATAATGAGAATCGGTTCATAAACGACGAAGTTATCCGCGAACAAACATAAAAAAAAAAATAATAATATTCGGTCGAATTGAGAAACCTCCTCCTTTTTTGAAGTCGTTTAAAAATGACTCGCATGTCCCATACACTCATCGAGCTGATCTGATGATCGAGACGTTATATATGTATTTACCTCAGCCCCATCTCAGCCTGTAGTTAATATACTTTAAACGATATTTTAATAAAATGCCTAAGTATCACATCCAGATCTCCTCAGCATCGTGGTTAAATCAAATATTGTATGTAAATTGTTAAACACAATCCAAAATTTCATCGTACCGACGGGACTTCGCACCGTGGCTTAATTGGCAAAAGCACCGGAACATGTTATTCCGGAGGTAGCGGGTTCAAGTCCCGTCGGTACGATGAAATTTTGGATTGTGTTTATCAATTTACAAAAATATAAAGTGCGTAACACTTCAAAGAAACATAATATTTGATTTACGCAGTGCAACATCTCTCGTCGGATTTAAACACTGTAATGATTTCTTCCGAATGATTAACTTACGTAATAAGTAGTCATAGATGGCGCCACCAATGCATAATTGGGTTAACAAATGCAATCCACTAATTTCGTCGTAACGATACTTTGCACCGTGGCTTAATTGGCAAAAGCACCGGAACATGTTATTCCGGAGGTTGCGGGTTCAAGTCCCGTCGGTACGATGAAATTTGTGTTTAACAATTTACAAAAATATAAAGTGTGTAACACTTCAAAGAAACATAATATTAAATATTGTATGTATTTGCTTTAGGTATAACAAGTTACAACTAAAGATATATGTTTACTTATTCTACACCCTTTCGGGTATGCAAATCTTCGTTTGAATTTGTATTTTATACACTAACTAGCTGATACCCGTGACTTCGTTCACGTACTATCGAGGGACAATAGTCCAGTAGCACCTCAATGTTCATAGTAGCCTGCACGATATTTCTGTCGAATGTTCCAACGCAAACAACAACACGTTAGTATGGCATAGACGGCATGCTTAGAAAGACCACAGATGAATAAAAAGGTGAAACGTAGCGTCAGATACATTTGGTAAACATCAAATAAAGATAACAATATTCCACTGAATACTCGTTTTCTTTTTGTTGAATTTACATAACGCAGAGTAAGCCACGCAACAAGTAACGGATGCTTAAATTCGAATGAGACTGTATCAGCGTCTTAGTGTAATGGTTAGATAGATTGCTTTAAGAGCGGCAGGCCTGAGTTCGAATCTATATCACCTGATCTCTTTTTGTTTATCAATTATTAATAGCTTGTATTATTTTATTTCTGTTTATACAAACTTAGCTAATAAAGGTAAATTTACGATCTATGTTATATGTGAAATAAAAAAAATAACACGGTGATGTTATCTTAATAGTTTTTGAGGAAATATTTATTTGTATAATAAGAATACACAGCAAACATGTTTTTAAATAAACTGATTTACAATAAATCGAAATATCTTATACTACAATTTTTATTTTATAATACTGTGAACCCCTCGAAGTGTGAGTTATTCCCCTGCAGTGTTGAGGCTCGGGTACACTACCCTCGCTTTGATACTCTTCTTCCTGGCCTCAAGGAGCTATCAGCATCTAATTTCAATATTTTAGGATCTCCAATATTTCTCAGTGCAGTTCCAGAGGCCATCAATGCTCGTAACAAGCTTCTCCTTACTGCTCATGAACGTTTGAAAGATCTTTCCGCACACGTTGCGATTATCATGTTACGCATGTGCTTTGCTCTCCCAAAAGTCACATACCTGTTGCGTACCACCCCTACCTGGCTGTGTCCTGAGGAAGTATCTTCATTTGATAATGCCTTAAAATCGGTGGTGGAGTCTGTCCTTAATGTCTCCCTAGATGAAAATCAGTGGAATCAGGCGGCTCTGCCAATCCGATATGATGGTCTTGGGGTGCGTTGCGTACGTGACGTTGGCCTGCCAGCTTTTCTAGCGTCGGTGCATGGGGTTGCAAACCTGGTCACTGTTTTACTCAATTCTAATGGTGACTGGGGGAGCATTCCCTTTGCGTCTGACGCGTTGTCAGCTGGGTCTGGCTTCAATTCGGATGCGACTATCCCAGTATTGAAGCACGTTCAGCGGGCATGGGACGATGTAGGGACGAACCTGCTCCAGGAGCAATTATTAGAGGGTACCACGGGAGCAGATAAGGCCAGACTGCGGGCTGTGTCACAGCCTGAATCCGGTGCATGGTTACATGCGCTGCCTTCACCTTACCTGGGCACTTTACTGGATGACTACTCTCTGCGTGTGGCGGTGGCTCTCCGTCTGGGCTGCAAGGTGTGTGAACCCCACATATGCACCTGCGGTTCCATGGTGGAGGCCGATGGCAATCACGCATTGAGTTGTCGGCGTTGCACAGGGAGGTTTCTTCGTCACCATGCGCTGAATGACATAGTCCGTAGAGCCCTCATATCGGCAAACGTTCCTTGCGTGCTCGAGCTTCCAGGTCTGAGCAGATCTGACGGTAAGAGGCCGGACGGGTTGACTCTGGTGCCTTGGAAAAACTGCAAGTGCCTAGTTTGGGACGCGACTTGCGTTAGCACTTTAGCTGCCAGCCACCTCAGTCGCACCGTCCACTCCCCGTCAGCAGCAGCAGAAGACGCGGCTAGTAAAAAGAGGCTAAAGTACGCTGCTATGGAGCCGCTTTACCACTTCGTGCCTATCGCAGTGGAGACCCTGGGTTGTTGGGGGACAGAGGCCAAGAAGTTCGTCCATGAAGTAGGTCACAGGCTTAGGGACAGTACAGGTGACTCCCGCTCCGGCTCGTTCCTGGTGCAAAGGATGACATCGCCATTCAACGTGGAAATGCGGCGAGTGTGATGGGCACCTTTGCACCCGGAGCGCTCAGGGGCGGGTTATTTGACTAATATATAGATATATATTTTTTTATTATAGCAGTAGGTACAATATGTTTTAAATTATATACGACTATAGTGTAAATTAACTAAAGCTTGTATACTTATTAATTTATTGATTTAATATAAGATATATTTTATTTTTATAATACTTATATTAAATTGAAATTGCCTATATTGACAATTTTCTACTTTGACAAAATATCACTGTTTTGGTTGCATCTAAGAACTGCTCTAACCTACTTATTGATTATTTGAGGTTATAAGCTTAATTATTCATTGTCTCTAGGAAAAGAGGATTGAAGCTTAATCCTTTATAATCATAACTTACATAATTGCTTATTACAAATTATCACAGCCGGCACATCGCCTAGTTTTTAGATACTTTTAAATTAATATTTCGTGTGACTTCTATTGTTTTCGATGCAGCAAAGAAGCCACAATATTCGCACATTTTATGTCGGTGCCACTTTAATTTCCCCAAACTGCATCCAGAAAGACTACAGCTTCTTATTATTAATAGTAATTTCGGGATATTTACAATGTTTTTCTTATGTTTTGAGTTTCCGATCCCGAAATTACTATTAATAATAATGTCAGTGACCATGAAAACTTAAAAACTTATACAGCTTCTTAGCTGCTCAGGACATCTCTCGTCTCGTACTTATCACCTTTGCATTATTAAACCACATAGTGTGAGGCGAATTTTCCGCAATGATGTATCAAATTCTTCTGAAAAACGCCAAATCTAATTAACACACTTTATTAACAATTTACTTTCACAACTACGATTTCTCATCACTTAATATCACTCAGCAATAACTTACACTTATGCCGCTTTCACTATACATTTGAGATAATATAATTTATTTAGTCCATTTCTATGCAATGCCTCAATATTCGCCGTTTCTAATAATTATATTTGCTTGTATTTTGATTTTTTAAGTTATTTACTTACCAAACTTCAACCACTACCGAAGTTCACCAACCGACAATGTTTGTTCATTCATTTATGCCATCAATACATTTTGTTTCAAATCTACCCTCATTATTTGTATAACTGATAAAAGAAGCAAATCTGGTCTAGCTATTCTACTAATTAATACATGCGCTCTTTCTAATTCGTCCATAATGATAGAGTGCGATATATGGGTGTATATCTTTCTCTTTCATTCGAAACGTCTTATAGAAGAAGGTCGTATGTGCATATTTTGCTGTCATGCTATTACTTTTTGAGACTGCTACTCCAATTATGACCGATACTGTACGTACACTAAGAATGTTATCACTGTGTCAATCAACATTTGTGTGATCTGAGTTATTTAAGTAACAACAGGTAGGACGCACTCGTTAAAAACTTTGTGGTATGGGCGATGAAAAGACTCGACAAAGTTTTCCAAATGCCCACCCCAGCTGTATCCTTCTGCGAGCTTCCTTCTCGAAGTTGGTTCTACCCAATTGCAAGATTTACCCAAGGTAGAAAAATTAGTGAACAACTTTGAGAGGAACTCTATTTAGGGCAATCGGTTCCGGAATAACATGTTTTTTGAACATGATCTTGGTCTTATCCAAGTTCATCCGGAGACCGAAGCGTGCTGAAGAATCAGCAAGGATGTTCAGCATGTATTGCAAGTCCTGCACGGTTTCAGCTACGATGACGATATCGGCGGCAAACCTCAGGTGTGATGCCGTTTATATATTTATGCCCTGTCGTTTCCAATTCAGCGTCTTAACATATCCTCCAGAGTGTTAGTGAAAAATTTGAGGGAAAAAAACGTCCCCTTGTCTCACTCCTCTATGTAAGGGGATATGTTCAGTCTGCTGATTTTGTACTTGGACGGTCATAGTCGCGGCGTCATACAGACCTCTCAGTACTTGGACGTATCGCCAAACAACTTGTCACCGTTGCAGAGCCTCCGGAACAGACCAGGTTTCTACAGAGTCAAAACCTTTCTCATAGTCCACAATCGCAAGGCACAGGGGCTCGTCGTACTCTTCGGTCTTCTGTATACCTTGCCGCACAGTGTGTATGTGGTCTATGGTATACTCCTCGAAACCCAGTCCAGGGGGCTAAAACTTGTCGAATCTACGCGCAAGACGGTTCGTGTAAAAAAAATCGTTTCATCCTCATACTATGAAGTATCTCCTTGTTAAATTTCAGTAAGATCGGATCGTCTGTTTAGGAGTGATTAGGTAACAAACAGACAGATTTACAAACGTTTTTTTAATATTTATAAAGTCTGGATTTAAACAATCATCATTTGATACAAACGTGTTTGTCTGAAGTTTTTGGGTGTTAATGTCTCATTTCATTGCCATACATATATTTTTAGAACAGCTTAATTGTTCTAAAACGAATTACGTAAATCGCGTAGGAGGATCTAATTCTGTAAAGTTGTTTTGCTACCGTTTAGTAAAAATCCTTAAGTGTTGGAAATTTCCGTTTATGAAGGGGATGACTTATATGGGAAATAGCATAATTGGTCAAGCCGTTAACAGAGATCTGGGTAAGGGTTTTAATATTACGAGTAATTGCCGACGATAATGAGTCTTATATGCCATGTCTTTTAATATTACGAGTAATTGCTGACGATAATGAGTCTTATATGCCATGTCTTTTAATATTACGAGTAATTGCTGACGATAGTGAGTCTTACTGCTATGTCTTTTAATATTACGAGTAATTGCTGACGATAATGAGTCTTATATGCCATGTCTTTTAATATTACGAGTAATTGCCAACGACAATGAGTCTTACTGCCAATAAAACTATCAGAATCTACGTAAAGATGACCTCTATGTCATAAATCAGCAATTTCATTATGATGATAGTATATTATGATTTTGTGGAGTAAATCGATACGTTATGTTAAAAAAAAGTAATCGAGTTTATTTTTACCAGATACTTTATTTCAACATACAGCTCGCCTGTAACCATTTTCTATCTATCCGTCCTACAGCTAACGTAGTAACTTGTAAACTTATCTCCGGCGACCTTACACCACTACTTATCTGCCTTAAAGTTTGGTACAAGCTTTCGTACCCATAAACTACGCCAAAGCTTTCCGCTCATCATAAATCAGAGGCGATTCGCGTGCTCTTGTAAATCGATCATGAATATTAAACTATCTTTTACAAGCTTCTGGGTGATCTATTAAGTCAATAGACGACCCAGTTTTATATTTAAATTACAGCTGTTTTACGTGGCATTTTCAATATGAGTAATTGCCTTAGTCTATTTATAATAATAATTGTGATTAATTATTCATATCGTAGAATGATGAATAGATAGGAAACTTTATTTGCTCAAATAACATACACTCTTACAGCAGGCCAATCAGGCCATAATAAACCACTGACAAATTAACATAATTTCATAGACTATTGAGTTGAGTACTGCAATTATTTCAATATGAATGAAAGCATTGACGAAGTAGGTATTATTATTTTACTAGCTGCACCCCGCGGCTTTGCTCGCGTTTACTACTGATTATAAAACTTCCCTTTGAATCACTCTATCTATTGATGGAAACCGCATTAAAATCCGTTGGGTAGTTTAAAAGATCTAAGCGTACATACAGCGAGAGCGACTTTGTTTTTAACCCAAGACGCAAAAAGAAGGGGTGTTGTAAGTTTGACTTGTACTATTCATTATTCTGTGGTTTGAAGTGTGTATCTGTGTGTCTGTGTATCTGTGTATGTATGTGTCTGTCTGTAGCATCGTAGCGCCCAAACGGATGAACCGATTTAGTTTTTTTATGGTAAGTGTCTTCATCGAGATTGTTCTTAGCTTCGTCTGTATGATTTTTTTGTAAGTATGTTACGCGATTACTCCGTCAATTGTAAACCAATTTGAGTGATTCTTTTTTTAATCGGTAGGGTACATTTCTGAGGTGGTTCCATTGTTTTTTAATTGCGATCTTATAAGTATCTTCAAAGATATGACTATAAACGTCTCAAACTTGCTACTGAAACTGACTCGCACGGCATGGAAGTCGGTTGTTTTAGTTTTTAATCTTAATTATTGACTGTCCTATCCGAAGAAGTGCCTTATTCTCCAATTTTTTGTTTCAGTGGTTCCCAAATCAACCTCTGCAACGGTGGTGCTGGTCCCGCCATGACAGGCTTGGTCCCCAAAATTCCAAACGGGTATGGAGACCAGAAGAAACCCATGGCATCTCTCACACACCTTCCTAAACGGCCTCCCGTGGACATCGAGTTCTCAGATCTCTCGTATTCGGTGAGCGAGGGTCGGAAGCGAGGGTACAAAGCTTTGCTCAAGTGCATCAACGGCACCTTCAGGTCTGGTGAGCTCACCGCGATCATGGGACCTTCGGGAGCCGGGAAAAGTACGCTTATGAATATCTTAGCTGGATACAAGTTAGTATTACTTTAATGTTTAATTTTTATATAGCCATTAGTACCTACTTAAAGTTAGTTTACCAAGTATCCACCAATGTTGATGTACCAAGTAGGTCGGAATTTTTTTTTTTTAATAGATTACTCGCAATTTGGGTTTCACATTACTAGTATTCTTGTTAACCCCTCCAACTAAGCTAAATATGCTTGTGTCTGGAGTGGGTTCACGTCACTAGTGCAATGGGTGGGGTGGGGATCGAACTCACGACCTCTCGATCGCCAGTCCGACACCTTATCCATTGGGCTATTGCCGCCTAAGCCTTGATTTGGAGTTGGCAAGGACAGCTTAACACCCATATGCATAGTCGGTTCCTCAAGATTTCCTCCACTCGAATGTGATTTGACTCAACCTCAAGGATAAACTCGGTATGCAGAAAGAAAAAAAAATCCTCGACTTGAGCAAATTCCTCAGTCGAGTCGAGTAATGAACTGTCAAACTCAAGGTACGTCGCGATCTACCTTAAGGTCTCCTCAAAGCTTGTTATCAGCGCTTTCAAAGTTATTTCTTAGGTTATTTTAAGTTTTAATATGTATAATAATAATATAATAAATAAATTAATGACGTCATTCCTTCACTCAACCTCTATTCGCCCTTACTAGAGGTTCCTCACTGGAGGGTGAAGACGTAACTGAACATACTGATTTCAAGGGTGTTTTCAAGAATTCCTTGAGGTTACCTCAACTAAAGTCGAGTGGAGGAAATCTTGAGGAACCGACTATGCATATGGGTTGTAAAACCCAGTTAGCTTTTTAAGATGCGACGCCCCTTCACTAATAGAAGTATTAATCGATATTCTTTGTGAAATAAATCTGATTCCTTATCAATGTATTAAATTAAACCCACTGGGTAAGGCTAGGTAAGGTATATAATGCTCGGTGAATATGATGTAATGGTTTATCAGAGTGGCGCCACCAATGCATTAATTGGTTAAAAAAATGCAATACAGAAGTTTCGTCATATCAGTGGGAATCGTCCATGGCTAAGTTGGTTAAAGCGCTTGAGCGTGTTATCCAGGAGACTCGGTTTCGAATCCCGCCTGACTACCAAATTTTAGACCGTATAATAGTGACTATAATTTTCTTCTTCTAATAATAATTTATCTTGAAAGTTGTGCGTCATCTCAAATACCCACTTGAGAAGTAAGAGCGCCTAACAAACAACCAAAATGTTTGTACAGTTAATAAACTCAAAGTGGGTCAAGCGAGCGTCACTAAAGTAAATGTCCCTCTTTCATTAGCAAGTAACGGGAAGAGGTTTTGTATGTCAATAATGCACAATCACAAAAACATCTTTTTGCCTCTATTGTCTAAGAAACTAGGTTAGACTGTTTCTCATAAAAGAAATTAACTGCGTTTTTTTGCTTTTCAAACAGCGATCAAACTTCCGCATTATTGCTCGTATTTACAACGTAGTATTATTATCTTTTCTATGTTACAACATTAGAGCCGAATTCACATAACGAAACAAGTTTCATGCATGATTAAATTATTTTGACAATACTATTTAAAAACAATATTCTTAACATGGCTCCCACTTTATTTAACAAGCTGCCTGCATCAATCAGAGACATTTCGAATATGCATGGGTTCAAAAATAAATTAAGCAATGTTTTAGTCAGCAAGGCATATTATACGGTGCAAGAATGTTTAATTGATAAATCTATAATTTGAAATTGAATTTTATTATTACTTTAGTTATTGTCAACTCTTATTATGGTGATATTTTTATATATGCACGCCAAATGGCAGAATGTAGCGGTAAACCTTAACATTTAATTTTACTAACACTATATATATATATATATACCTATGTTCGCAATACATTTGATTGATTGAAATTAATTTCATGACACTACTTTCAGTTTCTGTAGAACTAGTTTCAATAAAAATAATAGTATTTTGAAATCCACAGTCTGTGTTCTTGGCTCCGCCAACATCAAAGCTTTATGTGCACTAGCTGTGCGAGGTTTAGCTCGCGTAGACATCGTTCCCGTTGAAATATTGGGATAAAAAGTACCCTATGTGTTACCAGGTCTAGGCTATCTACATACCAAATTTCAGCTCAATCAGTTAATTAGTTTTAGCGTGAAAGTAACAAACAGACTTACGCACTCGTAAACTTTTGCCTATTTTTTTTTTAAATATCTTATAGGCTAGCGTTTGACCACTATCTCACCTGTTGGTAAGTGATGATGCGGTCGAAGATAGTTAGCACGCTAAGCCTAGAAAGGGAACTGGCTCTCAAGGATAGCTGCCGGAACACATTAGATGTTTTGGCGACAGATTTTCTAACTTGAGGGTGGTAGCTGGCCAGGCGGACACTAGATAGTGTCCTACCACCATGCGGGGGTTGTTGGTTTCTTAACGATGTTTTCCTTCACCGGAGGGCCACTGTGAGAAGCGCACATAAATTTTTCGATGGAAAAATCCATTGGTGTACGGTAAGGTTTGAGCTCGGTACCACGGCATCAAAGCCAACCGTTCTCCCGATTACGCCACCGGGCCCTCAAAATTTATAATATAATATTAGATTAGGCCTTTATAATATTAGTAGGATTGCAAAATGCTGTCATACAGATACAGCACAGGCGCTGTCGCGACACTAGTTTCGCGTCGCGTTTAAGACTATGACATTAGTTGTATGACACTAGTTTTATCCAAAAGTCGCGCGGGACACGAAACTGTTTCAGTGTCGTGAAATCGATGCAGATATAAACTTGACGCTTACACGTGAAATTGTTGATGAAATTAATGTCACGGAACTACTTTCATGCCACTAGTTCTGTAATGTAAATTTGGCTTATGATTGTAAATCTGGCCGCGCGCCAGAAATTCTTCGAAAGCTTACATTGTTTAACAACAAACATTTCATGTTACAGAACGTCCAATGTCAGCGGATCCATCCTCATCAACGGCAAAGAGCGGAACCTTAGAAGATTTAGAAAGCTGTCTTGCTACATCATGCAGGACGACTGTTTGCTCCCCCACCTCACAGTACGAGAAGCTATGAACGTCTCCGCAAACTTGAAACTCGGGAAAGACATGACCGTCACAGCTAAGAAGATCGTCATAGAAGAGATACTGGAAATGCTGGGACTAGTCGAGGCTAGTGATACTAGGACTATCAACTTATCCGGCGGACAGAAGAAGAGATTGTCGATAGCTTTAGAGTTAGTTAATAATCCTCCTGTGATGTTCTTTGATGAGCCCACGTCTGGATTGGACAGTTCGTCGTGTTTCCAATGCATATCTCTGCTGAAGTCTTTAGCGAGGGGCGGGAGGACGATCATCTGTACTATCCACCAGCCGTCGGCGAGGTTGTTCGAGATGTTCGACTTCTTGTACACGTTGGCTGATGGGCAGTCTATCTACCAGGGGAAGGTCAGCGGGCTGGTGCCGTTTTTGTCGTCGATGGGGCTGCACTGCCCGAGCTACCACAACCCTGCCGATTATGGTGAGTTTTTGGTTTTTACTGTATCTGTAAAGTTAGCAAACATTATCAAGTTTAAGTTCTTTGGAATTTTGTGTCGAACTTAATAACCTAATGTTATACACTTAACTAGTGATCCGCTCCGGTTTCGCACGGGTAGAAAATATATGCCTACATTTTTGCATCAGATTGTTCATCTTAAAACAATCATTGTCATATTTTTACCAATTTACACAAAACCTTAACAAAATATTTACAGCAAATATACAACTTAAAAATAAATAAAACTATTTGAAATGTTATAAATAAAAATTCAACTAGTTATAAATAAAAAACAGAACCTAGGTCGCAGCTGTCTGCCGGTAACGTTCCCAAAAAGCTGGCGACGTTACCTCGTTGAATTGCTAGGCTAATCCGTTGGCCGAGGTAAGCGCCAGCTCTTTGGTCATGAGTGACGTCTATTAAACGTCTGGACAGCTCCTTTACAAAATCCCGGGCATCTCGACCCCACGGACCCATTGTTTCGACCCCAAACGGAAGAAAAATGTAGCCATCACCAATGGCAGCATATTTCCTCCGTTTGAGGGTTTCTGCCGCATCCGCTGCCGCACCCGCTGCTCGTGAGGTCCCGCATATGTGGGACGCTGCTAACGTGTCAGCACACGTCGCGTCCCACACCAACGGTCTCCCTCGGCACCACGGAACCAACGTCATACCGTCGGGTCTCTTGCCATCGTCACGTGATATACCGTTCGGCTCTAATATAGCCGGCACGTTCACGGTGGCAAGGGCCCGACGAATGACGTCATTCAAAGAGGCGTGACGTGAGAGACGCCCTGCACTGCGGCGGCATGACAGGCCATGGTGGCCTAATCTGTCTACTTCACTGCCGCAGTGACAATTGTGAGGTACTGTCCGGGAGATGCCCAGACGTAATCCCACAGCAATGGAGAAGCTGTCATCGTCCATAAGGGTACCTATGTTGGAAGAAGGTAATGCGTGTAGCCAGTATCCAGATTCTTTTTCACGTGTGGCAAGGAGACGAGCCCGGTCCCTAATATCAACACTTTTTTGAAATAGTTCATCTTGAATAATTTTACAAAGGGGCTCGTCCCATAGCCTTTGTGAACTAAGTTTCTTTGGTAAGACCTCACCTGGACAAGCCAAAGACCAGGCCGTTTTAGCTTCTTCTACGTATGCTATGGAAATTTCAGATGATGATTTTGAAATTATTTTTTTAAAAAGATCTGAAACACTATTAGTAGAAGATAAAAAGGCCGGTAGCGAAACACTTGAAATTTTGCGGAAATAACAAAATATACACCTACCTAAACCTTCCTCATAATCTCTCTGTCTATTGGTGAAAATCGCATGAAAATCCGTTCAGTAGTTTTTGAGTTTATCGCGAACTGACAGACAGACAGACGTGGCGGGGGCTTTCTTTATAATATATAGTGATTGACTGACGACAATGCCATGCTAATTTTCGATATTTTGAACATCGATATTTTATCAGTAGATATTTTAACTTTCTACATTCAAATATGTAACCGCCTTGCCACGTATCTGAAAGTTGCCCTGGTAAATAAGACCTATTATTAAATACACTTGCATCGTTCTGAAACAATCGTTACTATTTTTAACCGACTTCAAAAAAAGGAGGAGGTTTCTCAATTCAACCATATATATGTTTTTTTTTTGTTTTTTATGTTTGTTCGTGGATAACTTCGTCTTTTATGAACCGATTTTGATTATTCTTTTTTTGTTAGAAAGGAGATATTCCAAGTGTGGTACCATGGTAATGTTATCGAGGTCTGATGAGTATCTCCAGAGATATGGAGATAAACGCCTCAAAATTGGTACTGAAAATTATTAGCGCGGCATTGAAGTCGGTTGTTTTTAGTTTTTTAAACGATCTTATATAATAGAATAAAAAGCTTATTTAATATTTTTTTATTATATCATAAAATATAGGCTGGTTGCCTTCGCATTTTAAAAGACCATTTATAAATGTTTACCTTATCCCAATTAAGGAGTTCATTCATACAGAGTAGAATATAATAATTGCTTTAGTACGTGGCAAGTACTACTCAGAATTTGATACTTGTCCCACATTTTACAATTGGTATAACGAGTACATTGTTCTAAATAAAACAGGCCAACTGCTTGTTGATATTAACAAAACCAAGTAATAAATTACTAGAATGACGATTGAGTTGAGTTGAGACCTAAATAATTAAGATAGTTTAAAAACTAAAACAACCGATTTCCATGCCCCGCGAGTCAATTTCAGTAGCAAGTTTGAGACGTTTATCGTCACATCTCTGGAGATGCTTGTCAGATCTCGATGAAATTACAATGGGACCACTTAGAAAACGTACTCTACCGATTAAAAGAAGAATCATTCAAATCGGTTCACAATTGACGGAGTAATCGCGTAACATACACACATAAAAAACATACAGACGAATGGAGAACCACCTTCTTTTTGGAAGTTTGTTGATAACATAATAAAATGTGTCATAAACCACATAGTTCTAATATCCTACTATATTATCCTACTATCCTATCCTACTTGAAAGTTTGAGATCTTATGGATCATCATGTATGGCTGTCCGTCCGTCCGTATGTCACAGCTACTTTATTCCGAAACTATTAAGATTACACAGTTGAAACTTGGTAGGTAGGTGTATTCTGTAAGCCGCTTTACGATTATATACAAAAATAAAAGTTTAAGGGGGGTCCCCCTAGTATGCACTTGAAACTAAAAATATTTTTTTTCCATCAAACCTTTACGTGCTTACCTTTACCTTTATCTATAGATAGGTCTTTGAAAATGACATTGAGGTTCCTGAAACCATTTTTTTAAAAGTCAATCATTTGAAAGATAGACACTTCTAAAGTGGTAAAATGTGTGTCCGGAGGGGACCCCTCTAACTTTTATAGTAAGGGAGTGAAAAAACTTAAAAAAATATATGTTGTATATCTTAATAAATACTTTCAACGAAAATTGGTTCGAACGAGATATAGTCAGCAGTTTTTGAGATATAGCAACCGCAAATGTAACTTTGTTTTTCATACAAACACTATGAAAAACAAATTTAACTTTTTGGTGTAAAAAAATTAAGGTTATAAAATAGTGTACTATGTTATGGAACCCTACGAGTGCGAGTCCGACTTGCACTTGCCCAGTTAATTTATAATAGCTTCTGAAAGTGAGAGTTACCTTGGTATATACCTAATAATACTGTTACTGTCTCAAACTCCTTACACGTTTAAAGAACGAGTCAAATCTTTCTATCTCGCTTAAATGTACTCATGCTCACGTGAACTATTCTAATCCATAATGTATATTTATTCTTCTTTCTTAACTTAACTTTGTAATTTATTGTCATTTATTAAATAGTTTTTTCCCCTCTCACTTATAACACCACTTACCACCATATCTTGTTTCATTTCTCTCCATCCATAGGTTGTCTGGAAGAGATCGCTTTAAGCGATAAGAACGCCTATTGTTGCACTATTATTTTAAATTGTATTACTTATTATGTTTGATTCTGTAATTTAAGGTGTTAAATAATAAATTATTTCTATCTATCTATCTATCTGTCTCGGTAGATCGTATACAAACTTTATCATGAGGCGTGCTGATGGCATTGGTTTGGTTGGATGATATAATATTGCTCATTCTACTGTATACAAACAATTTAGCAGCCACCCACTCCTGTCAAAACCACAGAGCTTTTTCAAGGAACATAATTATATTTGAATTAAGTCGCAAAAAATATAATTCTTTTGAAACTTTAAACAGGAAGGTTTTGTGTTGAGTAATTTTAATAATAATATAATATTAACAAGGGCGCGATCATTGTCAGAAATGACTAAGGCTGAGTTGCACCAAAAACTGTGGTTGCTCCATCTTACTTTAACCGTAACTATAAAAAAACTGTGGTTGCTCCATCTTACTTTAACCGTAACTATAAAAAAACTGTGGTTGCTCCATCTTACCAAAGTAAGATGGAGCAACCACAGTCAATTTATAGTTACGGTTAAACCGTAACTATAATTATAACTGGTGTTTTTATATGGAGTTTGACTGACTTTTGACGTTTGTTATAGTTAAAGTAAGATGGTGCGACCCAGCCTTAGTAGTATATTGTTTTTAACCCCCAACGTAAAAACAAGGGGTGTTATAAGTTTGAAGGGTGTATCTGTGTATGTGTGTCTGTGGCATCGACGCGCCCAAACTGATGAACTGATTTTGATTTAGTTTTTTCTTCGTTTGGGAGTGTACTTAGCTGGGAGCTTTGATTCATGAAAATCCCTTCAGCCGTTTTCAGCATAAGGAAATTTCCCGTGTTTCATAGTCCCGAATCATATAGTAACTACTATTCAGTTATTATGTTTCGTTTTACACAATGTACTATTCAGTTTCCTCAAAACCAAATTATTAACAAAGCGACGACGGTACAATCATATTATTAAGATAATTTAAAAACTAAAACAACCGACTTTAATGCCCCGCAAGTCAATTTAAGTAGCAGGTTTGAGAGGTTTATCGCCATATCTCCGGAGATACTTATCAGATCCCAATAAAATTACAATGGGACCACCTCGAAAACGTACCCTACCGATTACAAAAATAATCAATCGAATCGGTTAATAATTGATGGAGTAATCGCGTACCATACACACAAAAAAAAAGATAAAAAAACAACATACAGACGAATTGAGAACCTCCTTCTTTTTGGAAGTCGGTTGAAAGTAAATCCATGATCAAGACGTCCTTTCTTAAGCACCTACTATTTATCTTATATATATATATTTTTTTTAAATGAACCACTTTAATACAATTTACTATGTTATTATGTCAGTGTTACAACAAGATAACAAAGTTACCTACGTTGTTATCAGTCACTCTACAATTACATTCAAGGCGACAACTTTGTCACAACAACAATTTACAAGTAGCCCTTGTCTCTTGATTCGGAAGTTAAATTTATTTATTGTGACAAAGTTCTAAAGTATGTTGTTGTTTTGTGAGTGAACAGCTGCTGCGAAACTATTGTTTATATCTCTTTGTTAAAGGTCAAAGTTTGCATTTGACTCATTCCCACGCGGAATTAAGTAAAGCGGTAAATTGTTTATAAATAAACTTAAGAGTAGATATTATGTTGTCAAATTAATTTTGTATCTAGATACATATATCTAGATACAGAACATTTTTATTTTCTTGAAGCTAAGTTCTCTTGAGGGCTCAGTGGCGTGTCTTGGGGGAGGCCTAAGTCCAGCAGTGGACTGATACCGGCTGAAAATGATGAAACTAAGTCTGCCTCAATGCAGGCTAGCTCATTTTTTAATCGACTTCCCAAAAAGAAGGAGTTTCTCAATTCGTCTGTATGTTTTTCTTTTGTGTATTTTACGCGGTTACTCCGTCATTTGTGAACCGATTTGAATGATTCTCTTTTTAATCGGTGGGGTTATTTTCCGGGGTGGTCCCATTGTAATTTCATCGAGTTCTAATTAATATCTCCAGAGATATGACGATAAACGTCTGAAACTTGTTACTGAAATTGACTCGCGGGGCATGGAAGTCAGTTGTTTTAGTTTTTAAACTATCTTAATTATTTTTTGATAGATGGTAACAAAGATAAACAAAACGCTCACATGATAGCTAGTAATTGCGTCTTCCTATCACAGATACAGTGACACGCAAAACTCTTGAACTGCATTGTCTAAATTTTACACGTCACTGCACAATCAATTCAGTTGAAATATTAAGATGTTAAGTCTCCTAAGTAAATTCCCTGAACACTTTATGATTCAAACCGAAAAAAATTTCTATTCCACGGATTAATAAAATACTATTAAAAGACAAAGCGATGGTACCGCCCAGGTCGACTAGCCGAAGTCCCACCACCAAAACAATACAGAGCAGTTTGAATTTGACTCATACTGAAGCTTGAACCTTACACTTGTCTCCTACTATAACAACATTACCACCATTCCAGTGATGGAGGTAGCGACAGGCGAACACGGCGACTGGGTGCACAAACTGGTGATGGCTGTGAACAAAGGCACCTGCGGTCGAGGCCAGTCCACATCATCATCATCTGCCGTCGCACAGAACCTGAACTATAACAACCAGAGCCAGAGCAAGAACAACGCGCAGAAGGCTGAGGCTCTTGCTATTGTAGTCGGTATGTATTCTAACCCTAAAGTCAAATAAAAGTCAAAGCATTTATGCAGTATATGGGCAAAAAAAATTGCACTTACACACGTCAAATAACATTAAATCATATTCAACAATAATTATTATAAATATAACAGAAACATAACTTCTTGCTTTGAATTTACAAAATAAAAAAAAAAGTATTGAGCCATTCAGCGTTCATCTAGACGTCGAACGTCACACTTAAAACAAATTTTGAATTCCCCTGATTAATGCAGGGTTGCCAACCGTACTATTACGTGCAACCCCCAATTACCCCCTATCACCTACTACACACTTTATGTCACTCTTTAACAGCGTTTCGCCTTAGTAAAGTCCATCCTCAAATAGTGAGTACGTTACTTTATGATTTTGTACATTTAGATAATCGAGTGAATAAACTTAGTGGCGTGCCATAGGTGAAGTTAGGTGAAGTCCAGCCATGGGGAGAGATTATGTGAAGAATGTTGATGCCATAAGTCATGGTCAAGCCACGCCAAAAATCATTGTCACTCTCACATCTAACGATACCTGTCAAGATAAAAGTCCATCAAGTTCTCCATCAAGTAGTGTAGGCTACAGAGCATACTTAAGAAATATATATACACTGTACATACACTAGAAAAAGATAACCCTCCTTCTGGTGCAACCGGGATAGAAAGCTTGTGAGAAATATTACACATAAGTCTATGTTTGGATATAGGCATCTCACTTGCATATACACATTCTTCTACTACCTCATATGCTCTGTGACCTTTTATATTAAAGATAAAAAAAGATAGAAGTATGTATGCACATTCCGTCTCTTCAATAAAATGTTATGGCCTTAAAGATCTGCTAATATAATGATAAGGTTTTTTACACATGCCTTTTTCTTTCAGATAAACCCACCTGCACAGTGATAGACATGTCGGAGCCAGTGCTCAATACGGAGAAGCAGATTGCTCTTCCAAACTCCACCCTGGCTCCCGTCACCTGCACCACATCACTCTTGGACTCCAGCGAAAGCTTCACCAAGAAACCTGTCAAAACCGGCTTCCCCACTTCAGGGTGGAAGCAATTCTGGATCTTATTGAAGAGGACCTTCAGGAGTATTTTGAGAGACCAGATGTTGACGCATTTGAGGCTATGTTCGCATACGGTGGTCGGATTGCTGATTGGGTTCCTGTATTACGATATTGGCAGAGATGCGGCGAAGGTGATGAGTAATGCTGGGTGCATATTCTTCACAGTGATGTTTACTATGTTCACGGCTATGATGCCTACTATCCTAACATGTAAGTTGATTTTGGTTTTATTACTTTTTCAACCAACTTCTAAAAATGATAAGGTTCTCAATCCGCCTGTATGTTTGTTTTGTGTGTCGAGTAACGTTACTCGATTTCTCCGCCAATTGCCGACCGATTATTTTTTTATATATGAACTACCAAGAAGAATATAAATACTACGTTTAACTACTAGCCCGCGACTTCGTTCACGTACACCAAGTATTTTATCACTGTATAGCACTGTCAATCAACAGTTTTAACCGACTTCACAAAAAAGGAGGAGGTTCTCAATTCGTCTGTATGTTTTTTTTAATACGCTTTTATTAGCTTCAGACGCATGTATGTTTGTATGTTAGTATGTAACGGAATCTTTGAACATGATTTTAACCCCCTTCAAAACGTCGGATTAACTCGAAATTTGGAATACTTATTAAGGACCGATGACAATTCAATATTTTAAACATTTTGACCCGTTATCCTTACTAAAAATGAAAAATAAATAATAGTTTAAAAAAAACTAATAAAATACGCTTTTATAGAAAATCAAACTAAAAAATAGAAAATAAATTTTAATTAATTTGAATCAAAAATAGTGTAAATAAAAATGATTTTATTATTTTTATTATTTTATTTTTATATATGAACTATTGATACCATGCACCCCACGCTTTTTTTTTTACAATAAACTCATTTTTTCTTACACTATTTTTAATTCAAATTTATTAAAATTTATTTTCTATTTTTTAGTTGGATTTTCTATTAAAGCGTATTTTTTTAGTTTTTTTAAACTATTATTTATTTTAACGTTATGTCTCAGGGTTTGTCTTTATATGATCATTAAATGTTACATCAATATTTGATGGGTATACTTCATCGACCTAGGGTTATTACGTCGCTGGTATATTACGAGATATGGAATTGAATTACACACCTCAAATTTTCTACAGAAAATGATCGCACACCATGTGTCATCGGTTCTGTAAAGGCCAATTTCAACAGCTCATGACACATTTTCAAATAATCATCTGACATATAACAATTAAGGATCAGTTTCACCGGTTTCAGATAGCCCTATTAGGCACTTAAATAATGACAATATGTATCAAACATTTTTGGTTTTAT
The DNA here is from genome assembly GCA_954871355.1 of Cabera pusaria. Taxonomy (NCBI): domain Eukaryota; kingdom Metazoa; phylum Arthropoda; class Insecta; order Lepidoptera; family Geometridae; genus Cabera; species Cabera pusaria. The sequence goes on from OX940893.1 coordinate 27,219,567, forward strand.
ATGGTTAACTTTTATATGGTGTCATCTGTAACTGTATCGTTAACCGCAAAAATGGCCTTTAACAAAAAGTTGTAGTTTTTCTGTCAGATAAGTTTCTATTAGCCTATCAGGGACTCTATCAGAAACATTTTGTAATATCATAATGATATAATGTGCCATATTTAAACATTGTTTTGTCCTCCATAACTACCGTTGCTTAATTGCACGATAATGACGCTGACGCGATCAAAAGACTGCGACCAGTGTGAACGCAATATCAACCCGGCTTATTTTTATCTCGTTAAACCTGAAAAACAATCGTTCAACGACCTTTGTTCTATAAAACAGTTTTAAGTTTGAAATAGCAGTTTTTATGGCTCATAAATTCTTACGACATTTCATAATCGCTGAGCCATAACAAATATTTAATACTGATACTATGTCGTAATCTGAAACTTCGGCAGTGTAGCCAGTTGTGTAACTAAGGTTTACTTACTATATTGGCTTTACGGTATCGGCGTTCTAAAATACTGCCAAATTTCATCTAAATAAATTCAGCATTTATAGCGTGATTGAGTAGCAAACATACAAACTTTCAACATTATAATAATAATAATATATAATAATAATAATAAATTTCTTTATTTTTCTGTTAAGCCTTACTTACACAATATTTACAAACGATTTTTATGTTTAAACTAGGGCTAAATTACAGTGGTGTACAGTTTGGAACTGTTTTTCCGGAACTAGACCTAAAGAGTCTGTATTTCCGGAAACAACGTGATTCCTCCAAATCGGTGTCATGCATATATTGTGAATAACATAACATTTATAATATAGGTAGGATACGATGTTTCACTAGCACGAGCAGTAGCCCGCGGCTTGGCTCGTGATATCGTATCCAATGTGTTATAGGTTAAAAGGACCTAAGGAAAGTTTGCTGTATGCCATAGTCATCTGTTAACGGCAGGCGCATCACTTCAATACAGTGAAAAAAAAATCTTTCATACCTACAATAATTGTATTTATAATATGTATAACGGTTCGTAACGTAATGAGCAATGCGATGCGTAGAAAATAAATTAAAATAATGACACAAAATAATTGTAAGACTCAAATTACAACATGTACCTACTTAAGCGAATAAAAAAATATCTGTACGATCGAGTGTGAGTACCAAGACAAACCTACTGGTTTTATGGTACAATATGTATTGAATATTGTAATTTTCGTATGTTTGAAATAAATTAAAAAAAAAAACTTAGGGCCAGTTTTACCGGTTCCTGATAATGCGTTGGATAGTTGTCTGACACATGACGCCATATAAAATATTGTCAGATTTCTTCATTTTAGCGCTATCAGTAACCAGTGAAACTAGCCCTTAGATGAGCGTTTGTCCAGTTAGGCGGTTACCTACTACCATAAAAACACCCTACAATATGTTTTTTTTATTTGCAGTCCCGACCGAGATGAGCGTGTTTGTGAGAGAACATCTCAACTACTGGTACTCGTTGAAGGCGTTCTACTTCGCGAAGACAATGGCCGACCTACCGTTCCAGGTAAATTACTTTTACTGTCATCATCATCAGCCTGTGTCAGTCCACTGCTGGACGTAGGCCTCTCCCAAGATGCGCCACTGAGCCCGATCTTCGGCTCTTCTCTTCCAGTCACTGCAGCGTTGTTCTTGATACGGCAATTGCCGTAATATACGGCAATTGCCGTAATATACGGCATTCAGGCATCTTAGGCATCATAAATACGGTATACGGCAGCTCTTTGATTACCGTATTAAAATATACGGTAATTGACTAAAGTTAACAAAAAACAATATTTCGTATGAAAAATGAAAAATAAAAAACAGTATGACCTACACGCGACAGAATCAGAAGTACTAGAAACGATTCAAAACTTATATAGTGAAGAATAAAATAAGTAAGTTTAAAAGTAGTACACGCATAGTACATACATCACTTGTATATTTTTTATTAATTAAAGCTTCTAAATTAACATAACAAATACGGCATTTTTCTTAGATTTCCCTGAAAATCCGGCAATTTTTGAATTAGAATACGGCAACCCTAAATTTGTCATGAACAATACTGAGTCACTGCCTATAGGAGATATCCCAAGTGTGGTACCATGGTAATTTCATCGAGGTATGATAAGTATCTCCAGAGATATTGAGATAAACATCTCAAAATTGGTACTGAAATTGAATAGCGCGGCATTGAAGTCGGTTCTTTTTTAGTTTTTAAACGATATTATTTAGTTTTTAAACGATATTATACTTTTCTTTTACTTATTGTTATATTCACATTTTTCTCGAGTACAGTCACACTGCCTCTTAAAAAGGTTACGTCCTTTGGGCCTTCGTGAAAGGCTTCTAACAGAAGGACGGATGGACGGACGGACAGAGTAGTATCAGTCCCTTTGGCACCCTTTAAGTAAGGAACCAAACTAACAAACCATAACTTAACCGGAAGTAAATAAACCAAGACAATGATCTTCATAGTGTGACGTAACTGATATTATGTATTGTTCTTCTCTAATGGCAGTTTATAGTGTATGTAGTACCTTTGTATCATTATGGTATAATAATAATGATGACGACATGTGTTTCAGATCTAAAAGGCTCACGCAACCATACAATACAATACATGAACCGAAACGAATCGATCTTAACCTTGAACGATCTTAAATTATAATAATTTAAGATCGTTTAAATAACTACCATAGTATAAAAACTAAAACAACTTCCATGCCTCGCGAGTTAATTTTAGCAGCAAGTTTGAGTCGTTTATCGTCATATTACATATAAATTACAATAGGACCTGGACCTTGGAAATGTACCCTATCGATTAGAAAAAGAAACATTCGAATCGAAGTAATAGCAACATATATAATATAATAATAACATATACATTAAAAAAAACAAGAAAGATGCTGACGAATTGAGAACCTCCTCCTTATTGGTAGTTGGTTGAAAACTAAAAGAACCGACTTCAATTGTCGCGCTAGTCATTTTCATTACGAAGTTTGAGGTCCTTATCTCCATATCTCTAGAGATACGGAACATATCTCGATTAAATTTAATTAGGACCACCTGGGGGGCTTCCCAGGTGGTCCTTTGGAAACAAAAAAAAGATTCCGGTGAATTGAGGACCTCCTCCAATTTTTGTGAAGTCAGTTAAAAATAAACAACAATAATATCGTTTAAAAACTAAATAAAACTGGCCAAGGTCGAGTCAGCATCGCGTCTCATATCGCACACTTAGGGAGGGTTCCGTACAATACGAAATATAACGGAGTTTCAACCTCTCATATATTTGATTAATTGATATTACCAAGAATATTTGGTTTGGTCGCGATCTAGACAGACGGGGCTCGTTTACTAGCGCCATCTATGTCATTTTGCCGGAACTTATTAGATAGATGGCGTTTAAAAACACGTTTATGTATTTGTAGTTCTAGCGGCAACAGAAATACACCATCTGTGAAAATTTCAACTGTCAAACTATCACGGTTAATGAGCTATAGCCTGGTGACAGACCGACAGACAGACAGACAGACAGACAGACGGACAGACAGACGGACAGACAGACAGACAGACAGACGGACAGCGGAGTCTTAGTAATAGGGTCCCGTTTTACCCTTTGGGTACGGAACCCTAAAAAGATCCGATGAATGAGGACCTCCTCCAATTTTTGTGAAGTCAGTTAAAATAAACAACAAAAATAAATGTATATTTGCATACCGAAACAAAATTCATATAACTTAAGATAGAAAATTACGCATTGATTTATTAGGTGTCGAGTAGTAATAAAAACACACGTTAATCACATCATAAATATGCAATAGCATTTTGTAAATTATAGCATACCTTTACCTAAAGTAGGAAGTCTACACAGTGAAGATTTCTTTGTGTTAGTTTATGTTTGTCATGGTCTTTCCGCGTTCACATAACAATGTCTTATGACTTATGATAATTACACGCTTAGACACATAAGAAAATAGTTTCCATTATGTGTAATGTGATATACATTACACATAATGGAAACTATTTTCTGTCTTATTAGGAATTACTACAATCAAACACACCACAGACAGGCCTGAAGGAACAATTTACAAAAAAATATAAAGTGTGTAACACTTCAAAGAAACATAAAAATATTTTTTCAAATCGGTTAAGATTTGACGAAGTTCTGAGGTAACAAACGTAAACAAAACAGTCGAATTGAGAACCTCCTCCTTTTTTGTGAAGGTGGTTAAAAAAAATAATTTAATCAGCCTACAAGAAATCATCATACAAGAAAATATTTGGACATCTAGACATAAAAAATCTATAATCATATCAGATACGGCTAAGTCAATGTGTAGTGACGCGACGAGTAAAGATTAAAGAATAATTTATGATCGTACAAAACGAAAAAACCGAATTCAAATGCCGCGATAGTGATAGTAGCCAGTAGCCAGTGTCATGTCGTCAAGGTGTACAAATTTGTTTATATTGTTTATCACCAAATCCGGATGATTATCAAATCTCGATAAAAATTTAATGAGACCAAACGGGAAGCATAATCTCTCAAATAAAAACAGAAATCGGTTAAGATTTGACGGAGTTCTGAGGTAACAAACATTTTAAAAAATCGTCAAATTGAGAACCTCCTCCTTTTTGTGAAGTCGGTTAAAAGAAAATATACCGTCTCTAATAATATACCCTTACCTTCTTTTCCAGATTGTATTCAGCGGCGTGTACGTGATAATAGTGTACTTCATGACGGGCCAGCCGATGCAAACAGACCGGGTGTTGATGTTCACCACCATCAACATCCTGACGGCGTTGGTGGCACAATCCCTCGGCCTGCTCATCGGAGCCGCTATGAAGATAGAAACAGGAGTCTACCTAGGACCGGTCACGACCATCCCCGTCGTCTTATTCTCAGGCTTCTTCGTAAACTTCAACGCCATCCCTGGCTACCTTCAATGGCTCACTTATCTAAGCTACGTCAGATATGGCTTCGAAGGCGCCATGCTTTCCGTCTACGGTTTCGGAAGAGAAAAACTCCACTGCTCCGAAGCGTACTGCCATTTCCGAAATCCTGACTTATTTTTAAAAGAAATGACGATGGATAAAGCCAACTTCTGGATAGACGTGGGAGCTTTGAGCGCGTTCTTCGTTTTCATAAGAGTAATCTCCTATTTAGTGCTAAGGTTCAAGTTGAAGATGATGCAGTAGGCACAAACGCTTGGTTTTCCATTTTGGTGTTGGTCAGATTTTTTGGACGAAAGTGTGGCGTCATTGGTAAGTTGCTGGAGGATCGTTAAGCTATTTTGGATGTTAATTCCTATTGGGATAAGGTCTGCGTTGAAACTATTCTTTGATGGCTGGCTATCATAGAATTGCAGTCTTTATTTACAATCGCACTTAACAAAATGGCAGTAAATACCTTTAAAATGATACGTATCTGTTAATGTTATTTCAGTGTTTATATGTTTATTGACTTTTAGGATTTCGAACATCCAATGTTAAAACGAAACTCTTACTGTAGAATCAGTCATCTTGAACCTGACACATCTATGTTCTGTAGGTATCATTAGATATATTCATACGTGTAGGTACCCTTAGTGTTTTGTATTATTGAAATAAGCTTATACGAGGCACGTTGCCATCCATAGTACTACTTTTTTAGGAACTTGACGATCTTGTTGCGTTAATGTCTCTGAAATTAATATTTGTTTCTTTGATCTTTTTTTTATTACTTCCCAATGACGCCGTCCACTCTGCCATATGGAGTGACTCCACATAGCATAGCTGGTGGTAGCGACCATTTGTACTCGTTAATTCGCTAGTTGCCTACGACAAATAATTACAATTCTAAATTATATTGCAATAGACGTAAGATTTATTTTAAGTTTAAAGATTTCCGGAGCCATTTTGCTGGCTGTGTATAAACTAGTTGTATGTAGCTGGTTGAGCATTTTGGCATGCTATTGTACTTATGCTGTAGATTTTGTGATAGGAATATCAACGTGTCAGTTTCGAGTAAATCATACAATAGCATAGCAGTCAGAGGTGAAATGGTAGAATCTGCGTGGATATTCATATTCGAAAACAAATACGGATCTTTGCAAGTGATTCAATCGAAAAACATATGAAATTTCAATTCGAAAAATCTGTAGGTTGTCGAAAAGGTTTCTGCTAACAAATAACATAACGTGTTAATTCGAAATTCAAATTGAGGCTTGCGAGTCTGAATGTATCCGTTAATTATATAAATTATAATTATAATTAGTATACTATGCTGCAAGTCTCTACATAGTTACCGACTTCTCTCATCATCACAAACTTCTAACAGAGGGAGTTGCAGCTAAAACTGCATATTATTTTATTTATATCATTTAAGTGATATTATTTTGTTTCACCTGTATTTAAGGTCAGGAAATTAGTTTGAGGCCACAGAGCAACGTGAGCTAGTCGTTTCTGGGCTACTTAACAATTGACAACCTCATTCTAACTGTTTCCGTTAAAAATCAATGCAGTGTCGTCTGCATAGGCAAAGACAACTACACGGATTCGAACATTCGGAAGGTGCATAGATCATTCAAGTAGATCATAAAAATAGTAGGTCTGAGCACGCTTCCCTGGGGGATTCAAAATTCTACTGTGGCATAGTCACTGTAGAGAGTTTCTAAGTGTACGCATTGTTTTCGATTACTCAAGTATGATCGGAACCATTCAAGTGTAATGCCAAGAAATTCCTTGCATTTCCAGTTTCTTCAGCAGTATTAACCGTGACACTGTGTCGAAAGCTTTGGCGAGGTCTAGGAACACACCGATACATTTCTGATCACTGTTAGTAGGTAACTACACTTAAATAATAACCATACATACATTCTTGCTCTATCGAATAATTAAGTAAGTAGGTAGGTATATGATGTATAATTCAGTATACTCCACATCTGTATACTAAAAGAAATCTGGCTAAACTAAAACTAATAGAAGAAATCGATTTGGATAAGTCGACATAACAATAATTAACATGAAGAAAATCTTAACCAATAAAAATACTAAGGATTGAATGCTCTAGCGGTTAAGAAAACACATCACAATAAAATTATAGTCGACCTAAGCAGGAAAATTACATTTAAATTAAGCTTTTTGACTTAAGAATAATTGTAAAGGCTTGCCAGGACATGCTAGCTTAGAGTTCCGTAAATTCACATGTAGATAGACAAACAGACGGACATGACAAACATTATTAATGTACCTTGTTGTACTACGGAACCGTGAAGACCCTCTTTGATGACACGTTGATTTTCAAATTCTATCAAATTCGTAGGCGGTACGACTTAGGTTTGTGCAAAAGTATTGAAAAAGGCCTTAAAATGTTGCTTGTTATACTCCTGAATAGGTGTAGTACCTATTAGCCTAAGTAGCTAGGATTTAGTAGTATCACGTACGAATTTGACGACAAATAGCTTAATAATGAAGCTTTGTTCTCATGTGGGGTTTTCAACCCCAAGCATTCCAAGAATATTATCTCAATTTTGTATCACAAGTATTATTTAGTTATATTGTCCTTTGAATCTTCTCAAAAACGTCCACAACTACCATTTTTGTGATTACTCATGAACAATTTAAATAAGTGGTACAAAATTAAGATCTCGTGCCTCGTTTGCATTGTTCCAGTTCCTATCCTGTCAGTACAAAGTGATAGACGGATGTATGTGAATTAAAAAAATAATATGGTATAGTATGAATATCGTGTCTTCGTTGAGCTATGATAAACTAATGTTAGTTAACTCAAAGCAAATAATATTATTATTATATTTTATAAGATACTTATAAAATAAAAATAATAAATAGTACATGCGCAAATTCGGAGGTTGAATTTTTGTTTTTACTTAATGAAACCATCATACAAATCATGCTATCAATATTTATCAAAATAGATGTTTTTTTTGGAACTGTATTTTTGTTTATGTAGGTACTTAATCTTTCTTTATAATGTTAACTATCCAAGCGATCACTGCCATAATTCTTACACTCAGTTACCAAGTTACCTGTACTTATTTTTATTTGTAGAATTGGGCACTCGCATAAGTTATTAGTAAACGAACGTTAACTGGCGTAGTGTAAACGAGGCATTGTGTGTACAGAAAATCTGATCATCAACCTGATTATCTGATTAGAAAAGTAATTAGTAAGAACTTAGTTTTCGAAATAATTAGCTTTTTAGGACGCAGGACTTAAAATAGATTGTTTATACGTATACCATTAGGGGATAGCGGTTAAGGTTTTTTAGGAGTTCGGGCCCATGACTTAATGTTAAGTTTCTTAAATCTTAATGATATTAATTTTTCATTTTACTATATTTATAAAACACGCAGTAGCCATTGTATGTAATCAATTCAATTTCATATTGTCTAGAATTAATTAGTATTTTAAAAGTACCTTCATTACGATAAAGATTTTTTGTTAAATCTCTATGTCTACTCTTATTATTATTACCAGTATTTATTAATAATAAACGACTGTGATTTTTATATAATTTATGCACGTTTTATTTTACCCAGAGGCACTTTCAGTTAAGTATTTATTTAGTCCAATTTGATGTTATATTTTTCTTAAAGCAGGCATTTTAATAAAAATAATATATTCTGTAAACAATATTTTATTTCTAGACATACTTTTTTTCTGCGTCCAACGATTCTTCTCTTAACTATAAATGAATAAGATCTTTTAAAAAACTAAACATAACCGACTTCAATGTCGCTATTAATTTTCAGTACCAATTTTGAGGTGCTTATCTCCATATTTCTGGAGATACTTATGAAACCTCGATAAAATTACCATGGTTGACTTGAGATACACTTGAGATATCTCCTTTCCAACAAAAAAAAATCAAAATCGGTTCATAAACGACGAAGTTATCCGCGAACAAACCTAAAATAATAATAGTATATATCTAAGGTCGAATTAAGAAACCTCCTCCATTTTTGAAGTCGGTTAAAAAGAGGAAAGATTTGATTTTTGTTTGTCTTACGATTTAAATAAAAAACTACTGGACCGATTTCAAAACTTCTTTCACTAATGGAAAGCTAAGTAACATAAGCTATATTTTTATCACCTATATACATACTCATTGGAACGGGAACTACGTGGGTGAAACCGCGAGATGCTGCTAGTATGTAATGTATCGTTCATTTTAAATGAAATAATTAATTAGGCATCCATCAACGAACGGTTGGCGTACATGGTAACATCCAGACGCTGCAGATTTAGTCCAACTCCATAGAACTATCCGAGATCCTGTATCCAATATACTTGTAAATATCCTGCAAACGCTGCAAATACTCCGAAAACGAAAATTTTATTTAAGCAGCACGACAAGCGTTTGACGACTTACTCACATGATGGTAGGTGATGATGTGGTCTTAGGTACCTAGATTTTATCTTCGTAAATATAACTTCGTATATACGCATGCGATGTATATATTTTTATACGTGAAGCGAAAACCTTTGTACCCCTTTTTAAGAAAATTGCGCGAGCCTATTGATATAGTTAAATTTTATTATTAATTTTTTTATTTTTTTTATTTTATTATGGATAAGAAATTCATAAAGCTAATGATGTTTAAACTTAATAATTAAAGTTTTGTAGTTTAACAACTAAAACAATCGACTTCCATGCTCCGTGAGTCAATTTCAGTAGCATGTTTGAGACGTTTATCGTCATATCTCTGGAGATACTTATCAGATCTCGATGAAATTACAATGGGACCACCTCGGATATTTTCCCCTTCCGATCAAAAAAAGAATCAGCAAATCGGCTCACAATTGACGGAGTAATCGTGTAACATATATACAAAAAAAAAAACCAGATGAATTGAGAACCTTCTTTTTATTTGAAGTCGGTTGAAAATTAAATAAATTATGGTCGAATTTGAACCACTGGGCTACCACTAGTATTATTGAATCAATCACCGATTTTATTGTCAACTAAATGAAAGAAAAGGTGGTTTATCTATCATCATTCTGCTGGGATTCCATTTGTTCGAATTAGCTGATAAAATTGCACGGTGTGGCTGCCTCCTTAAAAAGTTTTGTGATCCCACACCACAGGCCAAGTACCAGCCTATTATGCAATTCTAGATATATGAACATGGTGATATTTCCATACATACATTCACGCATATTTCCCGTTGGGGTAGGCAGAAACGACTTCCTTCCACATGCTACGATCCTGACATACCTGTTTCGCCTCTCTCACTCATGAGCATATACATACATGCTCGCCGGTTATATGTGATAATTAGGTACCATAATATAATTACTACTTCCTTTGAAATAAACAAAACTTGTATGGAAGGGTTGGGATATTTGCGGTCTGTGTACATTTATTCGGTGGCTAAAGCACTGACTTTAAAATAGACTAAGGTCTAATTCAGAGAGCCAGTGCTTTAGCACAGTAACACAGTAGCACAGTAACACACCTTGACTAAAGTCAGATGTACAGCAGAGATAAGTCTCTGTGCCGTCTTGTAATACCAGACAGTACCAGAAAAGCACTATTTCATCTAAGACCGCATCATTATGCTGGCCGCACATTACGAGAAATTACTAATAGAAAAATTTTGCGCGTACTGGTATTACACTCCGTGCATACATAATTAACTGTGAGGTGTGCCAATTCTGGTGTATCCATCGAATACTTGTGTGGCCAAAATAAGAAAAATTAACGAGAAGAAATACTTGTCACAACCAACCAAGGGTGCGCCTTCTAGAGAACGCACCACAGATATATATATATATATACATATATCTGTGGTGTATATATATATATATATATACAATGTATATATATATGTATACATTGTATATATGATATCTGTGGAACGCACTTGTGTTTAATCTCACATACTATACAACGCCATCTATGTTTCCCGGTTGTAATTATTCCTGCTCAGTAAGAAATGTTTTTTTAAATTTATTTTTAGTTCAATTACATGTCGCTAGATGGCGATACTAATGTATTCAATTAAAATTAGGAGAAAAACCTACAAATAAATAGTTTACTATTTATTCGTTTCAGAAAAACCTTAAAAACCTACAAATAAATAGTTTACTATTTATTCGTAGGTTTTTTACACACTTATTATAAAAATGTGATCTTCAAATGCTTCTAGCTTAAGAATTAGTTATTCCATACCATATGCGATGTATAAATACTCGTATATGCTTATAAACTAGTGGTAAGCGATGATGTGGTCGAGGATGGTGAACACGCTAGGCCTAGAATACTCTGACTCTCCAAAGGTTGTGTGCTGACCTTCGAGCATTTACCAAAGGAGATGTTAACGCAAGGCGTACCCCTCTGCTGGCCATATAGCCATTTTTGGCCATATGAGCGTGCGTAACTACGCTGTATTTTTAATACTGTGTGCGTGTTTCAAGCTAGTGTGCGGGATCGTTAAAGTAAGTGATTTGTGTGTGTGCAATGCGTGTTTACCTCGTCCCCCGTAAGTATCGGCAGAAAAAAATGTTTGCGGATAACAACGTTAACATCTCCATTGGTAAATGCTCGAAGGTGTTGACGGAACATCGTAAGGTAATGGTGGCAGATTTTCTATCTTGAGAATAGTAGACCAGGCGGATACTAGATAGTGTCCGTCCACCAAACAGGGGATGCGCAACGACTTTTTTCTTTCACCAATAAATGTGAAAATGAGTACATACATTTCTCTATAGAAAAATCTATTGGTGCACAGCAGGGATTTAAAATAACTACCTCTGGCATCAAAGCCGACTATTCTATCTATATCAAACTATATAAAAAATTATTATGCGCACAAAAGTAGGTATCCTAAGTTTTAGCTCAATAAGGTCTTTTAAAAAAATAAGCCTGCGTACCCACTATAAATGTCCTACTGCTTGTACTACAGTCATAGTAGTCAGCAGACTGATTAATCGAATCCAAATCTAGTGATGTCCCAGCCAGCCGCACACTCGATTCAAATCATCTGCAATTAATCTGAACGCTCGACTATGTGCGAAACGCGGGTAAAATTGCGATACGTATTCACCTGTGGATGTGTTCTTGACGTTACAATAATTAAGATAGTTTAAAAACTAAAACAACCGACATCCATGCCCCGTGAGGCAGTTTTTTTATATTACAATGGGACCACCTCGGAAATGTACCCTACCGATTAAAAAAGAATCATTTGATTCGGTTCACAATTGACGGAGTAATCACGTAACATACATACAAAAATAAACAACATGACTGAAGATAATCTCCGTGATGGTGGTAAGCTACTTTTTGGCAGCACTGCTTCACACGCACCGTATGTGCAGCGCGGCCAAAGCCTTGTCGTAAACTTCGCTCACACACCGTGTACGAGCGCCCGAACTCGCGTAACGTTAGTAGAAACACACGGTGTGTGTTTCCAGCAATCAACGCAAGATCTAAAAGCACACGAACGATCTGTTCATATTCTGTTGACAGAATATTTTTGCACATCCACTCTAGAAAATCAAAGCTATGCTATGCATCCATAATCTAAAATGGTGTAGCATCAAATTTTACGATCTCCGATATTTACGCGGTTTCGATTCTGTACCGCAGTTAGAGTTAAGCTTCGAATTAATTTTATCAAATTGGTCTATTTGTTCGTAATGTTTAACAATGTTGTGGGAAGAGAAGGGTGTAATAACGAATTATGATTATTGTTATGAGATCCTATTAGAAGGATTAGATTAATAAATAAAATTGAAGGTTTGTTTCCTTCTCAGTGATTATTTAGCTTTTCCCAACTTTGTAAAAATAAAGGCCGTACGGGTTTTTAAATATACACGTCAAAATCATTAATCATAAAATAAATAATTATCAAATATCAAGTAAACATAGCAAAGTAGAATATAACGCTATGAATTAAAAAAAAAAAAACAAAAGTAATGAACCATTCAGCTGTCATCCAATCGTTGACGTCAGAGTATTAAAAAAATATTAAAGTAGGGTTGCCTAGGTAATGAAACACAAAATTACGTATACGGTTATATACGTAATTGTGTGTTTCATTACCTCAGACAATTTGTATGTATGAAAAAGAAAAGTGAAATAGTGAAACAAAACTTAAAGAAACGCATACCTGTCACAGTACATATTATCATGATCTAAATGGAACTGATTGTCCGTCTGTCAGCTGCATAATATTGTTTAAATAAAAGTGGCAAGCCTAGAAAATCTGCGGTCAAAAGGGGAAAACTGAATGGCTGTTGAATCTACCGGTGTTTCGGAAATGCTCCCATCAGAGAAGAAATACCAAGAAACTCTAAGGGGCTTGTCTTGTCATTCTCTCTTTTTCTTTTTAATTCATTGTACTTACATGTCAGCTTTAAAATTTTAACAAGATAATTATTATACAATTCATATTTGTTCTTAGAGCTTGGGGCATTCAGACCATGCATTTCGTCATCCATATAGTCACCTATTGTAAAGTTAGATTTTTTCATCAAATGGGATTTTACATAGATTTTTTATAGGTAATTTGCTTATACGCAATTGATCAATATCTCTGGGTAGCTTATTGTAAAAGCGTACACAGTTCCCCATGAATGAACCACTAACTTTCTGCAGTCTGAAACTAGGTATAATTAATCTATTTTTATGTCTTGCATTAAAATTATGTACATCAGACCTTTTCTTATAATCATTAATATTCTTGCATATGAACATAATATTTTCATGAATGTATTCACACGCCACTGTTAGAATTTTAATTTCCTTAAATTTTTCACGAAATGAATCTCGCGACTACCATATAAAGAGCGAATAGCTCGTTTCTGAAAAACAAATATTGATTGGATTTCGGCGGCTTTCCCCCACAATAATATGCCATAAGACATTATACTGTGGAAGTAGCTGAAACAGACCAATCTTGCAGTGGCTTCGTCCGTCAAAAATCTAATTTTACGTACTGCATATGCAGCGGAGCTTAACCTACCTGCTAGAACCGATATTTGAGAACCCCATCGAAGCTTTGAATCCAAGGTGATGCCCAAGAATGTTGTGGATTCAACAAGTTCTAATGGTACATCATTTATTAATATACTTCTATTCAGTATACCCTTGCTTACATTTGGTACAGAGAAGTTAATAGATTTAGTTTTTTTATGCGTTCAACAATAAGTTATTGGTTGTAAACCATTTCAGAACCTATGTTATTGATTTGTTTACATCGTCAAAGTTAGGTGTAGTCCTATCTACCGCCATTGATGTAGAAGTCAACGGCGTCAGGTCTCTGTGATCTATTACAGAGGTATGATGATACCAGATCAAGTGCCTTACCTTTAACGCCGTAGTATTTTATTTTGTAAATTAGTGTTTCATGACAGACACAATCAAATGCCTTTGATAGGTCACAGAATACGCCAATAGCATCTTGTGCTTTCTCCCATGCATCAAATATATGTTTAAGAAGATTCGTGCATCAGTAGTAGAACAAATAGTAGCTTTTCGTATTTTAATTATAGTATTTTCAGGAGGTGTTTATCTCCATATCTCTAGAGATATGTCAGACTATAATACATTTACCTATCTTGCCGCACTAACCTTTAGAGAAAAAAACACTTAAAGAAATTTCAACATATACATGAATTTAAGTGCTAAAAATAATATTATAAATCTAAAAGTTAGTACAGCGTTTGAACAAAATTCGCCTGGTGGTAGGCGATGATGCGATCGAGGATGGTAGCAAGCTAGGCCTGGAATGGGAACGAACTCACAACCTCCCTATCGCCAGTCCGACACCTTATCGATTGGGCTGTTGCCGCTTAAATTTAAATTATTGCCGACTAACTGGCTCTCAAAGCCAGCTGCCGGGACACATTAGATGTTTGGCCACAGAACAATTAATAGTACTACGGTTTGGCGCCAGACTTTCTAACTTAAGGGCGGTAGCTGGCCAGGCGGACAGTAGATAGTGTCCTTTCACCATGCGGGGTGTTTCTTAACAATGTTTTTCCTTTACCAGAGGGCCACTTTGAAATACGCACATACATCTAAACAAAATCATCGGAGCACATTGCAGTCGCAGTGCAATGATGCACTTAATTCTGGTTACATAAGTTATTGCGTTACTCTTTCTGTTACAAGCTGCAGATGTCTATTTAAAAAAAATACATTTACAATATCATTGCCTTCCTCTCTATCACTCTTCGTTTCTATTTTTCTCTGTCGTATCGAAACTAATAATCAAAAAGGTATCCTTTCTAGAGTTCTATATGACCCACTAACAATAATACAATCTCATTCCAACTAACGCAATAGTACAGTGTACAACCCATTTGAATTTCAAATCACTCCTAAGCTAACTCGAGCTATAAGAACCAGCGACAACTTTACCCATTTAGCTCCATACACCTTAGTTAAAATTCAAACAGAACCTTCAAGTTTAATAAACGACCTCTGTCGTGGCCCTAAAACCCGCAAAGGGCTGCAAGGGCCCTCACACTTTCGTTTTCATTAAGTAAAACCAGCTCTAATCCTAAGACATCATCAGGGATGCAATTAGGCAAATTGGCGTTGAGGGGCTTAACTTACTCGTATTGTCACCAATGTCTTGGCGCTTGCAGGTTGGTTTTAACCCTACACGTGACGTATTGGTACTAAAATGAGATACCTAGTGATATTAGGCTTTTGTCGTGCCTTAGTTCATCTACCAATCGTTTCATTAATTTTCAACAGACTCCCAAAAAAGAGGAGGTTCTCAATTCGTCTATAATTTTTTTTTATGTTTGTTACGCTATTACTCCGTCAATTGTGAACCGATTCGAATGATTCTTCTTTTAATTGATAGGGTATATTACCAAAGTAATGTAATATTAATAATGTACCATTGTAATGTAACTTCACAGTTTTTGTATATTATAATTGTACATAATGTGTATTATAATTTGAAATGTTTACCTATCTATATTACATTATATTAACTAAAAGTTGAAAGAGCAGTCTGTAGAAAATATTGAATATTGCTACTACATATGTTGCGATATTGACTTAATATTAAAATGAAAACTAAAACAAGTAGGTAGAAGTAACATAGTTAGGTTCGACCGAGTGTGAGTACCTAGACAAACCTTTTGGTTTATTGGTACAAAATATAATTGAAACTGTAATTTAAGTAAGTGTGAATAAATATTTACAAAAATATAAAGTGTTAGACACTTCAACGAAACATAATATTTGATTTACGCAGTGCAACATCTCTCGTCGGATTTGAAAACTGTAATGATTTCTTCCGAATGATTAACTTACGTATATAAGTAGTCGTTACGTAAATACGTTACGTAAATAAGTAGTCATAGATGGCGCCACCAATGCATTATTGGGTTAACAAATGCAATCCACTAATTTCGTCGTCTCGATGTATCGAACCGTGATTTAATTGGCATAGGACCTGGACGTATAATCCGGGGGGTGCGGGTTCAAGTCCCGTCGGTACGATGAAATTTTGGATTGTGTTTAACAATTTACAAAAATATAAAGTGTGAGACACTTCAAAGAAACATAATATGTAAATAAATCAATAAAAAAAAATAAAAATAAAAATTGAGATCTAATAAGTATCTCCAGACATATGGAGAGACACCTCAAACAGTACTGAAAGTGACTCGCGTGGCAAGGAAGTCGCTTGTTTTCGTTTTTAAACTCTCTTAATTATAGTGTAACCAGTTCCAAGGATAGGTCGTGTGAGGCAGATGTTCTATGTTAGTGAAGTGTGTTACCTAGTTAACTAGTTATATCGCGGATTTCATCACGTTCAATTTAATTTAAATTCTTGATTTTCGCTAATTTTATTGTGCGAGCCAGACTAGTCAGTACTATATTGTCGTGATATTATGGCAACAAATGCTAAAATAGCACGTAAACTTCCATGTAATATGTCGGCGGTCTTAATTTCACAAATCAATTCAAAGCCCTATGATATGATATTTAGTGCCC
The DNA here is from genome assembly GCA_954871355.1 of Cabera pusaria. Taxonomy (NCBI): domain Eukaryota; kingdom Metazoa; phylum Arthropoda; class Insecta; order Lepidoptera; family Geometridae; genus Cabera; species Cabera pusaria. The sequence continues at coordinate 27,236,555 of OX940893.1, forward strand.
TGACTATTACGTCTCTGAATACATCCCCGGCCCCACCTTTTTCATTAAAGCCGACCACTCATTTGCGTTTTGATATCCGTTGTCGTTACGCCGTTCTTATAACGGCCGACACGATGTTTATAGCAGATTAAAAAAAAGAGCCTGTTGCTTTGGTAACAGTTTTTACAAAAGGTAAAAAAAAAAGGTAAGTTTATTGATAATTGTGATTTTCTTTTTGATCAACATTAATGTCTAGGGCTACAACATTATCTTATTTCAATTTTACTATCTAAGCAAGGGGGAGATGACTCGATACAGCGTATAGAACATCTCACTCTGTCACTTTAATCTAATTCAGATAGATTAATTTTACAACAAAAAATAAAAAATAATATCGTTTAAAAACTAAAAAAGAACCGACTTCAATGCTGCGCTATTCATTCATTTTCAGTACCAATTTTGAGACGTTTATCTCAATATCTCTAGAGATACTTATTAGACCTCAATAAAATTACTATGGTACCACACTTGGGATATTTCCTTCCGAACAAAAAAAGAATAATTAAAATCGGTTCATAAACGATGAAATTATCCGCGAACAAACATAAATATATATATATATATATATATACGGTCGAATTGAGAAACTCCTTCTTTTTTTGAAGTCGGTTAATAAAATAATATAAATTATAATAAAAAAATATTTTAAAAATGCTTTTGCAACGTTGTGGTAAAGCATTTTTTTTCAATCGTTATTTTGGTTTGGTACAGATACGAGCGCTGGTCAGTACACACTCAAATTTGCTCAGCGCGCCATGGAGCGAGCTATGCTCGGCATTTCTCTGCGGCATAGTGTTTGCGTAAGTAAGCGTAGTGTCGGACGCATGCGAGATGGAGCGACGATCTGCGAAAGGTAGCTGGCCGTAAGTGGACTAGAAGAGCCGAAACCTGGGCTCAGTGGCACGCATTAGGAGAGGCCTATGTCCAGCTGTGGACTAATACAGGCTGTTGATTAATTGATTAACGAGGACTGCGATTTAGAAAAGAGAAGTGACTTTTTTCAAATACTTAAAAAGGAACTAACCTCATATGCCGCGGAAAGCATTTTAGTAGCAAGTTTAAAGTGTGTATCTCCAATACTCTAAAAATGCTCTAAAAATGTATAAGAGGACAATATTCGCGGCGAAATCGTGAAAGATGCCAACAAAAAACAGACACATATAAAATAAAGGTACGGGCACACCGTAGCGTCCTGCGTGCGCGATCTATGCGGCGATCAGATAGCGCAGTAGTTTTTGTACCGACTTGTTCACACCAAACGAGATCAGAAAACAATTGAAAAGTACTAAGATCGCGCCCGCAAATCGCAGGACGCCGCGGTGTGGCCGTACCTTAAATCACAAACCTATTCAACAAACATACATACTGTTTTTAAATTTCGGTTTAAAATATGAATGTTTTTGAGCTTGCGGCTAGTTTAGGATCACTAAGTACTTTTTTTAAATTTAAAAACACATTACTTATCGTAGTTTCCTTAGATCTTTTTAGCTAACTAAATATTTTTAATATCTTTCTCTGCCGTACTGCTTACAACGTCAAGATCAGTCTACTGAATAAGTTTAACATAGAAAAATATGATTAAAATGCCGATGATTTATTTTAATCTGATCTGCGTATAGTCTTAGATAGCGTTATAAGTATTTTTAATGATTCTGCTGATGAAGAATAATCAACTTAGAGTAATTACAAAGGAGTCTACATAGTTCTTCTTCATCGTATCACTCTTGGCAGAGCGGTCGTGGTCGTCACTTCAGTATTATTAATTAGTGGCACGCTTAACTATTCGTCGCCATTCCTCTCTCACGGTTGCCTTTCTTGTGCACACATTGATGGAATCTTCGACCGATGCTTTAATTTGATCAGTCCAACGCATGGGCGACCTGCCACGAGCTCGGGTACCTTCCAACTTGCCTTGTACTACAAGACGTTCCAAGGACACATCTCCGCGCCTCGAGACGTGACCAAAGAATGCAAAAATGCGAGTCTGTACGATAGAAGATAGACGCTGCTTGATGCGGAGTTCTTCAAGTATTGACTGATTAGTTCTGTATTCTGTCCAAGATACCCGAAGCATTCTCCTCCAGCACCACATTTCTAGAGCGTCAATCTTCTTCTTTTCGCTCTCTCTTAACGTCCACGTCTCAGCGGCATAAAGAAATATGGGGAAAACTAATGCCTTGATCATGCGAATTTTAGTAGCTTTTGTTATGTTACGGTTTATCCATATTTTCTTAAGTTTGTCCATGGCCGACCTCGAAATCGCCATTCGCCGTTTGATCTCGTCGATGCATCCACCATTGTTTGAAATGATTGCCCCCAAATAAACATATGATTGAACAACGTCGCAGTTCGCAATTTCATTTATTTCTGGAGCGTTATTGTTTGCTCGATCAACAATCATAATCTTTGTTTCACCTCGGTTAATCTTAAGTCCGAATTCGAGGCTCACACGTTCCATTCTGATTAATAGGTTTTCCATCTGGACCGCGGTGGTTGTCGTCCGCATAACGAAGATTGGAAATCGTTTGTCCTCCGATAATCACACCGTCTGTCCAGTTTTCAAGTGTGACTCTCATAATAAGTTCTGTATAAATATTAAACAGTAATGGCGATATGATACACCCTTGTCGAACTCCAGCACTTGGATGGAAGTCGCTGGACAACTGATCATCTGCTCTTACAGAAGCTGCACCATTTTCGTAGAGGCTTCTTAAAAGGTGGACTATGTGTATAGGGGCTCCCATGGCTATAAGAGTCTCCCAGAGCTTAGGCCATTTTACGGAATCGAATGCCTTTGAGAAATCAACAAAACATATGTAAATCGGCTTGTTGAATTCCCGAGCTTTTTCGATTATCTGGCGCACTATAAAAATTTGCTCTCGGGTCCCTTTACCTTTTACAAAACCAGCTTGTTCTGGAGCAATTTCTTTGGACAGGTAGGATTTGAGTCTCTCGTTCAGTATATGCAGTAAGATTTTGCTTGCATGGGAAATCAGTGCAATCAGGCGGTAGTTACTACATACTTTTGTTGAGCCTTTCTTGTGTAGTGGAACAAAGACGGTATGAGCCCATTCTTGCGGCCAGGATCCAGTTTGCCATACTTTGTTACACAAGGCAAAAAACATTTCGACACCATATTCACCGGAAGCTTTAATAGTTTCAATCGGTATTGCATCTTTACCTGTGGCTTTACCATTTTTAAGATGTTTAATGGCAGCTCTTACTTCGTCCTTAAGAATACTTGGTTCCATTTCAACATCTGTTGGCTCTAATGAAATGAGACTGTGAGCGTACCGATCCTCAAAAAGTGACTGGCAATAATCTTTCCAAGTATCTGCAATCGTTGCTATGTCTGTTACTGTTTCTTCTTGAGAGTTCTCAATAGCCCATGTTCTAGAGGTCAATGTCTTTGTAATCGATCTAATTTTGTTATGAAAATCCTTGGTTTCATATCTGTCCGCATGGATTTCTATTTCTTCACATAAGTTCTTGAGTTGAAGATTGCGGTCTCTTCTTGTGGCTCTTTGTATCAATGCAGACTTCTCATTTAAAATCTTTACCAGTATCAGTACCTGATATCTTTAATTCTCGTCTTTCCTCAACAAGAGCTAGTGTGTCATTACTCATCCAGAGTTGTCGTTTTTTAATCTTGTGAGGTTCACCAGATGCATCAATAGCGTTTAGAAGCATTTCTTTAGCACAATTCCACATCTGATCAGGTGTAGCTGATTGAGTGTTCACAGAGGTTCACTGTTTCCAATTATTCTCCAATACGTCTACAAACTTAGGTACATCTATTGGTTGTATTCTTCTATGTTTTAATGGTTTCCTTGCTGCCCTTAGTTTGAGTTGCACTTTTGCAACCAGGAGTTGGTGGTCTGATCCGCAGTCTGCACCGGGCAACGTGTGAACATTCCTGACCGAAGTTTTCCATCGGGAACTTATCATAATATAATCAATTTGGTTTCGGTATTTGCCATCTGGTGATATCCAGGTGTAAAGTCTACGAGGGTGGTTTTGGAAGAGACTATTTGATATCATCAAATTGTTTTCAGATGCAAATTGTAATAGACGTTCACCTCTGTCATTACGTTGACCCAGCCCATACCTTCCAGCACAGTGAGTTATCTGATGTGCATCTGCGCCGATTTTTGCATTTAGATCACCTATTACAATAAGTATTTCTCTTTTAGGTATTTTAGATAATGTTGCTTCTAGTTGGAGGTAAAAGTTTTCAAGGTCTGTCTCGCTCTACTACTACTACTGTCTACATAGTGCATGTATGATAATTATGTATACTTAGTATGCTGAATAGGAAGAGTCTTTAATGCAGTCGTCAAGGGTAAATAATACGCGCGCTACGGCTACGAAGGCACGTAGCATTGTACTACGTTTTATGTAGCACGTGGCTGGCTTGCCTACGCATCAATGACGTCACATTATTGTAAAAAAATAACAATAACACAATCATTAATCGTTAACCTGTATAAGGAAACCAGAGGAGGCCACGGAATCCGTGGAAGACGAAACAAATGATTTAAGATCGTTTACAAAATGAATAAAATCGACTTCAAATGCCGCGATAGTGAAAACATCCACTAGCCATAATCAAGTCATCAAGGTATCATTTTTTTTTATATTGTTTAACTCCATATCTCCAGAGATGACTATCAGATCACGATAAAATTTGAATGAGACCAAACGGAAGGAATAATCTCTCAAACTAAAAAAGAAATTTTCAAATCGGTTAAGATTTGACGGAGTTCTGAGGTAACACACATAAAACAAATACAGTCGAATTGAGAAACTCCTCCTTATTTAACCGACTTCACAAAAAAGGAGGAGGTTCTCAATTCGTCTGTATGTTTTTTTTTTGTGTATGTTACGTAATTATCCGTCAATTGAGAACGGATTCGAATGATTCTTTTTTAATGGGTAGGGTACGTTACCGAGGTGGTCCCATTGTAATTTTAACTAAATCGGCTGAGCTGTTTTTAATATATCAACATTTGTATTACGATGCATTTACTTGTCTCGACTACTTACTACTAGCACAGCCTATATAATAGTTACTACGTCAACTGGCTACTTTGACTAGCGCGACGTTTGAAATCGGTTCTTTTAGTTTTTTAAACGATCTTAAATTATTGTGAAGTCTATTAAAAATATCAAAAATTATACAAATAAGACTTTAATATGTGTAGCTCGGAACGGGAGATATGTGGCGGCAGAATAAGAGACTACGAATGAGGCTTACGTCCTGCAGTGATCAAAAATTATCTGCCAATGTTGACATAAAAGAGTTGAAAATACTTACATTCTAATTTCGAAGGGACAATAGCCCAATGGCTAAGGCGTCGGCCTGAAGATCGAAAGGTCGTGATTTCAATCCCAACTCATTGCACGATTGACGTTAACCCACTCCAGACACAAGTATATTTTTAGCTTATTTGGAGGAGTAGTACAATACTAGTAGTAAAATGTAACCCAAAAGCTTTTAAAACCGACTTCCAAAAAGAAGGTGGTTCTCAATTCGACTGTATGTTTTTTTTGTGCGTATGTTACGCGATTACTCCGTCAATTGTGAACCGATTCAAATGAATATTTTTGTAATCGGTAGATACGTTTCCGAGGCGGTCCCATTGTAATTTTATCGAGATCTGATAAGTATCTTCAGAGATATGACGATAAACGTCTCAAACTTGCTACTGAAATTGACTCGCGGGGCATTGAAGTCGGTTGTTTTAGTTTTTAAACTATCTTAATTATTAATTTGGAATGTCTACCCAAACGTGTAAGTTGTTTGTTCTGCAGATATTATTTCACCCTCATATGGCTCTTTGTATCGATGTAACACAAACACATCCACCTAATATTTAGCAACATCTAACGCCGCACATTTGTATGCACCCCCGTTACATTAGCCCGCATTGTGGGTTCGACACCTAAACATGGGCAACGTAGCGACCCACGTTTCCATGTTTAGGTGTCCCTCGTTTTGTCCGCAACATATCGTTTTAGATCCGCATCAAGTCGCCAAAGGTGTTGCGGAATGCCAAACCATTTTTTAGGGTTGTGAACGGTAACTTCGAAACCCTTAATGAATTACTCAAGTGTCTGATTGAGTCAGTAGCTTTGAAGTTAAACCTATTTTCTGACTTCCGAATAGCAGAAGATTCTCAATACGTACTGTATGTACGTGTTTTTATGTGTATGTTACTCGATTACTTTAGCTTATTTTCAACCGACTTCTAAAAAAGAAGGAGGTTCTAAATTCGTATGTATGTTTTTTTTGTATGTATGTTACGCGATTACTCCGTGAATTGAGAACGGCTTCGAATGATTTTTTTTAATCAGGGTACGTTTTCGGGGTGGTCCCATTGTAATTTCATCGAGATCTGATAAGTATCTCCAGAGATATGACGATAGACATCTCAAACTTGCTACTGAAATTGACTCATGAACCGTGATAGTTAGGTAGAAATTTTCACAGATTATGTATTTCTGTTGCCGCTATAACAACACATACTAAAAACAGAACAAAGTTAAAAATTAAAGGGGGTCCCGCTACAAAAAACGTGTTTTTACTATAGCGCCATCTATGAACGATTATAATAACCTTCTTAATAAGTAATATTAATTACCTACCTTTGTGTTAACGTTCACTTAGTTGGTGTTAGAAGTTCGTTAGATATTCGTTAGATGGCGTTGTAGTTAATAAGCATGTTTGGTATTGACACGGTGATATAATATAATATTATACTTATATATTATTATACTGTGGTTTGGAACCCACCGTGTGCGAGACAAAAGTCTGACTCGCACTTGGCCAGTTTTATTTTAATATCTGATAGGCTAGCGTTTGATGTGGTTGAAGATGATGATCACGCTATGCACTGGACATCCGAAATCATCAGTATTAAACATTACGGCGGAATTGGCAAACCGATAGACAAGTATTTGTTCGGCGGATATTTCGAGTAGCTCAAGTATTTTTTTTTTTTACAATAAAATCATTTTTTCTTACACTATTTTTAATTCAATTTTATTAAAATTTATTTTCTATTTTTTAGTTGGATTTTCTATAAAAGCGTTTTTTTTAAGTTTTTTTAAACTATTATTTATTTTATGTTTGTTCGCGGATAACTTCATCGTTTATGAACCGATTTTGATGATTCTTTTTTTTTTTTTAAATGATGTCTCAGGGATAGTACCATAGCAATTTCATAAGGATCTGATAGGTATCTCCAGAGATATGGAGATACACACCTCAAACAAACAAAACTACTGAAAATTAATTAGCAGAATTTCAATTCGGTTATTATAGTTTTTTAAACGATATTATATTGTGATAGTTTGCAATATCAGCAATGACATATTAACGATAGTGTTATGAATAAACAATTTGCTTAAGTATTTGTAAACATCATACCGTCTTTTCTCTACCTCCTACAGTCCCCTATAAAAAGTGCAGTCGTAATGAAAGACAAAGGTTTACATGATTCTATCAAAAGTTATCTAGAGATAACTTTTTACAGAATAATAATAAATTTAATACGCTAAGACGCTCTGGCTTGAGCTGATAATAAGATCGTTTAAAAACTAAAAAAGAGCCGACTTCGATGTTGCGCTATTCATTTTCAGTACCAATTTTGCGGTGTTTATCTCCATTTCTCTGGAGATACTAATCAGACCTCAATAAAATTTCCATGGTACCACACTTGGAATATCTCCTTTCAAACAAAAAAAATAATAATCAAAATTGGTTCATAAACGACGAAGTTATCCGCGAAGAAACACAATATATATATATATATATATATATACGGTCGAATTGAGAAACCTCCTACTTTTTTTGAAGTTGGTTAAAAATATACAAGTAGAGTTGTGTGAAAATGATGTGAATGATTATCGGATAAATTACAGATACATTTTAATTATATACCATACAATACAATACAATACAATACAATACTATACAGTACAATACTATACAATACAATACAATACAATACTATACAATACAATACAATACAATACAAAAACTCTTTATTGATCACCAAAACATATAATTAAGATAGTATAAAAACTAAAACAACCGACTTTAATGCACTGCGAGTCAATTTCAGTAGCAAGTTTGAGAGGTTTGTCTTCATATCTCTAGAGGTACATATCAGATATCGATGAAATCCTTGATGATTGAATAATTGATGAAATCTACGCTTCGTCCGAATCTACTCCCTAACCGTTCTTGGGTCCGAAACATTCCAACTAAAATTGGAAAATCGATTCGCTGCCTTGGAAACCTTAGATGACGTAGACCAGAAACTCGAAGAAGTGGTGGAAATCCTCAGGGATGAAAGGACGAAGTTTCGCGAGAGCAAGCGTACGAGTAAAAAGTCCAAACTTTTGGCAGAAACACTTCAGCTAATTGAAGAGAGACGAACAGACCCTTTGTCAGCTTTGTCAACTAACCCGGTGCGCAACAAATCCATAAAGAAGTTGGTACGACGCGACCTCCGATCTTCTAACACGCTCTTGATTAAAGAATCAATTGAGCAGAATCGGGGGTCAACAGTGTTCGTTCAGCCTCTGGGTAGAAGCCACCTCACTTTTGACTTTTGACAACCTAACCCGCCACTTCACTGAAGATCTGCCCGAAATTAGCCGAAACGAGATCGTGATGGCCTGTTTAAGGGCCATCACGATCACGATCACGGCTCAAAAATGGAAAAGCCCTAGAAGAAGACGAAATCACAACAGAGCTTTTTAAAGCCCGAGGAGCTCCAGCAGTTCAACAGCTTCCACAGCTCTTTAATTCCGTTCTTTTCACTGGGAAAATTCCACAGGCATGGAAAAAAAGGAGACAAAACCCTCTTGAAAATCTACCGCCCGATTTCGCTTCTGAGCCATGTCTACAAGCTGTTTTCAAGGGTCATCACGAACCGTCTAACGCGGAGACTCGATGAGTTCCAAACTCCGCTACAGGCCGGATTTCGAAGCGGTTACGGCACCATAGACTACATCCACATAGTGCGGCAGATTGTCCAGAAGACCGAAGAGTACAATCGGCCCCTGTGCCTAGCATTCGTGGACTATGAGAAGGCCTTCGACTCAATCGAAATTTGGTCCGTTCTGGAGTCCTTGCAGCGTTGCCAAGTCGACTGGCGATATATCGAAGTGATGAGATGTCTGTATAATGCCGCGACGATGACTGTACAAGAACCGAACACAGTACGTACAGAACCAGCAGCTTATGGCAGAGACGTTGTTGGACCTACAAAGGATGTTGAATGGCCTAGCTGATTCTTCTCGTTGCATTGGTCTCCGGATGAATTTGGATAAAATCAAAGTCATGTACAACGAGCACGTTGTTCCGGAACCGATTGCCGTAGATGGAATCTCACTCGAAGTTGTAACGCAGTATGTTTACCTAAGGCAAACGCTCCAACTAGGCAAACACAACTTCGAGAAGGAAATCCAGAGGAGAATTAAGCTGGGCTGGGGAGCATTCGGAAAACTCCGTCGAGTCTTCTCGTCTCCTATACCGCAGTGTCTAAAGACAAAAGTCTTTAACTAGTGCGTCCTACATGTGATGACATACGGATCCGAGACGTGGACACTCACAGTTCGACTGGTCCACCAATTTAAAGTCGCTCAGCGAGCTATGGAGAGAGCTATGCTCGGTATTTCCACATGAGTAAAGAAGGAAGGGTTCCTTCTTTACTCATGTGGTATTTCTCTGCGGGATCGAATCCGGAACGAAGTAATTCGCCAGAGAACTAAAGTTATCGACATAACTCAATGGATTAGTAAGCTGAAATGGCAGTGGGCTGGTCATATCTGCCGCAGGACTGATAACCATTGGGGTAGACATGTCCTTGAGTAGTGACCGCGAATCGGCAAACGTAGCGTAGGACGTCCTGTGACCAGGTGGAGTGACGACATACGCAAAGCGGTGGGCAGTGGCAGAAAGGAAGAGCCGAAGATCGGGCCCAGTGGCGCACCTTGGGATAGGCCTACGTCCAGCAGTGGACGGACACCGGCTGATAATGATGATGATGACGACGAAATTACAATTGAACCAAATTGGAAATGTACCCTACCAACTAAAAAGAAACATTGAAATCGGTTTACAAATGACGGAGTATTTGCATAACATGAATAAAAAAAAAAACCTCCTCCTTGTTTGAAGTCAGTTGAAAAGGACTTGGGCGGATGAACTAGACTTCTTTCAGAATTATTCGCAATCAATGCCAAAATAAGAGCAACTTACAAAATCCGTAAAATGTTAAGTTAACATTGAAATGAGATTGTAATGCTAGCAAAAAATCTCAGACTTATTTAAATTTCTAATCAGATATCTATCTCGTCATTTGTAGAAATCGCTTCAAATGCAAGTAACAAATGGCCGTAATTCAAATCTAATTTCTTCTGAATTGTCAATTATTCTGATAACTCCAATTACGGACGCAAAGTTCAGTTATTTCCTCTCCCTAGCGAACGCCAAGGTGATTTCCAGTTTATGCCGCATAAACTACAAAGTTTGTTTTGCTAAAAGAATTCACGAATTACATTGTGTTTGTATTACGTTCCGTTTTACGTCTAACGATCATGGTTTTATTGTACAAAAGCTGAGCGGGAACGGTTTTATGGTAAGAGAAATTTGAAGGTATTTCGGAAGACATAGTGCTGTAAAGTAGTATGCAGGTGTATACAACATTGTACAAGACTGCATCTTACTAGTTTATTGTTTGACTTTTGTGACTGAGACATGAAATATATATTGTTGTGAAGGAAATAGGTATTTTCATTAGAAAGTAGATGTTTACTAAATCTAGTTCGTGTTTATACTACAGTCAACTAGCTCTCTTTGTTCATTATCTAATAGGACGTATCTACAATTAGGATTCCCTGTTCCTTTCTAGACCTCTTTAAGACTATCTAGGCCTTTATAAGCCTATCTACGACTTTCTAGGACTCTTTAGTGTATAGTGCATGGCACCATTACACCCATTACACTATATAAAAAGAAGAGGTAGAGGAAGACGGCAAGAAAGCACAGCATAGTGCATGTTTATATGTTCTATTACCCTCTAGTCTCTTTAAGAAACTGTAGGTTTATTTCTGTTATACGCTGAAAATATATCTAAAGATTGTAATAACATTTCCATGTCTCTACGGATATGATATCACTACCTACACACAAAATAATCTTATACCGTGACACGAATAAATCACAGACAGATTATATTATTACAAATAGAAGAAAATATTAAAGTTATTAGTTTCGATATGACATTGACAGGAATAAACACGTTTCCAAATTCTCGAAGCTTCTCGGAAAATTGTCTAGAACAGATTTGCCAAAATCCTGACTTTTAGCAAAATCTTACATAATCTTATTCTTTTACTGAACTAATTTAAACAAATAACACGTTCGAAAAAGAGAAAAGCTTCTTGAAGATCTTGAGCTGAATTCCTAACTAGAAAGTAGCAAACGGACGCCAGGAACAACCAGCGCTCGACAATGTTACTGATAATAATATACGCGGAGTGAGATTGGAAAGGAACTAGCTTACCGCCATCAAGGAATAAAATAAATTTCCTCCCAAACCTTACGGTGTTCCGGCCGCACAGCCCTTAAAAGTCTGACCATTATCTAGGCCTAGAATGTATTGTTCACCTTGCTCGATGACATCAACGCACACCACCAGGCGAGATAGTGGTAAAACGTTAGTCTATAAAAACATAATATGTAACAAAAAAAATGCGGTCGACATAGCGTTGTATTAGCCAAGGTCTGTGGTTCATAAGTTGATTAAACTCTCTTTCATAGACTGCACTAGAACTAGACTAGCACTGCAGATGTTTTGACAAATTCAATTTAATCCGTATGCTTTAACAAGAGGGTTGTAATTGCTTTGTAGAACAAAACGGCCCAATTGTGAGACACCAGGGTGGGAGTGGGAGCTCGACATGTCTATAGAATGTTGGCTACTGAAGCTACATAGGTAATTGTATATCACTGCTTTCAGTCTCCATATATAGACAGTTTCCCTGGGAATGGATTTCGAGTGACGAAAATTGAGTAGGAAGCCGTCTGAGGCAAATTCGATACCTGCTGATTAATGCACGCCAAAGAGACGAAGATTGAGTTGCGGCAGTTTCAATTAAATTGTTCTTAATCTGATTAAACAAGGTAGTAATTTGCCATCGATAAGATTCAAATGTTAAATTAAATAATGTTTTCTGTGAAGTAATCAATGCCGTGAAGTTTGTATAAGAAAGAGAAAGATGGATATAAAAAAAAAACAAACGTCAAAAATCTGTCAAAACCATATAAAAACACCGGTTAATCAAGATGGTGCAACTCAGCCTTAGACTTTGACTTTGCTTATATACAAAACTTGCCCTAGTCTATTATTCATTTTGTGCGCTAGTACAAAATATAAACAAAAAACAAATTACAGCAGAAGAAATAAAGAAATACATATAAAGGATCTTATTTGTTGTCCATCTTACAATGTATATTGAATATGACGTAAGAAAATAACATTTGACATTGATACAAACATAACGTTTTTAAAGCTGAGTTGCACCATCTTACTTTAACTATAACAAACGTCAAAAATCAGTCAAACTTCATACAAAAACACCGGTGAATAGTTATAATTACGGTTAAAGTGAGATGGTTCAACTCAGCCTAAGTCAACGCTTGTATTAATTGCACTCCTCTTAAAATGTCCATACAATCAGGAGCCTAATCTGAAAATCAATTCCTATGGAGCAAACCCCAACAAGAAGCTCCTGAGTAACCGGCACTAACATTACAAAACAAATTATAAATTGAAACCGTCCAGAGAGAGAAATTAGCACAGTAAGTTGTGCAACTGCAACTGTGACGATACGTAAGTTTCCGAATAGAGACGGTGAAATCTGCAAGTAGCAAATATCAAGAGTTGGCAAGTTTTAGACGGTGCTATTTGATAGTTTGCTGTTGGCGGATGCAGGGACTACAGGTTGCTCTACTTTAAGACACTAGTTTGCTTATGATCTAACTAGCTAATGAACACACGGCCAGACTGATGACAATTGGTTACCGTCGCGTCATCTACGATCAATTCAGTAGGTAAGGTAGGTATGCCAGTCTGTCGATATTCTTTTAATAGTCATTATGATGGACTCCACTACGATAAAACTGCAGATGTAAATTTTTAATACTTGATGATATTGTAGTTCGCAACATCTTTAATGATAACTTCACAATTCTTGTTAACGTATTACAAATAATTAAAAGCCATAAAAAAAAACAATACAGATTCGATAAATTGATATTTTGTGGTTTGCAACTTTAATTACCTAATCTTAAAGTTGAAAAGCGCAAAATATGTATTTGCATTGTATTATTTACCAGTTGCTTTTTAACCGACTTAAAAAAAGGAGGAGGCTATTAGTCGGTTTTTTGTATGTTAATCGATTACTCAAATAAGCCTGAACCGATTTAGAAAATTCTGTTTTTGTTTCACAAGGGTATTTCTTTCCAGGTCATCTCGTCTAATATTGAAAATGACTAGCGCAACGTTTGAAGTCAGTTCTTAGTAGTTTTTTAAACTAGTAACTTAGTTTTTTAAACGATCTTAAATTATGTACAGCATGAAAAGTTTTAAAATAAAAGTGCAGATAAAACTGGTCCTAAGTTAAAGTATCCTTTAGTAAAGTGTTCAACACGTTTATATTTTATTCAGCCTGTCTCAAGAGAACACCCTGTGCACGAGATGGTCCTATTTCCTGCACTAGAATTAGGAGATAAGTTTCTCAGACCGAGCGCGATGGGAGATATAAATCTATCTGTATAATGTTCTAACTTATAGCCAGGTAGGTGTAGGTACTTCTGAGTTGTGGAGTAAAATGTATCTTGGACGCATCTTGAACTTATATTTGATATTGAATCATAATGGGAGTCCCTTATCGGGAGCATTATTCTGTAATGTAACAATCTAAGATTCGATTTGAACATTACAGAAGGATTCCAGGCAGTCTTAACAGCATTCTGAGAACAGTTAGCAGACAAATACAACTCGCCTATTATGGCGCACTTTGTAAAAGTACAGATCGGCAGAAAGCACCCAGTATTTACTATTACTTATTACTTACCTATATATTTTTAAATTATTAATATAGGAATGAATGAATGAATGAATGAATTTATTCAGCTTGTGTCCCTAGGTTACATAGTAGTTAGTGTTAAAATTACAATTTTAGTGTCACTATGTCCTATTTTATCAGTATACAAGCATTAAAGTGTTAAGTACTATAGTAATATAAATCCTTTTTACAAAATCATAGATATTCATTGCAACATTAAATAATAATTACATCGATATGGCAAAAATTAAAAATTTAGAATCACAATGGTATCTTTGAAAAAGTCGTCAATAGAATAGTACGCCTTGACGATGAGAAATTCTAAAGCTTTATTTTAAAGACATGAACATTAATGATGACCCGAATTGATTGTGTAATTAATATATTAATATTATTCAACTGACTCTGCTTAAGTCACTCTGTTTCTGCTTTTAAATGAAAATATTTATGTTAATTATTGATTTACATTTTTACTAATAGAACTACTAACAAATGGATGTAAATTTTTACATCCACACATACATACAATCACGCCTTGTTCCCGTTGGGGTAGGCAGAGACTACTTCTTTCCACATGCTACGATCCTGAAATACCTCTATCGCTTCTTCAACTTAATTTATTTACAATAAATATTTTTATTTTATTTGATAATAATTTACAGTGTAGGTTACATTCACATACCTAGGATTCTACCTAGTGAATTATAGGTGTCTTGTTACAAAACTGCCTCACTGACCGACTAGTGCACGAAATGCCAACCAGCCTGCCCAGCGTGGCAATTAAGGCATATTCCCTCTCAAAGATGGAAAAACACACACGAAGCCAAGGCCCCAAGGCAGTGAATGGAAAAGAAGAGCCAAAGATCGGGCTCAGTGGCGCATTTTGGCAGAGGCCTACGTTCAGCAGTGGACTGTCACGGGCTGATGATGATGATAATATGTGGGGATAGGTATATTAAGACCAATTATCTTTTCCCAAAAATAATTACGTCAAGTAAGCCTGTCGTCACGATTTCTTGTAGAATTATGAACGTATATGTATATAGGTATGTGTTATATATGTATGTACCGGAAATTTCCACATGAAAGCTACCTATCAACAGAAACGACGTACATTATTATATTTCCTGACATGTCAATAGAGTAGTAACAACAAAACGTTTCCAGGAAAACTAGTTCGCGATTCCGATATGGTTGTGCACCCGACTTTGCTGCAGATTTGAGCGGAAAATTATGTTCTAAATAAAATGGCTGATTTATTTCTGAGTTACATAATTTATATTACATCGATATTTCGCCTGAATTGCTACCAAAAACTACCTTACCACTATCGAGGAGAAAATCTGCCGCCATAATCTTACGGTAGTTACGGTGTTCCAGCAGCACACGTCCCTTCAGAGTCAGAGTATTTAAGACCTAGTGTGTTCACCATCTTCGACCAAATCATTGCTTAGAACCAGACGAGATGGTTGTCAAACTCTAACATATTAGATATAAAACAGTTGCAATAACTAAGGTGCCTTCAAATGCAGAGTAATCGTCACTGACCATACGGATCATGTAGTCAAATACTTGACTTGGCAGTACCTAATACCAGATGCATCAGTACTGTGTAGCTGTGTATCAACACCAATATTATTAATACGATAGTCAGTTTATATATTTATTTGTTTCAGACCTCTTCACGGTCAAATGGCTCGACCAATTTATAATAAAATTTAGCCAATATAATGGATTAGGACAAAGGATACTTTTTAAAGCGGATGGAGCCGCGGGGTGAAGCTAGTTATGGCGTCATTAAAGGTATCAAAACTCTTAGCATGTTTCTCAAAATGATATGACCCCCGGGAATTAATTAAACTATTGTACTGTGTGTACCTTTGTTTTAACGGTTTTTTCGCGATCTGAATTCGTGATCTGATCTGATTGATCGTGAGGTCGTGAGTTCGATCCCCACCCATTGCACTACTGACGTGAACCCACTCCAGACACAAGCATAATTAGTTAGAGGGGTTAAAAGGACTTTTAGTAATGTGCAACCCACATTGCTTTTTAAACAAACAAAATGAAACAAAATTATAAAACCCAAAAATTGTTTCTACCTATGTCCGTTATAGACTTGAAATCAAAATGCGAAGATGGATTTGAAACATAAATTATTATTTTGATATTATTATTTTTTTATATATAAGGTAACACGACAGGTAACAGGACAAGCACGACGCTCGCCTGATGGTAAGCGATGACGTCTACCTATTACACATACAGCGGCACGCAAAATTCTGGCAGTCCAGAATTTTGCATGCCACTGCACTGCGCCTGTTAACTTGAGACATAAAGATGTTGAGTCTCACATGTCCTGTATTTTCACTGGACACCTTGCCATTTCAACCGAAAAACATTCCTATTTCACGGCTGAAAATTAATAGGCAAAATGGTGGTACCGCCCCAGGCGGACTAGCAGAAGTCCTACCACTGAATACTGTGTTATTGTGTTATTCTCTGTTTGCCTTATACCTAGAGTCGTAGCACAAACTTGTACCACATACACACATTTTTCCTCATACGTAAACACAACAATCTGAAATCGTCGGTTCAAGATTTGGTTCGTTCATAAAGGCTTCAGAATCGTTCGTATTCCGTTCATATTTGAATATGGTTTCGAGCATTGTGGTTTCGATGAATTTTGTTTAGTGTGGGGAACACTCTAGGTCAATAAATATCGATGTTTTAGCTAGATAGGTGTTTATTTTAACTTATTCAGAGTCACGACTAGTTAAGTCTTATCGGCTAGCTTTTGACCACTTTACTGCATGGTGCTAAGCAATCAAAGAGAATCAAAGAATCAAAGCATTTATTCAGTATTAATATAGACACATATACACGTCAAAATCATAAATAATAAAATAAATCATATCCAATTATCAAATAAACATAGCAAAAGCAGAATTTTAACGCTTTGAATTAGAAAAAAAAAAACCAAAGTAATGAACCTTTCAGCTGTCATCCAATCGTTTACGTCAGAATATTAAAAATATATATATTAAAGTAGGTTAAAAGCAACCATACATGTAACTGTGTGTTTCAGTACTTCAGACAATTGTTATATACAAAAAATAAAAAAAGTGAAATAGTGAAACACAACTTAAAGAAACGCATACCGATCACAGTACATATCATGATCCGAATGGAACTGATAGTCCGTCTGTCAGCTGCATAATATTATTTTTAAATAAAAAAAACTGGCCAAGTGCAAGTCGGACTCGCACTCGTAGGGTTCCGTAACACAGTCAAGTATTCCATAACTATAATTTTTCGCAACTACAAAATTAACTTTGTTTTTCATAGTGTTTGTATGAAAAAACAAAGTTATCTTTGCGGTCGCCATATCTCAAAAACTGCTGAATTGAGATCTAAAGCAAATTTTTTTTTTAGATTTTTCACTCCTATACTTTAAAAGTTAGAGGGGGGGGGGGGGGGGGGACACACATTTTACCACTTTAAACGCGTCTATCTTTCAAATGATAGACTTTGAGATAAAATGATTTTAGAAACCTCAATGTCATTTTTGAAGACCTATCCATAGACACGTATAGGTTTGAAAAAAAATATTTTTTTCGTTTCAGTTCCATGTATGGGATGCCCCCCTTAAACTTTTATTTTTTTTACTTTTGTATAAAAATCGGAAAGCGGTTCACAGAATATATCTACTTATCAAGTTTCAATTCTGTAGTCCTAATAGTTTTGGAATAAAATGGCTGTGACATACGGACGGACAGACAGACGGACAGACAGACAGACAGACAGACAGACAGACAGACATGACGAATCTATAAGGGATCCGTTTTTTTCCATTCGGCTACGGAACCCTAAAAAAATGGCAAGCTTAGAAAGAAAATCTGCGGACGAAGCGATGATGTGGTCGAAGATGGTAAACAAGCTAGGCCTAGAGTAGCCTAGGCCTCTGTTTGTCAAGGTCTGTGCACTGTGCAACGTAAGGTTATGGCGTCAGATTATCTCCTTGATGACGGTAAGCTACTTTTTTGGTAGCAAATCAGGCGGAACATCGATTTTTAATATGCTCTTACCACCGGAAATGTTTACGTTTTATTTGTTTCAGCTATCCTTGAGAGTCTGTTCCCATTCTAGGCCTAGCGTTCTTACCATCTTCGACCGCATCATCACTAACTAATAGATGAGATAGTGGTCAAACGCTAGCCTATATGATATAAAAAAAACATTGTGTTGTGTTTTTGTATTTGATGGGTGCAAAAGTCGTGAAAAATAATTGTCAGATCTTTACTTTATTCAATAAAATTTATAATAATATTTTGCAGTTATCGATATTTTTTCCAAAACCGTACACCTATCTTGATGTAATAGGTTTTCCCGTTATTCAATGATGGGTACTAAAAGTGCTAAAGTTTTTCCGTGTATCGGGTAAATGTGGAAATTGTGAAAATTGTGAAATAGTTGGTGAGAGTGCGGAGTGAATACTTAAGTGGTGCAGATTGTCGGCATTCGATAGGCACTTGAGGAAAATGTAACATAATTTGCTTAGAAAAATGCAAAACTTTATAGCTAGGTGGCTAAAGACACTAGCGTTGTGTCTAACGGTTTTTTTTAAATAACTAATTACTTTTAATTACTAATATTATGTTTCTTTAAGTGTATACTTTTTATTTATATCTTTACGTACTTAATGTTTTTGTACATTGTTACACACAATCCAAAATTTCATCGTACCGACGGGATTCGAACCCGCGTCTCCTGAGAAACAGTACGATCTTATAATTTTTTATTTCTGAATTTTTTTAATTACTTGTTTTAATGTCTACTAGCCGGAGCTATATATATATATAACAGGGATAGCTGACAACAATGATAAACTATCATATATTATGTTGCAACACAAGTTAGAAAATCTGTCACCAAACATCTAATGTGTTCCAGCAGCTATCCTTGAGAGCCAGTTCCCATTCTAGGCCTAGCGTGCTACTATACTCGACCGCATCATCACTTACTTACAGGTGAGATAGTGGTCAAACGCTAGCCTTTATGATTTATATAAAAAAAACTAGACTTCGTCACTTACCATTCGAAAAGCGTCTTGCTTTTTTTGTTATTTAATATCATAATGAAGGTTAAAAATGATACTGAAATTTCCTACGGAAATATTGGCCTAACAATAAAACAATATAAACATAATCAAATAATTACGCTAGACTCTTTACGCACCAACTACGAGGAGCTTTCACATTTGCATACAACACTTTATAAACACATTGCAAACGAAACAATAAAAAACCCTTGAGGCCCGATTTCAAGGCGTTGTAAAAAACTTTCTTCTATAGGTAGATAAAAGGATGTAGTAGCAATATAATCCTGTGAAAACGAGCCGGTCAGAGCAGGGTCGTTTCTAGTGTTTAGGCAGGGGGAAATAAAAATTGCCAATTTGTGACTTCACCACCAACTAAGGCACTTCTGCTGTATGTAAGACTCAAGGCACTTGAATCTTATTTACAGCAGAAGTTCCTCTACAGTATTTAAGACTCAAGTCATTTGAGTTTTATTTACAGCAGTAGTCTTCTATAGAAGACTAACGGAGGAGCTACAGACGTTAGCCGCAGCAAATATGCAAATTAAAACTGCTTCTTGAACTCTTCAGCCGCTACTATACAACTTAAAGCTATAAAATTAGCTGCTTTTGTGTCCACAAGTGTGTTGGTTGGGTAGTTACTTATTCATATCACGCGTACATTCTTCGCTGATTAAATTGTCAGGTCTATCGAAAACCAATTAATTTTATAATTATATCTGCAATAAAAAGTAAAATTGTAGTTCTTATAAGGTATTAGTTGCAAAAATCATAGTGTTTTTGAGGTATACATTGAGAGCAATAAAGTATGATATTGAATGCTACTCAAAGTACTTTAAGAGATATTATTTGCGACAAATAGTATGAATTGATATTTGATACATTTATTTAAATTAGCCTGTTATCAAGCGTATATAAATTATTTACTTCTATAATAAATAACAAAATTAGCTCAATAATAGGTGTACGTTACCCCAGCAAGAAAGTATCTCTTACAGTGATATGAGTGGGACGTATAATTAGTGCTTGGTATGCTGTAAATGTGCACCGAAAAAAAAAATTGTGCGTCTTGCCGTTAAGAAAAAAAACGCAAAAAACGATTCCTGCTGGAGTAACGTAGTTCCAGCAAGAAAATTTTAAACGAATGATCGGAGAGAGCAGTATTGTGCATGGGCAGAGAGCTTATATTTGTGCTAGAATATGCGGCGAAAATATAATTTGTGCGTCTTTAGGTTTTTGAGATATTGCATTTCCTGCTGAAGTAACGTTTTGCAGAATCGTGTATCTCTTAAACCATTGTATGTGCGCTTATGGGATAAACATACACGAGTAGCTCTTAATTTGTGCTAATTTGTGACAGAAATAGATTAAAAAAATATTTATAATTTCCAAGTAATAGCACTTTTTATAAATTCCGAAAAAAATCGCTGCGCTTAAATGACAAAACGTATAAACTCACTGAAAACTGTATTCGTTCCTTCTTGTCACCTGTAATAACTATAAAAAGTTTCAGAAGTCTACATACATGCGTTATTGAGAAATAATAATAAAAGTACAAGTATAAAAGCACAAATTAAGAGCTACTCGTGTATGTTTATCCCATAAGCGCACATACAATGGTTTAAGAGATACACGATTCTGCAAAACGTTACTCCAGCAGGAAATGCAATATCTCAAAAACCTAAAGACGCACAAATTATATTTTCGGCGCATATTCTAGCACAAATATAAGCTCTCTGCCCATGCACAATACTTCTCTCTCCGATCATTCGTTCAAAATTTTCTTGCTGGAACAACGTTACTCCAGCAGGAATCGTTTTTTGCGTTTTTTTTTCTTAACGGCAAGACGCACAAATTTTATTTTTTCGGCGCACATTTACAGCAGACCAAGCACTAATTATACGTTCCACTCATATCACTGTAGAAGATACTTTCTTGCTGGGGTAACGTACACCAATAATAGACGGAGAGCAACCGGTAGAGCAAGCAGGCTTCCGTCCCGGATTTTCGACTATGGACCATATACATACGCTAGAACAAGTCATAGAAAAATACTCTGAATTCAACAAAAATCTGTATATAGGTTTCATCGACTACACAAAAGCATTTGACAGTCTCTATCATAACTCTATATGGCAAGCGTTACACAACTGCAACATAGATCCAATAATCATAAGAACTCTAAAAAAACATATACCAGAATAGTGTGAGCAGAGTCAAACTAGAATCTAGAGGCGACGAGATCAAAATAGCCCGAGGCGTCAGGCAGGGAGACCCACTATCTCCAAAATGGTTTATAGCTGTCTTGCAGAGCATATTCTCCAAACTGAATTGGAAATCTGAAGGCATCCCAATCAATAACGATCGTCTCACCCATATAAGATTTGCCGACGATATTGCAATCTTTGCTGAAACTCATAAGCAGCTAGAACAAATGATATCCCAACTAAATACAGAGAGCATACATGTAGGGATGCATATGAACCTCAGCAAAACAAAAATAATGACAAACGGAAAAAAAGGAAAAGTAATGCAGAAGGGATTGAAATTGAGTATGTAGAGCAGTATGTATACTTAGGAAAGCAAGTATCGTTTTCTAAAACAAACCACGAAGTCGAGGTCAACAGAAGAGTCGCGTGCAGCTGGCACAAATACTGGGCCAACAAAGAAATACTAAAAGACAACTACGACCTAAATATGAAGAAAACCATCACTACACTTAGGACACTTGCATTCTGCCCTGGGGCCTTATTCAGTATGACCAATGAGATAACGCGTTCCTTAGCGCGTCACGTTACGTTACTGAAAAATTGTATTCTGTATGCCACACGATAGGTAAATTATACAAAACGCGCGCGTTACACGTCCTCATGTGTCACGATATTTTGACAGCTCAAAACGTGCTCATAACCTTACCCTACCGCGTTTTAATTGGCATAGAGAATACCATAACGCGGAGATAACGTAACACGGCACGGTAAGACTTTAAAATGGTCATACTGAATAAGGCCCCTGTTTGACTTATGGCTCTCAGACGTGGACGTTTACAAACAAGATAATTAACAAAATACGAACTTGTCAGCGAGCAATGGAGAGAAGTATGCTACACCTAAGAAACATCCAAAAACAAGAAGCCAAGAAATTAGAAAAAAGACAAAACTGACAGATGCATTAAACCAAACACTTACATTGAAATGGAGCTGGGCCGGCCATACAGCAAGATGTACAGACCAGCGATGGACTCTCAAGAGGACAAACTGGACCGGCCCACGAAAAAGAAACGTGGGCAGACCACAAAAACGGTGGGAGGACGATATAATATCGGTGGCGGGGAAAAACTGGACTAGAATAGCACTGGACAGGAAAAAATGGAATAAATTGGAGGAGGCCTATACCCTATCAAGGGGTTCCTATAATACAAATTGAAAAACTAACATTAGAATCACTTAGATTTAAGAGTAACTAACATAGAAAACTATAACAATATTGTAATTGCATACGTTAAGGTTATAGGAAATAAAAAAGGTTTTATTATTATTATTCATTTATTCAATCTAACTCACGGGTCGTACACGCCTGGTCTTTTGGAGAGCATTGATGGAGCCGAAGCCAACATCAAGAGGCCCTTTACAATTTTTACTTAGGTACCTAAGTAAAAATTGTAATTTGTATTAATTGATGAGGAGATATGGGAAACTATATTATAAAAAGATGGTACATTATTTTATGAGACTATTGGGTGAGCTGATTAATGTCAGATTGCTGGTCAATGGATGAGATACGGTACCCGCCAATTATGCCTCATTACAAAATATTTAGGCGGGTGGTGACTTGCTACCCTCTGAATGGACCCCCCATAAAGGCGGACCGTTATATTGGCGCCGAGGGGCAACATTGGCTTGGATAGCTAAGGGTGTTGAGAGGTGTGCTGCATTTTCACTTACTTAACGCTACTAGCGGCTTTATGCCTTTAACACTTCCACCCTGGAGCTTAGGTCTTAGCTCTTGCGATTCCCACCACCGGCCGGCCGGTCAAGGCAAGCCAGGGGTCAGAGGGTCTCATTTAGCCCTCACGGGATAGGGGTACGCGGTGTCGCCACTCACCGTCGGCTCGCCACAAAGCCGCCCCTGCGTGTTTATTATTATTATTATACATTTAATTAAATAAGTATAATGTGTTGTTTTTTTGTAACAATAATGATGTTATACACCGGCTGTAATCTATGTGCCTTTGGATTTTTAATATAGTTACATTTTCTCTGCCGAGTTTCTAGTACAATGATCGTCGCGACCTAACCATGCCACTTTAGCCGCGAAGAAAACCGATGGCCTCGATCGAAACCTAGATCAAGAAAATTCAAGGTACCTAAATTACAACCGTATATAACGTCAATGAGCTTATGAATTGATGAATAGCAGCTCCCCAAATTTGGCCCTGCCCTTACTCCGCCCTCAAGCCCTCATTGAGATTCGGCCGGAGTGTTGGCAACTCGTAAAGATTTCTAAAAGTTAAATTAGGGCCACTTGTTACTGTCACCGGCCTTTATCTGCCTCCCATTTGTTTTTCGATAACAATATTAAATGAATATTTTTCGGAAAGTTTGGGGCACCTTGAACTTGGTGGTTTAATTACATTTTAACGTTGGTTTACGGTGTCCTTAGAGCCTTTTATTAGGTTTCAGTTTTTGTCTATGTTAAAGAGCTGGAATCATACTTTCGAAACTTTTACTTTTTTATATTTCTTTTAAAATTCTAACACTTTGAAGGTTACTTCTTAATTTGGTTAAGAATTTCTTAATGTTGTTTTGTATGTTATAAATAGTTTATTCTATAGCAGAATTAAGAAGAAGCTAGTCATTCCACTTATATTATAAATATTACAGAGTACTTATGTTTGTAATTTAATCGCGCAAAAAGGTACGACTACACCGCGGCGTCCTGCGTGCGCGATCTAGGCGGCGATCAGATAGCGCAGTAGTATTTGTACCGACTGGTTCACACCAAACGTGATAATATAAACGTGAAACAGAAAACGATTAAAAAGAAAAAAACAGATCACGAACGCGCATGCGGACGCAGGATGCCACGGTGTGGTTGTACATTTATGGTTTTGGGTACATTTTGCACAATAATAGTTTATGACCTGAATTAACACATACAATACTTATACAAGTGCTCAATAGCGCGGGCGAAATCGCAGGGCATAGCTAGTACTTGTTTTATCATCATCAGCCTGTATCAGTCCACTGCTGGACATAGGCCTCTCCCAAGATGCGCCACTGAGCCCGATCTTCGGCTCTTCTCTGCCAGTCACTGCCCACCGCTTTGCGTATGTCGTCGCTCCACCTGGTCACAGGACGTACTACGCTACGTTTGCCGATTCGCGGTCTCCACTCTGGGACAAGTCTGCCCCAACGGTTATCAGTCCTGCGGCAGATATGACCAGCCCACTGCCACTTCAGCTTGCTAATCCGTTGAGCTATGTCGATAACTTTAGTTCTCTGGCGAATAACTTCGTTCCGGATTCGATCCCGCAGAGAAATACCGAGCATAGCTCTCTCCATAGCTCGCTGAGCGACTTTAAACTGGTGGACCAGTCGGACTGTGAGTGTCCACGTCTCGGCTCCGTATGTCATCACAGGTAGGACGCACTGGTTAAAGACTTTTGTCTTTAGACACTGTGGTATAGGCGACGAGAAGACTCGACGGAGTTTTCCGAATGCTGCCCAGCCCAGCTGAATTCTTCTCTGGATTTCCTTCTCGAAGTTATGTTTGCCTAGTTGGAGCGTTTGCCCTAGGTAAACATACTTAGTGACAACTTCGAGTGGGATTCCATCTACGGCAATCGGTTCCGGAACAACGTGCTCGTTGTACATGACTTTGGTTTAGTCCAAATTCATCCGAAGACCGATGCTACGAGAAGAATCCGCTAGGTCATTCAACATCCTTTGTAGGTCCTGCAGCGTCTCTGCCACAATGACGATGTCATCTGCGAATCGTAAGTGAGAGATGTACCTGCCGTTGATGTTAATGCCACGATCTTTCCAGTTCAGCGTCTTAAACATATCCTCCAAGGCGTTAGTGAACAGTTTCGGGGATATGACGTCCCCCTGTCTCACTCCTCGACGCAGGTGGACATGTTTAGTTCGCTGGTTCTGTACTTGTACAGTCATCGTTGCGGCATTATATAGACATCTCATCACTTCGATATATCGCCAGTCGACTTGGCAACGCTGCAAGGACTCGAGAACAGACCAGGTTTCAATTGTGTCAAGGGCCTTCTCATAGTCCACAAATGCTAAGCACAGGGGCCGATTATACTCTTCGGTCTTCTGTACAATCTGCCGCACCGTGTGGATGTGGTCTATGGTGCCGTAACCGCTTCGAAACCCGGCCTGTAGTGCTATTCTGTAAGCTATCTCGGAAGCGGAATCCGCGGTGAGATTTGAATTTCGCATTACGAAATTCAACCGTATTACAAACGCGATACGATTGAATTTCGTAGAACGAAATTCGAATCTCACCGCGGATTCCGCTGTCGAGATAGCTTACAGAATAGCCTAGCTGTTCCGGAGGTTGAAACTCGTCGAGTCTTCGCGCAAGACGGTTCGTGATGACCCTTGAAAACAGCTTGTAGACATGGCTCAGAAGCGAAATCGGGCGATAGATTTTCAATAGGGTTTTGTCTCCTTTTTTGAAAAACAAAACCACCATGCTTCTGTTCCATGCCTGTAGAGTTCTCCCAGTAAAAAGAACGGAATTAAATAGCTGCTGAAGCTGTTGAACTGCTGGAGCTCCTCCAGCTTTTAAAAGCTCCGTTGTGATTCCGTCTTCTCCTGGGGCTTTTCCATTTTTGAGTTGTTTAAGGACCATCACGTTTTGTCTCGGCTAATTTCGGGCAGATCTTCTGTGAAGTGGCGGGTTAAGGTGGCTCTAGAATCCTCAGTATCGGATTCGGGCCTTGAAGCATGCGATGCGTAGAGCTTGCCGTAGAAGTCTTCAACTTCCGACAGAATCTCCGGCTTGGATGCGACGACGTTCCCCGTTGACGTTGTCAACTTTGTGAGGTGGCTTCTACCCAGAGGCTGGACGAACACTTTCGACCCCCGATTCTGCTTAATTGATTCTTTAATCAAGAGCGTGTTAGAGGATCGGAGGTCGCGTCGTACCAGCTTCTTTATGGATTTGATGCGCACCAGGTTAGTTGACAAAGCTGACAAAGGGTCTGTTCGTCTCTCTTCCATTAGCCGAAGTGTTTCTGCCGAGAGTTTGGACTTTTTGCCCGTACGCTTGCTCTCGCAAAACTTCGTCCCTTCATCCCTGAGGATTTCCACCACTTCTTCGAGTTTCTGGTCTACGTCATCTGTGGTTTCCAAGGCAGCGAATCGATTTTCCAATTTTAATTGGAATGTTTCGGACCCAACAACGGTTTGGAGTAGGTTCGGACGGAGCGTAGAATTCATCAATCGGAATCTCTCGGCTTTAAAGTCGATATCCAGAGTGCCTCGTACAAGTCGGTGATCACTTCCAGTATTAAACCTAGTGATCACTGAGACGTCTCTGAATATGCGCCGTTTGTCCGTAATGATGAAGTCAATCTCGTTTTTAGTCACGAACTCGGGGCTTTGCCGCGTCCATTTCCTTTGGGGCTGTTTCTTGAAGAACGAGTTCATCAAGAAAAGCCCCTCTCTCTCGAGGAAATTGACGAGCATTTGTCCCCTGTGATTCCTACTCCCAAATCCGTGTGGTCCTATAGACGATTCGCCGCAAGTTTGTACTCCCACTTTGGCGTTAAAGTCTCCCATGACAACGTTGTAGTGAGCCTTGGAGGTGGTGTGTAAAGCTCTGGAGATATCTTCATACATGCTCTCCACCTCATCATCCAAGTGTGTCGAGGTCGGTGCGTAGACCTGGATAACCTTGAGGCTGTACCTCTTGGTTAACTTAATTATGAGGTACGCTACCCTGGTCGACACACTGGAGATTTCTACAACGTTGTCACTGAGAACCTTGTTGACCAGAAACCCGACGCCGCCTTGGGATGGCTGACCTCCTTCTCTGTAGTACATAAGATAGCCCGATTCTAAGGTTATAGTGTCCTCTCCCTGTCTTCGGACTTCACATAACCCCAGAATGTGCCATGTTATGTGTTTCAGCTCCTCCTCTAGCTGCGCTAGATGATCGTCTAGCCGAATCGTGCGTCCATTGTACGTTGCGAGGGTCAGTTTGTTCTGGCGGCCTACCGTAACCCGGGGATTCTTAGCACCCCCTGCCCTGCCGTTACCGTGACCGCCACCGTGGTCAGGAATAGCAGGGCGGCCGGGAACTGGGGGCCGCGGCTTAATGTGACTTTCCATTTTGGTTTCATCCCTTGGGAGGGATATGCCCTAATCGCCATGCTGGGCAGGCGTGTTGGCGATCGCAGGACGTAGCTTCTCGCACCGGTGACGCTGCTGCCCGTCACCGGCCTGTAGAATTTGGCTACGCCATAGATATGAAATGGTTATACCGCCATTTGTCAGTCGCCAGAGCCCCGTCTGTTGGTCAGCAGGATGCACCACGGGCAGGTGAGGTTGGCTGGGAGCACCGAGGTCGTATTTGTGCTTCCTTAGATCTCAACACTCAACACTTGTTTTATATGTACGATTAAAGAATTTGAATTAAAATTCAACACAGCGCTCAAGACTTTCTTGAAATAATAACGTAAGTACGTACAAGTATGTAAGGATGTTAAATGTAATAAGTTCAACGTTTTGAATCGCATCTGAATGCGATTCAAAACGTTTCGATTAACATAACGTTTCGATTAAAATGGAGTAAGATCATGTCCCTGAGGACATGATCTTACTCCATTTTAATCGAAAGCACTTCTGATTTATTATAGCAAATGAATTTCCAAATAGATTTATAAAAAGGTTCCAAATAATTTAAAACACAAGTTGCCAACAAAATTGGAAACTTTCAGAAATTTATTGAAAGTTGCCTCTCGAGTCAGCGATTTGATATTACATTTATTTCGAGCTTTCGAATCGAATTTCATAAGTTTCTAAATGGAAGGTTTTATATTTCACCTGCGCTCTTAGTGAATTCTTAAAAGTTATATTTTGTTGTCTTGTATTATTGAAAGTAAAAAAGGCAAAATTAATGTTATTAAATAATCATAATTAATTTCAAAATTCATAACCACTCCCGACTGATCTATGTATAATCTTAATCCAAACTAAAAGAATATATAAAGTGTGTAACATTTACAGAAATATAATATAATGTATAATATTATGTTAATTGAGATCATTCCTTGAGCCCAAATACGACATCTCTGCTGTAAGTTGGTGAGGAGTTGAGTATTCTGCAGATTCCAGGAGATATCCCAGCATCAAATCAACGCTACCAAGTTCTTACAAAATATAGTTGAATTACAGGTATGACAACACCGCGGCGTCCTGTGTCCGCGTGCGCGTTCGATTTGATTTTTAACCCCCGACGCAAAAGAAGGGGTGTAATAAGTTTGACGTGTGTATCTGTGTGTCTGTTTGTGGCATCATAGCGCCCAAACGGACGAACCGATTTTGATTTAGTATGTTTTGTTTGATAGATGTCTTCGTCGAGAGTGCTCTTAGCTTTGTTTCATAAAAATCCATTCAGCCGTTTAAATATTATCAGCTCTTTTTTGGTAAAAAAAACTACGACAGCAACTTTCGTAAACTCGTAGTCCTTTGACCGCGGACGTCAAAAAAATCAAAATGGCGCTTCTGCGCACTACTTACCTGTCACACTGCTGCCGTCTGTTTAGCGTAGTTATCAGTCAAATCCTAGTCAAATCATATGTATTATATTCAAATTCAGTATCCTGTTACTTCAATGATATTGCAAAAATATTACGTGTACCTCAATGCAAAAATATGGTAAACTTGATCTAATGCTGAGACAAGACATCTCCTTGAATCTGTAGATTGCTCTCAACTCCTCGTCGGAGATGTCGTGTTAGGCTCATTGGAATGGTCGCAATGAACAAAATTATACATATGGATACAAATCAGTGGGGGTGGTTTTACATTTTTGATTTAAGTATTATTAATTGTTTTCTGATCGCCGTAGATCACGTTTGGTGTGAACCAGTCGGTACATATACTACCGCGGTGTGGTCGTACCTTAAGAGTAGAGGTATACCGAATTTCGAATTGATCAGAACTACAAAAGCGTCATCATCGTGATCTAGAAAAATGCTCAAAGTCTTCAAACGACTGAACGGATTTTCATGAATTAAAGCTAAGAACACTCTTGATTTAGACATCTATCAAACAAAAACAAACTAAATTAATATCGGGTCTTCAACAGTTTGGGCCCTACGATGCCACAGACATACACAGATACACACGTCAAACTTATAACACCTCTTCTTTTCTGCGTCAGGGATTAAAAAGACTAACGACATGCAGACAAAAGTTTGGAGTACAAGAACAGCTTCATGTCACTGACCTATAGGAGTAACCATGATGAAAGATTGAAATGTGAATGTAAATATAAAAAATAATAAAAAAAGGTATTTGTTGGAATGGCTTTTGCCTAGTTTTGGAGAAAAATGGCAACGTTAATTTGCTCAAACAATGTTTGCTGTAGCGTCCCCTGGTGAGTTGCCACCGTGACACTTATCTAAGAATATGCACCAATCAAACCTGGACCAATAACTGAAAATTGCATCAAAATCGGACTAGTAGTTTTGCAGGAAAATTGCAACATCGATTTGCACAAACAAACTTTCTCTCACTCCAAACGCATTTACCGTGTTCGTTCCGTCGTGGGTAATGAAAACAAGTATGTTTGTACAAAAATCTAGTTATTTCTCAAGAAATAAATTCCTAGAACTGCTCAAGATCTACCAACATTTAGAAGTTATTATTTCATAAAATGCCGTACAGCCGCACTTTCTCCTTTGTAAGAGTGTTTCACCCGCACCGTCTATAAATTAGTTTTATGCTCGCTTCATGCAAAAACAGTGCAATAAAGCGGTTACTTCACAAGACGGTGTTCTCAGGGAATTGACTCGTTTATCAGCTGAATAGGGCCTGGATATAAATTAACTTTTGTTAGGTGTAATATTACTGCATAACATTAGATATAATACATAAAATAAAGTACATTTTTAACTGACTTCACAAAAAGAAGGAGGTTCTCTTCTCTCGTTTGTTTTTTTATTATTATTTTTTGTTTATTACCTCTATACTCCATGATTTATCAACCGATTTGGATTTTTTTTATTTTGTTTCAGATAATATAATTCCCGTTTGATCTTTCAACCGACTTCCAAATACGAAGAGGTTCTTAATTCGTCTGTTTGTATTTTACTTGTATGTATGTTACGCAATTACTCCGTCAATTGTGAACCGATTCGAATGATTCTTTTTTATTCGTTAGGGAAAATTTTCGAGGTGGTCCCATTGTGATTTCATCAAAATTTGATAAGTATCTCTAGAGATATGACGATAAACGTCTCAAACTTGCTACTGCAACTGACTCGCGAGGCGTGGAAGTCTGTTGTTTTAGTTTTTAAACTATCTTAATTATAATTTTATCGATATCTGATGAGTATCCGCAGAGATATGGAGATACACATTTCAAACTTGGTCCTCTAAATAACTAGTGTGGCATTTGATGTGGCTTCTATTACTTTTGTAAACGATCTTAAATTATTGTTCGTATATTTTGTTTGCCTTAGGGCCAGTTTCACCGGTTCCTGATAGCGCTAATATAAAGAAATCTGACAGCTTTTATATTTATTTATTTTATTTTATTTATTTATTTAGGTACACAAATCACACGTAACATCATAACAGCGACTATCAAATCGATGTTACAGAAAATACAATATTTACAATAAGTAATATAACGAAAACGTACAATTGAAATGAAGTCGGTTAATTAGAAATAAATAAATAATAGTTTTAAAAAAAACTAAAAAAATACGCTTTTATAGAAAATCCAACTAAAAAATAGAAAATAAATTTTAATAAATTTGAATAAAAAATAGTGTAAGAAAAAATGATTTTATTGTAAAAAAAGCGTGGGGTGCTTTTCAGGATATTATCAAAATAACCCTTCTAGTCATATCTGTTCATAAAATATTTGGAACTATTGATACCATGCACCCCACGCTTTTTTTTACAATAAAATCATTTTTTCTTACACTATTTTAAATTCAAATTTATTAAAATTTATTTTCAATTTTTTGTTGGATTTCTATAAAAGCGTATTTTTTTAGTTTTTTAAAACTATTATTTATTTTTAATTTTTTAGTCGATTTTTTTTAAAAATTTTATTTAAAAAAAAATTAATTTTTTATTTATTTATTTATTGTCATCGGTCCTTAATAAGTATGCCAAATTTCGAGTTAATCCGACGTTTTGAAGGGGGTTAAAATCATGTTCAAAGATTCCGTTACATACTAACATACAAACATACATACGTCTGAAGCTAATAAAAGCGTATTAAAAATATGATAAATCAATCAAAAAATATGATTAATTGGCAAAGCACCAGAACATGTCATACCGGAGGTTGCGGGTTCAAGTCCCGTCGGTACGATGACATTTTGGATAGTGTTTAACAATTTACAAAAATATAAAGTGTGAAACACTTCAAAGAAACATAATATTTGATTTACGCAGTGCAACATCTCTCGTCGGATTTGAAAACTGTAATGATTTCTTCCGAATGATTAACTTACGTAATAAGTAGTCATAGATGGCGCCACCAATGCATAATTGGGTTAACAAAATGCAATCCACTAATTTCGTCGTAACGATACTTCGCACCGTGGCTTAATTGGCAAAGCACCGGAACATGTCATTCCGGAGGTTACGGGTTCAAGTCCCGTCGGTACGATGAAATTTTGGATTGTGTTTAACAATTTACAAAAATATAAAGTGTGTATTATTATTATATGATAAATCAAGTAAGTAATTAATACAATAATATTTTTATAAATTGTCCATCGAATTTTGAGCCGCTTCTTTGAATTTCGGCAGGCTACACATAAATATATCGATATTCAATGATATGTCGTTAATCAGCCGTATGGCATAATGTGTCAGATATCTATCTAAAACTTTATCAGGAATCGGTGAAACTGGGCCTAAATGTACCTTTCATTGAAGCCTACTTAAGCCAGGTTAACTTTTCAAAAGATGTTAGTGGTGAAAGAGTAGGTATTTGTCACCCGCGTCTATTCTCTGCCCAAATGCTGGCCACATTTAACGCACTAGGTAGAAACGAACGAAACGAAACAAATCATTTGTCCTAGTTAATGGACAGCAATTCATTCACATACGGAGTCAAGGGTCGAAGCAATCGATAGTTGACAATATTGCGATTTCCATTAAATGGAAATCCCTAGAGACTACTGCCTGCTTCATCAGATAGATTCGGAATCAGTAGTGACTTGATCAACATTTACGTTTCCAAGTAGTTTACTTAGGTTATTAGCAAGTTAATATAATAATAACAGATACTAAATTCAATTCAATTTAAATTCAATTCGTTTATTGTTCAGACATATAGATCCATTTGATTAGTAGGTACTTATCATAAATCCTAATTAAAATAAATTGTTAGTCGTTAATTACATATTTAAAATCAGATTATTAAAAGATTATTAAAATTACTAAAGACAGCCTGCTTGCTTTTCGTATAAGCGGAGAAGCTAAGTGGCCCTGTTTTCAAAGTTTGTTGGCAACCTGAATGCCTCTAACAAGGCATACGAGCATTGTAAAAGATAAAATCTAAAAAAAAAAACCGACTTCATTACCACAAACAGGCACTCAAAAGCGAAAAATAAATTACTTAATATAATTATTATAAGCGCTACCCACTTATCTATTTGAAGTCGGTGCCAGCCAAGTCTATTGGATAGTAGATAGATACTATGTATGTAGTAGTAGTAAGTAGGTAGATACATGTAGGTAGACTTGGCTGGCACCGACTTCAAATAGATAAGTGGGTAGCGCTTATAATAATTATATTAAGTAATTTATTTTTCGCTTTTGAGTGCCTGTTTGTGATAGTGAAGTCGGTTTTTTTTAATAAGATTTTATTTTACCCTTTTTAGTGTAAAACAAGTTTTAATGGGCCGTTATACACTGACGGATATATACTTTGTGAAAATTTCAAGTATGTTCCTATTACGGTTAAGAAGGTACATCTGTAAAGTGCGCACATATAGACACACGGACGGACGGACGGACGAACGGACGAACGGACGAACGGACAACAAAGTCTCAGAAAGTGTTCATTTGGTACCCTTTGGGTTCGGAATCCTAAAATGCCGCGATAGTGAAAATATTCACTAGTCATAATGTCAAAGTCAAAGCAATTATTCAGTATATGGGCAAATTAAAAATTTGCACTTACACTCGTCAAATTACATTAAATAGATCATATTCAATAAAAAATATTATAGATATAACAGAAACATAACTTATTGCTTTGAATTTACAAAAAAAACAAAGGTATTGAGCCATTCAGCTTTCATCTAGACGTAGAACGTCACACTTAAAACACATGTTTAATTCCCCTGATTAATGTAGGGTTGCCAACCGTACTATTACGAGCACCCGCAACCCAGTGGATGTTTCAGTACTTCAGACAATTTTTATTCAAAAAATTGTGAAATAATGAAACATGATAAATAAATAAAACGCAGACTAATTTCAGTACAAATCATATCCGAATGGAACTGATTGTCCGTCTATCAGCTGCATAAATAATGATGTCATCAAGGTATCAAAGGACAATGTCAAAAATGGCCCTGTGCAATAAAAGCATCTGACACACACGATAATTAATTGTCTTTTTTATTACAATAATTCCAAATACTTTTATAACACGGACTAGTTGTATTCCAAAATTAATATTAAAAAGTATTATTTGCGATTATTAACATTAATTGCCGCCATATGGCCCACACAGTCTGAATCACTCTACTACGTTATAAGAGTTGGCACTTCCTTACATTGTTAATACCCGAATTATGAAAGCACTGTGTAGCCAACCTAGCAACGAAAAGTATTATTTACGAAGTACCTATTATATGATCTGTGGTATTATGCTTATATATTTTTTTTGCAGTGTTGGTTGGTACAAAAGACGTTCATAATTCTGAGTTATTTATGTATGCAGTGTCGCGGCCGAGACTGATATTGCCGCCATCTTCGCCAAACGTCATGTCATGTCAAAAAATATTAGATATGCTCAAAAACTTTGCACATTAACAAGACTTTGCCTGGTAGAACATTCCTGTGAAGACAAATTAATTCTCCCCACCTTTGTTTCTATCTCGCTCACAGTTACCGTAAGAATATCAGAAGTCAATAATACTTAATTCAAAAAATTTAAACCACCCCCGACTGATTTGTATATGTAATCCGAGTTTATAATCAAAGCATATGAATAACTTTGTACATTGAGACCATTCCAAGGAGATGTCTCAGAATTAGATCAAGCTTCCCATATTTTTGCAATATCGTTGAAGTAACAAGATACTGCGACAGCGCCATTTTGATTTTTTGACGTCCGCGGTCAAATGACTACGAGCTTACGAAGGTTGCTATCGTAGTTTTTTTTAACCAAATAAGAGCTGATAATATTCAAACGGCTGAACAGTTTTTCATGAAATAAAACTAAGAACACTCTCGACGAAGACATCTATCAAACAAAACAAACTAAATCAAAATTGGTTCATCCGTTTCGGCGCTACGATGCCACGATGACAGACACACAGATACACAGATACACACGTCAAACTTATAACACTCCTTCGTTTTGCGTCGAGGGTTAAAAACCAAAATCAACGTGAAGAAAGATGTAAAAACATTATTCAAGGTCATATTTTTTAGTCTTCAAAAGTATATGCAGTAGCAACCTCCATTGTGTATAATTTTCTTGGGACTCTTCTTCTAAAACCAGTACATTCTCCTATGTTTGATATATTTATCTCCATATCTCTGAAGATACTAATCAGATCTCGATAAAATTAAAATGAGACCACCTCGGAAACGTACCCTAGCTATTAAAAAAAGAATCATTTGAATCCGTTCACAATTGACGGAGTAATCGCGTAACATACAAAAAAAAAACATAGACGATTGAGAACCTCCTCCTCTTTTGTGAAGTCGGTTTAAAACAACCGTGACCTTCAATTTAACTTGTCATTCGAACGACGGTAGCGCCCAGTTGTCAAATCCATTCACGGTTACCCATCCAAATATTGACAGGGTTGTCCGTTGCATAACGTTGTTGATCGGCTACAAAGACTTTGGTAGTATAGCAACACTTGAGCGCTACAAAAAATGTTAAAAGTAAGGTGTAACTGCGCAAGTAAAATAACCAATGTAGTACCTTCGCACATGGATAGTAATGTCTGAAAATACGATACGCTATAAATCTATGGGATATACTCGTACTTTCCCGATCACGCTATTGTATCCCCCGCCCCCCCCCCCCCTAAACTACGCCACAGGTATTAATTGGGTGAAATTTAGTATGGTGAACTGTGCGCTTTTCACAGTGGCCCTTCGGTAAAGGAATAACATCGTTAAGAAACCCCCAAACCCTGCATGATTGTAGGACATTATTTAGTATCTGTCTTGCCAGCTTTACCACCCTCAAGTTACAAAATCTGTCACCGAACATCTAATATGTTTTGGCAGCTATCCTTGAGAGCCAGTTCCCATTCTAAGCCTAGCGTGCTATCATCATCGACCGCATCATCACTTACCAAGAGGTGAGATTTCAAAAAATAAAGCTAGATCTTTTGGAAAGGAAACGCCGTACATCCTTGTAAATGGGAGCAAAACCGTGGGACTCAGCTAGTAGTACATGTAACTTAAATTATTATTTTACATAGCAGACCAGACCCATCCAAACTCAAACTCCACTTAA
Source organism: Cabera pusaria (assembly GCA_954871355.1). Lineage (NCBI taxonomy): Eukaryota > Metazoa > Arthropoda > Insecta > Lepidoptera > Geometridae > Cabera > Cabera pusaria. The sequence goes on from OX940893.1 coordinate 27,272,775, forward strand.
TGCATGGCAAGGGTCACTGTTAGTACAATTTACCCGCAGACGGGCCGCTTGTAACAGCCACAAACGCCACTAATGTGGCTGAGTTAGCTGGCGTGGCTCTGAATATTTTTAACAATTTATCTGATCTCGAGGCACATGGCGACTACGCTCAGAGTTGCAGCTTCTCGCTTCATGACTTCTATAACTCTTCACAAGTGAGTAGCATGTGCTTCCGCTACTAAGAAACCGTTTCCAGCGTAAGGTAGCGGTGTTTTGTCGTATGCAAAGCGTTAGTTTCAGACTACGCTGTATAATAATGGTGGCTTATAGCACATAGTTTATAACACGATAATATCGCATTTTTTTAGAACACGTTGATACTAAGCTATACTATATATGAGCCGGTTAATTTGTAATTTGATTGTCATGCTGTATATACTATATAGCGGAATAGTATAGCGTAGTCTGAAATGCGCTTTTTTAAGACACGTCGCTTTGACCAATCGATATATTCTGAAATCAAACATTTAAAAACTCTCCGACTGATCTACCTGTCTATGACTGATAATCTGTTCACCGAGACAGTTGCAATGAGCTCAAATTACTAAGAAGCTGCTTGCAGCTTAAGTTGGCGATGTTTTGTGTCTGTAGCCTGTAGCACGTGTACGACAACAGTAAAGTAAAAGGTCATATCACGTTGATCAAGCGTTGACAATCGTAATTTGCTGTTCATTAAAACTTTGGCATATTTGTACTGTAAATGGCACTTGCCAAATAAACTTGGAGTTAAGGACTGCGTCCACAAATAACTTATATAAACTCCATATGTGGTCTTCGCTTGTACTATGCTAATATTTAGCATTATAGTACTATCATTTATTTTTATTACTGGTGTAAAACGCCGCACGGGTCTACTACAATGTAAAGTGGCTTCTACTATAATGTAAAGTCTGGCTTAATCCAGCACAGATCCACTGTAATGTAACGTGATACATCTATTGACCCATTGTATTGTAACGTGTTACGTCTATTGACCCACTGCATTGTAACGTGTTACGTCTATTGACCCACTGTAATGTAACATAGATAGATAGATAGATAACCACTTTATTGCACTTAAGAAATAATTTACAAACAATTAGATCTAAAAGGTATAATCGGAGGCCTTATCGCTAAGCAGCGATCTCTTTCAGGCAACCGAAGTACGAATGGAAACACATACTTGTAAATCGATGGCAGTTTGCTTATAAAATACATCATAATAAAAATAAAAACAATAATCATACATTTAATAAAACGAATCTATAACAAGCAGTAATATTACGGGGTTATTGGTAATTCGACGCATAACACGTTACGTCTATTGGCTTAACCCAGTTCCAAATCACTGTAAAGTAACGTATTACGTCTATTGACCCACTGTAATGTAACGTGTTACATCTATTGACCCACTGTAATGTAATAGATAGATAGATAGATAGATAACTCTTTATTGTTACACCTTTTTAAAACTAACTTACATAGTAAACTTAAAAATAATGTGTTAAAATGGGCGGTCTTATCGCTAATAACGATCTCTTCCAGACAACCAATGGATGGAGAGTATAGAACATGTGACTAATGACGGATGTATCTAACAACTCTAAATACTAATCACTTACATATATACTATAATAAACTTAACTATCTTATATAAATACCTAGTGGCTCAAATATTAAGCGTAAATTAATCTTATGCAGCTAGAACAGTATAATATAAATAATAACTAAATAATAACATATATACCTATATAACAAATAATAATAAATAATAATGTAATGTGTCACGTCTATTGGCTTGACCCAGCACGGACCCACTGTAATGTACTAAACGTGCTACGTCTAATCTCACTCAACAGGATATGAAAATATGTATTAAAAAAATATTCTTCTATTATACGTGACCTAATTCTTCGGCTTTGCTTGCTAAGATATACAGCCGGCCTATAAATAAGTTTTATGGGATCTTCATGCAAAAACATTGCAATAAAATATTCCGTAAGATGAAGACTCGAGGGGAATTGACTTGTTTCGTATTATCCGGAAATTCATAAGGAAATGGATGATGTTTACTCAATTAGAAAATGTACCATTTTTCTATGTTTTTTACAAGGCAAGACTCTCGTGAGATTGCATTGTAAGCAATAATATTTTGCGTTTTCACACACTCTGGAATTTCGCGCGTCATGGTAGTAGGCCTGTGTCTGGATGTTAAGTCTCACATGCCCTGTAATTGTACTGGACTCTTTGCCCTTTCTCTTGGTACTTCTTAACTAGCAGATTAAATACCACTAACCGCTTGTTCACATCTGTCGGGTGTCGTATCCGATTTTTAAAGGGATGTTCCAGTGGCAGATCAATTTATATGAAACTATTCACACTTGTCGGCTCGATTTTGTCGTTCAAAAAATCGGATCCGACACCCAACAGATGTGACCACGAACATCATAATCAGCCAGTGTCAGTCCACTGCTGGACGTAGGCCTCTCCCAAGACACGTCACTGACCCCGATCTTCGGCTCATTGGGAAGAATATGTCCTAATCGCCACGCTGTGTAGGCGGGTTGGCGATCGCAGGACGTAGCTCCTCGCACCGGTACGCTGCTGCCCGTCACCGGCCTGTAGTATTTAGCTACATCATAATTAGAAATGGTTATACTGCCATTTGTCGGTCGCCAGAGCCTCATTTGTTGGTCAGCAGGATGCACCACGGGCAGGTGAGGTTGGCTGGAAGCACTCAGGTGGTATTTGTGCTCCCTTACATCCCATGACTACCACCCCAAGACCACAAACACGCGGGAATGCAATACCTGGTTGCACTTAAAATAATTATCGCTTAAAGGGTCTGAAAAAAAAAACGGGTATCTCAAAAAATTTTATGACTTACCAACGGGTGGTTACCAATAGTGGTCAAACGCTAGCCTATTACATATATATATATATATATATATATATATATATATATATATATTTTGCAGATGGGCTAAGGTGTCTTAGCTATATTTTAAAGCTGTTATTTTTATAATTAAATTTCGGAAATTTTATGCAATTCGTAAGTTTACCTCATCGTTTACAAAATGTTATAAACTTATCAATCATCATTCATCAAAATATACAGGATACTTATATCTCCACATCTAACATTGAAATAAAAGTTTCCGTATATATAAAGACCATTCTAATTTAATCCTTGATGGAATCGTACAATACTTTTAGGAGAAAGAGATTCGTAAACTTTAGTAGCGTCCGGTTCGAAAATATTTGAGATCGGAGACGGAAAACAAAACGATATCTCGGATATTTGAACGGGATTGCACAATAACACGGGATTGTAAGGTTCTAGCAGACAGGGTTACGGCTGGGCAGAAGAATATGACCTGAAAGTAGAGTGACCATGATTTAAAAAAAAAAACTGGTATTGAATTAGCTTTTGACAACATCAATAATCATCATCAAAATGCTACTAGTCCACATCTAGACATAAGCTTCTACAACTGCAAGTTACAGAGCTATCCATGGCTACTTAAATCCAGCTCTTGGTAGCCACATTGCTTGACCTATCTGAGGCCATCTTACGCTATAGGTACTTGCCGAACTTTAATGCCCATTCAAGAACTCGTTCAACTCAAAAATTTACGGTTCTTTGGCTTTTATAGCTGCTCAGCTTGCTAATCCTGTGAGCTATATTGATGAGTTTAGTTCTCTGTCAGATTACGTGCTTCCAAATTTGATCTTATAGATAATCACAAAATATAGCTTTCCATATAATAATATGTAAATTATAGTTATACTTATATACGATATAATATACAGTACCTTATTTCTTGAAACAAATGAATATGATGGAAAATATAGCCATACAATTAGTAAAGCAAAGAATTATAGAACTATAAGCTATTTAGTATACTTTACCCTCTCGAAACATGTCTGTAAGCTACAGTAGTTTAACATATTGCCCAATAGCAATCATAAACTTTTCCACATAGCCTTTGATGATGGTTACTCTACAAACAGAGCCTCTAGTTGAGAACAATTTACAATCGAGAACTTTGCGCGTCGCAACTTGCGAGAGGTGCTCGAACCGTTCCTTTTGAACCCGGTGTCTGGTCTTTCAATACACTCAGGATTTTGCATCTAATCCTAGGTTAGATTATGTTTTCCCTCGCCGGACATTTCTATTAACCCACCAATGCGGAGGTTGTTTATTTTGTGTTTGAATTTGCGACTTCAGAAGCAATTTGCCCCTCCAATACAAATAAACTTGTATTTAAACTAGTACTACGACTTTATGTGTTATTCTATGAACATTTTTATACAATATTTTGTTTCTTTGAAGTGTTACACACTTTATATTTTTGTAAATGTCCACCAATGCATAAGTGGGTTAACAAATGCAATCCACTAATTTCGTCGTAACGATACTTCGCACCGTGGCTTAATCGGCAAAGCACCGGAACATGTCATTCCGGAGGTTGCGGGTTCAAGTCCCGTCGGTACGATGAAATTTTGGATTGTGTTTAACAATTTATTTTTGTACAATGTAAAATTACGCATGGCGTTAGAAATGTAAAGCTATGATTTTATGTATCTGATTTGGTGTGTAGTATTTATTAGAGTTTCGATGTATAGCGACTGTGCCGAGGTAGATATCTTAGGTAAGGAAGGTAAGCAGTAAGCTTGTGGTAGATTTCTGATGATACAGAATATCTTACAATAGACATTTTGTGTAATGATCGTCCAATCTAAATATGCTGATGTATACAGACTGTAACATAAAATAAAAACTAGCTAAGGATAATAATAAAATCTCTTGACTTGAAAAGTTTCAATTAATTATATCAATTTATTTGAGCCTATTAAACCATTATGTTAAAACTTGTTAACATTAGGGTATGCCTAGGCTATATTTTGTACCATAACACATTAAAAAAAAAACTGAATAAAACAGAGGAAAGAAAACTAGATTACAATAGAAGTAATAAATATCTCCGTAAGATAGGCATCCAGCTGCAACAAAACAAATCATTCTCCCGGTGAAAACAATAAATTATGATAAAGAAAACAGATTTAAACAATAGCTGTCTACGTTTCCATATTTTTATTCATTTGAAAGCGAAGCAATTGCTTTTAAACTATTGTAACAGCATCGGTATTTATAGCTGCCATTTGTTTTTATACGGGAATGAAATGAACGGCCTTGTACTGAAATAAAGTGATACACTTCGTTTTATTTTGACCGCTGTACCTTTTACAGCGTGGTGCTCAAATTGTATGTGAGTGGGAATAAAATGGAAGGGTTTTTGTGTTGGTATGTCTTGACCGATTTGGATCGAACTAAGTTTAGGGATATACTCATATTCATATTTATTTATTCTTTCATTTGTGTACATTGTACACTTATGAACGTTTAAAAATACATCAAACTGCTTGATTATAATATTGTTTAAAAACTAAAGAAGAACCATCTTCAATGCCGCGCTATTCATTTTCAGTACCAATTTTGAGATGTTTATTTCAATATCTCTGGAGATACTTATCAGAACTCGATAAAATTACCATGGTACCACACTTGAGATATCTCCTTTCGAACAAAAAAAAATAATCAAAATCGGTTCATAAACGACGAAGTTATCCGCGAACACACATAAAAAAAAATAAAAAATATATACGGTCGAATTGAGAAACCTCCTCCTTTTTTTGAAGTCGGTTAAAAATGCCCTGCCACGTTTAGTGCTGCCTGACTTTAATAAAAAAAAATATATTATTAATGCGGTCACTAACATCAAATGCCATTTTACAGGTGGTACAAGAGCATATATTATATCGATATTCCGCCTGCCTTGCTAACAAAAAGTAGCCCATCAAGGAGAAAATCTGCTGCCATACTTAATGGTGTTCCGGCAGCACACAGCCCTTGAGAGTCAGAGTATTCTAGGACTGGCGTGTTTCACCAACTTCGACAACATTCACTTAATTCACCACCAGGCAAGCTAAAAACATCAAACGCTAGCCTATAAGATGTAAAAAAATTTGCGATGTTATTTACAAATATCTACGTAAAGGAATACCCATTATCAATTCGCACAGGAACTGTGAAATGACAATAAAGAAATATTTTTTCACCTGTTGAACGTAATGTTACGTTTTACGTATGTAGTGCACGTCCTGGACACGTGTTTACGGTACGTCGATAAAACTTAATGTCGGGGTATTTTTACGGAATATATAATAATATACGAAACGAGGAAAGGATGTTTGCGGAATATTGCCCTTATCTGAGATGCGTGCTGGATTTCGTGGGATTTGAGTTTTATTTGAGTAGCCGATGACAACGGTGACACGAAGCTTTATGGGAAATCTGTTTGGTCCGGGAGAATATTCTAAATAGTTATATATATATAGTATATATATTATTATTATATATTTACTATATATATTTACTATAGTAGAAAATTCTAAATAGTCTTTCCAAAAATATTGCCTGTATTTTTGTTTTTACGTAAAAATTTTTGTATTCATAAATTAGTTTAAATAATACAAAAGTAATAGTGTTTGTATGTATTTTGTCATTTAAATTCTATAATTAGATATTTAATGTAAAGGTACTGGCTATTTTCCGTGTTGTATTTATTCGGATTATGCTCCGACCAGCCCCTGATTCTCAATCATTCGAAAACCTATTCGAATTCAGAAGCGTCATTTTAAATTTAGAATATTTATTATTCCGTGAGCTATTTGGTCGCGGAAAACTTTCCAATATTATTAATTGACTTTTTTGAATTGAAATATAAAAAAATAATTATCGGAGCATTGTGAATTGCAAAGACCTGAGTCGAAGGAGAGGCAGTTTCTGAAACCGTATTTGCTTTCGAATGATTGAGTAAGGTGTCGGCCTGATACACAGAAAAGATAATAGTCCTCTGATACGTAGACCATCGTCTGGGAGCGACTAGGATGGCAACGATACACGTCGTGTCGACCGCGCTTCCCAGCTAATCTTTGAATTCAAATGCAGAAATCGATTTCCGATAATATCGTTTAAAAACTAAAAAACAACCGACTTCAATGCCGCGCTATTCATTTTCAGTACCAATTTTGAGATGTTTATCTCAATATCTCTGGAGATACTTATCATACCTCGATAAAATTACCATGGTACCACACTTGGGATATCTCCTTTCGAACAAAAAAAGAATAATCGAAATCGGTTCATAAACGACGAAGTTATCCGCGAACAAACATAAAAAAAAAATATATATATACGGTCGAATTGAGAAACCTCCTCCTTTTTTTGAAGTCGGTTAAAAAGGAAGAGGTTTTTAATTCGTATGTTTTTTTGTATGTTTATTCACCGATTTCTCTACCAATTGATTTGAATGATTCTTGATTTTCGTAGGTAGGGCTTATTGTCAAGTTCTATTCACATTTTATCAAAATCTAATTACAGAGATAATAATATGACGATAAGCATCTCAAACTTGCTACTGAAATTGAATCGCGTGGCATTTGAAGTCTGTTTTTTTCCTTGTAAACGATCTTAAATTATTGAAAATAAAGGTATGTAAGTACGGAGCTGAGATGTGGACACTCAGAGTTAGACTGGTCCACCAATTTAAAGTTGCTGAGCGAGCTATGGAGAGAGCTATGCTCGGTGTTTCTCTGCAGGATGGAATCCGGAACGAAGTAATTCACCAGAGAACTAAAGTGATCGACATAGCTCAACGGATTAGCAAACTGAAGTGGCAGTGGACTGGTCATATCTGCCGTAGGACCGATAACCGTTGGGGTAGATTGGTTCTAGAGTGGAGACCGCGAATCGGTAAACGTAGCGTAGGACGCCCTGTGACCAGGTGGAGCGACGACATTCGCAAAGCGATGGGCAGTGACTGGAAACAAAGAGCCGAAGATAGGGCTCAGTGGCGTGACTTGGGAGAGGCCTATGTCCAGCAGTGGACTGATACCGGCTGATTATGATGATGATGAAAAGTATGTTTCCATTCAGTGAATGTTGATATCTGAATGTACTCCCCCTCCCTGTCATAATTTTTTTTCACCCTGTATGTGAAAACAGCAATGGCGGCAAGGAACTAAATTTTAATAAATATTATGTTTCTTTGAAGTGTTACACACTTAATATTTTTGTAAATTGTTAAACACAATCCAAAATTTCATCGTACCAACGGGACTTGAACCCGCAACCTCCGGAATAACATGTTCCGGTGCTTTGACAATTAAGCCATGGTGCGAAGTAACGTTACGACGAAATTAGTGGATTGCATTTGTTAACCCAATTATGCATTGGTGGCGCCATCTATGACTACTTATTACGTAAGTTAATCATTCGGTAGAAATCATTATATTAAATTTTAATAGTTCGACGATCTCCAATAAGAACCTTTACTTTTAAGAACTCGTGTTATAATAACACAAGTTAAGTACAATCCATACTTAAATTGAAGTTTCTACACATCGCATTATGTACAAGTTGGAAACTGTAGAAGTTTGAAAGTAGATTCTGTTGAACTCTGCCAACTTTGTACAAACATTATCGAATGTGGGCGGCTACTTTAACTTTTACTTCAAGTATGTTCTTATGGTAATGGTATTAGTGAGTCTGGGTTATAATAGGTGCCTCAATATATTTTTAACCGATTTTATGTCTGTATGTCTGTATGTATGTTTGTGTATGTTCATTAATATTTCCACCAATTGTGAACCGATTACAAAACATTTTTTTAGTTCGTAGTGGAAGTATACCCTATACTTCCAAGGTGGTCCCATTTAAATTGCAACAAAAACAGTGCAGTGGTTTTTAATAAATCAACAAAAAACTCAAAACAAAACTAATTTTCCAAATTGGTTCTGAACAAGCCTCCGATGATCATCCTATATAATAGAGAGCCTGACATGGTCTAAGAGTTCTGCTAATTTAAACTTCGGAACTGGGTTTTACGAGTATATCTAATTTATTGTAGTTTTAATTCATTATTTACTTTTGCGTTTTTGAATACACTGACATCTATATCTTCACATGGCAAACATGGCAATGTGTTTTTAATATAACTTATAAGGATATTACTTGTACAGGTTCATAAATGATGGAGTTGAGAAATGTAATGTTTTATTATGTTTCATTATATCACAATTTTTTGGATAAAAATTGTCTGAAGTACTGAAACATGCACTGGGTTGCGGGTGCACGTAATAGTACGGTCGGCAACCCTACATTAATCAGGGTAATTAAACATGTGTTTTCAGTGTGACGTTCGACGTCTAGATGAAAGCTGAATGGCTCAATACTTTTGTTTTTTTTTTTGTAAATTCAAAGCAATAAGTTAGGTTTCTGTTTTATCTATAATATTTTTTATTGAATATGATCTGTTTAATGTAATTTAACGTGTGTAAGTGCAAATTTTTAATTTGCCCATATACTGAATAAATGCTTTGACTTTTGATAAAAAAACAGTCAAATTGAGAACCTCTTCCTTTTTCAAAGTCGCTTGAAAACAACGGATCAAAGCTAAACAAAGCAAAAGAAGACATTTTTTATACACTTTTAAGAAGGTTATGTGCTGACTCATCATCATTATCAGCCGGTATCAGGCCACTGCTGGACATAGGCCTCCCCCTAGACACGCCAGTGAGCCCGATCTTCGGCTCTTTGTTTCCAGTCACTGCCCACCGCTTTGCGAATGTCGTGGCTCCACCCCTGGTTACAGGGCGTCCTACGCTACGTTTGCCGATTCGCGGTCTCCACTCTAGAACCAGTCGACCCCAACGGTTATCGGTCCTACGGCAGATATCCCACTGCTACTTCAGTTTGTTAATCCGTTGAGCTATGTCGATCACTTTAGTTCTCTGGCGAATTACTTCGTTCCGGATTCGATCCCGCAGAGAAACACCGAGCATAGCTCTTTCCATAGATCGCTGAGCGACTTTAAATTGGTGGACTAGTCGAACCATAAGTGTCCACGTCTCGGCTCCGTATGTCATGACAGGTAGGAGGACTATGCGCTGTCAACAGCATGGCAATTCACAATTTAAAAACTACCTTACCTTCTTTGAAAGTGAGGCAGTACAATGCTTCGATCGAACATTTTTGACATTTCAATTCGAGTGATACTCTCATCATTTTTTTGAGATGTTTTCATACTCCATTCAACTATTTATTTCACTTTTGACTTAAGTGCTTGTAAGTTGGATTTAAGTGCTTTGAAATATATAGATTCCCTAACTAAAAGGTATAGAATTTCAGCAAAGTATATCTTATCTCTTACGAAATAACTTACCGTAGACTTATACTCAAATGCTTAGTTGAAATTATGAGATTATACTACCAAAATCTTATGAAACCAAGTCTAGGCTTTGCTGAGAATTAGTCAAATTGTTGTAATGAATCATACCCTGGACTGTTTAAGTACTAATCAAAGAGTGATGATTTATGGTGGATATACCATCTACCCGAACGAAGCGATTTGCATCTATTTTTTTTTTAAAAGGCTTAACTCAGCACATATGTCTGGGGTTACACACCTAGACGCTGGTTTTCAGCTAAGCCTGCGGGTGATGAACTAGCGCGAAAATATTTTTATTAAATTTAAATATTATATACAATGTAATATAATATAAATACAATACATATTAGTAGGTTAAATATATACAAAGAATATATATATATATATAGATATAAGGAGAAATAAATAGATACATACATACGAATTCTGGATACAAACGCAAAATGTGATCTATGGCTTATGGTAAGAGAAGGAAATATTTTAGTAGTGGACAAGATGTCATAATATAATTATGTTAGATGAATGACATATCTTTATTTATATCACCGTATTTCCGCTGCTCGACTACCAAGTACTGTTTCAATTTATATTTAAACAAGCTTAAAGTTTTTACATTCCTGATTGGCGGTGGAATATTGTTCCAGCACTTGGTAGCGGAGTAGCGGAAAGAGCCCCGAAAGCCGACAGAACGGTGATGCGGTATGGATAGTGGCTGAGAGACATACCTGAGAGAGCATGACCTCCTTTGAGACATCCAGTTAATCTTCTTGTGCAAATATAGGGGTTCGTTAAAGTTAATTATGCCAAATAGTAGAGAAGCAAGGTGAAGTTTACGACGCGATTTCATCTTAAGGGCATAGTTTTTGTTCAAAAACGGTGTTACATGACTTCTGGCAGGAATATTAAAACAAAATCTTGCACATGCATTTTGTACCCTCTGGATTAGATGTTGGGTTCTAGATAGTAAACGAGAACCGTATACGGTGTCAGCGTAATTGAGCTTCGAAAGTACAAGAGATTCTATTAATCTTATACGAAGTTCTTCGCTTAAGTACGGTCTGAGTTTATATAATGTTTTCAACCTGTAAAAGCAGTTTCGTACTGACTCCGTGATATGCTCTTCGAAACGCAAGTTGACATCAATCTTTAAACCCAAGTTGCGGGCCACGTATACCCTCTCAACATTCTCACCCATGAGGGTTATGTCGATGGTATGTGGCAACAATGACAGTTTGTGTTTGCTGCCTAGAACCATAAATTTAGTTTTAGTTGGGTTTAGTAAGAGGCAATTATTTGTTGACCATTTCACTATCCTGTCTAAGTCTTCGTTTAGTTTGTGTATGGCTAAATCTAAACTTTCCGGAGCAAAATCAATGTACATTTGGATGTCATCTGCATATATGTGGTACTTGGAATGTTTAATGCATTTAATAATATCAGCACTGTAAAGGATAAACAAAATTGGTCCTAGAATGGACCCTTGCGGTACACCTCTGTTTACCTCAGTAGGAGCTGATTTTAAGACATCACCAGAGGTTTGTTTTAACTCGACATGTTGTCGCCTGTTTCCTAAATAGCTGTTAAACCACTTTAGCGCAGAAGAGTCAAATCCGTAATAGCTTAGTTTGGAAATCAGTAGCAAGACATTTATGGCGTCAAAAGCGCGGGAAAAATCCAATAGCACTAGTAAAGAGCACATGCCTTGATCTTGAGATGCAATAATATTGTCGGTAACATCAATAAGGGCCGTGGCATTGCTTCTGCCTCGCCTGAAACCTGACTGTAACTCTGGTAGAATTTTATTACATTCAAGATATCTAGTCAACTGCTGGCAAACAACCTTCTCCATAATTTTTGACATGCATGGTAAGATACTGATAGGCCGCAGATCTTTGACCTCGATTGGACTATTGTTTTTAGGTAAAGGCCGCACAACTGCAGTGTTCCACGCGTCAGGGAAAATACAGCTAGTAATAGAAAAGTTAATAAGCGATGTGATAATTTCAATTGTCGATGGCATAGTAAGAAGTAACATTTTTAATGTAATTTGGTCATGGCCTTCTGCATTAGACTTAAGGTTGTTTATTATTTTGTATATGGTATCTAGTTACGTCTGCCGACTCTACAGATAACACGCGTCAGCGTTCTATATTCTGAGTAACGTAATCAGACACCAGACGCTGAATGGACAAACAACAGATAAGAGCATCCGTCCCACGGTGGTCTGATATCGAAGCTCTAGATTTAATTTATATTTAAGTTAGTCTTAGACGAGCTCTTGTAGAGAATAAACGTCTTGAATTAATAAAGTTTTATTTTTTAAAAGCTCCTTCGGCTCGCTCAGCTCTTGATTTCCGCGTCGCGAATAACTTCACTTTAGTAACGCGCTACGTACGTTTTCACGCGTTTTACGGAAATCCACGAACCAAATAAATACGTCGAGAGCACCGTTGGTGCTATTGCTGCGTTCCGGAGGACAACGTTTAAGGCTCAACGAGGGACATAGACAGTCTGTAAGTAGACCCAAATTGCTATTTCCAGTCTTATTCCAATCCTATTCACTGTTTTAGTTATATGTGTCTAGAAATCAGAACGTTATTTCCAAACATTGAAGTGTTTTGTGATTTCTTTTACATGTGTTTAGTGTTTTATAATAAATAAAGTGTTAATCGTAATAAATAAATAAATTAATAAGTATATTAATTAAAAATAATTAATTAATTAAATTAGTTAATATAAAAAAATTAAAGATGGAAAATATAGTGCAAGTACCCCGCGACTTTGCTAACGTCATCCCCAAATTCGACGGTGACGAAAAATTACTTAGTTTATTTATTAGGAAATGCGAGTACTTGATTAGCTGCTGTAGAATAGAGGGAAATCCACAGCAGGACCTGTACGTTTACCATCTTATAACATCCAGACTTACTGGTAGAGCAGCCTCTCTCATAAGCGAACGACAAGATTTAGATACCTGGCCTGATTTAAAACGGGCATTTGAACAGCATTTTGGTGATCCCCGTTCGGAAGAATGCATTTCAATAGAGTTAGAAACTTTAAAAATGAACAATGGCGAGTCATATCTGGATTTTTGCAACAGAATTCAACACGTTAAAAGCACACTGATTGCCAAAGTCAATTTAATTGAGGACGTAAATCTACGTCGTAGTAAGATAACGATATATGACAACATGTCAATGAATGTGTTTTTATATAACCTGCCGGAAGAGTTGCTTCGCATTGTGCGTCTTAAGGGTTCCGTTTCACTAGAAAATGCCTTAAGCATAGTGCTCGAAGAAGTAAACTTTATGTATCAATATAATGCGAAAAATAAAATGCTTAGATCACAGAATCAATTACAGCCTAAGGCTCAAACTACATATCAAAATCCTTTTATGGATAAATTTGGAATGAAGCCTTTCTTCACTTCAAATCAACAACCTCAGCAAAACTTTAAATTTGGAATTCCCCAAAACAATGCTGGTACTTCAAGTCCTCACACACCACAAACAAACTTTAAATTTGGTGTACCACACGCTAAACAAATGTCTCACTTACCTTTTTCACAACCCCAACAAGCTGGATATAGACCACAGCTTCCCCAACAATTGGGCTATCGACCACAGTTCAACCAAGGACAACAGCAGTTTGGTTATAAGCCTTCATTTAACCAAAGTCCACCCCAATTTGGCTACCGACCTCAACTCAACCAAAATCCACCCCAATTTGGTTATCGACCTCAATTTAACCAAGGACCACAGCAGTTTGGCTATCGTCCACCTTTTGCCCAAGGCCAACAACAATTCGGTTACCGCCCCCTACAAAGATTAGCGCCTCAGCTATCTACTGATGTGAGCATGCGTACAGCTCCCCCACTGAAACCTCAAGGTTTTAGAATGAACGAACTGTACAGCCTAAATGAACCTGAAAGTGATGACCTTACTTTTATGCATGAAAATTCTGAAACTGACTGTTATATTGACTACAATGATAACACCCCGACTGACAACGTCGACACTTACGAGACTAACGCTGGACAAGATGACCAAGCCTCAGCTGTCCACAGCATTGAAAATTTTCACATCAATGCCTCCAACAAGCCCCTGAAATAAGAATAAGCCCACGTTGCGAACAAAGAGTGAAATTACCGACAGACCTACAAAACGGCGATGCTATATTAAACTACAAACTATTTTGTGAAGGTGTTAGAATGCCTACCGCTTTAGTTAAGTGCGAAGACGGGTATGCAACAACGATCATACAAAATACTTTGGATACTGAAATGACTCTAACAGTTACACGACCTTTTGAAGTAACTAAACATGACGGCGAAAAATGCAATTTTCACAAATTAGATGACCGAAATAACATAGAGATTGATCAGATATTGACAGAAAATGTTAGCAACTTGCGTTTAGACCATATGAATTCAGAAGAAAGAGACTCAATTAAAAAGCTTTGCCTTGAATACAAAGACATCTTTTATACCGAAAAATTACCGTTGACATTTACTAACGAAGTTAAACACCATATCCGCACGCGAAACGAAGACCCAATATACATCAGACCCTATAGGCAACCTCAAGTAATAAATGATGAAATAAATAAACAAGTTACTAAAATGTTGGAAAATAATATTGTAAAAGAGTCGTATTCTCCCTGGAGTGCCCCTGTGCACCTAGTGCCAAAGAAGTTAGACGCGAGTAACGAAAAGAAATATAGACTTGTTATTGACTACCGAAAACTAAACGAAATTACAATAGACGACAAATACCCCCTACCAAATATTACAGAACTATATGACAAACTAGGACGAAGCTGTTACTTTACTACCCTTGACCTAGCCAGTGGCTATCACCAGATAGAAGTCGCTGAAGAAGACAGACAGAAAACCGCATTTAGTATAAACGCAGGACATTATGAATTTTCCCGTATGCCGTTTGGATTAAAAACGGCACCGGCAACTTTTCAAAGAACGATTGACAATGTGCTACGTGGCTTGCAAGGAATACACTGTCTTGTGTACTTGGATGACATAATTATTTATTCGTCCAGCTTGCAAGAACACATAGTAAAACTACGGACCGTTTTTGACAGATTACGACAAACCAATTTAAAAATTCAGCTAGATAAGTCCGAATTTCTTAGAAAGGAGGTCTTATACTTAGGTCACACAATAACTAGTGACGGCTTAAAACCTAACAATGACAAAATTAAAGCCATCCTAGAATATCCCTTACCCCGAAGTACAACCGAAATTAAAAGTTTCTTAGGACTTATTGGGTACTACCGTAAGTTCATTAAGGACTTCGCTAAAATCACCCAACCAATGACAGCACGACTAAAACAAAAGCGCTCAGTGCCTATCGATGATGACAAATACATAGCAGCCTTTGAAAAATGCAAAGAACTTCTTGTAAATGCCCCAATTTTACAATACCCTGATCCTGACAGGCCTTACATACTGACAACGGATGCTTCAGAATTCGCTCTTGGAGCAGTCCTTTCACAAGGTCCTATCGGTCAGGATAAGCCCGTAGCGTATGCCAGCCGAACACTAAACGATGCGGAAACGCGTTATAGTGTTACGGAGAAAGAACTGCTCGCAATAGTCTGGGCAGTAAAACACTTTCGCCCTTACCTCTACGGTAAGAAATTCACCATAGTAACAGATCATAAGCCGCTAGCCTGGCTTAACTCTCTAAAAGACACAAATAGTAGATTGACACGCTGGCGATTACGATTGTCTGAATACGACTTTGAAATAGTTCATAAAAAGGGCACACTTAACGGTAATGCCGACGCATTATCGCGTATTCGAATAAACGCATTAGGTAACGATGACAATATATCCACACAAGTGAATATTGACTCAGACGAAAATAAAAACCGCGAAATAAGACGACTGACAAAAGAAATAGAAGCATTAGGAAAATTACGAAAGAAAACCTTAGCACAACCAGATAACATAATATCTCTAATATCTGACGACGAAAATGAATCGGCTATATCAGATTCAGAAGAAACGGTTAGATGCCGTTCCCCCTACTCGATACAATGCCCTTCGAGTTCAACTTTGACAGCTTCTGAAAATTCTTCTAGTACTGAAACCGCTCATTCAGGACAAGATACCGAATCTAAAGGTATCCCAATCCTGCAGGAAGCTATAGACACCAAGCCCAACCAAATTTTGGTTCATTCTTGGTCTATTGATAAATTAGCAGTTAAAAGTATATCCCGCGAAAAACATAAAATTCTTGAAGTACACTTACCTTTGAACCGAACTGACCTTGTCAAACAATTTCTAAAGGAGTATATAAGAAACAATACCAAATACTTCATTTACTTTGAGGAAGAACAGCATAGACAACAATTCGCACAAATGGTAATATATTTGTTTAAAAGAGAATCTGTACAATTTTTCGAGTGTACCAAAAGAGTAGTATTTGTAGAGGATGAATTAGAACAGAAAGAAATTGTTGCCAAATACCATACTGGTAAAACATGCCACCGTGGTATTAAAGAGACCTTACTGCACATTAAGCGCACCTACTTTTGGCATAATATGGAACAAACCATTTCAAGTTTTATAAACTCATGCGAAACATGCAAACGCATGAAATACGACCGGAAACCGATTAAGCCTAAGTTACAACTAACACACACCCAGTCAAAACCTTTAGAGGAAATTTTCATTGACCTATTTACAATTGAAGGACGCTATTAATTGACTGTAGTTGATGCCTTTTCTAAAATCGGTCAAGCTCTCGAAATACCTAATAGATCAACACCGGAGGTTGTAAGAGCCCTCATTAAATATTTCTCCTTGTATGGCGTACCCCACAAAATCAGTTCAGATGCTGGTTCTGAATTTAATAATGCTCTCTTGAAAGAACTTTTAGCTCTTTACAAGGTAGATCTCCACATAGGAACCCCTAACAACCCGAATTCTATGGGCGTCATAGAAAGATTTCATTCTACTATCATTGAAATCTACAGGTTGGCTAAGTACGAGCATAAGTACACCGATGCCGCTACCGTAATGACATACTCTATCATGGCGTATAACCACTCTATACACTCAACCACTGGTTTTACCCCATTCGAAGTTTTATTAGGACACACTGATTCTAGAAATGTATTTAATTTAAATTTCGAGAAACAGTACATGCAGCAACTGATCAAAGAACATGCTAAAAGAACTAAGTTTCTATATGATCATTTATCAGAACAAGCCATTAAACAAAAGGAGAAAATAATAGAGAAAAGAGGAGGAGAAACAGTAGTCGAAATAAAACCCGGTGATGTAGTATTCACTAAAGAAGTTAATAAAAGGAGTAGCAAAGACAAACCACGTTTCCAAAAGGCTATTGTTGCTGATGAGATTAGTAGAAACGTAGTTCCGATTCAAGTTAAAAATCGAAACACTAAAGTTCCATTAAAGAATGTTAAACGCCCTTCACAGGCACCTCCGCATCCTCCTGGTAGTAGCCATGGTGACGCAACTGCAGGCCCTTCAACTTCAGGCACTAGATAGAAACCCTGGAATCCTGTTTACGAAAACTGGCGTTGCAGTAATTAGTAGTGACAAGTGGACTATCGCAAAAGTATTAGACATTAAACCCCTTGAAGAAGATTTAAGGTTTAACGTTCAACTACTTTCTGAGTTAGATAAGTTAATTAAGATTTATTTTAATAAGAACTTTACGGATAATTTTGTAGATGTTAGAAGTCAAGTAGCATACATTAAAAATATAACTCTAAACAAATTTACCCAAATCTTTCCGAACATTCGAATCAAACGAGGTCTAATTAACCCACTAGGTTCACTTATAAAAATGATAACCGGAAATCTAGATAATGACGATGCCATTCAATACGATAAATTAATTAATGAAATGAAAACGCAACAAAATCAAAATAACAGAAAACTAACGGTGATTACCGAAATGGTGCAACTTTTGACAAATTCCACTATTATATTAAATAATAATCTTGCTCAAATAAATAATAAAATTGAAATGATAGCGCAAAATCTAATGGAGTCAGAATATTTAGGAATACAGTTCATTAATACATATAATCTACTAATCCATAATTTTCAAGTTATTTACACCTATTTGGATGAAATAGAAACTAGTTTATCGTTCAGTAGGTTAGGAGTTTTACATCAGTCTATAATAGAATCAAATAAGTTGTTACAGCTACTTGAAAATATTAATAATAAAGAAAAATTAGTTTTTACGCCTAGCTTAGAAAACTTAGTTAAGATAGAGCAAGTTATAACACTTAAAGCCTATTTGAAGGAAAATCAAATTACTTACCTTTTGGAAATACCGCTGATTGAAAAAGATACATATATCTATTATAAATTGATTCCTTTACCTGTATTATCCTTTAACTCCACCGTCGTCATAATACCCAAGTATCCTTACCTCTTGGCGAAAGGGTTGAAGACCAGACTGTTCACTCATCCATGCCAAGAAGTCGACGAGTTCAGATTCCTCTGCACTGATGACGGAATGCTTCAATATATTCAAGACCCATGCATCACCGACCTGATGACGTATGCTGAAAACGTAACGTCATGCATCCAAATTCCCATAACCATTGAGAAGATCAGAATCCAGTTCCTGCAAACAAATAGATGGATCCTGTACAGTAGAGATGAAGAGCTGCTTACAAAGACATGCGATGGTGAACTGCTTCATCATAAGATCAAAGGCACCTATATAATGACCTTAGATGATCCCTGCGAGGTGAAAATTCAAGACATCATATTGAAAAAGCGGCAAATGTACATTGAAAATATAACATATTATCCAGAGCTACCGATCCTGAACTTACCTACACTCTTCTTACCTGACGAAAGGAAACCCGCTCCACCTGTAAACCTGGAAGGCTTGGACCTGATGGACCTGAAACTATTGTCGTTAGCTTTAAGAAAAGTGATACTGAAAATAGTGAAAGTGTAAAGGCAATTATTGAAGTGCGTAGTATAAGCGTTTGGACTCTCGGACTCTATATTTTAATTTGTATAATGCTTTGTTACCTGGTCTATAAATATCATCCAAAATTATTGTTAAAAACATGTTCTCGAAGTTCTCCCAAAAAAGATAACTTCGAACTTAAGGAGGGAGGAGTTACGTCTGCCGACTCTACAGATAACACGCGTCAGCGTTCTATATTCTGAGTAACGTAATCAGACACCAGACGCTGAATGGACAAACAACAGATAAGAGCATCCGTCCCACGGTGGTCTGATATCGAAGCTCTAGATTTAATTTATATTTAAGTTAGTCTTAGACGAGCTCTTGTAGAGAATAAACGTCTTGAATTAATAAAGTTTTATTTTTTAAAAGCTCCTTCGGCTCGCTCAGCTCTTGACTATCTACCGTTATTGTTGTAATTGAAAATGTATTATTGTTATTATGGCGATTGAATTCAAAATAAGTTAATTGTGATAAATGTATATCTGACTTTCCTGGAACGTCTAGAAAATGAGCGTTAATTGCATTTGCGTCGTTAAAATGAGCCGGTATTTCTTTATTTCCAGAAGAATGTAGAATTGTAGATTTTAAATTTTTCCACAATATTTTAGGATTGTTAATTTTGTTATTTATATTGTGCTTAAAATATGCCATCTTTTCAAATAATATCGATCTGTTTGTAAGAGATTTCAATTCTTTGTAATATAAAAGTTTAGTATCGTCTTTAGTTAGTTTATATATGGCGAGGGCTTCATTACGCAAACTCATCATGAGCCTTATATTATTTGTAACCCATGGGTAGTAGTGATCTTTGATTTTTATAGTCTTAAGTGGTGCATGGATATCAAACAATTTTAAAATAACGCTATTGAAGAGGCTGACCCTTTGATTGATGTCGTCTAATTCATAAAATGAGACCCAGCTAATCTGATTTAAATGAGTGTTAAATGATTCTACACAAATATCATTTAATGGTCTGTAAGTAGTAGAATAGGATTCGTTCATCATGCGAATCGCCAGGGAATGGAATGCTCTGCCTGAGTCTGTGTTTCCGGCTAAATACAATATGGGGGTCTTCAAATCGCAAGTGAATAAGTATCTTTTGGGTAAGCGCGCTCCATCATCGACCGCATCATCACTTAACATCAGGTGAGATAGTGGTCAAGTGCTGCCCAGTTCTATATTTAAAAAAAAGTGAGGACCTAATGTTTTATCGATTCTGATTCTTTACGATTTTAAAACGGTGCTATCTCTCCCTACCAGTAAAAGTATCACTAGTTGTCACTGCCATTACCAAGAAAAAAACATCAAATCCTATTAATACCTAAAACAACTCTTTGTTTTTCTCTATGCCTCCAATTCCCTTTAATTAAGGTCATCAGAGAATTTAATGCTGTCTTTTCCCAGTCATCATAGTTCCTTGTATGATAAATCTGCTGTACAAGCTGTGAGACTTTGGAATGCACTTCCATTAGAAATTAAACAGTCACAAACTCTTTACACGTTTAAAGAACGAGTCAAATATTTCTATCTCGCTTAAATGTACTCATGCTCACGTGAACTATTCTAATCCATAATGTATATTTATTCTTCTTTCTTAACTTAACTTTGTAATTTATTGTAACTTATTAAATAGTTTTTTTCCCCTCTCACTTATAACACCACTTACCACCATATCTTGTTACATTTCTCTCCATCCATAGGTTGTCTGGAAGAGATCGCTTTAAGCGATAAGACCGCCTATTGTTGCACTATTATTGTAAATTGTATTACTTATTATGTTTGATTCTGTAATTTAAGGTGTTAAATAATAAAGTGTTTCTATCTATCTATCTAATATTGCTATCGGCGTTAATCCTCCTTCGTCAGCAGAAAATCAGCGTCCTGGTTCTAAGGGTCTATGAAACGAAAAATCTGGATATTTGTGCTGAGACTGGTCTGTTTCAGCTCCTCACATTGCATTATTTATTTTCTGTCAGTGGTCAAATATTTATTGTATAATATTATTTGTACTTGAGCGTGAATCATTTTTTTCTTCTTCTTCTTTCTTTCTTATATATATAAATGATAGTTAATCATTGCTGACAGCTATCCCTGTCATGTCTCGGATATTGAAATGACGATAGCTACGAGTGGTAGGAATTTTAACTAAGTAAGTAAGTTGTTGAAAACAGCCGTAAGTCATCATCTAATCTATTTGCCGGATGACTCCCATTCAAGCCACCACATAGCTCTTTAAAATTCGCTTCATCGCGCAATGCCCCGTCCATTCTCGGGTGATTAGAGCTCAGTACACATATCCCGTAAGCTCTCAATAACGACATGTCGTTAGGGACCTCCATCTTGAGTTGAATATCCCTGAGCTAGACTTAAGCTCTACTATGAAAGAGTTTTGAGCATTAAGAAAATATGCATTTCACCACGCTTTTGGAGTTAAATCGTTTTTTTTATATTTTATAGGCTAGCGTTTGACCACTATCTCACCTGTTGGTAAGTTTTTTTTAAAATATCTTATAGGCTAGCATTTGACCACTATCTCACCTGTTGGTAAGTGATGATGCGGTCGAAGTTGGTGAGCACGTTAGGCCTAGAATGGGAACTGGCTCTCAAGGATAGTTGCCGGAACACATTAGATGTTTTTGGCGACAGATGTTCTAACTTGAGGGTGGTAGCTGGCCAGGCGGACACAAGATAGTGTCCTACCACTATGCGGAGTTGTTGGTTTCTTAACGATGTTTTTCCTTCACCGGAGGGCCATAGTGAGAAGCGCACATAATTTTTTCGATAGAAAAATCCATTGTGAACTGTGGGGTTTTAACTCGGTTCTTCTGGCATCAAAGCCGAACGTTCTCCCGATTACGCCACCGGGCCCTCAGAACGACAATTTTAATATAAGGCCCTCGATACGTAAGTAATAGGAGAAATTAAATTAATCGCTTATGTCAAATGTTGCGTTGGCATTAAGCGTTAAGTTTTCTATCAAAAAACATTATGTTTTCTGTCAAAGTCAAATGTTAATTTTCTTATGACATATTCAAAGATTACTTATGTTATTCTGTGCAACATACCGAGCAAAATTTCACTTAGGCCAATAAGAGCGCACTACTTACCATCGGGTTGGCCGCATACTTGTTTGTTACTCAATATTTATAAAATAAATATGTTTAAGTTTTTTTTAAATGTAGCATTTGACCACTGTTTTGCCTGGTGGCAAGCGATGTTGTGGTCGAAGATGGTGAACACGCTAGGCCTAAGTGATGTGATTAGGGATTGCAATCCCGCAGCTCATATAATCCCGCGGGATTGATATGTGGGATTACTCAAATCCGCGCGGATCCCGCGAGATCCCGCATCTTTGAAATTATGATATAAAAAACATTAATAACATAAAAAAAACACTAAAAAACATACATAATGTTTCACGCAACATCACGATATTCTATTGCTATAGTTTTAGATTCATTTATTTCATTTTTACACTATTAAAATTGATTACTATCATCGATAACCATATCCATAATCATTATATGAACAAAAAGCAAATTAAGTCATAATGTTTCAGGGTGAGGACACAAAGAGCCAGGTAGCGCGCAGACAAACCGGTACCGATCCGTATAGGTAAAATATTCCAATGTTATCGTATGCGCTGGCGCATAAAGAAACAGGTTGCAGAAAATGCTAAAACGATGGAATATTT
Organism: Cabera pusaria; assembly: GCA_954871355.1. NCBI lineage: Eukaryota > Metazoa > Arthropoda > Insecta > Lepidoptera > Geometridae > Cabera > Cabera pusaria. Next base: position 27,295,775 of record OX940893.1, read on the forward strand.
TACCAGTACGGATAGGTACTGGTTCTCTGCACCGGGAACCTGCCTTTTAATGTCTCCACTCTCACGCAACATTATATTGTTATTTACGGCACAATCTGCTTTCAAAATAGCACAGAAGAAAGAAGGAAGACGTGCGCAGCGCAGTGATATTTATGAACAACTGACAAGAGTCAAGACAGCCCGCCAAAGGCGCCAAACTTCCGCTAGTTGCCGGCGCGGTGCGCTTTGCGGAACGGCAACGTCGCGCTCGTGCTATTCGCGATTTATGCGAAAGTTTTAGCGCAAAATTTTTAATTTGCGGGATCTTCGGATCAGTGCTTTGAAGGTGCGGGATCCAGCAGATTATTAAAAGCAGCGGGATCCCGCGGGATTGCGGGATCTCGCTTTGCGGGATTGCAATCCCTAGATGTGATATTTTGATACCAAAAAGTATATTTCTTCGTAGTCATGTGAGACTTAACAGCTTTATGTCTCAAGGTAACAACAGACATGCAAAATTCTGGAATGCCATAATTTTGCATGTTACTGTATCTGTAATAGGTAGACGTAACCGCTTACCATCAGGCGAGCGTCGTGCTTGCCCTGTTACCTAATATCATTAAAAAAAAGCACCGTGTCGTTTAATCAGATTCTGCGTTATTCAATACTTAACATAGTTCGATATGTGGAAAATACAGGGTAAAATATTTGTTACTGTAATATTTTGATACCAAAGAGTATGTAATTTCTCAGTAGCACCGTTCCGCAGAACCAAATTAGACGAAACGGAACTTGCGAAGACTAACTAGATCCCGTCGTGAACATAGAAGTTTTGGGAACCAATTTTGGTTAGGAAGTGTAATTTCCATCAGGTAACATGATTATGTTGATCAAGATTATCAAAGTTGTAAACACGTGTCTACGGTGAAAGATATAGATGCTTACAGTCCGGCAAGTATAACTTGGCGCGGCTGTGCGCCACTGTGCATTTACTTTGTACTTTGATAACACTTTCTATTAAACCACTTTTAATTACTTTTGGCATTATTGAACTATTTTAATGTAGCAGATTTATCAACAATAATGTCGCGGTAATCTCTCAATTAATAATATAATTAATTAATCTCTCGGAATTAGTTCCAAAAACCTCCACCGCCAAGTAATACTTGTCGGACTGTAGTTACGTAGAAATATCACTTGACATTTCAGCAGTGTTGTTGGCATCCTAAATGCCGATTGAGAGATTTGTAATAGGTAAACTATTACTAGCAAAATTATAAAGTACAGGTTACGTTTCGCAATACACACAACCCACAAAATCAAGTGTGAAGCATAATAAAGGTTAAAGTTAACCAAGTGGCGCGGGCAATGAGAGGCTAAATAAGGCGTGTGAATTTTCTACTAGAGTCGCTAGTGTGCAACAAGGTCCGTGAAATTAATGTCATTTTAGTTAGGGACGTATCCCATATTGACGTTGATGGCACATGAATTTTGACATTTCATTATGAAATTGTATATAGCTTGACAACTGTCATCAGGACTATTTTACTCAGTGGCGCCACCTGGTAAGTTTAAAACGGTAGCTCCATGAACAATGACCCTCTATGTACATTTTTTGACCATTTTTTGGTTGGTGAAGCACTACTGTTAGTATGAATTTAAATTAGCAATTACGCTATTCTCAATAGCTTCATCCAGCCGTGCAGGTATTTATGCTGCAGTTTTGAGCATGCTGTCAGTCCCATCACCTTGGTTTAATAGTTCTTCAACAATAAATATGAGTGCAACTATTAAAGCAAAGTAAAATTAAAAGTAAAGCCACATACACACCGAGCTTAAGGCCGCCACGACCGCTATATTTTTGTGAATTACGTCGCGCCGCAGACAAAGCCCATGTGATTTATTCACAGTAGTATTTTAAAAGGGTGTTTTATGTGTGTAAAATGTGGGAGTTCCGCTGTTTTGGAATGACTAAATGCTTGTATTATAAAAGAAAAATTAGGGATTCGTAATTATTTACTTTTGGAGGATCTCTGTTGCCACACAAACTTTGTGGATTTTAATTTGTCGTTGCGAAGTTTTGTTCGTGTTTTATTTGTTTGGGGTGTTGGATTTTGTTGAAATATTTTTCATTATTTCAACAGGAAGAAAATGAGAACTTAATGTGTAAAAGCTTTTATTTACTTTCACCTGTCATGGATAATAAAATCTAACAAATTATATTTGTCCAAAATAGCTGAAAATAGCTAGCGTTTGTTAACTACCTATCTCACCTGTTGGTAATCGTCGAGAATGGAAACACGCAAAGGCTAGGTTCTATTCCTAGCTACTGGCTTTCAAGAACAACAGCTGTAGGAACACGCCGTTAGGTGTTTAGCGATAAATTTACAGGCAGGCAGATGTGAAGAAGGTGCGACCTAACCGCTGCAATCTGCGGGCGCAGTGCAGTAGTATTTGTATTGACTGGTTCAAACATAACGCGTGTCAATCATCTACGGTGATCAGACAGCGATTGATAAGAAGATCGCGCCCACGTTCCCACTCCACGTTTGGTCGTACCTTAACATAATTTAAGCTAAATAAGCCAGGGGTTTCCTCACGTATTCCTTCTCAGGGCCGGTGATGCGCACTTAATTTTTTGAATAAAATATTTTAGTGCACAAGAAGTTTTGAAGCCAAACTCTCTGGGTAAGAAGTCAAGAAGAATCAAAGAATCAAAGCTTTTATTCAGTATGTAGGCAGTATTAATATACGCACATAAAATAAATAACTTTTATTTAATTTTATAGATTTATATCTGAAAATTTAACAGCAACCAGTAAAACTGGTATTTAATATCGCAAAACCAAATAAATATAGAATGCTTTTAGCCCCACTCGAATTACACGAAATATTTCCAGTACCTGTATACCACAAAGATACAATGTCTTTGTAACCTCCAAGGAGGTAGACGCAAATTGAAGTACCCGACTTGTTAAAAATACAACATCTCTGTGGCCACTTCCGTTAGACGATAACTCCCTGCAACATTCAGTCGGAATAAGGATAAGTGCCGCGTGGGGTCCATATACTCACTGTGTGTACTATACTACTGTGTGTACCCGACATTATATGCGATCATTTTGTGTGGTAAGGCTTACACATATTGTAAGGATGGGCCATCTACTTTGTACACTTCCCAGGAGGATATGTTGTGTAGAAATAACGACGCCAAGTACAGAGGCTGACTGCAAGCTTTACGAATACGCTGACGTAGCCTTTATAATAACAGTTTAAAGTTCAAAGAATTTATTCAGTATGTAGGTAGTATTTATACGCACACATACACGTCTACAATTAAATTAAATTAAACAATTATAAAATTAGTTACATTAAACTATTATTAATTATTCGTTACGTTTCACGCTAGGATGATGGATTACAATGGATGGCGTCAAAACTTTGGCAGCATGTCCATTTTCTGTTTGTGTTAGTGTCTAGAACTGCTAGAGTGTGCGTGAGTAGGGAAGTGATCACTAGTGTAGAACATATCGATAAAAAGGTGAAAAATGTAGATAACTAAAACTTATGTAAAAAGAAAACAATTTATGTGATAAAATACGTGGTTACTTTACTGAACTTATGGAAATTAGTTATTGTTAAAAAATGCAGGTAAAAAATTACAGTACTTAACTGTAATTAGGCAACCTTAAATCTGGCGGTATAGATTTCTTAGTTTTTCTATAACACAAATCTTAAATGTTTTTGCGTTTTCAATACGTCAATTAAATATTACAATTTTGAGCTACAAAGCATCTATGCTTCTATACTAATATTATAAAGAGATAACATGTATGTTTGTATTGAGTGAGCTCAAAAACTACAGGACGATTATTTTTTTCTCTCATATATAAATATATTAATGGTCTCTTAGAATGAACATAGGCTATATATTATCCTGTTTAAAAGATGGGTATATTCGTGAAGACCTATTTTGCAACTTAAGTCGCCAATAAAACGGTCGAGAAAACACGTTTTTACGAAAGATGATTAATCTGAAATAGATGTAAGAAAGTATGTATCGAAGAGTAGTACAACTTAATAAGACCTACAAAAAAGTCCGCGATAACATATGTCTATCGCACAGACTCACAGTACCTATTTTATAATCTTTATTTTCTAATAAAAAATGTTACAGAACTTTCAAGGCTATTTTCTTCTATACAGTATTAATCCTTATTTGAATAATTACGCTAATTATCTTGACCCAATATCATAGATTAAAATTGTCCTTTACAGTATATAATTTATATGAAAATACTAGAAGTGCCCTGCGGCTTCGGTCGTGTTAAAGACTTCTTTTATTTACTTAAAACTTTTATTTTGTGAAACCTTTCTATCATAAAAGACATCAAAGAAGTAAAAGCCAAATTGGTTCACCCGTTTTCAAGTTATTGCGTGACTAAGGGAAATAGGGATTCATATTTATAAAACCCAAAAAACCATATTGACTGTCAGACTTTTTTTACCAACCCCTTGCAAAAATCTTGCAACACGTATTTACTTATTTATTTATAGAAGTACTTACGTAAATCTGTAAGTTTTTATATATATATTTTTTCATTATAAATGATAAGTAATATCCGTGGGGAATTTTTACAAAATGCTTTCTCAGCGGAAACCTACGTCATAACAACTATCTGCATTTTAAATTTCAGCGCAATCCGAAACAATATTGATTTTCAGACTTTGTTACCCCACTTCACCCTCTTAGGGTGGCATTTTGAAAAAGCCTGAAACTCGTATTTACTTATTTATTTACAGAAGTACGGTTTGCGTGAAGGTCGAATAAAATGACTATCCAAACTTTGAACCCCCGTTTCATCCCCTTAAAGAGTGAATTTTGAAAAATCTTTTCTTAACGGATACTTATGTTAAAACAACTGGATGCCAAATTTAAGCGCAACCCAAAACAATATTGGTTTTCAGACTTTGTTACCTCATTTCACTCTTTTAGGGGTAGAATTTTGAAAAAGCCTGAAACACGTATTTACATATTTTTTTACTGAAGCACTTGTATGAAGTTTCGAATAGAAAAGACTATCTAATCTTGTTTATCCGTACAAACTTTGAACCTCCATTTCACCCCCTAACGGGGTGGATTTTGAAAAATCCTTTCTTAGTACACCCTTGCGTACTAAGACAAATATACTTTTTAAATTTCAAGTCTCTACGACCAGCGGTTTAGGCTGTGCGTTGTCTGTCAGGCAGTCAGTATGTCAGGACAAAGATTCTTATAGTATTAGATAAATTATCATATAAAATTACGCGCATCGCAAATAATAAAAAAATGCAGTGAAACCACAAATTAGGCCATACTTACTTTGTAAACATTAATCAGATTTTTAATTGTAAAAGATAACAGGACAAGCATGACTCTCACTTGATGGTAAGCGATGACGTCTACCTATTACAGATACAGCGATACAGGAAAATTCTGGCAGTCCAGAATTTTGCATGTCACTCCACTGCGCCTGTTACCTTGAGACATAAATATGTTAGTTAGTTTCACATGCCCCGTAATTTCACTGGACACCTTGCCATTTCAACCGAAAAACATTCCTATGAAAATTAATTGGCAAAGTGGTCGGCCCAGGCGGACTAGCAGAAGTCCTACCACTACAGAAAAATTAGCTAATTTTTTTGTAAATTTTAACGATATAAAGTAATTTGATGTCAATATAGTATGATCTATTGTATCATCATCATCATCAGCCAGTGTCAGTCCACTGCTGGACTGTAGGCCTCTCCCAAGATGCGCCACTGAGCCCGACTTTCAGATCTTTTTTCCAATCACTGCCCACCGCATTGCGTATGCCGTCGCTCTCCACTCTCCAAAACTCAAAATTTGAAATCACCCCGACTGATCTATGTATAATCTTTAATGAAAATAAAAATATTCCAATGAGTCTGAACACGACATCTCACCTGTAAGTTGGCAAGGAGTTGAGCATTCAGCAGATTCCAGAAGATGTCCCAGCATCATGTCAATGCTTCAGTGTCCTTTGTCGTTAAAGAAAAGGATACCGAATTTCGAATTAATCACTATGAAAGTTGATTTCATAGCGCCATCAACTAGAAAAATGCTCATAGTTTTACAACGGCTAAACAGATTTTCATGAATCAGAGCTAATAACACTTTCGATTAAAACACTTTCAAAACCGTTTCATCATCCTTCATTGCTCGCAGAGGAAGATTATAGGAAGACTTACAGGAAGATTTTCTATCTTGACTCCACTAGCTTCTATTCTTATTGTTATATACCGGCTGTAATTCACGTACCATTAGTCGAATTTTCTCGAACTGGGTTTCGAGCGAGTCAGTCGCTCTTCCTCAGGAGTGAGGTCACGCGGTGAGATCGCGATGTTCACCGGTGTAAATGTATATGTAAATGTGTAAATTCGACTAAAGGTACGTGAATTACAGCCGGTATATAACAATAATAATGTTACAAATTCACGATAATTTAAAAATCAAAATAGCTTCTATTCTTTTCCGTTTCCTCGGTGTCAGTTCCAGCTAGATTGATAATCTAGTAGGTACAAAATTGATTTATCAAAATGTTTAGAACAAAGTCTGAAGTGTTTCGTTGGATCCTAATTTTCACGCCTTACTGCCTTTATCCACTTGATTGGATTTTCGGACATTTTGGAAACCTACAACAAAATGATATAATATATTAATGTGGTAAACTGTCACACATTAATAATATAAGAATAATAGATTGAATAAGTGCTGATAATATAATGAGGTACCTAGTTACTTCTAATTTTGCGCGACATTACTTTGATCACTTTTTATAATATTTTAAGATCGTTCACAAAACGAAAAAACCAACTTCAAATGCCACGCTATCCATTTTCAGTATAAAGTTAAAGTTGAGGTGTTTATGTCCATATCTGTGGAGATACTTATCAGATTTCAAAAAATGTACAATGGGACCAAAAGGGCAGAATAAACTCTCGAAAAAAATTTTCCAATCCGGTTAAGAACTTACGGAGTTATGAGATAACAAACATAAAAAAGGCGAACTGAGCACCTCATCTTTTTATAGTGAAGTCGGTTAAAAATATTCAAATTTCGTTCTAAGCAAGGCCATAAGCTAACCGTTCCATCCTTAAAAAAATCTTCATAATATAAATCAACTAGCTGGGTCCCGCGGCTTTGTCCGCGTTTAATGACAGCGGCAAAATGCGCGTGGGCTGTGCGCGGTAGAAAACACTGCTTAATTTGCACATTAACCTTCCCTATTTGTATCAGATATTGTTCCCTATTGCATTAGCTTCAATTTTGATTTCGCGGAACTTTATTTTATTCTAAAATAAAAGTAGCCAAGTTACTTGGTAGTTAATATTTTAACATCACCATTCTGCTAGTGAAAGTCCCGTTAAATTGGTCCAGTCATTTCAGAGATAAACCGGAACAAACAGACAGACAGACAAACATTTAAAATTTTGTTTTTTATGTAATTACCGTATATTCTTTCATATGCATTTAGTGAAAAGCTGTTAATTAGGAATTACAAACAGACACTTTAATTTTTTTATATGTATAGATTTAGTGTAAAATGTATATAAACGATTTATATATTTGAATTTTTAAGTGTAATATTATAATATTACACTTAAAGGAATTTATATATTCCTTTTTATAAGGGTATCGACTATATTTATCGACAAAGTTTTGGAGGGTTCTCGTACATCACTAGCCGGGCGGCGTAAAATAATGTTTGTTATTTACATAAATTAAAGCTTTCAAATGATAACTATTTACCACCTCGGTAGTTATATGACGAAAAAGATGTATATAATGTAAGCAAAATAAATATTTTGATTCAAAAAGTGGTTATATATGAGAATAAATGCCCACAAAGACTTACGTGTGAAATGATAATTCTGGATCTTTTACGCCTCCTTTAGTTGTTCTTGATGGATAAAACACAGCACAACACGACATAATTTAACCATGTAACAGGGTTTCAGTCTTTAAAGCTATGTTTCTATTTAATTTTTAATTTATAAGTATGATGCGTCGCTATATTATGGCCTGCTAGCCGGTCAAAAATGGACACGATCACCCATGCGATCAATTTGATATTAGCTTTCTCGTTTACTCTTATCTCGCGATCCCTGTGATAGAAAGGGTAGGACAATGTGTTGATAGAATGAAAGTTTATGTGACAACGTCACATGGCTGACATGGCTCCATCCATTGTAATCCATCATCCTAGGTTTCACGGGTCGTACACGCGCCCGGTCTTTTGGGAGGCATTGATTGGAAGGCCCTAATTCATAATTCATAATTCTTTATTTGCCAAAATATGGTAGAAACATATATATGGTCGTAAATAATCAAATTTTATTCTTATTATAGAGCATAAATGTTTGTCTAGGCCAGGGGTAAGCAATGACGCCTGCTTTTAACATAGTAGATTATGGCCACAAAAAATTATAAAATTAAACTTAAAAAAAAAAATTAAACCGCCGAAAAAACTGAAAAGCAAAAAATATTTTTTTTTTTTATTTAACCTTAATAACGAAGTTTTTTAACTACTGTTAGTATACATAAATATATATTTTTGTAATTGTTTTGAGTTTTTAACTAAACATAATAACTAAGTTCTTAAACTAATGTAAGTATGTATACCTAAGTAATTTTAAGTCATAACACATATACATAATCTTATCATCTTATCATTTAAATGTTATCATCACGTACCACATTTCATACGATTAAAAACAACTTAATTAAATTTACAAAAAACATAGCATAAGCATGATTAAAAACTTTGATTTAAAAAAAAAACAACGGGTTGTTCTCCGGGAGATAACTTGAACACGTCGCTTTTAAATGTTTTGGTATGACATCTCGCGCAACACCTGCGCTCCGTCTTACGAATTTTCGATCAGGACACGTGACCTGACGGGAGTTTAACAATTTTTAACCATCTCAAGAAAAGTGCACAACGCCGCTAAAAAAGTTTTCACTTTAATAAACATAAGAAATGCGCCATTCAGCTGTCATTCCTCATTTAGAAAATAACACTATCGCAACCTTCGCGGATGACACAGCCATTATGGCTACAGGTCTCACCCAAGAGGAAGCTGTGGAAAAGGTTCAGACAGCAATTAACTCCATAGTTGCATGGACAAAGCAATGGCGAATAAAGCTCAACGAAAGTAAATCTGTACACGTAGATTTCACAAATAAGAGACCAAACTACCATCCGGTGTTGATAAATAATCAACCAATACCTTACGATAGCAAAGCAAAATATCTAGGGATGACATTAGACGCAAAGCTAAGCTGGAAGCTGCATGTCAAAAAGAAACGTGAAGAATTAGAGCTTCGCTACAAGAATATGCACTGGCTGTTTGGAAAACATTCATCTCTGTCAGTGCATAACAAAATGTTATAATATAAACAGGTCCTTAAGCCCATATGGACTTATGGTGTCCAGCTATGGGGATGCACCAAACAGAGCAACGTACAGATTATACAAAGATTTCAAAACAAAGTACTCAGGAGCATTGTAAAGGCACCCTGGTACATAAGAAATGATGATCTCCATCGGGACCTTAAAGTGGAACACGTCGCTAAAACGATAAAACAATATGCTGAAGCTCACGATCGCAGACTTCACCATCATGTGAACGTCGAGGCTATCCAGCTCCTCGACAACACGGACATAGTTAGAAGACTAAAAAGGGTAAAACCGTTCGAATTACTTTAGTGATATTTTACTAAGTGAGCATAAGTGTAGTGATAGTGAACGCTATATAAAAGAACACAATAACAAAGTGTCTACCCCTTAATAGAGACATTAGGAAAAGTGTTAATGGACACATTCTTAGTAATATTTTAATAGTAAATTAAGTTACAATCAAATTACTTATTAGCCTAATTAGAAGTCTAGATTGTAATAGCAGTGAGACATCTACGTGAAGTATATGAATCACTACAAAAAAAAAAAAAAATCAGCTGTCATCAAATCGTTGACGCAACAGAGGTAGTTAGCTCTCTATTGCTTTTTAACCCCTGACGCAAAAAGAAGGGGTGTTATAACGTGTGACGTGTGTATCTGTGTATCTGTGTGTCTGTCTATGGCATCGTAGCGCCCAAACGGATGAACCGATTTACATTTAGTTTTTGTTGTTTGATAGGTGTTTTTACCGAGAGTGTTCTTAGCTATGTTTCATGAAAATCCGTTCAGCCATTTAAATATTATCAGCTCTTTTTTTTGGTTGAAAAGACTACGACATCAACTTTCGTAAACTCGTAGTCATTTGACCGAGGACGTCAAAAAAATCAAAATGGCGCTTCTGCACACTCACACTACTGCCGTCTGTTTAGCGTAGTTTACATTAATCAAATCAAATGTATTAAATTGACATTTAGTGTCCTGGTACTTCAATGATATTGCAAGAATCATCATCATCATCATCAGCCTGCATCAGTCCACTGCTGGACGTAGGCCTCTCCCAAGATGCGCCACTGAGCCCGATCTTCGGCTCTTCTATTCCAGTCACTGCCCACCGCTTTGCGTATATCGTCGCTCCACCTGGTCACAGGACGTCCTACGCTACGTTTGCCGATTCGCGGTCTCCACTCTAGGACAAGTCTACCCCAACGGTTATCAGTCCTGCGGCAGATATGACCAGCCCACTGCCACTTCAGCTTGCTAATCCGTTAAGCTATCTCGATAACTTTAGTTCTCTGGCGAATTACTTCGTTCCGGATTCGATCCCGCAGAGAAATACCGAGCATAGCTCTCTCCATAGCTCGCTGAGAAACCCTATTGAAAAACTACCGCCCGATTTCGCTTCTGAGCCATGTCTACAAGCTGTTTTCAAGGGTCATCACTAACCGTCTTGCGCGAAGATTCGACGAGTTTCAACCTCCGGAACAGGCCGGGTTTCGAAGCGGTTACGGCACCATAGACCACATCCACACGGTGCGGCAAATTGTACAGAAGACCGACGAGTACAATCGGCCCCTGTGCTTAGCATTTGTGGACTATGAGAAGGCCTTTGACTCAATCGAAACCTTGTCTGTTCTCGAGTCTTTGCAGCGTTGCCAAGTCGACTGGCGATATATCGAAGTGATGAGATGTCTATATAATGCTGCAACGATGACTGTACAAGTACAGAACCAGCGAACTAAACATGTCCACCTGCGTCGAGGAGTGAGACAGGGGGACGTCATATCCCCGAAACTGTTCACTAACGCCTTGGAAGATATGTTTAAGACGCTGGACTGAAAAGATCGTGGCATTAACATCAACGGCAGGTACATCTCTCACTTACGATTAGCAGATGACAGCGTCATTATGGCAGAGACGCTGCAGGACCTACAAAGGATGTTGAATGGCCTAGCTGATTCTTCTCGTCGCATCGGTCTCCGGATGAATTTGGGTAAAACCAAAGTCATGTACAACGAGCACGTTGTTCCGGAACCGATTGCCGTAGATGGAATCCCACTCGAAGTTGTCACTAAATATGTTTACCTAGGGCAGACGCTCCAACTAGGCAAACATAACTTCGAGAAGGAAATCCAGAGAAGAATTCAGCTGGGCTGGGCAGCATTCGGAAAACTCCGTCGAGTCTTCTGGTCGCCTTTACCACAGTCTCTAAAGACAAAAGTCTTTAACCAGTGCGTCCTACCTGTGATGACATACGGAGCCGAGACGTGGACACTCACAGTCCGACTGGTCCACCAGTTTATTGCTAGAATATAATATGGTAAACTTGATCTAATGCTGAGACAAGACATCTCGATCTCACCGCGTGACCTCACTCCCGATGAAGAGCGACTGACTCGCTCGAAACCTAGGTCGAGAAAATTCGACTAAAGGTACGTGAATTACAGCCGGTATTTAACAATAATAACAAGACTTCTCCTTGAATCTGCAGAATACTCTCAACTCCTCGTCTGAGAAGACGTATTTAAGCTCATTGGATTGGTCTCAATCATCGTCTCAATGAACAAATTATACCTACATATACAAATCAGTCGGGGGTGGCTTTAAATTTTGAATTTAAGTATCATAAGATACCGGAATCGGAAGATTTCTATATACAAACTATAATATATACATACATTAAATCACGCCTTTTTTTCCGTTGGGATAGGCAGATGCTACTTAAAGAAGTAGTCTCTGCCTATCCCATGTGGAAAGCCAAATGCTACGATTCTGACATACATCTTTCGCTAAAAAAATAAAACAAAACGCAAAACCATAATAATAATGTTCCAGGGGTGGTAGTAGCTTATTATATCGATATTCCGCCTGACTTCTTAACAAAGAGTTCCGGTGTTCCGGCAGCACACAGCCCTTGAGAGTATTCTATGCCACAATAGGCATACAACAATAGGTTCACCATCTTTAACCGCATCACCATTTACCACCAGGCGATTTATTGGTCAATCGCTTGCCTATAAGATATTAAATAAACTGGTCAAGTGCAAGTCCGAATCGCACTCGTAGGGTTCCGTAACACAGTAGAGTAGAGTATTCTATAACTATGATTTTTCGCAACTACAAAAATAACTTTGTTTTTCATAGTGCTTGTATGAAAAACAAAGTTATACTTGCGGTCGCTATATCTCAACAACTGCTGACTGTATCTCGTTCAAACCAATTTTCATTGAAAGTTTTTTGAGATCTACAGAATATATTTTATCTATTTTTTCTAGATTTTTCACTCCCTTACTTTAGAAGTTAGAGGGGGGGGGGGGGGACACACATTTTAGCACTTTAGACGCGCTTATCTTTTAAATGATTAACTTTGAGAAAAAATGATTGTAAGAACCTTAATGTTATTTTTATTATTTTTTATTTATTATTTTTAAAGAGCTATCCATGGACACACCCCACACGTATAGGTTTGAAGAAAAACATTTTTTTTGTTCCAGTTCCATGTATGGGATGTCCAGTCCCTTAAACTTTAATATTTTTTATTTTTGTATTAAAATCAGAAAGCAGTTTACAGAATACATCTACCTACCAAGTTTCAATTCCGTAGTCCTAATAGTTTCGGAATAAAATGGCTGTGACATACGGACGGACAGACGGACAGACAGACAGACGAAGGTTCCGTTTTTTGCCATTCGGCTACGAAACCCTAAAAAGGCTTAATAATGCAGGTGCAGCTGAATAATTGATATTTTATAGTATCTTATAAAACAAATTCTATAGTTACTGAAGTAGTAACTCTAAATACGCAAAATGCATTACAATCCAAGCGGTAAAACCGGCAGTACCATAAATTCTTCTTCTCCATTTATATCACACCTATCTGATATTGTGGAATCGCATAATGGCTCCATGCATGAAAAGATCACATTTATGGCGTCTTTGCAGAGGAAAACTCGCTTTTATGGGCGTTACTTACCATCGCACTATGGGAAGAAAAGTATGACTGCGTGAAGATACAATTGTCTTTTCAACCGACTACCAAATAGGAGAAGGTTTTCAATTCGTCTGTATATTTTTTTTGTATGTATGATACGCAATTACGCTGGCAATTGTGAACCGATTCGAATGATTATTTTTTTAATCGGTAGGGTCTATTTTCGAGAGTATTCCATTGTAATTTCAACGAGATCTGATAAGTATCTCCAGAGATATGTCGATAAACGTCTCAAACTTGCTACTTAAACTGACTCGCACGACATGGAAATCGGTTATTTTAGTTTTTAAACTATCTTAATTTTGTAACCCCCAATACAAAAAGAGGGATGTCATCATCAACGTGCGTATCTGCGTGTCTGTGTGTGACATAAGCCTTTCCTATGACAGGCTCGAGTTTTATTTATTTACTCATATTCACTCAATCAAATTACATAAAACTTTGGTTCGCTGCAATGGCTCGTAAATGAACATAATAAAACTGGCTAAGTGCGAGTCAGCATCGCGTCTCTTATCGCACACTTAGCTATTACCAAGAATATTTGGTTTGGTCGCGATCTAGAAAGACGAGGCTCGTTTACTAGCGCTATCTATGTCATTTTCCCTCAACTAATTAGATGGCGTTTAAAAACACGTTTTTTGTATGGGGACCCCCTTTAATTTGTAACTTTATTATGTTTTTAGTATTTGTTGTTCTAGCGGCAATAGAAATACACCATCTGTGAACATTTCAACTGTCTAACTATCACGGTTAATGAGCTATAGCCTGGTGACAGACAGACAGACGGACAGCTGAGTCTTAGTAATAGGGTCCCGTTTTACCCTTTGGGTACGGAACCCTAAAAATAATACTTACAAATAAATGCATCAACAAACATCGTGCAAAAACAAAGCAACTTGTCAAAATAAATGTAGGTAAGTAGCACGAGCCAAGACCAAAAACTAATTGTTTTAACCCCCGACACAAAAGGAGGGCTGTTATAAGTTTGACGTGTGTATCTAAGTGTGTGTTTGTCTGTGTCATCGTTGCTCCCAAACTGATTTTAATTCAGTTTTTTTATTGATAGGTGACCTAACCGAAAGTGTTCTTAGTTATTTCAGACGTTTTAAAAATATGAGCTCATTTCAAGTTGATGATACTTTCAAAGCAACTTTCATATGTCTGATCAGTTCATCATCAGAAATGAAGTATTTGATACTTCAATGATATTGTCAGTGCAGACTGTGTAAGTCCAGATTTTTAATCAATTCTTATACTGAATAGATGCTTTCACTTTAAAGTTTTGACTTATTGCAAGAACATTAGAACACAAGAAACTTGACCTTTTACGGTACAGACACACCGCAACGTCCTGCGTGCACAATCTTGGCGGCGATCAGATAGCGCAGTAGTATTTGTACCGACTGGTTCACACCAAACGCGATCAGAAAACTATTGAAAAGTACTGAGATCGCGCCCACAGATCGCAGGACGCCGCTGTGTGGCCGTGCCTTTACTGGGACATCTTCTAGAATTTTGCAGAACACTCAACTAGTTACCAACTAACAGCTGATATGTCGTGTTTAGGCTCATTGGAATAGTTTCAATGAACTGATTATACATAGATCAGTCAGAGGTGGTCTTACATTTAAGTACTATCTTATCCTATGTATCTTCTATCTAATATATAAAATTCTCGTGTCACAGTTTTCGTTGCCATACTCCTCCGAAACGGCTTGACCGATTTTGATGAAATTTTTTGTGCTTATCCGGTATCTATGAGAATCGGCCAACATCTATTTTTCATCCCCCTAAATATTAGGGGTAGTCCACCCCTAAATTTATTTTTATATTTTTTAGACGAAATTTTTAATTTCTATTTTTTTATGATACAACATACAAAAATACATACAATCCTCAATTTTCACCCTTCTACGATCAACCCTTATTTTTTAATAGCCATTTTAGTAATTTAATCATTTTTCCTCCATACATACTTACAATAAGTAAGCTATTTTTTGTCTACACTAGAAATTACTACGAAATTATTTATATGGCAAAACAACGTTTTCCGGGTCAGCTAGTAATAGATAAACCCTTGAATATTATGTCACATGATATAGATAGTCTACCCTGAAATATTAGCAGTGGACCTTTTCCGTTTGACCACTAATTCACCTGTTGGTAAGTGATGATGTCGTCGAGGATTGTAGCACGCTAGGCCTAGAATGGGAGCTGACCCTCAAGGATAGCTGCCGGAACACATGTTTGGGAACAGATTTTCTAACTTGAGTGTGGTAGCTGGCCAGGCGGACACTACACATAGTCCTACTACTATACGAGAGTTGGGGGTTTCTTAAGGATGTTTTTCTTTTATTGGAGGGCCACTGTGATAAGCGCACATATATTTTTCAATAGAAAAATACATTGGTGGACGGCGGGGATTGAGCTCGGTAACTCTGGCATCAAAGCCGGCCATTTTCCCACTACACCACCGGACCATCATTACTACACATATCCACAACAGTTCCTTAAGATTGAGTAAAGGGTTACCTACTAATGTAAACCACCACCGACATAGACTACATTTTTGTTTTAAAATTGACTCAGGTGATTTATGAACTTTACAATACAACATTTTATATACATTTTGGTTACATATTTTCCCTTTTAGAATTTAATAATTTTAATCCCTTTTTAAACCTCCACGTTCGCAGCTAAAAGCTTTAAGGACAGAAAATAATTTAGAAATAGTTGTGTTCTCTTCGAAAATAGCTACTGTGTGTTTTTGGCTCGGGCTCTTTGATGTATACCTACCTTAATAGTTGAGTTTAGACAACAAAAGGCAAATCCGGCATCAATCTGGAAGCTTTCTGTGTGTAAAAGGGATCACAATACCCCTCAGGGTGTGGTTGTAAGCATTTGTTGAATTCTGATAAATGAAGATTATCTGAGCGTCGAAGACTTGATTGACAGCAAATCCAATGATAAAATGAGTTCTATGTTATTTTATGTATTAAAGTGCGTCTAAATTATTTTCGAAACTAAAAGTATTACACATTAACACTTTGAATGCGGCACTTTTTCGCATATTTTATATTTTTTTTATTATTTTTTTTTCGTAGGTGTGGCATCAAATAAAAACTAAAATCCAACAGCAGGTCACACGCACCCCTTTTGTAAAAATTAATTTAAAATAAAAATGTATTACATATTTTTTTTATTTTACTTCCGATACCAAAAATCGAAAAAACACACGGTGTGTGTTTTCAGCAGCGAACGTGAATTAACTGCCAAGTGCGAGTCGGACTGACTTGGTCAAGGGTTCCGTACCGCTGTGCAATATTTTTAATAAGATCGAGCATATAAGCTGTTTGAAAATTAAGTGTTGTCCTCTTCAATTTTTATTTAATTATATACTAGCTGTATCCGTGACTTCGTCCGCGGAATTGTGTCTTTGGGTACCATTTTTAATTATTTAGGCTAATTATTTTACAAATAAGACACATGCGTATCCCACCTAACACCTTACCACGCCGCGCTAATCCACACTCCCCCCTCTCCCCCCTCTCCCCTCCCCCTCCCCGTCATTTCCCTCTCCCCCACTCCCCCTCCCCTCTCCCCCCTCCCCTCCACCCACCTTCTCCTCACTTCCCTCTCCTTTCCCCTTTCCCCCACTTCTACCTCCCCTCCCCTTTCTCTCCCCTTTCCCTTCCTCTCACTTTCACCTCCCCTCCCCTTTCCCCCACTTCTCCCTACCCTCCCCCCCCTTCCCCTACACAAACTTTGAATGTCATATTTATTTATATCGAATCAACAGCCTAAACAATAAGTTTCAAGCCTCTAGTTTTTATAATGACGATACTTCTATACAACTTTTCATCCCCCTTTTTCAACCCCTTACAACCCTTTTTTCGCATTAAAAAGTAGCCTATGTCCTTTCTCAGGCTCTAAACTATCTGTATACCAAATTTCATTTAAATCCGTTCAGTTTAACATCCACATAAACCTTACATATTTCCATACAAACTTTCATTCCCTATTGTTATTGTACACCGTTGAGGGTACTTTTACAAACTTTGAATGTCATAATTATTTATATCAAATCAACAGCCTAAAAAATAAGTTTCAAGCTTCTAGCTCTAAAAATGACGATACTTCTATACAACATTTCATACCCCCTTTCAACCCCTTACAACCCTTGTTTCGCATTAAAAAGTAGCCTATGTCCGTTCTCAGGCTCTAGTCTATCTGTGTACCAAATTTCATTTAAATCGGTTCAGTGGTTTTGGCGTGAAAGTGAGACAGACAGACAGACAGAGTTACTTTCGCATTTATAATATTAGTTAGGATTTGTTTTTATAAAGGCCATCGTAATAATACACACTGTGAAAATTTGACAAACAGACGGAGATGCGGACTGATAGAGCGGAATGTGAGTAATTAAATAAATAAATAAAAAAGTCCCGTATGACCGTAGGATGTAAGGGAGCACAAATACTACCTCAGTGCTCCCAGCCAACTTCACCTGCCCGTGGTGCATCCTGCTGACCAACAAACGAGCCTCTGGCAACCGACAAATGGCGGTATAACTATTTCAAATTATGGCGTAGCTAAACACTACAGGCCAGTGACGGGCAGCAGCGTCACCGGTGTGAGGAGCTACGTCCTGCGATCGCCAACCCGCCTACACAGCGTGGCGATTAGAGCATACCCCTTCACAATGAGCCGAAGATCAGACTCAGTGGATTATCTTGGAAGAGGCCTACGTCCAGGAGTGGACTGACACAGGCTGATTATGATGATGATGATGACTACCTTTTTGGTCACTAAAAAAGACGGTGATCAATTCCAAAAGTGGCTATGAAAATAAAATTAGCATGAGGTTTGTAATGTATTTTCTTTAGGGTTACGAGCAGTTAAACAGACATAAAAACTTTCAGTATGTTTCTTATACCTAAAAAAATACACAACGATTTTCTCTGTCAAGGTACATGACATGTTTATACAAACACAATTACCATATTCAAGCGTCTTATAAAAAGAAAAATATTTGCATATAATTTTAACCCATCGTAAAAATACTTCATCCGAGTCCAAGATCTAATTCCACCTTGAATAGATGACGTAATGAACCGACATTCATTTAGTTAGAGTCAGGCTCAATGACTACAAAGGGACGGCAGACGTCCCCGAATTGTCTCGGTCCTTCGAGAACCTTCGAATCACCGTTCGAGCGTTATAAATTAATACTGTCGTCTATTAATCTTTAGTTGAGTTACCTCGAATTCAAACGATTTTAAGAATGTTTGGTGAACAGTAAGGGACTGACAGAAATATGTACTTGAGTATACATTTTCAAGTTTATTACAGCTTCGTTGGTGTATAGGATAGATGGCTTTACGTCTAAGCCAGAGATCGCCGGTTCATATCCTAGCACGGGTATTCATCCAGGTGGTAGAAATTGTAGCACAATGCTAAGATTGTAAAATTTACTTATAACCAATTTTATTAGCAAATAATGCATAAGCGTGAGAGACAAAGAGAGAGAGAGAGAGAGAGAGAGATAAATAGAAAAAAAAAGAGATCGAAAATGTTGGTACAAAAGTCTCTCTACTGTTTGTAAATGTGTTTTCTCTTTATAATGTTCTGAGAAAGGTCACTTGTTTGAATAAAATCGTTTTATTTATTCAAGTTATTATAATATTTGGCTGTAGGAGCGGTTAGTTAGGAATCTCTGTATGATAAAGTAACGAAAAGAAATGTCAAAAAATAAATGTAAAACAGTGTAAATAATAAATTTTAGCCAAGAAAAACATTAATGTAAATTATGAGTAAGCTATAAACCATGTTAACTGTAAATAAATTATAAGTAAAAATAATTTTAAAAACAAGCTTTTGTCTGGGACAATTAACTAAAAATTAAAAAAAAAAAATCTAGTAAGTATGTGGCGTGTAGGAACTTACCTATATTCTTAAAAGCTTGAAGCACTACCTGTTTTTTAGGCTAGGTAATAATTACTATACTTCAGTGCCTCAAGCTTTTAAAAATATAGGTAAGGACCTACACGTCAAATACTTACTAGAATTTATTTTTAACATTTTAGTTCATTGTCCCAGATATAAGCTTGTTTTTAAAAATATTTTTAGTTATAATTTATTTTTAACTATTTAGTAGGTAGGCATAAATACCGACTACCTACCTACTACCTAAGTATTTAATAGAAGGCATGATGTTTTAAAATATTCCACGGATATTTGATGTGATTATGGGTAAAGTGCTCTTTAAGGAAAATCAGTCGACTCGGTGGGGCTATGTTGCTTTATAACAGAAATGCCATGGCCACCTTACAGCTTCATTATCAGATCCTGGCTATCATCTAAGTGAAAAGTTATCTTCAAGACGAATCAATCGAGCCCAAACTCGGTAGTGTTTTGTTTTTATCACAAATATTCCGTGGCTGCCCTCCAGCTTCATCATCAGACCCTGGATATTATCTAGGTGTAAAGTTCTTTTCAAGACGAATCAATCGAGCCCAAACTCGGCAGAGTTACGTTGATTTATCACAGAGATGCCGTGACCACCTTCCAGCTTCATCATCAGACCCTGGATATCATCTAGGTGAAACGTTATCTTCAAGACGAATCAATCGAACCCAAACTCAGTAGGGTTATGTTGATTTATAACAGAGATGCCGTGGCCACCTTCCAGCTTCATCATCAGACCCTGGATTTCATTTAAACGTAGAGTTCTCTTCAAGACAAATCAATCGAGCCCCAACTCGGTGGGGTTATGTTGTTTTATCACAGAGATGCCGTGGCCACCTTCCGTCTCCATCATCAGACCAGCTCCATGGCATCATATCATTGTATTGTCACCAAAGATACATAAGTACACCAAATTTGAGTCCAATCGGACATCGAGAAGTGGGTCTAATTTAGCTTCCAATACATTCATAAATTGCAAGTTAAATAAAAAGCTTGTAAAAATAAAAATGGTTATCAATAAAAACAGAGCATAGGTTGCTATCTGCCCGTAACGATTCCAAAAAGCCGTTGACGTTACCTTGTTGAAATGAGTTAGATGCAGACAATTCATTTCTTAAATCTGTCTGTCAAGAGAATCCTAAAAACAAATTTTAAATTAAATTATTAGTAAAGCATCCGGATATGGAGAAAGGTGATTTATTTGTTTAAAAACGTGATTTATTTTTTAACTGACTTCACAATAAAGGAGGGGGTTCTCAATTCGTCTGTATGGTTTTTTTTTGTATGTTACGCGATTACTCCGTCAATTGTGAACGGATTCAAATGATTCTTTTTTTAATAGGTAGGGTACGTTTCCAGGTGGTCCCATTTTAATTTCATGGAGATCTGATTAGTATCTCCAGAGATATGGAGATAAATACCTCAAACATAGGAGAATGTTTTGGTTTTAGAAGAAGAGTCCCAAGAAGATTATACACAATGGAGATTGCTATTGCATATACTTTCAAAGACAAAAAAATATGACCTTGAATAATGTTTTTACATCTTTCTTCACGTTGATTTTGGTTTTTGACAGATATTCTAACGGTAACTGTGAGCGAGATAGAAACAAAGGTGGGAAGAATTAATTTATCTTCACAGGAATGTTCTACCGGGCAAAGTCTTGTTAGGATGCAAAGTTTTTGAGCATACCTAATATTTTTTAACCGACTTCACGAAAAAGGAGGAGGTTCTCAATTCGTCTGTATGTTTTTTTTTTTTTTTTTTTTTTTTTTTTTGTGTGTATGTTACGCGATTTCTCCATCAATTGTGAACGGATTCAAATGATTCTTTTTTTAATTGGTAGGATACGTTTCCGAGGTGGTCCCATTTTAATTTTATCGAGATCTGATTAGTATCACCAGAGATATGGAGATAAATACCCCAAACATAGGAGATTGTACTAGTTTTAGTAGAAGAGTCCCAAGAAGATTATACACAATGGAGGTTGCTATTGCATATAAGATATTCTTACGGTAACTGTGAGCGAGATAGAAATAAAGGTGGGGAATTTTTTTTTGTAATATCTTATAGGCAAGCGTTTGACCACTATCTCACCTGTTGCTAAGTGATGATGCGGTCGAAGATAGAGAAGTGGACTAGAATGGGAACTGGCTCTCAAGGATAGCTGCCGGAACACATTAGATGTTTGGCGACAGATTTTCTGACTTGAGCGTGGTAGCTGGCCAGGCGGACACTAGATATGTTCTACCACCATGCGGGGGTTATTGGTTTCTTAACGATGTTTTCCTTCACCGGAGGGCCACTGTGAGAAGCGCACATATATTTTTCGATAGAAAAATTCATTGGTGCACGGCGGTTTGAACTCGGTACCACGGCATCAAAGCCGACTGTTCTCCCAATTACGCCACCGGGCCCTCAATAAATAATTATATATTAATAATTATAATAAATAATTATGTATAAATATAAATAATTTGTCTTCACAGGAATGTTCTACCGGGCAAAGTCTTGTTAGAGTGCAAACTTTTTTAAACATACCTAATATTTTTTGACATGACATGACATTTGGCGAAGATGGCGGCCATTTCAGTCCCGCGACACTGCATACATAATTAAATAACTCAGAATCATGAACGTACTTTGTACCAATCAACACAGCAAAAAAAAATTATAAGCATAAAACCACATATTATATAATAGTTACTCCGTAAATAATACTTTCCGTTGTTAGGTTGGCTACACAGTGCTTACATAATTCGGGTATCCACAATATAGGGAAGTGCCTCTTATAACGTAGTAGAGTGATTCAGTACCCTGTTGGCCATATGGCGGCAATTAATGTTAATAATCGCAAATAATACTTTTTTATATTCATTTTGGAATACAACTAGTCCGTGTTATAAAAGTATTTGGAATTATTGTAATAAAATAGACAATTAATTATCGTGTGTCAGATGCTTTTATTGCACAGGGCCATTTTGGACATTGTCCAATGAGACCTTGATGACATAATTATTACTAGTGAATATTTTCACTTTAGCGCGGCATTTAAAGTCAATTTTTTTAGGGTTCCGAACCCAAAGGCTACCAAATGAACACTTTCTGAGACTTTGTTGTCTGTTCGTCCGTCCGTCCGTCCGTCCGTGTGTCTATATGTGCGCACTTTACAGATCTGTATCTTCTTAACCGTTATAGGTACACACTTGAAATTTTCAAAAAGTATATATCCGTCAGTGTATAACGGCCCAGACACGAAATTTAATAGATGCATGTAATTACATTAAAACTTTTTTTGCACTAAAAAGGGTAAAATAAGTTATTTTTCAAAAAAAATAAAACCGACTTCATAACCACAAAAAGGCACTCAAAAGCGAAAAATAATTTACTTAAAATTATTATAAGCGTTACCCACGTCTCTATTTGAAGTCGGTGCCAGCCAAGTCTATTGGATATTAGATAGATGCTATGTATGTAGTAGTAGTAAGTAGGTACATGTAGGTTAGTAAGTAGGTAGATACATGTACTCGTAGGTATTATCTATCTACTACCTATTAGACTTGGCTGGCACCGACTTCAAATAGAGACGTGGGTAACGCTTATAATAATTTTAAGTAAATTATTTTTCGCTTTTGAGTGCCTTTTTGTGGTTATGAAGTCGGTTTTATTTTTTTTGAAAAATAACTTATTGACATGACATGACGTTTGGCGAAGATGGCGGCCATATCAGTCCCGCCACACTGCATACATAATTAAATAACTCAGAATTATGAACGTACTTTGTACCAACCAACACTGCAAAAATAAATGTATAATCATAATAACACAGATCATATAATAGTTACTACGTAAATAATACTTTCCGTTGTTAGGTTGGCTACACAGTGCTTTCATAATTTGGGTATTAACAATGTAGGGAAGTGCCAACTCTTACAACGTTTATTTCACAGGGCCATTTTGAACATTGTCCTTTGATATTGTGCCTACCCAGCACATACCTTTTTAGGTTTTAGCTCATAATTTAATTATACTGAGTCCTCTGTAAGAGCTAGTAATAAACAGACGTGTTTCATATTTAATTATAACATTATAACAATAATTCTGTCACACCAATATATTTCTATAAATAATCTCAGCCAAACTGAAACAATAAAAGCCATAATTTTGAGCTGTAACCTGAAGTACCAATTGTGGTTATTATTAAAGTATATCTCCCAGATTTTTGATAGCTGTTACCTTTATATGCATCCCCTTTTTAACTTAAATACAAATGGATAGTACAGCCAACGTTATCGATGAAATTGAGACTATTAGTGTATCACTATCTGATTTATGTTCACCAGAAGATTGCAATAAGTATATTAAGAAAACAAGTAAATCTCTAACTGTTTTTCATATAAATATTCGAAGCATAAATAAAAATGTTGATGAATTAATTGCGTTACTGGATAGAATCGATGTTACCTGTGATCTGTTAGTATTGACAGAATGTTGGTTGAGTAAACTACTTAACCCCCCTTCTATAGATAGTTACAGCTGCCATGTATCAAAATTCTCTTCACAAAACGATGGAGTCATAGTATACATAAGGTCTAACAGCAACTATGTAATTGAAGAGCCAGATATGGATGATTGTAATTGTTTGGTAGTCAAATGTGGTACAGACATTGCTGTTGTTGGGATTTACAGATCTCCATCATTTAGGAACTTGGATGGATTTTTAAATAGCCTCAATATTCTCCTTATGTCACTGTCCTCCTATAATACTATCATTGTTACGGGGGACATTAACATTAATATTGCACCTAATTATTGCGACATCAACAGTGACAAATATCTAAATTTAATAGCATATCACGGTCTTATACCTGCACATGACCTTACCACAAGAGGTAATAGATGCCTGGACCACTTAATGTTGAAGACCTACTGTAGAAATATGACATGTCTAGTCTTGGATTCAAGTATAACCGATCATTCACCTATTGTTTTTCACATGAATTTATCAACCAATCTATCAAAGAGTTCCTGTAAAGAAAGAAAGCACCTAGATCTACATTCAATTGCTGTGGATTTATCAATAACAGATTTTATGCCTGTATTTGAATGCGTTGATGCAAATACTGCTGCGGATATTCTTGTCTCCATAATGACTAGTGTTATAAAATCTCACACAAAGATAATCAAAATATCACGAAGGAATAGAATTATTAAGCCATGGATTACTCCAGGAGCTTTGAGGTGCATCAGACATAGAGACAAACTCCATAAAAATGTCAAGAGAAACCCTGAAAACATAGTGATAAAGATTATCTACTGCCAATTCAGAAACTTCTGTACGAACCTCTTGCGTAGACTAAAGAGAAATTATGAACGCCGAGAACTAGAAAAAGCCAAAAACAATCCTAAAGCCACTTGGAATATAGTTAAAAGTATATCAGGTCTCGAATCAAACCCCTCTTCTTCTACAAACTTGCTTAACATAACTTCAGATCCCATACTGTCACTAAATAAAGTAAATGGTTTTTTTGTTAACATAGGTGCGGACTTGGCACGAAATATACGACACTCGGGCATTCCTTCTGTACATGAAAGCTTACTGCTAAATGAGTATTCAGGTTCACTTGGTTCTATGGTTTTATTATTAACTGATTTTAAAGAGATTGAAAGTATAATCATGAGCCTTCGTAATGACTCTGCTTCTGGATGGGATGAAATCTCGCCTAAAGTCCTCAAGTATGCACGTAAGTCTTTGATACCTCCCATTACATACTTATGCAACCTTTGTATTGCTACTGGTGTCTTTCCAAATGTATTTAAAAGAAAAGCTATTATACATCCTATTTTCAAGAGTGGGGACAGAAACAGTGTCAATAATTATAGACCTATCTCAGTACTTACCGCACTATCCAAAATTCTTGAAAAAATATTAAACAATAGACTCACAAATTATCTTAACTCTAATAATATTCTAGCCAATAACCAATTTGGCTTTAGGCAAGGAAAATCCACAGAAGATGCCGTTCTCGAACTTACAAAAACTATTGTGTACCAGCTGGATCAAAAAAACAAACCAGTATGCATATTCCTAGATCTGTCTAAGGCTTTTGATACAGTTTCTGTCCCTCTCCTACTCAAAAAAATGGAAGCCATTGGGATAAGGGGCATCCCACTTAACATTTTCAGAGATTACTTAACATGTAGAAAACAGTGTGTAAAAATAGACCAATATGTAAGCTCAGACGAAACAATAATTTATGGTGTTCCACAAGGTAGTGTGCTCGGTCCCTCACTATTTAATATTTATATAAACGATCTGTGTAATATGTCCATACCAAATTGCAACATTGTAACTTATGCAGATGATACTGCTCTAATAGTTTATGGAAAGTGCTGGCAGCAAACTCAAATACTTGCCGAAAAAGCACTCGAAATAGTAGTATCCTGGCTGAGTAATAATATTCTTACGCTAAATATAGAAAAAACAAAATATATTACCTTTTCACCAACTCTTGGCTCGCAACCTCCAGCAGAATCTTTTAGTGTTAGAGCCCACACATGTGGATACACTCAAGCATCACCTCTATCATGCACCTGCCTCAAAGTGACTCGATGCTCTGAGATGAAATATTTGGGAGTATATATAGACAGAACTTTGAATTGGAATATTCAACTGGATGTGCTGATACCTAGGGTTAGAAAACTTATGTTTGTTTTTAAAAGACTAAGATCTGCCCTGCCTGCCGAGTTACTAAAGACGGTTTATTTCGCTTTGGCTCAATCTATACTGTCATACTGCGTCACTGTGTGGGGGGCTGCACATACTACCAAAATGCTAAGATTAGAACGGGCTCAAAGAGCAGTACTTAGAGTAATGAATAGTAGACCTTTCAGATATCCAACCATACAGCTGTACAGGGAATGCTCAGTATTATCTGTAAGACAACTATTTATTCTACAAGTCATAATGCGCAAGCACTCACAACTACAGTACAATCCAAGCAAATTACCAGAAAACCGTAGAAAATATAAGGTATGCACCATAGAGTCATGCAGGTTAGCGCTGACCGGTCGACATGCGGAAATTGTTAGCTTAAAACTTTATAATACAATCAATAAAGTACTGAACATTTACCCTCTTACCACTATAAGGTGCAAAATTACAGTAACTCGTTGGCTCAAATCGCTATCTTTTCATGACACAGAGGAACTGTTTAAATCTTGTCTCAAATTAAATTATTGAGTAACATACAATCTAACTCACACACACACGCACACACACACACACACGCACGCACACACACGCACGCACACACACACGATATTTAAATTAATATAATAATACTAATGTAATAAAATGCAATAAAATAATTAACATCATGTCATAAATTAGGATTCATACAATTTTATTTTATTTTATGGAATATCGTAATTAGTTCGTAATTTTTAAGCAAATTTAATGATTCATTACTTTATCATTAACAATGTAAATTTATTTTAAACTAATGCTAGATTTTTAATTTGGACACTAAGACTCAAAAAATGTACATTAAATGTAGTTCACAATGAGAAGGAACTTTCTACCAAAATACAGGTGTCACCAACACCTAGTTTGGCGGAAATGGCTGTATATATGTAAGAATGTACTTTTTATGAAATAAATGAATTTGAATTTGAATTTGAATTTGAATTGTTTCATTCAATAGAAGAGCCCATTACCTTATAGGGCACAGTGGTGACCCCGACGTGATTTTTTTATACAAAATGTATTTAGATGTTTTGAAACTTACAGTGTTACGATATTTTTTTGTTTTGAATATTTTTTCATGTTTTATTAGTTTTCAGAATTTACCTTGTTTTAAAATGTTCAATTGTAATGCGTGTTTGTATGTAATGTATTGTAATATGTGAATATATGCGTCAGTGTATAACGGCCCAGACACGAAATTTTATAGGTGCATGTAGTTTAATTAAAACTTGTTTTGCACTAAAAAGGATGAAATATTTCGCTAATAGGTAGTAGATAGATACTACCTACATGTATCTACCTACTTACTACTACTACATACAAGGTATCTATCTACTATCCAATAGACTTGGCTGGCACCGACTTCAAATAGATAAGTGGATAAGTGGATTCAAATAGATAAAATAGATAGGTAGCGCATATAATAATTATATTAAGTAATTTATTTTTCGCTTTTGAGTGCCTGTTTGTGGTTATGAAGTCGGTTTAATTTTTTTTGAAAAATAATTTATGTCGTAATTATACCAGCCGGTAGAGGCCGACCGACATAGGCGAACGTATAAGGGACAGGTCGGACTCATTTAAAAAAAAAAGACAAGTCAAAAGTACTTATAACCAGCGAGTATATATGAAGGCGCTCATGGAAGTGGACAAAGCGAAAGAGGTATATCAGGATCATGTACAAAGGTCGAAGACAAAGGTAATCTCTGCTTTCTCAACGGGAAAACGACGTTATTTTATGTAAGTTAACCAAACCTCAGCACTCAAACTAAAAATTAAATGGAGCAGGTCACCCAGAGAATGGCAATCTGCTTTATTTAATAAAATATGACATAATTTTCGTTAATTGATTTAGTATTTTCTAAAGGTTTGTTTGCCTACCCTAAATATTTGATGGCAACATTTTGTTAACAAAATATTTAAATGGACTGTCGCCATTTTGCTCCGGTTATTATAATTGATATAAACTGGGTAAGAAGCGATAAATTAATAAAATAATAATTACCTCTGTTTATTACAAGCTTTTATTTAATTTGCCTTGTTGTTAGTATGTAAGTATAGTACGAGTATGTTTGTGTGGGACAAATTTTGGAAGCTAAATTAAAACCTGACGTTTGATTGAACTCAAATTTATTATACTTACGTTTCTTCGTATTATTTCTTCATCAACATGCACATAATGGCCATGGTCGACTTTGTCTCAGAGGGTTTTTTTTACACCGAACTGGGTAGCACTTGATCACTGTCTCACCTGATGTTAAGTGATGATGCGATCGATGATGGAGCGCGCTTACCCAGAAGATATTATAACTTAGAAATACTTTAAACACAAAAAGATTTTTTTTCTAATTTCTTCTCCTAATTAAAGGCAGGTGCTGGAACTTCTAGGAAATGGTTCTCGTATTTCACAATAAAACAGTCTCTCCCAGACCATTCACAGAGATACAGTCAGATTTTATATTCAGTGTAATTAAGCTCGTTGAATTCTTATGAGGTTCGGAGATAATTTAATTTCCCCGGAGGGTTCCGTAGCTCGTCATTAGCACCGCAATGTTCTGGAGCTCCGTGGGATTGCTGAGCAACCCTGATAGATGGGGCTTTGAAATGATTGACTTTTGGCTTGAAGAGATTGGATTAAAAGTTTTGGACTTTATGGAGATAGGCTGTAGGTTAGATATTAGGCAAAATGAAGCACAGATTAAATTTTTCAAGTAGTCTTTTGGGTATTTATTCTCAGCTTTGTATTACAAAGATAGATTTGTACCAAACTCAAAGCTAGTCAGTAAATGTGCAGATTAAAAATCTGTCAATAATATTTATTCTAAATATAAAAAAGTATAAGTTATAGCATTGAATTTAAAAAAATAACCGGCCAAGTGCGTGTCGGGCCACGCGCAGTGTAGGGTTCCGTAGTAGAATGTTATTCAATGCAAGTCTTTACCCGTTATAAACAAGCAACTAGGTACTCCGTCTTTGTCACTTTAAAGGATTTATTCTAAGGATTTTGTATTTGGTACAAAATTATCCAACACCCAAGTTCAACGACTATTACTGCTAAACTAATAAAGTTATCTTGACCGCTATAATTTTCCTTTAAAGTTCATGAAATGCGCTATTATCACGAATTTTTCCAGATGTTTCAAGCCAGCAGTTTAGCTTTTAGAGGGGGGGGGGGACGCCCTACTGGAACAAAAATTTACAATACAATACAATACAAAAACTGTTTATTGTATACCAACATACAGAAAACAAGAAAAGAAAACAATGTACAGAGAAAATAATAACTAAGGTAGTACAATGGGCGGTCATATCGCTAACAGCGATTTCTTCCAGACAACCTTTGGATGGTTAGAATTGCAGGAAGTAGTAGACGGTGGTGTACAATAAATAAATGTAGAATATAAATAGTTACTCTATAATCAATCAACACCAATCAACACCAATATTATAAATGCGAAAGTCAGTTTGTTTATTTGTTTGTTTGTTTGTTTGTTTGGGACTTCTTCACGGTCAAACGGCTTGACTGATTTGGCTGAAATTTTGTACAAAGATAGAACATAAGGCAGAATAGGATATAGGATACTTTTTTTTTGGCTATCGAGTCAGGGGGGCCAGATATTATTAATTGAATTTTGTAACTAAAGGACCTCTTTTCGAATAATCAGCTTGACCGGTTTGCCCGAAATGTTGTATAAAGACAGTTCATAAGGCAGAAAAGAATAATGAATACTTTTTTTCTTGCTATCGAGTTAGGGGGTCCAAATATTTTTAATTGAATTTTGTAAATATAAGATCTCTTCTCAAATAAACGGCTTGACCGATTTGCCTGAAATGTAGTATGAAGACAGTTCATAGGGTAGAATAGGATATAGAATACTTTTTTTTTGGCTATCAAGTTAGGGGGTCCAGATATTTTTAATTGAATTTTGTAAATATAAGACTTCTTCTCAAATAAACGGCTTGACCAATTTGCCTGAAATTTTGTATGAATACATGTCATAGGGCAGAATAGGATATAGAAAACTTTTTTTCTTGCTATCGAGTCAGGGGGTCCAAATATTTTTAATTGAATTTTGTAAATATAAGATCTCTTCTCAAATAAACGGCTTGGCCGATTTGCCTGAAATGTAGTATGAAGACAGTTCATAGGGTAGAATAGGAAATAGGATACTTTTTTTTTGGCTATCGAGTTAGGGGGTCCAGATATTTTTAATTGAATTTTGTAAATATAAGACTTCTTCTCGAATAAACGGCTTGACCAATTTGCCTGAAATTTTGTATGAATACATGTCATAGGGCAGAATAGGATATAGAATACTTTTTTTCTGGCTATCGAGTCAGGTGGTACAAATATTTTTAACTGAATTTTGTAAATATAAGACCTCTTCTGGAATAAACGGCTTGACCAATTTGCCTGAAATGTTGTATAAAGACAGTTCATAGAGCAGAATAGGATATCGGATACTTTTTTTTTGGGTATCGAGTCTGAGTGTTTATATTTTTTTTAATGAATTTTGTGAATGTGTGGCCTCTTATCAGCTAAACAGCTTGACCGATTCAGCTGAAATTTTATGTATATGAAGTTTTATGTCATATTGCATAGAATCACATAGGATACTTTTTTTCTGGCAGTCGAGTCCAGGTGCCAAGAATTTTCAAATTGAACTTTGTGAATGTGTGTCCTACTCTCGGTCAAACGGGTTAAACATTTAAGCTGGAATTTTGTAGACAGACAGTCAAAAAGACATAGAAGGGCAACGAATACTTTTTTTGGGTGGAAATTTCGGTTGTCTATATTTTTATTATAGAGATTCAAATGAAATTTTGTACACATACATTTAATAGGGCATTAAAGGGCAAAGAATACATTTTTTCGGCAGTTAAGTGTGGGGCCTATATTTTTTCCTAACTTTACATAGAGTTTGCATAATCATTAAAGTTTGACCTTAGGTTCATGGATAATGACTAAACTTAATAAGTGCCTTAATTAGGCCATAAAACTGTCAGGGTCATTCAAAGTCATCAAAATTTACGCGATGGCTTTGCTCAGCCAACGTGCTTCGCCCAATCTGCTTTGTGGGATTTGTGGTATTTCAAAAGCATTCGTGTTTTAACAGCCACATTTAACCTAAGGGTCATCAGTGTTGACTTAGTAGGTTATAAAAACTGTTAGAATCATAAAAAATAAAAATTTTCTCGCTCACTTCGCTTGCGCAATAATTTGTTTGATCTACTTTGAAGGTATAATATTTCAGCAACTTTTGTATTTTAATAGCCACATGCATCAGAACGAGTCCATAAACTAAAACAGTACAACCTTCAATAATCATAATGATTTTTAACCTTAAAATAAGTGGATATCAAGTTAAACCTTTGTGTCATCAGTGTTAACTTAGTAGGTCATAAAAACTGTCAGAGTAATAAATGATCGTAAAAATGTTTCACGCAGTGATAGGGCTTGCTACGCTCGCACAGTGAAAGCGCTTGCTCCGGTCTCGCAAACATTTGTTATATCTACTTTGTAGGAAACATTTCAGCAACTTTTGTATATTAATAGCCACATGCATCAGAACGAATCCATAAATTGAAACAGTACAACCTTCAATAATCATAATGATTTTTTACCTTAAAATAAGTGGATATCAAGTTTAACCGTAGGGTCATCGGTATTAACTTAATAGGTCATAAAAACTGGGCCAGGGTCATAAAATGACGTTAACATTTTCGCGCTCGGGAAAACCTTTGATTTACCTACTTTGTAAATAATATTTCAGCATTTTTTGTATTTTAATAGCCACATGTATCGAAACGAGTTTACAAATTGAAACAGTACAACCTTCAACAATCATAATGATTTTTTACCTTAAAATAAGTGGATATCAAGTTTAACCTTTGTGTCATTGGTCTTGACTTAGTAGGTCATAAAAACTGTCAGGGTCATAAAAAGACTAAAAAATTTTTTCGCGCTCGCTTCGCTCGCGCAGTGATAGCGCTTGCTCCGTTCGCGCAAACATTTGTTTTCTCTACTTTGTAGGTAACATTTCAGCAACTTTTGTATATTAATAGCCAAATGCATCAATACGAGGCCATAAATTGAAACAGTACAACCTTCAATAATCATAACGATTTTTTACCTTAAAATAAACGGATATCAAGTTTAACCTTTGTGTCATCGATCTTGACTTAGTAGGTCCTAAAAACTGTCAGGGTCATAAAAAGACATAAAATTTTTTCGCGCTCGCTTCGCTCGAAAAGTGATAGCGCTCGCTGCGCTTTCGCAAACATTTGTTTTGTCTACTTTGCAGATAATATTTCAGCTTTTTTTGTATTTTAATAGCCACATGCATCAATACGAGGCCATAAATTGAAACAGTACAACCTTTAATAATCATAATAATTATTAACCTTAAAATAAGAGGATATCAAGTTAAACCTTTGTGTCATCAGTGTTAGTGTAGGTCATAAAAACTGTCAGAGTAATAAACGGTCGTAAACCTTTTTCGCGCTCGCTTCGCTTGCGTACAGATAGGGCTTGCTACGCTCGCACAGTGAAAGCGCTCGCTCCGGTCTCGCAAAGATTAGTTATATCTACTTTGTAGGAAACATTTCAGCAACTTTTTTATATTAATAGCCACATGCATCAGAACGAGTCCATAAATTGAAACAGTACAACCTTCAATCATCATAATGATTTTTTACCTTAAAATAAGTGGTTATCAAGTATAACCGTAGGGTCATCGGTGTTGACTTAGTAGGTCACAAAAACTGTCAGGGTCATAAAATGACGAAAAAATTTTCGCGCTCGCTACGCTCGCGCAAACCTTTGTTTTATCTGCTTTGTAGGTAATATTTTAGCATTTTTTGTATTTTTATAGCCACATGCATCAAAACGAGTCCATAAATTGGAACAGTACAACCTTCAATAATCATAATGATTATTAACCTTAAAATAGAGGATATCAAGTTTAACCTTTGCGTCATCAGTGTTAACTTAGTAGGTCATAAAAACTGTCAGGGTCATAAAATGACGTAAAAATTTTCGCGCTCGCTGCGCTCGCTCAAACCTTTGTTTTATCTACTTTGTAGGTAATATTTCATTATATTTTGTATTTTAATAGCCACATGCATCAAAACGAGTTTATAAATAGAAACAGTACAACCTTCAATAATCATAATGATTTTTTACCTTAAAATAAGTGGATATCAAGTTTAACCTTTGTGTCATCGGTCTTGACTTAGTAGGTCATAAAAACAGTCGGGGTCATAAAATGACAAAAAAATTTTCGCGCTCGCTGCGCTCGCGCAAACCTTTGTTTTATCTACTTTGTAGGTAATATTTCAGCATTTTTTGTATTTTAATAGCCACATGCATCAAAACGAGTCCATAAATTGAAACAGTACAACCTTCAATAATCATAATGATTATTAACCTTAAAATAAGAGGATATCAAGTTTAACCTTTGCGTCATCAGTGTTAACTTAGTAGGTCATAAAAACTGTCAGGGTCATAAAATGACGTAAAAATTTTCGCGCTCGCTGCGCTCACGCAAACCTTTGTTTTATCTACTTTGTAGGTAGTATTTCATTATTTTTTGTATTTTAATAGCCACATGCATCAAAACGAGTTTATAAATAGAAACAGTACAACCTTCAATAATCATAATGATTTTTTACCTTAAAATAAGTGGATATCAAGTTTAACCTTTGTGTCATTGGTCTTGACTTAGTAGGTTATAAAAACTGTCAGGGTCATAAAAAGACATAAGATTTTTTCGTGCTCGCTTCGCTCGCGCAGTGATAGCGCTCGCTGCGCTCCCGCAAACATTTGTTTTGTGTACTTTGCAGGTAATATTGCAGCATTTTTTGTATTTTAATAGCCACATGCATCAAAACGAGGCCATAAATTGAAACAGTACAACCTTCAATAATCATAATGATTATTAACCTTAAAATAAGAGGATATCAAGTTAAACCTTTGTGTCATCAGTGTTAACTTAGTAGGTCATAAAACTGTCAGAGTAATAAAGGGTCGTAAAATTTTTTCGCGCTCGCTTCGCTCGCGCAGTGAAAGCGCTCGCTCCGGTCTCGGAAAGATTTGTTATATCTACTTTGTAGGAAACATTTCAGCAACTTTTGTATATTATAGCCACATGCATCAGAACGAGTCCATAAATTGAAACAGTACAACCTTCAATAATCATAATGATTTTTTACCTTATAAGTGAACATATGCGACCCTCAGTACATTCACACTGAGCTGGAACATGTAAAGCAGGCGTTAGAGCAGAATGGTTACAAGTGGAGACAATGCTGGCGTTGGGCCAATGGTAGTGAGCGTCAAAAGCCGACTGTTGTTGACCGTGTCCCGATTTATCTGCCTTATGTGAGAGGTGTTACGGACAAGATTGGCGCCCTCTTACGACGGAAGTACAGCATCCGAACGTTCTACCGTCCACCAGGTCGATTAAGACAATTCCTGCGGTCACCAAAGGACAAAGAGCCGCTTTGCACACCAGGTGTATACCAGATTCCGTGTGACTGTGGGATAAGTTATATCGGAGAAACTCGACGTAACATAGGTACTAGACTCACCGAACACATCAGGAGTGTGAAAAACATGGACACAAGCGGATCTGCGGTCGCGGAGCATGCACTGGAGGCTGGTCACTTTCTACGGTTCGATAAGGTTTCAGTACTAGCAAAGGAGAAATTTCTAGTTCCGCGGAAAGTACGAGAAGCCATCGAGATTTCACGTCATCCGAATTTTAATCGTGACCGAGGATGGACCTTACATCCAGCGTGGAAACCGGTTTTTGGCAGTACACACGATGATGTGCATAAACACGGGATACTGGACACAATAAGTGCTGTGTGTACGGGGGCCCTTAACTCGGCCATAACAAGCAGTGACGACGACAACGGCGATGAATCACCTACGCCGCCGCCTGCACCGCTGACGTCACGAGCTATTCGAGCACAGCGACGCGCGGCGCGCGTTGCGGAGGCGATCAAACTTTAGTTCGCGCACGGCAGCCGTCGGAGCCGCGCGCACTCCTTGAGAAAGGGACGCGATTCGTCCTGAAACCGGTCGGAGGCCTTTTCGACTGAGATTACGTGAGTTAAGCCGTATAAATTTATTATAAATTATGGAACATACTCACGGTAGTTTTAATAATGAAATAGTTAATAACACTAAAAAAAAAAAAAAAACATACTTGAACAAATTAAAAGTTGTATATATATAAAAAATATAATATATATAAAAAAAACTAAAAGTTATATAAATAATAAAAAAATAATAATATTAAATAAATAAATACTATATTTACACGAGTGACAATGACAAATAATAATTTTTCAACGAAGTTTTAAAGATAGATAAAGACTTGGCTCGTCTTATATCTAAAGGCAGATCATTCCAGAGTTTTGATGCTTGCACAGTAAAGGAATTTGCGAGTTATTCGGTACTGTGTGTTGGGATTTTTAGAAGGAGGTTTTCATCGGAACGTAAGGAGAGAGAATGTGATTGGTGTAGAAATTGAAAGCGTTCTTTTAGGTAAGGCGGAGTAGAAGGAATGAAAAGAACGGTATAGAGTAATTTGCACTTTAAAGTTTAATATTTCGTAAATGGAGCATTCAATCGAAAAATGGTATTAGCAACCTTTTAGTCATTTTAAAAGACATATTCAACGATACCCCACACGATGGGGTAAACGATGAAAAAAAATTCATCCCCAATTCTCATAAAGGGGAGCTACCCTAAAAAAAATATTTTTCAAAATTTTATTTGAGCGCTTTGTCGGCGTCATTCATGTACATACCCCCACAAAATAACAGCTTTCTAGTATTAACGGTCTCTTAGCAAAACCTCGGACAGACAGACAGACGGAGATGACGAAACTATAAGGGTTCCTTGTCAGGACTACGGAACCCTAAAAAAACAACAGTAGTAAGCCATATTCAGCTTTCATCCAAACGTCGAACGTCACACTTTAAAAAAAATGACCCTGATTAATTAAGGGTTGCCAACCATACTATTACGTGCCATACTGTTACCCCCAATGCATGTTTCAGTACTTGAGTCAATTTTTGTCCAAAAGAACCGTGAAATAATGTATAATAAATAATAATAAATAATGTAATATATATAATAATAGGAAGAAAATATGTTGCTAGAGGAAAAATTGTTTCTCAGAATTGATTTTAAAAATAGGCGACAGGCATGCTTCTACGTGACTCACGGATCAAACTTATTGAATGTGAAAATGTCGGTATAGATAAAAGATGGAGATATTACCTGTAAGTGGAATGTCAGTAGTGTGTAAGATGATGATGACAACTTAGATACTCACTTAACATCAGGTGAGTCATTCTCACTAACGGAAAGGTAATAGGTAAGGTGTAATGCCTTCCAACGTCCGTGCACTTAAACCTTAAATTACCCTTAACTATCACTTCACGTCACGTGAAGAGAACGAAAAAGAAACGTTATCACTTCACGTGATACCTAAATGGTGCTAAATGGGTGACCCTGACCACTGGTGGTAGGCTTCAGTCGTGGCTCAAACCACATACCAGACAATGCCATGTCACCAATTTGGTTTATCGAGTTCCAGCACGATGATCGGTGTCAGCCAAAAAAAAGACGGGTAATGGTAGTTGCACATTATGGATTGGCCGAATGTCAGTTGTCCAGCGCCTCGTCTCACTGCCATCTTTCAATTCTAGACAGCACGATTCCATCTTTGACCGCATCTTCACTTAACATCAGGTGAGATAGAGATACAATGCTTGACTGTCACAAATAAAAAAAGACACGTGACAAGCTATCTTAAAGAGCGCACTTATC
Organism: Cabera pusaria; assembly: GCA_954871355.1. Classification (NCBI taxonomy): domain Eukaryota; kingdom Metazoa; phylum Arthropoda; class Insecta; order Lepidoptera; family Geometridae; genus Cabera; species Cabera pusaria. The sequence continues at coordinate 27,332,770 of OX940893.1, forward strand.
TGCCTGAAATAAGCACAAGTATAAAAAGTATGTTCATAAACTAAAGTGTTTATTGTTATTGCTTAATTTGTATATTGTTGTATATTATTATTTCTTATTATTTCGTATTATTTTTAAATTTGCACGTTTACATTCAGCCTGAATACGACGACAACTTACACATTGTTATATACCAAAAAAATTGTAAAGTGTATTCTTGCAAATAAATTCTTTGGTTTTATTAATACTTGACTACTGAGAAATCACGCTAATTTTAGAAATTATTCAAAATTATCGGGTGCATACAAGCAAAGCTGTAAGCAACAGTTTACAAAATGTATATTTTTGAAATGTGTTAATTGAGCCCTTTTATTTGATATCCAACACGGTCTTAATCAAGAGTGTTCTTAGCTTTGTTTCATGAAAATCCGTTCAGCCGTTTAAATATTATCAGCTCTTTTTTGGTTGATGAGACTAAGGCTGAGTTGCACCATCTTACTTTAGCTATAACAAAAGTCAAAAATCTGTCAAAATCCATACAAAAACACCAGTTAATAGTTATAGTTATGGTTAAAGTAAGATGGTGCAACCCAGCCTTACATAGCAACTTTTGTAGCGCTTTGACCGCGAACGTCAATTAAGATAGTTTAAAAACTAAAACAACCGACTTCAATGCCCCGCGAGTCAATTTCTGTAGCAAGTTTGAGACGTTTATCGTCATATCTCTGGAGATACTTATCAGATCTCGGTGAAATTACAATGGAACCACCTCGAAAACGTACCCTACCGATTACAAAAAGAATCATTCGAATCAGTTCACAATAGACGGAGTAATCGCGGAACATACACTCAAAAAAAAGAAAAAAAACATACTAATTGAGAACCTCCTTCTTTTTGCTAAGTCAGTAGAAAAATTTAAATGGCGCTTCTGCGCACTACTTACCCGCCAATTAACAAATTATACTTACAAAAATCAGTCGGGGGTGGTTTTAATTTAATTATTATTTTCATTTACTTTATGACTTTAGTCTCTCTTTAAGGTTGTATGACGTCACATTAAAGAATTATATTTATAATTATAAAGAATTATATAATTATATGAATATGGCCACTTTATTGTGACATCACTCAACCTAAGTGTAATCAGCCGACGATCTTCTTCCAACGATGAATTTAATTCCTCATTTGTGAAATTATGAACATCATAACTTCTTGGAGTTAAGACGTCAAAATCATAACCCTACTGAAGTCTGGTAAAAATAAAACAATCCACGCAGCTTTCTAACTACCCTAATGTCACGGCTCAATGTAACAAAAAACACCCATCAATAAATCTAAAAGCGGGTTAATGTACATACTTTCATTCCCTCTTCAGATTCATAAAGGCCTCACATCCACTCTTTCAGAAACTAGTCCAACATAAAACCCGGCAACTAAAACTGGAACAAGAGAATTGTGAGTCCAGGACTTGAAAACTTCGCGTCCAACCGGAGGCAAATGCAAATAATATCCTAACTTATAGAATAAATGTTTTTCCCCAGGAGTTTGGGACCTCTTGATGCGGTCCCGTTTGAAAGTTGACGAATCGTTTGACCATCGAGTTTGAGAAGCACTTTGTATAATTACTGGTCGTGAGGTTTTAAAAGCATTTTACCCGGACGTCTTAGACCAAGTAAGAAGTCAGGACGGAGGCCCGCCGAAAAATGCACTGAGGCCGGTTAAAACTACGCCTCGTCGTGTAAGTACATACATAGTTACACGCACACAAATATAACGAAACTACGCCCTACTACTATCTTGTCAGGCGCGCGGAGTGTCACGCTATAATAATTCGCAATGGAACCACATTTTTATCACATCATCACAAAGTTTTTACTGTACGATAAGACTAGCTTAGACTAGCTAACTATAGGGACTTCACAGTTGAAACTTGGTAGGTAGATGTACTCTATTCACTCTCACTTCACTCAGACACTTCTAAAGTGGTTAAATGTGCCCCCCTCCCCCTCCCCTAATTTTTAAAATAGGAGAGTGAAAAATCTAAAATAAATATATACTGTAGATCTCAATAAACACTTGCAAGCAAAATTGGTTTGAACGAGATATAATCAGCAGTTTTTGAGATAAAGCACACTTTCAAAACCGCATATAACATTGTAATTCATACAAACACTATGAAAAACAAAGTAAATTTTTTGTTAACAAAAAATTATAGAGGTATTTTCTGCTCGATCTTATAAAATATTTAATGTGTTATGGAACACTAAGAGTTCGAGTTTGACTTGCACTTGGCCAGTTTATTTAATTTAAAAATATATTTTATTTAAATCACAGAACGGCATTCTATGATTGAAATCGAGCCTAGCTACAATAATATCTGCCTACAATCTACCTAGTTGAGTCAATCTAAGCCGTATAAATCCATCAAGATCGGAAAGCGTTAATTAATTCAAGAGGCGAGTCTGAGCCCTATAACTTGCCTACACAATGCCTAGTGCCTAACAACAATGTCTGCAGTGACTAGGGCTTCAATCCTCGTGATACATTAGTGTTGCAATTACTCGGCATTAAGCCGCGTCAATATGTCGTTCATTATATAGAGGCTGGGTAAGCTGCTACCAATTTCTACGCTTCAAGTGTTCTAGGTAACAATAAAAGACTATCTATGGTCAGCAGCGTTTACTCGCAGTTTTTGTGCGGTAAAATAGCAGTGTGTATCAGTTTCAGTGAAGAGTTATATAATAATTATTATAATTATTTACAAACTTTTCAACCTACTTCTAAAAAGAAGGAGGTTCTCAATTAGTTTGTATGTTTTTTTTGTGTGTATGTTACGCGATTACTCGCGGGGCATGGAAGTCGGTTGTTTTAGTTTTCAAACTATCTTAATTATGCATTTATAATAATCTCATAATGTAAGTACAATGTGCTATACTTTGTCCTACAAATGGGGATTAGAATATTGTCGCGCCGCCATTAATCATGATTCATCTCAACAATATTTTGATTGATATAATTTGACAACGATTGAGAAATAAAGTAGAGTATGGGAATTATGGTGCAAAATACTTACCTACCTGGAAAAAACTTCGTTATAATTTTAAATCGTTTAAATAACTCGAAATAGTAATTTTCACTAACAAGATAAAGTGTTTATTTTTATATCTCAGGAGATAATCATCAGATCTCCGGTCCATGCGTATTTGAGTAATCGGGGAACATACGTAAAAAAAATGAATGTGATGAACATTAGCTAACTCTACATATGCTTACAAAAGTCTGCTTAAATGCGTGTGCATCCCAACTACTTTACTTTAAATATTATGTTTCTTGAAGTGTTACACACTTTATATTGTTGTACATTGTTACGCACAATCCAAAATTTCATCGCACCGACGGGATTTGAACCCGCATCTCCTTGGGAAACATGCCTAGGTGCATATAAAGTGTGTAACACTTCAAGAAACATAATATGTGATATAAGCAGTGCAACATCTCTCGTTGGATTTTAAAAACTGTAATGATTTCTTCCGAATGAAAAACTTCGAAAAAGTTATCATAGATAGCAGGCTCCACCAATGCATAATTGGTTAAAAAATACAATCCTTTAATTTCGTCGTATCGATGGTATCGCACCGTGGCTTAGTTGTTCAGAGCACCTGGGAATGTTTCCTGAAGATGTGCGGGTTCGAATCCCGTCGGTACGATGAAATTTTGGATTGTGTGTAACAATGTACTTTACTTTACTTCGATAGGTATAGACACGGCTTTATAAAGCAAACTTCGTGTAAGCATTCCGTTTATAATAAGCGTAAGCTAGGTGGGAGACACTTCAATGTACGTTGGGCTTTTGTAACGACGCACGAACATAGCTAGCTTCTCACTTAGTACAGTGACGTATTTTAAGCAAACATTACACCCACATTAGGGTAAACACTACGCTAATATCAAATCTCTATTAGGAATTTGACACACTTTCCGTCACAGAATGTCTGCCTTGAGAGCATGCAGACTTGGCCAGAATGGGCGCTCATAGAATATCCAACCATCAGTGCGAAATTTCGCTATCTAAATTCTGCCGCGATCCTAAGCAACATCATGTTCATACCCTTAGGACCTTATTAGCTTGTGTCAAGATGGCCACTTACTTCGTGTAACTAATTATGTCCCATTAAATCTACAGAGTATCATTACCAATAGCTATTTCCCAGCAGTAAACAGTATTATCTGTACAATGACAGGCTCCACCATTGTCCACGCGTTGATTACCGATAATTATGTGAGTATGCCACCTTGATTGATGCAGACCGTAGAGATTCAGACACAGACGTAGTTCAAACTAGATTCTGCAAGTTGTATACTGGATATAGACATGTATTCGATCAACATCTTTTTTTTAATATCATATAGGATAGCGTTTGACCACTATTTCATCTGTTACTGGGAACTGGTTTTCAAGGATAGCTGCCGGAACACATTAGATGTTTGACGACAGATTTAAGCTGGCCAGGTGGACACTAGATATTGTCCTACCACCATGCGGGGTTCGGGGGTTTCTTCACGATGTTTTTCCTTCACCGGAGGGTCACTGTGAAAAGCGCACATTAATTTTTCGATAGAATCTGATGGCAAGTAGGAATCCGGTCTATTAGGAATCGGCCAATGAAACCATCATGCCTGTGGACTGTTCTAAGAAGAAGCAACATTGCCTTGGGAAATACTTTGTATTCGGATGACCTAAGATTTCATTTTCAATTCCCCACACACATTTGTGAACACAGCAGCGCTAAGATAATTGAGTGACTGATCATCGAGAAAATGATTAATTGCACGTTTCCATTGCATTCGATTGAAACGCAAAACGTGTTTGATTTCAATCATTTTGTTGTGCCGACAGCATTGAAAACAGCTCTGTGCAGCCTATTCGTCGAGGAAATGATAATTATAACGGATAATGACAGATATGGATAGCCGTTGGTTGTGACAAGTTTTAAATTGATATCGATGTGTCAATTAGCAACTTTGAATAGTTAAGTTTTGTATGGTTTCATTTTTAGGGTTCCGTACCCAAAGGGTAAAACGGGACCCTATTACTAAGTCTCCGCTGTCCGTTTTTCTGTCTGTCTGTCTGTCTGTCACCAGGCTATAGATCATTAACCGTGATAGTTAGACAGTTGAAATTTTCACAGATGGTGTATTTCTTTTGCCGCTAGAACAACAAATACTAAAAACAAAATAAAGTTAAAAATTAAACGCCATCTATCTAATTAGTTTCGGCTAAATGACATAGATGGCGCTAGTAAACGAGCCCCGTCTTTCCAAACCACATATTCTTGGTAATATTAATTAATCAAATATATGAGGTTGAAACTCTGTTATGGTTCGTATTGTACGGAACCCTCCCTCAGTGTGCGATAAGAAACGCGATGCTGACTCGCACTTGGCCAGTTTTATTAAATGTTAACAAGTACTTACGTAGTGTAGGTACTTACGTAGTATACGTAGCTTATCAATATATTTATAGAAACATCGGTGTTAGTCCACAGCTGCTTATACACCTATCTCAAGACACACTTCGTAGATTGATCTTCGACTCTATTTTAACTATTGTAACATTGCGTTGCGTAAGTATTCCATCCATTTGCCTTGTCGCAGGGTATTATTAGTTAAGATCTAGACAGGAAAGCGGTTGACCATAATAATATAAACTAGTTGGTATATTAAAACCGAAACAATATAAATGACGTTGTAATAAATATAATATATATAAAAGACCGAAGCGTTTGTCCACTATCTCACCTGTTGCTAAGTGACGATGCAATCTATGATGGTAGCACGCTAGGCCTAGAATGGGAACTTGTTTTGTTTTGTTTTTTTTTTCTAGAAAAAGCTTACTAATAGCTATGTGGGTCACATTACTAGTACTCTTGTTAACCCCGCCAACTAAGCTAAATATGCTTATGTCTGGAGTGGGTTCACGTCAATAGTGCAATAGGTGGGGATCGAACTCACGACCTCTCGATAGCCAGTCCGACACCTTATCCATTGGGCTATTACCACTTAGCTGGCAAGGCTGAACTGGCTCTCAAGGATGTTATATTTTATTTACTTTCATTTTGTTACCTACAATTCTGAGACCATAAATAAAAACATAGACATTTTAAGTATAAGGAAAGTCGTAGTGCTAGTCACAAGAACGATAACAATCTAGTTCTGACATTAGGGTCCGTTACAATGTGCCTACAATGTCAGTAATGTCTTTAAGTTAATATCTTCTCAGATGAGCTAATTTAGTTTCATTATCGTTTTTATGAGCGCTGCTTATGTTCTTTATGAGCCGGTTTAATTCATTACAAGCGATTTAATGTAAGTAACCGGATAATGAAGTTAGGAGATTAGGAAGCTGACTTATGTGTACACGCACCTTAAAACTTTTAGTACTGATTACTGAAAGACGCTACTCTCACTATTCACAAAACACTATTCTCCGAGATACAGTATCAAACTAGTTCGGAGGGTAGGGAGACTCGGATGCCGGTACTAGCCTACTTAAAACACTTATATACCCTATATTTTTGTTAAAATCTCTATATAAACCAGTACAACAATAGTTCTTAAGATATGTTATTCAGTTTAATACTAAGATGTAATAGGAAATTTATAAAGTAAGAAAAAAATCTTAAGCTTTAAATGTATGAAAATTATATATGTATTTAAATATTTAAGTACTTCTGTTCTAAAAAGTGTAACCTAGGCTAAGTTATGAAATAAAAACATTTGAATTAAATTTGAATTTGAACGCTTGGACTGATTTGGAAAATTCTTTCTTTTTTTGAAAGAGTATATTTTCTTTAAAGACCCATTTGAATTTCATCGAGATCTCATACGTATCTTAAGAAATATGGAGATAAACACTTCAACTTGCTACTGACATGAAAAGCGCGGCATTTTAAGTCAGTTCTTTCAGTTTTGTAAACGATTTATAAATTACGGCAAACTGTAGTCTGTCAGCGCCGTCGCTTGCTTTGCTTAACTTATCATTCAAGTTTTGTCAAGATGCTACAACTTTCAAGTAAATGTTATACTTCGTAAGTCCAACACTAGTCATTTTGCCGGCAGTTTCCATTTTCTTGTAGCTGCCAAAAAGGGTACTGAATGTAGTCGCCTGGGAGACTGCCAAGCGTATGAAGTCACTGTTCTGAAAGTAAAATACTATATTATTTGTTGTAGGTACTTATGATATTAGTGGATAATAATATTAGAGACCATAGTACTATACTTCGCACCGTGGCTTAATTGGCAAAGCACCGGAACATGTTATTCCGGAGGTTGCGGGTTCAAGTCCCGTCGGTACGATGAAATTTTGGATTGTGTTTAACAATTTACAAAAATATAAAGTGTGAAATACTTCAAAGAAACAATATTTGATTTACGCAGTGCAACATCTCTCGTCAGATTTGAAAACTGTAATGATTTCTTCCGAATGATTAACTTACGTAATAAGTGGTCATAGATAGCGCCACCAATGCATAATTGGGTTAACAAATATAATCCACTAATTTCGTCGTAACGATACTTCGCACCGTGGCTTAATTGGCAAAGCACCGGAACATGTTATTCTGGAGGTTGCGGGTTCAAGTCCCGTCGGTACGATGAAATTTTGAATTGTGTTTACCAATTTACCATAGTATTGTTTCAATATTTTGGAATACTTCTGATACCTATCACTCAAATGTCTGTTTTGAAGATATAATATTAGTATCCGTTTATTTCTCTTTACAGTGGTTGTGTATATAAAAGTAGATAATAAAAATATATAATACTTAGTAGCATGAATTGGATGCAACCAGTTTTGTGAAGAGCCGGTGCCTGATGTTGGTACTTTAAAACCTATATTACATTTATTTATAAAGTTATAGTTAGCTTACAGCTACGCCAAAACGCTAACTATTTAATATACTCTTAAAATACTCTTAAATTAATTGCAACATAACTTAGGTTATCCACAAATATGTCAACATGCGGGAACTGGTTTGAAAATGCATTTATAATTTCCATCGCCCGAATTGAAGGCGCGTGCCTGGCACTAAGCGGTCGCAACATGGGACACGCAAATAACATATGGTGGCGGCGCCCACATCTTAAATAGTTGTTTGGAACGAATATTCCTAAACGAGCTAACACATCCGGATTATTTATATTATTATATATGTGGTGTGAAGTGAAAGTACAGATGAGACTCATGGAGAGATCCATTTTATTCGCACCAGTGCCGGATTTAATTTTTTTATGAGTGTAGGGCCCCTTTATTTCCGCAACTTTTTTTTTCGGAAATCGAGTGAGCGTCCTCTGAAATCTGCCGCCCATAGGACGCTGCCACCCCTAGGCCGTGGCCTATACGGTCTATTCGCATAACAATCACGTAAAATTTACAAACAATATTAATTAGCACCCAACTTGTGAACTCAATTTAAGTTAAAGTATGTTTATTCTATGGTTAGTCATTCGTTAAACCTTGTGGCTCCTAGGATTATTTTTTATTCCGTGAGTAGGTTCGGATTAATTTACTCCTTCCTTATTCCATGTTTATTAATACTTAATATGCTACTCCGAACTTAAGTCTTGGATTAAAGTTAATCTTGTACTAGCCTATGTTTATTAATAACACTGAACCAGTTTTATTAATAAACAAAGACTAGTTAACATGTTAGTAAACATGTTTAAGAATAAAAAGTGTAGTTTGTGTTTAAAATTGTAACAAAACAGAACGCTGTATGTCAGTATCTATTTTAAGCATATGTTATCATTTAATATTAGGCCAGCGTTTTGCTTGTCCGGTTGGACTACTATCTTACCTGTTGGTAAGTGAGGTAGCACGCTAGACTCTCAAGGATAGCTGCTGGAAGACATTAGATGTTTGGCGACAGGTTTTCAAGTTTGATGGTGGTAGCTGACCAGGCAGACATTGGACATTGTCGTAGACCTATGCCGGGGGTTTCTTTACGATGTTTTTCTTTTACTAAACGGCCGTTATAAAAATGCGCACAAAAATGTTTCAATGGAAATATCCATTGGTGCACGGCGGGGATTTGAACCCACTACCTCTGGCAGTAAAGCCGACCATTCTCCCACTGCGCCACTGGGGGCTAATGTGCATCTTAAAAATAAAACATTAAGTTGACTATCCCATGTCTGTTTCAATAGTCGAGGGTAGTAACATGGCAGTAACGAACAAACGGACTGTCTTTCTACTGGCCAGTCAGTAAACGAACCATCTGCAATATTATAAACACAAAAATATTGAAACATCTGAAAAATAATAAAGAAAAAAGACCAAAACACACTCTGCTTGAAGTAGTTTAGGATGCCGAGATGTTCGACTTTCTTAAAGCGACGTATAATTTTTCATTCCAAAGCTTCAAGTGGCTCACAGCGAACTTCACAATGCTCAGGGAGCTTAATTCTAGTAATTAGAGTGTTAATGACCTAAACTCGTGGTACAATGAACAGAAGGCTTCAGACGGCTTCAACCGTACAACCACATACATAACCGACTGGAAACTTTGTCTAAGTATGCAAGCTCGCAATGCACTATGTCTTTCGAATGTCCCATTCACATAAACAAGGTAGGACGAGGAGCATCGGGACAGCGGGTAACTTAAGTGATTAAAGCGAAATTGTCGGGTCCGGAAAGACAATTTTGGATGGCTCTCGCAAACGGACTTCTACAAGTCCTAAATTGTAGTTAGGGGCGTAAATTAGATCCAGCAGTTGAAGCCAAGAGGTACAGCACTATTATTTGTCCTGTGGTATCGGTTTCGAGTACTCCTTTGAGTTGGTCAAATGGATCCGTCTAGCTGTTAATTGCTTAGTTATTATGTTATCTAGATTCTGTGATATTTTACAAATGACTAGCTGATACCCGCAACATCATTCTTGTACAACCATAATGTTACCACTGCAAAGCTCAGTCAATCAACACTTGTGTAATCTGAGTTATTTAAGTTATCTGTAAAATTATGATTTTATTTTCACGAAATGTAGCCATGTTCATCCCGTTGTTAAATTTCAGTAAGATCGGATCTTCCGTTTAGGCGTGATTAGGTAATAAATAGACAGGTTTACAAAAGTTTTTATAATATTAGTCTGGATACACACACTTATAACAAATATAATTTAAGATCGTTTAAAAAAACTAAAAGAACCGACTTCAAGCGTCGCGCTAGTCAAAGTAGCCAGTAGACGTTGTAACTATTACATAATCTGTGCCAGTAGTTAGTAGTAAGTCGTCGAGATAAGTAAATGCGTCGTAATACAAATGTTGATATAATAAAAACTGCTCCGCCGATTTCGTTAAAATTTAAATGGGACATAAACATTTATGAGGGTACCCTTTCAAACAAAAAAATAAATTTAAAAATCGGTTCAGGCATCTTCGAGTAATCGGTGAACATTCATAAAAAAAATATATATAATAATAATTCCGCAGGGGTGGCTTTGTGGCGAGCCGACGGTGAGTGGCGACACCGCGTACCCCTACCCCGTGAGAGCTAAATGAGACCCTCTGACCACCAGCTCGCCTTGACCGGCCGGCCGGTGGTGGGAATCGCAAGAGCTAAGACCTAAGCTCCAGAGTGGAAGTGTTAAAGGCATAAAGCCGCTAGTAGCGTTTAGTGAAAGTGCAGCACACCTCTCAACACCCTTAGCTATCCACGCCAATGTTGCCCCTCGGCGCCGACATAACGGTCCGCCTTTATGGGGGGCCTATTCAGTGTATAGCGAGTCACCACCCGCCTTAATATTTTGAAATAAGGCATAATTGGCGGGTGCCGTACCTCATCCCATATACCAGAAAACAGACATCAAGCTGCACATATTCATAGCCATAATAAATTAATGTACCATCTTTTTATAGTTTCTCATCTCTCCATCCACAAATCTTATTTTTATTTAATTTAATATTGTAAAGGGCCTCTTGACGTTGGCTTTGGCTCCGTCAATGCCTTTAAAAGGACCGGGTGATTTGCAGCCCGTGATGTATTATTGAATAATAATAAAAATAAAAAAAGGGTTCCGACGAATTGAGAACCTCCTCCTTTTTGTGAAGTCGGTAAAAAATTAAGAAGTGCAAATAATGCCCAGAATTTGTTTCACCCCTGTACGGAGCATCATAACAACCCCCACAGACTTTTTTATATCACTCACAGGCTAGCGCTTCACTGGTCTCACCTGGTGGCAAGCGATGATGTGGTCGAAGATGGTGCCTAGCGTGCATGAAATGATCTCTCTCTCTGTCTCTCTCAACGGCTGTGTATTGCCGGATAAATGTAAGGTTAATATGACGGTAGATTTTTTCCTTGATAGACGTAAGTTGTTATAGATAGTAAGTCAGGCGGAAATTCGATATAATACTCCTACAATGTGTTTAAAGTTACTAAACACTTACCCTTACAATCTGAATTGACGACCAATACAAGCCGAAGCTTGTCATCAATTACCATGTCCCTACATTCTAACAATTAAATTAAATCATGCTTATGAAACAACAGAGCCTAGACAACAATAGGTTCTATACAGCTTTCAATTATTTGGCCACACAATAGCCTCCAGCTGACAAGAATATTACGTTGCACAGTAGCCACTCCATATGGAACGCATCGATGTATCAAATGGTATGCTAATACAAATAAGTAATTATTTGACAACAAAATACAAATAAGGGGTCATATTAAAATTTTAAAACGGCTTTTAACACTCTATACGGAAAACTACGGAAAATATTTAAATATAAAATATAAAAATATTTACGGAAAATTATTTCATATCTCAGGTGTACTCCTTTAGTACATTTTATCAAGCTCTGATTAATAACTGCTGAGATGAAGATAACACCATGGAGAAACACCATAAACTGGACGTTTGGCGGGAACGTGGAAATGTGTGTGTGATCTCATTGTATTTTTTCCTAAAACTTGTGTTCTTCCGTGAGTTAATGTGTAATAAATGTGGATTATTAACCATTTAGTGCCGGTGAATGTGTACGAGTCTAGGGAAACAGCACAATGTTGAAAAACATGCTATTTGCGTTCTCACCAAAATTCCACTGAATATCTTCAGTAATCCCCACATCTTTAGTGAAGGTATGACTTAGACTAGACCAAAGAGAATATAAATAAAAAAAAACTCTGGACTAGACTTTTACTTGAAAACTGACCTGAAATGTGACTTTGACACATTTCTACAACTTAAATTCATAAATACTTGCAGAATTTCAATACTTGACACTGGCTAAAAACATTAATCGTGTGGAGCCATAATAAAACTAAAAAAAAAAACACCATAAACTTGCTACTGAAATTAGCTTACGTTTTAGACATTTTTGAACACCTTCGATTGTGACACCTGCCATGAAAATATTGCCAAAAACGTGGACGAAATGAGAGGTACGAATATAAATTGCATATAATATGTTGTATTGACCCACTACATTGTAGGAAGCTGATGGTGATGAGAGTGACGCCTACCCATAGATTTTGGGTAGTCTGTGTTACCAATAATATTATTATAGCCGTATCTGTGCGCCTATCACACGACCAGTTGCAACACGCTTTGGCATGTATAGGTACGGACACACTGCGGCGTCCTGCGATCTGCGGGCGCGATCTCAGTACATTTCAATTGTTTTCTGATCGCGTTTGGTGTGAACCAGTTGATACAAATACTACTGCGCTATCTGATCGCCGCCTAGATCGCGCACGCAGGACTCCGCGGTGTGTCCGTGCCTTGACTGAGCATATTATGTGTGTGATTCTTATGATAATTCTATGATAGTCGTTTCTTTTCCAACACTACCTAAAAGTATTTCGACAGATATTTAAAACGTTTTTTCAGATATCTCATTTCAATTATTTCACAGTCAAAATACAGAATACGTAGATAAAATTTAGTATACCTCGAATTCCCTCAGCTTAAAATTATACTCATGTTTCATCACACGCTAAGTTAAAAATAATGTTCTGTGAGCGAGAGCGATAATTGTTAGCTCACCGTTGTAGGCATTCCCAGGCTGATGTGACTCGAGGGTAGATGTGGAGATACGGGGAAGCTGGGTTACTGGAGTACTGCCGTCGGCTTGGCGATCGAGAGGTCGTGGGATCGATCCCCACCCATTGCACTAATGACGTGAACCCACTCAAGACACAAGCATATTTAGCTTAGTTGGAGGTTAACAATAATATAACAGTAATGTGACGCTACTAGTAGTCTTCTAGTAATAGTAATAGTCTTGTCTTCTGAGTAGTAATGTCAAGTTACTACTGTAGTTTACTTGCATTAATAATGTGCAACCTACATATTAAAAAAATTAAACTTGGTTGGTAGTTGTCGAATAACACTATCAAAGTATCTGTTTACTGCAGGAAATGATTAGGCTATAACTTTAATATTAATATAGTGTGTGGTCCATGGAAATTCTGATTATAATTTTCGTTGAGTCGCCTATCAGTAACACTCGTAGATGTCGTAGCACAGCTGATTAAGGCGTCTTCTCACTTTAGAAATTAAAAAAAATCGATTTTTTTTTTCAAATTTGAAAGTACATATCTTCAAAAATGTCATATCGAAATTTCATAAAAATCGGACGAGTCTAACTATATTTTTGGGCGACCGACCTGAGAGCAGCCGGCGATCCCTTTCACGCCGTTCGGACGGACGTACGGACGTACGTACGCGTAGGGAACCGCCGCAGCTCTAACGCTTCAAAAGAGACTAGGTCGAGACGAAGAGAAGCTAATTTGGACGAACACACCTTTTACGAAGAATCGGTATGGAGCAGGCATCGCTGATTAATCCGAGGTAAGGTTTTTTAATGATTTTTCTGCATCCAAAACTTTAAACGCGTTTATCTCAAAACAAGGTTTTTCGGTGCCTTGTTGATGAAATTTCGGAAACTATCCGGCCGATTGTCACGAAATTTGAATGACATATTCTTCATAGTTATAGCTATAGCGAATATTATCAGATTCTTGAAATTTTGATTTTAAGAATTTTTTTTACAAAAAACTGCAAAAAAATCGCGTTTTTTTTTTACTTTTTCGAAAAACGTGCGCCATTTTGTTATTTTCGCGAATATCGAAAATCTGATGATATGCGCTATAGACACTGACATACTGAATCTAAAACAGTTTTATTTTTTTGTTTCAGATGACCCGTCTCGGAGATACCATCAACAAGCCACAACCATAACATTTTTACACGGGTTTTTCGATGCTACTGTTGTATTATAATAATTGTTCAAAAAAATAAAAATAAAAATTTTTCATGTACTTGAAAGATGTGTTTATTACATAGGATCCATTTTATCCCATAATTTTAAGCAAAAATCCTCGAAAAAAAATCGCAAAAATAGCCTGAGAGAAGACGCCTTAAAAAACACCAAACATGTTCACCAGTGCGCCAATAGTGTATGATAGGCTTCATAGGAATACAGCACAAAGTTTAACCATCGCTCTCTATGTCGTCACAGGAACAGACGTAGCCAAGGCGAATGTGTCGTAGCATTCACTCTTGATGCAGTGCCACAACCGTAGCAAAGCAGTGTAGCGCTACGCTTTTCGTAGCCGTAGACTGTAAGCATAGACACAAGCTGCAATACAGTAATTTAACGTTGATATCGGTGGATAGGAATCTACGCCTATAAAATCGCAGAAAGTGCCAATATGATCAAACTGCCTGAAGCATTGGCGTATACTTTTTCCATAACTTGGTATATATGCAGATGTGACGTGCAAATGATAACAGAAATGGAACATCACAGGTGAATACACGTATCATCGGTCTTCAACTCAAATAACTGAGGTACGCGTACCTCGGGTACTCTCAAATAACCGAGGCAATTCTCCACTCAAGGTTATAGCGTAATTCCGCCATTGACTCGGCTCGCGATATATCCCGAGTTTTCGGTTAAATGAGCCTCATCACACTCATTCGAATGTCTAAATTATGCGTTCGTGTGATTATTTAGACGTTTTCCTCAAGAAATGTTTGTAAACATTAGATTTCTTATTTGAATGAAGGAACTTAGAGGTAATTTGTTATTCAGGTTATATCATTTGCTTCGCAATTGTTGTTGTGATGTGCTAGATTTTTTAAAGAAGATTATAACTACAGTTCTTATTTGTAAACTTTCAGCATCACGACTTGAACACATAGTTATAAATATTGAAATACGGGACTTGTCGCGCTCAAAACATTAATATTTATTTAACTCGATGTTTCGACCAAGTTGCATTGATCGTGGTCACGACACGACTGATGTTAATGTTTTAAGTGACTTAATTTTTTAAGCGCGATAAGTCCCGTATTTAAACATTTATAACTACAGCTTTTAGGCTCCATTTTAACAAGCAAGTAAAGATATGGCTATAGCATAGGCCTGGTGATCGAGAGGTCATAAGTTCGATTCCCACCCATTGTACTATTGACGTGAACCCACTACAGACACAAGCATATTTAGCTTAATTACTAGACAACGAGTAATGTTCAACCCACATAGCTAGTAAGCTTATTAAAAACAAAAAAAATGTACTTCATAATTGTATATTTAATAGCTTTCATTAAAGACACAAAGTGAAACACACGTTCAACAAAAAATTACATCTGGCATAGTACGAGGAAATAAAGTAATTCCTTCACGGTGCAAAGACAAGGCGTTCAAAGCGTTCAGCTATTACATATTCAGAGACTTTAGAGGAAAATGAAAAGAACGGTTCGTGGAATCAGATGGAGGTAGAAGTTTTATTGATTTTTTTTCTATCAACTTAATCTTGGCGTTTATTTTTCAACTTAATTCCAAAAAGGTAGAGGTTTCTAATTCGTCTGCATGATTTTTTTGCATGTTTGTTTGCCGATTACTCCGTCAATTGTTAATCGATTTAAATGATTTCTTTTTTCGTAGGTAGGGTTTATCTCCAAAATAGTTCCATTTAAATTGTATTAGGATCTGATGTATATCTCCAAAGATATGATGATAAACGTCTCAAACTTGTTACTGAAACTGAAGCGCGGAGCATGAAAGACGGTTTTTATTTAGTTTATGAACTCTTAAGTTCAATCTTAATTATTGACTTATTCAATATTGGTGACCATTGTCATCCACATGCGATAATTGGAAGTAATTCTTAATCTTAAACGTGATCCATGAGTAGTTCTAAATAGGCGACTAATGATGGTAGGCTTCAGCCACCTCGCTCGTACCACCTACCAAGCAAAGACATGTCACCAATGGATCCTACGATGCATCCGCCAGCAAGATGTTTGGTGCCCAGTCAGAATGACTTATGGCAGCTGCATTATGTGGAATAGAAAAATCGTTTTCCAGCGACTCAGTTAATTGCCAACTTCCAGATAAGCGCAATATCATTTCAGACCGCATCGTCACCTTACATTACATAAGATAGTGGTTTAGTCTTTGTCTTTATGAAATAACATGTCATGTTCCTGTATTTTAGTTGGTGTTTTCAGATATATCTATAACTCATTATTTCTTTATTCATTATATAGACATTGTTTCTTTTGACATTGTCTCTTTTGACCATATTTATACTTTTATTAATTTATATTAATAATGTGTTTATTTCAGGCATCTTAAAATTAGCCCATATTAATACATACCTTAGAGACTAACATATATACAATAAACAAATACAAGTAAATAAGACACGTTAAATTCACGACGACGTGTGACGTACGGTCATGGTGTCCGGTATCCGACCTCGAAAGCGTCGAAACTTGACACCCCTCGGCCAGAATTCCTCCGCCATATACGTTCCGAGGGACTTAGCTGGAACCCGCACCACGAAGGAACCGAAGTCGACGTTGTGACGCGACTCCAGCTTTATCACCCTCAGCGACAACTTTGTCTTCAGTTTCACATATTCCGCCACCTCCTTCTCCGTGATGGTATAATGGACGCGGGATATGTACAGCGGCGACGTGGGTATCTCCGGTCGTAGAAGATGGGCCGGGCCTGTCGGTGCTGTACCGCACTTGTTTCGGATGGGCGCCTTCTTTTTTAATCTGAAATTTTATATTTGACAATAATATACAAGATCACAGTTAACAATTATTAAAAACTAGAACTGAACAGTGAAAGAATTGTCAAAATACTGGGTGGAGTGAATAGGTATTTGAAGTTTAAGAGTTTCAGATGAGCGCAAAGAGAGGAAACGTGTAAGATACGCGAAGGTAAATCGCTCTTTGAGGTATAAAGGCGAGGAAGGAATAATATCGTTTAAAAACTAAAAAACAACCGACTTCAATGCCGCGCTATTCATTTTCAGTACCAATTTTGAGATGTTTATCTCAATATCTCTGGAGATACTTATCATACCTCGATAAAATTACCATGGTACTACACTTGGGATATCTCCTTTCGAACAAAAAAAGAATAATCGAAATCGGTTTCTAAACGACGAAGTTATCCGCGAACAAACATAAAAAAATATATATATATATATATATATACGGTCGAATTGAGAAACATTCTCCTTTTTTTGAAGTCGGTTAATAAAAAGGATAGTGTATAGTGAAGACGCTCATGAAAGTGGAAGAAGCGAAGGAGGTATGTCAGGATCGTAGCATGTGGAAAGAAGTAGTCTCTGCCTACCCCAACGGGAAAAAGGCGTGATTGTATGTATGTATGTATGTATGTATAAGAGAGTAAGTATATTCATACAAAAGAATGCAAAATACATGTACATTCAACCGAATTGACTACCTCCTTGTTTTAATAAGGGCAAAAATACCACAACTTTTGTCAAAGTCAAAGTCAAAGCATTTATTCAGTATATGGGCAAATTAAAAATTAGCACTTACACACGTCAAATAACATTAAATAGATCATATTCAACAAAAAATATAGATATAACAGAAACATAACGCTTTGAATTTACAAAAAAAAAACAAAGGTATTGAGCCATTCAGCTTTCATCTAGACGTCGAACGTCACACTTAAAACACATGTTTAATTCCCCTTATTAATGTAGGGTTGCCAACCGTACCATTACGTGCACCCGCAACCCAGTGCATGTTTCAGTACTTCAGACAATTTTTATCCAAAAAATTGTGAAATAATGAAACATAATAGATAAATAAAACGCAGACTAATTGCAGTACAAATCATGTTCCGAATGGAACTGATTGTCCGACTATCAGCCGCATAAGTTTGACTCAAGTTGTTAGCTTCTACAAGGACACTTCAACCTTAATAGATCAACTTGAATATGCTCATAAAAAGGGCCTAAAGTCTAAACACAAAAGAAGGCCATCTAACTTCATTGAGCTCTCGAGGCGACCCACATCGTAATGAATAGTCGATAGGAACTGGAACTCTAGAATAATGTCGAAGGAGCTCTGAAGATTGAATAATTAGTTTCCCGTTAAAAGGAATTTTTAAAGCGGGCTTTTAATTTTTTTTTTTTTTTTTTTTTCAAGATTACTCGCAATGTGGGTTTCACATTACTAGTATTCTTGTTAACCCCTCCAACTAAGCTAAATATGCTTGTGTCTGGAGTGGGTTCACGTCAATAGTGCAATGGGTGGGGTGGGGATCGAACTCACGACCTCTCGATCGCCAGTCCGACACCCTATCCAAAATCAAAGTTGGGAAGCCGTATGTTAATTATTATTTTTTTGTAATTGATCGAAAAATAGTTAAAAGAAATTAGTTGATGTTTTGTGAAGTATACAAGTCAAAGTCACAATTTATTAATAACTTTTTAACCAACTTTACCAAAAAGGAGGAGGTTCTCAATTCGCCTGTATTTCTTCTTCTTTGCTTGTTACCTCAGAACTCTTTCATTTCTAAACCGGTTTGGAAATTTTATTTATTTGTTTGAGAGAGTATGCTCTTGGTTTGGTGCGATTGTAATTTAAAATAGATGTGCTAATTATCTCAAGAGATATGGAGATTAACACTTCAAACAGTATTGAAAATAAATAGCGCGGCATTTGTTGGTTTTTCCGTTTTGAGAACGATCTCGAACTATTATCTCAAACATTCGTATGATGATTAATTTGTATGATATTAATAACTATTTTATTAAAACTAAATTAATTTCTCATCATCAAAGCGTACTATTTCTTTCGACGCAAAGTGCCAGAACGCAATGTACCCGATACGCAGGTGACCAATTTTTTAACCGACGAAAAAAAAACTAAGGAGGTTATCAAGTCGACGCAAGTATCAAGTATTATTTTTTATGTATGACCACGCATAACTTTTTACAGAGTAGTCTTATTTATTTTTTTATTGGAAAGGGTATACCCCCAAGGGGGTCCCATTTAAATTTTAACGAAATCGGTCGAGCCCATTTCAATATCAGCATCTCTATTTAGTCTGTGAGTTGTGTGGAAGCGCATTTTTTGGAATTTTTATGTTCAGCGCTGCAGATTTCACGTTGCATTGTTAATTTGATTTGAGTATTTCTTTAAATTTAAGAGTTATAAGAGAGTTATTTAGTGATCTTTGTTTATTGATTATTTGGCGCCGACTCAAAATTACTTAGGTATACATACTTACATTAGTTTAAGAACTTAGTTATTATGTGTAGCTAAAAACTCAAAACAATTACAAAAATATATACTCAGGTATACTAACAGTAGTTTAAGAACTTCGTTATTAAGGTTAAATAAAAAAAGGTTTATTATTTTTTGCTTTTCAGTTTTTTTGGCGGTTTAATTTTTTGTTAAAAAGTTTTATCTATTCTGTTGTCGACTTTTTTTTAAAGATAACACTGTGATTCTAAATTCTAAATTTTTTGACATATTGATTTAATTTTCATTTAATGTTGCAATTACATAATATGATTTATCGTCAAAATGATTTATAATGACTATTATAGTAACACTTTTATGCTTGTATTATACTGATAAAGTTGGACTTAATAATACCAAAATTGTAATTTTAATACTAACGACTATGTGACTTAGGCCAAAAGCTGAATAAATTCATTCATTCGAATGAATGAAGCGCTACATTTTTTAGACCAGATGAATTAATGAATATTCATTTATTAGGTGTAAGAATTGTAACGTGATTGTCTAGAGTCAGAAGTCAGCAGTAAGATGTGGCGCTCAACTACCAATATTTGTCTACACAGCACTCATTGACTTGGATAATTAAGCCACCTGCCATCGTGGGCTTACACATCTATTGGCGAAAATTGCTATTTTATCTTTGGAAATAACACTTTTGTATTTTATCCCCGAAGCAAAAATTTGGTGTTATATGTTTAGCCCGTGTGATGATTATTAAAAATGCGGTGAATTTTTCTTTAAGTTTACAATATATAGGAAAAATAAACTCAAGTTAAAATACTAAACAAACAGAATGTCATATTAACTTCACAAGAAACAAGATTGCGTTAGGTATAAAATTCATTTATTTTAAAACATCTTTCAATTTACAATTTCCTTGTTTGAGAACAGGAAGACCTCGAAGATTTGTCAAAATTTAAAATTGATGCGATGTTAGGGAGAAGGAGAACCGTTTTCAACCGAATTCGCAAAAAAGAGGAGGTTCTCAATTCGCCTGTGTGTTGTAAAAAAAAGTTATTGATAATTTAATTGAACTGATGGTTGAATAATGAGATGTTGCAATACAATATGAATACAGACAAACACATACAATATATAGATGAGATACAAATAAATATAAACTGGCCAAGTGCGAGTCAGATTCGCACACGTAGGGTTCCGATTGAAAAACATTTGCCTATTACTTTAGACACTATTTATTCGATATTTAATTAAATTTGGTTTTTATTATTTGATATAACAGTCTCTATCTATTACGGTTAGTAAGTTTGAGCAAAAAACGCCGATAAAACACGTTGCTTGTATGGCGACCTCCTTTAATATTTAATTTTATTTTATTGTTAGTATTTGTTTTTAAATCCCCCATAGTAATATATACTTCGAGTAAATTTCATGCATCTACCTATTATGGTAGTAGGTAAGTACAGCCCTGTAAAATGCGGACGGACGGACATCGAAAAATAGTAAATAAGCCACTCTGTGAGGCAAAATAATTATGTTTCCATTTTACTGAATTAGGTTATGATACAAGCATTTCAAACACAATGACGTTTTCTCTAACAATTCGATTTTTTTTATTTTACTACGTAATGTAATAGAATTCATATACGTGCTTAAAATCCAAAGTTGAGCTTTTTCACAGAATTACGTAAAACATAAATCCATTAGAAACGCTAGATGTATGTTTACTTTCATAAATATGTAAAATGAAACCTTCAAAAGCTGGATTTGCTTGAATATATTAGTACAGTTACGTGTTCTACGAAAAAAGTTTTGTATTATCACCATACATTACTACATAAAATATGAACTACTCGCTTTGCCCCGCGGCTTCGCATATTTTACTTTATTAAGTAAAGGATAAGGGATATAAAGTAAGTATTTTATTCGTATTTTAATGTATTATAACGTATAAGGTCGCTGGTTTAAATCCTAGAACGGATGTTCGTGTATCGATGTTCCGTCCAACCTGCTACCAAAAAAGTAGCTTACCACCATCAAGGAGATAATCTGCCGCCATAACCTTACGGTGCACACAGCCCTTGACAGTCAGAGTATTCTAGGCCTAGCGTGTTCACCATTCTTCCACCACGTCATCGCTTACCACCAGGCGAGTTAGAGCTCAAACGCTAGCCTATCAAGAAAAAAAAGGGATCACCCACAGACTCATTCTATCACTTTTTAAATTAAGATTTTACTATGGTTATGGTTGCAAGTCAACATTCTTCTGTTATGACGAATTAAGCATTTCTGTCCAAATGAGAAAAGAGAAGTGTTTCCGCGCGATATCATAAACACGCGCCGTAAACTTAATACGGCCCTAACGTATATGACCGTAACGTGCATGACCGTAACACACCGTCATAAACATTCACAACAACACTTCGGTTAGCTTATTATATTTAGGGAGGATTTAAGAAGGCCTTTTTTTCCGCTGAGTATTAACAATGCTGACACGTATAAATGGTTAGGCGTAAAACAAAACAAAATCTGTTTACACTATGGTAACAAGCTCGAATTTCTTAAGCTGTGGGAAGATATATCATTTAAAATTAGAATTTGTTTTTTAACTCTGACGCAATTCAAGAAGTTTAATTGAATTGCATCCCGACTTTATAATTTAATATTATAAAATCGTTTGTAACTCTGTCACTATGTCTATTTGTTACGTAATCACGTCTAAACAGATGATTCGATCATTCTGAAATGTAACAAGGGGATACTTTATAGCATGAGGATGAACAGGGGCTACTTTATGTAAAAATAAAATCATGATTTTTATACATACCTTAAATAACTCAGATCACACAAATGTTTATTGACAGAGCGTTACAGTGATACAATTCTTGATGTACTCGTACATGAACGAAGTTGCAGGTATCAGAACGAAGTTGCGGGTACATGAACGAAGTTGCGGGTATCGGTTTATTGACAGAGCGTTACAGTGATACAATTCTTGATGTACTCGTACATGAACGAAGTTGCAGGTATCAGAACGAAGTTGCTGGTACATGAACGAAGTTGCGGGTATCGGTTTATTGACAGAGCATTACAGTGATACAATTCTTGATGTACTCGTACATGAACGAAGTTGCAGGTATCAGAACGAAGTTGCGGGTACATGAACGAAGTTGCGGGTATCGGTTTATTGACAGAGCATTACAGTGATACAATTCTTGATGTACTCGTACATGAACGAAGTTGCAGGTATCAGAACGAAGTTGCGGGTACATGAACGAAGTTGCGGGTATCGGTTTATTGACAGAGCGTTACAGTGATACAATTCTTGATGTACTCGTACATGAACGAAGTTGCGGGTATCAGCTAGTATCTATATAGGCATAAGTAGACAAAACTATTTAATCAGCTGATGTTATGTGTCGATGCGGTAAATGGCATCGTGCTGGTCTGGAATTTGAATACAGTTGTGAGACGAGGCGCTGCACAACTGACTTGCATTCTATCCAAAAAGTACAACTATTTTGTTAAGTAGTTAAAAATTAAATGTTCGTATTATAATGATAATTTGTATGTAATAATGTCTTAAACACCTCTGTAAGATATAAAAAAATTATACGGAACGCTTTAAAAAACTAAAAGAACTGACTTCAAATGTCGCGCTAGTTAAAGTAGCCAGTATACGTTGTAACTATTACATAATCTGTGCCGGTAGTGAGTAGTAAGTCGTCGAGATAAGTAAATGCGTCGTAATACAAATGTTGATATATTACAAACGGCTGGGCCGATTTCGTTAAAATTTAAATGGGACCACCTGAGAAGGGTGTCCTTTTAAACAAAAAAGAATTTTCGAAATCGGTTCAGGCGTCATCGAGTAACCAGTGAACATACATAAAATAAAACCGGCTAAGTCGAGTTGAACTCGCCCACCGAGGCTTCCGCACCAACCAATTTAGCTAGACCTCTAAATTGTATCAGCGCTCATATAACTCCGAGGTCTACCTTAATTAGCGCAAACTATGTATGTATGGGGACACCTTAAATTACTAATCTACTTTTTTTACTTTTTGGAATGTTTCCTTAATTTGTGCTGTAAGACCTTGCTTCTTGCCAAATTTCATCATTCTAGGTCAACGGGAAGTACCCTATAGGTTTTCGACCCAAAACCTATAGGGTACTTCCGGTTTACCTAGAATTGTCAATTTTAGTTATAAGCAAGGTCTTAGAGCACAAGTAAAGGAAATTTTCCGAAAAATAAAAAAAGTTGAAAATTAAGGTACATTTTGGTACTAAGAAGTTTTCGCGAAAATCTAAATTTGCCCATATTTTTTTATTGTGTTGACTCAAGACCTTGATTTTTAAACACCCAATAGGGACTATATACTTAAGTATCAGGTATAAATTTTAACTTGCTAGGTCCACCCGTTCCTGAGAAAATCAGTGGTGACACACGGACAGACAGACGGACAGACAG
Organism: Cabera pusaria; assembly: GCA_954871355.1. Taxonomy (NCBI): domain Eukaryota; kingdom Metazoa; phylum Arthropoda; class Insecta; order Lepidoptera; family Geometridae; genus Cabera; species Cabera pusaria. The sequence continues at coordinate 27,356,777 of OX940893.1, forward strand.
ACGGACGGACAGACAGATGGACAAGAAAGTGATCTTATAAGGGTTCCTTTTTTTACCTTTTGAGGTACGGAACCCTAAAAATAATTTTCCAAATCGGTTCAGGCATCATCGAGTAACTGGTGAAGATCCATAAAAAATTTTAAAAAAAACGTTACATTAACTTGTGTAATACGTATAATAAAGTCTACGAATAAATTATCTACATAATCATCTCACAAATATTATGTTCTATTTATTTACCTAATAATTTACTAATTAATTAAATACTTTAATTAATTTGTGAATTAACAATTTTTAGACCAATGTGTTATTTGTATATTATTATTGAGCTCAATAATAATTCTATTAACTGAACCTGCAAGAATGATAGCCAACTCAAGTAAAACCGAAGAGACATACTTATTCTGAGAGTACTAATTGTGATGATAAATGCCGCGGCTCGGGACAAACGATAGGGCTCTAATTATAAATAATGAATGGATGAGCGGTAGGTTCAAGAAGCTACGAAAACAATGGATGTTACAGAGAAAGAATTATAAAAATTAGAAGTTGCAGTTTTACTACATTTACAATGTATAATTTGTCCTATTTTCAGCCAGCCAACATCACCCAAATAAAACTGGCCAAGTGCGAGTCAGCATCGCGTCTCTTATCGCACACTTAGGGAGGGTTCCGTACAATACGAAACATAACAGAGTTTCAACCTCATATATTTGATTAATTGATATTACCAAGAATATTTGGTTTGGTCGCGATCTAGAAAGACGGGGCGCTTGTTTACTAGCGCCATCTATGTCATTTTGTCGAAACTAATTAGATAGATGGCGTTTAAAAACACGTTTATTGTATGGGGACCCCCTTTAATTCTTAACTTTATTTTGTTTTTAGTATTTATTGTTCTAGCGGCAACAGAAATACACCATCTGTGAAAATTTCAACTGTCTAACTATCACGGTTAATGAGCTATAGCCTGGTGACAGACGGACAGACAGACAGACAGACAGACAGACACACAGACAGACAGACAGCGGAGTCTTAGTAATAGGGTCCCGTTTTACCCTTTTATACGGAACCCTAAAGAGAGGAGGTTTCCAATGCGTCTATTTGTTTTTTGTATATTGGTTACGCGATTACTCAGCTAATTAATAACCAATTTGAATGATTATTTTATCAGTAGGGTTCATATACAAAGTGGTCCCATTTAAATGTTATCAAGATCTGATAAGTATATCCACAAATTGGCGACGAACATCTCAAACTTGCCATTGAAACTGACTCGGGCAGCATATGAAGTCGGTCGTTTAGTTTTTAGGCCGGCTTCATACAGCCGGAATGTGTCTCTGAATTTAGGGTCAAAATTATTAATCTGAATTCGGGCACCTTGCCTGACACATCTCTTTAAAAATTCAGATTGATAAGTTGTCTCGTGGATCGCAGCACATGCATTGAGCTGGCTGTATGAGGCCAGCCTTAAACTAGCTTAATTATGCCATACTGGTTATCCTTGTTCCAGAGATCAGTTAAATCGGTTCAGCTATTCTGTGGTAAAAACTAGAGACTGCCTTTAATTATTTAACCACTATCTCGGCTAGTAGTAAGCGATGGTGTGGTCGAAGATGTGAACACACTAGGTCTAGAATACGCTGACTCTCAAGGGCTGTGTGCTATCGGAACACCGTAAAGTTATGGCGGCAGATTTTCTTCGTGACGGTGGTAAGCTACTTTTTGGCGCAAATTAGGTAGAGCATCGATATAATTATTATCCTAAAATCTGTGGAACAAAAAAAGCTAATAGATTGCAAAGAGTGTGAAATCTGGCACATCCACAAAGATTAAGCAACGTAACCACAATAAATCCGTTTCCCCTTTCCCTCGCGTGATAGAACAAGGATGTTTTCGACAAACTTAACTCGTACTCGGTAAGTACAGGGCGTGGGATCCCCAACTTCCTTGTAAGGTTGTCATCTTCAACATGAGAGATGTTTCTGCAAGAGACGTTTATTGACTCGTTCTCCCTAGTTCTTCTCGTTAGTTTCCAAATTCCCGTATGACATCTTCGCGTACCCTTCAAACTTTGGGAGAGGTTTCTTGGATTATTGTTTGTGATGGAAATTGATCGATAGGCCGGGTTTTGAGGAAAATGCCTATCTGTATTAACAGTCACTATACTGTTAAATCTATTGTGTTCTATTTTGTGTTGCGTTGATGTGATTTAAAGTGACATTTTTATGTGTAAGTAAGTAGTTAAACTGGCGTCAAGAGATATTCCTGCGTGGTTATTCACAGTCTTTCGTAAACAAATTCGATTTCGAAAACTGCATTTTCTATGACTTGAACCTTAGCAATTCACAATGCTCCAGTTTGGCAACTTTTGACACTTTGATTCAAAAACATCTGTTTCAGTCGAAAAGGTTTTTGCGACCAAATAGCTCAAGAGTTGATTCAAAATTCATAGTAAAAATTACGGTTTTAAATTAAAACGTATCCGATTTTATGATATAAGTAGCAAACAAGCAAACGGCCCACCTGATGGGAAGTTGTCATTGTCGCTCATGAAAACTTCAAACACTAGGAGTGTCACTCATGCGTTGCCGACCTGTTATGGTAAGTTATGTTTATATCTATGCCTCAAAATTGATACAAACTAAAGCTATGGTTCAATATAGCCCATATGGAGCAGAAGGAGATGAATTCATAATAGTAGTGCTACATTTATATATATACATATATATATATATATATATGTATACATATATATATATATATATATATATGTATATATACATTATGTCGTTATCAATGTCAAGACTATACCTACCTGGACAGGACTGCTTTGATTGAATTAGATGAATTAGATTTCTCATTGAAAACGGTACCAGTACAATGGAACAGTAAGTATGAGGAAAAAGTGAGTCCAATTCACAATTTATACCTGTATTAACAAAATTAGGGACCGAAGTAAAAGTCGAGCTGTTCCTCTTTCATCTCTATCCAAAAGGACCCAGGTGTATCTTGTCTTCGAATTTTCCTCAAAGATCTTGGCAAAATTCCCAGAATTATCTGCGTAAATCTTCGTAAATTCACGTCGAAAATCATTATTTAATTAGTGGCTCGTATCCGCGATCCATCCTCATTTGTCACCGTCGGTGTCGGCTTAATTCAGACTCAGGTTGATCACTTCAGATTTTGTTCAAGGACAGTCAATAAAGAATATTGTATTTTTTGTATTCTTAAAAAAAGTAATTAATTTCTGCAGGATTTAGTAATTGAAAAATGTACAAAGTCAATTATAGAGTTCCTTGTTCTATAATTAGCGATTAATTATTAATTTTGTTTAATAACTTCTTTTGTGTTAATGTTTTTTGATATTGGGCTCAGGAATCAAAATTAGGCACCATCTTAGGTTGTAAGAAATCAGCAATTAAAGAATCAATATATATATATATATCTACTATTAATGTATGTTTAAAATGTCATGTACTTATATTTTTTTAATATGACATCATGATGTCTAGGACATCTCTAGGTCTGATAATGTCATATTTAGCATTAGCAGTTATCTAATAGTATAGAAATATTTGTCCTGGCATACTGACTGACTGACTGACAGACAACGCACAGCCTAAACCGCTGGTCGTAGAGACTTGAAATTTGGAGGGTATATTTTTCTTAGTACGTAAAGGTGTACTAAGAAAGGATTTTCCAATATTCACCCTTTTAGGGGATGAAATGAGGGTTCAAAGTTTGTATGGAGAAACAAGATTAGATAGTCTTTTCTATTCGAAACTTCACACAAGTGCTTTAGTAAATAATACTTAAATTCAAAATTTAAAACCACCAACGACAGATTTTTATCTGTATAATTTGTTCATTGAGATCATTCCAATGAGCTTAAATACGATATCTCAGACGAGGATTTGAGTGTATTCTGCAGATTCAAAGAGATGTCTTGTCTCAGCATTAGATCAAGTTTACCATATTATATTCTTGCAATATGCAGTAACAGGATACTGAATTTCAAATTAATACATTTGAAAACTTTAAACTTTCGCGATTTGAACACATAGTTATAAATAAAATATCTAACTGAAATATTTAACTGTAATATCTAACTGAAACACTCAACTGAAATATTGAACTAAAACATTCAACATAAATATCTAACTGAACTTCAGTCGTCTCGTAACCACGATCAATGCAACTTGGTCGAAACGTCGAGTAGATAAGATTTATGTTTTAGGCGCGATAAGTCCCGTATTTAAATATTTATAACTGGATATTTCGGTTTAATATTTCGGTTAAATATGCAGTTGGATATTTCAGTTAAAACATTTCGGTTAAACATTTCAGTTAAACATTTCAGTTAAACATTTCAGTTAAATATTCGGTTAAAGTATTTCAGTTAAATATTTCAGTTAATTATTCGGTTAAGTATTTTAGTTAAATGTTTCAGTTAAATATTTCAGTTAAATATTTCAGTTAAAAAGTTTCAGTTAAAAAGTTTCAGTTAAAAATTTTCAGTTAAATATTTCAGTTAAATATTTCAGTTAAAAGTTTCAGTTAAAAATTTTCAGTTGAACATTTCAGTTAAAAATTTCGGTTAAGTGTTTCATGTGGCAGGGAGTGGAGCTCGTGGTGCGTGCGGGTGCAGTTGGTGGCAGAGCATCGCAGGTCGTTGTCCCTGGTGCACGCGCCGACTTACTGCGTCGCTGCCTTCACTCGACGACGCTGCGACTGCCGGCTCCGTCGCTCCCAACTCGCTTCAGTTTAATATTTCAGTTAGATATTTATGTTGAATGTTTTAGTTAAATATTTCAGTTGAGTGTTTCAGTTAGATATAACAGTTAAATATTTCAGTCAGATATTTTATTTATAACTAATACATTTGATTTCACTAATGTTTTCTACGCTAAACAGACGGCAGCAGTGTTACAGGTAAGTAGTGCGTAGAATCGCCATTTTGATTGTTTTGATGTCCGCGATCAAAGGACTACGAGTTTACGAAAGTTGCTATCGTAGTCTTTTCAACCAAAATAAAACCGGCTAAGTCGAGTTGAACTCGCCCATCGAGGCTTCCGTACCAACCAATTAAGCTAGACCTTTAAATTGTATCAGCGCTTATATAACTCAGAGATATACCTTAATTGGCGCTAACTATGTATGTATGGGGACACCCTTAAATTTTCAACTTTTTTTATTGTTTGGAATTTTTCCTTTATTTGTGCTGTAAGACCTTGCTTCTTGCCAAATTTCATGATTCTAGGTCAACGGGAAGTATCCTATGGGTTTTCGACCCAAAACCTATAGGGCACTTCCGGTTTACCTAGAATTGTCAATTTTGGTTATAAACAAGGTCTTAGAGCACAAGTAAAGGTAAAAAGTCCGAAAAATAAAAAAGTTGAAAATTAATGTACATTTTGGTACTAACAAGTTTTCACGAAAATATAAATTTTCTCATATCTTTTTATTGTGTTGACTCATGACCTTGATTTTTATACACCTAATAGGGACTATAGACTTCAGTGTCAGGTAAAAATTTCAACTTGCTAGATCCACCCGTTCCTGAGAAAATCAGTGGTGACACACGAACAGACAGACGGACAGACGGACGGACAGACAGAGATCTTATAAGGGTTCCTTTTTTTTTACCTTTTTGAGGTACGGAACCCTAAAAAGAGCTGATAATATTTAAACAGCTGAACGGATTTTCATGAAGAAAATTAAGAACACTCTCGATGAAGACACCTATCAAACAAAAAAAACTAAATTAAAATCGGTTCATCCGTTTGGGCACTACGATGCCACAGACAGCCACACAAATACACAGATACACAACTTATAACACCCCTTCGTTTTGCGTCGGGGGTTAAAAATAAGTAAAAAGGTTTGGCAGGCTTTTTTGAAATGCCACCCCTAAGAGGGTGAAATAGGGAAACAAAGTCTGAAAATCAATATTGTTTCGGATTACGCTGAAATTTGGCATGCAGATAGTTATTACGACGTTAGTTCCCTATGAGAAATTATTTTCTAAAATTCACCCCTTAAGAAGATGCAATGGGGGTTCAAAGTTTATATGGAGAAACAAGATTACATAGTTTTTCTATTCGAAACTTCACACAAATGCTTCTGTAAATAAATAAGTAATAACGTATTTCAAAATTCAACTCCTAAGAGGGTAAAATGGGGTAACAGAGTCTGAAAATCAATATTATTTTGGATTGCGCTGAAATTTAGCATGCAGATAGTTATTATAACGTTGGTATCTGTTAAGAAAGGATTTTCCAAAAAATCACCCCTTAAAGGGATGAAATGAGGGTTCAAAGTTTGTATGGAGAAACAAGATAAGATAGTATTTTTATTGAAACTTTACTCGAGTACTTTAGAATATAGATAAGTGTCTCAGTCTATTTCGAAATTCCACCGCAAGAAGGTGAAGTGGGGTAATAAAGTCTGAAATCAATATTGTTTCTTTCGGATTGGGCTGAAATTTGGCATGCGGATAGTTGTTTTGACGTAGGTATCCGTTGAGAAAGGATTTTTCAAAATTAACTCTTTAAGGGAATGAAGCGGGAGTGCAACGTTTGGATAGTCTTTTATTTGAAACTTCACACAAGTACTTCAAATAAATAATTAAATACGAGTTTCAGGCTATTTCAAAATTCCACTCCGAAGGGGGTGAAGTGGGGTAACAAAATACAAAAATTAATATTGTTTCGGATACAGCTGAAATTTAGAATGCGCAGATAGTTATTATGACGTAGGTATCCGATAAGAAAGGATTTTTCAAATTCACGTCTTAAGGAAACGGAACGGGGATTCAAAGTTTGTATGGCAAAACAAGATGAGATAGTGTGTTTTATTCGAAACTTTTGCGGGTGAAGCCGCAGGGCACTTCCAGTTTATATCTAAAAATGAATAACTTGATCACTGACTCTTGCAGATACCTTAAATTATATTTAGTTTATAATTAATAAATGAATTAAAAACTATAAACATTGATATATTAAAACTACCTAACTATAAGCAAACAAATATACCTAATAAAAAACATTAAAAACTTACGTAAACGTACATAATATTGTTAACGACTAGTCTGGTGGAATGCTTAAGAGGGGAACGAAAATATTATTTATTCAAAGTGTACACTTATAAAAAATAACATGAAGCAAGTTACTTCGACGGATATTTTAAGCTAAATTTTGCCACTTTAGTGTTTTCTTTGAAATATCGGCTTCTTTTAAAGTATCCCTAAACAAATTAACGTCCAATACAACCACAAAGTTTCAAAACCGATACCAACACTCACGGGTCTCCGCCCCAAGATAATAAAGTTCCTTCAGTTTAAAAACTTAAAACGCCCTTATATAACCAGTTCAATCCGGTACAAACTTGTTCGGTAGATATAGGGTTGTCACTTTAGAAGAAATACAACGTTAGAAATTGAATTAGATGTTACTTAGTAATACTTTGTAAGAATTAGACAATTATCACGTATTAATCATCATTCAAATATCACGTAAACCTGACACAGTGAATACATTCCCATAAACTCTAACTCTTTCGTTCACCGTGGTTTTTGACACTTTGAATGAATAGAACGAATGGGTAGAAATATTTGAAATGTTTTGAGCAGTTTTTTTTCCTTCCCTTTTCCTTGTTGGATAATTCTTATAATTAGTTTTATCATAAATATAAAATATTTTTTCTAAAATGACTATTCAAAGTTTCAACAGTTAAATTAAAATTTAATGTTTATTATCCAGAAAATGGCCTCAGCCATTTTTTTGTGATTGAGTATCAAAATAAAATCATTCGGATTTAATATGAATAGCATTCCAATAAAAATAAACCATTCTGAGTAGAATCTTGGAGTAATTTACGATTTTGTAATTCACGCAGATTACACATTTCTTAGTGTCTGCCAACCCTAAAGCAGGGCTAACTTGTATTAGCAAAGTTCATTTTACGGAACTATGGAGATAGAATAAATTTTTCATAAAACTGACGGGGAAATTAAGTGGTTCCGTACTTTGATGAGGGTGCGAAAACTTGCAGACGGAACCCTAAACCGGCAATTTATCGTGGCGTAGTGTACCGCAACCAGTCTGATGTTTTTTCAGGAAATTGATGACATTTGACAGTGTGGATTGTGGAACTCCATTTCTTATTAAAGTAAACTTTGCGTAGCACTTGTCGCTTCCTATAGAAGAATGTTCGTCTTGTGATACTAGGTGGAACTTTTGAAGTTATACTTCTTTTGGCGCGATAGAGAAAAATGATGAGTGAATTTTTACGATGCGCGCGCACACCGACACCTAAATTTAACATCGTGAAGTTAGTTCTAGGTGGTACGATGCGCGCGCACACCGACACCTAAATTCTACACCGTGAAGTTAGTTCTAGGTGGCATGACAATGTTCAAGTTGTATATTCCATATTTAACGTCATATTTTTACGTTAATAAAACCTTTTTTATTTAAATAAAATCTCTTTGATTAATTTTAATATTTATCCTTAATCACTACTGCATTTTAGTTATTTTTTTTCCATACGCCACAGAAGTATAACTTTTAAATTGTTAAACACAATCCAAAATTTCATCGTACCGACGGGACTTGAACCCGCAACCTCCGGAATAACATGTTCCGGTGTTTTGCCAATTAAGCCACGGTGCGAAGTATCGTTACGACGAAATTAGTGGATTGCATTTGTGAACCCAATTATGCATTGGTGGCGCCATCTATGACTACTTATTACGTAAGTTAATCATTCGGAAGAAATCATTACAGTTTTCAAATCCGACGAGAGATGTTGCACTGCGTAAATCAAATATTATGTTTCTTTGAAGTGTCTCACACTTTATATTTTTGTAAATTGTTAAACACAATCCAAAATTTCATCGTACCGACGGGACTTGAACCCGCAACCTCCGGAATAACATGTTCCGGTGCTTTGCCAATTAACACGTTAGCTGCGGCACCAATTTTTGCATACTTTCCGTTCCTGCGGCACGAGGTATAATCGGCCCGTACCGTGACCAGACGTTAGGGCGACACGCGGTCTATTAGATCCCACCTCCTTTTACAGACTAAAATCCATTTTCTGGCGCGAAATCAAAGATAAATGAGAATTTTGGTCCTTATTGATATAGACAGTGAATTGATGAACCCTAATCCACCGTCGCCCCGGGATCTGATGGCTAGTTTAGGAATTATTAGCAAAACAAAATATGGGATCTTATACACCTCGTAACGCACTGAAATAGGGCAAATTTTCGCTGCGATTAGTGATGGGAAAAATAATATCGACGTTTTTAAACTGTCTTAACTACGCAACGACTTGACCGATTTTGATCAATTATATCTCATTAGATCGTTTTAAGGGCAAAACCTGGCAAAACAACACAAAGCTATCAAAGGATACATTTTTTTTTAAATAATCTAAAAGGACGTGCTCTCCAATCGACGTGATGCACAACACTGGTCGCGGGAAGCTCGCGTTGAGTGCGGTACGAGGTCAGGGGGGATATGGGACGTTTTAGCCTCGTTCCGCACTGCATTAAAATTATGTTAATTCAGTGCGGCACGAGGCCTAAGACATCCGGTACCAAGGTAGGTACACCACCGAGTCCGGAACCATTAGTGATCTCAAATATATATTTATCTCTTTCCTACACTGGACCAAACCAAAGCTATGCCATTCGCACGACAGAGAAATTCACTTTTTTGCTTGCCGCACCACAGGGAAGTTGCATCAGGGGTGATTTAGGCCTCGCTTCGCACTTAACGTGTTAAGCCACGGTGCGAAGTATCGTTACGACGAAATTAGTATAACTTCTAACGCGTGTACATAAGTACACACAAGTTTTTTTTTATTTTGAATCTATATATATATATACTAGCAGCCCGCCCCGGCTTCGCACGGGTAGAACATATATGCCTACAAAATTTGCATCAGTTTGTTGCATCGAATATAAAATATGAACATATTTAACAACCATCGTCATATTTCATCCAATTTACACAAAATCTTAACGAATTATGCACCTAAACCTTCCTCATAAACACTCTGGCTATTGGTGAAAACCGCATGATAATCCGTTCAGTAGCTATTGAAATTATTGCGAACAGACAGACAGACGTAGTGATGAACTTTGTTTTATAATACTTACGTATTGATATTGGACGGCCCTTTGGCGTAAAGGATAGTTACCCTGATTCTGACCCGACAGTCGTTGGTTCTAATCCTAGCTATATACCTACCAATTAAAGTTTTACGTGCATTCATGAATCATGAGTTTTCGTACAGTGGTAGTGGAATCATTAAATCTACCAAAAAGTAGCTTACCATCAAGGAGTACATCTGCCGCCGTAACCTTACGACGTTCCCCGACGCAAAATGTAGGGGTAATATACGTTTAACGTGTGTATCTGTGTGTCTGTCTGTAGCATCTTAGCACCTAACCGGATGAACCGATTATGTTTTTATTATTGATAGTTTTTTTTGTTTGATAGATGTCTTCATCGAGAGTTTTCTTAGCTTTGATTCATGAAAATTCGTTCAATCGTCATAAAATTATGAGCTTTTTTCTAGTTAATTGCGCTATGAAATCAACTTTCATAGGTCTGATCAATTCGAAAATCTTCTTCTTCAACGATATTGTAAGAACATGGAAGCCTCCTGGACTCTACAGAATACTCAAATCCTCACCAACTTACAGCACAGATTTTAAATGTCGTGTTTAGAGTCATTGGAAAAAGCTATTATACATAGATCAGTCGGGGTGGTTTAAAATATTATATTATATTATTATATATAGATGAATATTATTTAATACAATAGATAATATTATTATACTATATTGACTTCAAATTGATTGTGATCGGTGGGGATCTACAGCATAGCTAAGCTTATAATAATATTTTCGTAGTAACTATGACCTAATCTGTGGTTTCACTGCAAATATTTTATGAATTTTGCGATGCGTGTTTGTGAAATTCATTATATCTTCTACTTTTCATTTGAATTATATACTGTAAAGGACAATTGTAATCTATAATATGTGGCCAAGCTAATTAACGTAATTATTTGGATAAGGATTAATACTATATACTTGAAAATAGCCTTAGAAGTTATGTAATATTTTTTAACAAAAATTTTAAGATTAAAATGGTTACTGTGAGTCAACCTTAAGAGATAGACATATGCTGTCGCGGACTTTTTTGTAGGTCTTATTAAGTTGTACAACTCTTGCATAGAAAATATTCTGCTATCTATTTTCAATTAAGCAGCGTTCGTCAGAAACGTGTTTTTCGACCGTTTTTTTGCCGACTTAGGTTGCAAATTAGGTCTCCACGAATGTACCTTTGATTTAAACGGGATAATATATAGTCTATTTTCATTCCGAAAGTCCATTCTATGTATTAGTGAAAGAATTTTTTAAATCGGTTATGTAGTTTTTGAGCTTACTCATTACAAACATACATAAATACAAAATTACAAAAATACAAATGTTCTCTGTTTATAATATTAGTATAGATATATATATATATATAGATTCAATATATATATATATATATTTATATATATTAACTTTTTTTGGGATGGGTAAAAAATATTAAAATCGCGTCAGGACACGTGACCAGATCGCAAATTTGTAAGACGGAGGGAGAGTAGACCAAATGCACAACGTCATGTTCAAGTTTTCACTTGTGTCGGCACTCCCGGTGTGCAACCCGTTGTTTTTTATATCTATATACTATATATATCCAATAGGCTCGCATTTGACCACTATCTTACCTACAGGTGAGTGACACGCTATGTCTAGAATTGGAACTAGCTCTCAAGGATATCTGCCGGAAGATATGAGATGTTTGGCGACAGATTTTTTAACTTGAGGGTTTAAGTTCTCCAGGCGGACACTAGATAGTGTCCAACAACCATGAGGGGGTTGGGGGTTTTATTTATTATTATTATAGATTATATAGATACAATATTATTATAGAAAATGAAATGAATGAAAATTGTCTTAATTCTACTATCTGTATCTGTGTATTGATTTTGGATATTTATTACCTTTACAATTATCATGCTGAAAATAGTGACAGTTTTTGGAGAATATTAACCGAAGATTTTTTTGTTTTTAACCGACTTCAAAAAAAGGAGGAGGTTTCTCAATTCGACCGTATATTTTTTTTTTTTTTTTTTTTTTTTTATGTTTGTTCGCGGATAACTTCGTCGTTTATGAACCGATTTCGATTATTCTTTTTTTGTTCGAAAGGAGATATCCCAAGTGTGGTACCATGGTAATTTTATCGAGGTATGATAAGTATCTTCAGAGATATTGAGATAAACATCTCAAAATTGGTACTGAAAATGAATATTTTTTTTATGTTTGTTCGCGGATAACTTCGTCGTTTATGAACCGATTTCGATTATTCTTTTTTTGTTCGAAAGGAGATATCCCAAGTGTGGTACCATGGTAATTTTATCGAGGTATGATAAGTATCTCCAGAGATATTGAGATAAACATCTCAAAATTGGTACTGAAAATGAATAGCGCGGCATTGAAGTCGGTTGTTTTTTAGTTTTTAAACGATATTATTACAAGCTTGTATAACTTGCAATGTACGTATGTAAGTATGTATGTTCGGGTGGAATCTTGGAAGCTAAATTAGACTCACTCCCCGATGTCTGATTTGACTTAATTTTGGTGAACTTATGTATCTTTGGTGACAATACAATAATATGGTACCATGGAGCTGGTCTGATAATGGAGACGGAAGGTGGCTACGGCATCTCTGTGATAAAACAATATAACCCAACCGAGTTTGGGCTAAATTGATTTGTCTTGAGGAGGACTTTACACCTAGGTGATATCCAGGGTCTGATGATAAAGCTGGAAGGTGGCCACGGCATCTCTGTGATAAAACTATATAAACCAATCGAGTTTGGGCTCGATTGATTCGTCTCGAGGAGGACTTTACACCTAGGTGATATCCAGGGTCTGATGATGAAGCTGGTGATGAAGCTGGTGGAAACGGCATCTCTGTGATAAAACAACATAACCCCACCAAGTTTGGGCTCAATTGATTCATCTTGAGGAGGAATTTATATCTAGATGATATCCAGGGTCTGATGATGAAGCTAGAACGTAGCCACGGTATCTCTGTGATAAATTAACGTAACATCAACGAATTTAGACTCAATTGATTCGTCTTGAGAAGCACTTTACACTTAAATGATAACCAGGATCTGATGATGAAGCTGAAAGGTGGCCACGACATCTCTGTGATAAATTATCGTGACACCACCGAATTTAGGCTCAATTGATTCGTCTTCAGAAGCGCTTTACACTTAAACGATAACCGGGATCTGGTGATGAAGCTGAAAGATTGTTATGGCATTTCTGTGATAAAAAAACATAACCCCACCGAGTTTAGTCTCGATTGATTTGCCTTGAAGAGCACTTTACCCATAATCACATCATAATATTCAAGAATATTTTAAAACATTCACGCCTACTCTAAAATACTTAGGTAGTAGTAGTAACTTATACCTACCAAAAAGTTAAAAATAAATTAAAAGTAAAAAAATATGTTTTTAAATAACTTTTATCTGGGGCAAGGAACTAAAATGTTAAAAATAAATTCTAGTAAGTATTTTGCGGGTAGGTACTGACTTATATTCTTAAAAGCTTGAGGCACTACCCGTTTTTCAGGTTAAATATTTAATTTACGATACTTCTGTGCGTCAAGATTTTAAGAATATAGGTAAGTACCTACCCGCAAAATACTTACTAGAATTTATTTTTAATATTTTAGTTCCTTGCCCCAGATAAAAGTTATTTAAAAACATATTTTTTACTTTTATTAGAGATATACTTTCCAGGTGGCCCCATTTAAATTTTATCGAGATAATTATAATGTATATCTAAAGATATTAAGATAAACACCTCAAATTGAGTACCTGAAAATGACACCTGAAAATGACTAGCGCTACAATTGCTTTTAACAATTTTACAATTGCGTTATTTAAGTTTTTTTAGAGATATTACATTATTTTAAATGCAAAAAGTTTCCCAAAACCAAAATAAGCAATCCAATCATAAAATAAATTAACAACCAAAATTTTTAAAGACTATCTGACTCAGCTGTTAATATCTACATGTGTTCATGCAGTATTATTTTCTATCTGTACAAGTACTGTCAAGTTTTAATTAAGGGCAAGTACTACCTACACATGTCACTACTGCCTACTCTTCTTCACATGTCACTTTCCATTAAGGAATTAGGCAGTCAAGTGCTTGTCACTCAGAAATTTCCATGATAAGGCCTATTTCATAACATATTAAGCCTCCTAATACGGGTAAACGTTAATCCGATATTGGCAAAGAACGTTGAGCATAAGCTGCTGATAAATTGCATGACGAAGAAGAAATCCGATTAATAGAACATTCACGATTACGGCTTCATCAGAGCAGACCTTTTTGTTATTCTGAAAATCTAGGTTCTAAGAAACTACCTACGCATTAAAGAGTGACTTTTAGAATATGTATTTGTAATTATATACTGTAATATTATTGTCGTAATATCACCGTCGTTTACTACTGTCTGTATTGTCGCTCTTTTCTTTTATACGCAAACATATTTCGTCAAAGACTTTACTATGTTATTCCCCGTATATATTTTTGTACCAAAAATTGTATAAAAACATTTTACCAAGAAAAATATTCTTACGAACATAAAATACATCTCAAATTTCCAAGACTAACAAACCATTAATCTATTAGCTAGCTAGTATAATAAACAACGTTTGAACCAAAAATTATGTAAATACAATCATCTTGGCTTCTCATATCTCGTAATGAGGAGGACTCTACAAAAATATCTCAAAGTAAAACAGGTAATATTATTCTAACTAAGTTACCGCCTGGGATAGATAAAAGAGATACTTTGATTTTATTAAGTTTAGATACGAAGCTTTCGTTGTTTTATCAAAGAAAATCCTTCAGCTCTGTCGCCTTGAAATCGATCATTATTAAAAGCTTTTATTATTTCGTTTATAAAATTTATTTTATCGGACGCCCTCCAGCTAGTCGTAGAGATGATATACGCAAGCTGGCAGAGGTTAGAAACGAATAGCTGAAGATCGAGCTCAGTGGCGTGCCATAAGAGAGGAATATGACCAGCAGTGGACGGAAATTGACTGATGATAATGATGATGATTTAGTTTCACCCATCTCGGTGTCTTCACGTAAAAGCACGGTTGGCAACCCTAATTAATCAGGGGAATTAAACATTTATTTTAAGTGTGTCGTTCGACGTCAGATAAAGCTGAATGGCTCATTACTTATTTTTTATTTTTTATTCAAAACAATAAATTATGTTTTAGTTATTTATTATTTTTAGAATTATAATTGATATCATCTATTTAATGTTATTTGACGTGTGTAAGTGCAGATTTTTAATTTGCCCATAAACTGAATAAAGGCTTTGAGTTTTTAACCGAGGTTCTCAATTTGTCTGTATGTTTTTTTTTTGTGTGTATGTTACGCGATTACTCCGTCAATTGTGAACGGATTCAAATGATTCTATTTCAATAATAGGTAGGGTACGTTTTCGATGTGGTCCTATTTTAATTTCATCGAGATCTGATTAGTATCTCGATGAAGTTACAATGGGAAAATTACAATCTAGATATGGAGATAAATACCTCAAACATAGGAGAATGTAATGGTTTTAGAAGAAGAGTCCCAAGAAGATTATACACAATGGAGGTTGCGATTGCATATACTTTTGAAGACTAAAAAGTATGACCTTGAATAATGTTTTTACATCTTTCTTCTCATTGATTTTGGTTTTTGACATATTATTCTTACGGTAACTGTGAGCGAGATAGAAACAAAGGTGGGGAGAATTAATTTGTCTTCACAGGAATGTTCTACCAGGCAAAGTCTTGTTAGGGTGCAACGTTTTTAAGTATATCTAATATTTTTTTAACATTACTTGACGTTTGGCGAAGATGGCGGCCATATGGCGGCGATTAATGTTAATAATCGCAAATAATAATACTTTTTTATATTCATTTTGGAATACAACTAGTCCGTGTTATAAAAGTATTTGGAATTATTGTAATAAAATAGACAATTAATTATCGTGTGTGTCAGATGCTTTTATTGCACAGAGCCATTTTGGATATTGTCCTTTGATACCTTGATGACATCATTATGACTAGTGGATATTTTCACTAGCGCGGCATTTGAAGTCAATTTTTTAGGGTTCCGAACCCAAAAGGTACCAACTGAACACTTTCTGAGACTTTGCTGTCCGTTTGTCCGCCTGTCCGTCCGTCCGTCTGTGTGTCTATATGTACGCACTTCTCAGATCTGTATCTTCTTAACCGTAGTAGGTACATACTTGAAATTTTCACAAAGTATATATCCGTCAGTGTATAACGACCCAGACACAAAATTTTATAGATGCATTTAATTTAATTAAACTTGTTTTGCACTAAAAAGAATAAAATGAAATTATTTTTCAAAAAAAATAAAACCGATTTCATAGCCACAAACAGGCACTCAAAAGCAAAAAATAAATTACTTAAAATAATTATTATAAGCGCTACCTACTTATCTATTTGAAGTCGGTGCCAGCCAAGTCTAATAGGTAGTAGATAGATGCTATCATGTATCTACCTACTTACTACTACTACATACATAGTATCTATCTACTATCCAATAGACTTGGCTGGCACCGACTTCAAATAGATAAGTGGGTAGCGCCTATTATAGGCATTATATAATTATATTAAGTAATTAATTTTTCGCTTTTGAGTGCATGTTTGTAGTTATGAAGTCGGTTTTTTTTTAAATTATTTATTACTTTTGACTTTTATCTGTAATCAATTCTTGCAAATCATTCAATTTTTCTGTGTAATCAATTTTGACCCGCTTCCCGATGTTTGATTAAGCTTACATTTTGCATACATGTGTACATCGGATGACAATGCAATGTTATCGTATCATTGAGCTGGTCTGATGTTGGAGACGGAAGATGGTCAAAGGAACTCCTAAGCTTCACACGATACACCCGTCGTGTTTGGGCTTGTTGGACTTTTCTTGGCAAGAACTCTGGTTCTAAATTATATTAAAGCTTGATTTAAAAAAAAGTTTTCAAGATATAACCTATTTTAATGTAAGTGGCCATAGCCCTTTTAACATTATTTCTAAAATACACCTAAGAACATACAAGTTTCCTGTACACCCTCAATTTATTAAAGTAAGTTTTTTTTAAATGTTTTTATTAGGCCTCTATTACCGCGCACGTAGCATAAATCACGCCTTTTTCTCGTTGTTGTAGGCAGATACTACTTATTTCCACATACTAGCAACGGACTATTATCTTTTCTGTGATGCTACGATCGTGACAAGCCTCTTTGGCTTCTTCCATTTTCATGAGCGCCTTCATACATACTCGCCGATTATAGGAATTATTCTGTGTAAATACCAATCTGAGCTATCATCGTTCCAAGGATATAACACTGTGACAGATGGACGGAAGGACAGTGGCTTAGTAATTCCGTAGTGTTCTATTTTCACTCTAGGGATCTCAAAAATAAAATAATAGAGTTAGGTACATTTCACATAACTCTACCGCACTGTATCTCTCACTCAAAGAGTTTCAGACACTCGCCCATCAGTGCGAAGGTAATGTCATTTTTATGTGTGCAAACGTCAAAGCTTACTACGTGGTATAATACGAGCTCTTTATAACTCGGAGTGCCACATTCATACATAATAAAAACATTATTTTATATTACACACGCAGTTTTTTCATATTTCTGTCCTAATTGAGTGGGTGCAGGTTTTCGTGAATACTTTATGGACTGTTTCTGTTTAGAGTGTTTGTGTCACGTAATTGTAAGAGTTGACTGTTTGTTTTCGTAAAGAGATTGTACTACTACATAGTAGTAATATATAGAAACTTAAATTTTCTCGGAATGAATTTTGTAAATGTATTTAAATAATAATTAAGATAGTTTTAAAACTAAAACAACCGACTTCCTTGCCCGCGAGTCAATTTCAGTAGCAAGTTTGAGACGTTTATTGTCATATCTCTGGAGATACTAATCAGATCTCGATGAAATTACGATGGGACCACCTCGAAAACGAACGCTATCGATTAAAAAATAATCATTCAAATCTTTGAACAACAAAACAATTGACGGAGAAATCGCGTAACATACACAAAATAATAACCGGCCAAGTGCGTGTCGGGTCACGCGCAGTGTAGGGTTCCATAGTAGCTCGTAATTCAATGCAAGTCTTTACCCGTTAAAAACAAGCAACTAGGTACTTCGTCTTTGTCACTTTAAAGGAATTAGTAGGATTTTGTATTTGGTACAAAATTATCCAACACCCAAGTTCAACGACTATTACTGCTAAAGTTATAAAGTTATCTTAACCAATTTAGTTTTCCTTTAAATTTCATGAAATGCACTATTATCACGAATTTTTCCAGATTTTACAAGCCAGCAGTTTAGCTTATAGAGAGGGGTAGGACGCCCTACTGGAACAAAAATTTGCAATTTAATGTTTAATATTTCGTAAATGGAGCATTCAATCGAGAAATGGTATTAGCAATCCTTAAGTCATTTCAAAAGACCTATTCAACGATACCCCACACAATGGGGTAGATGATGAAAAAAAAATCATCCCCACTTCTAATATAGGGGAGCTACCCTAAAAAAATATTTTTCAAAATTTTATTTCACCACTTTGTCGGCGTAATTTATATACATACCCCCACAAAATTATAGCTTTCTATTATTAAAGGTCTCTTAGCAAAACCTCGGACAGACAGACTGACAGACAGACAGACAGATAGACGGACATGACGAAGCTATAAGGGTTCCTTGTCAGGACTACGGAACCCTAAAAAAATATACAGACGAAATGAGAACTTCTTTTTGGGAAGTCGGTTGGAAACTCAAAAGACATACAAAGGCAGATACTACTGTCTTTGGTTTCTAGAAAAATATGTACATTATACGACCACATCGGCATTTTTTAACCATCTACCATAAATACTTTTTGTAGCATGTTAGAGATAAGATCGTTTAAATTACTAAATTAACCGACTTCAAATGCCACGCTATTGATTTTCAGTACCAACTTTGAAGTGTTTATCTCCATATCTCTGGAGATACCTATCATATCTCAATGAGATTACTATGGTACTGCCCTTGGGATATCTCATTTTCGAAAAAAAAAAATCATCAAAATCGGTTCATAAACGACGAAGTTATCCGAGAACAAACATAAAAAAAAAAACTAACTAACCTAACCTTCTTCAATAAGCCTCTTTAATAATGACAAGCATTATGTATACATTAATTTGCACCATTCAGATTGACCATAATGGATAATAAGTAAGTGCTTGCCTGTTCAAAGTAGAAAAATAAAACCATACATTCTCAACGAACTAGATTAGCTTCATACAACTTGTTATTTATTAAGATACGCAATACAATTGTAAAAGCACTATAAATTTCAAAACCTTGCTAATGAAACAGCTATGACTCTAAAAGACCTACAATTCCTTAATCTAATTCACTTAATGAAAGCGAGCACCAAAAAATAAATTTATTTCAATGTCCTTCATAAAAACCAGCTGCGCTCGCCCGTAAATACTAAGAAAACTTGAAAAACCTATTAGCCTTTGTCACAAGGGAAAAAGTATGATAGTCGTTTGAGATGCTTCATTTTTCTTATCAATGTAAAATATTATCTATCTTATAAACGCATGCTAAACGTGATTCAGACAACGTGTTATTTAAAATTTTACTGCAGATAAATTAAACTAGTAAATGTATTGTAGCTATGCTTGCATGCATTATTTTCGCTAAAGTCAACTTCCAAAACTTTCATGTTCCACAAAATGACAAATTTTACTGAAAAAAGACTACAATATTATACACATTATATATTTTTAGGTTAAAAACAGTAACTACTTTAACTAAAGTAAACTTCCAAAAATCTCACGTGCTCTCAAAGCCAACTTTTTACTAAATAAATAAAACCTTAAAAACTTCAATTCCACGCCCAATGAATACTAAATGTTATGATATCCAAATAAAGTTGATGTGTACAAATGACTCTGAATAAATGATCACCCAGCGGTTAACAGTATAAGTGAAAATGATAAATTATATACCCGACTATATTTGCTTGCGGTAATTTGTTCAGTGTTCGTCAATTATTCGACTGTGCTATTGTGTTTGTTTGTGAAATGTGCATGAAATAAACTGGCCAAGTGCAAGTCGGACTCGCACTAGTAGGGTTCCGTACCACACTACAGTATTTTATAAGATCGAGCAAAAATACCACTATCATTTTTCGCCAGCAAAAAATAATAATTAATAAACATTTTATTTCTTATAACGCCATCTAACGTCTAACAAAGGAGTTAGGGATCGACATTTCAATAAAACGCCATCTATGGGACGTTTACCTAACTAAGCGTTCATAGATGGCGTGAAATGCCGAAAAAAACACGTTTCTCGGGGACCCTCTATTATTTTTAACTTTATTCTGTTTTTAGTATTTGTTGTTAAAGCGGCAACAGAAATACATCATCTGTGAAAATTTAAACTGTCTAACTATCACGGTTCATGAGATACAGCCTGGTGACAGATGGACAGACAGACAGACAGACAGACAGACAGACAGACAGACAGACAGACAGACAGACAGACAGACAGACAGACAGACAGACAGACAGACAGACAGACAGACAGACAGACAGACAGACAGACAGACAGACAGACAGACAGACAGACAGACAGACAGACAGACAGACAGACAGACAGACAGACAGACAGACAGACAGACAGACAGACAGACAGACAGACAGACAGACAGACAGACAGACAGACAGACAGACAGACAGACAGACAGACAGACAGACAGACAGACAGACAGACAGACAGACAGACAGACAGACAGACAGACAGACAGACAGACAGACAGACAGACAGACAGACAGACAGACAGACAGACAGACAGACAGACAGACAGACAGACAGACAGACAGACAGACAGACAGACAGACAGACAGACAGACAGACAGACAGACAGACAGACAGACAGACAGACAGACAGACAGACAGACAGACAGAGAGAAGTCTTTGTAATAGGGTCCCGTTTTACCTTTTCAGTACGGAACCCTAAAAATGAACCATGAGTTACGGTGTCTGAAAGGTTTTATTTTATTGTTATAAATTGCATCTGACAGAATTTCAAAACTGTTTGGCGTCAGTGATTAGAAAAGTAAAATCTGTTTGTATAAATTGTCGCATGACAGTTTTACGTTAAACATGTTCATTTTGTGTATTGGCGAAAATGAGTTATTTTTTTAATAAATTTTTAAGGTGAAATTATTTAAATAACCTGGATGTTGCGGCCACTGGCTGGAGTCGTGGCTATCTAGTGCGCGAGGTTCCTAAGTAAAGTTCAAAATATAATACAAAAACCGCTCTACTTTTTTTGTGAAGCGTAATAGAAACATGACATGATCATTATTATAAAACCCAAAAAACCATATTAGTTTTCAGACTTTGTATCCCCATTTCACCTCCTAAGGGTTGCATTTAGAAAAAAAACCCAAAAAACCATATTAGTTTTCAGACTTTGTATCCCCATTTCACCTCCTAAGGGTTGCATTTAGAAAAAACCTAAAGTATTTGCGTATTTATTTACAGAAGTACTTGTGTGAATTGATAAAAGATTATCTAATCTTGTTTCGCCGTACGAACATTGAACCCCCGTTTCGTCCCCTTAAGGGTTAATTTTTCAAAATCCTTTCTTAGCCGATACCTACGTCATAATGCATACGGCATGCAAAATTTCAGAGCAATCTGTTTAGTGGTTTGACCTGTGTATTGTTAGATTAATCAGTCAGTCATTCAGTTACGTTTCCCTATTTTATATTACAGAGAACTTATATTGTTTTTCAATTATATATCAAAATTTGTTAACTTTTAACTAACTTAATTAACTAATTTCGTCGTAACGATACTTCGCACCGTGGCTTAATTGGCAAAGCACCGGAACATGTTATTCCGGAGGTTGCGGGTTCAAGTCCCGTCGGTACGATGAAATTTTGGATTGTTTTTAACAATTTACAAAAATATAAAGTGTGAAACACTTCAAAGAAACATAATATTTGATTTACGCAGTGCAACATCTCTCGTCGGATTTGAAAACTGTAATGATTTCTTCCAAATGATTAACTTACGTAATAAGTAGTCATAGATGGCGCCACCAATGGATAATTGGGTTAACAAATGCAATCCACTAATTTCGTCGTAACGATACTTCGCACCGTGGCTTAATTGGCAAAGCACCGGAACATGTTATTCCGGAGGTTGCGGGTTCAAGTCCCGTCGGTACGATGAAATTTTGGATTGTGTTTAACAATTTACAAAAATATAAAGTGTGAAACACTTCAAAGAAACATAATATTTGATTTACGCAGTGCATCATCTCTCGTCGGTTTTGAAAACTGTAATGATTTCTTCCAAATGATTAACTTACGTAATAAGTAGTCATAGATGGCGCCACTAATGGATAATTGGGTTAACAAATGCAATCCACTAATTTCGTCGTAACGATACTTCGCACCGTGGCTTAATTGGCAAAGTACCGGAACATGTTATTCCGGAGGTTGCGGGTTCAAGTCCCGTCGGTACGATGAAATTTTGGATTGTGTTTAACAAATTTACAAAAATATAAAGTGTGAAACACTTCAAAGAAACATAATATATAACTTTTAACTAGGTATCATTACAGCTTTTGTCCGCCGTGTCCGTGGCCAATGAAACAATAGAAATCTCGAGTATCACCATACAAAAAAAAGAGACACTTTCCCCCTTAAAAATAGGTAATCAATAAAACCTCAAACTACTCTAGGCAATTTCATTCGGAAGATTTTTATCAAAAGCGCAATTCCTTTTGATTTCAAATATCTTTCACAATACTAAAAATACCCAGTTCCCCAAATATAGGCTTTCTACTACGCCTATTGTTTCAAAATCGGGACTTGAATGCATCCATTGTCCCGAATATCGGGTGTCCCGATATCTGGGCTATGTAGTTTTTCTAGTGCATACGTTTATCTAGGTCTCGTAAAGGCTGCGTGGAGATAAGGCACGGTTTCTTACGTAGATGTATTGAGTGTAGACTAAATTATATGTTTTTATGGTTTTTATTAGGTATAATTTATTTGTTTATAGTTAGGTAGTTTTAAAAATATTTTAATGTATATAATGTAACAGAACTTTAGTTAAATGTAAACAACAAATAGGTAATATACTTACATTAGTTTGAGAACTTAGTTATTATGTTAAGTTAAAAATTTTAAAACGAAATCTCTGTGTATCTTGTGTCTGGCTATGGCATTGTAGCACTCAAACGGATGGACTGACTTTGGTTTAGTTTTCTTTGTATGATAGGTTTCTTAACCGAGGGTCTTTAAAATCAGTGAAGCCGTTTTAAGAACATGAGCTTTTTTCCAGTTGATGAAGCTATTAGATCAACTGTCAGAGCTCTTATCAAGTCGAAATGTAGTATCCACATACTGAAATGATATTGTAAAAACGTGGTAGCATTGACCTGATGCTAATACTCAACTTCTCACCAAATTACGGCACAGATTTCGTGATTGGGTTCACTGGAATGGTCTCAATAAACAAATTATATATAAGTCAATCTGGGGGTCTTCAAATCGCGAGTGAACAGGTATCTTCTAGGCAAGCGTGCTACATCGTCGATCACATCTACACAGATGAGATAATGATCAAATGCTTGCTTATCAATTATTAAAAAAAAATAGTCAGTCGGTGTAGTTTAAATTTTGAATTTAATTTTTTTTGTTGTTACAGCGGCCATACTAATGCACACTTTGTGAAAATTTCAAGTGTGAATCAATTACTATGAAGAAGATGACTATAGCCAGACAGACGGGCGGACGGACGGACTGCGCGTCTCAATAATAGGGTTCCGTTGACACCCATAGAATAAAGAACCCTAAAACCTATTTTTATGTGAATTCATACCGCGCGAGTCATTCCCAGTAACAATTTACGTACAGACAAAAACAAAAACTAAGTACTAAATACGAATATTGAGAATCCCTTTCTGTTGCAAAAAAAGGTTTCACTCGTATTTCGCGAATTGTCCTTATGTGTCCGGTACATATTAGACGTTTCGCGCAGCCGTCCTTGAGAGTCAGTTTCCATTCTAGGCCTTGCGTGCTGCCATCCTCGACCGCATCGTCACTTACCAGCAGGTGAGATAGTGGTCAAATGCTAGCCTATCTGATATGAAATATTGTATTGTTTTATTTATTACAATCCTAAACAAATAATTCTTAATATCTTAATTCTTAAGTTACTGCGTGTTACTTCAAAAACGCCAACATCCAAATTACCACCACTACAAGAATATTTTACTCATTTCAAAACCTGAAAGGTTTCAAAACTCGTGTATCAAGGAGCAAAATCGAAATCTAAATTAGAGGTAACTTCTATAAAAGTACTCGTAAAGCGCCAGGTGGCAGATAAAACTCAACTAAGTTGCCGTCGCGTTTATCTCTTCAAAGTTAGCGTTTTGTGATTTCTTAGAAGTATAATATGATATTCATACATTATTTTTGAGGTTATCTTCTTTAAGAAATACTTGCGATTTAACTGACAGGTAACGAATAAAAGCTTAGAAGCAGCAACTTTCGTTTACGACTGCCTTATTGACTCCAATGTTATAAATGTGGAAGTTAGGTTATTTGTTTTGTGACCTCACGGCTAAACGGCTCGACACCTGGCTCAAATTTTGCACAGTGATAGAAAAGGATAGAAAAAGCTACTTTTTAATGTGGGTGAAGCTGCTAGCACAAGGAGCCTAGTTAATGTACCAGCACACAATACATAATAGTACTACGTATATATAATTGCGTATATGTGTAGTTATATGCTATTTTAGTATATGTAATTATTTAATATTATATGCCGTATGATTGTAATAAAGATGTATACAACTCTTTTAGATGTTTATAAATGTAGTTATATCATATTAGGAATTGATTTGTTAGCAATGATGTTTGTTTGCTAGTGATTTTACGTTATTCGCCAACGCTCTGTCTATTATAACCAATCCGTAATTAGGTCTGGAAGAAATCGCTTTATGCGATAAGACCGCCGAAGTAAAACCGATTTTTGTTTTATTGTTACTTTAACTTTAAGTTCTTTTGGTTTACAATAAAGAGTTAATCTATCTATCTATCTATCTACGGCGATATATAAGTATATATATCGCCCCTTGGTTCACCGAGATCATAACATCTGGTACCAGATTTGAAGGATGGGTTAGGAGACTTGCGCTACATAGACTGCATTAAAGTCAGATAACTAACTGAAATAATAAAACCAACTCAAAATTACGACGACAGTGCATTGAAGTCAACGATTCATTGTCGTCACAGAAATATGAATAAATACCTTATTTCTAATACTGTAAGAATCTTTGTCCTGACATACCGACTAACTGACCGACTGACTGACTGACTGACTGACTGACAGACAACGCACAGCCTAAACCGCTGGTCGTAGAGACTTGAAATTTGGATGTTATATTTGTCTTAGTACGTAAGGTACACCCTTTCATTAGATTTTCCAAAATTCACCCTTTAAGGGGATGAAATGGCGGTTCAAAGTTTGTATGGAGAAACAAGATTAGATAGTCTTTTCTATTCGAAACCTCACACAAGTGCTTCAGTAAAAAAAAATAAGTAAATACATGTTTCAGGCTTTTTCAAAATTCCACCCCTAAAAGGGTAAAACGGTGTAACAAAGTCTGAAAATCATTATTGTTTCGGATTGCGCTGAAATTTGGCATGCAAATAGTCATCACGTCACGTCACGTCAATCACGTTAGTTCCCTCTGAGAAGGGATTTTCCAAAATTCACCCCTTAAAGGGATGAAACGGGGGTTCAAAGTTTGTATGGAGAAACAAGATTAGATATTCTTTTATATTCGAAACTTAACACCAGTACTTAAGTATGTAAATACGTGATTCAGGCTCTTTCGAAATTCCACCCCTAAATGGGTGAAGTGGGGTAACAAAGTCTGAAATCAATATTGTTTCGGATTGCGCTAAAATTTGGCATGCAGATAGTTATTTTGACTTAGGTATCCTTGCATGCAGATAGTTATTTTGACTTAGGTATCCGCTCCAAATTTTCTAAATATTCCACCAGGATACGGAACGGGGATACAAAGTTTGTATGGCGAAACAAGATGAGATAAAGTACGTGTTGTAGGATTTTTCGAAATGGGGTAGGTAACAAAGTCTGAAAATTTGGGTTTTTCGGGTTTTATAAATATGAATCCCGAATTGCCTTAGTCACGCGATAACATGAAACCGGGTGAACCGATTTGGCTAATTGTTATTTGATATATCGTTTTTACAAAAGTAAAGTTTTAAGTAAATACGAGAAGTTTTCAACGCGAGCGAAGCCACGGGGTTTAGTTATTAATATTTCTGTGATTGTCGTCGTATATTTTCAGGCCTACATAAATTCTCATAGACTGACTACATCGTCCCTGTCAGTGATTGTCTGTCTGTCTGTTTTAATAATTAAGATAGTTTAAGAACTAAAACACCGGTTTCACATGCCACGTCAGTTGTTTTCAGTAGCGATTTTGTGATGTTTATCGCAATATATCTGGACATACGCCAGATATTGGTAAAATTTAAGGTACGGCCACGATTTGCGAGCGCGATTTTAATACTTTTCAATCGTTTTCTGATCGCGTTTGGTATGAACCAGTCGGTACAAATACTACTGCGCTACCTATCTGCTAGGCTATTCTGTAAGCTATCTCGACAACGGAATCTGTGGTGAAATTTGAATTTTGTACTACGAAATTCAACCGTATTGCAAACGTGATACGATTGAATTTCAAAGTACGAAATTCGAATCTCACCGCGGATTCCGCTGTCGAGATAGCTTACAGAATAGCCTAGCTGATCGCCGCTTAGGTCGCGCACGCAGGACGCTGCGGTGTGTCCGTACCTTTACTTAAGGACCATACCTACTGAAGAAAAAATAAAATCTGTTCCTTTTCAGCGACAAGTTTAAGGATTTATCTCCATTTATCTGAAATTAATAATCAAATCTCAATAAATTATATAATAGGACCACTGTGGAGATGCACCCTAAACATGGCAAAAAAAAAATCTATTCAGATCGGTTTACAATTGAATCGGTGGAGCAATTGCGAAACAAACATACATAGACGACCAAAATTACACACACATTCAGAACCTCCTCATTTTTGGAAGTCAGTTAAAAAGTAACTCAAAAACAGCAAGAAATATAACAAAAATATAATAATAATTGTAATACATTGTACCATAATTTCTACCTGCAGGAACTTTGGAACTAGCTTGGAAAAACAAAACTTAAAAAAACATCTTAGTAAAAGAGTAAACTATACTTATAATCAAGTTCATTAGTGACGGAAAGAAGAAACTAAGTTGCAAGCTGATGGGGCTGCTCATTAATTTAACGTGGAAAGTTTTAGCTTTCACATTTTATTTTATTTTTTTTATTGTGAACTGTGCATGCGTTTGGCCGCTATCTCACCTGATGGTAAGTGACGACGCGGTCGAGGATGGAGCACGCTTGCTCAGTAAAAACCTATTTACTCTAGACTTGAACGCTGAGCATATTTTCATCTGCTTGATCAAATTGAAGCTACGTATTTAATACACAAAGAAAACACTTCGAACACCTTTTTTACCCGACTTCACAAAAAAAAGGAGGAGGTTCTCAATTCGTCTGTATGCTTTTTTTTTTGTGTGTATGTTACGCGATTACTCCGTCAATTGTGAACGGATTCAAATGATTATTTTTTTAATAGGGAGGGTACGTTTTCGAGGTGGTCCCATTTTAATTTCATCAAGATCTGATTAGTATCTCCAGAGATATTGAGATAAATACTTCAAACATAGGAGAATGTACTGGTTTTAGAAGAAGAGTCCCAAGAAGATTATACACAATGGAGGTTGCTATTGCGTATACTTTTAAAGACTAAAAAATATGACCTTGAATAATGTTTTTACATCTTTCTTCACGTTGATTTTGGTTTTTGACAGATATTCTTACGGTAACTGTGAGCGAGACAGAAACAAATGTGGGGAGAATTAATTTGTCTTGACAGGAATGTTCTACTGGGCAAAGTCTTGTTACGGTGCAACGTTTTTTGATGTGAACATTTTTTCACGTGACGTTTGCCGAAGATGGCGGCCATATGGCGGCGATTAATGTAATAATCGCAGATAATACTTTCTAATATTCATTTTGGAATACAACTTGTCCGTGTTCTAAAAGTATTTGGAATTAATGTAATAAAATAGACAATTTATTATCGTGTGTGTCAGATGCTTTTATTGCACAGGGCCATTTTAGACATTGTCCTTTGATACCTTGATGACATCATTATGACTAGTTGATATTTTCACTAGCGCGGCATTTGAAGTCAATTTTTAGGGCTCCGAACCCAAAGGGTACCAAATGAACACTTTCTGAAACTTTGCTCTCCGATCGTCCGTCTGTCCGTCCGTCCGTCCGTGTATATATGTGCGCACTTTACAGATCTATATCTTCTTAACCGTAATAGGTACATACTTGAAATTTTCCCAAAGTATATATCTGTCAGTGTATAACGACCCAGACACGACATTTTAAAGATGCATGTAATATAATTAAAACTTTTTTTGCAGTAAAAAGGGTAAAATAAATTGTTTAAAAAAAAATAAGACCGACTTCATAACCACTTTTTTTCCTAATTACTTATTATGATTATTATAAGCGCTACCCACATATCTATTTGAAGTCGGTGCCAGCCAAGTCTAATAGGTAGATTAGGCATTGTAATTCTATCGAAATCGGCTGAGCTGTTTTTAATTATATCAACATTTGTATTTGGATTACGATGCAGTTACTTATCTCGACGATACACTACTTACTACTGGCACAGATTATGTAATAGTTACTGAGTCTACTGGCTACTTTGACTAGCGCGGCGAACTTTGAAGTCGGTTCTTTTAGTTTTTTTAAACGATCTAGAATTATTAAATAAAAATAATTCAAAAACGTCGGATACTTATATTCACTGGCCAAGATTTGTCCTGTTACGAAAACTTTATCCAAGAGCCACTAGGATATAAATGAAAATTGAAAGTTATTATTTGTAAATTATTGCGAGAAATATTCGTTCTATCCGGATAGAAAGAATATTTCTCGCAATAATTTTCAAACTAAAACTACTCAAGCCTCTCGAAATATAGATGTTTTTCAGACCACTTTGTTTTATACAACGAAGCCTGTACGTAACTCGCTAACAAACTCATCCTAGCCTCAGACCAAGTAAGAAGTCAAGACCAAATCCGCCGAACAATGCACTGAGGCCGGGTAAAACTACTCCTTGCCGTGTACATTCACAGTTACACGCACACACATTTATAACGAAACTACGCCTTACCTTACGCCTTACGCGGAGTGTCACGCAATAATAATTCGCAAAGTTCAAAGAAAAAATGCCGAATTGTGTTTGAAAAAGGGTGTAAAAACCAATCTTCGAGAAATAAATAGCAGAATGGATTCACATTTCAAGTGTTTAATCGCATTTCAAGATTCTGTGTCTAAGTGCTCACGTGTTTACGAAACCGACCTTACATTATTATTTGACAGCCCTCCGTCTTGACTTCTTATTTTGTCTGAGATCCTCGCACACAAAAACGTGCATGATTGATTGAACATGGACCCAAAAGAAGATTCATTTCACCACGATAGGGTTGCCTAAAAGATTACATGCTTGCTGAATAGAGGTTTTATATAGATGAAGTGAAGCTTTGTAATATTGATTGTGTTATCATTTATATACACATCATCATTTACCACCAGGCGAGATAGCCGAAAACTATCTTTATTTTATTACATAGCATAAAAAGGTCGCTCCCACTGTCTGTACGCTTAGATATTTCAAACTACGCTACGAATTTTAATACAGTTTTCATCAATAGATAGATTTAAGAGAGAGAGAACGCGGGCAAAACCGCGGGCACAGCTTGTTAGATATAAAAAAAAAACATTTAGGCCATTGACAGTCTCATTATAGGATCATACGATATTATAGAAAATAGTAGTTTATAATCTAAACGCTAGTAGAGTGCGAAAACGCTGACATATAAATCCAATCCCTAAATCTCCAACGTTCTTGAGGAAAGTTCAAGGCAAGTGCAACCCTATGGACAAATCAATAAGATTTAAATATGTAATCAGGATTTTCTACAAGCGTCTCTCTCGGCGCGCTGACACGAAAATGTCCTTAAGCCCCAACAGACTCCGTCTGATTGATTCCTCCGCTTTTACACAGAAAACGTAGGTACGCACTTACGTTTACGCGTTGGTTTGCGTTTTGCTTAACTGCTTTTGGTTTTATTTCGTTTTGAAAGTGATTTAAATGATTGAAATGACAGCAATGGAGTTATGGCCAGTACAGCTGCGCCCCTGCCTTTGGTTCATTTTGTTCATTCAATGATCAACTGTCAATCTTCATGTTAAGGAGGCAGCTTATGAATATTATACCTCTCCATGTCTTCTCGCGGCTGTTGTCAAAGTGACTGAGAACTGTAAGATCCGGAGAATACCACCAAGTGCTACCTGGTGGGTTACCTGGAGATGAAGAGAAGTGAAGAATTGAGGGCCCGGTGGCGTTATCGGGAGAACGGTCGGCTTTGATGTCAGAGGTACCGATTTGTTTAGGTTTCTATCGTAAAATGTATGTGCGCTTTTCACAGTGGCCCTCCGGTGAAGGAAAAACATCGTTGAGAAACAAATAACCCCCACATGGTGATGGGACACTATCTAGTGTCCGCCTCAAGTTAAAAAATCTGCCGCCAAAACATCAAATATGTTTCGGTAGTAACAGGTAAGATAGTAGTCAAACGCTAGCCTATAAGATATTAAAAAAAAGTGAACTAAGTGTCAAAAATAGCATAGCCCAATGAGGTTGTTTTAGACGACGACTGTAAAATTTTGGCGAAATACCTTCATACTTACTTCTGTTATTTTTATTCTGAGCTCATATTATGTATCATTATCGATATATACGTATAATACTCGTATGTACTTACTATCAACATTAATATTTCTGCGCTACGATGTATGTCTCAAATATCAAACCGAACATTTCATCAAGCATCCATAAAGCACACCTATTTCAAATTCGTCGAACTCTAAAGTCGATGAACTCTAAATCCACGCAGAAATCAGCAAAAACTCAAACAGATATATGTGTTCTGATTCGATGTACGATAACCCCACAATCCACATTTCTAGAGAACTAGGCTAGGTATAAATTATACCTATTCAGAGATAGGCCTGACCGAGATATGTGGTCTAGATAATCGCTGAGAACCTTTCTTGGTTTCCAGTACATTAACCTCGGTAAGAATCCTAAGGAGGTAAGTATAGATTACACTGCTGACTCATCAAAATTCGATTATGTACGTTTGCGCGGTTGTATCATTTTACTTGAGACTGGAAAAATAACTGGTGTAGCTTTGAGTTTTGTGCGTTACCTGCGTTTATAACATACAATGTTATTTGTGGTTTGCTCACTTTTTACCCACGACCGTTTAAGGTTAAGCGGTTAGGTTGGCGTTTAGGGTTATTTTAAAAAACACCTAAAAAGGCGGCAAGTGAATTTGCACAATGTATGTTGCGCAGAAAAACATAAATTATCTTTATATATATCATCACATGACTCAAGTTTTTATTTTAGTAGTATTTGACTTTGACAGAAAACTTGACGCTTTTTGCTTACGCGAAGTTTGACATTTTCATACATTCCTACAGGCCTTACAGGAACTCCAATAAAATCACTTGTATAATCAAAATAGATCCTAAATAACTATAGGTAAAGGTCATTTTCAAATTGGCTCGATATATACTGCTGTCCTATACACATTTTAATCAATCTACATTTCATGTATATCTATTTACGTATGCTGCCGCAATCGTCTTAGCATAGCGTTATTTTAGTTCTGCGAGTGCGACATTCGGGTCACGTACACCAAAGTTACAATTGATTAGTATGCTAAGTTTCCTATGCAAAGAGTCTTTTCAATAGATGAAACAAAGTAGCTTACGATGCCCGATGCCTGCAATAATTTACATTGAGCAGCGTATAAGCCTTGCCAACAAACCGTCCAAAAGAAAGCCGAACCAATATTGAAAGTCTGCGAGTTTTATCTGCAAGTGTAAGTATGCACAGTTCCGTGTTGCAGTCTTCAATAACTTGCCCGTCTTATGAACAGTAAGGCTTATTATACAGTGTGTCCGGTCATCGGTCTCGAAGCCTTTAGAGGGATAAAATGCATTTAACTAAATCGACAAAGCACCCTCATTTTTCAGTGTTTTCTAACAAATGTCGTTCGTGCTGCGACAACTTTTTCGGGTTGTGGTTTCCAGCACACACACAAACACACACACACACATACACACACACGCACGCACCCACACACACACCTACACCAACAGTACCCGGCGAGAAGTAATTTAAATAAGCGTATGCCTAATTCAGCTCGTTCTGCTCTTTATCATAAAATGTAGGTTGCGCTTCTGTTTCATTCTGTACAATAATAGGAATGTATATAGCTCCGCGCTACAAAGTCCGAGCTCGGGTTAGGCAAACAAAATGCAATATGAAAGCCTGAAACGCGATTAAAAGAAAAAAATGTTTATAATAAAGAAGTTAAGAAACTGAAGTCCGACTACTGAAAACTCACGCTCGCAATTTTAGAAATGATTATATTTCCCATTTATCGGGTGCATGCAGACAAGGCCGCGAGCAACTTCTAGCAATAAAAATATATACACTTGAAATGTGCTAATTAACTCCTTTCATTCGATACCCAACACACGGCTACATTAAACTGCATTTCTTTTTGTCAT
The DNA here is from genome assembly GCA_954871355.1 of Cabera pusaria. Lineage (NCBI taxonomy): Eukaryota > Metazoa > Arthropoda > Insecta > Lepidoptera > Geometridae > Cabera > Cabera pusaria. The sequence goes on from OX940893.1 coordinate 27,389,858, forward strand.
GGCTTTATGCACTCCAATGAGGGTGCCATATTTGATTAACATAGCTTATAACCAGCCAAAAATCAAGACGCTTCCAGTAATATCTAATTTGTCAAATTATTATATGGTGTGTAAAAGTGATGAAGGAATAGGTGAACATACACACAAACATACATACCGGTCAAAATCATATTCTTCTTGTAGTCTGGTAAAAAACTACAAACATTTTAAAGGTAATTTCAATCGAAACTAGTTCTTGATTTTTAGGGTTCCGTACCCAAAGGGTAAAACGGGACCCTATTACTGAGACTCCGCTGTCCGTCTGTCTGTCTGTCTGTCTGTCTGTCTGTCCGTCTGTCACCAGGCTATAGCGCATTAACCGTGATAGTTAGACAGTTGAAATTTTTACAGATGGTGTATTTCTGTTGCCGCTAGAACAACAAATACTAAAAACAAAATAAAGTTAAAAATTAAAGGGGGTCCCCATACAAAAAACGTGTTTTTAAACGCCATCTATCTTATTAGTTTCGGCAAAATGACATAAATGGCGCTAGTAAACGAGCCCCGTCTTTCTAGATCGCGACCAAACCAAATATTCTTGGTTATATCAATTAATCAAATATAATTGGTTGAAACTCTGTTATGTTTCGTATTGTACGGAACCCTCCCTAAGTGTGCGATAGGAGACACGATGCTGACTCGCACTTGGCCAGTTTTATTACTTTTTAATGATGGGAACCTACGCCACAGATTATATAATAGTTACTACGTAACCTACGCTAGTTCGCCTGGCGTGTAGCGTCGCATTGCAGTATATTAACAATGATCATTAATACATTTGATCGTCAACTACCTTAAAGTCTGTTAACATCAAGACCCGATATTGGGAATGCGAAAGTAAGGTATTTCCTTTTGTCACGCTCAAACGGTTTAACAGATTTGGATTACATTTTGCACAAGGATTGCTAGTATCGTGACATAGGACAAATAATAGGTACTTATCGTTAAACATGAATAAAGTCGCGGGGCTTTGGACAGCTGTTATTTGAATATTAAATTTGAGAAAATTATTCGGCTGTCACAGATCATCCAAAAAATATACTCAGATCTTAATCTAGAAACAAGACGAGTCCTAACACTTACGAAAGATCTGTTACATTCCAATGTTTATTTATTGACCTCCAAATTACATCCAAAGTCTTACTTGTAATTCTCCGCCAGGCTTCTATTAACTTTTATTAGAGAACTCATCTAAAACCATAGTTTCTTGGGTGTACGTCTAGACTAAAATTAGGCTGGATAAATTATCTGGAAATTAGATTAGTCAGAGATATCTCTTCGCTAGAATCAAAACTGTAATTATTTTATAATAAAATCCGCAAGCCGTGGGTGTCAATTTTTGTATTAACAAATCCGGGGTCTTCAAATCGCGAGTGAATAAGCATATTCTAAGCAAACATGCTACATGCTATGAAATAATTTAAGATCGTTTAAAAAACTAAAAGAACCGACTTCAAACGTCAGTAGTAAGTAGTAAATCGTCAAGATAAGTAAATGCATCGTAATACAAATGTTGATATATTAAAAACGGCTCGACCAATTTCGTTAAAATTACAATGGGACCAGATCGAAAACGTACCCTAGCCATTAAAAAAATAATCATTTTAATCAGTTCACAATTGACGGAGTAATCGCGTAACATACACACAAAAAAAAGACGTGTGGCACTCGGGGACTGCCGTGGTAGCATTTTTTTTATTTATGCAGTATTTTTTCTTTGATGTTAATTCAAGTTACACTTTTTGAGCGTGGTGACCGATAAGAAAACAATTTTTTTTCTTTTATTAAACAAATGAGAAGTGAGCTACTTTTAATATCGCTCATTTTAAAATAAAAAAATATGGTTATCTTTATAGTAGTATTACCTATAAATTAACAAAACAAAAATAATACTGCATTTGTGATAATAATACTAAAATGTATGTATATAGAGTACTCACTCATTTTCTTTCACTATTTTTTTCGTGACTTTCTTCATTAATAAATGCACTTTGTTTATTCATATTTACAGATAGAGACAGAGTACAGATATTCACTGTTGTAAATAAATGATACCTATCTGTGTCACGGCTACATGTATGAAGGCAGTGAGTGTTTAACAAGGAGGAATTATGTAAAGTTCCGAGGACTTGTTCACCCTTGACATCATTTGAAAATAGAATTCGGAATTTATATTTGAAAAAGGAACGAGAAGACAAAATCAAAATTAGCCGGTCCGAGGGGTATATAAGCGGTTAGGGTAGCTCCCCTACATGTGAAGTGGGGATGAAATCCGATAGATAGCGTTGTACACCGTTAACACACGCAAGTGTTTCATTTTACCAAGTTTTACCATTAAATTGAAATATGTGTGAAACCAAAGACGACCCTATCTCTACTACGCTTAAACTTAAACAATGAGGTTCGTTGGGGTGTTAGGATTTATTTTCGTTACGGAATTTTTGTATTCGATCTCCACGCTCAAGGCCCGACATAGAAGCTAAGCAATAGCTTAAAAACCTACAGACGAATTGAGAAGATCCTTCTTTTTTTTTTGTGAAGTCGGTTAAAAAAAACATCAATTATTCAGTTGCGTTGGCGGGGAAATCCAGTAATTTTTTTATCTCACGCACAAAAATAATTTCACGCAAAGGTTTTCCCTAGTTTTGGGAGTCGGCTAAAAATAAATATGATGCCGGGGTTGACCATTGGTGTTAACAGCAGCTGTTGAAGGTATGACCATAGCGCGGTGGCGGATTTTCAATCGTTTTCTAATCACCGTAAATCGCGTTTGGTGTGAACCAGTCGATTCACGCGGTGTGTCCTAGAGGAATCTTCTAGAATCTGCAGGATACCCTTCTTCTCACCAACTTACTGCAGTCATAACATTATAGTCGGGGAACTGCATTTTTGAATACCTTAAAGGTACGGGCGCACCGCGGCATCCTGCGTGCGAGATCTAGGCGGCGATCAGATAGCGTAGTAGTATTTGAATCGACTGGTTCACACCAAACGCGATCAGAAAACATTGAAATGTACTGAGATCGCGCCCGCAGATCGCAGGATGCCGCGGTGCGGCCGTACCTTTAAAGTATTCAAAAATTCAGTTCCCCGACTATAATGTTATGACTGCAGTAAGTTGGTGAAAAGAAGGGAATCCTGCAATTTGTATGTATGTATTTTATGTATTCTAGAAGATTTCTCAACATCAGTTACCTTTCAAAACTTTCCATTAATGTGTTGTATTTTTTAACCCCCGACGCAAAAAGAAGGGATGTTGTAAGTTTGAGATGTGTATCTGTGTATCTGTGTGTCTGTCTGTGGCATCATAGCGCCCAAACGGATGAACCGAATTTCATTTAGTTTTTTTTGTTTGATAGATGTCTTCATCGAGAGTGTTCTTAGCTTTGTTTTTTTTTAAATCCGTTCAGCCGTTTAAATATTGTCAGCTCTTTTTTGGTTGAAAAGACTACGATAGCAACTTTCGTAAACTCGTAGTCATTTGACCGCGGACGTTAAAAAATCAAAATGGCGCTTCTGCGCACTACTTACCTGTCACGTCGTCTGTTTAGCGCTAGGATGATGGATTATAGCGTAGATAACATTAGTCAAATCAAATGTATTAATTTGAAATTCAGTACCCTGTTACTGCATATTGTAAGAATATAATATGGTAAACTTGATCTAATGCTGAGACAAGATATCTCTTTGAATCTGTGGAATACTCTGAACTCCTCGTCTGAGATGTTGTATTTAAGCTCATTAGAGTGGTCTGAATGAACAAATTGTACATATACAAATCAATCGGGGGTGGTTTTAAATTTTGAATTTATATTATCAACGCGCAAAATAACTAAAAACTAAAGCATACTGCGTCGCATTCCGGTTAATAGTGAACTTATAAATAATATAACTAATAAACTTGGTCCGCATCAAAGTTCCGGTAGCTAATTAACCAATGATACCATTGGACCCACGTAATTAGATTCTAATAGCAATTAGCTTGTAGCGATCGCGGTTTTGTGTGAGAGCTGCGTTTTATGTTAATAACTTTGTGATTGAATTACGGATAAACTGTTTCAGGAAGCTACTGTTACCGGATCTATTTTGCTGGTTCTATCAGTTTATTATTTTAATTGAGCTTTTGGTGTGGGGGGGGGGGGGGGGGACATATGTCGATTGCTATATCGACATCGCGTAAGTCACGTTAAATTCCCGTCTTAAATCTATAAGTTTAAAATTAACGTGAGTTTTTATAATAATTTTATTTGATATCTAAGTACAACCGATACCCGTGGGGGTAGACGACTAGAGTGGGAGACCACGTTTGTTTGTACAAGCGTAGTGTGGGACGCCCTAGATGGAGCGATGATCTGCAAAATATACCTGCCAGCAAATATATGAGAAGAGCCGAAGATCGGGCTTGGTTGCACTCATCAGGAGATGCTTATGTCCAGCAGTGGAATAATACATGCTGTTGAATGATTGATTGATACCTATATTTTTTTTCTGAGTCATGCACAGGGTTCATCTCTATAATCAAAAGTGACTCAAAGTATTTATTTTTACCCTAAAAAAATAGCTGTACATTATTTAAACAAAATTACAGCATACTGTAATAAGAAGGCGAGTGTTCTTAAACAATATTTAAGGAAAAGAACACCATCCAATATCCTAAAATGTTTACTGTAAAATATTTTAGTAGTATACTCATTATTAAAGCATCCTCCATAGTAATTGATATTGCGTCAATTTCAATTTGTTTTTCAATAACGTGAGCCCATAAAAACGTGTAGCGCAAATGTGTAATAAAATATTAAAATATTTCAAGCACAGGCTCTCCCTGTGGGTGCGCTCCATTTTCCTGTACTTGCTTATTTGCGAAATACGTTGGACCAAATCTCAACCAATGTTGGGTGATTGTGTGACCATTATTGTTTTTAGTATTGCGGTCTTAGTTATCATTGGATCTTGTAATGAAATTCCGGTTTTATTGGTTTAACCATTATGGGAGTCTAGACTAAGTGGAATTTATCTGTTATCAACGAAAATCTATTAGCTATTTTCATCGAAAGATGTTTTATGATATGTATTTTGTTTGTCCGCTAGTAGGAGGTGGGTTATCTCTTTGTCAGTAACCATTCCATTACATCATTTAATTTTTAAACTGACTTAATGGAGGATGCTCTCAATTCAGACGCATATTTTTTTTATATACGTATGTTGCGAAATAAATCCATCATTATATTTTGACGGATTTGCAAAATTATTTTATGTTCGCAAGAGATTTAATTCGAATTGATAGCAGTCTTCAGCCGTGAAATAGGATTTCTTTCGGTTGAAATGGTAAGGTGTCCTGAGAAATTACAGGGCATGTGAGACTCAACATCTTTATGTTTCAAGGTAACAGGCGCAGTGCAGTGACATGCAAAATTCTGGCAGTCCAGAATTTTGCATGCCGCTGTATCTGTAATTGGTAGAGGTCATCGCTAACCATCAGGCGAGAGTCGTGCTTGTCCTGTTACCTTATACCATAAAAAAGATATGGAGATTAACACTTCAAGTTTGGTGCTGAAAATTACTAATGTAACTCTTTGAGTTGTTTTTTTTTCAGTTAAATAACTGAAAAAAAACCACTTCAAATGATCCTAAATTATTAAGTTGAAGGTTGATGTTTTTCAGTGTTATACTATTCAAATTATTTATTCCCGAGCAATACAAATTGTATGGGAAATAATTATTAAATGTCATACTAGAATGATAATTATAATTAAAATAACTAAATTATGATAATGGAAACATTGATTTCTTCCATTAAGGGTCAGTTCACACCGCGACGCGACGCGACGAGACGCGTCACGACGCGACGCGGCGCAGCCCGACGCCGCGCGGCGCAGCAAAACGCGTGATGCCACCAAATTATCTCAATGCAATTTGTATCTTATTTTGTATTTAAAACATTTTTATTGTTTATCACGTGGTTCAATTGTTTCTTCCCACTGCACCGCGCGGGAATTTTTGTATAGTAAATAAAGTTCTTTTTAGGGTTCAGTACGCAAAGGGTACCAACGGAACCCTATTACTGAGACTCCGCTGTCAGTCTGTCTGTCTGTCTGTCTGTCTGTCCGTCTGTCACCAAGCTGTATCTCATGAACCGTGATAATTAGACAGTTAAAATTTTCACAGATGATGTATTTCTGTTGCCGCTATAACAACAAATACGTAAAACAGAATAAAGTTAAAGATAATAGAGGGTCCCCATGCAAAAAACGTGTTTTTTCGGCTTTCACGGCATCTATGAACGCTTAGTTAGGTAAACGTCCCATAGATGGTGTTATATTGAAATGTCGATCCCTAACACCTTTTTTAGACGTTAGATGGCGTTATAAGAAACGAAATGTTTATTAATTATTATTTTTTGCTGGCGAAAAATTATAGTGGTATTTTTTGCTCGATCTAATAAAATACTGTACTATCATTTTACTGTGCGCGCCGCGTCGCGGTCTGAGCCGACCCTAAAGGGTAAGTTCCATTTCGAGGTTATAGTACGTGGGTTCATTAATGTGTGTTAAAATTGATCATTTTAATCTTGATGTGAATCAGGTACATACCTACGTCATAAAATCAAATATAAAATATTATTCACTATCTTCTAATATATAAAATTCTCGTGTCACAGTTTTCGTTGCCATACTCCTCCGAAACGGCTTGACCGATTTTGATGAATTTTTTTGTGCTTATCCTGTATCTATGAGAATCGGCCCACATCTATTTTTCATCCCCCTAAATGTTTGGGGTAGTCCACCCCTAAATTTTTTATTTTATTTTTTAGACAAAATTTTTAATTTCTATTTTTTTATGATACAACATACAAAAATACATACAATCCTCAATTTTCACCCTTCTACGATTAACCCTTATTTTTTAATAGCCATTTTAGTAATTTAATCATTTTTCCTCCATACATACTTACAATAAGTAAGCTATTTTTTGTCTACACTAGAAATTACTACGAAATTATTTATATGGCAAAACAACGTTTGCCGGGTCAGCTAGTTCTCTATACATATTTACAGATAATCAAGCCTTTTTGCCGTTGGGGTAGGCATTAACTACTTCTTTCTTCATGCTACGGTCCTAATTATTTTATTAATTTTTCGATTCTATTCTTAATAATTTAAATTTAATTTTCAGTACCAAGTTTGAGGTGTTTATCTCCATATCTCTGGAGGTACTGAACATATCTTTGGTGACATTTAAATGAAACGAACTGTGAGATATCGCGGTTCAAACAAAAAAAAAATGATTTTTCCAAATCGATTCACGCATCTTCGAGTAATCAGTGAAAATTTTTTTTTAAAGTCACTGAAAAATTGAGAACCTCCTCCTTATTTATGAAGTCGGTAATAATACAAACCTATTAACTCCATTTAATCAATGTAAATTACCCTAACCAATCTCGTCAAATCCATTTTACTAATTACTAGATAGTCATGTTAGCTCTAAAATCACGAATTAAACACAAATATGGATTTACTCATGTGTAGCCAACGTGTGCCAATGTTGGCGCGAATGTTGGGCTTTATTGTCGCTTTCCATTAGCATTTAACAGGTGAGAATGAGGTCGAACGTGAAGCTAATGCCTAAGTGATATGAACGCAGACTCTACATAATAACTGGGTAGATATTCAGATCTAGATATTTTTATTTTTCTCTCAAGAAAAGAGATGAGTATATTCTCGCTTTGCATATACAATATGTGAGTTTTTACTTCATATCATCCCATGAAAATAATAAATATATTCGGCATATGATACTGTTTATTTCGTCAAGGTGGATTTTTGTATACTTACAGTTAATATCTATTAATATCAAAAGACAATAACTGTTAAAATGTTGCTGTAACTAAAGAGAAAAATACCAACTACCAAAGATGATAAATTATTTAAAAAAAAAAACCGACTTCATAACTACAAACCGGCACTCAAAAGCGAAAAATAAATTACTTAATATACTGCTGGCACCGACTTCAAATATATAAGTGGGTAGCGCTTATAATAATTATATTAACAAATTTATTTTTCACTTTTGAGTGCCTGTTTGTAGTTATGAAGTCGGTTTTATTTTTTTTGAAAAATAATTTATTTTACCCTTTTTAGTGTAAAACAAGTTTTAATTAAATTACATGTATCTATAAAATTTCGTGTCTGGGCCGTTATACACTGACGGATATATACTTTGTGAAAATTTCAAGTATGTACCTATTATGGTTAAGAAGATACAGATCTGTTAAGTGCGCACTTATTGACGCACGGACGGACGGACGGACGGACGGACAACAAAGTCTCAAAAAGTGTTCACTTGGTACCCTTCGGGTTCGGAACCCTAAAAAATTGACTTCAAAAGCCGCGCTAGTGAAAATATTCACTAGTCATAATGATGTCATCAAGGTATCAAAGAACAATGTCAAAAATGGCCCTGTGCAATAAAAGCATCTGACACACACGATAATTAACTGTCTATTTTATTACAATAATTACAAATACTTGTACAACACGGACTAGATGTATTATAGGATTATAGGATGTAGGATATTCCAAAATGAATATTAAAAAGTATTATTTGCGATTATTAATATTAATTGCCGCCATATGGCCGACAGATACTTCTGAATCACTCTATTACGTTATAAGAGTTGGCACTTCCCTACATTGTTGATAGCTACTCGAATTATGAAAGCACTGTGTAGCCAACCTAACAACGGAAAGTATTATTTACTTAGTATATTATCTGTGGTATTATGCTTATCAATTTTTTTGCAGTGTTGGTTGGTACAAAGTACGTTCATAATTCTGAGTTATTTAATTATGTATGCAGTGTCGCGGGACTGACATGACCGCCATTTTCGCCAAACGTCATGTCATGTCAAAAAATATTAACTAACTTTGCAACCTAACAAGACTTTGCCCGGTAGAACATTCCTGTGAGGATACATTAATTCTCCGCACCTTTTTTTCTATCTCGCTCACAGTTACCTTAAGAATATCTGTCAAAAACCAAAATCAACGTAAAGAAAGATGTAAAACATTATTCAAGGTTATATTTTTAGGGTTCCGTACCTCAAAAGGTAAAAAAAAAGGAACCTTTATAAGATCACTTTTTTGCCCGTCTGTCTGTCCGTCTGTCTGTCCGTCTGTCCGTGTGTCACCACTAATTTTCTCAGATACGGGTGGACTTAGCAAGTTGAATTTATAACAGATACAGAAATCTATAGTCCCTATTAGGTGTATAAAAATCTAGGTCCTGAATCAACACGATAAAAAGATATGGGCAAATTTAGATTTTCGCGAAAACTTGTTAGTACCAAAATGTACCTTAATTTTCAACTTTTTTTATTTTTCGGAATTTTTTCTGTACTTGCGCTGTCAAACCTTGCTTTTGACCAAAATTGACAATTCTAGGTCAACTGCAAGTACCCTATAGGTTTTGGGTCGAAAACCTATAAGGTACTTCCCGTTGACTTTTTTAGAGGTCTAGCCTAATTGGTACCAACCAACGTTGGTACGGAAGCCTCGATGGGCGAGTCCAACTCGACTTTGCCGGTCTTTATGTAGTCTTTAAAGGTATATGCAATAGCATCCTCCATTGTGTATAATCTTCTTGGGACTCTTCTTCTAAAACCAGTACATTCTCCTATGTTTGAGGTATTTATCTCCATATCTCTGGAGATACTAATCAGATCTCGATAAAATTTAAATGGGACCACCTCGAAAATGTACTCTACCTATTAAAAAAAGAATCATTTGAATCCGTTCACAATTGACGGAGTAATCGCGTAACATACACACAAAAAAAATAAAAAAATACAGACGAATTGAGAACCTCCTCCTTTTTTTGTGGAGTCGGTTAAAAATAGTTCAGTTAATTATATATATTAAGTCACTTTAAACAATTTAATGAAATGTACTCAATTGTTCTAGAGGGTAGTGGATATATCTATCGCTATAACATATTAAAGAAACAGACAAATGAACATCAATATTTTAAGCACAGAACACTACTACTCTCCCAATGAGAAATCAATAGGCTTGTTACATCTTCACGGTCAAGCGGCTCGATGATTTTGACAGACATGTTTTTTTATATCTTACTAGCTGACCCGGCGAACTTCGTACCGCGAATATAAATAAACTGTCCAAGTGCGAGTTAGACCCACAGGGTTCCGATTGAACAATATTTGCCGCAAAAATGCGCTGTATGTTGTATCTCTTTCATTATTAATTTAATTTAGTTGAGCATGAAAAGCCTCAAAATCACGTTTCTTGTATCGGGACCCCCTTTATTATTTAATGTAATTTTGTTTTTATCTTTTTTATACACAAATAGCGAATACCCATGTATGGAAGCGCTATAATGACAACCATCAGAATACGTCAATACAATGACAAAAAATTCTGAATAAACCAACAATGACAACCTGGAAACCCTCAAAATTCAAAATATTAAAATTTAAATACCTACGCGATAATCCGAGAAATGTCGATATATTATGTTGTCGATTCAAAACCCTTAATATAATACGTGCTTCAAATTTCAATTTGAGAGTGAATAGAGTCTACCCTAACGTCAAATGTTTGACAGGAAAGTATAGTGTTCTATAAAAACAACAATTTTATTTGCCCATATAAACTGTTGTTTATATGGGCAAATAAAATTGTTGTTATATGGGCAAATAAAATTGTTGTTTTTATTATCTTCCTCGCAATTTTTCCATATTTTCTCACCGTTTAAACCTTCCCTGGACTACGACAAACATTTCTAAACCAAAATCAGCTAAATCGGCCCAGCCGTTCTCGAGTTTTAGCGAGACTAACGAACAGCAATTGATTTTTATATATAAGTTAGGCTAGTGTTTGACCACTATCTCACCTGTTGGTAAGTGATGATGCGGTCGAAGATGGTAAGCGCGCTAGGTCTAGAATGGGAACTGGCTCTCAAGGATAGCTACCGAATGACATAGAGAATAAGATACTTTGTTACGCAGGCGAAGTTGAGGGGCTAGTGGTATTTTAAATCCGAAAATCATTCAATTTAACGCAGTCAGCAATATTAACTGAATAAATAAAGGTTACTGCACCTCGTAAACTGAATATCCGAAAAATGTTTTCCAATAATAGAGTTTTCATGTAGATAATGTATTTAAAAAATAAATGCCTGAAAGTGTACAACATTTTACGCGTTAAATGAAACTGCTCAACTGAAAGATGTACGAGATGAAAATTATTGAACCGTTGTTGTATTTTATTAACAATCGTTTTCGGACTTTATATAGGTCTATGTGCGTATTGTACTATGTTGGATAGAAACGTTTTGAGCGAGTTGGACTCGCTTGCAGTAAGTTTCGAATTGTTTAGCTTCCTACGGAAACTAAAGAGTTTGAGTTTTAGTTCAGTTTTCAACCGACTTCTCAACCGACTTCCAAAAAGTAGGAGTTTCTCATTTCAATTGTGTTTTTTTGTGTATGTTATGCGATTCCTCCGTCAATTGTGGATCGACACGAATTATTTGTAATCGGTAGGGTACGTTTCCGAGGTGGTGCCATTGTAATTTCATCAAGATCTGATAAAACTCTCCAGAGAAATGATGATAAACGTCTCAAACTTGCTACTGAAATTGACTTGCGGGGCATTGAAGTCGGTTGTTTTCGTTTTTAAACTATCTTAATTATTCGTGTAACGAATGCCTATGAATATGAGCTGTATTTTGATTTTGTATTACACGTAATAGATGCAAAATAAATTCTCTTTAAATCTCAGTAAAAAATGTCGGCGCCTACTTACTTGTCAAAAGTTAAACTTTTTGCACAGTTGCAAAATAAAATGCACGCTGTCTGAGCACATGAGTAAAGAAGGGTTTCTTTACTCATGTGGTCTGAGTGAGGGATACAGTTACGCAGCTATTTTTAGATCTACCTCATTGAAAATTATTGGATCTGATAAAATGTAACAACCGTATAGAACTGAGCAAGAAAGACTCTTGCTTGGTGGTAAGTGACAAAAGATTCCGTCTAACCATAACAGATACCCTGGCATAAATATTGATTATCAGATGCGCGTCACTGCACTGCGACCACTACCGAAAGACATTAAAATATTAAATCTCATACGCCCTGTACGTAATTATACAGCAGAATAACTAACAAAGAGGCACCGCCGCAGCAAAAGTTCTACTAAAAAATGGAAAATTGCTGCAACTTCAAGCTAACATTCGCCGTTGGCACTGAATGGAAACAGAACAAAACAAATCAATCGACTATTGTACTGAAATTAATGAAACTGTATAACAATCGAACAGGCTAAACAATACACCCCTGTATTTGACACAAGTTGTAACCCTCTGTTCTCAAACAATAATAGTTATTGTTTGTTGTGGTTACACGGAAGTTGGTTAAACTGTCGGTCGATTCTTAGAAATTATTAGGAAGTTCTAGTCGTTGGGTGAGGAAAATTAAGTAGTGGTAATTGGAACAATAATATGACGAAGAAGCGTCTCCGTAATTATTTTTAAAAAGTGTGACACCAGCATTGCTGCAATAGCCCTGACCATGGATGTTGTGACGCACAACTTCAGGGCTATCGCTCATATTCGGTGATCAAAGTAAACACAAGTAATACTTTCTTCAATTTATTCTCGAACTTTTGAGGTCTGATCACTACAACGGCTCAAGTGTGAATGAATCAGTCCGGCGTGCGCTCGGCGTTTTATAGCAAAACTAGGTGAGTCATTCATTTGAACAAAACACCTATCCTTGCACAATAAAATAGTTTTTACATCATAAAATGTTACAATCTAACGTTTTAAATTATTTTAAAAGCTATTAGTATGTGTAAATCTATTTTAATACACTGTATAGGACAATTTTAATCTATAATATGAGGCCAAGCTAATTAACGTAATTATTTGGATCAGGATTACTACTATATACTTGGAAATAGCCTTGGAAGTTATGTAATATTTTTTAACAAAAAATTAAAGATTAAAATGGTTACTGTGAGTCAACCTTAATAGATAGACATATGCTGAAAAGTTCTCTTCAAGACGAATCAATCGAGACCAAACTCGGTAGGGTTATGCTGATTTATCACAGAGATGCCGTGGCCACCTTCAAGGTTCATCATCAGACCCTGGATATCATCTAGGTGAAAAGTTCTCTTCAACACTAATCAATCGAGCCCAAACTCGGTAGGGTTATGTTGATTTATCACAGAGATGCCGTGGCCAACTTCCAGCTTCATCATTAGACCCTAGATATTATCTAGGCGTAAAGTCTCTTCAAGACAAATCAATCGAGCCCAAACTCGGTGGGGTTATGTTGTTTTATCACAGAGATGCCGTGGCCACCTTCCGTCTCCATCATCAGACCAGCTCCATGGTACCATATCATTGTATTGTCACCGAAGATACAGAAGAACACCAAATTTGAGTCCAATCGGAAATTGGAAAGTGGGTCTAATTTAGCTTCCAAGATTCCACCCGAGCATACATAGATATATAGATATACATATATAGATAGATGTATATATATATAATAATATATATATAATTATATATATAGATATACATATATACATATATAGAGCATATATAGATATACATACCCGAGCATATATACATACATACATTGCAAGTTAAATAAAAGCTTGTAAAAAGAGAACTGTCGTGGCTTTACGATGAACTAACATTCAAAGATAAGGAAGGAAGGAAGGTGTATACCCCTAGTACCACCCCATAATGATAAGAATAGGTATACCTGGGTATCAAACATTTTTAAACGTATGGCAGACAAATGACAGAGCAATCTAGTCAATGAAAAAAAAAACAATAAATTAGGACCATTAACACGCGCGCCCTCAAATTCTACGACTGTTCTCCTTTTGCACAGACTCTAAGCACTCTAAGCCCACAGACGTAGGGGACGTGGATAACGAAGACTTCAAAAACATTACTTACCACCACGTGTTGCTTGTCACGAATAAACATAAATTTATTAATTAGATAGTTTAAAAACTAAAACAACCGACTTCCATGACCCGCGAGTCAGTTTCGGTAGCAAATTTGAGACGTTTATTATCATATCTCTGAAGATACTTATCAGATCTCGATGAAATTACAATGCAACCACCTCGAAAATTTAACCAACCGATTTAAAAAGAATCATTCAAATCGGTTAACAATTGACGGAGTAATCGCGTTACATACATACAAAAAAAAAAAACATACAGATGAATTGAGAACCTCCTCCTTTTTGGAAGTTGGTTAAAAACTAACCCCCGCGTTTGTACAGTTATGTGACATGCTTACTAACAGTGAAGCTCGTTTTCCTGGTTTCGCACGGATGCTTTTGAAGGATCAAGAGCTTTTACCCATTTACTCTCTTCCAAATCTTTCTAATCTTTTTGTCGTAGGCCTGGACTTCACCAAAGCTGAGATATAATATATACCTGATAGGCTAGCATTTGACCACTATCTCGCCTGGTAGTAAGCGATAATTTGGTCGAAGATTATTGATATGCGAAGATGTACGAAGCGGAGACTAGAAGCGATATTTTTCAGCTACGGCACAGAATAATGAAAAGTACAAGGCTACGATGTTCGACCGAAGCTGCACGTAGATAGTGGGTACTGGCTAGACTAGAGGCGGAGATGTGTGCTGGCTAGACCAAAGCTGAGATATAATATATACCTGATAGACTAGCATTTGACCACTATCTCGCCTGGTAGTAAGCGATAATGTGGTCGAAGACGATTAATATGCGGAGATGTCCGAAGCGAAGACTAAATGTTTGAATAAGAGAAGAAATTATTTTTAGCTGGGGTATATCCACTGCAGTTATGCGGAGATGCGTACTGGCTACACTGGAGTGGAGATGTGTGCATGCTAGAGTGGAACTGAGCTATAGGGGAACAAGCGGCGCCGCTCATTGGATGCCCGCTCGGCTTACATCTCTTCTCGTCTCCACTGCGATCCGTCACAAACTTGCTGCTATACACAGCTGACATTTCCAATTCGATATCTCCGCTAATTGGTATCCACTGAAACTGAGTTTTTATTTATCTTATAGGCTAACGTTTGACTACTATCTCGCCTAATGGTAAGCGATGATGGTCAAAGATGTTAAACACTAGCAGCCTTATTAATAAAAATCGCTTATTCCGATCTTAATCTGGAGCTAAACTTAGACTAGTTATTCTCAGAATAACGTCGTATTCACTTCATAATGAGTGGCGTGCCATAGGAGAGGCCTATGTCCAGCTGTGGACGATTACTGGCTGTTAATGATGATGATGAACTTTATAACTTCTTTGTTATTAATAAACATGGAGTAAACTCGGACTAACAATACCTTCCTTACACCGGGATTAGGATTTGCTTTATGGTAACCCATTAATTTTAAAAGTAAAAAGAGTGAGTCAGTGAATGAACAAACGCGTGATTTTCACGTTACTGACAGTGACAGTCAATATTTTGCGTAGCTATTTGTTACTAAATGTCTAATCTGTTTCTGTCAGTTCCAAAAGAGTCATCCGTGTGTATTTGTTATGGTATTTGTGTAATGCTTAGATACGCGTTCGTTTCGTGTACATGTGTGTGTACTGTAAACTAAACGTATCTATTCCGTTAATTGGTGTGAAGAAGCTCCGAAGCTTGGTATTAAAATAATATGCAGCAGTAATAGAAAATAAATCAATAGATACAAATACCAATAAAATAAAAATTAAAGCGTGAGAGGAACTGTACAGAAAGTTAGATAGCAATTTGGTTGTTTATAAATAACGTAATGATTGAAATGTATGCTTTCGGTTTTTAAACTCATGTATTTCATTAATCAACCTCAAATCATCGTAATATAATCCCTCCATTTTATTCGCGTCAACAATCACGAAAAGTTAACAAACAATATTAATAAGCACCCAACTTCTGAACTCAATGTAGGTTAAAGTATGCTTTTTAGGGTTCCGTACACAAAGGGTAAAACGGGACCCTATTACTAAGACTCCGCTGTCCGTATGTCTGTCTGTCTGTCTGTCCGTCTGTCACCAGGCTGTATCTCATGAACCGTGATAGTTAGACAGTTGAAATTTTCTCAGATGATGTATTTCTGTTGCCGCTATAACAACAAATACTAAAAACAGAATAAAGTTAAAGATAATAGAGGGTCCCCATACAAGAAACGTGTTTTTTTCGGCATTTCACGCCATCTATGTACGCTTAGTTAGGTAAACGTCCCATAGATGGCGTTATATTGAAATTTCGATTCCTAACACCTTTGTTAGACGTTAGATGGCGTTATATGAAATAAAATGTTTATTAATTATTATTTTTTGCTGGCGAAAAATGGTAGTGGTATTTTTTGCTCGATCTTATAAAATACTGTAGTGTGGTACGAACCCTACGAGTGCGAGTCCGACTTGCACTTGGCCAGTTTATTCTATGGTAAGTCAGTCGTTTAACCATGTAGCTCCTAGGATTATCTTTTATTCCGGGAGTAGAGTAGAGTTCAGATTAGTTTACTCCTTACTTATTCCATGTTTATAATACTCAATTTTACTATAGTTAATCTTGCACTAGTTTATGTTTATTAATAACACTGTATGTGAACGATAGTCAGCTAGGCCTAGAATACTCTGATTCTTAAGAGCTGGGAGCTGCTAGAACAAAGTTAGGTTATGGCGGCAGATTTTGTCATTAATGGTCGTAAGCTACATTTTTTGACGAGAGACGAGATGTGTGAATAACGAAGTTCTATTGGCTGTTTAAAACACATCTCTCCTCTCGTCTCGTATGCGCTTAAGTGGAGTCTGGGCTTTAGTCTCTTATTTTTTCAATTAGTAGAAATCAGTTGTGTCGTTTTTCTTTATCACTACTTTGTTTGATCTTTGAAGGTATTTTCTTGAGTATGTGCTGATTGTACTGTGTGTATTTCCTGTTATTTATTTTAGTTTAACTAATCTATGTGACATTATGTCATCTAATTGCTATGTAGTTACCGGAGCCTTTTGTCATTGTAAACGTCTGGCTTCACCTGCGTAAAAAGTACCCTATGTGTTGATTCTCATGTGTGTACACTATCTGTGTCTCAAGTTTAATCCAAGCTCGTAGTTTTTGCTTGAAAACGTAACAAACATACATCCGTGCAAAGTTTTGAATTAATAATATTAAATAGGAAGAAGGATAGCCATCAAGATAATGCATGATTGCCGACGATGCATTTTCAACCGATTTCCAGAAAGGAGGAGGTTCTTAAATCATGTGTATGTTTATTATACTCCACACATTTTGAACCGATTTGAATGATCATTTGTGTCTGTGGTCTAACGTTCGCATAGAAATCATTAAAAAATATATATCAAGATCTATGAAGTTATAATATAAATTAATAACAAATAATCACGCTAGAAAAACCTTGACTCAGTTTGAAAGTTAGGTCTTGAATAAAACACGCTATTTTGCTACACGCTTAGTGTCACTCTTAGCTCAAGAAAACTGCTAAAGTTCAGGTTATTCTATACTCTGAGTTTATTACTTAAACTCCTTGAAGCGTGAAGTTAAAGTGCTCATGTGAGCTAAGCTTTGAAGTGTTATATAAGATGAAAATTTGTAGAACTACTATTACTTTTTCAGGGTTCGACGAATACCGACATTTACTGGTTTAAACGAGTTCTTGAATATTAAGACCCACGTGCACAGAAAACCCCCAGATACTAGATGGAGCAATAATCTTCGCAAGGTATAATAGTTAATAGTCAATAGTAATAGTCATAGAATAGTCGAGGATCTTGCCTATATAGTTATTGCCTATATATTAGTTGGAGAGGTCTATATCCAACATTGGAATAGGTTGCAGTTACTACGATGAATCAAAAACTATTGGACTAAAACATTCTCTATTTAAATTCAATTTGTATAGACTCTCACAAAATATATCACTGTGACAAGTGACATCACTGCTAGGGTCCCATCTGAAGACCAGCGTTGGTCATGTCCATCGTGACCAACATTATGCTGAGCTGGGTCCCGTTTTGCAACATATTGTATTAGCAGTAGGTGCTTTTTACAAGTGATTTTGTATTTTGTTAATTATGTGCTGTTAATCATATTGTTGCGTAATAGCGAAATTGCGAATAATTTTCATATCATTTCTTTTCAGATATATGCTCATACTTGTGAAATCCTTCTCTTACTACATCATCATCTTGACAAACAGATCAAATGCTCTAGGTGTATCTAAAAATAAACGTTCTAACATATCCACCTCACTCCATACATCAAAAGAAACCGTGTGTTTTACGCACTATTCGGCAGCAAAACCGATCCCAAGATATAAATGAAGGCCATTTATAACATGGCATCACCAACGGACCCTACACGACAACATTTATCAAAAGTATCAAAACATTTTTCGGTCGGTTCTAAAATGTTTGTCATAAAAGCCGATAGGTATTCAATATAGTGAAACCTGGACAATGGATCAAAAGATCTATAATAAAATAAAAATTAACAAACATAAATCGTAATAGAATCTGAATTAAAGGTTAAATAATTAAATCTAATGAATTTAATTAATAGGATAGCATTTTCGACGTCGGGGTAGACGAGTTCTAGAGTGGAGATCCCGGCTCGGCAAACGTAGTGTAGGACGCCCTCCAGCTAGGTGAAGCGATGATAATACGCAAGGCAGCGGTTGGAAACGAATAGCTGAAGATCGAGCAAAGTGGCGTGCCATGGGAGAGTCCTATGTCCAGCAGTGGACGGAAATTAGCTGATAATGATGATGATGTTCGACTGTTTTAAGGTTTTGTTTGTTTATTAAACACATCAACTTTTACTTGACATCTTTACATAGTATCAAACAAAATCACTCCCACTGTCTGTACGCTTAGATCTTTTAAGCTATGCAACAAATTTTAATGCAATTTTCAGCAATAGATAAAGTGATTCTAGAGAAAAGTTTAAGACCAGAATGAAATGTGGGTAAAGCTACGGGGCGCAGCTAGTATGTAATGAAAACAAAATAATTTGTTTATCAGACAAAAGCTGGAAATTTCAAATTCTCATTAACTCCCATTTTTAATCGACTTCCAGAGGGAAGTTATCAATTCAGATGATTAGATTTTGGATTTTTTTTAACTGGGTAGCACTTGATCACTATCTCACCTGATGTTAAGTGATGATGCGATCGATGATGGAGCGTGCTTACCCAGAAGATACCTATTCACTCGCGATTTGAAGACCCCCATATTGTACTTAACCGGAAACACAGACTCAGGCAGAGTATTCCATTCTTTGGCGGATTTAAAACTATTTCTATTATATTATATTCTTGTCAGTCATATCGTGACTATAACGGTTATTCCAACATCATGCATTGTATTTTGATATTTTCTATGTTATGTAGGTGATTGCTTTTAGCGATGAAGCACCGTATTGTATAGTTCATATCCTGCAGAACTATACAGCGGTAAACAAATGAAGAATCTATCTTAGTGTTTCTTTTTTTATTAAGACAGCAAGCCATGGGATGTAGTACGAGTATGTCTGTCTAAATCTGTTGCCAAACACCTGATGTGTTCCGGCAGTTATCCCTGAGAGCCAGTTCCCACTCTAGGCCTAGCGTGCTTACCATCTTCGACCGCATAATCACTTACCGACAGGTGAGATAGTGGTCAAACGCTATGGCCTATAAGAAGATATAAAAAATGTACCTACTCTAACTAATTTAAATAATTATCTGTAACGTCACTCCCTATTTGAAGTCCCCTAGATTGTACTTATCGGAAAATACAGATTGCAATAGCTTAAAGTTTCCAATAGTAACTTACAAAGATGTATGTTAACTATCCTAGGACGATTTAACCACCCCAGTAACTATCGGAGTTCAATTTATCAACGGTTGACTGTAGTAACGCAGGGCCGTATTCGCGCCACGTTAGGTTAACGTGACGTCATTTGTTAAGTTGCGGATGCGTCATAAATTACCAAGTTACAGCTCAAGTTTATTCTAAGTTATGTCTGCTGCAGACGATGGGTAAAGTACAAAAACAAATAGTATTTGTACGAGTGAAGTGATACATTAAAGACGTACTCGTTTGTATACTTTTCGAACCGTTTGGAAAAGATTTTCACATAAAGTCGATATGACTTTTAGTTACGGTTGACAAGAAAACAATACGTTAAGCGAATAAAAAATCATGCTGTGATTTTGTTTGGTCTTTTCCTCTCCGAATTCTTGCACTTTTCTACATTTTTTTTTGTGTGTACACTAATAGCTGCCGGAACACTGTTTTGGCGACAGATTGTCTAACTTGAGGGTGGTGAGCTGGCCAGGCGGACACTAGAAAGTGTCCTACCACCATGCAAGGATTGTTGATTTCTTAACGATGTTTTTTCTTCACCGGAGGGCCACTGTGAAAAACGCACATACATTTTTCGATAGAAAAATCCATTGGTGGCACGGCGGAGTTTGAACTCGGTACTATCGGTATCAAAGACTACCGTTCTCCCGATCACGCCACCGGGCTCTCGATGTTTGGTCCTTTTTGGTTGACTTTAAAAAAATATTCTGTCAAGAAACAAAATGCAATCTAATAAATATTTATGTTTAGAGGAACAAACAATGGCGACTCGAATAAAAAACTTAAACCCTTACCAAGGGGTCAGCCGCGTGAAACAGACGAAGGTACGAGTATATCTATAAAAGTTCGCCAAGTGGATTGATAGTATGTGTCGTTCAGGAATCGGTGGGAGTTGCAGCTGACGATTGGGGGCATTTGTCACTGTGCTCGAACCGACCATTTGTACATTGATGAAAAGTTTGCGAGTGTACATAGAAAGGCTTGCAAATGTTCTCCACAACTACTTTGATTAGTTATTGATGTCAGAACAGAAGAGTTAATTACTGCAAATTTCAATATTTTTGAAGTGAAAACTTTTTTAGCGGCGTTGTGAACTTTTTGGGATGGGTCAAAAAGTTACACTCGCGTCAGGACACGTGACCTGATCGAAACTTCGTAAGACGGAGAGAGAGTAGACCAAATGCACAACGTTAATGTTGAAGTTTTTACTTCTGCCGGCAGTCCCGGAGTGCAACCCGTTGCGTTTTTTACAGGTTAAATCCAGACTAATACTATAATAATACAGAAATATATAGAATATAATACTATAATAAAAAAGAACCGACTTCAATGCCACGCTATTCATTTTCAGTACCAATTTTGAGATGTTTATCTCAATATCTCTGGAGATACTTATCAGACCTCGATAAAATTACCATGGTACCACACTTGAAATATCTCCTTTCAAACAAAAAAAGAATAATCAAAATCGGTTCATAAACGACGAAGTTATCCGCGAACAAACATAAAAAAAAAAAACATATATACGGTCGAATTGAGAAACCTCATCCTTTTTTTGAAGTCGGTTAAAAATGTTTGTAACTCTATCACTCTGTCTGCTTGTTACCTAATCACGCCTAAACGGACGACCCGATCTTACTGAAATTCTTGATTCTTTGATTGATTCTTTGATTCTTCAATAATAATACTAGCTGATAGCCAGCTAGTATTATTGTTATAAAGGTTAGTTTAACCGCTATCTTACTTATTGGTATGTGACAATACATTCGAGGATGATAGTATCATAGATAGGTACTTATAGTAGAAACTGGCCTTCAGAGACAGCCGAGTTATGGCACAATTAGGTACCGATCTACATTTCTGAATATCATTTCCAAGACTTGAATAAAATATATGTAATTAAATTAATAACTATAAATCTGCTAACGTACTCGTTACATCATAACTTTGAAATCTATCCAAGTTGAGTAAAAAGCGACGTGTGGGTCGAGTTAATGTTTAACGGAATAATTAGCTCTTTGGTAGTAAACAAGAAATTGCAGTGATTAGGTATAGGTAGTGACTATTGTGAAATAAACCTTCTTGCATATCACTAAAACCTATCCAAACAAAAAGCAATAATCGCAATACTTCGCTAAAGCCAAACAAATTCGCGCATTCGAACAACAAACAACTGTAACAAAAACCTTAAGTGAGACGAAGGCGCGTACTTTAGAGAAATGCGTTCTCAATCCAACTCTCAAGCATTCCGGTTACGTAGGCCGTGAGTGATCGACGCCATTACAGAGGGAGTGAGGGGGGAGAGGGGGTCTTTGTTTTCAAGGGTTCAAATTATTGTTACCTTAAAATATGGATCGGTTTCTGATGTTAGGTTTCTGTTTGCGTAATACAGGCTTGTGTGCGTTTGGGTGTATTGTGGGTCAAGGAAGCAATGGACTTTTGAGGGCGGGGATTGGAAGCAAGTAAAAATCACTAACCGACATAAACATGTGATAGGGTTCCCTTGTTCACATTTTTTTTCCATCAGATAAGCTAGCTTTGGACTACTATCTAAAACATTTAAAAAGCTTGAAGCATCAAAGTATAGTAAATAATTAGCCTGTATGTAACCTATACCAGGTAGTGCCACAAGCTTTAAAAATAATAGGTAAGTATCAAGACATTATTATTGTTATATACCGGCTGTAATTCACGTACCTTTATTCGAATTTTCTTGACCTAGGTTTCGAGCGAGTATATAGTATTAAACAATAATGTATATAACAGTATATAACAATAATATTACAAATTCACGATAATTTTAAATAAATAACCGGCCAAGTGCGTGTCGGGCCACGCGCAGTGTAGGGGTTCCGTAGTAGCCTTTTATTCAATGCAAGTCTTTACCGTTTATAAACAAGCAACTAGGTACTCCGTCTTTGTCACTTTAAAGGATTTATTCTAAGGATTTTGTATTTGGTACAAATATATCCGACACCAAGTTCAACGACTATTACTCCTAAACTAATAAAGTTATCACAACCGCTATAATTTTCCTTAAAGTTCATGAAATGCGCTATTATCACGAATTTTTTCAGATTTTTCAAGCCAGTAGTTTAGCCTTTAGAGGGGGGGGGGGGGGGGGGGGGGGGAGGGACGCCCTACTGGAACAAAATTTTGCACTTTAAAGTTTAATATTTCGTAAATGGAGTACTCAATCGAAAAATGGTATTAGCAACCCTTAAGTCATTTTAAAAGATCTATTCAACGATACCCCACACGATGGGGTAGACGATGAAAAAAAAAATTCATCCCACTTCTCATATAGGGGAGCTACCCTAAAAAAATATTTTTCACAATATTATTTCAGCACTTTGTCGGCGTAATATAAAATTATAAATAATACGGCACAAAATTACAGCTTTCTAGTATTAACGGTCTCTTAGCAAAACCTTGGACGGACAGACAGACAGACGGACATGACGAAACTATAAGGGTTCCTTGTCAGGACTACGGAACCCTAAAAAGAATCAAGACGATACTTACTAGAATGTATAATTGACTTTTTAATTTATATACCCAGATAAAAGTTGTACTGTACCTAAATGTAATCATTATTGTACGTAATTCTAATTCTTTCTATCTATCTAAAAGATTGATAAAAAAATCTAATAATTTATTTTTTACTTTTTAGTAGTTTATTATTAAGTATTTTTAAAGAGACGTGATATTTTAAAATATTCTAAGGATATTATGATGTGATTAGATTATATATATTAGACTCTGGATATCGTCTAGACGTAAAGTACTCCTCAAGACGAATCAATCGAGCCAAAACTCGATGGGTTTATCTTATCGAGTTCAGACTTCGATCAAGAATCTCATAGATTCTTGATCGAAGAGTTCAGAATTTCCTATGGCCATCGTCCATCTCCATGATCAGACCAGCTCCATGGTACCATATCATTGTATTGTCATCGAAAATACATAAGTATGTGGAGGTCTTGTGACACCTCCGAGTCTTTAATTAAAACCTCTTTTGTTGACGTTATTGTCGTTTATTACCGAGTAACATTCGTTTGGATTCCTGCACATATCTTAACGACAGGGGCGGTTGTTCTTGTAACTCTACAAATACAGAAACCGACCAGCTAAACGATATGTGCAGGAATCCTAACTAATGTTACTCGGTAATAAACGACAATAACGTCAACAAAAGGAGTTTTAATTAAAGACTCGGAGGTGTCACAAGACCTCCACAATAGTGACCCCGACGTGATCGACTGCATCGCCACACCACCCCCCCACGGAGAAAGATATTCCAATCCTAACTCTTAAATACTAGGTACAGTAGGAATGTATATAATTCGCCGTGGTAAACAAAAACGTGGTAACATAAACATTAAACGTTTGAGTCATAATTAAAACTAAGACATTATCAAAATTAAGTAACACTTGCATAACTTACACTAACAAGAATCAGTCAAAATTCTTAAATCTAACGCGTCTGCCCGAGCGTGTGGTATAAGGCTGTTTGACTATGTCATGCTGTACGTGCAGCGGAACCGAAGCTTGAGGCGGCAAGTTTTCCTGAGTGACAGGTAGAGCATTCTGGTCAGGTGAACGTTCTAGAACTTTATACGGGCCTGTGTACGGTGGCTGTAGTGCCCAACGAACCGTATCGTCCCTAAGGAAAACATGAGACGCCGTCGCTAACTCCTTAAATATGAAAGTGGAGGTTTTACAGTGCCGAGTAGCGGGTACTGGGCGGATAGATGACATTTTGTCACACCTCCACAATGGTGACCCCGACGTGATCGATTGCATCGCCACAAGTACACCAAATTTAATCAGACCAAATCGGACATTGGGAAGTGAGTCTAATTTAGCTTGCAAGATTCGACTACACACCGACACACAGACAACGCGACAGGTGAAACTACATAAAAGCTTGGAAAAGAATTTTGGCAGTCATGAGCCCTCTCCCACTGTACCCTATTGAACACTATCCTCGGTTCTTATTTAGCTCTTTCCAGTCACCTTGCTATTTAAAGATATTGTTACTTAAGTAATGATAATATCGTTTAAAAACTAAAAAAGAACCGACTTCAATGCCGCGCTATTCATTTTCAGTACCAATTTTGAGATGTTTATCTCAATATCTCTGGAGATACTTATCAAACCTCGATAAAATTACCATGGTACCACACTTGGGATATCTCCTTTCGAACAAAAAAATAATAATCAAAATCGGTTCATAAACAACGAAGTTATCCGCGAACAAACATTAAAAAATATATATATATATATATCTATACTAATATTATAATGAGAGAACATTTGTATTTTTGTATTTTTGTATGTTTGTAATGATTTGGCTCAAAAACTACTGGACCGATTTAAAAAATTCTTTCACTAATATATAGAATGGACTTTCGAAATGAAAAAAAGCTATATAATATCCCGTTTAAATCAAAGGTACATTCGTGAAGACCTAATTTGCAACCTAAGTCGACAAAAAAAAAACGATCGAAAAAACACGTTTCTTACGAACGCTGCTCAATTGAAAACAGATGGAAGAATATTTTCTATGGAAGAATTGTACAACTTAATAAGACCTACAAAAACGTCCACGACAGCATATGTCTATCTCTGAAGGTTGACTCACAGTAACCATTTTAATCTTTAATTTTTTGTTAAAAAATATTACTTAACTTCCAGGGCTATTTTCAAGAATATAGTATTGATCCTTATCCAAATAATTACGTTAATCAGCTTGGCCACATATTATAGATTAAAAATTGTCCTTTACAGTATAAAATTCTAAGAGATAAAAACTCTAGAAGATATCACGGATTTCACATACACGCATCGCAAAATTAATAAAATATTTGCAGTCAAACAACAGAATAGGTCATAGTTACTACGAAAATATTATTACAAGCTTATCTTTTCTGTAGAACCCCACCGATCGCAATCAATTTGAAGTCAATATAGTATAATAATATGATCTATAATCTTTTCATTAAAAGCATTCTATCATTGGAATGCCAATCACCAAGTTACAGCTCAGATTTTAAATTTAGGGATGACCCTAAACATGACATTTAAAATCTGAGCTGTAAGTTGGTGAGGATTTGAGTATTCTGTAGAGTCCAGGAGATGTCCCAGCATCATAGGTCAATGCTTCCATGTTCTTACAATATCGTTGAAGAAGAAGATTTTCGAATTGATCAGACCTATTAAAGTTGATTAAAGCTCATAGTTTTATAACGATTGAACGAATTTTCATGAATCAAAGCTAAAAACAGTCTCGATGAACGATCTATCAAAAAAAAAAACTATAAATAATAAAATCAAAATCGGTAAATCCGGTTGGGTGTTAAGATGCTACAGACAGACACACAGATAGACACGTTAAACGTATAATACCCCTACTTTAAACCAAAATCGGTTCATCCGGTTGGGTGCTAAGATGATACAGACAGACACACAGATACACACGTTAAACGTATAATACCCCTACTTTTTGCGTCGGCGAACGCCGTAAAGTTACGGCGGCAGATGTTCTCCTTGGTGGTAAGCTACTTTTCAACCGACTTCCAAAAAGAAGGAAGTTCTCAATTCGTCTGTATGTTTCTTTTTTCTTTCTTTTTTTGTGTGTGTATGTAAAGCGATTATTCCGTCAATTGTGAACCGATTCGAATTATTATTTTTGTAATCTGTAGGGTACGTTTTTGAGGTGGTCCCATTGTAATTTCATTGAGATGTGATAAGTATCTTCAGAGATATGACGATAAACGTCTCAAACTTGCTACTGAAATTGACTCACGGGGCATTGAAGTCAGTTGTTTTAGTTTTTAAACTACCTTAATTATTGGTAGATTTAATGATTTCACGAAAACCCATGATTCATGTATGCACATACAACTTTCATTGTTAGGCATATAGCTAGGATTAGAACCATCGACCCTCGGGTCAGAATCAGTGTTACTATCCTTTACACCAAAGGGCCGTCCAATATCACTACGTAAGTATTATAAAACAATGTCCATCACTGCGTTTGTCTGTCTGTTCGCAATAATCTCAATAGCATCTGAACGGATTATCATGCGGTTTTCACCAATAACCAGAGTGTTTATGAGGAAGGTTTAGGTCTTAGGTGCATAATTCGTTAAGTTTTTGTGTAGTTGACATACGACGATGATTGTTAAATATGTTAATATTTTATATTCGATGCAACAAACTGATGCAAATTTTGTAGGCATATATGTTCTACCCGTGCGAAGCCGGGGCGGGCTGCTAGTATTTATATATATATATATATATACGGTCGAATTGAGACCCCTCCTTCTTTTTTTTAAAGTCGGTTAAAAAGTGGTATTGCCGTCTAAAACACTATAATATAGTCCCCCCCCCATTTAGTTAACCATTTACTTTACTGTAAATTTCATCAAACAATAAAATTTAATTTAGATAGATAGATAAACACTTTATTTGCAAACCAATAATAACAGAAAATACTAAACAAAAATACTTATTCTCAATAACGCAAAGGGCGGTCTTATCGCTTAAAGCGATTTCTTCCAGACAACCAAGTCCAATTTACTTAAGGTACGGACACACCGCGGCGTCCTGCGATCTGCGGGCGCGATCTCAGTACATTTCAATTGTTTCCTGATCGCGTTTGGTGTGAACCAGTCAATACAAATACTACTGAGCTATTTGATCGCCGCCTAGATCGCGGACGCAGGACGCTGCGGTGTGTCCGTACTTTAAATGTTTTAACACGAAAACACATAAAACTACATGGCATAGTTAAAGTTACATAAATTACATCCTCTACGCATATAATTTCTACAAAATTCCCTCTTGGCAATGCAACAAAAAGAGCAAGAGGGACAAATATACCTTTGTCAACATCTACTCTAATTAATGACTTCAAATGTAACGACTTTTATTTTCTTAACTAAAGATTAATGCTCACTGATATAGATAGCAGAAATGTTTTTGGTACAGAACATGATGAACAGAGAAGTGTCACTATTCGGTTCGCTCAGTTTTGATATGATGATAATGTGCCAGCCAGTAGGAAGCTAGTAGAATGAATCAAAGAACCAAGAATCAAAGCATTTATTCAGTATGTAGCCATTATTAATAATACGCACATATACACGTAAAAATCATAAACCATAAAATAAATCATAATTATCACGTAAACATTGCAAAAGCAGAATTTTATCCATTTGAATTAAAAAAAAAACCTATACCTTTGTTTTTTTTTTCGTAAATTCAAATCAAAAAGTTATGTTTCTGTTATATCTAAAATATTTTTTATTGAATATGATCTATTTAATGTAATTTGACGTGTGTAAGTGCAAATTTTTAATTTGCCCATATACTGAATAAATGCTTTGACTTTTGACTTTTGGTCTTTCAGCACAAATAAAGGAAAAATCCAAAAAAAAGACGTGTGGCACTCGGGGACTGCCACGGTAAAGCTATTGCATAGCATTTTTTTATTTATGCAGTATTTTTTTTCTTTGATATTAATTCAAGTTACACTTTTTGAGTGTGGTGACCGATAAGAAAACATTTTTTTTTCTTTTATTAAATAAATGAGAAGTTAATATTGTTCAAAATATTTTTATTATGTTACAATACATGTAGGTTATTCAGGAATATTTATCGTTGAAACTATAGGTTTATGGTAATTGAAATAAGAAACATAAGTTTGAGACTTGATATCTTCTATCTGGAAAATACCGCGTCAATGGTGGTCCCATATTTTGTTGTGGATTCTTGTGGATCATTATTTATTTTCAAATTAATAATAATAAAATGTCTGTATATAGAGTACTCGCTCATTTTCTTTCACTATTTTTTTCGCGACTTTCTTCATTAATAAATGCACTTTGTTTATTCATATTTACAGATAGAGACAGAGTACAGATATTCACTGTTGTACATACATGATACATACCTATCTGTGTCACGGCCACATGTATGAAAGCAGTGAGTGTTTAACAAGGAGGAATTATGTAAAGTTCCGAGGACTTGTTCACCCTTGACATAATTTGGAAATAGAATTCTGAATTTATATTTGAAAAAGGAACGAGAAGACAAAATCAAAATAAGCCGGTCCAAGGGGTATATAAGCGGTTAGGGTAGCTCCCCTACATGTGAAGTGGGGATGGAATCCGATAGATGGTCTTGTACACCGTTAACACACGCAAGTGTTTCATTTTGCATTTTTACGTACGTCAAGTTTTAGTAGTTAAGCATTACATACAGTCATATAATTAAAAATCCGATAGGTGGCGTTGTACACCGTTAACACACGCAAGTGTTTCATTTTATTAAGTTTTACCATTAAATTGAATGATGTGTGAAACCAAAGACGACCTTATCTCTACACCGCTAAGGCTTAAACAACTGGCGCAAGTTGGATTCGCACTCCTACTCCTTAGGTAGGACTACTCCTAGGGTTCCGTACCACACTACAGTATTTTATAAGATCGAGCAATAAATACCACTATCATTTTTCGCCAGCAAAAAATAATTATTATTTAACATTTTATTACTTATAACGCCATCTAACGTCTAACAAAGGTATAAGGGATCGACATTTCAATATAACGCCATCTATGGGACGTTTACCTAACTAAGCGTTCATAGATGGCGTGAAATGCCGAAAAAAACACGTTTTTTGTATGGGGACCCTCTATTATTTTTAAATTTATTCTGTTTTCAGTATTTTTTGTTATAGCAGCAACAGAAATACATCATCTGTGAAAATTTCAACTGTCTAACTATCACGGTTCATGAGATACAGCCTGATGACAGACGGACAGACAGACAGACGGACAGCGGAGTCTTAGTAATAGGGTCCCGTTTTACCCTTTGGGTACGGAACCCTAAAAATGAGGTTCGTTGGGGTGTTAGGTTTTATTTCCGTTACGAAATTTCTGGATTCGGTCTCCACGCTCAAGTCCGCGAATGAAGCTATGCTTAAAATAAAAAAAGTTAAAAATTAAAGGGTGTCTGGGTGTGTGTGGTGAAATTAAGATCTCTCTCAGATACATGAGCGGTCATACAATTTAGAGGTCTAGCTTAATTGGTACCATCCTATGTTGGTACGGAAGCCTCGGTGGGCGAGTCCAACTCGACTTGGCTGTTTTTATTTGTATCTGATAATCTAGACTACTATATCGCTTGGTGGTAGGCGCTGATGTGGTCTAACTTACCTTCAGATAAGCTTTCTGCTTCTCGTGCTATTCAGACCTTTATTATTGAGCAATACTCAAGCATCGATCTGAATATAGCATTGTAATTAATTGGTTAAGTAGGCGAAATTCAACCAATTACATTTCTTGATTCTATGCGACGACCGATATTTGAGTTTTATAAATGAAACTATGAATAGTGGAGTATTATTATTAAATATAAATATAAATGAAACTTTAATAATATTATGTAAAAATTCGCCACAAATCTTTAATTCTTCTTCTCTCCATGAATGTAACCCATGCCTAACATTTATATGTGTGGGTGGCGCGACACAAATGATGTACGGGCGTTAAAACGCAGTAACTCGCTGAAAACGAGACATATTTAGTTAAAAACATCGTTTGTTCCAGCCCGTAACTTAATTTTAAGTCGCTGCAGCGCTGTTTTGTGTAAATTGTTTTTTTTTTTGTTAAAAGTTGTTTTCTTTAACTGGCAACAGTTGAGTTCATTTTTAGGGTTCCGTGCCCAAAGGGTAAAACGAGACCCTATTACTAAGACTCCGCTGTCCGTCTGTCTGTCTGTCTGTCTGCCTGTCTGTCTGTCTGTCTGTCTGTTTGTCCGTCTGTCACCAGGCTGTATCTCATGAACCGTGATAGTTAGACGGTTGAAATTTTCACAGATTATGTATTTCTGTTGCCACTATAATAAAAAATACTAAAAACAGAACAAAATTAAAGGGTGTCCCCATACAAAAAACGTGTTTTTAAACGCCATCTATAAGACCTTCGTAGGTGTCATCTGGGTTTTATAGTCTGGCCATAACTGCTGTACACTCCCTGAGGTATGCGCGCGGCGAGACAGGGGGGACGCGGGTATGCGCGCGGCGAGACGGGGGGGGACGCGCTCCGTTAGTCTGCCTCTGTTTCCCCGGCTCCCACCTCGCCGCGCATACCTCAGGGAGTGTACAGCAGTTATGGCCAGACTATAACAACTCATTCGTGTTTTTTAAGCTAACAACCTTTCTAATAAGTTTCGGCAAAATGACATAGATGGCGCTAGTAAACGAGCCCCGTCTTTCTAGATCGCGACCAAACAAAATATTCTTGGTAATAATATCAATTAATCAAATATATGAGGTTGAAACTCTGTTATGTTTCGTATTGTACGGAACCCTCCCTAAGTGTGCGATAAGAGACGCGATTCTGACTCGCACTTGGCCAGTTTTATTAAAAGCAATTATCTATTTTCGGGACTCCCAGACAAATGCCTACGTACATATTTTCATAATTTTTTTTTTCTTGGCTTTATTATATATTCAAAATGTTGAATGTCATAATGTTTATTAAGCTATACTCGAATTACTATCCATGCAGAATAGAAGTATTCTCTATGAACTAATTAATGCATTCTGTCAACTTTTTGCTGATAGAATCCTCACGTGCGTAAGCGAGACAGCAGATTTATACTGTGAACAGTTTTTAATGTGTAAGGGGTTAGAGTGTAAGGGGTTAAACTGTAAGGTAAGGCGTCGCATATAAGGATGTGTAGAGTGTCGATAGCTAAAAAAATCAATAAATGAAAGTTTTTTTTTCATTTATTTATTTTTATATGTGGTTGCTTAGTAACTGTCTGGTACTGTTTTCAAGGTTAAACGGCTATACAAATTTAGATGAAATTTTGCATAGAGACAGCCAGTATTGTATAAGGGAATAAAGTAGGGTGCATCTATCTAGTAGAAATTATTTCACTCTAAGCTTTATTCAAAATTAGTTCTCACATCCGGATCATGACTAACGGGGTTAAACATGAACATCTTCTACTCAATTTTCATTAAATTTCCTTTGATTTTCCCACCTTTCTCACATCTCTAACACATCTCTAACAAACATTGCGGCACAGGAGGTCATAATCTCCCACTAATGCCGCCATCATTTACCGAACTTAGCCTTTAGCCGTATCAAATTCTGTAAGATTAACACAAAGATGCTTTTACCAGATTCCTGGTAAGAACCTTTCAGATTTAAATTTATTACGAATCCGACGCGACGCGACGCCTAAAGTAGCGAGCAGTAACATACCTACTTGTGTCACAGGAGTGTGCTCAGAAAACATCTTCATGAATATGATATCCTGGTACTCTGGATCTATACTTTTGTAACAGTGTTGCATACATTTAAAATTTAAAATTTAGAACCACCCCCGACTGATTTGTATTATTTTAAAATTATTTTTCAAAAAAATAAAACCGACTTCATAACTACAAAGAGGCACTCAAAAGCGAAAAATAAATTATTTACACCCATAGTCGGTTCCTCAAGATTTCCTCCACTCGAATGTTATTTGACTCAACCTCAAGGATATAATCGGTAGGTATGCAGAATTTAACAAAAATCCTCGACTTGAGCAAATTCCTCAGTCGAGTCGAGTAAAAAACTGTCAAACTCAAGGTACGTCGCGATCTACCTTAAGATCTCCTCAAAGCTTGTTATCAGCGCTTTCTACGTTATTTCTGAGGTTATTTTAAGTTTTAATACATAATAAATATCGTCCCATAAAGCTGATGATGAGGAATTCCTTAGAAGATTCGATTTAGAAAAGACAATAATAAATGTCTCGAATGGAGGTTCCTCACTGGAGGGTGAAGCCGTAACTGAACATACTAATTTCAAGGGTGTTTTCAAGAATTCCTTGAGGTGACCTCGACTAAGGTCGAGTGGAGGAAGTCTCAAGAAAATAACTCTGCATATGGGTGTTAATATAAATATTATAAGCGCTACTCACTTATCTTTTTGAAGTCGGTGCCAGCCAAGTCTATTGGATAGTAGATAGATACTATGTATGTAGTAGTAAGTAGGTAGATACATGTAGGTAGTATCTATCTGCCTTCTTTTCTTTCTATCATATAGGCAAGAGTTTGACCTCTATCTCGCCTGGCGGTAAGCGATGATGTGCTCGAAGATGATGAACCCTCTAGGCCCAGAATACTCTGACTCTCAAGGGTTGTGTGGTGCCGGAACACCGTAAGGTTATGAATCTTCTTAATTCGCTGTTTTATAAACCGACTTCCAAAAATAACGAGGTTCTCAATTCGTCTGTATGTTTTTTTTTTTCTTTTTTTTTGTGTATGTGTGTATGTTACGTGATTACTCCGTCAATTGTAAACCAATTTGAATAATTCTTCTTTTAGTCGCCAGGTTACGTTTCCGAGGTGGTTCCATTTTAATTTCATTGAGATCTGATAAGTATCTCCAGAGATATGACGAAAGACGTCTCAAACTTGCTACTGAAATTGACTTGAAATTGACGCGGGGCATGGAAATCGGTTGTTTTAGTTTTTAAACTATCTTAATTATTAAGATATTTTAAGAGTTGCTAGAATATGAAGAAAGTCTAGGAGATCAAAGTTTTTCCAGAAGCGTTTATTGCAACAGCAGTGAGCTGGCGCATCAGTTATAAAATAAAACTGGCCAAGTGCGAGTCAGACTTTTGTCCCGCACACGGAGGGTTCCGAACCGAACACCAACTAAGTAAACGTTAAAACAAAGGTACAATAGTAATTATATAGTAGTAATAGTAATAGTAGTAATTAATATTATTCAATATCTGGTTGACCGAGCTTTGCTTGGTATTTTTTGCCACTTAAACAGATAAATATGACTCTTCCCGACATCTATTGACGAATAATAATACTATTTTTTTAATTGAAAGCCACTAACTGCTTTACCCACACAGTAACACTAAAGCTACTTCTACTCGCCAATAGATGTCGGGAAGAGTAATATTTTAAGTTGATTATCAATAAAGTTGATTATTGAAAACACAAATAAAACAACATTTTCTGAAAATGATTCCTAGCTAGATTGATTTATCGCCCCCGAAATCCCCTGTATACTAAATTTTATTTAATCGTCGGAGCCGCTTCCGAGATTCAGATTAAGGTAAAGACGATCTTTAATGATGGCGCGGCGCTATCGTAAAAAACTTTTTTTAAACTTTTCTTTAATTTTTAACTTTGTTCTGTTCTTAGTATTTGTTGTTATAGCGGCAACAGAAATACATCATCTGTGAAAATTTCAACTGACTAAAAATCACGGTTCCTGAGATACAGCCTGGTGACAGACGGACAGACAGACAGACGGACAGCGGAGTCTTAGTAGACTCCGCTGTCCGTCTGTCTGTCCGTGTACCCAAAGGGTAAAACGGGACCCTATTACTAAATAGGGTCCCGTTTTACCCTTTGGGTACGGAACCCTAAAAAACTGTAACCGAAAATGAATAAAACAAACAACTCGTGATCCTACGTTTCACATAAATAACTGCGTCCCAGTAAGGTTTGCGGCTTAGAAACGTACATAAATCAAGATTATACTCGTATATAAAAATTTAACAATTACACGACAGGGTCTTTGTAATGGATGAAATCGTCGCAATACCGACCTAAACAAACCTTGTTAAATGAACGGTTTATTGTTGACTTGGTTTTTTAACCGACTTCAAAAAAAGGAGGTGGTTTCTCAATTCGACCGTATATATTTTTTTATGTTTGTTCGCGGATAACTTCGTCGTTTACGTACCGATTTTGATTATTCTTTTTTTGTTGGAAAAGAGATATCCCAAGTGTGGTACCATGGTAATTTTATCGAGGTCTGATAAGTACCTCTAGAGATATTGAGATAAACATCTCAAAATTGGTACTGAAAATGAATATCGCAGCATTGAAGTCGGTTCTTTTTTAGTTTTTAAACGATATTATTTACTCATTGGTATTTTATTTCCGTTTTCAAAATTTTATTAAATTTAATGCGGATGCGGAATTGTAATGAACGGATAATAAAAAAAGGTTAAGATAGTCAAAAATATGAACCTTATGATAATATTGTAAACCTTATAATGGATCCTAAAGTCGTAAATTGTAAAACAAATAATTAAGATAAGAAACAAAAACCGACTTCCATGCCACGCGAGTCAGTTTTAGTAGCAATTTTGAGACGTTTATCATCATATCTCTGAAGATACTTATCAGATCTCGATTAAATTACAATGGAACCACTTCTAAAATGTACCCTAACGAATGAAAAAAGAATAATTCGAATCGGTCTACAATTGACGTAGTAATCGCGTAACATACATACAAAAAAAAACATCCAGAGGAATTCAGAACCATTTCCTTTTTGGAAGTCGGTTGCAATTACCTATGGAAAATACCAAAAATATATCACCACAATTTATAAAACCCATAACTATACATAAATAACCGGCCAAGTGCGTGTCGGGCCACACGCAGTGTAGGGTTCCGTAGTAGCCCGTTATTCAATGCAAGTCTTTACCCGTTATAAACAAGCAACTAGGTACTTTGGTTTTGGTACAAAATTATCCAACACCCAAGTTCAACGACTATTACTGCTGAACTAATAAAGTTATCTTAACTGCTATAATTTTCCTTTAAAGTTCATGAAATGCACTATTATCACGATTTTTTCCACATATTTCAAGACAGCAGTTTAGCTTTTAGAGGGGTGGGGGGGACGCCCTACTGGAACAAAAATTTGCACTTTAAAGTTCAATATTTCGTAAATGGAGCATTCAATTGAAAAATGTTATTAGCAACCCTTAAGTCATTTTAAAAGACCTAATCAATGAAACCCCACACGATGGGGTAGACGACGAAAAAAAAATTCATCCCCACTTTTCATGTCGGGGAGCTCCCTTAAAAAAAATATTTTTCAAAATTTTATTTCACCACTTTGTCGGCGTAATTTATATACATACTTCTTTAAAATTACAGATTTCTAGTATCAACGGTCTCTTAGCAAAACTCGGACAGACAGACAGACAGACAGACAGACAGACAGACGGACATGACGAAACTATAAGGATTCCTTGTCAGGACTACGGAACCCTAAAAACAGAACTGAGGTCAAATATAAAAGTCTTATTTTTGTATATGTTAAAGGCTAACGTATGACCACTATCGCACCTGTTAGTAAGTGATGATGCGGTTGAAGATGGTAGCACGCTAGACCTAGAATGGGATACTGGCTCTCAAGTAAAGCTGCCGAAATACATTAGATGTTTGACGATAGATTTTGATTTGAGGGTGGTAGCTAGCCAGGCGGACACTGGATAAAGTGTCCTACCACCATGCGGAGTTGGAAGTTTCATAACGATGTTTTCCTTCTCCGGTGGGCCACTGCAAAATGCGCACATAAATGTTTATGTTTTTAAGCCAAACATGGGTAGTAGAGTCTACTACGGGGGACCAGGGTAAAGAAAACTACGGAGAATCTTCTATCTAAGACAACTGTATATTAACTCTCTTGAACATCAAAACTACCTAGCTTATCTGGGGGCACAGCAGTGACCCCGCCAAGTCGATCAAAAAAGCGGCACGGCCGTACCATCCTTTTCTCGAAGCAGTTCAACCATTTTCGACCCCCTATAACTTAGTTGTGTATAAAACTGGAAGGCTGAATTTTCAGTAACTAAACAGGCATTATATAAAAACGGTATATTTCAAATTTCACAAAATTTGAAGCAGTAGTTTAAAAATTATAACTAGTCAAAGTTTTTTAATTTTCTCACTGACTGACAGACCGATCATCAAAACTCTGTCTAGAACTCTGTCTAGGCTAGAAGTGCCCTTCTAGCAGACATAGCAACTTAAAATTTAGAATACAATTAGTATTTAGTGTATAAATCAAGGAAAAACTAAAATATTTTGTAATTTCGGTCCAGTTTTCAAGATACACAAACTGCATAAGTTAGTTTGTAATCCTATACAAATATATGCGATTACAAAGTTAACTTTGAAGTTCCTGCGAATAGTAACAAGGTAGACCGTACAGTGCATTACGATGTTGGTAGGTAGACATTCAAAAAGAGATGAGATCCCAAAAAATTGAAAAACATTACATGTAAAAAGTCGCAAGTCTCGTAACGCAGTTCTTATACTACAAAAAAGTTTTAAGATTTAATACATTGAAGGACTTGGCAATCGCATACATTTTCCTCGTACTCGTATGTGTATTGCTCAAACGGCATGTGATTAGGGCTAGCACTATATTCAATTACGATTGCTTTAAATAGTTGACGATTGTATAGGCCGACGCCGTGCGATGGCTAAGTCATTCAATATATTAAACCGACTTGGTTTAACATTTCCTACATCTTAAACTTTTTTTTAGTATAGGAATTGCGATGAGAGACTAGCAACCTTTTACATGTAATGTTTTTGATGGGATATACTATAAATGGGATATACCTACTACGCGCTACTTAATCTATGTCGTTACATTCTTTCGTGTACATGTTTAAGTAATAAACATGTATACCCTACACATGTGTTTTATTAAATTAATTGTCAGCATCTTCTCAATTTATCTAATGCGAGTAGGTATAATATAACCAATATCTATTAACAACAGAACAACAAGATCCTTGAGGCAAGAGGTACCTTACTATTGTAATAAAATAATAATCCGAATATTCTCATTTCCCGTCCCGTGTACCTACATTTTTACCTATTATTTCCCTTTTCCTTTGATGTTACGAGATGACGTATGAAGGGTCCCATGAGGGTACTTAATTAAAGGCAGAGCTTCAAGCTAAATTCTGCTTAATTCATAAAATTGCTCTTTGTTTGTATAAGAGGTAAAATAGGCCGTTCCAAAGTGTTATCGGGTGGCTTTTGAATGTCCCACTGTAGCGTGAAGGAAAAATTTGTAACGGTAAAAAACCTTTGTTATTGTAAGGTAGGGCATTAGCTGTATCTCGGCATCTGAGGATTTATTTTAAAGAAGGTCTTTTGCGACGCGAATCTTTTTGTTGTATTCGGTTTTTGAATAAATGTTTTATGCAAATAAGCTCTAATAAGCTTTTGTTAGATAAGTTAGCCAATGTGATGTGTACAATGGCTATTTACTGATGGTGGGGTATTTAAACCGACTCAAAAAAATGACGTTTTCTATTTGACCGTAATATATATATTTTTTTAATGTTAGTTTGCGGATAACTTCGTCGTTTATGAACCGATTTTAATAATTCTTCTTTTTTGGAAAGGAGATATACCTAAAATGGTACTATAGTAATTTCATTGAGATCTGATAAGTATTTCCAGTGATATGGAGATAAAAACCGCAAACTTAGTACTCTTTTAGTTTTTTAAACGATCTTATATGTATTTAATTTAGTTAAGGGTCAGTACATAATATAATACGTAAGTTAAAGGTAACATATTCATGATTAAATTGTTCTATGGGAAATTTCAATAATTCATAAATAATACATTTTATATAAATAAATAACTTTTTCTTATGAAAAAGGTATTAGTTTCAATAATATAGATGGAAACCCATAAAAAATTATAACAACACTAGCTGGCCCGGCGAACTTCGTACCACTTAACAGACAATGAATGTCGTGTTACCTTTTAGATGAACGTTATAGATGAATACAATAGAGATATTATGTTTCTTCATGTATTATGGCAATACAGATATAGAATAAAAATACAATATTCAAGTACTTCAAACCCGTGTCAGCAAGACGATTAGGTATTTATGTAATTTTTGTTATAGATAGGTTATAGCATACATTATATTTGGCACGCATATTTAACAATTAATTAATATGTTTGTAAATTGTTAAACACAATCCAAAATTTCATCGTACCAACGGGACTTGAACCCGCAACCTCCGGAATAACATGTTCCGGTGCTTTGCCAATTAAGCCATGGTGCGAAGTAACGTTACGACGAAATTAGTGGATTGCATTTGTTAACCCAATTATGCATTGGTGGCGCCATCTATGACTACTTATTACGTAAGTTAATCATTCGGAAGAAATCATTACAGTTTTCAAATCCGACGAGAGATGTTGCACTGCGTAAATCAAATATTATGTTTTCTTTGAAGTGTTACACTTAATATTTTTGTAAATTGTTAAACACAATCCAAAATTTCATCGTACCAACGGGACTTGAACCCGCAACCTCCGGAATAACATGTTCCGGTGCTTTGCCAATTAAGCCATGGTGCGAAGTAACGTTACGACGAAATTAGTGGATTGCATTTGTTAACCCAATTATGCATTGGTGGCGCCATCTATGACTACTTATTACGTAAGTTAATCATTCGGAAGAAATCATTACAGTTTTCAAATCCGACGAGAGATGTTGCACTGCGTAAATCAAATATTATGTTTTCTTTGAAGTGTTACACTTAATATTTTTGTAAATTGTTAAACACAATCCAAAATTTGGCTTAATTGGCAAAGCACCGGAACATGTTATTCCGGAGGTTGCGGGTTCAAGTCCCGTTGGTACGATGAAATTTTGGATTGTGTTTAACAATTTACAAAAATATTAAGTGTAACACTTCAAAGAAAACATAATATTTGATTTACGCAGTGCAACATCTCTCGTCGGATTTGAAAACTGTAATGATTTCTTCCGAATGATTAACTTACGTAATAAGTAGTCATAGATGGCGCCACCAATGCATAATTGGGTTAACAAATGCAATCCACTAATTTCGTCGTAACGTTACTTCGCACCATGGCTTAATTGGCAAAGCACCGGAACATGTTATTCCGGAGGTTGCGGGTTCAAGTCCCGTTGGTACGATGAAATTTTGGATTGTGTTTAAAAATTTACAAAAATATTAAGTGTAACACTTCAAAGAAAACATAATATTTAATTAACTAATATGTCAAACAATTCTTATTACTGACAGTATTTGACATTTTAAAAATCTACATGACTTGAATTCACAAAAACTTTTATACCTGACACTGGCTAAAAACACTAATCGTGTGGAGCCATGATCATACAGAAAAAAAATGCGATAATGCGGTTTACCGTATCGACGGCAAAAACAATTCAACATCAAATGATTGGCAGTTTTTTTAACCCAGGAACATTTTGGCAAAATAATTTTGTCTAATATCTTTTTTTTGGATCAATTATTCATTGTTTATAATACTTACTATCCTTATTATTAATAGTAATTTCGGGATATTTACCATGTTTTTCTTTTGTTTTGAGTTTCCGATATTTCGGTGCTGTTACAAGCGTCATGTTCACGGACGAACTTACTATCCTATTCCTGACAAAGACATATATAGATAATCTATATCTTCCATACCCAAACGTTTAACCTAACCATAGATCTGTATAACCTTTATCTCAAAACGTAAGTCCCACACGTGCCGTATCATTTGATATGTCCTGGCACACGTCTCAAATTTAATTTAAATCCCCGTCAAATGTTGTCTCAGTAAGTAGATTACGGGGACATGATATCGGTGACCCTCGTCACTGTACGAGGCACAGGGGAGCCGTGCGAGAGAGAAGGTAGAGATCTAACGAGAGATGATTTTCAGTGATTTGTGTCTACTAGCTGTATCCCGTGGTTTTACCCGCGTAGACATTGTCCCCGAGGGAATATCGGGATAAGAAGTACCCTATATCACAGTTTTACCATTTACAGGTACGGCCTCATCGCGGTGTCCTGCGATCTGCGGGCGCGATCTCAGTACTTTTCAATTGTTTTTTGATCGTTTTTGGTGTGAACCAGTCGGTACAAATACTATTGCGCTATAGACGTGTGTAACTCAGGAGTGATTAACTAAAAAGAGGTATATCTCCTTAAACCAAAGATTATATCCGTATATCTTACATTTCACAACCATCTCTTTAACTCTTTTATATCTTCAACGCAACAACTCATTTCGCGGAGTTAGAGTAAGCGGGATGTAACCATATAACATACCATGCGTTAAAAAGAGAGGGTAAAGGAGTTAGAGTAAGCGAGATGCATATAACTCTCTATGCGTTAAAAAGAGAGGGTAAAGGAGTTAGAGTAAGCGAGATGCATATAACTCTATATGCGTTAAAAGAGAGCGTCACGGAGTTAGAATAAGGGAGATGTAAACATATAACAATCTATGTGATGGAAAGGGAGCGTAGCGTCACAGAGTTATTGGAGATATAAAAGATATATATATTTTTGGTTCAA
Source organism: Cabera pusaria (assembly GCA_954871355.1). Lineage (NCBI taxonomy): Eukaryota > Metazoa > Arthropoda > Insecta > Lepidoptera > Geometridae > Cabera > Cabera pusaria. The sequence continues at coordinate 27,431,015 of OX940893.1, forward strand.
AATTATACGTATCTATCTTTTCTCTTTAAGGATATGGTTTGCACATGGCTACTGCGCTATCTGCTCGCCGCCTAGACACTGCGGTGTGTCCGTACCTTACATGTAAAACTGTGTATGTGTGTTATTCCAGGAGCTAGGCTACTCGTATCTACATACAAATTTCAGCTCAATCGGTTTAGTAGGTTTATCGTGAAGAAGTAACAAACATCACACATACTAATATTCTTTTCCTTATATTAGTAGATTTAGAATTAATTACCTATTAGGATTCAAAAGATAATTGCCTGATGATTGTAAGAAAAACTGGCCAAGTGGGAGTCAGACTTTTGTGTCTCGCACGGAGGGTCCCGAACCGCACTAGGGTAGAGCGCTTGAACTATTCTTTGAAGGCAGTCTCCGATTGGGGCGATGCCAATCTGGTCAAGTTCAATGCTGCTAAAACTCAGGCGTGTCTTTTCTCCGCTAAACGGAGCCCATTTCTACTTACTCCTACTTTCCGGGATTTGTCCGTTCCGATAAGTAACAATCTCGAGCTTCTTGGCATCTCTTTGACACCAACTCTCAATTTCGGCTCTTATATTGAGTTTAGAGCCCAGCTAGCCTCAAAAAAGCTTGGCATTTTGGCTAAGGTGAGACGGTACTTCACACAGGGACAGTTGCTTAATCTTTACCAAGCACAAGTCCGGTCGTGCATGGAGTACTGTTCTCAACTTTGGGATGGCTCTGCCAAATATCAGCTGGAGACACTGGAAGCTATTGAGAGGAGAGCAAAGAAACTCATAAGCGACGACCTACTAGTAAGCAAGAGACTCCAGAGTCTCGCGCATCGCCGCAAAGTCGCTTGTTTATCGGTTTTCTATCGGATACATTTCGGAGAGTGTGCAATGGAACTGCATGATTTGATTCCACCATCCCCATTTTATAATCGGACATCCAGAGACACTAAAAGGCGCCACCGATTTATGGTGGATATACCATCTACCCGAACGAAGCGATTTGCTTCTTCGTTCATCATACGAACCGCCAAAGACTGGAATACTCTGCCTGAGTCTGTGTTTCCGGTTAAGTACAATATGGGGGTCTTCAAATCGCGAGTGAATAGGTATCTTCTGGGTAAGCATGCTCCATCATCGATCGCATCATCACTTAACATCAGGTGAGATAGTGATCAAGTACTACCCAGTTCGGTATAAAAAAAAAACTATAATACGGTGATATTATATTATATTACCGTGTCAATACTAAACATGTTTATTAACAACAACGCCATCTAACGAACTTCTAACACCAACTAAGTGAACGTTAACACAAAGGTGTTAGGGTAGGTAATTAATATAATTAATAAGGTAAACAATCGTTCATAGATGGCGCTATAGTAAAAAACACGTTTTTTCTATAATAATGTGGCGAGCCGACGGTGAGTGGCGACACCGCGTACCCCTATCCCGTGAGGGCTAAATGAGACCCTCTGACCCCCGGCTTGCCTTGACCGGCCGGCCGGTGGTAGGAATAACAAGAGCTAAGACCTAAGCTCCAGGGTGGAAGTGTTAAAGGCATAAAGCCGCTAGTAGCGTTTAGTGAAAGTGCAGCAAAGTTGCAGTGCAGTTAGATAGATACATTGAATATTAAAAATAAAACAGTCGAATTGAAAACTTCCTCCTTTTGTCAAGTCGGTCAAAAATACTCTAGGACTAGTGAAACTTCTATGGTCTGTAGTAAACAGGATTGCTTACTAAGTAATTGCATGCGATACTAAGCTGAATACAAGGCCCATTACAATTAGCTACGAATTCCGGTAGCTAAACAAAGTTTGTGTTTGCGAAACCAGAGTTAGGAGTTGGGAGTCTAGGGCTTAATTATCAGTGTGTATGCTTATACAAACAAATCTCCATATTCATTGAGGTTCTTAAACAGTGGTACACATATAAACAGCAAGCTACCTAATTTATGCCCCACCCCCCTCCACCCCCCGACTGATCTTTTTTTTTACATAGAACTGGGTATCACTTGACCACTATCTCACCTGATGTTAAGTAATGATGCGGTTGATGATGGAGCGTGCTTACCCAAAAGATACCTATTCACTCGTGATTTGAAGACCCCCATATTGTATTAAGCCGGAAACACAGACTCAATATCTATTTATAATCCGTTAATTGAAATCGTTCCATTGAGCTCAAACACAACATCTTGCTGAAAGTAGAGTATTCTGCCGGTTCCAGGAGATGCTCCAGCATCAGGTCAATGCTATCATGTTCCTACAGTGTCATTGAAGTTAGAGGATACCGAATTTAGAAAAGATCAGACCTGTGAAAGTTGCTCTAATAGAGCTATCAACTAGAAAGGAGCTCATGGTTTTAAAACAGCTGATCGAATTTTCATGAGTCAATGCTGAGAACATCCTCAATCATAAAAAATTGAAAAAAAAAACAACGGGTTGCACTAGGACTGCGGGCAGAAGCAAAAACTTGAACACGTCATTTTTTAATATTTTTGAATTACACCTCGCGCAAGCGCCCTGCGCTCCGTCTTACGATTTTTCATCTTACGATCAGGACACGTGACCCTGACTCGAGTTTAAAATTTTTTACCCATCCCCAGAAAAGTGCACAACGCAACTAAAGAAGTTTTCACTTCAAAAAAATGTATAAAAATCAATGATACTCACGATTCTATCAATAATAAAATCCTCGATTAAGTCTCATAACAAACAAAAATTAAATTAAAATCGGTTCATCCGTCTGGGTACTACTATACCACAGACAGACACACAAATTACAGATACACACGCCAAATTTGTAACAAAAAGAGAGGGTTTTTTGAGTCGGGGGTTAAAAAGGAGATAAACAAGTAAAAATATGAATAGAATCAAGACGGAAAACGTTCATAAAAACATTGCAAGTTTAATAAAAGCTTGTAGAAATATATTCAAAACCCTTCTGCAATACCTTAACTGTAGGCATAAAATGAATGTTTACCTTAACAAATACGTTACGTTGTTACGTTACATCACGTTCGAGTGACGTCACGTAATCGCGCTTGAATCATTTCACGTATATCTGAATGGAGCAACTTATGGGGAATGTAGGTAAACGTATGCAAATACGACGGTGGTTGTATTTTGCAGACAATTGGCGGACAGAATGAAGATTTGTTCAGTGCTCGTAATGTTATTTATATAGTTAGGGAGTCATTGTTATCTACAGGTCATTGTTACCTACCCACATCTGTAGGGGTAAGCTTTAACTTGGGTAAACTTTGTTTTTTTTTTGGCTAAACTTTTTTATGCTTACACGTGATTACTAGGTGTTTAAGGTGATCAAGTGCGTGTCTAACCGGAAAAAAATAATTTAAGATCGTACTTTATAAAACGAAAATAAACTGGCCAAGTGCAAGTCGGACTCGCACTAGTAAGGTTCCGTAACAAAATAGTATTTTTTAAAATATCTTACAGGCTTGCGTTAGACCACTATCTCACCTGTTGGTAAGTGATGATGCGGTCGAAGAAGGTAAGCACGCTAGGCCTAGAATGGGAACTGGCTATCAAGGATAGCTGCCGGAACACATTAGAAGTTTTGGCGACAGATTATTCTAACTTGAGGGTGCAGGTAGCTGGCCAGGCGGACACTAGATAGTGTCCTACCATCATGCGGGTGTTGTTGGTTTCTCAACAATATTTTTCTTTCATTGGAAGGCTACTGTGAAAAGCGCACATAAATTTTTCGATAGAAAAATCCATTGGTGCACGGCGGGGATTGAACTTGGTACCTCTGGCATCAAAGCCGACCATTCTCCTGATTAGGCCACCGGGCCTTTAAGAGTATATTATAACTATCATTTTTCGCCAGTAAATGGTATTGATATATTATGTCTAACAAAAATTCGTGCCAATAAAGGTTTTCTTAAATGTCAAATAGATAGGTTTTATTCGAATTAATACGTTTCGATAATACATCACAGTATTACATACATACAGCAGTAACATATTCGACAAAAAAATTAAGCATTTTTCGATTTCCCAATATTGCAACCCAGAAATTCCAACGCAATTACTCCTAAACCCAAGCACTGCGTCACCAACACGTAATCTTGTCAAAATCCTCCAAAACGGATTTGGTACATTGACGGGTGGAATACGTGGAATGTTTTGTGAAGCTGACAACTGGACGAGGTTCCTATCAATCGGGAGACACGTGTGGCGTTTTGGATAGATCTGTGCGGAAAATCAGAGATTATGTATGATGAATGTAGTTTTACTTCTTTCAATTGTGGTTTGGTGAAACATACTTTTGGAGACGTTTGTCAAAGTTAAATAAGACAAAAATATGCCCAAAAATACATAAAAAAAGTTACTCCCGAATTGAAAGCCTCTTGACTTCAACTCTCCCGAGTTGCAATCAGGGTTTAGAAGAGGCAGAAGCACATCAACTGCCCTCATAGATGTGACAGATAACATTCTGGACTCTCGAGATAAGGGCAAGTGCACCTTATAGTGTTGTTAGATTTTTCCCGCGCATTCGATGCAATAAATATTCCTCTTTTGCTTTAAGTTTTTATGGTTTCGATACATCAGCTGTAAAATGGTTCAATAGCTTAGTAACCGACATCAATATGTTGAGCTTAAAAAATTGTCTGGACAAATATTAAAATCTTCACTGACCGAAATAAAAAGGGGCGTGCCGCAAGGATCAATTTTAGGCCCAATCCTATTCATTCTTTACAGTGCTGTCATTATTAAATGTATACAAAATTCAAAATTTCATATTTACGCAGACGATATTCAAATTTATATTGACTTTGAACCAAAATATTTAGACATTGCTTTACATAGAATCACAGAAGATTTAAACAGAATCGTAAAATGGTCAGAGAGGAATTGCCTTTTATTAAACCCTACAAAAACAAAATTTATGATATTTGGTAGTAAACATCAGCTTTCATCACTCCCTAGTGTTGTAGATCTATCACTCATGGGTGTAAAAGTCGAGCGTGTGTATGTAGTGCGCAATCTTGGCTTAAAAGTTGACGCACATTTGAGATTTGAAGAACATATTGCCGAATCGGTCAGTAATTGTTTCTACAGACTGAAAATGCTATACAAGATCAGACCATATTTAAGCGAAGATCTCCGTACACAACTTGTAGAAGCACTAGTGCTATCAAAGCGTAATTATGCTGACACAGTATATGGCCCACGGCTTCTGTCTAGAACACAACATTTGGTACAAAGGGTACAGAATGCTTGTGCTAGATTCTGCTTCAATATCCCACCTAGAAGTCACATTACACCTTTTCTTAATAAGCACTATGCACTAAAAATGAAGTCCTGACGCAAACTCCATCTCGCATGTCTACTTTTTGGCGTAATTAACTTTGAGAGTCCTTCGTATCTGCGCAACAAGCTCAGTTATATTGCCCTGGGTAGGTCATGTTCTGTTCGCCATGTGTCTCAACAATTGTCCACACAGCAGCACCAAACAATTGGCTTCCGTGGTTCCTTTCGATACTCTGCTACTAAGTGTTGGAACAATATCCCGCCTCCAATTAGGAACTTAAAAACATTAGGTTCTTTTAAATACAAGCTAAAGCAATTCTTAGTGGCAGAGCAAAGGAAGCATGGCAATATAAAGATTGATGTGTCCGTAATCTAATTTTTAGAAACTAAACTAACATATATAGAACACACACACACACACACCACTCTACTGGCAGCCTTTGATTGTGACGTTGGCAGCCAAATGAAGCTGCGTAAATGAAGTTTTATTAGATTTTATACTTACTTATTTATGTCTTACGATAAGTGTCATTATGATCTGTATATGATTATGTAAATTGTACGTTAAAAGTTGATTTTTGTTCAGTTATATTATTGTTTACCTCTGAATTTTGTTTTAAATAATTATTTAGGTATCTATTAGTTCTTTCGCATTAGTCAACACCCGCTACAGGTCCACCTGAAAATCAGCGTTGAGGTGGTAGTACCTTAACATTTGTGCTGAGATGGACCTGGTTCAGCAAGCCACACATTAGTTGTTTTTTTTTGTTTAATTAATGTCATTTTATTTTTACGTGTTAATTTATTTTTGTTTTATATTGTTGTTTTGTATTTTTTGTGTGCATTAGACTGAATAAATTAATTTTCTTTCTTTCTTTCTCTTCCTTCTTGATGAAGTTGTTTAAAAGAGAAGAAGTGGAATGAGGATAGGCAGATGATTATGATAATGAGTACCATAGCGTGCTTACCATTGTAAGACACATCGTCACTTTCCAACAGGTGAGGTGAGAGGTCAATAATGTTCTATATTATGCCATAAAAATTTTTAAAACATTTCAAATTCAAATTTCTCCAAATAATATCAACAAAAATCTACCAATTCAATCAAATAGTTTCAAATGAACGTCTCATATTTTATGCGTTCGTAGACGTGCGATCTGATATTGGTTGAGACGAACCATATCAATAAGATGCAATAAAATTTTGCAGGCATATCAAAATGTATATTCAGACCAACGTGAAGTGCCCTAGGGTGATAAATTTATCGCAATCACATCGACTTCATACGAGGTGGATTTTAATTTAAGAACGTAAGGCCTAGAAACCTTAAAAAGTCGTTTAAGATATTTTATATAGTATGGCATATATTTGTAAGACGTAGCTTACAATTATTTCACTGGCAGAGTATTTAAATCAAACGAACGCAACTCATATATCTATCTATCTTTAATATGTATATATGTATCCTCAGACTATCATAAAAAAGGGAGATAGATTCGTGCTGAACACACGAGTCATCGCAAGTTCAGTAATACTACATTCTTGAGTAATAAGCTTCCGCGCTCAGTCCGGCATAGTCAATACGGCATGATCACTACGTAAGCAACGCTGTGAAGTAATACTGCACGGAAGCGTCCGTCCCTGCTGCCGCTTGGTAGTAAACTGAGCGCGGAAGCGTATTACTCAAGCATTTAGTATTACGCTGGCTCCACACGTTGGCCCCAATATAGGCCCCAACGCTACTCGTCCAACGTGTGGATCTAGAAAATGGCATTGGTCCCAACGTTGGGGCGAGCGTTGGTAGTTGGCCGGCTCGTGTCGGTTTCATCAAAGGAATCTGCGCCAACGCTCGCGATCGGTCCGCACGTTGGCGCTTTGCTCAGTTCTGTTGCAACACTCAGCGAGTGCGTACGTCGAGCGAGAATGGCTTCCTCATCCACAAAATCGCCACCGGCATGGACAAATGAAAAAGTCATAGAATTTATTGAACTTTATCAAGCACATCCAATAATTTATTTTTTTAAATTTCTGTATCGGACATCTTCACATTGGCCCTGACGGGACACAACTAGTTTATCAGCCAACGTGTGTACGCCTCACCGAATGTGCAGTCCAACGTTGGTACGAGCGTTGGGACCAACGTGTGGAGCCGGCCTTACTGAACTTGCGTTCACTCGTGTGTTCGGCACAAATCCGTCTGCCTTTTTTATGGTAGTTTGAGTATGTATCTATCTTTAAGTTGTTTGAATCTGGGATGGAATAAGTAAGATTTTAACGGGTTTGGACATACATTATTTGTTTTGAGTATTCCAACACGGTAGACCTCCCGCCATGATGAGCTAACCGAAACGCAAGGACACTACCTACCTCTTCTCGAAGAGCTTCGTCGTTTTCTTAAATAAAATAAAATTTTGGGTTTAAATTATACCAGATAAACGAAATTATCGGCATATGATCTCAATAATAGACTTATACAACGTATAAAGTTTCAATCGCATAGCTCTTATACTTGAGATTTTATTGATATCTAAAAAACCCCAATTTCGCTCACTGACTCATTCACTGATGATCATCAAAATGCTTATGGTACCATAAGCACCACCACCATTCCTGAAATCCTAGAAAGCTGAAATTTTGTATGTAAGCCAGTATAAGTACACAAACAACAAAATAAACTAGCCAATTGCAAGTCGGACTCGCACCCGTAGGGTTCCCCTACTACTCTACAGTATTTTATTAGATCGAGCAACAAATACCAATGTCGAGTTGTAAGCCGCGTGCTTATGTATTATAACGCCATCTAACGTCTACGCTTTCTAAGTGAAAGTTAACACAAAGGTGTTATAGATGGGCATTTCAATATAATGCCATCTATGGACGTTTACCTAAGCGTTCATAGATGGCGTTATATTGAAATACCGAAAAAAAACACATTTCTTCTATATAAGTATAAGTATAGGTATAATATATAAATATAGGTATAGTATATAGTATCCCCCCTATAATTTTTAACATTATTCTGTTTTTAACCGACTTCAAAATAAGGAGGAGGTTTCTCAATTCGACCGTATATATATATTTTTTTATGTTTGTTCGCGGATAACTGCGTCGTTTATGAACCGATTTTGATTTTTTTTTTGTTGGAAAGAAGGTATCCCAAGTGTGGTACCATGGTAATTTTATTGAGGTCTGATAAGTATCTCCAGAGATATGAAAATAAACACCTCAAAATTGGTATTGGTAATAGCGCGGCATTGAAGTCGGTTCTTTTTTAGTTTTTAAACGATCTTATTATTAGTATTAATTGTTATATCGGCAACAGAAATACATCATCTGTGAACATTTCAATGGTCTAACTATTACGGTTAATGAAATACAGCTTGGTGACAGACGAACATACAGACTGACAGACAGACAGACAGACAGACAGACGGACAGCGGAGTCTTATAATAGGGCCCGTTTTACCCTTTGGGTACGGAACCCTAAAAATTGTGAAATTTGGAACATTTACCCCTCAACCCTTTTAAGGTACGGCCACAACGCGGCGTCCTGCGATCTGCGGGCGCGATCTCAGTACTTTAAATAGTTTTCTGATCGCGTTTGGTGTGAACCAGTCGGTACAAATACTACTGCGCTATCTGATCGCCGCCTAGATCGCGAACGCAGGACGCTGCGGTGTGTCCGTACCTTAAACTAGTAGATGAAAGTTTCTATGAGACTTTCGCAAATTTTGAGAGAGGTCTGAAAGTGTTCTTTTCCACGTGTAATTCATATGCCTGAGAGGTTAGGAAACAGAAAATTATTGCAAATACTACACTAAAGTGAAGTATTCATTTTTCATTGCAAAATCTCTTTGTAACTTTTTTCCACTATCTCACTTAATTTTCAATTACTTACAAGGCACAATCGTAACTTTTGCTTAAAGTGAGAAGCACTACTTAATATCTTTATTTTTGGTGGAAACTTATTAAAAATGTTTACACACATACAATATGAATTTCTACTACACATAACTGTTCTAGACTGAGGATATTCAAATTTTTCTGGAAATCGCGTATTACAGTTGCAAGTTTCTCCTTTCTTGTTAAACAGTTCTGAATGTGTCTTGACAAAGTTTAATGCTTCAAAAATATAAATAATAAATCAAAAATATCAAATATATCTGTAGTCGATGCAACAAGCTGATGCAAAGAATGTAGGCATATAATATGCTATACCCGTGCAAAGCCAGGCGAGTCACTGGGGATAATAATTATGAAACTAGTAATTTTTAGGGTTCCGTAGCCGAATGGCAAAAACGGAACCCTTATAGATTCGCCATGTCTGTCTGTCTGTCTGTCTGTCTGTCCGTGCGTATGTCACAGCCATTTTATTCCGAAACTATTAAGACTACAGAATTGAAACTTGGTAAGAAGATGTATTCTGTAAACCGCTTTTCGATTTTTATACAAAAATAAAAAATATAAAAGTTTAAGGGGAGGCATCCCATACATGGAACTGGAACAAAAAAAAAATTTTTTCTTCAAACCTATACGTGTGGGGTCATTTTTAAAGACCTATCTATAGACACCCGTCTATAGATAGGTCTTTAAAAATGACATTGAGGTTTAAAAATACATTTTTTCTCAAAGTCAATCATTTAAAAGATAGGCGCGTCTAAAGTGGTAAAATGTGTGCCCCCCCCCCCCTCTAACTGCTAAAGTAAGGGAGTGAAAAATCTAGAAAAAACATATTCTCTAGATCTCAATAAAAACTTTCAACGAAAATTGGTTTGAACGAGATACAGTCAGTAGTTGTTGAGATATAGCGACCGCAAGTATAACTTTGTTTTTCATACAAACACTATGAAAAACAAAGTTATTTTTGTAGTTGCGAAAATCATAGTTATAGAATTCTCTACTGTGTTACGGAACCCTACGAGTGCGAGTCCTATTTGCACTTGGCCAGTTTATTTTTGTCATCATACACTTTGCCGGTTCAGATGCTCGCCGTTCAAATATCGCATAGCAACTTCGCTCCAAATACCTACCTACTCTTGACAAATCGTCAAAGTGCTCACGGATAAACAAAGCGAGCTCTCAACATCTTGTACCTGTAGGCGGTCCTCCGCCTTACCGCCATTAAAATGTATAAACTTCACGTTTCAATGTTTAAATTACTCTGGAGATTGAAGGAGATTGTCTATTTACGCCGTTAGCACCTTGAAACGTATAATTCTGTTACATCGTTTTGGGTGACGGAATTACAAGGAAAGAGCCTTTTGAAGTTTACTCTGACGTAAAGGTTAATAGGTTATTAAGATGTTTTTTTGATGGTGCTTGACACGTAAGGTAGAAAGGATTGAATGTTGATATAAGTAAATGATAGAGAAGGGGAAGAAAGATGTGCTGAAAACATCAGGACGTCTTTTCTGTGCAATTATATGTACGAGTTTCCATTGCCAACTTTAGTTGTATCTGGATTAATTAACGGCGCCATTAAAGTGACTTTTGTAAGCAATTCGAATATGTCTCATAATGATAAAAACTGCTTAATACTAACTGCTACGTGCTACCATCCTCGACCGCATCATCACTTACCAACAGATGAGATAGTGGTCAATCGCTAGCTTATAAGATATAAAATAATTAAGATAAAACAACCGACTTCACTGCCCCGCGAGTCAATTTCCGTAGCAAGGTTGAGACGTTTATCGTCATATCTCGGGAGATACTTATCAGATCTCAATGAAATTACAAAGGGACCACTTCGAAAACGTACCCAACCGATTACAAAAGGAATCATTCGAATCAGTTCACAATTGACGGAATAATCGCGTAACGTACACACAAAACTTAAATTATTATACTTAGATAGATTTCAGTAACTCTTTATTTGTATACCATAATTGTAATTTTATCTGTGCCAGAACTAACTTACATACACCATTATTTTTTCTTTATATACCTAGGTTAATTAGTTAATAATATGGCGACTATTTGATGCGAAAAAAAGGGGGCACTGCTGAAAATCAGCGCACTGCTGCAGTCAATGTAGTGATGTATTATGCTGAGCTTGTGCCCATTTCGTAGCCAACCATTAATTATAACCTACCGATATTGTAACTATGTACCTACTTTTATGGCTATGAATAAATGTGTTTTCTTTCTTTCTTTCTTTCAAAAAAAATCTCCTTCTTTTTTGGAAGTAGGTTGAAAAAGAAACTGAAGGTAAAATAATCGAAGTACAAAAACACAAGGCATAATTAATTCATCATTATCATTATTATCAGACCAATTCCGTCCATTGCTGGACATATTAATTAAATAAGCTAAAATATAGCGTAAATAACACCTAAATGTAGGTGTAATTTTCGCTTGGCATATTCCCAGCTTACGAACAGTCTCCCCGGAAGAACTTAATCTCGTTTTCTATTCTCCACGATGAATAGCTCACACAGTGTGCTCTGAAATTACCTTTTTCTCTGCCCACATGCTAATTTTAATCCTACTTTTTAAACATTTGCATAGAGCAGAGCTGAATTACTACGTGCCTGTGTCTCAAAGATTAGGCTCCAGTAAAGGACAAGCGAGGCCAATTAATCAACAAACCAATTCGGTGGAATCAACACCTCAACACCAATATTATAAATGCGAAAGTCAGTTTGTTTATTTGTTTGTTTGTTTGTTTGTTTGTTTGTTTGGGACTTCTTCACGGTCAAACGGCTTGACCGATTTGGCTGAAATTTTGTACAAAGATAGTACATAGGGCAGAATAGGATATAGAATACTTTTTTTTTGGCTATCGAGTCAGGGGGTCCAGATATTTTTAATTGAATTTTGTAAATATAAGACTTCTTCTCGAATAAACGGCTCGACCGATTTGCCTGAAATTTTGTGTGAATACATTTCATAGAGTAGAATAGAATATAGGATATTTTTTTTCTGGTTGTCGAGTCAGGGGGTCCAGAAATTTTTAATTGAATTTTGTAAATATAATACTTCTTCTCGAATAAACGGCTTGACCGATTTGCCTGAAATTTTGTGTGAATACATGTCATAGGGCAGGAAAGAATATAGGATACTTTTTTTCTGGCTGTCGAGTCAGGGGGTCCAGATATTTTTAATTGAATTTTGTAAATATAAGAACTCTTCTCGAATAAACGGCTTGACCGATTTGTCTGACATGTTGTGTAAAGACAGTTCATGGGGCGGAATAGGATATAGAATACTTTTTTTCTGGCCATCGAGTCAGTGGGTCCAAATATGTTTAATTGAATTTTGTAAATATAAAACCACTTCTCGAATAAACGGCTTGACCAAATAGCCTGACGTGTTGTATAAAGACAGTTCATAGGGCAGAATAGGATATAGAAAACTTTTTTCTGGCTATCAAGTTAGGGGGTCCAAATATTTTTAACGGAATTTTGTAAATATAAGACATCTTCTCGAATAAACGGCTTGACCGATTTGCCTGATATGTTGTGTAAAGACAGTTCATAGGGCGGAATAGGATATAGAATACTTTTTTTCTGGCCATCGAGTCAGTGGGTCCAAATATGTTTAATTGAATTTTGTAAATATAAGACCACTTCTCGAATAAACGGCTTGACCAAATAGCCTGACGTGTTGTATAAAGACAGTTCATAGGGCAGAATAGGATATAGAAAACTTTTTTCTGGCTATCAAGTTAGGGGGTCCAAATATTTTTAACGGAATTTTGTAAATATAAGACATCTTCTCGAATAAACGGCTTGACCGATTTGCCTGACATGTTGTGTAAAGACAGTTCATGGGGCAGAATAGGGTATAGAATACTTTTTTTCTGGCTATCGAGTCAGGGGGTCCAAATATTTTTATCGAATTTTGTAAATATAAGACCTCTTCTCGAATAAACGGTTTGACCAATTTGCCTAGCATGTTGTATATAGACAGTTCATAGGGCAGAATAGGATATAGGATACTTTTTTTTGGCTTTCGAGTCTGGGTGTCCAGATTTTTTTTTATTGAATTTTGGGTATGTGTGGCCACTTATCAGCTAAACGGCTTGACCGATATGGCTGAAATTTTCTACATATACAGCTCATATGGCATAAAAGCACATAGGATACTTTTTTTCGGGCAGTCGAGTCCAGGTGTCCAGATTTTTATTATTGAACTTTGTAAATGTGTGGCCAAACTCAGTCAAACGGGTCAACCATTTCAGCTGAAATTTTGTGCACCAACGGTCAATAAGACATAGGATACTTTTTTTTGGCTGGCAATTTCGGGTGTCCATAATTTTACTATGGAATAATTTGTTGCCTCTTAGCGGCAATCGTTTTGACCGATTCAGCTCAATTTTTTACAAATACAGTTAATAGGGCATAGAACGACAAAGGATATTTTTTGTAACAGTTGAGTTTGGGTAACAAATTTTTTTTATTGAATTTTTAAACGCGTGACCTCTTCTCTGTTAAACGAGTTGACCGATTGAGCTAAAATTGTACAGAGACAGTCAATAAGACATAGACCAAGAGTAGTCTATTATCCGAGCACATTGGTTCCTTTTTTTACAATCGAGTCCGGTCGTCAGTTTTTTATTGTTGAATTTTGTATATGTTTGGCCTCTTTTCGGCCAAAAGACTTGACCCCGATTCACATGAAATTTTGTACAAAGACATTTTTAATAGGGCATAAAAGGGCAAATAATACTTTTTTTTCGGCAGTTAAGTGAGGGTGCATATATTTTTTGTTAACTTTACATGGAGTTAACATAATCATAAAAGTTTGACCTTAGGTTCGTCTATAATGACTTAATTAGTGTCTTGATTAGGCCATAAAACTGTCAGGATCATTAGAAGTCATCAAAATTTACGCGCTGGCTTTGCTTGCCTAACGTGTTTATCTGCTTTGTGGGAAGTTTTTCAAAAACTTTCGTGTTTTAACAGCCTTAGGATATTTGGTGTCGACTAAGTAGGTCATAAAACCTGTCAGGGTCATTAAAACACGTATAAATTATTCGCGCTCGCTTCGCTCGCGTAGTTATAGCACTTTCTGCGCTCGCGCAAGCATTTATTTTATCTACTTTGTAGGAAATATTTCGTCAACTTTTGAATTTTAATAGCCACATGCATCATAACGAATCACACATTGAAACAGAACAAACCTTCAATAATCATAATGATTATTAACCTTAAATTAAGTGGATATCAAATTTAACCCTAATGTCATCGGTGTTGACTTAGTAGGTCATAAAAACTGTCGGGGTCATAATAAGTCGTAAAAATTTTTAGCGCTCGCGAAGCTTGCGCAATTATTTATTTTATCTACTTTGAATGTAATATTTCAGAAACTTTTGTATTTTAATAACCACATGCATCAAAACGAATCATACATTGAAACAGAACAACCTTCAATAATCATAATGATTATTAACCTTAAATTAAGTGGATATCAAATTGAACCCTTCTGTCATCGGTGTTGGCTTAGTAGGTCATAAAAACTGTCAGGGTCATAAAAAGTCGTAAAAAATTTTCGCGCTCGCTACGCTCGCGCAAGCATTTATTTTATCAATTTTGTAGGTAATATTTCAGCAACTTTCGCATATTAATAACCACATGCATCAAAACGAGTCATAAATTAAAACAGTACAACCATTAATAATCATAATGATTATTAACCTTAAAATAAGTGGATATCACGTTTCACTTGAGTGTCATCAGTGTTGACTTAGTAGGTTTTAAAAACTGTCGGGGTCATAAAAAGTCGTAAAAAATTTTCGCGCTCGCTTCGCTCGCGCAGTCATAGCGCTCGCTTTGCTCGCGCAATTAATTATTTCATCTACTTCAAAGGTAATTTTCCAGCAAATTTTGTATTTTAATAGCCACATGCATCAAAACGAGTCATACATTGAAATAGAACAACCTTCAATAATCATAATGATTATTAACCTTAAAATAAGTGGATATCAAATTTAACCCTAATGTCATCGGTGTTGACTTAGTAGGTCATAAAAACTGTCGGGGTCATAATAAGTCGTAAACATTTTTAGCGCTCGCGAAGCTCGCGCAATTATTTATTTTATCTACTTTGAATGTAATATTTCAGAAACTTTTGTATTTTAATAACCACATGCATCAAAACGAATCATACATTGAAACAGAACAACCTTCAATAATCATAATGATTATTAACCTTAAATTAAGTGGATATCAAATTGAACCCTTCTGTCATCGGTGTTGGCTTAGTAGGTCATAAAAACTGTCAGGGTCATAAAAAGTCGTAAAAAATTTTCGCGCTCGTTACGCTCGCGCAAGCATTTATTTTATCAACTTTGTAGGTAATATTTCAGCAACTTTCGCATATTAATAACCACAAGCATCAAAACGAGTCATAAATTAAAACAGTACAACCATTAATAATCATAATGATTATTAACCTTAAAATAAGTGGATATCACGTTTCACTTGAGTGTCATCAGTGTTGACTTAGTAGGTTTTAAAAACTGTCGGGGTCGTAAAAAGTCGTAAAAATTTTTCGCGCTCGCTTCGCTCGCGTAGTCATAGCGCTCGCTTCGCTCGCGCAATCATTTATTTCATCTACTTCAAAGGTAATTTTTCAGCAAATTTTGTATTTTAATAGCCACAAGCATCAAAACGAGTCATACATTGAAATAGAACAACCTTCAATAATCATAATGATTATTAACCTTAAAATAAGTGGATATCACGTTTTACCTGAGTGTCATCGGTGTTGACTTAGTAGGTCATAAAAACTGTCAGGGTCATAAAAAGTCGTAAAATTTTTTCGCAGTAATAACGCTATATAAATACGCTATAGCGTATAATAGCGTGTTTCAACAGCCTCATACATTAGACTGACTCAAATACTTGAACAGCGAAACTTGACCTAACCTAACCAAGGTTTACCAAGTAATTATTAATGACTTTAACAATAGACGATATCGAGTTCGACCTAAGAGTCATCTATAGTGAGTTGATTATTAGATTGTAAATTTGTCAGGGTCATAAAAAGTCATAAAAAATGTTCGCTCGCGCAATGATAGCTCTCGCTGCGCTCGCGCAGCTATTCACCTTATTTTCTTTGTAAGAAATGTTTCAGGAACTTTTGTGTTGAGTCAAACATTTAAACAGCACAACTTCGTATACTAAGCAAAATGATTAATGACTTTAACAATAGAGGATATTGAGTTCGACTTTAGGGTTATCTATGGTGACTTGGCCTAAGAGATCATCGATCTTGACCTCAAAGGTCATAAAGACTCAAATAACGCGGGCGAAGCCGCGGGTAACAGCTAGTATTATATATATTGTTTAAGATTCTAGGCATTAGATTAAGGCTCATTTTGAGTATGATATGACACTGCTTGTGAGAGCAGCTTTTTCTCTCTATAACATTTATAATGAGATGTACTTACCTACAAGTATTTGTATGTCAGACTCCATTCACACAAAAGTACCGAAAGCTTTGTAAGCAAAACTTAGTTTTAAACTCCTACTTGAGAATATCTCCTACCGTAAAAGGAGCGAGCAAGATTACCACCTAGTGATCGGTGATAACGGCTTGGTTTAATTTGTACTAGCAAAGTCCTAAATTACTAGTTTTTATACAATATCTAAATTAAAAAAGACGTGTGGCACTCGGGGACTGCCGCGGTTAAGCTATTGCATAGCATTTTTTTATTTATTTTTACAGTAATTTTTTTCTTTGATATTAATTCAAATTACACTTTTTGAGTGTGGTGACAGAAAGGTGATAAGAAAACAATTTTTTTTAAATTAAAGAAATGAGAAGTTAATATTGTTCAAAATATTTTTATTATCTTACAATACATGTAGGTTATTCAGGAATATTTATCGTTGAAACTATAGGTTTATGGTAATTGAAATAAGAAACATAAGTTTTAGACTTGATATCTTCTATCTGGAAAATACCGCGACAATGGTAGTCCCATATTTTGTTGTGGATTCTTGTGGATCATTATTTATTTTCAAATTAATAATAATAAAATGTCTGTATATAGAGTACTCACTCATTTTCTTTCACTATTTTTTTCGTGACTTTCTTCATTAATAAATGCACTTTGTTTATTCATATTTACAGATAGAGACAGAGTACAGATATTTACTGTTGTACATACATGATACATACCTATTTGTGTCACGGCTACATGTATGAAGGCAGTGAGTGTTTAACAAGGAGGAATTATGTAAAGTTCCGAGGACTTGTTCACCCTTGACATAATTTGAAAATAGAATTCGGAATTTATATTTGAAAAAGGAACGAGAAGACAAAATCAAAATAAGCCGGTCCAAGGGGTATATAAGCGGTTAGGGTAGCTCCCCTACATGTGAAGTGGGGATGAAATCCGATAGATGGCGTTGTACACCGTTAACACACGCAAGTGTTTCATTTTGCATCTTTACGTACGTCAAGTTTTAGTAGTTAAGCATTACATACAGTAATATAATTAAAAATCCAATAGATGGCGTTGTACACCGTTAACACACGCAAGTGTTTCATTTTATCAAGTTTTACCGTTAAATTGAATGATGTGTGAAACCAAAGACAACCTTATCTCTACTAGGCTAAGGCTTAATCAATGAGGTTCGTTGGGGTGTTAGGTTTTATTATCGTTACGGAATTTCTGGATTCGGTCTCCACGCTCAAGGCCCGCGATAGAAGCTATGCAATAACTTAAAAAGGCTTATAAGAAATCTTCTATCATTACAAAACTACCTAACCTGCCTTTCATCCGAATTCTGTAACACTTATCCTCTCAACTGACAAGAGTTATTTTGGAACGAAATTCAAGTTCTAAATGTTTGTATCGTAAAACCATTCGAGCTTTTACCAATTGAGATGTTAACGTTGTATACCGCAAACATTTTTTTCTGCCGATACTTACGGGGGACGAGGTAAACACACATTGCACACACACAAATCACTCACTTTAACGATCCCGCACACTAGCTTAAAACACGTACACAGTATTAAATAAAATAAAAGCTTGTAAAAAACAGCGTAGTTACGCACGCTCATAATGGCCATAATGGTCAGTAGAGGGGTACGCCTTGCGTTAACATCTCCATTGGTAAATGCTCAAAGAGTAAAACCACATAAGTAAAGACTTTTCTTTACTCATGTGGTAAAACATCGCGTAGCTGTCAGCGGAGAGTGCCCTTTTGAAGCTTACGAGTTTTATGTTCAGCGGCGTTTAATCAAGATTTGCGTAATTGTTATGCACTTACATTGTTTACACCACTAGGGAATTCAAAATTGAGTAAATTAAATGAATTTTAATTTATTCCATACACCTAGAATGAATAAACATTATTATTTACTAATGCCATTTCAAAGATTTTTGAGTATTTGACTTAACGTAATGGTACTTTAAATGAGTAGCTTGAATTTTATATAATTGTAAAAGTTGACGATATGATATACGACGAGCTATGATTTAAAGGCGCTCATGAAAGTGCAAGAAGCGTAAGATGTATGTCAGGATCGTAGCATGTGAAATGAAGTAGTCTTTACCTACCTCAACGGGATAAAGGGGTGATTTTATGTACGTATTTGAACATCAATAATGATGTAACAGAATAAACGCACTGTGTAGTTTACGAATCAATGCGAACGATTTTTTATACAAAAGGTTGGATCATTAAATTGCAAACACCGATCCACACCGGCCAATGTAGCTTCAATAAAACCCCGACACCCATTATCACACCAATTATTACGCGGCAGAATTTTAACACGTTCAGTTATCATACAATCGAGTATTCCGCGAAACGCGATATCATATTGCATCAGGTTTAGTATCGTATCGCGTCATCGGGACACATTTATATCGTGACGCGTTTAGTGTCACATCGGGTTTTAGCGTATCGACCGAGTATCAGTCGCAAATTGTTTTGGACGTTTTTACAATTTCGTTAATAAGCAATTGCGAGTTTTCTGTGTGAATGGATATTCATTTTTATTTCGGATTTGCACTTCAATTTAGGCTATAATACCAGTATCAGTATTTTTATCTGCAATCCCAATTTGGGATTTCTCTCTAAATGTAACCGTCTGATGGGTGACTATCAAGACATTGAATGATTATTTATTTACTTTTCATTAAATTAATTTAATGCACATAAGCACACTGCGACCACACCATCGCATTACACCAAGCGGGATAGTAGTCAAATGCTAGCCTATCGGATATAAAAATAAAAACTTAGAGCACAAGTAAAGGAAATGATCCGAAAAATAAAAAAAGTTGAAAATTTAGGTACATTTTGGTACTAAGAAGTTTTCGCGAA
The DNA here is from genome assembly GCA_954871355.1 of Cabera pusaria. Classification (NCBI taxonomy): domain Eukaryota; kingdom Metazoa; phylum Arthropoda; class Insecta; order Lepidoptera; family Geometridae; genus Cabera; species Cabera pusaria. The sequence continues at coordinate 27,450,584 of OX940893.1, forward strand.
AATCTAAATTTGCCCATATCTTTTTATTGTGTTGATTCAAGACCTTGATTTTTATACACCCAATAGGGACTATAGACTTCAGTATCAGGTATAATTTTCAACTTGCTAGGTCCACCTGTTCCTGAGAAAATCAGTGGTGACACACGGACAGACGGACAGACAGACGGACAGACAGACGGACAGACAGACAGACGGACATACAGACAGACAGATAGACAAGAAAGTGATCTTATAAGGGTTCCTTTTTTTACCTTATGAGGTACGGAACCCTAAAAAGCATTTTCACGGTATACCTGCATTTCGTTCTATACATCGAACATTCTATCGCAAAGTGTTCTCCATCAATGCAGAGACTACCGAGCTTGAGTGGACTATAAAACTATTTCACCACTGGGCCACTGTGCATGCTACTGTATTTGTTAACTGACTTCAAAAAAAGGAGGAGGTTTATACAATTCGACCGTTTATATATATATATATATATTTATGTTTTTTCGCAGATAACTTCGTCGTTTATGAACCGATTTCGATTATTCTTTTTTTGTTGGAAAGAAGATATCCCAAGTGTAGTACCATGGTAATTTTATCGAGGTTTGATAAGTATCTCCAGAGATATTGAGATAAACACCTCAAAATTGGTACTTAAAATGAATAGCGCGGCATTGAAGTCGGTTCTTTTTTAGTTTTTAAACGATCTTATTATCTTTACGAACAGTTTTACCGGTTCTTGATATTTGCCAGATAGTTATTTTACACATGTCGCTATATAAAAGCTGTCAAAAATCTGTCCGATTTCTTCATATAAGCGCTGTCCTAGAACCTGTGAAACTGGCCCTTAAACTTCAACGCGATAACACATTGCTATCGGGATTAAAGTATGAGACTCATTGAAATGTGGACTGAAACGTCGAGGTAAATGAAATTAATGTTCAAGCGCGATAAATGCCGTATTTCGATATACATACTATATTGTATTAATGTGAATATACTGTATTAATGTTATTCATAAGCCCCGTAACACCCAAAACTGAAACATATTCAATCTTATCCGCTACCGGATTTCCATTGGTTTCTTTTACAACATTATCAAGGGTAGGAAATTCAAATCCGAAGGGTTCCGCTTATCCCTTTAGCAAAATACGAAACGATGAGTCAGCGCTGTTTTACGTCGCTCGGCTTAAATATTCAGCGGGAGCCCTTAAGTAGGGCTTCTGTGTTGGATTTGGATTGTGCCTGAGACATTTCTGGGGAGCGTGCCGTGTTAATGTGGATTTTAACCTCCTGTAAAAAGAACACTCTTCATTTGAGATGCTTGAAACCTTTATAAATGCTATTGCAGACGTACCTGTATACCATACTATCCATAGCCCATACCACTGAATATTCAATAATACTTTGCCTTTAAGAAGCCTTCCTTAAGAAATATCTAAACTATGCTTAGAACTCTATAAAATCATCGCATATTACATCATTCTAAAGCCATAGTCAATAAAACTTAGTTTTTTAAATATTATATAGGCTAGCGTTTAACCACTATCTCACCTATTGGTACGTGATGATGCAGTCGAGGATAGTAGTAGCACGCTAAGAATGGGGCCTAGTTTAATCCATTTTCAAAATCTATGCCAGCCAATTTCAAACTATAACATTTATCTATAACTATCTATTTCATTCCAGCAAGATAAAATCGGCCAAGTACTGTGCCAAGTATTCTATGCTCCGAAAGGGCGAATCCAAGGCAGGCGCGTAAGCTGTGAGTAATGACGTCATCTTTCAGAAGTGTATGAGGGATGTTATTATTCTTATGAGTTGCCGCATACAAGCAACTTTTTATAGCGGTTTATAGGGTAACACTGTAGCTGTTTTTTTTATAAAGAACAATAGAATATGCGACAATATGCGTACCTATTTACTTTATTATCGTATAGGGTTTTTTTTTGTTGGTTTTGGATAACAGGGCAAGCTAAATGCTGGTATGATGGTAAGATATAATGTCTGCTTACAATAAATATTGTGGCATGTGAAATTCTGGATTGCTGGAGAGACACAAAAAGAAGGGGTGTTATACATTTGATGTATCTATTTAGAGGTGTACGTGTGTGTCTATCTGTAGCTTAGTAGCGGATAACCCGATTTTTATTTAGTTTTTTTGTGTTTGATAGATATTTTAATCGAGAGTGTTCTTAGCTTTGATTAATACAACATTCTGCTAGGTCTGCTGTGCTCTCTTAACATCTCGCCGACAGTGATTGAATTGTTTCGTAGTTACCTGTGTGGACGTCGTCAGAGAATACGTATTGATGATTCTTACTCATCGTGGTGCGATCTATCTGCTGGCGTTCCTCAGGGCGGCGTTTTATCTCCTCTTCTCTTCGCAATCTTTATTAACTCTATTTCACAATAGCTATCTTCTTCTTACCATCTTTATGCAGACGATCTACAGATTTATACTCAGGCACCTATAGATCAGTTACATGCGGCAATAGAGAGCACTAATGAAGATCTGAAGCGTATCCGAGATTGGAGTAAATCATACGGCCTCACAGTCAATCCTATAAAAACTCAAACTATTATCATTGGGAGCTCACGTATGATTTCAAAAATTGACTGGTTCCGGCTACCACAAGTCATATTTGACGGAGTCCCTGTAAGCTTTAGCTCGTCAGTCAAAAATCTAGGATTACTCATAGACAACCAGCTATCTTGGGAACCTCAACTAGCAGAAGTCAGCCGGAAGATCTTTGCTTCGGCATCTTCACTCAGAAGATTACGTAATTTTCTTCCTGTCACCACTAAGACTGCGTTAGCACAATCTCTTCTTTTGCCTATACTTGATTACGCAGATGCTTGCTATCCAGATTCGACCGAAGAGCAACTTGATAAGCTAGAAAGACTGCAAAATGTCTGTATCCGATTCATTTTCGGTCTTCGGAAATATGATCATGTCTCCGAATTCCGAAAAAGGCCCAATTGGTTACCTATCCGCCTTCGCAGGAACATGCCTATCCTTTCTTTCCTTTACAATATCCTATTCCTTCCTACGACTCATCATCATCATCATTATCAGCCCGTATCAGTCCACTGCTGAACATAGGCCTTTCCTATGGCACGCCACTGAGCTCGATCTTCAGCTGTCCTTTTCCAACCGCTACCAGCTACCCTGCGAATATCGTCACTCCACCTAGCTGGAGGGCGTCCTACACTACGTTTTTTTTTTCCTACGACTCCACTTTACCTAAAAGAGCGCTTCGAATTCCTCCACCTTACTAAATCCCACCCCATTCGATCCCAGCATACGCTTCAATTGAAGACACCTCAACATCGCTCCACGTCACTTTACTACAACAAATCTTATTCCATGCTAGCTGTCCGCCTATGGAACAAACTTCCTGCAACAATAAGACAAGCCCAATCTCCACAAGCTTTTAAAAATATGGTATTTAAACACTATTTTTCCTATAGTTGATTTTATGAACTTATTTATTAAGGTATATGTATCTATTTTAATAATATCTATTTAGTTATAATGTACTAGCAGCCCGCCCCGGCTTCGCTCGGGTAGAACATAATATATGCCTACAAAATTTACATCAGTTTGTTGCATCAAATATAAAATATTAACATATTTAACAATCATCGTCATATTTCAACCAATTTACACTAAACCTTAACGAATTATGCACCTTAACCGTCCTCATAAACACTCTGGCTATTGGTGAAAACCGCATGATAATCCGTTCAGTAGCTATTTAGATTATTGCGAACAGACAGACAGACAGACGCAGTGATGGACTTTGTTATATAATAATTACGTAGTGATATTGGACGGCCCTTTGGCGTAAAGGATAGTTACCCTGATTCTGACCCGACCGTCGTTGGTTCTAATCCTAGCTATATACCTACCAATGAAAGTTTTATGTGCATTCATGAATCATGGGTTTTCGTACAGAGGTAGTGGGATCATGGAATCAAAATCAATAAAATCATGAGATCAAAGAAGAGGTACGTTTACGTTTAACGTGTGTATCTGTGTCTGTCTGTAGCATCTTAGCACCCAACCGGATGAACCGATTTTGATTTTATTATTGATATTTTTTTTTGTTTGATAGATGTCTTCATCGAGAGTGTTCTTAGCTTTGATTTATGAAAATTCGTTCAATCGTTATAAAACTATGAGCTTTTTTCTAGTTAATTGCGCTATGAAATCAACTTTCATAGGTCTGATCAATTCTTCTTCTTCAACGATATTGTAAGAACATGGAAGCATTGACCTGATACTGGGACATCTCCTGTACTCTACAAAATACTCAAATCCACACCAACTTACAGCTCAGATTTTTAATGTCTTGCTTAGAGTCATTGGAATGCTTTTATTGAAAAGATTTTACATAGATCAGTCGGGGTGGTTTATATATAGATCATAACTATATTATACAATAGAATTTTATACAGTAAAAATATATAATTATACTATATTGACTTCAAATTGATTGTAATCGGTGGGGATCTACAGCATCGCTAAGCCTATAATAATATTTTCGAAGTAACTATGACCTAATCTGTGGTTTCACTGCAGATATTTTATTAATTTTGCGTTGCGTCTATGTGAAATCCGTGATATCTTCTAGAGTTTTCATTTGAATTATATATTGTAAAGGACAGTTTTAATCTTTAATATGAGGTCAAGCTAATTAACGTAATTATTTGGATAAGGATTAATACTACTATATACTTGAAAATAGCCTTGGAAGTTATGTAATATTTTTTAACAATAAATTAAAGATTAAAATGGTTACTGTGAGTCAACCTTAAGAGATAGACATATGCTGTCGCGGACTTTTTTGTAGGTATTATTAAGTTGTACAACTCTTCCATAGAAAATATTCTTCCATCTATTGTCAATTGAGCAGCGTTCATAAGAAATCTGTTTTTTTTCGACCGTTTTTTAGTCGACTTAGGTTGCAAATTAGGTCTCCACGGATGTACCTTTAATTTAAACGAGATAATATATAGCCTATTTTCATTGCGAAAGTCCATTCTATATATTAGTGAAAGAATTTTTTAAATCGGTCTAGTTGTTTTTGAGCCAAATCATTACAAACATACAAAAATACAAAAATACAAATGTTCTCTCATTATAATATTAGTATAGAAGTATAGATAGCATAGATATGTATCTATGATATGTATTATGTTTGTGTATATGTGTAAGTATTAATTTTAAGTATATTCATATATATGTTAACTTATAGCTGCACACCCCCGCAACATTATAATTTGGAAATTCTCTCCATCCAAAGGTTGTCTGGTAGAGATCGCTCTAAGCGATAAGACCGCCCATTGTACGACCGATATCTTATGTTCTTCTGTTACTTTTGTTTGTGTTTTTTGTTCTTGGTGTGCAATAAAGTATTATTCATTAATTCCTTCATTCATTCATACAAATCCGTTCAGCTGTTTTCAAACTATGAGCTATTGTCTAGATGATGTCACTATGAAAACAATGTTCATAGGTCTGATCAATTTAAAATTCGGTACCCTCCTACTTCAACGATGTTATAAGAACATAGAAGCATTAACCTGATGCTGGAACATCTCATGGAGTCATCAGAATATTCAACTCCTCACCAACTTACAGCGGAGATGTCGAGTTTGGGCTCATCGGAATGGACTCAATAAACAAATTATACATAGATTAGGTTTTAAATTTTGAATTTACTTTGAAAAATTTAGATGCTATGATAACTTAATCGTAGTTTTACGTATATTTAACCGACTTCACAAAAGAGGAGGAGGTTCTCAATTCACCTGTATGTTTTTTTTTTTTGGGTGTGTATTTTACGCGATTTCTCCATAAATTGTGAACGGATTCAAATGATTCTTTTTTTAATAGGTAGGATACGTTTCCGAGGTGGTCCCATTTTAATTTTATCGAGATCTGATTAGTATATCCAGAGATATGGAGATAAATACCTCAAACATAGGAGAATGTACTGGTTTTAGTAGAAGAGTCCCAAGAAGATTATACACAATGGAGGTTGCTATTGCATATACTTTTGAAGACTAAAAAATATGACCTTGAATAATGTTTTTACATCTTTCTTCTCGTTGATTTTGGTTTTTGACAGATATTCTTACGGTAACTGTGAGCGAGATAGCGACATTTTTGTATCTTATAGGCTAGCGTTTGACCACTATCTCACCTGTCACTAAGTGACGATGCGGTCGAAGATAGAGAAGTGGACTAGAATGGGAACTGGGTCTCGAGGATAGCTCCCGGAACACATTAAATGTTTGGCGACAGATTTTCTAACTTGCAGGTTGTAGCTGGCCAGGCGGACACTAGATATGTCCTACCACCAGTGCGGGGGTTGTTGGTTTCTTAACGATGTTTTCCTTCACCGAAGGGCCACTGTGAGAAGCGCACATATATTTTTCGATCGAAAAATTCATTGGTGCACGGCGGTTTGAACTCGGTACCACGGCATCAAAGCCGACCGTTTTGCTAATTACGCCACCGGGCCCCTCAATAAATAATTATATATTCATAATTATAATAAATAATTATAAATAAATATAAATAATTTGTCTTCACAGGAATGTTTTACCGGGCAAAGTCTTGTTAGGGTGCAAACTTTTTTAAACATACCTAATATTTTTTGACATGACATGATTGGCGAAAATGGCGGCCATTTCAGTCCCGCGACACTGCATACATAATTAAATAACTCAGAATTATGAACGTAAATTGTATCAATCAACACTGCAAAAAAAAATTATAAGCGTAATACCACAGATTATATAATAGTTACTACGTAAATAATACTTTCCGTTGTTAGGTTGGCTACACAGTGCTTTCATAATTCGGGTATCCACAATATAGGGAAGTGCCTCTTATAACGTAGTAGTGATTCAGTACTCTGTTGGCCATATGGCGGCAATTAATGTTAATAATCGCAAATAATACTTTTTAATATTCATTTTGGTATACAACTAGTCCGTGTTATAAAAGTATTTGAAATTATTGTAATAAAATAGACAATTAATTATCGTGTGTGTCAGATGCTTTAATTGCACAGGGCCATTTTGGACATTGTCCTTTGATTCCTTGATGACATAATTATTACTAGTGAATATTTTCACTTTAGCGCGGCATTTAAAGTCAATTTTTTAGGGTTCCGAAACCAAAGGGTACCAAATGAACACTTTTTGAGACTTTGTTGTCCGTTCGTCCGTCCGTCCGTCCGTGTGTCTATATGTGCGCACTTTACAGATCTGTATCTTCTTAACCGTTATTGGTACATACTTGAAATTTTCAAAAAGCATATATCCGTCAGTGTATAACGGCCCAGACTCGAAATTTAATAGATGCATGTAATTTAATTAAAACTTGTTATGCACTAAAAAAGGTAAAATAAGTTATGTTTAAAAAAAACCGACTTCATAACCACAAACAGGCACTCAAAAGCGAAAAATAAATTACTTAAAATTAGTATAAGGGCTACCCACTTATCTATTTAAAGTCGGTGCCAGCCAAGTCTATTAGATAGTAGATAGATACTATGTATGTAGTAGTAGTAGTAAGTAGGTACATGTTGGTATTATCTATCTACTACCTATTAGACTTGGCTGGCACCGACTTCAAATAGATAAGTGGGTAGCCCTTATAATAATTTTAAGTAATTTATTTTTCGCTTTTGAGTGCCTGTTTGTGGTTATGAAGTTGTTTTTTTTTTTTAATACCTTATTTTAATTACTAACAAACAAGAACTTCGTTTATTTCTTCTAATCGAGAGTATTTTTGGTAGTTGACTGTAAGTAGTAAGACTAACAAAGACAGAAATAAAGGCATAATATCGATTTTCTGCCCGATTAGCTATAGCTTACTACTATTAAGAAGAATATCTGCAGCCATAACCTTACGGTGTTCCGACAGTACACAGCCCTTGAGAATCATACCATTCTAGCTCTAGGTATACGCTAGAACTTTTTCAACCACATCATTGCTTACCGCCAGACGAAATAGTAGCCAAACGCTATCCATATACAAAATCTATACTAATATTATAAAGAGTGAACATTTGTATATTTGTATTTTTTGTATTTTTGTATGTTTGTAATGATTTGGCTCAAAACCAACTAGACCGATTTAAAAAATTCTTTCACTAATATGTAGAATGAACTTTCGAAATGAAAAAAGGCTATATATTATCCCGTTTAAATCAAAGGTACATTCGTGGAGACCTAATTTTCAACCTAAGTCGACAAAAAAACGGTCGAAAAAACACGTTTCTTACGAACGCTGCTCAATTGAAAACAGATGGAAGAATATTTTCTATGGAAGAGTTGTACTACTTAATAAGACCTACAAAAAAGTCCTTGTCAGCATATGTCTATCTCTTGAGGTTGACGCACAGTAACCATTTTAATCTTTATTTTTTTGATAAAAAATATTACATAACTTCCAGGGCTATTTTCAAGTATATAGTATTAATCCTTATCCAAATAATTACGTGTATTAGTTTGGCCACATATTATAGATTAAAATTGTCCTTTACAGTATATAATTCAAATGAAAACTCAAGAAGATATCACGGATTTCACATACACGCATCGCAAAATTAATAAAATATTTGCAGTGAAACCACAGAATAGGTCATAGTTACTATGAAAATATTATTATAGGGTAAACTTTTCTGTAGATCCCCACCGATTGCAATCAATTTGAAGTCAATATAGTATAATAATATGATCTATTGTATAAAATAATATTCATCTATATATATAATAATATAATATTTTAAACCACCCGACTGATCTATGTATAATCTTTTCATTAAAAGCATTCCAATGACTCTAAACACGACATTTAAAATCTGAGCTGTAAGTTGGTGAGGATTTGAGTATTCTGTAGAGTCCAGGAGATGTCCCAGCATCAGGTCAATGCTTCCATGTTCTTACAATATCGTTGAAGAAGAAGATTTTCGAATTGATCAGACCTATGAAAGTTGATTAAATCTCATAGTTTTAAAACGATTGAACGAATTTTCATAAATCAAAGCTAAGAACACTCTCGATGAAGACATCTATAAAAAAAAACTATCAATAATAAAATCAAAATCGGTTCATCCGGCTGGGTGCTCAGATGCTACAGACAGACATACAGATAGTATTATATATATAGTAGTATAATACCCCTACTTTTTGCGTCGGGGAACGCCGTACCATTAGGTTACGGCGGCAGATGTTCTCCTGGTGGTAACCTGCTTTTCAACCGACTTACAAAAAGAAGGAGATTCTCAATTCGTCTGTATGTTTCTTTTATAACCGACTTGAAAAAAAGGAGGAGGTTTCTCAATTCGACCGTATATATATATATTTTTCTTTTTTTGTGTGTGTATGTTACGCGATTACTCCGTCAATTGTGAATCGATTCGAATGATTATTTTTGTAATCGGTAGGGTACGTTTCCGAGGTGGTCCCATTGTAATTTCATTGAGATGTGATAAGTACCTTCAGAGATATGACGATAAACGTCTCAAACTTGCTACTGAAATTGACTCGCGGGGCATTGATGTCAGTTGTTTTAGTTTTTAAACTACGAGTATCTTAATTATTGGTAGATTTAATGATCCCACAAAAACCCATGATTCATGTATGCACATAAAATTTTCATTGGTAGGTATATAGCTAGGATTAGAACCAACGACCCTTCGGTCAGAATCAGGGTAACTATCCTTTATGCCAAAGGGCGGTCTAATATCACTACGTAAGTGTTATAAAACAATGTCCATCACTGCGCCTGTCTGTCTGTTCGCAATAATCTCAATAGGTAGCTTCTGAACGGATTATCATGCGGTTTTCACCAATAGCCAGAGTGTTTATGAGGAAGGTTTAGGTCTTAGGTGCATAATTCGTTAAGCTTTTGTGTAAATTGGTTGACAAATGACGATGATTGTTTAATATGTTAATATTTTATATTCGATGCAACAAACTGATGCAAATTTTGTAGGCATTATGTTCTACCCGTGCGAAGCCTGGGCGGGCTGCTAGTATTACATAAAATTTGATACAAAAAGAAAACGTGTTGCTTACCATCCAAATAAGGTCAAATTAACATAGCTGGCCAAAAGCTACATAAATACTTAGACACCCATCGTTGTCTGTGCAATCAAGACTACGAGAACATACGTTTTCATAAGCTTGTCAGTTTATCCCGAAAAAATATTACCAAAAACGCGCTCAAAGTCAAAGGAGGGTGGTACACGCTTACATATTCACATCCGAATAGCAAATTCCTCACAATACCTCCTCGAGTCAATACCCAGTTTATTCACATGCTCACATTTTCGTTTGTGAACTAATATCACGTAGCCTCAGGCAAACGTTACGTCACTTGTGGAGAAAGACAATGGCTTATATTATCTGGTTAGTGGTACAACTATTTTTCTATGAAATGTGTATGCAAAAGTTAAGGAAAACTATTGTAAAGAAAACTACGGTTGAGTACATATTGACAGTTTTACAAACAGAAAACGTGTTTTTTTTTCCTAAGGGTTTTTTTAACAGTGTTCTTATGAACAACTATTTGTCTTGTGTTTTTGTTAAGCTGTTTTTTTTACATCTTATAGGCTTGACCACTACTTGCCTGGTGTTAAAAGATGATGTGGTCGACAATGGTGAACTGAACACGCTAGGTCTAGAATACTCTGATTTCGGCAGATTGTTCTCTTTTATGGTCGTAATTTTGTTGGCAAGTTAGGCAGAACATCCATATCATATGCTCCTAGATCTAAAAATGACTTACAACATAATGTTTCGCAATGTCATATAGTGTAATTGTTTCTATTAAATATTTGTCAACAACGTGATAATTTAAAAAGTTTGAATATATTTATTTGGTGGCTGCACAGAATCGACTACCCACATCTTTTTTCCCGATTACGGCCAAGCAAATAGGAAGGATAACATTTAGAACGGTATGTGTGTATGTTTATCTCATCATCACAATCAACCGGTATCAGTCCACTGCTGGACAAAGGCCTCTCCCAAGTCACGCCACTGAGCCCGATCTTCGGCTCTTTGTTTCTAGTCACTGCCCACCGCTTTGCTAATGTCGTCACTCCACCTGGTCACAGGGCGTCCTACGCTACGTTTACCGATTCGCGATCTCCACTCTAGAACCAGTCTATCCCAATGGTTATCGGTCCTAAGGCAGATATGACCAGCCCACTGCCACTTCAGTTTGCTAATCCGTTGGGCTATGTCGATCACTTTAGTTCTCTGGCGAATTACTTCGTTCCGGATTCGATCCCACAGAGAAACACCGAGCATAGCTCTCTCCATAGCTTGCTGAGCGACTTTAAGTTGGTTACCAGTCTAACTGTAAGTGGCCACGTCTCGGCTCCGTATGTCATCACAGGTAGGACACACTGGTTAAAGACTTTTGTCTTTAGACACTGCGGTATAGGCGACGAGAAGACTCGACGGAGTTTTCCAAATGCTGCCCAGCCCAGCTGAATTCTTCTCTGAATTTCCTTCTCGAAGTTGTGTTAGTAGGTAGTTAGGTAGTTGGAGCGTCTGCCCTAGGTAAACATACTCGGTGACAACTTCGAGTGGGATTCCAAATACGGCAATCGGTTCTGGAACAACGTGCTCGTTGTGTTATCTGTTCTCTCATAATTAAACTATCCGGACTATCCAGACTAATATTATAAAGAGACATTTTTAAACGAGTTCAACATTTGAGATGTTTATACACGAAGCAAGTGCTTCGGTTTCAATATCGCGGAAAATATCGTTTGCGCGATGCAGGATCTCATATATTTAGGCGATATATTATAAAGGAGAGCTATTAAAATCTACACTAGCGCCATCTCTGGGTTTTATTTGTCCTTACTATTAAATGCGAAGGTATCTGTCTGTCTGTCCCGCTTTCACGCCAAAAATACTGAACCGATTGAAATGAAATTTGGTACACAGATAGTCTAGAGCCTGAGAAAGGACATAGGCTACTTTTTAATGCGAAAAGAGGGTTGTAAGTGGTTGTAAAGGGGGGATGAAAGTAATATGAAAGTATCGTCATTTTTAAAGCTAGAAGCTTGAAACTTATTTTTAACCGACTTCACAAAAAAGTAGGAGGTTCTCAATTCGTCTGTATGTTTTTTTTATGTTACGCGATTACTCTGTCAATTGTGAACGGATTCAAATGATTCTTTTTTTAATAGGTAGGATACGTTTCTGAGGTGGTCCCATTTTAATTTTATCGAGATCTGATAAGTATCTTCAGAGATATGGAGATAAATATCTCAAACATAGGAGAATGTACTGGTTTTAGAAGAAGAGTCCCAAGAAGATTATACACAATGGAGGTTGCTATTGCATATACTTTTGAAGACTAAAAAATATGACCTTGAATAATGTTTTTACATCTTTTTTCACGTTGATTTTGGTTTTTAACCCTCGACGCAAAAAGAAGGAGTGTTATAAGTTTGACGTGTGTATCTGTGTGTCTGTGGTCATCGTGGCATCGTAGCGCCCAAACGGAGGAACCGATTTTGATTTAGTTTGTTTTGTTTGACAGATGTCGAGAGTGTTTTTAGCTTTATTTCATGAAAATCTGTGCAGCCGTTTAAATATTATCAGCTCTTTTTTGGTTAAAAAAAACTACTATAGCAACTTTCGTAAGCTCGTAGTCCTTTGACCGCGGACGTCAAAAACTCAAAATGGCGCTGTCGAAGTATCTTGTTACTTCAATGATATTGCAAAAATATGGTAAACTTGATCTAATTCTAAGACATCTCCTTGGAATGGTCTCAATGTACAAAGTTATACATATGCTTTGATTATAAATTCGGATTACATATACAAATCAGTCGGGGGTGGTTTAAATTTTTTTTGATTTAAGTATTATTGACGGATATTCTTACGGTAACTGTGAGCGAGATAGAAACAAAGGTGGGGAGAATTAATTTGTCTTCACAGGAATGTTGTAACAGGCAAAGTCTAGTTAATGTGCAAAGTTTTTGAGCATACCTAATATTTTTTGACATCACATGACGTTTGGCGAAGATGGCGGCCATATCAGTCCCGCCCGCGACACTGCATACATAATAATTCCCCCCACCGCCGTGGTCGGGTTTAGATCGTGCTCCGTGTTGATTTTTGCTTTTTAAGCAACATGACGTCAAAATCAATTGAAAACCTCATCCGGGAATTCCAAAATAACGTGATAAACTCCATGACAAGAATGGAAAATCGAATAGAAGCAATCGAAACGAAGCTAACCGAACAAACTGTTATTATCACAAAATTAACACAAGCACCATCGGCACCGAATACCCGTAAGTCATTTTCGAGCGTAGTGACGTCACCGGCAACAAGCGTCGTAACTGTTGTACCTGCACTGCAGCGACCTTTACGAAATGCACGAGTAAGTGCATCGGTGGCACTGTCCGAAGCAACCAACTCTAGTAAAACAGCATCGAAGAAGGGAAGAGTGATCAAGACAAAAGCCGTTATGTCCGGGTGCGTAAAAGAAATGGAAGAAAAATCATCTGGCATCACCGAAGCCGAAACTGAACTGACAACTAAAATGACATCTGATATAAACAAAACTGTTTCGGAACTATCGAAACTTGAAAGCGCAGGTGAAAATGACAAGGACAACAAATCCCAACAAAAACAGACGACCTGTTTTTATTGGCGTAGGTAATAAGGATGACCACGATCTACAGGCTATTGACAAATTGAAGGATATACAGGCTTGGAATTTTAAATAGGACACTACACCAGAACAGGTGCTAAAGTTTCTAAATAAAATAACTAATGCTAAGTATATCGTAAGCAAGCGAGACATCAAATCTACAACTCATGCATCGTTTCTGATTGGTATACCGGACAGCGTATATGAAGAAGTTACGAAGCCTACAGTGTGGCCGCAGGGGATATGTTTCACCGAGTGGTTTTTTCAATCGCACCCGCGGCCGTCAGGCCTGCCGGAGTGAGACAAAACACGCGGACACAGCGCGACTCAACACTACTACGGACTACTCCTTGTCTTACATGTACAATACACAATGACTATAATGTGGGTACGTTACAAATCTGTCTACAAAATATTGCTTCTCTTAAAAACAAAACAAATCAAGTGGATGTTTTGCTACAATCTAAAATGAAATGTGATTTACTATGTTTAACTGAACATTGGCTAAAACAACACGAACTGATGTGTATTAAGATTGACCACAATACGCTTGCCTCGCATTACGGCAGGCCAACAATGGCTCACGGTGGGTCGTGTATTTACATTAATGATAATCTAGTGTAAGGACAATGTAAAATCTTGGACAATATTTGTAACTTATCAGTCGAACAGGTATTCTAGATATCTGCAGTCGAACTGACCACTAAGAATTTAATAGTAGTGTGTGTGTATCGCTCCAACTTGACTAGTACTGTATTGTTTTTTCCCATTCTGGATAATCAACTAGATAAATTAGCGAAGACAAATATGAATTATGTTATCGTAGGAGACCTTAACATTGACTTGACAGATTCATTGAGCGGTGATAGGAAGCGACTAAACGATATCTTATCAACACATGACTTGTGTAGCATTGTAGACTTCCCAACTCGAGTGACAAGTACAACAAGTACCTGTATCGATCACGTGTACGTGAGCAGCGGGATGGCGCGGGAGTCGCTCGCCGAGCCCCTACATACACACGTGAGCGACCACTATGCTGTGTGCGTCGCGGTGCCGTGCGACTCACAGCCCGCTCAAGTGCCAGCAAAGCTCGGCCGGATATACACGCACGTTAACAAATGTAATTTCGTCGCAGCTGTATTCAGTGTGGACTGGGATGAGATAGAACTCAATCACTCAGGATCGGTAGATAGCTTTGCAATGGCTATAATAAACGTGTTGAGAAATAAAATCAATGACTGCTTCCCTCTAAAAAGACTCACTTTGCCTAAAAAACATTCGTGGATTACCAAAGAGTGTATAAATTTAAATGATATACTCAGAGAGATGAAGGAGCTAAAGCTAAAGTTTCCACACAATAATAAATTAAGTTTAAAAATTGACGAATTTGAACATATATATAATAATCTTTTAATATCAGAAAAAAAACAATACTATTCAAATAAAATAATGAAATGCATTTTGTTAACCCAATTATGCATTGGTGGCGCCATCTATGACTACTTATTACGTAAGTTAATCATTCGGAAGAAATCATTACAGTTTTCAAATCCGACGAGAGATGTTGCACTGCGTAAATTAAATATTATGTTTCTTTGAAGTGTTTCACACTTTATATTTTTGTAAATTGTTAAACACAATCCAAAATTTCATCGTACCGACGGGACTTGAACCCGCAACCTCCGGAATGACATGTTCCGGATGCTGCAATTAAGCTGCTTAATTGGCAAAGCACCGGAACATGTCATTCCGGAGGTTGCGGGTTCAAGTCCCGTCGGTACGATGAAATTTTGGATTGTGTTTAACAATTTACAAAAATATAAAGTGTGAAACACTTCAAAGAAACATAATATTTAAAATAATGAAGTCTAGTAATAAGGTTAGAGCTATGTGGCACACGGTCAATGCGGAGACTGGGAGATCTAGGAAGTGTCGTGAATACACTGATCTACTGATGCAACCCGACGGGTCGAGATTCCCTAGCAAGGAGGACGTGGTCGACGCTGTCAACATGCACTTTGTGAGCGCGGCGACGACGTGCGGGGCGCCCGCCGCTGACGTAGCAGAGGCGAGCCGTGTGCTGTTCGCTGTGCGCCCACCGGCTGACCGATCACTTACACCTTTTACAGAGATGGAAGTCTACAAAATCTTAACAGCCGGGGTGGCTCATAAGAAGTCGAAAGATATCTACGATATCTCCATATCTCTTCTTTATGTCGCGGTAAACCCACTGACTCAACCGTTATCTTCCTTATATATTATGTGCCTAAAGTGCGGCAGGTATCCTTCCACGATGAAAAATGTAAAGGTATCACCACTATACAAGGGGAAGGGCAGACAAGAAGAAATAAACAACTACAGGCCAGTGTCGATCATACCCGGCATAGCCAAAGTTTTCGAGCAGGGCCTCAGCTCGCAGTTGACCGACTACTTAAATACGTGTGAATCACTATCTGAAAGGCAGTACGCCTATCGGAGCGGAAGATCCACGACGTGCTTAGCGCGAGAGGTAGTAAGGCGAGTGCTGGAGGCACGTGAAGGCTCGAAACAGGTCGCTGTTATTTTCTGTGACCTGTCCAAGGCCTTCGACGTTGCAGATCATAGCGTGTTCGCTGCTAAGATGAAGCATTATGGCATTGATGGACCCGCCCTGGACCTTCTAACAGACTTTATGACAGGCCGTACACAGATAGTGGCAGGCGAAAGTGGAAACGTCAAATCGAAACCGCTTCATACCTCCATAGGTGTCGCTCAGGGCTCCTCACTATCTAATATCATGTTCTCCTTGCTCTTAAACGATCTGCCCGAGAACGTACAAAACGGTCATGTACTGATGTACGCAGATGATGTCGCAGCCAGTGTAACCGCCACCTCCGGGAACCGGGACCTCCGAGACCGGCTAGAGGAGTCTCTGAATAAAGTAGCGTGTGACCTAAACCGATGGTTTAGAATAAATGGACTTATATTAAAAAGACCCATTTCATGGTGTTTGACTTATCCGGACGACGCCATAAAAAAATGAGCGTTACTGTGGGTAATACGCCTATTGAGCAAGTAAATCAAACCTCCTTCTTGGGATTTCAGCTCGATAGTGCCTTGACCAGGGAGCATCACATCGACAAACTATGCGAAAAGTTGGGGCGTGCCTGCTTTGCGCTATGGCGGATATCCGCAGTCCTACCTACTGAGATGGTTCGGTGTTGTTGTTTCTCATCCAATGCACTCGCTCATTCAGTACGGTATCGAGCTCTGGCGATGCGCCGCCGACTGGGAGCGTGTCTTCAGGATGCAGAAAAGAGCTGTACGTGCGATGATGCGAGTCCCCCGGGACACCCCCGCGAAACCGATATTTCAATCATGGAAGATACTCACCGTTCCATCTATGGTGGTACTCCAGGCTGCTCTTTACGTCAGGGAACACCTAGCGGAGTACTCTCGTTTCGGAGAAAATCACGAACACAGTACGCGATATCCAAAGCGACTACGAGCGGTTTCGCGCCGACTGTAAAAAATGTCTAGACAAGTCCATGTAATGGCTCCTACAGTCTACAATCGGTTGCCAAATGATATTTCTACCACCACCTCAATGAATTGTTTTAAAACTAAAGTTAAACAGTGGCTTGTTGAGGGGGCGATATACACATTCCATGATTTGTTCAAATAATGTTTAATTGATGTATTTTATTTATTTATTTTTTACATTGTATTCAGTATTTTTACAATACTGTATGTTTACATTTAAGATCTGTAACGAATGTTATCAAAATAAATGACTATGACTATGACTAAATAACTCAGAAATATGAACGTACTTTGTACCAACTAACACTGCAAAAAAAAAATTATAAGCATAATACCACAGATTATATAATAGTTACTGCGTAAATAATACTTTCCGTAGTTAGGTTGGCTATACAGTGCTTTCATAATTCGGGTATTAACAATGTAAGGAGGTGCCAACTCTTATAACGTAGTAGAGTGATTCAGACTGTGTGGCCATATGGCGGCAATTAATGTTAATAATAGCAAATAATACTTTTTAATATTCATTTTTGAATACAACTAGTCCGTGTTATAAAAGTATTTGGAATTATTGTAATAAAATAGACAATTAATTATCGTGTGTGTCCTTCGAGCATTTACCAAGTGTGTCAGACGCTTTTATTGCACAGGGCCATTTTGGACATTGTCCTTTGATACCTTGATGACATCATTATGACTAGTGAATATTTTCACTAGCGCGGCATTTGAAGTTATTTTTTAGGGTTTCGAACCCAAAGGGTACCAAATGAAAACTTACTGAGACTTTGTTGTCCGTTCGTCCGTCCGTCCGTCCGTCCATCCGTCCGTGTGTCTATATGTGCGCACTTTACAGATGTACCTTCTTAACCGTAATAGGTACATACTTGAAATTTGCTCAAAGTATATATCCGTCAGTGTATAACGCCCAGACACGAAATTTTATAGATGCATGTAATTTAATTAAAACTGGTTTTGCACTAAAAAGGGTATAAAATCTTTTTCAAAAAAAATAAAACCGACTTCATTACCACAAACAGGCACTCAAAAGCGAAAAATAAATTACTTAATATAATTATTATAAGCGCTACCCACTTATCTATTTGAAGTCGGTGCCAGCCAAGTCTAGTAGGTAGTAGATAGATACTACCTACATGTATCTACCTACTTACTACTACTACATACATTGTATCTATTTACTATCCAATAGACTTGGCTGGCACCGACTTCAAATAGATAAGTGGGTAGCGCTTATATTAATAGGGAATGAAAGTTTGTATGGAAATAATGTAAGGTTTATGTTAATATTATACTTAACCGATTTAAATGAAATTTAGTTCACAGATAGTCTAGAGCCTGAAAAAGGACATAGTCTACTTTTTAAGGCGAAAAAAGGGTTGTAAGGGGTTGAAAGGGGGAAGCCGGATGAAAATTTGTATGGAAGTATCGTCATTTTTAGAGCTAGAAGCTTGAAACTCCTGAGGGGAGGGTAGGGTAAGTAAGGGGAAGGGGAAGGGGGATTAGCGTGGCGTGGTGCGGTGCGGCGGTTATATTTGGGATACGTATTTGTCTTAATAGTTAATGCTACCCATAGATACTATTTCACGCGGACGAAGTCGCGGGCACAGCTAGTTTATTATAATTTGACAAATGAGGTATCGGCGAAAGCGACTTGATTGTTTGCTGGCCACGATTATCCTCTAAAAATAACTATGAATTTGTGTTAAATACATGAATAACTTTATTACACGTTGTTTGTTTATTAAATAGACGATAATTTATTGAATATTTAATGCAATCATTTTCTGATGAGATTTTAAAGTGAACTTTTATTACATTGCCTTAAATTTGTTCGTCTATTTATCGCATTTTGCATTACAGCCGGTGCTGATTGGTGGATATGATGTATAACATTTAGGTTTATCGTGATTTTTCTGTAATCAGATTTAAGTTTTGGGGGCCATGTCACCCACGTCCGTAGGAGAATACCCCGTTTCGTGAATCCCTACACGTGGTCCCTGGGTGGTGCTAAATAGGTGACTCGGTGGGAGGCTTATGCCGCGGCTCGTGACCACCCACCGACCAAAGCCATGCCGCCAAGCCAATCAGTATTACGGCATGATGGTCGATGTAGCCATTACAGGAGACGGGTCGAAACAGTAGCGCTTCTGCTTAAGGACCGTTCTGACGCACATTGACGCCACTTCACTTTGGGAGACCAGTCGCGGAGGGTAGCGGGATCCGAGGCACGGTGCAGCGCTGGCCGACCGCAGTTAGTAGGGGGCCCAAGTAGCGTGCCAGCCACACGCGAAAGGCTGCCCCGCCAACTGACGAAAAATCCCGGGATGCGTCATGGTGCCGGTTGGCGACCGGACGAGAGGGTCCTATGAACATTCCCGTTGGGGCTCGGGCGTCCCCGCAGTCTCCAGGCTGGTCCCCCTTCTGGTGTTGTGTCTCAATGTTAGTCGCAGGTCAAAAGCAGAGCGCCTCGTTTCACTGCCGTGCTCCTACCTTTACACTCGCAATATGATATGACAAAAAGGAACAAGAAGCATTTTAAACAGCGGCTGCACGCCCTCTCGCTCAAAGTGCACCTCACTAATATTAGAGGTCTGCACTCAAATCTCCACGCAGTCCACCACCATCTCGAGACTGGAAAACCCGCTCTCTTGTTCCTCACGGAGACGCAAGATACAATGCCTGTCTGACGTGGCGTACCTCACTTACCCCGGCTACACCCTGGAGCACAATTTTAAAGCTCGGTCAGGTGTGTGCGCGTACGCCCGGGACGACATCTGCTGTCTGCGTCTCCGTCATCTTGAAGACCCTCGCTATTCCGTGCTTTGGTTACTGGTGGACACAGACCTAGAGAAACTTCTCTACGCCTGTGTATACCGGTCGCACAAGAGGTCAGATCAGGAGACATCCAGGCTCACAGAGTACTTGAGTGAGGCGGCAGACGCCGCTCAACACAAATACCCTTCTGCCCAACTAGTGTTACTGGGGGACTTTAATGCCCACCACCAGGAGTGGCTTTTCCCATACCAGTGCACCAACCACGCTGGGAGAGAGACGCGAAAGCTAGCCTTACCGTTAAATCTCACCCAGCTGGTCCAAGAGGCAACGCGGGATCCCGATGTTGACGGCCATACAGCCAATTGCTTGGACCTTCTGCTGACAACTGATCCAGACCGTTACTCAGTGTCGGTATCATCACCGTTAGGTAGCTCCGACCACTGTTTGGTGAAATCTGTATCAGTCTACTCCCTGCCCGACCCTAGCCCAAGAGGCACCCGGCGGGTGTGGCGATACAAGTCAGCAGATTGGGATGAGATGCGGTCGTTCTTTGCATCTTATCCTTGGCGGCCTGTTTGCTTCTCTTCCGACGATCCTTCGATTTACGCGGATGCTGTGACGGAGGTGCTGCGTCAAGGAATGGAGTACTATATTCCATTTTCTGATGTAACGATGTCAAGCAAAGCTCAACCATGGTTCGGGGCTGAATGTCGACGTGCTGAAGCACCGAAACATGAAGCATACCTGGCCTGGGTTGATGCTCGTAATCGCAAAGCCAGAGATCTGTCAGCGAAGAAGAAAGCGTTCAACAAGGCTGCCAAGTCCTGCAAGAAGGCTCTACGGAAGTCCGATTTGAGCACGTAGGCCGGATAGGGACCAAACTAGCTTCGTATCCAGCGGGTAGTAAAGCGTTTTGGTCTCTGGCTAAGTCGGTCGAGTTGAACTTCTGTCGCCCCTCACTTCCTCCACTGCTAAAACCCGATGGGGCGCTGGCTCACACCGCCAAAGAGAAAGCTAATTTGTTTGCTTCTCTGTTTGCGGAATCTTCACGTCTAGACACTGCTGGTGAGACACCTCCAAGTCTACCTGGATGTATGACACAAATGTCGGAAATCCGCATCCGTCAGACAGAGGTTCGTAAAACACTGCAAAATCTAGACGTGAACAAAGCCAGCGGCCCTGATGGTATTCCAGCTATAGTCTTGAGGACCTGTGCGCCTGAACTTGCTCCTGTTCTGACACGCCTCTTTCGTCTCTCTATAACATGTGGTCAAGTGTCGAAATCATGGAAGCTTGCCAACGTGCAACCTGTGCCCAAAAAAGGCAGTCGTGCTGACCCTGCCAACTATAGGCCAATCTCAATCACGTCCATACTCTGCAAGACTATGGAACGTGTACTGAATAACCGGCTCCTGGCATACCTAGAAGCAAACGACCTCCTAAGTGACCGACAATATGGATTTCGCCAAAATCGGTCCACTGGGGTCATCTAGCGTATGCCACGCACATTTGGAGCGAGGCTGTTGAGAATCATAGGGAAGCTCTAGCAGTTTCCCTTGATATATCAAAAGCCTTTGACAGGGTTTGGCACGATAGTCTTATTAGCAAGCTCCCATCCTACGGACTGCCTACTGGTTTATGTGTCTGGATTTAGGATTTCCTGAGGGACCGGTCGATAAGAGTAGTCATTGATGGCTGCTCTTCTGACCAAATGGCTATTAATGCCGGGGTCCCTCAGGGATCAGTGCTCTCTGCAACTCTTTTCCTGCTGCATATTAACGATCTGCTAAAGCCCGGTATCTTTGGGTATGCAGACGACAGCACCGTTGTAGAGAGCTATACATCCAGTGCACGTACTAGTGTAGCACAAATTCAGTGTTATAGGGAGGCGATGGTCGAGCGCTTGAACTTGTCCTTACAGGCTGTCTCCGAATGGGGCGATGCCAACCTGGTCAAGTTTAATGCAGTTAAGACCCAGGCGTGTCTGTTCTCCGCCAAACGGAGTCCGTTCCAACTGACTCCTACTTTCCGGAATGTGTCCGTACCGATAACTGATCACCTCGAGCTTCTTGGAATCTCGCTAACACCCACACTCAACTTTGGCTCGTATATTGAGTCAAAAGCCCAATTAGCCTCAAAAAAGCTTGGTGTTTTGGCCAAGGTGAGACAGTACTTCACACCAGGACAGCTGCTTAATTTGTATCAAGCTCAAGTCCGATCATGTATCTCACCTGTGGGATGGGTCAGCCAAATACCAGCTGGAGGCGTTGGAAGTTATTGAGACGAGAGCCAAGAAACTCATTAACGACAAAGATCTTGTAAGCAAAAGGCTTCAGAGCCTAGAGCATCGCCGCAAAGTCGCCAGTTTATCGGTCTTTTATCGGATACATTTCGGGGAGTGTGCCTACCAACTGCACGAATTAATTCCACCGTCCCCCTTTTACCATCGTACTACCAGACGCACAGATATACGCCATCGATACATGGTTGATATTCCATTCTGTCGCACAAAACGCTTTGCATCAACATTTATCATACGCACAGCAAAGGAATGGAATTCCCTGCCAGTGTGTGTTTCCTGTGAAGTACAATCCGGGGGTCTTCAAATCGCGAGTGAACAGGTATCTTCTAGGCAAGCGTGCTACATCATCGATCACAACTTCACTTAACATCAGGTGAGATAGTGATCAAACGCTTGCTTATCTTCAGTAAAAAAAAAAAAAGTTGTTGAATTTAATTTTAATTCTAAGAAATAGTTTTTGTTAATCTTTTTTTTTGTTCTTATCCTAGGCACTTGGCATACTGTTACTAACCGACAATGCATTCTTTTGCTAACCCATTTTTAGGGTTCCGTAGCCGAATGGCAAAAAACGGAACCCTTATAGATTCGTCATGTCTGTCTGTCTGTCTGTCCGTCCGTATGTCACAGCCATTTTATTCCGAAACTGTTAGGACTACAGAATTGAAACTTGATAGGTAGATGTATTCTGTGAACCGCTTTCCGATTTTTATACAAAAGTAAAAAAATAAAAGTTTAAGGGGGGGCATCCCATACATGGAACTGAAACAAAACAAAAAAATTCTTCAAACCTATACATGTGGGGTGTGTCTATGAATAGGTCTTCAAAAATGACATTGAGGTTTCTAAAATCATTTTTTCTCAAAGTCAATCATTTGAAAGATTGGCGCGTCTAAAGTGGTAAAATGTGTGTGTCCCCCCCTCTAACTTTTAAAGTATGGGAGTAAAAAATCTAAAAAAAATATATGCTGTAGATCTCAATAAAAACTAACAACGAAAATTAGTTTGAACGAGATACAGTCAGCAGTTTTAGAGATATGGCGACCGCAAAGATAACTTTGTTTTTAATACAAGCACTATGAAAAACAAAGTTAATTTTGTAGTTGCAAAAAATCATAGTTATGGAATATTTAACTGAGTTACCGTTCCCTACGAGTGCGAGTCCGACTTGCACTTGGCCAGTTTATTTTGTGTATGTTACGCGATTACTCCGTCAATTGTGAAGCGATTTCAATATTTTTTAGAATAGGGCATCAACAATGATTACCTTTCTGGTTACCAATCTCTTACTCTCACGTAAGAAAAGTCACAGTGAATGAGAGACGTTGAATAAAGAACACCTACTCTATATACAGAGAACGAGAACTAGCACTTGTGCCGCGTTCCAGATTAGTATTCTTTTCCATCCTCACAGAGATGGAAGTTAGAATTTAAACTCTCTCGAAGGATTAAGTAGGTTTTCTCTCAAAGTGTGACAGACAAGAGTTATAAGTACGCGAACGGTGTGGACTTATTCTTTTCTTTTTGTGTGCGTTACAGTTATTTGAGTCATGATCTTTTTGGCTGCTTTAAATATTATTACCTAGCTGTGCTCCGCGGCTTTGCCCGCGGTGAAAAGTTCTATAGCCTAATCCATAATACTGGCTATCCCTGTGCAAAATTTCAGCTGAATCGGCCAAGCCGTTTGACCGTAAAAAAGTTCCAAACAAACAAATATACAAACTGACTTTCGCGTTTATGACATTGTTGATGATATGTATATGATTCAAATATGTCTTTATAACATCTAACCTAAACGATTATTTTAAAATGTTTTAATTTTTACAAGTATTATTTAATTTTACCTATCGTGATGTCTGTAATCACAACTTACAAGTTAAATTTGACCCACATCCAGGTATTTGATCACCTAACCTAAAGACGCTGTGCTTTTTTGGGTAGTAAGGTAAAAAGGTCTGGAGTATGAACAAGTTCACTGTCGTTTACAACTGTGAGTCACCAGTAGGATGGAATCCACCGAGGACGTGTTTGCGTGGATTAGATGCAGGTGCCGACGTGTCTCTTTATCTTTCAAGACTTAGCGTTATCATACTTACTTACTTAACTTTACTTACTGTGAATTTTTACAAGAAGCATCAGACCTTTTGAGCTTTTAGAGACGATTATTACTCTTCAGTTAAATCGCCTAATAATTATTTAATGAATATAGTATTTAGCTGTTAATATTTGACACAGAAGTCTTCACCGTGCCCTATTATTAAGACTTGATTGCTATGTGACAAATGGTACCTAGCGATACCGGCCGTGATAATTTTATATTATATCGCATAGGCAAGCGTTTTGCGTATATGGTAGCCGAGAATGGGAACTAGTTCTCTAGGTCAGCTGCCGGAAGACTATTGATAAATATCTACTACCCTCAAGTTGTAAATTAAAATATGTCGAAAGATTTTTCATTTGAGGGTGGTAGCAGGCCAGGTGTAACTAGACTTACCAGCTGACTGACAGCCTAATGTTTTGCTCTAAAACTTATGTTATTCATTCCTTTTCGTTTAAATAAAAGTGGAAATTGTGTGTTCATAGCCCTTGAGAGTCTGAGTATTCTAGGCCTAGCGTGATCTCCATTTTTGACCACATCATCACTTAGCGCCAGGTGATTTAGTGGTCAAACGCTAGCCTATAAGATATTAAAAAAAACTTTATCGTTATCACATCATAAAATAAAGCATGATATCTGCAAAAACACGTTGTCAACAAAACGTGCGAAGCCCGACATGTCCTTATCGAAAAACTATAAGCGTCGAAGCTCCTTTTGTCCGAAAATAAAAATAACAGTTTTGTTACCTATTACAGTACGCGCGTAGATCCGAACATTATAAATATCTCAGAGGGCGGGTATTTTGACTACTTGTTCACAGTATGACTAAATAATTTTTTTAATTTTATTAATAAATAGATTTTCACTACCTAGCTGTGTCCAACGGCTTAGTTCTATTGAAAAGTATCATGTTTGTTAATCCAGGTTATAAGATATCTGTCTGTCAAATTACATCCAAATCCGCTCGGCAAAAATAAAATGAACCAATCAAACATCGACGACGACGCGACGTCACTCGCAAAGCTGTGGGCAGTGAATGGAAACAAAGAGCCGAAGATCGGGCTCAGTGTCGTGACTTGGGAGAGGCCTATGTCCAGCAGTAGACTGATACCGGCAGATTATGATAATGATGATGAATCAAACATCTTAAGTCAGGTCTTTACTACTTGTTTACAGTACTTAGGTCAATAATAGATTTCACGTATTATCACTACATATTATAAACCAAAGGTCCCGCTCATCTCTATATCTGTCTGTCTGTTCGCGATATACTCAAAACTACTGTACGAATTTTTATGCAATTTTCACCAATAGACAGTGTGAGTCATGGTTGAGATGTATAATTCGTTTAATATTTCTGTAAATTAGTGGAAATATGACGATGATTGTTGAATATGTTTATTCATACTCGACTCAACAAGCTCATGTAAAAATGTAGGCGAATATGCTCTACCCGTGCGAAGTCGTAGCGGGTCCCTAGTTAGATACTGCTGAACCGATTTCAATAAAATTTGGTATGGTGAGTTTTTATTTCAAA
This sequence comes from Cabera pusaria, assembly GCA_954871355.1. Classification (NCBI taxonomy): domain Eukaryota; kingdom Metazoa; phylum Arthropoda; class Insecta; order Lepidoptera; family Geometridae; genus Cabera; species Cabera pusaria. Next base: position 27,476,541 of record OX940893.1, read on the forward strand.
AATTATCTCTTATAGGGCTGAATATGGGGTGGATTTTTTTCATATCATATAGGCTACTTAGCGTTTGACCACTATCTTACCTGTTGGTAAGTGAAGTCGAGAATGGTAGCACACTAAGCCTAAAATGGGAACTGGATCTCAAGGACAGCTACCGGAACACATTACATGTTTACCACGAAGCAAGATATTATTATTAAACGCTAGCCTACCAGATATAAAAAATAAATATAAAATAGAGTATTTGGTGTCATTAAAATATTTCAAAAGAAGCGCAGTGTAAACAGGGTCCGGCGAAGTGTCCAGAAAAAATAATACGTATCCTTGGGGAAGCAGTAAAATCTCTACAACGTGCGCAAGGGCGTTGCTAGGAGATGAAATCAAAAGTGCATAAAGAAAGGGATTGGGGGACGGACCATCAATAATTTTAAGGCGGAAAATTGATGCGTCAGGATTTTTGATTGTATAGGAGTTTTTGAAAGAAATTGGTTTACTTTCGCAAGTTGGAGAAGGCCGTTCTTGTTTCTAGGCATATAATTAAACAATGTTTGTAATGTATCTGTTTTTCAATCACTCAAAAATGGCTGTGTGGACTTGTAGTGTCTGACCGTCTTTAAAATATACATTGGTTTTAGTAAGAACCGTGATGGAACGCTAAGTGACCTACCTTTGCTGGGTATAGGGTTCGCATCACGGTTAAAACTAACTAACCCCGACCAGAGATTACACCTAATTTGCACTCAGCAAACACATAAAAGATTGAAGTTATGGAGAAGGTGTTATTTTGACTCAAAATCAAATGAATTTTGTCATACTTTACACTACTTACAGAATTAGTGACCATTTTTACACCACGCTCGCAAAGAATTTAGGACATTTCAAATATTTTGAAAGTTAAAAACTTAGATGATAAACTTGTTTTTCAAAGGGAAAACACAAAAAAAACATGCAATAAATACACTCTAACAATATTTTCTCTCGATCGCAGAATAAGATTTCAAAGGAAAATTGCGACCGAAGGAAATTTTTACAAAATTTAGCAAAACGGGCACGCTGCTTCCTTTCTTGTTTGGAAATTTGATTTTCATTGGACATTTATGTAATGAACATGCTATTTACGGAATAATTATGATTACTTTGTGAAAATGTTATTAATTAATTTGGTTAACGAGTGCGTACTAGGGTACTCCATTAAAAAGCGTTGGCTTTGGTTCATCAACTTAAAACATTTATAATTCTATGAGCAGAATTATATGTTCATTATAATCAATTCACTCGAATAATCAATAACATCTACAAATCTAGATCTTAAATAAATATTGCAAGTCATATCAATTATACCACTGCCGTATCATCCTGGGGAGATAGATATACATTTACTTCGCGCAGAGTTTATCATCATAATCAACCAGTGTCAGTTCATAGCTGGACCTAGGCCTCTCCCAAGATACGCCACTGAGAGCCCGATTATTGGCTCATTGGGAGGGATATGCCCTAATCGCCACGCTGGGCGGGTGGGTTGGCGATCGCAAAACGTAGCTGACGCTGCTGCCCGTCACCGGCCTTTAGTGTTTAGCTACGCCATCATTTGAAATGGTTATACTGCCATTTGTCGGTCGCCAGCGGCCAGAGCCTCGTTCGTTATGCAACAGGATGCACCACGGGCAGGTGAGGTTGGCTGAGAGCACTGAGGTGGTATTTGTGCTTTCTTATATCCCAGAGTTTAGAGTTAGTTATTTTAGATAATACTTTTCGCATCGAGTTAAGGTACGGCCACACAGCGGCGTCCAGCGATCTGCGGGCGCGATCTAAGTCCTTTTCAATTGATCGCGTTTGGTGTGAACCACTCGGTACAAAAACTACTTCGGTATCTGATCGCCGCCTAGATCGCGCACGCAGGACGCTGCGGTGTGTCCGTACCTTTAAGCTAACCTTTAACCGTTTATTGCACTGTTCGCCCATGATATAAATATTTCAATTGTCATTGTAAATGTTTTTCGCCAAATAAATGATTTTTCTTTCTTTCTTTCAGACTATTCCGGCTCACTTCTTCGATATGCTGGCAACCTTTGAGTATTTAATACACATTGACGCTATTTTTTGAGTCTTGGCTCTGCTCAGGCCGTGTCTTTCTTCTTCTCATCTTTATCCTCTACCTGGCTTTTTATACGCAACAACCGCACTAGAGGTATGTGGTGGTGTAGCCTTAGAAGTATATAACTTGGAGCTCAATTTCCCTTTCCAATAGCTATAAATATATCTCTACAACCGCCCCTTTCTAACGCTGGCGAGCATCTCTTTATTGAAAGTCTTCTTTAAAGTACAAAAAAAATTCTTGGAGTCTACTATAGCCCGAAAATTACAAAAAAGAAACAAACCCGGGGTGAAATAATTTGTCTTCACAAAAATGTTCTACCATGCAAGCTCTAGATCTTATAGCTCTACTTAGAATAACCTTTTAGTTAGTTAGTTTTAGTTTTTCTTCTTCTTTTCTCCTTGGCCACCGGTTTCTGTAGTGTACCACGCTTTATATTTTATTTTTCTTTTCCCGATCCCGAGGCCAAATAGGCCTCGGGATATTTTTATTTTATTAGTGCGGTGCTTTTTACCCACGACGGAACGTAGACGGTATATGCGTTTGGGGTGAGATGATGTTTGTTTGTGTGTGCAAATTCATGTTGCCATTTTTCCCCAAAACCACTAGTCCGATTTTGATACAATTTTCAGTGATGGGTTCGGGTTTGTTTGCTGCATGTTCTTAGATAGGTGTTACGATGACAACTTACCAGGGGGCGCTGCAGTAAATATTTGTTTGGGCAAATCCATGTTGCCATTTTTCTCCAAAACGACTAGTCCGATTTTGATGCAGTTTTCAGTTATGACAGACGGACAATCAGTTCCATTCGGATCATGATATGTGCTGTGATCGGTATGCATTTCTTTAAGTTGTGTTTCACTATTTCACTTTTATTATTTTATTTATACAAAAAATGTCTGAAGTACTTAAGTAGTACTTTAGTATGGTTGGTTTTAACCCACTTTAATATTTTTTAATAGTCTGACGTAATCGATTGGATGACAGCTGAATGGTTTCTTACTTCTTTTTTTTAAGTTCAAAGCGTTAAAATTCTGCTTTTGCTATGTTTACTTGATAATTGGTTATGATTTATTTTATGATTTATGATTTTGACGTCTATATGTGCGTATATTAATACTGCCTACATACTGAATAAATGCTTTGATTCTTGATTTTTTGGGTTCGGGTGTGATTAGTGCAAGTTCTTAAATAGGTGACAACTCACCAGGCAGCGCTGCAGCAAACATTGTTTGTGCAAATCCATGTTGCCATTTTTCTCCATAACTTAGTAGTTATATTACGAACCGTTTAAAGACAAAATCGAACACTAGTTCGATTTTGTCTTTAAACGGTTCGTAATTAATCAGTGGTGGTTCTTAAATAGTTGTTATGACGTTAACTTTCTAAAGGACGCTGTCGTGGGTACTTATTGAGAATTTTAATTTTGTTACCTGTTATTTGATAGGACAGTAACATTTCCTATTAGTGATGTAACGAATATTCTATTTCGCATTCGCATTCGCAAATATTCGCATATTTTGGATATTCGTATTTGCATTCGCATCCGCAAAATTTCTGTGAATGTTTTGCGAATATGAATATTAGAAAAAAAGCAGTTGTACTTCTTCCTTTTCTGAAATATTCATTGTTACTCGTTACACAGCTTGCATCTAGCTCGTTCAGCATCGCAAAGTGTAAAATCCTTACTAATATTATAAATGCGAAAGTAACTCTGTCTGTCTATCTGTCTCACTTTCACGTCAAAACCACTGAACCGATTTAAATCAAATTTGGTACACAGATAGTCTAGAGCCTGAGAACAGACATAGGCTACTGTTTAATGCGAAAAGAGGGTTGTAAGGGGTTGCCGCGGCCCCCAGTTCCCGGCCGCCCTGCTATTCCTGACCACGGTGGCGGTCACGGTAACGGCAGGTCAGGGGGTGCTAAGAATCTCCGGGCTACGGTAGGCCGCCAAAACAAACTGACCCTCGCAACATATAATGGACGCACGATTCGGCTGGATGATCATCTGGCGCAGCTGGAGGAGGAGCTGGGACACATAAGATGGCACATTCTGGGGTTATGTGAAGTCCGAAGACAGGGAGAGGACACCATAACTCTAGCATCGGGCCATCTTATGTATTACAGAGAAGGAGACCAGCCAGCCCAAGGCGGCGTCGGGTTTCTGGTCAACAAGGCTCTCAGTGACAACGTTGTAGAAATCTCCAGTGTGTCGACCAGGGTAGCGTACCTCATAATTAGGTTAACCAAGAGGTACAGCGTCAAGGTTATCCAACTCTAACCTCAAAATTCACTTGTTTTGTTTACGAAAAGACCGACGCGAGTGGAATGACACTTCAGTCGGATGAGTTCGTATCAACTCGGCAATTCTCGGAACAAAATACAAACGGAACGCACCTCGTAACTGCCAGCAAGCCATAGACAATTGGCGCCAAACTTGAACACGTTTATATTCGCATTCGCATTCGTGTCCGCTAATGTCAGTAGCAGACATTTGCATTCGCATTCGCGTTCGCGAATGTTTAAAAAATTATATTCGTTACATCACTATTTCCCATACAATATTATTATTGAACATTCTTAGACGGGGCACTTTAGAAATACATTTATAATCCTACAATTGAAAATCACTTTCCCACCCACTCAAAAGGCTTAAAGAAAAAAAACCTATTTTGCGCGAACTTATTGAAGAACCAATCAGCGTTTTTAGAATAGACGGGATGAAAAAAATCTTGAAATAACAAAGTGTAAGCAAAATATTAAAACGGTCTTATTTTAACGCCAGTGTGGCTACAAACAAAAGCCTGGGAACCCGGGATCCCGTGATTTATAATATCTCTGGGAGAAAACGACACGTCGCTTATCTGTACATGTCACTCAAGCCGGGATTCTCTGGTTCTCGCGGAAACTTTCAGCGGATTTCTAAAGACAACAGCGAAGCGAACGTTTCAGTGAGTTGTGTCTTATACATCGCGCTTTGGTATAAAGGAACTCCTTATACTTTTTTTTGGAGCTCCATTTAACAATTAACGGGGGTGTTACATTTCAATTTCATCTATTTCGAGAGAACTTAGCATAGATTGATAGATAGAAATTTCTTTATTGTCACACCTCATTAATTAAAAGATAACATTGGTACAAGGTATTCATTTTATTATTGCGATAAGGCCGCCCATTGTAACAATACAATGGGCGGCCTTATCGCTAAAAGCGATTTCTTCCAGGCTTTCTTCATTCTTTTTCATTTTTAGGCTTTTATAACGAGCCTTAATCAAAATAAATTGTTAGCCATTAATCACATATTTAAAATCAGACTATTATTAAATTTATTCTCATTCTTTATTATAAATTCCATGCCATACAAACAAAAACATTAAAAGCACTGCAAAGTTTTTTTTATACATATTTTTTCATAGCCTAGCGTTTGACCACTATCTCACCTGTAAGTGATGATGCGGTTGAGGATGGTAGGACGCTATAGCGATGCGCCGATCCGATCCGATCTTTTTGAAGATCGGATAGTAGGCATACAATCCAATCGATTTTCTGATTGGATCGAAACCATATCGATCCGATCGCGGATCGATTCAACTCTATCAAATATCGGATCGCGGTCCAAACATTGTGGTTTGCACACATTGTTATGTATTTTAATTTGCACACAATGTATATTATCAATAACTACGAATATTATTACATAATTCATTGTTTCGTTGTGTGGTTTTTATACATCATAGACATTCATGTACTCGTATACCTTAAATTATTGAAAGTTAATTTTAATAACATTAAATTAGTAATTAGTATTTTCAAGTTAATACAATTTATTTTGCCTTGTTGAACCAACCAACCCTTTTTTGTTTGAAATACATGTTCTATTTCCATGCGATTTTTTGGAGCGCACTTTTGAAAATCGGATCAAATGCGTTGCGATCCATTACGATCCATAATATCAGATCGAGCTTAAAAAAATCGCATCCCTAGCACGTTAGGCGTTGAATGGAAGCTGGCTCTCAATATAGCAATATATAGGATAGCTGCCGGAACACATTAGTTGGCGACAGATTCAAAAAATGAAATGCGACACTATTAAATTAAAATGTTATAGTTTGATGAAACTCTATACCTTTCTCTCATTCACACGTTGGCTCCAAATGGGGGAACAATCGATAGAACAGGCGTACACAGGTATTATACACTTTATTGTGCCTAACAATACATTTTAAAGTCTACCTAAAAAAGTTTCTTTAAACGGTTTTTCTTTGGTGGGTGGTTCTTGTCACGTTCAAAGTCTTCAACCAAAGTCCGAGAATACTCACGGTTAGTAAACATCAGATCCCTTCATATATAAATATGATAAACATTAAATGTTTATTTATTATTTTAAAATATATAATTATTTATTTTTAAAGTTCTTAATTATTAACAAAGTCAAAATATAATTTTAATATAAAATCACATATTTTAAATAAATGATAACCCTTAGTAAACCCTTATTGTTTAGGAAGTCTTATTTGGCAGTTGGTACCTGTTTTTGCTAAAATTACTTTTGTTAGTTTGAAGTAACATAATTCCTAGAACAACATTTAATATCTTCATTGCAACAGAACCTTTGTTTCGGTAACGATCCATTATCAAAACACCTATATAATATCCCAACCAACTTAAAGAGCTTATCAAAGTATTTACTGTTTCACTTAGAACACCCAAATTTAATAACTATATTCTATATTAATGAGACTACTCAATTGAGGTCTTATTATGTAAATATCACGAATTTCTTGCTATTGTAGTCTAAATTATTTAGTTAAAAGTGTAATTTAAGTTCACTGTCGATATAATTATTACTATCACAGTACAATAGTCACAATTGTTCTTTATAATCATAACAATACCTGAATGTGTTTTAATTATAAATTATATATTAATTTATTTTAACATTTTCAACCAACTTCCAAAAAGAAAGAGGTTCTCAATTCGTCTGTATGTTTTTACGCCGTTCCGTAGCCGAATGGCAAAAAACGGAACCCTTATAGATTCGTCATGTCTGTCTGTCTGTCTGTCTGTCTGTCTGTCTGCCTGTCTGTCCGTCCGTATGTCACAGCCATTTTATTCCGAAACTGTTAAGACTATATTCATTCATTTTTTCTCAAACTCAATCATTTGAAAGATAGGCGCGTCTAAAGTGGTAAAATGTGTGTCCCCCCCTCCATCTAACTTTTAAAGTATGGGAGTGAAAAATCTAAAAAAAATATATGCTGTAGATCTCAATAAAAACTAACAACGAAAATTAGTTTGAATGAGATACAGTCAGCAGTTTTAGAGATATGGCGACCGCAAAGATAACTTTGTTTTTAATACAAGCACTATGAAAAACAAAGTTAATTTTGTAGTTGCGAAAAATCATAGTTATGGAATATTTAACTGAGTTACGGATCCCTACGAGTGCGAGTCTGACTTGCACTTGGCCAGTTTATTTTGTGTATGTTACGCGATTACTCCGTCAATTGTGAAGCGATTTCAATATGTTTTTATTTGTATTTCTTGTTATTTTATTGTCGGTAGGGTACGTTTTCGAGGTGGTCCCGTTGTAATTTCATCGAGATCTGATAAGTATCTCCAGAAATATACGATAAACGTCTCAAACTTGCTACTGAAATTGACTCGCGGTGCATTGAAGTCGGTTGTTTTAATTTTTAAACTAACTTAATTATTTAAAAAAAACTCTATTTGATTTTTGTATTTTTAATAGCTTTAACTATTACATACACAACTTCCACCATTTTGGAAAGGAAGTGTCCTCTCGTCTTTTGTTTTCATTAATTAAACTTATATACATGTAATGTAAATTCTACAAAAATATTCTCTTCTCGATTTACATTTTCTAACCTTACAAATTTTACTCCCGCAATAATTTAATGTAAATTAAATATATCGTATAAAGTCAACTATTATATAGTACTAAAATAGGTATACCTAACTTAACATCTCTTTTATTATGTTTCTTTGATTTTTTTCACTTTATATACACTTTATATTTTTGTAAATTGTTAAACACAATCCAAAATTTCATCGTACCGACGGGACTTGAACCCGCAACCTCCGGAATGACATGTTCCGGTGCTTTGCCAATTAAGCCACGGTGCGAAGTATCGTTACGACAAAGTTAAGTCTCTTTTATTATTTTGTAAACTAGTGGCATTTACCGAATAGCTACCTAGTTACTAGGGTCCAAAGACTTTAGAAAATTTTGGAGCAACAGCCAAAAACCCTGAACAAAGTTGGTCTGGCCTATTGGGCATTTATACGTTTTCATCTGAACAAGTAAAATTGTCATCTGAAATAGACCTTCCATCAATAAAATAATTTATACTCTCATCCCAGTCGCCTATCATCAACCTATTACAAAGGCAATGAAGTAAGAAAGACATGAAAGAGGATATTATATCCTATTGTCACTGAAACCTAATAGAAAACACCACGGTATTAATAAAGGAACAAAAGAAAGGCAAAAGAACCCTTCAGTACATAACATGGTTCGTACCTTGTTTGGTCGTTATACCATGTTGCTATGAACCACGAACACGTTGTTAATGAATGATATTTTTATAATGAGCAACTCATCAACACCAATATTATAAATGCGAAAGTCAGTTTGTTTATTTGTTTGTTTGTTTGTTTGTTTGTTTGTTTGGGACTTCTTCACGGTCAAACGGCTTGACCAATTTGGCTGAAATTTTGTACAAAGATAGTACATAGGGCAGAATAGGATATAGGATACTTTTTTTTTGGCTATCGAGTCAGGGGGTCCAGATATTTTTAATTGAATTTTGTAAATATAAGACTTCTTCTCGAATAAACGGCTTGACCGATTTGCCTGAAATTTTGTGTGAATACATGTCATAGAGTAGAATAGAATATAGGATACTTTTTTTCTGGCTGTCGAGTCAGGGGGTCCAGATATTTTTAATTGAATTTTGTAAATATAATACTTCTTCTCGAATAAACGGCTTGACCGATTTGCCTGAAATTTTGTGTGAATACATGTCATAGGGCAGGAAAGAATATAGGATACTTTTTTTCTGGCTGTCGAGTCAGGGGGTCCAGATATTTTTAATTGAATTTTGTAAATATAAGACCTCTTCTCGAATAAACGGCTTGACCGATTTGTCTGACATGTTGTGTAAAGACAGTTCATGGGGCGGAATAGGATATAGAATACTTTTTTTCTGGCTATCGAGTCAGGGGGTCATAGGGCAGAATCGGCAGGGGGTCATAGGGGACAGTTCATAGGGCAGAATAGGATATAGAAAACTTTTTTTCTGGCGATAGCCAGATTTACAAAATTCCGTTAAAAATATTTGGACCCCCTAACTTGATAAAGTTAGGGGGTCCAAATATTTTTAACGGAATTTTGTAAATATAAGACATCTTCTCGAATAAACGGCTTGACCGATTTGCCTGATATGTTGTGTAAAGACAGTTCATAGGGCAGAATAGGATATAGGATACTTTTTTTTGGCTATCGAGTCAGGGGGTCCTATGATATGGGGTGATATGTTGTGTAAAGACAGTTCATAGGGCAGAATAGGATATAGGATACTTTTTTTTGGCTATCGAGTCAGGGGGTCCAGATATTTTTAATTGAATTTTGTAAATATAAGACCTCTTCTCGAATAAACGGCTTTACCGATTTGCCTGACATGTTGTATAAAGACAGTTCATAGGGCAGAATAGGATATAGAAAACTTTTTTTCTGGCTATCAAGTTAGGGGGTCCAAATATTTTTAACGGAATTTTGTAAATATAAGACATCTTCTCGAATAAACGGCTTGACCGATTTGCCTGACATGTTGTGTAAAGACAGTTCATAGGGCAGAATAGGGTATAGAATACTTTTTTTCTGGCTATCGAGTCAGGGGGTCCAAATATTTTTATCGAATTTTGTAAATATAAGACCTCTTCTCGAATAAACGGCTTGACCAATTTGCCTAGCATTTTGTATATAGACAGTTCATAGGGCAGAATAGGATATAGGATACGTTTTTTTGGCTTTCGAGTCTGGGTGTCCAGATTTTTTTTTATTGAATTTTGGGTATGTGTGGCCACTTATCAGCTAAACGGCTTGACCGATACGGCTGAAATTTTCTACATATACAGCTCATATGGCATAAAAGCACATAGGATACTTTTTTTCTGGCAGTCGAGTCCAGGTGTCCAGATTTTTATTATTGAACCTTGTAAATGTGTGGCCAAATTCAGTCAAACGGGTCAACCATTTCAGCTGAAATTTTGTGCACCAACTGTCAATAAGACATAGGATACTTTTTTTTGGCTGGCAATTTCGGGTGTCCATAATTTTATTATGGAATAATTTGTTACCTCTTAGCGGCAATCGTTTTGACCGATTCAGCTCAATTTTTTTACAAATACAGTTAATAGGGTATAGAACGACAAAGGATATTTTTTTTAACAGTTGAGTTTGGGTAACAAATTTTTTTTATTGAATTTTTATACGTGTGACCTCTTCTCTGTTAAACGAGTTGACCGATTGAGCTAAAATTGTACAGAGACAGTCAATAAGACATAGACCAAGAGTAGTCTATTATCCGAGCACATTGGTTACTTTTTTTACAATCGAGTCCGGTCGTCAGTTTTTTATTGTTGAATTTTGTATATGTTTGGCCTCTTTTCGGCCAAAAGACTTGACCGATTCACATGAAATTTTGTACAAAGACATTTAATAGGGCATAAGAGGGCAAATAATACTTTTTTTTCGGCAGTTAAGTGAGGGTGCATATATTTTTTGTTAACTTTAGATAGAGTTAACATAATCATAAAAGTTTGACCTTAGGTTCGTCTATAATGACTTAATTAGTGTCTTGATTAGGCCATAAAACTGTCAGGATCATTAGAAGTCATCAAAATTTACGCGCTGGCTTTGCTTGCCTAACGTGTTTATCTGCTTTGTGGGAAGTTTTTCAAAAACTTTCGTGTTTTAACAGCCTTAGGATATTTGGTGTCGACTAAGTAGGTCATAAAACCTGTCAGGGTCATTAAAACACGTATAAATTATTCACGCTCGCTTCGCTCGCGTAGTTATAGCACTCTCTGCGCTCGCGCAAGCATTTGTTGTATCTACTTTATAGGAAATATTTCGTCAACTTTTGAATTTTAATAGCCACATGAATCATAACGAATCACACATTGAAACAGAACAAACCTTCAATAATCATAATGATTGTTAACCTTAAATTAAGTGGATATCAAATTTAACCCTAATGTCATCGGTGTTGACTTAGTAGGTCATAAAAACTGTCGGGGTCATAATAAGTCGTAAAAATTTTTAGCGCTCGCGAAGCTCGCGCAATTATTTATTTTATCTACTTTGAATGTAATATTTCAGAAACTTTTGTATTTTAATAACCACATGCATCAAAACGAATCATACATTGAAACAGAACAACCTTCAATAATCATAATGATTATTAACCTTAAATTAAGTGGATATCAAATTGAACCCTTCTGTCATCGGTGCTGGCTTAGTAGGTCATAAAAACTGTCAGGGTCATAAAAAGTCGTAAAAAATTTTCGCGCTCGCTACGCTCGCGCAAGCATTTATTTTATCAACTTTGTAGGTAATATTTCAGCAACTTTCGCATATTAATAACCACATGCATCAAAAGGAGTCATAAATTAAAACAGTACAACCATTAATAATCATAATGATTATTAACCTTAAAATAAGTGGATATCACGTTTCACTTGAGTGTCATCAGTGTTGACTTAGTAGGTTTTAAAAACTGTAGGCGTCATAAAAAGTCGTAAAAAAATTTCGCGCTCGCTTCGCTCGCGCAGTCATAGCGCTCGCTTCGCTCGCGCAATCATTTATTTCATCTACTTCAAAGGTAATTTTTCAGCAAATTTTGTATTTTAATAGCCACAAGCATCAAAACGAGTCATACATTGAAATAGAACAACCTTCAATAATCATAATGATTATTAACCTTAAAATAAGTGGATATCACGTTTTACCTGAGTGTCATCGGTGTTGACTTAGTAGGTCATAAAAACTGTCAGGGTCATAAAAAGTCGTAAAATTTTTTCGCAGTAATAACGCTATATAAATACGCTATAGCGTATAATAGCGTGTTTCAACAGCCTCATACATTAGACTGACTCAAATACTTGAACAGCAAAACTTGACCTAACCTAACCAAGGTTTACCAAGTAATTATTCATGACTTTAACAATAGACGATATTGAGTTCGACCTAAGAGTCATCTATAGTGAGTTGATTATTAGATTGTAAATTTGTCAGGGTCATAAAAAGTCATAAAAAATGTTCGCTCGCGCAATGATAGCTCTCGCTGCGCTCGCGCAGCTATTCACCTTATTTTCTTTGTAAGAAATGTTTCAGGAACTTTTGTGTTGAGTCAAACATTTAAACAGCACAACTTCGTATACTAACCAAAATGATTAATGACTTTAACAATAGAGGATATTGAGTTCGACTTTAGGGTCATCTATGGTGACTTGGCCTAAGACATCATCGATCTTGACCTCAAAGGTCATAAAGACTCAAATAACGCGGGCGAAGCCGCGGGTAACAGCTAGTTTAGTATATATTTTAGAGTTATAGTTATAGTGAGTTTGATCATGATTATAAACTACTGGCTATAATATACTCACTACTGATTGTGGTCGACCTAAGTTTCGTGCATGTCCGATATAATTCATCGGGAGTTTACGCTGCAAGATCGCGACGTCCACTGTATTATACACAGAAATATTAATATTTCTGTGGTATTATACTTGCTTATTTCAAACTAAATGAATATTTTGTGAATACTCAAACACTTTTGACCGCGTACCATGGACTGGTAGCATCTATACTGCGGTATGGCATTATTTTCTTGGGAAATTCTACCGACAAAGATATCATCTTTATTGCCCAGAAAAGATGCATACGCGCAATGTTTAGCATAAAATCGACAGAAAGCGGTAAACCCCTCTTTAAGAAGCATCATATATTGACAGTTCCATCAATATATATTTTTGGTAAAAATGCGTTATTTGGAAAGACAAACTCGAATTTATTCCCACGACTTTCTGATAAGTTAAGCCGCATCAGACGTGACTGCAGCAAACTATGCTTTTACACTGCTAGAACCAGCCACATGATAAAGAGTGTATTTTGCCTTGCGCCAGCTATTTATAATAAAATACCTCATGAAATAAAAGACATGAATGTACATATTATGTTTAAGAAGAAGTTGCTTCATCTACTAGCTGAAAAATGCTATTACAAGGTATGTGACTTCATAAATGACAAATTCAGATTTTTTTTTCTTATATATTTTTTTAATGCAATGTTTTGAAGCAACTATGAAAGATTATTTAATATTTTATTGAAATGGAATTTGGGAATGTATAATTTAATTTAATAAACATTTACCATCTTGCATGCATTTTTATAATGTGTGCATACCATGTTTTTGACAAATAAATACTGTTTATCTTTAACTTTATTCTCTCAAAAAGTATGTGGTATATTATTGTAATATAGGTAGGTACTTCAATTTTTTATGGTTTAAGTATCTTATTTGAAAAGGATAAATTAGAACAATCCTTCTGATGTAATGACAAATTCAGCCACGGACTTATGCTAGTCCGGTGCAAATACTACAGAGATTTGTCTGATTTTAGAAGAATTCCAGTATCACATTTGTCACTCTTTATTATAAGTTCTTTATTCTTTATTTTTTTTATAAGTTGGAGTTTGGAGTCTTCTGTAATAGTGTAGTAGAAACCATATTGGACCATGCTAGACCCAGTGATGGAAGCACATCAGTTGTTCCATCAAATTTGTCGACCCAAAACTCTTTTGCAACAGGGTAATCGGTTTGTTTTATTACGTAATACTGTATTATTTATTAAATAATCAATAAATAAATATTATTTTATACATTTTAAAGATATAGGACTTCGGTTAGTCTGCGAATATTACTTCTTATTACTTCGTTTTTTAGCCGACTTCAGGAGGGCTATAATTTTGACCGGTATGTATGTGTTAATTTAAACGTACCGGATTTTGTTCGCATTGTATTTACTTCGGATATGCTCCGAACAGGTTTCAACCTAGTAAATATATTAATTATATTAATCGTAATATAATGTAAACATATATATCAAAATGCATGTAACAATACACTATATTATAATTTCTGGCAATACAGAACAAACAGACGGAAGAGGCCTAGTGCTTATCATACCGGGTTTAGAGCCTAGTTTAAGTACCAGGTGATTATTGATTTATTGTATTAATGCAATTTTTTTTTTCCAATAAACATTTTTTTTTATTTAGTACGTAGGTCATCGTCTAGGAGCGACAAGAATGGTATGTATGTTCATCTGTTCATTCAAATTTTATCATAATAATTTGACAAATGATGTAAGTACTTGTAAACTTTAAACTATCGCGATTTAAACCATCGAGCATTTACCAATGGAGATGTTACCGTTGTAATCCGCAAACATTTTTTTCAGCCGATACTTACGGAGGACGAGGTAAACACGCATTGCACACACACAAATCACTCAATTTAACGATCCCGCACACTAGCTTGAAACACGCACACAGTATAAAAAATACAGCGTAGTTACGAACGCTCATATGGCCAAAAATGGCTATATCTCCATTGGTAAATGCTCGAAGGATTTAAACACATAGTTATAAATATTAAAATATGGGACTTATCGCGCTAAAACTTTACTCATGTGCTAAAACATTATTATTTTATTTAACTCAACGTTTCGACCAAATTGCATTGATTCTGTAATAGTATAGCGACGAATTTCGAGCGATAATCGTCGATACGAAAAAAGGTTGCAGATAACAACTGTCTAGCTGCATCTCATTCTAGCAGACGTTTGCGATGATAGGCCGCATCGCTATCAATGCCTTCCACCCCTGGTCTCGAGACGACTGATCAATGCAACTTGGTCGAAACGTCGAGGCAAATAAAATTAATATTTCAGCGCGACAAGTCCCGTATTTTTAATATTTATAACTAAACTAGCTGGCCCGGCGAACTTCGTACCACCTAACAGACTATGAATGTCGTGTTACCTTTTAGATGAACTTGTTTTAGGCTTTTATGAACGTGATAAATGAATATGAAAGAGATATTAAGTTTATTAATGTATTATGGCAATACAGATATAGAATAAAAATTGGTAAAAATGGTTTTTGGAAATATAAACTTTTTTAAGTTGCTTGTAAGCATACATTTCTGAACGCACGCATATTTGACAATCAATAAATATATCAAACAATTATCATTACTGACAATAATTAACATTTTTAAAATCTACGTGATTTGAATTGATTTGAATTAAGCCACGGTGCGAAGGTGCAAATGCAATCCACTAATTTCGTCGTAACGATACTTCGCACCGTGGCTTAATTGGCAAAGCACCGGAACATGTTATTCCGGAGGTTGCGGGTTCAAGTCCCGTCGGTACAATGAAATTTTGGATTGTGTTTAACAATTTACAATTATTTATTGTTTTTAATACTTATTATCCTATTCCTGACAAAAACAATTCCAAAAATACAAAAATCATAAAAATTGGCCCAGCCGTTCTTGAGTTATAAGTGTAGTAACTGACACGACTTTCTTTTATATATATAGATAATTTAATCATTTAGGGCAAGTTTCTGGCCCTAAATGATTGATATTTCCAGCCACGAATTCCTGATAGCGCTAATATTAAAAAAATCTGACCGATTTTTGACAGCTTTTATATGGCGTCATGTGTCAGATAACTATCTAAAGCATTATCAGGAACCGGTGAAACTGGCTCTAAGTCTTGATTGTCCAATGGTTATGCGTTGTCACATTAAAATAAAAGGTCTTCATTGGCACATTTTAAAAATATTAATAATTTATTTGTAAAACTTGTAAGTACCAAAGTACGGTAGTACCCTATAGGTTTTGGGTCGAAAACTTATAGATTACTTCCCGTTGACCTAGAATCATGAAATTTGGCAAAAAGCAAGGTCTTACAGCGCAAATAAAGGAAAAATTACAAAAAGAAGTTGAAAATTAAAGGGTGTCCCCATACATACATGGTAAACGCCAATTAAGATAGGCCTCTGAGTTATATGAGCGCTCATAGAATTTAGAGGTCTAGCTTAATTGGTACCTACCAACGTTGGTACGGAAGCCTCGGTGGGCGAGTCCAACTCGACTTGCCCGGTTTTATTTCTGCTGAGAATTAAAAAGATTGTTCGGTAATACGAAGGGTCAAGTGCCTATTGAGAATTTACAGGGTATATACATCTAAGCATCTGTGTCACATAAAGCGCAGTTAGGTGTCTTGCCAAATTCTGGCTATCCAGAGCTTTACATGCCACAGTTTCTGTTACAGACAGTTGTCAGCCTCTATCTATGTAAAGTTGTGTTACCTCATAAAAACAATCTGTTTTATATGAAAAGCCTTAAACGCCTATAAAACAGTTTTATCGGAGCTTATGTAACATATAATCAATAAACAATGTTACACAAAAATACTCTCATATCTCTCATGAGTACTCTCAATGTTCCAGTAAATACAAGAACTCAGTCAATCTTAACTAAGCACTTTTACTTAAGCAACGTTCTAGCTCTGATATATTTCTTAAGTTCTTCAGATGTTTTAGTACCCTCGTCTTTTCTCGGAACAGTCCCCTAATTTATTTCTTTATTATCGTACCAGCGAATCTTAACTGGAGGAGTTAAAAGGATAGATTGAACTTGATTTTTCTGTTCAAGAAACTTGTTAGCGTTTTTTTGTCGCAAGAATCATCAAGGGTGCAAATGGGACCCTATTACTAAGACTTCGCTATACGTCCGTCCGTGCGTCCATCCGTCCTATCGTTTGTCCGTTCATATATTCAAAGAATATACATTAGTTTAGCCAGTTTAACAAAAGATAAAATAAAGTAACGCAGGTAACGCTATAGAAGAAATTTGTTAAAAAGGTGGAGGTTTTCAATTCGATATTCGGTATTTTTTTAATGTTTGTTTCCTCAGAACTCCGTCAATTTTTTTTTTGTTTGACAGGTTATGCTTTCCGTTTGATCTCTTTCAAATTTAATCGAGATTTGATAATCATCTCCGGAGATATGGAAATAAACCTTGATGTAGACCTTGATGACATGATACTGGCTAATTTGACTATCATGGCATGTGAAGTCGGTTTTTTCGATTTGTACGATCATAAATTATGTTCGATCTTACCGTAAATAAAAACACCGGCCAAGTCGAGTTGGACTCGCCAACCGAGGCTTCCGTACCAACTTCTCAGACTAGATTAAGGGACAAAATTAACTTTGTAGTTTGGTCAACTATGTTTAAATAAATCACACAATAGCACAATTTTATTTATTTACCTAACGTGTCAAGACGTGGACACTGACGGTGCGACTAGTTCGCCAATTCAAAGTCGCGCAGCGAGCTATGGAGAGGGCTATGCTCGGAGTTTCTCTGAAGGATCGAATTCGAAACGAAGTCATCCGTCAGAGAACCAAAGTTATCGACATAGCTCAAAAGATTAGCAAGCTGAAATGGCAGTGGGCTGGTCACATCTGTCGTAGAACCGATAACCGTTGGGGTAGACGAGTTCTAGAGTGGAGACCACGGCTCGACACACGTAGTGTAAGACGCCCTCCAGCTAGGTGGAGCAATGATATACGCAAGTTGGCTGGCAGCGGTTGGAAACGAATAGCTGAAGATCGAGCTCAGATGCGTGCCATGGGAGAGGCCTATGTCCAGCAGTGGACGGAAATTGGCTGATAATGATGATGATGATGACCTTATATAAGGTAGGTGCCAATTAAGCTAAACGCCTGAATTGTATGAGCGCTCATATCACTCAGAGGCCTATCTTAATTGGATTCAACTGTGTATGTATGGGGACACCCCTTAATTTTCATCTTTTTTTATTTTTTGGAATGTTCTCTTTATTTGTCCAAATTTCATGATTCTAGGTCAATGGGAAGTACCATATAGGTTACTTCCGGTACTATAGGGTACTAGAATTATCAATTTTGGTCAATTTTGGCAAGGTTTTACAGCACAAGTAAAGGAAAAATTCCGAAAAATAAAAATTCGAAAATTAATGTAAATTTTCGTACTTACAAGTTTTCGTGGAAATCTAAATTTGCCTATATCTTTTTATCGTGTTGGCTGAGTCTTTTTATACACCTATTAGGGACTTTATAGATCTCAGTATCAGGTATAAATTTCAACTTGCCAGGTCCACCCGTTCCTGAGAAAATTGGTGTTGACACACGGACAGACAGACAGACGGACAGATGGACAAGAAAGTGATCTTATAAGGGTTCCTTTTTTACCTTTAGAGGTACAGAAACCTAAAAATAGACACTTGAATTTTATAGTGGCAAGTAGTTTTATCCCAGGTTGCTTGCTTGTAGGGATAGATAATACTTATTACTAAACAATGAAAATTAGAATGTATGATACGTACCCTACGTATCATACATTCTAATTTTATTTCCAGACATCATTATTAAAGGCAGGCAACAAAACACTTTTAAATTAAACCGACCCTTTCATAAAACAAATTCTTAGAAAACTTCCGCAAAAAATATTGTTTCACTCAAATGAAATAATTTATTTTTACACCTTGAATTATATTTTTCATGTATTTTTCACTCTTTTAGATTTTTTTGTAAGACGGTCTTCTTCTTATTCTTCTTGTTAGGGCTTTTAAACGCAAGTCATCGAGTGTGGATCGTAACTCGATGACTGTTATGTTTGACGCGGTGACATGTTGACACTAGACGTCTACAAAATGATTTATTCTGGGCCGGTAGTCTCTACATGAATAGCGATAAATTTCGAGCGATAATCGTCGATACGAAAAGAGATGCAGATAACAAACTGTCTAGCTGCATCTCATTCCAGCAGACGTTTGCGATGACAAGACGCATTGTTATCAATTTAGAGACTTTCACCCCTGGTCGTTTTGTAAATTTTTTCGAGATTATGATGAGGACATCTAGAGATACGAGTAAAATAACTACTGCAATAATAGTAAATTCAAGACCTATTTAAAAAAAACGGGTTTGACCTATCTGAGAGATCTGCATCCCCTTTGCTAACGTTCTCAGTTTGCCAATATTTCGTACAATTAGTACAACCATTCCCATTCCGACTACTTTTTAATTTTTGCATGTTAGTAGTCACATTTCGTCACCTTTATGATATTTGACTAACCTTATTCCTCTTTAGCCAACATTGTTCAAATAACCTATGAAGGATTTCAGTTTGCCAATCTTCGTACATTTGTGAACAGCAGTGCCTAGTAAGAAAAAAACACTTTTAAATTCATGGTTACTTATTTTTCTCCTAAAAAGGTAAAAATTAATCTATTCAAATTAATAAGTAAAACATTTGTTATGTTATCTTAATTAATGAATTATTTCTAATAACTGAAATTACAACTAAACATCATTTAATCTAAAGTACACTTGCACGTAATAATGAACTTTCAAAAATGTTAATTTGTCCAATGACAGTACTAAGAAAACAATCGTTTAACGTGCTGTCAAAAAGAATTATTCTTCGTTTAATTTCGACTTGAACACCTCTTGAAAAGCCAACACGTTATTCGCCGTAATTACCGTCTCATTTATTCTTTCTTGGACGTTACAAAATGTTTTTAATAATTCTGTGTGTTCCTTATAAAAAAGACTAAGATGAAAGAGAAATGATAAAAGCTACATCTTTTAATTCTGTAAGCTTTCGTTAATTTTCTAAGGAATCGTTGCTTAAAAACTTTATATCTGCGAAGTTAGAAGCACTTGAAGGAGGAAATTGTTTTTTTAAGCAAAGATGGCGAATTAGGATCTTGATCTTTTTGATATTAATTTTCCGACGGCTTATTTTAATTTAGAAATGTTAATAGGATATTTGTTTGACGTGGCATATTAGTTTAGTTAATAACGTTTTTATTTCTGGTTAGTATTGCAGTATCTACCTGCCGCAATGTGTTGTTTAATTCTGACTATACAAAAAAGGAGGTTCTCAATTTACTTGTGTTTTTTAGGGTTCCGAACCCAAAGGGTACCAACGGAACCCTATTACTGAGACTCCGCGAGTCTCTCTGTCCGTCTGTCATCACGGTATGAAATAAGCTTACATAGGTCTGATCAATTCGAAATTCGGTAACCTCTTACTTCAACGATATTCTAAGAACATGATAGCATTGATCTGATGCTGGGACATCTCCTGGAATCTGTAGAATACTGTTTTCCTCACCAATTTACAGCAGTATGTCGTGGGGCTTTGGGCTCATTAGAATGGTTTCAATAAACATAATATTTATACATAGATCAGTCGGGGGTGGTTTTAAATTTCTAATTTAAGCAAGTATTTTAATGTTGTTGACCTTGCTTATTCAGGGACTCTTTAGCCAATTACTAGCTGCGTTCGAGCTTTTGGACACAAAAATTAACTAACTACAGTACTTTCTCAAAATGACTAGCATGTCAGTAAAACCCGCACCTCCTGGGAATCAGCCCAAGTGCTCTGACCAACTAAGCCACTTGGTGGCGCCTTCTATGATCATTCTTTCGAGGTTTATCATTCGGAAGAAATCATCAGCCATCAGTTTTCAAATCCAACGAGAGATGTTGCACTACTTAATTCTAATATTATGTTTCTTGAAGTGTTACATACTTCATATATCTGTTTTTTTTTTAATTGTTTGTAACAAAAAAATTAACATTGTGTAACACTTCACAAAGGCACTTAGTTATTTGTCGTTCTCTCAAAATCACCTTAAATTAATTTTCCGTTTAAATCTAGTATCCCGGTGCACAACAACGCTTGCAAAAACCAATTACAGAGCCTTTTCACTGCACACGAGTACAAGCCGGCTCTGGTTTTGATAGCCAAAGCACATTGTTAAATGAACCAACATGCTATGGGCATGAGTATAACGTTGCATAGTTTCAAAATATTTAACAGTTTTTGTTGTACGCTTTTAACAATGAAATAAACAATGCCTGATACAGCCGTAATATGTCAGAATACCAAACTAAACCTCGCCACAAAAACTTCACCATTGTTCCGCATTTAACATGAAACTTTACCCACTGAATAATAAATAACCGCAAAAAGGGAAAGAAATCATGTAGATCCGCACATCCTCCTACATTTCTCACATATTCGTGTGCATCGTATAATTTATCTGGGTAGCCGCGTCTGGACGCATAAATCACAGGAGTTTTTCAGGCCACGACGGGACATACGGGACACTAATGCTAACTGTGTTTTTAATAGACCACAAAACAGGAGGTTTTCCATTCGCCTGTCGCCATGTTTTATGTATGAATGTTACTTCAGAACTGAAAATGAAAATGAAAATGTTTATTATCAAAAACGAATTACAATAAAACTGGCTAAGTGCGAGTCAGATTTTGTCCCGCACACGGAGGGTTCCGAACGCCATCTATCGAGTTTCTAACAAACTTCTAACACCAACTAAGTAAACGTTAACACAAAGGTAGAATAGTATTATATAGTAGTAATAGTAATAGTAGTAATAGTAATTGTAGTAATTAATATTATTAAATATCTGGTTGACCGAGCTTTGCTCGGTATTTTTTGCCATTTAAACAGACAAATATGACTCTTCCCGACATCTATTGACGAATAATAATACTATTTTTTTTATTTGAGAGCAACTAACTGCTTTACTGATACAGTACTTCTACTCGCCAATAGATGTCGGGAAGAGTCATATTTTAAGTTGATTATTGAAAACACGAATAAAACAACATTTTCTGAAAATGACTCCTAGCTAGATCGATTTATTGCCCCCGAAATCCCCTGTAGGTATACTACATTTTATTTAATCGTTGGAGCCGCTTCCGAGATTCAGATTAAGGTAAAGACGATAGCGCCATCTTAGCAACTAGATAGGTGGCGCTGCGCTATCGTAAAAAACTTTTTTTAAACTTTTCTTTAATTTATGACTATGTTCTGTTCCTAGTATTTGTTGTTATAACGGCAACAGAAATACATCATCTGTGAAAATTTCAACCGTCTAACTAACACGGTTCATGAGATACAGCCTGGTGATAGACGGACAGACAGACAGACAGACAGACAGACAGACAGACAGACAGACAGACGGACAGCGGAGTCTCAGTAATAGGGTTCCGTTGGTACCCTTTGGGTTCGGAACCCTAAAAACGATAATGCACGTTAAAATTACATTGTGGTACCGACAAAAAATTAGTAGAGAGTTCTATGAAATCCAAAATAGGCTCGAGACCTGTATCTTGGATTTTCGAGTGCGTATCTAAATAGGAAACAAAACTAACAAGATGAGCAAGCTAAATAACTATGGCATACGTGCTTACATACCGAGACACAAAGATACTTATTAGTATATTACCTTTAGTTTCACTAGTGACTACTTTATACACAACTAATGAAACACTACGCTTAAGTACTTAATTATATAAATATATTAGGTAGTTTACATAGATTGCGATTCACAGTATTTTGAATTTGGAGGGTAGTTGGAAAACTTACTTAGCAGCAATCGTAAGTAAAGTAAACAAAGGCAAGTCGTCAAACTTGTTTGTGTGAGCTAGTGATGCCAAGCCGTGAGGTAGACGCTATGAATGTCGATAAAAATGAGGTCATCTAGACCTAATTTTAGAGCAATTGTTGACAATTACCCATGTAAATCTATGTATCGTATGCATTTAATGTATTTATATATTATATCTGATTTTATTGTAGTAGTAGTTTAATTTTATTGTTTATTAGTACAAATACGAAAAGAATGCGACAAGCTACGTGTTATGTGTATTACAAGACCTATATTTAAAATATGGTTGCTAGAACCCGATCAGCTAATAGTGAATTTATTCTTGGTGCTTACAACTCCGTCATTTATTCGTTCATTAAATTACTATTTTCTTTTTAGTTGAAAGAGTATACTTTCCGTTTGGTTACAATGTAATTTTGTCGAAATCTGATATGTAAGTATCTTTTACCGACTCTACAATGGGGAATGCTCTGAAAGGCTTTTTCACCTAATACCTCCGTAGCCTTTTTTCTATCGATCTGCCCGGCATCGTTAAAGAGCTCACCCTCACATCTTACAGAATTATAAGTCTCGCACTACCCACTTGAACCGTGACTGTATAACTCGGACTTGTATGATGTGGAATGATCTGCCCGCAGTGATATTTCCCTCTAGCTATAGAAGATAAAGTCTCTTAAAAAGGGTATCCACGAATTCCTCAAAGGTTGGCAACGCATCAACAGCGCCAATGGTGTTGCCGATGTCCATAGGCGACGGTAACCGCTTTCAATCAAGCGGCTGCTTGTTTGCCTACTCTAACATAAAAATAACTCTAGAAATATGAAGATAAAAACCTCAAACTTAGTACTGAACATTTTCAGTCCTAAGTTTGAGGTTTTAACTGGTGCGTAATTAGACGTTGTTTTTTTTCGATTTGTAAACGATCTTAAATTGTAATCAGAGATGAATCATTGTAATACTAAATCCGTTTTACGAGTATATACAATGTTTTTAGAACTGGCTATGGTAGTGAAGTGCTCTGCCCTACAGAAATTTAAGTTCTGTAGGATGCTGTAGGTTTCTGCCGAGATCCAAATATGCCATCCGCTCTAAGCGGTTGACATAAGATCCCAAAATCTTACCTATGATTTGTTTGATAAACGCTACTTAGCTATACGTCTCATTAGCCACGGCTTATGAAATATGATCTACCTCAATTATATCCTTCCAGAAAACCGACTCTATTAATGGGATCATTAAGCCTATTATTTACTATCTCTTCCTTTCACGCTGTATAGTCACCCGTGTGTATCCTCGGCCACGTCCGTGCCGCTCCAGTGGATGTAGAAAAAGGCATACGTTTAACTGCCTCGCAGGAAGGGTGTTGGGATGATTGACCCTTCCTTTTATAGCAGCAGTCTACAACTATACAGCCGACCCTAAATCACAGCGCCGTGTTATTATTCTATAGCGATTGTTTTGATTTGATGGACAGTGGGTATTGCAAGGTTGTTTAAAAAATATAACGATGTACCGGTTTGCTCAATTTTATCGTCGATCGTATTCTTTAATAGAACATCGATTCCCGTGTCTTTAAATAAATACTATTGGCAATACATAGAAAGTTGCGTATATTTTTCGATCAATCAGAACTTTTTATCTTTTTGTTTTAAAATTATCGTGAATTTGTAACGTTAGTAATGTTAAATACCGGCTGTAATTCACGTACCTTTAGTCAAATTTACTCGATCTATTCTTTATCTTGTTAAAATCGCTTACTTTTTTGTTTCTTCAAACATCCATTGTAGCAAAATATTGCGTACATTGATACATTCTGTGACCAGAATATCAAATTTATTTACATAATTATCGTGTTCGAGGAAATCATTATAAAGGGCCTTTCTTTACTCAGACAAGGGTAGTACAATTTTAGATGGCATTGTCACAGCATAATTGTTCTGATAACTGTCTGCAATAAAACATCATATCATCAGCATAATTAGCTGGTATCAGTCCATTGCTGGTTGTAGGCCTCTCCATAGACATGCTACTGACCCAGATCATCACTCGGCCAATCACCGATCATGGCTTTGAGTATATCGTCACTTCATCAGCTCACAGGCGTCCTATGCAATGTTTGCCGATCCGCGGTCTACTCTAGAGCCAGTCTACTAGAGGTCCTACCAGCCTACTGCCACTTAAGTGTGCTAATCCGTTGGGCTATGTCGATCACTTTAGTTCTCTGGCAAACTACTTCGTCCCGAATGCAATCCCTCAGAAAAACTTGTGAACGAAACATACACGTTTCTTTTTAAATCTTTTAGGCTAGCGTTTGACCACTATCTCATCTGTTGGTAAATGATGATGCGGTCGAAGATGGTAAGCACGCTAGGCCTAGAATGGGAACTGGCTCTCAAGGATAGCTGCCGGAACACCTTAGATGTTTGGCGACAGATTTTCTAACTTGAGGGTGGTAGCTGGCCAGGCGGACACTAGATAGTGGCATACCACCATGCAGGGGTTGTTGGTTTCTTAACGATGTTTTTCCTTCACCGGAGGGCCACTGTGAAAATTGCACATACATTTTTTGATAGAAAAATCCATTGGTGCACGGCGGTTTGAACTAGGTACCTCTGGCATCAAAGCCAACCATTCTCCCGATTACACCACCGGGCCCTCAAAGTCATGTATCAACGTAATTCGTATTATAATTCCTCCGCTTAAACCCTCTCCGAAGCTACAACACAAGGGCTGTCATTCAGTTAGCTCATTCTAACCCGTTTCCCTACAAAGACCTTCATCATAAAACGGTTCATTTGTACAGCTGTCGGAACTTAATGTACTTTTTCTAAACATTTCATTTGCACGGACGTTTTCCCTTTCAGCTTTAAATAATTAAGTGGAAATTGTATAGTGTAATAACAATAAATTTGAATTTAAGGCTGAGTGCTCGCCCTCCAAGTTTTGTAACAATACCTACTGGAAATTTACGAGTGTTTTTATTATGACTGTTCGGTGTTTTGCGATATAATAAAATAGTTGGCTATGGCCTTTAATAGTCTATAGATTGGTCTATGATATCTATAATTGTTATCACTGATTGATTATTACATATTATAAAACAAAGTGGCTCCCGCTCTCTGTACGCTTAGATATTTAAACACGTTGGTAGAGCGGCACAATTTTTTTATTTTTTCTATTCCTGCGATACGGGGCGTTTAAGATCCCGTATGAAAATTATCATAATGGCGGCACGGGGCTTATTAGACCCCGTAACCACTGCATTCTGTTGAGTTTTAAGACCTCGTATGTAAACTATTATAATGGCGATACGGCGTTTACCCTTATCTCTTTCCTACAATATATCAAATAGATGTTACGGCCTCCGTATGACAGAGAAGTCTATGTTTTTCTTAGCCGCACCGCAAGGGAGATACAGAGATCGAGATGAGATCGCAATGTTTACTGCAAAAGCAACGGATTTGCATGAAACCTAGGTCATAGGAAAATTCGACTAAAGGTACGTGAATTACAGCCGGTATATATCATTAATAAATGTTACTCATCATCATTATCAGCCAATTTCCGTCCACGGCTGGACATAGGCCTCTCCCATGGCACGCCACTGAGCTCGATCTTCAGCCATTCGTTTCAAACCGCTGCCAGGCAGCTTGCGTATATCATCGCTCCACCTAGCTGGAGGGCGTCCTACACTACGTTTGCCGAGCCGTGGTCTCCACTCTAGAACTCGTCTACCCCAACGGTTATCGGTTTTACGACAGATGTGACCAGCCCACTGCCATTTCAGCTTGCTAATCCTTTGAGCTATGTCGATAACTTTGGTTCTCTGACGGATGACTTCGTTTCGAATTCGATCCTTCAGAGAAACTCCGAGTATAGCCCTCTCCATAGCTCGCTGAGCGACTTTGAATTGGTGAACTAGTCGCACCGTCAGTGTCCACGTCTCGGCTCCGTAAGTAATAACAGGTAGGACGCACTTGTTAGCTTACTCATAGATAACAAGATACCCGTGGTAGCCGGTAGTCTAGTAATCTACCATAAACTTAATATGTCTGGAGCTAAATATTGACTTGGAACTACTTCCAAAACTACCTGCCTATACTTCAGCTAATAGGCAGGACTTATTAATAAAATATAAAAGTCAGGACATCACCGAGAAAGCATTTTATTTGTACCTTCATCATTATAACAACAGTTTATGTACCATCAGGAGACTCAGGACCATTATAATAGACAATAGAACAAAGAGAACAGCAATATACCTGTTGGTGTGTAGGCTTCGATTAAATGAAATAGTGGACTGTATTTAAAACTGGTATATTAGAAAAGGTAACGCGTGTGTTCTACAGTATCGGTTCGTATCGTATTGTAGCTGTGAAGTTGGAGCGCGGGCGTCTTCGTGGCGCAGGCTGCTTGCTGATATGTTCATTGTGGTTTGAGTACGCGGGCCGCGGCGCACGGCGCGAATATATAAATATTTGGCTCCAACATACCAATAAGTATTTAATGTTAAGTCACAAGGCTTTATAACAAGTTTCAACAAGACATAACACATAAAAATCACTACCGATTTAGACAATTTATACAAAATATTATGGGGTTTCCCCCAAAAGGCCTCCACCACCCCTCATAGCCTTTCCTTACCACCCTCAACGAAGCTAAAACACTATCATCACCATTCCTAGGCGAAACCATCATTACTATAAACATATCCTAGAAAACCACATTCTAGCCATAATTATTGTATACATTTTGTAATACAAATACTTAGCTTCATTGAGTTGGACAGCACATCTTGTAAGGTTTAAACTACCCTCAAATGTTTCAATCACACAATAAATACCCTTATTTGAGGAAATATTAATAATTTATAAATTAAATCATCATAAAACATTGGAAATATATCGTTAATCTGTATGTACTATGAAAATATTCTAACACACTCGTTAAAGACTTTCGTCTTTAGGCTTTGTGGTATGGGCGACGGAAAGACTCGACGAAGTTTTCCGAATGCTGCCCATCCCAACTGTATTCTTCTGCGAGCTTCCTTCTCGAAGTTGTTTCTACCCAATTGCAAGATTTGCCCAAGGTAGACGTATTCGTGAACAACTTCGAGAGGAACTCTGTTTAGGGCAATCGGCTCCGGAATAACATGTTCATTGAACATGATCTTGGTCTTATCCAAGTTCATCCCGAGACCGATGCGTGCAGAAGAATCAGCAAGGGTGGTCAGCATGAGTTGCAAGTCCTGCACGGTTTCAGCCATGATGACGATATCATCTGCAAATCTCAAGTGTGAGAGGTGTGCCATTGACATTTATGCCCCGTCCTTTCCAGTTCAGCGTTTTGAACATATCCTCTAGAGCGTTTGTGAACAATTTGAGGGAAATAACGTCCCCTTACCTTACACAAGGGGACGTTATGTTACTAATTCTCGATAATTTTAAATCAAAAATGTATGAAATAAAAATACAATTCATCAGTAGATCACTACACAGAAGATCACACAATTAGATAAGTTCACACAGGTGGTAGGAGCATTATTATATCGATGCTCCATCTGACTTGCTACCGAGAAATAACTAAACTTAACTTAACAGCCACAGTTTTTCAATATGGATTGTAAAGCTGTGCTAACGGTGTTCTGGTAGCACAAAGCCCTTGAAATGTTTAAATAATACGAATAATTAAATGTATTGCAAATAAAGCGTACAAAGTTTAACTTTTTCGTTTGTTTGTCTGGTTAGTCCTAACATGCCCATATACAAAGCTTCGTAAATATTGACTGAAAAAGCAATTTAGCGGCGATATCATCGCGAGCATTAGCCGAACGGGCCATTCGGCGGAAACAAATGAAAAAACGTTCCTCATGTCCCCGCTTTGACACGGAAACTCCTGAAAAATAGGTCGGTCGAAAATATAAAATGAAACGGTTCCGTTAACAATACTTTTAGGCGCAGTATGGACACTTCAAGATATAAACTTCAATATTGATCTATTTCCGGAAAATAGAAGTCAATATAAGTATAATGATGATACATTATGATACAATACTTTAACGAGACATCTGTACAAATTTATATGACGATTTGGTCAACCACGCTCAGGTGAAAAATCACTTTGTTTACCTATATTTTTTAATATCTTGTAGACTAGCGTTTGACCACTATCTCGATGGTGGTAAGCGATGATGTGGCCAAAGATGGTGAACACGTTAGACCTAGAATACTCTGACTCTCAAGGGTTGTGTGCTGCCGGAACACCGCATGGTTACAGCGGCAGATTTTCTCTTTAATGCTGCTTAACTACTTTTTGTAAGTTTGTAGCAAGGCAGATGGAATATCGATATAATGCTCTAGTGAACGAATACCCGTGCTAGAATTTGAACCTGCAACTGTCCGCATAGAATTCAAGTCATCTATCCTTTAAGGCAAAAGGCCGTCAAAATCAAAATCAGAATGTGACATTAGTGTGAAATCCCTTACTGTTTATATAAGTATTGACGTTAGGGGAGCTTTTGATATTATGCAAAAACCACAAGTAATTATTCCGTACATGCCAAAAGGATATAAAAAGGGATAGAAAAATTATAAAAATGACATTTACCTGAATTGCTTATGTTAACTTCATAAAGTATGTTTTTTAAAAGGAAAAACATTTTAATCATGGTTCAAAAGTGTCCTTACGTTTAAGTGCGTTATGAATGTTAATTAGTGTTTTTTTATTTTTTTATTCAGCTTACTGGCAATATGGGTTGCACAATTCTACTAGTCTTGTTAACCCCTCCAACTAAGCTATATCCTTGTCTCTGGAGTGAGTTCATGTCAATACAAATACAAAATTTATTTATTGACATAATAAATGTACAAGTATTTTTCATTGAATCCATAGGCTCCCGAACTAGTCAAGCTGTGTTTCAGGAGCCAGTGGCTTCTCCCATTATTTTATGAAGCTTAGTTATTATGTTAAAAAAATATTAACTACTAAATATGTTTATTTTTATTTATATTCTTACAATGTTTGTGTAATTTAAAAAAAGATTAAGCCTTATATTAATACCTGTGTGTTTCTGTATGTATGTAATATGCTTGTATTATGTTGGAATGTTAGCGTGAGTGTATGGGTGTGTTATTGCGTGTGTGTGTATGTGTGTGTGTGATATGCGTATTAATATGTGGATTTTGTGTGATATTGTATTGAGTTTTGTGTAAAGTCTGAAAATTATTCCTTAAAAATAAAAACTGGTAATTAATTTTTCAGTATTATCGTAATCAAGAGATTTTAAATATTCCAGGATGATGAACTTTATATTATTATTATTTAATTTCTTAATGTTTCGTAATTTATCTAGTTTATTGTAGAGACGAGGCACAAGTATATCAAATTTCTTTTTTGCAAATGTAGTACTAGAAATAGGCACTGGACACGATTTCCTTCTAGTATTAATCACCGGTATGTTCGGCACAGTTTTTCTGTGATATCTACGAAGACTTTCGTAAATATATACCTTTCTTACAGAAAGAACTTTAGTATGTTCATACAAAGCAGTGGTGGGATGTCTGTAAGGAAGGTAAGAAAGAACCTTAAGAATTGCACGTTGTGCACGCTCTGCAGTGATTATGTGAGTTTTGGCTGCACTACCCCATGCACATATGCAATACCGTATGAGGCTCTCACACAAAGCTTTATACGTTTGTAATATTAGATTAGTTTCAGCTACAGTCCTAAGAGATTTAAATATGTATATAAGTTTTCTGATCCTTGTAGAAAGTACTTTAATGTGTTCATTCCAGTTAATTTTATCGTCTATTAAAGCTCCGAGATACTTAATTTTATTGACTCGTGACAATAATTCACAAGTACAAGTTATAGGAGGGGTGCTATTGCGATTGCAAGGGTATGTATGAATTTTTACTTGAATGTCTGTGGGACTACCTGAGGATGTAATACTGTAGCACATTAGCTTTGTTTTGCTTGTGTTTAGTAATAGTAGACTATTTTCAAGCCATTGTGTCACAGTAGAAAGGCTTCTCTCAGTGAGATTCACCACCTTATCCCAGGTTTTAGCTTTTATCCAGGTTATATATGGTATAAGTAGGAGCACAGTATCGTACACAAACATCAGCAGATCCAGACCAGCCAAGGTAGTACAACACAAATCGTTTATATAAATAAGAAACAGGGTTGGTCCTAGAGTACTACCTTGCGGTACACCGAAAGTACATACTGCGCTCTCACTTTCATAGCTCCCAACCCGTACATGTTGTGATCTTAATGATAAGCAGTCCGTAAACCAATCATGAGCCAAACCCCTGATGCCTACGTTTTCCAACCTCGTGAGTAGTATAGGAATGGAGACGCTATCAAAAGCTTTTTGGAGATCCAAAAACACTCTTAAACACTTATCTCCGTTATCCAGGTATGAAGTAATCAAGGAAGTTAGTTTTAACACTGCATTTTCTGTCGACTTCCTTTCTCGAAATCCGTACTGATTGTCATTCAGAAGATGGTTTTTTTTTAGATATTTCATCACTCTACTTTTCATCAGTTTTTCAAGGATTTTCAAAAGGGTCGACAGAAGAGAGATCGGCCTATAATTTGACGGATCACTTTTTGCACCTGTTTTATAAATAGGACAGACAACAGCTTTTTTAAAAGCAAATAATTGCTATCGGTTCTGCCAAAATGAGTGCCAAAATAGTGCAATGGGTGGGGATCGAACTCACGAACCCTCGATCGTCCGGCCGATGCCTTAGCCATTAGGCTATTGCCGCTTCTTAGGTATTAAAACTCATATTTGTTTATCTTTAAACTGACTTTATTCAATCAAAAATAACTTTAAAATTACAATATCATACAATATTTACGAGTATATTAGGTAGTAGGTAGTATATTAGTAGTATATTAGGTAGGTATAGTTTGTAGTAGCTAATCAAAGAGAAGAGAAAGATAAAAATCAAAGATTTTACTGGCTCGGTCACCTGCGCAAAATGGATCATCGTGCAGTGAAACGAGCATTCTCGGAATAAATGACTACCTAGGCGTACCTTTAATATTCATAGAATCTTTTTGATCTAAGTGATAGTATCGTATAGTAACGATATATTGTATTCAACGTTAAAAATTCTTTATTCTGATACTACACTCGATGTACTGGTATTAAAAAAAAAATTAAGATTACTTTTTGGCGTCAGGAATCCTCCTATATTGTTTTTTTATTTTATTTTGATGTACCCAGTGTCACTCTCATGACTAAGACGAATCTATTGACAGCACTTACATAAGAATACGACAAGCCGTTTAGGCTCCAGGGCGTGCCAAAAAATATACATACATTCATATAGATACTTACATACAAACATACATTCATACATACACTCGAAAAACATAACCCTCCTTCTTTTGCTGACGGGTAATTAAAAACCTTAAATTCATAATAAAATAAGGTTTTTTTGACCGAGCAAAGCAAAGGTCTCCGTTTCAGCTTGGACAAAAATGATTGCGTATGTCCAGATGTTCGAAAGTCTCTTCTCAACAGCCCCCTGATTATCAATCATTCAAAAACCTATTCGGATTCCAAAACTGCCTCTCTTTCGACTAAGATCTTGCGATTCACAATGCTCTAATTCATAACATTTTGATATTTCAACTCGAAATAAACTGGCCAAGTGCAAGTCGGACTCGCACTCGTACCACGTACCCGTACCACACTACAGTATTTTATAAGATCGAGCAAAAAATACCACTATCATTTTTCGCCAGCAAAAAATAATAATTAATAAACATTTCGTTTCTTATAACGCCATCTAACGTCTAACAAAGGTGTTAGGGATCGACATTTAAATATAACGCCATCTATGGGACGTTTACCTAACTAAGCGTTCATAGATGGCGTGAAATGCCTAAAAAAACACGTTTCTTGTATGGGGACTCTCTATTATCTGTAACTGTATTCTGTTTTTAGTATTTGTTGTTATAGCGGCAACAGAAATACATCATCTTTGAAAATTTCAACTGTTTAACTATCATGGTTCATGAGATATAGCTTGGTGACAGACGGACAGACAGTCAGACAGACAGAAAGACAGACAGACAGACAGCCAGACAGACAGACAATCAGACGGACAGCGGAGTCTCAGTAATAGGGTTCCGTTGGTACCCTTTGGGTACGGAACCCTAAAAATCAGTGATTCTAATCAGAATGGTTTCCGCGATCAAATAGCTCACGGAATAATAAATATTTGAAATTCAAAATGACGCTCGAAATTCAAATTGACGCAATTCCGTATTCGAATTTATCCGATTGAAATAAGAATAAACTGGTCGCATTTCCAAACGAATTAAAGTTATAATTTTACGTGGATTACTTTGTAGATTTATTTTTCAGAAATGTTTCAAAATGGCTGAGATAAAGATAAATAGAAATCGTAAAAAACAACAATTAATTTTTAGCCACTGTAAAAAATATATAAGAATTGCTACTAAACTTTTTTGCTATCTATTTCATTATTACATTTTTTTTTGTTATCTATTACCAGTGTTAAGACGCAACTTATTGTTTATATCTCTATCTGTCTGTCCGTCCGTATGTCACAGCCACTTTATTCCGAAACTATTAGGATTACACAGCTTACACTTGGTAGGTAGATAGTAGGTGGAGGCCCCCTTAAAAAAAGTATAATACATGGAACTAAAACTAAACCACACCCCGGACATTCGCTAAATCTCCATACAAACTAGCGTTTAACGACCGACACTGTGACACCGACACAGACACTACACACATGTCGTTTTTCTATACGTACATTTGTGTGCGTAATGTCTAAGGTTGTCGCCCGTAATCACCGTATCACAGATTATATAATAGTTACTTCGTACATACGTACTACGTACTGACCGTATGAATATTTTTTGTACACTTACCCAAAAAGCTTTTAACACTAAAAATATTAGTCGCGTCGTCCGCAGGTCCAGTCGACTTTAATTTGTTCTGTGTCTTGCTCGCACGATAGAGCGACATCTAGCAAACAGAATATAAATAATACGTAGGTACTTACATCAAGTTCCTAATTGCTGTGTTATAAAAATGTATTACCGTGAAAGTTTTTTTTAATATATTAAAACTAAATGTTATTTACGCACGAGTCTATATCGTTGTTTCATTTATGAAAATGAATTCTAAAATACGAATATATAGGTAGGTATATAAGTATTTATAATATACCTACATAATAAGAACCTACGTAAATTTTAACCTCCGGTGTCTACTGGTCTTAACATGAATGTATGAAGTTGATGTTCTTCTCCTCGAGAGTAGTACCTATTGTTCTGTAGCCGTACGCGTGTAGCGTCCTTGCTCAGACTGGCGCCTCGACAAATCTAAATCGGTGGCGGGGTGAGGAAGCCCGGAATTGGTGGGGGGAACAGAGTGTCCGTTCTATACGTAGTATTATTATCTTTTATATGACTAAACTACAAAAACAATCATCAAACCTATACGTGCAGGTTGTCTATGGATATTTCATTTAAATGACATTAACATTTTTGAAACTATTTTTCTCAAAGTCGATCGTTTGAAAGACAGACACTACTAAAGTGGTAAAATGCGTGACCTCCCAAACTTTTTAAATAATAGAGTGAAATATCTAAAAAAAATGCCACAGATCTTTATAAACACTTTCAGCGAATATTGGTTTGAATGAAATATAGTTAGCAGTTTAAGATACACAGCACATTTTCAAATACGCGCTCGCTTTTTTTAAAATATTTTTTTTTATTTACACTATTCTTAATTTAAATTTATTAAAATTTATTTTCTATTTTTTAGTTCGGTTTTCTATAAAAAGCGTGTTTATTAGTTTTTTTAAACTATTATTTATTTTCTACTTTTTAGTTGAAAAATGGAATATTTTTTTTATCAAATTAGTGTATTGTCATCGGTCCTCGATAAATCTACAAAGTTTGAACGAAATCTGGCCGTTCAAAGTGGGTCAAAATCGCGCCCAAAGAAGTCGGTTACAAACATACAAACATACAGGTGAAGCTAATAAAAAGCTAATAAAAACAGAGTAAATTTTTTGCTGGCGAAAAATTATAGTTATAAAATCCTCTACTGTGTTACGGAACCCTACTAGTGCGGGTTCGACTTGCACTTGCCCAGTTTATTTGTAGTGTTTGTTTTGTCTTTGTTGCACATCTCGGGTTGCACGAACTTAAAAACACCATGCAAATGTTAATTTGTAAGTTCGTGTACCAAATCTATCCAGAAGTTTTAGTTACAGGCGGTCACATAACCAATACACTTACAATTAAGTTCTCATTCTAGCCCTAGTTTGTTGTTATACTTGTCAACATCGACGCTTACCAAACCAGGTGAAATAGCGGTCAAACGCCAGCCTACGAATGCCTCTACTATAAAAATATATTTGAAAACATTACCCTCAATTTGGGGAGAGGACGGGTAAAAAGCTGCCTGCCAGCGTACTAACCTGTCTGTAATTATTGTTTACTAGAACCACCAGTTATAAAAGGTAGCCCCAACATCTTGTTTATGACGGGAACATCATTTCTCAATTAAGAATTTTACGCCGAGGGGATTTAATCCAATGGGATCCCCCTTTTATCCCCAAAATAATGGAACAAATGATGGAATGGGCAACCTAATGGACGGAATTAAAAGTTATTAAACTAAGCGTACTCCGAATTTCAGAATAATGGATTGAGAAATAGAAGGTTGAGAGTTAATTGAGCTTTAAGTATTTGATGTTAAGTTATCGAGTGGTTTTTGTGATTAGCCATATTTTAATATTCTCGTAGCGTTCTATGTGGTAGCTCAACTTTCAATCTTTAGATTTTTTCTATATCTGATTCTATTTTATCTATTTTATAACAATACGATAAACGATGCCGATCATCCTCACAAAGCTCCGTAGAGGACTGTAATTATTATATAAGTACATGACAATAACAAGTCATAGTCTTATTATTTTTTATATAGCGGCTTATCCCTCCGCTGTAGGAAATAAAACGTGACGAAATTTTAAATTTGCTCAAATATCCGGTCATCCACCAGCATAAACAAGACCTCAACATCATCCGACTATCTCTGTCCAATGCTGGACGTGGGCTTCACCTATGGCACGCCACTGAGCTTGATATCAGCTCTTTCCAACCGCTGCCAGCCAGCTTGCATATATCAACGCTCTATCTAGCTGGAGGGTGTCCTACACTACGTTTGTCAAACAAGACCTAGCAAAACAATTTGAGAAGAAAGTCATACCGCACATCACGATACAATATTTTAATTTTGCCTTGATGAGATGCTAGTATTTATATTCTCTGTGAGGAAAACTATCAGCTACAATAATTTACATATTGTCATAGACTTCAAAGTCAATATCAACCTTTTTAAGACAATACATCGCATTTAAATAATATGTTCCTTTTCCACATTTCTCGTCAGCTATTCTAATAATGAACGTGTCAACGTACATTGTTGATTTTCCTCGGCTTCCTCTTTGATGTGGAGTGCTACACTTTATATCAAAGAACAAAACAACATTTTGTTAAAGAATGCTTGTGTTACTTGAAGATTGTTTTTGATTTGTGACAAAGGTTATTTAGGTTCTGTTGCCAAAATGGATAAAGTTTCGTGTCAAAAACCACATCTATTTATCATGATTATTATTAGTTTTAACTTCACAAAAAAGGAGGAGGTTCTCAATCCGTCTATATTGTTTTTTTTTTTTGTTAGGTACCTCAGAACTTCGTCATTAAACAACCGATTTGGAAAATTCTTTTTCGATTGAAAGAGTATGATTTCTTTGGCTCCGTTGTCATTTTTACGATTTGATTAATATATATGAATAGTGATGAAATTGGAACGATAATCGTCGATAAGATAATATCGTTTAAAAACTAAAAAAACAACCGACTTCAATGCCGCGCTATTCATTTTCAGTACCAATTTTGAGATGTTTATCTCAATATCTCTGGAGATACTTATCATATCTCGATAAAATTACCATGGTACCACACTTGGGATATCTCCTTTCGAACAAAAAAAGAATAATCGAAATCGGTTCATAAACGACGAAGTTATCCGCGAACAAACAAAAAAAAAAAAAAAAAAAAAAATATACGGTCGAATTGAGAAACCTCCTCCTTTTTTTGAAGTCGGTTAAAAAGAGATGCAAATATACAACTGTATATCTGCATCTTCTTCTATATGACGATTGCGATGACAGGACGTATTGCTATTAGTGTTTAAATTCCAGACTTATGAAAATAAACACCTCAAACATAGTATTGAAAATGACTAACGCAGTATTGAAATATGTTATTCATCTTGTGAACGATTTTATGTTATTTATTTGAAAGTTACTACTTAAAACTAACTAGCCTTATAGTTTGAAACTATTGAAAGTATATATTATTGGTTTTTAAGTATTATATGCGGAGATATATTAAAATGTATATATGTAAATTGATCGCCGAGAGATTCAAATACCCCGTGTGAGGTAAGATCAACCATAGCCCGTTGCGGGTCATCTATGATAGGCGTATTGATGACGAAAGAACCCAACGAACATTTCTGTTTATAATATCGTTTAAAAACTAAAAAAGAACCGACTTCAATGCCGCACTATTCATTTTCAGTACCAATTTTGAGATGTTTATCTCAATATCTCTGGAGATACTTATCAGACCTCAATAAAATTACCATGGTACCACACTTGGAATATCTCCTTTCGAACAAAAAAAGAATAATCAAAATCGGTTCATAAACGACGACGTTATCCGCGAACAAACATAAAAAAAAATATATACGGTCGAATTGAGAAACCTCCTCCTTTTTTTGAAGTCGGTTAAAAATAGTTAAATACTTGACAAAAAGTCCGTACCATCCAACTTTAGTACAGCTAGGTCTGTGGCGCAATCCGTCCAGTCATTTTGTTAGGTATTCTAACATCTGAGCCCGGTGGCGTAATCGGGAGAACGTCATACCGTCATACCTTTGATGCCGTAGTACCGAGTTCAAACCGCCGTGCACCAATGAATTTTTCAATCGAAAAATTTATGTGCGCTTTTCACAGTGGCCCTCCGGTGAAGGAAAAAACATCGTTAAGAAACCAACAACCCCCGCATGGTGGTAGGACACTATCTAGTGTCCGCCTGGCCTGCTACCACCCTCAAGTTAGAAAATCTGTCACCAAACATCTAATGTGTTCCGGCAGCCATCCTTGAGAGCCAGTTCCCATTCTAGGCCTAGCGTGCTTACCATCTTCGACCGCATTATCACTTACCAACAGGTGAGATAGTGGTCAAACGCTAGCCTATAAAGTATTTTTTAAAAATCTACTATTCTTCTAAGCGTCGAATAAGATATCTACAGCTGTTCGACCTATTCGTGCATATCTTACATAAGTTGTATGCTCGCCGAACGATCCATGTGCCAGCGGGTCTTGCAATATAAATTATACAATATACACAGCTCTATGTATCCGCAGGATCATAACTCAATATTCAAGGGGTCTGTTATCGCGAGCTGCTGTCGCCAACACCCTTATTTTGGGGTAGTTAATTAATTTTGAATTCCTGGTCAGACGTTGGAGGAAATAAGATAAAGTTGAGAAGTCAACATGGATTTTTTAGGAATTGATGAGTTTTAATATTCAAAATACTGGCTAATTTATGCTACAAGTACATACAACTGTTTGCCTACACTAACTATAGCCGCGGTAAGAATAAATCACGCAATAACAGTTGAACTTTTTGTAGTGGTAGGACCCATCCTAGTCCGCGTGGGGCGGATCAGTTTGTCTGTTATTTGGTGGTTATAATGAATTGTTTTTGGGTTCGAATGGCAAAGTATCTAGTGAAATTACAGGGCATGTTCTTTATGTCTCAAGGTAACCGGCGCAGTGCAGTAAAGTGTGAAATTCTGTCTATCCAAAATGTTGCATGCTCCTGTAGCTGTATACGTAGACGTCATTGTTTGCTATCAGGCGAACGTCGTGCTTGTCTTGTTACCTTATGAAATAAAAAAAATACAGATTTAGATAATATTTTGGCACACTGATAGTTAGATGTTAGTTAGATCTGGATTGCATATTAATTTTTGCAAGTACTTTCTTATTCGGGTGAATCCACGTCAAATTGCTAGTTGTTAATCAACAGGCAAGTCTTTCTCCAAAATAAAAATGTGGTGGTAGAGAATAA
The DNA here is from genome assembly GCA_954871355.1 of Cabera pusaria. Lineage (NCBI taxonomy): Eukaryota > Metazoa > Arthropoda > Insecta > Lepidoptera > Geometridae > Cabera > Cabera pusaria. The sequence continues at coordinate 27,515,497 of OX940893.1, forward strand.
CTATCACCAATTCAACAACAAAACCAACCTTGAAATAATTAAGATAGTTTAAAAACTAAAACAACCGACTTCAATGCCCCGCGAGTCAATTTCAGTAGCAAGTTTGAGACGTTCATCGTCATATCTCTGAGATACTTATTAGATCTGAATAAAATTACAATGAAAACACCTTGGAAACGTACCCTACAGATTACAAAAATAATCATTCGAATCGGTTCACAATTGAGGGTGTAATCGCGTAACATACACACACAAAAAAAAAAACATACAGACGAATTGAGAACCTCCTTCTTTTCGGAAGTTGGTTGAAAAATCTACCAGTCTTACATTCCATGTTGCTACCTACCATCGAATTGAATGTCGTCAAACTTTAAATTTAAAGCTATCAACGTAGTAAACACAAGAATAACATAATTTATCAAAGATCCATTTAGTATCTGATTTATTTAGCATACTATTATACCTATATAGAATTAAGTTTAATATAAATGAGAACTAATTATGTATATATAACTTATTGAAGTTTCAAAATATAACTTAAAACAGCCATGTTTTTTATGTAACTATAATTACATTTTAAAAAATGTCAGTGTAGCCAAGACTTAAGAGCAGCGGGTGTATACAAATACATTGAATACTTTTACCGTACTCAAATTGTACAAGTAGCAACGAGAGGAAAAGCAATAAATTAACAAACGGCATATTTAGGGCGGAATGCCAAAGTTGCCGAAGTCTTAGCCGTTAAAACGGAGAAAATTTTATGAAAGCGATAATTCTAATTTATGTGGGTATTTGGTAGCTCTAGAGAGACACTCGACGGGAAATATCGGAAAATATTTCATCGCAATATTTACCAATTGGTTCTAGATTTGATTTTTGGAATCATTATACCACCCACGACTGAAGCCTTACCCTTACCAACCACGTGAACCTGTCGTGTTAAAGCTGTCGTAAAAAGCGACTATGAAGTTTCATGTTAATATAACCTATACATATACAATGCTCAATTTCAGATATGAAAGAAAAATATCGGGACGATAACAGAACAATTGTTTCTCTATAAAGGTTTATTTGTTCAACAAATTGTTCTGACCTGTTTTGAAATATCAGTTTCCAACTATCGAAGCTCGTTTATTCCAATAAACTGATCCTAAAAATGTAGATGTTGATAGAGTGCCTGAACTAGCCTCTGGGTCGACAAGCTAGACGATCAAAATTAATGCTTACGACCTACCGACCCGTCTCAAGGCTTGACAGGCTTGTAGTTTATACCACAGTATCGACGGTGGGACCAGTTTGGTAATTTATCTGGAAATTGAAGAACTTTGGAAAGATCTTAATATAGGCATGAAATTATGTTTATTATAATTTATGTGTTTTCTGTACTAGCTTACGTAACACTATAGAACATGTTACGTAAGTGTAGGTACCGATTATCTATAAGGTTACGTAATATTTTCTTATTATAAGCATGTGTTAATTTGAGTCTTGTAGTATATTGAAAACGACTGGACATCTTAGCCGAAACCTGTAGATGTAAACCATTTCGATTGTTAGATCACAAAATGTATGAGCGAGTTCATCTTTACTACGAAAGAAAATATTGTTAGGATATCGTATGTTATCAGACCCACACTAATCAACTTTTTGTTGTGGCTGACTAAGCTACCAGAAAGTTATATCTATTTTTAGGTTCTGCGTAGTCATGGCGAGGGAATAATGAACACACATTCTGTTTTCCCAGGCGAATTCTTGAGCTATACAGGTGTTTCTAAGAACGTTGAATAATTCTCGTACAATTAACGTTCTGCTGTCTGTATATTTGTGTCACAGTAATTATTAATTTCTATAACGGGAAACTGGGCCAATCAAAACACGAGTGTGCCGCCTTAAGCCTAATATTTCGTCTACTGTGTACAAACCAATAAAATTTAACGATATTCAACTGGCCTTAGTCTCAGCTAGTTTGAATGTTAAATGCGTCTACATTAGTAAGTAGGTACTTAAGAATTGTGCTGAGCTAGTAGAGCTTTGTTCGGATTGTAGCCGTAAAGTCCTTTATTAAATCTTTTAGTGACTATAAAGAGAAGATTACTAAGGATTTTATGAATTAAAATTCGGAATACTAAAAGTTATTGCTGTCTGTTTCCGAGCTATTTTAATTACGTGATTGTGGAGTTTTGGCAGTCGCCATAATGTTAAAAGCGTGTACTAGCGCCAGTAAGTAGTAGTGACAGTAGTAGTTTAAGTAGTCATACAAACTTCTGCTTAGGCAGGATGTAAGAGTTGTGATTTAAACGCAGCTGCATTCTATTGCCTGCTAATGTTTAGGACTAGGAGGCTAGCAGGCGATGTGATTATTACAGATCAATCAGCTAAATTAGGTCAGCCTTCTTGACCGTGAATAGGACCCAAAAAATATACGAACTGACTTTATCATACATAATATTGGTGTGGATCTGTAACATTTTCTTAAAGACGGAAAATAGTGACCTTTTACTCGTGGCAGCAGAATAACTGTCCACGTTTTTTTATTCGTTTGTCATAATTATTTCACTGATTACTACTTTGAAACAGTAAATAAGTTACTAGATTCTGCGACAGAAGATATCTTGTGCAGGATCTAGGGATTTATAAATTATTAAATAAGGCTGTAATCTTTCCTACAATTAGACTAAGCTACAAAGCTCTGTAAATTTTGCTATTACCCATAATAAATAAATTAATGTCGAGTAAATTTCTTGACGGAAAACGCACATTATTATTTGTTTGAGAAAATACTCTTTACTTAAGAATATGTCAAGACAACTTCAATGGTACCTACCTACACAGATTTTTATAAAGAAGTAAGCAGAAGTTCACACAGTAAAAAACTGTTAGCAAGCAGTTAGCTTAATTAGATAAGCAAAAAATATTAAATTGGAGTATTTAATATATATTTAAAAGAAATGTCATACGTTAATAATAAAGAATCTTACTTAAACAAAAATCGTTAGGTAGGATGCCCAAAACATGATGTAATAATTACCAGCGTAATAAGACTCAGCCGTGGTTAATTAAAGTAAAGAAAGAATGATAAAATGTCTCATAGAACCCTACTTTCACGTAAGGAGCTTAAAAAATGTTGACTTTTTGGTTTTAATAGCAATCAAAACACTTCGAAAAAATGAGTTTGAACTAGAAGTAAAGAAGAATCTATCTGCACTTTTTTATTTCAGTCATGAACTTGCCACAAAGGCATTGGCAACTTTTATCTGATTTTGTGTGGCGATGCGGATGCGGATGGAGGTTAGAATTACATCATCATCATCACCGTCTTCAACTAATTCTGTTCACTGCTGGACATAGGTTTCACGTATTCCACGCCACTGAGCTCGATCTTCAGCTCTTTACTTCCAACCGCTGCCAGCCAGCTTGCGTATATCATCGCTCCACCTAGCTGTAAGGTGTCCGTCCTACACTACGTTTACCGAGCCGTGGTTTCCACTCTAAAACACGTCTACACAATAATACCCATCGTATATATAATTTTCAAATTTCAAATTAAACTCTAAATTCAACATAAAAAGCATTTATTCAGTTTAAAGACTTATTAAAAATCTGCACGTACACATGTCTAATAACATTAAATAGATCATATCAATAATTATTCTTAATAAATAGGTACCTATATAAGCATATTAACTATTTTTATTGAAAATTAATAATAATAAGTTATTTTTTTAAAAAAAAAAACCGACTTCATAACCACAAAAAGGCACTCAAAAGCGAGAAATAATTAACTTAAAATTATTATAAGCGTTACCCAATTCTCTATTTGAATTCGGTGCCAGCCAAGTCTAATAGGTAGTAGATAGATAATACCTACATGTATCTACCTACTTACTAACCTACATGTACCTACTTACTACTACTACATACATAGGATCTATCTAATATCCAATAGACTTGGCTGGCACCGACTTCAAATAGAGAATTGGGTAACGCTTATAATAATTTTAATTTAATTATTTTTCGCTTTTGAGTGCCTTTTTGTGGTTATGAAGTCGGTTTTATTTTTTTTGAAAAATAACTTATTTTACCCTTTTTAGTGCAAAAAAAGTTTTAATGAAATTACATGCATCTATTAAATTTCGTGTCTGGGCCATTATACACCGACGGATATATACTTTTTGAAAATTTCAAGTATGTACCTATAACGGTTAAGAAGATACAGATCTGTAAAGTGCGCACATATAGACACACGGACGGACGGACGGACGAAATGTCCAAAATGGCCCTTTGCAATTAAAGCATCTGACATACACGATAATTAATTGTCTATTTTATTACAATAGTTCCAAATACTTTTATAACACGGACTAGTTGTATTCCAAAATGAATATTAAAAAGTATTATTTGCGATTATTAACATTAATTGCCGCCATATGGCCAACAGAGTACTGAATTACTCTACTACGTTATAAGAGGCACTTCCCTATATTGTGGATACCCGAATTATGAAAGCACTGTGTAGCCAACCTAACAACTGAAAGTACAATTTACGTAGTAACTATTATATAATATGTGGTTTTATGCTTATAATTTTTATTTTGCTGTGTTGATTGGTACAAAGTACGTTCATAATTCTGAGTTATTTAATTATGTATGCAGTGTCGCGGGACTAAAATGGCCGCCATCTTCGCCAAATGTCATGTCATGTCAAAAAATATTAGGTATGTTTAAAAAAGTTTGCACCCTAACAAGACTTTGCCCGGTAGAACATTCCTGTGAAGACAAATTATTTATATTTATATATTATTATTTATTATAATTATTATATGATTATATGATATAATTATTTATTGAGGGCCCGGTGGCGTAATTGGGAGAACGGTCGGCTTTGATGCCGTGGTACAGAGTTCAAACCGCCGTGCACCAATGACTTTTTCTATCGAAAAATATATGTGCGCTTCTCACAGTGGCCCTCCGGTGAAGGAAAACATCGTTAAGAAACCAATAACTCTCGCATGGTGGTAGAACATATCTAGTGTCCGCCTAGCCAGCTACCACCCTCAAGTCAGAAAATCTGTCGCCAAACATCTAATGTGTTCCGGCAGCTATCCTTGAGAGCCCGTTCCCATTCCAGTCCACTTCTCTATCTTCGACCGCATCATCACTTAGCAACAGGTGAGATAGTGGTCAAACGCTTGCCTATAAGATATAAAAAAAATGTATCCCCACCTTTATTTCTATCTCGCTCAAAGTTACCGTAAGAATATCTTATATGCAATAGCAACCTCCATTGTGTGTAATCTTCTTGGGCTTCTTCTACTAAAACTAGTACATTTTTGCAACACTTTTAAGACAAAACTTAAGATACTATTAATGCAAAGGCAGAAGCATATTACTGAAACAGCCTTTAAATAAATAATATAAAAAAAACAAGATTAAGCAATTCCACACACGCACACACACACACATACACACACACACGCACACACACACACGCGCACACACACACACACACACACACACACATACACACACACACACACCTCACATACCATAGTTGTAAATTTCATTATTATTGAACTTTTTTTAAATTTAGATATTTAGTAGATAGTTAATGGAAAAAGCTGATGTTTATTTTAAATTGTAAATAGTGCATTATTTTAAGCCCGTTGCGTACACAACATTTCGGCGAAGACCCCAGCCCGAACAAAGGGTTGAATTGAAAACCAGCGCTGCGTGTGCAAGCAATTGCACACGCAGCACACGCTGAATTTAATCCTGTTGCCTTTTTAATTCTTAAATTAACTGTTTGTATGTGTATTGTATTGTTCTGTGTATTCCGGCAATAAACTATTTTTTATTTTATTATTATTTTATTATTACATTCTCCTATGTTTGAGGTATTTATCTCCATATCCCTGTTGATACTAATCAGATCTCGATAAAATTAAAATGGGACCACCTCGGAAACGTATCCTACCTATTAAAAAAATAATCATTTGAATCCGTTCACAATTGATGGAGAAATCGCGTAACATACACACAAAAAAAAAACATACAGACGAATTGAAAACCTCCTCCTTTTTTGTGAAGTCGGTTAAAAATAAAAAAATAATTTAAAAAAATAAAATAAAGTTATAAAAATTTTATCTTGCATTGCAATTGTTGAATTCATATTACCTAAAAAATTGTTTCAACTGTACTCGTAGAAGTATAATTGTGTAATTTATCCCACATCACTTAAAAACACTGTATTCTTAAATTCAGTCACCATGAGTGAATATCTATATCTACCATACTCTTACCCACTGTTATTAGTAAAGAAAGTAAACTAAATTTAATTAGACCCAACCTTTTTCAAAAGGATTCATCAATTATTTCCAATCAAGCGTTTTAACTCGCCTGGCTAGATTCCGCGCTACAAACAAAGTTAATTAGAGAATAGTGATAAAAAAGTTTTAAAACAAGTAAGTATTTTGTTTGTAGAATGTATTATGTAAGATGGAATTAATGGATGGATTAGAAGGAATTTAATAAACTCGACCTTAGCTCTCTGCCAATTATTACTTACTATCTGCCGTAATATTATGTATCATGAAGTGGTATCAACACTTTATATTTTTTTCCCCCAGAGGGTGCGGTGCGGGTTGGAGTCCGGGCGGTCGGAGAAAATTTGGATTGTTTATAATAATATTCATAATATTTCATAATATGATACGATGTCGATATAGCGATCGACATAATTATGTTTCGGCCTCATCCGGAGGCCTTCTTCAGGATCTTAAGTACGGGGCGCTCGCCGACGCGTTCAGCCTCACACTGTGAACATAATGTCGATCGTTATATCGACAAGTCACGTTAAATTCCCGTTTTTAAATCTATAAGTTTAAAATGAACGTAAGTTTTTATAATTAAATTCATAATATTATTTTGCAAATTAAGAAAAAGGTCTGACTTACATGACGTACATTTTCCTGTTACTAGGAGAAGTCCCAGTAACATAGAATTGCGTGTTTTGCTCCATATATCTAGACTTCTAGATATTCATAAAAAATCTACAAAATGTATATTTATGTTACTGTAGTATCTTGTAATCTTGTAACATAATTACTAATTTTGAACAAAATAGATCAACGAATCGAATCAAATCAACGAATGTCACAGATAAGAAGTAATACACGAGTATAACACAAAAACTATCAACTATACAACTTTTGTCACCTAGGTATTGTTGCCATTCATGACCCCATCATCTAATTTTCTCAACTTCTATTAATCTAAATGTGCTTGCTTTTAGTATAAAAGAAGAGACTACACACTAATGTTATGTTTCTTTGAAGTGTTACACACTTTATATTTTTGTAAATTGTTAAACACAATCCAAAATTTCATCGTACCGACGGGACTTGAACCCGCAACCTCCGGAATAACATGTTCCGGTGCTTTGCCAATTAAGCCACAGTGCGAAGTATCGTTACGACGAAATTAGTGGATTGCATTTGCTAACCCAATTATGCATTGGTGGCGCCGACTTCAAATAGATAAGTAGGTAGCGCTTATAATAATTATATTAAGTAATTTATTTTTCACTTTTGAGTGCCTGTTTGTGGTTAAGAAGTCGGTTTTATTTTTTTTTGAAAAATAATTTATTTTACCCTTTTTAGTGCAAAACAAGTTTATATAAATTACATGTACCTATAAAATTTCGTGTCTGGGCCGTTATACAATGACGGATATATACTTTGTGAACATTTCAAGTATGTACCTATTATGGTTAAGAAGATACAGATCTGTAAAGTGCGCACATATAGGCACACGGAAGGACGGACAACAAAGTCTCAAAAAGTGTTCATTTGGTACCCTTCGGGTTCGGAACCCTAAAAAATTTACTTTAAATACCGCGCTAGTCAAGGTGCATCAAGGTATCAAAGGAAAATGTCCAAAATTACCCTGTGCAATAAAAGCATCTGACTCATACGATAATTAATTGTCTATTTTATTACAATAATTCCAAATACTTTTATAACACGGACTAGATGTATTCCATTATTAACATTAACGATTATTGACATTAATAGCCGCCATATGGCCGACGGATACTACTGAATCACTCTACTACGTTATAAGAGTTGGCACTTCCCTACATTGTTGATACCTACCCGAATTATGAAAGCACTGTGTCGCCAACCTAACAACGGAAAGTCTTATTGACCAGTAACTATTATATAATCTGTGGTATTATGCTTATATATTTTTTTAGCAGTGTTGGTTGGTACAAAGTACGTTCATAATTCTGAGTTATTTAATTATGTATGCAGTGTCGCGGGACTGATATGACCGCCATCTTCGCCAAACGTCATGTCATGTCAAAAAATATTAACTAACTTTGCACCCTAACAAGACTTTGCCCGGTAGAACATTCCTGTGAAGATAAATTAATTCTGCCCACCTTTGTTTCTATCTCGCTCACAGTAACCTTAAGAATATCTGTCAATAATAATATCGTTTAAAAACTAAAAAAGAACCGACTTCAATGTTCATTTTCAGTACCAATTTTGAGATGTTTATCTCAATATCTCTGGAGATACTTATCAGACCTCGATAAAATTACCATGGTACCACACTTGGGATATCTCCTTTCGAACAAAAAAAGAATAATCAAAATCGGTGCATAAATGACGAAGTTATCCCCGAACAAACATTAAAAAAAAAAAAAAAAATATATACCGTCGAATTGAGAAACCTCCTCCTTTTTTTGAAGTCGGTTAAAAACCAAAATCAACGTGAAGAAAGATGTAAAAACATTATTCAAGGTCATATTTTTAGGGTTCCGTATCTCAAAAGGTAAAAAAAAGAAACCCTTATAAGATCACTGTCTTGTCCGTCTGTCTGTCTGTCTGTATGTCTGTCCGTCTGTTTGTCCGTCTGTCTGTGTGTCACCACCGATTTTCTCAGAAACGGGTAGACTTAGCAAATTGAAATTTATACCAGATATAGAAATCTATAGTCCCTATTAGGCGTATCAAAATCAAGGTCTTGAGTCAACACGATAAAAAGATATGGGCAAATTTAGATTTTCGCGAAAACTTGTAAGTAGGTACCAAAATTTACCTTACTTTTCAACTTTTTTTATTTTTCGGAATTTTTCCTTTACTTGGGCTGTATGCTTGGGTTTTGACTAAAATTGACAATTCTACGTCAACCGGAAGTACCCTATAGGTTTTGGGTCGAAAACCTATAAGGTACTTCCCGTTGACATAGAATATATATAATAATACTAATATAATATATAATAATATAATATAATAATACCTATGCAAAAGCAAACTCCATTGTGTATAATCTTCTTGGGACTCTTCTTCTAAAACCTTCTAAAATTCTCCTATGTTTGAGGTATTTATATCCAATCTCTGGAGATACTAAACAGATCTCTATAAAATTAAAATGGGACCACCTCGGAAACGTACCCTACCTATTAAAAATAGAATCATTTCAATCCGTTCACAATTGACGGAGTAATCGCGTAACAACACACAAAAAAAAAAAAAAAAACATACAGACGAATTGAGAACCTCCTCCTTTTTTGTGAAGTCGGTTAAAAAACTACGAAGCAACCTAGGCAGTTGTGTGTTCATCGATTTAACTGTTCTCAGGCAGATAATTGTACGCTTCTAGAAATTGCCACACATAGATAAACAAAGCTTAAATGAGTCGCTTATTATCCTGTATTAATTGTATATACGAGATTAACAAGACAAATTTGGATATGTAGGCTTAAGGTGGATTTTGTCATGGACATAAATTTGGATACGTTTTCCGTAAGCTTTAATAAACAAACCATTGCAGGCTTTTCATGATAGAGAAAACGGTGCCAAGGTGTCTTAATTATCAATTTCATTAGTTAAAGATCTGTGAACGAATGTGTGACCGTGTGACGAAATGTTAAAACGTCTGACGCGATTGGTTAGAAAAGTGTACGTCCACACACTATATAAATATATATATATATATATATTATATATTGTAGACGTCGAGCATATTATATCGATATTCCGCCTGACTTGCTACTAAAAAGTAGTTTAACATCATCAAGGAAAAAATCTGGCGCCATAACTGTACGATGTTCCGGTAGTGACAGTATTCTAGGACTAGCGTGTCCACCATCATCGACTAAATCATCGCTTACTACCAGGCATGATAGTAATAAAATAATATCGTTTAAAAACTAAAAAAGAACCGACTTCAATGTTCATTTTCAGTACCAATTTTGAGATGTTTATCTCAATATCTCTGGAGATACTTATCAGACCTCGATAAATTACCATGGTACCACACTTGGGATATCTCCTTTCGAACAAAAAAAGAATAATCAAAATCGGTGCATAAATGACGAAGTTATCCCCAAACAAACGTAAAAAAAAAAAAAAAAAAATACGGTCGAATTGAGAAACCTCCTCCTTTTTTTGAAGTCGGTTAAAAAAGTGTGATATACAGCGTCGAACTGTCAGAATTGTTGACTACTACTTACCTCCAACATCGAAACTCTGAGCATGCGTAGAGATATTGGGTCCCGCTGTATCTTTTACCGCATTTATAATGGGGTATCTGAAGAATTGTTCGATTTAATCCCAGCGTCCCGATTGAAACATCGCACCTTGAAACTAACCCCTCCACTCACGCAGATACAAACATACATAAAATACATGTATAAGGTAACATACATAACTATAAATACTATGGCCAAAGTGATCGAAGACCACTCCTGATTTTTTTTATTTTCACTCGATTTATCCATTTTTTTTAACTTTTTGTTTTGTTTAAATTTTTAAATTTGCAGACCTCTCATACTTTTGTGTTACCACTCCACTCTCCCATAAAATCCCCAATAACCATGTAACATTTCGCCAGACAATAGTAACATTATGACAATAATATCGTTTAAAAACTAAAAAAGAACCGACTTCAATGTTCATTTTCAGTACCAATTTTGAGATGTTTATCTCAATATCTCTGGAGATACTTATCAGACCTCGATAAAATTACCATGGTGCCACACTCGGGATATCTCCTTTCGAACAAAAAAAGAATAATCAAAATCGGTGCATAAATGACAAAGTTATCCCCGAACAAACATAAAAAAAAAATAAAAAAATATACGGTCGAATTGAGAAACCTCCTCCTTTTTTTGAAGTCGGTTAAAAAGTAACGTATTTTAAAATTTTCGTATTATAACTAATACAATATAGACAAGTTATTAATATTTCGTTTAAGATAAAACAACTTTACTTTGCATTACAGTATGTATGATTGAGCTATGCACCTAAGCCTTTCATCAGTTTGCATCGATTTCTCTCGGCTCTTTCTGTTTACTTATTCTAACATTGCGATGAACTATAATACATATTTTTGGTACTTTTGGTTTATTTTTTATGTTGAGTTACCGACATTATGCCCGACATCGATTTGTTTATTGTTGCGCCTAGTTTATTTATTTTTTTTGTTTTTAAATCGTTACACGAAATTTAATTGCAAATTTGAAAATGTACAATGAACTACTCATTGTAAACTTCAACTTCCGTGATTTGAACTTTTGTGATAGTAAACCATTACTTTGAGTGGTAACGTAAAGTCCCGTAAAGGTATCAATAATATTGTTCTGGCAACACCTTTTTTTGTTTCCGCTCTTTTTCACAGAACATAAGCAACTTTTTATTTCTCTACAAGGTGGCTTCACACCGCATCTATATATTACCTAAAATGTTATGTTTGATTCAAATATTTAAGTACAAAATAAAAAGATACTATTTATGAATACATTTGAATATACATTTAGTAAATAATTAAAATCAATATAAATTTGAACTATTATCGCGTAATTCTGAACCAGTCTCAACAAAACGTAGAATTAAAAGCTGTTCTGTTACAAAGCGATACTAGATGAAACCCACGGTTGTTTCGTTACAAGTTATTGCTACGCAAATGTGTCCAAAGTGAGGTTAGGTACAACCTCTCTCCATAAACAACACGATCAATACTTAGGCTTCGCATACATCTGGATTGAAGCGGTCATTTCTCCCATACACATGTAAAAAGTTGAACGAGCTTCCGTCTGTTTTTCTCGCAGAGTTTGGAGTCCTTCAAAGGGGCGTTAAAAGAATCTTGACAGCTTGTCAACGCATCCGTGACACCTCAATGTTCATAGGCGACGGTGATCGCTTCCCATCAGGTGAGCTGTTTGCTTGTATGCTTCTTATATCGTAAAAAGAAATAAAAAATACTAAGTACATAGCATCTACAAAGTCAAACAACTCCGTGAGAGCTAGATATTTAAACTCTATCGGACAGTCCATTCGAATACCTTAGTTTTGCTCAAGTACTGAATTGTTCTCGATAGCAAGATAAAGCTCTCTCGATAGAAATAACTTTACCTGGTAGTGCTTGTGGATGTCTATAATTATATTCACTGAGACCTTAGTAATATTTTAATAGGTAACTGCTTTTAATTTCTCTGTATTTGCTGTTTAAATGTTTTGCATATTTTTCTTCAGACCAACTGCAATAACTGCTCTTGCATTATGTTTAACATTTTATTTGCATAAACACCACAAATCCACAAATGTCAACCTAAAATAATGAATGAAATTTAAGCCTACAAATCCAGAAATGTTATAAATTGTTTACGCATCGGGTAAAAGGATTCATTCATTATTTATTTCAAAACAACTTTCAGTACTAATATAATAATAAGAAGCAAGTATACTAATATAGTATAACTAATATAATAGCAAGAACATACAATCCATTGAGATTGTATCATTTTTCAATTTCGACAAGTTAATCCAAAATGTTTAAAGACAAACAGGCCTAAACCCGCACATAATCCGGCATTATAAAGATCAAACGTAATAAACAGTTCGCTTCGCACGGCCTAGGCTTTGATTACACAAAAACACTGACAGCAAAAAACCCTCAAGTCCCCTCTGCTTAAAATAGCCCTTATCCCAACCGACTGCATAATCCCTATCTACGTCGCGGAAGTAAAAATCGATATTCGTTCCCGCAGAGTATCTAAAGCGAGGATCTGACCTTGGACCGAGCCTGATTGATGTCAGTGTCGCTCCGGGCGGATCGGCACGACCCGATCGGGTTGGGTCCCAGGATTAATGGCGAGAGGTGTTAATACACTGCGGCTATGACTTCAGTTTAGGGAAGGTACAGTTTTGAAATATGGGACGCCGGGCCGAGGCGTGGTAACTGCTTCAGGTGTGTTGAATTGTGTTTGTGTTATGACGATTATTAGGTCCATTTTGTATTTTGTAAAGTAATTTTTATTAGGGTATGTTTTTAATTTGTGTGATGAACATAATAGCTTAATATCATCATCATCATCATAATCAGCCTATCTCAGCTGAGAGAGAACTATGTCCACTGTTAGAGTAGTTGTAGTAGCATAGTTCTCTCTCAAGACACATCACTGAGTCCAATGTTCACCTATATAGTTATTATAGTCCGTATATTCACTGATATAACTTGATAATATCGTTTAAAAACTAAAAAACAACCGACTTCAATGCCGCGCTATTCATTTTCAGTACCAATTTTAAGATGTTTATCTCATTATCTCTGGAGATACTTATTATACCTCGATAAAATTACCATGGTACCACACTTGGGATATCTCCTTTCGAACAAAAAAATAATAATCGAAATCGGTTCATAAACGACGAAGTTATCCGCGAACAAACATAAAAAAAAATAAAAAAATATACGGTCGAATTGAGAAACCTCCTCCTTTTTTGAAGTCGGTTAAAAAATACACGTTGTTGTCGTTGAAGCATATCACCAGTACATTTAAAAACATCTAATCTTATGCTTGGAAATTGGGATATAATTAGTATACTTGTAAAATAATACAAGCAAATAGTCACTTTCACACTTTCATTTTAAGTCAAAAGTTTTATCTACCTGGGCAGATATGAAGATGAAAAATCACAAATAATAGCCACTCGTATTAATAAGTACCTACCACCATCACATTAATTTTTTTCACGGTTGAGATTCAAACCCAGAATTGGGAAATAAGAAATCATGTCATGTTCCTACTGAGTACTCATTAAATAATTAAGATAGTTTAAAAACTAAAACAACTGACTTGAAACACCCGCGAGTCAATTGCAGTAGCAAGTTTGGGACGTTTATCATCATATCTCTGAAGATACTTATCAGATCTCAATGAAATTACAATGGGATCACCTCGGAAAAGTACCCTACTGATTAAAAAAATAATCATTCGAATCAGTTCACAATTGACGGAGTAATCGCGTAACATACACACAAAAAAAAGAAAAAAAAAACAGTCAAATTGAGAACCTCCTTTTTTGGAAGTCGGTTGAAAAGAGAAACTCAAAACCGTTGGCATAATAAAAGATTATAAAGGATAATACATTACTGTGTAATGTGGCCTTTGAACCGGCTGGTTACCGGTTCAAATCCTAGCGCCGTGCATCAATAGATTGTTCTGTGTGCATTCTTGAGTGTTCGTCTAAATGTGGTAAGAACATTATATTGATATTCCGTTTGACTTGCTACTAAAATTATCCCACCAGCATCAAGGAGAATATCTGCCGCCATAGCCTTACGGTGTTACCCTTTAGAGTCAGAACATTACACGCCTAGCGTGTTCACCATTTTCGCGCACATCATCGCTTACCACCAAACAAGACAGTGATCAAATGCTAGCCTATCAGATAAAAAAATGAATCAACGTATAATATATAAAATATATAAGGCCTGTCTGTAGCAGAATTCAAAAAACATGTTTTCACTGCAAGAATTTGCATTTTACAGTCACCATGTTTGTTTTATTAACATCACATATCTCCGAACACTTGGTTGTCATGACGTATCTGACGATATTTTAATAATATAAATGCGTCCATGGGCTTAGAAGATATATGAAGTAGTAAAGAAAATAACATACATAAAAACAAAACCCTACCTTGTAGTCGGGTAAGAATCTGGCGACAGCTCATCTTTTTATATATTCTTGTTAACCTTCCTTCTTTCCTTTTAAATACTTTAATTTTAATAAATGTCTCTGACAAAAATGATATTGAAATTCTGTGACCGAAGGCTATAAAAGTGTAGTGTTTTCCGAGGCTCCAATGTACCAAAATTCTACCTGAATGCCAGCTCGGTTGATAAACCGACTCGTCAGGTTGCGTCAGATAGGCTCCGTCACGGATTAGCCTCGTTGTTGTGCGGGACTTAACACAGTGCCAGCGGGCTTTTGAAACTGTGTATCTGCCTAAATTGTAGCTATACTGGTAACTCCAAATTTTCAAGATCTGATCACGTACCTACTATTTGTATTGTGATACGATTCTTATCGTGCTGAGAACATTGATGCCATCTTAATCAATTAACGTTGACCGTGGTCACGAGAAAAATAGAATTCGGGTATCAGCAAATATTCTCGTAATCACTGTTATTGCGATGGTAGCATTTGTAGCTGTTTTGGCTATTTCTTTAACCATGATTTTGTATAGCATTAGTGTAGAATATATTTGCTCACTATATATCATAATTAAGATAGTTTCATAATTAAGATAGTTTAAAAACTAAAACAACCGACTTCAATGCGCTGCGAGTCAATTTTAGTAGCAAGTTTGAGGACGTTTATCATCATATCTCTGGAGATACTTATCAGATCTCAATGAAATTACAATGGGACCACCTCGAAAATGTACCCTACCGACTAAAAAAATAATCATCCAAATCGGTTAACAATTGACGGAGTAATCGCGTAACATGCAGAAAAAAAAAACATGAATTGAGAACCTCCTTCTTTTTGAAAGTCGGTTGAAAAGAAAAAAAAAGAAGAACCTGTGATATTTTTCGACATTAATAAATACATTTAAAATAATATATTACACATTTTTATTCATATTTTTTGTACAATTAACCTCAGCGTTATTACTGTCCTCAGATGGATCATAGTTACTCTCCTGTGGGCGTGGGTACAGAGCTTTAAAAGAAAAATATTAAAGATTTTTTCATCGTGGTTTCTGACGTTTCCGCACTTCTTATACATTCGCGACTGGCAGCGCTTAAATACATTTCCGTCCGCAATAATAAAAATATGATCATTGTTATATTCTCTTATTTTATCCTACCTTTTGAACATTAAATAGGTGTGACGAATAATAATAAAGCTTTAAGGGCCAAAAGGATAATAGCGGATAATAGCGTGGCTAAAGTTCCAAATACCTTTTTCAGAGAACATCCTCGTTCAAAACCTTGCTAAAGAAAAGTAAGCTTAAGTTATGTACACACCCACGTACCTAAGTAACCTTTAGTAAGCTCACAAAAGGAGGAAAAAATCATAGTTCAGCAAAGTAAAATATACGACCAATAGAAACACTTTTATTTGCCCCTAAGAACCCAAATATCCCTACTTTGGAGCACGCGAAGCCAAACGTAAATACGCGTAGCTCCGTAGCAACCGTAGCATGTCGTAGAACCTCGTAGCATTTTCGGAGACGGTGCTACACCGTACCAAGCAGATTTAGACAAAAAAATACACACGATTCTCAACCTAAGACTCCTAACACAAGATCGGTATTCAAATACATGACATTCCCTATCTTAAATGACTATATAGGTGAAACGTGACATTCGTGATTGTACAAATTGGGCTGTACCGTAATTTTGTTTACTGAATTTCTTTTGAATTACGGAGGTAAATCTTAGTACGTTTTATATTAATGATAATCCTGGTGCAGAAATAAAGGCTTAGAATATAACATGTACGTATAGCTTTTAATCAAGTGAAATACAACTTCAGGTTTTTATTTTTCAAAGTAAAATATATCTGAATTTAAGACTATCGTAAATAGTGTCACGAAACGATTAATTTTATAAATGAACGCTTAAATTAAACCTTCAAGGCTTTTTTTGAGCCGGTTGTGATTCCCGTATATAATATTCTTATATTCAAATATATATGCTCTTAGGTAACTTTCTACAAAAATGATTATAGTAAATAACGATTATTATTGCGAACGTGAATATAGAAATAATTTAATATAGTTCAAACCAATGCATTCATATTCTCTTTCTTTATAATAGTTTAGTTTTATCCAGGTATAAATACCTGGTTAAATATATATAATAAATAACGTATGTATTTTGTGAAATAATTATTCGTTGAGGCGGCAAAAGCCCAATGGATAAGGTGTCGGACTGGCGATCGAGAGGTCGTGAGTTCGATCCCCACCCCACCCATTGCACTATTGACGTGAAACCACTCCAGACACAAGAATATTTAGCTTAGTTGGAGGGGTTAACAAGAATACTAGTAATGTGCAACCCACATTGCGAATAATCTTTTCTTTGAAAAAAAAAAATAATTTGTATACTAATTTAGTGTTGAGGACCTAACAAAACACCTGGTTCAAGGCTGAATCCTAAATTATGAATCGATGCTCCTACGTATAAAACTCCATTTATTGAGCAATAGAATGAATATTTTACAATATTTAAGTTTAAGGGGGTGAGTGTATAGGTCTACATCCTACGTAAACCACTATGCTCAAAGTTTTCGGAATTCCGAGTTGAAGTGGGGTTCAACAACATTGACACAGCTTGTCTCGGTGGGTGAGTTGCCTCAACATCTTCAAATGAAGACTAAAGAATAATTTTAACTAACATTTTATATTTTATCTTATACTAGCTGGCCCGGCGAAATTCGTACCACCTAACAGACAACGAATGTTGTGTTACCTTTTAGATTAACTTAATTTAGGCTTTTATGAACGTAATACAATGAATACAAAAGAGATAGTAAGTTCAGTAATGTATTATGGCACTTTGATTATCAAGTAAATAATGAAGTTGTGACAATATAGAAATAGAATAAAAATACAACAATCAAGTACTTCAACCGCGTGTCAGCAAGACATGATGCAATGAAACAATGTTATTATTGTTACAGATAAGTTATTAACTTGAAATTAGTTCGATTGAGTTTAATTTTAATTGTAAAAATATAATCACCAGTACTTAATTTTACTTCTGAATAAGTAAAGGTACTTACTTAATGAATAACTGTCTAATACTTTTTGTCTTATGGATAAGACTGTATACATACGACATTCATAACTTGGCTATCACATTTTTGCATATTATATCTCTGTATTTACCTACATTCCGACAAAATATAAAATTGATTAGGCATTGATTATTATTGTCTCGATTGCTTGTAAGCGTACATTTTTTTTAAGTTTTATTATGTCTCCACACGATTAGTGTATTTAACCAGTGTCAAATATTATGATTTTTCAAATTTTATCAATTTTGGTCGTAGAAATGGGCTAGAGTCACATTTCAGCTCAGTTTTCAAGTAAAAGTCTAGTCTAAGTCATACCTTCAGTAAAGATGAGGTGTTTACTGAAGATTTTCAATGGAATTTTGATGAGAATGCAAATATCATGTTTTTCAACATTGTGCTGTTTCCCTACACACGCACACATTCACCAAAAAAATAAATAAAAATAAAATAAAATATAAAAATCACCATAATAAATAGTATCCTATGTCCGTCTCCTGGCTCTAAGCTACCTCCTCACCAATTTTCAGCCATATCGGTATATATTTATAGATATATATCATAGACAGCCATATCGGTATATATATATAGATTTTGTGACCCCTAACAAAACAGAGGAGTGTAAGTTTACCGTGTGTGTAGTGCGTCTATTAGTACCTTTCATGTTAAATCCAAAGACTCCAAATAGGACGAGTTTCTCATGTGTAAGTTTAGGAGTTCCTAATGGTCACTTTTTTAATATCATATAGACTAACGTTTGACCACTATCTCACCTGTTGATAAGTGATGATGCGGTAGAGGATGCTAGCACGCTAAGCCTAGAATGGGAACTGGCTCTCAAGGGTAGCTGCCGGAACACATTAGATATTTGGCGACAGATTTTCTAACTTGAGAATGGTAGCTAAGCCAGGCAGATACTAGTTAGTGTCCTACCACCATGCGGGGGTTGGGGGTTTCTTAACGATGGTTTTTCTTCACCAGAGGGCCACTGTGAATAGCGCACATAATTTAAAATTAATTGGTGTACGATGGCGATTGAATTCGGTACCTCTGGATTCAAAGCCGATCATTTTCCCACTACACCACTGAGCCCTCAAACGTCAAACCTTCAGGCTTCATTATCGGCGTGACGATCCCATAATATTGCATTTTCATTAGATTTACATACTATGTGCAACCTTTCAGTCCAATCAAACACCGGAAGGTCGGCCAAATTAGGCTTGCAAGACTTGACCCGATCCAACTATAATTTATTCTGTGCCTGAGCATACAAACAGACATTACGCAGACATCCCAATTTTGCAAGTTAAAAAAAGTCTGTAAATACATAATAAGTATCAGTCTCTAATAAAAACTGAAACAGCCATGAAGACAAAGAAAATATTTCCCTATCCCAGCAATTTATCATTGGAAAATAAATACAAATTCCTTCATGATACTTTCATCGAGTGATCTGTCCTCGAGTTCGTTCTGAAATTGTCCTTCACTTTGAGAATAATATCCGCTGCTTGAGTAATAGACTTTGCGATTTTTATGAAAGCCTGATATTAGGGCCTTATAAAAATGTCTTATGAAAACCAAAAGCTACAGGGTTTTTTCGGAGCTATAAATGTTTAATGTTAAAAGAAGTAGCGCAGCTTTAGGATAAATAGAAGAATTACATAGAGACGTGTGAGATACACAAGTAGACGATGTGTAGCGTACATGTTGTTGGAAGAAAACGATGGGTGTTTTTTTAACCGACTTCACAAAAATGGAACAGGGTCTCAATTCGACGGAACCTTTTTTTATTTTTTATTTTAATAATGGCTCCATACGATTATTGTATTGAGCTAGTGTGAAAGGATAAAAATAATTCAAGTTTTAATAAATAAATAAAAAAAACTCTTTAAGTCCAGTCAAAATCAAGTCAAAGTTTATTTAAGTAGTCTAGTCTATGTCATACCCTCAGCAAAAATGTGTACTTTACTTTTGATGGAATTTTGGTGTAATCACCAAATGGCATGTTTCTCAACATTGTGCTGTTTCTCTACACTCGTACATATTCAGTGACACGTAACATTTAATAATACAATTTTTTTACATAATAACTTGCGGAAGAACACCAGTTTTCGAAAACAATACAATGGAACAAGATTTTCCACGTTCCCGCCAGAAACTCGTGGGTTTTACTATGACAATAAATTACGACATTTAGAAATGGTTTCAATGGTTCCAGATAACCCTATTACTTAAAGTAAAGCTTTTTTACCAATTTTATATTATGGTGTCATAATATGTCAGATAGCTATCTGTCACTTTCTCATAAACCGGTGTAAATGGCCTAAAGTGTCGCAACCGCTCCATTCAGAACATAGCGCAGGTAGCATTGATAACGTAAGAAGAGCTCTCGGATATCAGAAGCGTAACTTTTAGCAACTTCCTAATAGTGGACGCTCAACTCTGAAAGTTAGATATAAACTGCGTTACAAGTTTAGATATATACAAGCTTACTTGTTACATAAAGTTATCGGTATTTATAGCTTAAAAAGCTAAATAAATAGTGAATGCCTAAATTTACATGCCTGCTGCCAATAAATAGTCTCAACTTTTTAAAATTCTGTAATAGTAGCGCTTGCTCACTATCTAACTTGATGTTAAGTGATGATGCGGTTGTCGATGTAATGCATTTACTCATATTTACTCGCGATTTAATGGGAAACACAAATGTAGCATTAGGTATGATGAAAAAAGAATATAAAATGTAAGGATAATAACTTCTGCTCACACAGATGGTATATTGACCATGAAGCGGTGGCGTCTTTTAGTATCCCTAGTTTTCTGATTATTGCATGGGACAAACTATTCACAGCGTGACCCGGATGCAGAGTACCAGTCGCAGCAGTAACAACATTTACAATCATCATCATCATCACCATCTGCTTTAGCGCTATCATTACGTCCAAGTTCACAAACATGCAGGCATACACACACATTTGACAGCATCATCTTCGCTAACCGATACAACACAACCACCATCACTATTGGAAGCATTATGCCAGCCACCTAAAGCCGTGCTCCGCTTCGTCAAGGAGCTGGGATGGCTTGGGTGAATGCTGGCAGGGGGAAATGCACAATACACCCCAAGCGGGACGTCAGTGCAGGTCTTATCGCTCACATTACCAATTAGAATTAGAAACTGTTCACAGACACACACGCACACACATACACACACACACACACACACACACACACACACACACACAGTTGTTTATACACAAATGTTTATATATATATATTTATAGTAATCCTTGAAACGAAAAATATAATATTAGACTTATTTCTTAATGTAAGAGTAATACAAAGGGCGGTCTTATCGCTTAAGGCGATATACATAAGCTGTAATACATGAGCTTGATAATATATGCTTGTCTATTACCTGAATCAATCTGGTAGCTAGGCAAAGCACATTACATTTGAAAAAAAGAAATGGTTATCGAAAATGTTTATACACTTATACTCTATGAACTCATACATACGGGTACGTTGATGTATAAAAACACAAGAGGTGTCCTTGCACGAACGCACGTCCACATTATCGGTCCCGGCTCGAAGTCGAGTCTCGCAAAGTTTTATCAACGTACTTTCCATTAAGTCGCAAGATATCCGCTTTCTTAATTTGTCACGGACTTGTGATAAAACTTCCAGACAGTAATGACACTTTGTTTTTTTCTGATATTTTCATTAGTGAAGTTTGGTAGAGTTCTGTGGAGTGAGTTTGTATTATATACTTACAATACACTTTGTTTTCGAGTCTCTTGTTGGTCGGTAGGTAACTAATACAATTTATTATAGTTTTTTTTTTTATGTCAAAGTTGACAAACAAGCAAGCGGCCCACCTGATCGAAAGTGGTCACCGCCGCCTATAAACACCTGCAACACAAGTAGTATTGCACGTGCTTTGCCTACCTTACTTAATATAGCTTATTAAGATGAGAAAATAGTTGCAAAGCATATACTAATTAAAGTTTTTTTTAAATGTCTATATTTATAAAAGTGGAAAATAAAAGACTGAACTTATTACAGTATGTCAAAAGCAATAGTAATATGAAATTTTGCAGATTTGCCTTTTGATGTTAAGAAATTAATTATGTTCATAGCTTTCTTATTAGACTATTTGATAAATATGCAAATACAAGCAAATAACATTTGCATATACAAAAGGTCTCACATACTATCAGGTGGGCCGTTAGCCTGTTTCCCTCTCAAATTATTATGGAAAAATATTTTTATGCCTTTACTAATAATACTTAAATTCAAAATTTAAAACCACCTCAACCGATCTATTCATAATCTGTTCATTAAGACCATTCCGATGAGCCGAAACTCGACATCTCTGCTGTAAATTGGTGAGGAGTTGAGTATTCTGCAGATTTTAGGAGATGTCCCAGCATCAGGTCAAAGCTACCAAGTTCTTTCAATATCGTTGAAGTAAGAGTATACCGAAAATCGAATTAATCAGAACTACGAGAGTTTATTTCTTAGCGTCATCATCTAGAAAAATGCTATTAGTCTATAAACGGCTGAACGGAATTTCATAAATTAAAGCTAAATACACTCCCAATTAGGACACCTACCAAACGAAAAAACTAAATCATAATCGGTTTAGCCGTTTGGGCGCTACAATGCTACAGACAGACACACAGATACACACGTAAAACCTATAACACCCGTTCATTTTTCGTCGGGGATTAAAAACCGTTCTAATTACATTGATCTTTCTGAAATAAATGGAATTGATATTGAATTTAAATGTTTTTTTCTACTAAGACATATTCAAACAGTGACCCGATTTGAATTATCTGATATTCCGGCCTTCACTATGTTAATCCGATCATGCATGCGTGATGGCGTGACATGTCTATTCCGAATAATCCGCGATCAATGCAAATTGCGACCTAGAAAGATGAATCATATTTTGGTAAAAAATAGAATACATTTTACTGCAAATTTATGTGTGGTGTATCTAGGACACGTTGTGCTTAATAAAGGTTGAAATACACGAATAACTTTATATTTATAATAACTTCTGCGCTGGTACAAGGCATTTTCGTGATTTAATTGTTGCCCTCAGCATGTTGTGGAGAGAAATAACTGAATTAACTTCTATGTTTTGTTCAAAATAATAAACAATTTTCTAGGTATTCGTTGATAGATGTGGACAGGTACTTCATATATACTTTCTTAAAAGAATTTTGCACAAAATGTTGTGTCTATTGACGAATGCCACCGCTAAATAGTGGACATTTTATCATCAAATATGAAGCGATTTGCTTTTATTATACATCACATATACCTCTACTCTATGAATTTGCCTGTAAATTATTTTTCGTAATGGGGTCTTTAAAGTCGTGCGTGAACATGAATATCTTCTAAGCAAGACATGTAGTAGACCGCATTGTCCGTTAATAGGTAGTGAAATTCTATCTATGCCTATATAAATAAAAAAGCATCTTTCTAGAACTGCATGTCAGAAATGAAAACATAACAAAACTGACCAAGTGCAAGTCGGACTCACACTTGTAGTGTTCCGTAACACAATAAAATGTGTTGTAAGATCAAGCAAAAATACACTTTTCGACAACAAAAAATTGCTTTGTTTTTCATAGTGTTTGTATGAATGACAAAGTTATATATGCGGTCTGGAAAATTACTGATTGCTATTATACTGATTGAAAACTTTAAAAAATACTATTAAATTAACTAAACTATATTAAACAAACTATATTAACTAACTAATTTACTATTTTTTTAAATACTATACTGATTAATCTCAAAAACTGATGACTATATCTCGTTCAAACCAATTTGCGTTAAGAGTGTTTATTGAGATCTACACCATATATATTTTTTTTATTTTTCACTCTCTTATTTGAGAAGTGCTATCTTACAAACGATCGACTTTGAGAAAAAATAGTTTTCGAAAATTTAATGTCATTTGTGAAGACCTATCTATAGACGTATAGGTTTGATGAAAATTGTTTGATTAATACTTTGGCAAATGGGATGGGATATACCTAGTAATGTTCTGTGTAGACTAGGTCTGAGCAGGGCTGATTATCAGTCTATTTATAACATACTAGCAGCCCGCCCCGGCTTCGCACGGGTAGAACATATATGTCTACAACATTTGCATCAGTTTGTTGCATAGAATATAAAATATAAACATATATAACAATCATCGTCATATTTCATCCAATTTACACAAAACCTTAACGAATTATGCACCTAAACCTTCCTCATAAACACTCTGGCTATTGGTGAAAACCGCAGTATCCTGCGGTTTTGACCAATAGCCGTTACCAATACGTTCAGTAGCTTTTGAGATTATTGCGAACAGACAGACAGACGCAGTGATGGACTTTGTTTTATAATACTTACGTAGTGATATTGGACGGCCCTTTGGTGTGATTCTGACCCGACGGTCGTTGGTTCTCATCCTAGCTATATACCTACCAATGAAAGTTTTTGTGCATTCATGAATCATGAGTTTTCGTATAGTGGTAGTGGGATCATTAAATCTACCAAAAAGTAGCTTACCACCAAGAAGAACATCTGCCGCCTAAACCTTACGGCGTTCCTCGACGCAAAAAGTAGAGGTAATATACGCTTAACGTGTGTATCTGTGTGTCTGTCTGTAGCATCTTAGCACCTAACCGGACGAACCGATTTTGTTTTTATTATTGATAGTTTTTTTTTGTTTGATAGATGTCTTCATCGATAGTGTTCTTAGCTTTGATTTATGAAAATTCGTTCAATCGTTATAAAATTATGAGCTTTTTTCTAGTTAATTGCGCTATGAAATCAACTTTCATAGGTCTGATCAATTCGAAAATCTTCTTCTTCAACGATATTGTAAGAACATGGAAGCCTCCTGGACTCTACAGAATACTCAAATCCTCACCAACTTACAGCTCAGATTTTAAATGCTTTTAATGTAAAGATTATATATAAATCAGTCGGGGTGGTTTAAAATATTATATTATTATATATATAGATGAATATTATTTTATACAATAGATCATATTATTATACTATATTGACTTCAAATTGATTGCGATCGGTGGGGATCTACAGAAAAGCTTACCCTATAATAATATTTTCATAGTAACTATGACCTATTCTATGGTTTCACTGCAAATATTTTATTAATTTTGCGATGCGTGTATGTGAAATCCGTGATATCTTCTTGAGTTTTCATTTGAATTATATACTGTAAAGGACAATTTTAATCTATAATATATGGCCAAGCTAATTAACGTAATTTTTTGGATAAGGATTACTACTATATACTTGAAAATAGCCTTGGAAGTTATGTAATATTTTTTAACAAAAATTTTAAGATTAAAATGGTTACTGTGAGTCAACTTTAAGAGGTAGACATATGCTGTCGCGGGCTTTTTTGTAGGTCTTATTAAGTTGTACAACTCTTGGATAGAAAATATTCTTCTATCTATTTTCAACTAAGCAGCGTTTCTTAAGAAACGTGTTTTTTCGACCGCTTTTTTTTCGACTAAGGTTGCAAATTAGGTCTCCACGGATGTACCTCTGATTTAAACGGGAAAATATATAGCTTATTTTCTTTCCGAAAGTCCATTCTATGTATTAATGAAAGAATGTTTTAAATCGGTTCAGTAGTTTTTGAGCCAAATCATTACAAACATACAAAAATACAAATGTTCTCTCTTTATAATATAAGTAAAGAAGTATAGATAAATAGATAGATAAATAAACACTTTATCGATCACCACTTACAAAAGATATATTAACTTCAGACTTAATGAATTATTTCAGTGTCAATGATATTCAATGCTATGAGCGATAAGACCGACGTCTTATCGCTCATAGTGGTCTACATTAATATAAAACATAATACGAAAAAAAATGATTGTTCAAATTTTGCGCAGCTTGACTTGGCGTAGCAATATTTTAAAGTATCGGTCGTACTTAAAACTTACTTACTTACTTACTGGCCGTTAATTAAATCTTTCCACATTTGGAAACACGCGCGTTAATCGGGCGAAATAATTGCTCCGAAATACAGAAAACGGTTTTACTTGCTAATTGACTTAATTTGTAAATGTTACCTTTTATAAGAGTGTGCTATTATTTTGTATATTACATCCTATTTGTTTGTGTTTATAGGTGTGAAAGTGTGTGCCTGTTTAAGTAATTTATAAAACTGTAATATAAGCTGTAACAAAACAATAACATTCTAGTGATTTATATATTACTAGCAGCCCGCCCCGGCTTCGCACGGGTAGAACATATATGCCTACAAAATTTGCATCAGTTTGTTGCATCAGATATAAAATATGAACATATTTAACAATCATCGTCATATTTAGCGTAAAGGATAGTTGTCCTGATTCTGACCCGACGGTCGTTGGTTCTAATCCTAGCTATATACCTACCAATGAAAGTTTTATGTGCATTCATGAATCATAAGTTTTCGTACAGTGGTAGTGGAATCAATAAATCTACCAAAAAGTAGCTTACCACCAAGGAAAACATCTGCCGCCTTAACCTTGCGGCGTTCCCCGACGCAAAAAGTAGAGGTAATATACGCTTAACGCGTGTATCTGTGTATCTGTCTGTAGCATCTTAGCACCTAACCGGATGAACCGATTTTGTTTTTATTATTGATAGTTTTTTTTGTTTCATAGATGTCTTCATCGAGAGTGTTCTAAGCTTTGATTCATGAAAATTCGTTCAATCGTTATAAAACTATGAGCTTTTTTCTAGTTAATCGCGCTATGAAATCAACTTTCATGGGTCTGATCAATTCGAAAATCTTCTTCTTCAACGATATGGTAATAACATGGAAGCATTGATCTGATGCTGGGACATCTCCTGGACTCTCTAGAATACTCAAATACTCACCAAATTACAGCTCAGATTTCAATGTCGTGTTTTGAGTCATTGGAATGCTTTAAATAAAAAGATTATACATATATCAGTCGGGGGGTTTAAAAATAGTATATTATTATATATATAGATGAATATTATTTTATACAATAGATCATATTATTGTACTATATTGACTTCAAATTGATTGTGATCGATGGGGATCTACAGAAAAGCTAAGCTTATAATAATACTTTCGGAGTAACTATGACCTAATCTGTGGATTCACTGCAAATATTTAATAATTTTGCGATGCGTGTATATGAAATTCGTGATATCTTCTAGAGTTTTCATTTGAATTATATACTGTAAAAGACTAATCTATAATATGTGGCCAAGCTAATTAATTAACGTAATTATTTGGATACGGATTAATACCATATACTTGAAAATAGCCTTGGAAGTAACGTAATATTTTTTAACAAACATTTTAAGATTAAAATGGTTACTGTGTGTCAACCTTAAGAGATAGACATATGCTGTCGCGGACTTTTTTGTAGGTCTTATTAAGTTGTACAACTCTTTTATAAAAATGTTCTTCTATCTATTTTCAATTAAGCAGTGTTCGTAAGAAACGTGTTTTTTCGACCGTTATTTGCCGACTTAGGTTGCAAATTAGGTCTCCACGAATGTACCTTTGATTTAAACGGAATATTATATAGCCTATTTTCATTCCGAAAGTCCATTCTATGTATTAGTGAAAGAATGTTTTAAATCGGTTCAGTAGTTTTTGAGCCAAATCATTACAAACATACAAAAATACAAATGTTCTCTCTTTATAATATTAGTATAGATTTAGCTATTTCAAAGTGATATATGAAAGATGAATGAAGGGACACTAAAGGTACGGACACACTGCGGCGTCCTGCGATCTGCGGGTGCGATTTCAGTACTTTGAATTGTTTTCTGATCGTGTTTGGTTTGAACCAGTCGGTACAAATACTACTGCGCTTCCTAAACGCGGCCTAAATCGCGCATGCAAGACTCTGCAGTGTGTCCGTATGTTAATTTCGAAATAGTTATCATTGATGACGCCACCAAGTGGCTTAGTTGGTCAGAGCACTTGGGCTGTTTCCCAGGAATTGCGGGTTTTAATGACATGCTAGTCATTTTGAGAAAGTACTATATAGTTGGTTAATTTTTGTGTCCAAAAACTTGAATGCAGCTAGTAATTGGCTAAAGAGTCCCTGAATAAGCAAGGTCAACAACATTATAATACTACTTTGCGTTTGGTGTGAACCAGTTGGTACAAATACTATTGCGCTATCTGATCGCCGCCTATATCGCGCACGCAGGACGCTGCAGTATGTCCGTACCTTAACACATTGTCACAGAAATATGAATAAATTCCTTATCTATCAAATACTATAAGAATCTTTGTCCTGACATACTGACTGACTGACTCACTGACAGACAACGCACAGCCTAAACCGCTGGTCGTAGAGACTTGAAATTTGGAGGGTATATTTGTCTTAGTACGTAGGGGTGTACAAAGAAAGGATTTTTCAAAATTCACTCCTTAAGGGGATGAAATGGGGGTTCAAAGTTTGTATGGAGCAACAAGATTAGAAAGTCTTTTCTATCCGAAACTTCACACAAGTGCTTCAGTACAAAATAAGTAAATACGTATTTCAGGTTTTTTTTAAATTCCACCCCTAAGAGGGTAAAATGGGGTACAAAGTGTGAAAATCAATATTTTTTTCGGATTGCGCTAAAACTTGGCATGCAGATAATTATTACAACGATAGTTACCTTTGAAAAAGGATTTTTCAAATTTAACTCCTGAAGGGGATGAAACGGGGGTTCAAAGTTTCTATGGAGAAACATTATTAGATAGTCTTTTCTATTCGAAACTTCACACAAGTGCTTCTGGACATAAAAAAGTAAACACGTATTTTAGGTTTTTTGAAATTCCACCCCTAAGAGGGTGAAATGGGGTAATAAAGTGTGAAATTCAATATTGTTTCGGATTGCGCTGAAATTTGGCATACAAGTGGTTATTATGACGTAAGTATCAGCTAAAAAAAGGATTTTCTAAAATTCACCCCTAAAGGGGATGTAACGGGGGTCCAAAGTTTGTAGTATTTTCTATTCGAAACTTCATACAAGTGCTCCAGTAAAAAAAATATAAATATGTGTTTCAGGTTTTTTTGAAATTCCACCCCTAAGAGGGTGAAATGGGGTAACAAAGTGTGAAAATCAATATTTTATCAGATTGCGCTAAAATTTGGCATGCAGATAGTTATTACGACGTTAGTGCCCTCTGAGAAAGGATTTTCCAAAATTCACCCCTGAAGGGGATGAAACGGGGGTTCAAAGATTCTATGGAGAAACAAGATTAGATAGTCTTTTATATTGGAAACTTAACACAAGTACTTAAGTAAGTAAATACGTGTTTCAGGCACTTTCGAAATTCCACCCCTAAAAGGGTGACAAAGTCTGAATTCAATATTTTTTCGGATTGCGCTGAAATTTGGCATGCAGATAGTTATTTTGACTTAGGTATCCGCTAAGAAAGAGTTTTTCAAATTTCACTCTTCATGGGGATGAAGCGTACAAGGTTTGGATAGTCATTTTATTCGATATTTCACACAAGTACTTTTAAGTTAATAAATAAGTAAATACGAGTTTCAGACTTTTTCAAAATGCCACCCTAAGAGGATAAACTGGGGTAACAAAGTCCAAAAATCAATATTGTTTCGGATTGCGCTGAAATTTAGAATGCAGATAGTTATTATGACGTAGGTATCCGCTCAGAAGGGATTTTTTATAAATTCCTCCCGGATACTTAACGGGGATTCAAATTTTGTATGGCGAAATAAGATGAGATAAAGTACGTGTTGTAGGATTTTTTGAAATGGGGTAGGTAACAAAGTCTGAAAATTTGAATTTGAATCGTTTTTACAAAAGAAAAGTTTTAAGTAAATAAAAGAAGTTTTTAACGCGGGCGAAGCCGCAGGGCACTTCTAGTTATTTATATTTCTGTGCACAATGTAGACTGGACAAAATATGTTAATAGGTATTTACGTACGATGTCTAACGTTTCGTACCAACGTTGTCTCCCACGATTCATTCATAATCATTGCAATTTTGTGTTGTATATTGTATATCTACTTATTACTGATATGGGGATGTAAGGGAGCAAACTTCCACCTAATTGCTCCCAGCCAACCTCTCCTGCACGTGGTGCATCCTGCCGATCAGCGAACGAGGCTCTGGCGACCGACAAATGGCGGTATATCCATTTAGAACGACGTAGCTAAATACCACAGGCTGGTGACGGGCAGCAGCGTCACCGGTGCGAGAAGCTATGTCCCGCGATCACCCAACCCGACTGCCCAGCGCGTGGTGAATATTCGGGCAAAACCTGCATGGCAAGCACAAACTTACAACCGCCCCAGTTCCCGGTCGCCCCGCTATTCCTAACCAAGGCGGCGGTTACGGTAACGGCGGGGCAGGGGGTGTTAAGAATCCCCGGGCTACGGTAGGCCGCCAACATCGACTGACACTGGCAACGTTTAATGGACGCACACTACGGCTTGATGCACACTTGGCACTACTGGAAGAGGAGCTGAAAAACATAAGGTGGCATATTCTAGGGCTATGTAAAGTCCAAAGAGAGGGGGAGGACACCGTTACCCTAGAATCGGGCCATCTTATGTATTTCAGAGAGGGAGAACAACCATTCCAAGGCGGCGTCGGGTTCTTGGTCCATAAGATCCTCTCTGACAAAGTTCTAGAAATCTCCAGTGTGTCGACAAGGGTAGCGTATCTTGTGATCAATTTCACCGAGAGGTATAACCTCAAGGTTATCCAAGTATATCCTTCGCAAGCTGCCACAGCGTGCGAACGTGCTCAGTCTGAGTCATCGTTGACCGCTTTTATTGTTGTTTTGTGATTGGCTGGTGCTGTGAATTAGTAATTCCTTGTTACTCCTGAGGACTTTAGACTCCACCTTTTGGGCGGTGCTTGGTAAGGGACAGAGAATCTATGGATTACGTCACGGCATTTGTGATAATTGCGTAATCTGTGCGGAGGCGAAAACACAAGATTTTAACTGAGCCCATTTGCGAGGCTGGAACCCGGGCCTTCTCGCTTGCCGGCCGAACCAACGCGCCACTACACTACGACAGCTGTCTCGCAACGCGCGAAATTAACAACCCGTAGCTGCCTATCTACACTCACTGCTACACCAGTGCTGCGTAGGTCTACGCCGCGAGCCGGTATAGACCACTGTGCGCATGCGCACTCATCACTAGTACCGCCTACTTGCTACGAGGTCTACGCCGTGAACATTGTGCCGTATTTGCGCGAATTTTTGCCCAATACTTACGCGCTTTATTTGTTAATTAGATATTATTTCTTTGATAACACGTTATAGTAAATATCAGGAAATCAGCATAATGCCCAAAGTAACACGTACACCACCAACGAAGACTAAAATATCTGAAATGGACTTAGCGGAAGCCTTATCTGACTGCGACACTGTCGGCTCTGAGAAAGAGGAACGGTTTCCGCCCGCCTTAGACAACACAAAAAAACGTCGGCTTAGTATATCGCCGAAAAATCAGTTCCAAATTTTTCAAGATGAAATTAAAGATATGTTCCAATACTGGTGCTCGAAACAGGAGAAAAATCAGGAACGACAACATAAAAAATTGTTAGTCCAGTTAAAAGAAATAAAGCAAGAAAAATCTGAACTAACAAAATCAGTGGACTTTTTATCATCGAAAGTTGACGATTTGAGCAAACAGCTCCTGGAATACCAGAACAGAGTTAAGTCGCAACAGGAACATAACGATTTCCAGGAGAGTAAAATCCAC
The DNA here is from genome assembly GCA_954871355.1 of Cabera pusaria. Lineage (NCBI taxonomy): Eukaryota > Metazoa > Arthropoda > Insecta > Lepidoptera > Geometridae > Cabera > Cabera pusaria. The sequence continues at coordinate 27,547,369 of OX940893.1, forward strand.
GATCTAGAATTACTGTCGAGACCGGCGTCTATAGAAATAAGAAATATTCCCGCCAGAGAAAACGAGACTATCGAAGACCTGACTTCCACAGTCATCACAACGGGGCGGGCGGTATCTATGAATGTAGATCCCAAAGAGCTCCGCGATGTTTACCGCATCCCGGGCAAGCCGGGCATCACTAGGCCTATTGTGGTGGAATTTTTTAAAGTCGCCATAAAAAATGACATCCTTGCAGCCGTTCGAAAACATAACAGCGGTAAGAAACCTGAAGATAAGCTAAACACTGAAAATCTGGAACTACAAGGTAAACGGAGCCCCATCTTTGTGTCTGAGCACCTGCCAGCTTTCTCCAGACAGCTCTTCTACCAGACAAGGGAACTAGCCAAGCAGCATAACTTTAGGTTTTGTTGGACAAATAACGGCAAAATTTTACTACGCCAAGACAGTGGAGCGAAGCTTCTGCATGTTAAAACGAAGAAATGTTTAGATAATATATTTACAGCTAAGTGACTAACTAACGCAAGTTTCTATGACTGTTCTGCTCTGTTATTAACTCTCACAATGCAAAGTAATTATGTTGTTTCAATAAATATTATAATTTGCCTCTCTACCACATATTGCTTACCACTTATTATTGACTTCATGCACAGTGTGTTTTGTGTGAATAAAATAGAAGACACAGTTTTGTCTTATACAGCGCACAAGTATAAATATATAATTCCTTTTTATATACATGATATATATACATATTTACACACTATATACACACCAACACGCACTTACAAAAAACTTTATGAACTAAATACAATAAATACAGAAATAAGATTAAAAAATATATACATTATTAAATTATACTGTTTACAATGCATAGTCATACTTCACACAGTCAATCTGTATTTCTCAAAGATAACTCAAGGTACATATGAAATCTCTACACTTTACTGTCACATCACTGGTTTAAAGGAAATCAAAACTTACTTTAATGGGTAATAATAAAGTAGATTTAGAAGAAATTATCTCAGATATTGTTTCTATATCTGTATCATCGTCATTCAAGTGTAAACCAGAGCAATGTAAAGACCTCCTCAAACAAGTAAAGCAATAATCGAAGGTAATACACATGAATATAAGAAGTATTAGTAAAAATCTAGATGAATTTATGATACTTCTCCACACTATAAAATTGCAATGTGACTTTATTGTCCTAACGGAATGCTGGATTAAAAATGTTGATACTATCCCTGTGATGCCGGGCTATATATCTTACATGAATAAAAGAAATAACTCTCAGAATGATGGAATAGTTATTTACGTTAAAGACGAAATACAATGTGAGGTCACTGAATCAATTTTTATAGATGCAAATTGTTTAGTATGTAGAACCGCGAACGACATGGCTATTGTAAGTATCTATCGCTCTCCTTCACATGCTAATATTACTAACTTTATAAACAGTCTAAATTCTACCTTGCTATCGTTAAAAATTGCAATAACGTTATTCTCATTGGAGATATGAATATAAATATATCAGACTCAAATTCTGACTGTAACAGTAATGAGTATCTCAATTTAACGGCATCGCATAGCTTTCTACCAGCGCACACTTATCCTACCAGAGAGCAAACTGCCTTGACCACATTATCCTCAAATCAAAACGTTTAGCTGTGTCCTTAGTCATAGAAACATTTATTACAGATCACTTTCCCATTTTGCTTGCAATTGAACATAATATCAAACGTAGATCACTTAATACCACCTCAAAAATAATTGATTATTCGGCTATAATATCAGAAATAAACGTAACAGATTTTTACAAAATTCTCAATCTATCTGATGCCAATGCTGCCGCAGATCTTTTCTTATTAAAATTGATTAGGTACTATAATATCTAAAAACACGAGACAACATACAATTTCCAGGAAAAAGCGTACTATAAAACCATGGATAGAACCAAGAACAGTCCCAAGGCCACCTGGAAAGTCATAAAAACTATTACAAATACAAATAGAAATACACTACCCCCACTTGATCTTCTCAATATTGGACAAACCCCCAAACTGTCGCTCGATTTAGTAAATAAGTACTTTGCAAACATCGGAAGGAATCTGGCTGATAATATCATTAAACAAAATTCTCATTCTAATACTACATTCACACCAATCCCTCAAGACTCACAATGCGGCTCCTTTGTGTTGTTTGATACTGACGAGGAGGAAGTAGAACGTCTAATCCTTAGTCTGCGAAGCGATTGCGCGAGCGGATGGGACGGCATACCCTCTCACATACTAAAGACGTGTCGTTGTGTTCTAGTCCCACCAATAACGCACATTTGCAAACTCTCTATTGCTACAGGAGTGTTCCCAAAATGCCTTAAAAAAGCCATTATTCATCCTATACACAAAAATGGGGATAGAGATAGTGTCAGCAATTATAGGCCCATTTAAATACTAAGTTCTTTATACAACATTTTAGAACGTATATTAAATAATAGATTAACGAATTATCTAGAATCACAAAACATACTCTCAAATTTCCAATTTGGGTTCCGAAAAAATAGATCGACTGAAGATGCAATTGCTAACTTAACTGATTTCATTACAACTAAACTTGAAGAAAAGGAAAGATGTCTCGTCATATTCCTAGACCTTTCAAAAGCATTTGACACTGTCTCTATCCCCATATTGTTGAATAAGCTAGAGAGGTTAGGAATTCGCGGCAATGAACTCGACATTTTCTCTAACTATCTCAATGACCGAACACAAGTCGTGAACATTAACAATGTCACTAGCAGTGAAGAAAAAATTACCTTTGGCGTTCCTCAAGGATCGATTCTCGGACCGACTTTATTTATCACCTATCTCAACGATCTATGCCTGTTACAAGTACCCTACTGTCGTATTGTTACTTACGCAGACGACACCGCACTTTTAGTTAATGGCACAAACTGGGATGAGTGTAAAGCTCGAGCTGAACATGCACTATTCACTGTCATGCAATGCTTTAACCATAATTTGCTTACGCTTAACGTCGACAAAAGTCATTTTATAACCTTCTCCACAAATCACATCACACAACCAGATCAAAACTACAAATTAACTGCTCACTTTTGCGAAGACCGCTCAGCAGGATCTAACTGCACCTGTTCATCTATAATTAAAACCTCAAATATTAAATATTTAGGCATCCAAATAGATGAGACCCTCAACTGGCAACCTCAAATAAATCAACTTGTTGCCAGAGTCAGACGTCTCATCTACATCTTCAAACAAATTTGTCACACCGCAGATTCTGACACTCTAAAAGTTGCCTACCGTTCTTTGTGTGAGTCAATAATAACATACTGTAACACCACATGGGATGGTGCTCATAAAACTTCGTTACTGCAACTAGAACGTGCCCAACGAGCAGTTCTGAAAGTAATGTTGCAGAAACCATTTAGATACTCGACCCATCAACTTTACACTGACGCTAAAGTCTTAACAGGTAGGAAACTATACATATATCGCATAATTCTGAAAAAACATGCTACTCTATTCTACGATTCTCGAAAAAAGTTAAAACGCCGATGGATTGATAGGATATGCCCAATAGTAAGACACAGAACAGATGTCGCAGCTCGGCAATACAATGTCTTAAGCTCACACCTCTATAACAAGGCAAATAAGAATAATGATATATACGGTCTCTCAAAATACCATTGTAAAAAAAAGCTATTTGACTGGCTCATAACATTAAACTACGAGCAAGCAGAACTCCTGCTGAATACTCGTATCTAATTCTGAATTCTGTAACTATTATTATTTGAAATCACAACACTTTTACACAAACCCGCTTATATAAGCACCCACACACACCCACACCCACACACACACAACATACACACACACACACACACACACACACACACACACACACACCTTAATTCCATATTATACCATTAATATATAACTATTTCGTGTTACCTTACGTACTACATTCACATGACATTCATATTAAGAGCTCTTTAAATTTAAATTGTCATTGTTTCGAAGGAATCGCACTGTTTTCGGAAATACAGACTATTCATAGTCTAGTTCCAAAAACAACCATTCCAACCTGTATACCTTTGTGATTAGCCCTAGATAGTGTTTAAGCACCAGTTTTGTAATTATGTATGTAAGGCTTAAGAAAATAAATTATAAAATTATAAATTATTAAAATTAAATTATAAATTATATACGCACCGACTTCGGCACACTCGGACGATGAAGTGGAGGAAATGTACGAGGACATTTCTAAGGCCTTGCATACGACCCAAAAGGCCCACTACAACGTTGTCATGGGAGATCTTAACGCTAAAGTGGGAGTACAAGCAAGCGGCGAATCGGTAGTAGGACCACACGGATTGGGAAGCAGAAATCATAGGGGGCAAATGCTCGTCAAGTTTCTAGAAAAAGAGGGGCTTTTTCTGATGAACTCCTTCTTTCAGAAAGACCCCCAGTGGAAGTGGACGTGGCAAAGCCCCGACACTATGACCAAAAACGAGATCGACTTCAGTATGACGGACAAAAAGCGCATATTTAGAGATGTCTCAGTGATCACCGACTATTCCGAGGCTCTCTAGATATCGACTGCAAGCTTAAACGTGTTCGTCTAATGAAGTCCACGCTCCGACCCAACATGCTACAATCCGTGGTCGGGTCTGAAACGTTCCAGCTGAAACTGGAGAACCGATTCGCTTCACTAGAAACCACAATTGACGCTGACGTTGACCAGGGTCTCGACCATGTGGTAGGAACCCTCAGGGAGGAGGGGACAAAATTCTGTGAGACGCGAGGTGCTGGCAAGAAGTCTAAGCTTTCAGAGGAATCTCTACAGCTAATGCAGAAGCGACGTGAAAACCCCGCAGTCACTTCGTCAGAACAACGGACTCTCAACAAAAAAATCTTTAAATTGGTACGACGTGACCTCCGGAACTCCAACACACGCACAATTAAAGAAGCGATAGAGCAAAACTGGGAGTCAAAAGTATTTGTCCAAAAGCTGGGCCAAAGCCATCTCACGAAGTTGACCACTTCTAGCGGGAGTGTCGTCGCTTCTAAGCCGGAGATTCTTAAGGAAGTAAAAGACTTCTACAGCCAATTATACACCTCACAAGCATCCCTTCCCCAACCCGGTATTGAGGATCTAAGAGCTACTCTAACCCGCCACTATACCGAAGATCTGCCAGAAATCAGCCTAGATGAAATTATGATGGCTCTCAAACAGCTTAAAAACGGAAAGCCCCCGGAGAGGATGGAATTACAACGGAGCTCTTAAAAGCCGGTGGAACTCCAACGCTACTACAGCTTCAGCGTATTTTTAATTCCGTTCTCTTTTCGGGGAGAACTCCGAAGACATGGGGTAGAAGTGTGGTTGTTATGTTCTTCAAAAAGGGAGACAAAACCCTTTTGAAGAACTATCGTCCTATCTCCCTCTTAAGCCATGTCTATAAGCTTTTTTCGAGAGTCATCATAAATCGTCTCGCGCGCAGGCTTGAGATTTGCAGATGATATCGTCATCATGGCTGAAACCGTGCAGGACTTGCAACACATGCTGACCACCTTCGCTGATTCTTCTGCACGCATCGGTCTCCGGATGAACTTGGATAAGACCAACATCATCATTTTCAACGAACATGTTATTCCGGAACCGATTGCCCTAAACGGAGTTCCTCTCGAAGTTGTTCACGAATACGTCTACCTTGGGCAAATCTTGCAATTGGGTAGAAACAACTTTGAAAAGGAAGCTCGCAGAAGAATACAGTTGGGATAGGCAGCATTCGGAAAACTTCGTCGAGTCTTTTCGTCGCCCATACCACAAAGCCTAAAGACGAAAGTCTTTAACGAGTGCGTCCTACCTGTTATTACTTACGAAGCCGAGACGTGGACACTGACGGTACGACTAGTTCACCAATTCAAAGTCGCTCAGCGAGCTATAGAGAGGGCTATACTCGGAGTTTCTCTGAAGGATCGAATTCGAAACGAAGTCATCCGTCAGAGAACCAAAGTTATCGACATAGCTCAAAGGATTAGGAAGCTGAAATGGCAGTGGGCTGGTCACATCTGTCGTAGAATCGATAACCGTTAAGGTAGACGAGTTCTAGAGTGGAGACCACGGCTCGGCAAACGTAGTGTAGGACGCCCTCCAGCTAGGTGGAGCGATGATATACGCAAGCTGGCTGGCAGCGGTTGGAAACGAATAGCTGAAGATCGAGCTCAGTGGCGTGCCATGGGAGAGGCCTATGTCCAGCAGTGGACGAAAATTGGCTGATAATGATGACTGATAAACTGTTTGAAATATATACTAAACTTGACACCTTGAAGGTACGGACACACCGCAGCGTCCTGCGTGCGCGATATGGGCGGCGATCAGATAGCGCAGTAGTATTTGTACCGACTGGTTCACACCAAACGCGATCAGAAAACAATTGAAAAGTACTGAGATCACGCCCGCAGATCGCTGGACGCCGCGGTGTGGGCGTACCTTAACTGAAGACTATTAAGTTTTACCTAAAATTATTCCGGTTGGGAGCAGAAAGTTTAAATGGTGGATTAGATGCCCGATAGCTTTGAAATTGACTCTGCATCTTGACCTTTTAAACTTTATAAAACGAGTAGTTGCTACAACCCACACCCGCTAAAATCCATAGTCAAGCAACCACCTACATAGATAAGAGTGTCTAGCATTGCTTCAATTCAAATTTTATTGGCCACACTCTGCAATTGTTGTTGGCAAGAGCGCAACAGAAACTACTCGCTTTGGCACTTAGTTGATTAAATTGTAATGCAGCCAGAGCAGCATGACGTAGGTTTACATTTACCATTGTGTATTCTAACCATCTCGGCTGACTTAGCTTGTAAGATGATGCAATCTTGTAAGTATATTGATATATGCCACTACAATTAATATACACTATTATTATTAATATACACTAATAATATACAGCCACTATAATAAATACCAAATAATAAATAGGGTTATAAGTCACAGCTATCACTAAACACATCTAAGTATGTAGAACTTTAAAAAAACATGTATTGACTATCCCGATAAGAAGATAATATAATTGATCAATCACTCGACGCTCAATGATACGTCTCTCTCTATACGACTATGAAACGCCGCGAATCGTGCTGTTAGAAAAAGTGACTCTATGAATAGATGGATTTCTAGCACTATGTCCAAAAATATATACGACAATTTGGGAAAAAAACATGTATTTAAGTTAAAAAAAATCCTGACAGAGCATTCATTATTGGTAGTCTGTCTTAAACATGTTTTTGGTTGTCATCATTTGGTGGTATATAACATAGCTGGTAGTTTTTAGGGTTCCGAACCCAAAGGATACCAAAGGAACCCTATTACTGAGACTCTGCTGTCCGTCTGTCTGTCTGTCTGTATGTCTGTCTGTCTGTCCGTCTGTCACCAGGCTGTATCTCATGAACCGTGATAGTTAGACGGTTGAAATTTTCACAGATGATGTATTTCTGTTGCCGCTGTAAAAACAAATACTAAGAACAGAACAAAGTTAAAAATTAAAGGGTTTAAAACAAAAAACTTGTTTTTACATCTTTGAATCTTCATAGAAGGCGCTATCGTGTTTACCTTAATCTCGGAATCTGAATCTGAATCACGGAAACGGCTCCAACGAATAAATAAAATTTAGTATACAGAGGATTTCGGGGGCGATAAATCGATCTAGCTAGGATTTATTTACAGAAAATGTTGTTTTATTCGTGTTTTCAATAATCAACTTTATCGATAATCATTTTAAAATATGACTCTTCCCGACATCTATTGGGGAGTAGAAGTAGCTTTAGTGTTATTTTACTTAGTTGGTGTTAGAAGTTTGTAAGATATTCGTTAGATGGCGTTTGGAACACGCCTTATTTTTAGCCACGTTTTATTACACAGTCTGATGCTTTTTGTAATAGAACATATTTGATAGAGATTATTTTGTTTAGCTTTATCTGTTTTATTGAAATAAAACAGCAAATAACTTTACCGTAAAATAGTAACAACATCATTATTACTATAAAACACTGTAGACTGTATTAGGAAATTAATATTTGAAATGTGTAGGGCAAGTAAATAATTTTTCTGAATTTGCCAAAAAAAATTCATTCAACACGTATTTTTTCCACGACTAAAGTTCAATACCAAAACATAAAAATATAAAGAGTGGCACAAAAAACGGTAAGTACTAAAAAACCCCCACTTACCAAAACATATATATTTCATCGTTCCATTTCTCGATCCCTCATAATTCGCGAGACTCCAATATTTTGCGGGCCGAATACCCTCCCAATACGTCCCCGGCACACTAATAGCTTCATACATACTTAATCCACTTTTACCTTTTAGGGATGATTCATATTGAACCCGGGACGGCACCGCCCGGCACTGTGCAAAGGATTCGACATCTATGGACTTTGGAGTTTGTTACAAGGGGTCTTTGTAAATCATGTTTGGGACAACAATCAATAAATGGAAAGCAAGTTTTACAAAGTTGTAAGTTTGGACCATAAATTCGTGTCTTTGATTAGATATGCGCCATTACGCGGTAGGTTATCCGTCATTCAAAACCAAAAGTCATGACTGATGGTTTGTAAATATCGGTCAGTCACCGTCAGTCACCCCATTACACGATCAGTTGTCTATCAGTCATAGCCGTGACTGCCAGAAAACTGACAGCAAAACCTATCGTGTAATGGACGCCATAGTAAATTATTATTGTTAGTTAATATGTGTCCTGTGACTAGACAGAGTGATGATATACGCAAAGGCGAATCTCACACAGCACCTTATCACGCAGCGTAGCGAAAACATGTTTAGAGCAACACACTGAAAACACTTTCACGCGCAGTGTTGCAGATCACGCGCCTACATGCGGAGAAACACGCATCCACTCGCGTTTTTGTTTCTTGTTCGTGTTTTTGCGCAAAATTCTGCATGATGGATAAAGCAGATCTGCATGGTGAAGCAGATCTGCACTCGCGCAGCCGCACGCGTGGCGCCGTCGCCACGCACCCCGGGGTAGTATGTGTATTGCCAAAGCGCTAGGCAGTGACTTGAAAAGACGAGCCAGCTCAGTGGCGTGTCTTGGGAGAGGCCTACGTCCAGCAGTGTATTGACACCGGCTGTTTATGATGATGATTAATGTTTCCACTGTCCAGTGTAATTATAGATTTTAACAGGTGCAGTTATGCGCAAAATTCGTAGCTCAGAGATAAACGTCTCATAGTATCTGTAAGTTCTGAAAATCACAATGATTTAGAAACTTCAATAGTCATTCCACATGAGTAAAGAAAGGACTTATCTTCATTTTCTTTACTTATGTGGTCATTCTGCCATATTGTGAGCATTGAACAAAACGCTTCATCTAACTGCTGCCTTAGAAACTCTTTCCCACAGTATGTACGTTAAATATATATATCGAATTTCCTTACGTCACGTCCGAAGTCGGTGCGGTCCCGTCACGGTTCAGTATGAATCACTCAAGTCCGTTTCTACTTTTCGTCATATTTCCGTATATATCTAAGAAGGGAAAAACGACTCTAACTAATTCAGAAAATTAGATCGCCTTTGAGAAATATTTCATTTTCTGATGTAAATATAAAAGGCCAATTCAATTTCAATTTTAAAGTAAGTAGCAAGAAAGAATTTAATTTCGATCTTTACTTTTACAAGCGAACAATTTGTCGCGTTTGGTTAACACCTACGCGAAACGCGGTTATACTTGTATCTCGTTTTGGGAACATTGTGGGCTGAGCTTGTTATTCTTTTGAAGCAGAATAATAGGTAGTATCATAATAAAAGAATTTGAATAAGAATGAATAGGAAAAATAACTTATTTACAACAACAGAGCAAATTACAACAATAGAACAAATAGTCTTAACATTAACGGTACGGCCACACCGCGGCGTCCTGCAATCTGCGGGCGCGATCTCTGTACTTTTCAATTGTTTTCTGATAGCGTTTGGTGTTAACCAGTCTGTACAAATACTACTGCGCTATCTGATCGCGTACACAGGACGCTGCAGTGTGTCCACTTGGAATCCGTATTACTACAATAATTAATATCTAAGACTGATTTGTGTAGACAATAGCGACAATTATCCGTAGTGTTCACACTAGGTAAGCCTGTATCGAAGACCTACTTCGATCTACATAACTATATGAGACATTGCAGACATACTGTTCCAGGATTAGCAACTAGAGATTAACTAAATGTCTTGACTTCTTTACTTACGCTATTTTGAGGCAAATGCGGACCCTCGTTCACCAGTTAAAGTAGCCGTCGGCAGCCCTAGGCCATTTCACTGGAACGACGAGCTACAAGTGACTTGCGGACTTGACTTTGAAGTTCCCTCAACTCAGTACATGTCCTGTAGAGTCCCGTAGAAATGAATTAACCAGAGATAACCTTATTTTACATCTCTCATATTCGGTAAGTAGGTCCTTATTAACCCCAAATGGGGCTTGTAGGTAACCAATTAGCGCTCTAGGGTAATAATGAAGCTAGAAAAGCCCTAGGGCGGTAAGTAATTTAAAAAAAACTCTTCACTCTTTCAAAAAGTTCGCGTACATCAAACCATCATACTGGCAATAGACATCATGCATTCAGCCCAATGACAAAAGAGGTCGCTTCGCTATTCAGCCTTGTCTTCGTATGAGTATAATAGTCATCAATTTTAAATATCGAACGGATGCTGGGGCTAACTTTACCACTATAAAAAGGCACGGTGGGTGGAAATCCAGCAAGGTGGCTGAAGGTTACATTGAAGATTCCATACAAAATAAAAGTAAAATTACCAACCAAATAACGGAAATTATTCAGCTTTCAAAAAATGAAATATCTTTCTCAAGAGATGATCTGCAACCATCAACTTCTGCTGAAGAAAGCTTCGTCCCGTCAGATTTTGTCCATGACTAACAAATATCACAATCTCAAACTATTAACATACCCAAAAAACACCTGTCCCTAAAATTTGCAAATTGTTCTCATTTTACTATAAATTTTAACTAATAAAATGTTTTATTCTTGTAATGCCGGTTTTTTTTTCTACTTACCTCACAATCGAGATATATAGTATAGCAGATGTTAGCTCGGGTGTAAGCATCAATTGCACCCTCGAAATGCGCTCGCTGCGCTCGTGCGCCTAAATATCTCGGGCTGCAATTGATGCCTTACAGCCCTTGGCTACTGATCTACTATAAACCTCAACAGAAATAAATATTTATAATCTCAAACACTTATATAAGATTTGTAATTTTGAGTGCCCCGTTGGCGTGAAGGATAGATGATAGCTTGACTTCGAAGCGAGAGGTAACTGGTACAAATCCAGGACGGATGTCCGTCCACAGGCTGTAAGCATCCTTAACGATATTCCGCCTGATTTGCTGACAAAATATTAGCTTACCACCATGAAGGACAAAATCTGCTGCCATAACCTTACGGTGTTTCGACAGTACACATCCCTTGAGAGTCAGAGTATTCTAGGCCTAGTTTTTTCACTATCTTGGACCACATCATCGCTTACCACCAGGCGAGATAGTGGTCTAATCCCTAGCCTATAAAATGAATAAAAATATTTAGAAAAAATTAGATTCCAAATATTTACTTTTGAACTATCAATGAGATATTAACCACATTTTTCATTCATTTAATTTTTATTTTTTGACCGACTTAAAAAAAAGGAGGACATTTCTAAATTCGACCGTATATATATATATATATTTATGTTTGTTCGCGGTTAACTTCGTCGTTTATTAACCGATTTTGATTACTCTTTTTTTGTTGGAAAGGAGATATTCCAAGTATAGTACCATGGTAATTTTATTGAGGTCTGATAAGTATCTCCAGAGATATTGAGATAAACACCTCAAAATTGGTACTGAAAATGAATAGCGCGGCAATGAAGTCGGTTCTTTTTTAGTTTTTAAACGATATTATTTATACTAATATAAGTAGCGCTTGACCACTATCTTACCTATGTTATGTGACGATGCGGTCGATTAATTCATCTAAAATTAAAAAAAAAATTAAAAAAAGTCAAAGCTTATTAATGTCAGAGTCCAGAAAGCTAGTCATATAACATGTTTATAATTTTATTAGTAGGTAATCGGTACCTCATATTGAACAAACTTGTGAAACGTAATCCTTAGTTTTAACTAACTGCCTGGTAAGAATACTGGTAAGAAATGAAAACACAGCAATTAAAAATACACCTTTATTCCAATGTCATGCACATCTACGGTTGTTTCTAAAGAGTTACGTCGTGATATCGTGCTATGTACTCGGAGAACTAACCAGTTGTCGTCACTGAAATCCGTACAATTTACTGATGCAAGTAATGTTGATACGTATTTCACGGAGAAAGCAACAGTTGAATATAATATCCGCTTACTTATTTGATATTGTCCAATAATATATTTGCAGATTAAGTCCGAGCTGAAATACCCTTTATCAACTTTATTTATTCATGTAAAAATTTGAAATAGATTTTACGTGAAATATTTTCCACATCAAATAAACTGCAGATTCCTTGCTATATTGAAAATATCGCATGATATTTTTGTGGTTAACTTTTCTTTTGAAGTTATACTTCTTGAAAAATGATGAGAGTGAATATTTACGATGCGCGCGCACACCGACACCTAAATTTAACATCGTGAAGTTAGTTCTAGGTGGTACGATGCGCGCGCACACCGACACCTAAATTCTACACCGTGAAGTTAGTTCTAGGTGGCATGACTATGTTCAAGTTGTATATGTCATATTTAACGTCATATTTTTACGTTAATAAAACCTTTATTATTTATATAAAATCTTTTTTTTAAATTTTAATATTTATCGTTAATCACTACTGCATTTTAGTTATTTTTTTTCCATACGCCACAGAAGTATAACTTCTAACGCGTGTACATAAGTACACACACTCTTTTTTTTTATGCAGTTAAAATAACTTAATCTTAATTAAGTCAAACTAATATAATAAGTTTGTGTGTATGAATGTTACTTCTTTACGCTAAAACTAATCAACTGATTGAGCGCAATTTGGTATGTAGATAGCCTATAGTAGACCCTGAAATAAAACATAGGGTACTTTTATCCTGATATTCCCACGGGAACAATGTCTACGTGGGTAAAACCGCGTCACGGTTAGTATTCAATAAACTGATAATAACTTAAACTCAGAAATCTATATTGTGGAGCGTTGTGGGACGCGACATCGTCAAGCTCTCCGCACTTAAAATATTCGAGAACAAATTTGGATTCCAAAAGTGCCTCATATTTGGCTCAGATATTTGCAAGTGTCAAATAATACATAATACCACATTAAACCAATAAAATAAAGTTGACATTTGTTTACTCAATCGTTGCGTGATATAACCTTTTAATGATTTACTAATTTCTTGACTGTAGCATTAAAGAAAGAAATAATTAATGAACTATTTACTAATGGCTTAGTAAATAGTAAATTTATTATTTCTTCATTGTTAACTTACTTGCATCAATAAATAGTGAAGTCTGAACCTATAGTTACTTAATTTGAGAATTACATAGACCTCGCATTAATTTATTGCTATAATTTACAATTTTTCAACATTATTTTTGAAAAATTAAATTGAAAGATTGTTTCTCTTACAAAAGATACTATTTACAGATTTATTTTATGCTTCCCTATTCGTGTGTTTCGCAGATTTTATTTCATGGCATAATAAACATAAATAGAAAATAAGTGTTAGGGTAACCGCTGCATATAAGTATTAATACTATCGCTAAAGCGATAGTTGCTTGTATTAATACTATCGCTAGTACGATAGTTGCTTGTACGTAATAGTATGGTTGGCAACCCTACATTAATCAGGGGAATTAAACATGTGTTTTAAGTGTGACGTTCGACGTCTAGATGAAAGCTGAATGGCTCAATGCCTTTGTTTTTTTTGTAAATTCAAAGCAATAAGTTATGTTTCTGTTATATCTATAATATTTTTTATTGAATATGATCTATTTAATGTAATTTGACGTGTGTAAGTGCAAATTTTTAATTTGTCCATATACTGAATAAATGCTTTGACTTTTGACTTGACTTTTATATTAATACTATCGCTAGAGCGATACTTGCTTAAGCAATCGTTCTGTCGCTATAACTACCTCATACTACCTAATGCGATAGTTGTATTTGCTGCTCAAATTTCTGTTGCTGTTTGAGACACCCTTCTGTATAGATGTGTTTTTTTTTCTATTTATGTAGATTCCAAGCAGTTGTAAAGTTGCAACCGCTGGTCGTCGCGCACTGTAGTTGTTATATCAATAGTGGCAAGGTACAATCAACTTAATGCTGTACCATCTGTTTACTGAAAATGAGCCTTATGTCGACGATGCATAGAACATTTTCAAGTGAAATAAGAACGTTGCCCGTGCGATTGAATGATTGAATTGTCAATGACTTGTCATGATGTCAAATATGTCAGATGTACAAATTATATTTGAATGCTAGTTTTTTTAACGGACTTTACAAAAGAGGAGGAGGTTCTCAATTCGTCTGTAAGTTTTTTTTGTGTGTATGTTACGCGATTACTCCGTCAATTGTGAACGGATTCAAATGATTATTTTTTTAATAGGTAGGGTACGATTCCGAGGTGGTCCCATTTTAATTTTATCGAGATCTGTTTAGTATCTTCAGAGATATAGAGATAAATATCTCAAACATAGGAGAATGTACTGGTTTTAGAAGAAGAGTCCCAAGAAGATTATACACAATGGAGGTTGCTATTGCATATACTTTTGAAGAGTGAAAAATATGACCTTGAATAATGTTTTTACATCCTTCTTCACGTTGATTTTGGTTTTTAACCCTCGACGCAAAACAAAGGAGTGTTAGAAGTTTGACGTGTGTATCTGTGTGTCTGTCATCGTGGCATCGTAGCGCCCAAACGGATGAACCGATTTTGATTTAGTTTGTTTTGTTTGATAGATGTCTTCGTCGAGAGTGTTCTTAGCTTTATTTCATGAAAATCTGTTAAGCCGTTTAAATATTATCAGCTCATTTTTGGTTAAAAAAACTACGATACCAACTTTCGTAAGCTCGTAGTCCTTTGACCGCGGACGTCAAAAAATCAAAATGGCGCTGTCGCAGTATCTTGTTACTCCAATGATATAGCAAAAATATGGTAAGCTTGATCTAATTCTGAGACATCTTCTTGGAATGGGCTCAATGTATAAAGTTATTCATATGCTTTGATTATAAACTCGGATTACATATACAAATCAGTCAGGGGTGGTTTTAATTTTTTGAATTTAAGTATTATTGACTTCTGATATTCTTACGGTAACTGTGAGCGAGATAGAAACAAAGGTGAGGAGAATTAATTTGTATTCACAGGAATGTTCTACCAGGCAAAGTCTTGTTAATGTGCAAAGTTTTTGAGCATATCTAATATTTTTTGACATGACATGACGTTTGGCGAAGATGGTGGCCATATCAGTCCCGCCCGCGACACTGCATACATAAATAACTCAGAATTATGAACGTACTTTGTACCAACCAACACTGCAAAAAAAATTATAAGCATAATACCACAGATTATATAATAGGTACTACGTAAATAATACTTTTCGTTGCTAGGTTGGCTACACAGTGCTTTCGTAATTCGGGTATTAACAATGTAAGGAAGTGCCAACTCTTATAACGTAGTAGAGTGATTCAGACTGTGTGGGCCATATGGCGGCAATTAATGAAATTTAAATAATAATAAAATATATAATAATTAATAAAATTAATAAATAATAACAAATAAAATCTACTATCCAATAGACTTGGCTGGCACCGACTTCAAATAGATAAGTGGGTAGCGCTTATAATAACTATATTCAGTAATTTATTTTTCGCTTTTGAGTGCCTGTTTGTGGTAATGAAGTCGGTTTTATTTTTTTTTGAAAAAGATTTTGTTGGGCATTCAGTATTACCAAAGTATTCAATTTATTCATACGGGAAACATAGATTCATGAGAGAGTTACCATATTACGATTATTCACTGTTTTTTTTATTAAATAAACTGCAAGCAGATTCATATATTACGCGAAATAAATAAGCACGGTAATGTACGGTAATGAATCGTGCTTATTTGGACATGAAAATGGTTTTAGACGAAGCGTTAGAAAATTAACTCTTATCTGATGAACATAGCGCAAATACCTCAAAAAGCCTTTAATTTAAATTACCTGCGAACTTGGTCGATTTTGCTGGAATGAGTTTAGATCATAACAAACTTGTTTAAAATATAATGTAACAATATTTATTAAGAATAGAGTCAGTATCATCATCATAATTAGCAGGTATTAGTCCCAGTACCAAGATACGCCACTGAGCCCGACTTCAGCTCCTCCTTTCCAGTCACTGTCCACCGTTATCGTATGCGTATCTCGTCGCTCCACCTCGTTGCCTCGTTTCCTCGTCGTTACAGAACGTCCTACGCTACTTTTACCGATTTGCGGTCTCCACTCTAGAACCAGCCTACCCAACGGTTATCGGTCCTGCGAAAGATATGACCAACCCACCAAGAATAGTATAATATAATTTTTCGATTTACATTTTTTTCGAGCATAGTTGGTTTTTAATTGAAACCTAAAATGTATTGAGTTAACTGATAGGAAAATGTTAGTATTTCATTAAAATGAAGTAGACTTCGTTTGTTTACTGGTAATGGAATATAAATTTTAGTTCTCTCTTATTTAATTTCATCCAATTTATTTTATTCAGTGATCTAGTTTGGATTATATTTTAAATTTTACCTCAATATAAATGGCTTTTTTATAATAATTGAGTATTTACCCACTGCGACACAGGGATCCAAAGCAATTAAAGTGGTGGCCCATATAGTATCGTCAGGAGTCCAACTAATAACTTTTGCCTAGTTTTGCGATTTCCAAACAGGAAAAGGAAAAACTATCTGCGCCATCTTCCGTATAATAAACTTTGATTGCCAGAGAGTACATTACGTTAACGACGACGTAAACCCACCCAATTTACAAGTCAGCATCGCTTGTTACTAACTAGGGGGCAGTTTTACGGACTCTGTGGCTTTGTTACTTGGTTACACTTTAAACGACCGAGTAGGGTTGAACTATTATGCATTTTTGGATCATATGTGTAGCTGCTGCGGTCAGGTTAGGGGATAATGTTGGTCGTCCAGTTGTTGGTTAGGGGACAGAAATGTTGACCGTAAATTGGGCTGATGACATAGGTATCACCTGTTAGCACAGGACCATTACGAGTCCTATAAACGAATGAACGCTTGTTACTAACTAGGGGGAAATTTGCTTGTTACTAACTAGGGGGCAATTTTACGGACTCTGTGGATTTGTTACTTTGTTACACTTTAAATAAACGAGTAGGGTTGAACTATAATGCATTTTTGGATGATACGAGTAGGTGTGGTCAGGTCAGGGAATAGAAATGTTGGTCGTCTGGCAAGAAAATGGGTTAATTAAATAGGTAACATATTAGCACAGGACCGTTACTAGTGACACAAAAACGAGTGGAGGCCTATGTCCAGCTGTGTGTCAAGTGACCATTATAATTAGAGGAATAAAACTCATCTAAAATGAAAACGGCAGCGACACGAGCAACTGGCCAACTAATTTAAGTCCAACTCATATAGCGTTACTGTCCCATCTCGATTTCTAAATAACCGTATTTCAAGTTTTATCGCATTTGTGCTTCTGTAATTCCGACATTTTTGGCATTTGGACATTTTGATTATATAACCAAGGCTTGGAAACCGGGTTAAAAATTCAAACCAGTTTGGGCGTAAGTACATATGAACTTTTATTTTGGTTTTCGTTCGTTCTATGAACCGCTATTGAACGATATTGTGCAAAGAACTTTTTGATAAAGGTTTCGTTGAATAAACCGGTTAAGAATGGTTTTAGCTACGGCCAGCGACCACTTTTCAATTTACAGCCGTGTGTGCGCTGGCAGCAAACAAACAACGATTTAGTAATTGTAAATCACATATTGAAAACAGCGGTCGGTCATAAAAATTATACATATGGCAAGAAAACTTCGAAAACTGCGAGAGCATGCTTTTATTTATCGCCCGTGCCAAATGCAAGTAAGTACGCGTGAGCCTCTCGTGGAATAAACGTGAATCGTGAAAAAAAGGTTTTTGAACTACATAATTAAAAAACCGGTTTATGCCGTATTTAAATTGGTTATACATAAACCGGTTTCTAGCCCTGCTTCGAGCGAAATAATTGGTTAAAACCGGTTTAAACTTTTAAGAAACGGTTAAGCATAAATCGGTTCCAAGCCTTGGATATAACATCAAAGTGTGCTCAAGCTGATTAGTTTACATGAGAGACAATAAAATGAGAGCCCAAGTTCCACTCTATAAGCTATGGAATAGATGATGTTTCTTTCTGTGAAGCTAGCGACGTTACCTCGTTGTATAGCTAGGCTAATACGTTGGCCGAGGTAAGCGCCAGCTCTTTGGTCACGGGTGATGTCAATTAGGCGTCTGGACAACTCCTTAACAAAACCTCGGGCATCTCGACCCCATGGGCCCATTGTTTCGACCCAAATGGAAGAAATATGTATCCATCACCAATGGTAGCATATTTCCTCCGTTTGAGGTTTTCTGCAGCATCCGCTGCCGCGCCCGCTGACCGTGAGGTCCCGCGTATGTGGGACGTCGCTAATGTGTCAGCACATGTGGCGTCCCACATACATATATATATAGTACAATCTTTATTTTTTTACCGTCGCCTTTGAGTAGGTATCTCATTTCAAAAAAATAAAAAAAACAATAAAGTATTACCGGAGATTAAGTAGCGGAATAGATGCTGTATATTGTTCTTTAATATTTCCTTTCAGACTGATAATTTCAGTAATAACATTCTTAATTGACGTTAATATTATTTGTGTAGGTTCAGTTTCCTCAAAAAGAAAAAGAAACCCTTATAGGATCCCCTCTTTGTCCGTCTGTCTGTCTATCTGTCCATGTGTCAATACTCTATTTCTCAGGAACGCGTAGAGGAATCACGAATAAATGTATATCAATTACTAAGGTCTACGGTCTCTATTGGCTGTGAAAAAATTAGCTACTTACATTATTGCTACTTTATCGTTATTGCCGTACAATTAAAAATTATGAACATAGACATGTGATATGAACGAAAAATGCTGTTATATTTTAACGACCAAATAAAATAACAAAAGTAAACTAACTAGCTGGTACCGGGTACATTTTGTGTAGATTCCGGAAATAAATTGATCATGGTCACCCCGGCACACACTTAGTTTTGCAGCTACCCGCTTCCGGATGCTAATACATACTACAGCTGTTTTGCGTGTATACCATTTCACACTAACCAGGATTTGCCTAAGTTATTTTCTAAAATTGCAAAGTTAAAACTTACAATGGCTCATAGCTCAATGTAAGATTAAAGTAGTTGAATAATATGTTTTTTTTATTAAAAACAAAACATGTATTAATAAATGTTATACTTGATGGGGATAAAATTGTCGAGGCTTCATTTATGGTGTGTACGAACAATTGTTTTTCAAGGCTTAACAACAAAACCTAGACTGTACACGTAGTAAACTTAATTACAACACAAATAATTTCTCTGAATCTAGTACGCCAACATTTGCAAATATTTTGATTAATTCACAAAAAATATACCACTTAAGAGGCCTTTTATATGTAAATCTAATAAAAACGAAAATCAGCAAATTGGTATTTGTAATTGAGTTTGCAAAAAAAGTAAATTAACATTATTAAGCTTAGTGGTAAATGATGATAAATATTTTAGGGCACCTACTGCTTGCTAGAAAAACGATTTAATAATCGTAAGTTAGGTTTCAATTGTATTAAACAATCGAAACTGTAGCACTATTTAAAGGTTAGCTTAAAATGCCCTTTACGGTCACTCATCTAGAAACTTTTTTGTATGATTAGGCAATAGGTAACTGGACAAACTTGACGCTCGCGTGACGATAAGCGATGACGTCTTCCTATTACAGATACAGTGGCATGCAAAATTCTGGATAGCTAAAATTGTTGGATGTTACTGCACAACGCCTGTTACCTCGAGGCATAAAGATGCTAAGTCTCGCATGCCCTGTAATTTTACTGGATATATGGCAACTGACATCTGACTGGGTTAACCGTAGCATACTTGTAACTTGACTGATCGGCTACGACCATTCGGGACTAGCTACGCTTCGAACGTTACACATTAAACACACATTTAGCATTGTACCTCAACATTAGTATTGTATATGGCCTATGTCCAGCAGTGGACTGATACCGACTGATTATGATGATGATAACGATGATTAGTATTGTAATTGATAAACACCTCTAAAAAGTATTTACTCAGTCCGTTATATTATAAAGCCCTAATTCAACCACACCTATTAATTAGTGAAC
This sequence comes from Cabera pusaria, assembly GCA_954871355.1. Taxonomy (NCBI): domain Eukaryota; kingdom Metazoa; phylum Arthropoda; class Insecta; order Lepidoptera; family Geometridae; genus Cabera; species Cabera pusaria. The sequence continues at coordinate 27,567,836 of OX940893.1, forward strand.
AAATGAACATCAAACGTTGCTCTAATTGTTAGCCATTATGATTGCTTTGGCTAACATCCAACGGTGTAAATAATTACATGGTTGGTAATGAATGTTATACCTATTGTGAAAACTTTGTTCGAAAAAGAACTTTATTTGGCGCGGTACAAGGCCATTGCTTGTTTTATTAGTAATTAGGAGATAGAGAATATTATTGTTAAGGAAGATCATGATAAAATATATGTTATGTACAAAGATTTTGTTGTATCAAAAGCTTACATAACACTTGAGATTTGCGGATGATTTTGGCATCATGACTGTAAATGTGCAGGACTTGCAATACATGCTGTACACCCTTGCCTATTCTTCTGCACGCATTGGATACAACCAAGATTTAGTGTAACGAACATACTATTCCGAGACCGATTGCTCTAAATGGAGCTCTTCTCAAAGTTGTTCACGAATACCTTGGGTAAACACTGCATTTAGGTAGTACTACTTTTGGAAATAAAACATTCAGAAGGATGTAGCTGGGGTAGGTAGCATTTGGAAAACTTCGTCGATTCATTTCATCACCCATACCAAAAATCCTGAAGACGAAAGTCTTTAACGAGTGCATCCTACTTGTTATTACTTACGGAGCCGAGACGTGGACACTGACGGTGCTACTGGTTCACCAACTCAAAGTTGCTCAGCAAACTATAAAGAAGGCTATGCTCGGAATTTCTCTGAAGAATTGAATTCTTAATGAAGTTATCCGCCGGAAAACCAGAGTTTTCGACATAGCTCAAAGGATTAGCAAGCTGAAGTGGCAACATATTTTACCACTTTAGAAGTGTATATCTGTCAAACGATTGACATTGAAAAAAAATAGTTTTAGAAACATCAATGTCATTTTTAAAGACCTATCTCTAGACACACCACACGTATAGGTTTGATGAAAAAAAAAATTTAGTTTCAGTTCTATGTATGGAGAGCTCCCCCCTTAATATTTCTTTTTTTTTTAATTTTTGTATTAAAATAGTAATGCGGTTTGCAGAATACACCTACTTACCTACCTACCAACCAAGTTTCAACTGTGTACAGTCCGCCAAGTATAACTTGGCGGTGGTGGTTTTTGGAACTAATTCCGAGAGATTAATTAATTATATTATTAATTGAGAGATTACCGCGACATTATTGTTGATAAATCTGCTACATTAAAATAGTTCAATAATGCCAAAAGTAATTAAAAGTGGTTTAAGAGAAACTGTTATCAAAGTACAAAGTAAAAGCACAGTGGCGCATAGCCGCGCCAAGTTATACTTGCCGGACTGTAGTCTCAATAGTTTCGTAATAAAATGGCTGTGACATAAGTATAGACAGATAAACAGACAGACAGACTTGACGAATCTACTAGGGTTCTGTTTTTGCCGTCAGCTACGGAACACTTAAAACAACATTAAAGATTTACGTAAACATTGGCTTGCTAAAAACACACTCAATACTTTCAGAACCTTGTCGTGATTTTTATTACAACTTAAAATTTTAATTTTGTGTCGTAATCCCAGATAATTTTCTCTGTAGGTATTATAAGTAAAATATAATATTTTAGTATATTCGTTGGATTAGATAAGAAAACCTTTTATTATCTCTCTCTGAAAGTAGGTCAGCTGCGAAAATAATAAAGGTAATTCTAAATTGGACTTTTGATATTTCATTTTCAGCAGTCTCATTTAGGGTTGTCAAAGTGTATAAAAGGTTAGTTAGTAAATTATTGTATAAATTCAGAAGTCATTTACGGACATCAATTGTTTTACGAAGAATGAAGAAAAGCTAGCTTTCTTCATTCTAGAGGGGGTATATTTGCTCTCTATAGATGTGACTAATGTGCTTTTATATTGTAGAACGTCATTGTCTTTTAGAATCTCATCGGAGTGGTAGACATTTTCTGCTTGTCCGCCTAGAGTGATACCACCACTTTACCAGTTTATTCAGCCGTAGAATAAGAATCTTTTTGGGTGTGAATGGCAAAGTGTCCATTGAAATTATAGAGCATGTGAGACTTAAGATGTTTATGTCTCCGGATAATAAGAAGCAGTGTAGAGAAAATTCTGTCTATAAAGAAATTTACATGCCTTTGTATCTGTTATATTATTGTAACATCATCGCTCACCATCAAGCAAACGTCGTGCAATCGTCACCCGCTCGAGGCAGAGGCGTATTGTCGGCTAGATGTTCAGTGCAAGCCCACTTAAGAGACGGATGACGGATCGGTATATTTTGATTTTAAAATTTTCGTGAATTTGTAGCATTATAATTGTGGATGGATTGGTATAGTTGCGCTGTATAGATTTCGACTTAAGCTGATTTTCCTGCATCATGTCTACAGCAGTTTTGTAGTGTTTTAAGAAGTTTTAGTTAAGGCCTGTTCACATCTGTCGTGTGTCGGATTCGATTTTTAATCGGATGTTCCAGTGGTAAAACATTTTTTATGAAGCTATTCACACTTGTCGGCCCGATTTTGTCGTTCATTTTGATAACCCGATTAAAAATCGGATCCAATACACGACAGATGTGATTAGACGGTTATAGTTCCACTACGTAGTATTATTATATGTTCTGTGGTTCCATTGTGTCCTACATTAGTAAATGCCATGTAATCTATGCAAAACAAACTAGGGTATTTTTGTCAACAAAGCATCTTTCAAAAAAATTTTTTCATCGTCGCTAGTTTTTGATGCAGTCGTACTTTTTCTTAATAAGTCTACCTGTAACTTTAAATGGAAGCCATGAAACGTAAATCATTGAAACACACCCGCTCTACTAAAAGGGAGATACCCTGATATCAATTTAATTACTTATCCATTTCTACTTTCTTATTAAACTTACGAAATATAATATTTACAGAATATTTACAATATTACAAAGTCATGTACGAGTATTCAAACACAATATTTCAATCAGCACTTTCATGACCATGAAAACATAGTAAAATAATTAATTAATATTGACAAATCTGTCTGGTACCTTAATAAATTGAAATCCAGAGTCCAATTCATAATTTAAATTTAACGATAACTTCCGTTTAATTAAAAGCAAAATCCTGGCTCCTACGAGATTCAGTGACAAAATCCTTATTTAACCCAGCCTTTATGAATATCGCGCCGTGTGAAAGGCTTCATTAATTTTAATTAATATTATTTCAACGTGTTCTGTGCGCTTCAGTGTACCTCAGTGCCACTGTAGCATGTACGCTTATCGAGATGTTGGATAATGTATAAGCCAAGTACGTGTTGTTTACATTTCCATATGTGACATACGAAGAGATACTGATTTTGGAGTTCATTTGACACACACAACAAAACTGTGATGAATGTGTGATGAAATCATTACAAATTTCTGATCCGGCGAGAGATTTCGCACTGCTTTAATCAAATTTTATGTTTCTTTAAGTGTTACGCTTTGTATTTTTGAACATTGTTACACACAATCCAAAATTTGATCGTACCGATGGGATTCAAGCCCGCGGCTTCTAAGAAACATTCCCTGACGCTCTAACCAACTAAGTTCGATCATATTAATACGACGAAACTAATAAAAAACTGGCCAAGTGCAAGTCGGACTCGCACTCGTAGGGTTTTTTCGCAAGTAAAAAATTAACACACATTTTACCACTTTAGACGCGCCTATCTTTCAAATGATTGACTTTGAGAAAAAATGATCATAGAAAGCTCAATGTCATTTTTAAAGACCTATCCATAAACACTCCACACGTATAGGTTTGAAGAAAAATATTTTTTTTGTTTTAATTCTATGTATGGGATGCCTCGCCTGTCCTTAAACTTTTGTATTTTTATTTTTGTATAAAAATCGGATAGCGGTTCACAGAGTACATCTACCTACCAAGTTTCTATTCTGTAGTCTTAACAGTTTCGGAATAAAATGGCTGTGACATACGGACGGACAGACAGACAGACAGACATGACGAATCTGTAAGAGTTCCGTTTTTTGCCATTCGGCTACGGAACCCTAAAAACGGTCGGATCTGAAAACTGTAACGACATCATCCGAATTATTAACTTGGAAATAGTTGTCATAGATGGCACCACCAATGCATAATTGGTTAAAATGCAATCTATTAGTTTCGTCGTATTGATAGGACCGTACTGTGGCTTAGTTGGTTAGAGCACCTGGGAATGTTTCCCAGGAGGTGCGGCTTCGAATCCCGTCGGTACGATGACATTTTGGATTGTGTGTAACAATGTGCAAAAATATAAAGTGTGTAATACTTCAAAAAACATAATATTTTATAAAATAAATACTGAACACGAGTTACTAAAGTCTATTTTAATCAATGTTGTAGTAACAGTACAAATAACAAATGTGCGCTTATTTACTCACTAAATGATTAACAAACCGTAAAAAAATCTACAGCTCAATACAGTATTGATATTTACAAAGGTATTTTCCAATACATAACTAAAACCTGCTATGTTACCGTATATCGTGTAGCTTATTGCATAGTTTCTATCCAGAAAATACCGATCTACGTTACATGACTAGAAATTGGTAGGTATGATATTTTAGTAATTTCGTACCACTAAACCCGCCGGCGGGCGAAGCTTAACTGATATTCAATACCAAATATATAAAATTGCAAAATAGGGAGCTGAATCAGAATTCGAATGTTAGGAATTATGTGACGTATTGCATTGTGCGTAAGCAATGATTCACCTCGGTCGCAGTCAATTGAACACTGAATCACAATGACTCAAGTGTCGGAGCTACGCACAGTACAATACTGGCACTCACTTCACCCGCCGGTTTCGACGAATTCAATATACAAAACTACTCGATACTCAGTCGCTTTATCACTTTAAGAATGTCTAGGATCGCCCTGTCTATGCATTGTCCGTGTGACGCCGACGTCAGATATCGTTCGCGTCACCCACGTAGCCCTCGTCGGGACTTTCGGAACAGATATCCGCCGCGCACTTAGCGTTCGACACTTGGGGCAGGGGCTTGAGCACGGCCTCCGTACCCTCGCCAGGCAGTCGCGCGTCAGATGTCTGCGTGTCAACACATCGCGTCTCCACCTGGTAGCACCGCCCCGGCCCTTCGGCCACATTCATAGGCACCATCACTGCACAAGTCCCTTTTGGATTGACCCACGACGCGCAACCTTCGGCCGGCGCGCAGCACTGCACTGATTCACTTTTATAACCTTCTGGAGGTGACGGAACGAACTCCTCGTTGTAATACACGGTCCCGTTTCCCACAAAAGCGATTGGCCTATTCCGTGGAACGGGGTACCCTTCCAACGTGCGGCGAACGGTCGTCGCATTGAACATCTCAAAATTGGGGCAAGTCGGCGGCGGCGTATTGAATTCGGTGTCTTTGGCGAATTTGCAAACCAATTTCTGTCCCTTCGGTCTGTTATGCGGTAAAGTTTGATAGAACGGTCCGACTACGGAATAGTTCGACATCATCGGTGGTCGGCAGGGATGTTTTGGCAGACCGTAATCGTAAGGATAGCCTTCGCTGTCCAAGAAGCACCCGGGATTTAGGTGAACGTCTGCGGAGTGTTGATACATGTTGTTGACGGCTTGCGGCGGGATGGTCATGCTGTGTGGCTGCTGGTCCTGCCATGTCACCTGCCGTGGTAAAGGATTCGTCGTAAATGCGACCTCCTCCTCAAAACAGTCACCGTTCGCCGTCTGTTTGTAAACAGACAAAACGTTCTCATTTTGCGCATTGTTCGCCACAGTTTCCGCATCGCTAATTAGGTCAGGATTTCTGTCGACAAAGCCTTTTATGTTATTGCTTTGATATACGTCACCGGAGTCGTAATCTCTACCCGTCTGTACGGTGTAGTGTAGCGCGTGATGGGAGTGCGCGTTTACAATGAGGCTGCCGTTGTTTTTGGGAAGGTTACCGTTGCTCCGGCTCGACGGTAGGATCTGGTTGCACAGCGCCACGTCCTTCCCGCTCTCTTTTTTCTTACGACTGCGAGTATCGGTCTTAAATTTGAGTAAGACTACTGCTATGATGGCTATTAATAGCACTATTATCAAGAAAATAACGGTGACAATGACCACTAAGTGGCGCTGCGGGAAGGTAACGACTATAATGACAGGTTCTTCCTTCACTAATATCTTGATGGTAAAATTTGCGCGCGCCTTCCCCGCGGGGTTCTCGGCCGCACACGTGTACGTCCCGTTGTCTTCGGAGGCTATGTTGTATATATGGAGCTCGCTTTTTTTGTCAGTGACGCCATTCTCTACGAAAAATAAATCTCTATACTGTTCCGGCGACATAGTCGAGTAATTGTGAACGACTTGCCCCTGATATAGCCACGTTATTTTCGCCTCGGGAATAGCTTTCACGAAACACTCGAGCGTGACGTTGCTACCCAAATTGGCTTCTATGAATACGCTACTAGGGGTTATTTTCGGCAAACAGGCGAACTCGGCCTCGTCCACGCTCGTGATCGTTCGTTTCCTCAGTCGCGCCGGCAGCGAGCACACGGGCTCGACGGTGTGCGGCATATTGAAATTCAACAACCAACTATGTAAATCTCTCAGATGGCAATCGCAGTTCCAATTATTGTTCTGGAGGTTTATGCCGCGCAGCGTATCGGGGAATAGATTTTCGCCTTGGATATTGGACAGTCTATTGCCGTTGAGTCGCAGCCACTCGAGATGATTGAGTCCGGTTAAAGCATCCCTCTCGATATTTTCAATTTTGCAATCCGTGAGCTCCAGCGTGTTCAGGTAGTTCAAGTTGTGGAAACAGCGAGTTTTGATGCTCGTTATCGGGTTGTTGTTCAACGACAGCCTCATTAACGAGGGTAAGTGCACAAAGTTGCTCGTCGGCACGACGGTTAGGTAATTATTCGACAAATCGAGTTCAACCAAATTCGCGAGGCCCTTGAACGCGGCGTCTTCGATTTTCTGCAGACTACATCTCTGCAAGTAAATCTTTTGTAGATCAAGCAACCCTAATTTATGGAAAGTCTCCTTTTGTAGGACTTGAAGATCGTTGCCCGTGAAGTCGAGCACTTGCGTTTGTGAGTCGAATGAATTAGGGATCGATTTGAGTTCTTTATCTGAGCACTCGACGTATCGTTTGCCGTTTTTCCACTTGCAGACGCACTGGGAGGGGCAAGCTATGGCCGGGAGTAGCAAGCAGGTGGTGCACAAGGCAAGGAGCCTGATGTCCAAGCGCCTGCTGACTCTCATATTGCCTCAAGGCGTGCGACCTCTGATGACGAGCTCGACCATTATCTGAAACAAAAGAAAAGCAAATTAAGAACCCGATAAAATTCAGAGCTTTGTCAACTGTTTATCTAATGCGATTTCATCTGTCTTTTTTTTTAAATTACATTCTTTTAATTGCGTTCTCTCTGATTCGCAGACGTGATCAAACAGCGACAGACAAACGGCAATGGTTATATAGCTGCCGTTGTCGCTTCTTGCCTCTGTTTACGTTGATGCAAATTTTAATTGAACATTGTATCACGGGATTCGCGCTCCACTTTACAAGATTCGTGACACTGCGAGTTAAACGAAGTGGTAAATTAAAAGTAGAAATCGGCTCGGACAGTGACGAGGGTCCGTTGTATTTATTTTAATTTACAAACTGGCAACAGCTCGGCGTTCACCTTCGGTCCCTGTCGGAACATCCTGTGAATCTGATTCTGTATTTGTTTGGTGTCGGTTTTCTTCTACATTATGTATACTGTTACATTATTTATGTATCGATCTCACCCCAAATTTCTATCTCCGTTTATTTGAACAAGCTTTATTTGTTCTGCTGTGTGTTCGCGAAAAAGCTCGGTTCGGAATGTGATGAATAATGAATAGATATTATAATATGAAGGAACCGGCGATCCAGCCCTATCTCTGACGACATTTCCGGAGAAAAATGACTGCGTTTAGCTTTCAAAGCGTTTAGGCACGCAAAAAATATCGTATCTTTGCGTGGTAATAAAAGAAGCCATACAAAAATACAATCAGTATGAGCCGGAATTATTATACAAATGTTATATTTCGTTAATACAAACCAAATCTCCGTATTATTTGTATTTCTAAGAGATATTTCGTATAATTTATTGTACGCTATGCCTTATAATTTGGGAAGGAGTCGCTTATTGTGTACACTATCGAGTCAGTTTAAGGACTGCGTTCATTTTTTGTGGCTACTCTGTTTAAAATACATACATACTTTTATTTCTAAAGTTTCTATTTTCTAAAAATAAAATGTCTGCTGGTAGTTTATGCTTTATCAACAGCAACATTCATATGATCATTATGTCAGTGTCACGCAACAAAAGTCAAACACATAATGTATTTGTAGCACCAACAGAAAAGACAATGTCAACTTTGTTATATTCTTACAAATCACTTTCTTATGTAATGCTTTTAAGCAATTATTTAAGTTCATATTTAAAATATTAAATTTTATTTTGTCGGGTATTTTTTATCTTGTAAATATACTGTACACTAGCCATACTTTTGACATTGGCAGAAAAACGCCAAACAGCGTTTAAAAGCCATAAGAAGAAGAAGAAGAAGAAGAATAAGAAGAATCACTTTCTTCAGATTGGTCATTTGGTCATTCAATAGAATCTCAAATTAGTTCCTGCGGTCGTAACTATATATTAACTATCAAAATAAAGCCTGTAAGGATCCCTTCCGTTGGACAACAGTAGCACATTATATCCATGTTCCACCTGACTTGCTTCGAAAAAGTAGATTACCACCATCAAAGAGAAAATCCGCCGCCATGACCTTACAGCCGCACCGGCAGCACACAGCCCTTTAGAGCAAAAGTATTCTAGGCCTAGCGTGTTTAACATCTTCAACCAAATCATTCTGTCACCACTAGGCGATGTAGTGGTCCAACGCAAGTCAATAAGATATTTAAAAATAAACTGGCCAAGTGCAAGTCGGACTCGCACTCGTAGGGTTCCGTAACACAGTTAAATATTCCATAACTATGATTTTTCACAACTACAAAATTAACTTTGTTTTTCATAGTGTTTGTATGAAAAACAAAGTTATCTTTGCGGTCGCCATATCTCTAGAACTGCTGACTGTATCTCGTTCAAACCAATTTTCGTTGTTAGTTTTTATTGAGATATACAGCATATATTTTTTAAAAATTTTTAATCCCATACTTTAAAAGTTAGAGGGGGGGGGACACACATTTTACCACTTTAGACGCGCCTATCTTTCAAATGATTGACTTTAAGAAAAAATGATTTTAGAAACCTCATTGTCATTTTGGAAGACCTATCCATAGACACCCCACACGTATAGGTTTGAAGAAAAATTTTTTTTTTGTTTCAATTCCATGTATGGGATGCCCCCCTTAAACTTTTATATTTTTTATTTTTGTATAAAAATCGGAATGCGGTTCACAGAATACATCTACCTACCAAGTTTCAATTCTGTAGTCCTAACAGTTTCGGAATAAAATGGCTGTGACATACGGACGGACAGACAGACAGACAGACAGACAGACATGACGAATTCATAATGGTTCCGTTTTTTGCCATTCGGCTACGGAACCCTAAAAACGATAAGATCCCAAAGCATATTAACGTTAACTGCGGCATAGATGACAGAAAAACCTTAATTTATCTACGATTTCGGCTACAACCATTATTAGTCCGAGAGTATCCATACTGGCTATTCTTCAGGGTATTTACGAGGGTTTATCGAAGTAGGCATTGTGACGACAGCTCCGACCCTGATTCGTCTGGGATCCAACTTTTGTGTTCGATGGAGTCAATTAGACTTAATCTTTTTATAGCAGCACTCACAGGATTATGGGTTTAGGCTTTTGAGTCTAAAAGCTCGTTATTGACAGATTTGATGAAATTGAAAATCGATGTAAGGGGAATAAAACAAACTAAGAGAGCGGTCAAGTTTTTAATTATGATAGATTTATTTGTTCGTTTTTACTGACCGAGCGAGCGTAGATTGCTTTTGTCCGGATGTTTGTTTGGCCTTAAACAGTTGTTGGTCACTACGAGTAAATGAGGAAATCACGGGCGTCAAGTTAAATAACCGTTTAAAAAAAACAGTAACCGCCGATGTAAAATATAGTTTAAAATTAACCGAGTATTTCCAACAACTTTTATTATAAAAACTCATATTATCAACTCATATCGTATGTATAACACTTGTTGTGCCCCACGGCTTTGCCCGCATTAAAAAGTACCTTATAGTCTAATTCATATTACTGGCATCATATCCTTGTACAAAATTTCAGCTGAATCAGTCCAGCCATGACCATGAAAAAGACCCAAATAAACAAACTGACTCTCACATTTATAATATTGGCGTTGATTAACTAGCCAATTCTATTTTTTTTATAAAGATTATTCGCAATGTGGGTTGCACAGTACTAGTATTCTTGTTAACCCCTCCGACTAAGCTAAATATACTTGTGTCTGGAGTGGGTTCACGTCAATAGTGCAATGGGTGGGGTGGGGATCGAAATCACGACCTCTCGATCGCCAGTCCGACACCTTGTCCATTGGGCTACTGCGGTTTCAATCTTGTATGAGCCAATAAAACAAAATCACGCCATTTAATCATTACTCAAATGTATAAATGTATAAATGTAATTCACAAAAATCAATTTTCCTTATACAAACAGTTTAGAGTAAACATGAAACACAAATAAATACGCGCTACATAGAAGGGCTGAATGTAAACCACTCACCGACCTATGATACAAATTACCAACACGATTGAGCAGGGAAATGCCACAGTCAACTTACAGAAGACAAATTTCAAAATTAAATATAACATTCCTAATACAATATTTCAAATGCGAAAGTTAATGTGGATTAATGGATGGGTCTTGGACCAATGGACTTTGAACTCTGGACGATGCTAAACGGATTTAGATAAAATTAGGCCCGCCGATAGTATATACCTAACCTGGGTTAACACATAGGATACGTCTTAACGCGTGCAAAGCTAATGAGATATATTGTGGATGAAAAATTGTATTAATAAGATCGTTTAAAAAACTAAAAACAACCGACTTCAATGCCGCGCTATTAATTTTCAGTACCAATTTTGAGGTGTTTATCTCCATATCTCTGGAGATACTCATCAGACCTCGATAATATTACCATGGTATTACACTTGGGATATCTCCTTTCTAACAAAAAAATAATAATCAAAATCGGTTCATAAACGACAAAGTTATCCGCAAACAAACATAAAAAAACATATATACGGTCGAATTGAGAAACCTCCTCCTTTTTTTGAAGTCGGTTAAAAATAATTATAAAATAAACAATACTCTAAAAAAACCTAATCCTAGGGTGCTGCCGGTAGCGAGGTAGAGCCCACGCTACCGGTGGTTAGGGCAGCAGAGAGAGGAACCTCCTGACGATGCGTGCCGTGTTAAGAAGTACTGCCTTCTGTATCTGGCCTTTGATCCAGCCATCTAGCGAGAGCTTCTTGAGATGTTGGTCGAGACTCTTCGCTATTAGGCCGTTCGCAGAGATGACTATCAGGACAATGATAGTCGAGTCAACATCCCACATGGCGGTAACCTCGTGGGCCAAGTCAAGGTACTTGCTAAGCTTGTCCTTCTCGGCCTTCACGAGGTACTCAATTATTATTATTGTTAAATTATTATAAAATAAAAAATTTAATTGTAATTGATGTATGTATTTCCAGAGGAATTAAATACTTAAAAGTCATAAACTGTTATATTTTTACCATAATTAAGCGTAATCTTTACGCAAAACGGTACGCTTTGAAACATTATATTATTTACCGCGATATGCGATCAAGATGCATTGACTGTGTTGTCAGAAAAAACCATAGCACTTACTCGGTTACAACGGTCAATGCAAATTGTTACAAACGTCAAGGTAAATTAAATTTAAAATTTTTAGCACTCTTATTTTTATATTACTACTAGCAGCCCGCCCCGGCTTCGCACGGGTAGAACAAATATGCCTATAAAATTTGCATCAGTTTGTTGCATCGAATATAAAATATGAACATATTTAACAATCATCGTCATATTTCAACCAATTTACACAAAACCTTAACGAATTATGCACCTAAACCTTCCTCATAAACACTCTGGCTATTGGTGAAAACCGCAGGATTATCCGTTCAGTAGCTATTGAGATTATTGCGAACAGACAGACAGACGCAGTGATGAACTTTGTTTTATAATACTTACGTATTGATATTGGACGGCCCTTTGGCGTAAAGGATAGTTACCCTGATTCTGACCCGACAGTCGTTGGTTCTAATCCTAGCTATATACCTACCAATGAAAGTTTTATGTGCATTCATGAATCATGAGTTTTCGTACAGTTGTAGTGGGATCATTAAATCTACCAAAAAGTAGCTTACCACCAAGAAGAACATCTGCCGCCTTAAACTTACGGCGTTCCCCGATGCAAAAAGTAGAGGTAATATACGCTTAACGTGTGTATCTGTGTGTCTGTCTGTAGCATCTTAGCACCTAACCGGATGAACCGATTTTGTTTTTATTATTGATAGTTTTTTTTTGTTTGATAGATGTCTTCATCGAGAGTGTTCTTAGCTTTGATTTATGAAAATTCGTTCAATCGTTATAAAACTATGAGCTTTTTTCTAGTTAATTGCGCTATGAAATCAACTTTCATAGGTCTGATCAATTCGAAAATCTTCTTCTTCAACGATATTGTAAGAACATGGAACATTGACCAGATGCTGGGACATCTCCTGGACTCTGCAGAATACTCAAATCCTCACCAACTTACAGCTCAGATTTTAAATGTCGTGTTTAGGGTCATAGGAATGCTTTTAATGAAAAGATTATACATAGATCAGTCGGAGTGGTTTAAAATATTATATTATTATATATATATATAGATGAATATTATTTTATACTATATTGACTTCAAATTGATTGTGATCGATGGGGATATACAGCATAGCTAAGCTTATAATAATATTTTCAAATTAACTATGACCTAATCTGTGGTTTCACTGCAAGTATTTTATTAATTTTGCGATGCGTGTTTGTGAAATTCGTGATATCTTCTAGAGTTTTCATTTGAATTATATACTGTAAGGGACAATTTTGATTAATAATATGTGGCCAAGCTAATTAACGCAATTATTTGGATAAGGATTAATACTATATACTTGAAAATTGCCTTGGAAGTTATGTAATATTTTTTAACAAAAATTTTAAGATTAAAATGGTTACTGTGAGTCAACCTTAAGAGATAGCCATATGCTGTCGCGGACTTTTTTGTAGGTCTTATTAAGTTGTATAACTCTTCCATAGAAAATATTCTTCTATCTATTTTCAATTAAGCAGCGTTCGTAAGAAACGTGTTTTTTCGACCGTTTGTTTGCCGACTTAGGTTGCAAATTAGGTCTCAACGAATGTACCTTTGATTTAAACGGGATAATATGTAGCCTTTTTTCATTCCGAAAGTCCATTCTATGTATTAGTGAAAGAATTTTTTAAATCGGTTCAGTAGTTTTTGAGCTTACTCATTACAAACATACAAAAATACAAAAATACAAATGTTCTCTCTTTATAATATTAGTATAGATAACTATTACTTAACTTTCTAATATTATGTTCTCTCTGCTATTGAACGATTTGCCAGAAAACGTACGGAACGGCCATGTACTGATGTGTGCAGACGATGTCGCTGCGATCGTAACCGCCTCCACAAGAGACAAACTAGAACATAAGCTCAATGACGTAGCTCACGACCTAAACCGATGGTTTAATGTAAATGGACTAATTTTGAATATCAAAAAGACCCACTTTATGGTATTTGATTTGGCCGGCCGACGACATAAAACACTTTGCGTGACAGTGGGCGATATAGCAATAGATCAGGTAGACCAAACTACTTTCTTAGGTTTTCAGCTCGATAGTGGCCTGACTTGGGAGAACCACATCGACAACCTCTGCGAAAAGTTGGGGCGTGCCTGTTTTGCTCTCTGGCGGATATCCGCAGTCCTACCCACCGAGATGGTTCGGTGTTGCTATTTCGCATCAGTGCACTCGCTCATTCAGTACGGCATCGAGCTCTGGGGACGCGCCGCCAACTGGCAGCGGGTCTTCAGGATGCAAAAAAGAGCTGTACGAGCGATGTTGCGAGTGCCCTAAGATACCCCCGCGAAACCGATATTCCAGTCATGGAATATTCTCACCCTCCCATCGATGGTGGTGCTCCAAGCTGCTCTCTATGCCAGAGAACACCTAGAGGAATACTCCAAGTTTGGTGAGAACCACAACCACAGTATGAGGTACCCGCACCGGCTACGCGCGGTTTCGCACCGGCTAGCAAAGATGTCGAAGCAAGTGCATGTGATGGCGCCTACGGTGTACAACCGGCTGCCAGACGATATCGTGACCGCCACATCAATGAACTCCTTCAAGTATAAATTTAAAAAAGTGCTTATTGAGAAGGGGTTGTATACATATAATGATTTTTTTTTTTTATAATTAATAATTTGTGATTTATATTTGATAATATTCGATTATACTTATATATTTTGTTAACTCATTGTACTGTTGTACAATGCAGCTTTAGACCTGTAACAAGTGTTATGAAAATAAATGACTATGACTATCACTATTATGTGGTAAAGTTGCCGTGCAATTGTTAGAAATTTGATTGGGTTTTTAAAATGCCATGACTTTATGTTTATATAATTGGACCATGACTAACTTTCACGAACTACTTTTGAGAAAATTATAGTCAAAATAAGTTTTTTTTTGTGATAAGCAGAATATAAATGCAAATATTATTACCTTTTCAATGTTATATTATAACAGGGCTAAAACTAAAATGTCTATCATATTACGCAGATTTTAACACGTATCCTATCCGTACTCTGAGACACAACAGGGTAACTGTTTAGATAGTATGATAATCTTATCTATCTGAACATCTCCAAATATCGTCACCTTACATAACAGGCAATTGAATAATTCCTACTCAAACAGCGTACGAAATATCAGAAAGCAGAATCCAAAGCATCGAGCCAGCCATTACGCAATCCGACATTACGCAACACTATCACAAAACGCCGACAGCAGTCACGATAAAAAATCCCGCGTGAAAATCCCGCAACAAAATCCCGCAATAGAAATCCCGGTATAGCCGGATCGGACGGAAACCGCCTGATCTAATTGTTCCGGCACGCTCTATGGTCTGACTGGCCTCGACCTTGCGAATACAAATAAGTTACACAACAACATACACTTACAATGTTACTTTGAATTTCGTAATGCCTGCTACAAAGTAATAGTAGCTAGTGTTAGGCAAGTAGTTGAACTTAGGTACAATTTGAGCAGTACCTTTTTGCCAAATAAAGGAAAATGAAGTTTTAGCATGAAAGGAAAAGCAACCTTCCGCATAATTTGAATGTCCCGAGTAACGGAACAATGTAATGCAAACTGCTTAAATTTAAAAAAAGAGGTGTTTTTTTTTATTAACCGACTTCAAAAAAAGGAGGAGGTTTCTCAATTCGACCGTATATATATATATATTTTTTTTTTTTTTTTTTTTTTTTTTTTTTTTTTATGTTTGTTCGCGGATAACTTCGTCGTTTATGAACCGATTTCGATTATTCTTTTTTTGTTCGAAAGGAGATATCCCAAGTGTGGTACCATGGTAATTTTATCGAGGTATGATAAGTATCTCCAGAGATATTGAGATAAACATCTCAAAATTGGTACTGAAAATGGCGCGGCATTGAAGTCGGTTGCTTTTTAGTTTTTAAACGATATTATTATTTATTCTAAAAGCAATCATCATTATTATATAGGAAATTACATTTACATCTATATTTACATAAACTTAACTTATGCCTAACGTCACTTCGAAGTCGTCTATATTCACTGTTCAGTGGGTAGATGTCACACATGTAAAAAAACGGCCAAGTGCGTGTCGAACTTTGCACATTAATGGTTCCGTACCAACTGAAGAATATATAATAAGCTTCGACAGCAGTAGCTTGCCGCCGGCTGCATTCCTTCTGTGCTACGCATTTGACCGCAAAATCAAGTGGTTTGTAAATTTTTAAGACTAATATTCAGTATTTGTAGGCTATATAATTCTAATATAGTAGCTTTAACTGTTTAGCTTTAAAGTCTGTTGACGTCTGAGGAACTGACAGATAAACATGTGAATCATATAAATAGAGTTCCGTTTGGACCCTTCGAGTACGGAACCCTAATACTTATTTACTTAAATACATTATTTTCTAATTCGAAAAGTAGAAGACTACAAAACGTAAGTACTGGGAAACGTAAGTACTTTTTAAATATAATAAATCACGGATTATACTTTAAACGGAAATTATAACGTAGAGTAAGCTTTAGAACTACTCAACGTATACTCCAAAAAACACAAAAGTAAAAAAAGAAACGACTAAAACAATACTTTAGCACTCTCTACTGCATATTTTGGAAGGCTTTCATTTGTCCGGATCTTAACGGCTTTCGTAATGGGTTTTTGTATTAAAATATTCTGTCTGCGCTTTTTAACATCACAAACTATTAATTATACAGTTTTGCCCTCTGTTAGAATATTGTTACAACACATTATACAACTTGGTAAAAAAAAAAACAAAAGGTACCTACTAAGATTTCATCGGGTACAAAATGTATATTTAAAAAAACTTATACTGCTGCGGATTCGTACTCTAAAGCTTCTAGATATACTTCAGATATAAGATTCAGAATAATCAAATGTTAAGACAGTGACGAAAATCGCTCTCAATTGCAATTCGATAACAAGACGAATATTCCGGCCAGACTAGCACTTGACTGATGTCTCACTTGAGGTTAAGTGACGGATGATGCCGTAAAATTTGGAATGCTTGCAAATGGAAGACGGCAATGAGAGGAGAGCACGTGACAACTGACTTCAAAGAAAACCATTATTATTCAGGAACTATTTCAACTAATCTTCCAAGCTGGATAGCGTCAAACCTCATGCTGGAACTCGGTGAAAATTCATTCATTGAGTGAAAAATTATCTTCTAGGTAACCGTGCTACATCGTCGATTGCATTTTCATTTAACATCAGATGAGAAATTGGACAGATGCTAGCTTACACGATATTTAAAAAAATTAAGTTAACCGTAACCAAATATAAAAATCAATAAAAGAAATAACGCTCTTCTGTGAGCGTACATGTAGTTAATTTTATTTTTAAACGTTATAATGCTATTTTAAATACTAAAACTAAAAAAATCCAAGAACATTTTTAACATTGTAAACGTTAATTAAAGTAGATAAAACGAAACGTTAGAGCTTAACAACGATACTGTAATCACGTATTCATTCGGATCTCGAAATAGAGCCTCCCTAGCGCCCTCTAATTGCGTCCCTCGAATTCAAGCATTGAACATACGAGCTTGTAAGAGTTCGTGACGGTATCGTTTGGAATTAATCAGTGAATTTTCACAGAATGTGATTGGTTACTTCAACTGACTTGAAATCATTTATGATCGTACAAAACAAAAACCGACTTCACATGTCGCGATAGTCAAAGTACTGGCTAGTTATAATCATGTCATCTAAGTATACAAATTTGCTTATATTGTTTATCTCCATATCTCAGAAGATAATTGTCATAGCTCAATAAAATTTGAATGGGATTAAACAGAAGGCATACTCTCTCAAACAAAAATAAAATAGTTTTTCAAATCGGTTAAGATTTGACGGAGTTCTGAGGTTACAAACAAGGTAACAAAAAACCTTCTAATTAAATTCGACTAATTTAGAACCTCCTCCTTTTTTGTGAAGTCGGTTAAAAAAGAGGCGGTTCTCAATTCATTTGTAGGTTTTTTGTTCCCAAGATATGGATATTAACACCTCAACTTGCTACTGGAACTAACTTGTGCGACTTGACGTTGATGTCGGTCGATCTTAATTATTGTAAATTTCAATTATTCGTGGGTTATGTCGACCTCGTAACTAGCTAGCATTAGGAAACAAGCAAAAACATGATGCTTATTTCTTTGCCGGGTATCTGCATGAAAACGATTATCATGTTTATTTTTTTTTTAAGTAAAAAGACAAATTTTAAGCACCGATGAAGTATTACATTTTTTTCTTATAGAAAAAAAATATTAAGGCATCGGGCGTTTAAATATGTTTTTGAACAACCTTAAAGCCTTAAAGCTTGAAGTTTTCTAGCTAAAATTCAATTTATATTTGCTTAAAATATCAGCGGTTGTCTGGAAGAGATCGCTATTTAGCGATAAGACCGCCGTTTGTACTGTGTCTTTTGTATTATTCTTTGTATCATGTTTCGTGTTTTTGTGTGCAATAAAGTGTTATCATTCATTCATTCATTCATATCTTAATAAATGTAATAATTCGAGGGGAATAGCTAATGCATATAATTGCTACTCTAAGATTTCTTTCTACGTTCATCACAAAAATATTTGTCATAAAAATAATCGTTGTTCATTTCTCCTTTACAAAACTCTGTTGGAGACCTTTAACTGGAATTCAAAGACATTCCTTTCAAATATCAACGCTACGATAATGAAGGGAACTTAACGTATTGCTTCAAAGCGTTTGAAACCTTAGCAGTAGTTATTTTAATGAACGAAGAATAATTGATTTTAATGTTTTGAATTCACGTTCGATTTCAGAAAGTCGCTTCATTGAATTTTTGTTTAATATAAAAATTGTCTGAAGTAATGAAACACACGTTAGTTACGTGTATGGTTGGCAACCCTACTTTAATATTTTTTTAATAGTCTGACGTCAACGGTTGGATGACAGCTGATGTGGCTGAATGGTTCATTACTTTTGTTGTTTTTTTTTAATTCAAAGTGTTAAATTCTGCTTTTGCTATGTTTACCTGATAATTGATTATGATTTATTTTATGATTTATGATTTTGACGTGTATATGTGCGTATATAAATACTGCCTACAATGATAATATACATACAGAATTTTTTTGCTATGATTCTTTGATTAATTTCATATAATAACATAATTTATTATTTAATTATCATTTATTTAATTTAATATTTTAATATTAAAGGTAAATTTTAAATGACCTAATTATGATTAAATATTTAAAGATTTCAGAAACAACCCGCTTTAATTAAAAAAAGATCACATGGCATATAAAATGATAACACTAGATTATTTTATTAGTGTATTACGAGTATTATAGGGTTAATTTCTACCTAACGAGATACGCACTATCAGTTTGTCTTTTTACAGCAAATTTGAGACAAAAAATTACTAAACACAGCAAGCGTCTCTCTACCTTGCATTCAGACCAAGCTATAAACGAGAACAATAGGGAAGCTCTGCAATGTTTGTCAGAAACGCAGCCATTTCATGTGTACTGCGCAAATTGCAGCGATTATCGGCCGCGATACATGTTTCGGTTTGCATTGTTAGTATCACACTGCGAGCATTGCTGACTCTGTTTAGAATGTCGATGTTATGATTTTATTAATAGATTAGAACCAGGAATTCAACCAGATTCTGTTTGATTTCTGTTTGCTGTAGAGCGTGAACCGTCCTTGTAAATACATGGATACTTACTGCAATGTTAAAAGCCAGTTTCTAGCTCCTGATAAAACTTCAGGTTGTTATCTAGCATAAGACTCCATAGAAAAGGTGTCAAAAATCTGTCATAATAACTTCATAATAAGCTTATCAGGAACCAGTGAAACTGGCTCTTTATGTCCGTTATACAGAGTTTGAGTTGTGAGTTTTGTTGATGTGGTTTGAGTGAGGCTTAGGTCTAGTGAATATTATGACAATAAACATTAGGACTAATAACCGTTATGCTTACTACCTATATAATAAACAAATCTAATGACAAGAAACAATAGGAATTATAACCATTATTCTCGTTAATAATATGACAAGCAAAAATATGGTTAATAATTAATATGACTATGACAAAATATGCGCTTCCAATAATTGGACTAAAACTTATTATGACAAATGATGTATGCGAATGAATAGGACACCCTAGTTAATCAATAAATATGTCAAAATTTATACATCATACCCGCTTCTCGAAAAAAGTTGAGTTGCAATTTTTTTACATAAATTGACATCGTAATTTTATGCTAAATTTCTAGCCCAACCGGTCGTCAGTTAGGAAAAATAGTCAATCAAGAATATTTTTTGTAATATGAACAAACACCACCAAAAAATTACTGCCCTATAGAACACAGAAAGTAGGTAAGTATGAGAGCAAAAAGCTCTTTACACCTCTGACCGTCGTAAAAGGCACGATTCCCCGGATCAAGAGGACGATCAATCATACAAATGTGTAATGGATTCGCGCTTTGTCGCCGATGTCGGATTGTGACCTACTTGGTACGAATTACGCTGTAAATATTTATTTACTTTATTTTTCCTGGTTACTTTTCCTTGCCTTCCACTTGCAAAAGTTAGGCGTCCTAAAGTTTTATTTTGTTAGAGAAATAAATAAGTGTTTAGTGTTTAAGTGAGGTTAATAAAGGAAAAGTTCAATGCTCTATGCACTGTGCCTTAAGGACCTTAAAACATCTAAAATTTGTTTTATATGTCCTGTAAATTAACTGGAAAATTTGTCCTACAATCGAACTTCATTTTTATTTATGTCTAAATGACTTATAAAGGTGATAATTTTGATTGATTACTTAGAAACAATCTTCAAATTGTGAGTGAATAGAATGCTCATATTTTAAGTCATATCATTACGTTAATTTGACATATTAGATTGACGTATTAGATGATGAGAATTTGATATTAGAAAGCTTACTCATTTGACAATTTCTCTTTTCTAGTTTCTATCTCCGTAACGTTGAACATTTTATTTAAAGTAAAATATTTGAAATGAAAAGATTTGTTCATTTTTGTCTGGTTTAAGCGACCAAATCTGATTTACATTCTCTCGACGTCGTTATCTCGTAGCGCTACGAGGTATTCGTAGATATCTCGTAGCTGCTACGTCAAAGCAAGTCTATAAGACCTTAGGCGCTTTATCAGCGCTTGCATAACAATACCTTTTTAGCAGATCTAGACCTAAGGAGAATATCGTTAGGGATCTTACTGTCAATTATGTATGCAGTGATGGTGTCAATTTCTAGGAGGTTTAGAAAAAAGTCTTGCTTACGTTTGTGTGTGCAAACAAATTTACTAACACGCTTTTATGCTTCACTTGTAAGTATCCTCTGAAGTGAAATAGAGACGACACGAGTTTTAGTAATGGAAAATTAAGTTCACTTTAGTTAGTCCGATATTAGAATCGGTAAAGGTACGGCCACACCGCGGCGTCCTGCGATCTGCGGGCGCGATCTCAGTACATTTCAATTGTTTTCTAATCGCGTCTGGTGTGAACGTACAGAGTACAAAGTCGGTACAAATACTACAGCGCTATCTGATCGCCGCCTAGATCGCGCACGCAGGACGCTGCGGTGTGTCTGTACCTTAAGAGTGTTTGAATAATTAGTAAAATCAAAGCATTAATAAATGAAATGAAATTGATGAAAACAAATGGTAATACAAATAAATAGAATTTTCCCCCTCATGGGCTTCAAAATGCAAATGCAAAACGATTTGTATTTGTAACACTGTATTTTCATGAGTTTATATTATAAGGTATTTAATGGCTAGAAAACGGAAACTAATAACCTTTCATAACATTTATAGATTAGTGAAAACTTCTTTAGCCGCGTTATGAACTTTTTTGGGATGGGTAAAACATGTAAAACTCATGTAACGCGCAGGACACACGTCAGGCACGTGACATGATCGAAAATTCGTAAGACGGAAGAGAGTAGAAACTTTTTTTGGGATAGGTTAAAAAAATTTAAACCTGCGTCAGGACACGTGACTTGATTGAAAATTCGTATGACGGAGGGAGAGTAGACTAAATGCACAACGTTAATGTTCAAGTTTTCACTTCTCTCGGCACTCCTGGAGAGCAACCCGTTGTTTTTTTTATTATATTATCTTATCTTATTTCAACCACTAAAATGTTCAAACAACACAGAGAGATTTGGTATTTTGTGTGTATTTGAATAGTAATCTCCAGGCCCACTATTTTTAAAATTACATTTTATCATTATAAAACATACATTTTCACACTTATTTTCTAACAACAGTGCCAATTGAAAGCCCCACATAATCCAGTGCTTCGAACTCAGACGTATATAATTTGTCTAGTTAATTTCTGCAAGACTTGTGACTTGCTTGCCAACTACAAGCCAGGGGTGGGAAACAATTCAAACAAATAAGTTGATTTGTTCATTTCACAAACTTGGTTCTTTCTCGCTTTTGATTTTTTATGTGGATTTTAAATTGATTTAAACTTCTGTTTGATCTAGATGTTTTAAAATGTTTGTGAAATTGGAGAACGTAAATTTGGAAAAAACAGAACAAAATAGATATTATACAATACAATACAATACAAAAACTCTTTATTGATCACCAAAGAAATTACAAATTGTACATACTATGTGATGAAAGACAGTAGAATAATAAGGCAATACAATCGGCGGTCTTATTGCATAAAGCAATTTCTTCCAGACAACCTTGGCATGGAAAAGAAGAATACAAACAAAAATTGGGGGTAGCGTACAATACAAATTAAGGATGTCAGAAAAAAAATATATATATAATATTAATACACAAAATAGACTACTAAAATTATAGTATATTAAGATATAATACATAAAAATACCATACATATATATAATAATGTTCCCAAATATATTAATATAAATACATATATATGTATATATAATATTAAATACACATAT
Organism: Cabera pusaria; assembly: GCA_954871355.1. Classification (NCBI taxonomy): domain Eukaryota; kingdom Metazoa; phylum Arthropoda; class Insecta; order Lepidoptera; family Geometridae; genus Cabera; species Cabera pusaria. The sequence goes on from OX940893.1 coordinate 27,590,612, forward strand.
ACATAACCATATATATTAAATCACAGTAGTGTTGCAGTTTTAACATGTTTGGAACAAGTAATGGGCTTTTACCATGGATTTAAAGATAGCCAGCGATTTGGCATGTCTAATCTCCACTGGTAGCGCGTTCCATAAATGGACCGCTTGCACAGTAAAAGATTTTTCATAAGCAAGTGAGGAATGGATAGGGGTTAAAAGTTGTAGAGTTTCAGCGGATCTCAAGGAAAACGGATTTGAAAGGTGAAGGAACGTGAAACGTTCCTTAAGGTAGGAAGGGGTAGACGGGATAAATATAATAGAGTATAGAAGAGAAAGGACGTGACTATTCCGGCGAAGACGAATAGGTAACCATTTCAGCTTTTTACGGAATTCTGAAATGTGGTCATACTTGCGTAATCCAAATATGAACCGTATACAAAGGTTCTGCAGTCTCTCAAGCTTACTAAGCTGTTCCTCGGTTAAATCCAAATAGCAGGTGTCAGCATAATCTAGTATAGGAAGCAAAAGGGATTGCGCAAGCGCAGTTTTGGTGGAAATTGGAAGAAGATTACGTAATCGTCGCAACGAACCTGCAGATGCGAAAATCTTACGACTAACTTCAGCTATTTGGGGTGCCCAAGAAAATGTCCTATCAAAGAGTATCCCAAGGGGATACTCTTTTGACTGTATCGCTGATAGGTATATGTGTTCCGTCGAATATTACCTGAGGAAGGCGGAACCAGTCAATCTTGGATATCATCCTGGAACCGCCGATGACTATCAATTGTGTTTTCACCGGATTCACACTTATTCCGTACCATTTACTCCATTTGAGAACACAATCTAGGTCAGAATTTGTCTGTGTGATGGCATCTGATAGCTGAAAGAGTGGTACTTGTCTGTAAATTTGCAAATCATCTGCATAAAGGTGGTAGGAAGTAGAAAGCTGTTGAGAGATAGAGTTTATGAAAATAGCGAAAAGAAGAGGAGATAGAACGCCGCCCTGAGGGACACCCGCAGTCGTGTCACACCAAGATGAAAAGGAATCATCAATGCGGACACGCTGCCGACGTCCATACAGGTCAGTACGAAACCAGTCAATTACTGAAGGAGATATGTTAAGAGAGCGGAGAATTTCCAGTAAAATGTCAAAGTCGACATTATTAAAGGCATTGCTAAAATCGAGTAACGACAGCACTTTTACATGCCCTCTTTCAATGCCATATCGAATATCATCAGTGATCTTCACCAGTGCCGAAACAGTGCTATGGCCTGGACGAAAACCGGATTGAAAAGGATTCAATAGATTGTTTCTGTTAAGGAAGACGGAAAATTGTTGATGAATTAGGCGTTCTAGGACTTTGGAAAGAAAAGGTAAAATAGAAATAGGACGAAAATCAGAGAAGGACAAAGGAGTGGATTTTTTAGGAAGCGGTATAATCTGAGCTTTTTTCCAAAGCGATGGAAAAGACGCAGAGGTAACAGATTCGTTTAGGATATGTAGGATTATGGGAAGGATTTCGTCCAGGAGTAGCTCAATCATGTTACGACTGATACTGTCGCTACCGATAGCATTTGAGGCAATGGCAGAGATGCTACTCTTATAATTGTTTCTTTTTTTAAATTTGAATTCAACATTTGAAACCACCATCGACTGACCTATGTATATAAACTGTTTATTGAGATCATTTTAATGAGCCCAAGCACAAAATATTTGCTCTAAGTTGGTTTGGATAAGAGTATTTAGCAGATTCCGGAAGATGCCCTAGCACTAGGTCAATGCTACCATGTTCTTACAACAATTTGATCAGAGCTATGAAACTTGATCTCATAGCGTCGTCAACTAGAAAAACGCTTAAAGTCATAAAACGGTTGAGAAGATTTTCATGAATCAAAGCTTCTCACTCGAGAGTGTTTGAGAGTGTTTTTAGAACACTCGATTACGGCAACTATAATAATAAAAAAAAAAATCAAAATCTATTCATCCGCTTGGGTGCTACAATACCACAGACAGACACACGTTAAACTCATAACACACCTTCTTTTTGTTTCGGAGGTAAAAAAAAACATAAATTAAAAAAAAAAAACTAATCTCACATATTAGTATGAAGAGATTTGATGCAGATTTACGAATAAATTCTTAGAAAAAAAAGAAAGATGAAAAAGATGTTACAAGAAAATTATGGACAAATTTTCGTATTTATGTACCCTTTCAAAATACATAAACAACCCAAACTCTAAGCTTCCATTGTCGCGATTCGAAACTAGCGGCATAGAAATAGATTTTCATTAGTACAATCCTTTCAGCCCACTGAAAGGGATATTTCATGAATTTATTCGAGGATTATTCACAAATTAACAATCCAATCGCGTTAAATACAAGTACCATTGCGTTTGAGTATTGTGAGAAATGGTGAATAGCTGATTTGGTATTAAATTATGTAACTGAATTCACTGATGAATCAATGTAATTCTTTGAACACGAACACATTGACACAGTGAAAAGCGGATAATTGACACTAAAATGTGGTTTATTGATCAGACTACGTTCTATGTAATATGCCAATTCGTCTTCGCCGGAATACACACATCCTGTCACTTCTATATAACATCTTATTTAATCCTTCTTCCCCAAGTTACCTAAAACAACTCTTTGTTTTTCTCTATGCCTTGAATTCCCTTTTATTAAGGTCATCAGAGAATTTAATGCTGTCTTTTCCCAGACATCATAGTTTTTTTTTATGATAAATTATTTGCTCTACAAGCTGTGAGAGTCACAATCTTTTTACACGTTTAAAGAACGAGTCAAATCTTTCTATCTCGCTTATATGTACTCATGCTCACGTGAACTATTCTAATCCATAATGTATATTTATTCTTTTTTCTTAACTTAACTGTGTAATTTATTTAATAGTTTTTCCCCTCTCAATTATAAAACACCACTTACCACCATATCTTGTTACATTTCTCTCCATCCATAGGTTGTCTGGAAGAGATCGCTTTAAGCGATAAGACCGCCTATTGTTGCACTATTATTTTAAATTTTATTACTTATTTTGTTTGATTCTGTAATTTAAGGTGTTAAATAATAAAGTGTTTCTATCTATCTATCTATCTACGTTCTATGTTACTAGGCTAATAAAATATTGATTCAGTAGTATATATCATACTGACTGACTATCTAATACCTACGAAAGATACATCAACACCGCGGCGTCCTTCGCCCGCGTGCGCGTTCGGGATCGGAAATTCTATTGTTTTCTGATCGCAGTAGATCGCGTTTGGTGTGAACCAGTCGGTACAAATACTACTGCGCTATCAGTAGGGCTATTCTGTAAGCTATCTCGGAAGCGGAATCCGCGGTGAAATTTGAATTTCGTATTACGAAATTCAACCGTATTACGAACGTGATACGATTGAATTTCGTAGTACGAAATTATAATCTCACCGCGGATTCCGCTGTCGAGATAGCTTACAGAATAGCCTAGCTGATTGCCGCCTAGATCCCGCACGCAGGACGCCGCGGAGTGGTCGTACTTTAATACTTTATTTATTTATACAATTTGTTATTTTTTATTATTATTATACTTGGTAGTGATAGGTTTGTTATTTTATTCACACTTTTTATAAACCACCGCCTTCGTGATTGTAATCCTTTCCTTGCATGGTTGTCTGGAAGAGATCGCTTAAAGCGATAAGACCGCCCATTGGCGCTATTAGATTTAAATTGTTTAGTTTTAATGTGTTTCTGTTTCTGTTTTTATAAGTGGTCAATAAAGAGTTTATCTATCTATCTATCTATTACGATTATGATAAATCTTTAATTTTGCGTTTGATTTTAAATTGTGATATTTAATATCTAAACATTTTCCTTCTTTGTTTCCTTATTTCAATTTTTTTAATCTATATAGCTTTAACTATCAAATATTGTTGTTACACGCCATTATCTAACATGTACTTAAGGGCCCGGTGGTGTAATGGGAGAATGGTTGGCTTTGATGCCAGAGATACCGAGTTCAATCCCCGCTGTGCACCAATAGATTTTTCTATAGAAAATGTATGTGCGCGTTTCACAGCGGACCTCCGGAAAAGGAAAAACATCGTTAAGAAACCCCGAACCCCGCATGATGGTAAGACACTATCTAATGTCCTCCTGGCCAGCTACCAGCCTCAAGTTAGAAAATCTGTCGCCAAATATCTAATGTGCTCCAGCAGCTATCCTTGAGAGCCAGTTCCCATTCTAGGCCTAGCGTGCAACGATCCTCGACTGCATCATCACTTACCAACAATTGAGATAGTGGTGAAACCCTAGCCTATATCTTAATATATAAAATTCTCAAGTCACAGTTTTCGTTGCCATACTCCTCCGAAACGGCTTCACCGATTTTGATGACATTTTTTGTGCTTATCCGGTATCTATGAGAATCGGCCAACATCTATTTTTCATCCCCCTAAATGTTAGGGGTAGTCCACCCCTACATTTTTTTTTATTTTTTAGAAAAAAAAATTAATTTCTATTTTTTTATGATACAACATACAAAAATACATACAATCCTCAATTTTCACGCTTCTACGATCAACCCTTATTTTTTAATAGCCATTTATTTATATGGCAAAACAACGTTTGCCGGGTCAGCTAGTGATATATAAAAAAATACCACCACATTAGGAAAAATTGTGCAGTAGCTAGTATTTAAAATATACGAGTAGAACGGCGTTGCTGGCTAAATGTATTCAACGCACGTAATTATTGTGAGAGCTAGAACTCTTTTTAATGTACTCTTTATTTTATGTGCTCTGATTTACATTTATGTGAACATAGTGGGTCGTGGTCTGCAGTGAATTCACATGTTCTCTTTGATCTTCTCACTTAAAAAGAGGTGAGTTATTTGAAAGCTTGTATTTACTTTTATAAATACCTACCTACCTTTGTGCATTTTTTGGGTTCCGTACCTCAAAAGGTACAAAAAGGAACCCATATAAAATCACTTTTTTTGTCCATCTGTCCATCTGTCTGTCTATCCGTTTGTCTGTTTGTATGTCTGTCTGTCTTTCTGCCCGTCTGTCTGTGTCTGTCCGTGAGTCACCACCGATTTTTTCAGGAAAAGGTGGACCTAGCAAGTTGAAATGTATACCAGATACTAGGGTCTATAGTCCTTATTAAGTGTATAAAAATCAAGGTCCTGAGTCAACACGATAAAAAGATATGGGCAAATTTAGATTTTTGCGAAAACTTGTAAGTACCAAAAGTTACCTTAATTTTCAACTTTTTTATTATTTAAGGTCAATATCACAAGTAAAGGAAAAATTCCAAAAAATAAAAATGGCTGAAAATTAAAGGGTGTCCTCATACATACATAGTATACTCCAATCAATATAGGCCTCTAAGTTATATGAGCGCTCATACAATTTAGAGGTCTAGCTTAATTGGTACCAACCAACGTTGGCACGGAAGCCTCGGTGGGCGAGTACAACTTGACTTGGCCGGTTTTCTTTTGTTTTTGTTCTGTATACTAGACTATCAGTGCCTCGCGGCTCACACGCGTAGTTCCCGCTCCCGTGAGAATATGGGGTTTAAATATAGCTTATGTTACTCGCTGATAATGTAGCTTTCCATTAGTGAAGGAAGTAATGAAATCTGTCAAGAAGTTTTTTAAGTTAAATCGTACCAACAAACAAACAAAAAAATACATCTTTCCTTTTCACAATATTAGTTTGGTTAGGTAAGCGTTCGACCACGTGTTAAGTGTCGATGCGGTCAACGGTGTAGCACGTTTACCTAGAAGATACCTGTTCACTTGCGATTTGAAAACCAGATAATTTTAATATTTATTTGAACGCTATTTTTAATATTTAATATTATATTCATTTCTTGGGAAAAAATAATATAACAAGTACTTCGTTTTTGGCAGTAAACAGCAATTACGTAATATAAGCCCTTCAACAAAAGTCGCACTTCTAAACGAACCTATTGAGAGGGTTTATGAAGCTCGTAATTTAGACCTTCACATAGATTTGACCTATGCTTTGAGAAACAAACTCTATTAAAAATTGTTTTATAAGCTTAAAGTCCTATACAAAGCGAGACCGTTCCTAAATGAAAGTTATTGTACGTACGTATTCAGCTTGTTGAATCACTTATTTTATCGAAATTAAATGACATGGACACGGTTTTTGGACTGCATTTGCTAGCGCGAACCCAAAAACTTACAAAGAGTGCAGAATGCCTGTGCACGTTTTTGCTTCGACATTCCGTTGAGAGCTCATATAACACCATATCTCAATAGGCACTCCATGCTCAAAATGAAACATCACCGTAAACTACACCTGGCATGTCTTCTCTTTGGCGTAGTTAATTTTAAATCACCGGGATATTAGGCGGCTAGCCGAAGATCTCAAGGCTCGCGGCAGTGCGCAGCGAAGCTCTTGACGCAACGCCATTGTTAAGCCACTTTTAGGGGTAGTTTCCGATACCCAGCTTTGAAGTATTGGAACAATATACCACCGCCAGTCAGGAACTTGCAAGGTATTCATAGTTTTAGGACTAAACTTAAAATAATGCTAAATGTCCACCAGAAACAAGAGGAAACTCAACTGCACGATGCGAGTGCAATATAATAAATACATTACTATCACTAAATGTTGTTATTTTTAATAAATAATGTTATTTTTATTAATGAAATAATTTAAAACAAAATATTTGTATTGTTCTGTAGGTAAATTTGTAATTTTTCAGTATCGTTTTCTTTAATATTTGTTTTCTTTACTGTGTAACTAGGCACATCATAATAATTGAAGAGCGTAGTTCTGGGTAGGATTCCATGATGTCACTCAGGGTCCCAACGGAAGACCAGCGTTGGTCATGCCCAGCATGAGCAACATAATTCTGAGTTGGGTCCTGTTTTGCAACAATGCTGTGTAATCTTTTCACTATGTTACATTTCATAGTAGTGGTTTATTCATAGTTTCATATTTAAATAAGTGAAATGTTAAGTACTGTTGTTGTTTTGTTGCAAAATAAATGATTTTTCTTTTTCTTTCTTTTCTCTTTTCTTTATATCCGCTACGTAACCTAGCATAACATTTTACAGGTGCTGGGCTTTGAATTCTGTAAGATGTGTAACGAAAGCGCATGTAGAATTTTTGAGTATAGCTACAGTAAAAAGTTTTGAGAAGTATGTTGAATATATGTAGTTTGACTGCATTTCGAACACAGAATTTGAAAAAATAAAAAACACAGCCAGCAAGAAAAAAGGAAATTTTTTCAATTAATTTTTTATATCTTATAGACTAGCGTTTGACCATTATCTCGTCTGTTGGTAAGCGATGATGTGGTCGCAGATGGTGAACACGCAAGGCCTAAAATACTCTGACTCTCAAGGGTTGTGAAAGAAAAATAGGCAATTTCATAAGCACTTTGTTTATTTTTCAGACCTTTTTAGGGTAAGGGTATACTTACTATAGAAGACAGAAATCATAAAAATATATCCCAAAATATACATTTTGTAAACTATGGTAAATTGTATAATTTTCGTAAACGTATTTTTGATGCCAGTAATGAGTAATATTGATGTGGCATTGATTGACGTTGCCGCGGATATTATTTGAATATTTTAGTGTTGCAAAACTAAAACAAGTGACATTTTATAACCTTTTTATAAGGAAGTTTTAATTACATAATTTATAATTAGAGTAATTCAAGATAAATCCTTCGAGCCCAAAATAACTGATAGATTTATTATGTGTTGTTTATAAGTGCTTTATTTTATTTACTTATTGACCGTAATAATACAAACACTTTTATAATTCTAGATACGTCAAAATACAATAAAAAATCTTTCAAAAATTAAAACAGACCACCTTTGCCTGAAGTATTTGTCAAGTCAAATCTAACGAGCCCAAACACAACGGGATATCATGTATAGCTTAGGAGTTCCTGTGGCAACCTTTCGTCTACATCACCGGACCGGCTTATGGTACCAGAAAATGTCACTGTTATCTAATTTACACATGCATGCAAAATTTCAGCTCTATCAAACACCGGGAAGTGTGTTACATAAATTACTAAATTTTATCCAAAAAACAAACAGCCAAACCTAAATAAAAGCTTGTTAAAAAAAGAGATTCGAGGTTCTACTGCTCTGTATGATTGAACACAACCCAATAAAAATATTCTACCGAAGCATCGAGTAGTTCGAACGTTATAATTCGATTGATTCGAACGCATCGAATGATGCGAATGTATCGTTCGAGTGATTCAGATGCATCATTCGATTACGGCGTACGTATCTGCAAGTCACGTCAGTTGTTAAGTTGTGTACGCTCGACCGTGCTCGCGCTAGTTAAAACTACCCACTGGGACCGCTGTTGTACATGATCACATAATGTTTATTTGTGATAATTATTGCATAATTATGTGGGCACATTACGTATTATTTTTATAGTACTGTTTACAGTTACGTGTTAAAAAGTCAACATTATTGGCAGGCCTGTTCCGGATTGTGTAGCCAACTTCACACAAATGTGGATCTTCATGCGAATTTCGCTTTATTTTATAAATGACTAGATGCGTCCCGTAGCTTTGTTTGCGTATATGAGTATTTCATGCCCTATTCTACTCTGTTGGATACTCTAAGCATACCTAGAGAAACATTGCGAGGAAAAACAGAGTTTTTGAGTTTTGTGAGACCCCCTGCCGTAAAGGATAGATAGAGGATAGAGGCCGCTGGTTCAAATTCTAGCACAAGTGTTCTTACAATGGTGTTAGAAGCATATATCGATGTTTCGCCTGATTTTCTACCAAAAAGTAGCTTTCCACCATCAATAATCAAATCTGCCGCCTTAACCTTACGGTGTACCGGCAGCACACCGCCCTTGACAGACAGAGTATTTTAGGCCTAGCGTGCTCACCACCTTCGATCACATCATCGCTTACAACCAGGCGAGATAGCGGTCAATCGCTAGCTTATAAGATTAAAAAAAACGTCTTAGTAGGATTGTGGACAAGTCAAGCATACAATAATTATAATACAACTTGCAGAAATGTATACGGTGTGGCAAACCTTACCTTTTTGGGTATAAGCTTTTGATTGCCAACATTTATTTGGACAGTACAGTAAAATGTCGTTACCAGTTGGTAAATATCGAGCTGATAGCCAACGGGCTTAAATTACCCGTCCGGATTTTCATACGAGAGTAAATTCAGCCGTCCGCCACACGCGAGTAATTTTATTTTTATAATTAAAAGAAAAATCGTTGTTTATTCGGCGAGAACGTTTTGTTAAAATTTCATGCAAATATTGTTTTTGATTAATACTCCATGTTTCTCGGGTCCAATATATTAGAATATTATTTTTATGAAAAGCGTTGGTGTTATTATGGTCGACACTAAAGCTTTACATTTTTACCCGACTGGCAAAAGGAGGTAATGTGTTTCGCACGTATGTATGTGGGTATTTTCCTTTTTGCCACCTAGGAGCCAAACGGCTGGACCGATTTTAATGAATAATGTCTTGAATGAAAGGTTTTAATCTCCTGAGTGATATAAGCTATATATTATTTAAGGTGCATCATATTTTGGAATATCATCATTTATGAATTATATTTTAAATTATATTTCCATCAAAATAAAGGTAAATTAATATTCATCCGCCATATATAACACAGTCCATACTTTTTAAGCAACTTCCAAAAAGGTATTATATTAAAAGGTTATTCTCTCTCTTATATATATATATATATATTGATCCTCAATTCGTCTGTATGATATTTTAGCTTTTATTGTGTGTTTGTTGTTATTTGTTGTGGGAAATGTCAATTGTGAACCTATTTAAATACTACCTGTATAAACCTTAAAGGTACGGGCACACTGCGGCGTCCTGCGATCGCGGTGTGGGCGCGATATTAGTACTTTTTAATTGTTTTATGACCGCGTTTGTAGTGAACCAGTCGGTACTAATACTACTGCGCTATCTGATCGCCGCTTAGATCGCGCACGCAGGACGCTGCGGTGTGTCCGTACCTTAACAACTCTGTAACTTTAGGCCTGAAAAAGCTTAAAATAATAAAAATAATAATGTAACTAAAAAAAATCATTTAAAGATTTTTCAGTACATTAAAATACTCAGTTATTGGGTTTTCAAATAGACACAAGCAAGCTATCGATAATAAAGCTATCAAAATCATTTTATATCTGCAATTGAAAATATCTGTTTATTACATCAATATTAATTACTGAACTGTTAATTGAATTATTTTATTGTATTGTTAATTCAATTAATGACTTATTTTTAGGACATTTTAATTTAAACGCGGCAGCTGCTTTAATTTATTGTTTATTTCATGCTGACTAAATTCATGGCTGAGCTGCAAAAAAGAATGTGCAAATATTTTTTTTGCAACGAATGGTTTTTATATAAAACCGCAAACAATAGGAATTTTCCTGAAAAAAGCTAATGGTTACAGCTAAGCTGAAGTTATAAATGACTGTAGGATTACTAAGCATACGACTTGCCAAATACTGGGCTTTGGAACTATTCATTATTCTTTTTGTTTGAAAAATAAACATGTTTATGTTTATAATGTAAGATGTATGGAATGTGTTCATTATCATAAATCATCATAATCATCATCATTATCTGTATTAGTCCGCTGCTGGACATAGGCTTCTCCTCGCTACCAACCAGGAATATCGTCAATCCACCTAGCTGGAGGGCGTCCAATAAGACATTAAATATATAATATTTTTATGATTGTATAAAAACATATATTTCGTGAAATAAAATAGTGCCGATGATTTACTATTATAAGCAATAAATTTTTTTAAGGAGGATTTGTTGAAACATTATATTCGAAAATATTATATTCAAAACAAATAAATGTTGGTAATAAAATTCTGAAAAGCTATAAAATCGAAATTGTATTACAGTACTGAAAAGCTCGAAATGGTACCACATCTAATTTGATCTTCGTCATTAAATTTTTTAAATGTAGAATGCGAGCAGTTATTCATAAAACATACTCAAAATATGCACAAATTTACCACGTGATCTTTTAAAATGGAAGGTAAAACCAAAAATTCCAACGATATAATTCTTTTACTCAAAATTACAAACTGCGTCAAAAGGGCTCCGCACAACCGCAGTATTTAGCCGCTCGTAAAACATTACTTTATAAAACTGGACAGAGCGTAACGAGATTTTTTATTCCCTCAGTTTCTTCCTAATTAAAGGGACGGAAAATTAGCTTAACACCAGCTTCCGCAGGAGAAAAACGATGGAAAAGTTACGACTACCGTCAATTTGAGAAAAAAAAATCTATTTTCAGACGATGCTAATTAGAGGTACGGATAAACTTTGGTGAAGGTAAATTGTTAAAATTGTAGAAAACCTAAAACAAATTCGAATAATCCTAATTCTATACTTAGCGAGAACAAGCTATGAGTATGTTTTCATAATACCTACCAATGGGACCCTGATACACCGCTGTCCGTCCGTCCGTCCGTTTGTCCATCTGTCACACGGCTATTTATGTCGATCGCATCGTCACTTAACATCAGGTGAGATAGTGGTAAAACGCTTAGCAATCTAGTATAACAAAAAAAAACTGTAATACGTGGACACTTAATATTTTCATAAATTTAACGCATTTATATCAAATAATAATACAAAATTAAATTCTAATAAGGGGTCTCAATACAAGAAATGTATTTTTGTCGCATGTTCAATCGTATATCATTAATTTACTATTCCATTGAATCTGTGGTACTCAGGTAAAAAAAAGTATGAACCAATGAGAAAGTTGAAATTGTATGAATAAAAAACGTATAATAGTATATATAATATAATGCGTAAGAAACATATGGGTATAATACTCCTCTTACATAAAATTACTTATGTGAAGATTGAATCCAACCATGAAAGGTCAACAAACTGCACCTCTAATTCATATAATTGGAAGAGATCCTATTCTAGGACTAGCGTGCTTACCATCTTCGTCCGCATCATCACTTACCAACAGGTGAGATAGTCAAGCTCTAGCCTATAAGATATATATAAATAAAAGATACCTAAATTTGGTTATATTATATAGTCTAATGTATATAAATATTGCTTAAACTATGTATATTACATAATATATTCAATAAAATTCTTCAAGATTTAAAGAACAATTTTTTCCTGAAATTACTTGACCCTGAAATTACTGAAGAAATTATTAAATTATACATTCATAAAATATAAAATTATACTGTCATATATATACCTACGTATAAAAATAATAACTTTTGGTATACAAAGGTACTTATTTTTATACGTTACTAAAATATTTTCTTCATAAAAGTATCTAACCATTTCTATAGATAGCCTAACCTCCATTATACCCATCGAAGGCAAAATTCTAAATATCTGCCACCATTACCTTTTATCTTTCGCAATACTTTACGTAAGGGTCGAATCTGGCCTCTCAATCGGAACTTACTTCAAAAGATATGATTGACATAAAGAACGTCACGGGAAAATATCGCGGGATTACGGTATCCAACATTACGGACAAGTAAAATTTTTGCGTTTGGGAATAAAATTATTTCGATGCATAACATATTCATCGAAATAACAATTTTAGGGTTCCGAACCCAAAGGGTACCAACGGAACCCTATTACTGAGACTCCGCTCTCCGTCTGTTTGTCTGTCTGTCTTTCTGTCTGTCCGTCTGTCACCAGGCTGTATCTCATGTACCGTGATAGTTAGACGGTTGAAATTTTCACAGATGATGTATTTCTGTTGCCGCTATAACAACAAATACTAAGAATAGAACAAAGTTAAAAATTAAAGGGTTTAAAACAAAAAACGTGTTTTTTACGTTTATCTATGAATCGTTCATACCAGATATTTAATAATATTAATTGCTAACACCTTTGTGTTAACGTTCACTTTGTTGGTGTTAGAAGTTCGATAAATATTCGTTAGATGGCGTTCGAGACCCACCGTGTGCGGGACAAAAGTCTGGCTCGCACTTGGCCAGTTTTTATTTTTTTTTGGCATTATTGTATGTCTTAATGTGACAGCTTATAGTTAGTTCATGAAAATGTAAACAATACATATATAGCTCAGGCGTCAGGTGTGAATTTAAAACTTATACAGATTAAAGGTACGGACACACCGCAGCGTCCTGCGTGAGCGATCTAGCCGGTGATCAGATAGCGCAGTAGTATTTGTACTGACTGGAACACACCAAACGCGATCAGGGAACAATTGAAAAGTACTGAGATCGCGGCCGCAGATCGCAGGACGTCGCGGTGTGGCCGTACCTTAATACTCTAGAAACGTTTGTAGTATAGCATATGAGTGACGCTACCTATACAACATTATGCCATAGTGTATACATAATACTTTTGTATGCATAGGTACCTACATATGTTTTTGGATAAATACATATACAATATATTTATAGCACACATTATAGATTAGACTATTTTAACTATTTTATACCACGTTTTTCTGTGTATTTTATTTTACTTGTACTCCACAGCATTAATTTGTATTTGAATATTTATCAAAACCAATCTAAGTTTGAAAAATATAATTGTTAAGAGGAAAGGCGGGGTGCAGTTTTCCATACAAATTTGCTTTTTTTGACCATCCACTTTCAAAAAGAAATATGAGCCTTCTAATCTCTTCTTTAAGATTTTTGAATGGTCATATTTCTATTTGCAATTGGTTGGCCAAAAAAAATGATGATAGGAGCGTAGCTGCAACAGACCTTATAATATGATTTAATGTTTTTCTATTCTGTTGTCTGTCTGTTAGCCTGTAACGTGACGTCGCCGACCGGCATCACCGGAAGACCAGCGTTGGTCATTTGACCGACAATTTTTGCTGAGGTTGGGCCGTTTGGTGACACTTATTCATAGTACTTATATCTATACAATACAATACAATACAATACAATAACTCTTTATTGACACCAATTTGCACAAAAAAGAAGATACAAACATTTGCACTAAGTAAATTACTGGTACAATGGGCGGTCTTATCGCTAAAAGCGATGTCTTCCAGACAACCTTACTAACCTCTATAATTAATTATTAAGCTATAAGTGTTTTCTAATTTTAGTTTATATAAATATTTTTGTACTACTTACTTTATGCTGTCATCAATAAACTTTTTCACTTTCACTTTCACCTTGATTTTTTTTAGAAACTAATTTTGCTCTTGAAGCATTTGCCAGGGAGAAAACGAGGGAATACATTTGTATGGAAAACTGCACCCGGCGTTCCCTCTTAATTTATTATATGCCGTATATGCCGTATTTCTTATATGCCGAATAGCCAAGCAGTTGACCGCTTTCATTGTCAATATAATTCCCATACATATTGAAGTAACATTTTGCGCAATTGCTAAAACAAATGGATTTTCTCTAGGGGAGCCGATGTTAATGACGATTATTTTAGAAAAATCATAAGCTTAAAGTAGACTTTCCTTTATACCTTTTGCCAGAGTTTTTGCTCATAATGTACTACAGTCATACTGTATGTAAATTGCAATTATTCATTTATTTTTTGTCTTGTAGGCTAGTGTTGACTACTATCTCACCTGATGGTCAGTGATGGTGTGGTCGAAGATAGTGACACCCTGTCGCGGCTTGACATTGCCGCTTCTCCAACGCGTATCCGAAGAAAATCCATACGTCAAACTTTATAAATATGTTTTTAAATCTACCCTACATAATCTACCCTCCAACTAACAACTTTTATTATATAAAAAATCTATTAGATACATGCATTCCAAATACAACGTTCGACAGGCTACAAGTCTGCATTGTAAAAATCAACAAAGCAAAGCATACAGAACATTCACGGGTTTCAATTAAATTACCACAAGAAACTCGCAGTGTCTCTATAAGAGAAATAATTTTTTTTTGGCGACAAATATACTACTTCGTTATCGACGTGCCAAGTGGCGAGAAGCTTACGACGTCATATCGAAGAAATCCAACAAAATCAACGCTGAATCAGTGAAGAAGAAGAAAGAATATTGCAATTAATACACCATAATACACAAGTAATATGTGCAAAATTTAATTTTGAATTACCTACAATCTATGCGAAGTCCAAAGGTCATTCTGATGCAATCTTGCCTTAGAACATCTAAAATTCCAAAAATATCGTTTGATCGCTCTTATTAGTTAATACTAGTTTTTGTATGCTTACAAAGTCATATACATTCAATTTTCAAATATATTTAATCATTTAATACGAAATTCAAGCAAGTTTCATCATCATTTCTGTGAGCTACCTGCCTACATACCATTTTATTCATCATAACTATTTAAATAAAGCATGTGTATATCCGAAGACAAAAGAAAATGCCTAGTTTTGATCTAATTCGCCGAATATTCCAGATTTAACCGGGGCGCCCCGGTCACGAGTGTTCAGCAAGTGGCGGCACGGGGCGGCTTGCGGGCTTCACCACGGGCCTGGTTCCCGCGGGATCTCGGCACCACTGCCGGGAGACTGAGACCTTACCCTACTGCAGCTAAGTCAGAAATAATTTTATCAATATGTTCAATATTTAACGAGAATTTTACATATATAGCTTTGACATTGTTTTACAAAATTTAATTATAATATGTTTCTACCATCTCAGAACGAACAGCCATGCTAGACTTTCAACCGGCAATCTCTCGCATAAAGTACGACCACACCGCGGCGTCCTGCGTCCGCGTGCGCGTTTGCGATCTGAATTTCCATTGTTTTCTGATTGCTGTAGATCGCGTTTGGTGTGAACCAGTCGGTACAAATACTACTGCGCTATCTAATCGCCGCCTAGGTCGCGCACGCAGGACGCCACAATGTGTCCGTACCTTAAGAAGTCAAGGTATCTATCCTTTAAGCCGGTTGGGCTCGCTTTGCAGCTTCAGAAAATAATTCTTCATTTAAACAAGTCAACGACAGAACCCAATCAATCGACTGTAACAAAAAGGCTTATTCTGGAACAAATGACAATGACCCTTCAATATCGCTTAATTAAAAATGTCGATAGCTCTCGACTTAATCCCTTTCGAATGCCCTCAAGGGTCTTCGGGGCCTTTAGTCATGAGCTTTGAGGTTCAAGCTTTTGTTCCCTATTGGCCCATAGGGACGTCCTAATGAGACGTGAAAGTGCAGAAATTTCGTAACTGGGTCAAAGTTGACGTTTCACAGTAAATTAGATGCATAATGCAAAAGGAAGTGGGCGTTTAATTTCTACCCACTTCCAAAAAAAAAGAGTTTATCAATTGGTATGCTTTTTTTTTGTTTTTTTTTTAGTGTGTATGTTACGGGATTACTCCGTCAATTAAAAACCGATTTGAATGATTATTTTTTTAATCAGTAGGTTACGTTTTTGAGGCGATTTCATTGTAATTTCATCGAAATCTGATAAGTATCTCCAGAGATATGACGATAAACGTCTCAAACTTGCTACTGAAATTGACTCGCGGGGCATAGAAGTCGGTTGTTTTAGTTTTTAAACTATCTTAATTATGTTTTATATATTAGCATGTGTTTTGTGTTTGTTATTTTTTGGTGAAAATACTATACAATCAAGGTCTACATTTATTTCTAGCTTTAAACGTCCTTTCTCGGAATGACATTTAAAGAATAAACGGAAAAAAAATGAATGTAGTAAAAATAAAATATTAAAATGTCACCTACTTGAGCTTCTAGAGAGAATTAAATATCAAAAAAGTCTATACAAAGTAGATAAGATTTTGTAACTACATTGCTATAAAATCAAGTACTTAAAACTTTAAACTTACATTAACGATACGAAACGGTTCTTTAGTAAAAGAAGCAACCATTAAACTTAACTTTAAGTAAATGCTTTTTAAAATGAAATGAACTGAAAATTCCGCTGCGTACTAAAAACACGATATTTAAAAAGCGAGTGAAATTCAAGATTTATAGCGCTACTTGTTTTAAGCGTTTTCCTTTTCGTCCTTTTGTAAACTTGAGTAGGTTTTATAATAATGGTTGTTAGACAACAGCGGTATCGTTGGCAGCTTATATTTAACTGACTTTCAAAAAGAAGGAGCTTCTCTTTTCGTCTGTATGTATTTTTTCTTTTTTTTTTTGTGTGTATGTTACTTGATTACTCCGTCAATTGTCAACCGATTTAAATGATTCTTTTTTAAATCAGTAGGGTACGTTTTCGGAATGATCCCATTTTAATTTCATTGAGATCTGATAAGTATCTCCAGAGATATGACGATAAACGTCTCAAACTTGCTACTGAAATTGACTCGCGGGGCATAGAAGTCGGTTGTTTTAGTTTTTTAACTATATTAATTATTATTGTTCCATTTGTCATCGTACTATAGGCAGAAATGTACATTCTGCCATACATTATTATGATTATGACGACAATTGAATCATTAGTAAAATCCCGGGTGTAATATAATCCCGGCTTGGGTTTTAGTTTTCAGAATGTTACATGTTTCGTCTTTGAGACAGTCTAATTTGTATTTATACAATGATATATACAATGAAAACACTTTTAAGTTCCAACTATTCCAAAAAAAATCACTGACCGTTAGTTTTCTAAGTTTTTCAGATACTAATTTATATTTTTTCTTTCGTCTTTATGTATCTATTTGACCTATGTAATTCTTTAGGGTCACCGCTAAAGTACGCACTCGACATTTTTTTGAAAGTTATAGTCGGCTTACTACACAGAAAAATAGAGTTGTATTAACAGTATTAACAGTGTAGCAACATGATTTTTATCTTATAAAATATTACGAGGGTAAGGGAATTTTGTGTATTGAAGATGTTAATATAAATCAAAAAGAAATCGTTTCAATGAATGAATGCACCGTTGGCTATATATTTTGTTTATCTTTTGATTTTAGAGAATCGCAGAAAAAAAACTCAAAGCATTCGGTTGGATAATTTTCTTCCTTATATTCTTTTATTTGTAACGCAATATTTCCCTTTTGTGCGTTTGAAATATAACAATTTTATCATATTCTTCATACAATCATAAACTCAATAATATTATTTAATACATTTTGATTTATAACGATGAAATACTACGCTAAATGCTTTTTCTTGTATTTTCTATCTACCATAGAAAAATAAAAAATGTATTACTTGTAGCGGCATAATCAAATAACGCGAACTAATTCACAATAGTATTTGATTCATGTATTACCGTCAGCATAAATACATTCTACTCACGTTTTTGGTATATTCTTAGCGTAAAAAACTCGCCCAAAGGCACTGAAAAACCAATGTCTGGATTCTAGTTGATCTATCTATATCTATCATCTAGTTCTAGGTCCAGAAGATTGATTGATCACTCATATTGTGATTGATAACTGCTACGAATGGTATTAATATCGAGTTTCTTCAGTTCCACAGTTATTAGGTACAGCTAGGGTGAAGACGTTATGAATACACGCCGACATTTACTTATCTGTGACTACGTATTCCAATATGATAGTGTTTTTTTATGTTTTATTCTATGGATGACTAGCGTGCTCTGCGGCTTCGCCCGTGTTAAAAAGTATCCTATAGGCTAATCCTGGCTGGCTGTACCAGTGCAAAATTTTAGCCAAACCGGTCTAGCCGTTCGACCGTGAAGAAGTCCCAAGCAAACAAATATACAAACTGACTTTCGCATTTATAATAGTAGTGTTGATTGGAGTTGATAACAAAAGTTAGCAGTTCATCGCAATCCAACATAAAAGGTATTATTTCTGTAAATTTGTACAACGATATAACATGTAACTTCCTTGAGATACGGAATACGTTGAGTATGTATATTTGCCAAAACAATGTTCTGATATACGTCATAATGTCATACACTAAAGATTATCGCCGATTGTTTTAAAGTGTTTAAAAAAAATGTATATAACTATTTAATCTTTTACATGGTAATAAATAAAGAGTATTTGTATTGTATTGTATTATATATACTCCACATTTTTGGTAACTTTTTTTGAGTGTTACCACGTAATTTAATAGTACTACGGTGTTACTCTAATGTAGACTGTTAGCTTACTTGTATTGTATGGTTACGTAAAATGTACAATAGATGAAACAAAACATATTATAGTCTCCATACTGTAGTCCCTACCTCATATGAAAACAATGGTCTGTCCCCAGGCGAGATATAAAAGAATTTGAGATAGGGCATCATTTACGGAGAACATTTTTCATGTCTGTGACCTAGACCGAACTAATCCTTATAAAATTGTGTGCGAGCCATCACCTGGGATTGGAGTACGTGACCAAAATGTACAAATAACGGCTCTTTGTCAAATAAATGTTGTTATTCAAGCGAGAAATAGTGATTTATCTCGTACGTGGAATTACGGGGAGCCGCGTGTGAAATGGAAATGCCTGCGTGAATATCTCGGTCATTGTATTGAGATATATCGAAGAATAGGGATGGATTGGGCTCGACACGTGTCAGGGTCATTTGTTAATGTTAGTTGGCTGAAAGATCAAACTTGGCAACGAAATTTTATGGTTATTTCATTGGAATTCGATTTTGCGCTCTGTAGCCTTTGTTTCAATAGATTTCATTAAACGTGTCGCTGTTTTGACCTTAACTAAGTTATATCTAAAATAAAAACATTATTAATTAATATGTAAGATAACATGATACCTACAAAAAAAACCGAAAACCGAGTCCAATCGTAATTTATCTTCTGTGTCTAAAACCGAGCCAAAAATTCGCGCTCGCCTCCCTTTTATTTTCTGACTAACATTTACTGACTGACAGGTAGTAACGTCATAAGATGGCTTATAAAACGCGATTAGACATTTATAAAATACGTTACTCCGAATGACGTTCATTAGCGCGAAACTACACCACTTAAGAGAAGGTTTAGTGGCTTAATTTCTAGATTAGTTAACGCCTTCTAAGCCTCTGATTCAAGATGTGCCTTTTGATGTGATTATTTTATTATTTTATTGGAATCATCACTTGAACACTATCTCACCTAATGACATGTAACAAAGGAAAGGAGACTCACAAGTCTGAAAGTAGAATTAAAAAGAACTTCAGTCCAATCGATACCATGCGAGTTTCCCGAGGCATTGTTGTGGATTAAAAAACGGTACCTAATAATTTCTACAAAAGTTAAAACACTTGTAAATTTGAGAAAAACGTCACGTCAGCAATCAATAAGAAACAGCAACATCAATATTCTGCGAACTTTGTCTAAGAGCGATAACTTATGCTCTCATTGTTAGTTTAGTCAGGTGCGGCACTTCGCGACTTTTGCCCTAAGGGCATCGAAAGTGCTAAAAGTTTCCTAAGTACATCACATCCTTTAGATAGACGATTTTTAAGGCCTACGTCGGATGAGATAAATAATGTATGGTGGTCAGACTGTAGAGTGAGACTCACCGAACAAAGACATATCGCCATGTTCGAGCTTTTGCATGATATCTGGTGCTAAGTAGGAACAGGATAGTTGCGCTACGTCGGTTTATAAAGTCATTGGCAGCTATCGCGGGTTTACTAAATTTTCCCCTAGGGGCGCTGGTATTTGCGAAATGTCAAATGTAAATTTGGGATAAATATAAAAAATTTTTAGTTTGATATTTATCCCAAACTGACACTGATATATCAAAAAAATTGACATTGAGAGCTGTTATCTAGATCATTTTTCACAGTGGTACTTCGAGCATTTACCAATGGAGATGTCAATGCAAGGCGTACCCCTCTGCTGGCCATATAGACATTATTGGCCATATGAGCGTGTGTAACTACGCTGTATTTTTAATACTGTGTGCGTGTTTCAAGCTAGTGTGCGGGATCGTTAAAGTGAGTGATTTGTGTGTGTGCAATGCGTGTTTACCTCGTCCCCCGTAAGTATCGGCAGAAAAAAATGTTTGCGGATTACAACGTTAACATCTCCATTGGTAAATGCTCGAAGCAGTGGTACTACCAAGGGCGTCACCATGATTGTGTTGTGGACGAGAAAACGGTAGCCCCCATTATGCAGCGCCTCGTCTCGCTGCCATCTTTTATTTACATACAACCACTTGATGTTAAGTGACCGCATCGTCACATCAGGCGAAATAGTGTGCATAGATTTGTCCATCCGGAATAATATAAAGAACGATGTAGCGCCCTATTTGTGGAGAGACAGTATCAGCATAAATATTGCGCTTGTTTTAAAACCCGTCTAGTTATTTGCATATAAAACCACAGTTATTTTTTTGAAACCACACTCACAATAAAACACTCAAGCCTTCTTAATTCTATTATCGATTGACCTACCTATCCTTTACTCGCCTTTTCCCAAGAAAAAGTGTACGGTTGTCGAGTTGAAAGGCATCAAAGTGTGTCACCTAACTTTTTCAATACATTCATAACGTATAGTCGACGATTGGGACCGATCAGAAAGTTTAGACGTAAGCAAATGAGTTAGGAAAACTACTAACTGGTTCGGGAAAGGTCAGACACCTGGGCCCGTAGGTCCAGTTGCTTCGTAAATAATATTAATTGCTGGATTTTGTAGGGATAAAACGTCCACGGGTACCGGTGTAGGTTCACCCGTACCGGGTGTAGGTTTGGTTAACATAATTAAGCGGTTTATTAAACACCTGATTTAATACGTTACGTATACAATGGTGCTAATGATTTAGAGGAATACAAAGGGTTCATTATCGTTTGGTTAAATTCTGTGTATATCTTGATGCTAAGTATTTAATTTACGTTACAATATTTTTACAATTTTTAGTGGCAGTTTCTACTAAGTATAATGCTGTAGTATTTTTACACAGCCATGCTAAGAACCTACGAGTGCTTCGTTTATTAAGATGAAGAGGAGTTGTTTCTTGCCATTTGCTATCTACAAAGAAAAGATATATTGGATGTGAATAGTTAGTATTTACATCCAATAACTTTTTTACTATATTACTATAGGACATTAGTAACACTACAGTTTTAAACAAAGTTTCACTTCGCCGTATCTAATGCACCATTAGCTCTACTATAAACACATTGTTAACGTTACGTTTGAATAACTATAACTCCAAACAAGCAAATTACAAGTTGAGTTTTTTTATAAAGATTTCTACAAATTTACCCTGATAAATAAAGTTTGTATAATAATATCGTTTAAAAACTAAAAAACAACCGACTTCAATGCCGCGCTATTCATTTTCAGTACCAATTTTAAGATGTTTATCTCAATATCTCTGGAGATACTTATCATACCTCGATAAAATTACCATGGTACCACACTTGGGATATCTCCTTTCAAACAAAAAAAGAATAATCGAAATCGGTTCATAAACGACGAAGTTATCCGCGAACAAACATAAAAATATATATATATATATATATATATATATATATATATACGGTCGAATTGAGAAACCTCCTCCTTTTATTGATGTCGGTTAAAAATAAAACTAGGTAAATAAACTTGCGTTGTAACGTAAACTATAAATATGTATTTTTATGAGACATTCGTATGACAGAGAATAGATGTAGATGGTTCTGCTTAATAAAAATAAAATATCAAAGCCAATGTAGATATTTCCATAATCTTAATAAGGTATTCGTATTCCAAGGAAAGTGCCATCGAGGACGAATCTAGGAATAAATTACAGAGGTAATAAGTTTTAAGAGAGGAGTGATAATATACATGCGGTCACTAACGCCGAGCTGTGGAACTTTTATGTCTTTAAATAAAGTAGCTGGTAAATTCTGAGTTATGAGAAAAGTCTTGATCTGAACCACAACCTTACGCAATTAGTATAAAATTCTGAGAGTTCTATAAATGTAAACGCTTTGAAGTCTATGGCTTTAGGTATAAAGACGTAGACAGAGAAAATAATAGACCGTGGGTAGCTCCGTCTCCTTTCCACATGAAAAGGGATATAGTATGGAGTTATTCCACGTAACGGAAAAGGACAAAGCTATACTATTTCCGTCTCTCATTGCGTGCCGGTTTTTTTCAAGGTCAGCAACGTTGTTAGCTAAACAAATTTTGACTTTTATGGCGTCTTGTAAAACTATGAAGTTTATTTTGGCACTTTTCTCATCATTTCATAACATATATACTGTTAAATATTATGTTTCTTTGAAGTGTTTCACACTTTATATTTTTGTAAATTGTTAAACACAATCCAAAATTTCATCGTACCGACGGGACTTGAACAATGATGGCGAAAGATGGCGCCACCAATGCATAATTGGGTTAACAAATGCAATCCACTAATTTCGTCGTAACGATACTTCGCACCGTGGCTTAATTGGCAAAGCACCGGAACATGTTATTCCGGAGGTTGTGGGTTCAAGTCCCGTCGGTACGATGAAATTTTGGATTGTGTTTAACAATTTACAAATATATACTGTTTTTTTTTTTTACTTTGTATCACTGAGTATACTGACTATATACATATAAATTATGTTTATAATCTTCTATCTCATGTGGCCACGCTACATAAAGCTCTGTAGATTTATCCCTCTATATATAAATATGACATAGTTGTTCTTAGAATTAACAGTTCGATACATTACGACTGTCGAAAGTCCGATAAATCACAATGTCACGGTTTTAGAGATTGCGTTGATCTGACTGATATTAAAGGGTTTCTAAACCCTAAGGAATACCTCACACCGTGATTTGTGCTACTGAGGTCAGACGAATACAATCCTTAGTATTATTTAATATATACACATCGATAATGCCAATCACAATGAGACCTAAATTTCTTCGTTTCAGTAGTTAAATAATAAATTATTCGTATAGTTACATTCTTTGTTTGTGTTGTGTGTGTTTCAATGTTTCAAGAATACGATCAAAATTCTTGACTAAGAGCAATCTTAGGGTTAAGTATAATCTTCTCAATCTTTCATAAGCAGTTTTTGCATCGACAACACAAACAAGGGTCAAAGAGACACTTAGTTCTTATAATATTTTATCCTTCAGTCCGAGAACTGACCTCTTTGACCCAAGGTCACACTGATCGTAGCTTTTCCATTCCATGTATTTTATTTTGTTACACAGCGTCACAAATAGCTGCTCATCCAATGTTGGTGAACTTTTTTTTAATTCACCTCTAAACAACCCGAAGCGTGCCCAGCGATACAAATTAGAGATAATGAAAATGTTATGTTGTGGAAATTGTATTAAATCATTTTAATACACTGTTTCTGTAGTGGAAGGGTGGGTGTAGGTGGGTGTAGGGTCAAATCATATTTCTATTTTGTAAAAGAACATTAAATAATTTGCAACATTTAAAATACAATTTTTTTTTAATATAAAACTAAGCTTCCACTGCAACGCCAGAAAAGTTATTGATCTTAGGATCATATCACGTTAATAACAGCTATTGGTGTGTTGAAAAAATCATTAAAACACGAAGCTAATAATATAGCCAGATAGATAACTCTTTATCGTAAACCATATATCACATTTAACTTTAAACAATTATAGGCCTAATTTAAGTTGTGCTAATCGCTAAAAGACCAATCGCTTCCAAACAACCTTCGGATAGAAAGAAACAAGTTATAGTAAATTGACGGCGCGGTTTAGTTAAAAATAGAAAACATAACAAATACAGCAATACATTCTGTCTGATAGATGTCTCCCATGATCAAAGAGCTGGCGCGTACCTCGGCCAACGAATTAGTCTTGCCATTCAAAGAGGTAATGTCGCCAGCTTTTTTGGTACCCTATCTGCGGACAGCGACCTAAATTCAGTTTTTTATTCGTAGATTTTATATAGTCTGTATTATAGCAATAAATAAAAAAATATATTTAATTACAAAATAAAAAAATCAAGGGTATGTTGCGTAATGTTATCGTCTGCAATGGATACTTGTTGTGAAAAATGTTTTACACTCAAAATGATGCATTGGACGACTTAAATTGGTGTTGCACTGTTTCCACGAAGATTACGTAACTACTTGAATAATCTGTTGAAATAGTATAGCAACCCTATTGAAAAAATGTCACTTATATCATGAGCAATTTTGGCGAAAAATAGCATTAATATTGTCCGCAAATAAAAAGTTCTTTCGGCACAAGTCACAAATAAAGAATTCTACCATTCCCACAATAGCCGAAGGCCACTCGTATTTATTCCTGAGCCACTTCCCGTTTATCTTTTCCTGTTAAATAAATAAGCCACCATTTATTTGCTATAACCATATTTCGCAACTAACATAATCTTTCTTCATTAGGGTGTCTCAACTAACGCCGAAATATCGCCGGCATTTGCCACGCCGAATTTACGGTGCAAAGTTGGGAGGTGTCCCTTAAATCAAACTCCCAGCGAGTGGGTAAATATTAGCGGAAAACTGTCTGATTACGAAGGAATTGTATGCTAGATACATTTTAATAGATACATCATATTTGTATTTCTGATGCCTTACATAACACCCCCGACGCTAAAAGAAGGGGTGCTATAAGTTTGACGTCTTTATCTGTGTATGTGGCATCGTAGCGCCTAAATGGATGAATCGTTTTTTAGGGTTCTGTACCCAAAGGGCAAAACGGGACCCTATTACTAAGACTCCGCTGTCCATCTGTCTGTCTGTCTGTCTGTCTGTCTGTCTGTCTGTCCGTCTGTCACCAGGCTGTATCTCATGAACCGTGATAGTTAGACAGTTGAAATTTTCATAGATGATGTATTTCTGTTGCCGCTATAACAACAAATACTAAAAACAGAATAAAGTTAAAAATAATTCAGTGTCCCCATACAAGAAACGTGTTTTTTTCGGTATTTTACGCCATCTATGAACGCTTAGTTAGGTAAACATCCCGTAGATGGCGTTATATTAAAATGTCGATCCCTAACACCTTTGTTAGACGTTAGATGGCGTTATAAGAAATAAAATGTTTATTAATTATTTTTTTTGCTAGCGAAAAATGATAGTGGTTTTTTTTCTCGATCTTATAAAATACTGTAGTGTGGTACGGAACCCTACGAGTGCGAGTCCGACTTGCACTTGGCCAGTTTATTTTTTGTTTGACATGTCTTTATCGAGAGTGTTCTTAACTTTGTTTTATAAAAATATGTTCAGCCGTTTAAACACTATGAGCATTTTTCTAGACGATGACTCCATGAAATGAACTTTTGTAATTCTGTTTAATTCGAAATTCGGTATAATCTTTACTTCAACGATAAGAATTAAAGCATTTATTCAGTATGTAGGCAGTATAAATATACGCACATATACACGTCAAAATCATTAATCATAAAATAAATCATAACCAATTATCAAGTAAACATAGCAAAAGCAGAATTTAACGCTTTGAATTAGAAAAAAAAAGTAATGAACCATTCAGCTGTCATCCAATCGTTTACGTCAGAATATTTAAAAAAAATTAAAGTAGGTTAAAACCAACCATACATGTAACTGTGTGTTTCAGTACTTCAGACAATTTTTTTATAAAAAAAATAAAAAAAGTGAAATAGTGAAACACAACATAGAGAAACGCATACCGATCACAGTACATATCATGATCCAAATGGAACTGATAGTCCGTCTGTCAGCTGCATAATATTGTTTAAATAAAAATAAAAATGGCAAGCCTTAGCCTAGAAAGAAAATCTGCGGACAAAAGGGGAAAACTGAATTGAACTGATATTGTAAGAACTTGCTAGCGTTGACCTGATGCTGGAACATCTCCTGGAATCTGCAGAATACTTAACTCCTCACTAACTTACAGCAAAGAAGGTCACACAGGCACACATCTTAGTTGTGTATGGGTATCAATGACTAACTAGTCTAGATAATACTAAGTATTAAACTAGTACATAAGTGTATGTGTAAAACAAGTTTGTGATATAAAATAAATAAATCATTCATTCATTCATAAAGGGCACATCGGAATGCATATGGTCTCAATGAAGAAATTATGAATAGATTAGCCGAAGGTGGTTTTAAATTTTAAATTTAAGTATTATTCACTAATAGAAGAAAAAGGCGTGAAAGTTATAACAATGGAGCAGGTACGATAAGAGTATGATCCAAGGACCTTGCTTGAGTGAAATAACTTTAATCGCATATGAAAACCCGTTATTTACTAGAGCCTATTTGGCAAAAAACATATCGTCGGATATTTCATCGATACAAAATATAAATAGCGATTGGTTAAAGAGGTCCTAAGGATACAAGCTAAGAGATTATTCTAGATAGGTTTCCTAAGAAACGAACTTAAGCCAACCTAATCTCAACTTGCTTTTTTGTTTCACCAACCCATTTTCTCAGCAGTTATAAATTTGGCGGAGCGTGACAAATCTACGAGATTATGTGGCTTGTACATTTTTCGTAATAGTGTATTCGGTGCTTAACAGTTATATGTGTCTGCTTTTAACATGGCATTTGTCTCATATTATATTGTTTCTGTGGAAATCAACAAACAAATCTTAGTCCAAGAGTATGTTTTGTTTTAGTGGCAAAACCATTTGTCAATAAAATTTATTTAAACTTTATTTTTCTTTTACTATGTAAGTGATAAGCAATACTTAGAGTCAAACACAATTTTAATATTAGAGAAAATAAATAAATTAAAAATATAAAACTTAAAAAAGAACACGAGCTTCTGTGTAAAGAAGTTGTCATGTATAATGAAAAGTACTACGATAACAATACTTACTAGGCCAAATTCGATTGTTTTACCATTTGCCATTACGAAGTACCAGTCTCTACACCCCGGCTCAATTTTCAGGTTAGCTTGATGGTACCATATTATTGAATTGTCACCGAAAACAAGCAAGTATACCAAGTTTGAGTCCAATATAACGTAAGAAATAAGTTCTAATTTATTTTTGATTCCAAGATTTTACCCAATCAAACATACATACATAATAATAAGGCAACTAAAATAAAAGCTTGTTAATAGGTGCAATTTCATTGACTTGCATTACCAAAGAAATATTATTCATAAATTGACAAAATAACTCTATAAAAAAAGGAAAATGAGAGAAAATTTGCTTAGAATATTCAATTAAATATATTTATTTCAGACTTTATCATTATTATAATGTCAATGTTAATATTATAATGTATTATAATATTAAAATATTAACAAACTAATTTAATTATAGACTGATGTACAAATGTGAAAGCGACAAAAGACAAAAATAATTCATACAATAGCAAGAAGGATTTCAGACTCCTAAACAATCACTATAATTTATTTTGATACCTTAACGACGTGAACATAAGATTCTAAATTTCTATATCAACCGTAATTTCTCTCATTCCCACCCCATCAAGATAGCAAAGAAAAGATCAAAGTGACAGTGGCGCCACAAAAAGTCGCCCGTAAAAACAAGGAGACAAGTCATCGCCGCAATTAATCAAGCCGGGACAGAGCACAACACTGACTTGCGCTTTTTACCCCTTTAGGGAAAATACGGTAATTATTTCCAGTACGTTATAATGGATTGTATTTAAGCTTTGAAGAGTCTGAATAATATTTTTCTGCTCAGCTGTAATAAAGAATAATAAAATGTATGGTAAATAATTATATTCTAATAAAACCTTTATTTCTCTTTAAGCCTTACATACATGAGATCGTTTAAAAAACTAAAAATAACCGGCTTCAATGCCGCCTATTAATTTTAAGTATCAATTTTGAGGTGTTTATCTCCATATCTTTGGAGATTACTAATCAAACCTCGATAAAATTATCATGGTACCACACTTGGAATATCTCCTTACAACAAAAAAAAGAATAATCTAAATCGGTTCATAAACAACAAATTTATTCGCGGACAAACATAAAAAAAATGTACGGTCAAATTGAGAAACCTCCTCCTTCTTTTGAAGTCGGTTAACAATATTAACAAACGATTCTTATATTTCAAACTAAGGCTAATTACAGGGTTATAACAGTTTGAAACTGTTGTATTCGGAACAAGACCTAAAGAGTCTGTATTTCCGAAAACAACGTGATTTCTCCAAATCTATGTCATGGATATTTGAGAGATTGCAACAAAACATAAATTATTTAAAAAAATAAAAAAAACTGACTTTATAACCACATACAGGCACTCAAAAGCGAAAAATTAATGACTTAATATAATTACTATAAGCGCTACCCACTTATCTATTTGAAGTCGGTGCCAGCCAAGTCTATTGGATAGTAGATAGATACATGTAGGTAGTATTAATAAATAAATAATGGTAGCGCTTATTATAATTATATTAAGTAATTAATTTTTCGCTTTTGAGTGCCTGTTTGTGGTTATGAAGTAGCTTTTATTTTTTTTTAAAAATAATTTATTTTACCCTTTTTAGTGCAAAACTAGTTTTAATTAAATTACATGCATCTATAAAATTTCGTGTCTGGGCCGTTATACACTGACGGATATAAACTTTGTGAAAATTCAAGTATGTACCTATTACGATTATTATTATTCCTATTTTTTTTTTTATACGTTATAGGCTAGCGCTTGACCACTATCTCACCTGTTGGTAAGTGATGATGCGGTCGAAGATGGTAAGCACGCTAGGCCTAGAATGGGAGCTGGCTCTCAAGGATAGCTGCCAGAACACATTAGATGTTTGGTGACAGATTTTCTAACTTGAGGGTGGTAGCTGGCCAGGCGGACACTAGATAGTGTCCTACCACCATGCGGGGGTTTTGTTGGTTTCTTAACGATGTTTTTCCTTCACCGGAGGGCCACTGTGAGAAGCGCACATAATTTTTTCGATAGAAAAATCCATTGGTGCGCGGCGGTTTGAACTCGGTACCACGGCATCAAAGCCGAACGTTCTCCCGATTACGCCACCGGGCCCTCAAGGCCGGTACAAAGTTCGTTCATAATTCTAAGTTATTTAATTATGAATGCAGTGTTGCGGGACTGATATGGCCGCCATCTTCGCCAAACGTCATGTCATGTAAAAAATATTAACTAACGGTTAAAAAGAAAAATAATATGTGATATTGCGAATAATAGGTACGTAAGGATATCTAAAAAAATATTTATTATATTATGTATACATAATAATAGTACGAAACGCCCTACGGCGAAATGGAGCGCCAATCTGCTAGGCTATTCTATAAGCTATCTCGACAGCGGAATCCGCGGTGAGATTTGAATTTCGTACTACGATATGCAACCGTATTACGAACGTGATACGATTGAATTTTGTAGTACGAAATTCGAATCTCACCGCGAATTCCGCTGTCGAGATAGCTTACAGAATAGCCTAGCTGCGCAAGATAGCTGGCAGTCATTGGATGCGAAGAAATTTAGTCGCAAGTTTCAGATATTTATCACCATATCCTTATAGAAATTTTTATCATACCTTGATCAAATGTAAATGGCCACCTTGGAGATGAATCCTATCAATGAAAGAAATAACCATTCAAATGGGTTCACAAAATTGGAGGAGTATTCAAGGAACAAACATACAAAAAAACCTACAGACGAACTTTGAAACTCCTCCTTTTTGAAATTAGGTAAATAGATAAAAAGGTCTATTTCTCGTATGCTCCATATTTTCTTTTTAACCGACTTCAAAAAAAGGAGGAGGTTTCCCAATTTTTTAAATATATATATATTTATGTTTGTTCGCGGATAACTTCGTCGTTTATGAACCGATTTTGATTTTTATTTTTTTTGTTGGAAAAGAAATATCCTGAGTGTGGTATCATGGTAATTTCATCGAGGTTTGATAAGTATCTCCAGAGATATGGAGATAAACACCTCATACTTAGTACTGAAAATTAATAGCGCGGCATTTTAAGTCGGTTCTTTTAGTTTTTTAAACGATATTATGATATCAATAGATGTCGTCATCAACTCTTAATAACGTCAATTAAAGTCAAGACCAGATAAGGAAAATGTCCGTAGCACAGATATTTTCAACATGCAGGTTAGAATTATTATGGTTTTTACGTTCACAAGGTTTTCATATTCTTATTTTTCTATAAATTCTAGCAAGATATTTTTAATCGTTGTAATGATTTCATTCAAAACTTATTAAAAAATATTAAAGGATATATGCTACCAAATATTTATAAAATAATTATTATCAAATTAATTGAATACTTCTGAAATTAGGAATATTTGAACTCAAAATATTTTACTTGAGCGTCATTGTTTTATAAATATATATTAATAACCAATACAAAATAAAACTGCCAAGTGCGAGTCGGATTCGCATTCGATGGATTCTATACCATGCACAATATTGTTATAAGATAGAGCAAAAAATGCGGAAAAAACTCGTGTATGTGGACCCCCTTTTTATTTAGCTTAACTTTATTTAATTTAATTGTGTATTGTTATAGTGGTAATAATTATTACACACCTTGTGAAAATTACAAGTGTCTATCAATTACCGTTCATAAGATCGAGCAAAAAATGCCGAAAAGTAAATGTGTAGGGTTCCATTGGAACCCTTTCAATATGGAAGCCTAAAAATTTGATTACACGTCACTGAGCGTTTATAATATCTCGAAGAATAAGTTTGATGCTTTCTACGTCTAAGTTTGTGTTTAAAATTAATTACAGATATAATATTACGAATTATAACCGATATCACCATCTAAACACGCTATTATATATAAGAAGTTGTATATAAGTACCCGACCTAACTAAGAAAACACAACATTATTGGATAATAAATTATTTAAAAAAAAAACCGACTTCATAACCACAAACGCCTGTTTGTGGTTATGAAGTCGGTTTTTTTAGTGCCTACTCAAAAGCGGAAAATAAATTACTTAATATAATTATTATTAGCGCTACCAACTTATCTATTTGAAGTCGGTGCCAGCCAAGTCTATTGGATAGTAGATGTCAAATTATGTCATTTCAAAAAATATTAAATAACTTTGTACCCTAACATGACTTTGCCCGGTAGAACATTCCTGTGAAGACAAATTATTTCTCCCCACCTTTGTTTCTATCTCGCTCACAGTTACCGTAAGAAAATCTGTCAAAAACCAAAATCAACGAGAAGAAAGATGTAAAAACATTATTCAAGGTCATATTTTTTAGTCTTCAAAAGTATATGCAATAGCAACCTCTATTGCGTATAATCTTCTTGGGACTCTTCTTCTAAAACCAGTACATTCTCCTATGTTAAAGGTATTTATCTCCATATCTCTGGAGATACTAATCAGATCTCGATGGAATTACAATGGGACACGTACCCCACCTATTAAAAAAAAAAATCATTTGAATCCGTTCTCAATTGACGGAGTAATCGCGTAACATAAAAAAAAACATACAGACGAATTGAGAACCTCCTTTTTTGTGAAGTTGGTTAAAAATATATTTATTTCTCTACGTAGTCTCCCTCTAACTTGATAGATTTTTGCCAGCGATGTTAAATTGCTTCGATACCATTTTTATAGTAAGAAATGTCAAGCTCCTCGAAGTAGCCATCGACCGCACACTCCACCTCTTCAACGTTGGCAAATCTTTTACCCCCAAGCCATTTTTTAATGTTTGGGATAAGAAATTGTCCGTCAATTGGGAGCATGGGGAAGTATTTAAAAATGTAACTCATTGATTTATGCCATAGCAATTACAGATTTGTGAACGGGCACGTTGTTTTGGTGAAACAATAGTTTTTTTTTCGCTAAATGCAGTCGTTTGGTCTTAATTTCATCACTTAAACGCTGCAATAGTTATAACCATCGAATTTCAAAATAAAGCTGTATTATGGCTGGTACTTTCTACTACAGACAATATTTTCAGGCAGCAACGCCATCTATACGCTAGGCCGGGTACTTTTGGGACTACCTGGTAGTGTTTATTTTGTACGTGTTGAGCAATAAAGTATTTAACTATATAAATCCATATCGTAGTTACCTGAGAAAATACATAAATAATCCCCAATATCTGTGCCCACAACAACAAACTGAGTTATCCGTGACCCAAATAACAACACATGCGTAAACCAAGAGCTGACGTTTGACTGGTGACGGCTGATTGTGGATCTCAAACAAGGAGACGGCTTTAGCACGCCCCTGTTTGTTCGCGCTGATGAACTACCTATAACGCCTACTGCTTAAAGCTTGATTCAGACGAGGCACGTACTTTCATACTACACAATCTATAGGTATTTTTAACTGGCTTAAAATAATTGATTATTTTTTCGACAAGTATCTACTATGTATTAGTATTGGAACTGCAAAATACTCACATATGATCTGATCTATAGGGGCTTCCAAGCAAAAATAAAAAACCGGCCAAGTGCGTGTCGGGCCACGCGCAGTGTAGGGTTCCGTAGTAGCCCGTTATTCAATGCAGGTCTTTATCCGTTATAAACAAGCAAGTAGGTACTTCGTCTTTGTCACTTTAAAGGATTTATTCTAAGGATTTTGTATTTGGTACAAAATTATCCAACACCCAAGTTCAACGACTATTACTGCTAAACTAATAAAGTTATCTTAACCGGTATAGTTTTCCTTTAAAGTTCATGAAATGCACTATTATCACTATTTTTTCCAAAATTTTCAAGCCAGCAGTTTAGCTCTTAGAGGGGGGGGGGGGACCCCTACTAAAATATTTCGTGAATGGAGCATTCAATCGAAAAATGGTATCAGCAACCCCTGAGTCATTTTAAAAGACCTATTCAATGGTATGATGGGGTAGACTATGAAAATACAAATCATCTTTACTTCTCATGTACGGGAGCTACCCTAAAAAAATCTTTTTTCAACATTTTATTTCAGCACTTTGTCGGCGTTTATATACATATCCCCACAAAATTACAGCTTTCTAGTATTAACGGTCTCTTAGCAAAACCTCGGACAGACAGACAGACAGACAGATAGACAGACAGACGGATATGACGAAACTATAAGGGTTCTTTGTCAGGACTACAGAACCCTAAAATGGCAAATACGAGTATACTCACCTTTACAATGGTATAGGTGTATGTATATTTTGTCCACACATTTTTTATACCTCAAAGGCACGGTAATATAATATATCAAAGGCTTGCTCTGGCCACTATCTTGCTTGGTGGTAAACGATGATATGTTCGAAAATGGTTAACACTCTACGCCTAAAATACGGCTATGTACTGCCAGAACACTGTAAGGTTATGGCGGCAGATCTTCTCCTTGATGGTAAGCTACTTTTTGGTAGCAAGTCAGGCGAAACATCGATATAATATCCTCCTACCACCTGTTTACGAACACCCGTGCTAGGATATGAACCGGCAACCTCTCGCTTAGAAGTCAAGCCCTTTACGCGAAAGGGGCTCTCGTTTTAAAAATATACAATAAATATTAACTTTACATCACACAGCAAAATTTTCATCACAACCTTATTCTTGGGAAAAAACACCTTTACGGTGAAGACATATTACAATCCTGAATTTCGTCAACGCGTCAAAAAGGCAATTTTTTAAAGCTTTTCACGCTCTGTACGCCCTGAAATGTCACGCATCATAAATCTGCGTAAAATACACGACGCAAAATGAACCGCGCGCTAACGATCTAGAGAGGCGAATAAATCAGTGTTTTATTTAGTTTATTTTTGATGGTAATTGGATGAAGGTGATGGATTCCATAGGAAAACGTAAAAGCCTGATAGTAATTAAGTAACATACATGCAAAACTAGCTATGCCCCGCGGCTTCGCCCGCGTTAAGAAGTATTTTATAGCAGCCTATAGCCTAATCCTATAGCCTAATAATAAATCAATATACTAAATAGTACTGGCTGTCTTTATACAACATTTCAGATATATCAGTCCAGCCGCTTGACCTTGAATAAGTTACAAAAAAATAAACAAATTGACTTTTGTATTTATAATATTGGTGTCGATCGATTATTTTGAGTATATGTCTCTGCCCTTAATTTCAATTTAAATTAAATTCATTATTCAAGTAGGTACATACATATTACTCTTATACTTACACACATAAATTCAAAAGTAATGAAGAATAAGTAAATAAAATTTCATTAGATTTCACTTAATTAATTGGTCAACCGATTACCTACAAAAAAAAGTAAAGCTTAAAGAAATAGAATAGGTACTTAAATTACGCTTACCTCATCTATGGTTCATCTATGTTAGCCGCACATCTAGAACAAAATATTTTTTTTAAGTTAAAGCTTGCTTTTGTAAAAAAAAAACGAAACGCGAAAAATACAGTCATTTAAAATAATAATGTAGTCATTGAAACTTTTACATTTTCATATGAATTTTCAATCAACATCCAAAAAGAAGGAGGTTTTCAATTCGTCTGTGTTTTTTGTTACGCGATTACTCCGTTATTTGCGAACGAATTTGAATGTTTTTTAAGCTATTGCATAGCTTCTATCGCAGGCCTTGAGCGTGGAGACCGAATCCAGAAATTCCGTAACGAAAATAAAACCTAACACCCCAACGAACCTCAGTTTTTAAGCCTTAGCGTAGTAGAGATAAGGTCGTCTTTGGTTTCACACATCATTCAATTTACCTCGGACCTCGGACCGGCTAACTTTGATTTTGTCTTCTCGTTCCTTTTTCAAATATAAATTCCGAATTCTATTTTCAAATTATGTCAAGGGTGAACAAGTCCTCGAAACATTACATAATTCCTCCTTGTTAAACACTCACTGCCTTCATACATGTAGCCGTGACACAGATAGGTGTATAGGTATTTATCATCTATGTACAAAAGTGAATATCTGTACTCTGTCTCTATATCTTTAAATATGAATAAACAAAGTGCATTTATTAATGAAGAAAGTCACGAAAAAAATAGTGAAAGAAAATGAGTGAGTACTCAATATACAAATATTTTATTATTATTATCACAAATGCAGTATCATTTTATGTTTTGTTAATTTATATATAATACTGCTATAAAGATACCCAAAATTTTTGATATTAAAATGAGCGATATTAAATGTAGCTCGGTATCGGCTTTTTTGCGTTAAATTTGTGTTAAATTCGACCAGGTTTCTCCCTAATACATAGGCCATCGTCTGGGAGCGGCTATGATGGCGTCAATCTTAATCTATTAAAATGTTTCTTTTATATATCTTGTTACTTATACGGTTTCAAAATGTTGAGGGTATATCTATACTAATATTATAAAGAGAGAACATTTGTATTTTTGTATTTTTGTATGTTTGTAATGATTGGGCTCAAAAACTACTGAACCGATTCAAAAAATTATTTCACTAATACATAGAATGGACTTTCGAAATGAAAAAAAGTTATATATTATCCCGTTTTAATCAAAGGTACATTCGTGGAGACCTAATTTGCAACCTAAGTCGGCAAAAAAACGGTCGAAAAAACACGTTTCTTACGAACGCTGCTTAATTGAAAATAGATAGAAGAATATTTTCTATCCAAGAGTTGTACAAATTAATAAGACCTACAAAAAAGTCCGCGACAGCATATGTATATCTCTTAAGGTTGACTCACAGTAACCATTTTAAACTTAAAATTTTTATTAAAAAATATTACATAACTTCCAAGGCTATTTTCAAGTATATAGTATTAATCCTTATCCAAATAATTACGTTAATTAGCTTGGCCACATATTATAGATTAAAATTGTCATTGACAGTATATAATTCAAATGAAAACTCTAGAAGATATCGCAAATTTCACATACACCCATCGCAAAATTAATAAAATATTTGCGGTGAAACCACAGATTAGGTCATAGTTACTACGAAAATATTATTATAAGCTTATCTATGCTGAAGATCCCTACCGATCACAATCAATTTGAAGTCAATATAGTATAATAATATGATCTATGGTATAAAATAATATACATCTATATTTTATATAATATTTTAAACCACCCCGACTGATCTATGTATAATCTTTTCATTAAAAGCATTCCAACGACTCTAAACACGACATTTAAAATCTGAGCTGTAAGTTGGTGAGGATTTGAGTATTCTGTAGAGTCCAGGAGATGTCCCAGCATTAGGTCAATGCTTCCATGTTCTTACAATATCGTTGAAGAAGAAGATTTTCGAATTAATCAGACCCATGAAAGTTGATTTCATAGCGCAATTAACTAGAAAAAAGCTAATAGTTTTATAACGATTGAACGAATTTTCATGAATCAAAGCTAAGAAAACTGTCGATGAAGACATCTATCAAACAAAAAAAAACTATTAATAATAAAAACAAAATCGGTTCATCCGGTTAGGTGCTAAGATGCTACAGACAGACACACAGATACACACGTTAAACGTATATTACCCCTACATTTTGCGTCGGGGAACGCCGTAAGGTTACGGCGGCAGATGTTTTCCTTGGTGGTAAGCTAATCTTTGGTAAATTTAATGATCCCACTACCACTGTACGAAAACTCATGATGCACATAAAACTTTCATTGTTAGGTATATAGCTAGGATTAGAACCAACGACCGTCGGGTCAGAATCAGGGTAACTATCCTTTACACCAAAGGGCCGTCCAATATCACTACGTAAGTATTATAAAACAAAGTCCATCACTGCGTCTGTCTGTCTGTTCGCAATAATCTCAATAGCTACTGAACGGATTATCATGCGGTTTTCACCAATAGCCAGAGTGTTTATGAGGAAGGTTTAGGTGCATAATTCGTTAAGGTTTTGTGTAAATTGGATGAAATATGACGATGATTGTTAAATATGTTCATATTTTATATTCGATGCAACAAACTGATGCAAATTTTGTAGGCATATATGTTCTACCCGTGCGAAGCCGGAGCGGGCTGCTAGTAATTGATATAACAATAGGTATGATCGGTTGCCTGGAAGAGATCGCTGCTTAGCGATAAGGCCGCTGATTGTACTTATTTGATCTAGTTAATTGTTTGTAAATAATTATGTATATTTATTAAGTGCAATAAAGTCTTGATCTATCTATGATCTATATTCATATCTGGAAAATATTATCTTACGTAGTCCGATAAAATAAAACCAGAACCCACTTTATACCTCTTATGTCAAAGGAACTTAACATAAAACTAAATAACACAACAAGGTGATGCCGTATTCATAAACTCTATTTAAAAACTTTCTCTATTCATTTTCCAGCAAAGCTACCTAGGCAACTTGTAGTAAACCTCAGTTAGTCATTTCCGAGCACGGACCTACTAACAAAAGTGCATTTATCACCAACTTTTTCAATTAGAAGCGTAAAGTTTTACAAATGACACAACTTCGATACTGCACCTGCATCGTTTAAATATACATAAATTGTGGCCGAGCCGGTGTTTCTGGCGTCTAATCTGTGACACGGTAATTCCTTCCAGGATGGACGTACTAAGGAAAGTTGGAAGGGGCTTTTTGTTTGAGAGTTAGTTTGGCTTACAGACTTGATAACCGGTTGCTATTTATAGTTTTGTGGTAGGAATTTTGCTAGTCGAAGCGATACCACACTTTTGTTCATTATGCAACATTGTCATAAAAATACTTTTTGTTTGAAGAGCAAAGTGGTCATTAGAACATGTCTTGACAGTCAAGATATATTTTACGATATGACATGTCATTACTGACAAAATGTAGTGAAGCACAAAGTCTTAACGCGGTGAACTTCGTGTATATTATTTATAGGAGAATGATAAAAAAATAAAAATCATTAGGCAGGTTATCGATGATGTATCGGGCCGTTTGCATGCGTAAAGTCTAGCAGTGTTCTAAACGTATGATCAGTTTTACCGCAGCAACTTCACAGCAGCAACTTTATATGGGAAAATAATTGAAATCTATATTCACCGATTGAAATTGAGTGGAGTTAAAGCATAGCAATTTTTGTCAAGATAATCGGTGACTCACGTAATAGTCTTGGGTATTACTCGAACACAACAAAAAAAAAACAACCGATTATAGACTACATACTTTTCAATATTATTTTTTGTTTATTATCATTAACAGCCAGTATTCGTCCACTGCTGAACGTAAGCCTCTCCTATATCACGACACTGAGCTCGACCTTTAGCTCCTTGTTTCCAACCGCTGCCAGCCAGCTTGCGTATATCATCGCTCCATCTAGCTGGAGGGCGTCTTACGCTTCGTTTACCGAGCCGTGGTCTCCACTCTAGAACACGTCTACCCCAACGGTTATCAGTTCTACGACAGATGTGACTAGCCCACTGCAACTTCAGTTTGCTAATCCATTGAGCTATGTTGATAAATTTTGTGTTTTTTTTTTTGTTTTGTGCTGTGTGTAGTGTAAGTAATTCGAAGGTGTGATTAGTTTTAACAATGCTTATCGCCCTTAAAGATTTAGGCCTAATAAAGCCCTGATCTTCCATCCTGACTACGTCCGT
Source organism: Cabera pusaria (assembly GCA_954871355.1). Classification (NCBI taxonomy): domain Eukaryota; kingdom Metazoa; phylum Arthropoda; class Insecta; order Lepidoptera; family Geometridae; genus Cabera; species Cabera pusaria. The sequence goes on from OX940893.1 coordinate 27,629,810, forward strand.
CACCAAGTAATTCCTTACTCCTGGGAACGTATCTCAGATCCACATTTATCCTGGAACTAGGCCAGGTAAGATTAATCTCCAGCTATTAGGATTGCTGAAACTAATGTCTTTTTAACGTCCCCAGTTCTTTCATACGTCTTACATTTGGTAGGTGACGGTGTTCAGTTATTATTAAGTATATTATTTGTATAGTTGGGTATTTATATAGACTTGATCTATACTTCAACATTCATAATAGTTTGGTTACAAAAAAAATCAAATATTTACTACAGATATTATAAATGCAAATTAAAGTTAGTTAATTTTTTTATTTCTTTAAATCGCGTATGAACAGGTATCTTCTAGGTAAGCGTGCTATATCGTCGAACCCATCATTATTGTACACAAATTTAGATAGTGGTTAAACGCTTCCTTATCTGGTATTTAAAAAGAACAACATCATGAATTGTGTCATCTTACAGGTGGTGAAATAGGACACGTTCTAACGTTTTCTCAAAAATGGAACTTCAACTTTTGTAGTGGTAGGATTTCTACTAGTCCGCCTGGGGCGGTACCCTTACTACTCGACAACGTACAGCAGAGATGTCGTGATTGCGCTCAATGGAATGGTCTCAATGAACAGATTATACATAGATCAGTCGAGGTTGGTATTAAATATAGAATTTAAGTATTATTCGGTGTTTCTCTGCGGGATCGAATACGGAACGAAGTAATTCGCCAAAGAACTAAAGTGATCGACATAGCTCATCGGATTAGCAAACTGAAGTGGCAGTGGGCTGATCATATCTGCCGTAGGACCGATAACCTTTGGGGTAGACTGGTGGAGACCGCGAATCGGTAAACGTAGCGTAGGACGCCCTGTGACCAGGTGGAGCGACGACATTCGCAAAGCGGTGGGCAGTGACTGGAAACAAAGAGCCGAAGATTGGGCTCAGTGGCATGACTTGGGAGAGGCCTATGTCCAGCAGTGGACTAGTACCGGCTGATTATGATCATGATAATGAAGTATGATTCTATTATATTCAAATCCTCAATGACTTTAGAAATATGAAGGCAACTTTCACGTCTTAAATGCGATACTTACAAGTTCCGCTAGGCCGTGCAAGTTTGTTGCTTGTTGTGCAAATAATTTGTGACAGCAACTTCCATTCAAGTACTTGCGAAAGCTTTTAAACTATGTAAGAAGCTGTGATCGTATCAGGTTGAAATAAAGTAAGGATTGTAAAGAGCAGGTGTTTCATTTCTTTCCTTACTTAGACAAACAACACAATTTAAAGACTTATTATACTTATTACTTATACCCCCAAATATATTTAAATATTATAGTTACCCACATAACATTATTTAGAGTTTTAATTACGTTGTTGATTTTGATAAAGAACTAAGTTTTTAACTTTCACAATATTTAGTATTATGTTTCTATGAAGTGTTTCACACTTTTTATTTTTGTAAATTGTTAAACACAATCCAAAATTTCATCGTACCGACGGGACTTGAACCCGCAACCTCCGGAATAACATGTTCCGGTCTTCCGAATTCCTCTTCTTCCGAATGATTAACTTACGTAATAAGTAGTCATAGATGGCGCCACCGATGCATAATTGGGTTAACAAATGCATAATTGGGTTAACAAATGCATAATTGGGTTAACAAATGCAATCCACTAATTTCGTCGTAACGATACTTCGCACCGTGGCTTAATTGGCAAAGCACCGGAACATGTTATTCCTGAGGTTGCGGGTTCAAGTCCCGTCGGTACGATGAAATTTTGGATTGTGTTTAATATTTCACAATATTTTTTTAATTTTGAACTGAGTCAGTATTAAGCGACTTACAGAAAATGTTTTTATATCGTATTGGCTAGTGTTTGACCACTACATCACCTATTGGTAAGTGATGATGCGGGCGAAGATAGCAGCACGCTGCGATTAGAATGGGAACTGGCTCTTAAGGGCAGCTGCTGGAACATATTAGATGTTTTAGCGACAGAGTGACAGGTCCAACTAGAGGGTAGTAGCTGGCCAGGCAGACACTGGATAGAGTCCTACTAGCATGCTGGAGGTAGAGGGTTTCTTAACGACGTTTTTCTCCACCGTAGGGCTAATGTGAAATGCGTACATACATACATTTTTCGTCAGAAATATACGTTAGTTCACGGCAGGGATATGAACTCGCTACCTTTGGCGTCAAAGCCGACCATGTTCCTATTGCCATATTATCTTTTCTATGCTATTGCGCAAGTGGGCCCTCAAAAAGTTTACTACCTCGTTTTGGCCAATGTATCATCATCATCATCATCAGCCGGTGTCAGTCCACTGCTGGACGTAGGCCTCTCCCGAGATAGGCCGCATGTATTATAACATACATATATCATTATATACCCTCAACATTTTGAAACCGTATAAGTAACAAAATATATAAAAGAAACATTTTATTTAAAAATAAAAACTGGCCAAGTGTAAGTCGGACTCGCACTCGTAGGGTTCCGTACCACACTACAGTATTTTATAAGATCGAGCAAGAAATACCACTTTCATATTTTGCCAGCAAAAAATAATAATTAATAAACATTTTATTTCTTATAACGCCATCTAACGTCTAACAAAGGTGTTAGGGATCAACATTTTAATATAACGCCATCTATGGGACATTTACCTAACTAAGCGTTCATAGGTGGCGTGAAATGCCGAAAAAAACACGTTTCTTGTATGGGGACTCTCTATTATTTTTAATTTTATTCGGTATTTAGTATTTATTGTTATAGCGGCAACAGAAATGCATCATCTGTAAAAATTTCAACTGTCTAACTATCACGGTTCATGAGATACAGCCTGGTGACAGACGGACAGACAGACAGACAGACGGACTGCGGAGTCTAAGTAATAGGGTCCCATTTTACCCTTTGGGTACGGAACCCTAAAAAAAAATCCTATACGTCTCAAGGCACTGACTTTATTGAGCATAGATACTGCTAGATTTAACATGTATTTCTTAGGTACAAAGACCTTTACTACTAAAGGTGCGGCCACACTGGGGCGTCCTGCGATCTGCGGGCGCGATCTCAGTACTTTTCAATTGTTTTCTGATCGCGTTTGGTGTGAACCAGTCGGTACAAATACCTACTACTGCGGTATCTGATCGCCGCCTAGATCGCGCACGCAGGACGCTGCGGTATGTCCATACCTTATTCCAGTGATAGAATATTTGCCTTATAAAAGATCAAACGTCAAAATTGTAGAAGGTTATTAGGTTTTCTAGTTATCTTTTGGCCGCATTTCATTCTTGAAAGTAGACCAGCAGCCAAATTAATCTTTTGCTGAATTTAGGAGCCGAATTAGATTCCAAGACGGTTTCCCAGTTCCCGAGATACTTGCTTTTGATATAAACGTCTTTGTAATTTAAGTTTAAAATATTTTTTTAGGGTTCCGTACCCAAAGGGTAAAACGGGACCTTATTACTAAGACTCCGCTGTCCGTCTGTCTGTCTGTCTGTCTGTCTGTCTGTCCGTCTGTCACCAGGCTGTATCTTATGAACCGTGATAGTTAGAAAAGTTTAAAAAAAGTTTTTTACGATAGCGCCGCGCCATCTAGTTAGCATCAAAGATGGCGCTATCGTCTTTACCTTAATCTGAATCTCGGAAGCGGCTCCAACGATTAAATAAAATTTTGTATACATGGGATTTCGGGGGCGATAAATCGATCTAAAATGACTCCTAGCATTTTCAGAAAATGTTGTTTTATTCGTGTTTTCAATAATCAACTTTATTGATAATCAACTTAAAATATGACTCTTCCCGACATCTATTGGCGAGTAGAAGTACTGTGTCGGTAAAGCAGTTAGTTGCTCTCAATTAAAAAAAATGTATTATTATTCTTCAATAGATGTCGGGAAGAGTCATATTTGTCTGTTTAAGTGGCAAAAAATACCAAGCAAAGCTCGGTTGACCAGATATTTAATAATATTAATTACTACAATTACTATTACTATTACTACTATATAATACTATTCTACTTTTGTGTTAACGTTTACTTAGTTGGTGTTAGAAGTTCGTTAGAAATTCGATAGATGGCGTTCGGAACCCTCCGTGTGCGGGACAAAAGTCTGACTCGCACTTGGCCAGTTTTATTTAGAATTTATCGCGCTTTGCGCCTGCTTCACATTCAAGTGGGTGCTTTTTTTTTAAATAAAACTCCTTTAAAAAAGTATCCCTATGTCACTTGGGACTTAACAAGGATGCAACACATTATAACGCACACAAGTATTATATACAGACTTAAAATAATTAATGTAGATGACGTAAAGAATTATCTTGCGTGGGAATCGAACCCACAACCTTTAGATTCGTGCAACTAACCACTATTTTTATCAGAGCAATATTAAACATGTTTATCTGACCATAAAGAAATATTTTCATAAATTATTAAATTGCCTTACAAGTACACACAACATCAAAACATTATTATTAATACTCGAATTCCGACAAATCCTTAGTGATCGCACCCCCTACTTCTTTCAAGTGGTACCGTTACCGTACAACGGGATTACAATCCACTCGACTCCGAGCCCGCCTATCCGAATTCTATTTAAATGTACATACATATATAATGTATATATGTGTGTACAGATCTATTTATGGAGTTCAGGTAAGAGGCGAGACTGAAGTGGCATTTCTCTGACGAGCAAGATTAGGGCATTGTGAGCTTGATGCTGTTTGGATTTTTTGATGGGTTTTTCAGCTATTTTCGCTCTGTACTGTGCTTCGATGAAGTCAGCTAGGGCAAGGCACAGAAATCATCCAGTCTAAGCGTAATCACTCCAAGTGTTTTTAGTGATTTGGTTGTGTATGTTGTATGTTTGGAGTACCTAAGCAGGCTTAGACTTGAGCGTTTAGTGATTTCATATGGACACCTGCTCCAAAAATATGTTTATTGTAAAAACTTTTTATGTACATAAAATATTATAGTTTTGAAACCCTGTCTTTTTGTATTAAATATATTATACTGTTTTGAAAAAAAGCAGTATTTTGCCCAAATGGGTATTTACCACAAATTATTAAGATACTATATTATATGCTACTTCAAGTTAATAAGTTATTGTATTACGTATGGGCACAGAATAATGAATAGTACAAGTAATGGGTGCGTGCGTGTATGCGTGAGTGTGTGTATGTGTGTGCGCGCGCGCGCGCGCGTGTGTGTGCGTGTGTGTGTGTGTGTGTGTGTGTGTGTGTGTTTTTTTTTTTTAATGTGATGTAATTTACGCGTAGAATGGAATAGGTTGCCATTCTTTTCAACACGCAGTATTCTGAAATAGGGATGTATTTTTTTCCTTCACTTATTAATACTACGAGTACAGACATTTATACACATATTTTGTTTTGGTGGTAACTAACTTGATTATTTGAATGTAACAAAAATATTGAGCAGTTATTTTAGTAGAGTTGTATAAAAGTACTACACCAGCCTCTACATCACAGTAATGTTCCGCTGCGCTGACAGTTGAGTAATGCGCCGCAAATATTTTACTCCGTATGCGCCGGGATCCCACTTTTAACTATCTTCATTCCAATATTGTCCAGTATTGAGAAAAACACTTCGATAGTTAAGTAGAAAGATGCAGAAAATTTGAAGAATTGATTAGCTAGTTTCTGAATAGTTAGTTTTTCTGAATTCAAAGTTTGTATGATTGTTTCTCATTTAAGCACTAATACTAATGAAATTTGGTACACTTGAATTTCAATAATATTTGGTAAACAGAAAGTTTATAATCTGTAGTAAAAAACATTTTTTTAAATAATATCTGCGTTTTGCTCTCAAAAGAGATACTTTCCAATCCCAGCATATATTAGATACTGAGTAAATAAGTAAAGCCACGGGCACAGCTAGTATAAAGTACATCAGATATATGGCGCTACTAGAATCAGCATAATGCAATAATGCAGTAGGGTCGTGGACTAAAATATTTTACTTTGCGAGAACGAAATACGAGGCTACATAGCGCTCCATTCTAGGACGATGCAACTAAATGTACACTCTAAATGTACACTCTAAAGTACTGCTACTTCAGGTATTTTCACTTACTCGCTCATAGTGTTAGTATAGGTTAGTGCTTAGTCTGCGAGGGACTTGTAAATTGTTAAACACAATCCAAAATTTCATCGTACCGACGGGGCTTGAACCCGCAACCTCCGGAATAACATGTTCCGGTGCTTTTGCCAATTAAGCCACGGTGCGAAGTATCGTTACGACGAAATTAGTGGATTGCATTTTGTTAACCCAATTATGCATTGGTGGCTCCATCTATGACTACTTATTACGTAAGTTAATCATTCGGAAGAATACATTACAGTTTTCAAATCCGACGAGAGATGTTGCACTGCGTAAATCAAATATTATGTTTCTTTGAAGTGTTTCACACTTTATATTTTTGTAAATTGTTACACTTCAAAGAAACATAATATGCGAGGGACTTATAATTAATTCTTTTGAGTAAGAGTGTTTGTTTGAACAAACGTGTCGATGAACCTTTAATTATGTGTTCAGTAGAAACGTTGATTGTAGACGTTTAGTGATTCTAACCCGATGAAACGGAGGTTAAGTATCATTTAGAAATAGTCTACTGGCAGTATACACTCAAATAATTAAGATAGTTTAATAAACTGGCCAAGTGCAAGTCAGACTCGCACTCGTAGGGTTCCGTACCACACTACACTACTGTATTTCATAAGATCCAGCAAAAAACAACCACTATCATTTTTCGCCAGCAAAAAATAATAATTAATAAACATTTTACTTCTTATAACGCCATCTAACGTCTAACAAAGGTGTTAGGGATCGACATTTCAATATAACGCCATCTTTGAGACGTTTACCTAACTAAGCGTTCATAGATGGCGTGAAATGCCGAAAAAAAAACATTTCTTGTATGGGTACCCTCTATTATTTTTAATTTTATTCTGTTTTTAGTATTTGTTGTTATAGCGGCAACAGAAATACATCATCTGTGAAATTTTCAACTGTGTAACTATTACGGTTCATGAGATACAGCCTGGTGACAGACGGACAGACAGACAGACAGACAGACAGATAGACAGACAGACAGACAGACCGACAGACAGACAGTCAGACAGACAGACAGACCGACAGACAGACAGTCAGACAGACAGACGGACAGCGGAGTCTTAGTTATAGGGTCCCGTTTTACCCTTTGGGTACGGAACCCTAAAAACTAAAACAACCGACTTCCATGCCCCGCGATTCAATTTCAGTAGTAAGTTTGAGACGTTTAACATCATATCGCGGGAGATACTTATCATATCTCGATGAAATAACAATAAAACCACCTCGGAAACGTACCCTATCGATAAAAAAAATAATCATTCGAATCGGTTCACAATTGATGAAGTAATCGCGTAACATACATACAAAAAAACAAACAGACGAATTGAGAACCTCCTTCTTTTTGTCAGTGACAGAGACCACTTTACCAGATATTCAACTATGCAGTATCTATTGGCAGCTTTGATTTGAATGTCAAAGCGGCCAATGAAATGACAGGTTGTGTAGGACTTAAGGACCAATTGACTCGGTTGACAAACGTAGCTAACTAAGACCGTCCAACATTGAATGGTGTGTACTTCTGCATAGTACACTTTAAGGTGTATTATTACTTTAATGTATATTATTACTTTAATGAATAAAAGTACACTTTAAAGTAAACACTTAAAAGCACACATTATTACTTTAATTAAATAACTTAAAACTTTGTTCAAGTACCACAGAACAAATAAAAATAATCAGTAATACGAATGATGAAAGATGAAATAATGATTTAAAGTTTCGCGAAATTTATTGCCCAGCTAGATGATTGAAACAGGGGGTGGAAAACTATAAACTACTCGGTACAAGTCGCGAGCAGAAAGCTATTTGTTAAAAGTTATTTTGCATCTGTGATGTATTTATCTTCTCTCTTAGTGTCTGATGAAGAATGGATTAAGGTAGGTGTCAACACATCACCCAACAAGCAGTTTAAAACACAGTTAATTTTCTAAGCTTTATTTAAAGCAAATTTTAAAGTTGAAATGAACCTTCTTCAGGCGCTCAGGGGTACAATTTGACGGAAGTAACGTAGCGTCACGGTCCAAATTAACGGAAATGACGTAAGCGTCATGTTGTATTTTATATTTATAAACGCCCTCTATTGTAGAACGGCGTAACTACGAAGACGTATTCTCTATCATTCGGGCATTCGTCCCGCTAAGTTCAAAAGACGGAGCTGTAAAAAAAATAGTGATGTTGAGAAATAAATTGAATGAACTTGGAAGTTTAATTTTAACGCGTAGCTTTCCAGGTACCCTCTTTTATCTAAAGCGTTTCAAACAAATAAATATCTAAATCTAACTAACGGATTCAAGAGTTATAAATAACATTCTAAATTCAATATTTTAAATATTTATTATTTGACTACACGAATAATATGACTCGGTCCTTCACAGTCTGTTTAAAACTTAACTTTTGTTTTTGACAGTAGGTTGTAGGTTTGCAATTTTGTTAGCAAAGTTACGAACTTTTCATTATAAAGAGCTTAGTGTTTACGTTTTGTCGGTTTGAAGTACAGTAGATTAAAGGTTTTAGAATTCGCCGTTTTACTTTTCTTATTCTACAATAATTAATTTTTCATTTTAACCGAGTTTACAAAAGAGGAGGAGTTTAACAATTTGCGTACCTATATTTTTAATTTTTTTAATGTCACAACATTAATTATGAACACACAATCTCACTCCTGGAAGCTGTTTGCACAGGACGAGTTCAGATATAAATGGAAGGACCATTGGTCCTTCAATTTATATCAATTGCTGGGCGTTGGCCCAGCAATAGTGAAAAGTAATAAATAGCTCGTTAAATCTGTTAACACGTTTATAAATTAACTTCATCTTGTATTACAAAAAGCTACACATACCTACAAAAAACGCAGAACCATCTACACTAAGCGAATCTTTACGGTAATCGTAAAACACCCACGGTACTCCAGCACGAAAAAACGCAATACTTTTTTAGCACATGGTATAAACGTTTCTCTTTCTGAAAACGCTCTACCGTCGCCGTTTTTTAGCAAAATTTGCAGCGTTTTTAACTTCTCTTTTCTAAAATTACGTCAGCATTGTTCTGCATTGAAGCAGTTAAAATATTAAGCGTTCGTCGCTAAAAAAAGGTCTCGCTCGATAGAAGTGCTAACGGAAATGGTCGCGTGAGATCGTAGAAGAGAATAAAAGAAGTGGGTATGAATGGTACGCTTTCAGTGCTTCTTGTAGAATAGGTTTATGGTTTCATTGTTTACTTCTCATATTTTATGTAGATACTAAACCTCCATTTAGTGACATTAAAATCATATTAAGATCTCAGGTATGTTTTAAATTGTAGGTAGAAGACAAGACTGTTTTGATGTAAAAGATTAGGTACCTAATATTTATGTAAAAATTTATGCATGGTAACACTTAGCGCCAAGTAGATGATAGTGTACAGTGTGTGTACAGTGTGATAGTGTGACTACAGCGTAGTCAATATAAACAGATATATCATCATCATCATTACCAGGCGATATCAGTCTACTATCAGCGGAGCGCTCAGCTAGCTATGGAGAGAGCTTTGCTCGGATTTCTCTTCGGGATAGAATCAGGGACGAAGTAATTTGCCAGAGAGTTATCGACATAGCTCAACGGATTAGCAAGCTGAAGTGGCAGTGGGCTGGTCAGATCTGCCGCAGGACTGATAACCGCATTCCTCTGTAAAAGAGGGGTGCACTTGTGTACCAGGTCGTGGGTCCAATAGGCCGAGTGGTGGGGCCGGCGACGGTTGAAGAGTGGGGTCTTGCATGCCACTGGCACTGGCATGCGAGTCGAACAGCGGACGGTGTGCGAGTAGGGGTATTTGCTCTTCACACACTTGTCATCAGAGGGACGGAGGATGTGAGGCCAGGTGCCACACTCCTCTGTCATTATGGGGTAACTGTTGGAGGGTCGGACTCTCCAACGGCTTGCACTACCCACATGACGGTTGAGGGTTGACCTTGGTGAGCAGGGTCAGCCCTCCGCAGCGGCAGAGACCCATTTGTCACCGGGGCAAGTTGGTGAATGCTAGCAACCCCATCTTGCCCCACCACGGTGGATGACGGCTCACCCCAGGTTTTTAGTGCGGTATCCTGCCTTTCAGGCAGCGAGTCCCACATAACTATCTCGCTCCCCCGGGCGAGAGGTATCCATAAAGGATTTTCCTGGGTCAAAAAAAAAAGGACTGATAAACGTACGGGGCAAGATAGTGATTGCTAGCGCGACCCTATCTTAACCCATCTCGGCGGAGGACTGCTCACCCCAGGTTTTTAGTGGGTATACTGCCCTTCAGGCAGTTACTCCCACATAACCATCTCGCTCCCCCGGGCGATTGGTATCCATAAAGGATTTTCCTGGGTAAAAAAAAGGACTGATAACCGTTGGGGTAGACGCAGTGGACTGACACGGGCTGATGATGATGATGATCAGTCTACTGCTGGGCATAGGCCTCTTCCAAGACACGTCACTGAACCCGTTCTTCGGCTCTCTGTTTCCAGTCACTGCCCACAGCTTGAACTGGGGACCTTTGCTTGACGTGACGTTGACGACTTCATGGAAGGTAATTCCCTAATCGCTACGCTGGACAAGCGGGTTGGCGATCGTGGGACATAGCCCCTCGCACCGGTGACGCTGCTGCCCGTCAACGCCCTTAAGTATTTAGCTACGTCATCATTTTGGCATGGGTATACCGCCATTTGCCGGTCGCCAGAGCTTCGTTCGTTGGTCAGCAGGATGCACCACGGGCAGGTGAAGTTGGTTGGGAGCACTTAGATGGTGAGTAAGCTCTCTTACACCATTAAATAGATATATTATACCTACAACACCTAATATTATACATAATTTGCAGCTATTGCAAATTATGTGCAGGGCTTAAGCAAAGTAAAGCTCCTAAAATTTACGCAACCCACATACATATTTTTCTCTTATAGCTTTCAATAGATCGTGTCGTATTGCATAATATGTAAATACTGTGTATTACAACATGATCTTGGAATAAAACAATATAATATCAAATTGCCTCTAATAAATAAAATACCGTCTCAATAATTGAAGACATATTAACATTATTTTTCTGCATTAGCGGACAAACTAAAATAGCTGTTCATGAAATGTTCATGAAATGGAAAATATCAAAGACTAATATTGTCCTGGCCAAACTATATTATGATGTGGGCAGTTGGTATTTTCTATTTCATGAAATGGTCAGCCACAACATAAAGTGAAGATCTGGTCACGACATACACATAAAGAACAACGGTAAACTAGAACTTCATTTGTTTTATTTAGCATTCATTTGTACTTGACAACCACATCACAAAAGATTCATTGACTTACTGGCTGAATCCCGAACATAACTTAATTTAAGTTACAGTAAAACTGAAATATTCAACGATGTTTGAAGCTGCGTTATCGCACAGAAAAATAACCCAACCTCACAATGAGCTCGTTTTCACAGTTACTAAGAGGCAAGAAAACACCTAGTCTGTATGCAGATTTTTGTAAAGTTTAACGTGCTTTATTTGTCCTGCCTATCTCGCCGCTTTGCGTGGTTAAAAACTTTTTATTTCACAACGTTCACCGACGTTTGTCGACCCATACTGACGCCGGCTGTTTAAGGGCCGCTTCCCGCTATTAAGTATTTAACAAGCGGCCGCGAGCAATTGTTCTCACCCACTCCGAGTTTAGTTTCTATTGTTCTTTCCACACTTTCTATATTTCACGGCGCTTTAGTGCTTTAGGATTTATTCGTCTTTTTAATGGCCATCTGGCCTCGAAAGTGTGTGATGCAGGGTGGTGGGATAATTGGAATTTTGGGATATTGTCACTTTAGCTGTTGAAGCTTAGTGTGTGTATATTGATACTAAACATTCATTGTGTGTTCACCACCTTCCAATACTAACCTACTGTTTTGGTCTTAACATACATTGATAAACGTAGTACGTAAATTGGCAAACGTAATGCAGGACGCTCTGTGATAAAATGTATAAAATATCTGCCTTCTTTCGTCATCTTCTAATACTATACGAATCTTTGTCCTGACATACTGATTGACTGACTGACTGACTGACTGACTGACTGACAGACAACGCACAGTCTAAACCGCTGGCCGTAGAGACTTGAAATTTGGAGGGTATATTTGTCTTAGTACATAAGGGTGTAGTACTAAGAAAGGATTTTTCGAAATTCACCCTTTAAGAGGATGAAATGGGGGTTCAAAGTTTGTATGGAGAAACAATTATTTGAATTAGATAGTCTTTTCTATCCGAAACTCCACACAAGTGCTTCAGTAAAAAAATAAGTAAATGCGTGTTTCAGGTTTTTTTGAAATTCTACCCCTTAGAGGGTGAAATGGGGTAACAAAGTGTGAAAATCAATATTGTTTCGGATTGCGCTGAAATTAGGCATACAGATAGTTATTATGACGTTAGTTACCTCTGAGAAAGGATTTTCCAAAATTTACCCCTTAAAGGGATGAAATAGGGGTTCAAAGTTTGTATGGAGAAACAAGATTAAAGAGTATTTTCTATTCGAAACTGCATACAAGTGCTCCAGGAAACAAATAAGTGAATACGTGTTTTAGGTTTTTTTTAAATTCCACTCCGAAGGGGGTGAAATGGGGTAACAAAGTGTGAAAATCAACATTGTTTCGGATTGCGCTGAAATTTGTCATGCAGATAGTTATTTTGACTTAGGAATCCGCTAAGAAAGAATTATTCAAAATTCACTCTTTAAGGGGATGAAGCGGGGGTTCAAAGTTTGGATAGTCATTTTATTCGACATTTCACACAAGTACTTCTGTAAATAAATAAGTAAATACGAGATTCAGACTTTTTCAAAATGCCACCCTAAGAGGATAAACTGGGATAACAAAGTTTAAAAATCAATATTGTTTCGGATTGCGCTGAAATTTAGAAAGCAGATAGTTATTATGACGTAGGTATCCACTCAGATAAGATTTTCTAAAAATTCCTCCCGGATACGGAACGGGGATTCAAAGTTTGTATGGCGAAACAAAATGAGATAAAGTACGTGTTGTGGGATTTTTTGAAATGGGGTAGGTAACAAAGTCTGAAAATTTGGGATTTTCGGGTTTTATAAATATGAATCCCGAATTGCTTTAGTCTCGCGATAACATGAAAACGGGTGAACTGATTTAGCTAATACTTATTTGATGTCTTTAATGATAGAATCGTTTTTACAAAAGAAAAGTTTTAAGCAAATAAAAGAAGTTTTTAACGCGGGCGAAGCCGCGGGGCACTTCTAGTTAATTTATAAAACTACATCTCTGAACTACCCTACGCTTGTCTCATTCAGAATATCTTACCACCTTGTTCTTGTATATACTAACCTGGCTGGCTGGCTGGCTCACTCTGACCTTCATATGTTAGACCTGTAAACTTTTTTTTCTGACAGACATACACTTGACCGTTATCTCACATGTGAAGATGCAATCTAAGATGGAATCGTCCTTATGTGGAATCGAAAGACGGCGCTGGACAAACCGATTTTAGTACAATCCACAGAGCATAACTATCCCAACGATACGACAACGAAAACGACAGCGACAACATACTATCCAAACCCTTCTTCGATACGATAGTACGGAAAAAGGGTCAACTATACCTAATAATAGGATGCTGCCAAAGAAGGTATACTATAGTAGGTACTCATTTGTCTACCTATCACAAAAATGTACAATACTCGTACAAAATGTCATCAAGAATGTAAGGGCAGTAGGCAACAGTAATTAATTAATTAGAAGCTAACCGCAAGATCGATGGCCAGGGCCGGAAGGGTTCATACATAATTTAACAGTGTACCTAATTATGGTGACCACAAATTATAGCGTATCGTTAACAATTACTGTGCGCATGGTAGCGTTAGATTGATGATTTGTTTGTATTATTATATTATTAGTAAATACATCAGTGTTTTGGGTAACTTTTTTTTATCATTAGCGTTTGACCACTATCTCACCTGTTGGTAAGTGATGATGCGGTTGAAGATGGTAGCACGCTAGGCCCAGAATGAGAACTGTCTCTCAAGGATAGCTGGCGGAGTACATTAGATCTTTGGCGACAGATTTTCTAACTTTAAGGTGGTAACTGGCCAGGTGGACACTAGAATTAGTGTTATTCAACCATTATTAGTAGAGACAAGATGCGCCACTGAGCCCGATCTTCGGCTCTTTCTTTCCAGTCACTGCCCACCGCAAACTTATAACACCCTTACTTTTTGAGTCAGTAGTTAAAAAGTAAAGTCGAGGATAGGTTCAGTGGCGTGCCTTTCCTAGATGGACTAAGGCATTTTTTTATATTTAGACAAGCAAGCGTTTGACCACTATCTTACCTGATGTTAAGTGAAGATGTGATCAACAATGTAGCATGTTTGTCTAGAAGATACCTGTTCACTCGTGATTTGAAGACCCCCGTATTGTACCTACTGGAAACACAGACTAGGGAATTCCATTATTTAGCTGTGCGAATGATAAATGTGGGAACAAAGCGCTTTGTGCGAGAAAATGGAATATCTACCATGTATCGATGGCGCATGTCTGTGCGCCTGGTAGTACGATGGTAAAAGGGCGACGGTGGTTATTAATTCGTGCAATTGGAAGGCACACTCTCAGAAATGTATCTGATAAGAGACCGAAAAACTGGCGACTTTGCGGCGATGTTCAAGGCTCTGAAGCCTTTTGCCTACTAGATTAAAATAAGTAAGAACACTGTGCACAGTCTGAATGCAGTACCAACTATAAAACGTGACCTATATTATTGTGTACGGTTTATTGCATTAATTTTGGATATGGTTATGACAACCGCTGGCACCGGCGCAATTAGTTGGGTACGGTGGTAGTTTACTTTAACTGTAACGGCTGTACAATGTTATGTGGTTCGTTGGAAACCGATGCGGTAAAATAATAATCATTTATATTTTCTAGATACATTGTTACTAGAACTTGTACTTACGGAAACCATGCATCAAGTTGTAATAATTGTTATTAGGTGGCTTTTTTTATATTAGCTGAAGTTAGCTGCAAGTTTTTAGGTAAAAGTTAAGCGTGTGGAGAGACTTCTGTTACACTGCCTATTTCTTCACTATCACTGTTTATTATAAAGTATGCTAGTACTTGGCTTGGCTTCGCACGGGTAGAATATATATGGCTTAATTTGTTTCATGAGTTTGTTGCGTCGAGTTCCTACATGATTTAACAATCAACGTCATATTTCAACCAATTTACACAAAAACTTAACTTAACAAATTATACACATAAACCTTCCTCATTATCACTCTGTGTATTGGTTAAAACCGCTAGAAAATCCATTAAATAGTTTTTGAATTTATTGCGAACAGACAGACAGACGCGGCGAAGACTTTGTTTTATATTTTGTTGTGATTAACAGTTTGAATGATTTTAATTGTCTAGCGGCACAGTGGGTTGACAATATTGTTATTTGGGAGGTAAGACTCGGGTAAGGGCAGCGCAGAAGCGTAAAGCGTAGCAAGCCCAAAAAGAAGCCTTTATTCAGCGGTGGTTGGATGAAAGGTTTTGCATTAATTTTTAATAAAGATATTGAGAAACAAACTTTTGCGTGCCTATTGCAATAAGGCGACGTTTTTCGATTTTTTTAAAGATTCATTTCTATGAATAAACCTTAGAAACCTCATTAATATAGCTAGGTATATAAATCCGTCGAGGGAATATTAATTGTAAGTTTAGTAATTACGGATATTTGAGTTAATCGAGTTAATCGATAACGCTCTACGAAACCGAAATTAGCCGATTGTCTCTTTCTAAAGGTCGATGTGCAATATTTATCGCCGGTATCTGCAACTGATTATACATAATTAACAAGACACAAACTCGTCACCTACTGCTTATAAATGTTTAGTAATTACAGAGTCAAGAATTAGAGTCAAGCGATTTCATTCATTATGAATTATTATTACACATATTTAGTGCAGTTAGTATCCTGCATAGTTAATCTTTCGCAGAGTTATGCAGTTTAGCTATCTTATGTTTAAAAATTTTATATAATGTCAAGTAACGTGCTAATGAAATTTATAACTTTTCATAATTTTATGAAGGAAATAAATATTTGATTTGATATTTTAGATTCACGGCAGAAAGAGTATCTACCCAAAAAAATTAGTATTATGACTAATAATAATATTTAGCGCAGTCAGTGACCAACCGATAACTCATATAATTGGGTAACGTTCAGCAAAGGCTATATATTAATTGGGCATGGGCTGTATTGGGCAGCGCGCCAACTCCGGAGATTATATCACCTTTATATAACACTGTTAGGCGACTTAATCGATACCTACTCCATGCATCAGTTGCAACTTAAGCAGAAATAGGCTTTCCGTTGAGGGAATGGCTCTGTGAGCTGAAGACTTATTCAATTAGAAAATGTGTCGCCAAACATCTAATGTGTTCCGGCAGCTATTCTTGAGAGCCAGTTCCCATTCTAGGCCTAGCGCGCTACCATCCTCGACCGTATCATCACTTACCAATAGGTGAGATAGTAGTCAAACGCTAGCCTTTCTTAACGATGTTTTTCCTCCACCAGAGGTCCACTGTGAAAAAATGCGCACATACATTTTTCGATAGAAAAATCCGTTGGTGCACAGCGGGCATCCAAAAATCCATTGTTAACACTAGTTCATAATCATCATAATCAGCCGGTATGCTGGACGTAGCCCCCCCCCCCCCCAAAGACACGCCACTGAGCCCGATCTTTGGCTCTTTGTTTCCAGTCACTGCCCAACGCATTGTGAATGTCGTCGCTCCACCTAGTCACAGGGCGTCCTACGCTACGATTGACGATTCGCGGTCTCCCCCTAGAACCAGTCTGCCCCAACGGTTATCGCTCCTACGGCAGATATGACCAGCCACAAGTGACCACTGTCACTTTAGTTTGCTAATCCGCTGAGCTATGTCGACCACTTTAGTTCTCTGGCGAATTACTTCGTTCCGGATTCGATCCCGCATAGAAACACCGAGCATAGCTCTTTCCATAGCTCGCTGAGCGACTTTTAAGACCCTAGTTCAGTCTATATTTATTAAAAAAAAAATATTTTAGTGTTAGAAGATTTCCAACTACCCTCACGCTACGACTGGCTCGATAGTATAAAAGCAGATAGCGAGCGGCTATCAGGATCAGTCTTCGTGTGGCCGTCGTACTGTGCGGACGTAATGGTTATGTTGTTAGCTTAGACAAATTATGTAATTGTCATTATTGTCATTATGTTGAGGTTCTGTGGCATTATATAGCCGTGGGTATTTGTGATAGTGTTTATTTTTTATCCTTTTTCACGTCTGGTCGCTAAGATTAGATTATAGTCCGACAATCTCGTGCGCGACCGTCCCGCGGGAGCGTGTCAGACGGTGGCGGGGACGAGGACGAGGTACCCAAGATGTCAGCGGGTAGCGGGGAAGGGAAGCATGTGTAGCCGTGTCACAGATTATATAATAGTAACTACGTAGCCGTGTGCTGAAATGACCGCTACCTCGTTCCCGCCACCTTCTGTCACCCCGCGGGACGGTCGCGCACGAGGTTGCCGGTCTATAGTTTGACAGCTTTTTCAATCCTTTAAACTCGTCGGTACTCAACACTATTAAAATTGTATACGTCTGCCTATATTACAACACTGTCAAGTCCCTAGTCTCCAAACTATCAAAAATAGAAAATTCTTATTCAATTCGCGTATACAAATACAATTTACGCAATATTAACATACGCTAGTATATGTATAAATATACATAGAGTGCTAGTATTGATATCGTCAAATATGAACGCTTATTACAGAATCTTTAACATGCGCTGACGTCTGTCTGACGTCGTCAGATGTGTCAAATACCAACAAACACCAATACAATACGTAAGTTTGACGTGACGATCTATATATTGTCTATAATTGAATGCATGGCTCGGTTCCATTAGGCTTTTAGTGATATTGATTAACGGCTTTATAGCTCAAAACCAATATGGCAAAATGGGATTTCCTAATAGGCTGTTGAAATTGAAAGGGTGTGCGGACGGACAATTTGCATCCCGTTGCTCCCTTTAGTTGTTGTTTCGGATGGAATATGACGTAACTTTTGATGGGAAGATAGATTGGGAGGGAAACGGTTTAATAGATTGTTTTATATTCCAAACTATGTATATTTTAGATTATATTTCTTTGCAGTGTGTTTCAAATTATCTAGTAAGATGAAATAATTAAATTTGCATTTAAATTCATAAAGACTTGTCTCTACTGGTAGTTGTAGCATCTGTATCGATATTCCGCCTGACTTGCTATGAAACAGTAGCTTACCATCAAGGAGAAAATCTGCTGCCATAACCTTACGGTGTTCCGGCAGCACACAGCTCTTGAGAGTCGGAATATTGTAGGTCTCGTGTTCATCATCTTCGACCACAATATCATCGTATTCTGAGTAAAGAGATAATATAAATGAGATAAAATATGTAGGAAAAGTTACAATTATGTGTTGAATTTGTTGTAACGTTTGTATGGACGAGACTTTTATTGCAAGCTACTTAACACTTCAGATAGACTAGCGTTTGTCCACTCTCTCAGCTGATGGTAAACAATGATGTGGTAGAGAATAGTGAACACGCTTGTCCTACAAAGGTTCAACTCTTAAAAGCTTTTCAGACGGAACAGGTTTTGGAGACAGATTTTCTCCTTGGTAATGGCAAAATACTTTTTAGTTACAACTCAGGTAGAATATTGACATAATGCCCCTATCAATCTTAGGGGAACACCGAAGGATGCTTATAAAAAGGCGCCACCGATTTATGGTGGATATACTATTTACCCTAACAAAGTGATTTGCTTCTTAGTTGATCATACGAACCGCCAAGGAATGGAATACCCTGCCTGAGTCTGTGTTTCCGATTAAGTACAATATGGGGGTCTTCAAATCGCGAGTGAATAGGTATCTTCTGGGTAAGCACGCTCCATAATCGATCACAAAAATCAATTGATCGTAAAAATCGATCGATTGTAAATAAAAGAAAAATGCATAGGTGCACGGCTAGGATTCAAACCGGCGCTGCGGTGGCTTCCGAGTTTGAAGTCTAGGTATCTATCCGCTATGCCTACGGGCTGACATAAACCTTAAGTCAAAATACAAAGTGCACATCTTATTCCAATCTTTGCATAAATCCCTTACATTAAAACGATTTGTTAAATTACTGTCTTAAAAATGTAAACTGTTTAGGTTAATCATAAAAATATCTACTCAGAGATCTACAAAATTAAACATAAAGCAGAAACTAGTAGTAGTAGTCACTTAAATATCTATCATGATATAAAAATTCGTCCTTTTAAGAAAAATGAATTCTACTTCCTATAAATTTCGGTCGAAAACTTGGGATTCAGCCAGAAATATAATCGAAAGCTTGGCATCATCTAAATTCAGGCGAGTCACGATCCTTGCTGTCGAAAATAATATTACGACAGGCTGTATTATAATATCGAAATACTAAACACTGAATTGTTAAAACATAAATGTAGTTTTGGTTATGTTTATAGTTCAATAAAGTTATGTATCTCATGTTTCCTAAAATTTTGCAAATTGATTAAATTTTTTAAATAAATCAAAAAACTCGTGTGCCAATTTTCATCAAAATCAGTTGTAAAATGCGACCTGTAGGCAAAAACAGACAGACAAACATCTGGACAAAGCAGTTTTGAAATGAAATTGTTTAATCGCATGAAATGTAATACATGGTGATGTTTACATTTAAATGATGTTCAGCACATTTCGCCACATCTGGCATGCAATATTTTACTGTGAAATACATCTTCACTATCGCAGCCTCTATAAGGGCATTCAGAATTATAATAAAATTTACATTGCATTGTATTACCTAAATAAGTAGCAGAAAAGTCCTATTTTATTAAGATAAATAAACGCAGATTGACGTTTTTCTACTAGTTTCAAAAAATAAAAAAATGAGTAAAATGTCATAAAATAGTGTCAAGTAATTCTAGGATTATAAATGTAATTATAATGTACATGTCAATACAATTTTGGCCTAGTCGAAACTGAGACGCTTCACTCACGACGCTCGCTTGTTCAATAAACTAATAAGAAAGAAAGAAAATATATTTATTTTGAATCAAACACAATACTTAAGTCAATTATACCTACATTTTATTAAAATATTCAATCTATCAATTACATTATATACAATATTATATGTTTAAAACTACCTAACTATAAACAAATAATTATACCAAATAAAAAACCATAAGAATGTATATTTAGTCTACCAAACCACTAACAGTAGGTAAAGTTCCCAAATGCTGGCTGTATTCCCTCGTTGAATGGCGATGCTTAGTCTCTGAGCTAAATACAAGCCAGCATTTTGGTTCCGTGTCGTTTCAACCAGCCGTGTGGAAAGATCTTTGAAAATGATGTGTGCACCCGGTCCCCACGGTCCTAAAGTCTCAACCCCAAAAGGCACAAATAGATAGCAGCTTTCTAAACCACTATATTTGCGCCTTTTGAGGTTCTCAGCTGCTTCTGCGGCCACACCAGCCTTTTTCTGTGTACCGGGAAGATGTGACTGTGCCAAAGTGTCGAGGCAAGTAGCGTTCTATACCAAGGGCCGCCCCAACTTCCATGGTATTAATGTCATACCGTCAGGTCTTTTACCATTATCACGCATTAAGCCATTTCATTAAGGCTAGCGTGACGAGAAATCCTGCCTGCACTCTTAATGCAGGAGAAACCGTGGTGACCAAGCCGGCTGACGGCACTACCGCACTGGCAGTGGTGTGGAGCACAACACTGTACGCCCAAGCGAAGAGATGTAGATACTCTGAATGAGAAAGATGAGGAATCGAGCAAAGTACCTGTATTAGGCGATGGAAGAGCCTGTAGCCACAAACCTGATTCTCACTCTGCAACTGCTAAGAGACGGGCACGATCTTCGGAGCTAGAGCACGTTTGTATTAGATTTTTCCGTGTTACCTCGCAGATCGGTCCGTCCCAAAGTCTCTGTGATGATAGAGTTTTGGGAAAATCAGTGTTTGGGCAGGATAACGTCCACGCATTCTTGGCCTCGTCCATGTATGCGAGAGTCTTAGTTGTAGGTAGCGACGCTGCCAGTATTTTTTTTTTGAAAGCTCAGCAATGCTATGGACGGAAGACAAGAATGCGGGGAGTGCTACACCTGAAATCGACCTAACTCCTAGCCCTCCCATACGTACAGGTAAGGACGCCTGTACCCATGCTCTCTCATCGAAATTTATGTTCAAAACCGATGCCAAAGTATGTTTTATTAAGTTATCTAAAGTGTTTAGGATTTCTGGGTGTTTCCAGAGCTGAGAACAGCGCACTGTATAGGTAAATTTTGGGACAAAAAGACAGAATTTAATAATAGTAAAAGCCATGTGGGTGTTAATTTTGAACAAGCGATTCGAGCATTCTGTAAAATTTTGAATTTTTTCATCAAAAAATAATTGGAAGGATTCGTCCAGATAGGGGAACCCAATAACCGTAGTGAATATTTATTAATTATTTTTATGTTGGGTGCTATGGAGTTGAATTTTTTGATAATCGAAGTTTGGATGATTTTTTTTCCGAAATAAAAAGTTCACATTTTGAGAAATTTAATTCCAGACAAATTGAACGAAAATCTTCTATAAGTAAAAGAAGATCGTTATAGACTGTATCTGTAACTCCACCCAATGTACCATCATCCAAGTACCACACATTCAACTTTGACTTTAGACGCTGAATGATGGAATGGATGGCAAGACCAAAAACTGCTGGTCCTAGGGGATCACCTTGCTGACATCCTACAGCAGAGCTAATTTCATTGCCAACATATGTTAATTTTGAAGGACAGCCATAACATTGCCAAAGAAATGGATATAAATTTGGAATTTTCTCTTTTATTTGTGTTAAGAGGGTTCCACTATCTACAGTATTAAAACGTTCTTAACATCCACCTTCAAAAGCTCATCTCCACAATTTTGATCTAAAAAAGTTCGTACAGAGTGGACGGCGGCCTCGCCACCTCCGCGTGAGCCAAAACCAAGCTGCAAAGGCTGAAAAATATGTACAAAATCTTGTGTTGATTCTCTGCAGCAAATTTTAGCTGCCAAGCGGCGGTATGTCATACCTACAGGTATTGGCCTAATGCCCCCGTCTTTTTTTTTTAAAGCACAAAGGTTAGCACCGTAAATGATTGCCATGATTACCTAAATTAATAAAACAAGAACAAATATTATTACAAATCCATCACAATATTAAAATAAAACTGGCCAAGTGCGAGTCAGACTTTTGTCCCGCACTAGGAGTGTTCCGAACCGAACACCAACTAAGTAAACGTTATAAAAAAGGTAGAATAGTATTATATAGTAGTAATAGTAATAGTAGTAATTAATATTATTAAATATCTGGTTGACCGAGCTTTGCTCGGTATTTTTTGCCACTTAAACAGACAAATATGACTCTTCCCGACATCTATTGACGAATAATAATACTATTTATTTAAATTGAGAGCAACTAACTGCTTTACCCACACAGTAATACTAAAGCTACTTCTACTCGCCAATAGATGTCGGGAAGAGTAATATTTTAAGTTATTTTGTATAAAATTGATTATTGAAAACACGAATAAAACAACATTTTCTGAAAATGATTCCTAGCTAGATCGATTTATCGCCCCCGAAATCCCCTGTATACTAAATTTTATTTAATCGTTGGAGCCGCTTCTGAGATTCAGATTAAGGTAAAGACGATAGCGCCATCTTCAATGATCATCTAGATGGCGCGGCACTATCGTAAAAAACTTTTTTTAAACTTTTCTTTAATTTTTAACTTTGTTCTGTTCTTAGTACTTGTTATAGCGGCAACATAAATACATCATCTGTGAAAATTTCAACCGTCTAACTATCACGGTTCATGAGATACAGCCTGGTGACAGACGGACAGACAGACAGACAGACAGACAGACAGACAGACGGACAGTTTTTGGGTTCGGAACCCTAAAAAAACTAATAAGTTTAATGACCAAAGTAGATAAACTAACGGCTTCAATTTTATGATAAAAACACAAACAGTTCAACGTATACGATATATTTTTAGCAGCAAACTTGAATGTATTTTAACTTATTTTTCTTTTTCAGATGCTTTCTAAAAAGAAAATCTCGACTAGCTAAAATAATATCGATAATGATTAATAAAGACAAATATTAACTCACTGAAATAAAATAAACATTTTCTGAATCCAGACTAATATTATAAGTAAAAACGTTTGTAACTCTGTCACTCTGTCTGTTTGTTACCTAATCTCGCCTAAACGAACGATCCAATCTTACAAAAATTTAACAAGGAGATACTTTATATTTTGAGGATTAACTTGAAGTCCTCGGTAAAGACAACCGGTACCGATCCGTACTAGCAAAATATTCGATTGTTTTATCATTTTCTGCAACCTGTTTCTTTATGTGCGAGCCCATACACAGATCACATTGGAATATTTTACCTATACGGATCGGTACCGGTTTGTCTGCGCGCTACCTGCCTCTTTATGTCCTCATCGTGAAACATTATGACTTCAATTGTTATGGATATGGTTATCGATGATAGTAATCAATTTTATTGGTGTCAAAATAAAATAAATTAATCTAAATCTACAGCAATATAATGTCGTAATGTTGCGTGAAACATTATGTATGACTCAAAGTGTTTTTTTTAGAAAATATCAAATAATTACATACAAGCAGAGTTTAAAAAAAAAAATATAATCATATCAAAGCATTTATTCAGTATGTAGGCAGTATACGCACATATACACATCAAAATCATAAAATAAATCATAATCAATTATCAAGTAAACATAGTCAAAGCATAATTTAACGCATTGAATTTTAAAAAATAAAACAAAAGTAATGAACCATTTAGCTACTGTTACTACCATTCAGCTATAAATGTATCAAGATGATTTTATTGACTCATTTTCGTCCCGTCGCTGTGTGCGTGAGCACTATGCGCATGTAGTAGTACGAAATTTAGACCTGTGCGTTTAAGAAACGCACCCTTAATGTTTTTTATAACATAATATCAAAGATGCGGCATCCCGCGGTATCCGCGCGGGATTAAGTAATCCCGTATATCAATCCCGCGGGATTGAAAGAGCTGCGGGATTACAATCCCTAGTTCGGGGGGTGGCAAGCGCCAATAGTGTATAATATTTATATTCTGGTAACGTTTGTTTCTCCATGCTTCACGCGAAGGTATACACGCTTGCTATCGTAGCATGTATATAATATATATAATCAGCAATAGACCAACGGCTAAGGTGTCGGCCTGGGAATCGAGAGGTCATGAGTTCGATCCCCCCACCCATTGCACTATTGACGTGAACCCACCCCAGACACAAGCATGTTTAGTTGGAGGGAGCGGTTAACATGACTACTGGTAATGTGCAACCCACATAGCCCGTAAGATTTAAAACAATAAACTGGCCAAGTGCAAGTCGGACTCGCACTCGTAGGGTTCCGTAACACAGTAAAGTATTCTATGACTATGATTTTTCGCAACTATAAAATTAACTTTGTTTTTCATAGTGTTTGTATGAAAATCAAAGTTATCTTTGCGATCGCTATATCTCAAAAACTGCTAACTATATCTCGTTCAAACCAATTTTCGTTGTTAGTTTTTATTGAGATCTACAGAATATATTTTTTTTAGATTTTTCACTCCCATACTTTAGAAGTTAGAGAGGGGGACACACATTTTACCACTTTAGACGCGCCTATCTTTCAAATGATTGACTTTAAGAAAAAATGATTTTAGAACCTCAATGTCATTTTTAAAGACCTATCTATAGACACCCCACACGTATAGGTTTGAAGAAAACATTTTTTTTGTTTTAATTCCATGTATTCCAAATTACCTGAAAGCGCATTTAACTATACACTGTTTGTTCTTAAACATAAAACTAGTTTATATAATTTAAATATATTAATTTTTAGAGTGATACCGCCCGTCGGCCCTCTCGGCCTTTTTTCTACACTAATAATTTTTCCAGTCTTCAAGTAGTTGTCTGTCTATGTCTAGATACGAGATTCAATATCCGTTCAAACCTCGTTTAGTTGTTTTTCTTCGAATAGTTATTGTAAGTAAGTATTATTGTGTAAGTTCTGAATGATGTCGTTTGAGAGATGAATGTAGTAGATTTATCTTACTGAGACATCTATGAGTGCTAAAGTTTGTAAAAGCTATCAGAGTTCAGGATTGTAGTGTAGGATACTAGAAATGAAATGACTATTATATTATACTATATATAATGTAAGGCCCCCGGTAAATGGGAGAATGGTCGGTTTTGATGCCGAGTTCAATCCCTGCCGTGCACCAATGGGTCTTTCCATCCAAAAATGTACGCTTTTCACAGAAGACCTCCGATGAAGGAAAAACATCGTTAAGAAACCAAAAACCCCCGCATGGTGGTAGGACACTATATAGTGTCCGCCTGGCCAGCTACCACTCTCAAGTCAGAAAAATTGCCACCAAACATCTATGTTTCGGCAGCTATCCTTTTTTTTTTTTTTTTTAATCTGAATTTTTTGTAAGGGCTTTGAGTCGCTTAGCGACTATGTCAGCCCTATTGAGTGCATATATTTTTTATTACACAACATGATTTATAGCAACATATAAATTCCTAGCCGCATCACACACAGGTGATGATAGGATTGTTTGAAAAATGCCCATATCTAAAATATTTATATCATAGTTTTGAATCATATGTGTTCTCATAGACTCGGTCCGTGCACACTCGATCAGAAGATGATAAACATCTTCTGGGACTCCACAAGAGGAACAATTGGGGGAGTCTGACCTTCTCATGAGGTGCTTAAATTTGTTGAGAGGCATGTGCCCGGAGCGAAGTCTATGTGCCACTACAATATACTTCCTATTCAACTTAATATTAGTCCACCATGGTATTCGAGGAGGCTCTTGTTGCAGTGTTCTATACCAGATTCCTTTTTGACAACAAATCGTATCGTAATCCGACTTCCACTTCTCATAAATTTTATATCTGTATTTTATCAAAACCTCTGTATCTTCATGTAAAATATATGTTTCCATACCACCTGTAACAGCTTCTTTCGCTAATTTATCTGCAACTTCGTTTCCTCGAATACCAACATGTGCAGGAACCCATTGCAACCTCAGATTCACTCCCTCACTCAAAAGAAAACGTACTTTCTTTAAAATAGCATACTACAGCTATCCTTGAGAGCCAGTTCCTATTCTAGGCCTAGCGAGCTTACCATCTTCGACCGCATCATCACTAACCAAAAAGTAAGATAGTGGTCAAACGCTTGCCCATATGATATAATAATAAAAAATACTAGCTGTGCCCCGCGGATTTGTCCGCGTTTAATCCCTGGCTGTAAACCTCTATTGAATCACTCTATCTATTACTCTATGTAAGGGATGTAAGTGAGCACAAATACCACCTCAGTGCTCCTAGATAACCTCACCTGCCCGTGGTGCATCCTGCTAACCAACAAACGAGACTATGGCGACCGACAAATAGCGGTACAACCATTTAAAACTATGGCATAGCTAAATACTACAGGCCGGTAATGGGCAGCAGCGTCACCAGTGCGAGGAGCTACGTCCTGCGATCGCCAACCCGCCTGCCCAGCGTGGCGATTAGGGCATATCCCTCCCAATGAGCCGAAGATCGGGCTCAGTGGCGTATCTTGGGAGAGACCTGCGTCCAGCAGTGGACTGACACTAGGTGATTATGATGATCTATACTGAAAAATTCATTAAAAATCCGTTGCGTAGTTAAAAAAAAAACAAGATTTGACCAAGTTCAGAGGTAAGAAACAGAAAAAACCATGGAATTAAGAACCTCCTCCTTTTTTAACCCTTCACAAAAAAGGAGGAGGTTTTCAATTTGACTGTATTTATTTATATGTTTGTTACCTCAGAAATCCGTCAAATTTTACCTGAATTGAAAAAAATCTTATTTGTTTCAGAGATTATGCCTCCCGTTTGGTTCCATTCAAATTTATATCGAGATCTGATAATTATCTCCGGAGATATGGAGATAAACAATTTTGTATACCTTGATGTCATGATACTGGCTACTAAATACTGTGACTATCGCCCCATAGAGTATATGCCCCATAGAGTTTCTTGGTGTTTCTTCTCTGATGGGAGTATTTCCGAAACACCGGTAGCTTCAACAGCCATTCAGTTTTCCCCTTTTGTCCGCAGATTTTCTTTCTAGGCTTGCCATTTTTATTTTTATTTAAACAATATTATGCAGCTGACAGACGGACTATCAGTTCCATTTGGATCATGATATGTACTGTGATCGGTATGCGTTTCTCTATGTTGTGTTTCACTATTTCACTTTTTTATTTTTTTTATATAAAAATTGTCTGAAGTACTGAAACACACAGTTACATGTATGGTTGGTTTTAACCTTCTTTAAATGTTTTTTTAATATTCTGACGTAAACGATTGGATGACAGCTGAATGGTTCATTACTTTTTTTTTTCAAAGCGTTAAATTCTGCTTTTGCTATGTTTACTTGATAATTGGTTATGATTTATTTTATGATTTATGATTTTGACGTGTATATGTGCGTATATTTATACTGCCTACATACTGAATAAATGCTTTGATTCTTGATTCTTCTTGATTCTATCACGGCATGTGAAGTCGGTTTTTTCGTTTTGTAAACGATCTTAAATTATTGTGAAGTCGGTTAAAAAAGGTATTATTATGAAATCCGTTTACCTGTGACGTCTCGATTTACTCACTTGGAAAACGTTTGGGACCCACCTATTTAGGCATTCCTAAGGCGTTGTTAGCTTAGGACCCCTTTGCTATTCGTATTTACTCGGTAGTTGAAAAAATATTCGTTCACATTATATATATTAGGGATGTTATTATAAAATAATTTAGTGCCGATAGAATAACTTTTCTTGATCAGTTTTATTAATGTTATGCTCGTTGTTATTCGACCTCAGAATTTTTATTTTGGTATCTACAACATTTTTTAGATGTCAGTCAAATTCACATTTTATTAGGAGGCTTATTAGGCCACATAATTTTTATTGATGTTGCGGTGGATTGGTTTGAAGGGCAGAAACCAGTAAAAATATAGGGTAAATACTATATATGCGTGCGTTTTGAAATTGTGATTGTAGAAGATAAGATCGCTTAAAAAACTAAAAGAACCGACTTCAAATGCCGCGCTATTAATTTTTTGTACCAAGTTTGAAGTGTTTATCTCTATATCTCTGGAGATACTTATCAGATCTCGATGAAATTACTATGGTACAACCCATGGAATATCTCCTTTCCAACAAAAAAATGAACAAAATCAGTTCATAAACAACGAAGTTATCCAAGAATAAACATAAAAAAATACGGTCGAATTATTTCAGAAAAATCTTTTTTTTTTTGTTGTTTTTTGAATTTTTGTTGTTGTTTGAGTTTGCTTTGAGAAAAATAACTTCAGATCACAAGATAAAAAATATGATGTACACAAAAATAAATTATTTTTCAAAAAAAATAAAACCGACTTCATAACCACAAACAGGCACTCAAAAGCGAAAAATAAATTACTTAATACAATTATTATAAGCGCTACCCACTTATCTATTTGAAGTCGGTGCCAGCCAAGTCTATTGGAAAGTAGATAGATACAATGTATGTAGTAGTAGTAAGTAGGTAGATACGTGTAGGTAGTATCTATCTTCTACCTATTAGACTTGGCTGGCACCGACTTCAAATAGATAAGTGGGTACCGTTTATAATAATTATTATTCAGTAATTTATTTTTCGCTTTTGAGTGCCTGTTTGTGGTTATGAAGTCGGTTTTATTTTTTTTGAAAAATAATTTATTTTACCTTTTTTAGTGCAAAACATTACATGCATCTATTTAATTTCGTGTCCGGGCCGTTATACACTGACGGATATATTTTTTGTGAAAATTTCAAGTATGCACAGTATCGGTCATAATTAGAGTAGCAGTCTCAAAAAGCAATAGCATGACAGCAAAATACGCACATACGACCTTCTTCTATACGACGATTCGAAAGTAACGTAATGAAAGAGAAAGATAGAAGAGATAGAAAGACCCATATATTGCACTCTTTCATTATTAATACATTAGAAAGAGCGCATGTATTAATTAGTAGAATAGCTAGACCAGTTTTGCTTCATTTATCAATTTTACAAATAATGAGGGTAGATTTGAAACAAAATGTATTGATGGCATAAATGTATGAAGATAACATTGTCGGTTGGTGAACTTCGGTGGTGGTTGAAGTTTGTTTAATAAATAACTTAAAAAATCAAAATGCAAGCAAATATAATTATTAAAGACGGCGAATATTGAGGCATTGCATAGAAATGGACTAAATAAATTATATTATCTCAAATGTATAGTGAAAGCGGCATAAGTGTAAGTTATTGTTGAGTGATAAGTGTTGAGGAATCATAGTTGTAAAAGTAAAAAATAAAAACACTTAACGCTGCCTCAAGTACCTCAAAGAAAGCGATTGCCAAAGCAAAATTTGACCATATAGGCCGTATTGGGGACCGGTTGGCGATGACTCGGATGACTCGATGCCGGAAGTGCGCATTTTTCAAAAGGCAGTACTCATAGAATTGTGGTCTCTTGATGTTCATAAGTCGAGTGGGCCAGATGGTATCCCGGCTATCGAGCTGAAAGTATGTGCTCCGGAGTTAACGCCAGTTTTAACACGCTTATTCTCGCTTTCCTACAGCACTGGTACAGTACCCTCTTCCTGGAAAGTTGCCAATGTCCATACAATACCCAAAAAGGGTGACCGCACCGATCCGTCAAATTATAGGCTAATAGCGATCACCTCTCTGCTTTCCAAAGTGATGGAGCGAGTTATTAATACTCAGCTTCTTAGATACCTAGAGGATCAACAGCTGATCAGCGACCGCCAGTATGGCTTTCGTCATAGACGATCAGCTGGTGATCTTTTAGTTTATCTAACACACCGCTGGGCAGAGGAAATTGAAAGTAGAGGGGAGGCCCTTGCTGTGAGCTTTGATATAGCCAAAGCATTTGAGCGGGTTTGGCATAAGGTACTCCTGGAAAAACTACCATCATACGATGTACCAGAGGGGCTATACAAATGGATTGAAGATTTTCTGCATGGTCGAAAAATAAGAGCTGTTGTTAATGGTGCTTATTCCGAAACCATGTCGATTAATGCTGGAGTTCCACAAGGCTCTGTGCTATCTCCTACGCTGTTCATCCTGCATATTAATGATTTATTGCAAATAAACAATATTCATTGCTATGCGGATGATAGCACGGGAGATGCAAGATATACAGGCCGTGCAAATGTCCCTTTAGCAGAGGTCCTGGAAAGCAGAAACTTACTTGTGTCTGAAGTGGAACGATCGCTGATACAGGTTTCAGATTGAGGTACACGAAATCTTGTACAGTTCAACCCAACAAAAACACAAACATGCGTGTTTACGGCAAAACAAACTCCGTTTTTAGTTGTTCCTCAATTTCAGAACATTCCCCTAACCTTATCGGGAAGTATAGGAATCTTAGGTGTGGACATTTCCAGCGAAGTCCAGTTTCGGAGTCATTTGGAATGCAAAGCAAGTATAACTGCTAAAAAACTTGGTGTCCTCAACAAAGCCAAGCGGTACTTCACGCCAAGCCAACGGCTTCTACTCTATAAAGCCCAAATTCGGCCGCATATGGAGTACTGCTCTCATCTCTGGAGTGGGGCTCCGAAGTACCAGCTGCAACCATTTGACTCCCTACAGCGAAGAGCCGTTAGACTTGTTGACAGTCCTGTACTTACTGACAAGTTAGAGCCACTAGCGTTACGCCGAGATATTGCCTCACTTAGCCTCTTCTACCGACATTATAACGGGGAATGTTCTGATAAAATCTTTAACCTCATCCCGCCATCTCGCTTTTATCATCGTTCTTCTCGACACCTTGAGAGAGCTCATCCACATATTGTTGACACGTGGACATCGCATACGGTACGTTTTATGCGGTCGTTTCATCCGCGGACTTGCAAAATGTGGAACGATCTCCCACCAGAAGTTTTTCCGCTACGGGACAACATGCAGTGATTTAAGAGAGGGGTAAAAAGAGTCCTCTATGCAAAAGGTAGGCAAAGCAAGTGCAATACTACTTGTGTTGCAGGTGTTTATAGGCGGCGGTGACCACTTTCGATCAGGTGGGCCGCTTGATTGTTTGTCAACTTTGACATAAAAAAAAATAAAAGAAATTGTTAATAAAGTGTGTTAATAAGATTTGGTGTTTTCAGACGGATTTTATATGCCATTATGGAATGTTGGTCGCGCACTTCATGGGGATATTATTATCTTTTCTATGCCATGGGGTTTAATAATGCAAAGGTGAGAAGCGCGAGACGAGAGATGTCCTGAGCAGCTGTAGCACAGATTATATAATAGTTACTTGGCTGTAGGCTGGATCTAGCTTGGAGAAAATTTACGTGACAGACATAATATGTGCAAATATAGTGGATAACGAAGGCTTCTTGGTTGAATACTCAAAGGCTTCTTATCTGTATCGAAAACAATAGAAGTCACACGAAATATTAATTTAAAAGTATATAAAAACTAGGCGATGTGCCGGCTGTGATAATTTGTAATAAGTAATTGTGTAACTTATGATTATAAAGGATTAAGCTTCAATACTCTTTCCCTAGAGAAAATGAATAATTAAGCTTATAACCTTAAATAATCAATAGGTAAGAGCAATTCTTAGATGCAACCAAAAAAGTGGTATTTTGTCAAAGTAGAAAATTGTCAAAGAAGACAGTTTCAATTTAATATAATATTAAATAAAAATAGTAGTTTATGATATTTCGATATGTAATAAATAAGTTTATTTAAAAACATTGTTGCTGTGTATTCTTCTAAGTTATACAAATAAATATTTCCTCAAAA
The DNA here is from genome assembly GCA_954871355.1 of Cabera pusaria. Lineage (NCBI taxonomy): Eukaryota > Metazoa > Arthropoda > Insecta > Lepidoptera > Geometridae > Cabera > Cabera pusaria. Next base: position 27,661,912 of record OX940893.1, read on the forward strand.
ACTATTAAGATAACATCACCGTGCTATTTATTTTATTTCACATAATAACATAGATCACCAATTTACCTTTATGAGTGAAGTTTTAAAATAATACAAGCTATTAATAACTGTTTTTTTTAAATATTTTATAGGCTAGCGTTTGACCACTATCTCACCTGTTGGTAAGTGATGATGCGGTCGAAGATGGTAAGCATGCTAGGCCTAGAATGGCGACTGGCCCTCAAGGATAGCTGCCGGAACACATTAGATGTTTGACGACAGATTTTCTAACTTGAGGGTGGCAGCTGGCCAGGCGGACACTAGATAGTGTCCTACCACCATGCGGGGGTTGTTGGTTTCTTAACGATGTTTTTCCTTCAAAAGAAAAAAAAACCTTCAAAAGCGCATATACATTTTTCGATAGAAAAATCCATTGTTGCGCGACGGTTTGAACTCGGTACCTCTGGCATCAAAGTTCAACCAAACGTTCTCCCGATTACGCCACCGGGCCCTCAAAATTATAACAAAATCACGCAATGCATGGAGGTTCATGTGAAGACAAATTAATTCTCCCTACCTTTGTTTCTATCTCGCTCACAGTTACCGTAAGAATATCTGTCAAAAACCAAAATCAACGTGAAGAGAGATGTAAAAACATTATTCAAGGTCATATTTTTTAGTCTTCAAAAGTATTTGCAATAGCAACCTCCATTGTGTATAATCTTCTTGGGACTCTTCTTCTAAAACCAGTACATTCTCCTATGTTTGAGGTATTTATCTCCATAGCTCTGGAGATACGAATCAGATCTCGATGAAATTAAAATGGAACCATATCGGAAACGTACCTTACCTATTAAAAAAAGAATCATTTGAATCCGTTCACAACTGACGGAGTAATCTCGTAACATACACACATTAAAAAAAAAACTACAGACGAATTGAGAACCTCCTCCTTTTTTGTGAAGTCGGTTGAAAAAGAAAATAAATAAGTTATTTTACACTAATTCAAGTGTGAACACACACACATAAACTGTTAATTTGACTCAAAAATGCCCTTCATATTCATGTCAATGGTACACTTACTAGAAAATGTAACTGAAAAAACTACAAGCAAATTTGTGCAGCGTCAAAGTTCACAAAAATCTTTTGACTCATCAACGTTGGTAAAATTGGATTTCTGAAAACTAAAATTCGCACAACACCATACAAAGGTAACCAGAATTCACGTTGTAATTCTTAGTTTTCTCATTCAAAGCATCCACACCGAAAAATAAAAATTAATGTTCCGCGGCGAAGCAACATACCTCACCTATGTAACCTTTTTCGGTACCACAAGCGAAATTAAAACATTTCCTGTTACTTCGCTTGTTACGTTTCTTTCAAATTGAGGTGAATTCTAGATTGGTGCATTGGTACTTACTAAGTACATCATCATCATTATCATCATCATCATAATCAGCCAGTGTCAGTCCACACAAAGATACGCCACAGAGAGCCCGATCATCGGCTTATTAGGAAGCAAATGCCCCAATCGCCACGCTGGGCAGGCGGGTTGGCGATCGCAGTAGTAAGTAGTAATAGTAAGTAGTACACAGAATAATTATTACTGTAAATACTTTCATTAAAGTACAAGACCATTTGAAAGGGCTGTGACTTTTGTTTAAAGTGTTTTGTTTAATATTTTGTGTGAGAGCTGAATAATTTTTTTTTTTCTTTGATAGCGGGCTTTTAACAGCATCGCATTGTGTTTTTTCACCGATAATGCTCCAAATATAAGCAGATAGTCGCAGAGGTACTACTAAAGCTACGGACACACCGCAGCGTCCCGCGTGCGCGATTTAGGTGGCAATCAGATAGCGCAGTAGTATTTGTACCGACTGGTTCACACCAAACGCGATCAGAAAACAATTGAAAATTACCTACTGAGATTGCGCCCGCAGATCGCAGGACGCCGCGATGTGGCCGTACCTTAAGAAGTCTGCCCGTACCCGACTTCTATCTTCGAGAGCCGTTGGTTTTCTCGTAGATAAGAATTACTATACACGGTTTTTTTCTGACGATTTTGTCTTCTGCTCAAATTCTCGCTTCTGCTGTATTTCAATTCAAACCTGCCCAACCAATCATCAATATTATCTGCTTGCGAAAGTCAATTTGTTTGTAAACCTTTCACAGCAAAACAGCTCATCCGATTTCACTGAAATTTTACCTTACAAAAGAATACGGAATAAGGGTAGGAGTGCAATATAATTTTTTATGTTTTCATGATTACTGATACTATAATTGTAATAATATTTTTACCATGTTTTTCGTTTAGTATAAGTTTCCGATATTTCGGCGCTGTTGCAAGTGACATGGTCAGGACGAAAATTAGTGTACGACCTGATTGCCCTCTCTAGTTGAGCGTCGAGCGAGGCGGGCGTGCAGCGATCGTTTCGAACACATGCCAGCGCGTAATGGTATCCAGAGTTCCAGCCGAGCGGAGCGCGCGAACACTACTACGCGTTAGCATGTGTTTGAAACGAACGCCGCACACCCCGCCCGGCTCGACGCCCGACGCTCTTGGTACTCATTTTCTGCACTAGACGTTTGCGATGACAGGACGCATGACTTCACCTCAGATTCACTAGTAGTATTTAGTACATAAAAACAGGAAGAAAATAGTCCAACTTAGAAGTCTACCATCACAAACAGGAAACTTTCCTCTAAAAATGTGTATTCGAACAAAAGTTCCCGTGTTGTTAAATTACCTGCCGGCGGCAAAATTAATTTACGGACTTCGTTTTGTTCATTATTGTTGCTTTAGTTGGGAATTACATTAGAGGCTTCGAGTAAATGTGGATATAAAAACGAGGTGTCAGCTTTATGACGCCGCAATTTTGCCAGAATGCGATGCTTTGGTTCGTTGGTAAACATGAAGCATGTAATTTATAAGTAGTCCCAGACGTATACCGTACGAACGTAATACCTATTAATGTAGTCATTATTTTCATTGACATACAATACTTTCAACTAAAACTACCCACCTACATAGTATAGTTTAAGCATAACATCGTAAAAATAATAATAATATGCCATTAGGATTATTGATCGCGAGATGATTATAAATTATCTTTTTTCTTCCACAGGTGGTAGAAATATATTATATCGATGTTTCGTTTGACTTGCTACCAAAAAGTAGCTTACCACCTTCTCTACTATACTACTTACAACATCAAGGTGAAAATCTGTCGCCATAACCTTACGGTGTTTCAGCAGCACACATGCCTTGAGAGTCAGCGTATTCTAGTGTTCACCATCTTTGACTACATCATCACCAGGCGAGATAGCGGTCAAACACTAGTATATAACATATAAAAGACAATCTTACATTATATGAAGCATTATATTGATATTACTACTGAAACCTTTTAACTAATCTACTACTCAAACAACGAAACAAATAAATACAGAACAGAATAAAATTCAAATCAGTACCATATCTAAACTTCGACGACTTTAAAAGCAATAATAACTGATCTAAATCTACCTTCGAAAACTTTTAAGCAACTAATTTTCGAGTAAAGCTTCAAAGTGCTTGCTCGTTCTTTGTACTTAAATAGCACGTTAAAACTTCATTTGTACGAAACTCAATTGTTTGAAAAAATACTTTGCAATAAATTTGATTTAGCACAAAATAAAATATTATTTTCTAAAGTTATTTTAGCTTCACTATTGTTTCAATTTAACATCAAAACAGTTTGTTAGTATTAATTAAGTTATTCCCCTCTGAGTCTTTAATCAGAGAGATTGTTTTCGGTCCAACGCACTGAGTTTTTTAACCGAACAAAGGTTTCAAAATAAAATGGCAGTACACGGTTCGCGCTTTGTAATTTTTAGCTGTTAGTTGGCGAGTTAATTAATGTGGTAGAGTTTCTATTAAACGCGGTTGAGTGGTTTTAATGAAACACTTTTTGATGTATGGTTTCATGTGACATAGAAAAGTGGTGGCTTAAAGTAAAGGTAGCATTAAAAATGTTACTACTTTGTCAATGTTTTTATAATTATAGACTATGAAGTGTTAAGACTTCTATTAGTCTGCTTAGGACGGTACTTCAACTTTATCAGTAGTTTGGCCATAAAATAGAAATGTTTTTCTTTCGAAATTACATGGCATATAAAATTTAACAGATTTACGTATGATAAGAGTAGAAGTGAGAGGTGCAGTGCAATATTCTGTATATTTTTTTGTATTTACGGTTTTCAGATTTTTTTCCTTTAAGTGCTGCAAGACCTTGCTTCTTGCCAAATTTCATGACTAACGGGATGTACCCTATAAGTTTGGTTCCCTTGTGAAATCGCAAAATATGTGAAAAAATGCAACATAACGGCCATATTTTTGATTGCATAGACTTAAATGTTTAATTTTTCACACCTGAAAGATACCGTAGACTTTGCTATAAGTTTCAACTTGATATCTTTACGCGTTCCTGAAAAAAAAAGGTCTTGACAAACGGACAGGCAGGCAGACAGACGGACAGACAGACAGATGAACAACAAAGTGATTCTATAAGGGTTTCTACTTTTTAGGGTTCCGTAGCCGAATAGCAAAAAACGGAACCCTTATAGATTCACCATGTCTGTCTGTCTGTCTGTCTGTCCGTCCCTATGTCACAGCCATTTTATTCCGAAACTATTAGGACTACCGAATTGAAACTTAGTAGGTGGATGTATTCTGTGAACCGCTTTTCGATTTTAATACAAAAATAAAAAATATAAAAGTTTAAGGGGGGAATCCCATACATGGAACTGATACAAAAAAAAAAATTGTTCAAACCTATACGTTTGGGGTATCTATGGATAGTTCTTTAAATATGACATTGAGGTGTCTAAAATCATTTTTTCTCAAAATCAATCATTTAAAAGATAGGCGCGTCTAAGTGCTAAAATGTGTCCCCCCCCCCCCCTCCCGCTCTAACTTTTAAAGTAAGGGAGTGTAAAATCTAGAAAAAATATATTCTGTAGATCTCAATAAAAACTTTCAACGAAAATTGATTTGAACGAGATACAGTCAGCAGTTTTTGAGATATACCGACCGCAAAAATAACTTTGTTTTTGCGAAAAATCATAGTTATAGAACGTAACACAGTAGAGTACTACTGTGTTACGGAACCCTACGAGTGCGAGTCCGACTTGCACTTGGCCAGTATATTTCGTCTAGTTCCCATCCGCCGAGCGTCTATGCATCCTACATTTCATGTTTCTTCACACGTTCTTCTCCAAATGAACTAGTGAAATCTAAGGCGCATTTTTGGGACAGAACAATAATATTCAGGCTGCCAAACTATTGAGTTTTACGACCTCCTTTATGTTTCGTTTTTATAGTTTTTGCTTGAACGACTATGAGTAATGTGCGCCCTGCATTTGCTCGCTCGTAAACTCATTTAGCGCAGACCTCAATGTTTTCGGTAAATAGTGAGTTCATTTTATTTAATGGAGCGAGTACTTATATTATTACTTTAATATAGAGAAACCAGTTAAGTCTTAAAACAAATAATGAGGCCAACTTCAGGCCGTATATATATAAAAAGTAATTTTGAGTTTCACTAAGTTTGAGGTGTTTATGTTCTTTTAATTGCTCGTGCAGTGCTCGTGCTAGCATCTGACGTATTGATGTCTGTGCAATCCTGTACTAGAATATTTTTTTAATTTTTTTTTGTTTTTTTTTTCTCTGAAGAGACAAAAATGTCCAACCAAAACTTTACGGTGTTCCGGCAGCACAGTCCTTGAGAGACAGAGCATTCTAGGCTTAGCACGTTCACCGTCCTCGACCACATCATTGCTTACCCCCAGGCAAGATAGTGATCAAACGCTAGCTTATTCTAATCTAATTATAAATTTTAAATTTTACATTTTAACTTAATTCTAAAATGTTACTCGTCTATAATTTAATGTGCATGCAGTCTTCGCCTGTAATTATAATAACATTTAGCATAAGAGTACTAATATTTTTATTTTAAAAGGTTTATAACGATGATTATTATGTCGGCGATCTATTCATAAATAAAATAAAAATCTAATGAAGAGTAGTCAATATTATCAAGTTTATCATCACCAGCCTTATTCTTATTTTGTTTTTTAAGACTATGTATTTTATAGGTAGGGCCGTCATACAATAGTTGTAGGCATATTATAAGATCCTGCTATTCTGATACATACATCTTAAAAATAACATGTGATATTCGAGTTGAGAACATCATCAGGCACGGCACAAAGACGCAAAATATTGGATTACTAGTTTGATGGCCCATGTTAAACGTTAGTCAACAAGTAAGCCTTGTAAGGTGGATATTTAGTGCTCGTCTGTATAATATTTGAAGAAAACCGCAGATCAAAATTACTCTTATATCAAATCTAATTCATCTTCAAATCCCAAACCGGTGGTGCCGGAATGCCCCAGTCGTCTAAAAGTTTGCTCAAAATGTCTGCAACTCAAGTTATGCCGTTTACCCGAAATTCATTGTTGTTTGTGTAATTCCTACACAAAGGTATCGGAATATTTCCCGGCAATAAATTCCCGGCATCATACTTTTCCTTGGCAAAGTTTTCCCATCCTGTATTCAATTTAACTTATAGAACAAAACGTTTCAATGGTCGCCTATTTTGGCGTTGTTGCAAATGCTTGTGATCTATCCCGGTTGGGATTAAATAGAGGTAAGAACAGCATTGTATTCAAAGCCTAGTGGCTATATAAGGTCACTTGTAGATGCTCACATCATATATATAGAATTAACTTCTGAATGAATTGCAAATAACATACAGCTTAACATTATTTTGTTAGGTAATAAAGACAAAGTTTATCAGGACGGGGATTTCATTTTATTATTTATTTTAATTATTGTGTTCCATGTATTATTTTAATTAATTGTTTGAATATTCATCTAATACTATAAGAATCTTTGTCCTGGCATAATGACTGACTTAAAGACAACGCACAGCCTAAACCGCTGGTCGTAGCGAATTGCAATTAGGAGAGGATATTTGACTTAGTACGTAAGGGTGTACTAAGAAAGGATTTTTCAAAATTCACCCCTTAAGGGGATGAAACCGGGGTTTCAAGGGAACAAACTTAGATACCTAGTATTTTTATTCGAAACTTCACACACGAAATAGATAATAAATGAATAAGTAAATCATTTAGTATTTCAGGCTTTTTCGAAATTCCACCCCAAAGAGGGTGAGTAAAAAAAGTGGAGTAACAAAGCCTGAAAATCAATATTGTTTCAGATTGCGCTGAAATTTGGCATGCATATAGTTATTATGACATAGGTATCAGTTTAGAAAGAATTTTCTAAAACTCACCCCTTAAAGGGATGACACGGGGGTTCAAATTTTGTATGGAGTAACAAATTTAAATAGTCATATTATTCGAAATTTCACATAAGTTCTGTTAATAAATAAGTATATATGTGTTTTAAGCTCTTTCAAAGTTGCGCTCCTAAGAGGGTGATGTGGGGTAATTAAGTCTGAAATTGTTTTATGAGTTTGATTTTTTCTTTAAGTCTTTGATACCCACTTGAAATAGACGTATTCTATTTACTTATTTATAAACAACTAGCTGTTACCCGCGGCTTCGCCCGCGTTATTTGAGTCTTTATGACCTTTGAGATCAAGATCGATGATCTCTTAGGCCAAGTCACCATAGATGACCCTAAAGTCGAACTCAATATCCTCTATTGTTAAAGTCATTAATCATTTTGGTTAGTATACGAAGTTGTGCTGTTTAAATGTTTGACTCAACACAAAAGTTCCTGAAACATTTCTTACAAAGAAAATAAGGTGAATAGCTGCGCGAGCGCAGCGAGAGCTATCATTGCGCGAGCGAACATTTTTTATGACTTTTTATGACCCTGACAAATTTACAATCTAATAATCAACTCACTATAGATGACTCTTAGGTCGAACTCGATATCGTGTATTGTTAAAGTCATGAATAATTACTTGGTAAACCTTGGTTAGGTTAGGTCAAGTTTTGCTGTTCAAGTATTTGAGTCAGTCTAATGTATGAGGCTGTTGAAACACGCTATTATACGCTATAGCGTATTTATATAGCGTTATTACTGCGAAAAAATTTTACGACTTTTTACTTTTTGAAAAATTTTATGACCCTGACAGTTTTTATGACCTACTAAGTCAACACCGATGACACTCAGGTAAAACGTGATATCCACTTATTTTAAGGTTAATAATCATTATGGTTATTGATGGTTGTTCTATTTCAATGTATGACTCGTTTTGATGCTTGTGGCTATTAAAATACAAAATTTGCTGAAAAATTACCTTTGAAGTAGAAAATAAATGAGGGAAATAAATGATTGCGCGAGCGAAGCAAGCGCTATGACTGCGCGAGCGAAGCGAGCGCGAAAAATTTTTACGACTTTTTATGACCCCGACAGTTTTTAAAACCTACTAAGTCAACACTGATGACACTCAAGTGAAACGTGATATCCACTTATTTTAAGGTTAATAATCATTATGATTATTAATGGTTGTACTGTTTTAATTTATGACTCGTTTTGATGCATGTGGTTATTAATATGCGATAGTTGCTGAAATATTACCTACAAAGTTGATAAAATAAATGCTTGCGCGAGCGTAGCGAGCGCGAAAATTTTTTACGACTTTTTATGACCCTGACAGTTTTTATGACCTACTAAGCCAACACCGATGACAGAAGGGTTAAATTTGATATCCACTTAATTTAAGGTTAATAATCATTATGATTATTAAAGGTTGTTCTGTTTCAATGTATGATTCGTTTTGATGCATGTGGTTATAAAAATACAAAAGTTTCTGAAATATTACATTCAAAGTAGATAAAATAAATAATTGCGCGAGCTTCGCGAGCGCTAAAAATGTTTACGACTTATTATGACCCCGACAGTTTTTATGACCTACTAAGTCAACACCGATGACATTAGGGTTAAATTTGATATCCACTTAATTTAAGGTTAATAATCATTATGATTATTGAAGGTTTGTTCTGTTTCAATGTATGATTCGTTTTGATGCATGTGGTTATTAAAATACAAAAGTTTCTGAAATATTACATTCAAAGTAGATAAAATAAATAATTGCGCGAGCTTCGCGAGCGCTAAAAATTTTTACGACTTATTATGACCCCGACAGTTTTTATGACCTACTAAGTCAACACCGATGACATTAGGGTTAAATTTGATATCCACTTATTTTAAGGTTAATAATCATTATGATTATTGAAGGTTGTTCTATTTCAATGTATGACTCGTTTTGATGCATGTGGCTATTAAAATACAAAATTTGCTGAAAAATTACCTTTGAAGTAGATGAAATAAATAATTGCGCGAGCGAAGCGAGTGCTATGACTGCGCGAGCGAAGCGAGCGCGAAAATTTTTTACGACTTTTTATGACCCCGACAGTTTTTAAAACCTACTAAGTCAACACTGATGATACTCAAGTGAAACGTGATATCCACTTATTTTAAGGTTAATAATCATTATGATTATTGAAGGTTGTTCTGTTTCAATGTATGATTCGTTATGATGCATGTGGCTATTAAAATTCAAAAGTTGACGAAATATTTCCTACAAAGTAGATAAAACAAATGCTTGCGCGAGCGCAGAGAGTGCTATAACTACGCGAGCGAAGCGAGCGCGAATAATTTATACGTATTTTAATGACCCTGACAGGTTTTATGACCTACTTAGTCGACACCAAATATCCTAAGGCTGTTAAAACACGAAAGTTTTTGAAAAACTTCCCACAAAGCAGATAAACACGTTAGGCAAGCAAAGCCAGCGCGTAAATTTTGATGACTTCTAATGATCCTGACAGTTTTATGGCCTAATCAAGACACTAATTAAGTCATTATTTTTTTATTTACCTAAGGTCAAACTTTTATGATTATGTTAACTCTATGTAAAGTTAACAAAAAATATATGCACCCTCACTTAACTGCCGAAAAAAAAGTATTATTTGCCCTTTTATGCCCTATTAAATGTCTTTGTACAAAATTTCATGTGAATCGGTCAAGTCTTTTGGCCGAAAAGAGGCCAAACATATACAAAATTCAACAATAAAAAACTGACGACCGGACTCGATTGTAAAAAAAGTAACCAATGTGCTCGGATAATAGACTACTCTTGGTCTATGTCTTATTGACTGTCTCTGTACAATTTTAGCTCAATCGGTCAACTCGTTTAACAGAGAAGAGGTCACACGTTTAAAAATTCAATAAAAAAAATTTGTTACCCAAACTCAACTGTTAAAAAAAATATCCTTTGTCGTTCTACGCTCTATTAACTGTATTTGTAAAAAAAATGAGCTGAATCGGTCAAAACGATTGCCGCTAAGAGGCAACAAATTATTCCATAATAAAATTATGGACACCCGAAATTGCCAGCCAAAAAAAAGTATCCTTTGTCTTATTGACCGTTGGTGCACAAAATTTCAGCTGAAATGGTTGACCCGTTTGACTGAGTTTGGCCACACATTTACAAAGTTCAATAATAAAAATCTGGACACCTGGACTCGACTGCCAGAAAAAAAGTATCCTATGTGCTTTTATGCCATATGAGCTGTATATGTAGAAAATTTCAGCCGTATCGGTCAAGCCGTTTAGCTGATAAGTGGCCACACATACCCAAAATTCAATAAAAAAAAATCTGGACACCCAGACTCGAAAGCCAAAAAAAAGTATCCTATATCCTATTCTGCCCTATGAACTGTCTATATACAACATGCTAGGCAAATTGGTCAAGCCGTTTATTCGAGAAGAGGTCTTATATTTACAAAATTCGATAAAAATATTTGGACCCCCTAACTTGATAGCCAGAAAAAAAGTTTTCTATATCCTATTCTGCCCTATGAACTGTCTTTATACAACACGTCAGGCTATTTGGTCAAGCCGTTTATTCGAGAAGTGGTCTTATATTTACAAAATTCAATTAAACATATTTGGACCCCCTGACTCGATAGCCAGAAAAAAAGTATTCTATATCCTATTCCGCCCCATGAACTGTCTTTACACAACATGTCAGACAAATCGGTCAAGCCGTTTATTCGAGAAGAGGTCTTATATTTACAAAATTCAATTAAAAATATCTGGACCCCCTGACTCGACAGCCAGAAAAAAAGTATCCTATATTCTTTCCTGCCCTATGACATGTATTCACACAAAATTTCAGGCAAATCGGTCAAGCCGTTTATTCGAGAAGAAGTATTATATTTACAAAATTCAATTAAAAATATCTGGACCCCCTGACTCGACAGCCAGAAAAAAAATATCCTATATTCTATTCTACTCTATGACATGTATTCACACAAAATTTCAGGCAAATCGGTCAAGCCGTTTATTCGAGAAGAAGTCTTATATTTACAAAATTCAATTAAAAATATCTGGACCCCCTGACTCGATAGCCAAAAAAAAAGTATCCTATATCCTATTCTGCCCTATGTACTATCTTTGTACAAAATTTCAGCCAAATCGGTCAAGCCGTTTGACCGTGAAGAAGTCCCAAACAAACAAACAAACAAACAAACAAACAAATAAACAAACTGACTTTCGCATTTATAATATTGGTGTTGATATTTCGTTTAAGTTTTAGTTTAAGTTAAGACCTAGCATCTAAAGCATAGGTATCTACTATCTTGAATCGAGTAAACAGAGTAAGTACATATTCAACATATCGAATCACAGTATTCTTCCCAAAATTATTGCCATATGTAAAACAGATGACGGCCTATAAGAAATGGCCCCGATATACGGTATCATAAAAAATCTGGGAAAATTGCCAGGAAAAAATCCAGAACAATCTCAGTACTTTTGCGTTTATTATTTCATGTATATCTCGAAAAATAAAATAATTTTTATGAGTGTTATGAACAAACATTTGCCAAAAGCTCGTGTGAGCTTTAAGTACGATATAACAGTAACTCTAGTTATTTTGTACTTCAGGAAACGATTCCAGAAGGAATATTTGGATATGATCTTAGGTAAGTAATAATTTAAACTTGCAGATAAGTCTACTAATATTAGACAAACGTGTGCAACTCTGTCTGTTTGTTACCTAATCACGCCTAAATGGACTATCCGATCTTAATACAATTTAACTAGTAGATACCTTATAGCTGAGGATGAACATAGGCTACTAAATTCTTCGTGTATGTGAACAAAGTCGCAGGTATCAGTAGTAAGTATAAGGTTTGTGGAAAATACGACAATGTCGTCCAAATAAACAAGCAAATTATAATCAACACAAATATTATAAATGCGAAAGTCAGTTTGCTTATTTGTTTGAGCCTTCTTCACGGTTAAATGGCTGGACCGATTTAGGTCAAATTTCGCATAGGGATAGCCAGTATTTTGGATTAGGCTATAGGATATATTATAACGCGGGCGAAGCCGCGAGGCACAGCTAGTATAATAAATACGAAAGTCAATTTGTATATTTGTTTGTTTGTGACTTCTTTACGGGTAAACGGCTGGACCGATTTAGCTCAAATTTTGCATAAGGGTATCCAGTATTGTGGATTAGGCTATAGGATAATTTTTAACGCGGCCGAAGCCGCGGGGCACCGCTAGTATTAATAATGCGAAAGTCAGTTTGTATATTTGTTTGTTTGCTTGACCTCTTCACGGTGAAACGGCTTGACCGATTTAAAATTTTGCACAGCTAGCGAGAGATAGCCAGCGTATATGTATAGGACATTGGATACTTTACGCGCCACTAGTATTAATATAAATCTGAATGTAGAAAGCAAAGAACATTAATCATGATTGGCTGGAAAGGATAGCTTTTAGAAATCTTCAAACTTTTTAAATGAGGTACTTTTACATTTTTAAAGTGAAAACTTCTCAGGCACGATGTGCTCTTTATTTTGTGGGTATTGAAATCAGACTGCCCTGTCACGCTCGGCTATGTAACGCGTGTTCGGGTAAAGTCGGCTCAAGTCGACTAAGGGAAGAGAGATAAAGTCAATGCGTCACTGCTTTACTTAAACCATGTTTTGATGAAGTTTTTGCTTCCATCGTGTGGTCTTTAAACACACACCGTTTTATTTTTAATAATAAATAGGTTAACGCTTGACCATGCTAAGTCACGAACTATCTCACCTGACCCCATAGACAAAATCCAATATTTGCTATCATTCACGCTAACGCAGCTTCAAAATGTATGGGAATGACAACTTAGTTGCGAAAAATAAAATTGTCATTCCCATACATTTTGAACTTGAGCTAGCGTGAATCGAATCAGAACTTGTTTTTTTCTTCTAAGTAGGCTGATGTTAAGTGACGATATGATCGATGATCTAGCACTCTTGCCTAGAATATACCAGTTCACTCGCGATTTTAAGACCTTTGGGTTGTACTTAACATGAAACAGACTCTGTTAGAGAGTTTCCTTCTCTGTGCGTATAATAAATGTGGATGTAAAGCGTTTTCTGCGATAGAATAGAATGTCTACAATATGTGATCGATGATGTAGCGCGTATAGTGTTACAGTAGTTCATGACTTTATGTCCTATCAATAGAGGGTTCTACATTCAATTTGAATAATTTTAAAATTATATAGCCATATTCAGCGTACAATCAAGATGTTTCCAACAAATAGTTTATTTGTCAAATTAGGATAACGAATCATTCCTGTAGTCAGGTAATATTGTTATTACCGTAATTATTGTTGTTGATACCGAGGGCACTGTCACATCTACTGAACAAATTAAAAAACTAACAAAATTGAGATAGTCTAAAAACTAAAACAACCGACTTCCATCCCGCGCGAGTCTGTTTTAGTAGAAAGTTTGAGACGTTTACCATCATATCTCTGGAGATACTTATCATATCTCGACGAAGTTACAATGGAACAAGCTTGGGAATTTGCCGCACTAATTAAAGATTTATTCGAATCGGTTCGCTATTGATTGAGTAATTACGTAAACATACAAATAAAAACATACAGACGAATTGAGAACCTCCTCCTTTTTGAAAGGTGGTTGAAAATATACTCGTGACATTATGAACAGTGATGTAGTAGTGATGTAGATGTAGTCTACCAATAACCTTACTCAAACACTGTTAAAAAGTCACCAACTCTTGATCTTGATCTCATAGATACTTTCTATTCCTATAGTTATTGAAGTCACGTCTTTCTCACGCAAAACGTCTAAGCCGTAGTTACAAAAAGGGATTTATATGTCACAAACGACCCTTGCGATTTAACCCGTAAAAATCGATTTTATTTCCTGCCGATTTGACAAAAATCCGTGATCTATCATCACCTAAGCCTAACCGCAACCGTTTCCGGTTCCGGTAAAAATCCGTAAAACTCCGTAATCGGTCATGTGACATCGGTAAAACCGTAATTTATCCGTGTCGGGCGGCGGGCGAGCTCGCATCGATCGTGGTAGCCTACATTGAATGTAAATTAGGAGCGATGCTTCAAGAGGCAGAGAGCCACAGTGTATCAAACGCAGAAATGCGAACTGAAAGGTATGCAAAAGTTTCCTCGTTAGTAGTTTCTGTCCGAACATTTACGCTGTGATTCCAAATTTTCAGTAAGTAATTTAATTTCTCATGACTGTGATCATTTAAATTAGTTTTAAATGAAACATAACTGCATGCATTGAATGGAGCAGGAACGCAGTTCTCAAATGAACATAGTACTAATCACCATATTTATCTAATATTATTATTTTTAATTCATTTATTTTGCTTTAAGCAACATTTTATTGTACGAAATTGTTATTGTATCATAATCAGGATATCTATACTTTGATATAGGTATTAACTTTATTGTAAAACATATGGACCTGTAATATAAATTATCAATAAATTACTATAAACTATGAACCATGTTTTAAACATTATCTTGCAAATTTAGTGTCATTGTTGACAACAGTTTTTTTTTTTAATATTGTCGACAGACAAACATTTGACTACTCTCTCACCGGAAAGTAACTATGTGATCGAGTATCGTGCTTGCCTAGAGATACTTATTCACTTTTGACTTGAAGACACCCCAATTTAGTTATTGTAAGTAATTTATATAGTAGTAATCAAAATTTAATTACGCTAATAACGGAGCAACCGTGCATGTCTATTTAACTGATTATATCTATGTATTTTTGAATCGTTTATAACAAAATTATTTTTATACAATTCAAAATCAACGCATGTGCCCTGGAAAATATTCATGCCCAAAGCCTTTAGCAATTAGGTTCTTTATAAATTATAACTGTTACATTATTTTCTATGTTTGACTATTTTTTTTACAAGCTTTTATTTAACTTGCAATGTATGTATGTATGTAACTATGTATGTTCGGGTGGAGTCTTGGAAGCTTAATTAGACCCACTTCCCGATGTCCGATTGGACTCAAATTTGGTGTACTTATGTATCTTCGGTGACAATACAATGATATGGTACCATGGAGCTGATCTGATGATGGAGACGGAAGGTGGCCACGGCATCTCTGTGATAAAATAACATAACACCACCGAGTTTTGGCTCGATTGATTTGTCTTGAAGATAACTTTACGCCTAGATGATATCTAGGATCTGATGCTGAAGCTGGAAGGTGGCCACGGCATCTCTGTGATAAATCAACATAACCCTATCGAGTTTGGGCTCGATTGATTCGTCTTAAAGATAACTTTTCACCTAGATGATATCCAGGGTCTGATGATGAAACTGGAAGGTGGCCACGGCATATCTGTGAAAAATGAACGTAACGATACCGAGTTTGGGCTCGATTGATTCGTCTTGAAGATAACTTTACACCAAGATGATATTTAGCGACTTGTGATGAAGCTGGAAGGTGACCACGGCATCTCTGTGATAAAATAACGTAACCCCAGTGAATTTGGGCTCAAATGATTCGTCTTGAGGAGCACTTTACACTTAAATGATAGCCAGGATCTGATGATAAAGCTGTAAGGTGGCCATGGCATTTCTGTTATAAAGCAACATTGCCCCACCGAGTCGATTGATTTTCCTTGAAGAGGACTTTACCCATAATCACATCAAATATCTGTGTCATATTTTAAAACATCATGCCTTCTCTTAAATACTTAGGTAGTATGTAGGTAGTCGGTATCTATACCTACCTACTAAAAAGTTAAAAATAAATTATAAGTAAAAAATATTTTTAAAAACAAGCTTATATCTGGGACAATTAACTAAAATGTTAAAAATAAATTCTAGTAAGTATTTGGCGTGTAGGTACTTACCTATATTTTTAAAAGCTTGAGGCACTGAAGTGTAGTAATTACCTAGCCTGAAAAAGGGTAGTGCTTCAAGCTTTTAAGAATATAGGTGAGTACCTACACGCCAAATACTTACTAGAATTTATTTTTAACATTTTAGTTCATTGTCCCAGATATAAGCTTGTTTTTAAAAATATTTTTTACTTATAATTTATTTTTAACTTTTTAGTAGGTAGGTATAGATACCGACTACCTACCTACTACCTAAGTATTTAAGAGAAGGCATGATGTTTTAAAATATGACACGGATATTTGATGTGATTATGGGTAAAGTCCTCTTCAAGGAAAATCAATCGACTCGGTGGGGCTATGTTGCTTTATAACAGAAATGCCATTTTATTATTTATTTACTGTAACTGTACTTTATTGTTTTCTGTCTGTGGCGGTGTAAATGTACTGGGTATTACTACACTGTGTCGTCAAGTTTGAGAGTACTCTTCTAAGTTGCAAGGCTAATCTAAAAAAAAAATCAGCTGTGCCGGTTTTAATCTAAATATTAGGAAAATAGTCATTAAATCTTAGAAATATTATTAAATCTTAAGTGCAAAAGTGATAAATAACACCACTTAGTGTTATTTAATATTTGTGTGACCTATTTCGTGTGATTCGAAAATCGACAATAATCCGGTCTCGGTCGGCGCGGGAACTGGAGCTGTCAAACAAGAGAGAGACCTCTTGGTATATCATATCAGGATATATCCTGGACCTTTGGATGCTTCTGAACAAAAAACCTGGGGAGTATTGTTTTCGTAACCTTTATTAACCGTATGCATTAGGTACTGTTAAATAAACTCACTGCCACCCTCTTTAAATTACCAACATTAAATTCGATCAAAGTCGGTTACAAATTGTCAATTTTTTCGATTTTCCCGTCGTATTTATATACCTAACTTGTAATCTCGAGTTCTACTGTATTATTAAAGGTTAAACTAACAGTTTTAGTGTAGAAATAATGTTTATATATGTAAATAATACAAACTTCACATTATAAAGAATACACTGTCTATACAGTACTTTTCATGGCAGGTCTTATAATTTTGATTGAATATTAACTATATAATCACTTTATCACTGACTTCCTAATATAAAATATCAATAAATATAAAATTTAAACAAAGAGATATTGTTAAACTTGTTAATAACCCATTGTCTTACTAGTATCAATTATCAGTCACATATAAACTGTATTGGCTAGCTTGAAAGTAAAGTACTCCTTCCTGGTTTGCAGAGACAATATCAGCCACAATGACTACCCGTAGAATGGATATTGAGGCCAAATTGAAGGCGGCTCTCCTGGAACTGAAAACTTGCAAGGACTCCAAAAAAGATTTGCTGCAAGAACTTCAGGATCATGAATCTGACATGGCAAAGATGTTGGAGAAGAAAGCAGACCTCAAACACCAATTGGCCGAGTATGACATTGCTCTGGAAGACCTGAGAGACCAGCGTGACAGGCTTCTAGAAACAGTGGATGTACATGCACAAAACCAAGAACTATTCGAACGTACACTGACCTATATCCGGGATTTGGAGCAAGAGCTTTCATTTACAAAAGATAAACTAGAAGAAATGACGACATCTCCTGTATTGCAAAATAATACTAATCAAGACAACACTTTGGATCTATATACAGAGTTCATCGGCTCAGGTTCTACTAATGTCTCTATGAAGGGTTCCAATAAGATTAAAAAGTACATTAAGTATAAGAAAATCATTAGGAAAAATACGCATAAATTACAAAAAATTAACCATATCAAAAAAATAAATTTAAAGACTTGTAAGAAAAACATCGACTTAAGTAAAGAATTACAGCATTGCCTAGAGATGTTAGATCGCAGTAACAAAGAATTAATAGAATTTAAAGAAAAGGCTGAATTATTAAAACAAGAAATGTGCGTCTCAAAAGTTTTAATTGGGGTTCCTATCTGTGGTGTGCAGAGTGAATGCTACCAAGAGGATAGCAGCTCACCAAGTACAGCTAATACTGCAAGTTTACGTGCACAGACTGACTTGGTTAGGCAGGAAGTAGTGTCATCGTTACAGTGCACTGGTGCCTCCGAGGTGGACTCAGGCAGTCCTTTACAACTGCCGGAGCCTGTTAGAGAGACCATTGTGTACAGCGATGAAATGGGAGTAGGTATGGGTAGCTTATTAGACAATAGATTGAACCAAAATGTTTATAACAATTGCTGCCCTAATTTATCAATTACAGATTTATGTAAAAAAATGTGCAGCTTTCAGTATCACAAAAATTGTACTATTGTATTGCAGCTAGGTAATAGCACAAACGTTAAAAAAGCTGATATTAATATTCTAATTAAACTTTTGTCAGACATTGCCAGCAGAGGCATTAGTAAAATAATAGTTTGTTCATTCCCGTATCTTAAAACAAGTAGTTGCTCTTATAATGAGCATGCTCATAAATTGAACTTGGCACTGTACAATTTGACGTGTCGCTTCAGCGACTTTTTGTATTTTGAAACCAACAAATTTATTAGTAAAGTAATATTGACAAAGGATACTTTGTATCTCAATAAGACTAATAAGTCGACCATTGCTAAGTTATTAGCATACAATATTTATGACCCTGTTTTACATATTGTAACAGATCACAAAGACGAGCCCCAACATAGTGGTGTTACTATGCAGGGTAATTGTAGCGTAGTAGACTTAGTTAGTTTAAACTAATGTCTAAGACAATGGGGAGGCCTGACTCAATCAACATTTTTCATCAGAATATACAAGGTCTCTCCAGCAAAGCCTTAGAGTTAGAATTATTTCTCAATTATTATAAAGTTGACATAATGTGTATTACTGAACACTGGTTTGTGAAAGGTACTTTGTTACCAATATTAAAAAATTATACAATTGCCAGCACATTCATTAGACAAAAGGCAATTCGTGGTGGCTCACTAATATATGTAACTGAAAATTGTAACTTTAAAGAGCGTAAAGACATAGTAGCTTTGTCTGTGGAACGATGTGTTGAATTATCTTGTATAGAGCTGGGGCAACATATAGTCATCTGTGTATACAGACCTCCATCGGCTGATTATAAAATGTTTGAAACAATTATGGAAGAAGTAATGAGCAAAGTCTTCAACACCTCTAAATCTTTAATAGTTTGTGGCGATTTCAATGTTAATTTAATTGAGCAGTCTCCGCTCAGCGACAAATTAAAAAATTTATTTCTAAGCTTCAATCTGAAGCATCTTTTTAATCAGCCAACAAGAATCACTAGCTCGTCAGCTACCTGCTTGGACAATGTGTTCTGCAACTGTGAACCCGAAAAAATTGCAATTTTTGATAAACTTGGCTCGGACCATCTGGGACAAAGTGTCACTTTTTCATGTAAATTATCCATCAAAGGCCAAGAACATTTTTACAGGCCCATTACCACCAAACGGGTTGAACAGTTTGTGGATATCATTGACAAGCAATTAATGAACCTAAGATTTTCTGAGGATCCTGATGACCTATGCAGTGCTTTATTTCAAATGTTAGATGCAGAGTTCAATGATATTTTTAAAATTAAAATGGTTAGAAAGGGTGCGAAGGTTCGTTTCGATGACTGGGCAACTCCTGGTATTTATAAAAGTAGAAACAATTTGTATAACTTGTACTCACAAAAAACCATTAATTTACATAATACTAAATTCATAAATCACTTAAAATTGTATTCAAAAACTTTTAAAGTTGTTTGTCAGACAGCAAAATCACTGCATCTAAGTAGAAAAATTAAGCAAGCCGATGACAAAATAAAATCAACATGGAAAGTCATTAATACAGAAACTGGAAAAATTAAGCAGAGGGACGGTAAAATTATGTTAAAAGTTAATAATAAATTAATCATAGATAATAATGATGTCGCTAACACATTTGTTGAGTACTTCTCACAAGTACCTATTATTACTACTCAGCCTTTAAACTCTTCCCCTAAGGATGCTTTTGTTTTACTATCGAAGTGTGTGAATGTATGTGACTCTATGTTTGAGTTCAGACACATAAATTCAATATCAATTATCAAAACTTTTAAAATGCTCAATCAAAAGAAAACCGAGGATCTGTGGGGTATGTCAACCAAAGTACTTAGTTATATTATTAATGCAATTAGCCCTCACTTAGCGTTTATTTTTAACAGATGCGTCGATGAAGGTGTCTTTCCTGATGTAATGAAAAAAAGTAAATTAATTCCCCTATACAAATCAGTGAACAAAAATGACCCTTCAAACTATAGACCAATCTCTATATTACCGGCGCTCAGTAAAGTTTTTGAAAAAGTTATATTAGACCAGCTTTTGGCACATTTTAATATTAATCATCTTTTAAATCACAAACAATATGGTTTCACTAAGGGGCGTTCTACTACTGATGCTGGAGTAGATCTTCTTAAACATATATTTGATGCCTGGGAGAAAGCACAAGATGCTATCGGCGTTTTCTGTGACTTATCTAAAGCGTTTGATTGCGTCTGTCACAAAACGCTAATTTGCAAATTAAAACACTACGGCGTTAACGGAAAAGCACTTGATCTGGTCTCATCCTACCTCAGTAATAGAATACAGATGGTTGAGGTCAATGGCGTCAGGTCATCTGGATCCCTCATAAAAATGGGAGTTCCGCAGGGATCGATCTTAGGACCATTTTTATTTCTAGTTTATATTAATGACTTGCCGTCTTTCGTGCAAAACTTATGTGACATTGTTTTGTTCGCGGATGATACATCCTTAATATTCAAAATAGATAGGATTGCGCCTGGATTTGACGATGTTAACAAATCAATCGCACAGGTTTTGAATTGGTTTACAACCAATAACTTATTACTGAACGCCAAAAAAACTAAATGTATTAAATTCTCGCTGCCAAATGTAAGAAAGGGTGTCATTAATAGCAGGATATTAATAAACGATGTACCGATAGAATTTGTTGAATCCGCTACATTCTTGGGCATCACCCTGGATTCAAAACTACAATGGGGTTCTCAAATATCGGCTCTGGCAGGTAGATTGAGCTCCGCTGCATACGCAGTACGTAAAATCAGAAACTTGACTGACGAATCCACTGCTAGATTGGTTTACTTTAGCTACTTCCATAGTATAATGTCCTATGGCATTTTATTGTGGGGGAAAGCCGCCGAAATCCAATCTATATTTGTTTTACAAAAAAGAGCTATTCGATCTATATATACCATGAAGTCGCGAGACTCACTTCGTGAAAAATTTAAGGAGATTAAAATTCTCACAGTGGCATGTCAATATATATATGAAAATATTATGTATGTACGCAAAAATTTGAATGAGTATGATAAGAGGTCCGATGTACATAATTTCAATACAAGACACAAAAATAGATTAATTCTACCTCAATTCAGGTTGTGGAAAGTTAGTGGTTCTTTTCTGGGGAACTGTATACGATTTTATAATAAACTTCCTAAAGATATTGATCAACTGTCTATAAGCAGATTTAAAACCTTTGTAAAATCCAATTTAATGAAGAAATCGTACTATACAATAAATGACTATATGAATGACAAAAATGCTTGGCCTGAATGCCCCAAGCTCCAAGATATAATATAAATTGTATGATAATAGAATTACTTATTGTACATTAAACATTTATTTAATATGAATTAAAAAAAATGAATTAAAATAAGTGACAAGCCCCATAGAGTTTCTTGGTGTTTCTTCTCTGATGGGAGTACTTCCGAAACACCAGTAGATTCAACAGTCAATCAGTTTTCATCTTTTGTTTGCAGATCTAGGGTTGCCTGTTACGACGGTATTATGCGGCTGATAGTCGGACAATCAGTTCCATTCGGAACATGATTTGTACTGCAATTAGTCTGCGTTTTATTTATCTATTATGTTTCATTATTTCACAATTTTTTGGATAAAAATTGTCTGAAGTACTGAAACATGCACTGGGTTGCGGGTGCACGTAATGGTACGGTTGGCAACCCTACATTAATAAGGGGAATTAAACATGTGTTTTAAGTGTGACGTTCGACGTCTAGATGAAAGCTGAATGGCTCAATACCTTTGTTTTTTTTTTGTAAATTCAAAGCGTTATGTTTCTGTTATATCTATATTTTTTGTTGAATATGATCTATTTAATGTTATTTGACGTGTGTAAGTGCTAATTTTTAATTTGCCCATATACTGAATAAATGCTTTGACTTTGACTTGACTTTGACTTTAATGTCTCCGCGAAGCTTTCAGTGAAGGTCGTGAAGCTTGTGCTGTTTATAACTCATCCCTGGATGGCACTAAATGGGTGACTACTGATGTTAGGCTTACTATATAGCTTGGAACACTTGCCAAACAAAAAATTGACAATGACGCCGAGTTCCTGTAACATTTTCGGTGTCATCCAATTCCGTTTAAGGTACGGACACACCGCAGCGTTCTGCGTGCGCGAAATAGGCGGCGATCAGATAGCGCAGTAGTATTTGTACCGACTGGTTCACACCAAACGCGATCAGAAAACAATTGAAAAGTACTGAGATCGCGCCCGCAGATCTCAGGACACCGCGTTGTGGCCGTACTCTAAAAGTTTGGGATAGATATCTCATTGAATAATGAAGCGCTTGGCGTATTCTAGCGAATCCAATGGCTTATCTTGCAATTCTCTATTAAATCAAGAAAAAATCATTATAAGACTTCATCGTTGAGATGTGTACTCAAGTACTCGTCCGCCTTTCAAAGGATGCCGCGGTTTATAGTTCAAAGCTCCACATGGAGGTAACATAATAATATATACATGAAGGACATGGAGTTAAAATTATAAGCTTAAACAAACGTACAGACGAATTGAGAACCTCCTCCTTTTTTGTGAAGTCGGTTAAAAACAAACTGTTACATTTGATTCCAAAGCTCATAGTAGTCAAAGCGGCTCAAATGTTTACCTTGCTCTATTTCTGACAGAACCAGCTCCAACTCAGCAAAGACACATTTTGCCGCTCCTGAAAGGTCCTGTAAAGGGCAATATAGCTCACATAGCTGAAGACTGAACTAGGCCAGAGGGAATGGTTCATACTCTACCTCTAGTCCAGTGCGGAGGATTACGCTCGTACGTCAATAAATTGCAAATTCTCAGCAAATGCAATTTCCTGAAGTTGAATTGCTGCCACTGGGGAGTTTTGAAATGTGTTTATTTCCTTTGACAGCAGATATTGCACTTTCGGGTGCAAGGAACCTATAGTTTTAATATTATTTTATTAAAAGATGACACTGCAGTTTCGCTTGTGTTGAAATTGAGCAGTCACTGCAGTTTTATTAAACTATCCGTTATGAGGCAATATTGAATAATTTATATAAGTAATTTATTTATCTTCTTATATAAGATCGTTTAAAAAACTAAAAAGAACCGACTTCAATGCTGAGCTATTAATGTTCAGTGCCAATTTTTAGGTGTTTATCTACATATCTCTGGAGATATAAGTATCTCCGAGGTTTAATTAAAAAATTAAATAAGGATAAAATTACCATGGTACTACACTTGGGATATTTCCTTTCCAACAAAAAAAGATATATCAAAATCGGTTCATAAACGACGAAATTATCCGCGAACAAACATAAAAAAATATATATATACGGTCAATTGAGAAACCTCCTCCTTTTTTTGAAGTCGGTTAAAAAACAAATATTCACAATCACGATTTCAGATCATGATAAGAGACAATGACGATAACATTGATTGTAGACACACGCCGTCCTTTCGTGTCGATCAATATAACTTGATGTAAACGTCGAAGAAATAATGTTTACATTCAAAGCGCACTAAATCTAATACAAATTGTTAAAAGTATAATTATCATAACTCAAATTAGGAAAGTTTAAAGTCGTTAATATTCCTAAACTTAAGAGAACATTTCCATGGCTCTGCACGCTTTCAAAGGCTTCTTTTACCAAAGGGTTTCGAACACGGGTTAAGAAAATAGAAACTGATACGTATTCAAAGCAAGTCGAAACGAATAAAATCACTGACAACGCATCGTCACCGTGCCTGAACCTTTGTGACTCTTTTGCTTTACATCTTAAGTAGATTGCCTTCTGGTCTGAATTAAACAGTGTAGTTTCTTGCTGTTGTGAATAGATGTTCTGGATTTTTATTAATGATATTGTGTAAGCTCAACGCTTGCTTAGTAAGCAATAATGTCCACATTTATTAAAGATAAATTAGCATATTTTGCGCTAGTCCATCATCTTCCTGGCTTAGCTGAAAATCAGCGTCTAGGAGTAAACCCAGGCGATTGTGCCGAAATAAGCCTTTTGGCACCTCATATACAATTTAATTGTTTTTATTAGTTATAGTTCTTTCTGTTTTTATGTATGTATTGATTTTATTATCTATACCTATTTAACATGTAATGGTACTATTGACTATGTGGGGGTTTTGGTTTTTTCTATTAGTATACAAAACTTTGCATCGTCAGAGTTTTATGCGTCGCTACTCTGCACTCAAATTAAGGCCGATATTCTAGGACGACATCCAAGCGTTGACCCACTCCCAGCACAGAATGGTGCCATTTAAGAGTTAACTAGGCACGATTAAACCAATCATTTGGCTGCATTCTACGACAAGAGCACATCGACGTCTGGGACTTATTCTATAGTAGCGGCCGTAAATATGTTAAGTCTCACGAGGCTCAAGAGCCCTGTAATTTTACTGGACTTGAACAAACTATACATTGTAATTAATGACCAATGGATTAAAAAAACGATTGCCTGAATGCCCCAAGCTCCAAGATATAATATAAATTGTATGATAATAGAATTACTTATTGTACATTAAACATTTATTTAATATGAATTAAAAAAATGAATTAAAATAAGTGACAAGCCCCATAGAGTTTCTTGGTGTTTCTTCTCTGATGGGAGTACTTCCGAAACACCAGTAGATTCAACAGTCAATCAGTTTTCATCTTTTGTTTGCAGATCTAGGGTTGCCTGTTACGACGGTATTATGCGGCTGATAGTCGGACAATCAGTTCCATTCGGAACATGATTTGTACTGCAATTAGTTTGCGTTTTATTTATCTATTATGTTTCATTATTTCACAATTTTTTGGATAAAAATTGTCTGAAGTACTGAAACATGCACTGGGTTGCGGGTGCACGTAATGGTACGGTTGGCAACCCTACATTAATAAGGGGAATTAAACATGTGTTTTAAGTGTGACATTCGACGTCTAGATGAAAGCTGAATGGCTCAATACCTTTGTTTTTTTTTTTGTAAATTCAAAGCGTTATGTTTCTGTTATATCTATATTTTTTGTTGAATATGATCTATTTAATGTTATTTGACGTGTGTAAGTGCTAATTTTTAATTTGCCCATATACTGAATAAATGCTTTGACTTTGACTTTGACTTTGATTATTATAAAGTGTTTAATCGAGCTTAACAGACATTCGGTGTTTTTGTACAGTCAAATTACAGGGCATGATCTTTGTGTCTCGAGACAGCATGCGCAGTGCAGTGACATGCAAAATTCTAGCTATCAAGAATATTTACATGCTACTGTGTCAGTAATAGGTAGACGTCATTGCTTACCATCAGGCGGGCGCGTGCTTGTCCTGTCACATTACATCATGTCGATTTGTTATTCATTTTATTAAATTAATGATCTTATTTGTTTCTTTTATTACCAAAGCAGCACTTCAATAGTTGAACTTATTTTTTTATATCAATAAAGAACAAAATTATCTTTTGATATTATTCCAGAACCCATAAAGCACACGGACGGACACTCAAGCATGTTTCCGAGAAATAAAATCACAAAGGTCAGATAATCTTTTGTGAATTCGTCTCTGGAGCAAAGGAGGTTCCAATCCGTTTTACATTTTCAATCAGGCGCTTTGTGCAGCCAGCTTTCTCGCAAAATGGGTTTAGGAAACCTCGTAACATGGTTAGTGAGTATAATAAAGAAATAATGTATAAATTTGTCGAATTTGACAAAGTACTCTATTACTTATCGGGAAATAGGAGTTGACACTTGAACCCATTTTCGGTAAAAGCAATATTGCTTTAATCACCTGGAAAGCGATCTGTTTTCTCGACTCAAGATTTACAACAACTTGGTGTATATATTTTTTTTCATATTTTGAAATGTGATCGGTAAAAGTAACATTGGACGCCCTGTGACCATGGAACAGCAACGACATTTGTAAAGCTGTGGGCAGTGACTGGAAACAAAGAGCCAAGATGGGGCTCAGTGGCGTGTCTTGGGAGAGGCCTATGTCCAGCAGTGGACTAATTCCGGCTGATTATGGTGATGAGGATTTTGAAACATCTTCAAAGAGGCCAATAGAAGAATTAAACTAGGTAGAGCCGCATAATTATAACTATGCCTAGTCTTTAAATTGGCAATTCCACAAAGTCCAAAGTCTTTAATAAGTGCGCCCTACATGTTACGACTTACAATCTGGTCCACAAATTTAAAATATCTCAGCGAGCTATGGAAAGGGCTTCTCTAAAGGATCGATCTGTGTTCCGACAGAGAACCAAAGTCTACGTGGTCATCGACATGGCTCTCCGGATTAGCAAACTGAAGTAACTGTGTGCTGGCCATATCAGCCGAAGAACCCAAAACCAGAGCGTAGCATAGGATGATCTCAGACTAGGTGAAGTGATGATGTTCGCAAGGTGGCTGGCAAGAGCTGGATGAGAGTAGCCGAAGATCGTGCTCAGTAGCGTGCAGTTGAAGAGATTTATGTACAACAGTTGGCTTATATTGTACAGTGGGCTTATATGTACAGTGGACTTATATATTTATACAGTGGGCTTATATTGTACAGTGGGATTATATGTACAGTGGGATTATATGTACAGTGGGCTTATATATTTATACAGTGGGCTTATATTGTACAGTGGGATTATATGTACAGTGGGCTTATATGTACAGTGGGCTTATATATTTATACAGTGGGCTTATATTGTACAGTGGGATTATATGTACAGTGGGATTATATGTACAGTGGGCTTATATGCTTATACAGTGGGATTATATGCTTATACAGTGAACTTATATTAGGCTGATGATGATGAAAACGATGATGATGATTTTAATTTAATTGCAATGTCAAAGAATCAAAGAAGAATCAAAGAATCAAAGCATTTATTCAGTATGTAGGCAGTATAAATATACGCACATATACACGTCAAAATCATAAATCATAAAATAAATCATAACCAATTATCAAGTAAACATAGCAAAAGCAGAATTTAACGCTTTGAATTAGAAAAAAAAAGTAATGAACCATTCAGCTGTCATCCAATCGTTTACGTCAGAATATTTAAAAAAAATTAAAGTAGGTTAAAACCAACCATACATGTAAGTGTGTGTTTCAGTACTTCAGACAATTTTTATATAAAAAAAATAAAAAAGTGAAATAGTGAAACACAACATAGAGAAACGCATACCGATCACAGTACATATCATGATCCAAATGGAACTGATAGTCCGTCTGTCAGCTGCATAATATTGTTTAAATAAAAATAAAAATGGCAAGCCTAGAAAGAAAATCTGCGGACAAAAGGGGAAACTGAATGGCTGTTGAATCTACCGGTGTTTCGGAAATACTCCCATCAGAGAAGAAACACCAAGAAACTCTATGGGGCTTGTCTTGTCATTTTATCTTTTTTTTTTTAAATTAATTGTACATGTCAGCTTTAATATTTTAACAATATATTATTAATTATAATACAATTTATATTTGTTCTTGGAACTTGGGGCATTCAGGCCATGCATTTTTGTCATCCATATAGTCACCTATTGTATAGTATGATTTTTTCATCAAATTGGATTTTACATAGATTTTAAATTTGCTCATAGGCAATTGATCAATATCTTTAGGTAGCTTATTGTAAAAGCGTACACAGTTCCCCATTAATGAACCACTAACTTTCTGCAGTCTGAAATTAGGTATAATTAATCTATTTTTATGTCTTGTATTAAAATTATGTACATCAGACCTTTTCTTATAATCATTTATATTCTTGCGTATGAACAAAATATTTTCATAAATGTATTGACATGCCACTGTTAGAATTTTAATTTCCTTAAATTTTTCACGAAGTGAATCTCGCGACCTCATACTATATATAGAGCGAATAGCTCGTTTCTGCAAAACAAATATTGATTGGATTTCAGCGGCTTTCCCCCACAATAAAATGCCATAAGACATTATACTGTGGAAGTAGCTGAAATAGACCAATCTTGCAGTGGCTTCGTCCGTTAAAAATCTAATTTTACGTACTGCGTATGCAGCGGAGCTTAACCTACCTGCTAGAACCGATATTTGAGAACCCCATTGAAGCTTTGAATCCAGGGTGATGCCCAAGAATGTTGTGGATTCAACAAGTTCTAATGGTTCATCATTTATTAATATACTTCTATTTAGGATACCCTTTTTTACATTTGGTAGAGAGAAATTAATACATTTAGTTTTTTTTGCGTTTAACAATAAGTTATTGGTTGTAAACCAATTCAGAACCTGTGTTATTGATTTGTTTACATCGTCAAAGTTAGGTGTAGTCCTATCTATTTTGAATATCAAGGAAGTATCATCTGCGAACAAAACAATATCACATAGGTTCTGTACGAATGACGGTAAATCATTGATATAAACTAGAAATAAAAAAGGTCCTAGGATCGATCCCTGCGGGACTCCCATTTTTATGAGGGATCCAGATGACCTGACGCCATTGACTTCAACCATCTGTGTTCTGTTACAGAGGTATGATGATACCAGATCAAGTGCCTTACCTTCAACACCGTAGTATTTTAATTTGTAAATTAGTGTTTCATGACAGACACAATCAAATGCTTTTGATAGGTCACAGAACACGCCAATAGCATCTTGTGCTTTCTCCCATGCATCAAATATATGTTTAAGAAGACCTATTCCTGCATCAGTAGTAGAACGCCCTTTAGTAAATCCAAATTGTTTGCTATTTAAAAGATCATTCATGTTAAAATGTGTTAAAAGCTGGTCTAATATTACTTTTTCAAAAATTTTACTCAATGCCGGTAGTATAGAGATGTCATCCTGCTATTATATAATAAACAGGCAACCCGACCCCGGTTTCGCGCGGGCTAAATTAATATCAATAAATTGACAACCTACTCAACCTACCCGAAGAATATCTCTATACAACCCTGGCCAGTAATAAAAGCTGCATAAATTATTTTCCTTATTATTAATTATAAATAATATTGTTTTTATAATACTCGAAGTTTCATTAATTATGCAATGTAATCAATGAACGTCCGCCATCTGTCTAAACAAAATTAACGAAAATAATATCAAAGTAATTCTCCACCCTCTTTCTTCGCAATTTGTTTTTCAAATATTCGCTGTCAAACACAAAGCGAAATAAAAATGCCTTCTAGTACCAAAATCAGGACTTGGCAAAATTGTTAGTAAAATCCAGTCAAATAGCCATCTCATTTGTGAGTACAACCGGAAACATGGTGTTTAGTTTACAACATGGAATAAGTGAATTAGCATGTAGTGGTTTGTATGGACTCACGCCACATTGAGAGAAATATCAAACAACAAATGGAATATATATATTTTCTCATGCATTGAAATGTAATTTCTTTTGAGAAATAAATGTCTTTAACCACAATTCATGACCTTATTCATGAATTACGAATTTGTTTATTATTAAACTATTAAATTAAATTTCCACATTAACACAGGTAGCATTGAAAAAGATACTGACCTCAGTAAATAAACCAACCTCAAAGATACTGACGCTTGAATTACGATGGCAAACTTCAAAGCATAATGCTTCTAGGCATATCTCCATCTCTCTCTTTTTATATTTCTATCTCTCTCTGTCTCTCTACTTGCAATAATCATAATATCGTTTAAAAACTAAAAAACAACCGACTTCAATGCCGCGCTATTCATTTTCAGTACCAATTTTGAGATGTTTATCTCAATATCTCTGGAGATACTTATCATACCTCGATAAAATTACCATGGTACCACACTTGGGATATCTCCTTTCGAACAAAAAAAGAATAATCGAAATCGGTTCATAAACGACGAAGTTAGCCGCGAACAAACATAAAAAAAAAAAAAAAAAATATATATATATATATATATATATATACGGTCGAATTGAGAAAACTCCTCCTTTTTTTGAAGTCGGTTAAAAAGATTATTGTAGATGCTACTAATATTGTAGCTACTAATTACTACTAAGAGGTAGATTTATTTTAAACTTTTGATAAACATTTTGAATTACTTGTGAAGCCTAACCTCTAAGTGTGGGCCTACGGGCGTACCGTAGTGATTCGTAATTCTAGCAACCTAGTGTTACGTGCTATGCAGTTTCTGTTATTCAAATATTATGTAATTCGAAACAATATAATAGATTGAAATTGAGAAATAATAACGAAGATTCAAAACGGCGGAATACAGCCAGCATTTTGGGAACTTTACCTACTGGTAGACTAAATTTTAGTTTTTATAGTTTTTTATTAGGTATATTTATTTGTTTGTAGCTAGTTAGTTTTAAAAATATATTAATGTTTATAATGTAATAGAACTTTAGTAAAATGTAAACAACAGATTTAAAATGGGGGTGATTATTTAAAACCATTACTTATATGAAAGCTTTCGTAACTTTTATCTTCAAACATATTTATTTTTAAATGCAAAAATAAGTAGCTCTTGACTTAGTGGTCAGTGGCTCACCTGATGTTAAGTGATGATGGGGTCAATGATGTAGCGCGCTTACCGAAAATATGCCTATTCACTCTCGACTTGAAGACCCCCAAGTTCTATCTAATCGGAAACACAGACTCAAGCAATATGTTAGCTTTAAGGCAAAGTATGGCAAGTTTAGCGCCTTTTCATATTATCCCTGCAAGTTTTAATAGGCTATTTCAAAATAGGGTCATAGTACTTATATAATATATCTTACCTTCAACTAAGAGGCTCTTCTTAGGCTACCTACAGCCTTTAAAGTTTCCCTTAGGATATAACCGTAATTCTGAGTCTCTCATACTCAGAAAATGAGTCCTTTAACATAAGTATTGTAGTGTATAACTGAAATACATTGGTTTAATATAGACAGTCTTTGTGAGTAGATTTATTTAAAATCAAAAGCAAACAACTAAAATGCTTAAATTAATTTATGCCGAGATATTTTTTTTATGTTTGCAAGTTGTCGATAATATATTTTTGTCATCATTTTGGTATGCCTGGGGCTTTAAATTGTGTTTCTTTGACCCTTTGAATTATTGTTGGCGTACTATAATTTGTCCACAGTCCTAATGGAAAGTTTACAATAAAAGTTATATACCGGCTGTAATTCACGTAGGTACCTTTAGTCAAATTTTCTGGACCTTGGTTTCGAACGGGTCTAACGCTCTTTGCGTGGTCACGCGGTGAGATCGCTCGCCTAAATTTGGTTAAAATGTGATTCTCGGAACCCATTCCGTCTTTTACTTTTAGAACTCTAGATCAAAGTATAGCAAGCTAGTACGCCATGTATGTCGTATTAAATTCCCATCTCATGTCTCACCACATCACTCCATGGAATGACACCAGATTACAGGTTATGTTAAGGTATGGAAGGTAGTCAAATGTGTCGCGATTGCTGGCAAAACTAAATTTTACTATTATAAAAAATATTTTAGATGTTACATTACGGCAATAAAATCCACGAAAAAATAATTTCGATAGATCGTTACACTTAACTTTTTAAACTATTCAATGTACAAAATATTAATTAACAGTTTCAACGACTAAAGTAGATCTCGTATATCTAGGTAAACTGTAGGTACTAGGGAAATCCATTACATAAGTCGACCAGTATATTCGAGAGGCTAGCTTAAGAGATTACTGGGAAGATACGTAAGCTCAAGAATGTTAGATAAGTCTGACTTACCCGAGTAATATCTTATTTTAGTAAAGCCGAGGAAAGGAGAATTTTGGAGTTTGTTTAGGTAAATGGTATTTAAAATTTGTGTGCTTATATTCATTCTCATAACTCACGCAGTAAAGGCAATGTACTTTGTTTTACGTAATTACCTAAATACGAGTACATTGACTGCCACAACTTCAAAATACAACACAATAATACTGTAAACAATTTTCTAAAAGTATGGGAACAAATGCATTTTTTATTCTTTCTTTTTAATACAACTTGCATACATACATACATACAAATCACAGACACAATCACTCAGGCTCAGAACAATTATTTGTGAATCATACAAACAATTGTTTCATGTGAGAATCAAACCTACGACCTTTCGAGGAAAGGCTCACTATCTCCACCTCACAGTTGCAACTTAAAATATCAAACATCGTTACTCTGCATAATATTTTACCTAGTAAAACTGCGATGCATTTCTGGAAAATTCTGTCCACAGTCTAAACACATTTATCACACGGAATAGCGTTGCGTACTATCGTATATAATGTATCAAAGTAAATAAGACTCTCCTATTCCATAATTAAGACACTATTTTCATGCAAACGAGTCCAGTAACTCGTTTACCACTGTTTTTATCGTCTCTGTTTACCATCTCCATCTCTTTGGACTTGATTTTACTTGCTAATGCTGCCGCAAACGCTTCAAATGGAAAATGTAAGGAAATCTCGCTTTGTAAATGCACTTAGATGTAAGTGGAGCTATTTATATTGGACGAGAACTCACTGAGGGTGAGTTGTTGGGTATGTGTTGTACTGTTAACTGTAACTGTAATAACTCGACGTTTCAACCAAGTTGCCTTGATCGTGGTTTAAGGTGAAACTCGTGTAGCAAAGTACAGATCGGAACGGAAACCTTTACCGTAAGACTTTGGCAGAAGACAAGCTGCACCGGATTAAAGATATTTATTTTCTTAAAAAACGCAAATTGCTAGGTACTATCAGCAACGACCACGTCGTCTCGTGACCACGATCAATGCAACTTGGTCGAAACGTCGAGTTAAATAAAAAAATATGTTTTAGGCGCGAGAAATCCCTTATTTTAATATTTATAACTATTTTGCTGATAGTACCTAGCAATTTGCGTTTTTTAAAAAAATAAATATCGGTAAACTATCTTTAATCCGGTGCAGCTTGTCTTCTGCCAAAGTCTTACGGTAAAGGTTTCCGTTCAGATCTGTACTTTGCTACACGAGTTTCACCTTAAACCCGATATTTTCCAGATGTATTCCAATCTCTTAGTCTGTGTACCTCTATTCTACCACCAAACAATCGCTAGATGATTCGAAAGAAGACCAACATAAAGCAAATCCAACCATTAAAAACAAGTCACAACATCAGACGTATCTCAGTTAATTGAAGTACACGAACCAAGTCTCGTTAAGCTCCACACGAACTTTGAACAAGAAGAAATATTCACTGTAATCTTTGTTCAAATCTAAATAATCAAATCAAGTCTTGAAATTTAATACACTTTGAAAGACAGGTAGAGAACAAATATGTAGGGCACGTCATTATGCTGATACCTTTGATTTAGCGGAGGAAGGATAAGTCAACCGTCTATGAGATCGTCGACTATAAGAACGATATGTTCGTGATACGTTGAAATTTCAAACATTTTAATTTTGAAAACTTTTTTTTAAATATCTTATAGGCTAGCGTTTCACCACTATCGCACCTATTGGTATGTGATTATGCGGTCAAAGATGGTAAGCACGCTAGGCCTAGAATTCGAACTGGCTCTCAAGGATAGCTGCCGGAAAACATTAGATGTTTGGCGACAGATTTTCTTACGTTATTGGGTGGTAGCTGGCCAGGCGAACACTAGATAGTGTTTTACCACCACGCGGGGGTTTATGGTTTCTTGACGATATTTTTCCTTCATCGGAGGGCCACTGTGAAAAGCGCACATATATTTTTCAATAGCAAAATCCATTGGTGCACGGTGGGGATTGAACTCGGTACCTCTGGCATCAAAGCCGACCGATTACGCCACCGGCCCTCAAACTCTAAAACGCGATCTGAAAACTTATTGATCCTTGAGTTATCACGTTTAATATATTACTATTATTTAGCTCTACGATGCATCTGATGTAATTAAAATCTTGAAAGTCCCGTTGGCATGAAGAATAGATAGAGCTTGACTTCTAAGCGAGAGGTCGCTGGATCAAATCCTGGACCAGATGTTCGTCCAAATGTGGAAGGAGCACATTATTGATGTTCCGCCTGACATGCTACCAAAAAGTAGCTTACCAACATCAAGATAAAAATCTACCGCCATAACCTTAATAAGTGACACAATGTATACCTAATCGATGTATGAGGCGCTCAAATCCATATTACTTATACATATATTATCTAATGTGTTCCGGCAGTTATCCTTTAGAGCCAGTTCTCATTCTAGGCCTAGCGTGCTTACTATCTTCGACCGCATCATCACTTACCAACAGGTGAGATAGTGGTCAAACGCTGGCGTATAAGATATTTAAAAAAAAACATAACTCAAAGATATATTGACATTATATTACTCAACTGTTCAAACAATGTAATTGTAACCTTTTTGTGAGAGAAAATAAACTATTTATTTATTTATTGTAAGAATCCGATAGTCAACAATACTATGAACATATTGTATAGATCCGTACAAAGACACACAATCAAAGTTCTCCAGTCACTTTTGTGTTCGATAAGTGTTTGTGTTTGCGAGGTACTTATAGAATATTCAGCGTTTAATTCTGAGTTAAAGCTCAGTCTTTGGTTACGAGTATCAATAATTAAATTTGATATTCGGGTCTGTTAAAGGAGACCTAGTTATTGGAATTGAAAGGACTAATAATTTATTGGACATAGATATTGTATTTTCGTTGAAACTATTGTCAAAGTCAATAATGGAGGAAGGTAAAGTGGAGAAGTTTTGATAGTTATTTAGGTACTAATAGTTAAATGTTTATTTTAAATAATATCATAACTTTGTAAAATTACCTATGATATAAAACAACCATTATCTTGTGGCTAACTTTCATTTACTGTTAAATAAAACTTAAATATACATTTTTCATATCATACATACAAACAAATGATATTATAATATGTGGTAGGAGCCATCTTTGACCACATCATCGCTAACCAACAGGCAAGATAGAGGACGCTTAAGGTACGGCCACACCGCAGCGTCCTGCGTTCTGCACTTCTGCGGGCGCAATCTCAGTACATTTCAATTGTTTTTCCGATCGCGTTTGGTGTGAACCAGTCGGTACAAATACTACTGCGCTATCTGATCGCCACCTAGATCGCGCACACAGGACGCTGCAATGTGTTCGTACCTTTATTCTCATTTCACTCGGATATATTCGACTTCTGAAGTATCATGTTGAATTTTGAATATTGATAAATCTATGAGCTATTATGTCGCGCAAACCTTTTCGATTAATCACTGATAAAAAAAAATGAAATGCCAAAAGTTACCTTATATATTATATAATTAGGGATATATATATATATATATATATATATATATATATATATATATATATTATATATATTATTATTAGTATTAGTATAGTAAAGTTAAATCAGTGCATTGTAAATTGCAAAGATCCAAGTCGAAGGAAAGGCAGATTCAAAATCCGAATTTGCTTTCGAATGAATGTGAATAACCCAGCAGATATAAATAAAACTGGCCAAGTGCGAGTCAGCATCGCGTCTCTTATCGCACACTTAGGGAGGGTTCCGTACAATACGAAACATAACAGACTTTCAACCTCATATATTTGATTAATTGATATTACCAAGAATATTTGGTTTGGTCGCGATCTAGAAAGACGGGGCTCGTTTACTAGCGCCATCTTTGTAATTTTGCCGAAACTAATTAGATAGATGGCGTTTAAAAACACGTGTTTTGTATGGGGACCCCCTTTAATTTTTAACTTTATATAATTTTTAGTATTTGTTGTTCTAGCGGCAACAGAAATACACCATCTGTGAAAATTTCAACTGTCAAACTATCACGGTTAATGAGCTATAGCCTGGTGACAGACGGACAGACAGACAGACAGACAGACAGACGGACAGTGGAGTCTTAGTAATAGGCTCCCGTTTTACCCTTTGGGTACGGAACCCTAATAAGCCCAAACTGCAAAACAGAACTTCCCCAATAAGGTTAATATGCACATTTTTCTTTTCTGATTTTAGGTTTTTTACAATAACGTATATAAATTATATCATATAAATAATATTATTATTATAATATTGATATAATCATACAATACACAGTACAAAATTCTTCCAGGCACATCCTGTCCATTTAGATGGGCAGGATGGACTCAAAAAAAAGAAGACAATAGTGATAGATACAAAATGTCTATGTACCATACTAATATTATTTTAAACCTACTTAATAATAACAAATGTGAAGTTACTAAAGCTGCTAAGGTACTCGAAAATGAAGGTGGAAAAATTAGTCTCCAAATAAACCGTGAGAAAACAGAATGTTTACAAGTGAAGCGATATCGAAATACACGAGAGACACGACCTGGAGGTTGATGATGTTTTCTATAAAGGTGTAGCCAAATTTAAATATCTGGGCTGCACAATCACAGATGCTAACACAAGGGAGAAGGAAATATTAATCAGGGTCGACAACACACAAGGTGTGTCAAAGCTTAGTTACTAGCAGAAAAACTAAAATTCAGATTTAGAAAACTGTCATAAGACTAACCTTGATGTATTGATGCGAAGCTTGGACTCTAATACAAAAAAAGAGAACAAACTTCTAGTAACCGAAAGGAAGATCTTACGCAAAATACTGAGAGCAGCAAAACGAGCAGATGGCAGTTGGAAAATCCGCAAAACATAGAGATCGAAGAACTAATAGCAGAGCCCAACATTATTTGAAAATAAAAGTTCATAGACTTCGATGACTCGGTCATGTAGAGCGAATAGGAGAGGATCGTGCAGCAAGAAGGGCATCCGTGGGACGAATGACTGGTCGGCGGCCAGTGGGAAGACCTAGATTTACAATGGGAGGACGAAGTATAGAAAGATCTGCGAGAACTGAAGGTGGAAAATTTGAGGGAGCTGTCACAGGACAGATACAAATGGCGCTTACTGTTGCCGGAGGCCAAGGCCCACTTCGGGTCGCTGAATTATTAAGTAAGGAGTAAGTACTTAATAATATTACTAACCTACTTGTACAAAAATTGTATATAAATATTTTAAAACAAAGATGTTTGTACTATTAAAGTTAAGTTAGAGCATTTTAAAGGATGTTTGAATATAATCATGTCAGTATTATACTAATCAGAGCTTCTGTGTGAGCCACAAATGTACGTTAATTTCAATTTGTTTACAAACGCAAAGTAAATCTAACATATTTGTTTTATACTACGTCGAAATCAAATAGTTTATTCACGTTAGAAATTGAAACAAACTAGCTAATTAACCACAGGACTCGCGTCAAGCTGTTTTCATTACGTGATAAGTTTACACGGGATGTTACAGAAAGGCGTGTGTGTGCTCGATAAGTTCTTTTATTTTCCCACTTCCAAAAAGGGAATGTTCCTGTATTTTTTAAGTAATGTCAGTGATAGATATTCTCAATTGCCATTGGATACTAATGTGTATTTTGTAATATTAGATCAGACAAGTGTACCCAACCAATTCGTCTACCGAATTGGCTGGCACCGAGAATCATGTTGGTGCCAACAGCAACATTTCTTTGTTCAGTAAGTTGTTCGAGCTTCTCTGTGGAGCTTCCTATTTGGACGCGGGTGAATAACATGGTTCTTTCTATTATGAGTGGTATATTTTGATTTTTTACGGACGCGGGTGAATGACATGGTTCTTTCTATTATGAGTGGTATATTTTGATTTTTTATAGTAAAATTATACATACATACATAAAATCACGCCTTTTTCCCGTTGGGGTAGGCAGAGACTACTTGTTCCCGCATGCTACGATCCTAACATACCTCTTTCGCTTCTTCTACTTTCATGAGTGCTTTCATACATGTTTGTCGGTTGTAGGTACTTTTTAACTTGGCCTTTCTTTAAAACGTAAATAATTAAAAAACTATATAATAAATTATAAACAAAATTAATGTAAAAAGATAAAATTTCATTAAAGATCTAAACCACCGCCGCCTAGGTTCACGCCGGCAGCGCAAGGTTCAAGCTATGCCGGTGGTTAGGGCTGCAGAGAAATGAACCTCCTGACGATGCGTGCCGCGTCAAGAAGTACCGCCTTCTGTATCTGATTCTTGATCCAGCCGTTTAGCGAGAGTATCTTGAGATGTTAGTTGAGACTCTTCGCTGTTAGGCCGTTCGCAGAAATGATTATAGGGACAATGATCGTCGAGTCAACATCCTAAATGGCGGTAACCTCGTGAGCCAAGTCAAGGTGAGGGCCCGGTGGCGTAATCGGGAGTACGGTAAGCTTTGATGCCAGAGGTACCGAGTTCAAACCCCGCCGTGCACCAATGGGCTTTCTATCGAAAAGTTTATGTTCGCTTCTCACAGTGGCCCTCTGGTGAAAGAAAAACATCGTTAAGAAACCAACAACCCCTGCATGGTGGTAGAACACTATCTAGTGTCCGCCTGGCCAGCTACCACCCTTAAGCTAGAAAATCTGTCGCCAAACATCTAACGTGTTCCGGCAGCTATCCTTGAGAGCCAGTTCCCATTCTAGGCCTAGCGTGTTTACCATCTTCTACCGCATCATCATTTACCAACAGGTGTTATAGTGGTCAAACGCTAGCCTGTAACATATTAAAATCAAATGGCCAAGTGCAAGTCGGACTCGCGCTCGAAGGGTTCCGTAACACAGTAGAGTATTCTATAACTATGATTTTCGCAACTACAAAAATAACTTCGTTCTTCATAGTGTTTGTATGAAAAAAAATCGCTATATCTCAACAATCTCGTTCAAACCAATTTTCCATGAAAGTTTTTATTGAGATCTACAGAATATATTTTTTCTAGATTTTTCACTCCCTTACTTTTGAAGTTAGAGGGGGGGGGGGAGGGCATTTTACCACTTTAGACGCGCCTATATTTTAAATGATTACGACGTTACGCCTGTTACGACGGTATTATGCGGCTGATAGTCGGACAATCAGTTCCATTCGGAACATGATTTGTACTGCAATTAGTCTGCGTTTTATTTATCTATTATGTTTCATTATTTCACAATTTTTTGGATAAAAATTGTCTGAAGTACTGAAACATGCACTGGGTTGCGGGTGCACATAATGGTACGGTTGGCAACCCTACATTAATAAGGGGAATTAAACATGTGTTTTAAGTGTGACGTTCGACGTCTAGATGAAAGCTGAATGGCTCAATACCTTTGTTTTTTTTTGTAAATTCAAAGCGTTATGTTTCTGTTATATCTATATTTTTTGTTGAATATGATCTATTTAATGTTATTTGACGTGTGTAAGTGCTAATTTTTAATTTGCCCATATACTGAATAAATGCTTTGACTTTGACTTTGACTTTGACTTTGATTGACATTGAGAAAAAATGATTTTAGGAACCTCAGTGTCATTTTTAAAGACCTATCCATAGACACCTCACTCGTATAGGTTTGAAGAAAAACTTTTAGATTTTTATTTTTGTATAAAAATCGCAAAGCGGTTTATAGAATAAATCTACCAAGTTTCAATTCTGTAGTCCTAATAGTTTAGGAATAAAATGGCTGTGACATACGGACGGACATGGCGAATCTATAAGGGTTCCGTTTTTTGCCATTCAACTACGGAACCCTAAAAAAGGTACTTGCTGTTGCTATATTTTATAATATTATTTAATATATATATATAATATAAAAAAAAAAAAGATAAAATGACAAGACAAGCCCCATAGAGTTTCTTGGTGTTTCTTCTCTGATGGGAGTATTTCCGAAACACCGGTAGTTTCAACAGCCATTCAGTTTTCCCCTTTTGTCCGCAGATTTTCTTTCTAGGCTTGCCATTTTTATTTTTATTTAAACAATATTATGCAGCTGACAGACGGACTATCAGTTCCATTTGGATCATGATATGTACTGTGATCGGTATGCGTTTCTCTATGTTGTGTTTCACTATTTCACTTTTTTATTTTTTTTATATAAAAATTGTCTGAAGTACTAAAACACACAGTTACATGTATACCTAATTTAATTACCTACTTTATATATAACCTACTTTAATTTTTTTTAAATATTCTGACGTAAACGATTGGATGACAGCTGAATGGTTCGTTACTTTTTTTTTCTAATTCAAAGCGTTAAATTCTGCTTTTGCTATGTTTACTTGATAATTGGTTATGATTTATTTTATGATTTTGACGTGTATATGTGCGTATATTTATACTGCCTACATCAATCAATCAACACCAATATTATAAATGCGAAAGTCAGTTTGTTTATTTGTTTGTTTGTTTGTTTGTTTGTTTGTTTGGGACTTCTTCACGGTCAAACGGCTTGACCGATTTGGCTGAAATTTTGTACAAAGATAGTACATAGGGCAGAATAGGATATAGGATACTTTTTTTTTGGCTATCGAGTCAGGGGGTCCAGATATTTTTAATTGAATTTTGTAAATATAAGACTTCTTCTCGAATAAACGGCTTGACCGATTTGCCTGAAATTTTGTGTGAATACATGTCATAGAGTAGAATAGAATATAGGATATTTTTTTTCTGGCTGTCGAGTCAGGGGGTCCAGATATTTTTAATTGAATTTTGTAAATATAATACTTCTTCTCGAATAAACGGCTTGACCGATTTGCCTGAAATTTTGTGTGAATACATGTCATAGGGCAGGAAAGAATATAGGATACTTTTTTTCTGGCTGTCGAGTCAGGGGGTCCAGATATTTTTAATTGAATTTTGTAAATATAAGACCTCTTCTCGAATAAACGGCTTGACCGATTTGTCTGACATGTTGTGTAAAGACAGTTCATGGGGCGGAATAGGATATAGAATACTTTTTTTCTGGCTATCGAGTCAGGGGGTCCAAATATGTTTAATTGAATTTTGTAAATATAAGACCACTTCTCGAATAAACGGCTTGACCAAATAGCCTGACGTGTTGTATAAAGACAGTTCATAGGGCAGAATAGGATATAGAAAACTTTTTTTCTGGCTATCAAGTTAGGGGGTCCAAATATTTTTATCGAATTTTGTAAATATAAGACCTCTTCTCGAATAAACGGCTTGACCAATTTGCCTAGCATGTTGTATATAGACAGTTCATAGGGCAGAATAGGATATAGGATACTTTTTTTTGGCTTTCGAGTCTGGGTGTCCAGATTTTTTTTTATTGAATTTTGGGTATGTGTGGCCACTTATCAGCTAAACGGCTTGACCGATACGGCTGAAATTTTCTACATATACAGCTCATATGGCATAAAAGCACATAGGATACTTTTTTTCTGGCAGTCGAGTCCAGGTGTCCAGATTTTTATTATTGAACTTTGTAAATGTGTGGCCAAACTCAGTCAAACGGGTCAACCATTTCAGCTGAAATTTTGTGCACCAACGGTCAATAAGACAAAGGATACTTTTTTTTGGCTGGCAATTTCGGGTGTCCATAATTTTATTATGGAATAATTTGTTGCCTCTTAGCGGCAATCGTTTTGACCGATTCAGCTCATTTTTTTTACAAATACAGTTAATAGAGCGTAGAACGACAAAGGATATTTTTTTTAACAGTTGAGTTTGGGTAACAAATTTTTTTTATTGAATTTTTAAACGTGTGACCTCTTCTCTGTTAAACGAGTTGACCGATTGAGCTAAAATTGTACAGAGACAGTCAATAAGACATAGACCAAGAGTAGTCTATTATCCGAGCACATTGGTTACTTTTTTTACAATCGAGTCCGGTCGTCAGTTTTTTATTGTTGAATTTTGTATATGTTTGGCCTCTTTTCGGCCAAAAGACTTGACCGATTCACATGAAATTTTGTACAAAGACATTTAATAGGGCATAAAAGGGCAAATAATACTTTTTTTTCGGCAGTTAAGTGAGGGTGCATATATTTTTTGTTAACTTTACATAGAGTTAACATAATCATAAAAGTTTGACCTTAGGTAAATAAAAAAATAATGACTTAATTAGTGTCTTGATTAGGCCATAAAACTGTCAGGATCATTAGAAGTCATCAAAATTTACGCGCTGGCTTTGCTTGCCTAACGTGTTTATCTGCTTTGTGGGAAGTTTTTCAAAAACTTTCGTGTTTTAACAGCCTTAGGATATTTGGTGTCGACTAAGTAGGTCATAAAACCTGTCAGGGTCATTAAAATACGTATAAATTATTCGCGCTCGCTTCGCTCGCGTAGTTATAGCACTCTCTGCGCTCGCGCAAGCATTTGTTTTATCTACTTTGTAGGAAATATTTCGTCAACTTTTGAATTTTAATAGCCACATGCATCATAACGAATCATACATTGAAACAGAACAACCTTCAATAATCATAATGATTATTAACCTTAAAATAAGTGGATATCACGTTTCACTTGAGTATCATCAGTGTTGACTTAGTAGGTTTTAAAAACTGTCGGGGTCATAAAAAGTCGTAAAAAATTTTCGCGCTCGCTTCGCTCGCGCAGTCATAGCACTCGCTTCGCTCGCGCAATTATTTATTTCATCTACTTCAAAGGTAATTTTTCAGCAAATTTTGTATTTTAATAGCCACATGCATCAAAACGAGTCATACATTGAAATAGAACAACCTTCAATAATCATAATGATTATTAACCTTAAAATAAGTGGATATCAAATTTAACCCTAATGTCATCGGTGTTGACTTAGTAGGTCATAAAAACTGTCGGGGTCATAATAAGTCGTAAAAATGTTTAGCGCTCGCGAAGCTCGCGCAATTATTTATTTTATCTACTTTGAATGTAATATTTCAGAAACTTTTGTATTTTAATAACCACATGCATCAATATTAGTCATAAATTGAAACAGAACAACCTTCAATAATCATAATGATTATTAACCTTAAATTAAGTGGATATCACGTTTCACTTGAGTGTCATCAGTGTTGACTTAGTAGGTTTTAAAAACTGTCGGGGTCATTAAAAGTCGTAAAAAATTTCGCGCTCGCTTCGCTCGCGCAGTGATAACGCTTGCAACGCTCGCGCAAGCATTTATTTTATCTACTTTGTAGGAAATATTTCGTCAACTTTTGAATTTTAATAGCCACATGCATCATAACGAATCACACATTGAAACAGAACAAACCTTCAATAATCATAATGATTATTAACCTTAAATTAAGTGGATATCAAATTTAACCCTAATGTCATCGGTGTTGACTTAGTAGGTCATAAAAACTGTCGGGGTCATAATAAGTCGTAAAAATTTTTAGCGCTCGCGAAGCTCGCGCAATTATTTATTTTATCTACTTTGAATGTAATATTTCAGAAACTTTTGTATTTTTATAACCACATGCATCAAAACGAATCATACATTGAAACAGAACAACCTTTAATAATCATAATGATTATTAACCTTAAATTAAGTGGATATCAAATTGAACCCTTCTGTCATCGGTGTTGGCTTAGTAGGTCATAAAAACTGTCAGGGTCATAAAAAGTCGTAAAAAATTTTCGCGCTCGCTACGCTCGCGCAAGCATTTATTTTATCAACTTTGTAGGTAATATTTCAGCAACTTTCGCATATTAATAACCACATGCATCAAAACGAGTCATAAATTAAAACAGTACAACCATTAATAATCATAATGATTATTAACCTTAAAATAAGTGGATATCACGTTTCA
Organism: Cabera pusaria; assembly: GCA_954871355.1. NCBI lineage: Eukaryota > Metazoa > Arthropoda > Insecta > Lepidoptera > Geometridae > Cabera > Cabera pusaria. The sequence continues at coordinate 27,705,897 of OX940893.1, forward strand.
CTTGAGTGTCATCAGTGTTGACTTAGTAGGTTTTAAAAACTGTCGGGGTCATAAAAAGTCGTAAAAAATTTTCGCGCTCGCTTCGCTCGCGCAGTCATAGCGCTCGCTTCGCTCGCGCAATTATTTATTTCATCTACTTCAAAGGTAATTTTTCAGCAAATTTTGTATTTTAATAGCCACATGCATCAAAACGAGTCATACATTGAAATAGAACAACCTTCAATAATCATAATGATTATTAACCTTAAAATAAGTGGATATCAAATTTAACCCTAATGTCATCGGTGTTGACTTAGTAGGTCATAAAAACTGTCGGGGTCATAATAAGTCGTAAAAATTTTTAGCGCTCGCGGAGCTCGCGCAATTGTTTATTTTATCTACTTTGAATGTAATATTATAGAAACTTTTGTATTTTAATAACCACATGCATCAAAATTAGTCATAAATTGAAACAGAACAACCTTCAATAATCATAATGATTATTAACCTTAAATTAAGTGGATATCAAATTTAACCCTAATGTCATCGGTGTTGACTTAGTAGGTCATAAAAACTGTCGGGGTCATAATAAGTCGTAAAAATTTTTAGCGCTCGCGAAGCTCGCGCAATTATTTATTTTATCTACTTTGAATGTAATATTTCAGAAACTTTTGTATTTTTATAACCACATGCATCAAAACGAATCATACATTGAAACAGAACAAACCTTCAATAATCATAATGATTATTAACCTTAAATTAAGTGGATATCAAATTTAACCCTAATGTCATCGGTGTTGACTTAGTAGGTCATAAAAACTGTCGGGGTCATAATAAGTCGTAAACATTTTTAGCGCTCGCGAAGCTCGCGCAATTATTTATTTTATCTACTTTGAATGTAATATTTCAGAAACTTTTGTATTTTTATAACCACATGCATCAAAACGAATCATACATTGAAACAGAACAACCTTTAATAATCATAATGATTATTAACCTTAAATTAAGTGGATATCAAATTTAACCCTTCTGTCATCGGTGTTGGCTTAGTAGGTCATAAAAACTGTCAGGGTCATAAAAAGTCGTAAAAAATTTTCGCGCTCGCTACGCTCGCGCAAGCATTTATTTTATCAACTTTGTAGGTAATATTTCAGCAACTATCGCATATTAATAACCACATGCATCAAAACGAGTCATAAATTAAAACAGTACAACCATTAATAATCATAATGATTATTAACCTTAAAATAAGTGGATATCACGTTTCACTTGAGTGTCATCAGTGTTGACTTAGTAGGTTTTAAAAACTGTCGGGGTCATAAAAAGTCGTAAAAATTTTTCGCGCTCGCTTCGCTCGCGCAGTCATAGCGCTTGCTTCGCTCGCGCAATCATTTATTTCCCTCATTTATTTTCTACTTCAAAGGTAATTTTTCAGCAAATTTTGTATTTTAATAGCCACAAGCATCAAAACGAGTCATACATTGAAATAGAACAACCATCAATAACCATAATGATTATTAACCTTAAAATAAGTGGATATCACGTTTTACCTGAGTGTCATCGGTGTTGACTTAGTAGGTCATAAAAACTGTCAGGGTCATAAAATTTTTCAAAAAGTAAAAAGTCGTAAAATTTTTTCGCAGTAATAACGCTATATAAATACGCTATAGCGTATAATAGCGTGTTTCAACAGCCTCATACATTAGACTGACTCAAATACTTGAACAGCAAAACTTGACCTAACCTAACCAAGGTTTACCAAGTAATTATTCATGACTTTAACAATACACGATATCGAGTTCGACCTAAGAGTCATCTATAGTGAGTTGATTATTAGATTGTAAATTTGTCAGGGTCATAAAAAGTCATAAAAAATGTTCGCTCGCGCAATGATAGCTCTCGCTGCGCTCGCGCAGCTATTCACCTTATTTTCTTTGTAAGAAATGTTTCAGGAACTTTTGTGTTGAGTCAAACATTTAAACAGCACAACTTCGTATACTAACCAAAATGATTAATGACTTTAACAATAGAGGATATTGAGTTCGACTTTAGGGTCATCTATGGTGACTTGGCCTAAGAGATCATCGATCTTGATCTCAAAGGTCATAAAGACTCAAATAACGCGGGCGAAGCCGCGGGTAACAGCTAGTACTGAATAAATGCTTTGATTCTTGATTCTTTGATTCTTGATTATTTACTTGAATCTAGAAAATATTTGACGTTCTCAAATGCTCTAAAAAATATTTTATTCCTTTTCCTTTAATTCGAAAAACAAAACTGAGATAATGTGATAAAGCGCATTTCAGACTACGCTATACTATACTGCTATACAGTACAGCATGACAAGCAAATTACAAGCAAACCGGCTTATATAATTATAGTATAGCTAAGTGGGAATATGTTCTTAATAAATGTATCATCACGTTCAGCTGGTATCAGTCCACCGCTGGACGCAAGCCTCCCCTAAGTCACGCCACCGAGCCCGATCCTCGGCTCATTGGGGGGGATAATAAATGTATGGTGAGCGATATTGTTGTGCTATAAACTATGTGCTATAAGCTTTTATATTATAGCGTAGTCTGATACGCGCTAAATTGTGGTGCCCGCCTCAGGCGAACTTGCAGAGTTCCTATTACAACACACACTACCAATAAGCATGGCTGAATCTAGGTCGATACAAGCAATTAAAATGTATCCACGAGTGATCCAACCAAACATTTGGCAATAATTGTCAGTTCAACATGTGAACTCGTCTAGTCATTCAAATTGAGTATAATAGCACTCGCACTAACCCATTGTTAACCCTAATTTGTCTTGTATTTAGTAATGAGTTAATATTTCAAACTTATTTAGCAAATAGCTCGCTGCAGATCTGATTAAGCTAGGGTTCAGTAGGTCACCCATATACGTCGCTTAGAATTATCTAAGTGGTTGTATCGGATTACGAGAGAATTTTCGTGAGATGTGATCCCAGTGGAGCTTGGCTATAGCATTCTGATTACGTGATTGTCCTTCATTGTTTTCTTTTATAATTTTCAACCAACTGCCAAAAAGGAGCAGGTTCTCAATTCGTATGTATGCTTTTTTGTATTTTTTATTTTGTTTATGCAACGCGATACTCCGTCGACTGTGAACCGATTGGAATGAGTCTTTTTACCCAACTGCGCGACGCAAAGGAGAGGTAATGTATTTATCAGTCTATATATGTATGTATGTATGTATGTATGTATGTATGTATGTATGTATGTATGTATGTATGTATGTATGTATGTATGTATGTATGTATGTATGTATGCATGTATGTATATATGTATGTATGTATGTATGTTTGTTCTTTTGTGGCACACTAGAGACCAAACGCGTGGGCCGATTTTGATAATTGGCACGTCAATAGATTCGCCATGCCAGCGCGAGTATCAACGAAAACATAAAAAATTGAAAAATTCAAAATGGCGGATTTCAGACGCCAAAATTTGGGGTTCAATAATTTTTTTTTTTTCAAAACCTATCGAGTTGGGTATCGAGTTAAAGGTCTTAAAATGGAGATTCAAAATATATTTATAGCAAATAATTTATGATCGTACAAATCGAAAAAAAAAAACGATTTTACATGCCGCGTTAGTCACTTTCAGTAACAAGTTTACGGTGCTTATCTCTGAAGTTACTTATCAGATCTCAATAAAATTACAATGAGACAAAACGAAAATCATATTAACTCAAAAAAAAATTCCAAATCGGTTAAGAATTGATGGAGTTCTGAGGTAACAAACAACCTCTTCCTTTTGGTATAGTCGTTTAATAGTACAACTGTAAAGTAAGTAAGCTTAAAAAGCAATACCCTATTTATTTCACACATTTCGGTTTTTTGTTATTTTTTTTTCCATAATTGTAATAACGGTCATAGTTATACATATTTTGTGAAGATTTCAAGTCTCTATCTATTATTAGTTTACAAGTTCAAGTACAAAACGCCGAACAATACACGTTACTTGTATGTAGACCACACTGTGATGTAGACCCCCTTTAATATTTAATTTTATTTTGTTTTTAGTATTTGTTTTTAAATCCCCCATAGTAATACATACTTAGTAGTGTAGACGCACAAAACCTTATATTTGCCAAAAAAATGCGTAAGCATATTAGTAAATATAATAGTACTGGAATCCTGCTGGCCCCATTTCATAAACAATAAAATATTAACGCTAACGTCAATATATATATATATATATATTTGAAATGTGCAAATTGGTACGTATATATACCAATTTCTATTCTAGAAAAAGAGGTGGTCCTAGAGGAGACAAAACAAGGTTCAAACATAACCTGATTCATCCCAGCTCTAAGCTGAAAATACACAGTTCCGGTACACATGCGAAAGGTCTTTTGCGAAAGGTCAAGCCTATGTAGCATTGAGCCGGGTTAGATCTTTAGATGGACTAGTAATAAGTAGTTTAGATCCCCGGAAACTACTCAATAATCAACATGACATCAACTCTCTAAATGAAATGAGAAGATTACGGAATTTGCCGTCCTTTACTTAACTAAAAAGTGTAAAATAAAACATCAAATTAAAAAATCAAAAACCCGACTGCGCAAAAAGTGAAGTGTTAAAAAACGAACTGAAAAGAAAAAAAAAACAAGTAAGTCTAGTAGTTTAGACTTCTGTTTAGGGATATCAAAAAACTGTACCATTTAAATTCTTTCTCGGTCGATACACTCATAAAATAAATTATACATTGTTATATGGAATAAAGAGACTTTAACAGTCGGGACACATTAATCCCCATTCGTTAAGCCATTAATGTGTCCCGACTGTTGAAGTCTCTACATTCCATATAACAAAGTATAATTTATTTTATGAGTGTATCGACCGAGAAAGAATTTAAATGGTATAGTTTTTTGATATCCCTAAACAGAAGTCTAAACTACTAGACTTACTTGTTTTTTTCTTTTCGGTTTTTTGATTTTTTAATTTAATGTTTTATTTAAATCGGTAGGGTACATTTCCGAGGTGGTCCTATTGTAATTTCATCGAAATTTGATATGTATCTTTAGAGCTATGACAATAAACGTCTCAAACCTGAAAATGACTCGCGGGGCATGGAAGTCGGTTGTTTTAGTTTTCTAAATTATCTTAATTATTATGGTAAAACTCGGTTATAATCGTGTTAAATCGGAATTTAAATGTATATTATAATTTAGTTATAAATATTAAAATACGGGACTTATCGCGCCTAAAACATAAATCTTATTTACTCGACGTTTCGACCAAGTTGCATTAATCGTGGTCACGAGAGGACTGATCGTGGTCACAATCAATGCAACTTGGTCGAAACGTCGAGTAAATAAGATTTTTCTTAAATAAGATTTATGTTTTAGGCGCGATAAGTCCCGTATTTTAATATTTATAACTATATGTTCAAATCGCGAAAGTTTAAAGTTTACTATATTATAATTTGTTGCAGGAAATGTTTCAGATTTTTATATATATTTATATAATATTTAATTGTAGAGTTGTAGGTTGTAAAATGTTACACGGTACTAATTCAAAGATATAAGTGTCATTAAAATAACCAGTGAATTTATATTTACTTTTTTACTGTAATTTTATGAAATTATAAATACGTTGTTGGCCCGCATTTTCTGAATCATGTACATGTATCAAAAAATCAACTCTTTATAATTACTGTGATGTAAACTGCTACTCTAATTAGGAACTATATACATTTTTTTTATATTTTCAACCGACTTCCAAAAAGAAGGAGGTTCTCAATTCGTCTGTATGTTTGTGCGTTTTTCTATTTTTTTGTGAATTTTACGCGATTACTCCGTCAATTGTGAACCAATTCGAATGATTATTTTTGTAATCGATAGGGTACGTTTTCAAGGTTCATCCATTGTAATTCCACCAAGATCTGATAAGTATCTCCAGAGATATGAGGATAAACGTCTCAAACTTGCTACTGATTTCAGATTCGCGGGGCATTGAAGTCGGTTGTTTTAGTTTTTAATATTTTTTTTAACCATCTTAATTATTATACAGGCTAGCGTTTGGTTAATATCTTGCTTGTTGGTAAGCAATTTTGTAGTCGAAAATTATTAACACGCTAGACCTAGAATATTCTGTTCATAACATATTTTTATTTACAAAATAATCGTAAACTGTATATTTTTGACGCTAAAATATTAAGTGCGAACTATGCATGTATATACACTATGTAAGTATGCTAATTGCATGAGCAATAAGCTTGGTTTTTAACCAACTTCACAAAAACGGAAGAGGTTCAATTCGACTGAAAATGAAAAAAAAGAAAAAAACTGGTTTCTTTTTATTTATTTTTTTATGTTTGTTACCTCAGAACTCCGTCTTAAAATCTTAACCGATTTGCAAAATTCTATTTTTGTTTTAGAGACTGAGCCTTTCGTTTGGTTTGACCCAAATTTTATTGAGATCTAACAATTATCTCCGGAGATATGGATATAAATAATATAGGAAAATTTTAATACTTTGATAACATGCTTATAACTACGGTCTACTTTGACTATTGCGGCATGTGAAGTCGGTGTTTACTCGTTTTGTAAACGATCTTAAATTATTATTAATTTTAAACCAATTTATCAATAATACATAAATAACTACGTCACTGTACTGTCACTGTAATTTTGTCCTTATCGTCTTACACATTAAATTATACATAGAATTGTGGCGGCAATAATCCCTTTAATCGGAATATATCAGCTACCCTCGTATACAATTATACAGCACGCATTATGCATGGCACGGTGTGACATCATTATGTGGTATCGTCGATCTTGACACCATATTGTACTACAGCTAAGTGACTACGATGTATCCCATCATCATCGAGAAATGATAAAATTTATTAAAATATTATGTAGTCTAGCGTTTCATCTCACCTGTTGGTAAGTGATGATGCGTTCGCGGATGGTAGCACGTTAGCCCTAGACTGGGAAACTGGCTCTGCCAGGATACATAAGATGTTTGGCGACAGATTTTCTAACTTGAGGGTGGTATCTGACCAGGCGGACACTAGATAGTGTCCTGCCACCATGCGGGGTTGGGGGTTTCTTAACGATGTTTTTCCTTTACTGGAGAGCCACTGTGAAAAGCGCACATACATTTTTGGATAGAAAAATCCATTGGTGCTTGGAAGACAGTGACGAGAGGGACAGAACTCGGTACCTTTTGCGTCAAAGCCGACCGTTCTTCCACTACACCACCGGGCCCTCAGATCATTTTTTAGGGTTCCGTAGCCGAATGGCAAAAAACGGAACCCTTATAGATTCGTCATGTCTGTCTGTATGTCTGTCTGTCTGTCCGTCCGTATGTCACAGCCATTTTATTCCGAAACTGTTAGGACTACAGAATTGAAACTTGGTAGGTAGATGTATTCTGTGAACCGCTTTCCGATTTTTATACAAAAACAAAAAATATAAAAATTTAAGGGGGGGGCATCCCATACAAGGAACTGAAACAAAAAACATTTTTTTTCTTCAAACCTATACATGTGGGGTGCCTATGGATAGGTCTTCAAAAATGACATTGAGGTTCCTACAATCATTTTTTCTCAAAGTCAATAATTTGAAAGATAGGCGCGTCTAAAGTAGTAAAATTTGTGTCCCCCCCCCCCCCCCCCCCCCTCTAACTTTTAAAGTATCGGAGTGAAAAATCTAAAAAAAATATTTGCTGTAGATCTCAATAAAAACTAACAACGAAAATTGGTTTGAACGAGATACAGTCAGCAGTTTTAGAGATATGGCGACCGCAAAGATAACTTTGTTTTTCATACAAACATTATGAAAAACAAAGTTAATTTTGTAGTTGCGAAAAATCATAGTTATGGAATACTTAACTGTGTTACTCGCACTCGTAGGGTTCCACGAGTGCGAGTCCGACTTGCACTTGGCCAGTTTTATTTTTATATTGCTAGAGTTTACAGATATATCAGAATATATTTACAAAACCAAATATTTATAAAATAAATTGTTTGTTGTGTCTCGCGAACAAACGCGGCTGAATAAATTGTCTGACAACGTTTGTACTGTTAATTACAACCAGATGTAAACCTTTTTTAAAGGGATACTAACTGCATCCCGCGGCTTTGCTTGCGTTAAATCCTGGTTATAGAACTTCATTTTGCATCACTTTATCTATTGATGAAAACTGCATTAAAATATATTACCGTTTAAACTACTTAAACATCTAAGCGTACAGACGCATCATTACTCACCACACAGGTGACATAGTGGTCCAACGCTAGCCTATAATATGATAATGATGAAAAAGATGTGTTTCACTATTTCACTTTTTTATTTTTTTTATATAAAAATTGTCTGAAGTACTGAAACACACACTTACATGTATGGTTGGTTTTAACCTACTTTAATTTTTTTTAAATATTCTGACGTAAACGATTGGATGACAGCTGAATGGTTCATTACTTTTTTTTTCTAATTCAAAGCGTTAAATTCTGCTTTTGCTATGTTTACTTGATAATTGGTTATGATTTATTTTATGATTTATGATTTTGACGTGTATATGTGCGTATATTTATACTGCCTACATACTGAATAAATGCTTTGATTCTTGATTCTTTGATATAAAAAAGACGCGGGAAATGACTTAGTTTTATATTCTGAAAAGATTAAGCTAGCATTTGACCACTGTCCCACTTGTAGGTAAGAGCCATTTGTGGTCGAAGGTGGTAAAACTCTGGGACTAAAACAGATGGCTGTTGGAATGCACTAGTGCACTAGCTAGGTTGGTACTAAACTGTGCTGTAGTACTACTATGCAGGGCGTTATTCAATGGATATTTACAAGCTTGCTATACACCTTTAACCTACTATGTAGTTTTACTAAGCTACGTATTTTCAACCAACTTACAAAAAGGAGGAGGTTCTCAATTCGTCTATATGTTTTTATTTGTTTTTTTTTTTGTATGTTTGGTATGCGATTACACTGTCAATGGGAACCGATTCGAATGATTATTTTTTTAATCGGTAGGGTACATGTTCGTTTTGGTCCAATTGCAATTCCATCGAGATCTGATAACTATCTCTAGAGATATGACAATAAACGTCTCAAACTTGCTACTGAAACTGACTCGCGGGGCATTGAAGTCGGTTGTTATAGTTTTTAAGCTATCTTAGTTATGTTACATCCAGTAGGACAGATGTGAAATAAATGTGAAGGACAAATTATCAAGATCCGTCTATAAATGTATGTTTAAACTATTATTAGATTGCTCTGGCTTAATTTTAGTATATCATATATCTATGTTTAAAATATCTATGCAATTGTGGTGGTAGGTTAGTAATATTAAATAGGTTTAGAATTTTATTTAAGCTTGACAGCTACGTCTAAAGTATTTTTCAAAGACCTACCCAGCCAAAGGTTACCTGGAAGAAGTCGCTGTTAGCTATAAGGCCGCCTATTGTTACACTATCACTTTTATTTATTTATTTTACATTTATGTAGTTTTAAGATAAGAGGTGTCACAAATAAGAATTTTGTATTGTATTGTAAATGCGCTCACAACAATTTTTGATAGTAAAATCCATTGGTGCACGGCGAATTTGAACTAACAACTTCTAGATTAGATCAGGCATTCTCCCAATTACGCCTAAGATCCCTCTATGTACGGAACTTAAAGTTGTCTTTATCCGAAGATAAGCTAACTGATATTTATTTTACTTATAATAAACCAATACAACGACGTGATCTGAATAATTTTTGTATTTTTATGATAAACGAAAGAAAAGAAAAAGAATATAATACGAATAGCGTGTTATTGGCTTGTGTTATTTGGCCAATGAACCGAAATAATCCGTATATTGTTATTTTTTCTTATTTTTCCTCTAATGTAATAACATTATATATGCGTGTGCTTATGTCCGTTTTTTAACCGACTTCACAATAAAGGAGGTGGTTCTCAATTCGTCGGAACCATTTTTTTAAATTTTTTTTTTATGTATGTTCACCGATTACTCGATGATGCCTGAACCGATTTAGAAAATTATTTTTTTGTTTTAAAGCGTACCCTTCCCAGGTGGTCCCATTTAAATTTTAACGAAATCTGTTGAGTTGTTTTTAATAAATCAACATTTATATTATGACGCATTTACTTATCTTACTTGGCTGGCACTTTACTTACTGGCACAGATTATGTAATAGATTACTGTATTATGTAATAGTATACTGGCTACTTTGACTAGCGTGATGTTTGAAGTCGGTTCTTTTAGTTTTTTAAACGATATTATTATAATCATGCCTGGATTTTCCCAATATATTGGCAAACTACTAAAGAAGTTATGTAATTGGTGAAGCAAGTAGATGGTTTCGAAAGAAACCAATCAATAAAATCAAAAGATTTGAATTTCAAATTTTACACAGAAAAATCTATAGATAGATAGATAGATAAACTCTTTATTTGCACACCAAATAAACAGAAACAATTTAAACAAAATACACACTAAACTTATAACTATAGCTATACAAATGGCGGTCTTATCGCTTAGAGCTATTTCTTCCAGACAACCCAATAGTAAAAAAGAAAACGAGACTGTGACGGACGGTGGTGTATCAATTTTGAAATAAAATCAATAAATATGCTTACAAACATAATAAACAAATGTCATACTATACATTACACATAAATACACATACATCTATATACACACAATTTAAAGTTCTCTTACAAAACACACACAATCTTCCTCAAATGTTATATAAACCCAGGATTTATCATGCTTTGTTTAGATATAGTTATGGCAATAGTTACTATTTATTATACCCAAGTAATATTCAGATATCCAGTAAATCCATTGTTTTCATCAAATAGTTTTGTATAATTTACCCAAACCTATAGTGTACTCTGTACTGAACAACACGACACCAAATTCAATCAAAGTTTAGAACCCACTTCAATGTTATACCTGGTTTCGGCAAGTTATATGGTTTATCAAACGACGTATACCATAAAATGTTATATTATCGTCTTTGAGATTCTCTTTGAAGACCAACGAAAATGACATATTATTATTTGATCCGGTCGTTTAAATTAAACGAGAATATTCTCTTGTGTGATAATTACATGCTCTTTATCTCTTGCTATGCTAAGCTCGCCTTATGTAAATAATGTCGAAATTATTGTGTGAAATTAAAAGTATGATCTATAACAACTACCCACAGGTAGCAGCATATTATATCCATGAACCATGATCCGTCTGATTTGCTACCAAAAAGTAGCTTACCACCAACAGGAGAAAATCTGCCGCCATAACCTTACACTTGACCATTGTCTCTTTTTTTAAACTTCACAAAAAGATGAAGTTCTCAATTCGTCTGTATTTTTTAATTTATTTTTTAAATGTTTGTTACCTCAGAACTCCGTCAAATATTAACCGATTTTTTTTTTTTGTTTATTAGAGAGTATATGCCTATCGTTCGGTCTCATTCAAATTTTATCGAGATCTGATAATCATCTCCAGAGATATGGAGATAAACAATATAAACAAATTTGTATACCTTGATTACATAATAATCGTTATAATAATTGGTACGATCATAAACTATTGTTTATATAATTTAGGCTAGCGTTTGACCACTATTTCACCTGTTGGTATATGACGATGCGGTCGAGGATGGTAGCACGCTAGGCCTACAATGAGAACTTGCTCTCAAGGATAGTTGCCGGAACACATTAGATGTTTGGCGAAAGATTTTATAATTTGAGGAAGGTAGCTGAACAGACGGACACTAAATAGTGTCATTTATTTTCAACTGACGATAAATGAAAAGTCTTAAATGTCTATTTAGATTGCTGTGACATTCCATTAATGAGTTTTGCCCTAAGAAGATAATAATAGGTACAACCCTTCACAGCAAGACGTAATTAATTGCACTTAATAATAGATAAGCTAATTAATCCTTACATTGTATATTTTAATGGAAATCAGTTTATCATCTTCAGGAGACTGGATTTAAATAAATTAACAAATTCAAACAGAAATTTGCGATACTATGAAATTTGAGAATATGAGTTTGAGAAAAATAAAAATCTATAATGATATTGTGCTCTGTGCTTCTGATTGTTTAATGTGCTTGTATTACCTACTATGGGAGTTGTGTATTGATTAATTAAGCCATAATTTACCTAAATATAACGAGTACTTTTTTGATTATCATAGAAATTGATGTCAATTAATAATTCTTTAAAATTGCAAAAAAACCCGTCTTCATATTCATTTTCAGAATCAAGTTTGAGGTATTTATATCCATATCTATGTAAGAGAGCACAAATACACCTCAGTGCTCTCAGCAAACCTCACCTGTCTGTCCGTAGTGCATCCTGCTGACCAACAAACGAAGATCTGGCGATCGAAAAATGGCAGTATAACCATTTCAAAATTATGGCGTAGCTAAATACTACAGGCGGGTAGTAGGCACATACTACGGTGACGGGCAGCAGCGTCACCGGTGCGAAGAGCTACGTCCTGCGATCGCCAACCCGCCTGCCCAGAGTTGCAATTAGGGCATATTCCTCCCAAAGATAGAAAGTCACACACAAAGCCAAGGTCCCTAGGCAGTGACTGAAAAAGAGCTCAGCGAATCTTGGGAGAGGCCTACGTCCAGCAGTGGACTGACACGGCTGATGATGATGATATCCATATCTCGAGAGATACTCATCGAGTTTCAATGACATTGTAATGGGACCAAACGGGAAGTATGTATTCTTTCAGACATAAAAATATTTTTCCAAATCGGGCAAGAAATGACGGAGTAATGTGGTAACAAACATTTAAAAAAATCAGACGAATTGACCTCTTTTGTCGGTTAAATTCACTTTTTAGTTTGAAGATTAAGAAGTTATCAGTTTTGTGTATCGTTTGTGAGTCAATCAATGAAATTAATCTGTTTTTAATATTTAACTGTGTTTACTAAACATTCGACTCGTAAGATTAGATAATTTATCATTAGTATGAGTATACTACAATTATATATACATGTATATATGTATTAATTACTATTATAGTTATATTCTTAAATACATGAAAAATGTTTAGGCAAATTATATATTATACCGGTATTTCATTATAACTAAGCAATATTTGGTGTTTTAAACCACATTTCGTGCTAATAAATAATTTCTAAAAATAGCTAGGTACACATTGATTAATTATGACATTGTACGTGATTAAAATACTTCAACAAACCAACGAAGCTTACGGGTAATACAGCTTTAAAGCTCTTTTATGTTTATTCAGGAGCCATTAAAGCATGAACGGACATGAAAAGCTTACGCCAGAAAAATCTAACGAGAAATCTCCACTGTCTCAATTTCCTAAAACTGGTTTCAAAGAACACAAAACTAAACAAATTAAAACACTATTGTTCTGAAAAGAATACAAATATACATACGTGAGTCACCGCCGATCCGACAGCTGAATGTTGAGAACAATCACACACACACGTATCACTTTTCACCACAATATTTCATGTACATGTTTATATTAGGTATACTTTATAACACCGTTTGTTTATTGCACTTTCGTTGGTAGATGACGGAACGTCGTCCTGCCGCGGCGATGAGGGTACACTGAGAGAGGGGAGGTGAGGGGAGAGGGCCCGGCGCCGCGCAGGCGGTTCGACCCCTACACACTTTATTTTTCTGTTTTGGAATCGCCCACTTATCTGCTGAGACTTCGCTAGTAAAAAAGCGCAATTAGTATATTTTATCTGAAGCACGTACTGATTTTATCTGGATTTATTTGGTTCTGGAGTATATGGGATTAGTTGCGGTGTTAGAGCACCATCACAAAAAGGAATGAATACTTTTGTTAAATATACCCAATGGATAGCTTGGACATTGAATGTGAAAGGAAAATCTTTCATCGATCACCAGAAGTCACTGATCTCTAAATGTATAAAATCTAATGTGTTCCGGCAGCTACCCTTGAGAGCCATTTCCATTATAAGCCTAGCGTACCATTTTGACCGCATCATCACTTACCAACAGGTGAGATAATGGTTAAACGCTAGCCTGTAAAATATTAAAAACAATAATAATAATAATTTACGGATACAGTATGGGCACACATATCTATAAAGGATTTTTGTACAACCGAATAATTGAAATAAAGTTTATCTGTTTCCACCGAACATTCGTATGTACGCGGGTTATAGAAGATCACGACCATGTATATTATATTATTCATGTATTTTTGTAGTGGTAGGACTTCTGCTAGTCCACCTGGGGCGGTGCCACCACTTTGCCAATTAATTTTCAACCGTAGAATAGGAATGTTTTTCGATTGAAATTGCAAGGTGTCCAGTGAAATTACAGGGCATGTGAGACTCAACGTCTTTATGTCTCAAGGTAACAGGCGCAGTGCAGTGGCATGCAAAATTCTGGACTGCCAGAATTTTGCATGCCTCTTATCTGTAATAGGTAGACGTCATCGCTTACCTTCCGGCGAGCGTCGTGCTTGTCCTGTTACCTTTTACCATTAAAAAAAATATATATCATGTCAATGTTTAAAATTATTTAGTATGCAGACAGTATAAATATTCGCGCATAAACACGTCTAAAATTATTATAAATCTTAATCAATAACCATGTAAACATAGCAATAGCAACAAATATTAACAACATTTAAAAAAAAACAAAAGTAATGAGCCATTCAGTTTTCACCCAATCGTTGACGTCAAATTGATGCTGGTAGTAGACGAGAAAATAAAATTAGAAATCATGCCTATAAAACCCAACTATTGAAAAAAAGTGTATTCTGTATGGCACCATTGATCTATAACGCTATTCCTTACTCAATTCGAGACATCATTAATGTTCATGTCTTTAAAATAAAGTTTAATGAATTTCTCATCATCAAGGCGTACTATTCTGTTGACGACTTTTTTAAAGATAACAATGTGATTCTAAATTTTTAATATTTGACATATTATTATCGATGTAATTTTTATTTTATGTTGCAATTAATATCTATGATTTCGTAAAAAGGATTTATATTATTATAGTACTTAACACTTAATGCTTGTATACTGATAAAGTAGGACCTAGTGACACTAAAATTGTAATTTTAACACTAAGAACTCTGTAACCTAGGGACACAAGCTGAATAAATTCATTCATTCAAATATGAGAAATTATTAAACGCACGCACGTACCTCTATCTTTCAGTACTTCACATCAAGTTTATGTTCATAATTTTTGCTACATTTTTGACATGAAGTGTATTAGTTGGGTAATAATATAAGACAAAAAATATGAGATCTATTGGAACACCATCGTAACTTTAGTTTGTTAGTTCATTTGTAAGTATTTTTTTATTACCGTTCAAATATATGTTTTTTTTCTGGCATACGAGCAATTAACTACTCATTATCTTACGAGAATTGGCAATGCAGTTTCAGAAGGAATTGTATTTATCTGAAAATGGGAGAATGTAGAATAATAATAATCTCTAAACCACTTATTTGATTAAATTTTTTCAATCAGTAAAACGCTTCTAACGGGGTCAGGAAGTACACGGGGGATTTGATTTTTAATTAAATTGAAAATAGATAATACTCTTGAACAAGACAATCTAAATTTATTACTTTTAATCGGAATCTGAAAAGTGACACTGGACAATCGACTGTAGTCCGATCCACATAGTGCATCTATCTTCCTATCCTCTGAACTGGGATGAAAGTCTCTACATTGATAGCGATGCGTCCTGTCATCGCCATCGTCTTAATATAATAATTATATTATTATAATTATTAGTATATATAACGAAATAGTCTACGTCCGTTACACACTGAGACTTTTTACTTATGATAGTAATTCTTGGTGTACAGAAAGAATTTTCCGAAACCTAAAAAACAAAACCAAATCGGAAAAAAACACCACACTGTCGTCTTTCATTTGTCTATGGGCATGATTAATTTTAGTGTTGTTTTACATTAACAAACGTACAAAAATAAAACATAAAGAAGAATTGAGAACCGCCTCCTTTTTGAAAGTCGGTTGAAATGTTCTTTATTTTTTTTTAATATTTTAAGGCATCGTTTATTTACTTTCTAAATTACAACTAGATATAGTGTAGCTATCTTCATGCTGCTGCTATATTAGGGGCAGTTTCACCGGTTTTCAATAATAAGTGTCAGATAGTTATCTGATAGATGACGCCATATAAAAGCTATCAAAAATCTGACAGATAAGTTCCCAATAGGGCTATCAGGGACCGGTGAAATGGGCCCTTCTCAGTAATTCATTTATTCAGTGGCAACACCTGCAAGAAGTTACGCATTGCGATTGTCTTGTGTTACAATTATGAGCAAACCCTTCATTCTCGACTGCCCTGCTATTATTTATTTATTATATTAGTCTTAATTATAGAAGAAGACTCAGCGAGACAGTTGTATATTTGCATCTCTTTTCTTACCAAAAATTATCGCTCGAAATTCATCGTTATTCATGTAGAGATTATCTGGTTATCCACGAGCATCATTATAAAACAAATGTACTATGTATATTACCTTAATTAGAATTTCATTAAATCATCTTAGTATTGCTCTACAGGTTAAAATACTTTACTTAATTGAGTAGAGCCTAACCTTTAGATTAGTTGGGTTACTTAGACATTCTCTTTAATAGCTCCAATAATATTTAGTGGTGGTAAACTAAAATGAAATCAAGATAATCTTATCTCTTGAATTGCTTTTATATTACTTTACTGTTAAGACTTTATCTGT
Organism: Cabera pusaria; assembly: GCA_954871355.1. Taxonomy (NCBI): domain Eukaryota; kingdom Metazoa; phylum Arthropoda; class Insecta; order Lepidoptera; family Geometridae; genus Cabera; species Cabera pusaria. Next base: position 27,722,655 of record OX940893.1, read on the forward strand.
CTCAATTAAAATAGTTTTTAAGACCACAGAGCGTCTTAAAATTATATCTATTATAATTTTAATTGGTTTTTCATTTTAATTAAAAAATTGCTTCATAGATGTCGCACAAAGTAAAACAAAATATTAAGAGCAATATTATAAATCCGAAAGTTGGTTTGTATATTGGTTTGTTTGGGACATACTCCAGATCAAACTATTATGCATACAGAAATACATACATACTATATACAAATTTGGCTCATATGGCACAGGGAAATTAAATGATATGATTTGTTTGCCTGAAATATGGTAAAAACAGGGACAATGAAAATATGCGCAGCATTTTTCGTCAAAACATTGACAGGGAAATTTTTGTACATGTAAATTAATGTAGATAACTACATTATATTAGAGATAGCCAGTAAAGTGGATTAGGAGATAGTTACTATCTAAAGCGGGTGGTGTCGCGAAGCGTAGCTTGTATGTTAATAAAAATATATTTTCTAGAGCAAAAGCTATGGGTAAATTATTTGAATTATTAAACTAAACGTGAACGTTGGATCAATCAAACTAAATATACGTAGCTTTTTGGCACGATAGACGTCACTTGACTTTTCAAGTAATAAAATTGAAGAATAATGACGTGAACTTATGCTCATATTTCATGTAGAAGGTTGACAAGTTTCAATTTGGCTAAAACCTGTCAGAGTATTCGACAGAGGTGAAGGGTTATTTTTTCTAGAAAAGTTAGGAAAGGTTAGTTCAGTAAGTATATGTTATTTTATATAGCATTTAAGTGGCAAAAGAATTTGGTTACCAAAATAATATAACTTATTAAGTTAACAACACTTTTGTTGTCACAGCACGAAAATAAAAATTTAAGTTTCAACATCAAAATGTACTTTGATAAAAGTGAAATATTTGAAATTGTCTCGTAGACGATCGTAGAACACAGCGACAGCTACGATAATGCTACGGCATTTGGCTACAATGTCGTAGCTTGTGACGGTACGTACCGTAGCTATTCTATGTTTAATTTATTGCTGGTGTGGTTTGATATTTTAAACTTCCACCTTATATCGATTTGTAGACTTTTTTTCCTTAGCTGTAATAATATCGCATTGAAAATGTCATAATGAAGCTTTTAATATCGAGCAAGTAATATAAATACCTATATTAGTCCGAAAATCTTCGCTTAATATCTCTACAGATTTCCATCAGTTACACATGTAAGTACTACATGTTTAATATAATATATGTACATACATTTACAGCTTATCGAACAAAATCTAATTCCATGTCCGTCGACGGATGCTATATTTCTCGATTCTCAAGATGCATCATTGTCACGAAATGAGTATCTTAATGTCTTGTGAAGTCGCGCAAGATTTATACTTAATTTATTTTATAATTGAATCTTGGGAAATCATCGACGGGAGGAGCCAGTAAATGTTCCCTTCTTGATAGATTGTATTGGCGTAGACCTTCATTAACAGCTCTTCACGTGATCCCCGGGTAGAGTTAACGGACCACTGGTGGTAGGCTTAGGCAATGACTTTTTTTTTTGTTTGTTCCGCTTCTTGTCCTCCAACACAAGTTGGAGACGTTTTTCAGCGTCACCCAGCGGCCCTGACTCAAACCATCTACCGTACAAAGACTAGTTGCTAATTGGTTCCCCGAGTTCCAACATGATGTTTAGTGACAGTCAGAATGGAAGACAGATAAAGATAGTTAGCGAGTAAGAGAATAGCGAGATATTTGCGTTTTGTGAATTGGATTAAATTACGTTGTCCGGTGCTTTGTCTCATTGCCGCTATTCAATTTCAGTTGAACGATTCCATCACAGACCGCATCTTAACTTAAGGTACGGCTACACTGCTGCGATCTGCATGCGCGATCTAAGTACTTTTCAATTGTTTTCTGATTGCGTTTGGTGTGAACCAGTCGGTATAAATATTACTGCGCTATCTGATCACTGCCAAGATCGCGCACGCAGGACGCCGCGGTGTTTTCGTACCTTTAGAATTAGGTGAGATAGTAGTCAAATGCTTGTATGTACGAAGAAAAATACTGAATTGATTCTTATAATTATTAAAATAACTTCTGCGAGCGTCTGTTTTGGTCTTCAAATTCTTCTTTCTCAGAATCTCCAGAGCCCTTTAATATTAATGTACAAAATTATTAGTTCAGTAAATTGTTAAAATAAAACATTAAATTAAAAAATCAAAACCCCGACTGCGCAAAAAGTGAAGTGTTAAAAAACGAACTGAAAAGAAAAAAACAAGTAAGTCTAGTAGTTTAGACTTCTGTTTAGGGATATCAAAAAACTATACCATTTAAATTCTTTCTCGGTCGATACACTCATAAAATAAATTATACTTTGTTATATGGAATGTAGAGACTTAAACAGTCGGGACACTTTGATGGCTTAACGAATGGGGATCTTCTCATTTCATTTAGAGAGTTGATGTCATGTGGATTATTGAGTATTTACATTAGTATTTACAGTTGTACTATTAAACGACTATACCAAAAGGAAGAGGTTGTTTGTTACCTCAGAACTCCATCAATTCTTAACCGATTTGGAAATTTCTTTTTTTGTTTGAGTTAATATGACTTTCGTTTGGTCTCATTGTAATTTTATTGAGATCTGATAAGTAACTTCAGATATGCACCGCAAACTTGTTACTGAAAGTGACTAACGCGGCATGTAAAATAGTTTTTTTTTTTCGATTTTTACGATCATAAATTATTTGTTATAAATATATTTTAAATCTCCATTTTAAGACCTTTAATTCGATACCCCACTCGATAGGTTTTGAAAAAAAAAATTTTTTTGAACCCCAAATTTTGGCGTCTAAAATCAGCCATTTTGAATTTTTCAATTTTTTATGTTTTTGTTGACACTTGCGCTAGCATGGCGAATCTATTGACGTGCCAATTATCAAAATCGGCCCACGCGTTTGGTCTCTAGTGTGCCACAAAGGAACAAACATACATACATACATACATATATAGACTGATAAACACATTACCTCTCCTTTGCGTCGCGCAGTCGGGTAATAAGAACACACCGCAGCATCCTGCGTGCGCGATCTAGGCGGTGATCAGATAGCACAGAGATTGCAGGATGCCGTGGTGTGGCCGTACATTTAAAGTAAGATTAAGATTTACAAAATCTAGCTTAAAAATATAACTCTATAAGTTCGGATTCCAATATATAACAACATAATATAATATAATAACAAATAATTCCAACTATTTCAAAATGTAATAGTATAAGTGGAGTACGGACTTTTACCATAAATATGTCAGCAAAATATCCAATAATATTCAACGTTATTCCGTGTATATGCAGTATCTTAGGTTGTTAGTATCGATTCGGTTCTGAATCGTAGTCAAAGTGTATAATATTCAGTTCCTGACCTGGTTTAGGCAGCTTAGTGCGTCGTAAACTTGCATTAACTTGCTGAACCAACTAGCTTGTTTAAGAATTTGTGTTTATCTTGTATTTAGTGCAATGTACTACTTTCATACACTTAAATCTATTTATTTAAAACTGTCAGCATCCATCGGAACTATTTGCGTGGGAAATAAAAATAAATATTTATGTTTTGTTATTGGTGCAGACCAAACTGTTAATTGCTGATCATCAGGCTTGTATCGATTTCAAACTATTTCTTTAGGTCACAAAAATATAATGTATACATACATACATGTATACATGCAAAGTGTTTTTATATAGCGGACCTTTGCAAGTATATAACATTTATAACAGCTTTAAGCGGCCAAAGCCCAATGGTTAAGGTGTCAGCCTGGCGATCGAGAGGTCGTGAGTTCGATCCCCACCCATTGCACTATTGACGTGAACCCACTCCAGACACAAGCATATTTAGCTTAGTTGGAGGGGTTAACAAGACTACTAGTAATGTGCAACCCACATTGCTAATTAGCCGTTCTTGTTAAAGAGTGGGATTTTTATTTCGCTCTCGTATTTATATTGTCATAAATAGCCTTATCCGTGAATATTTAAGATGCTTGCATTTTTGAAGTTACTATACTTCTTTTGGCGCGATAGAGAAAAGTGATGAGAGTTAATTTTTACGATGCGCGCGCACACCGACACCTAAATTTAACATCGTGAAGTTAGTTCTTGGTGGTACGATGCGCGCGCACACCGACACCTAAATTCTACACCGTGAAGTTAGTTCTAGGTGGCATGACTATGTTCAAGTTGTATATGTCATATTAAACGTCATATTTTTACGTTAATAAAACATTTTTTATTTAGATAAAATCTTTTTGCTTTTTTTAATATTTATCGTTAATCACTACTGCATTTTAGTTATTTTTTTCCATACGCCACAGAAGTATAACTTCTAACGCGTGTACATAAGTACACATACTCTTTTTGCTTTTAAATATTAGCCTACCGGTCATACTCATAGATAGCTTTATGAAATGCGGTTACATTTCTAATAGCACAAATACAATAAAAACAATTCGATTGTATGAAAGAAAACGCTGAGCGAAGCTCTGTCACCCAGGTACTAAAAATAAAATGCTGTTCATTTGTAAGCACATTTCTTAATAATGGCTGGACATGCTTATATTTTTTTGTGTTCATGATAGCCCAAATAAGGACTTTTGTACATCAATAATTTTTGGGCATGAAATATAAGATTGTTTAATGTAAATTAGACCACTCGAAAAAATCAAAATGCTGTTTCTATTACGACTCTCCTTTGAATTAAAAAGAACCCTCTTTACTTTTTCAGCATCTTATTGAACACGCTACAACACAAAAAAAAAACCTTCTAGCAATATCATGTTACGTCAGAAAATTTTCTCAACAGACGTCTGAAAGGTTTGATACACACACATGCAACAAGGATATCGATTGCGCAACCAATCATCCCTCAGCCATTACTCATCCAGTAACCGCCGTGGGCACCCCCTGAGGGGGTCACGCCGACCCCTAAGACGTCCGCACCCCATGGTTTACCAGTCTTCCCTACAGGAAACCGAGGGGACGCTTTGTAAGTAGTGAATTGAGAAATCTAAGACGTCTTCATAATGGAGGATATTAAGTTTCTAAGAAATGTTTTTCTCAACACAAGCTGCTTAGTCTTACACTTGTTCTATTAATCTAAGCCAGAACCTTATTGCTACTTTAATTAATTTTTCTTCAGTGTAATTTTCATTGAGTGAACATGTATTTAATAATTCTCTAAAAATATTTATTAGTCCACTATTGAAATATCAGATAATTGTAAAATAAATATGAATTTTACTTTGCCTTCAAACCGACAAATATTTTTATATCTGAACTACTGATAATGTTATGGCTTTTTTCAAGTGGGTTAGCAGTAATGTTCTACCACTACAAACTGAAGTTTATGTTTCAAATATCCTTTTGTAACAAATGGTAAATATTTAAAGAATTTCAGTTCTTTTGTAGAATATCTCAACAGATCGTATCGTATAAAGTACATGCATTAAACCCAAAAGTCCGAGCGAAAGGCGCGGAGAAGCGGCCGAAAAGCCGAATTTAATGACAAGTAATTCTGTGTAACATTAAGCCAGCTATTTCGAGCGTCTGTTTGGAACTCTAATCTGTCTTAAGCCGTAAGTGTGGTCCTGTGAAATAAGTTTTTCTTTATCTTTTTAAATTCAACACTGTTCTGTTCTAAAATGTAATCGCTTATTCTATCTAATATTACTTATGACCATATTTCTTATATACTTAATAACTTTTAATTGTTCACGTGTGGCACCCGCCGGGACTGCACGTCGCACCCCTTAATGAAGAAGCTCTATACAGTCTACATATACGCTTCGAAACCGGTCGAAACACTGAACGGTTATTCGATTCAATCAAAGTGAGTATTCCGGGATAATATAAATACTAACTAATAGTACGCAATTACGTCTGCGTTTCTACCGACTCCCAAAAAGAAAGAGGTTATCTATTCCTATTATAGAGTAGTGTAACATTGAGATTTGATGGTTGATCTTAGTCTCTAAAGATAATGATAATAATTTAAGATCGTTTAAAAAACTAAAAAAACCGACTTCAAACGTAGCGCTAGTCAAAGTAGCCAGTAGACGTAGTAACTATTACGTAATCTGTGCCAGTAGTTAGTAGAACGAGTAAGTCGTCGAGATAAGTAAATGCGTCGTAATACAAATGTTGATATATTAAAAACGGATCGGCCGATTTCGTTTAAATTTAAATGGAACCACCTGGAAAGGGTACCCTTTGAAACAAAAAAAAAGAATTATCCAAATCGGTTCAGGCATCTGCGAGTAATTGGTGAACATACACTAAAAAAAAGGTTCCGGCGAATTGAGAACCTCCTCCTTTTTTGTGAAGTCGGCTAAAAAGAAAAACACCTCAAACTCGCTACGGAAACTGGCACGCGCGGCATGTGAAGTCGGTTTATTTTGTTTTGTTCTTAATAATTATGGTAGACAGATTACAGACCATCTATAGAAGCATTTGAGTTTGCCTGTTACCCCTTATCTTAAAATTTGTTAGAAAGAACAAATTTTCCGTAGTAATACGGATAATCCAAAGACGGAAACGGTCTTCGCAGACTTTCGTAGGACTATAAAAGCATCTTTCAATTTATACGCAACCATTCGTCCTCTACCCGTTTTTAATTTCGATGGTTTGATAACTCTTCACAAAAAAAAACTCAATAGTAGATCAATAGATCTACTTTAGCGCTTTTTTTTTGTAATCACTATCAGATTCATAAGATTAACACAGGTAGCAGTAGAATATAATATCAATGTTCCGTCTGCTTGCTACCAAAAAGTAGTTTTCACTTTCAAGGAGAAATCTGCCGGTATAGCCTTACGGTGTTCCGGCAGCACACAGCCCTTGAGAGTCAGAGTATTCTAGGCCTAGCGTGTTCAGCATCTTTGACCACATCATCGCTTACCACCAGGCGAGATAGTGGTCAAACACAAGCGTATAAGGTATGAAAAATAAAAATATCGTTATACAAACATTTCTTCGTTATGTATTTGAAACAGGGGAAAATAGCATTACTATCATAGATGTAAAGGGCGACAATATAAACTAATACAAACTAGTTCGAGCCGTCAAATCTCGCAAAGTTATACGATAAACCTAGAGAGCACAGTCGGAAATCTCACTTATTTGACAAACTACTAAACCTATTTCATGTGTTTGTACGGAATTGGGGCCAGTTGTTATACTAACAGGAAATAAAGTTATACGTCCACCTACCGCAGGAAAGTTGATTGGGTTGTGTACAGTGACGGGCGGTCACAGAGTAGCGTAACACCTTGTTAGGTGAACTGTTACTTTCTTTGACAATAAACATTTTAGAAAGGAGTAAGAGTATATATTATAGACTAGCTGTACCCGCGACTTCGTCCGCGTGGAATAGTGTCTATGGGTAGCATTAACTAATAAGACACATACGTATCCCAAATACACCGCACCGCACCACGCCACCCCCCCCCCTTCCCCCTCCCCTCACTTCCCCTCCCCTTCCCCTCACCTCCCTCTCACTTCCACCACCCATCCCCTCACTTACCCTCCCCTCCCCTCCCATCACTTCCCCCTCCCCCTCCCTTCACTTGAAATGAAAACCGCATTAAAATCCGTTATGTAGTTTAAAAGATCTAAGCGTAGATAGCGGGAGCGACTTTGTTTTATATACTACATGCAGTCCAAACTTTCCAAGAGTTGTTGATTTTTAGGGATCCGTACCCAAGGGGTAAAACGGGACCCTATTACTAAGACTCCGCTGTCCGTCTGTCTGTCTATCTGTCTGTCTATCCGTCTGTCACCAGGCTGTATCTCATGAACCGTGATAGTTAGACAGTTGAAATTTTCACAGATGATGTATTTTTGCTGCCGCTATAACAACAAATACTAATAACAGAATAAAGTTAAAAATTATAGAGGGTCCCCATACAAGAAACGGGCTTTTTTCGGCATTTCATGCCATCTATGAACGCTTAGTTAGGTAAACGTCCCATAGATGGCGTTATATTGAAATGTCGATCCCTAACACCTTTGTTAGACGTTAGATGGCGTTATAAGAAATAAAATGTTTATTAATTATTATTTTTTGCTGGCGAAAAATGATAGTGGTATTTTTTGCTCGATCTTATAAAACACTGTAGTGTGGTACGGAACCCTAAGAGTGCAAGTCCGACTTGCAATTGGCCAGTTTATTAAATCTTCTACGCTAGCGTTGGCCCACTATCCCACCTGGTGGTAAGCGATGATGTGGTCAGAGATGGTGAACACGCTAGATCTAGAATACTATGATTCTCAAGGTTTTTGTGCTACCGAAACACTGTGATGTTATGAAATCTCGTAAATCGTAGTAAATTTCCGTTTTCAAGTCCTAATATCTATCTCAGTATCTTGCATTACGATGCCTGAATACGGCAAAAGTTTGATTATTATACTGGGTGTTTTGAACCACGACCAAAGCCTGTGGACACGCTTGGGTGATATAACGCCCATGAATAATTGGGAATATTTTGCTAAGTATATATAATAAGTTTCTAATTATTTTAGTACAAATGATTGTTAATGAAACTATGCTGTTTTAGCATTAAAATCCTCCCTGTACTTACTTTTTTGTGTGCGCAAAAGTATAAATAAATAAAACAGTTACATGACAACAATATTTTTACGTTGCAAAGGTAGTGAAATCGAAATGAAAAGTTTAAAACGATTTATTATCACAGAATACGTTGCAATAAAATGGAATGAATATAATATTCAAATCCATACCGTACTAAGTCCACAAAGTGCACAAAAATGCCACATACATGGGTGTCACAATACACGAATACGCCTCACGGATTCACAGAATCGCTGGCCACTCTGACACTATAATCTCAGTGACTATTTTACACCCGGCAGCCGGCCAGTACAGTACTTATTTAAAGGAGAAATAACGTGAAATACTGAGCGATCTCACTCCACCTACGGTTTGAATCAACACCAATATTATAAATGCGAAAGTCAGTTTGTTTATTTGTTTGTTTGTTTGTTTGGGACTTCTTCACGGTCAAACGGCTTGACCGATTTGGCTGAAATTTTGTACAAAGATAGTACATAGGGCAGAATAGGATATAGGATACTTTTTTTTTGGCTATCGAGTCAGCGGGTCCAGATATTTTTAATTGTATTTTGTAAATATAAGACTTCTTCTCGAATAAACGGCTTGACCGATTTGCCTGAAATTTTGTGTGAATACATGTCATAGAGCAGAATAGAATATAGGATACTTTTTTTCTGGCTGTCGAGTCAGGGGGTTCAGATATTTTTAATTTAATTTTGTAAATATAATACTTCTTCTCGAATAAACGGCTTGACCGATTTTCCTGAAATTTTAATACATGTCATAGGGCAGCAAAGAATATGGGATACTTTTTTTCTGGCTGTCGAGTCAGGGGGTCCAAATATTTTTAATTGAATTTTGTAAATATAAGACCTCTTCTCGAATAAACGGCTTGACCGATTTGTCTGACATGTTGTGTAAAGACAGTTCATGGGGCAGAATAGGATATAGAATACATTTTTTCAGGCTATCGAGTCAGGGAGTCCAAATATTTTTAATTGAATTTTGTAAATATAAGACCACTTCTCGAATAAACGATTTGACCAAATAACCTGACGTGTTGTATAAAGACAGTTCATAGAGCAGAAAAGGATATAGAAAACTTTTTTTCTGGCTATCAAGTAGGAGATCCAAATATTTTTAACGGAATTTTGTAAATATAAGACATCTTCTCGAATAAACGGCTTGACCGATTTGCCTGACATGTTGTGTAAAGACAGTTCATAGGGCAGAATAGGATATAGAAAACTTTTTTTTGGCTATCAAGTCAGGGGGTCCAAATATTTTTAATTGAATTTTGTAAATATAAGACCTCTTCTCGAATAAACGGCTTGACCGATTTGCCTGACATGTTGTATAAAGACAGTTCATAGGGCAAAATAGGATATAGAAATTTTTTTTTCTGGCTATCAAGTCAGGGGGTCCAAATACGTTAAATTTAATTTTGTAAATATAAAACTTCTTCTCGACTAAACGGCTTGACCGATTTGCCTGAAATTTTGTGTGAATACATGTCATAGGGCAGAGTACAATATAGGATACTTTTTTTCTGGCTGTCGAGTCAGGGGGTCCAGATATTTTTAATCGAATTTTGTAAATATTAGACCTCTTCTCGAATAAACGGCTTAACCGATTTGCCTGACATGTTGTGTAAAGACAGTTCATAGGGCAGAATAGGATATAGAAAACTTTTTTTCTGGCTATCGAGTCAGGGGGTCCAGATATTTTTAATTGAATTTTGTAAATATAAGACTTCTTCTCGAATAAACGGCTTGACCGATTTGCCTGAAATTTTGTGTGATTACATGTCATAGGGCAGGATAGAATATAGGATACGTTTTTTCTGGCTGTCGAGTCAGGGGGTCCAGATATTTTTAATTGAATTTTGTAAATATAAGACCTCTTCTCGAATAAACGGCTTGACCGATTCGTCTGACATGTTGTGTAAAGACAGTTCATGGGGCGGAATAGGATATAGAATACTTTTTTTCTGGTTATCGAGTCAGGGGGTCCAAATATGTTTAATTGAATTTTGTAAATATAAGACCTCTTCTCGAATAAACGGCTTGACCAATTTGCCTGACATGTTGTCTAAAGACAGTTCATAGGGCAGAATAGGATATAGAATACATTTTTTCAGGCTATCGAGTCAGGGAGTCCAAATATTTTTAATTGAATTTTGTAAATATAAGACCACTTCTCGAATAAACGGTTTGACCAAATAGCCTGACGTGTTGTATAAAGATAGTTCATAGGGCAGAAAAGGATATAAAAAACTTTTTTTCTGGCTATCAAGTTAGGGGGTCCAAATATTTTTAACGGAATTTTGTAAATATAAGACATCTTCTCGAATAAACGGCTTGACCGATTTGCCTGACATGTTGTGTAAAGACAGTTCATAGGGCAGAATAGGATATAGAAAACTTTTTTTCTGGCTATCAAGTCAGGGGGTCCAAATATTTTTCATTGAATTTTGTAAATATAAGACCTCTTCTCGAATAAACGGCTTGACCGATTTGCCTGACATGTTGCATAAAGACAGTTCATAGGGCAGAATAGGATATAGAAAACTTTTTTTCTGGCTATCGAGTCAGGGGGTCCAGATATTTTTAATTGAATTTTGTAAATATAAGACTTCTTCTCGAATAAACGGCTTGACCGATTTGCCTGAAATTTTGTGTGAATACATGTCATAGGGCAGGATAGAATATAGGATACTTTTTTTCTGGCTGTCGAGTCAGGGGGTCCAAATATTTTAAATTGAATTTTGTAAATATAAGACATCTTCTCGAATGAACGGCTTGACCGATTTGTCTGACATGTTGTGTAAAGACAGTTCATAGGGCTGAATAGGATATAGAATACTTTTTTTCTGGCTATCGAGTCAGGGGGTCCAAATATGTTTAGTTGAATTTTGTAAATATATGACGTCTTCTCGAATAAACGGCTTGACCGATTTGCCTGACATGTTGTATAAAGACAGTTCATAGGGCAGAATAGGATATAGAATACATTTTTTCAGGCTATCGAGTCAGGGAGTCCAAATATTTTTAATTGAATTTTGTAAATATAAGACCACTTCTCGAATAAACGATTTGACCAAATAGCCTGACGTGTTGTATAAAGACAGTTCATAGAGCAGAAAAGGATATAGAAAACTTTTTTTCTGGCTATCAAGTAGGGGGTCCAAATATTTTTAACGGAATTTTGTAAATATAAGACATCTTTTATTATAAAAACTCACGTTCATTTTAAACTTATAGATTTAAAAACGGGAATTTAACGTGACTTACGCGATGTCGATATAGCGATCGACATATGTTTCGGCCTCATCCGGAGGCCTTCTTCAGGATCTTGAGTGCGGGACGCTCGCCGACGCGTTCAACCTCGCACAGGCGACAGTGCGTGAAAAAAATACACTTTTAAGGTACGGACACACCAAACGCGATCAGAAAACAATTGAAAAGTACTGAGATCGCGCCCGCAGATCGCAGGACGCCGCTGTGTGGCCGCACCTTTAAATTTTACAGTAATTTTGCGGTTAAATAGAAATGGAAGTTCAAAGGACAAATTGAAAAGTAAAAAGTTTTTGAACTATCTTAATTAGTAACTAAGTAATGTTAAGGGTTACGGTGAAACATACATATTACATACCTTTTATACTGTTTAGAAATACATACCCTTCCAGTCTGCTTTGCCGTAGTCGCATGGAAAAAAATAAATGTGCAGTACTGCGTGGATTGCACTGTAACCATATTCCATTCGTGAAACTTTTTTATTCGACAGCCGTTATAATCAAATGCTCCAAACAAAAAAAATGGTTAGGTTTTAACTAACAAGCCCTCACAGTTTCTATTCATAAAGTATTAATTCTGTCTGCGCTAAAATCTCGTATTTTTCACACACGATAAAATATTATTGAGCTTTTGAAATCGCCTAGAATATTTTTAAATGTTGGCTCTACACCTTTATTATTTTCAATGTCTTTACACGTCATACACTATGACAGCTACTTATAGTGTATCCTAACTTGGGCAAACCTTTTTCTAATCCCTGACGCAATAAGGGGTGTAACCTATAAGTTTTATGTGAGTGTCGATGTCTGCCTTTGTCTACAGCAGCGGGCTGAAAGTAGCTCGAAAAATGCTTTAAACAAAAAAGAGGAAACGAAAATTCGCGGATTATTTACGAAAAACTATCCAAAAGAAGGTTGCCGATTGACCTTTTTAAGCGACTTCAAGGAAAAGGATGTTTTTCAATTCGACCGTACGTATATATGTTTTTTTTAAATGTTTTTTCACGGATAATTTCGTCGTTTATGAACCAATTGGTTCATAAATGAAATGATGAATATTTTTTGTTGGAAAAGAGATATTCCAAGGGTGGTACCATAGTAATTTCGTCGAGATTCTGATCAGTATATCCAGAGGTATGAAGATAAACGCCTCAAACTTGGTCCGTACTGAAAATTAATATCGCGGCATTTGAAGTCGGTTCTTTTAGTTTATAAACGATCTTATAATACCTATAAATCACACGAACACATCCGAATTCTCAGTTTAATGTATCATCACACTAGCAAGTAAAGCAGCAATGTCAGCGTATCACCCAATGTAAATATGCGTAAAGCGTATCACCTCGCACATTAAATAAACTGTCCCGGCCGGTTTTCTACAGCCTAAAACCACTCATGGCTGGTATAATTACGCTCTTCGATTCAGTTTACCGAAATTAAGGCGAGTCCAGGCCTTTTACCAACAAATTATACGTCCCCAGACAGAAAATAATTTTCAAACCCCATAATGGGGTTGAAATAAATCGGGGGTTACACGTAGATTAACTTACCCCTATTAATCGCTCGTACGGAGGGAAGTAAAAATACTTGGGCACGCGAATAGGGTAGAATTCGATTATCGTAAGGGTGGTTTAAGTTATTTGCAGGAAGTTGGAAATTGTTCCGTTGCTAAGTGATTTGGCTGCGGGAAGTTTGAGGAGTCAAGGGGGTATCTTCGTAGAAGTAAATCTCAAGATAATACACCGCAACTTAGAACTCAGGACACATATTACATATCACAGATCTCGGGCCAAGATATTTGTTGCCGCAGTATAACATAGTCAGTCGATGCTTGTAAGTCTAAAGTATAAACACTTATAGATCACATACCATTCTAGGCCTAGCATGCTACCATTGTACTTGACCACGTCATCTCATACCACCAAGTGAGATAGTAGTTAAACGCTAGCCTCTATGTTTTAAAAAAATATTTGTATTAATCAACACTATTATATATCGTAAGAATCTGAAAGTCAGTAATTTCATAATAATTCATAATGCATTCGTTTATTGCGTTCTCTAAATGTTTATAAAAGATCTTATAAATAAATACAGTACATTAGAAACCCTGTCGGGCACAACAATATTAGAGCAGAGGAAGGCAATTTTTTTTTTTTTTTTTAATTGTCCTATTCATTTGTGACCCTGTCACGATCAACGATCACATCTTGACCAATTTCTCTGAAATTTTGCACAACGGCGTCGAATAGAACATAGAATACTTTAGCAGGACGCATCTTATGCGAAAGAACTTTGTGTATCTTTTGTCTTTTCATAGTTATGTCCGATTCTTTACTCATGTGGTTAAGTGCTAGATATATTTGTTTTAGTTAAAAATTTCGCAGAGGGATAGCCAGAAGAATGGCAATAGCCCAATGGCTAAGGCGTCGGTCTGCTGGTAATGTGAAATCTTAAATATTACTAGCATATATGTGCTTGTAATCTTTAAAAAAAGAAAAGAAAAACAGAAAGAAGACGGCGGAAGAAATAGGAAGAAGATGTAGTAGTACTATGTATATAACGTTCAGGTCGTAATTTATTACGTCGTAGTACGTGCAGGGTATATAATTAATTTACAGAAAACTGAAACTTGCTGCGCCCGCAGTTTCATCGGCAAAAACATACATAAAAGCTTCGGGCCCTCCTATCCTATCCATAATTTATATGTACTGTTATATAACTTCTCGGGAGGTACTCAATTAGAACTAATTAATTTTTAACCGACTTCAAAAAAAGGAGGAGGTTTCTCAATTCGACCGTATATGTTTTTTTTTTTAATGTTTGTTCGCGGATAACTTCGTCGTTTATGAACCGATTTTGATTATTCTTCTATTGTTAGAAAGGAAATATCCCAAGTGTGGTACCATGGTAATTTAATCGAGGTCTGATGAGTATCTCCAGAGATATGGAGATAAACACCTCAAAATTGGTACTAAAAATTAATAGCGCGGCATTGAAGTCGGTTGTTTTTAGTTTTTTAAACGATCATATTATTTTTTTTTTAAACAAAAATTGAAATTAAAGATAATCTAACCTGCTCAGCGCAAACCTTTAAATTATCGGCTTTCATACATGGATGAAATGCGGAAACATATCTCGTTTATATAGAAAATGCCTTTTAAATTTTTGGGTAAGCCATTACAAAAATTTACCAATAAAATACTGCGCATATCGATGTAAATTATCTTCATTTTCAATCAACTTTTCACTATATAAATTAAACTGATTGAGCCCATTTCGTATCGTATTTTAATTTAATATTCTACGAATCCAGCCGTGCCAGAAATTTTCCATTATTGAACGAAATTAATTCCTGGAACTTCAGTTTGGTGGTAGAGCTATTTTAATTTATAAGGCTATATACTAAAATTTAAAATTTACAACCCCCGACTGATCTATGTATACTTTAAGCTTTTATTTTCGCTATTTGAACACATAAATAAAAAGTTATAAATTTTTTTTTTTTTTTTTCCGTGGGAGGGGGAAATCCATCATGAGATACCGCAGAGCTCGGGCTCTGCAATTATATCAGACTCCTACTGACTAAAACCCCCTCCCTTTCATTACCATAGACACGAGGTCCATGCTTTTTTTTTTTATATTTTACCTATATTAATTACTCAACACACATTCACTAACACTTAAACACTTAAAGTCTATAATTTGTTAAAGTGGTAGTCGATCCCGTACTTTTTTTTATTTTTTTCCCTTTACTATATTAATATATATACTTTTTATGTAATTATTATTCTTTCTTATATTATTAATTATTCTTAACTACCTAGTTATATGTTTCTATATAAATATATATATATAATCATATATATATTTTTAATTATTAAAGGATCTATTTACTTTATATTACATCCAATTACTAAAGGATTAAAGGAAAACCGACCAGTTTCCACCTGCGGCACCCGTTCACGAGTTGACGCATGTACCAGCGTCGCTCTCCTCAACCATATGTTAGGGAAGAGAGTGGCCCACTACACAACGCCACCACAGGCAGTCACCTTGACGTGAGCATGTCAGGTTTAGATAATCCAATAATAATTTTCTTAGCATATTTATTTCCCTTTTCATCTGCCTTATTTCTGGAGCATAGCCCCAACGACGTCCATGTCGTGGTTTTTCATGGCCATCTTGAGAAGTCAAGGAGCATACCTTGACTTCTTCCGTCGACCCTTGCATTGCCTTCCTGATGAATATACTAATAGCGTCGTCGGTAGTGTCGGTGTAGTACACGCAGTTTTCAGTGTGTCGCGATACCGCCACCACCGCGTGCTGGACGCTATTGTGTATCTTCGTCTTCCGCCCCCTCGTCTGCACTATAGAGACTGTGACATAAGTCAATCCCTGCGCTTCGTGGATTGTTAGGATTCGTGACCCTTTGCCTGATCCGTATCCCTGGATAGAAAGGGATTTCTTCTCTTCCTGGGTGTGGACCAGGTATAGAATTGTATTTATTATTGTATTTGCGTATTATTATATTTGCGAATTCGTAAATCCTCTCGACTGCAGGGAGTGTACTCTGGGTTTTGATGAGTACATGCTGGTGTAAACTTCACTGAGGGCGTATGCGACATTTCGGTGCGTGCATAACTTTTCTTCTGTGATGTTAACGGTGAAATCTGGTCGATGATACTTTAGCTCGAATAGGTTATCCCTATCGATGTAAAGCAATTGGTTGACGTCACCGACAAGTACCACTTCTTTCGCTCCTGACAATCGGGCCGCCATCACTATGGCTCTAAAGTGGTTCATAAGAGCCTCATCGACGGTAAGGCGATTGCCTTTGTCAGACTCCTCGAACCCGTTGACTAAGATAGAATCTATGGTACGCACCTTGGTTTTGGTACGCTTTCCCAAGCGGCACTGTAGCTTCTCCCTCAGGTCTCTGGCTGCCTCAATTATGGTGGTAGCTACTATTTCACCTTCATCATCAAAGTTATTAACAATCCTTGTCGTCTTTCCACTTCCAGGTACTCCATTGACCCAAGTAAACTTTGGTACAACCCAGTTTTCCCACGATGCCCTGACGTCTTTATTTCCAGAAATGGTTTCGGCCATTTCTAGGATTTTTTCGTCGAGCATGATTTTGGTGCACTGGGCTGTAACCACTATTGGGTCATCCTGAGGAGTCACAAACTTGAGTCGACCTGTCCGTTGCGTTTCCTCTTCGTCCTGAGCTACGAAACCATTAGTTCCATTATATGCTACCATATATGATCCTGACATTGTCCCAGCAATGATCTGGGAAGTGTCATTATCATATATGGCACCATCTGCTTCTTCCAGCCTTACCTTCAACAACGATGCGTTCTTGTGCTGAAAGGCTTGCAAGATTTTCTTGCAAGTGGTAAGATTGACCATTGAGTCGCCTTCACCACGGCTAAGAATTCGAGAAATGCGTTAATGAAGTGGTCTAAGGGACTGGACACCGGTCTGAAACTTGGCGGAACTATCTGTCCCTTATCGGCTCTCGTTCGAGTTGGCTGTGGCGTGTTAGGTCTTTCCAAATTTGGTTTTAGAAATTCCGTTAACGCTACAGCTTGCCGATCGACTGGTGGTTTTCTGTTTGTAAACTCTCTCAGGGTCTTTATGAAGTTGCGGATATACATGCTAGTTTTTGATTTTGCCTTCTGTGCACCCTTTTTTCTGCTGATCTTCTGCAGTTTTCTTTTGTAGGCGCTCCGATCCGCTTAGGACGACTGAACTCGCACTGGAATAATCAGACTGATTTGCCGATACAACTGCTTTATTGCGTTTGGGAACTTTAAGGAAGCTCAAGTCTTCCCCTCTGTTCTCGTACACTATAACATCATGAAGTTCCAAGGCTTTCAAGCAGCCGCATCTATCAGCGACTTTTCCTTGTTCAAATCCGATTTTCATCGCGTCAACCCTTATTTTGCGGATAAAACTGCTGGCAGATGTTTTTGACGCCGTCGCGAGTATCATAAGTACTTCGCATGCTTGCGCAAATGGGGTTATCTCACTCCATTCAAATACGACGATTGTTTTGTTTCTTACTCGCAATATCCGACAGGAGTGGCTTTCCACTACTACTCTTTGTAGCATTCTGATGTTTGCGCTTCTGATACTCATTTTGGCTGTACTCCCTTTCCAGAGAGCGGCTAGTCCAGGTGAGATTTCAGTTGCCTCAGGTCCAATGATGGCGAAGCCAATACCAAGGCGTTTGGTATCATCATCCATGAACAAAGCCACGCTTCGGATCCTGATACTTGGAACACCGTGCTCTGCGTTTACCATAAGATCTTGCATGGTTACCTGATTTATTTGAGCTTGGGTGTTCCGGGCATCAGTTCTCGCTATAGATATTGAATTGGAGTTAGGGAAGTCGTGTCGAGAGCTGGTGAGCACTGAGACAGACGGAATTGTTGTTGGATTTTGGACGTTTGCTGTGAAGACAGCTGTTGAGCCGTTTCTCTTTGCAGCCGTGCAGAAGACTTTGCTCGCGAATTCCATGAGTGGCGTTCTGGTTTCCTGGTTCTCCATAATGGTTGGAAGATTTAATTGATTTAGACTGATCTGAATTTTGATTTCCAGTTTAATCCTCTCCAAGCCGAACCTTGGGCATTCGAAGAGCACATGCCAAATCGTTTCATCACAAGAGGGACTGTCTTTGATTTTGAAGCGATGCAGATACGCAGCTATCCCTCCATGACCAGTCATCACTTGGACATGAACCGGTGTTAATTTCATGTCTTTTAGTACTTTCCTTGCCATCTTAACATTTGGGAAAAATACTTTTGTGACCGATCCTGTGGTAGAGGATTCATAGCGTTTCTAGTTATAAATATTAAAATACGGGACTTATCGCACTTAAAACTACGTTTCGACCAAATTGCATTGATTGATCACGAGACGATACATGACCACGATCAATGCAACTTGGTTGAAACGTAGAGTTAATATTTATAAATATTTGTTCATTGAGACCATTTGAATGAGCTCAAACACGACAGCTCTGCTGTAAGATCGTGAGAAGTTGAGTATTCTGCAGACTGGACGCTTATATTTTATTGTATTATTATTGTATGCTTATATTGAAATTGTTTTAATTAAAATCCTTTTTTTACATTGTTTTTTCGATTGATTAGTAATGATTATACGTCATAAGTTGTATTAAATGTTGGTTGTACTGCTAGGCTATTTTGTAAGGTATCTCGACAGCGGAATCCGTGGTGATATTCGAATTTCGTACTACGAAATTGAATCGTATCGCAATCGTAATACGGTTGAATTTCGTAATACAAAATTTAAATCTCACCGCGGATTCCGCTGTCGAGATAGCTTACAGAATAGCCATACAGGTCTTAAAGTAAATCTATTGTTTTCGAAATAAATATTTGAAATAAATAATATATAAATGAAATAAATAAATAAATTTATTTCTTAAGCATTACATACATAATAACAAAACTGGTGCTTAATCACTATCTAGGGCTAATTACATGGGTATACAGGTTGGAATGGTTGCTTTTGGAACTAGACTATGAATAGGTAGTCTGTATTTCCGAAAACAGAAAAAATGAAATGAATGATTCTAGGAGATGCCCCAGCATCAGGTCAATGTCCTTACAATATTTTTGAAGTAAATGAATATCGAATTGCGAATTGATCAGTCTTAAGAAAGTTTCCCCTCAAAATAAAAGGGCCCCCAGAAGTTTAATTTTTAGGGTTCCGTACCCAAAGGTTAAAACGGGACCCTATTACTAAGACTCTGCTGTCCGTCTGTCTGTCTGTCTGTCTGTCTGCCTGTCTGTCTGTCTGTCCGTCTGTCACCAGGCTGTATCTCATGAACCGTGATAGTTAGACTGTCGAAATTTTCACAGGTGATGTATTTCTGTTGCTGCTATCACAACAAATACTAAACACAGAATAAAGTTAAAAATAATAGAGGGTCCCCATACAAGAAATGTGTTTTCTTCGGTATTTCACGTCAGTTATGAATGCTTAGTTAGGTAAACATCCCATAGATGGCGTTATACTGAAATGTTGATCCCTAACTCCTTTGTTAGACGTTAGATGGCGTTATAAGAAATAAAATATTTATTAATTATTATTTTTTGCAGGCGAAAAATGTTAGTGGTATTTTTTGCTCGATCTTATAAAATACTGTAGTGTGGTACGGAACCCTACTAGTGCGAGTCCGACTTGCACTTCGCCAGTTTATTATTATTTGTAGTTTTAGCAGCCATAGTAATACACTCTATCTAATATACTGCGATTCCTACAACCAAGCGAAAAAAAACGCCGATAAAACACTTTTCTTGGACTTTCTTTAATTTTTCAATTTATTAAGTGCCGAATACTGTCGCACGAGGGACGCGCGGTAGGACTAACTCCTTTGAAAAAGGACATCGAAAATGTTCGAAACGTGTCGAAATAATTTCGACATCTTAACCCGTGAGTGTAAAGCCGTTTTAAACAATTTATTACTGTTTAATTTTGAACTTTATTCTATTTACAGTATTTGTTGTTAAAACGGTTATAGTTATACATACTTTGTAAAGATTTCAAGTGTCTACGTATTACGACTTACAAGATAAAGCCCTCAGACAGACAGACCGACGGACGGACAGCGAAGTGTTAGTTTAAAGGTACGACTACACCGTGCGTCCTGTGTGCGCGATCAAGGCGGCGATCAGACAGCGCAGTAGTATTTGTACCTACTGGTTTACACCAAACGCGGTCTAAGGCGATCAGAACACAATAGAAATTCAGATCGCGAACGCGCACGCGGACGCAGGATGCCGCGGTGTGGCGTACCTTTAGAGTTAGGTTGGTGGATACCAACGGAACGGAACTTAGGTACTTTTACCTTTAGGTGCGGAACCCTTAAAAATAAACACGTAATCAGTCGTCCAATGAATTAGACCAATTTAAAGTTTTGCTGCGTTCAGCGAAATGAAAAACAAATATAAAAAAAGAGCCGGCTTACAAGCGTTTGCAGTGATCTAAACACAGATCACTGCCCACTTATTTTTAAGCTCCAAATTTCTAAAAATGGTTTCATGCGACTTAAAACTATACACTTTAAACCAATGTTATAAAGTCGAAATTTCAATAGAAAAGAAATGGGGAACCTGCGACAAAATCGATGAAAGGTTGATGAACGGAAGGCGTCGCAGCGAATAAGAGTTTTTTGTGTCTTATTACGGTATTGTGTCAGTTGTGAATTTTACATTTTGCATTGCTTCTTGTTTTAATTGTTAAAAAGAAACGTTTTCTATAAAAATTGGAGTTTTTGGAACAATAATTGTGTGATAATTTAAAATTAAACGGCTTCACTCACGTAATCAGTCGAAAAAGGCTTTTTAGGCCTCCGAACGGTTTCAGGGCGAACCGCGTCCCTTTTTTTTAATAATGAAATAATTGTGTGCAACTTAATGCAACTTAAATACCAATTTTAGCAGCAAAGTGATGATGAGTCTCATTAAACTAAGGGTATATAATAACACCATGCAGGCCAGAAGAAAATCACCCTCTGTAAAAATACGCTTTACAAACCTAGAGAACATTCTTATAGCACATCTTGGTTCATACTAATATGGTGGTAATTTTACTTGAATCAAGTTATGTTCAAGCAAAGTTCATTTCAAAACAAGTTAATTAAGTTAACCACGTTGTAGCTACAAACGTGCACTTAGTATTGCTTAATCTACTGTTAAGTAAAACCCGCTGCTTGTAAGGCTTGAAATTTCAAGTTTTCAGACCTCTGACTCGACTGCTAAAGGCTTCGTTTCGGTTCACTAGTTTGTACAAAGGCAAAAGGTTTTATTAGGTACCTGTTATTAATAATGATTGTGTTATAAGCTAAACTAAATTTTCACCCCGTGGAATTGTCTACGTTGAAAAGCATCCTTCTAATAATACTACATAAAATGTAACAAAAAAAAACATCATTACATATTTTACAATAAAATTAGAGCAGTATCAGCAGTATTTTAGTCCGGATTTTTTATTTGTTTTGTAATTGACTGTATTCCCCCCGACACACAAAAAAGGGGTGTTATAAGATTGACGTGTGTAACTGCGGTCTATGTGTATGTGTGTGAGTGACATTGTAGTTTCCAAACGGATAAACCCATATTGATATAATCCTTTTTTTTATAGGTGATTTTATTCGAGAGAGTTCTTAGTTTTGTCTCAAGAAAATCTATTTAGCGGTTTAAATATTACGAGGTCTTTAGTAGTTAATGGAAACATGGTTACTTTGCCTGATGCAGTGGCACCTCCTGGAATCTGCAGAATACTCAACTCCATACAAACAAACCTATAACCTGTCAACCCTAACAGTTATCAATCCTGCAGTAGATATGATCAGCCTACTACCACTCAGTGTTTTTTATACTAAATAGGTAAGCGTTTTACCACCATCTCACCTAATGCTTGTCAATTTATACTGTATTCTGTGCTAATACGTTGAGCTAATGTCGATCACTTTAGTTCTGTGACAAATTACTTTATTCCGGATACTTAATACAAACACCGAGCATAGCTCTCTCAAATTCTTTCTATAGCTATACATGGCTTATATATTATAGATCGCAGTCTTAACTTATTAAGTAATAAGTAGGTACTAACAAGAATATATCTATTCTGCATACATTATGCAGCTGACAGACGGACTATCAGTTCCATTCGGATCATGATATGTGCTGTGAACGGTATGCGTTTCTTTAAGTTGTGTTTCACTATTACACTTTTATTATTTTTTTTATATAAAAATTGTCTGAAGTACTGAAACACACAGTATGGTTACATATATGGTTGGTTTTAACCTACTTTAATTTTTTTTTCATATTCTGTCGTAAACGATTGGATGACAGCTGAATGGTTCATTACTTTTGTTTTTTTTTTTCTAATTCAAAGCGTTAAAATTCTGCTTTTGCTATGTTTACTTGATATGTAATTGGTTATGATTTATGATTTTGACGTGTATATGTGCGTATATTAATACTGCCTACATACTGAATAAATGCTTTGATTCTTGATTCACCGACATTATTCCAGGAAATACCCTCAATACACAGTTTTTATCTGATACAATCAAATACAAACAAATAAATAATTTCGTTTCCTTTTATGTTAAATGTTGAGGTAAAATAGTTTTGTATTTCAGCTAATCTAATACTATAAGAATCTTTGTCCTGACATACTGACTGACTGACTGACTGACAGGCAACGCACAGCCTAAACCACTGGTCGTAGAGACTTGAAATTTAGAGGGTACATTTGTCTTGGTACGTAAGGGTGTACTAAGAAAGGATTATCCAAAATTAACCCCTTTAGGGGATGAAATGGGGGTTCAAAGTTTGTATGGAGAAACAAGATTAGATAGTATTTTCTATTCGAAACTTCACATAAATGCTTCAGTAAATAAAAAGGTAAAATACGTGTTTCAGGCTTTTTCGAAATTCCACCCTTTAGAGGGTGAAATGGGGTAACAAAATCTAAAAATCAATGTTGTTTTGGATTGTGATAAAGTTTGGCATGCAGGTGGTTATTATGACGTTAGTATCAGCTAAGAAAGGATTTTCTAAAATTCACCCCTTAAAGGGATGAAATGGGGTTCAAAGTTTGTATGGAGAAATAAGATTCGATAGTCTTTTCTATTCGAAACTTCGCACAAGTACTTCAGTCATTAAATAAGTGAATACGTGTTTCAGGCTTTTTCAAAATGCCACCCCTAAAAGGGTGAAGTGGGGTAACAAAATCTGAAATCAATATTGTTTCGGATTGCGCTGAAATTTGGCATGCAGATAGTTATTATGACGAAGGTATCCGTTAAGAAAGGATTTTTCAAAATACACTCTTTAAAGCGATGAAGCGGGGGTTCAAAGTTTAGATAGTCATTTTATTCGACATTTCACACAAGTACTTCTGTAAATAAATAAGTAAATACGAGTTTCAGGCTTTTTAAAAATGCCACGCAAAGAGGGTGAATTGGGGTTGTTATTCAGGAGGTAGCGGGTTTAAGTCCCGTCAGTACGTTGGAATTTTGGATTGTGTTTAATAATTTACAAAAATATAAAGTGTGTAACACTTCAAAAAAACATTATATGGGGTAACAATGTCTGAAAATCAATATTATTTCGGATTGCGCTGAAATTTAGAATGCAGATAGTTGTTATGACGTAGGTATCCGCTTAAAAAGGATTTCCTAAAAATTCCCCCGGATATTACTTATTATTTTTAATTATATATCTTATACTATAAGAATCTTTGTCCTGACATACTGACTGACTGACTGACTGACAGACAACGCACAGCCTAAACCGCTTTTCATAGAGACTTGAAATTTGGAGGGTATATATGTCTTAGTACGTAACGGTGTACTAAGAAAGGATTTTCCAAAACTCACCCCTTAAAGGGATGAAATGGGGGTTCTCAGTGTGTATGGAGAAACAAGATTAGATAGTATTTTATATTCGAAACTTTATACCAGTGTTCCAGTAAAAAAAATTGTAAATACGTGTTTCAGGTTTTTTTGAAATTCCATCCATAAGGGTTAAATGGGGTAACAAAGTTTGAAAATCAATATTGTTTTGGATTGCGCTGAAATTTGGCGTATAGATAGTTATTACAACGATAGTTCCCTCTGAGAAAGATTTTTTTAAAATTCACCCCTGAAGGGGATGCAACGGGGGTTCGAAGTTTGTATGGAGAAGCAAGATTAGATAGTCTTTTATATTCGAAACTTAGTACAAGTACTTAAGTAAGTAAATACATGTTTCAGAATCTTTCGAAATTCCACCCCTGAAAGGCTGAAGTGGGGTAACAAAGTCTGAAATCAATATTGTTTCGGATTGCGCTGAAATTTGGCATTCAGATTGATTTTGACTTAGGTATCCGCTTAGAAAGAATTTTTCAAAATTAATTCTTCAAGGGGATGAACCGGGGGTTCAAAGTTTAATAAAATGACTATCCAGTCATTTTATTCAACATTTCACACAAGTACTTCTATAAATAAATAAGTAAATACGAGTTTCAGACTTTTTCAAAATACCACCCTTAGAGCGTTTGTCCACAGAAACGGCACCAGGACGTCACCGGCATCGAGATTTTTTCGGGCCGGTTTAAAAAAAAAAAAAAATGTACC
Organism: Cabera pusaria; assembly: GCA_954871355.1. Taxonomy (NCBI): domain Eukaryota; kingdom Metazoa; phylum Arthropoda; class Insecta; order Lepidoptera; family Geometridae; genus Cabera; species Cabera pusaria. The sequence continues at coordinate 27,747,721 of OX940893.1, forward strand.
GCTACTTCGGCGCCGGCATTTTTTTGCCGGTGACGTCCCGGTGCTGTTGCTGTGGACAAACGCTGTAAGAGGATAAACTGGGGTAACAAAGTCTACAAATCAATATTGTTTCGGATTGCGCTGAAATTTAGAAAGCAGATAGTCATTATGACGTAGGTATCCGCTCAGAAAGGATTTTCTAAAAATTCCTCCCGGATACGGAATGGGGATACAAAGTTTGTATGGCGAAACAAGATGAGATAAAGTACGTGTTGTAGGATTTTTCGAAATGGGGTTATAAAGTGTGAATATTTGCTTTTCGGGTTTTATAAATATAAATCCCGAATTGCCTTAGTCTCGCGATAACATATAAACGGGTGAACCGATGTGGCTAATTCTTATTTGATGTCTTTAATGATAGAATCGTAATCGAAAAGTTTTTAGTAAATAAAAGAAAGTTTTTAACGCGGGCAAAGCCGCCGGGCACTTCTAGTTAAACATATGAATTATACAATGTAAACGTTATAGATTATATTAATATAGATTTAACAGTTAATTTTTAATATTACTCTTGCTATCAATTCATTAACAGTTAGTCAACCTCAAAGGCAAACGATTTATAAAGTTATGATTAAAAATTGTGGCACTTTTCATGAATAAGAAACATTCCCCCGTATCACTCCCTCATACAGTAAACAACAGCTAAAATTCCCAGAATATTTAGTTGTAGCTTCCACATGAGCAGCATTAACAAGTTCACTAGAGCCTCTCAATAACAATAGTTGTGTCTGTATTATTCTTCAATCACACCATTTAACAGCGGTAACTTAGTTGCAGCGACGGCAACAAGGAAGAAACTGTGGCAGAATAGAGATGGCATAGAAACAATGATATACAGTACAAGCCAAATACTATTAAAAAATTGAAACTTTAGAGAAAGAGCACCGGTAGCTATTTTTCGATTAAAATAAAAATAAAAATTCGAATAAAAGTATGGCCAAACCAGTGCAGTCTGCGGGCGCGGGCGTAGGTATGATCAGATAGTGCATTAGTATTTGTACAGACTTGTTCAAACCAAACGCGATCTAAGGCGATCAGAACACAATTAAATAGGAGATTGCGCCCCCACCCGCAGATCGCAGATCGCAGCAGTGTGGCCATACCTTAAAAAGCTGAAGCTAGCGGTAGCTATTTTGCGTTAGAAAAGTACGTCATAGGTTACCACCTATGACGTACTTTTCTAACGCAAAATGGGAAATTATTACGTGATATACTATATATATGTACAATTATATAAAAAAATACAATTATTGATTAAAGAACATACTCTCAAGCGTTATTAAATCAATCCACTCCTAAACTACTAAAACTGTGTTTCAGGAAACAGAGGCTTCGCTCACTGTGTAAGTTGAAAAATTAAATATTAGTAAATTAAACCTTAAATAGATATTGTATTATCACATTTTTTATTTAAAGTTTATGTACGTTAAAAGCCTTAATTAGCAAGTTTAATAACATAATACATGAAACAGATATTAAATCCATTGTACAACTAAGTGCTTGCCTTATTTGCATACCCGACGAGTTTTCTTTGGCAGGCGGCTGACAAAGGATTATATAACACACCACTCGGTCAGTGCGTAAATAGGGCGCTGTTATACATACCAGTTATCTTTGATATTATAATTATGAGGCACTTGACATCTACTACAGAAGTATCATCGTAGACAGCATCAGATGACATATTGGTCAAACACTATCATCATCTATTATCTTCATCATCATCAACATCCTGTATTCGTCCACCGTTGGATATGTCCAATGGGGCACAAATACTGGATGTTGCCTATGGTAGGGCTATGGGCTTCTCCTATGGCACGCCACTGAGCTCGATCTTCAGCTATTTGTTTCCAACCGCTGCCAGCCAGCTTGTGTATATCATCGCTCCACCTAGCTGGAGGGCGACCTACGTTTCTTTTACCGAGCCGTGGTCTCCACTCTAGATTACGTCTTTCCTGCTCTGCCTGCCTGCTTTCCTTGCCTATAATAATATAAACATATAAAATTTAAAACCACCACCGACTAATCTATGAATAGCCTGTTCATTGAGGCCGTTCCAATGAACAGAAACACGATATCTATGCTGTTAGTTGATGAGGAGATGAGAGTATCCTGCAGATTCCAGGAGTTGTCCCAGCATCAGATCAAGGTTACTATATTCTTGGAATATTATTGAAGTAAAAGGATACCAAATTAAGAACCGATCAGACCGATGAACGTTGTTCTCGTAGCCTCATCGACTAGAAATTAGTCCATGTCTTAAAACGACTGTACGTATTTTCATGAGTCAAAGCTAAGTACACTCGATTTTGTCACCTATCAAATTAAAAATTAAAACTAAAAACTAAATCAAAGTCGGCTCATCTATTTGGACACTTCGATGACACAGATTGACACACACAAATCACAGATAGGTACACACATGTCAAACTTATAAAACTCCTGTTTTTGTGTCGGAGGTTAATTAGTGACATTGTTGGACTAATCAATTAAATTGATTAATTTAATTTAATCGATTTATTATTAACTGATTATTATCGTAGTGTAACTTTTAGAGTCCTAGACTGAATTTGTCAAAAAAAAATCTTAGGCTTAAAAGAAGCTATACATACGAATAGATAGATTTATAACAAAATTATTTAAGAATGTATGACTGTCTATGCTTAACTTTTCTCACATGGTTACAGATGGACCAGACAAATCGCATGTTGGGTTACCAGCTGCGAGTGAAACTCTCTAATGTGACAGACCGCAACGTGACAGGCCCAAAGGAGACGGCAGAATGAACTGCACAACTTATGACACAACTGGTCACAAGTCCTTTGTTGTGTGAAAATGAAAAAAATAAAAATATACACGTTGACTTGATAACCTCCTCCGTTTTTTTTTCGTCGGTTAAAAAGGATTGAAGATGTTAAGGGAGATGCGTTTTTCCTACTTTAGGATTTTTATTACGACACAACAGTAGAAACGAAATAAAATACCAATCTTCCAATACTATAAGAATCTTTGTCCTGACATACTGCCTCACTGACAGACAACGCACAGCCTAAACCGCTGGTCGTAGAGACTTGAAATTTAGAGAGTATATTTGTCTTAGTACGTAAGGGTGTACTAAGAAAGGATTTTTCAAAATTCACCCCTTAAGGGGATGAAATGGGGGTTCAAAGTTTGTATGGAGAAACAAGATTAGATAGTCTTTTCTATTCGAAAGTTCACACAAGTGCTTCAGTATAAAAATAAGTAAATAGGTGTTTCAGGTTTTTTTGAAATTCCACCCCTAAGAGGGTGAAATGGGGTAACAAAGTGTGAAAATCAATATTTTTTCGGATTGCGCTGAAATTTGGCATGCAGATAGTTATTACAACGTAAATTACCTCTGAAAAAGGATTTTTCAAAATTCACCCCTGAAGGGGATGAAACGGGGTTCAAAGTTTGTATGAAGAAACAAGATTAGATAGTCTTTTCTATTCGAAACTTCATACAAGTGCTCAAGTAAAAAAATAAACAAAATACGTGTTTCAGTTTCTTTTTTTAAAACCACCCCTAAGAGGGTGAAATGGGGATAACAAAGTGTGAAAATCAATATTGTTTCGGATTGCACTGAAATTTGGCATGCACATAGTTATTAAAACGTTAGTGCCCTCTGAGAAAGGATTTTCCAAAATTCACTCCTGAAAGGGATGAAACGGGGTTTCAAAGTTTGTATGGAGGAACAAGATTAGATAGCCTTTCTATTCGAAACTTCATACAAGTGCTCCAGTAAAAAAATATGTAAATACGTGTTTCAATTTTGTTTTTTTAAATTACACCCCTAAGAGGGTGAAATGGGGTAAAAAAGTGTGAAAATCAATATTATTTCCGATTGCGCTGAAATTTGGCATGCAGATAGTTATTACAAAGTTAGTTTCCTCTGAGATTTTTTTTTCCAAAATTCACCCCTGAAGGGGATGAAACGGGGGTTCAAAGTTTGTATGGAGAAACAAGATTAGATAGTCTTTTAAATTTGAAACTTAACACAAGTACTTAAGTAAGTACATAAGTGTTTCAAGCTCTTTCGAAATTCCACCCCTAAAAGGGTGAAGAGGGGTAACAAAGTCTGAAATCAATATTGTTTCAGATTGCGCTGAAATTTGGCATGCAGATAGTTATTTTGACATAGGTTAAGAAAGAATTTTTCAAAATTCTTCAAGGGGATGAAGCGGGGGTTCAAAGTTTGGATAGTCATTTTATTCGACATTTCACACAAGTACTTATGTAAATAAATAAGTAAATACGAGTTTCAGACTTTTTAAAAATGCCACCCTAACAGGATAAACTGGGGTAACAAAGTCTAAACATCAATATTGTTTCGGATTGCGCTGAAATTTAGAATGCAGATAGTTATTATGACTTAGATATCCGCTCAGAAAAGATTTTCTAAAAATTCCTCCCGGAGACGGAACGGGGAATCATAGTTTGAATGGCGAAATAAGATGAGATAAAGTACGTGTTGTAGGATTTTTCGAAATGGGGTTGGCAACAAAGTCTGAAACTTTGGGTTTTTCGGGTTTTATAAATACGAATCCCGAATGGCCTCAGTCACGCGATAACATGAAAACGGGTGAACCGATTTGGCTAATTCTTATTTTATGTATTTAATGCTAGAATCGTTTTTACAAAAGAAAAGTTTTAAGTAAATAAAATAAGTTTTTAACGCGGGCGAAGCCGCGGGCACTTTCAGTATTTAATAAAATAATGCAACAACATACAAAAAGTTACATTAAAAAACCTATTGTTGTATCAAAAACCATCCTCATCAAAATGATTATGCATAAAACGCAAGAATGCATTTGTTTCATGAACTACGTGTCACTGCTTAATTTATATAGGACAGTGTTAATGCGGATGAATCCACGTGGCGCAGTAAATTGTAGCTATACATTTAACTATACAGTGCTACGAAGTAGGCCTTAATTGCTACGCAGGGGAAAATGTGCGTGTTTGATTGCAGTGCTCGTTAATTGATTCTACGTTGCTACGAGAAAACTGCCGCATAAATGTTAACCTAATAAATATAATGGTGTTAATTGGGGAGGGTGGAAAAATTAAATTATTTTACTTTGTTTGAGTAAATTATAAAGTTTGTAAGTTAAAGGTTATAACGAAGCTCTAAATCTAAGGCAAGGTAATCTAATCTAAAGTACTGTACACTGTCACACAAAAAGTCTGACTACTTTGTTGATAATGCAAAGTAATCGGTACTTTGCGTTCTATTATGAAGACTTTTTGTGTAATACAAGTGAGATGATTCAATAAATAATTTCAAAAGATAGAAATAACATATAATATAAATAAAATAAAATAAATTCCTGAATACGTGGTCATTACAAACACCAGAATGCAAAATCTTGCATTCTATAATTTTTGTGTCTTCATGCCTTCATGCTTTATTTTTTTTTAAATACTGGAAAAGCAGTTGACTACAATCTCACCTGATGTCAACAATGCAGTCAAAGATAGTATCGTGTCAGTCTCTAAATGGAAGAAAGGTGTGCCTTGTCGCAGGACTGACTTTATTCCACAGCTTTATATTGGCAACCACTATAGATTGGATCGGTAAGTATATAAGCTCTGAACAACTTCCCATCTGAGTTAGTTAAGTAAAATGCAGTCTAAGATAAAATAGTGCTGAAAGTATACGATGGCAGTGAGACGATACGCTGGTCATGCGACTTTTGTTTTATCCACTTAACAGATATATTCCAGACGTGTTCCAAACTCGGGTTTTGTATCGATATACTTTAACCCTGCTACATGAATTCAAATTTTGGTGTTTTTTGCTAATGTGCTAAAGTGTGTATCCTATTACTCTTAAACATAGGATACACACTTTACCATATTATCAACAAACTCCAAAATTTGAATTCATGAAAAAAGAACTAAGATTGTTTACGTTTCTTTCATTTGACATTTGTAATTTTGATTTTATTTGACATCTAGATACTTACAGGGTTGCACTCACAGAGTATTATTTTCTATTTATGAATTTACATGTCAACATCGAATATTGGAGCGCATTACTTTTGCAATTTTTCAATGTGTTCAAGGTTCCACGGTAATAGGCGTGACGAAAGATTTTGAAATCCTCTTCCGTAATGTGGGAACACATTTACTATTCATGAAAAAACCTATATTTCTAAACCTATATTCTAATTAACTAACTTAAATTTAACGAAACTAAGCATCGCTAATATATAATAATATCCAATAATCAGAGACTAAGCATCGCGATTCAACGGGGGAATACAGCCAGCATTTTGGGAACTTTACCTACTGGTAGTGGTTTGGTAGACTAAATTTTAGTTTTTACTGTTTTTATTAGGTTTATTTGTTTGTTTATAGTTAGGTAGTTTTAAAAATATATTAGAATAGATAAGTTATTAACTTGACATTAGTCCGATTGAGTTTAACGAAGTTTGAAGCAATGTTTCTAATATTTTTTCAATAGTGCGCAAAATCAGCTCACATGACGTGTCATGGCGTCGGCTGTGACGTCACGCATGATAATGATATACTTAACGCAGTAACTATTAAATAATCTGTTACAATAAATACACATGGGATTTCCAAATACTTATAACATTTTCAAAAAAACCTGATAGGCGTGACGTCATGCGCTGTGATTGATGTTTCAATCAAAATTGCCGTTTGCAGTATTTAAAATACTGTTTTATTTTATTGAAAATATTAATAATCTAATTTTTTTTAAATAATACCAAACTAGTGTTTTAAACTATTTTAATATGTATTTTCCCCTAAAATCATCAAATCTTCGATTTTTGATACTGTCGTCATGCCTATTATAGGTTATAGTTATAGTTATTATAGGTTAGCCTATTATATGGTATTAATATATACGGTAGATATTTTTTATAACTTATAGCCAAACGATCGTTTTAGTTTCTCTGTTACCTCTATTAAATAAAATTTAACTCATCTGATCGTAGCCCAACTGGCTGTGTTTACACAAAAATGTTAAAACCATAACGAGCGTCAATGTTTATCGTGTCTTGATTTATATTGATGGTTGCCATCATAATATTTGTTAAGCTGTTTTAATTTAGAGAAAAATCTGTGTAAAATTTAGAGTATTTTTAATTGAATAAGAGGAATTTAATATCAATTTGTCAGTATTTTTTATTTTTAGTGTGTATAATAATTACAAAATGTTAGAGTCGACTAAGGAAGAAGTCATGATTAAATTATTAATTTCAATTCTGTGATTATCCGTGACGATTTTAATGAGCAGAATCACCTCTCAGTTATACGTTAAAAATTACTTCTAAACTTAAAATTAAGACAGATGCTTAATTAAAAAGATTTTTAATTAGCCAACCAGAACTAGCTCGTCAACAAACTGTTTGGACAATGTGTTTGAAAAGCAAACTTGAACCAAAAACAATATGCAACTATCAATAAACTTGGTTCAGACTATGATAATATGATTGAATCTATGATTGAAAGATAATTTCGTAATTTATTTAAAAAAAAATATTTCATAAATTTTCTTTTTTGTATAAAAACCAGAAATGATGTCTATTTAATTTATGAATTATCACGACCGTAATAGTAGATTAGTAGCCAAGGGCTGTAAGGCATCAATTGCAGCCCGAGATATTTAGGCGCACGAGCGCAGCGAGGGCGCCTATAGTTCGAGGGTGCAATTGATGCTTACACCCGAGCTAACTACTCTGCTTTACATCTCGATTGTGAGGTAAGTAGAAAAAAACCGGCATCACAAGTATAAAACATTTTATTAGTTAAAATGTATAGTGAAATGATTGTTACTTGCTGCTTCACCTTCCATTTTCATTGAATCGGGAGTGCAGCTTATTTCTTCATCACTTGCAGAACTCATGTTTATTCCTAATTAACACGTAATTATAAAAAAATCCCAAAAACAAACAATATTTAAAGTAAAAGTTTTCTATTCCCGCCTTTTTTCATCTCTTTTTATTTATTTTTTCAAGAACGAAATTGATCTTCGCCGTTCGATATTTAAAATTGATGACTATTATACTCATACGAAGACAAGGCTGAATAGCGAAGCAACCTCTTTTGTCATTGGGCTGAATGCATGATGTCTATTGCCAGTATGATGGTTAGATGTACGCGAACTTTTTGAAAGAGTGAAGAGTTTTTTTTTAAATTACTTACCGCCCTAGGGCTTTTCTAGCTACATTATTACCCTAGAGCGCTAATTGGTTACCTACAAGCCCCATTTGGAGGTATTAAGGACCTACTTACCGAATATGAGAGATGTAAATTATTATTTTTTCACTTGCTCGTCACTTTGATATCAATATAGTTGGCTTAAATATTAAACTTCTGAATTCAATACTTTCCCCGTCAAATGACTTCAAAAGAAAGATGAGCGACTCAAATAACTGGTGTTTGAAATGACCCACAGTAAAACAGAATGACTAGTTATTAAGCTTGGCTTTCGGCCTCTGTGGCTGTTTCAGTTGACTAATGTTCAACATTCTCTGACAATCTAGAGCTCTATAATGACTTAATAGCTAGTTAGTTTTTAAGAATAGACATTTATTTACCTTAGTCCTTTATTTTACATGTTTCTGTTACAAAAGATAGCCCCCCATCTTCTATTTTTTTATCTTTGTATAAAAATCGTAAAGCGGTTCTCAGAATACAAATACCTTCCAAGTTTCCACTGTGTAGTCTTAATAGTTTAGAAATAAAGTGGCTGTGACATACGGACGGATAGACAGAGAGACAGACGTTGCGTTATTATTGTTATATACCGGCTGTAATTCACGTACCTTTAGTCGAATTTTCTTGACCTAGGTTTCGAGCGAGTCAGTCGCTCTTCCTCGGGAGTGAGGTCACGCGGTGAGATCGCGATGTTCACTAGCTATTGGAGACCCCATCGCCACTCCCTCCACTTGACGTTAGATAGACTTTTATATAGACGTTACGTTCGTTCCGTTTTTTGCCATTCGGCTATGGAACCCTAAAAAGCATAATTTATTGCTTTGAATTGAAAAAAAAAAACAAAAGTAATGAGCTATTCAGCTTTCATACAACCGTCGAACGACAGACTCTCAAAAAAATGAATTCTCCTGATTTATGTTGGATTGCCGACCGTATTATTACGTGCACCCACAATGCACGTTTCGGTACTTCAGATATTTTTGTCAAAAAATTGTGAAATAATTATTACGACAAATAAATAAAACGCAAACTGATCGCAGTACAAATCATATTTATAATGAAAGTTACTGATTGTTATCATCAGCCTATCTCTGTCAACTGCTGAACATAGGCCTCACATATGGCACGCCACCGAGCAAAATCTTCAGCTCTTTTTTTTCACCCAATGCCAGCCAACTTGCGTATAGCTGCTGGACATAGGCCTCTTCAATTGTACGCCACTGAGCACTATCTACTCTCATCTAGCACTTGCCATACACCTTATCAACAAAGACATATAACAAAATTGTAGGTATTCTTATACACAACTCTGCTTAAGTTATTTCAAATTGGCAGCATGCCCTAGATTAAAAAAATACACAAAAAATTGTTGAATATTATCAAGATGTTTAGAAGTTTTGACGGCCCGGCTCGTTGGCGTAAAAGATAGATATAGTTTGGCTTCGAACCGGAAGGTCGCTTGTTCAAATGCTAGCCTTGCACCAATGGATTTTTCTATGGAATTCATGGGTGTTAGTCCACATATGGTAGAAGTATTATGTCAATCTTTCGCCTGAATTACTACCAAGAAGTAGCTTACCACCGTCGATATAGTAGAAAATCAGCCGCTTATACTTTATATAACTTTACGGTGTTCCGATAGCTTGGCTATCAAATACTATGAAATAAAATGCAAATACTCGTAGTTAGGTACAATGGTACCTATGAACCTTTTAGTGGAAAATGTGTTGTTTTCTAAAGATTTCAATCACGTATTATTTTATACGTTTGTATTGGCTATTATCACGTAAAAAATGTTATTTACCGGAAAATTAACTCCGACCATTTTCAAACAACGAACGAACAATGTTCGAAGTTCGGAGTTAAGTTTCCGGTAAATACAATTTTTTTCGTGTTAATAGCCGTTACAAACTTTAATACGTATAACTTTCACGATAACTTTAATAATCAAATTTCAATTAAGTTTTTGACAATAATAACTTCTTCACTAGTGGTAACCAAAATAAATAGAATTACATACATTTTCTTTAAAAAGTCATTTAGCTTATATTGCAGAGAACTTCATGTATCTTCTACAAAGCAAATGCGTAAGTAGGTACACAACATTTAACTTATATTATGTGGTAAATTAAAAAACACCGTGTAAAACTAATCTTGAGTAATCTACAAAAATAAAGCTGTAACCCTAGCTTACACTTATCATCAATAGTTCCAAAAAGGGCAGACAAACATCCTGGATAAACTGAGTACCTCTTCTCATAACACGGATTTATGTCTCGTAAAATATGACCGGGCTGGGCTAATCGCTGTTCCTATGTTTATATTAGAGGGATCTTGCTCTATAATAAAGATAGGGCTTTGTATGTAGGTTAAGTATTGGATGGACGACCGTTGGTGTAGTTTACCAAGGTTGCTGGCTATTTGCCCAACTGGAGCGTGGGTAGAGCGCGCTGTAGCGAGATACCGTTTCAGTAAGCGCTGTCATGATTTTAATAGGATTTTCTAACTGTATTTGTTGAACTGTATACCCAGTATTAGAACTGTCTACAACAGAAGATTCTACTTTATGAAAGCGTCGTAAAGTTGTATTTCTGTTTTTGTAAACTTGTAAGTGGCTTGTAGCGATCGGGTGAGTGCTAGACTTCTAAACTTGAAGTAGTTGTTCGAACCGCGTCTTCAGTTAAGACCGCGACGCGTTGCGTCTCGGCACGCACTTATTAAGAGAGTGATACAAAAAAGAACTTTATTTACTACATAAATGGATAATTATTTCATTGAGTTAATTCAGCGGCTTCAGGCTGCGCCGCGCGGCGTCTCGCTGCGCCGCGCTACTCAGCTCGACGCAACGAGAATTGCGGCGCGGCCGAATTATCTCAATAATATATGTGACTTATTGTGTAGTAAATAAAGTTCAATTCTTTATCACGCGGCTTGCCACTGCGCCGTGCGAAATCAGAAGCATCGTCACGTCGCGTCGCGTCGCGGTGTGAGCTGACCCTTATTGAATAATAGTCGTAAATAAATTACTAGCAGCCCGCCCCGGCTTCGCACGGGTAGAACATATATGCCTACAAAATTTGCATCAGTTTGTTGCATCGAATATAAAATATGACATATTTAACAACCATCGTCATATTTCATCCAATTTACACAAAACCTTAACGAATTATGCACCTAAACCTTCCTCATAAACACTCTGGCTATTGGTGAAAACCGCATGATAATCCGTTCAGTAGCTATTGAGATTATTGCGAACAGACCGACAGACGCAGTGATGAATTTGTTTTATAATACATACGTATTGATATTGGACGGCCCTTTGGCATAAAGGATAGTTACCCTGATTCTGACCCGACGGTCGTTGGTTCTAATCCTAGCTATATACCTACCAATGAAAGTTTTATGTGCATTCATGAATCATGAGTTTTCGTACAGTGGTAGTGGAATCATTAAATCTATCAAAAAGTAGCTTACCACCAAGGAGTACATCTGCCGCCGTAACCTTCGGCGTTCCCCGACGCAAAATGTAGGGGTAATATACGTTTAATGTGTGTATCTGTGTGTCTGTCTGTAGCATCTAAGCACCTAACCGGATGAACCGATTTTGTTTTTATTATTGATCGTTTTTTTTTGTTTGATAGATGTCTTCATCGAGAGTTTTCTTAGCTTTGATTCATGAAAATTCGTTCAATCGTTATAAAATTATGAGCTTTTTTCTAGTTGATTGCGCTATGAAATCAACTTTCATAGGTCTGATCAATTCGAAAATCTTCCTCTTCAATGATATTGTAAGAACATGGAAGCCTCCTGGACTCTACAGAATACTCAAATCCTCACCAACTTACAGCTCAGATTTTAAATGTCGTGTTTAGAGTCATTGGAAAAAGCTATTATACATAGATCAGTCGGGTGGTTTAAAATATTATATGATATTATTATATATATAGATGAATATTATTTTATACAATAGATCATATTATTATACCATATTGACTTCAAATTGATTGTGATCGGTGGGGATCTACAGCATAGCTAAGCTTATAATAATATTTACATAGTAACTATGACCTAATCTGTGGTTTCACTGCAAATATTTTATTAATTTTGCGATGCGTGTTTGTGAAATTCGTGATATCTTATAGAGTTTTCATTTGAATTATATACTGTAAAGGACAACTTTTAATCTATGATATGCGGCTAAGCTAAATAACGTAATTATTTGGATAAGGATTAATAATATATACTTGAAAATAGCCCTGGAATTTATGTAATATTTTCTAACAAAAAATTAAAGATTAAAATGGTTACTGTGAGTCAACCTTAAGAGATAGACATGCTGTGGCGGACTTTTTTGAAGGTCTTATTAAGTTGTACAACTCTTCCATAGAAAATATTCATCCATCTGTTTTCAATTGAGCAGCGTTCGTAAGAAACGTGTTTTTTCGACCGATTTTTTGTCGACTTATGTTGCAAATTAGGTCTCCACGAAAGTATCTTTGATTTAAACGGGATAATATATAGCCTATTTTCATTTCGAAAGTTCATTCTATATATAAGTGAAAGAATTTTTTTAATCGGTCCAGTAGTTTTTGAGCCAAATCATTACAAACATACAAAAATACAAAAATACAAATGTTCTCTCTTTATAATATTAGTATAGATAAGTAAAAAATATTTTTAAAAACAATCTTTTATCTAAGACAATGAACTAATATTTTAAACATAAATTCTAGTAATTATTCGGCGTGTAGGTGTACCTATGTTTTTAAAAGCTTGAAGCACTGAAGTATAGTAATTACCTAGCCTGAAAAACGGGTAGTGCTTCAAGCTTTTAAGAATTAGGATTTAGTTTTAACTTTTTAGTAGGTAGGTATAGATACCGACTACCTACCTACTACCTAAGTATTTAAGAGAAGGCAAGATGTTTTAAAATATGACACGGATATTTGATGTGATTATGGGTAAAGTCCTCTTCAAGGAAAATCAATCGACTCGGTGGGGCTATGTTGCTTTATAACAGAAATGCCATGGCCACCTTACAGCTTTATCATCAGATCCTGGCTATCATTTAAGTGTAAAGTGCTCCTCAAGACGAATCATTTGAGCCCAAATTCACTGGGGTTACGTTATTTTATCACAGAGATGCCGTGGTCACCTTCCAGCTTCATCACAAGTCGCTAAATATCATCTAGGTGTAAAGTTATCTTCAAGATGAATCAATCGAGCCCAAACTCGATAGGGTTATGTTGATTTATCACAGAGATGCCGTGGCCACCTTCCAGCTTCAGCATCAGATCCTAGATATCATCTAGGCGTAAAGTTATCTACAAGACAAATCAATTGAGCCCAAATTCGGTAGGGTTATGTTGATTTATCACAGAGATGCCGTGGCCACCTTCCAGCTTCATCATCAGATCCTGGATATCATCTAGGCGTAAAGTTCTCTTCAAGACAAATCAATCGAGCCCAAACTCGGTGGGGTTATAATGTTTTATCACAGAGATGCCGTGGCTAACTTCCGTCTCCATCGTCAAACCAGCTCCATAGTACCATATCATTGTATTGTCACAGAAGATACATAAGTACACCAAATTTGAGTTTAATCGGACATCGGGAAGTGGGTCTAATTTAGCTTCCAAGATTCCACCCATACATAGTTACATACATACATAAATACATTGCAAGTTAAATAAAAGCTTGTAAAAACTAAAAATCCGACTTCGCATGCCGTGTTAGTCATTTTCAGTACCAAGTTTCAGGTGTTTATCTCCATATCTCTGGACATACTCATCATACCTCCATAAAATTACAATGAAACCATATGGGGATAATTCTCTCTGGAACAAAAACATTTTCATTTAAATCGGCTTATAATAAATGATGGAGTTCTAAGGTAACAAACATAAAAAAAACATACAGGCGAATTGAGAACCTCCTGCTTTTTTGTGAAGTCGGTAGCAATAATATCGTTTAAAAACTAAAAAAGAACCGACTTCAATGCCGCGCTATTCATTTTCAGTACCAATTTTGAGATGTTTATCTCAATATCTCTGGAGATACTTATCAGACCTCGATAAAATTAACATGGCACTACACTTGGGATATCTCCTTTCGAACAAAAAATGAATAATCAAAATCGGTTCATAAACAACGAAGTTATCCGCGAACAAACATAAAAATATATATATATATATATACGGTCGAATTGAGAAACCTCCTCCTTTTTTTGAAGTCGGTTAAAAATATAAGTGATGTGCACTTGACATCAATGAAGAGTGTACTTACTGTGTGAGTGTATTTGTACTGACACACACTGTACGAGTATGGTCCCACTAAAAGCACGAGTACTCGCTATGGATGAAGGTGTGCGGATACTGCGGATCACTCCAAAACCAGTCGCACGTCCCTACTGACTTCGGCCTAATCATTTGAGTAGTTTATCTATACTAATCTATACTAATATTATAGAACTAAGAGAGAACATTTGCATTTTTGTATGTTTGTAATGATTTGGCTCAAAAACTACTGGACCGATTTAAAAAATTCTTTCACTTATATATAGAATGAACTTTCGAAATGAAAATAGGCTATATATTATCCCGTTTAAATCAAAGGTACTTTCGTGAAGACCTAATTTGCAACATAAGTCCACAAAAAATCGGTCGAAAAAACACGTTTCTTACGAATGCTGCTCAATTGAAAACAGATGGATGAATATTTTCTATGGAAGAGTTGTACAACTTAATAAGACCTTCAAAAAAGTCCGCCACAGCATGTCTATCTCTTAAGGTTGACTCACAGTAACCATTTTAATCTTTAATTTTTTGTTAGAAAATATTACATAAATTCCAGGGCTATTTTCAAGTATATATTATTAATCCTTATCCAAATAATTACGTTATTTAGCTTAGCCGCATATCATAGATTAAAATTGTCCTTTACAGTTTATAATTCAAATGAAAACTCTAGAAGATATCACGGATTTCACATACACGCATCGCAAAATTAATAAAATATTTGCAGTGAAACCACAGAATAGGTCATACTTACTACGAAAATATTATTATAAGCTTAGCTTTTCTATAGATTCCCACCGATCACTATCAATTTGAAGTCAATATAGTATAATAATATGATCTATTGTATAAAATAATAATGATCTATATACTCGTATATATAATATAATATAACCACTCCGACTGATCTATGTATAATGTTTTCATTAAAAGTATTCCAATTACTCTAAACACGACATTTAAAATCTGAGCTGTAAGTTGGTGAGGATTTGAGTATTCTTTAGAGTCCAGGAGATGTTCCAGCATCAGGTCAATGCTTCTATGTTCTTACAATATCGTTGAAGAAGAAGATTTTCGAATTTATCAGACCTATGAAAATTGATTAAAGCTCATACTTTTATTTATTTTTATTTATTTATTTATTTATTCATATCAATACTTTAAATGGCCATTACAGTTGCCCAATTCGACCATTAAAGCTTATTTATAACGATTGAACGAATTTTCATGAATCAAAGCCAAGAACACTCTCGATGAAGACATCTATCAAAAAAAACTATCAATAATAAAATCAAAATCGGTTCATCCGGTTGGGTGCTAAGATGCTACAGACAGACACAAATATACACACGTTAAACGTATAATACTACTACTTTTTGCGTCGGGAAACGCCGTAAGGTTACGGTGGCAGATGTTCTCCTTGGTGGTAAGCTACTTTTCAACCAACTTCCAAAAAGAAGGAAGTTCTCAATTCGTTTGTATGTTTCGTTTTTCTTTCTTTTTTTGTGTGTGTATGTTACGCGATTACTCCGTCAATTGTGAACCGATTCGAATAATTATTTTTGTAATCGGTAGGGTATGTTTTCGAGGTGGTCCCATTGTAATTTCATTGAGATGTAATAAGTATCTTCCGAGATATGACGATAAACGTCTCAAACTTGCTACTGAAATTGACTCGCGGGGCATTGAAGTCAGTTGTTTTAGTTTTTAAACTATCTTAATTTTTGGTAGATTTAATGATCCCACGAAAACCCATGATTCATGAATGCTCACAAAACTTTCATTGGTAGGTATATAGCTAGGATAAGACCCAACGACCCTCAGGTCAGGACCAGGGTAACTATACATTACGCCAAAGGGCCGTCCAATATCACTACGTAAGTATTATAAAACAATGTCCATCACTGCGTCTGTCTGTTCGCAATAATCTCAATAGCTTTTGAACGGATTATGATGCGGTTTTCACCAATAGCCAGACTGTTTACGAGGAAGGTTTAGGTCTTAGGTGCATAATTCGTTAAGGTTTTGTGTAAATTGGTTGAAATATGACGTTAAATATGTTAATATTTTATATTCGATGCAACAAACTGATGCAAATTTTGTAGGCATATATGTTCTACCCGTGCGAAGCCGGGGCGGGCTGCTAGTCGTTTATATAGTGATTAATTTCATTGCAGTAAGATAACCGTTAATGAGACGGTCTGTATGAATGAACTCGATTACGCTAAATTAGGATAAAATAAAGTTTACTCCTCGCAAACTTTTTTCAACATCCCATTCAGCCTTCGCCATTTGAAAAATCTCTACACATGCAAATTTTAGTTTACCCAAAAGCAAAACAAACTTCAGCAGGCTTTAAAGAACCTTTTCCCCGTCTGAATAAGTAACATTTCATTCTCTCATACAAGAATGAATGGGCCCGGGGTTCAAAAACAGTACTTTGAATGCTTTGGCGAGGCCAATTGTCGAAATTCAACTTATTCGGAATAGTTTCGTAGCACAGGATTATACAGGCCTTAACAAGTAAATGTTACTTTAAAAATCTTTTAAGGTTTTTAACACTCTTTGAACAAACAATACTGTAATTAAATAGTCAATTTTAACCTGTTTTAGGGTTCCGTATTCCTGACAAGGAACCCTTATAGTATCGTCATGTCTGTCTGTCTGTCTGTCTGTCTGTCTCTCTGTCTGTCCGAGGTTTTGCTAAGAGACCGTTAATACTAGAAAGTTGTAATTTTGTAGGGGTATGTATATAAATTACGCCGACAAAGTGGTGAAATAAAATTAAAAAAAATATTTTTTTTAGGTTAGCTCCCCTACATGAGAAGTGGGAATGAATTTTTTTTTCATCGTCTACTCCATCGTGTGGGGTATCGTTGAATAGGTCTTTTAAGATGATTTCAGGGTTGCTAATACCATTTTTATATTGAACGCTCCTTTTACGAAATATTAAACTTTAAAGTGAAAATTTTTGTTCCAGTAGGGCGTCCCCCCCCCCCCTCTAAAAGCTAAACTGCTGGCTTGAAAAATCTGGGAAAATTCGTGATAATACTGCATTACATGAACTTTAAAGGAAAACTATAGCGGTTAAGATAACTTTATTAGTTTAGCAGCAATAGTCGTTGAACTCGGTTTTGGATAATTTTGTACCAAATACAAAATCCTTAGAATAAATCCTTAGAAGTGACAAAGACGAAGTACCTAGTTACTTGTTTATAACGGGTAAAGACTTGCATTGAATAACGGTCTACTACGAAACCCTACTGACACTGCGCGTGGCCCGACACGCACTTGGCCGGTTATCTAATTAGTCGTATCGATATTAAAACTAGTAAGTTAAATGTGATTTGGATGACAATACCACAATTTGGTAACTTGGAGCTGATCAAATGATGGATCAAGGAGGTGGGTAGTTGAACTCTTCAGTAAATACGATTAGGCCCCTCAAGTTTGGGCTTATTTTAACCGTTTAAGGCTTGGGTCTTAAGTGTCTTAAGGGTCCAATGCACCAGGAGTCTACTTTTTAGTTCAGATGTGTTTTATTAGTTTTTAAACTTATTTTTCCTTTATGTACGCTTTTTAATAAAACAGAAGAAGCGAAAGAGGTATGTCAGGATCGTAGAATGCGGAAAGAAGTAGTCTCTGCCTACCCCAACCAGAAAAAGGTGTGATTTTATGTATGTAGAAGCTATTTTTAACCGACTTAAAAAAATGAGGAGGTTTTTCAATTCGACCGTATATGTTTTTTTTTTTTTTTTGATGTTTGTTCGCAGATAACTTCGTCGTTTATGAACCGATTTTGATTATTCTTTTTTTGTTAGAAAGGAGATATCCCAAGTGTGGTACCATGGTAATTTTATCGAGGTCTGGTGAGTATCTCCAGAGATATGGAGATAAACACCTCAAAATTGGTACTGAAAATTATTAGCGTGGCATTGAAGTCGGTTGTTTTTTTAGTTTTTTAAACGATCTTATAGAACTGGGCAATGGTCCAATCAACTTCGATGTGTAAATTGCACCGATAACTTTCATATGGCGATGTTTACAGTGCAATAACTCCTACCATAATTATTCTAATTATGCAATACTAACACAGACTAGACACATGGTTCAGCTAGTTACAAGTAGTAAGAGTAATTTAATATGCTTGAATGTAAGTACCATAGTTTAAAGACTTTTAAATTAATATTGTAATCAAGACCTATAATCCATGAAATAGCTTGATCTCTGTGACCGCTGTCAGAAAAATCACGCCTACGAAGTACTAACTTTCTTAATAGTACAGTCCGAAACCTGTCAATGTCATACATTATGGGCATGCCGATTAGTGATGGGCGACGAATGATCGCGACCACAGAGTTTTAGAGTTTTATTTAAAATATCGATAGTTTATACTAACGATTTTTTAAATAAAACTTAATTTATAAATGTTTATATTTATGTAATTAAATTAAACCCAATTGTATGTTACATTAGCATCGATAATAGTGAAAAACGTCGATAAATACTTTCGAAACATTATTATAATTTATTTAAATAATATTATTTACATGTTTACTTACTATATCTTAAATAGTAGTAGTTGTAGGTGAGAAATTTGATTTTATTTACTTACGTAAAATCCAATTTCTCACCTACAACTACTCATTCGATTTCATTACAACATTGTTTGATAATCGATTTTTTCCACCACTATCCCAACTCTAAAAATGTCAATCTTCTATGTAAATGTCACTGTCGCAGTGATCTAGCTATATTTTATGCAGTATAAGGCTCAGAACTTTCAGCCACCTCTCGTATTGTTTGCAAATATACTCATCTGCTAAGGTTCAAGAAATATTGTAATACAAATATTACGAGATGCCAGGAGTTGCCTTATGGAATCTGCATAATACTCAACAGCTTACCAACTTACAGCAGAGATATTTATTTATTTTTTTAATTTGACGTTCGACTTTTGGATGAAAGCTGAATGGATTATTACTTTGTATTTTTTTAACTCAAAGCAATATAATGCTTTTTTTTGTATTTCGAATAATTAATATCGATGTGATTTATTTAATGTTATTTGACATGTGTAACTATAGATTTTAAATTTGCCCATAAACTAAATAAATTCTTTGACTTTTGATTTTGACTTTTTGAGATGTCCTGTTAGGGCTCATTCGAAGGGTTTCAATGAATACATTACATATTTGATCAGTTGAAAGGTAGGTAGTTAAATTTTAAATTTTATTATTATTGAACCATAATAAAAGAAGTCCAACCCCGTCCAAGCGTGCAACTTGTCGTATTCGAGCAACTTTATTTGAAAACAGATTAATTGAAGTGTAACTGCAAACCCATCGGACACTAATTAAGTCCCTGCTCAATTAACGTTAAAAGTATCAAGAATATTCAGCGTAATCGTAAACCCCCCTATTCTCTTAACCCCTCATTCTGTATCCGAGTCAGCCAATTGTAAAACTGACTCGACCGGATTATACTATGGCTTAAAAGTTAGTTTTTCAGCTTACCGTTCGTTCTGCGTGAATCCTGTTATGTCCTCATTTTATAGTCGACGGGGTTTTGGAAAATTTAAAGTTCAGAGGTAGAGGACTATGTTGTGTGGATGAAATTTTGAATTTATATTTGAATGATATTGTATAAAAGATGCGAAAGATATTTTTTTTTTTTTTGTCGGTAGGGTACATTTTTGAGGTGGTCCCATTGTAACTTCATCGAGATTTGATAAGTATATCCAGAGATAATGACGGTAAACGTATCAAATTTGCTAATAAAACTGACTCGCGGGCATGGAAGTCGGTTGTTTTAGTTTTTCATCATCATCATCATTATTAGCCGGTATCAGTCCACTGCTGGACGTAGGCCTCCCCCAAGACACGCCACTGAGCCCGGTCTTCGGCTCTTTGTTTCCAGTCACTGCCCATGTTTCCAGTCACTGCGAATGTCGTCTGCTCCAACGGTTATCGGTCCTACGGCAGATATGACCAGCCCACTGCCACTTCAGTTTGCTAATCCGCTGAGCTATGTCGATCACTTTAGTTTTAGTTTTTTAAACTATCTAATTAAATTAAATAAAAACAACTTTCAGTCGTAGGACTGCAATAAAAAAAAAACTACTACCATCTATCGAATTCGTTAGGATCTTCGAGCCGACTTTACTCGAACGTGCCCCGAACGAGCGTTGACATAAACTCGGCATATCCCACGACTTTTTCACGGTTCCATCGGTTTTTTTTGTAATTTTGCACATCTGTAGCTTATTGTTATTGTTAAAATCTAGGCTCATTCTTACTAACTAGTTCAAGAAAATCATCCACAGCTGAACTAGTGGTAATATTTTTCCCACTAGTTCAGCTGTGGATGATTTTCTTTTGCAGTTGAACTACTTGGAATAGTTTTTTAAGTTCCATTCCCACTAGCACAACCGAATAGTAAAACCGTTTAATACGCAAAATGGAATTCAATACACCATTTTCTTCTATGGTATAAGCGCAGACAAAACTATAGTAAAGCAATTAATAAAATATTTGGAAAATCCCATAAAAGTTTGTATAGCATGTTTGGATTTACTCAGTCATACTATTTGGTACAAAAATAGCTTTCTGCATTTAATGCGGGTGATGCTACTGTTACTGCTTATTTCATATTATAAGTGTATGGACCAGTTTCACCGATTAATGATATAGTTTTAGATACTTATCTGACAGATGACGCTATAAACGTTGACAAAAATCTGTCAAATAAGTTTCTAATAGGGCTGGCACGGCACCGGTGAAATTGTCCCTAAATATAACAAATATGTTTGCTAAACTATATCAATTATGTATCAGCATTATAGAATTGTATTCAAGCGGTAATATTAATTGAATAAAGATAGAAGAGATTACTTGTCCCATACAAGATAAAACTGCAACGTTACTGTACCTGTATTTATGGATTTTGTTATATGTTGAATATGTATGTGTTTATATTGTATATACATACGTATACAAGGTGTGGTTTTGCATTCTCGCCATATTTGCAGGGGTAGGTATATTCCATGTATAGAACAAGAATCAGTAAAAAAATATATTTAAAAAATCATTTCAATGATAGAGCCAGCTGATAGAGCGGCGGCGGTACACGTCACTGACCGCCACAGCCACAGCTGACCGCTCTATCAGTGTCATAACATCATCTACGTATGTGTGTACGCGCCTGCGCAGTTTACATGGCGTTTTTCTGATATTACTCGGGGATGATTCTGAAAATCACAAAATTGTTTTATTTAATATCCGGGCATATAACATAATTTACGGGCGAACTTTAATAATATTAATAAGTGATTAAGGGCACCCGTTACAATCGACTATGCAATTAACGCGAGAATGCAAAACCACACCTTGTATATATTTATGTATACTTATATATATATGTAATGTATTTGTCTATAGTTTTTATGTATTTTATAATTAACCATAGTAGTAAAATAGTTTTTTTTTTTTTGTATGATTATATTATAATTTAAATTATCTTCTCTCTGATCATTTAGGTTATATTGTACGCTACCGCCAAGTTCTCTTTCAAGTTTGTGTAGAAGAAATCGCTCTATGCGATAATACCGCCGATTGTTTTGCCTTACTATTACTGTATACTAGATAAGTCGTACAATTTATAAATGTCTGGTAATCAATAAAGAGTATTGTATTGTATTGTATTGTATTGTATTGTATTATATAGATTTGTGATGAGACTCCAACCGAACTCCTACTATCTCCACCTCCCGCGTTTGACACTCTAAGATGACATCAAGTTCTCCATATCTCCAATAATAAATAAAAAAATTGAATATTACATACTCAGAAAGTTTAAATGTAAACTTTAAATCTGAATCCCCATTTTCACATGATTTACATCAAATAGTTTTATCTACATTGTAAACTATAAAATATTCAGAGCAAGGCCAACAAAACATCTAACTCTGGAGTTTAAAATTTCTCCAAACTCCGTCTAAGATATGCGAAGAGTTTCCCCAAGTATAAATTGCCCGTTGCATCTTATACGATACGGGTAATACACGATGTACAGAGATGGAGGTAGGGTCCACACTTATAAGAAATATAAAGATATTTTTGTCGTGATATTAATTTATTTATTTTTAATTATTCATTTATTCAATAAAATGTCTCAGATCACATTACGTCTGATCCTATTAAAGTCATTAATTGAGCCAAAGCCAAGGTAAAGAGGCCCTGTACAATTTATAAATTAACTAAACATTATGGCCTATGGATGGAAGGATAATATGACAAACTATGGAAAGATGGTATAAAATTATAGGCTATTGTAATGAATTCTTAATAGTCAGTGATCTGGATTATCGGTTGAGGTATGTAACCCGCCAATTATGCCTCATTACAAAATTATTTACTATAAACTTAGATCACTAACACACTGAGACGCCATGAGGACATCGCCGGCTACGTATCCAAATAATTCGTATCAAAATGTATGACAGTTAACTCACTTAGCTACGGTCTGTCAACATTGCCAATTTGGAAGCGCATTCACGACCGACCGGCCCCTGCGTGAAGAGTGGGTACTCTGGTGACCTGGCTATGCGTAGCCATGTCGGCAGTATTTTGTATACAAGTTACGCCTCTCTCATCCCTCACTCAGTGGCAAGGACGGACGCCCCTGTGTTAGAGTTCGATTATTTGGCAACCTCATTTGACAACGGGAGTATCAGAGGTAGCCATGGCTACATAGCCAGTGGACGTTGCCCTGGCGTCCCAGTGTGTTAGAGCCCGAAATCGAGAGACCAAAACTACTTAGTTTTGGTCTCTTGGCTTTGGACCTGTAGGCCATTTTCGGCTTCGTACTATTACATAATGAGCTAAGCATTGTCTGTGTATACTGTGTAATATGTACTATATTTATAGTCATGACGCAATTAATGTCGCTCCGACCATTTAAACTGAGATGTAAAGGTCCAGAAAGAAAAAAAGTTAAAGAATAGTGCCAAATAATCTGAGAAATAATACAAATACATAGTCACCCTGAAGAATGATTGAGTGTGAAAAGTTATTTAAAATAGCGTGTAGACTCTGCCCATTATTTTAGCTCAGACAACAACGTGTAGAGAAAACAAGCAAGTGTTTACTTTCAACCTTACACGATTATCCATAAAATTCCTTTATCCAAAAAATCCTATCTAGCTTCTTTTTAGTTTTTGTGATGTATCAATTTTGCTTTGCTAAGCAAGAAGGTTCTCGTTCATTAACAACACTTCTCTGTTTTGATCTAGCTTTAGTATGCCTTACAAGTAGATGGTATAATTTTTTACATCATCTTTTCATCATCATCATCATCATCATCAGCCTATCGCTGTCCACATAGGCTGGACATAGGCCTCACCAATGGCATGCCACTGAGCTCGATCCTCAGCTCTATCATCGTTTCATCCTCTCTCAATTGACACTTTTCTTCTCGGGCGTGTGCCTTTTTTGTCCAATATTTTTATTAATATATAAATAATATTTTTACCGACACAATCAAGCTTAATATTAATGTCACAATAAACAATGTATTACTAAATATATTGAAGTAACATTGTGGCTTGTTTGTTCATTACAAAAATACTGTTCACAAAACCTATACTAGGCAAAAATGCCTGTGCTGTAGGTTTTGTTCCTTCGAATTTCGCAGTTTTTTTCTTTTTATTATATACTTTATAGGCTAGCGTTTGACCACTATCTCACCTGTTGGTAAGTGATGATGCGGTCGAAGATGGTAAGCACGCTAGGCCTAGAATGGGAACTGGCTCTCAAGGATGGCTGTCGGAACACATTAGATGTTTTGGTGACAGATTTTCTAACTTGGGTGGTAGCTGGCATGGCGGACACTAGATTGTGTCCTACCACCATGCGGGGGTTGTTGGTTTCTTAACGATGTTTTTCCTTCACCGGAGGGCCACTGTGAAAAGCGCACATAATTTTTTCGATAGAAAAATCCATTGGTGCACGGCGGTTTGAACTCGGTACCACGGCATCAAAGCCGACCGTTCTCCCGATTACGCCACCGGGCCCTCAGTTGCCGTGGAACTTACGATGGGTGAGTATTTGTATATTATTTAAATTTAGACTTACATACAGAATATTATTGTAAATTATTGAGATTTGATTATTATTTGATTGATTGACTACTTAATACTTGCTGCTGTACGGTCAGTAATATAGCTAACTTTTTTGTATCATCTGCCTGTCATTCTACAACCAACCATTATTATCATTACCCACGACGGAACGAAGACTGTATATGCGTTTGGGGTGAGAGGATGTTTGTTTGTTTGTGTGTGCAAATCCATGTTGCAATTTTTCTCGTAAACTACTAGTCCGATTTTGATGCAGTTTTCAATTATGGGTTCGGTTGTAATTGGTGCATGTTTTTGATTTAGTGCTACGGTGACAACTTACCAGGGGGCGCTGCAGTAAACAATTGTTTGTGCCGATCCATGTTGCCATTTTTCTCCAAAACTAGTTCGATTTTATCTTTAAACGGTTCGTAAAATCAGTGGTGGTTCTTAGATATATGTTATGACGTTAATTTTCGAAAGGACATTGTCGTGGGTGTTTATTCAATATTTAAATTTTGTTACTTGTTTGAGTTTATATGATGGGCACAGATCACAGAAATGGTGTAGTAGTAACTATCACTGCTGTTCTACTATTCTGTGACACAGACCTTTGCTCTGGAAAGGTTATGATGTGATTAGGTATGTACGAGTAACGAAGTGAGCCACTAGGTCGGAAGTCTTGCAATGATATTACAAGGAAGACTTGTTTAGTGTAGTGTGAATTTATCTAATATTTTTATTTTTGGGAAAAAAATACCTGGTAATAAATCTAAGTATTTTTGGCACTGCCCACACAATTATTATTATCGCTGCTGTTTCAAGCTGCCTTTTCAGGCCATAATTGGTCATTAAAGGTACGACCACACCGCGGCGTACTGTAATTGTGCGCGATCTAGGCGGCAATCAGATAGCGCAGTAGTATTTGTATTGACTGGTTCACACCAAACGCGATCTACCGTGATCAGAAAACGATTGAAAATCAGATCGCGAACGCGCACGCGGACTCAGGATGCCGCGGTGTGGCCCTACAAACGCGCACATACATTTTCTATAGAAAAATCTATTGGTGCACAGCGGGGATAGAACTTGGTATCTCTGGCATCAAAGCCAACCATTCTCCCATTACACCACCGGGCCCTTAAGTATACGTGAGATAATGGCGTGTAACAACAATATTTGATAGTTAAAGCTATACAGATAAAAAAAAATGGAAGCAAGGAAACAAAATTAAAAATTTATCATAATCGTAGTATCTACAAGACAAATAAATAAAGTATTAAGGTACGACCACTCCGCGGCGTACTGCGTGCGCGATCTAGGCGGCGATCAGATAGCGCAGTAGTATTTGTATTGACTGGTTCACACCAAACGCGAACTAACGCGATCAGAAAACGATTGAAAATCAGATCGCGAACGCGCACGCGGACTCAGGATGCCGCAGTGTGGCCGTACCTTTATAACTTGTGCTAACTAGTATTATTTATATCTCAAAATGTTTGCAAACATATTCTATTTTCTAATTTTGGAAAGAATTTAGTCATTAGTTTTAATTAATATAAGAAGGGAAAATGTTTATAGGCTGGACTTACAAACAGCCCCAATCAGCGATGCCTGCATAATTACACAAACAACAAAACTTACCCGAACTGAAGCTATAGAAGGTTCTCGAAACTTCTGGACCTATTGTCAAACTTCTTTCGTCGTACAAAACTTGTCGTCTTTGGGTAATAATATATTTTTATTCCGAGAAATTTTATTCAAAAGGTTTTAAACATTGAAGCCTGAAAACTTTTCGGAACATATTTTTGTAAACGTAAATTTTTTTAACGACGAATAAAATACTAGCCACACATATACATTTTTTGTAAGCTACTTGCTGACTAGAAAATGGGTAAATCTTTTTGCAATATAATAGATATTAGAAATAGGAGAGAGAAATAAATGTTCGAACTTTATTTCATTCCTCGGAGACAGAAATTTGAGAGATTTTAGGATTTTTTTCAAATTCAATCTGCCAACAACACAAAAACTAAAAGTAAACAGCTTAAATCCGTCCCTGTCGGGGGCAATAATCGTCGTATATGAGTGACCAGCACGGTCGATCTAAATTTCATGACTCCACATATACCCATAATGGCATCGCTGTGTCCCAGTCAAAATTCATACAATATTCAAGCAGAGGTACAGTCGATGACTGAACGCTTTATACCTTTGTGTTGGATAAGGATAATATACTCAATAATCCTCGCATTTCCACATCTATATTTATAGTTTTAGATAATTGATACGGGAAATAAGCTAAAATAAATACATTCATTCATACATATCATTCAAAATCTGATGATTTTATTGCTGAGATGTTTCAGTATGTATGTTTCAGTCAGATTGTAAGGATAGTGCACATTGCTAATAAAGTAGTTTGGATAGTAGGTATTAGAAACAATATAAAATTTTTAACAAAAAAATTAAACCGCCGATAAAACTGAAAAGCAAAAAATAATAAAACTTTTTTAGTAAACCTTAATCACGAAGTTCTTAAACTACTGTTAGTATACCATTGTATATATTTTTGTAATTGTTTTGAGTTTTTAACTAAACATAATAACTAATTTCTTAAACATTAGTTAATGTAAGTGTGTTTACCTAGTAAGTAATTTTGAGTCGGCGCCTCCTCCGTTATTTTTTCGTCGGTTAAAAATAGCGAAGAATCTCATGTGCCAGCCGCAAACCCTTTATTATTTACAAAAATGTTGTACGTAGATACTTATACATTTTTGCTGCTACCAAATTTATTTTTGCTTCTATTAATGCCAAATGCTACTGTAAATTATTGTTTCTAAAACTGGTAAGTCATTTTTAAGTTTAGATGATTGATGTTCCCTTACTTTGATTGATTGCACTATCTACAATTTTTTTATATATTTCAAAAGCTAGTAAGGGACTTGCTGCTTGTGATGAGAGAAAAACTTAGCAACAAAGTAACGATGGTAACGAATGACCCCATCGTTACGTAGCACAATTCGATGGAATGGCTACGATATGCCCTGCTACACAAGATAACCTTTATTTCGAAATCGACTTGATAAGTAAGTAATAACTAACTTTCTAATGCACCAACAGTAGACCGATGGTTCTAGAAGACTCTAGAAATATCGTTCTATTGTTGGTATTCGTGAAAAATCAGTTAAAACTTGAGGCTTCTAGATCAAAGCATGAAAATGTACATTGACTTTTTTATTTGGCATAGACTCTAAGAACATTAGTAATATATACTTAGAGGTACCTAAACTGAAGGTATTTTATAATTAAATAGTAAATAAAGTAAGCAGGAAATTGGTTTATAAATTACATTTTTGCTAACGAGCTCCATAGTATGGCGCAACCAATATATTTTTTATCTTATATCGTTTTATTTTCTAGGCATACGATACCGTTCCACTGTCTAATTTTACTTCACCGTGAGATATAAACATTAAATCTATGCATATCATTAGTTAAAAAATAAATTACAGACAACTTTCTATAGTATTTTAAAATAATTTTTATTTTTTTATCTACTGCACAATACATTTATTACAGAAGATCAAACATTTAAAAAACGTATTTGGCAAGACATGAAGGTTTTTTTAGCAACCCACATCAAGACTGAATAACTAAATTATGTATACAACGAAAATGAAAATTGGACATTGGAGATTTTATTATTATTCTGAAATTTAAAACAAAAAATAAAATTACTTCATAGAAATCACGTTGAAAGCAATTTAAAAGCATGTATATGATATATACATATAATACAGTTTTCGATTGATTTGTTTAAACCAATTATGCAAAAAAAAATCTTTTTTCAATTTATTTAAAATGTATGCAAAATAATGTTTTAAAAATCTCGCATTTGACTACTGACACGATGTTTTACTTCTTTTGCAATGTTCTTTGAATGAATATTATAAATCTAAATCTTTAAACATTCGACCGACTTTAAAATATAAGTCGACCATATACCGCCCTGTGACAAGATGGAGTCACGCAGGGTAGCTGGCAGTGACTGGAAGAGAAGAGAAGTGGCTGCATTGAGAGAGGCCTATGTCCAGCTGTGGACGAATTTGGTCTGATAATGAAAATATAGTACTCGTTAAATAGAAATCTTGTTATTTTGTTTGAAATTCATTAACCAAAGAGAATACGCACTATCCACTTATAAATTACATATTTACCACCACATAAGGTCTAGCGTAGCGTAACCTAATCAACGTTGCCCTACCAAAGAGCTATCGAAAGTAAGTGACGTTACATTTCTGACAATTAAAAAAACTTTATTTTTTATTTTTGATAGGCGAACGTGAGACCCCTATCTCGCCTGGTGGTAAGCGATGATTGATGGGGTCGAAGATTGTGAACACGCTAGGTCTCGAATGGTCTCAAGGGCTGGCTGCTGGAACTCCGGTTGTGATTTTCGGCAGATTTTCTCTTTGATGGTTGTAAGCTACTTTTTGGTAGCACAACAGGTCTTTCGCCAATGGGCTCTCATCCTTTTTTTTCACCTAATCATATCTCATAGTAAAGGGGATATATATTTCAAGTTGCAGTAACTTGTGAAGATGTGGTTATCCAGAGTTTATCGTGTCACAGTATTTATTATAGGCTGGTGGCATCGCTTACCAGAAGGCGAGAGTTTGGTCTAGTTAACTTATATCATGAACAACAATGTGAGGCCTGTAATGACGTATGTCATATACTGATGGAATATGCCCGGAACCAAGTTGAGCGACAGAACATAAAATGGGCGTATTTCAATGTTTCCTAGCTTCACCATTATCCGATGAAGTCAACTGATGTATGAACTAAGAAAAGATTAAGTTTATTTCGTAATTGTTATATTTAATTATTTTTGAAAAAAAAAAATTTACTCCTCATGCTGATCTTTAAAATAAAATACACTAGCAGCGCCCTGCGGTTTCACCCGCGTATTTCCCGTTCCTGTAAGGATGCAGGGATAAAATATAGCCTATGTTACTCGCTGGTAATGTAGCTTTCCAATAAAGAAAGAACTTTTAAAATCAGTTCAGTAGTTTTTGAGTTAATTTGTAACAAACAAATAAACAAACAAAACTTTCCTCATTATAATATTAAGCTTAGATTATAAGTTTGTCTTTCTGACAGTACATTAAGAACCCTTTACATTTGCAGGTGATGAATTATGACCGGTGACCGAAAAGTTATGGGGATTGAACGGTTGCGGGGCCTTAATAAGATATTAACTTGTGTAGAGGTGGCGCCAAGGGGCTGTGGTCTATCATGTTCATACCATTAATATTACCATATAGCTAATGTAACAGATGTAACTACCTGTACCTTTTATACGTTATACACGTTATTTTTTGTTTATACCAAAATTATAACGTTTTCATATTATAATAACACTTACATTAGAGAGCCAGCTCATTTTTAGCCTAGCATGCTACCATACTCGACCGCATCATCACTTACCAACTGGTGAGATAGTGGTCAAACGCTAGCCTATATGGTAATAATAAATAAATTATAAGTAAAAAATATTTTTTAAAACAAGCTTTTATCTGGGACAATGAACTAAAATGTTAAAAATAAATTCTAGTAAGTATTTGGCGTGTAGGTACTTACATATATTCTTAAAAGCTTGAAGCACTACCCGTTTTTCAGGCTAGGTAATGACAATACTTCAGTGCCTCAAGCTTTTAAAAATATAGGTAAGTACCTACACGCCAAATACTTACTAGAATTTATTTTTAACATTTTAGTTCATTGTCCCAGATAAAAGCATTTACCAATGCTCGAAGTGTTACCCTATATCATAAATAATCGACCAAGTGCGTGTCGGGTCACGCGCAGTGTAGGGTTCCGTAGTAACCTGTTATTCAATGCAAGTCTTTTACCCGTTATAAACAAGCAACTAGGTACTCCGTCTTTGTCACTTTAAAGGATTTATTCTAAGGATTTTGTATTTGGTACAAAATTATTCAACACCCAAGTTCAACGACTATAACTGCTAAACTAATAATCTTAATGTAATCTTAACCGCTATAGTTTTCCTTTAAAGTTCATAAAATTCACTGTTATCACGAATTTTTCCAGATTTTTCAAGCCAGCAGTTTAGCTTTTAAAGAGGGGGGAGGGGGGGGGGACGCCCTACTGGACCATAAATTTGCATTTTAATATTTCGTAAATGGAGCATTCAATCGAAAAATGGTATTAGCAACCCTTAAATCATTTTAAAAGACCAATTCAACGATACTCCACATGATGGGGTAGACAATGAAAAAAAAAATTCATCCCCACTTCACATATAGGGGAGCTACCCTAAAAAAATATTTTTTACAATTTTATTTCAGCACTTTGTCGGCCTAATTTTTATACATACCCTCACAAAATTACAGCTTTCTAGTATTAACGGTCTCTTAGCAAAACCTCGGACAGACAGATACAGACAGACAGACAGACGGGCATGACGAAACTATAAGGGTTCCTTGTCAGGACTACGGGACCCTAAAAAACCTATCAAACAATAAAGAAACTAAATAAAAATCGGTTCATTCGTTTGGATGCTACGGTACCACAGACAGACATACATATACACAGATACACACGTCAAGCTTATAATACCCCTTCTTTTTACGTACGGAGTCAATAAGAAGCTAATTCAATACGTGGTTGGTCTCTCGGAAACACTTCGGCAAATCATATTTTTAACCGACTTCACAAAAAAGGAGGAGGTTCTCAATTCGTCTGTATGTTTTTTTTTTTTTTTTTTCTGTGTATATTACGCGATTTCTCCGTCAATAGTGAACGGATCCAAATGATTCTTTTTTTAATAGGTAGGATACGTTTCCGAGGTGGTCCCATTTTAATTTTATTGAGATCTGATAAGTATCTCCAGAGATATGGAGATAAATACCTCAAACATAGGAGAATGTACTGGTTTTAGTAGAAGAGTCCCAAGAAGATTATACACAATGGAGGTTGCTATTGGATATACTTTTGAAGACTAAAAAATATGACCTTGAATAATGTTTTTACATCTTTCTTCTCGTTGATTTTGGTTTTTGACAGATATTCTTGCGGTAACTGTGAGCGAGATAGAAATAAAGGTGGGGATAATAAATAAATATATTTTTTTTAATATCTTATAGGCTAGCGTTTGACCACTATCTCACCTGTTGCTAAGTGATGATGCGGTCGAAGATAGAGAAGTGGACTAGAATAGGAACTGGCTCTCAAGGATAGCTGCCTGAACACATAAGATGTTTGGCGACAGATTTTCTAACTTGAGGGTGGTAGCTGGCCAGGCGGACACTAGATATGTCCTACCACCATGCGGGGGTTGTTGGTTTCTTAACGATGTTTTCCTTCACCGGAGGGCAACTGTGAGAAGCGCACATATATTTTTCGATCGAAAAATTCATTGGTGCACGGCGGTTTGAACTCGGTACCACGGCATCAAAGCCGACTGTGCTCCCAATTACGCCACCGGGCCCTCAATAAATAATTATATATTAATAATTATAATAAATAATTATATATAAATATAAATAATTTGTCTTCACAGGAATGTTATACCGGGCAAAGTCTTGTTAGGGTGCAAACTTTTTTAAACATACCTAAGATTTTTTGACATGACATGACGTTTGCCGAAGATGGCGGCCATTTCAGTCCCGCGACACTGTATACATTATTAAATAACTCAGAATTATGAACGTACTTTGTACCAAACAACACTGCAAAAAAAATTATAAGCATAATACCACAGATTATATAATAGTTACTACGTAAATAATACTTTCCGTTGTTAGGTTGGCTACACAGTGCTTTCATAATTCGGGTTTCAACAATATAGGGAAGTGTCTCTTATAACGTAGTAGAGTGATTCAGTACTCTGTTGGCCATATGGCGGCAAGTAATGTTAATAATCGCAAATAATACTTTTTTATATTCATTTTGGAATACAAGTAGTCCGTGTTATAAAAGTATTTGGAATTATTGTAATAAAATAGACAATTAATTATCGTGTGTGATGCAGATGTAGATGCTTTAATTGCACAGGGCCATTTGGACATTGTCATGACATGACATGACATTGTAGGTTATTAAGTAGGTAGATACATGTAGGTATTATCTATCTACTACCATATTTTGTATTGTAATTGTGGTTTCTAAGTAAAAATAATATTTATTATGAGAATATTCGCGTTGATAAATACGCCTAAGAGTAGGCTGCAAAGGAATTGGGTGGCCTTATCAACTTATTTACATTTTATTATTACGTTACATTTTTATTTATTTACATCAAATAATCTCTCTTGGTACAAAGATAATAAATGATACCATCTCATTTTTAATGTCTTTGGTAGATCAGCCATTAAAAACTTGAAATTATTATTTTACTTAGTGGTAAACTCCATTTATTTATGATTGCCAAGATATTAGTTATTTTAGCACTGTTGGTCGGAAGTCAGTGAACATAGATTATAGAATTACCTACGTTAACAAAATAGACAGCCCATAAAATCCCATATACGGTTAAAACGACCTCTAAAACTTAGGCAAGTATCGCACAAATAGGCCCATGGCGTTAATAGTATTCCATTAGTTTTCCAAAGTAGCCAACTTCAAGAGTCCTTTGTTTCCGGGTGAATGACCTTGGAAAATTTAATATATACGAAGTTTAAACCTTTAACACGGCTCAGAGGCTTGGAAGGTTGTTAGGCTCCTTGCCCGTAGGTTATAGGGAAAGCTGGTTATTTAGAAATACGTGCGTGAGTTGTAGAACTTTGCTTTGTATAAATATAATATAAACATTATGAAAGATTTTGTGTCCTGGTGGAGGCTTACAGTCCACTTCGGACGTATAGTTAAGTGCTGATTTCAATCTTAGTCGAATACCTTTTATTTTTGTTTTTAATCGGTATGTGTGTATGTGTGTATGTTCATCTGTTCTCCCTTAACTTTTAAACTCCTTATCAGAATTTTACAAATGAGGTATCGTTTATTGAGTTCATGATCCTAGGTTAAAAAGATCTATAATTTAAGATCGTTTAAAAAAATAAAAGAACCGACACTTCAAACGTCCCGCTAGTCAAAGTAGCCAGCAGTAAGTAGCATGTCGTCGAGGTATGTAAATGCATCGTAATACAAAATGTTGATATATGTATTAAAAAGCGCTCGACCGATTTCGTTAAAATGTAAATGGGATCACCTGGGAAGGGTGAAAATCTTAAAAACAAAAAAAATAATTTTCTAAATCGGTTCAGGCATCTTCGAGTAATCGGTGAACATAAATAAATTTTTTTTAAAGATTCCGATGGATTGAGAACCTCTTTCTTTTTATGAAATCGGTTAAAAAGCAAATCGAAAACTGTAATGAACATCTTGTTTATAGATTTAATATTTATGACATGTGACGCCATTTTGTTCTCGGCAACAGAAGGTATCCCAGTACTTAGAATATTATTGCATAATATTTTTGAATATATGAGCGGTTTCAAAATATGATAGTCCACGAGTCGGTACTAGGTACATGGACTAATAACAAGACCTACGCAAAAAATTGGTACGATTTTTAATCTTCTATCATGTTAGAACAATCAATTTGCATAACATATCCAGTTATTTCATTACCTATTATGAATATTTTCTTGGAAAATATTGAGGCTCGTAACTTAACGTTTACAATATCCTTTATAAATAAGTATGGAGAAACCATTTGCGGTCTTAAACAAACAGATTCATGCAAAGATCACTTTATTAAACTAAGAATATTGACATTTCCAAGTCTTTACATGAGTGATGTAGCTCTTTTCGTAAAAAAAATCCAGATTTATACACAAAATTTGACGCTGGTAGTCGACGAAAACATATGATCAAAAACCACGGATGTAAAACACAACTTTAAAAAAAAAGTGTTTTCTGTATGGCGCCAATAATCTACAATGCGGTTCCAATCTCAATTCGAGACATAAGTAATGTTCATGTGTTTAAAACAAAATTGTATGAATATCTTATCGACAAGGCATACTATTCAGTTCAAGATTTTTTTAAAGAAAATAACGTAATTTTATACTTTTAACATACTTTTATTATTATATTATATCATCTTTTAATTATATATGAGCTTGTATACTGACTAAGTAGGATCTAGAGACACGTTTTGACATCAATGTAATTAAACAACTCTGTTACCTAGGACCACAAGCTAAAATAAATTCATTCATTCATTTCTAAGAAGCTTTACAAAAAATTACTTACAAAAAATCTGGGTTTTCAGAAGTTTGCAAAAGCCATAATACCGGGTATTTGTGAAAGTAAAGTATAATATTATAAGCAGTAAGGAGTTACTGTAATTATAAATATAATTATTGTGGCGCATAACATTTACTATCTATACTATATAATATTATAAAAATACATTTGTAACACTGTCACTCTGTCTGTTTGCTACCTAATCACGCCTAAATGAACGATCCGATCTTATTGAAATTTAACAATGAGATACTTTATAGTATGATAATGAACATAGGCTACGAAATTCTTGGTGTACGAGAACGAAGTCACGGGTATCAGCTAGTATTCTTTATAAATAAGTATGGAGATACTTTCTAAGTATTCTGATACGAATTTTATCTAACAAAGAAATCTGGATTTTTTGGATTTTCAAAAGCTGGGTATTACCGGGTATTTGTGAAAGTACAGTATAATATCATAAGCAGTATGGATTTACTAAATGTTAATAGTAGTTGTTTTTAGTTTAGGTATATTATAAGTTCACAGCTGAGTCCCTTTTACAATATCTATATATCCCTCTTCGCTTAGCTTGTCGGTGCAAGTAACGCGGAGGTCACTGTTCCTAGTGTGTTGCCTTAGTGTCAGACTAATGAACAGGGTAGGCCAGTAATGAAACGTCTTCGATCTAAGTCATTTGCCTAGCTGTTTGATCAAATGGATAGGCAAGTAATGAAATGTCATCGGTCCAAGTCATTTGCCTGGCTGTTTGATACAAATGGCTGGATATCATTCAGGAATTTAGTTTGACGGCGCTGTTTAGTTAAGAGGCTAGGCTGTTAATTGAACGGCTAATAAAGCTATCTGCCTGCGACATATATACTGTATAGTATCTCATTATAAACAAATAAACTGGCCAAGTGCAAGTCGGACTCGCACTCGTAGGGTTCCGTAACACAGTAGAGTATTCTATAACTATGATTTTTCTCAACTACAAAAATAACTTTGTTTTTCATAGTGTTTGTATGAAAAACAAAGTTATCTTTGCGGTCGCTATATCTCTAAAACTGCTGACTGTATCTCGTTCAAACCAATTTTCGTTGAAAGTTTTTATTGAGATCTACAGAATATATTTTTTCTAGATTTTTCACTCCCTTACTTCAAAAGTTAGGGGGACACACACATTTTAGCACTTTAGACGCGCCTATATTTTAAATGATTGACTTTGAGAAAAAAATATTTCAAGAACCTTAATGTCATTTTTAAAGACCTATCCATAGACACCACAAACGTATAGGTTTGGACAAAATTTTTTTTTAATTTCAGTTCCATGTATGGGATGCCCCCCATGATGACTTTTAATTTTTTATTTATTTTTGTATAAAAATTGGAAAGCGGTTTACAGAATACATCTACCTACTAAGTTTCAATTCTGTAGTCTTAATAGTTTCGGAATAAAATGGCTGTGACATACGGACGGACAGACAGACAGACAGACATGGCGAATCTATAAGGGTTCCGTATTTTGCCATTCGGCTACGGAACCCTAAAAACATCAATCGCTAATCCATAGGTACAGAGACTAAAGACTACTGGGGCGAGTGTGAATGCGTAATAGTATCCTATAAAAAGACTGACTGTCAGTAACTGTCCCTAATAAAGTAACATCCAAGTACATTACTGCTCATCTGACTTCGTTTACTGCTTTTATGATGATGTAATGGTAATATAAAGATTTTATTGCTTCAACCGTAAAAAAAAAACATTGCTTAGTCTCTTTCAAGGTGAACACAGTAGATAAGGTGTTTACTCAGATTGTGGATGGTATAGATAAGATTTACGAGTTTCGGTGCCGTTACGTCTCGACTCTGATTTACATAATTTCCGTAGAAATCCCATAGTATGTTAATGAAATGAAAAAAGGTGGAATGTCATTTAGAAAAATATATTTGAGAGTCCTTGTGGAAATGAATCGGAGTTTTCGTTATTTTCATTAGATGGGAAACGAAGATTGCAAATGTTGATGTTGATAATTTGAGATCTTTTAAAAAACAAATAAAACTGGCCAATTGCGAGTCACACTTTGATCCCGCACACGGAGGGTTCCGAACACCATCTTAAGAATATCTGACGAACTTCTAACACCAACTATATAAACGTTAACACAAAGGTAGAATAGTATTATATAGTAGTAATAATACTAGTAGTAATAGTAATTGTAGTATTTAATATTATTAAATATCTGGTTGACCGAGCTTTGCTCGGTATTTTTTGCCACTTAAACAGACAAATATGACTCTTCCCGACATCTATTGACGAATAATAATACTATTTTTTTAATTAAGATTAACTAACTGCTTTACCGACACAGTGAAGCTACTTCTACTCGTCAATAGATGTCGGAAAGAGTCATATTTGTCTGTTTAAGTAGTAAAAAATACCGAGCAACCGATATAACAAATACCGATTTTAAGTTGATTATCAATAAAGCTGATTATTGAAAACACGAATAAAACAACATTTTCTGAAAATGACTCCTAGTGATCCTACTGATCGATTTATCGCCCCCGAAATCCCCTGTATACTTAATTTTATTTAATCATTGGAGCCGCTTCCCAGATTCAGATTAAGGTAAAGACGATAGCGCGCCATCTTTGATGTTCTAGCTAGATGGCGCAGCGCTATCGTAAAAAACTTTTTTTTAACTTTTCTTTAATTTTTAACTTTGTTCTGTTCTTAGTATTTGTTGTTATAGCGGCAACAGAAATACATCATCTGTGAAAATTTCAACCGTTCAACCAACTATCACGGTTCATGAGATACAGCCTGGTGACAGACGGACAGACAGACAGACAGACAGACAGACGGACAGACAGACAGACAGACAGACAGACAGACGGACAGAGGAGTCTCAGTAATAGGGTTCCGTTGGTACCCTTTGGGTTCGGAACCCTAAAAATCGACTTCTAATGCTGCGCTATTCATTAACTGACTTCCAAAAAGGAGGAGGTTATCAATTCATTTGTCTGTATGTATGTTCGGGCTTTCTCCTTCATTCATATAGACGGATCAGAATTTTTTTTTTGTGCGCAATAAGTTTATTTCGAAATGGTCCTATTTGAATACCTATCTTAAAGATGTGATGAGTTTCTATCGATCTTGGTGCTAATTATGAGTAGCGCAGCATTTGAAATTCATTTTTCGTGTTCTTAACATCTATTCTCGTTTTCATTTCAATTAGTTAGTTTATTTTATTTCGCGTGGCGTTAGTATATTTATATAGCGTGGCGCTATAATGGCCTTTTAGCCTAGCTGGACAGAAGTAGCCCTAGGAAGATATTCGTGGAAAGCTATGGGGGAGATATTGCCGAGCCGTGGGACACTTTTAGCTTTAGCAAAATCCAACCAAGGTAGAGCAAACATAGGTCATCCAACTGCAGAGTAGTTGCTGCAACTGCAAAGTTTTTGAGGGCCCAGTGATATAGTGGGAAAATAGTCTGCTTTGACGCCATAGTTACCGAATTCAATGCCCGCCGTAAACCAATGGATTTTTATTTAAATCGAAAAATGTATGAACACTTTTCACAGCTGCCTTCTGGTGAAGGTAAAACATCGTTAAGAAACCCCCAACCCCCGCATGGTGGTAGGACACTATGTAGTTTTACCTAGCCAGCTAACAAGTTAGAATATTTGTCGCCAAACATCTAATGTGTTTCGGCAGTTATCCTTCAGAGCCAGTTCATATTCTAGGCCTAGCATGCTACCATCCTCGTTCGAATCATCACTTACCAACACGTGAGATAGTGGTCAAACGTTAGCCCATATGATATAAAAAAGTCGGTCGTGGAACAAACCTCGAGTAGGGCATCGTGACATACATATATAGTCCTTGACCCAGCAGTGAGACCATAAAGAATCAAAGAAGAATCAAAGAATCAAAGCATTTATTCAGTACGTATATATATACGCACATATACACGTCAAAATCATAAAATAAATCATAACCAATTATCAAGTAAACATAGCAAAAGCAAAATTTAACGCTTTGAATTAGAAAAAAAAAAGTAATGAACCATTCAGCTGTCATCCAATCGTTTACGTCAGAATATTTTAAAAAATTAAAGTAGGTTAAGACCAACCATACATGTAACTGTGTGTTTCAGTACTTCAGACAATTTTTATATAAAAAAAAATAAAAAGAGTGAAATAGTGAAACACAACATAGAGAAACGCATACCGATCACAGTACATATCATGATCCAAATGGAACTGATAGTCCGTCTGTCAGCTGCATAATATTGTTTAAATAAAAATAAAAATGGCAAGCCTAGAAAGAAAATCTGCGGACAAAAGGGGAAAACTGAATGGCTGTTGAATCTACCGGTGTTTCGGAAATACTCTCATCAGAGAAGAAACACCAAGAAACTCTATGGGGATTGTCTTGTCATTTTATCTTTTTTTTAAAATTAATTGTACATGTCAGCTTTAAAATTTTAACAATGTATTAATCATTATAATACAATTTATATTTGTTCTTGGAACTTGGGGCATTCAGGCCATGCATTTTTGTCATCCATATAGTCACCTATTGTATAGTATGATTTTTTCATCAAATTGGATTTTACATAGATTTTAAATAAAAAAAAGATAGTTAAAAACTAAAACAACCGACTTCAATGCCCCGCGACTCAATTTCAGTAGAAAATTTGAGACGTTTATCTTCATATCTCTGGAGATACTTATCAGATCTCGATGAAATTACAATAAGACTACCTCGGAAACGTACCCTACCGATTACAAAAATAATCATTTGAATCGGTTCACAATTGACGAAGTAATCGCGTAACATACACACAAAAAAAAGAAAAAAAAACATACAGATGAATTGAGAACCTCCTTCTTTTTGGAAGTCAGTTGAAAAAGGATATTAATTTTTATGAATTACTACTCGCTAGTATCACTGAATCGGATCATCTGTTCTCATGTAAATTACTGCTCGCTAGTATCACTGAATCGGATCATCTGTTCTCATATAAATTACTACTCGCTAGTATCACTGAATCGGATCATCTGTTCTCATATAAATTACTACTCGCTAGTATCACTGAATCGGATCATCTGTTCTTATATAAATTACTACTCGCTAGTATCACTGAATCGGATCATCTGTTCTCATATAAATACCAAGCTGTTTATTTCACAATAAAATCCTGAGTGGATAAAAATGTAATAATGCTTATACCTGGACG
Organism: Cabera pusaria; assembly: GCA_954871355.1. NCBI lineage: Eukaryota > Metazoa > Arthropoda > Insecta > Lepidoptera > Geometridae > Cabera > Cabera pusaria. The sequence continues at coordinate 27,787,893 of OX940893.1, forward strand.
TGTGTACACCTATAAACAATATAAAAATGCCACAGTAATGGGCAATAACCAAGTCAGTCGCTGCATTTGTCAACCGCTCAGATGTGACTAGAATTTATGGCTGACAATGAGACGACGTGGTTGATAAAATGCTAGTTTTAGACTGAATTATGTTGTATAAATGGACTATTATTGCTTCTTTATAAACAAAAGGCTTTACAGCAAAACTAATATTAAATAATATTGTTTCAGTCAGTACTGAAGCGAGCATGTTCATGCGTTCAGGCGAACACCTGAACATTTTTGCTGAGATAGACCAATTTAGCACCACACGTCTTTATTTAATTGTTTAAGTACTTATAGGTTCATTATTTTAATTTTATTTTTTATTTTTTACTTTACGTGTGTAATACTTATAAGTTTGTTTTATGTTAGTGTATTGTGCTTAGTAAATATATATTCTTTTTCATTATTTCTTTTATGTTACGTCTGTTCTGTGTGATAAAACAAGTTACACTCTATGTTATTAATTTATACGACTTTGAGTCTATTCGATTTGGCTAGTTGTATTTTAAATTACTTTACTAAGCAGTAATGTGTTTATAACTCGACCAGCTGACCCGGCGAACTTCGTACCGCGAATATAAATAAACTGTCCAAGTGCGAGTCTCACGCAGAGTTCCGATTGAACAATATTTGCCGGATAAATACGTTTCTTGTATGGTGACCCCTTTAATTTTTAATCTAAATATTTTTTTATTATTTGATCTTGCAGTAATTGCAATCAATACACACCATGAGTAAATTTCAAGTCTCTATCTAGTAAGGTTTGTAAGATCGAGCATAAAAAGCCTCAAAAACACGTACATTGTATGGGGACCACCTTTATTATTTTATTTTATTTTGTTTTTATCGGTTTACACAAATAGCAAATACCCATGTATGGAAGTGCCATAATGACAACCATCACAATATGTCAATATATAATTACAAAAATTCTGAACTAACCAACAATGACAACCTGCATGGGCCAACCATCAAAATTCAAACTATTAAAATTTAAATACCTACGCGATAATCCTAGTAATGTGGATGTATTATGTTGTCGACTCAAAATCTTTAATTTAATACGTGCTTCAAATTTAAATTCGAGAGTGGAACACTACCGTGCCGAAGGGACGAATGTCAAATGTTTGACAGGAAAGTAGGTAGAACAGTTTATATGGGAAAAATGAAATGTTTTTACTATTTTCCTTGCAATTTTTCAAATTTTCTCACCGTTTAAATCTTACCTGGACTACAACAAACATTTCAAAACCAAATCAGCTAAATCGGCTCAGCCGTTTTCGAGCTTTAGTGAGACTAACGAACAGCAATTGATTTTTTATATGTAATATGGTTTCGTAGAAAAGCCATTTTAACCATCTAATAGTATAAAAATCTTTGTCCTGACATACTGACTGACTGACTGACTGACAGACAACGCACAGTCTAAAGCGCTGGTCGTAGAGACTTGAAATTTGAAGGGTATATTTGTACTTAAAGGTGTACTATGAAAGGATTTTCCAAAATTCACCCCTTAAGGAGATGAAATGCGGGTTCAAAGTTTGTATGGAGAAACAAGATTAGATAGTCTTTTCTATTCGAAACCTTACACAAGTGCTTCAGTAAAAAAATAAGTAAATACTTGTTACAGGTTATTTTTTAATTCTACCACGGTAATAAAGTGTGAAAATCAATATTGTTTCGGATTGCGCTGAAATTCGGCATGCAGATAATCATTACGACGTTAATTCCCTCTGAGAAAGTATTTTCTAAAAATAACCCCTGAAGGAGATGAAACAAAGTTTGTACGGAAAAACTAGATTAGATAGTCTTTTCTATTCGAAACTTTACACAAGTACTTAAGTAAATAAATAATAAAATATGTTTTTCAGGTTTTTTCGAAATTCCACCCCTAAGAGACATTTAATTCTAATTCGACATTTCGCACAAGTACTTCTGTATATAAATAAGTAAATACGAGTTTCAGACTTTTTCAAAATGCCACCCTAAGAGGGTGAACTGGGGTAACAAAGTCTTAAAATCAATATTGTTTCGGATTGCGCTGAAATTTAGAATGCAGATAGTTATAAGGTATCCGCGATCAGAAAGAATTTTCAAAAAATTCCTCCCAGATACGGAACGGGGATTCAAAATTTGTATGGCGAAACAAGGTGAGATAGTCTGTTTTATTCGAAACTTTACACATATGTACTTCTGTAAATAAATAAGTGAGTACGTGTTGTAGGATTATTTGAAATGGGGTAGGGAACAAAGTATGATAATTTGGGTTTTTCGGGTTTATAAACATGAATCCCGATTTGCCTTAGTCACGCGATAACATGAAAACTGGTGAACCGATTTGGCTAATTTATATTTGATGTCTTTAATGATAGAATCGTTTTTACAAAAGAAAATTTTTAAGTAAATAAAAGAAGTTTTTAACGCGTGCGAAGCGGCGGGGCATTTCTAGTTATACTATATTACTTTTACTTCTAACGAAGATAAAACAATTATCTGGTATTAATTGGTTCAGTTGCTCGCAGAATGTTCAAAAATGTTTCCAAATTGGTTGAGATCTTCAACCGTGATAATAAACAATCAATTTCACGCTTCAGTCTGTATCTCAAATAATCGTTTCACGATATGTTTTTGTTTGGTGCCGAAATAACATACTTTTTATTATAATTCACGAGTATTTATTTCGTTTTTATAAAATATCAGGACAAATAAGACGAACACCTGCTATTGAGCTTCTGCCTTAAAAACTGTGGTACGTAAAACTGGAGATGATATCTTGAGATGATTTAATGATGAGTTTCACAATTACCAGAGTTAATAAAATTTAAAATAAGTTTATCCAAAACACACATTTTCTACTACTTCATAAGTAAGCCGTGTCCTAACACAAAAATACTAGGCGAGCATAAAGAAAAAAAAATCAAGAATATGGCCGACAAAATTCAGTCCACCCAGGCCAAAGTTAAGCAAAACAAACAACTAGCCTCCAGTCTACGTCGATAACAAACAACGAATTCAAAATGTTCGAAAAATCAGGGCGCAATTTTATTCTACGTCTCCTTTAACTTCCGTGGAAGTCTTGAGTTCAAAACGCACCTAGTTGAATATTCTCGACACGATGGCCTAGGCGAGGCCTTTTTGTGAGGAACCTCCTTTCATATGGAGTGGTTCTTTCATCTACGTGAACAAAAGCTTGTATAATCCTGCGCTGACAGCGCTGTGTGTTTAGAAGGACGTGATTTACCCAGCCGCTGTATAAGCGGGGACGGAATAGCTTTCACAAGCCGTAAAAGATTTTAGAATCACAAAAAGTAGTGAGTGCAAAATTTGAGGTAGTGTTTTTTGGTGGGTAGCTTATACATATTATTTCGGGTTTCAATTTTAGGAGAGTAAAATGCGTAAAGAGTTTTAAGCAGCTGATGACTGTTAAGATTTACTATTGGTTAAATATTTGCATTATTTTATGAGTGGTTCATTAAAACATGTAATTAAAGGAGAGATAAAAAGTTAGTCCTTTCAACCTTGGAGCAGATTTTTGCTTACACTACTTGATCATAATTTACTCTAAGTTGTAAATCTTACATAGTTCAATATTATAGACAGTTTATTTCGACAAATAGGTAAGTATTGTGAAGTGTAAATTAACCATCTGCTTAGACAGCATAAATGTCACACCGAAGCTCACAAGTTTATTCTATAGAGCGTTTTACTATAGAAAACATATACTTGGTTTTGGTTCGCTTTTTCCAACAGATTTTGCAGGTTGTTAGTTGAAATATGTCGACACCCGTGGCAGTTTTTTGTGTGGGTAGTTTATAAACAATCAAAACGTATTGCAAATTGGCAAACTGGAAAGTGTTAGGTTAGTGTAAAGTTTTTAAGAATAGAAGGATTTCGCGTATGTTGGCTATTATTTTGATTTTGTATGTAGATATATTAGGCCTTTTATTTTCACAATCTTTGACCATATCATCGCTTACCACCAGGTTAGATAGTGGTTTAAAGTTAGCCAATAAAATATTAAAAAAATATCGCATGAGAAAACACCACGTTGAGTTCCATGACGGGCATAATTGATGTCGGCAAAAACACTGCTAGTTTCGAGTGGGCTTGGGCAGGCCCCATTAGCCTAATTCACCCCGGTAGATGACTTACAAGACAACAGAGTGGGTACCCAAAGATCGGCGAAAGAGTCGAAGGCTTCCACGGAAACGATGGCGGGCGGGATGACCTAGAAGATATGCCTTTTACGGTAATTGGAATAAGCTTTTAAAGAATTGGAAAGAGTGGAGGAAATTTGGAGAGACATTTGCCCAGCAATGGGATACAATAGGTTTCAAAATGTAGATATATGAATGTAGTAGGTGGAGGTTAATATACATATTATATAACCAAGCTAATATAATATATTTAAATCTATTTTTGTTAGTCGTTTCGTTACTTAATTGAATTCCGTTTATGAATAACGTTTAGCTAGTCACAATGCCGACTTGACTAAAAGATCAACATTCATAATAATAAAGTGATTAGTGTCTAACTAGAGTTTGCAATTAAAAATCTGTCCCATACACTACATCCACTACAGCAACAGAAATTGACAATTACATTTCTAAACCACAATAGGAGATTAAACTTAGATAATAACCGTCTACAACAAAAGAAACAAAAGGGATTTAATAATAGACTCCTCGCTAAGAACAATTGAAAATGTCTCGGGTGAACGACAAATCCACGAGCATCCGGTTCCCAGACTTCCGGTTCAGTGTGCACACGCCCTTATTTTATGCTGAGGTGCAAAAAGCTAATAGTGTACAAATACCTTTATTTATTTCCGCTCGGGGGAAACAAGAAAAGTACGTTCGGAAAATGGTTGCTCATTTTTTATTTGACAGATAGTTTTTTTATTTGCAGAAAAAGGTGAGATTTATGTGGAACTAAGAATTGTTGGTTCATTTAGCCGTTGAATTAAACTCCACAGAAAATGCATCTGATTTCAAAAACAAATTTAAAATATTGTTAGATGGGTGTTTCTATTCACTAGATGAATTTTACGCAAATAATCATTAGTAACTTTTCGCACATTGACTGTTTTTAGACTTTATTTATGCTTGAATTTGTTCAACAAATTTTTTATGCTTATCTGATATTTTTATTATTATTTATTGTTTTTTATTTTGTGTTGTTCTAATATAAATAAATGTTCCTCATGTGCATGCGAGTGGTATTTCTGTATCTTATTTATCCTTTTCTGACAATTTGCTATGTTATTATTACTACTTATTATTTTTTATTATGACGATTTTACTTGACATTTGAACAATATTATTATTGTAAATTGTAAAACACAATCCAACATTTCATCGTACCGATGGGACTCGAACCCGCACCCGGATTCGGGTTACACGTCCTATTGCTCTGCCAATCAAGTGTAAAACACTTCAAGAAACATAATATTTAGTGTTATTTATTTAACATCAAGGGTCGTACACGCCTGGTCTTTTAGAGGGCATTGATCGAGCCAAAGCCAATATAAAGAGGCCTTTTACAATTTTAACTTAGTTATTACTATGGATGAGAAGGAGATATGGAAAACTATGTTATAAAAAGATGGTACATTATATTATGAGACTATTGGGTGAGCTGATTAATGTCGGATTACTGGTCTATGGGATAAGGTACGGCACCCGCCAATTATGCCTCATTACAAAATATTTAGGCGGGTGGTGACTTGCCACCCACTGAATGGACCCCCCATAAAGGCGGACCGTTATGTTGGCGCCGAGGGGCAATATTGGCGTGGATAGCTAAGGATGTTGAGAGGTGTGCTGCACTTTCACTAAACGCTACTAGCGGCTTTATGCCTTTAACATTATAATTTTTTTTTTTTTATAATTAGGAATCCTAATCCTAACTAATATTATAAATGCGAAAGTAACTCTGTCTGTCTGTCTATCTGTCTGTCTGTGTCACTTTCACGCCAAAACCGCTGAACCGATTCAAATGAAATTTAGTACACAGATAGTCTAGAGCCTGAGAGCCTGAGAACTACTTTTTATTGCGAAAAGAGGGTTGTAAGGGATTGAAAGGGGGGAGGAAAAGTTGTATGGAAGTATCGTCATTTTAGGAGCTAGAAGCTTGAAACTTATTTTTTAGGCTGTCAATTTGATATAAATAAATATTACATTCAAGGTTTCTAAAAGTTTTACCCTCAAGTGTGTAAAATAAAAATACGGGATGAAAGTTCGTATGGAAGTATGTAAGGTTTATGTTAATGTTCTACTGAGCCGATTTAAATGGAATTTGGTTCACAGATAGTCTAGAGCCTGAGAAAGGACATAGGCTACTTTTTAATGCGAAAAGAGGGTTGTTAGGGGTTGGAAGGGGGGATGAAACGTTGTATGAAAGTATCGTCATTTTTAGAGCTAGAAGATTGAAACTTATTTTTTAGGCTGTTGATTCGATATAAATAAATATGACATTCAAAGTTTGTGAGGGGGAAGGGGAAGGGGGAATGAGGGGAGGGGTGGGGAGGTGGAAGTGAGGGGAAGGGGAAAAGGGGAGGGGAGAGGAAAGTGAGGGGAAGGTGAGGGGAGGGGAGAGGGAATTGTGGGGAAAGGGTAAGTGGAGAGGGAAGTGAAGAGGAAAGGGGGTGGGGGGGAGATAAAGGGAGAGGGGAGGGGAGGGGATTTGCGCAGCGTGGTACGGTGCGGTGTATGTGGGATACGCATGTGTCTTATTTGTAAAATAATTAGCCTTAATATTTTAAAATGCTACCCAAAGACACTATTCCACGCGGACGAAGTCGCGGGCACAGCTAGTATAACATTAAGAAATTCGCACACAATATTAAAATTGTTATTGAATAAACGAAATGAAATGACAAGTGTATAGGCCGGTTGAAGCGCTTCGAAATAAAACTGGCTGGTGCGTTTTCATTCATTAAATGAAATTACCGCAAAAGCACTTAGTAGGTAGGTTGCCATGTTCATAGGTCAAGAGCAAACAGCTCACGCTTCAGCATTTTCTTTCCCTATAACCAGCACGTACGGGTCTGAATGTCAGTAATTAATGTGCACAATAATTGTGTTGACCCTCATTAAATCCGCCGTTACCCATCTTTGAAGGATGCTTTATGAGTCGTTTGGGAACGACTTCCTGTTTATATGACGGGGTATATTGGCACTTTATGTTGGATGGTAATGTTGGACTGTTTTCTAAGCTGAAACACTGAACTGGCACAATATTTGAGGTTATGGCTTCAGGCATGCTTAAGGCCACTATATTTCAGCGCTGTAGGTATTTAGCGATACATCCGTCCCCGTGACGGATATTCCGATGGTGTACCGGGGAACTGCCTGCTAGCAAAAATAACACAAGTCCTACCTCGAAGACGCCTCGCGGACTACTGAAGTGAGGTACGCTGGCCGCTTTGTTATATAATATTGTGTTAAAAAAAGGACTATTTTGAAAAAAAACAATAGATTTTCTTTTAAACTTCTTTTCCTATTTTCTTTTCTTTTACACATATTTTGTAGGTCAGAGTTTAGTGTACTTTAAGTAATACCCAAAAACCTATTTAAATTACTTCGTTTTCGAATTTTTTTATGATCAAGCGAAGTTGTAAATATCGTATTTTGAACCATTAAATAATAAATAAAGTTTCTAGATCATCATACATCATATATTTTTGTCTGATCAAAACAAATAATATTTGATTGTTTGCTGTAGAATCAGAGACTTGTCAATTTGGAATATTTAAGCCTTAATGGCAAATAATGGTATTCTTCGCTAGATTCTGGATTTTCCGATAATTATATGTATTACGGGGTCTTTAAATTACTAATGAACAAAGCCAGCTTGCTACTACATCTGAGATCACATTGCTTCTTAACATCAGGTGAGATCACGGTTGCTACCTATCGAAAATAAGAAAGGCTGCTTTTTCACCCACTCCAAACATATGTATTATTATATATATATATATATATAAATTTTCTTACCATTTCTCGTATTGATATAGAAAGAATATCCAGACTGATGTCATATAAACGTTTACTCTGTCACTCTTTTTGTTTGTTACCTAATCACGCCTAAACGTACAATCCGATCTTACAGACATTTGACAAGGATATTTGTATAGATATTTGATAGCATGAAGATTAATATAGGATAGTTTATGTGCAAAATAAAATCATGATTTTTAAACTTAACTTAAATAAATCTGATAAACTTAAAAAACTTAACTAACTCACTTAACTTAAATAACTCTCATTACACAAATGTTGATTGACAGAGCTTTACTGTGATAAAATTCTTGGTGTACGTGAACGAAGTCGCGGGTATCAGCTAGTTGCACTTAAAGCTACACTTAACTACTTCTACAGACGTGACAATAAATGACATTGTCGTGACAGATAGAACGTGCTTCTCTGGAAGTGGATGTTGGTCTAGTAGCGAGGCAATAGTCTTACAATACTAGTGCAATCCTCATTGTGTGAATCTCTCAATTTTATAAATTTACTTTACTGAAATAATGACGGAACTTTGATAACTAATTGACAATACGTGTAAGTTAGATAGATGGAGAAAGTTTATAAGATAGATTTGAAATGTATTATCAAATCTGTAACACCCAAATATCATTATCCCGAACACCAGTAGATTCAATAGCTAATCAGTTTTCATCTTTTGTTTGCAGATCTAGGGTTGCCTGTTAAGACGGTATTATGCAGCTGATAGACGGACAATCAGTTCCATTTGGAATATGATTTGTACTGCATTTAGTCTGCGTTTTATTTATTTATTATATTTCATTATTTCACAATTTTTTGGATAAAAATTGTCTGTAGTACTGAAACATGCACTGGGTTGCGGGTGCACGTAATAGTACGGTTGGCAACCCTACATTAATCAGGGGAATTAAACATGTGTTTTAAGTGTGACGTTCGACGTCTAGATGAAAGCTGAATGGCTCAATACCTTTGTTTTTTTTTTGTAAATTCAAAGCAATAACTTATGTTTCTTTTATATCTATAATATTTTTTATTGAATATGATCTAATGTAATTTGACGTGTGTAAGTGAAAATTTTTGATTTGCCCATATACTGAATAAATTGTTCTGACTTGACTTGACTTGAAAAATCGACCTTAGAATTAATAAGAAAAGAGATCCAAATAATTTAAGATCGTTTAAATAACTAAAACAACCTACTTCTTATGTCACGCTAGTCACTTTTAGTACTAAGCTTGAGGTTTATCTCTAATCTATGGAGATACTGAACATATCTCGATGAAACTTAAATAGGACCACTTGGGAAGTATACCCTGTAAATCAAAAAAGAACTTTCCAAATCGGTTTAGGCGACTTCGAGTAAGGGTGCGTACAGACTATGTAACATAACATGTTATCTGTTATTGTTAATTTATGTTATTGTATCTATTTTATTTAAGTTATTGTTATAGGTGTTAGTCCTACTCCTGCTCTCAGGCCATTCTGAAAATCAGCGTCCTGGTTTTGGGGTCTACGATCCAAGAATCTGGACTTGGTGCTGAGACTGGTCTGTTTCAGCACCTCATACTGTATTTATTTTTGTTTTTTGTTTTATTTAGTTAAGTTTTTTGCTCAAAATGTCAAATATATTTTTCATCTGTACTGTAACTTGAGGACTGCTGAATAAATGATTTTTCTTTCTTTCTTTTTTATAAAATTGTTATTTAACATGTTTCAGATAATGTGGACACGGAATGTTACAAAACATTATATTAAACATGTTATTATAACATGTTTTGTACATATTCCGTGTCCACATTATCTGAAACATGATACATAACAATGTTATAACATGTTATGTTACAAAGTCTGTACGCACCTTTATAGGTAAACAACTTTATACATAAAAAAAAGATTCCGACGATTTCCGACTTCTCCTTTTTTGAAGAACAAAGAACCCAATACATTAGATAGTCATAATATTATCTTTTTACTACGTATTTTCAAGTCAACTTTACGAGCTAGCCAAGCCAACTACTTAGAAACAATCAGTCTCTGAAACAATGTTCCCATTTTCCCACCTTCCTGTAGCAGCATGTTGGCCAACAGTTCGTTATTTACAACCGAGTAGGATGTCCCGAGCTCAGGTGCACTAACTGAATATAGTGAACTTACGAGCTGTGACGATACGATGAAAGTTAAACTGCAACTTTGCGCTAGATGCTCTTAGTTATTATTTATTTGGATGTAACTCATTTCATATTCATTTGAAGCTTAAAGTTTAAACATGTATCTTCTAGGGATGCTACATCGTCGATCACATCTTCACTTAGTATTAGTTTAGATAGTAGTCAAACGCTTGCTTATATGTATAGTATGAAAATTATAAAGATATGTAGTTTAAAAACTAAAACATCCTCCTTCCATGCCACGCGGGTCAGTTTCAGTAGCTAGTTTGAGACATTTATTGTCATTTATCTGAAGATACTTATCAGATCTCGACAAAATTGAAATGGGACTACTTTGGAGATAAACCCTACCTATAACAGCAGCAGCTATGGAGCCGCTTTACCACTTCGTGCTTATTGCAGTGGAGACCCTGGGTTATTGGGGGATAGAGGCCAAGAAGTTCGTCCATGAAGTAGGTCACAGGCTTAGGGAGATTACAGGTGACTCCCGCTCCGGCTCGTTCCTGGTGCAAAGGATGAGCATTGCCATTCAACGTGGAAACGCGGCGAGTGTGATGGGCACTTTTGCACCCGGAGCGCTCAGGGGCGGGTTATTTGACTTATATACAGATATATATTTTAATTTAAAGTTGACATTACTTGATTTTGGAATTATTATTTTAATTTTTCTGTGTTAAATAGATTTAATCAGTGAAATAAAAATATTATATTAATAAAACCTATAACAAGAAGAATTATTCCAATCGGTTGTTGGAGTATTTGCGTAACATAAATACAAAAAAAACATACAGACGAATTAAGTACTTTTTCCTTCGTTTTTGGAAGTATAAATAATAACAACAAGTCATACTACGAAGTACAAAACTTCTAAAAAGTATCCGCAACAACCTACAAAATACTCATCGGAACCATTTTTCGTAATAGCACAGAAAAACAATTTTAATCACCTGAGTAAGAGACCTTAAAAATCGCAATAAAACGTGACTACAACGTCCAAAAACAACCGTTAAAAATAATTAAAACACATAAATAACAAAGTTTCGTGCAATCACAGCGTATTTTTCTAACCCCATAATTCGTGAACGCGTTTTGTCTGTTTATTGTTCCCATGTTACCAAGGAATTCTGAGCGAAGTTTAATTACGCATAATATATGAATCTATTATAACTTCTGTGTACGTTACAACGCAAAGTTGCGAGGGAATAGGTTATTAACATTGTTTAATAAAGCGAGTGATGAGGTATCAAGATGACTTCACGCGCCTAACTTTACATAGAGTTATCAAGGTCATGTTTAGAGTGTTTCATTCTACTAAAATTACGTGTATATTTCCGCAGAAAAAAGTTCTGCCACAGAGTTTTAATGGTCTTTAGTGTGATAGAAGTCAGGATAGAAAGATAAAACTCTTTATTTGAACACCAAAATAATTAAGATAGTTAATTAATAATTAAAATAGTAATAATAAAGATGGTAGTAGAAAAACTAAAACAACCGACTTCAATGCCCCGCGAGTCAATTTCAATAGCAAGTTTGAGACGTGTATCGTCATATCTCTGGAGATACTTATCAGATCTCGGTGAAATTACAATGGGACCATCTCGGAAACGTACCCTACCGATAACAAAAAGAATCATTCGAATCGGTTCAGAATTGACGGTATAATCACGTAACATACACAAAAAATAGACGAATTGAGAACCTGCTACTTTTTTTGGGAAGTTGGTTAAAAACAGAAACAATTTACAATATATGCTATTATACTATTAATTTAATTTATTGCTAAAAAAATTCTTCCAGACAATTGAATAGTAAAATTTTATTATAAAAACTCACGTTCATTTTAAACTTATAGATTTAAAAAACGGGAATTTAACGTGACTTACGCGATGTCGATATAGCGAGTAACTTCAACAGAGACAGAGGGTGGTACCTGTCACATACGTGGAAAACCGTTCTTCATGGAAAGCACGTCACCAGTAGCAACAGTGAGGAGGACACCTTGAGTTCCGTCTGCCGGTTGGATGAGGTTTCGTCTGAAGTAAACAGCAGTCATGAAGACGAAGCCCTCCAACCTAATCCCGCGCCTCCACTATGTACACCGCATCATCACCCCCCACCAACACCACCACCGCCGCCGCCGCCGCCCGCTCCGTCCGCCCGCGCTGCACGAGCAGCGGCCCGCAGTGCGAGGTGGAACGCGTCGGCGAGCGCCCCGCACTCAAGATCCTGAAGAAGGCCTCCGGATGAGGCCGAAACATATGTCGATCGCTATATCGACATCGCGTAAGTCACGTTAAATTCCCGTTTTTTAAATCTATATGAATAGTAAAATATTAAATTAGATTAGAAAATACTTTTGTCAATAGTCTATACTAATATTATAAAGAGAGAACATTTGTATTTTTGTAGGTTTGTAATGATTTGGCTCAAAACTACAGGACCGATTTCAAAAATTCTTTCACTAATATATAGAATGGACTTTCGAAATGAAAATGGGCTATATATTATCCCGTTTAAATCAAAGGTACATTCTTGGAGACCTAATTTGCAACCTAAGTCGGAAAAAAAACGGTCGAGAAAACACGTTTCTTACGAACGCTGCTCAATTGAAAACAGATGGAAGAATAGTTTCTATGGAAGAGTTGTACAACTTAATAAGACCTACAAAAAAGTCCGCGACGGCATATGTCTTAAGGTTGACTCACAGTAACCATTTTAATCTTTAATTTTTTGTTAAAAAATATTACATAACTTCCAAGGCTATTTTCAAGTATATAGTATTAATCCTTATCCAAATAATAACGTTAATTAGCTTGGCCACATATTATAGATTAAAATTGTTCTTTACAGTATATAATTGAAATGAAAACTCTAGAAGATATCACAGATTTCACATACACGCATCGCAAAATTAATAAAATATCTGCAATGAAACCACAGATTACGTCATAGTTACTACGAAAATATTATTATAAGCTTAGCGATGCTGTAGATCCCCACCGATCTAAATTAATTTGAAGTCAATATAATATAATAATATATTTTTACTGTATACAATTCTATTGTATAATATAGTTATGATCTATATAATATAAACAACCCCGACTGATCTATGTATAATCTTTTCAATAAAAGCATTCCAATGACTCTAAACACGACATTTAAAATCTGAGCTGTAAGTTGGTGTGGATTTGAATATTCTGTAGAGTACAGGAGATGTCCCAGCATCAGGTCAATGCTTCCATGTTCTTACAATACCTATGGTTGAAGAAGAAGATTTTCGAATTGATCAGACCTATGAAAGTTGATTTCATAGCGCAATTAACTAGAAAAAATCTCATACTTTTATAACGATTGAACGAATTTTCATGAATCACAGTTTAGAACACTCTCGATAAAGACATCTATCAAACAAAAAAATTATCAATAATAAAATCAAAATCGGTTCATCCGGTTGGGTGCTAAGATGCTACAGACAGACTTAGATACACACGTTAAACGTATAATACCCCTTCTTTGATCCCATGATTTGATTGATTTTGATTCAATGATCCCACTACCTCTGTACAAAACCTATGATTCATGAATGCACATAAAACTTTCATTGGTAGGTATATAGCTAGGATTAGAACCAACGACCGTCGGGTCAGAATCAGGGTAACTATCCTTTACGCCAAAGGGCCGTCCAATATCACTACGTAAGTATTATAAAACAAAGTCCATCACTGCGTCTGTCTGTCTGTTCGCAATAATCTCAATAGCTACTGAACGGATTATCATGCGGTTTTCACCAATAGCCAGAGTGTTTATGAGGAAGGTTTAGGTGCATAATTCGTTAAGGTTTTGTGTAAATTGGTTGAAATATGACGATGATTGTTAAATATGTTAATATTTTATATTTGATGCAACAAACTGATGCAAATTTTGTAGGCATGTTCTAGCCGTGCGAAGCCGGGGCGGGCTGCTAGTAGTTTATAATAGGCTGATAGAATGAGAAGTAAGTGGTGATTTTTTTTTTATCATATTATGTATAACCATAGACCTATAATTTGTTTTTGTAACATCTTAACTATACATTTAATTACATATATAATTAGGTCATTAGTCAGTAAGTCTAGCCGATTCTACTTTGCTTTTAGGGTTCCGTACCCAAAGGGTAAAACGGGACCCTATTACTAAGACTCCGCTGTCCGTCTGTCTGTCTGTCTGTCCGTCTGTCTGTCTCTCCGTCTGTCACCAGGCTGTATCTCATGAACCGTGATAGTTAGACAGTTGAAATTTTCACAGATGATGTATTTCTGTTGTCGCTATAACAACAAATACTAAAAACAGAATAAAGTTAAAAATAATAGAGGGTCCCCATACAAGAAACGTGTTTTTTTCGGCATTTCACGCCATCTATGAACGCTTAGTTAGGTAAACGTCCCATAGATGGCGTTATATTGAAATGTCGATCCCTGACACCTTTGTTAAACGTTAGATGGCGTTATAAGAAATAAAATGTTAATAATATTATTTTTTTGCTGGCGAAAAATGATTATGGTATTTTTTTCTCGATCTTATAAAATACTGTAGTGTGGTACGGAACCCTACGAGTGCGAGTCCGACTTGCACTTGGCCAGTTTATTTTTTTTAGTTTTACAGCTCTTTATCAGCCACGCGCTAGGCAATGAAGCTTCTTCCCCGAATCGTTCTCGTAATGATCACTAGAAAGTCTAGAAATATAATTTGTCTAGAGTTCACTTCTTCACATCGTGTAGCGCTTTCAAAGCTTTGTGCCTTTCATTTCAATTAGCAGGCTTGCTCTTGAAATATGATTAGCTAAAGCAATAAAGTAAGAAGGACAAGTGTCTGTCGATTAACGTAAATTATGATTCAGTTAGCAACGATAACATTGATGATTCAGCTGAATCAAATTAAGCAATTATTTCTGGCATTTAAAGTCGGCTTTTGTTTTTTGTAAAAGATTTTAAATTAATATTATTACTTTTAAACGTCAACAGTGCAATGAGTGCAGGGAACCGAACTCACGACCTTCCACAACGCCTTAGCCATAAGGCTATTGCCGTTTTTAGATATAATGCATTATATATATATAAATAATGCACTATTATTATTATATATATATAAAAGAGAAAAGATAAGATAAGAAAAAAAAGATAAGCGTATTAGCCCAACTATACAACGAGGAAATGTCGCTAGCTTTTTGGGAACATTACCGGCAGGTAGTGACCTAGGTTATGTCTTTTATTAACCGACTTCACAAAAAAGGAGGAGAAAGAAAGAAAGAAAGAAAAATCATTTATTTGACATAACACATTAAAATACTTACTAAAACAATGAAACAAGAAAAAACAAGAAACAATGTGAGGTGTCAAAAAGGCTTGTCTCAGCACATTATGTCTAGATTTACACCTGGACGCTGATTTTCAGACAAGCCTGCGGGTGATGAAAAAAATGCGAAAATATTTGTAAATAAAATAATAAAAATAAATAATAAATTGATACATAGATAAAATAGGTACACTTAGATAGATATTAAATATAAATATATTTAATAATATTAAATATAGATATTAGATACTAAATATATGTATAAAAAATTTATATGTCGGAGCGAAAAAATATAATAAAACTTATAAATATGTATTTTAGGAGGTTCTCAATTCGTCGGAATCTTTTTTTTTATGTATGTTCACCGATTACTTGAAGATGCCTGAACCGATATGCAAAATTCTTTTTTTTACTCGAAGGGTACTCTTCCCAGGTGGTTTTTCCCCATTGGTGGCGGTCCCATTTAAATTTTAACAAAATCGGCCGGGCCGTTTTTTAAACCAACTTCAAAAAAAGAAGGAGGTTTCTTAATTCGACCGTATAGATATATATATATATATATGTATATTTTATGTTTGTTCGCGGATAACTACGTCGTTTATGAACCGTTTTTAATTATTATTTTTTTGTTGGAAAGAAGATATCCTAAATGTGGTACCATGGTAATTTTATAGAGGTGTGATAAGTATCTCCAGAGATATGGAGATAAACACCTCAAAATTTTAAATAAAAACCGGTATGACTCACGTAAATAGGTCGAAAGTCGATGGCGACGTGCGACCGGTTTCGAAGCGGTTAGCGCTTCTTCATCAGCGGCGAATATGACGAGTGCACTCGGCGGGCGGCTCGTTCATACTGGCGTCGGGTGTCATTCGCGCCGCGCGCCTCTGCGCACGTAATGCTCAAAATTGGTACTGAAAATTAATAGCGCGGCACTGAAGTCGGTTATTTTTTGTTTTTCAAACAATCTTATAATATATCAACATTTGTATTACGATGTATTTATATACTTTAACGACAAGCTTCTAACTACTGGCACAGATTGTATAATAGTTACTGCATCTACTAGCTTCTTTGACTAGCGCGACGTTTGAAGTCGGTTGTTTTAGTTTTTTAAACAATCTTTAATTATTTATATAATATTTAGCACTAATTAATAGAAATAGAAATAGAAATATTTTTATTGTATAACTGTGTAGGTACATTGGTACAAGATGGTCTTATGTACAATATGTCTGGTATCAACAGTTTACCCTTTCGGGCGTACAATATAATGTTACTTAATCTAATGAGGCTTAAGTAAATATTAATTAAGATTAAGTTAATTAAGGCTTAAATTTTATTATAATCATAATTTTCTACCCAACAAATATTAAGTCATTTAACATAAGTGTCAATTCACATTCACAAATTTTACGAATTTCGAAAGCAATTAAACTAAGTTAAAATTCAGTACACAATGAATACATTCAAACGGATTATATAATTATGTGTAATCGAGTGATTGTAATTGAAAGTTAAATTGCGGATTTAATTCTACGTTACTAATTATTTAACATGCGTAATAAATTGTTAGGGGTACCCCAAAGACCAGCGCTATTTATTACATTGGTTTTTGGATCAATAATTCCATTTGGGCGTAGCGTATTTTTTTTCTGAGTAACTAATGAGTGATTATGAAAACGTGTACTTCTCAATAGAACACTACCACATTAGTAAAGAATAATACCTACCTCGTCAGTGACAATCGGCTTTGTTTTGTTTTTTATTTGTAAGGGTCGGCTCCCGACTTATTAAGAAAGTATTATAAAAAAGAACTTTATTTACTATACAAAAAGATTGAGTTAATTCAGCAGCTTCAGGCTGCGCCGCGCGGCATCTCGCTGCGCCTCGCGGCGTCGCGCTGCACCGTGTGGCACAGCAGGAAGAAACAATTGAACCGCGTGATAAACAATTGCAATTTATTAACTACACAATAAGATACAAATTGCTTTGAGATAATTTGGTGGCGTCGCTCGTTTTGCTGCGCTGCACGGCGTCGGGCTGCGCCGCGCGGCTTCTGGCTGCGCCGCACTGCGCCGCGTAACTCTAAATGCATCGTCGCGTCGCGTTGCGGTGTGAACTGACTCTAAAATGGTGGAATATATTAATATTAACATAGGTACGTAAATTACCCGACTGAATTATTAGAAGTACTCGTAGCTCTAAAGAAAGCATGTTCTTATGGAATCAATGTTATTTGGTAAATGACTCAGAAATATGAATAACCTTAATATTCATAATTCTGTGGTGAATGATGATAAACAAACATGCTAATGGCAAATATTTCTGTACTCGCAGAAACATCCCGTTTATTTACAATTATAATTATTTAGTAAATGTGTTTGTTCTTTTGTCCTTAAATGTCATTTAAACACTTTCATGTCCGCTGTATGAGGTAAAATTACAAGCATTTACTTAGTTGTACTTGTCCCGGTAGCTGTTATCAAAACTCACATTATGACCTTGCTTACATTAAATCCTTACGTTGTGTTAACTTACCCTATAGGTTTTGGGTCGAAAACCTATAGGGCACTTCCCGTTGACCTAGAATTGTCAATTTTGGTTAAAAGCAAGGTCTTATAATATATAGCAAAAGTAAAGGAAAAATTCCGAAAAATAAAAAAGTGGAAGAAAAATTCAGGTAAATCTTCGTAGTTACAAGTTTTTACGAAAATCTAAATTTGCCCATATCTTTTTATCGTGTTGACTCAGGACCTTGATTTTTATACACCTTAAAAATGTTGGTGGACAACCAGACATAGTGCGCCATCGCTTTAGGATAGACGTTCCATCCACCAAAACGAAACGTTTTGTTTTATCATACTGACAAGGAATGGAATTCCTTGCTGGTGACTGTGTTTCCCCTAAACTGCAACTCAAGGTTCTTCAAATCGCAATTGAACAGGTATTTTCTAGGTAGTCGTGATTCATCATCGATCGTATCATCACTTAACACAAGATAAGACAGTGTGACCACTGCGCTTACCTATATAAAATAGAAATAATTTATGATCGTACAAAACGAAAAAACCGACTTCACATGCCACGATTGTCAAAGTACTATAGTATATATATGCTAGTTATAATCATGTCATCAAAGTATACAAATTTGCTTATATTGTTATCTCCATATCTCCAGAGACAATTGCCAAATCTTGATAAAAAAAAGTTTGTAGCAACGGTTGCCGTGAAAACATCCCTATTGAGCGATAAGATTATGTGTAAAAGAGCCAAATTCATGATTATGTTCAAGTCATCGATTACAATCAATCAAGCTCTTTTACATACTTGTGATTTTTCCCTGATTTGTGTACATACATAATGTTTATCCAAGTAAATCGATGGAAAAGTCAAATTTTGATTATTTTATAATCAGAAACAATTTTACATTGATATTGACGCTGAATTAGCATAATGGTAGCTCGAGACTGATACAAATGACAACATACTTGCTCTATCTCCTAGAAACTTTCCCATTTCTAACTACATACCCACTCTAAAAACTTCATTCTGCTCGTAATGAGAACAGCCGTGAGGATGCATTTACTTCCAGTTTGAGATGAATGCAGGACAAATATGGTGTAAGCGGGACGGGGGAAACGGGACGAGGACAAAAGCGGGACGAGACGGGACGGGACTGGCTAGCTAATCACGTCGTGTGCGTGTTTCTTCATTCGTTTTATCTGAATAGACTCGGCTGTTTCGGTCCTATTCTAAAATGTTGGTCAATTTAAACTATCTTGTCAAATGAAGTGTTTATAAAATACACGTTTTAGTTTAGTATTGAATGCAGGCTTTAAACTTTAAAAAAAAAGTTTATATCTTATACCCTTGACCACTATCTCACCTGTTGGTAAGTGATGATGTGGTCGAAGATGCTAAGCACGCTAGGCCTAGAATGGGAACTGGCTCTCAAGGATAGCACGCTAGGCCTACAATGAGAACTGGCTCTCAAGGATAGCACGCTAGGCCTAGAATGAGAACTGGCTCTCAAGGATAGCACGCTAGGCCTAGAATGAGAACTGGCTCTCAAGGATAGCACGCTAGGCCTAGAATGGGAACTGGCTCTCAAGGATAGCACGCTAGGCCTAGAATGAGAACTGGCTCTCAAGGATAGCACGCTAGGCCTAGAATGGGAACTGGCTCTCAAGGATAGCACGCTAGGCCTAGAATGAGAACTGGCTCTCAAGGATAGCACGCTAGGCCTAGAATGAGAACTGGCTCTCAAGGATAGCACGCTAGGCCTACAATGAGAACTGGCTCTCAAGGATAGCACGCTAGGCCTAGAATGAGAACTGGCTCTCAAGGATAGCACGCTAGGCCTAGAATGGGAACTGGCTCTCAAGGATAGCACGCTAGGCCTAGAATGAGAACTGGCTCTCAAGGATAGCACGCTAGGCCTAGAATGGGAACTGGCTCTCAAGGATAGCACGCTAGGCCTAGAATGAGAACTGGCTCTCAAGGATAGCACGCTAGGCCTAGAATGAGAACTGGCTCTCAAGGATAGCACGCTAGGCCTACAATGAGAACTGGCTCTCAAGGATAGCACGCTAGGCCTAGAATGAGAACTGGCTCTCAAGGATAGCACGCTAGGCCTAGAATGGGAACTGGCTCTCAAGGATAGCACGCTAGGCCTAGAATGAGAACTGGCTCTCAAGGATAGCACGCTAGGCCTAGAATGAGAACTGGCTCTCAAGGATAGCACGCTAGGCCTAGAATGAGAACTGGCTCTCAAGGATAGCACGCTAGGTCTAGAATGGGAACTGGCTCTCAAGGATAAACATTCTTTGACTTTCAAATAGACACCTACATTTAAAACTGTAAAACTTGAATAAAATATTTAAATATAGATCTAAACAAAAATGAATAGACCAACCTCTGCAAATTTATTTCCCTTCATCATTTTCCTTTTTTAACCGACTTCACAAAAAAGGAGGAGGTTCTCAATTCGTCAATTTTTTTATTTTTTTTTTGTGTGTATGTTACGCGATTTCTCTATCAATTGTGAACGGATTCAAATGCTTCTTTTTTTAATAGGTAGGATACGTTTCCGAGGTGGTCCCATTTTAATTTTATCGAGATCTGATTAGCATCACCAGAGATATGGAGATAAATACCTCAAACATAGGAGAATGTACTAGTTTTAGTAGAAGAGTCCCAAGAAGATTATACACAATGGAGGTTGCTATTGCATATAAGATATTCTTACGGTAACTGTGAGCGAGATAGAAATAAAGGTGGGGATAATTTTTTATATCTTATAGGCAAGCGTTTGACCACTATCTCACCTGATGCTAAGTGATGATGCGGTCGAAGATAGAGAAGTGGACTAGAATGGGAACTGGCTCTCAAGGATAGCTGCCGGAACACATAAGATGTTTGGCGACAGATTTTCTGACTTGAGGGTGGTAGCTGGCCAGGCGGACACTAGATATGTTCTACCACCATGCGGGGGTTATTGGTTTCTTAACGATGTTTTCCTTTACCGGAGGGCCACTGTGAGAAGCGCACATATATTTTTCGATAGAAAATTCATTGGTGCACGGCGGTTTGAACTCGGTACCACGGCATCAAAGCCGACCGTTCTCCCAATTACGCCACCGGGCCCTCAATAAATAATTATATATTAATAATTATAATAAATAATTATATATAAATAATTTGTCTTCACAGGAATGTTCTACCGGGTAAAGTCTTGTTAGGGTGCAAACTTTTTTAAACATACCTAATATTTTTTGACATGACATGACATTTGGCGAAGATGGCGGCCATTTCAGTCCTGCGACACTGCATACATAATTTAATAACTCAGAATTATGAACGTACTTTGTACCAATCAACACAGCAAAAAAAAATTATAAGCATAAAACCACATATTATATAATAGTTACTACGTAAATAATACTTTCCGTTGTTAGGTTGGCTACACAGTGCTTTCATAATTCGGGTATCCACAATATAGGGAAGTGCCTCTTATAACGTAGTAGAGTGATTCAGTACTCTGTTGGCCATATGACGGCAATTAATGTTAATAATCGCAAATAATACTTTTTAATATTCATTTTGAAATACAACTAGTCCGTGTTATAAAAGTATTTGGAATTATTGTAATAAAATAGACAATTAATTATCGTGTGTGTCAGATGCTTTAATTGTACAGGGCCATTTTGGACATTGTCCTTTGATACCTTGATGACATCATTATTACTAGTGAATATTTTCACTTTAGCGCGGCATTTAAAGTCAATTTTTTTAGGGTTCCGAACCCGAATGGTACCAAATGAACACTATCTGAGACTTTGTTGTCCGTTCGTCCGACCGTCCGTCCGTCAATGTGTCTATATGTGCGCACTTTACAGATCTGTATCTTCTTAACCGTTATAGGTACATACTTAAAATTTTCAAAAAGTATATATCCGTGCCCAGACACGAAATTTAATAGATGCATGTAATTTCATTAAAACTTTTTTTGCACTAAAAAGGGTTAAATAAGTTATTTTTCAAAAAAAAATAAAACCGACTTCTTAACCACAAAAAGGCACTCAAAAGCGAAAAATAATTTACTTAAAATTATTATAAGCGTTACCCACTTCTCTATTTGAAGTCGGTGCCAGCCAAGCCTATCGGATATTAGATAGACACTATGTATGTAGTAGTAGTAAGTAGGTTAGTAAGTAGGTAGATACATGTAGGTATTATCTATCTACTACCTTGGCTATCTATCTACTGACTTGGCTGGCACCGACTTCAAATAGAGAAGTGGGTAACGCTTATAATAATTTTAAGTAAATTATTTTTCGCTTTTGAGTGCCTTTTTGTGGTTATGAAGTCGGTTTTATTTTTTTTGAAAAATAACTTTTTGAAGTTATACTTCTTTTGGCGCGATAGAGAAAAATGATGAGAGTGAATTTTTACGATGCGCGCGCACACCGACACCTAAATTTAACACCGTGAAGTTAGTTCTAGGTGGTACGATGCGCGCGCACACCGACACCTCAATTTTACACCGTGAAGTTAGTTCTAGGTGACATGACTATGTTCAAGTTGTATATGTCATTTCGTAAGAACGTCATATTTAACGTCATATTTTTACGTTAATAAAACCTTTTTTATTTAAATAAAATCTTTTTGATTAATTTTAATATTTATCGTTAATCACTACTGCATTTTAGTTATTTTTTTTCCATACGCCACAGAAGTATAACTTCTAACGCGTGTACATAAGTACACACACGTTTTTTTTTTCATCAACTGCAAAAGATGGATGATCTACTTCTAACTTTTTTTCTCGATAATGTGAATACATCGAATCAATTTTAAACCAGGGCTGTTGCGGATATTCACACCGTATATACCGATAGACATCCGTATTCATAGCTATGCTTACTCATCGATACGGACAAGCACATCCGCATCCGCAATAATCAATGCAGATGTATAATGCGGATGCAAATATAGGGCAAGTTACAAAAAGAAAGAAATTAGTGAGAGCCCTGTTGGCGTAATGGGTTGATAGCTTCACATCTAAGCGAGAGGTTGCCAGTTCAAATCCTAGCACGGGTGTTTGTCTACAGGAAGGAGGAATTATATCGATGTTCCGCTTGACTTGCTACCAAAAACTAGCTTACCACCATCAAGGAAAAAATCTGCCGCAATAGCCGGTGTTAGTCGTATAGTGTTCCGGCAGCACATAGCCCTTGCCAGTCAGAGTATTCTAGGCCTAGCGTGTTCACCATCTTCGACCACATCATCGCTTACCACCAGGCGAGATAGTGGTCGAACGCTAGCCTATAAGAAAATTTAAAAAAAATCGGATGAATCATAGTCAAAATCCCACGCGTTTATATCAGTAGGTACCTATGGAGATACATCTTTTTTGTGAGCAAAACCTAAATTAAACCTTCGAACGCTCCTGTAAGTACCTATATCTACGAACATGATGTCATTATCCATCGAGAAAATAAGCCGTAACACTACAAGATTACGGTCTATAATTCTAGATAATCCACTTTGGAAATATAATATTTTCCACGATATAAAGCACTATCTTTCCACGACAGATATTATGTTTCGTCTCATCACGTCAGATTTTCTCCAAGCTTGACGTTAATATCACGTAAGAACACAATGTCTTGAAAATAGACGTAATCTTTAATATCAGTCTAGTAACGAGTTCGCTTCAAAATATCTCTGAGTATTTTATGAGAAACGTAATACGTAGTAGCAACTTAGTTGCGTAGTAGTATACTAGTAACCTAATATTTAAGTTATATTTGCAGTCATAAAAAGCAAAGCTGACTGATATATATTCTGAAGTACGTTGATATCAAAGGACTACAGCCGAAACCGTTGGGTTTAGAAGCTTGAAATTTCATCAAGTTTTCTCATACAGTGTTCATCATCATTATCAGCCAATTTTCATCCACTGCTGGACATAGACCTCTCTTATGGCACGCCATTAAGCTCGACTTTCAGCTATTCGTTTTCAACCACCAGTGATCGCTAAGAAAGTATTTTCAGAAAGCGATTAAATACGTGATAAATGTTAGTGAAATAGTATATACGTGTGTTATTGTACGGCGTGAAGTGAAGTAAGCTACGCCGTGTAATAATTATTTTATAGATAGCAGTGTGACATAAACCCGCACTTTACGCTGACGCTACGCTTTCCCGTCAAATAGTCGATTATTGCACGGCGTGAAGTTAGCACCAGAGCGAAAGAAATCACGAAAAAGCGTGCGTAAAGTGCGGGTTTATGTCACACTGTGCTATAAATCTTGTTACTCCTCCTAGTGGGTCAACGTTACTGACAATTCAGGTGGTGAGATCCTTGGACAGAAAGCTAGTAATTAATGTACAACGCCGTCATTAATTTAATATCACTTTACTTGTACTTGTTAATCGAAGCGTAGGACACACTAATTAAGGCCCGGCATACATACGACGAAGCGGAGGGCAGAACAATTTTTGAATTGATTTAGATTTTATTTCAACGCAACTGATGATGCATAAAGTTTGACAGTAAATAAACTGGCCAAGTGCAAGGCGGACTCGCACTCGTAGGGTCCCGTAACGCAGTAGAGTATTTTATAACTATAATTATTCGACAGCAAAAAATTAACTTTGTTTTTCATAGTGTTTGTATGAAAAACAAAGTTATATTTGCGGTTCTGAAAATGTGCTATATCTCAGAAACTGCTGATTATAACTCGTTCAAACCAATTTTCATTGAAAATGTTTATAGAGTTATACTACTGTAGTAGAACTCAATAAATATAAAAAAATAAATACTTACCAGTATAAAAAATATATACCCACTAGTATATATATTGTTTATATTTTTCACTCCCTTATTTTAAAAGTTAGAGGGCACACATTTTACCACTATAGCAGTGTTTGTCTTTCAAACAATTGACTTTGAGAAAAAATAGTTTTAGTAACCTCAATGTAATTTTTAAAGACCTAGCTATAGACGTATAGGTTTAATGATTTTTTTAGTTTCAGTTCCATTTATAGGGAGACCCCTCCCCTTTATATATATTTTTTTATTTATATATAAAAAATTGTAAAGCGGTTTACAGAATTCGTCTACCTACCAAATTTCAACTGTGTCTGTTAATAGTTTCGGAATAAAGTCGTTGTGACATACGGACGGACAGACAGACAGAGAGATATGACGAATCTATAAGGATTCTGTTTTTTGCCATTCGGCTACGGAACCCTAAAAACGCTCTGCGCTTCGCGTAGCAGCGCGGTCAAGCGATGTCCACATTCAGCGTAGAGGGAGAAGGCAACATTCAGTGATAATCTTACCTCAGAGTTTAGACGTTTGGACGTTCGGACGCTCGGATTTGTGTTGTGGAGATTGGCTTTATTTGAACAAAGGCGTAGGTAGAGTTTAGCATGTCACATCCAGGTAAAGCGATGGCATACACAGCTTGGCAGAAATTGCTAAGAATAACCGAAGTTTAGGTTTGAGGGACGGCCTATATATCTAGCAATGGATAGTTTATAGGATGACAGGAATTATGTAAAGTAAGTATAGAGAGAGAAATATAGAGATGCTTACCTTCTTTATTTTAAAGACACCAACTACTTATTACTACCCATCAGGTAAAATGTTGACCTACTTTACTTAGCTCTTCAACTGAAACAAACTTACCTATACTCGGTATCTGTAAATAGGAGACACAACGTATAATTCCCAAAATCAGAATCCCGCAATTACGGTCCCGTCTCAACAGCCACTATAATAAATTCGGAGCCGTTACTCCAAACGAGGTTAATATGAAGGTGGCAGCTTATTCCCCGGGATTGGTGCATTTAGCCCGGAGCTCGGTGCGGGAATAAAATTCCCGGAAAATTCCTGATATGGGACAATAAATTGAGGTGATGTGGACTATATCTTTATTTTGTACACAATGTTTGCAATACAAATTTTACTGGTAATAAAATATAGGATAAAATATGATTGTGTTGTTTTATTCATTTAATGGTGTAATTCCGTAATATTTTAACAACAGATTGTCTATTATTATTTGAAGAATCCAATCAGATCGGAGACGTTTTAAAGAAAGGCCAAAACAAAAGTACTTATAACCAGCGAGCATGTATGAAGGCGCTCATGAAAGTGGAAGAAGCGAAAGAGGTATGTCAGGATCGTAGCATGTGGAAAGACCCACATCTCTGCCTACCCCAACGGGAAAAAGGCGTGATAGTAAGTATGTACGTAATGCAAAAAATATACAAATATGTCGTGGTCGTAAATAAATAAAAAACACTTGAATTTTAATTGGTTTTTCTGTTTAGAAATAATACCTCACTAATTCAGATTACAATTTATTTTTTTATACCATACAAAAACAGTTGCAAAACGATACTAATACAGATTACAATTTATTTTTTTATACCAAACAAAAACAGTTGCAAAACAATACTAACAGCTATTAAGTTTAATACATACGAATTTTAGTATAATTTAATCTTGGTGGCATTTAAAAAATATATATCATATGCCTATATTTTTTATATATTGTACATATTTTTTATATTTTGCATATTGCTATATTTTTTACCTGTTTGTAAGTGATGATGGTAGCACGCTAGGCCTAGAATGGGAACTGGTTCTCAAGGATAGCTGCCGGAACACATTAGGCGACAGATTTTCTAACTTGTGGATGGTAGCTGGCCAGGCGGACACTAGATAGTATCCTACCACCGTGCGGGGGTTGGGGGTTTTTAAAGGTATTTGTCCATCACCGGAAGGTCACTGTGAAAAGCGCACATAAATTGTTCGATAGAAAAATTCATTGTTTCACGGCGGAGATTGAACTTGGTAGCTCTGGCGTGAAAGCCAAACATTCTCTCACTACATTACAGGACCCTTAAATTTACTCCGAAAGTTATTTCAAAGCAAAGTAAACCTACCTTAACTAAAAATCTCTTAAATTAAATTACTAGGTACTCAGCTAATTAAACCGTCTTTTGAAACAAGTAATTAACATTTACAAAATACAAAAATATACTTTGACGACCCATATAAGCAGTTGTGGTTTTAAATTAATTTACAAACAAATTGAAAACCCGAGACAGACACGGTTTTAATTTGTTCTATACATTTTGTAGAGAGCATTTCATTTTGGTTATTAGAAATTGAAATGGATTATTTATAAAACAGTGTTAAGTTTAAAGCTCAATCTGTGAGTCGAATCACTTATATATTTTTATATATATATTTTGTATGCAGTAGAAAAAAACATAAAATAATTTAATTACATTATGTACTCACTAACCTCAACTATCTCAATTCAACTTCCAACAAACTGGCTAGCACCGAGCAACATGCCAAAAGTCGGCGAACCAATTGATGACTATATGTCTTTATATATGTCGTATTTCTATATATGTCTTTGTACGATGGGTGGTTTGAGTCATTGCTAATACCAGTGGTCACCAATTTAAAACATCCCAGGCAGTACTCTAACGCCATGCAGTAATTTCCGTGCTTTGAGTTTATTAAGGAAATAGATCACAATCTCCAGAAATAAGAAACCACATCAGCCTCTGTAGGCTACAATTAAGATTAGATTGTAAGAATCCCTCGCGTTACATTACGGGCCGTTTAGCTTCACCTGACAATATAAATGATACGCCATTACTGCTCGTGTTCAGTGCTTTGCTTTGACAATGGCGAAACATTGCTCTAGCGCAGACATTATTTTACTAGAAGAGCATTTTTAAAAGTAAAAACTTCTTTAGGCACAAAAATTATGGAATTCGCGTCATCATCACCCAACGCTTTTCATGAGCTATTTAATGTACTGTGTATAATAAACACAGATAATGTGTAATTTTTGTGTAAACAAAAAGCGTGAAACTAGCGTCATCGTCACCGCACGCTTGCATTCAAACAAAACAGATATTGTGTTTGTGAAATAGAACAATAAAGATTTATTTTTATATGCATTCCAAATAATGCAACCATCAAAATATGACAATACAATGACAAACATTGACATTTGAATCAACATCTGAACGAATTAACAATGACAACCATCAAAATATTCAAAATTAGATATGCGATAATCCGAGTAATGTGGATATAACTATATTGTATATTCAAAACCTTTAATTTAATACGTGCTTCAATTTACACGTTACTTAGTTTTTACTTCTGTCGGCAGTCCCCAAAGACTACCCCGCATGTTTTTTGGGTTCCGTACCCAAAGGGTAAAACGGGACCCTATTACTACGACTCCACTGTCCGTCTGTCTGTCTGTCTGTCTGTCTGTCTGCCGTCTGTCACCAGGCTGTATCTCATGAACCGTAATAGTTAGACAGTTGAAATTTTCACAGATGATGTATTTCTGTTGCCGCTATAACAACAAATACTAAAACAGAATAAAGTTAAAGATAATAGAGGGTCCCCATACAAGAAACGTGTTTTTTTCGGCATTTCACGCCATCTATGAACGCTTAGTAAGGTAAACGTCCCATAGATGGCGTTATATTGAAATGTCGATCCCTAACACCTTTGTTAGATGGCGTTATAAGAAACAAAATGTTTATTGATTATTTTTTTTGCTGGCGAAAAATGATAGTGATATTTTTTGCTCGATCTTATAAAATACTGTAGTGTGGTACGGAACCCTACGTGTGCGAGTCCGACTTGCACTTGGTCAGTTTATTTTTGTATATCTTGTAGGCTAGCGTTTGATGACTATCTAACCTGGTGGAATGCGATTATATGGTCAAAGATGGTGAACACGCTAAGCCTAGAATAGTCACATAAATTGTCAAGCCAGTTTTGCGTGCCACAGATTCAGTTATAGGCAGGTGTCACCACTTACCATTAAGCTAGCGTCTTGCTTGTTCTATTACTTTACATCACACAAAAAACGAGACCCGATAGCTCAGTTTGTATTTCACTTAGTCGATGTTTTCTTAAAAATATTTTTCTATAAATACCTACCAATTTATTTTTGTTATTTAGTTCCTGCTATAATTTGCGAATACATCTTGCACAAATGTACTAATTCCTGAACTAATTGGTCGCGGAAACATTTTTAATTTCAATCACTCATTTTTCAAAGTCAAAAGAAATACCCATTTGGAATCTAAATTTGTTTTCCAATGATTGTGAAGATTCCAGTCCTGTCACTTTCATTCATTTATTTACTAAAAGTACTCTCGTTCTTAAAATAAACTCAAAGCTGTTTAGCGAGATGATTAACTATAACTTCAGCTCTGTAAATATTTACATCTTGTACAAAACAAATGGTAAACAATTAAGAAGGGTTTGTGTTGTACCATGTTGTTTTCGCCCGCAAGATCCAATTGAAGAGTTTAATTAGTTAGAAATGCTGTAATGGGCGGGCGGATTAGGAAATTAAGTGAAAACAACAAGGTTTTGCGGTTTTCTTCAAGAGGTTTTTTATTTAACGCCGTGGTGATATTCTTAATTAAGTAATATGTGTATACTAATTTTGTTTTGAACATTTACTAGCTGTGCACTGCGGCTTTGCCCGCATTTAATCCTGATTATAAAACTTTCCTTTGAATCAGTCTATCTATTGCTAAAAACCGCTTTAAATTCCGTAGTTAGTTAAAATATCTAAGTAGTTTTAAAATAGTTTAAAATATCTAAGTAGTTTTAAAATAGTTTAAAATATCTAAGCATACAGACAGCGGGAACTTATTTGTTTTATACTATGTAAAAAAAATGCTTTGCATATAATACGTTCTATGGTGACGTCATTTACATTAACAACTTTTTATTCTAAACTTACTAAGCTCTGCCGTTTTAATTTTATTCAGAGATAATTAAGACTACAAGAACCGACTTCCATGCCACGCGTTTATCGTGATATCTCTAGAGATACTTATCAGATCTCAATGAAATTAGAATGGGACTACTTTAGAAATGTACCCTACCAATGAATAAAACTGGACAAGTGCGAGTCAGCATCGCGTCTCTTATCGCACACTTAGGGAGGGTTCCGTACAACACGAAAAATAACAGAGTTTCAATCTCATATATTTGATTAATTGATATTACCAAGAATATTTAGTTTGATCGCGATCTAGAAAGACGGGGCTCGTTTACTAGCGCCATCTATGTCATTTTGCCGAAACTAATTAGATAGATGGCGTTTAAAAACACGTTCTTTGTATGGGGACCCCTTTAATTTTTAACTTTATTTTGTTTTTAGTATTTGTTGTTCTAGCGGCAACAGAAATACACCATCTGTAAAAATTTCAACTATCTAACTATCACGGTTAATGAGATACAGCCTGGTGACAGACGGACAGACAGACAGACAGACAGACAGACAGACAGACAGACAGACAGGCAGACAGACAGACAGACAGACAGAGAGACAGACAGACAGACGGACAGCGGAGTCTTAGTAATAGGGTCCCGTTTTACCCTTTGGGTACGGAACCCTAAAAAAAGCATCATGCGAATCGGTTCACAATTGACGGAGTGATCATCATGTAACTTTAAAAATAACCTACATACGAATTGAGAACCTCCTCATTTTTTTGAAATCGGTTGAAAAATTGCCTTTAGATACTTATGTTAATTATTAAAGGTTGGTGGTACATATGTCTGAGCAACTCGTTGAACTAAGGCTCCAAGCGATGATGCAATCAAATCAAACATCCCGGTCAAAAGAGGTTCCATAACGAAGTTTGCCCTCCCTTCAAGTCTCGGCTTTGTCTATATTCATGAAATGTAGACGCTCGGTGACAATGGCGCCATCTGGCCGACAACATTAGCATTGCAAAGTAGACCGTCCCGGCAAAAAACAAAACAGAGTTTAATGCAATTATAAAATCTGACAGCTGTAACCTTTAAGTGGTCGGGATGAGGAATTAATTTAGAAGGGTTGTTAATTTTTGTAAATTCTATTACACGACGGTAGCTAATAAAGTGAATCAAGGGATTTTTTTATTTATAAAACTTACTAGCAATATGTCACTAGTATTCTTGCTAACCACTCCAACTGCGCTAAATATGCTTGTGTCTGGAGTGGGTTGACGTCAATAGTGCAATTGGTGGAGACCGAACGCGATTAAGGTGCAATTGGTGGAGACCGAAAGCGATTAAGGTGCAATTGGTGGAGACCGAACGCGATTAAGGTGCAATTGGTAGAGACCGAAAGCGATTAAGGTGCAATTGGTGGAGACCGAAAGCGATTAAGGTGCAATTGGTGGAGACCGAACGCGATTAAGGTGCAATGGGTGGAGACCGAACGCGATTAAGAAGTATTACCTAACTCACTCAATCTTGAATAAATCACCATAATTTACACTCTCAACTCTCACTCTCACTCACACTCTCTTTAGTCAGATAGACACACACAGATATACACTATCCGACTATACAATGGATAACCATTGGGCTATTGTCGCTGTAATGATGAACACGCTCAAAGTGAGTTAGGTCATACTTCAGTATCACCTAACTCACTTTGAGAGTGTAAATTATAATGATTTATTCATGAATAAATTAATCAGTAACATAAAATAAAAATATTAATATAAGGGGATGATCATATGTGTTGTATTATATTATTCACCTCGTAATATTTGACAGAACCTATCGCAAAATATTGTACACTGCTTGCAAACTAAACAAATTGTTTAAGTTTCAGATATGAACTTATTTTAGGATATTGTTTAGTAAATGTTTGTTTTAGTAATTGTGTACTCACTCTTATATTCACAATTCAGCTGTAAAATAAATAAATAAAGATAAAAAGGAAACAAAAAATTCCAACGTTTCTTTATAGGACGATAAAGTTTCAAGAGAGACGTAGAAGCGTACAAAATTATTATTAGAGAGATGAGGATATTTTTAAAGTTATTGCTCCAATTTTATGCTTTTACAGCAATGCCGCGGACTGAAAAAGTGTTGAGTGAAAGGAGTGATTTTTTGCATGTCTCTAAAAGGAAAGACAGTAAACATTGTCTACATTGATTTAGTTGAAATATTTAATTTGTGTGTAATAGTATTCTAAACTTCGTGCTAGTTTTGTAACGTTTAAGTTAACGAGATAGGTTGTTGTAACTTACGAAATACCTACTTGCAAGTTATGGGACTATAAAAGACGCTCGCATTTTCTTCTAAAAACTTATTTGTTAAACTATCCTATCCTATCTTTTAAACTGTACTATCCTATCCTCCTACTTATATATTTAACTATCCTATCCTAGGGCATAGGACACTTTCGTATTAGTTATTTCTGTGCAATATCAGCTTAACCGACAGAGCGGACACAAAGTAAATATAAATCAAACAGACTCGCTTTGAAACTGTATGATATTGATTTAATTCACGTGATTAAACATGTAAAACTAGCTGAACTAGAAATTGATGTAGAACAACATCAGATTCACACACACTTTCGAATTTGTAATATTAGTAGGATTGAAACTCTCATGATATGAATCTAAGGATATTATAATAATTTCGTATAGGTACCGTTGCGGCCAGATGATAGCAATGTTTTTAATGATACATATAAGGTAACAGGGCAAGCATGTCGCTCATCTGATGATAAACGATGACGTCTACCTACTACAGATACAGCGGCATGCAAAATTCAGGATAGTCAGTATGTTTCATGTCACTGTACTGCGCCTGTTACCTTGAGACATCATGCTCTGTAATTTCACTGGACACTATACCCTTCAACTGAAAAACATTCCTGTGTCACGGCTAAATTAATTGGCAAAGTAGTGCTACTGCCCCAGGCGGACTAGCAGAAATTCTGCAACTACACCCACTACTACCCTTATTAGTCTCCAAAAAAGTGCTGTCAAAATTGTTTACATCCCGACCACGGGAATTCCATCCCAGCTCTCGCAAAGCCTAATCACGTTAAATGTACGGTCCCTCTTTAATAATACATCCACGATTACATCAGATTAGGCAGAGCATGACTAGATAATACGTTTATTATAAAGCTGGCAATCTCAGACTTAATCCAGCTAGTTTAATGCAACTGGATTAGAGTAGTGCTGCGTTTGTACTGTACAAGTTGCTTTTAACTTGTGGAGGTAGAACTGCCGGGGGCAGCAGGAAAAATAAATGTTATTGTTATTGTTATTTCCATACATTAAGAAGTTTATTGGCATTAACGCTAACAGGTAACACAGGAGAGCTGGCACGCTAAGTTGCCATTGCGCGTTGGTTTGTTTCATGAAACTTTTTTTAATATTACTAGCATTGTAAGTTACACATTACTAATAGTCTTATTAACCCCTCCAACTAAGCTAAATATGCTCATGTCAATATTGCAATGAGTGGAAATCGAACTCATGACCTCTTGATCGTCAGGCCGATGCCACTAATCGCTATATAAACAATAAATATGTAAATAGAATGAACCTAAACAGATAGACCGCTTATGAACTGTTATTAATATTTGACTATCGTATAAGTAATTCTCGCGAGATATTCTCGTCTGAATATACTCTAAGTTGATGTTAAGCAACTTATCTTAAGTTTAGAGTGGATTAACTTGTTTGAAGTTACACATGTAATGCAAAGATGACGTGCTCCCTAGACGCTCTGCTTTAGTCAAACTTAAGTTTATTTGTATTCAAATGAGATTTCAAAATTTTAGTGGAGAGTTCATTACTGAACTTTTAAAATGAACCAGTTGTTTGAGCTACCATCATCCGCCTACACGTGTGACTATTTGCACGATCACGTAAAGCTATAATATAAGAAGAATTGATATTATGAGCCCTTAAAGCGACTTTAAAATATTGCTGGTGACTGTTACAAAAATAGAAATTAAAAAACCGTATATCGCAACTAATAAACCTATAACCGTAAAGTTTTCAGCGATCCATAACGTCAAAGCCATGGGTCAAGGCTTTGGTGTCTTTACCAATTATATTACTCTTTGGTTTCTACCACAGAAATCTAAATTGTGCCTTATTATAAGACTGTGGTCTCTTCTCTCCATAGGCTGTGGCGTGTACAGTCTACTAATAGCTCAGAAAAATAACTAATAACCATTCATCGTAGATTTTTTTGTCTTTATCACAAGAAAAATACAGCAGTGTGCAACATCCTTCGTCGAAAAAATATTCATGACAGTCGCACACTACTCCTTTAAACCAAAAGTTCTAGTTTAAATGTTAACAAGATTAAGGTAAGGTTTAAGCATAGGAACAGTGGCAAGTAAGTGACGACATGCAAAAAAAGTGCGCTGGTAAAATCAAGTACTAAATGTTATTCAAAACAACATTAAAATAAATATCCACTCCCTTTTTTAAGTTGTATAAAAATGTTTATTGTTTGGAGGACCTATGAAAATTTTACTTTAGAATAAGTTAGGTATATATCTTATTATAAGGATATAATACAATAACAATATTGAATCAAGGGTTATGCTCTCTTTGTAATATGTAATAATGAAAATAACAAACTATTCAATATAATATCCGTAATATGGCGAAAGAGGTTATCACTCGGGATACAGTTGTTCTTGTCCGGGTGTTAACACACCGCTTTAATGAACACAAGAGTACTTACCCTTAAATGTGTACCTATTTTGAATGTATTGCATGACTAACTTAATTTTAGTTAAGTAAGTGAATTATGCATGATATTAGTATATATTAATACTCCGATTGTATATGTACACTTTTTGTAAAAACAAAATAAATTTCAAATTTCATTTCATTTCATTCATTTCATTTCTCTTTGAAAAATGTCCATTAATTTTTTAGATAATTAATTTAAAAGTCTTTTATTATAATTGAGACGACAAAATCTGTTTAAGTAAACCACTCTTGTTGAGTGTTATAGAAGTAACATAATGTAATTAAAACTGTTTTAAAGGGCTTTTATTTTTCGCTTTTTAACCGACTTCTAAAAAGGAGGAGGTTTCTCAATTCGACCGTATATGCTTATTTTTTGTTTTTTAACCGACTTCACAAAAAAGGAGGAGGTTCTCAATTCGTCTGTATGTTTTTTTTTTTTTTTTTGTGTGTATGTTACGCGATTTCTCCGTCAATAGTGAACGGATCCAAATGATTATTTTTTTAACAGGTAGGATACGTTTCCGAGGTGGTCCCATTTTAATTTTATCGAGATCTGATAAGTATCTCTAGAGATATGTAGATAAATACCTCAAACATAGGAGAATGTACTGGTTTTAGTAGAAGAGTCCCAAGAAGATTGTACACAATGGAGGTTGCTATTGCATATACTTTTGAAGACTTAAAAAATATAACCTTGAATAATGTTTTTACATCTTTCTTCTCGTTGATTTTGGTTTTTGACAGATATTCTTACGGTAACTGTGAGCGAGATAGAAATAAAGGTGGGGATAATATATATATATTTTTTTATATCTTATAGGCTAGCGTTTGACCACTATCTCACCTGTTGCTAAGTGATGATGCGGTCGAAGATAAAGAAGTGGACTAGAATGGGAACTGGCTCTCAAGGATAGCTGCCTGAACACATAAGATGTTTGGCGACAGATTTTCTAACTTGAGGGTGGTAGCTGGCCAGGCGGACACTAGATATGTCCTACCACCATGCGGGGGTTGTTGGTTTCTTAACGATGTTTTCCTTCACCGGAGGGCAACTGTGAGAAGCGCACATATATTTTTCGATCGAAAAATTCATTGGTGCACGGCGGTTTGAATTCGGTACCACGGCATCAAAGCCGACTTTTCTCCCAATTACGCCACCGGTCCCTCAATAAATAATTATATATTAATAATTATAATAAATAATTATATATAAATATAAATAATTTGTCTTCACAGGAATGTTCTACCGGGCAAAGTCTTGTTAGGGTGCAAACTTTTTTAAACATACCTAAGATTTTTTGACATGACATGACGTTTGCCGAAGATGGCGGCCATTTCAGTCCCGCGACACTGCATACATTATTAAATAACTCAGAATTATGAACGTACTTTTTACCAACCAACACTGGAAAATTTGAT
The DNA here is from genome assembly GCA_954871355.1 of Cabera pusaria. Lineage (NCBI taxonomy): Eukaryota > Metazoa > Arthropoda > Insecta > Lepidoptera > Geometridae > Cabera > Cabera pusaria. The sequence goes on from OX940893.1 coordinate 27,823,978, forward strand.
ACCTTGATGACATAATTATTACTAGTGAATATTATCACTTTAGCAAGGCATTTAAAGTCAATTTTTTTAGGGTTCCGAACCCAAAGGGTACCAATTGAACACTTTCTGAGACTTTGTTGTCCGTCCGTCTGTCCGTCCGTGTGTCTATACATATGTGCGCACTTTACAGATCTGTATCTTCTTAACCGTTATAGGTACATACTTGAAATTTTCAAAAAGTATATATCCGTCAGTGTATAACGGCCCAGACACCAAATATAATAGATGCATGTAATTTAATTAAAACTTGTTATGCACTAAAAAGGGTAAAATAAGTTATTTTTCAAAAAAAATAAAACCGACTTCATAATCACAAACAGGCACTCAAAAGCGAAAAATAATTTACTTAAAATTATTATAAGCGCTACCCACTTATCTATTTGAAGTCGGTGCCAGCCAAGTCTATTGGATAGTAGATAGATACTATGTATGTAGTAGTAGTAAGTAGGTACGAGTACATGTAGGTTAGTAAGTAGGTAGATACATGTAGGTATTATCTATCTACTACCTATTAGACTTGGCTGGCACCGACTTCAAATAGATAAGTGGGTAGCGCTTATAATAATTTTAAGTAAATTATTTTTCGCTTTTGAGTGCCTGTTTGTGATTATGAAGTCGGTTTTATTTTTTTTGAAAAATAACTTATTTGTTTTTCGCGGATTACATTGTCGTTTATGAACTGATTTTGATTATTCATTTTTTTTGGAAAAGAGATATCTCAAGTATAGTACTATGGTAATCTTATCGAGGTCTGATAAGTATATCTAGAGATATGGAGATAAAAATTGTTTTTTGAATTGAACATCTCAAAATTGGTACTGAAAATTAAAAGCGCCGCATTGAAGTCGGTTGTTTTTAGTTTTTTAAACGATATTATTAAGTGTCGTTTCAGAATGCGGATATTATGATTATATTCTGTTGTTATATTTGTTATAATTTTATTTCTTTGTTCTATCTGTGTCCCGCGGCTTCGCTCGCATTTTAGAAGTATCTTATGTGTTATTTACATCCACTTTTGCGTGACTGACAGTAAGAATCAAACAATCATACAAACTTTCACGTTTTTTATACTTCGATGTATACATAAAATACGCTTGATTGCACTTAGAAACGTATAATAGATATACTCATAAACTTATATTAGACTTACATCATCACTTAACATCAGGTGAGATAGTGATAGACGGACAATCAGTTCTATTCGGAATATGATTTGTACTGCAATTAGTCTGCGTTTTATTTATTTATTGCGTTTCATTATTTTACAATTTTTTGGATAAAAATTGTCTGAAGTACTGAAACATGCACTGGGTTGCGGGTGCACGTAATAGTACGGTTAGCAACCCCACATTAATCAGAGGAATTAAACATGTGTTTTAAGTGTGACGTTCGACGTCTAGATGCAAGCTGAATGGCTCAATACCTTTGATTTTTTTGTAAATTCAAAACAATAAATTATGTTTCTGTTATATTTATAATATTTATTACTGAATATGATCTATTTAATTTGGCGTGTGTAAGTGCAAATTTTTAATTTGCCCATATACTGAATAAATGCTTTGACTTTTGACTTTTGAACAAACACACAATAGTTATTCATTTCAAAGTACAATCAAAGGCCCTATCGCTAAGCAGATATCTCTTTCAAGCAACTGTGTGCTGATAAGGTTTAAATAAAATAAATTATTTATAAACTTGACATTACTTATTTTCTGTAGTAGGTACAGATGGAGATTTTGTCAAGTACTTAACTTGCTCCAATAAATGGACAAAATGGACTTAATAAATGGACTTAATACAATAGACTGTTTCTTATTTGAATAAGATCCCATAAACTGAATCTTCTTGTTATCCCATAAGCCCGTCTAACCCGAAGTAGCTATCAATCAACCCAAAAGTTGTTGTTTCATATCGTAGAACAATCCGTTAAATTATACAAATTGGAGGAACAACAGAAAGTCTGCATTAGTTGTTAGTATACAGTTTGGTTTGGTTTCTTCGAAACTATATTTTAGTAGTTCCAAATTTCTTAATATTTTTAGCTCTAACCTGCCTACTGGGAGGAAAATATTAATCAAACATACTATTTATTTACTGGTTTTTATCTACACAAAAGAATTTTGTTTAATAAATTTTTATTTTTTATTTATTATTGTATGATTGATAACACTTTATTGTAACATGTATGCATACTTTTAGAATAGAAATGAATCGTTGGATCTCTTATACGATAAGCTTCAATACTGCGACGATAACTTGCAATAATATACAGCATGTTTCACAAAGGGAGACTTATCAAAGCGCCCGGGGCATCCGCAATAATTAACAAACCCGGGATGAGGTTCTCTCGCGCTGATTCCGCGCCGAATGTGCGGACGCCGCGCCAACGCTCTCTACGCGGCCGTCTTTTACACCGATACCTATAAATATAATTATGTATAATCAACATCAACCAACACTTATCAACACGATTCAACAGTAATCAATATGACTATATCATTATATAGCAAAAAAGAGTTTGTATACTTGTTTGTTACGTCTTCACGTTCAAAAAAATCACGCCGCGATCAATTTTTAATGCTCTTTACTACGAAAAGAGCCGACTAAGCCGTGAGATACAGCTCCTTATGATAATAATACACGTAAAGAACTAAAGAAAACATTTTACATATGGTTTGAGCTCTGAGTTGTAGAACACAGTTTTTTAAAGGCACACGATCACTAGTATATACTGAAAACACATAAAGTCATTAGAACTAAAATGTTACCAACAACCAACCATATTGAAAGAATACTATTAAAACAATATATATATTTTACATTTCATAGACTGCCGTTTGACCACTATTATGCCTGGTGGTAAGCGATGATGTGGTTGATGATGGGGAGTGAACGCGCTTAGCCTATACAAAGACACTGGAATAGTTGAATAGATTCGCCTTTCCCTTAGTAAAAGGTTGTAATAATTCAAAAATATCGGACTCGATCACTAGTATGCGTGTTTTAGTCTATTTCTCAGACCCTCGTGTTTATAAGTTCTTCGTCGATATTCAAGGCTTAGAACTGCTCATAAAGTTGCTATTTTTATCGGAAATATTTCAAAAACCTTGATTTCTTACTGCATGAATTAATGTCAGCATCCTCTTTCCAGGGATCTTTATTTTATGAGCAAGAAATGTACGTTCCTATATTCTTGGCAATTCTTACATCACATTGTGTCAGACAATGGTCTAACGCCATACGGAATAAGGGAAAAGAGCGAGTTTATTTATATATTTTAATGGCTTACAAAATAAAAATACACTAAACAAAATAATGTTCCGTGTAACATACGCCCCGACAAGGGCCGAGTGGGATGCTCCGCAAACAATAGCACTTGCAGTACGCCCAGATTACCTAGCGCTCATTGTACCCGTTCCGTGAAAAATACACCCTGTATCTGCGCTATTGTAAAGGATTTCAAGCCCTGTTTATGTAATGTGACTTTATTTCATGACGCGTCATCTATCTTATTTAATATTTCCACCTCAAAAAATAAATCAGGAAGTTGATTCTTTGTTATTGTATCTGTTGGTTTTTTACGTTCTAACGACTCAGTCGATATTGAGACACATTTTGCAGGTCAGATTTTTGTAGTATAAACTTAGAGTACATTCTAACAAGGCTATAAGTTACGAGGTACAAGCAGTTAAGGTTTTAAAACACACATTTTGAAGAGTGTGCCATCCTACTGCACAAGCTAATACTGTCATCTCAATTTATTAGCGCGTGTGTTTTAGTATTTTAAAGATAACTGGCATTGACTCACATGCCGTATTTAAAAACAACTGGTGTTGCCACTTCACCTCATCCTTTCTCCCTCCTTACCTCATTGTTCCATATATTACTTCTTTCCTTAATAATACATAACTCCTCGCGGCCCGGTTCCTCAATCTGCCAACCTTGAAGTCTCTGAGTGGTAGCATTAGTATTCCCTCCCCGTTTCTCAGTGGATTACATTGTGTCGGACGATGACAGTATGCGTTATTTATTGCTACTAGGGATTGCCAATTTTCTTACTGTTTTGCTGTATTTGATAATTTACGAAGAATTAATGTACAATGCTTGTACTTGTACAATGTGTTGGAGTTTACAAAAATGACAGATATTTTCAATATCTAATAAAAAATATATACTTACATATATGGTACCTGTTTGTAAGTGTTGTAACACCTGTTGGTAAGTGATGATGCGGTTGAAGATGGTAATCACGCTAGGCCTAGAATGGGAACTGGCTCTCGAGGATAGCTGCCGGAACACATTAGATGTTTGGTGACAGATTTTCTAACTTGAGGGTGGTAGCTGGCCAGGCGGATACTAGATAGTGTCCTACCACCATGCGGAGGTTGTTGGTTTCTTAACGATGTTTTCCTTCTCCGGAGGGCCACTGTAAGAAGCGCATATAATTTTTTCTATAGAAAAATCCATTGGTGCACGGCGGTGTTTTAACTCAGTACCACGGCATTCAAACCGACCGTTCTCCCGATTACGCCACCGGGCCCTCAAAATACTATAATACTAAATACTATAGTTTTTACAAACATTTTTTTTCTTCTTTACTTACTGTGTACCACAAATCTTTTCTTCAGGCCTATGTCGGTGCAGTCAGGTTCTATATTCTTCTGTACTATATTCTTCTTTACTATATCCTTCTGTACTATATTCTTCTGTACTATATTCTTCTGTACTATATTTTTCTGTAGCAGTTAAGACTAAATCTACGATCGTTTACGAAACGAAAAAATCCGCCTTCAAATGCCGCGCTAGTCATGTTCAGTGCTAAGTTTGAGGTGTTTATCTCCATATCTCTGGAGATACTTATCAGATCGCAATTAAATTACAATAGAACTATCATGAAAATGTACCCTACCAATTAATAAAATAATTATTCAAATCGGTTCACAATTGACGGAGTAATCGCGTAACATACAAAACATAACATACATACGAATTGAGAACCTCCTCCTTTTTGAAAGTCGTTTTAAAAGGACGATGTCGTCAGCATAACAATTTATACAGCCATACAACACCTAGCCATTCTATATTACTTTCAGAATTAGACGTCAAACAGTACCATAGACATACACCACACATCAAACGTTCTAAAAATAAAATAAATATAACCGAATTCTCCACCAAAATAAAGCGTCAAGTTTAAAGAGGATTGTAAATGATAATAATTAGTGCACGCTATTTCCTAAACAAAACACCAACAAACCATGCTCAAGTAGAAGCTCACACATCATAGTTTATTTAAATTAACCCAATCCCCTCCTTCCCCCTATCCGAACTATTCCAATTTGGGCAACTGTGAACAGAAATGAACATCCGGGCAAAAAGCGGATCGAATTAGCGCCGATAATAGCCTGATGAGTTTTGTTTACGGAGTTTGGAATATAGTTTTATGGGTTTTATTATCTGCTAGTCTTCAGTCACAAGAATGGAAAAAATTCGGTATGAGTATGTAAGGGGAAGCCTGAAATTGGCACCAGTGACAGAAAAGTTATGAAATAATAGGCTAGCCTGATAATGGACATATTATGAGAAGAAGTGAAGTCAACGTGACTAGGGATACTTGTGCTGTAAGACCTTGCTTTTGACAAAATTGACAATTCTAGGTTAACCGGAAGTACTCTATAGGTTTTGGGTCGAAAACCTATAAGGTACTTCCCGTTGACCTAGAATCATGAAATTTGGCAAGAAGCAAGGTATTATAGCACAAATAAAGAAAAAAAACCAAAAAATAAAAAATGTTGACAATTAAAGGGCGTATGCGTATCATACATACATAGTTAACGCCAATCAAGGTAGGCCTCTGAGTTATATGGGCGCTCATACAATTTAGAGGTCTAGCCTAATTGGTACTAACCAACGTTGGTACGGAAGCCTCGGTGGGCGAGTCCAACTCGACTTTGCCGGTCTTTATTTAGTCTTCAAAAGTATATGCAATAGCAACCTCCATTGTGAATAATCTTCTTGGGACTCTTCTTCTAAAACGAGTACATTCTCATAATCTAATCAGATCTCGATAAAATTAAAATGGGACCACTTCGGAAACGTACCCTACCTATTAAAATAAGAATCATTTGAATCCGTTCACAATTGACGGAGTAATCGCGTAACATACACACAAAAAAAAAGTATACAGACGAATTGAGAACCTCCTCCTCTTTTGTGAAGTCGGTTAAAAGAAGAATATAAACAGAAACTTGGCGGTAGCGTACAATATAACTTAAATGATCAGAGAGAAGATAATTTAAGTTATACTATAAACATACAATAATAAATACTAGAATACTATTTTACTACTATAGTTTATTATATATAATACCTACAGGTATCTACCTACTTACTAACCTACATGTACCTACTTACTACTACTACATACATAGTATCTATCTAATATCCAATAGACTTGGCTGGCATCGACTTCAAATAGAGAAACGGGTAGCGCTTATAATAATTTTAAGTAAATTATTTTTTGCTTTTGAGTGCCTTTTTGTGGTTATGAAGTCGGTTTTATTTTTTTTTGAAAAATAACTTATTTTACCCTTTTTAGTGCAACACAAGTTTTAATGAAATTACATGCATCTATTAAATTTCGTGTCTGGGCCGTTATACACTGACGGATATATACTTTTTGAAAATATCATGTATGTACCTATAACGGTTAAGAAGATACAGATCTGTAAACTGCGCACATATAGACACACGGACGGACGGACGGACGGACGGACGGACGAACAGACAACAAAGTCTCAGAAAGTGTTCATTTCGTAGCCTTTGGGTTCGGAACCCTAAAAAAATTGACTTTAAATGCTGCGCTAAAGTGAAAATATTCACTAGTAATAATGATGTCATCAAGATATCAAACGACAATGTCCAAAATGGCCCTGTGCAATTAAAGCATCTGACACACACGAAAATTAATTGTCTATTTTATTACAATAATTCCAAATACTTTTATAACACGGACTAGTTGTATTCCAAAATGAATATTAAGAAGTATTATTTGCGATTATTAACATTAATTGCCGCCATATGGCCAACAGAGTACTGAATCACTCTACTACGTTATAAGAGGCACTTCCCTATATTGTGGATACCCGAATTATGAAAGCACTGTGTAGCCAACCTACCAACGGAAAGTATTATTTACGTAGTAACTATTATATAATCTGTGGTTTTATGCTTATCATTTTTTTTGCAGTGTTGATTGGTACAAAGTACTTTCATAATTCTGAGTTATTTAATTATGTATGCAGTATCGCGGGACTGAAATGGCCGCCATCTTCGCCAAATGTCATGTCATGTCAAAAAATATTAGGTATGTTTAAAAAAGTTTGCACCCTAACAAGACTTTACCCGGTAGAACATTCCTGTGAAGACAAATTATTTATATTTACATATAATTATTTATTATAATTATTAATATATAATTATTTATTGAGGGCCCGGTGGCGTAATTGGGAGAACGGTCGGCTTTGATTCCGTGGTACCGAGTTCAAACCGCCGTGCACCAATGAATTTTTCTATCGAAAAATATATGTGCGCTTCTCACAGTGGCCCTCCGGTGAAGGAAAACATCGTTAAGAAACCAACAACCCCCGCATGGTGGTAGAACATATCTAGTGTCCGCCTGGCCAGCTACCACCCTCAAGTCAGAAAATCTGTCGCCAAACATCTAATGTGTTCCGGCAGCTATCCTTGAGAGCCAGTTCCCATTCTAGTCCACTTCTCTATCTTCGACCGCATCATCACTTAGCAACAGGTGAGATAGTGGTCAAACGCTTGCCTATAAGATATAAAAAAAAATTATCCCCACCTTTATTTCTATCTCGCTCACAGTTACCGTAAGAATATCTTATATGCAATAGCAACCTCCATTGTGTATAATCTTCTTGGAACTCTTCTACTAAAACTAGTACATTCTCCTATGTTTGAAGTATTTATCTCCATATCTCTGGTGATACTAATCAGATCTCGATAAAATTAGAATGGGACCACCTCGGAAACGTATCCTACCTATTAAAAAAATAATCATTTGAATCCGTTCACAATTGACGGAGAAATCGCGTAACATACACACAAAAAAAAACATACAGACGAATTGAGAACCTCCTCCTTTTTGTGAAGTCGGTTAAACATAAATAAATACTATAGATAAATACATTACATATTTATAAGCATTCATAAATATATTATATACATATGTATATACAATATAAACACATACATATTCAACATATACGAGTAACAAAATCCATAAATACAGGTACAGTAACCTTCAGTTTTATCATGTATGGGACAAGTAATGGGCTTTCACCATAGATTTAAAGATAGGCAGCGACGTCTAATCTCCACAGGCAACGCGTTCCATAAATGGACCGCTTGAACAGTGAAAGATTTTAGAAAAAATAACATGTAAACATTTAAGTAAACATGTAAGAAATGGATAGGAGTGGAAGGAGTTAATAATTGGAGAGTTTTTGTGGATCGTAAGGAAAGCGTATTAGAATAACCGGCCAAGTGCGTGTCGGACCACGCGCAGTTTAGGGTTCCGTATTAGCCTGTTATTCAATGCAAGTCTTTACCCGTTATAAACAAGCAACTAGGTACTACGTCTTTGTCACCTTAAAGGATTTATTCTAAGGATTTTGTATTTGGTACAAAATTATCCAACACCCAAGTTCAACGACTATTACTGCTAAACTAATAAAATGAACTTTATAATAAAGTTAACTTTATTATATTTATTATATATATCTTAACTGCTATAGTTTTCCTTCAAAGTTCATAAAATGCGCTAATATCACGAATTTTTACAGATTTTTCAAGCCAGCAGTTTAGCTTTTAGGGGGGGGGGGGACGCCCTACTGGAACAAACAAACATTTGCACTTTAAAGTTTAATATTCTTTTTTTTAATCAATCGTAAAATAGTATTAGCAACCCTTAAATCATTTTAAAATACCTATTCAACAATACCCCACACGATAGGGTAGACGATGAAAAAAAAATTCATCCTCACTTCTCATATAGGGGAGCTACCCTAAAAAAATATATTTTCAAAATTTTATTTCAGCACTTTGTCGGCGTTATTTATATACATACCCCCACAAAATTACAGCTTTCTAGTATTAACGGTCTCTTAGCAAAACCTCAAACAGACAGACAGACAGACAGACAGATGGACATGACGAAACTATAAGGGTTCCTTATCAGGACTACGGAACCCTTAAAATACAGAAACCCATAAACCCCAATGGAAGAGAATGACATGTTGTACCGACCCCACTTAAGTGGGATAAAGGTAGCAAGATGATGCGTTTTCCGGGCTCTAGCAAAATTTGTTTACAATTGCTGCATTAAATACGATTGTGTGTTGATTGGGTTTATTGTGTGCACTATTTGACAAAGGTTTGGAAATATCAAAAACTTCAAAACCACGCTCATAATTCGTATTAATTACGTTACACCTAAATATAAGTCCATATCTTAAAATGTTCTAAACTGATTTTGATGACCTTTTCTATTCCCTGAGTTAAATTTAAATGTAAGGAGTACCTGTGTAAATAATTTTATAAAATAGTTTAACAACTAAAACAAACAACTTCACATGCCGCGCGAGTCAGTTTCAGTAGCAAATTTGAGATGTTCATCGCCATATCTCTGGAGATACTCATTAGGTCTTGGTAAAATTTACTATAGGATCACACCTACTTAATAATATTTAAAATCGGTTCATTTTCAAAGTGGTATGCACAATCTTTATTTCTAAAAATTATTAAAGTAATTGGTGGCGTGACTTGGGAGAGGCCTATGTCCAACATTGGACTGATACCAACTGATTATGATGATTATAGCAATTATTTTTAGGCCATTCATTAAAAATTCCTAACGCAGCGTTATTTAACGTGAGGAGAACGTCCTCTCGCCCTGACTTCGCGTTAGCCACGCCTCTCGTTTGACCAAACCTTATCAATCAATCCATCAATCAATCACTTTGTCACGTATTCCGCCGTGCAATTATAACGTTTTTGGTTTGAAGAAGAAACTGCAGACGTGTGTAGTAAGTAGATCATCTCGTGGTAATTCAGTCGAAGTACAGTACCGTGTTTTTTTTTATGTACAGTTTTATATCAACGTGGACGTCAGCGGTTGCCAACAAGGTAGCGTCCTTAAGGTAACGCCACATGAGTAAAGAAGGAACAGAAACAAACTTTCTAAGGAACGGACAAAATGTTTACCTATTCTTGTAGGGTTGGCACAAAAAAAAAACAAGTAAAATCTTCATCGTAATAAAATCCTCCTTCAAGTAAACATGAACTGAACATGAAATGTCATAAAATGTCATGATATGTCATAAATGTCACGAAATGTCATGACATGTCACAAAATGTCATGAAATGTCACAAAATTTCATGAAAAGTAACTAAGTGTCATGAAATGTCACAAAATTTCATAAAATATAATTGTATGCCTTGAAATGTCACAAAATGTCACGAAATGCCACGAAATGTCATGAAATGTGACAAAATGTCATGATATGTTACGAAATTTCATGAAATGTCACAAAGTGTCATGTAATGTTATGAAATGTCAAGGAATTTCATTGAACCTCCTTAGACAAGGCTCTAGAAAAGAACATTCATAAGCCAAAAAATAATAAAATCACTTTCCTACCCTAGGGCGGAAAAGACCTACTTTGCGCGCACTTATCGAGGAGCTAACCATCACTTTTCGAATAGATGAGATGAAAAAAAAATAATATAAAGTGGCGCGTCGCGAGCGACAGCCCTAAATTAAAGCACCAGCCGAGCCACTATAAACCGGTTTCACTCCGTACGTGACAGGCGGCACACAGGCCGCTAGTGCTCAGGCACACACGCGCGTCTACGTCATCATCACAGCGCAGTTGTATGAAGCTTTGTCTCTGTACCTTCTTTACTCATGTGGTAACGCTAATTTATTAAAAAAAAACTCTATAACAAAATTGAACTTAAATAATTAACAACTTATCATCGCCATCATAATAAGCGTAATATATCACTCCACTGTTGGACATAGGCCTGTCACAAGACACGCCACTGAACCCAATCTATGACTCTTTATTTTCAGTCACTGCCTACCTTTGCGTATGTCGTCGTTTCAACTGGTCACAGGGCACCCTACGCTACATTTGATAATTATCAGTTTTCACTCCAAGGTTACTATAACGATTATTGGTCCTACGGGAAAACAATGACACCCTATTCTAAGAGTGTTTTCTTCACACACGAAACACTTACGTTAATATGAATCCACCCTTATTAAAATAGAAATATATCCACAAGCCTATGCAGAATTTAGTCTGGGTTCGATTAACTAATGGATTCGATGGAGTAATACGAGAAGCTTAGCTGGATGCGTTGTTAATGCAATACCAAATGGATGAGATTTGTCAAATTTCACTAATGCCTTGCTAATCGAAATGAGAGGTGTTTTAAGTTTGTCGTGTGTATAGTCACTGTTTATCTGTAATCTGTGTGTCATTATGTGGCATGGCAGTGCTCAAAACAGATTATTTTAGTGTAACTACGAAATCATCATCATCTTGTTACCCTTATCCCACTTATGTGGGGTTGATGCAATACGAGTATGTCCTTCTTTTCCATTTGGGTCTATCCGCAGTCATTTCCGTATCCACTCCTTTTACATCCATTATTCTATCACACAGTCCATCCACACTTTTTTGGTCTTCCTCTTCCTCTATAGCCAACACTACGAAATGTTAGCTTTTAATAGACAAAGTCCAAGTGAACCAAATACACTTTGTAATATATGTATGCTTATGTACATACAATACTTAAAAGTACTGGCAAGTATTTCGCCAAAAAATCCAAGAAAGTTATTACGAGTTTTCTCACGAAAACCCACTTGAGATTTCACGCGAGAAGTATGAGAGAAGGCTAAGTGGTTTACTTGATAGCTATACTTCAGAGTTCAGGGTAAGGTAAGAAGTACCTTAACATATTACACACTAGCTATGCTCCGCGGCTTTGCTTGCTTTTAAAAGTATCTAAGTAGGTAGGTTCTATATTATTTGCCGGAATAATAATTTAACATACATAAAATCACGCCTTTTTCCCGTTGAGGTAGACATATATCTTTCGCTTCTTCCATTTTCATATGCGCTTTCATGCATAATAATTTAAAATCGTTTAATAAACGAAAATAAAACTTGGCAACTGCGAGTCAGCATCGCGTCTCTTATCGCACACTTACGGAGGGTTCCGTACAATACGAAACATAACAGAGTTTCAATCTCATATATTTCATTTTATATATATATTTAATTGATATTACCAAGAATATTTGGTTTGGTCGCGATCTAGAAAGACTACTCGTTTACTAGCGCCATCTATGTCATTTTGCCGAAACTTATAAGATAGATGGCGTTTAAAAACACGTTTTTTGTATGGGGACCCCCTTTAATTTTTAACTTTATTTTGTTTTTAGTATTTGTTGTTCTAGCGGCAACAGAAATGCCCCATCTGTGAAAATTTCAACTGTCTCACTATCACGGTTAACGAGCTATAGCCTGGTGACAGACGGACAGACAGACAGACAGACAGACAGACAGACAGACAGACAGACAGACGGACAGCGGAGTCTTAGTAATAGGGTCCCGTTTTACCCTTTGGGTACGGAACCCTAAAAACCAACCTCAAATGCCACGCCCGTCATTTTCAGTAGCTTGATGATTTCAGTAGTTTAAGGTGTTACAATTGGCAATAATTGGAGTGATGTAACTTGCCAATTAAATAAGATCGTTAAAAAACTAAAAAAGAACCGACTTCCATGCCGCGCTATTCATTTTCAGTACCAATTTTGAGGTGTTTATCTCAATATATCTGGAGATACTTATCAAACCTCGATAACATTACCATGGTGTCACACTTGGGATATCTCCTTTCCAACAAAAAAAGAATATTCAAAATCGGTTCATATATATATATATATATTTATATATATATATATATACATATATAATATATATAAATATATATAATATATAATATATATATATATATAATTGTATATATATGTATATTTATACATATTAATACGGTCGAACGGTTGAGAAACCTCCTCCTTTTTTGAAGTTGGTTAAAAAAAAATGAATCGGTCCCCGATTGGCAGAGTAATTGTGTAACAAATATTAAAAAAAATGAATTGAGAACCTCCTCCTTTTTGTAAGTCGGTTGAAAAGGATAAAACGGTTGCATCCAAATTAATTGCCTTGTTTTATTTATGTCCAGTATAACTCTGATTTAACTTTGTGCGTCTACTTTGTAACACTACCAACCACAAATTAAATAATGTTAACTGAATTCAACGCTCGAAACAAGTTTACGTTTTTTCGATTCGGATTTAATGTTAAATTGAAACAACTTCAATTTAATTTCTCCCAGCAACTCATTAGTCGAACCAGCCGACTGAAACACATGTAAATCGCGATGCAATTAGTTTGAATATTTCTATTATAAAATTAAAATATACGTACTCGCACCTAGAGTTGGTCTGGTGAGGTTGTGTAATACGGGTTAATACAGTTACGAATGAGAAAATTAACAGTTTTTATGGAATAATCAAAGTTCGGCAGTTTGTCAATAGATGGCGCTGCACTGTTCACTTCTAATCTCTAGATCGCGGTGACGAGATTTGCATGCGACACTTACTAAGCGTTTGTGTTATTTTAAATAATGTGGGTAATAACCCATTTCTTTCTGTACTTACAACAACCAATTTGCGATAATTATTATGAACCTAAGGGGTTTTTTGGGATCGAGCATGTAGTTTTATGCAAAATATCAAAAAAATGTAATGTAATCAACTACGCTACAGCACAAATTAATCCTTACTAATATTATAAATACGAAAGTAACTCGGTCTGTCTGTCTGTCTTACTTTCACGCCAAAACCACTGAACCGATTTTATTGAAATTTGGTACACAGATAGTCTAGAGCCTGAGAAAGGACATAGGCTACTTTTTAATGCGAAAATAGGGTTGTAAGGGGTTGAAAGGGGGGATAAAATGTTGTATGGAAGTATCGTCATTTTAAGAGCTAGAAACTTGAAACTTATTTTTTAGGCTGTTGATTTGATATAAATAAATATGACATTCAAAGTTTGTAAAAGTTTTACCCTCAAGAGTGTATAATAACAATAGGGATGAAAGTTTGTATGGAAATATGTAAAGTTTATGTGAATGTTCTATTGAACCGATTTAAATGAAATTTAGTTCACAGAAAGTCTAGAGGCTAAGAAAGGACACAGTCTACTTATTAATGCGAAAAAAGAATTGTAAGGGGTTGAAAGGGGGGATGAAAAGTTGCATGGAAGTATCGTCATTTATAGAGCTAGAAGCTTGAAACTTATTATTTGGCTGTTCATTAGATATGACATTAATTTTTTTTTAAAGTTTTATCCTCAAGGGTGTAAACTAACAATAGGGAATAGGGGATGAAAGTTTGTATGGAAATATGTAAGGCTTATGTGAAGTTCCTTACTGATGAATGAGCCTGAGAAAGGATACGGGGGAGGGGAGGGGGAGGGGATGTGGAAGTGAGGGTAAGTGGGAAGGGGGGGAGAGGGGATTAGCATGGCATGGCAGGGTGCGGTGTAGCTGGGATACGTATGTGTCTTATTAGTTAATGCTACTCAAAGACACTATTCCACGCGGACGAAGTCGCGGACACAGCTAGTATACACATTCCGAATCGATATTGTATGTATTTTACTTGTGTTACAAATTGCATATATATCAGCATAACATTAAAACTATCTATAAACAATTATAATTAAACCTAATGAAAAATTAAAATTAAACAAAACAAAAATAATAGAAACTAAAATTTTGTCTAAGCACCAAAAAGATTTAGTCTTGTGTCGTTAAAAGAAGTACTAGCTCCTCAACTATTACGTTCGAGATTAGTTCGGCCTGCGCGGGTAAAATTCCGCTTGACTGGGCACGCTCGCATCTGCCCAGGGCACTTTACACTTAACTTAGGCAAATATTACTTACTACTCACTTTTATTCGAAGTTGAGTAAGCTTTCTGTGTACTTGTAGAATGAATTGCAGTTTTATCGTGCAGATTAAAATATTATTATTCACAAAAGTTATAAAATATTCTCATGCATGTTTTTGAAACTTGATTTTCACGATTTTGAATTGAATTTATTGATATGTTAACAAGTTCTTAAATCACAACAAAAGTTTCACCACAAGCTGAAATAATACAATTCACAGGTGGTATTCGCCTGACTTGCTACCAAAAAGTAGCTTACCACAATCAAGGAATAATCCGCCGACGTAACCTTACGGTGTTCCGCGGTAGCTCACAGCCCTTGATAGTCAAAGTATTCTAGGCCTAGCCTGTTCACCATCTACGACCAAATCGCTTACCACAGGCGAGATAGTAGTCAAAAACTATCCTATCAGAGAGATATGTAAAATAATAAAACTGGCCAAGTGCGAGTCAGAGTCGCGTCGCTCAAGTGAGCGACGCGACTCTAACGAGGAAGGATGAAGGAGGACGAGACGAGGAAGGATTCCATACTATAGTTTCTATAATACAATACGAAACATAACAGAGTTTCAACCTCATATTTGATTAGTTGATTATACCAAGAATATTTTGTTAGGTATACAAGTTTACGGAAAATCTCGTCAGCGCGATCTAGAAAGACGAGGCGCTTGTTTACTAGCGCCATCTATGTTATTTTGCCGAAACTAATTAGAAAAGTTAGTTTAACAAACACGAAGGAGTTGTTAACACCCAGATGATACCTAGACTTTCATAGATGGCGTTATCTACTAACTTTTAACTTAATTTTGTTTTTAGTATTTGTTTTTAGCGGCAACAGAAATACACCATCTGTGAACATTTCAACATTCTAACTATCACGGTTAATGAGATACAGCCTGCTAGACAGACAGACAGACAGACAGACGGACAGCGGAGTCTTAGTAATAGGGTCCCGTTTTGCCCTTTGGGTACGGAACCCTATAAATATTTACTACATTTTATAAATACGCCGAAAGCATGAAATGTACTGGAGTCTGTCGTCGATATGACGATCGACTTTTCATTCTAATGCACCCGCTACAAATTGCTCAATTTCTAAGCGGTTAGATAAAAACACTAACTTTGATTGCAGATTGCTGAAACAATAAAAGAGAGACAATATACTTAAAAATGTAAGTAAATTCGAACAATATTATCGTTAAATATTAAAAACAATACTTTTGGGAGAACATCAGCATAATGAGGCTACAAGCAAATTTTCAATGTGATTCGAAACAAACTTGTTATCTGAAAAATCTAACATTTGAGTCAATTTTGTTTCGTAATAAGCTCTATGTAACTTAATTTCCTCTAAAACAGTATAGATACGAGTATTTCAAAGGATATTCCCAACAGGACAGTCTATATTAATACAGTATCAGATACGATCTGACCTACGACGGGTGAAGATTTATTCGCTTCGTGGTCGTTTAACTGTCCCAAACAAAGCATTACCGGCAAAAAGGATCACAATTAATAGCTTTATGACTATTATTTTAGAGCTGAAGTTTCAAGTTGACTTTGGAAATTAACAGAAATAAATTAAAACGTTTGTAAAAGCTTGCAGTATTTTTGAAAGGGTAATTCATGTTTAAAAGGATTATATAACTAGTTAGGGTTCCCTAGTCCTGACAAGGAACCCTTATAGTTTCGTCATGTCCGTCTGTCTGTCTGTCCGAGGTTATGCTAAGAGACCGTTAATACTAGAAAGCTGTAATTTTATAGGGGTATGTATATAAATTACGCCGACAAAGTGGTGAAATAAAATTTAGAAAAATATTTTTTTAGGTTAGCATGAGAAATGGGGATGATTATTTTTTCTTTCAAAATGACTTCGGAGTTGTTCATACCATCTTTCGATTAAATGCTCCATTTACGAAAAATTTAACTTTAAAGTGCAAATTTTTGTTCCAGTAGAGCGTCCCCCCCCCCCTAAAAGCTAAACTGCTGGTTTGAAAAATCTGGGAAAATTTGTGATAATAGCGCATTTTATGAACTTTAAAGGAAAACTATAGCAGTTAAGAGGCGGTTAGGTTAGCGGCTAAGTTTATTAGTTTAGCAGTAATAGTCGTTGAACTTGGGTGATGGATAATTTTGTACCAAATACAAAATCCTTAGAATAAATCCTTTAAAATGACAAAGACGAAGTACCTAGTTGCTTGTTTATAACGGGTAAAGACTTGCATTGCATAACGGGCTACTACGGAACCCTACACTGTGCGTGGCCCAACACGCACTTGGCTGATTTTTTTTATATCTATAACCTATACCAGGTTAGCGTTTGAGCATTATCATTCTCACCTAATGGAAAGTAACGACGCAGTCGACAATGATACACAGATGTTTGGCGACAGATTTTACTACTTGAAGGTAGTTACTAGCCAGGCTGACACTAGCCAGTGTCTTACCACCATGCCTGGGGTTTCTTAACGATATTTTCCTTAACCTTAGGGCCATTATGAAATGAGAAAATTACTTTTTCGATACAAAAATCCATTCATCCATAAAATGTTAAGGTCTATTATTGGACTTGAACAAATTAGATAGGTGCATAGAATAAACAGCGTCAGAAGACGGCGCTTCACAGCGGATACACACACGAACTAAATTGCTTTTCAAACATACGTATTGCAGATGCACTCTGTCCCGCTATATTTTCTAGTTTGTCCGCGAAATCACGGCATAGGGCGCGGTCACGCAGACATTATAACTGTCTATTTTTATTTATTTTTCAAAGTGCTTTAGATAGAACGTAATATACGGAGCTGTCGCAAACTACTATCCATGCCAAATTACAGTTTTCTAGTAGGTGTGAATAGTCTCTGGGATAGACTGACAAATTAACATGGCAAAACTTTAAGGTATATTTTGCTATCGTCGTCATATATAACAATCTTATAAATTAGAGCAGCTAGTTAAATTAGTCCACCCAGGGCATTTCACACATAAGTCTGTTTATAAGATTTTAGTGATGTATTAAGGAAAATATTATCTTAATAGGCATAAAATATTGGGGTATACTATTATCTAGGAAGTAAACGATCATAACAGCTTTCGTATGAAGTTAATTTTACTCGACGAGATATATCATAATGTGACAGTATGCCAAAAACAAACTTGTACGACGGCCTGTTGGCGTAGATAATAGATGGCTTGCATTAACCGGGAGGTCGTGCTAGCCCTGCACCAATGGATTTTTTTTTGTGCACTCATGGGTATTGCTCCACGGGTGGTAGAGAAGCAATATTTATATGTACCGCATGACTTGCTACCAAAAAGTAGCTAGAAAATCTGGCGCCATAACCTTACGGTGTTTCGACAGCACAGTTCTCAAAAGTCAGACCATTCTAAGCCTAGCGTGCTCATCAATATTCTTCGACTACATCATCGCTTACCACCAGTAGTCAAACGCTAGCCTATCATAAAAATAATAATAATAGATTATAATTTCGGTACAAATTACTGGTATAGTGAAATCCTAATATAATAGAATACAGCACTGAGACAAAGATTCTGAAAGAACTATATTCTAGAACCTCTGTATGAACGCATCTTAACATAAATTCACTACATAATATAGCACCGAGGAAATAAATATTTCATGAGAGAGCGAGCAAATATACTGTTATATTTCATTGGTGGATTTCCATAATGTTCGTTTGACTCGGACAGCGATTTTCTCCCTAGGTAGGGAGAATCGGATGATTTTTCGAACGTGAAAGACGAGATGATTGCAACAAGATTTTGATTTTATTTGATTTGTTGGAGGTACTGCTTTGTATTACAATGGCTTGACGCTGTGAAGCTGTTGTACAATCCACTTGCATGGAAAGTTGCCACCAATCACACAAGTATTCTTATTTAAATCGGACACATTTTGAGTTGTAAGCCACATTTCAAATTTTAAATAAAAATCCGTTAAGACGGACACACCGCAGCGTCCTGCGTGCGCGATCTAAGCAGCGATCAGATAGCGCAGTAGTATTTGTACCGACTTGTTCAAACCAAACGCGATCAGAAAAGAATTGAAAAGTACTGATATCGCGCCCACAGAACGCAGGACGTCGCGGTGTGGCCGTACCTTTAACATTTTATTTGGTGGCGCGAACCTTTTCGGTTGAAATCAAGAATTTTTTCGAATTGAAAATCAAAAATATGCGACTCGAATGTTTTGAATTGCTAGATTCAGATTCAGAGATTCAGATTCAGATTCGTATATTTGCATAAAACACAGGTTATAATGATGGTAAATAATACAATGTATGTGCTTGATACCATATTTTGCCCATACAGGCGTGCAAATATTTACATATATTATAAACAATAATTTCTATACAAATGTTAGGCATTATAATTAACATTTAAACAATAATAATTATATCTTATACATTATACCATTTTGGCAGTCATAATTCCATTATTCTAAATTCTTAATAATTCGTTATTTAATATCTAATATATAAAATTCTCGTGTCACAGTTTTCGTTGCCATACTCCTCCAAAACGGCTTGACCGATTTTGATGAAATTTTTTGTGCTTATCCGGTATCTATGAGAATCGGCCAACATCTATTTTTCATCCCCCTAAATGTTATAGGTAGTCCACCCCTAAATTTTTATTTTTATTTTTTTAGACAAAATTTTTAATTTCTATTTTTTTATGATACAACATACAAAAATACATACAATCCTCAATTTTCACCCTTCTACGATCAACCCTTATTTTTAATAGCCATTTATTTATATGGCAAAACAACGTTTGCCGGGTCAGCTAGTTATATATATAAAGTACCGTTTTTGTGTAAATTTGACGACACGGTGAATCAAAACACAATTGAGTGTCTCTGTAATAAAAGATATTTATTTATTCCTATGAGTACAATATTTACACATAGAAGGTAACTAAAAGTAAGTATCTAATAAGTAATATAGCTTTACCTGTAATAAAAGAAACGACATTTAATGTTATTAATCACAATGTCGATTCCAAAAACACTTTAGTAATTGTCTTTTTATTGTAATTGTAACAAAATTATTTAGTAAATAAATTGTTGCCTACGACAGATTAGATTGATTCGATGTTCCATAGGTTATAAATCGACCACAGATTACAAAATTAGAAACTATCGATATATTATGTTGTCGACTGCCACGATGGCGCTTGCTAAGCGGGGATATTCAAATTAAAGAAAACTATATTTTTCTTTACATATATAAACTGCTACATGCTATATTGTCAGTTTAGTCTAAATAAAAATAATTACACATGTCAAAGAATAAATTATTAATAATCAAATCAAATGCCGTACATCCAAGAAATCTTTCACTGAGTAAAATGCTTTATTCAGCAACCAGCTAAGATCCAAAGGGTTCGTCCTTTCCGTACCCGATTTTGTTTCTGGATGATTGTGATTGTGCAGAAGGTGGATAAAGTTTATTTTTAACCGACTTCAAAAAAGGAGGAGGTTTCTCAATTCGACCGTATACATGGTTTTTTTTTTATGTTTGTTCGCGGATAACTTCGTCGTTTATGAACCGATTTTGATTATTCTTTTTCTTTTGGAAATGATATATCCCACGTGTGGTACCATAGTAATTTTATCGAGGTCTGATATGTATCTCTAGAGATATGGAGATAAACACCTCAAAATTGGTACTGAAAATTAATAGCGCGGCATTGAAGTTGGTTCTTTTTAACCGACTTCAAAAAAAGGAGGAGGGTTCTCAATTTGACCGTATATATATATATATTTATGACGAAGCAGGGTCTCCGTAATTATTTTTAAAAGGCGTGACACCAGCATTGCTGGCGTCACAACTTCCATGGTCAGGGCTATCGCTCATCTTCGGTGATTAAAGTAAACACAAGTAATACTTCCTTCAATTTATTCTCGAACTTTTGAGGAGGTCCGACCACTACGACGGCTCAAGTGAGAATGAATCAGTCCGGCGTGCGCTCGGCCTTTTATAGCAAAACTAGGTGAGTCATTCATTTGAACAAAACACCTATCCTTGCACAATGAAATAGTTTTTACATCATAAAACGTTCCAATCTAACGTTTTAAATTATTTTAAAAGCTATTAGCATGTGTAAATCTATTTTTAATGTTACACGTGGATAAAACAATTACCACATGTTTTCACTTCAGAAATGCAGCTCTCTTACAAACAGAATACATCAAAAATAATCTGTATCTAATGATAAGCAATATTGATCCATTACTCTAATGTTTTTAAACGCGATTTATAACCCAATTACGATAAGCAAATCCGATTTGATTTTGAGGTTATTCCGGACACATGTTTCCGTTCCCTATTTGTTTTTAAGTTTGGCAGCTCGCCGACATATATATATATATATATATATATATATATATATATATATATATATATATATATATATATATATTTATATATATATTTATGTATGTTCGCGGATAACTCGATATTGGTTATTCTTTTTTTGTTGTAAAGGAGATATCCCAAGTGTGGTACCATGGCAATTTTATCGAGGTCTGATAAGTATCTCCAGAGATATGGAGATAAACATCTCAAAATTGGTACTGAAAATTAATAGTACGGTAATAATAGGTCGGTTCTTTTTAGTTTTTTAAACGATCTTATTGACGTGAAACTTCTTTATGCGCACTCGGGTAAAATTTGACGGATGTGACGAAGCGTCACGGTCCGAAGGCAACGGAAGCGACGTAAGCGTTATATAATATATATAAACGCCCTCTATTGTAGAACGGCGTAACTACGAAGACGTATTCGCTATCATTCAGGCATTTATCCCGCTAAGTTCAACAGATGGAGTTGTACAAAAAAATAATTAGTGATGTTGAGAAATAAATTGAATGAATTGGTCTCACTTCCAACGCGTGCTTTCTACGCTTTTTTTTCCATACAGACATGATTCCATCTTAGATCGCATCATCACTTAACATCAGATGAGATAATCGTCAAGTGTTGACTAGAAGGGGAAGACAGCAGTGAGCTAAAAAAATGGAGACAACTAGATACAAACGCATAGCTATTATTGTATACCACAAAAGCTAATAAGAACGTGTCATATTAATGTAGATATGTCTACGTCGGTAGGTACCTATGTAACTTTCTCCCACACACACAACCTTGACATTATTTGACTCCATTTCTCAACAATATATCTCTCCTTATCTGTACGCACAGAAGGGAATCGAACCTTCTCTAATGAGCCGTCCTTAGCCCCTATTTATCTTGCGGCTATATTACTGCGGGTTACAGTGAATAAACTTCCACAACTTTATTTATTAACAAAAACAGAAACATTTGACTTGCTTTGTATACTGTTGATAAAAAGTTAAGAAAGGGAAAATAATAAACTGGCCAAGTGCAAGTCGGATTTGCACTCGTAGGGTTCCGATTCCGTACCATACTACAATATTTTATAAAATCGAGCAAAAAATGCTGAAAGAAATCACGTTTCTTGTAATTAATTGATAAATCGATCTAGCTAGGTTTTCATTTTCAGAAAACGTTGTTTTATTTCTGTTTTCAGGTAATGAAAAATTCCTTCAATATAATTAGAATATGAAGGTAAATTTCGCCATTGTAATGATAGCTCGAGTTCGAGTTCGAGTCCAGCGACATAATTAATTTTTCCTAGTTTGTTTTAATAATAATTTGTGAGAAAACTATTATTGGGAGCCATAAAATTAAATAAAACACGATTTACCAAAAAAAAATAATTACGACAAAGCTCGGTCATCCAGATATTACTATATTATAATATATTACTGTGTCAATTCCAAACATTTATTAAAACAGGAGCCGCGTGCTTATTTAGTACAACGCCATCTTACGAACGTTTAACGCCAACTAAGTGAAAGTTAACACATAGGTAATTACTATGATTAATACAGTCAAACGTTCATAGATGGCGTTATAGTAAAATGCCGAAAAAACACGTTTCTTGTATGGGGACCCCCATTAATTTTTAACTTTATTCTGTTTTTAGTATTATCTAAAAACTATCACGGTTCATGAGATACAGCCTGGTGACAGACGGACAGACAGACAGACAGACAGACAGTTGGTACCCTTTGGGTTCGGAACCCTAAAAATTAGGTAATATTTTTTATTATAAGTTTTTATTGTTGCAAAAGCATTAAATAACCGGGTATGTATCTTGCAGTATTCATATTCACAAAGTATACTTACTTACAATATCAGAACCTTTCGAATTAAATCAATTGTAAATCAGCGTTACCGAACTTACCGCAACTATTTTAGGCATTTCCCCATCTTCCATTGACCTAGATTATTAGGAGAGACTAGCTGTGCCCGCGCCTTCGTCCGCGTGGAATAGTGTCTTTGGGTAGCATTATTTAGGCTAATTATTTTATAAATAAGACACATGCGTATCCCACCTACACCGCACCGTACCATGCCGCGCAATCCCCCCCCTCCCCCTCACTCTCTCTTCCCCCCTTTTCCCTCATTTCCCTCTCCCCCTCCCCTTTCCCCCCGCTTTCCCCTCACTTCCACCCCTCCCCTCCCCTCCCCCTCTCTCTTCCCCTACTCCCCTCCCCTCCCCTTCCTCTCACTTCCCTCTCCCCTCCCCTTTCCCCCACTTCCCCCTCCTCTCCTTTCACTCCCCTTCTCCTTCTCTTCACCTTCCCTCCCCTTCCTCTCACTTCCACCTCCCCTCCCCTCCCCCTTCCCCCTCACAAACTTTGAATGTTATATGTATTTATATCGAATCAACAACCTAAACAATAAGTTTCGAGCTTCTAGCTTTAAAAATGACGATACTTCCATACAACATTTTATCCCCCCTTTCAACCCCTTACAACCCTCTTTTCGCATTAAAAAGTAGCCTATGTCCTTTCTCAGGCTCTAGACTATCTGTGTACCAAATTCCATTTAAATCCGTTCCGTAGAACATTCACAGTCACACACAAAGTGTGGATGGACTGTGTGATAGAAGATATGGATGTATAATATCGTTTAAAAAACTAAAAAGAACCGACTTCAATGCCGCGCTATTAATTTTTAGTACCAATTTTGAGGTGTTTATCTCCGTATCTCTAGGGATACTTATCAGACCTCGATAAAATTGGTACCACACTTGGGATATCTCCTTTCCAACAAAAAAAGTATTATCAAAATCGTTTCATAAACAACGAAGTTAGCCGCGAAAAAACATTAAAAAAAAAATATATATACGGTCGAATTGAGAAATCTCCTCCTTTTTTGAAGTCGGTTAAAAACCTCCTCCTTTTTTGAAGTCGGTTAAAAAGGAGTGGATGCGAAAAGATGCCTGCAGATAGACTCCAATGGAAGAGAATAACATGTTGCACCGACACCATTTAAGTGGGATAAGGGCAGGACGATGATGATGACTTCCATATTTTGTATTCATAAAAACCTTAGCTACAGCAAATATTCAGAGAACGAGCGTAACCATAAAGTATGTTTTTTTTTGTTATAGCATAGGCTAGCGTTTGACCACTATCTCACCCGTTCGAAAGTAATGATGCGGTCAAGGATGGTAGCACGCTAGGCTTTGAATGGGAACTGGCTCTCAAAGATAGCTGCCAGAACACATTAGATGTTTGGCAACAGATTTTCTGACTTAATGGGGGGGTGGCTGGCCAGGCGGACAGTAGATAGTGTCCTACCCCCATGCAAGGTATGGGAGTTTCTTATAGATGTTTTCTTTCACTGGGGGGCCACTGTGAAAAGCGCATATACATTTACCGATAAAAAAATCCATTGGTGCACGGCAGGGATTGAACTCGGTACCTCTGGCATCAAAAATAGATAGATAGATAAACTCTTTATTGCGACATCAACGATACAGACACATATAACTTTTACAGCTTAAATTTAACGTGTAACAATGGGCGATCTTTTCGCTAACAGCGATCTCTTCCAGACAAACCTTTGTATGGAGAGGATCGAAATAGTAGCTTAATGCAGGGTGCGCCTAATTTAAATTAAAATAAAAAGAATAACAATAACATAGGTATTATACCTAAACTAACATAATCATACCTACTTACCTATTAAAATAAACACAGATAACTTACACAAATTCCTAAACACGCATTCTTTAAATTTTAAACAGATTGATAGAACAGACAGAAGCAGCTGACCATTCTCCCACTACACCACCGGGGTCTCAAATTTGGGTCAAAAGCATGTGATATCAAGTACTGTCCACAAGGATCCTGCAGCTATATAACTCACCAAGATTGTGTGAGGACAAAGGGTCAAGAGACTTGAATATGGGTCGAACAACGTGAGTATTCCTTCGTTTGTTTTGAAGTTAATTAAACCAGGTCAATATTAGTGTACTGTCATTTAAAATATACACTGTTATCTTAGGATGGATGTGTACTTGATCTTTGTATTAAGTTACAGTAATTCAAAGGGTGTTTAAAGGTTAAGTATCACTTATCAAATTCAATATTGCCTAGAATGATATTAACACGTAGTGAAAACAGTTTCGATCAGCTCGTCATGGCTTTATTGATAGTGAAACTATTATCTGAGTGTTATTTTACAATTTATGGTATTTAATTACAGACCGTATTATAATTAGAGTAACGTATCACGAACAGATCGGAAACGTTTTAGTAACTATTACATAATCTGTGCCAGTAGTTAGTAGTAAGTCGTCGAGATAAGTGAATGCGTCGTAATACAAATGTTGATATATTAAAAATGGCTCGGCCGATTTCGTTAAAAATTAAATGGTACCACCTTTGAAACAAAAAATAAATTTACTAAATCGTTTCAGGCATCTTCGAGTAATCGGTGCACATACGTAAAAAAAAAAAGTTCCGACGAAATGAATTCCTCAACCTTTTTTGTGAAGTCGGTTAATAATTACAGACAGCCTATGACAACTAACTTAAATACAGACCTACGACAGACAGAATTAATAAGAGTCTGCAGTAGTATTTTGCGATAACAGTTTGTTTACATCAGGCATTTGACATCTACATACTCAAGAAGTGTTGCTAAAAATTATTTTTACTTTAAACTTGATTTGAAATGTAATCAATACATCCAATAGTAGTACCTATTTAAACCTAGCCTTTAAACGCTAATCATAACATGTTTTACTGTAGGAACTACTTAGTTTATTATATCGCTAAGTTTCAATGCTTGTTTATTAACATTAAAGTAAATTAAAATAAGTCAATAAAAAACATAGTGAATTGATCAATTGGATAGCAGATTAACTAGTTCTAAGGTGCGCATTACACGATAGTTTTTGCTGTCAGTCACGGCTATGACTGATTGATAACATATCGTCTAATGGAGTGAATGACGGTGACTGGCCGATATTTAGATATTTTGATTTCATACGCTGGCAACCATCAGTCCATGTCCTTGTCCTAGAGTGGAGACCATAAATTGGCAAATGTAGCGTAGGACGTTCTGTGACTAGGTGGAGCGACGACATACGCAAAGCAGTGGGCAGTGACTTGAAAAGAAGAGCCGAAGATCGGGCTCTTGGGAGAGGCCTACGTCCAGCAGTGGACTGACACCGGATGATACTGATGATGATGAACCATCAGTCATGAATGACAGTTTTGAATGACGGATAATCGTGAATGATAAATCGTGTAATGGACGCCTTAAAGAAGAAATAAAACAAACTTGGATTTTAATCCACACTTATAATACCTTTCTTACAGTATCTACTTAATTAGATATGAATTACAATAATAAAGCTGAATCAGTTTCCAAATACCAATCCCAGCAAACGGCAATAACGGCAGTAACGACGTTGGCCGTTCAGCCAATTAAAGACTCGGTTTGAAGTCGTTACAAACAAAACTGTTTCAAAATTTCAAGGGAAGCTGAGTAGCGGAGAGGCACTTATCCGGCAATTCGAATACGTACCTTGCAGAGAAATACGAGAGAACTTGCCCAGTTCCGAAGGAATTAGCAAGATGTGGACTAGATTAAGGGCTTTAATTTTGGGGCAAATCACTACCCTGCCTCTGCCAAGGCGAGCCAAGTGAAGTGTAAGGTATTATTTACTTGCTGAGCCCATCGGCCATGCCCGCGTTTTTAAAATATATATATATGACGGAGCAGGGTCTCATCCCACTTCTGATGACGAAGCAGGGTGGGGCCCTGTAATTATTTTTAAAAAGCGTGACACCAGTGTTACTGGCGTCACAACTTCCATGGTCGGGGCTTTGGTGATCAAAGTAAACACAAGTAATACTTTATTCATTTTATTCTCGAACTTTTGAGGAGGTCTGATCACTACGACGACTCAAATGAGAATGCCATAAGTCGTGCGTTATTGTCCGCTCACACTTTTGGTGTGGGGAAAGGGGTTCAGGGTTTTACCCTATGCCCCTGGCTCTTCTGCGTCTACTACTGTAGACGCGTCTCTTGTTCGGGACTGATGTCCCTCCTGGTCTTCTTGAGCTGTATAGCTGGGAACCACTATGTGTAGGGGCGACAGGGCCCTGCCGGGTGAGACCCCGTTCGGGGAGGCCCAGCGAACCCGTCAGCACACCCTACAGTGGCCCCCGCTTGTACAGCTCTTTCTTCTTCTTCTTTCTTCTCCTCTGTTCCGTCTTCTTCTTTTCCGTCGGCTTCATGTTGGAGTATCTCTCGTAGATAGGGCTTCGCTTTTGTTTTGCCTGGGATGTCGGGGGGTCGCGCGTGCAGTGGGGCTATTCCTCTAATGTGCTGGTGTCCGGATGCGTCCGCTTTCTGGAACATCTTTTTCGCCAGTCTTCTGATAAACTCCTCTATGTTTTCCAGCTTAAGGTCTTTCGCGATGGTGGTGTTTCGGACGTATCTCGGAGCACCAACAATTTTTCTTAAGCAGATGTTCTCCTGCGCCTGTAGTCTGTTCTTATTCGTCTTGGACAAGTTTATGTGCCACGCCGGACCAGCGTATGTGAGACGGGATCTTATATAAGTCTTATAGATCATCAGCTTGGTCCGGAGCGGCAGTTTGGAGGCTAGTACTGGCATTAGCTTAGATCTTGCGATCTTCACTTTCCCTATTGTGTCTTCGAGGTGCTCGTTGAATAGGAGGCGCCTGTCAATCTTGACTCCCAGGTATTTGACAGATCGCTCCCATTGGATTTCTTCTCCTTTGAGGCGTAGTTTTTGAGGAAGTGCATGGTTTCCAGTCAGAATGGCTTGAGTTTTCCCCACATTTACTGACATCCTCCATGTATCAAGCCATTCTGGAAGGGCGTCCAGTGTCGGCTGTAGCTTCTTTACTGCATGCGCTGGTTTGATGGAACTCGTGTAGTAGGCGGCGTCATCCGCATAGAGAGCCAGCTGTGCCTGCCCGACGATTGGGATATCGTCAGTGTACCAGGCGTAGCACACTGGTGACAGGCAGCTCCCCTGCGGGACGCCGGCTTTTACTGGTTTCTTGGATGAGTGCGCGTCTTCTACTGCAACCACAAAGCTTCTGTCCTTCAAAAAGGATGCGATGACTTGGACGAGTCTTCTTGGCATCGGAGAGGTCGACAACTTATATAAGAGTCCCTCGTGCCATACCCTATCAAATGCTTTTTCCATATCAAGGAAAACGGCCGCCACGAACTCCTTTTTGTTATGTCGTGTGACCATTTCATTAACTATTCTTGCTACTTGGAGGGTGGTGGAATGTTCGGCCCTAAAGCCAAATTGCTCGCTTCTCGGTGTTATATGCGGTACCATTAGCTGGAGCAGTAGTCTTTCGAATAATTTGGATAGGGTGCTCAGTAGCGTAATGGGCCGGTAATTTTCTGGCTTCTTTATATCCTTTCCAGGCTTGGGCAGCATCACCACCCTGCCAGTTTTCCAGCTCGAGGGGAAATAGCCACAGCGGAGTATGCCGTTGTAGATTCTTGTCAGTGCGGCGACCGTTTTCGGTGGTATGTTCTTTAGGGCTTCATTGGGTATGTTGTCGAGGCCTGGTGCTTTGCGGTTCTTCAATCTTTTTATTACCGTCTTCACTCTAAAAGGACTGAAGAAGGGGGCATCATCGTTTGTGTCGTCGGACAACAAGTATGCGTTGAGCTTTTCTTCTGTATCCTTGACGTGTTCTGGTTTGGTTGCAGGGTTTGGCGTGAATTGCTTCATTAAGGAGTTTGCGAAGATTTCAGCACGGTCTTTGGCTTCAAACTTGAGAAGTCCATCTTCGTCAACGAGTGGTCTTGTCGGTTGGGTAGATTGCGACATCCGCTTGCATAGTCTGTGGACAGAGGGGATATGGTCTCCGATGTTGTCTATATGTTCTTCCCATTTTAAGACAGCATCGTTTGTGAGGGCGTCTTTTACCTTCTCGATAAGGTTATTTAGCTCTGTTTTTAAGCTTGGACAGCGAGTACTTTGCCATTCTCTCCGCTTGCTCCTCTTCTCATCAATCAGCTTCCTAATCCATGTTGGGAGTGGATCGATCCTTTCTCCTGACGTGGTGGTTACTGAGGCTGATTCGAGGGACATTTGGATGGTTTTCGTTATTGTTTCAACTGCATTCTCGACTTCATCTGGGTTGGTGATTGGTGCGCTTTTGGTGTTTTCCTCGGCGGTCTTTGCGAAGGTGTCCCAGTTGATCTTTGCCTTTTTCCGCGCTGGTGATACTCTTGTCGGTGTCTCATCTATGGTCATCAACACCGGTCTATGGTCAGAGGGTAGGTCCACTAGAGCCGTGAGGGTTGGGGGCGTTTTGAGTCCTTGGTATACCGCAAGGTCGATGATGTCGCAGCTTCTGGTTTGTGAGTGGTAGTGGGTGGGTTCAATCGGCGCGATGACTTCATAGTGGTGGTGCACCGCGTCGTCGTACAGAATCTTCCCGTTGTGATCAATTTTAGAGGAGTTCCAGTGGGTGTGTTTGGAGTTGTAGTCTCCGGCTACTATGGTCGGCACCTCGTTTATTATTAGTTTTCTGAATTCGCTTGTTTCCAGCTTCACGTTCGGTGGTTTGTAGAACGCGAATAGGCGTCTTCTTTCTCCAGAGATGTTCACCAGGATTCCCAGCGCCTGGAATGATTGGAACTCCTCCGGGGGGATGAGCTGGTGGATAATTCTGCGGTGCACCATCACTGCTAGTCCCCTGTGGGCTCGTCCTTCTTTTGTTTTCTCGTCCTTGCGGTATACAATGTAGTTCGGGACGTTGACTTTCTCCGTTTCCTTTAGCATAGTCTCGCTGACCAGTGCAATATCGATGTTTTGCTCGCGGAGGAAGACGGTCAGCAGTTTTGTCTTCCCCGCGAGCGATTGAGCGTTCCAGTATATGCACCTAGTTTGTACCCCCATTATTGGTGTTGAGTATGCGCATTAAACCCATCAGGGTTGCAGTTTCGGCATCTGTGCCCGCTTGCACGGCCTCCAAAATTTCCTTCAATACTCCTATTGTTTGCCCAAGGGAGTCTTTTCGAGCTGTGGCTGTGTCGGTCGCGTTTGTATTGGCCTCTTTGGGTTTTGCGGGCTTCTTTTGCGCTCTTCGTGTTGGCCTCTTTTTGGTTGCGCGTCCTGGTTCGTTGGCGGGGGCCATCAATGATGTCGGTGCCGTCTCCTCCACCGTTGCGTGCGCCACCGGTGCCGTACCTCTTCTTCCTCTGTCGGGCTGGGTTTAAGCAAGAGTGCCGGCCTTCTTATTCTTGGCTTCTTTTTTGTAGACAGGACATGACGCATAATTTGCAGGGTGAGTCCCGTTACAATTTACGCAGGTCGCGGGTTCTTCGCGGGGGCGGGGGCACTCCCTGGCGAAGTGTTCTTCTCCGCATCTTACGCAAGCTTGGTCTCGATGACAGTTGTGGGAGCTATGTCTGAATTTTTGGCATCTATGACACTGAGCCGGGCCTTTCTTTGCCCGCCAGGCTTCGACTTTTAGTCCGGGCATCAGTAGAAGCTCGTCCACTTCATATATACTCGGAGTGAGGTTCGGCGTGCGCTTGAGTAGTACATAAAATACACATCCGGGGCGCCCCTGTCTCCCTTTGATGGCTTTTGCATACTCCGGTTCGTAGCCTTTTTCCTCCAAGGCTTGCATTAACTCCTCGCTATCCGTGTCTGCAGGGAGGCCGCGGATAGCAATCTTCAAACTTCTCTCTGCTGGTAAAGAGTATGAAAACCAGCTTATTTTCGTCTCTTTTTCCAAGTTGGTTAAGTAGGACTGGATAACCCGGTATTCATCTTCGTCTTGGGGGCTAAAACGAATGCCCTGCCCGTAGGGGCGTCCGTTTGGAGGTCGTCCGAGCTTCGCAGCGATAGTCTTAAAGTGACTCGTCCAGTTGTCCAACTTTTCTACGATTAGTGGCGGGTATCTGGGCTCTTTGCGTGTTGCAGTAGCGGAGGCTACGCCGTCGGTTCCGGCGTTCGCGGCAGCCGGCACGCGGGCGGCAGCTGAGGCGCCTGCGGTGGCGGCGGGCGCATGGGTCGCGGCGGCGGCAGCCGGCACGCGGGTGGCAGCTGAGGCGCCAGCGGCGGCGGCGGCGGCGGGTGCGCGGGTCGCGACGGCGGCGGCAGGCGCGCGAGCCGCGGCTACGGGCGCACGGGCGGTAGCCGGCGCGCGAGCGGCGGTGGCATACGCGGCGGTAGGCACCGGGCGCGCGGCAGCTCGATCGGCCGAGCGGGCGGCTTCGCGGGCGGGGGCCGCGCGGGTGGCGGGGGCGGTAGCGCGATCGTCACCCGCTGTGCGAGGAGCAGCGACATTCGCGGCGCGTGTCGTCTCGCTCTCGCGACCGGGCCGCAGTGTTTCTGCGGTGCCGGTTTTCTGCTTCCTCTGTGGCTTCGGAGCCTGGGTCAGCAGTGAGATCCCGGACGGTCCGGGTCTCGGGCTAGGCGATCTAGCCCTAGCGCGCGTCGTCGGGGGGCTCAGCGATTGCGAGCGGGTGCGGCGGCGTTTTCCCCCTTCTGCGCGGGGCGCGGGTGGCGGCGGCGGGGGGATATTCGCGCGCAGTTTTAGCTTTGGGGCCGGCGGCAGAGTTATTATGCTTTTCTGTGCGAACAGCAAAGCGGTCTGGTCGTCGTTCGACAGCTCGGTTCCCTCGATCTCCGCTTCCGCGAGGCGCAGGTACAGCGCCATCCAGCGAAGCATCCCATCCGAGAGGGCCCCGGCTTGCATAAGCCGGGCGAGTGTGAGCATATCACGCTCGTATAGCCCTCTCGGTGAGAGTGCCTGCCAGAAGGCGGCCGGAATTGAGCCCTTCGGGTGATGGGAGGTCGGCGTCGTGTCAGCGACAGCCGGCGAGGTTACTTTTTGGCCCTGAGAAGGGCCGGACTCAATCCCGATGGTTACGTCACCGGTTACCGTGGTTACTTCGTCAGAAATGATTACTATTTCCGAGTTAGTGGCTTCAGTGTCTGTAGTTGGTGCTACAGACCTGGGATGCGATTGGCCCTGAAAAGGGCCTTTTGGGTGACCCGGAGGTCGGTCCATGGCTTCGAATGGGTTTCTTCAACTCACGCGTGACGCGAGGAAAGGTCAGTAAGAGGCGGTGTGGTTACTACACCGCCAACATATTGTCCTTCCCGGCAACTCGAAGGCGCTGACGATCCCCACCGAAGCACGGAGCCTCGGGCGTTGTCGACGAATATTTCTTCACAAAATGTCGGAGACAGGCAGGAGCGACTTGTAGAACACGTCCGAACGCGGCGAGCGACACGGCTGTCTCCATAAGTCCGGCGTGCGCTCGCCTTATAAATTTAGAATCTGTGCTGCCTTATTAATTTAGAATCTGTGGTGTATACGTGTCTACCCATAGTTCCAAAAAGCGTCCCTAAGGTATCTCAGGATTCACTTGTGGATACATCAAGGATCCGTGGTTAGTTCAAGGGTAACCATGGTTTAGCTCAGAGGTTTTATTCTGGAGGTCTCTCCAGACATTTTATTTTAACTTTATGTTGTAACAACAAAAACATCACAAGTACACAGCAAAGTCGAGACTCCGTACCGCTCGAAGATCCAAGCTCGAATGAATTATGGGGTATGCACATACACCTTTCTGGTGCAGGGATAGGGGATCAGGGCGTTGCGCTCTTCCCCTGACTTCTTCTCCGCCCATAACAATGGGCGTGTCTTTTTGTTTGCCTTGAGCGGAATCCGGGAGGGATGTCCGCGGTGATAGTTAAATGTTGCCGGTGCGATCAAGCCGCGCTAGGTTGATCCCCGTTCGGGGAAGCCCAGAGGACCGATCAGCAGCCACGGCAGCGGCCTCCGGCGGGTCCCTCCTTTCATCGTCAGTAGCATTGGGAGTTGTGTCCTCTTTGTGGTGGGCTTCGTCGTCTATCTCTTCTGCTTCTGAGTAGAATTCTCTGACGTATGGCTTCATTTGGCTCTGGGTTCTTCCGGGCCTGTCCAGTGATCTCGAGTGAAATGGCGCGATCCCGCGGATATGTTCGTGAGCCGATCTGTCCGCTCTGAAAAACATTTTCTTGCCAGGGCTGCGCGTGAAGCTTTGTAAGTCTTCGTGCTTGAGATTTTTTCTTATCACATCGTTCCTCACGTACCGCGGCGCTCCCACGATCCTTCTGAGGGTGATGTTCTCCTGTGCTTGAAGTTTCTTCTTGTTTGTCCCGCTCAAGAAGGGGAACCAGGCGGGAGCAGCGTACGTGAGGCGTGTCCCGTAAGTTTTATAGATGAGCAGCTTTGTCTTCAGCGGCAGCCTTGACGACCAGATGGCCGTTAGGCGGGCTCGCGCGCAGTTTGTTTTTGAAATCACATAGTTAGTGTGCTGCTTGAAAGTGAGGTTTCTATCAATCTCTACACCCAGGTAGCGGACGCTTCTTTGCCATGGAATTTCTGTTCCCATCAACTTCGGCTTCTCCGGGTGTCTCTTCCTGCCCATGCATATGGCCTGAGTCTTAGTGACATTCACCGACATTCTCCAACGTTGTAGCCAAGCTGGTATCACGTCCAGAGTCTTCTGAAGCTGCTTAACTGCATGTGATGGGTTCTTTGACGCTGTGTAGAAAGCCGCATCGTCCGCATACAGCGCGAGCTGCGCCTGCCCGACGACGGGAATGTTGTCGGTATACCAGCGGGGGAGATGCAGCTTCCTTGCGGAACACCGGCGCGAATTTTCTTTTTGTTCTTACAGCTGGTTTTCTACGGAGACGGTGATGCGCCTCTCCTGCAGGAAACTTCTTAAGATTTCCACTAGTTTCCGTGGCATCTCCGTCCTGGCTATCTTATAGAGAAGGCCTTCGTGCCAGACTCTATCGAAGTCCTTCTCCATATCGAGCATGATGGTGATCACGGTCTCTTTACGATTGTAGTGTCGGGCCATTTCGTTCAGCATCTTTGCTATCTTTAGGGTGGTGGAGTGTTGGGCCCGGAAACCGAACTGTTCCGCTCTCGGCTGAATGTACGGCATCATTAGTGGTAGCAGTATCCTCTCAAAGAGCTTTGAAAGAGTGCTGAGCAGTGTGATGGGTCTATACGATTCTGGTCTCCGGGCGTCCTTCCCTGGTTTCGACAGCATCACCACCTTACCAGTCTTCCATTCCGTGGGGAAATGACCCGACCTCAAAATGCCGTTATAGAGGCGTGTGAAGGCGACGACTGTTTTCGGTGGGAACCTTCTGATTGCCTCGTTGAATTATGGAGCGTCGGGCGGCCGTATTTATACCAAATTTAGCTCTTTTAGTTTATGTTTTAAATGTTTTTACGCTTATAATGTTTCTATGAGCCAGAAGCTTAATTATAAATCACTAAATGAATTAAGAAATAATAATGAAGTGATTTTGGTAATAAATAATGTAGTTAGTAAATTAACCATTTCAACAACAATCAACTTAAAATCCTCAAATAGACATTCAAGTTATTAATTTAGCGTTTGAATGAATGACCTAATGAATTATTATTTATTGGGACTCATTGGGCGTGGAATAGAGCGTTCGCGCTGACATATATATATATGTCGCATCATCAGCACTACGGCGCCATCTATTGGAAACGCCAAGCAGCTCACAGACAGCTGCTTGGGTGTGGTCGATGCCAGTGGTGAGGTTTGACGTTTGACAGTTTGACTGTAGGACTATTATCTCTTCTGTGGTTTTGACAGTCGAGACGGGACTTGACGGGAGTAAAGTGAACAACGTCATTCTGTTTTGAAAGGGAAGAGCGAGCGGTCGCACGAACGCCACGTGGCATCGAACTCACCGTGTTTCTAATCCTAATCCATCCGGTTAATCCTTAAACTGATTTTTAATCTATTTACGCATTGGTTAAACCAACGATTGTGTCAAGTGTTGCGAGTGTTATTTGAGGTTTTTACAATGTCCGACCACTCTGATAACGAGTCTCCCCAACGATCCTCCGTTATATACGTATATATAGTACTGGCTATCCCTGTACAAAAATTCAGCTTAATTAGTCCAGCCGTAAAGAAGTCCCAAACAAA
Organism: Cabera pusaria; assembly: GCA_954871355.1. Taxonomy (NCBI): domain Eukaryota; kingdom Metazoa; phylum Arthropoda; class Insecta; order Lepidoptera; family Geometridae; genus Cabera; species Cabera pusaria. Next base: position 27,859,543 of record OX940893.1, read on the forward strand.
CATACAAGCAAACTGACTTTCGTATTTATAATATTGGTATTGATTATTTAGATATCCATTCTTAACGCCGATAAAGGACTCTGCGAATGTACGTATAATACTGTACGTATTTTCAGTAGACTTCCGAAAAGGTTCTCAATTCGTCTCTGTTTTATAGGGTTCCGTACCCAAAGGGTAAAACGGGACCCTATTACTAAGACTCCGCTATCCGTCTGTCTATCTGTCTGTCTATATGTCTGTCTGTCTGTCTGTCCGTCTGTCACCAGGCTGTATCTCATGAACCGTGATAGTCAGACAGTTGAAATTTTCACAGATGATGTATTTATGTTGCCGCTATAACAACAAATACTAAAAACAGAATAAAGTTAAAAATAATAGAGGGTCCCCCCATCCCCCACAAGAAACGTGTTTATTTCGGCATTTCACGTCATCTATGAACGCTTAGTTAGGTAAACGTCCCATAGATGGCGTTATATTGAAATGTCGATCCCTAACACCTTTGTTAGACGTTAGATGGCGTTATAAGAAATAAAATGTTTATTAATTATTATTTTTTGCTAGCGAAAAATGATAGTGGTATTTTTTGCTCGATCTTATAAAATACTGTAGTGTGGTACGGAACCCTACTAGTGCGAGTCCGACTTGCATTTGGCCAGTTTATTCTATTTGTAAGTGATTACTCTTTTTTACATCTTATAGCGTTGGCTAGCGTTTGACCACTATCTCGCCTGGTGGTAAGCGATGACTTGGTCAAAGATGATGACCATGCTGGGTCTAGAATACTTTGATCCTCAAGGGCTGTGTGCTGCTAGAACACTATAAGGTTATGGTGGTAGATTTTATCTTTGATGGTGTAAAGCTACTTTTTTGATAGCAAATCAGGCGGAACATTGATATTTATTCACATTCTTCACCAAAATCAACCTATTTTCTCCCAAACGATGTTTACCAATAACCTCTTCCAAGATACTGCTTGGAACATACATTACACTTACTATTAGTTTTCTCTCATTCATCACAAATGTATCCTCTGTTTTATACTCAAGCAAGTGAATCCTTAACACATGCTACAGAAATGTCCCTTACTCCGTCCCGGTGTTCCTGTAATCGCCTGCAGAAACTTGAGGCCCGCGAGGGGTGACCTGTTCATTAATCAGGTGGGGCTGTGAGATTGATGGCCAAAAGATCGTACTGCGCGACAGGATTCTAATGAATTATGCGTGGTTATTAGAAAAATTGTGCGATTTTTTGCTTGTAAAAAGTAGGTGGTACGCAAACTGCGAATTTTTTTTTATGTACTTCAAATTTTCGACGCGTAGGGAATGTGGACTGGATAAGATTATTATGTTTTTATTTTAAATAATATTTCTCAGCACGGTTTTATCGCAACTAATAAAATATTTTGTAGCAAAACCACAGATGATATAATAGTTACTTCTTACATGTCAGTAAAACACCTTCTTCCAATTGAAACATCGTGTAATGGGCGCAAACTTCGTATAATATACATCCGACCAATGTCGGTACATCACAAACTATACAATAAATGTCGAGAATTTAGAGGTACTTTTATAACCACGACCTACTAGTTTAAACGCCAAGACCGAACTGAAGCCCGACTGCCAACACTCTACCGCGTTAACTTTCTTGTTTTCTTTTTAAGGTTGGCATCCATGCTTAGAGGCCACAGACAATTCTCATTCGCGGTAGTTTTGAAGTTGGCAGGTTGGCACCATCGATTGACACTGACAGTGTGAGTCAAAACGTTTCCAATGGCAGTTTCACAAAACATAAGTCAAATGAGCACAATTCATTATTAAAATACATCAATATAAGTAAATTTAACTTATAAAAATAAGAAATCATGACACTCGGCCATCCGACAACGTGATGCCTCCCGGCATACACATAAAAATAACTCAATCATATTTTAATAATAATAGAAATATCAAGAATATAAAACTATGATTCTAATATTTCATCGCTATAATATCATATTACATTATTTCTGATAACATAAATTCCTACAATATTTATCAAATAAACTTTTCCACGAATATTAATTCCAAATTAATGTTTATTTAACTAAATATAAATTTACTATGTTTACTAATATTTCACACGAATTGAAAAATAATTACTTATATGTATGAACAAAACTAATTAATTAGACAAATTCGCTTTACACAAATTATTTAACTATGCTTTAATTAAATCATGACACAAAATATAATGTGTGAATAAATATATAACATAAAACCCTGGTTTTGTAACCTCAGTAGCTGAAATCATGACATCAGACCTTATTTCATGCCACCAGTAAAGATGCCATCATCATAGCTTTGTACATCAACGGATTTAATATATATCCAAGATCGGATTCTATTGAATGCAGTAACCGCAGTTACGAATAAGTTTAAAAGTATTATTTAATCAAGTTATTTTAATCTAACAAAATTATCAAAAACTTAGTAAAGTATGAAAAGTCGTTCGAAAGATTATTTATGAAAATAAAACATGACTACGGCTTTTAATAAATGCTGAAAAAGGCACGGAACAACGTAATATATTCAGAACAATAAAGAATACGTCTAAGCCCATAGATTTGACAAGATCAATAAATAACAAGAGCATAACTGCTGATAAACAAAAACATAAGCAGTGAGTTCATAATTAATCACCAAAAGTATATAAATCACTAAAATATCTTCAGTAAAACATTGATGTGTATTTTCGGGCTGTTGCCCGAACTAAAACAATTATTGATAATATAGACTCCAAAAAAACATTCAACGTATAATAAGACAGCGTTGACATAGATGGAAAATTACTATGAAATGAACCCAAAAACAAATATTTCATAATTATTTCAAGTCATTAGAAATAACCCAAGTATCCACTACATGTCTAAAGAAGGAAATATCACTTGACATTACCAACAAAGAAATTTGTGTTTAGAGCTCGAAATATCAAATAAAGATAGTAACGGTGGCAGAAAATAATGTACCGTATCATAAAAAGACAGATAATATGTTACTAACTTGTCGTATTCATCCAGTAGTATCTTATGTATGTGTGTATAATAATGTATATGGCTATATATATGTGTGTATGTATAAAATGTGTGTGTAATGTACATTTAGTGTATGTATTTTATGTATTATAATTATTGTTATATAATTTTATAGCTGTACACCCCTTTCCCTTGCAACATGAATATGTGAAATCCTGTCCACCCAAAGCTTGTCTAATAAAGATCACTCCAAGCGATAAGACCGCCCATAGTATGAACATTACCTTGTTATGAATTATTGTCTGTATATTTTATTTGATGTGCAATAAATAATCATTCTATTCTATTCCACCTTTAGATTAATGTCAGTAGCAACAAACAGCTTGTTACAGATATGGATAAGAAGTTAGCGAAATTACGGAGAATGATTACTGCATTAATCCGCGAAAAGAACTTCAGAATATCAAGTGATCACTTTGGTATATCCATGTAATACATAGTACACTTATAAATATTATACATACTAATAGTTTACCTATTATGTCTACCAACTGTTGAATACTCAAGACTTACAATTGAAGAGTAGAATATCACAATTCCTGAGCTTGAGCTAAAATCAATCACAAGGAAATAATCCAAATAGGAATATAAAGAGAACAAAAAAAAACCACAATGGAGTAGTAATCCTCATGAAAAATATTTGTAGCTTAATTGATCTTTTCTTAATTAGAACAAATGTTTCTGTTTTTTTTTTTTTTTTTTTTTTTTTTTTTTTTATACCGAACTGGGTAGCACTTGATCACTATCTCACCTGATGTTAAGTGATGATGCGATCGATGATGTAGCGTGCTTACCCAGAAGATACCTATTCACTCGCGATTTGAAGACCCCCATATTGTACTTAATCGGAAACACGGACTCAGGCAGGGTATTCCATTCCTTAGCGGTTCGTATGATGAACGAAGAAGCAAATCGCTTCGTTCGGGTAGATGGTATATCCACCATAAATCGGTGGCGCCTTTTAGTGTCTCTGGATGTCCGATTATAAAATGGGGATGGTGGAATCAAATCATGCAGTTCCATTGCACACTCTCCGAAATGTATCCGATAGAAAACCGATAAACAAGCGACTTTGCGGCGATGCGCGAGACTCTGGAGTCTCTTGCTTACTAATAGGTCATCGCTGATGAGTTTTTTGGCTCTCCTCTCAATAGCTTCCAGTGTCTCCAGCTGGTATTTAGCAGAACCATCCCAAAGGTGAGAACAGTACTCCATACACGACCGGACTTGTGCTTGGTAAAGATTAAGCAACTGTCCCGGTGTGAAGTACCGTCTCACCTTAGCCAAAATGCCAAGCTTTTTTGAGGCTAGCTGGGCTCTAGACTCAATATAAGAGCCGAAATTGAGAGTTGGTGTCAAAGAGATGCCAAGAAGCTCGAGATTGTTACTTATCGGAACGGACACATCCCGGAAAGTAGGAGCCAGTAGAAATGGGCTCCGTTTAGCGGAGAAAAGACACGCCTGGGTTTTCGCAGTATTGAACTTGACCAGATTGGCATCGCCCCAATCAGAGACTGCCTTCAAAGAAAAGTTCAAGCGTTCGACCATCGCTTCTCTATGAGACTGGATTTGTAATGCACTGGTTCGTGCGTTGGATGTATAACTCTCTACAACAGTGCTGTCATCTGCGTACCCAAAGATACCGGGTTTAAGCAGGTCATTAATATGCAGCAGAAAAAGTGTTGCAGAGAGTACTGATCCTTGAGGGACTCCGGCATTTATGGCCAATTGGTCGGAAGAACAGCCATCGATGACCACTCGAATCGACCGATCCCTTAAGAAATCTGCTATCCAAACACATAAACCAGTGGGCAGGCCGTATGAAGGAAGCTTGCTAATAAGGCTATCGTGCCAAACCCTGTCGAAAGCCTTCGAGATGTCAAGAGAGACGGCCAGCGCTTCGCCGTGGTTCTCGATGGCTTCGCTCCAGATGTGCGTAGCATACGCTAGAAGATCCCCAGTAGACCGGTTTCGGCGAAACCCGTATTGTCGGTCACTGAGGAGATCGTTCACTTCTAGGTATGCCAGGAGCCTGTGGTTCAGTACACGTTCCATAGTCTTACAGAGTATGGAAGTGACTGAGATAGGCCTGTAATTGACAGGGTCTGCACGACTACCCTTTTTCGGCACGGGTTGCACGTTTGCTTGCTTCCAGGACTTAGGCACTTGACCAGTCGTCATAGACAAGCGAAAGAGGCGTGTCAAAATAGGAGCCAACTCAGGCGCACACGTCCTCAAGACTACAGCTGGTATACCGTCTGGACCACTAGCTTTGTTCACGTCTAGATTGCGCAACGCTTTGCGTACTTCAGTCTGACGAATGCGGATTTCCGACATAAACGTCCCGCAAGTCGGCAGACTAGAAGGTACAGCATTGCCAGCATCTAAACGTGAAGACTCCGCAAACAGAGTAACAAATAAATTCGCTTTCTCTTCAGCCGAGTGTGCTAGTGATCCATCGGGTTTCAGTAGTGGAGGCAGTGAGGGACGGCAGAAGTTCTCTTCGATCGACTTCGCCAGGGACCAGAACGCTTTGCTACCCGAGGGGTAAGAAGCAAGTTTGTTCCCTGTTCGGCGTATGTGATCGAAGCGAGCCTTCTTGAGAGCCTTTTTGCAGGACTTGGCGGCTAAGTTAAAGGCTTTCTTCTTTTCGCGTACATCTCTAGTCTTGCGGGTTCGAGCATCAGCCCAGGCTAAGTAAGCTTCATGTTTTGATGCTTCTGCATCTCTACATTTGGCATTAAACCATGGACGAGCTTTGCTTGACACCGGAACGTCAGAAAATGGTATGAAATACTCCATACCCTGACGTAACACTTCTGTCACAGCATCCGCGCAAGCTGAGGGATCGCTCGAAGAAAAACATACCTGCCGCCAAGGATAAGACGCGAAAAAACAACGCATCTCATCCCAATCTGCTGACCTGTATCGCCACACCCGCCGGGTGCCTTTTTGGCTGGGATCGGGCGGGGAGTAGACGGATACAGACTTCACCAGACAGTGGTCGGAGCTACCTAAGGGTGATGAAACCGACACCGAGTAGCGGTCTGGTTCTGTTGTCAGCAGAAGGTCCAAGCAATTGGCTGTATGGCCATCAACGTCCGGTATCCTTGTTGCTCCCTGGACCAACTGAGTGAGGTCTAGCGTTAAAGCAAGCTTTCGCATCTCTCGACCAGCGTGGTCAGTGCTCTGGTATGGGTATAGCCAGTCTTGATGATGGGCGTTGAAATCCCCCAGAAGCACTAATTGAGCAGAAGGATACCTCTGTTGGGCCACATCAGCCGCCTCACTGAGGTGGTTTGTGAGCCTGTTTGTCTCCTCGTCTCCGCTGTGCGAACGGTAGACACTAGCATAAAGAATTTTCTCTATGCCAGTGTCCACCAAAATCCACATGACGGAAAGTTGAGGGTCTTCAAGGTTGCGGAGACGCCGATAGCAAATGTCATCGCGGGCATACATACAAACTCCCGCCCTCGCCCTAAAGTTATGCTCTAGAACATAGCCTGGGTAGGCAAGGTACGCCGCGTCAGCTGGACATTTGATCTGCGTCTCCGTGAGGAACAGAATATGCGGTTTTTCGGTCTCAAGATGGTGGTGGACCGAGAGGATATTGGAGTGCAAGCCTCGAATGTTTGAGAGGTGCACTTGAAGGGAGAGGACGTGTTTCCGCTGTATAACCTTTATTCTGTTTCTGCCTTTCATTTTGTGGGGAGTGAAGTTAGGTAAGGGAAACGGAAGTGGAAACGAGGCGCTAATTACCAACCCGTGATACATATTAGGTCTTTTCACCTATTGGGAACCAATCCTGGAGACCGCGGGGACGCCCGAGCCCCCCCAGAGGTGTCCATCGGGTCCTCTCGTCCGGTCGCCAACCGGCACGATGGCGCACCTCCGGGATTTTTCGCGAGATGGCGGGGCAGCCTTTCATGAGTGGCTGGCTCACTACTTGGGCCCCCAACTATCTGCGGTCGGCCAGCGGAGAACCGTGCCTCGGATCCCGCTGCTCTCCAAGATTGGCTGCCAGGTAAATTGACCTTCAATGTATCACGACTAGCTATAGTAAGCAACGCAACTGTTTCCGACCCGTTCCCCATAATGGCTTCACCAAACATTCATGCCGTAAAGCGACCGCTTGGCGGCATGGCTTTGTCTGGTGGGTGGTAACACGCCGCGGCCTAAGCCTACCACCTGAAAAGTACTGCTCTTTTGGCGCCACCCAGGGGACACGTGTAGGACATCGAGGGCTAAATCCTACGGACGCGAGCAGTAATAGTCCCCCCAAGTTTTCCTGTGTAATGAAATTATAATTATAGTAATAATGATTTCCATATAGACGTACAAAATTAACATCGCTTTATACTTTAATGATTTGTTTTTTAATGGATTATAGACATTTTATTAGCATTTTTCAATTTTCAAAGCATTAGCTTTTAAACAACAGACTATATAAAATAGGAACCAAAGTTGGTTTTATAACTCCGTGCATTGTTTTTTTAAAAAAATTACTGTAAAACTGAACTGTTGAAACTAGCACTCTATGAACACACTGCACAGCTGATACGGTGTGGAGATTGAAAATCAGTAGTAAAAAGCAGATACTTTTTACAGCACATCTACACTCAAATCTACAATGACAAATAGAAAATAAAAATAATACTCTAAACTCCTATTAAACATTTTATACGCATGTCACAAAAATAAAAATATCGAATAATACATCGAAAACGTCGTGGTGAATACGTAAATATATCAAACAAAATGTTATCTTAATTCGCAATTATTTTAAGTAAAATAACTTTAAAGTTACGTATGAGTAATTCATACTGAAGAAATATCCTACATCTTAAATGATTATATTGTAAATAAAGTCATACCAATATCTACCACAATTAGGAAACAAAATAACAACATAAGGAGCAATACAAATTGTATGTTCATGTGCCCTTATATACCTCACCTCATATATCATACAATATATTTTAAAACTGAAGGCCACTGAAAAATACCAATTGTGTCGGCTATATTTGACATTGTATTTCATTAATGTTAATTTTATGTTCTGTCACATGTCATGACATGGCGAAATAGATGGTCTTATATGATTTCTTCGAAAACCTTTTAAACTCTATTTCATGTGAAATAAATTCATTTCCATTTATTTCATTATAATGCGATTTCTTATAAAATAATAAAACGTGTCATCATTGTCGATCACAGCAAATGTGTTCATACACATGATGCTATCCTATGCTATGATTTGAGTCATATTGATGCTTTAAACGAATGCGACGAAAAGGTAACCTTTTCGATAAATCAGGTATATATCCAGACAATAAAATAGAAAAAAATTAAAATATTTTTATACAGATATCCAAAGAAAGCTGATTTTTAGTTCATAACTACCGATCCATAGTAATAATGCCAATAATATCCAAACTATTTGAAAAGTATGTAATATAGATAGCAATTTCTTCTACAATTAAACGACTACTTCGAGTAATATGATATTTTTTGTGAAGAAAAAGGGATATAGATTTACACATTATCACAATAATTAACTTTAAAGCAGCAAGAGTATAACTTTCGATGTTGACAACCATAATGCAGTTTATGCGATCTACTGTAACCATGACCATACTACTTAGTTAAAAAGTTACTTAGTTACAAGCTGGACGTCCATGGCGTCAAATGCACTTGGCATAATTATTCATTTTTCATATTCTTTTATTCCTAAATCGTCAAATTTACACGTCATTTTTACAGTGTTGTACCCGTGTACAATACACGCAGCCAGCTTACAATAAGTTGTAAATTATCATCTAAATATAATTAATTAAATATACACATCAATTCAACGCAAGGTGAAGTATGGAGTAGCTAGCGTACTTAGCCCACTTCTATTTATCATCTACATTAATGATTTTTCTAGAGCAATCCGATCAATATCCAATGACTCTGTTTGCCGAAGATAGCATGTTAACGATTCCTTGACACCCTACAGGTCTTACGAGATGTAGCAACTTCTTCGCTGGTATTAGTAGTAGAAGGTGACCTTCTCTTCTGGTTATTACATGGTCGCCGTCGAGTGGCGAGTCAGGCAGGGTTCCATCATCATCAGTAGACATCATTGGCAACACACTGAAATACACACATTGCCAACGGCATAATCCATTCACAAACAAAACACCGACAATATTCAATTTAGATTCATTAAACATTTAAATTTTCCAAAATTATCTAGCATATTGAATCAAGTATTTAAAATAAAATAAATAAAACTCTCCTATTTCTATTTAACCCATTTTTCAATTCATATTTACTTTAGTAAGCTGTTATATTTTTATAAACATCACCATCATCTCCACCATCATCATCACTTCCATCAACACCATCACCGTTATCATTATTGCCACCATCATCACCATCATCATCACCACCATCATCACCATCATCGCCGTCATCATCGCCGTCATCATCACCGTCATCATCACCGTCATAATCATCATCATCACCATCATCATCACCATCACCATCAGCATCACCATCATCATCACCATCATCACCATCACCATCATCATCACCGCCATCATCACCATTATCACCATCAGTACCATCATCATCATCACCATCATCGCCGTCATCATCGCCGTCATCATCACCGTCATCATCACCGTCATAATCACCATCATCACCATCATCATCACCATCATCATCACCATCATCACCATTATTATCTCGCTCAATTTACCAATAAGTACAGCTAGTCCTTTAACTGATAATCCGACGTGTCTAATCGACTCAACCAACGTACAATGTGACACTCACGTGCCAGCTCAATTAACCGATGAGTACAATTAGAACGCCCCCTAATTAACAATTCGACGTGTCTAATTAACTTAACCAACATCCAACGTGACACTCACGTGCCCGCTCAATTAACATCCAACGTGACACTCCCGTGCCCGCTCAATTAACATCCAACGTGACACTCCCGTGCCCGCTCAATTAACCATCCGACGTGTCTAATCGACTCAACCAACATCCAACGGGACACTCACGTGCCCGCTCAATTAACCGATGAGTACAATTAGAACGCCCCCTAATTAACCATCCGACGTGTCTAATCGACTCAACCAACATCTAACGGGACACTCCCGTGCCCGCTCAATTAACCGATGAGTACAATTAGAACGCCCCCTAATTAACCATCCGACGTGTCTAATCGACTCAACCAACATCCAATGGGACACTCCCGTGCCCGCTCAATTAACTGTTGAGTATAATTAGAACGCCCCCTAATTAACAATCCGACGTGTCCAACCAACGTCTAGCGAAACACTCAGGTGCTCGCCCAATTAACCGTTGAGTCAACTGGCATGCCCTCTAATGTATCCAATAATCTGACAACCAGTCGACCCATCCATTAGAAAAACAATATATTATTTTAACACACTTGTAACTTTATATTCTGAATGCTTGTTAGACTTTCTGTTTGAAACGTTTGTAAATATTAAAATCAAAACTTATAAAGTTCAATGACTTTCAATGGTTTAATACTTTCTTATAGCACGCGCAACCACAACATAAAAATAAAAATAAAATGTTAAACGTGTTATATGCTATCGGAGGGTGGCCCTGACCAAACACAAACACGCCCAACTCAAAAGCGTACGAAAGCATGCGCTAGGTTCTACCAGAGGGTAGCCTTGGCCAAGAACCCACGCACACCACCGCACACGAATGATCTTGATTTAAGCAGCACATCACCAGAGGGTTGCCCTGACCAGACACGCTGCACAAATCCAACACAATCATGTAAATTGCACGTGATCCAGTTCAATTTTCAAATAAATGTCAGTTACTTCTGATAAATTACTTTAGTGGACGCATATCAAGCATACCAAATATAGGAGAAAAAAAAAACAATCTATTAAAAGCTATCAACATACCCTTTTGGTTATCCCGCTTCTGAATTGTCAGTAAAACACCTTCTTCCAATTGAAACATCGTGTAATGGGCGCAAACTTCGTATAATATACATCCGACCAATGTCGGTACATCACAAACTATACAATAAATGTCGAGAATTTAGAGGTACTTTTATAACCACGACCTACTAGTTTAAACGCCAAGACCGAACTGAAGCCCGACTGCCAACACTCTACCGCGTTAACTTTCTTGTTTTCTTTTTAAGGTTGGCATCCATGCTTAGAGGCCACAGACAATTCTCATTCGCGGTAATTTTGAAGTTGGCAGGTTGGCACCATCGATTGACACTGACAGTGTGAGTCAAAACGTTTCCAATGGCAGTTTCACAAAACATAAGTCAAATGAGCACAATTCATTATTAAAATACATCAATATAAGTAAATTTAACTTATAAAAATAAGAAATCATGACATACATTTGATATTCTGTAGATTCTAACACGTATAAATAAATTGGTTTCAAATATAATTTGATAAATATGTATTATGTAAGCTTATTTTTCAACCGGATTCCAAAATGAAGGAGGTTCTCAATTCAGCTATATTTTTTTTTTCTGTGTATGTTACGCGATTACTCCGTCAATTGTGAACCGATTCGAATGATTCTTTTTGTAATCGGTAGGGTACGTTTTCGAGATGGTCCCATTGTAAGTTCATCGAGATCTGATTAGTATCTCTAATGATATGACGATAAACGTCTCAAACTTGCTACTGAAATTGACTCGCGGGGCATTAAATACGGTTGTTTTAGTTTTAAAACTGTCTTAATTATAGTTTAAACGATAGCGAAAAATATAAAATACAAGTATTAGTGTGTGGGTAAGTAAGTGTATTTTCAACCAACTTCCAAAAAGAAGGAGGTTCTCAATTCTCTCAATTCAATATTTTGTTGTGTGTGTATGTTAATGTTTTTTTATTGTGTGTATGTTACGCGATTACTCCGTCAAATGTGAACTGATTCGAATTATTCTCTTTGTTATTGGTAGGGTACGTTTTTGAGGTAGTTCCATTGTAATTTCATCCAGATCTAAAAAGTATCTCCAGAGATATGATAAACATCTCAAACTTGCTACTGAAATTGACTCGCGGGGCATGGAAGTTGGTTGTGTTTGGTTTTAAACTATCTTAATTATTAATAGCCGCGTAAAGGATAGACTGATAGCTTGACTTCTAGCCGAGAAGAGGTCACCGGTTCACATCCTAGCACGGGTGTTAGTCCACAGATTGTAGCAGCATATTATATCATTGTTCCGCCTTATTAGCTATCAAAAAAGTAGCTTACCACCATCATGGAGAAAATACGCCGCCAAAACCTTGCGTTGTTCCGGCAGCACACAGCTCATGAGAGTCAGCATATTCCAAGCCTAGCGTGTTCACCATCTTAGACTACATCATCGCATGTCACGGGCGAGATAGTTGTCAAACGCTAGTATATAAGATATAAATAAAACAGGCCAAGTGCGAGTCAGACTTTTGTGTCGCACACGGAGGGTTCCAAACCGCAGTATAATAATATATAAGTATAAGATTATATTATATTACCGTGTCAATACCAAATTTGCTTATTAACTACAACGCCATCTAACGAACTTCTAACACCAACTAAGTGAACGTTAACACAAAGGAAGGTAATTAATATTATTTATTAATAAGGTTAACAATCGTTCATAGATGGCGCTATTGTAAAAACACGTTGTTTGTCCATACAAATAACGTGTTTAAAATTAAAGGGGGTCCCTATGGACCCCCTTTAATATTTAACTCTGTTCTGTTTTTCGTATTATTTGTTATAGCGGCAACAGAAATACATCATCTGTGAAAATTTCAACCGTCTTACTATCACGGTTCATAAGTTATAGCCTGGTGACAGACGGACAGACAGAGAGACATACAGACAGACGGACAGCGGAGTCTCAGTAATAGGGTTCAGTCGGTACACTTTAGTTTCGGAACCCTAGAAACCACACATATTTGATTTTGTCGCCCGGTTGTGCCGTGCCGACGCCAACTATAATATAGTTATATATATTATGTATAGCACGGCAACAGAGAGTATAAGATATTGATACTACAATTAGAAACGGTTGAATACGTTATTGGCTAGTTACTCCTACAGTAAAGCAATTTGGAATATGATGTTTAATTCATACCCAACAATAATGTCACGTAAATTAGCCTCGACATGTGCGCCAATTTATTTAAACGAATATTAATTAAATGCATTTCCATGTTCTCTTTGGATTGAAGAAGGCAAAGATTTTAGTCGAAGAAGTAATCGTAGAAACATTTTTGTCCTATACATCTTCTTTCTTCTTTATATATAAAAATGAATCCCAATTGCCCTTGGTCACGGCATCACGCGCGAACGGCTGGACCGATTTTGCTAATTCTTATTTTGTCGTGTTTTTTATCGTCAGAAGATGGTTCTTATGAAAAAAAATAAATAAAAGTTGTTTTTAATGCAGGCGAAGCCGCGGGGCACAGCTAGTATGTGTATATAATAGGGTTTATTTTATTTATTTTAGGGTTCCGTTATCAAAATGTACCAGCGAAATTCTATAATTACTGACACTCCACAGTAGTGTTCACAAAGTTTGTATATTACTTTGGCTTCTATAATAACAAATAATAAAATTTAAATTAAATAATATCGTTTAAAAACTAAAAAACAACCGACTTCAATGCCGCGCTATTCATTTTCAGTACCAATTTTGAGATGTTTATCTCAATATCTCTGGAGATACTTATCATACCTCGATAAATTACCATGGTACCACACTTGGGATATCTCCTTTCGAACAAAAAAAGAATAATCGAAATCGGTTCATAAACGACGAAGTTATCCGCGAACAAACATAAAAAAAAAAAAAAAAAAAAAAAATATACGGTCGAATTGAGTAACCTCCTCCTTTTTTTGAAGTCGGTTAATAAAAAAGATAAGAAATAAAGAATGAAAGAAAATGAATTTATTCAGTGTATTACACACACAAAAACAACATAAAACAAAAACAAAATAATGCGAAAAAAAACAATTAAATAAATTGAATAAAATAAGTAGGTACTAAATGTGTAGATTGCTGAACCAGGTCCATCTCAGCACAAATGTTAAGGTACTACTACCACCTCAACGCTGATTTTCAGGTGGACCTGTAGCGGGTGTTGACTGACGCGAACTAATGAATAGAACAGATATTTAGAAACATAATTTAGAGGTAAATAATAATGAAACTAAACAAAACTTAATTAGACGTACAATATAACATAAACATATACAGATCAACAAGACACTTACCGTAACACATAAATAAGTAAGTATAAAATCTAATAAAACTTCAATAATGCAGCTTCGTTTGGCCGTCAATGTCATAATCAAAGGCTATCAGTAGAGTTGTATGTGTGTGTTCAATATATTATGTTGGTTGAGATACTAATAAACTGGCCAAGTGCAAGTCGGACTCGCACTCGTAGGGTTCCGTACCACACTACAGTATTTTATAAGATCGAGCAAAAAATACCACTATCATTTTTCGCCAGCAAAAAATAATAATTAATAAACATTTTGTTTCTTATAACGCCATCTGACGTCTAACAAAGGTGTTAGGGATCGACATTTCAATATAACGCCATCTATGGGACGTTTGCCTAACTAAGCGTTCATAGATGGCGTGAAATGCCGAAAAAAACACGTTTCTTGTATGGGGACCCTCTATTATCTTTAATTTTATTCTGTTTTTAGTATTTGTTGTCATAGCGGCAACAGAAATACATCATCTGTGAAAATGTCAACTGTCTAACTATCACGGTGAGATACAGCCTGGTAACAGACGGACAGACAGACAGACAGAGAGACAGATAGACAGACAGACAGACGGACAGCGGAGTCTTAGTAATAGGGTCCCGTTTTACCCTTTGGGTACGGAACCCTAAAAATTAGATGATGGACACATCAATCTTCATATTGCCATGCTTCCTTTGCTCTGCCACTAAGAATTGCTTTAGTTTGTATTTAAAAGAACTTAATGTTTTAAAGTTTTTGATTGGAGGCGGGATATTGTTCCAACACTTAGTGGCAGAGTATCGAAAGGAACCACGGAAGCCAACTGTTCG
This sequence comes from Cabera pusaria, assembly GCA_954871355.1. Classification (NCBI taxonomy): domain Eukaryota; kingdom Metazoa; phylum Arthropoda; class Insecta; order Lepidoptera; family Geometridae; genus Cabera; species Cabera pusaria. The sequence goes on from OX940893.1 coordinate 27,874,711, forward strand.
ATGCTGCTGTGTGGACAATTGTAGAGACACATGGCAAACAGAACATGACCTAACCAGGGCAATAAAATTGAGCTTGTTGCGCAGATACGAACGACTTTCAAAGTTATTAACACCAAAAAGTAGACATGCGAGATGGAGTTTGCGTCGGGACTTCATTTTTAGTGCATAGTGTTTATTAAGGTGTATGGAAATACAAGAAACGTGTATTTGTTCAACATTTTTTTTTGTTTAATTATATAGGGTTAACGACGCTTGCCTGATGGTAAGCGATGACGTCTACTCATTACAGATACAGCGGCATGCAACATTTTGGATAGCCACAGTCTTGCATGTCACTGCACTGCGCCTGTTGCCAGAACACAGCAGAAGTAGTTCGTCTGTTCTGTGATGGTAGCCCATACTTTTACTTATTGCTATAGTTGCAAAATACTTCCAATCCTAAATACCTACCGCCATACAAATATGAGTTCTATAGTAGATAAGTTCAATACTCCCATAGAGTGTGACGTCACAGTCAGGCAGTATGTCACCATTCTGCGAGCTATAAAAGTCATCTGCAGTCGGCCGAGTTATGTACGCTAACACTAGTACTCGAATACGGGAACATTTTGTACTCGAATTTAGCGCACACATCTGAGGCTTTGTGGAAACAAAATAGGTGGTAGTATGTAGGCCAGTACTAATGTAGGCCAGTATTAATGTTATTATATAAAGTTGAAATCGCTATTTATTTATCAAATGTTGTAAATTTTCCCCTATATTGGTTTGTATATTAATCTTAGTTAGTAAGTCTTTAATTAGTAGGGTAGGTTAGTATCTTTAGGAAGTAAAGTTAGTAGGTATATTAGTTTTTTGCTTTTAACTTATATTAGAAACACCTCCGTCTATTGTCTTCTTTTCTATAAGTCCTCTCCATTCAAAGGTTGCCTGGAAGAAATCGCTTTCAGCGATAAGGCCGCCCATTGTAACACTAATAAAATGAATGATTTGTATGTTATTTTTTAAGTTATGAGGTGTGACAATAAAGAATTTTCTATCTATCTATCTAATGTTACTGGCTGAGGTAAAAATAAGCTGTTTATAATTATAGCCGTCTTCATTATAAACATGGGTTTGCAAAACTGTAAAGCCTTTTTCATATGCCTACATCACGCTATACATCGCGAATTAGACAAGTGCATTTTAAGTAAGAAGGGTTATGTTTTATTAGTCTGGGGGTTATTGACACCCACGGAGAGGTCATAGTTGCCTTTAATAATTTATGATCGTAAAAAACTAAAAAACTGACTTCACATGCCGTGATAGTGAACATATCCAACTAGCCATAATAATGTCATCAAGGTATCAAATATAATTTATATTGTTTATCTCCATATCTCCGGAGGTGATTATCAGATCTCGATAAAATTTAAATGGAACTAAACGGGAGGCATAGGGCCCGTTTCACCGTTTCCGGTTTCAGTTATCTGACAGATGATGCCATAGAAAAGCTGTCAAAAATCTGTCAGATTAGTGAATGATTGTATTATCAGGAACCGGTAAAACTGGCCCATAATCTCTCATACAAAAGAATACTTTTTCAAATCGGTTAACATTTAATGGAGTACTAAGGTAATACATAAATAGAACAAACATAAAAAAACAGTATAATTGAGAACCTCTTCCTTTTTTGTGAAGTCGGTTAAAAACAGAAGAGAGCTGTGCAAGCTTATTTTGCAGGCTATTTACTAAGCATATTTATTACAACATTGATATAAGGCTGTTAAGGTTGAACATACGCTGTCATTTCCCCAAATAACGCCTTGACATAAACGCGGCGTCACCTAGCCGTAGCCGCGGCAATGTGCGGTCATCGGCAATAGGAGCATGTTATATTGATGTTCCGCCTGACTTGCTACTAAAAAGTAGCTTACTATCAAGGAGAAAATCTGCCCCCATAATGAACATATGCTTGGCCCAGAATGGTCTGACTCTCAAGGGATGTGCAGCCGGAACACCGTAAAGTTTTGGCGACAGATTTTCTCTTAGATTGTGGGAAGCTATTTATTGGTAACAAGTAAAGGCAGAACATGTAATATAATGCTGCATAATATAATGTTCTTACAATTATGTAGACGAACACCAAAAATTCACATAGAAAAACCAATCCATTGGTACACTACTTGGATTTGAATCAGCGACCTCCGGGCTTAAAGTCAATGTATCTAACCATTACGCCAACGAGCTGTGTGTATTTAGACATGAATAAAAATGGTAACTATGATATTTTAAAATGTAATATTTCTAGATAATATTTGTATGGATAATTGAATTGACAACATAATATATAATATGTATATTAAATTTGTGAACTTGACTTAAAGTAAATATTTGAACGCCAGTAATGGAAAAATACGGATATGGACATAATTCAGTACTTCATGTAAATTCTATCTTTGTGACCTGTATTTTATGCAAATAAATGAATTTGAATAATAGTTATTTAACTTTAATTTCAAAATAATTTCAGTCCCTAAACGTAAGCTGTACATATTATATACCTTCATGCACAAAACCGGACAAAACGAAAGAGCTTTCTTTAGCGTTATGTAGGTACCCTATAAAAACTAATCACCGCAGCATAAACCTGCGCTGCAGCGCTGTGTAGCGACAATAATTCTGGTCTCCTATAAAAGTCTGCTGCAGCGACCTCCCGAATTATAGTCGCGACTCGCTACATGCCGGGATTGCAAACATACAACAATCTTAAAATTGTTTTTTTACCATTGCCACTCAAAAGAGCATTTTATTCATCGACATCGAATAAAACGCTCTTTTACTCACTCGGTGAATAAAAACATTTTGAATGTGGAACAAGCACAAAATACGAATTATGTACAAAACATAAATAAGACTTGCTGAAAGTGCCTACTAACTGGCTAAATGGTGGTATACCATAAAATATTTTTAATGTAATAAAAATAAAAATCCCGCCAATTTTGTTTTTTTTTGTTTTTATTTTGCTCCGATCGATTAGTGTATTCAGCCAGAATAAAGTATAAAAATTATTCAAGTTTTTGTAAATTCATGTCATAAAGTTGAGTCAAAGTCACCTTTCTGATCAAGATGAAGTCTCAGTCTAGTCCAAGTCATACCCTTTGTAAAGATGTGAACTTTACTGAAGATTTTCAGTGCAATATTGGTGAGAACGCAAATAGCATGTTTTTCAAGATTGAGCCGTTTCCCTACACACACATTCACCGGCACTAAGGTATAGACACACCGCAGCGTCCTGCGTGCGCGCGATCTAGGCGGCGATCAGATAGCGCAGTAGTATATGTACCGACTGGTTCACACCAAACGCGATCAGAATTGAAAAATACTGAGATCGTGCCCGCAGATCGCAGGATGCCGTGGTGTGGCTGTACCGTAAATGGTTAATGATCCACATCTATTGCACATGAATAATAACATATGATAAATATGAATAGGTACTATAAGTAGGTACTATTATTTATTTTCTCGCAGTCAATGGTAAAAAGAAGATTACACGACTCGTGAATAAAAAATTTAATCTCGGTACTTGTATCCCTCGCTCCGCTCAGGATTCTAATCTAGAATCCTTCGCTGCTCTCGGGATCCAACTTAGTCCCTCGAATTAAATTGCCTTTTTATTCACTTGTTGTATAATCTACTATTAGTTTGTTGTAGGTTGAGCTTTTTTCTATTTTACTATTATTTTTGGAGGCTTTTGCGACATGGTATGTCAGATATCTAATTCTCTTAACTACTCTAAAGCATAAAAAACTGATGATTTTATTATTTTACGTATGAGAGTTTTAAAAGAATATTTCGTATACACCTACATACGAACATGCTACTGTGTAGGTATATTTTTCATGAAAAAATACGACGGAACGATGAAGGTTTATGCGTTTAGGGTGAGAGGTTATTTGTGTGTGCAAAAAAAATGTTTCTTTTCGAACTTTTTAAACGCGGTTTGTAAGTTATTTGGTGATAATTCTTAAAATAGGTGCTATGACGTGAAAAGTTTACACTAACTATTATTGATTTATTGATTTATTTATTGATAATTAGAACTCCAGAGAACCACTTACACTAATTAACACAATAGGCGAAAAAATAATAATAACAATAAATATAACAGATATTTAAAAACTAATTACAGCAACCAAAAATAATAATAATAACATACAAACTAAATTTCATAATTTTATAAATACCTATGTCAAATTATAATAGTCAAAAGGCTGAGTTAATACAATAAAATAATGTCACAAATATATCCGGTGACGCTATGGAGTTGATCAAGTGAGTGTGTTATAATGAAAGTAAAAAAGAATACTAATCGTTCCAGGGCCGGCAGTGTGGGTTTGGTGCCGGGCACATAATTAATTAGCTTAGATTCTACATTAGATTCTACAACACCAGCCAAGAGTTTATTTGATCTAAGCTAAGACTACATGACGTGTTGTTCGTCGAGCCAGCTTAAACCACTGGCACAACTAGTGACTCAGTAATAGTTTAAGATAAAAGGAATTTGCCATTTTTTTTGTGTAATAACATAGTTTTAAGATTTTATTTTATTCGTGTGTTTACTAACAGAAATGTATGGAACCTTAGTTTTGAAATACATAAAAAAAATAAGATGTAACCCTAACTCGACAGAGCGCTCGCTGGCTGGCGCTTCTTGTTAACCGACTTTACAAAAAATGAGAAGGTTCTCAATTGGCCTGTATTTATATTGTTAGCTCAGAACTCTTTTCACAGATTCAACAGATTTTCTTTTGCTTGAGAGAATATGCTTTCTGTTTGGTCCCATTGTAATTTTATCGAGATTTGATAAGTATTTCCAGATATAAACACCTCTAACTTATTACTGAAAATGAGAAGCGCGGCATTAGAAGTCGGTTTTTTTTTTTCATTTTGTAATATTTAAATCTATCGTATGGTTACTTTTATAGGCATATCAAAACAAGGTATGTACGTAAGATAACAATATTCTTGCACAAATATTTGGTTTCTCACCTCTTTCTTATTCTCTTTCATTATTCTGAAAGGCAAACAAAAGCATTTCTCTCCATTCAAACATTTAATACATATTCAAATGAGTCCGACATAATATCTCGAAACTTTTCAAATCACAAAATGAATTGCTTTTATTAAAATCCACACTAATCTTTACTTTCGTTTTAAAAAACATTAAAAGTTAATATAAGTGCACAATGTTTAATATTCTAATTGAAATTTCAGTGAAATAGAAAATTTTAATCAGAAACATTTTTATTGTTATCACAGTTAAGGTACAGACACACCGCGACGTCCTGCGTGCGCGATCTAGGCGGCAATCAGATAGCGCAGCTGTAGTATTTGTATCGACGGGTTCACACCAAACGCGATCAGAAAATAATTGAAATGTACTGAGATCGCGCTCGCAGATCGCAGGACGCCGCGGTGTGTGCGTACCTTTATCGATATAAGTGTATTTGTAATATTCGAAACAGTCACGTTTGCATCGACATTTTATATTATCGTATGGGTCACTTGACTACCAACCCGAGCTGTCGTCCTTTTTCACGACCACAGACCTTTAATTACCGTATTTGTAGGCCCCATCACGCTGTTGAGGTTTAAGTTCAGAATCAGAATCTTTATGAACTCAGGTCGTAAAGTAACAATTTTGATCCAACTAGACATCCATAATCTTTGTTATATTTCTGCAGGATCTGCTGCAATGCTGCGTTACAACTTTTTTGCAGCAGCGTCTGTTTGTTCTGATTGGTTGATTATTTTTATTTTGGTTGATTGATTTGAGAGTTGATAAGCCACTTTATTTTAACAAACACCACAACATAAGATTATAATAAAAATGAATAGCCTTGAATAGCCATACCATAGTTCTGATTCCGCATTGATCTATTCACAAAATAAATATAATTTGATGAAAGTCTCTAAAAGCTCTCTGCACCAATGAAAATCCCCCAAAGGAACCAAACAGTCAAAAATTTTGGGATTTTTCATTGGTGCAGAGAGCTTTTAGAGATTTGTCCCAAAGTGTATGTTGTGATAAAGATCGCGCACGTCTGCTTGCTGTGTCGAAGTAAGAGTCAGGCCAGTGGCTTCACGCACTTCCTTCTACAAACATCGGGACACTGCTCGGTGACAGCAGTTTCCGCATCGCAGACGGTCTCCGTCTCGGTGCGGGCCGGTAGCAATGCACATGTGTCCGTGTGGGAGCGACGTCGACAAGTATGGGCTCCATGGTCTTTTTTGTTAACGTTGTGCCGGCAGATTTTCCCGCCATGACTCTATTTATGACAACTGGCGCTTTCCACCATTCACGTTCCATCTATGCTGGAGCCATTAGGGGTGATTCGTGATGATGGTAAGCGCCCGGATGGCATGACCCTAATCCCCTGGGAGTGTGGGCGGGCCCTTGTATGGGATGCGACTTGTGTCGACACTCTGGACCCGTCCCGTCTCAGTGGGACGGTGTCGAGAGCTGGAGCCGCGGTTGAATTTGCCGAAGACACCAAGCGGCGTAAATATGCATCTTTATCTAGTAGCTACATATTATATTTATGCCGCTTGGTGTTGAAACTTTTGGTCCATGGGGTCCAAAGCACCAAAACTTTTCTCAATAAAATTGCTCCACGCCTTGTCGATGCTGCCGGTGACAAAAGGGCTGACTTTTTCCTAGCACAAAGAATCTCCTTAGCGATTCAATGCGGGAATGAAGCCAGCGTTTTGGCACTTTACCACACGGACATCCCTTAATTTTTAGTGAGTTGAGTATAATTTTAATTTTTAAATATTTTATTTTGCAATTTAATAAATATTACTTTGAAAATATAATTTATTCAATTTCGTTCAACTTATTATGAGACACACTGGAGATATAGGTAGAATGTTATGGTGTTACACTATGATGTCAGTGCTACGCCGTAGTCATCCCAGAGCTACGGGGAACTAGCCAACGGGAAGATGCGGAACGGAAAGAGAGAGATTCTTACAAAACACTGATTAAAAGTAGACGTATGTCGCCTCAGATATAAATAATAATTATTATACGTAATTTGAAACCACAAGACAGGTATCTAATTTCTGGTTTCTCTAACACTATATAAATTAAGAACTGTGCCCTCATATTTCCATTCAAATCTTTCTTCAGTGACATAGTAAAAGTGTTGACAAACTTGAGGTTTCCACTTACACTATTTTCTACTCAAATCGACGCAGATAAACGTCCTCTAATCCCAGAGAAACCAGATTTAAAATATTATAGCAATTTTGTTTCGTTGTAGGATTTGTTCGCTTAATTTGGTATGACATTGAAGGAGAAGGCGCTGGCCCGAGCAAGTGGTCCATTTAAATACATTTTGGAACACAAGACTATAACTAGCTACTTAATTTTAAGTTTATCGTAGTGAGAAAACGATCTCTTGTGTATTGTGATTTTCTTCTTTTATTTATTCATAAAAATCGAGACTTCCAGACTAATATTATTAAAATGTTTGTAACTCTGTCACTCTGTCTGCTTGTTACCTAATTACGCCTAAACGGACGATTCGAACTTACTTGAAATTTATCAAGGAGATACTTTATATCATAAGGATGAACATTGGCACACAAGGCTACTTTTTGTAAAAAAAGTCATGATTTTTTCACTCAGATCACACAAATGTTGATTGACAGAGCTTAACAGTGATAAAATTCTAGGTTTACGTGAACTAAGTCGCGGGTATCAGCTAGTACTATATACATTCAAGCGCATATGCTTTGACGTACATGATGATCATTTGCTAGGACAGGTAGTATGTAGTAGTAATAAGTAAATGATTTAAAGTCCCCGTCACGAGAAGCTATAAATTATGTAAACAAGTGTTCAGGAGTTCACAACATTTCGACCATCAAAAAAAATGAATTTCGTACTCGTACGCATTCGAAACTCGAATGACGCGTTTATTTCAAAATGGCGTCCCGATAGTTTACAATCCCTGCGTCCGGTACCAAGAAACACAAACGATAGCGCTTTGCGTCGTTAAAATATGATCCGACTAAATTAAATAGGTTGTTACTTTCATATAACCCGTCTATATTTCATGTCGATTGAATATGGTCAATTTATTATTATCTCGCAGTATAAAATGTTTACTTAGTAAAAGATGTTTGTTTACATAATTTATAGCTTCTCGTGACGGGGACTATAGTTATTATACTATGGTCATATTATAGTAGCTTTACGAAATTGATGATGAATATATTTATATCAATCTTATGGTGCCGAGACGTGGATGCACACACGTGGATGGATCATATTCAAAATGAATTCATCGGACAGAAAACTAAAGTAACCGATCTAGTTCAGAGCATTGCCAAGCTTAAGTGGCAGTGGGCGGGTCATTCATGCCACAGAACTGATGATCGATGGGGTTAACGTGTTTTACAGTGGAGACCTCGTCTCGGCAAAAGCTGCGTAAGACACTCTACAGATATTCGCAAGGTGGTTGCAGGCAGCGGTGGCGTGCTATAGGAGAGGCCTATGTTCAGCTTTGGACCAATAGTACAGGCTTTTAATGCTGATGATGATATTAATATCAATTAATCGTAGTGTAGTAGTCACTTAAGGAAATTAACATATTATTATGCATTTTAATTATAATGTCCCACAAGCCATACTTGCCTGGTACTTTTGTCCTAAAAATGCAAATTATATTTTACAATTAAATAAGTTAAGAAGAGGTGGTGATGCACTAAGCGGATCGCAAAAGTTTAAGCAATATCCCATCACTCTAATAAACTCTTACACAAACGAGAATTTTCTAAAACTATCGTTCGCAGAAACTCTACCCGCGTCTGTAGTACTCTGAAACAATAACAGTAGGTAGTCAGTACCCTCTCGTACAAGATTAGCATTTATCCAAACAAACAATACCCAGTTCGAGGCGGTTCGAAGCGGTTCGAGCCAGTTTGAGCCCAATCGATACGGCGGCAGATTTGCCTCTACTGGGGCTTTTTTATCTGCACAGCTTGATTCTGATGGTTGTAGGTTAAGAGATATACGATTGCAGATTTCTTTATTAGTGTTACTAAAACACTTTTCTGAAGCTGGTATTAAAGAACGATACTCAAGCATGATCTACACGTAAATATCTAATGCAACTTAGAATTAACTTAAATTAGAAGTAGAAAACCAACAGGTTGTATTTCTAGTTCTCTCGCAATTCTATTAATTAGGTTATTTTTGGTATACAACATAATATAGTTGTTCTATGATATTCCAAAAGCCTATATTTAATCCAAGGATGCGCATGGGAAGACCCATTTTTTTCATAAATCATTTCAATCTGAAACAAAATATTTCGTTTCAAAAGAGACTTTTTAAAACTTTATTTGCATTTAACAGCTAATTTCATAAAGCGCCTATTTGTTACATATTGACACTTATGAAAATATGATTTAAGATCGTTAAAAAACGAAAAGAACCGACCTCAAACGTCGCGCTAGTTAAAGTAGCCTGTAGTTAGTAGAATGTTGTATATAAATGCATCGTAATACAAATGTTGATATAATTAAAACGGCTAGACTGCTTTCGTTAAAATTTAAATCTAATCACCTGGGAAAAGTACCATTTGAAACAAAAAAAAAGGTTTTCCAAATCGGTTCAGGCATCTTCGAGTAATCGGTGAACATACATAAAAAATTTTAAAAGATTCCGACGAATTGAGAACCTCCTCCTTTTTTGTGAAGTCGATTAAAAATAAACTATTTACTTTACTATTAGTGCTCTGTATCGCCTTACAAAAAAACTATTTTGAGTTGAGGAACTATGTAGCATTCTCGCTGAAAACAGATCTTAATCTTTGCGACGAATGGCTCTCCGACCACTAGTAATTGATGTTATCGGCGAATGGAATCGGGGAGACTTTTGCAGTTTTATCGGAAACTACCGGTTTTAGGTCAAACCGACTCAGTGGAGGTAAATGGAAAGTTTTTATTTTAAACGCAAAATTGCTTGAGCATTTGGCACAGTCGGGTTATTTGATATTTGCTTAGGTTGCGAACGAATTCCGCTCGAATTTGTATTTTTTATATTTTTATGTTTTAATTTGATGAATATTTTGCAGAGTACTTATGCTACAATAATATGTATATACGAATATGATTTCATTTTTTACTTCATCAAAAGAGAGGTTAACCTTTTTTTTTAAGTAAGCGTATATTTTCAGTGTGTACTCACCAATTCTCCGAAACCTCTAGGGATTTTTTTAACAACGTGAGTAAAAAAAACTTCATGGAATATAAAACCATAATAAAACCATTATTTTTTCATATTTCCCTAGTTATCAAAAGCCAAAAGCGTTTCAAGCCATTTAATTACTTTTGCTTTATTTCAATAGACTGTTTGGAAACAAATTCGCTGAAAATAAAGTTTCATGGAACTGAAATAAATAATCACAGATCGAATTTCTTCGAACACTCAATTCAATAATTATATATTCCTGAATAAAATACGTATTCCCGAATAAAATGGTAAAGTCCCACGCATATATGTGGATAACTTCGAAGGACAAAAAATTACGCAACCCTATTCCCAAGATGAATATCATAACCGCAGAACCTCGAACGATTAGCGAAGACGAATGACGATGAATCGCCCCTAGGGCTGCCACGCATCCATTACGTGTACATCGCAGGCAGAGCGGAAAGCGGTGAAATGACATGCCCATAAAATAACACGGGCATGAGGAGGGCAAATGACATGCCCGTGGATTTACACGGGCGTGAGGAGGGCAAATGGCTAACGAACTGAAAAAAAATTGCACCCGCTCTCTGCGCGATTCCATATTTTCGTATCTCAACATATTATAACAGTAGTATTATCCAGGATCTCAATTTTTTAAATGTCTTATAGGCTAGCGTTTCACCACTATCTCACCTGTTGGTAAGTGATGATGCGGTCGAAGATGGTAAGCACGCTAGGCCTTGAATGGAAACTGGCTCTTAAGGATAGCTGCCGTAATACATTAGATTGAGGGCCCGGTGGCGTAATCGGGAGAACGGTCGGCTTTGATGCCGTGGTACCGAGTTCAAACCGCCGTGCACCAATGATTTTTTCTATCGAAAAATTTATGTGCGCTTCTTACAGTGGCCCTCCGGTGAAGAAAAACATCGTTAAAAAACCAACAACCCCCGCATGGTGGTAGGACACTATCTAGTGTCCGCCTGGCCAGCTACCACCCTCAAGTTAGAAAATCTGTCACCAAACATCTAATGTGTTCCGGCAGCTATCCTTGAGAACCAGTTCCCATTCTAGGCCTAGCGTGCTTACCATCTTCGACCGCATCGTCCCAACAGGTGAGATAGTGGTCAAACGATAGGCTATAAAGTATTTTAAAAAAAATAGATGTTTGGCGACAGATTTTATAACTTGAGGATGGTAGCTGGCCAGGCGGACACTAGATAGTGTCCTACCACCATGCGGGGGTTCTTGGTGTCTTAACGATGTTTTTCCTTCACCGGAGGGCCATTGTGAAAAGCAAACATACATTTTATTGATATACAAATTTATGTATTTTTATTAAGAATCAAATGTACCTCGAAACTGATTTCTGACTCTACCAAGACGAAACTTTGTCACATATATTTTACCATGCCAACTATGGAATGTTTGCGTATGAATTTATGTTTGCCAAAAGATACAAAAGTGTGATCGAGCCAAACGTGTTACAGCGTCATTTAACATTGAGATCGGGAAACGATTAAAAAACTTACCAAGTGTGTCGGACTTCGCGCATTTAGGGTTCCGTACCAACATGTTGAATATTATCAAAAGTTAATTAAGTTAATAGATCTAAATTCTATTTCTAGGTTCTATTTGTAATATATAACGCTTTATTTCAATGCGGTCTTCCACATAATACACAATCCACTTAAGGCCACTATATTTCAGCGCAGTTGGTATTTAGCGATTTATTTAGTCCCCGTAACGGATATTCCGATCGCGTAGCGGGGAACTGTTAGCCAGTTAGCAAAAATGACACAGGTCGGTTAAGATTTGATGGAGTTCTGTGGTAACAAACATAAAAAAAATAAGATAAAAAAATAAAATAAAAATACAGTCGAATTGGGAACCTCCTCCTATTTTGTAAAGTTTATTTTTGAAGTTTTAAACGATCTTAAATTATGTAATAAAATAATAATAACAAAAATGCTATAGGCCAGTTTCACCGGTGCCTGATAAAGTTTCAGATATTTATCTGACAGATTAGTGCCCACCAAAGCTATCAGAAAGAGGTGAAACTGACCCTTAATGTCTCATTATATCCCTCCGTTAATTCTAATCATAGCTATGACAAACAAATCGCTTTACTCTCTATTTACAGCCAGCTCCTTACCCTGAATAATTCTATTGACGCCTCGTGCAACCCTAAACAACACGATTGCTTTTATAACGCTCTTAGGTGTCGTTCACGTATATAAATGCTTATTTTCGTATTATATTTGGCTAATTGCTTCAGAAAATAATTAATAAATCCCAGTGGCTTGGTGGACTTAGGCTTTATTAGAGTTGTATATATTTTAGAGAAGAAATAAAATTATTGAGATGAGACGATATTTGAAATGTTTGTGGTCTTATCCACAATTTGGGATACCGTAGCATCTGTGTCTTGATGGATAATTGTACGATTTTTTTTTATATTAACTATAATAATTTGACCCAGCGTAATACAATTATCATCCTAATAAAACCTTTCTACCTACAATTAACCCTATATAATATGAAGCCGGTTAAAAACAAAGAATCTTTTAAACCAACTTGGTACAAAATAATTCACGTGCAAGAAATCTTTGAAGTATATTCAGAGATCCAGATTACTACGTTCTTACTTAGATCTCGAAAGTTTCAGAAGAGCTCCCGACTACAAGTTACTTAGAAACTTAGACTTCTCATTTATATAAAACTTTGTAGCGATCTCTGAAGAAAATTTTAAATCAAAGAACCTTTTCAAAATCAAACGCCGCTGGAATTATTCGCAAACGTATTTTATGATAATTAAGACAGTTTAAAAACTAAAACAACCGACTTCAATGCCCCGCGAGTCAATTTCAGTAGCAAGTTTGAGACGTTTATCGTCATATCTCTAGAGAAACTTATCAAATCTCGATGAAATTACAATGGGACTATCTCGGAAACTGTCCCATTGTAACCGATTGTGTACCGATTACAAAAAGAATGATTCGAATCGGTTCACAATTGACGGAGTAATCGCGTAACAAAAAATATATATATATACAGACGAGTTGGGAACCTCTTTCTTTTTGGAAGTCGGTTGAAATTAAAAAGCTGACTGTTAACTAAGTGGTAAACAAATAAATACACATAATATAATTTGTAGATAGGTAATTTGTACAGGCTTGTGCCAAGAAACTGCAAAATCTATGTAGTGTCGCCATTCCAATTTTTTTATCGGACGACCAAGGTTACTAAGTAGCTTCACCACTTTATGGTGGATATTCCCAAAGGTGGCAGGAGCATAATATCAATGGTCCGCCTAAGATGGTACCAAAAAGTGGATTATTACCATCAAGGAGAAAATTTGCCGTCTTATCCTTACGGTGTTCCGGTAGCATACATCCCTTGAGAGTCAGTACATTCAAGGCCTAGCGTGTTCACCATCCTCAACCACATAACTGCTTACGACCAGGTGAGGTAAATGGTCAAATGCTGGTCTATCAGACATTACAAAAACCTATTATGCATTAAAAAGAGGCTAATGGCTATAATTTTTCTATTTTTGCGTTTGTCCGGCTGTTGAATTATTAGTATACGCCGATTACTTTAAAAAAAAAATAATAAGACTAGCGGATACCCGTCGTGTGCTACTACGGTAAAAATAGATATGTTACCAAAAGCGCCTTATGCATTGTTTTAGTAGTCTTAAACCATCTTAGCATTATTGCCTTTCTAATGAAACTGGTTTGAGCACAACTGTTGGATGGCTTCAAAGTCTAAAACGGACATACATAGAAACAATTTTTGTTTTACATGATCTGTAATTTTACTTGCAAGATAGTCATGACATGCTTGACCTATAAGGCTGTAAAGTAATCTTTTAAAGGCTGATTGGCCAGCCCGATCATCGAGTTTATAGGCCACCCGAAGTTCTCTGTGATTGCCTAATTGCCTTGGATTGTTTTACTAGAACAAATAACCAAGACCTAAGATTCAATTTGTCCTCTGAATATCTTAGAACTTCTTTCATTCAGTTCTTTTCTGTTCATTCGCTCAAATATTGACTTGAAATTGGGAGTGGTAGCTGGCCAGACGGGCACTAAGTTAGTGTCTTACCACTATGCGTAGGTTGGGGGGTTTTTTAACGATGTTTTTCATTCACCGGAGGGCCAATATGAAATGTGCTAATCCTTTTTTCAATATAAAAATTAATTTGTGCACGTGGTGGCGGGGATTTGAACCATCATCTCAGAGGTAGACCTCTGGCGTCAAAGTCAACTTTCTCCCACTGAGCTAATGGGCCCTCAAACTGTTCAAACCTATTCCTATTGAAGGTTACTAATAAATTTTCATTTAGACATTGTCCCTAATCTCAAACGGCAGAATGAATTCGGTCAAAGTGAAAGGTCCAGTTATACAGAGGGTTTTACATACGGTCATATTCAAAACAGCAATACGAACAGGTGAATGGGCAACTCTGTTCGGTTACTAAGGGATTTAGGGTAAATCTTTGTGTACGGGCCTTATGAAATGCTTTACGTAAAATTATTAGGTGTGTTTGAGCTTAAGAGGGACGTTCTCCTGGGAGGAAACTGGGTTTTCATTTATTTATAACAAAGTTTTTCTTCAATATACCCTCCCGCATATATTCAGATGTTTTATTAATATAAAAGAGACTTAAGTTTCTCTTGATGGTTGTTATTGTAAGGACATATTTTTCATAGTGAATGTTAGGTTTAGTTTGAATAGGCAAGCGCCATGCCTGTCCTGTTGCCTTTTACCATAAAAAAATGTATATGGCCATTTTATATATGTAAATAATTATTCTATTCATTTCTTCCAATTTAAGTTCAAATATTTGGTCTGAGATTATATAAGCTGAGATTTTATAAGTTGATTATATAAGTTAAGAAAATCAGGTCTTTTAGACCTGATTTTCAGTATCGATTAAAGTTTTCGTAGCATGTTGCTACGAATGAGCTAAATATTTTTTTCTAACTAAATTAGTGTAAAAAATGAAAAAAAACATGAAGCATTGAGAATTAAGAAATAAAACTTTTTAACAAAAAGTTAAACCGCCGAAAAAACTGAAAAGCTAAAAATAATTAAACTTTTTATTTAACCTTAATAACTATGTTCTTAAACTACTGTTAGTATACATAAGTATATATTTTTGTAATTGTTTTGAGTTTTTAACTAAACATAAGAACTAAGCGTGCGTAATCGTGTGGAAGCGCATTTTTTGGAATGTTTATGTTCACCGCTGGCGATTTCACGTTGCATTGTTAATTTGATTTGATTATTTATTTAAATTTAAGAGGTTATTTAGTTATATTTGCTTATTGATTATTTGGCGCCGACTCAAAATTACTTAGGTATACATACTTACATTAGTTTAAGAACTTAGTTATTACGTTAAAAACTCAAAACAATTACAAAAATATATACTTATGTATACTAACAGTAGTTTAAGAACTTAGTTATTAAGGTTACTCGTAAATAAAAAAGGTTAATTATTTTTTGCTTTTTAGTTTTTTCGGCGGTTCAACTTTTTTGTTAAAAAGTTTTATTTTATAATTTTTTGTGGCCATAATCTACTATGTTACAAGCAGGCGTCATTGCTTACCCCTGGCCTAGACAAACATTTATGTTCTATAATAAGAATAAAAATAATTTAAAATCATATAAAAACTAAAAAAACGGAGTTCCAACGTCACGCTAGTCAATTTCAATACTAATTTTGAGGTGTGTATCTTCATATCTCTGGAGATACTAAACATATCTCGATAAAATTTAAATGGTACCACCTTTAAAATATCATCATCATCATAATCAGCCGGTATCAGTCCACTGCTGGACATATGCCTCTCTCAACACACGCAACTGAGCCCAATTTTCGGCTCTTTGTTTATTTCAGTGTTTGTTGACATACATTGATGGTATGATAAAATCATCAAAATAATGATACCTTTCTTCTTTATTTTTGTTGATTTATTCAAAATGGCTTAACCAATTTCGTTAAAATTTAAATGGGACCCCCTTGGGGTATACCCTTTCCGATAAAAAAATAATTATCGAAATCAGACTACTCTGTAAAAAGTTATGCGTGGTCATACATTAAAAAATATATACATATATATACGCGTCGACTTGATAACCTCCTCCGTTTTTTTTCGTCGGTTAAAAAAACATTTTGGTTCTTGTAATGAAGGATGGAGGATGGTCAGAACAAAGGACTCGGTGGGGTTTACTAGTAGCCACTGAAGAATTTTCTCTGGCGACCGACAAATGGCGGGATAACCATTTCAAAATTATGGCGTAGCTGAATACTACAAGCCGATGACGGGTAGCAGCGTTACCGGTGCGAGAAGCTACGTTCTGCGATCGCCAACGTGCCTGCCCAGCGTGGCGATTAGGGCATATTCCTCCCAAAGATGCAATGGAAAGTCTCACACAAAGCCAAGGCCCCAAGGAAGTGACTGGAAAGGAAGAGCCGAAGATCGGGCTCAGTGGCACATCTTGGGAGAGGACTACGTCCAGCAGTGAACCAACACCGGCTGATGATGATGATGACTGAAGAGTTTATTTATCCACCGCCTGGCTTTATCATCAGATGGTGATCTGATACCAAATTGTAGTGTTGTCATCCGAGCTACATAAAAGTACAAAGTAATATTACATTTCGATTACGACAGTTACAAATAGGCATAGAAATATAAATAATATAGTATATTCATATATCTATGCAAGTATATTAACCAATATTGATTTTAAGAATGTATTTACATTGTTTCTTAGTGACAAGCTCAGAACAAAGTTAAAACTTGTCACTTGTCGTTACGTGTACACTTAATTGTCGTTACAAATGAAGCTTGTAAACAGTCATGAGCAGAGTTCTTAAATACCGAGTGCGACTAATATCTTATTCATTTCATTTGTATATACTTTGTTTTATATTTATGCTTTAATTTATTTAATCATAAAAAAACGGCACCCAAAACAACCTCTAGCCAATCTGTAATTAAATATCAATAAATCTCAACATTACAAACACACCTGTAACTAATTATAAAACAAACAAAGTTCCTTAATATACTCCTCGATCCACCACCTACCTCCAGAGTTTCACCTGTAATTTTAACCGGGAAATTCTTCGCTAACTTGTCAAAATTCTTTGCTAACTTGGAGTTTGATTTATTGAAGCGCCACTCAAAGTTATCGTTTGTCATATCGATCAATCTTCGAAGCTCGTATATAATATTAAAATCGTTCGTATTTAAAAGTAGAATTCAGATTTGGAAGATAACTTAGAATAGGCTACTAGCACAAGAGTAAAGAAACGGCTACTAGACACAAGAAACTTTAGCAAACTTATATTGAGTACAAAACACTACACTAAATGTTCGTGACTAATGTTCCGCTTCATAAAGATGTCCCAGTGAGGCTCCCGTAAATACCGGTTCAGCAAATTCTACTCGACTTCATCTTATCAGTGACGTCGGAAATCGTTGAAGTCCTATTAGTATTGGCTTGTTTAGCTTCTTCAGTGTTCATATTAAATTTTTCTGCTCATACTTCGGCGCCTATTATGCTATTTGGAAAATCTACTTTTTCCAAAGTTCTGCGAACATCTTCCTCGGTGTTAGCGTCAATCACGTTAGCTTCTTTCATCATGTCTATTAAATTATTTTAAACATTTTTCCATTCTTTTCTATTGATTTTTCTGGTCGCCCCCATATTTTTTAGGTTACTTGATTCGTCCTCTTCAATGTAGGAATTTGACTGTCTTATTTTTCGCTGTCATTTCCTACACTCTATATTTAAAAGTGTTCTAAATATAAAAGAAACATATTTATCAAAAACGTATGGATATCGAATATGAATGGAGGTGATTAAAAAAATATATACTACAGCCCTTTCTAAGGAGGTTCAATAATAATATTGTGTAGGTAATGTTAATTCCCTATTAAATATTAAAAGAACAAACCGCGCTGATAAAGTAACAAAAAATCCCGCAAGGTCATATATCCGGGGAAATCAAATTAAACCATAAGCGCGAGAAGTCGCACACATTGTGTGGGAGACAAAAAGAAAAAAAAATTGCGCGAATTATTGTTAAGTATCCATCTAGTCGTCACACAGACTAAAATATATACTACATGGTAATCACTTATTATGTTAATATACATATTATGCCAAATGCTTGGATGCCGTAACAATTTTTGCTTTATTATATAAATATAATAAGGATTAACAAAATTATCCTAATGTCACCGCCTCATGAAACACAGCTTGCTGGTTCGGGAACCTATAAATTCAAAATGCTTATATCAGAAACTATTTTAATAAATACTTTTGTATTTGTAACGTAAATTATGACAAATATTTTAAAATCGTTTACAAAAATTAAAGAATCGATTTCGTTAAAATTTAAATTGGACCTGGGAAAGGTACCATTTGAAACAAAAAAAGAATTTTCCAAATCGGTTCAGGTATCTTTGAGTAAACGGTGAACATACATAAATAAAAGAATCTGACGAATGGAGAACCTCCTCCTTTTTTGTGAAGTTGGTTAAAATGTAACGCAAAATAATATTAAACCTTGCTTGACTATTTAGTTATAAAAAAATTGAGTAGGCTTACATAGTAACCTATTGTAATCAACACAACACACAATACAACACAAATATTTACTGATTCAATAAAATATTATATCATGTGAATTTTAAGTGTTACACACTTTATATCTTTAACTTTTGAGATTACACAAACTTAAACTGTTTGTGTAATCTCAAAAGAAATATTCTGAATAAGTAACTAACTGTGATTGTAATTTATTATTTTGTTAATGTTTAAACTGTTTGTTGGGCTGGGTTCATGCTTGTGACATAGTATATTATTCTTCTTACCGAATGCAACTACGTTTCTAATAAAGTATGTTTAATTTGATAAATCATATATGTAATCGTAACATTTAGTCTCTGATAAATAATAATTAAAATGTTTAGCATATTTAACTTCAACTACATGACTATCAGTAAAATATTTCTCTTGCTTTCACTGTTTACCTCCTTATTGTATAACTTTATTAATCTAAGATACAAGTTAACTGCCATGTACATTAAATAAGTCATTACAACGGAAGGAACTAATTACCAAAATACAGGCCGACAACGCCTAGTTTGGTGGTTAGGGACGTAACACAGTGTAATTGTACTAAATATGAATAAATACATTTTTAATTTTAATCTGTGTACATTGTTACACAAAATCCAATATTTCAAGCCCAATCGGTACGAAAGTTTGGATTGAGTGTAACAATGTACAATTAAATAGATTTAATATATAAGTCGTAAAACTTCCATTAATAAGTTAATATCCATTTGTCTTCATCAATCAGGCACATTATAATACTATGCTCATGCACACCCGATACATCGATTGATACATCAAATTAGTTTGAAAAGCATAATTAGATAATTAACACAAAGCACTACTTCAGAGTTAAATCCAATAATGTAAGATAAAAGCATTTTCTTAAATGTACCCGCAATACGTTAGAAAACGTTTGACGTTGATTGTGGTGGAACAATGAAATCCACTCCGCGATTTCCTCTAAATAATAATATGTTGGTATAGAACAGTCACTAGCTTCGTTCTACAGTTAAGACCGGAATACACATGCCCGTAAAACAGATCAGTAGGTTGCATACAAGTTAATGGTACATACAGACACAAGCATATTTAGCTTAGTTGGAGGGGTTAATAAGAATACTAGTAATGTCCAACCCACATTGCGAGTAATCTTTTTTAGGGTTCCGTACCCAAAGGGTAAAACGGGACCCTATTACTAAGACTCCGTTGTCCGTCTGTCTGTCTGTCTGTCTGTCTGTCTATCCATCTGTCACCAGGCTGTATCTCATGATTCGTGATAGTTACACAGTTGAAATTTTCACAGATGATGTATTTCTGTTGCCGCTGTAACATAAAATAACAACAAATACTAAAAACAGAATAAAGTTAAAAATAATAAAGGGTCTCCATACAAGAAACGTGTTTTCTTCGGCATTTCACGCCATCTATGAACGCTTAGTTAGGTAAACATCCCATAGATGGCGTTATATTGAAATGTCGATCTCTAACTCCTTTGTTAGACGTTAGACGGCGTTATAAGAAATAAAATGTTTATTAATTATTATTTTTGGCGAAAATGATAGTGGTATTTTTTGCTCGATCTTATAAAATACTGTAGTGTGGTACGGAACCCTACTAGTGCGAGTCCGACTTGCACTTGGCCCGTTTATTTTTTTAACTACAAAAAAAACAAGTGACTAGCATACAGTGAATGAAGACATTTGCAAGTTAAACTAAAAAGTTAAAAAAAAACTAAAAAATCGAAGTGAATTTAATTGTTACTGGCATGCCCGTACCTTGCGCGTCTGTTCACACGTACCGGTTTGCAACTCCCCGCGTTCCCTACCTCATTATCATCATCATTATCAGCCGGTATCAGTCCACTGCTGGACGTAGGCTTCGCCCAAGACACGCCACTGAGCCCGATCTTCGGCTCTCAAATTGCAAGTAAATCAAATTGTGTGCAATCTACTTGCTTGCCTGATACATGCATGCCAGTAAGTGTAAACACACGACAATAGCTGACACGTGCAAGGAGCAGGTATGCAAGTATGCCAGCTTAAGGGGGGTACGATTTCCATACAAAACTATAATGCACAAATATGAGTAAACGGAGCAAAAATATGCATTGAAATCACAGCTTTTGGTCGTGTATAAGTCTTTACATGTCGGGAATTATATTTATCTACATGATTTTAATGTTATTATTGTTATATACCGGCTGTAATTCACGTACCTTTAGTCGAATTTTCTCGACCTAGGTTTCGAGCGAGTCAGTCGCTCTTCCTCGGGAGTGAGGTCACGCGGTGAGATCGCGATGTTCACGCCTCACCGCGTGACCTCACTCCCGAGGAAGAGCGACTGACTCGCTCGAAACCTAGGTCGAGAAAATTCGACTAAAGGTACGTGAATTACAGCCGGTATATAACAATAATAATGTTACAAATTCACGATAATTTTAAAATTAAAATGATTTAAATGAATAATATAAACATATTATTCAATCAATATTTTTTTGGTTTAACTTGAATTTTACTATTATTAAAAATAATTTCATCTCAATCAATCAAATCATGTAGGTAAATACATTTCCCGACCCGTAAATACATATTAAAGACCAATAGATGTGATTTCAGTACAAGTTTTCCCTCCATTTACTTATATTTGTGCATTATACTTTTGTATGGAAATCGTACCACCTTAAGGCATGTGTATTCCGGCTTGATTCCTGAATTATCAAAATGTTTAGCCAAACGTGTTAAATCTAATTATTTATCTCTTGTGACAATTTTATTGTATTTTTGAGTGGTTGTTAACTAAGGTCTATACAATGATTTACAGTTTTTGATTGATTAAATAAATAAAAAGGAATAGGAAGATAGACAAATTATGAATCGTTTGATTAATGAGCTATTAAATAGAATAATACTTTCCACCATCTTTTTTTATATGTCTGGGTAAATGCTTCTATTTTCCTCTCATACATTTTTTTAAACAGACAAAAGCTTGATTATGCAGCATTTGTTAGCGTTGTTTATTTAAAAAGAATCATCAACCAAGAAAAGCTAAATTATAACATGTATGTAGTGGTTACGTCGAGAAAATAGCAAAATACAATTCCCTTAGAAAATAATTGGGACAAACAACATCAGATTTTCAGATAACTAGATAAATTCAAATTTAGAAAATTAATAATTCATACAAAGAAAACTACTCTGCACCCGAAATGCATCTCACGAAATAACGGCATCAGGCTTCGAATTACATCAACACCAATCAACACCATCAACACCAATATTATAAATGCGAAAGTCAGTTTGTTTATTTGTTTGTTTGTTTGTTTGTTTGGGACTTCTTCACGGTCAAACGGCTTGACCGATTTGGCTGAAATTTTGTACAAAAATAGTACATAGGGCAGAATAGGATATAGGATACTTTTTTTTTGGCTATCGAGTCAGGGGGTCCAGATATTTTTAATTGAATTTTGTAAATATAAGACTTCTTCTCGAATAAACGGCTTGACCGATTTGCCTGAAATTTTGTGTGAATACATGTCATAGAGTAGAATAGAATATAGGATATTTTTTTTCTGGCTGTCGAGTCAGGGGGTCCAGATATTTTTAATTGAATTTTGTAAATATAATACTTCTTCTCGAATAAACGGCTTGACCGATTTGCCTGAAATTTTGTGTGAATACATGTCATAGGGCAGGAAAGAATATAGGATACTTTTTTTCTGGCTGTCGCGTCAGGGGGTCCAGATATTTTTAATTGAATTTTGTAAATATAAGACCTCTTCTCGAATAAACGGCTTGACCGATTTGTCTGACATGTTGTGTAAAGACAGTTCATGGGGCGGAATAGGATATAGAATACTTTTTTTCTGGCTATCGAGTCAGGAGGGCCAAATATGTTTAATTGAATTTTGTAAATATAAGACCACTTCTCGAATAAACGGCTTGACCAAATAGCCTGACGTGTTGTATAAAGACAGTTCATAGGGCAGAATAGGATATAGAAAACTTTTTTTCTGGCTATCAAGTTAGGGGGTCCAAATATTTTTAACGGAATTTTGTAAATATAAGACATCTTCTCGAATAAACGGCTTGACCGATTTGCCTGATATGTTGTGTAAAGACAGTTCATAGGGCAGAATAGGATATACGATACTTTTTTTTGGCTATCGAGTCAGGGGGTCCAGATATTTTTAATTGAATTTTGTAAATATAAGACCTCTTCTCGAATAAACGGCTTTACCGATTTGCCTGACATGTTGTATAAAGACAGTTCATAGGGCAGAATAGGATATAGAAAACTTTTTTTCTGGCTATCAAGTTAGGGGGTCCAAATATTTTTAACGGAATTTTGTAAATATAAGACATCTTCTCGAATAAACGGCTTGACCGATTTGCCTGACATGTTGTGTAAAGACAGTTCATAGGGCAGAATAGGGTATAGAATACTTTTTTTCTGGCTATCGAGTCAGGGTGTCCAAATATTTTTATCGAATTTTGTAAATATAAGACCTCTTCTCGAATAAACGGCTTGACCAATTTGCCTAGCATTTTGTATATAGACAGTTCATAGGGCAGAATAGGATATAGGATACTTTTTTTTGGCTTTCGAGTCTGGGTGTCCAGATTTTTTTTTTATTGAATTTTGGGTATGTGTGGCCACTTATCAGCTAAACGGCTTGACCGATACGGCTGAAATTTTCTACATATACAGCTCATATGGCATAAAAGCACATAGGATACTTTTTTTCTGGCAGTCGAGTCCAGGTGTCCAGATTTTTATTATTGAATTTTGTAAATGTGTGGCCAAACTCAGTCAAACGGGTCAACCATTTCAGCTGAAATTTTGTGCACCAACGGTCAATAAGACATAGGATACTTTTTTTTGGCTGGCAATTTCGGGTGTCCATAATTTTATTATGGAATAATTTGTTGCCTCTTAGCGGCAATCGTTTTGACCGATTCAGCTCAATTTTTTTACAAATACAGTTAATAGGGTATAGAACGACAAAGGATATTTTTTTTAACAGTTGAGTTTGGGTAACAAATTTTTTTTATTGAATTTTTAAACGTGTGACCTCTTCTCTGTTAAACGAGTTGACCGATTGAGCTAAAATTGTACAGAGACAGTCAATAAGACATAGACCAAGAGTAGTCTATTATCCGAGCACATTGGTTACTTTTTTTACAATCGAGTCCGGTCGTCAGTTTTTTATTGTTGAATTTTGTATATGTTTGGCCTCTTTTCGGCCAAAAGACTTGACCGATTCACATGAAATTTTGTACAAAGACATTTAATAGGGCATAAAAGGGCAAATAATACTTTTTTTTCGGCAGTTAAGTGAGGGTGCATATATTTTTTGTTAACTTTACATAGAGTTAACATAATCATAAAAGTTTGACCTTAGGTTCGTCTATAATGACTTAATTAGTGTCTTGATTAGGCCATAAAACTGTCAGGATCATTAGAAGTCATCAAAATTTACGCGCTGGCTTTGCTTGCCTAACGTGTTTATCTGCTTTGTGGGAAGTTTTTCAAAAACTTTCGTGTTTAAACAGCCTTAGGATATTTGGTGTCGACTAAGTAGGTCATAAAACCTGTCAGGGTCATTAAAATACGTATAAATTATTCGCGCTCGCTTCGCTCGCGTAGTTATAGCACTCTCTGCGCTCGCGCAAGCATTTGTTTTATCTACTTAGTAGGAAATATTTCGTCAACTTTTGAATTTTAATAGCCACATGCATCATAACGAATCACACATTGAAACAGAACAAACCTTCAATAATCATAATGATTATTAACCTTAAATTAAGTGGATATCAAATTTAACCCTAATGTCATCGAGGTTGACTTAGTAGGTCATAAAAACTGTCGGGGTCATAATAAGTCGTAAAAATTTTTAGCGCTCGCGAAGCTCGCGCAATTATTTATTTTATCTACTTTGAATGTAATATTTCAGAAACTTTTGTATTTTAATAACCACATGCATCAAAACGAATCATACATTGAAACAGAACAACCTTCAATAATCATAATGATTATTAACCTTAAATTAAGTGGATATCAAATTGAACCCTTCTGTCATCGGTGTTGGCTTAGTAGGTCATAAAAACTGTCAGGGTCATAAAAAGTCGTAAAAAATTTTCGCGCTCGCTACGCTCGCGCAAGCATTTATTTTATCAACTTTGTAGGTAATATTTCAGCAACTTTCGCATATTAATAACCACATGCATCAAAACGAGTCATAAATTAAAACAGTACAACCATTAAAAATCATAATGATTATTAACCTTAAAATAAGTGGATATCACGTTTCACTTGAGTGTCATCAGTGTTGACTTAGTAGGTTTTAAAAACTGTCGGGGTCATAAAAAGTCGTAAAAAATTTTCGCGCTCGCTTCGCTCGCGCAATTATTTATTTCATCTACTTCAAAGGTAATTTTTCAGCAAATTTTGTATTTTAATAGCCACATGCATCAAAACGAGTCATACATTGAAATAGAACAACCTTCAATAATCATAATGATTATTAACCTTAAAATAAGTGGATATCAAATTTAACCCTAATGTCATCGGTGTTGACTTAGTAGGTCATAAAAACTGTCGGGGTCATAATAAGTCGTAAAAATTTTTAGCGCTCGCGAAGCTCGCGCAATTGTTTATTTTATCTACTTTGAATGTAATATTTTAGAAACTTTTGTATTTTAATAACCACATGCATCAAAATTAGTCATAAATTGAAACAGAACAACCTTCAATAATCATAATGATTATTAACCTTAAATTAAGTGGATATCAAATTTAACCCTAATGTCATCGGTGTTGACTTAGTAGGTCATAAAAACTGTCAGGGTCATAAAAAGTCGTAAAAAAATTTCTCGCTCGCTTCGCTCGCGCAGTGATAACGCTCGCAACGCTCGCGCAAGCATTTATTTTATCTACTTTGTAGGAAATATTTCGTCAACTTTTGAATTTTAATAGCCACATGCATCATAACGAATCACACATTGAAACAGAACAAACCTTCAATAATCATAATGATTATTAACCTTAAATTAAGTGGATATCAAATTTAACCCTAATGTCATCGGTGTTGACTTAGTAGGTCATAAAAACTGTCGGGGTCATAATAAGTCGTAAAAATTTTTAGCGCTCGCGAAGCTCGCGCAATTATTTATTTTATCTACTTTGAATGTAATATTTCAGAAACTTTTGTATTTTAATAACCACATGCATCAAAACGAATCATACATTGAAACAGAACAACCTTCAATAATCATAATGATTATTAACCTTAAATTAAGTGGATATCAAATTGAACCCTTCTGTCATCGGTGCTGGCTTAGTAGGTCATAAAAACTGTCAGGGTCATAAAAAGTCGTAAAAAATTTTCGCGCTCGCTACGCTCGCGCAATCATTTATTTCATCTACTTCAAAGGTAATTTTTCAGCAAATTTTGTATTTTAATAGCCACAAGCATCAAAACGAGTCATACATTGAAATAGAACAACCTTCAATAATCATAATGATTATTAACCTTAAAATAAGTGGATATCACGTTTTACCTGAGTGTCATCGGTGTTGACTTAGTAGGTCATAAAAACTGTCAGGGTCATAAAAAGTCGTAACATTTTTTCGCAGTAATAACGCTATATAAATACGCTATAGCGTATAATAGCGTGTTTTAACAGCCTCATACAATAGACTGACTCAAATACTTGAACAGCAAAACTTGACCTAACCTAACCAAGGTTTACCAAGTAATTATTCATGACTTTAACAATAGACGATATTGAGTTCGACCTAAGAGTCATCTATAGTGAGTTGATTATTAGATTGTAAATTTGTCAGGGTCATAAAAAGTCATAAAAAATGTTCGCTCGCGCAATGATAGCTCTCGCTGCGCTCGCGCAGCTATTCACCTTATTTTCTTTGTAAGAAATGTTTCAGGAACTTTTGTGTTGAGTCAAACATTTAAACAGCACAACTTCGTATACTAACCAAAATGATTAATGACTTTAACAATAGAGGATATTGAGTTCGACTTTAGGGTCATCTATGGTGACTTGGCCTAAGAGATCATCGATCTTGACCTCAAAGGTCATAAAGACTCAAATAACGCGGGCGAAGCCGCGGGTAACAGCTAGTAAATTTATAAAACTAAGAACCCTCTAGATTTAAATGCGGTCCATAGATGTAGTTAAATGTTCAGGTTACATGCAGTTAAATATAAATAATATCGCAGGTACAAACACACACTTGTACGAGTCCTAAACTTTGTACTCCGTCCTTTGTACGCTCGGATGCGATTTCGAAAGTACTCCAAATTCGTCTGAAAACGACTGTTAAACGCTTGACTACAGTGCCTCAAGTCTCCCTAAGTTCAAATACCTACTCTTATAAAATTTGCAAAGGGTAGATATGTTTATTACTCTATTGGTAAAGAAAGGCACTGCTTCTCAATACGTATGTGTACCTGTGAATCTCCTCCTTTTAAGAAGTCTGTTGGAAAGAGTTTGCGTAGTAAAACCAGATAAAGCTACATGAACATAGTTAGTAATGAGTTTTAATGTTTTTAGGGTTCCGAACATCCGAACCCAAAGGGTACCAACGGCACCCTATTACTGAGACTCCGCTGTCCGTCTGTCTGTCTGTCTATCTGTCTGTCTGTCTGTCTGTCTGCCTGTCTGTCTGTCCGTCTATCCGTTTGTCACCAGGCTGTATTTCATGAACCGTGATAGTTAGACGGTTGAAATTTTCACAGATGATGTATTTCTGTTGCCGCTATAACAACAAGTACTAAAAACAGAACAAAGTTAAAGGGGGTCCCCATACAAAAAACGTGTTTTTACTATAGCGCCATCTATGAACGATTGTTTAACTTAATAATAAATAATATTAATTACCTACCTTTGTGTTAACGTTCACTCAGTTGATATTAGAAGTTCGTTAGATATTTGTTAGATGGTGTTGTAGTTAATAAGCATGTTTGGTATTGACACGGTAATATAATATAATATAATATAATATAATATAATATAATATAATATAATATAATATAATATAATATAATATAATATAATATAATATAATATAATATAATATAATATAATATAATATAATATAATATAATTTATACTTATATAATATTATACTGCGGTTCGGAACCCTCCGTGTGCGAAACAAAAGTCTGACTCGCACTTGGCCAGTTTTATTTATCTAACCGCCAGGTTAATAAATCCGCGCCTTTGTTGGATATGGAACCTAATCACTGCATTGAACTTCATGACCTTTAAATTCTATCCCTTGAACGTTACTATCACTCTCGTATTGTACGTGAAACAATAAAAATTTAAAAAAAAAACATTCGAATTTCTAGGTTGGTTTTAGGTCGGCCGCAATTTGGAACTCAGTGATTAGGCAATGTGTTCCAGTAGAAGCCTGAATCAACAAAAATCTGCCGATGTCGTCAGCATTGTGTGTCGTCATGGCAACTCCAATCCAGATCAAATGAGGAGAGTTCCAAGGTACTCTCAATAACATCAATGCTTGTGTGATACACCAAAACTCCCAGATTTCTCGTGACCACGGTCAATCCAACATGATCGAATCGTCGAGGTAAATAAAATAAACTGGCCAAGTGCAAGTCGGACTCGCACTCGTAGGGTTCCGTACCACACTACAGTATTTTATAAGATCGAGCAAAAAATACCACTATCATTTTTGCGCTAGCAAAAAATAATAATTAATAAACATTTTAGGGGGGATCCTATATTATTTTTAACTTTATTCTGTTTTTAGTATTTGTTGTTATAGCGGCAACAGAAATACATCATCTATAAAAATTTCAACCGTCTAACTATCACGGTTCATGAAATGCAGCCTGGTGACAAACGGACAGACAGACAGACAGACAGGCAGACAGACAGACAGACAGACAGACAGACAGACAGATAGACAGACAGACAGACGGACAGCGGAGTCTCAGTAATAGGGTTCCGTTGGTACCCTTTGGGTTCGGATGTTCGGAACCCTAAAAACATTAAAACTCATTACTAACTATGTTCATGTAGCTTTATCTGGTTTTACTACGCAAACCCTTACACTAACTATCACGGTTCATGAGATACAGCTTGGTGACAGACGGACAGACAGACAGACAGACAGACAGACGGACAGCGGAGTCTTAGTAATAGGGTCCCGTTTTACCCTTTGGGTACGGAACCGTAATTATGTTTAAAGCGCGATAAGTCCCGTATTACAAAATAATTATAGTAATTAATTCTAGAATGATTATTGAAATGGTTCTCTATGTTACCAATAATAAGACGTATTATCGAATATTATAAACTCAAATGAAAGTACACGGTAAATGTTGCCCACGAACTGTGGAACGAGGTACAGTGAGCAAGAAAAGTGTTTTTCTACTTTTCATTCCGTCCTCTACAGACATTGTTGTTTTTGTCCTGACAGGTACTTTACTCGAGTCTAGCCTTGTATTCCTACACTTCAGTTACTTTGTTAGGGGTTGTTTGATTAAACAAAGGTCTGGCATCTGGTACTAATTTAAATACAGTATAAGATACACAGATAATTCGATTATGTGTAGAACAGACTTTATACTGAGGTCAGTATATGGACATGTTCTTTTCACATATTTATTTTTTATTGAATAAATAATTGCATAGTTAAATTTCCTTTAGCTAATTTGATAATCACTCAACTTAATTGATCTGATGGCGATGAATGGATTGGAGCTAAATGGCCAAATACTTTCATTTTAAATGAATTAGTTTTTAATTTAACTACATGTAACTTTGACATGTATAACTTCTTATATTCTAAACATTCCATAAACAAATTAATACTTTGAATTTTGATTTAAATTTGTATACAGGTGGTAAGAGCATATTACAACGATGTTCCGTCTGACTTGCTAAAAGTAGCTTAAGTAGACAATCTGCCACCTTAACTAGTGTGTTCATCATCTTCGACCATATCTTCGCTTACCACCAGGCGAGATAGTGATCAAACGCTAGCCTATAAGACATATTTTTTTTAATTCGTTTGGTGTGGAAGTGTTATGTATATTTTATTAAATATATATCAACTAAAATAATATATCAACAACTTTTATTATTTGACAGTACCGGTGATGCTCACTACACGATCCGTATGAATGCTATTCTGTGTGAAGTGGAGGAGAACACTTGTGTCCGATATTGAGTGCGCCCTTGAGGGACTCTCGGACTGAGAACGCCTCAATCTGGTCAGTCCTCAGTTTAACCCTACCAAAACACGAGTGAGTGCATTTATCGCCACAAAAAACATTTATTGTAGCTCAAGGACATTCTCCTAACAATTCTGAGCAGTCTCGGCATCCTAGAAGTCGATATTTCTAAGTCCAGTGTAAGGGTCACCTCGAAAGTAAAACTGGCCTTGCTTATAAAAAAACTTCGTGTACTTTTAAAAAATGCAAATGCACACCTTGCGTTTGAATTTTCGAAGAGCAATGATGCGCAACATACTGGGAGTGAAAAGAAGAGACAGAGTACGAAACACTGATCTGCGCTTAAGAACCGGTATAGTTGACGTGGGTGACAAGACAGGGCTGGTAGTCTCTACATGCATAACGATGAATTTCAAGTGATGGAAATATATAACTGTCTCGCTGCATCTTCTTCTATTAGACGTTTGCGATGAACGCATCGATATCGATGTAGAGACTTCTGTCACAGGCTGAAATGGTACTGGGCGGATCATACTTGTCGGATGTATTTCGAAATGTGGGTTCAAATTGTCACGCAATAAAAAAAGTTATAAGTGAAACTTTGAAAAAAAAAGTTTATTCAATTTATTTCACAACATCACTAATTATTTTTTGGTTCAACTCTATCTGTTGAAATTTGTGGAATTTTTTGAAAGTTTTTTTGAAAGTTGAATATAATATATAACATGACGCTACGTCATTTCCGTCAAAATTTAACACAGTATACTTATTCAATTAAAAACAAGAACAACTTAAAAATTAATGTATTCAAAATGATCTTCACTCTGTAGACTCCATAGTCAATTGCTTTTCTTATAGGAAGATACTGAACCACACAACACAGGATTGTCCTTGTGTGTGTTTCAGTGCTCAACACAAGCTATGTTTAGCTCATAAGCTTAAACTGTGTAAAACCTTTTACTTGTGTTTTCGAAATAAATTATTAGGAAATTACGTTTATATTAAACTTCTATCCGTTACTGTACAAACAAATAAATTTCAAAGTAAAATATTCACAGAGTCAGAATTTTATTAAAAAAAGGTCCCGTCTGTAACAGACGTGATGCACCTTGAATGAAAGTTCAGATGTTGGAGATTTCATTTAAAACTCTTTTACAAATATTTCAACTCACTTTCGTTAGAATTTAAATTTAAAGTTAGGGTCGTTGCTTTGAAGCCAAATTAAAAGTATTTCAAACTTTGAATATTCACCACAAAACTAGGATTAAGTTGTACTCTTAGATTTAAAGTAGTTTAGAAAATGAAAATAATGAAGTCGTGAAGCGTTTTGTGTTTATTAATTAAAATCCCATCTCTTCACGCGCATGCGCTCTCCCCTATACATGCACCCGTACGCTCCAGTTTCGCAGTATTCGAATATTTTTCATCTGCTTGGCGCCACGCGACGTCTCTTTTTAGGGTTCCGTACATGTCTGTCTGTCTGTCTGTCCGTCTGTCAAGACCCTATTTCTCAGGAACGCGTAGAGGTATCAAGTTGAAACTTATATCAAACACTCGGGTCTACGATATCTTTCAGCTGTGAAAAAATTAAACTTGTAAGTCAACGCGATCAAAAGATATGAGTGTATAATATGTCGCATATTTTGCGATTTCACAAGGAAATCAAAACCTATAGGGTACTTCCCGTTGACCAAGAATCACGAAATTTGGTAAGAAGCAAGATCTTTAACCATAAATATGTAGTTTTAAAAGAAAAAGAGCTTATTCCCTATTACAAATGTATTGTTTGCGATTGGTGCATTAACAATGTCTAAGCATGAGTCTGGGGATCGAATTTGTCTTTTAACCTAGTTTGACAATTTTGTTTGGAAGCCTCGGTGCACGAGTCCAACTCGCACTTGACTGGTTTTTTTTATGTGTATGTTTGCGTAAGTGCATAGTACCGACAAATAAACAATTACTTTTTTATTGTGGTACAATAATTTCGCTATTTATTTTAAGAATACACACAAACGCAGTGTCATTTCACCTTATTTCTCTACTTAAAATAGAAGTTATTTCATTCCTGCTTCGTAATACTTCGAATTTAGCTAAATCTTCCTAACTTTGACATAAACGAATTAAACTCAATCAATTTTTGACACCTTGAAGGAGTTGGTAAAAGCTAATTATAGACAACTTTTATGATTCCAAGTTAGAGAAACTTGAATGACAGGATGAAAGGGGGACTCAGGGGCTTTGCTATGGTTTTAGATAGATCAGATATTTTTTTAGATAGAAGTTTCAAGTGATTGTTCCGGCTCATAAGTAGAAGAATGTTACTGTTCATGATAATTAAAAAATATTCATTTTTTATTTTTAAGATTTTTAAGAAAAAATCCTTAATGTATGTAGTTATGTAAGTACTTCAAAGCTGTGATTTTTAGGGTTACGTAGCCAAATGGAAAAAACAGAACCCTTTATAGATTCGTCATGTCTGTCTGTCTTGTGAGGGCCACACACATCGCGATAGAATTATTGCGATAAAACATCGTCTTCGGCCTACGGTGAATGTACATGGTCACATTACAAACAAAGAAATGCCGCAATAGTTTATCGCGGAAAAATGGACGAAGCTGTCGCTCTTTAATTTATGGCGCTATTTAATTACTTTTTGCTTTAGTGTAATCAGAAAAAATCTGTCATTACTTTAGAGTAATGATATATAAATAATTTTTATGGATTTTTTAATGGATTAGTCCACATAAAATCTTCAACACCAGATTAACTTGCAAACAAATAAAGCAATACCTGTCCGTAAAACACGACGCCTTTACCGACAGTGGGGCGAAGTGTCTGCGGCTTCGCCCGAAGTGCCGAAGTACACTCGAATATTCGGCTACACATATCGCCATAAAGCGAATGTTCGCGTTATCGCGATGTGCGTGGCCTTAGCATCTGTCTGTCCGTCCGTATGTCACAGCTATTTATTCCGAAACTATTAAGACTACTCAGATAAAACTTGGTAAGTAGTTGTATTCTGTAAACTGCTTTAGGATTTTTTATAAAAAATATAGAGATAGAAGATAGACACGTCTAAAGTGGTAAAATGGTCACCCCCCTCTAACTTTTAAAGTAAGGAAGTAAAAAATATATGCTATAGATCTCAATAAACACTTTCAACGAAAATTGGTTTGAACGAGATATATTTAGTAGTTTTTGAAATATAGAAAATGTAACTTTTTTTTTCATACAAACACTATAAAAAACAAAGTAATTTTTTTGGTGGCTAAAAATTATAGCTATAAAATACTCTACTGTGTAACAAAACAGAACCCTACGAGTACGAGTCCGACTTGCACGTAGCCAGTTCATTATTTCCATTACAATTAGGTACAAATAGTTTGCAGCGAATACATTAGACCCTACCACAAGGTACGATAGAACGTAACTGTTTTATTACGCAAACATTTATTTGGCAATTAAAATCGTAGATAAATATGATGAAGGGTCAGTTCACACCGCAACGCGATGCGACGCGACGCGACGCGACGTGACTAGGCTTTTGGTTTCGCGCGGCGCAGCCCGACGCCGCGCGGTGCAGCAAAACGAGCAACTCCACAAAATTATCTCAATGCAATGTGCATCTTATTATGTAGATACAAAAGGTCAATAATTTATCACGCGGCGCAGCCTGAAGCCGCCGAACTAACTCGATGAAATGTGTTTCTTTTTGTGTAGTAAATAAAGTTCTTTCTTCTCTTAATAATTGCTCAAATACTCAGATTGGTTTGAATGTTTCTCAAAACTTCGGCACCCGTGAGCCGATTTAGATTTGAACTGCAGGACAGTTTATATCAATCGTAGAGAAATCTAGAGTATGATAGATAGATAATACATATGTATGATAGAGTGAAACGTCTTACAAAACTGGCGACTGTTGAGAAAAAATATCACTTACGTTATGTAGTACGGGTTAAGTAGTTGATCTTTTTAAGCATGTTATTATATATATTATAAAATATTATATAATATATTATTATATAATATGAATTTTTCACAGAACAGATTAATAAAGTGTGATCGGAAGACACAAACAAGTCGGGACATGATGTTCGAAAGTACCATTTAGACAACATATATTAATTACAAAAACATTTTCAGTCCATCACCCCGAAGGCCACCTGTGTCGTCGATCCCTCTTTTAAACGAAATATATGTCGAGAATAATTGATACCTACCAATACCAATGATCTCTATTTAGGATGGTTTTTGTGTAGTAAATGGCGTTTGAATTGTTATCTATTTGTTATCTGTCACAACCTTTCTATAACCAATGACAACGGTACCGCTAAGTATCATTTATGGGTTTGAGTTTTTAGGGGTGGAAGTCTCTAATTATACTGCGTAAGAGGTGAGGCGTATTTACTAGAACAGATCCGAAGAACAGATATTTTACGATACTAGGTGGCACTACTATTCCTACTTTTGACAAACACCTATTCCACCTAGTATTAGACCTCGGACTACTAACTAAGACGCGATGCGATGTTTCACTCGAATCTATGCCGTATTTTCATTGGCATAGTACCGTCTTAAGCCGTAGACGCGGTGCAATAATAGTGCGAGTGAGAGGGTAGCATGATACTGTACTACCCTCTCACTCGCACACTAAGATGCACTTCCTATTCCACCTAGTATTTGACCTCGAGACTAGATGCGATATTTCACGCAAATCTATGCCGTATTTTCAGTGGCATAGTGCCGCCGTACGCCGAAGACGCGGTGCAATGAGAGTGGGAGTGAGAGGGTAGTATGACACTATACTACTCTCTCACTCGCACTCTAGTATGTGAGAGCGAAATGATGCAATACTGTTGAGTGTTGACTACTATAATCTATACGCGATCAATACTAGGTGGAACAGATATTTGGATCACGTATTTCTAAGGACTAGGAATAGGTGCACCTAGTCCTAAATTTTCCTAGTATAACCCATCTTTACTGCGTATGTTGATGCGTCCTGTCATCGCAAACATGTAATAGTGCGAGATGCAGCGAGACAGTTTTTTTTTTAAAGATTACTCGCAATGTGGTGTGCACATTACTAGTAATCCTGTTAACCCCTCCAACTAAGCTAAATACGCTTGTGTCTGGAGTGGGTTCACGTCAATAGTGCAATGGGTGGGGTGGGGGTCGAACTCACGACCTCTCGATGGCCAGTCCGACACCTTATCCATTGGGCTATTGCCGCCTTATATAGTTATATAACTGCTTCTCATTTCTTAGCGACGATCACCACTCGAAATTTATCGGGTGTATATATGTAGCGACTGCCGGTTAGCCGGTCGCCAGTTTTTTAAGACAAGCTAGGCTTTTCACGATTTAACGAATAATTTCGAGAGATAATGGTTGTTATTTTAAGAGGTAGGTACAGTTTTAGTGTGTCATTCTACTAGAAATGAGCAAGAAAATGACCGCAGCCAGGATGAGTAGCGGATCTGTGAAACGGTGTGCAGATAAGCGGAGCTAGGATGCTTAGCAAACTTTTTTCC
This sequence comes from Cabera pusaria, assembly GCA_954871355.1. Lineage (NCBI taxonomy): Eukaryota > Metazoa > Arthropoda > Insecta > Lepidoptera > Geometridae > Cabera > Cabera pusaria. The sequence goes on from OX940893.1 coordinate 27,910,361, forward strand.
AATATCAGTGGGGTGCGGTGACGTGAAAGCAGCGTGTCTGCCGCATACGGTAATATAATCTACTGAACCAATAGTTGTTACTTAAGTAGGTTTAAAAGTGACACTTTTATTACACCACCTCAATTTTTTCGTTTATCTATCGCATGTCGCGTTACAGCCGTTGCTTTAGCTTGATTGGTGGATATGATGTACATTTACGTCTGTCTGTGATTGGCGGACGCTTCCGCAGCCATATTTGTATAAAATGCTAATATGTCATGTCAACTGCTGTCATAGTAGCTAGCTACCATAGCTACGCATAAACAAAAAGTTTCACATGCATTGTGGTTTCATAAAACCACACCACACTTTTTTCGTCCGGTAGTTTGTTTTGTGTTCCGTGTGTGGTGAACCTTATCAACTTTATGTCAATGACGCATGTATATAACATACATGAATATCCGGCAAAATAAGTGTTTACAGTGTATATATATTTTTTATAGTGCTAAATCCTTCAACACGAAAAAAAACAACTTCGATTATAGTAATTTTCAGTACCAAGTTTAGAGGATTTTATTTACATATCTGTGTAGATACTCATGAGATCATAATTACATCACCAATGGGATAGTATACCCTCTCAAACAAAATATAATTTTCGAAATCGCTTAATGAGTAACGGAGATCAAAAATATTCTAACATACATAAAAAACATATAGTCAAATTGAGATCTTCTCTTCCCCTTATATGAAGTAGGTTGACAAAGAACTAAAAAAGATAATCGCTTGAATACTACACACAATCGCGATGTCTACTTCGGTCCTTACAACATTGTCTCTATCTAGTTTTATGACATCACAAGATTAGTGGGAGTAGCTCTATCGATGTTACAAGTTTGTTTTCTTTTATTTATTTTATTCATATCGTATGATTTTTCCTTGTAGCTCGTGTTACAAAGATCAAAGTAGTTTTTTCTGGACAATTTATATGTTGTGGTTTGTTTAAAGTTCTGAAGTTCTAGCTGGGAAAATTACGTGATTGTGATGAAACCGTTGATAATTTATCAATCAGTGGTAGTTAAAATAACTAGGTGAGCTTCAGTTTCATAATAATAGCAGTCATCGGGTTAGCAATTAGTAATATTCAATTTTTCCATTCTAATGTAGTCGATTCCATTTTGGTGTCACTTTACCTCCTACTTCTCCTGTCCTACTTCTGCTATAATTGAGGTCTGAGATTTAATTACACTGTTTGTTAGCTAGTTACAAGTAACTATAAAAAAAAGCGTGTAAAATAGACCCTTACAGGCTAAATACTTATACTAGCTGATATCTGCGACTTCGTTCAAGTACACCGAGTATGTATCACTGAAAAGCTCTGTCAATCAACATTTATTGTGATCTGAGTCATTAAGTTACGTGTAGAAATCATGATTTTATTTTCACAAAAGTAGCCTATGTTCATCCTCATGCTATAATAAGTAAAAAATAAAGTATATCCTTGTTAAATTTCAGTAAGATCGGATCGTCCGTTTAGGCGTGATTAGGTAACAATCAGACGAGTTACAAACGTTTTTATAATATTAGTCTGGATACTCTAACAGTCTAACCATTCGTTTTCATCCCTTTCCGGTCAAACATTCAAAACCTTCCGATCTTTGACCGCAATTGTGAAAAATAGTTAAAAAAAACCTTTATGCAGACAGGAGCAATCCCTGCCAGGTTTCTGGCGAAATTATTCCCCTGTCAAAGTGACTTATGTGATGCTAACGCCAATGGGAAGATAAATGTGATTCTCATTGCCCGCGGCTGCGGTTCTCAAACTTTGTAATCGGCCTCTCGGGGCCCTGTGTTCGTTTGCCGACAGTAATATGCTACAGTTCTGTTGTACCACCTATAAATAAGCAGCTGTAAATTACCTCATTCGAGATCAGATATTACAATGTCTAATAATTTGTTGTCATGAGTTTAATTGCTGGAAATCGATTTGTATGCAAACTTGCTTCGAAATTAGTGTTATCGTTGGTAAAATTATATGGTAGTGTTTATGGCCAATAACTATAATTAAAATAACTTAGTTTTTTAGATTCATTTCTGTATTTTCAGGTCATATTAATGATCACATAAACATAAATATAACTGAAAAGTATGTATAACTGAGTACATAATCTGTGTATACTTTTATTTGCGAATTTATATATCACATACCCGAACGTTTGACCACTATCTCACCTGTTGGTAAATAATGATGCGGTCGAGGATGGTAGCACGCTAGGCCTAGAATGGGAACTGGCTCAAGGATAGCTGCAGCAACACATTAGATGTTTGGCGACGCATTTTCTAACTAGAGGGTAGTAGCTGGCCGGGCGGACACTAGATAGTGTCCTACCACCATGCAATTAACACAACTAGATATCTAATCGTAACGGGCGCTAAGGTATGACGCGCAAAATTCTGTCAATGCAAAGTTCTGCGTGCCGTGGTATATGTTACTGACATCATTGCTAACAATCAGATGAGCATCTTGTCTTTCCAAAAATAAGAGTATATATAGTAAGTATAAGGAAAGCAATAAGCAATCATATAAAAGGAAGAATTTGCTTGATAAAACTTGTATTAGCTATTACCAATAGTCAAAGTTATTGTCGCCTGTCGATAACTCCAGCTCGTACTTGAGAAACTTTCTTTGTGTAACACTTAATAGGACTTCTAATTTACTAAATATTTATTACATTATTATAACAATTCCTCATAAACAAAGATCGACCTCACCTTAAATGGCTCTACTTATAGCAAACAATCTGATGATTATCTCTAATTAAACAACTACGTTCGTAAACTATCATAATTACCTCCCTCATGATAACTTAAGGCGAGGTATCTAACGCTGGGCAATGTTTCAGTTCTGAGATTAAATTGAAATATATAAATATAGGACTTCAGTTGAAAACCAAATATATATTGGTTCACTTAAAAATGTATGTGCTATTTTACAAAATTTATTATCAAATTGTTAGTTTAAGGATTAATTTTAGTCTGTTTTCAGTATGTAATTGGATTTAAAGTACATAAGATCGTTTAACATATAAGTGCACTCATCTTTTAGTTTATATATATACATACATACAATCACGCCTTTTTCCCGTTGGGTAGTACTACTTCTTTCCACATGCTACGACCCTGACATACCTCTTTCGCTTATTCCACTTTCATGAGCGCCTTCATACATGCTCGCCGATCATAAGTACTTTTAACTTGGCCTTTTTTAAAATCATCTCCGATCTGGTGGTGATACGTTTGCCTAGGTCGGCCTCTACCGGCTGCCCCATTTACACTCGCCTTATAAATCTGTTTCGTCTGTCTTTCTTCATCCATCCTCTCTAGATGTCTAGATTTTAGTTTATTGTGTATATTGTTTTTCAAGCTGTTATTCAATAGTAAACACCTAAAAATGTGATATAGTGAAACTATATTCTGGGTTACGCTGCCGGTGTATCGCTTTAAGCCAAAATGACACCAGTCGTCCCCCCTAATCAAAAGAGTAATGTGTTTGTTATTGCTGCGGCTCTCAAGTTTCATAATGGCCCCACTGTGTCTACTTGTGGGTACTATCTGCCACTATTATTGGTTAAGACGTTGTTTAAGACACACTGGAATTAATGGCAAACCAAGAGAGAAAATGTGCTTATATTATTATTCGAAAGCCCGTAATTGATCCGTGAGCAATAATAGTACATCTTGATTTATGATTATTTTTACAAAATGAAATGTCTACATTTTTTGATCGAAAAATCGATCGAGATTCGAGTGATTATGAAGTGGATGTTCGAGGGGCACTTGCTGAACTCGAATTTGTTTTCTTCGAATTATTGTAAATACTGATGTATTCAGAAATATAGAGATAAACAACTCAAACATGCTGCTGAAAATGAATCTCTCGAAATGTGAAGCTTTAATTTTTAAATTTTTTCAGTAATAATGAGTCAAACATAAAATATTGTTATAATGTTCTCAATGTGAAGCATAGTAATTTTACTCTCCAAGTTTTACCTAAAAATCTTAATCCGGCCTTCTAAACTTGAGCTCCAGTGGGCTGCAGAATGCGCCTAGCGCAAACTTCCCCACTCGAGCCACGTGTCAGATAGACTTCTCCCAACTTCTCACCATTAATATTTATTTCACCAGAATAACTTTCTAAAAGGCACTTGTGGGCTTTTTCACGACATCCTCCTGTCTTTTACAAGCGGCGTGCTTTAAGTACTTTTGACGATCTCGCGCGTCTTACAGAGCTGAGGTAATTTGTAGTTAGTGTAAAGAAAGTTATGCCTGGAATTTCAAGTAGATGGAGAATTGGGGAGATGGAATGTCGTCGAGGTAACAGATTTTATGATGGATGGGTGGAGTTTTGAGTTAAGGCATTAAGAAATGCGTTTTTGTGATAGACAGTTAGCGTTCTATCACTTCGTCATCTGATTTAAGGGGGAAAGCGGTGTGCATTTTTCCATATAAATGTGAAAAACTAAAATTAAATAAGAAAAGCAAAATTTTTCCTAGAGTTAATTTTTTTTCCACAAAACATCAAGGTCTGGTGTAGCTACGCCCTGTCATTTACTCTTTGACAAACCAATTCCAAAAAGACCTTTAAAACACCTTAATAATTACCTATTTTAATGCTCTGATCCAGATGTGTAGCAGACACATTTGAAAGGGTTTTAAGACAAAAATAAATTATAGAGGAGAGATTTCCAGGAGAAAACAGGGGAGTACGAAACCTTATTTTGGTAAAAAAAACAATTTGGTAAAATGGATCTGAGTTGCAGTTATTCCAATCGCACTCTTATTGATTGTTCGGGCACTGCGCGACGGCAATAGTTTCTTTAAAATAACAATTTTTCAACCCGCGTTTCCTTAACGGCCGCACTGTACTCATGAACAGTAAAACGAACGCATGGCGGTGGATTTAACTCAAGTAATATCTATAATGTATTGGTTTTCATTTCTCTATATGAGTTTGTGAGCACTATGTGATCTCATAGTGTTGTTTGTGAATACGGACATAAGTGATCAGTGATTTCTGTAGTAGCACGCTTGTCTAGAAGATGCTAGTTCTCTCGCGATTTGTAGATCCCTAGAATAGGTATGACGACAGGATCAAAAAATCGAAGATTTAATGACTTTAGGGGAAAATACATATCAAAACACTAGTTTAGTTTTATATAAAACTAGAAGTTCCCCGCGGCTCCGCCCACGTTAAAGACTTATTTTATTTACTTTAAACTTTTATTTTGTAAAAACCTTTCTATCATAAAAGACATCAAAGAAGTAAAAGCCAAATCGGTTCAAACTTTGAACCCCCGTTTCATCTCGTTAAAGAGTGAATTTTGAAAAATCCTTTCTTAGCGAATACCTACGTCAAAATAACTAACTGCATGCCAAATTTTAGCGCAATCCGAAACAATATTGATTTCAGACTTTGTTACCCCACTTCTCCCTTTTATGGGTGGCATTTCGAAAAGCCTGAAACACGTATTTTCTTATTTATTGACTCAAACACTTGTGCGAAATTTCGAATAGAATAAACAATCTAATCTTGTTTCTCCATACAAACTTTGAACCCCCACTTCATCCCTTTAAGGGGTGAATTTTGAAAAATCCTTTCTTAGTACACCCCTACGTACTAAGACAAATATACCCTCCAAATTTCAAGTCTCTACGACCAGCGGTTTAGGCTATGCGTTGTCTGTCAGTGAGTCAGTCAGTCAGTATGTCAGGACAAAGATTCTTATAGTATTAGAATAAAATATTAAGATTATTAGGATTTCATTAAAATATAACATTAAAATACTGCAATCGGTCATTTTGATTGTAACACCAATCACAGCGCATGACGTCACGCTTAGGTCTTCTTATATGAGGTTTTATTGAAAACGTTATCACATTTTGGAAAACCCATGTGTCCATTGTCACAGAGTAAATAATAGTTACTACGTTAAGTATGTCATTAACCTATGCGTGACGTCATAGCCGACGCCATGACACATGTGTGCTGTTTTCGCGCACTATTGAAAAAATATTAGAAAAATTGCTTTAAACTTCGTTAAACTGAAGTTTATTACCGAAATAACCGGTTTTTTCGTGAATAGTAAATGTCGTCACGCCTATTGTACATATCGAGAAATATAGACAACGGCACAGAATAAATAATAGTAGCGGTAACAGCGGCAAAGAATTTCATTATTTTGCAGTAGATTAGGGAAGAAAAATGCGGGTAGATGGAATGTTGACCAAATGTGACGTTATCCTAAGTTTATGTTATGAAATGTATGAGATATATTTTTAGTTTATTGTACGTTACAGGTGATTGGTTAATTTAACTGACCGAGACAGCCTACGCGTTTATCAACGGATTTCAGTCCAATTGAAAGGCATACTAAGTACTTCATTCTACACAAGTTGTTGAGAAAATAAAATCTAAAAGTTTTCTGTTGCTTTATTTACTGTCGGATTTTAAACACATTTGAGAGGCACACTAAAGACTTCATTTTACACACGATGGCGAAAAAAATTCCAAGAAGGGAGAGTGGAGGGGAGCAAGGGGGTGAAGTTTATTGTAGCGTTATATATAAAGACTACTAGTTAATAGAAAATGTTTAAATGGGGGTAATTGTTCATACCCACGGGATGTTAATACCTTCCTGTGCCCGTAAGTGTAACATACCTTCTCAATCCTTGAGGAAATATTTATACTGGGAGCCCAGTCGGCGTCACCAAACTGCGTCTTTTATCTTGAGACATTCGAATCTCATACTGTCTGGAATTTCACTGGACTCCTTATCGTTCACACCGTAAATACAGTTACTATTTTACGGATGAATATCAAACAAGCCTAGGGTAGGGCGCCCCCTGGCGGACTATATTACAGATTATACCTACTACTGCATTATTATTATTTTTTATATATCTTATAGGCTAGCGTTTGACCACTATCTCACCTGTTGGTAAGTGATGATGCGGTCGAAGATGGTAAGCACGCTAGGCCTAGAATGGGAACTGGCTCTCAAGGATAGCTGCCGGAACACATTAGATGTTTGGTGACAGATTTTCTGAACTTGAGGGTGGTTGCTGGCCAGGCGCATACTAGATAGTGTCCTACCACCATGCGGGGGGGTTGTTGGTTTCTTAACGATGTTTTCCTTCACCGGAGGGCCACTGTAAACGCACATAAGTTTTCGATCGAAAAATCCATTGGTGCACGGCGGGGTTTGAACTCGGTACCACCACATAGTGATGTACTTATTTTCAACCGGTCGTCTGTATGTTTTTTTTTATTGTATGTTACGTGATTACTCAGTCAATTGTGAACCGATTCGAATGATTATTTTTGTAATCGGTAAAGTACGTTTCCGAAGTGGTCCCATTGTAATTTCATCGAGTTTGATAAGTATTTCCAGAGATATGACGATAAACGTCTCAAAGTTCCTACTGAAATTGACTCGCAGGGCATGCCAGTCGGTTGTTTTAGTTTTTAAACTGTCTTAATTATTTTATATTGTATAGGTCTCAGTACGACCGACGGTAAGAGACCAGACGGTTTGACACTTGTGCCCTGGAGGAACGGCAAGTGCCTTGTCTGGGACGCTACTTGTGTTAGCACTGTCGCGTCGAGTCACGTGAGCCGCACTTCCCATGTAGCTGCAGCGGCGGCGGAAGAAGCCGCTAGGAACAAGCGGGCTAAATACGCGACAATGGAGCCACAATATTATTTTGTGCCCATAGCCGTAGAGACAATCGAGACAGTTGGAGTGACTGGAGAAGCCCGTGCCGGCTCGTTTCTGGTGCAAAGAATGGCCATCGCTATTCAGCGTGGCAACGCTGCGAGCGTTATGGGCACTTTTTCACCGGGAACGTTGCGGGGCGGGATTCTTACTAAATATGTGTAACGAGCTAATTAAATAGAATAATAAATATTTTATTTTAAAATTATATCTGTAAAGTTTAATATTCAATATATCAATTACATTATATACATTATTATATTTTAAAACTACCTAACTATAAACAAATAAATATACCTAATAAAAAACCATAAAAACTAAAATTTAGTCTACCAAACCACTACCAGTAGGTAAAGTTCCCAAAATGCTGGCTGTATTCCCCCGATGAATGGCGATGCTAAGTCTCTGAGCTAAATATATGCCTGCATTTTGGTCCCGTGTCGTTTCAACCAGCCGTGTGGAAAGATCTTTGAAAATGCTGTGTGCACCCACCCGGTCCCCACGGTCCTAGAGTCTCAAATATATCTATAAAATATATCATTATATCTTGACTTTGTTAATTAAGAATTTATATTATATATTGGTATACGTATTTTAAATAAATATATTGTATAGCTATAATTCAACTAAAATTACTTTTATAAATTTACTCAAAATTGGCTTGAAACTAACCCCAGGGTGCGATAAAATATAGGCCATATTTTAGCCGTGCATTTAAATGTATCGAAAAGGGAATACGAAAAAAGGCAGAATATTCGTATGAACCTATCCCAGGGCATTCCTATTCGACAGATTGCGATTTTACAAATTCATTCATTTTGTCTGAAAATCCCAAAGGTCTATAAACCCATCTCACTGAAAATCTAGATAACTTTTTATATCTACAGTACAAATAAACTGTAAGTTATGATTATGTTTATGACATTAATATATTTTTTATGACTTATAGGCTAGTTTTTGTAGTAATAATGTGGTCGAGGATGCACGCTAAGCTTAAAATGGGAACTGGCACTCAATCACAGAAATATTATTAATAATTTATAAATATTTATTAATAACATGTCTTTGCGCTCAAGAATAGCTGCCGAAACACATTAGATGTTTGACGACAGATTTTCTAACTTAAGGGTGGTAGCTGGCCAGGTGGACACTAAACAGTGTCCTACCACCATGCACGGAATGGGGGCTTCTTAACGATGTTTTTCCTTCACCAGAGGGCCACTGCGAAAAGAAATAATATGAAGAGTTTATCTAGGTATATATATATATATATATATAGGAGGTAGGAGCATTAAATATCGACGTGCCACCTGAATTGCTACCAAAAAGTATCTTAAAAGCTTATCACGATCGAGCAAAAAATCTGCCGTCATAACTTTACGGTGTTCCGGCAGCACACCGGCCTAAATAGACAGAGTACTTAGACCAAGCGTGTTCACCATCTTCGACCACATCATCGCTTACCAACAAACGAGAAAGTGGTTGAACGCTATCCCATAGGATATTAAAAAAATGTGATTTGCTGGTATGTGGTATTTGATGAGGTGGTTGTAATACTTTTGGTAATTATACTCTTTACATAGTGTTGAATAAGACCACTTACCCCCACTAAGTATCTGCTGATGAGATAACTTACCGGAGGTAACTATTATATATGGTATATATATATATATATATATATATATATTTATATATATATAGATCGACTGAAGGTCCTTCCTAATGCTAATAACTAATGCGTAATAAAAAAAAATACCGCTGAACCGTCAAGTCGACTTATTAACGAATTAATTTTTATATTTTCTTTTTATCAATATTTTCAGCCCCGCACATTTAATAAGTGCAAATAAGCTATATCGTACAATAAATAAATATAATAAGTACATACACAATGAAATATTTACTTAAAATGAAAATTATTTCATCAAAAACCATGAACAAAAAATGCTATCGTATTACATATGACATGACATATCATGTCAGTCAACATACAACAATATTGTGAAAAAGATTGTGAAAGAAAATAAGAATAAATAATAGTCTAAAAAAACTAAAAAAATACGACGACACCAAAGGCCTGGCTCACGAAACGCATGACTCGGGGACGATGGTTGCCCCCTCTGAAGCAGATCAACTTCGCTATTAGAGTCCTAAACGAATTAATACGACACTCGATTCTTTTTTGCCACGCGGGGACATCGGGGCGTCGCGGCGCTCGGTCAGTGTCCGGAAACTTAACTCGAGCAACGTGACACGCCGCTATGGCCGCGCAGTATAGAATCGAGTGTGTGTCAACTAATGTTTCGCTAGTCCGCATATACGGGACTAGCAAAACGTTTAGGGCTCCCATTAACGCGAGGTTACGTTTATTCATTGGCAAACGTGGTAGTCGCAGCCTAGAATCAGGTGTGGAGCGTTACTCCAAAATCGCGTCTTCCAAAGACCTCCTCAACTGCTCATTAGTCTGGGTACTTACGTTAGTATTCGTACAATCGTCTGCATCTAGCGCGGCATCCGCTGGGGCAGACGTCGAAACTGAGCCTGTCGGCCCCTGCGTCGACGACACAGCGGGCGGGTCCCGCGCTAAAGCAGACGTAGCACGAATAATAGGTAACGCCTCCAGACGCAGCCGATCAAGCGCTGAGTCGTCCAACAGTTTGAGCCGCTGGATGGCCCGCACCTGATCTGACAGTCGTTGTGCGGTAACGGCAACAGCTGGTTCAAAGGTCTGAAACAGAGGCAGCATCCTATCACGATACGCGGACAGGTTAGTTCCTCCCTCTGTAGCCCTGTAGTAGGCGCGCATGCAATTCTCGTTTATAGATTGAGTCCATCGCATGCGACGCGCTACACCACCGGTAGCGGGGGCCGGGCGCGGAGCAGGATGCCCCGCAGGCCCCAAGCGTGCCGGCAGCGGTGGTCGTCCACGTCGCACAGGTGGTAGCGGCGGTCGTGGCGACGGAGGCCCGCCCTCGTTGCTCGACGTGCTTGATCCCTCGGGAGGAGTGGCAAAATCATCTCCCGATGACGAGCTGGGAGACGTGGGGGCGGGCGATGGTGTTGTTTGCGCGTTACTTTCCGCTTCTAGTCTTCTTTTCGATCTAGTGATCATTTTTATTAATACGCTTTTATTAGCTTCAGACGTATGTATGTTTGTATGTTAGTATGTAACGGAATCTTTGAAAATGATTTTAACCCCCTTCAAAACGTCGGATTAACTCGAAATTTGGCATACTTATTAAGGACCGATGAAAATTCAATATTTTAAACATTTTGACCCGTTATCCATAAAAGATATAAAAAAATCGACTAAAAAATAAAAAATAATTAATACTTTAAAAAAACTAAAAAAATACGCTTTTATAGAAAATCCAACTAAAAAATAGAAAATAAATTTTAATAAATTTGAATTAAAAATAGTGTAAGAAAAAATGATTTTATTGTAAAAAAAGCGTGGGGTGCTTTTCAGGATATTATCAAAATAACCCTTCTAGTCATATCTGTTCATAAAATATTTGGAACTATTGATACCATGCACCCCACGCTTTTTTTACAATAAAATCATTTTTTCTTACACTATTTTTAATTCAAATTTATTAAAATTTATTTTATATTTTTTAGTTGGATTTTCTATAAAAGCGTATTTTTTTAGTTTTTTTAGACTATTATTTATTCTTATTTTCTTTCACAATCTTTTTCACAATATTGTTGTATGTTGACTGACATGATATGTCATGTCATATGTAATACGATAGCATTTTTTGTTCATGGTTTTTGATGAAATAATTTTCATTTTAAGTAAATATTTCATTGTGTATGTACTTATTATATTTATTTATTGTACGATATAGCTTATTTGCACTTATTAAATGTTCGGGGCTGAAAATATTGATAAAAAGAAAATATAAAAATTAATTCGTTAATAAGTCGACTTGACGGTTCAGCGGTATTTTTTTTTATTACGCATTAGTTATTAGCATTAGGAAGGACCTTCAGTCGATCTATATATATTGTTGAACGCTATCCCATAGGATATTAAAAAAATGTGATTTGCTGGTATGTGGTATTTGATGAGGTGGTTGTAATACTTTTGGTAATTATACTCTTTACATAGTGTTGAATAAGACCACTTACCCCCACTAAGTATCTGCTGATGAGATAACTTACCGGAGGTAACTATTATATATGGTATATATATATATATATATAAATATATATATATATATATATATATATTTATATATATATAGATCGACTGAAGGTCCTTCCTAATGCTAATAACTAATGCGTAATAAAAAAAAATACCGCTGAACCGTCAAGTCGACTTATTAACGAATTAATTTTTATATTTTCTTTTTATCAATATTTTCAGCCCCGAACATTTAATAAGTGCAAATAAGCTATATCGTACAATAAATAAATATAATAAGTACATACACAATGAAATATTTACTTAAAATGAAAATTATTTCATCAAAAACCATGAACAAAAAATGCTATCGTATTACATATGACATGACATATCATGTCAGTCAACATACAACAATATTGTGAAAAAGATTGTGAAAGAAAATAAGAATAAATAATAGTCTAAAAAAACTAAAAAAATACGCTTTTATAGAAAATCCAACTAAAAAATATAAAATAAATTTTAATAAATTTGAATTAAAAATAGTGTAAGAAAAAATGATTTTATTGTAAAAAAAGCGTGGGGTGCATGGTATCAATAGTTCCAAATATTTTATGAACAGATATGACTAGAAGGGTTATTTTGATAATATCCTGAAAAGCACCCCACGCTTTTTTTACAATAAAATCATTTTTTCTTACACTATTTTTAATTCAAATTTATTAAAATTTATTTTCTATTTTTTAGTTGGATTTTCTATAAAAGCGTATTTTTTTAGTTTTTTTAAAGTATTAATTATTTTTTATTTTTTAGTCGATTTTTTTTTATCTTTTATGGATAACGGGTCAAAATGTTTAAAATATTGAATTTTCATCGGTCCTTAATAAGTATGCCAAATTTCGAGTTAATCCGACGTTTTGAAGGGGGTTAAAATCATTTTCAAAGATTCCGTTACATACTAACATACAAACATACATACGTCTGAAGCTAATAAAAGCGTATTAATAAAAATGATCACTAGATCGAAAAGAAGACTAGAAGCGGAAAGTAACGCGCAAACAACACCATCGCCCGCCCCCACGTCTCCCAGCTCGTCATCGGGAGATGATTTTGCCACTCCTCCCGAGGGATCAAGCACGTCGAGCAACGAGGGCGGGCCTCCGTCGCCACGACCGCCGCTACCACCTGTGCGACGTGGACGACCACCGCTGCCGGCACGCTTGGGGCCTGCGGGGCATCCTGCTCCGCGCCCGGCCCCCGCTACCGGTGGTGTAGCGCGTCGCATGCGATGGACTCAATCTATAAACGAGAATTGCATGCGCGCCTACTACAGGGCTACAGAGGGAGGAACTAACCTGTCCGCGTATCGTGATAGGATGCTGCCTCTGTTTCAGACCTTTGAACCAGCTGTTGCCGTTACCGCACAACGACTGTCAGATCAGGTGCGGGCCATCCAGCGGCTCAAACTGTTGGACGACTCAGCGCTTGATCGGCTGCGTCTGGAGGCGTTACCTATTATTCGTGCTACGTCTGCTTTAGCGCGGGACCCGCCCGCTGTGTCGTCGACGCAGGGGCCGACAGGCTCAGTTTCGACGTCTGCCCCAGCGGATGCCGCGCTAGATGCAGACGATTGTACGAATACTAACGTAAGTACCCAGACTAATGAGCAGTTGAGGAGGTCTTTGGAAGACGCGATTTTGGAGTAACGCTCCACACCTGATTCTAGGCTGCGACTACCACGTTTGCCAATGAATAAACGTAACCTCGCGTTAATGGGAGCCCTAAACGTTTTGCTAGTCCCGTATATGCGGACTAGCGAAACATTAGTTGACACACACTCGATTCTATACTGCGCGGCCATAGCGGCGTGTCACGTTGCTCGAGTTAAGTTTCCGGACACTGACCGAGCGCCGCGACGCCCCGATGTCCCCGCGTGGCAAAAAAGAATCGAGTGTCGTATTAATTCGTTTAGGACTCTAATAGCGAAGTTGATCTGCTTCAGAGGGGGCAACCATCGTCCCCGAGTCATGCGTTTCGTGAGCCAGGCCTTTGTTGGGACAGGAATCAGACCCCGGGACTACATGGCCTGTATCACGGAACGTATTGACTTTCTGAAGCAGAAAGTTAATGCATTGGCAAACCGTATTTGTCGCTATAGAGAGCGTGTGGATAGATATTGGCAAAATCGCCTCTTCCAAAATGACCAAAGGCAGGTGTACCGGAGTTGGGAAGGCACCGACCAACGTGTGAGTGACGGGCAGAGTCTGGATGCTACTACCATGAATAACTTCTGGCGTAGTATCTGGTCGGTGCCCGTCAAACACACAGAACTGGAAAATTCCTGGACCGGACGGATTACACAACTTCTGGATAAAATGGATTCGGTGCTCTCACGACTGCTTAGCGACGCAATTCCAAAATGCCCTCGAGGTCGGTGCCTTGCCAACATTTATGACAACCGGTGTCACCTTCCTGCTCCACAAGTCCGGTAGTACCACGGAACCGAAGAACTATAGACCCATCACATGCTTGCCGACGCTTTACAAGCTACTTACATCTATTCTGAGATTTAAAATTAACTCGCACATTATTGCGCACAACATTTTGGCCTCCTCTCAGAATGGATGTAAGGTTGGGTCCTGTGGTACTAAGGAGCTCCTCCTCATTGACACGGCCATTTGCCAACCAGTCCGGCGGAACAAAGGGGCTCTCTCCACCGCCTGGATTGACTACAAGAAGGCCTATGATTCAGTGCCTCATACCTGGCTGGAGAGGATCTTAGAGTTGTATAAAATTGATATAACTCTTAGATCTTTTCTAGGTTCTTGTATGAGGCAGTGGACCACAGTCCTTCGTCAACCGGGTAGTGGTGACAGCTTCTCTGGTCCGCAGGATTTCATAAGGATTGAGCGAGGCATTTTCCAGGGTAATAGTCTGAGCCCGTTGTGGTTTTGCCTAGCCCTGAATCCTTTTAGCACATTGCTAGAGGATTCAGGGCTGGGTTATCGGCTTAGAAGAGGGGGTGATGTCATTTCGCACTTGCTGTATATGGATGACCTCAAACTTTTTGCACCGAAGCATAATGAATTGATGGAGGTACTGAAAGTCACTGAGACTTTCAGCAGCGCCATTAGCATGGACTTTGGTGTGGACAAGTGCGCGGTCATGCACGTACAGCGGGGAAAAGTTGTAAATTCAACGAATTTACAACTTTCAGAGACAATGACTTTCAGATCTCTCTCAGAAGCTGACACCTATAAATGCCTTGGTACGTCAGAGGCATTGGGTATCGAGAGTGGGGGGATAAAACAGACAGTGAAGGAACGCTTCTTCGGTCGCCTGACTAAGGTACTTAATAGTCTTTTGTCAGGAGGCAACAAGGTGCGCGCCTTCAACGGCTGGGTTATGCCCCTACTTATATACACCTTTGGCATACTAAGGTGGACTCAGACCGAACTAGACGCCCTGGACAGAAAAGTTCGACAGCAATTGACATCACATCGCATGCTTCACCCACGCTCGTCTGTTATGAGACTGTATATCCCACGGAAAAGGGGTGGTCGAGGCCTTTTAAACGCCAAAACACTCCACAACCATGAGGTGTGCAGTCTCCGGGAATATTTTCTAAGCAACGAGTGTGGGATGCATCGCGATGTGGTGACAGTTGATAAGACTTTCACGCCTCTCTCCTTAGGCAAAGAGAACTGGCGCAAACCTCAGGTGCTGAGCACCGAAGACTGCAAGGACGTATGGAAGAGCAAGGAGCTGCACGGCAGGTTCTATCGTGCCTTAACAGGGCCCGACGTGGATCTGCTCGCGTCGGTGAACTGGTTACGATTCGGGGACATCTTTGGGGAAACCGAGGGTTTTGTTTGTGCAATTGCGGACGAAGTTATCAAGACGAACAACTACCGGAAATATATTATGAAGGACGGTACGGTCGACATATGTCGGGCATGCCGTCGTCCCGGAGAGTCACTCAGACATATTATTTCCGGTTGTTCTCATCTTGCTAACGGCGAGTACTTGCACAGACACAATCTCGTAGCCAGGATCATCCACCAGCAACTTGCTCTTCAATACGGCCTTGTGGAGTCCGAGGTACCGTACTATAAGTACGCACCTGCGCCAGTTCTTGAAAATGGCCGTGCTTTGGTCTATTGGGACCGATCTATTATCACGGACAGGACTATTGTCGCCAATAAGCCTGATATCGTGATAGTCAACCGGTCCCAGCGGCGGGCAGTGTTAGTCGACATCACCATCCCGCATGACGAGAACCTCGTAAAGGCCGAAAAGGACAAACTTAGCAAGTACCTTGACTTGTCTTACGAGGTTACCGCCATGTGGGATGTTGACTCCACAATCATTGTCCCGATATTTGTCTCGGCAAACGGCCTAATAGCGAGGAGTCTCGACCAACATCTGAAGAGACTCTCGCTAGACGGCTGGATCAAGGGCCAGATACAGAAGGCGGTACTTCTTGGCACGGAACGCATCGTCAGGAGGTTCCTCTCTCTGCAGCCCTAACCACCGGTAGCTTGGGCCCTGCTCCATTGCCGGCGGCACCCTAGGTTTAGGTTTTTTATAATGTCTTATGTTTTTATAATAGTTTTTCTTTATTATTTTTATATGATATATTGTAAAAAACTGAAACTTAAGAAAAATGAATAAATAATGTGAATTATAATAATAAAGGACAAACTTAACTTTGCAGTTCAAACCTTAGGCGGATGACTAGGCACTCTTCATGCAACAACCGAAAATAGTAGTTTAATAACGTTAAGTCATTTTTTTGTCATCTTAAAACTACATATTTCAGGCTTTCAGATTTTCGTGTATTATTGTTTTATATTTTGCTTCGTGCCAAATTTAATGATTTCAGGTCAGCGAGAAGTATCCTATAGATTGAGACTCATTTGTGAAATTGCAATATTTGCGAAAATGTGCGACATAAACGGTCATATATTTTGATCGCATTGACTTATAACTTTGATTTTTTCACAGCTTAAAGATACCGTAGGCTCGAGTATTTGATATGTACGTCAATTTGATATCTCTACGCTTTTATTGAGAAAAAGGGTCCTGACAGACGGACAGACAGACCAACAGACGGAAGGACAGACAGAGAGACGGAAAACAAAATGATCCCATAAGGGTGTCTTTTTAGGTACGGAACCCTAAAAATTGTTTCGTATAAAAAGTACTAAAAGCTCAGTTTGATATTTAAATGTATGATATCAATTATTGTCTATTCGCCTAACATAAAAACATTACTGTTAATCCAGATAAAGATTGTCTGAGGTCATACGGGTCACATTCTATTTCAACCCTTTTTAAGTTTTTTTTAGTGATAAGCTGTTATTCTCAATAAAATACTTTGAAATAAAAGATAATCCTAATCCGATATTTTTGAAAAACTATAAATTGACAAGTGAAAGTATCGCAAGCAATATTCAGAATTCCGTAGTTATTTCTTTTAGATTACAATACTTGCTACAAATAAGGCTACGAGACTGCTACGAGACTGCTTCGAGACTGCTAGGAGATAGACGTTGAACTAACTAGCAATACTTTGTCTGCTACTCGTACGCTACGATACATTTCTCAAAATCTCTAATGGCATTATTCTAAGATAGGAGAATAAGAAAATAACTAATAAAACATAACATAATATTATTGGTAAAAAATATAAATATGATGAACACGATTTATATATGTATGATGACGATAGATATGATAATTATATTGTAATCCGAAACTTATCGCGCTAAAAACATCATTTTATTTACCTCGACGGTTCGATTATCCAAGTTAGAAAATAAAACACAAATGTAAATAAACTTATTTTTTGCATTAAAACTATTCTATTTTTGACTATAACTATTATAATTATTATAATTCACAATAAAACATAATTTATTAAGGGGTGGAAGTGATGATGAGTGTCTTTTTTAACCGACTTTAAAAACAGAAGGATGTTTCTGAATTTGACCGTATATATATATATATATTAAAATATCAGACTATACTTACCTAATGTTGAATATAATTTGATTATGTTTATTGCATAATACTAAAAATTGCATGTGTACTGTACAAATTGCTTTTGGAAATAAATATCTTTATCTTTATATATATATATACTAGCTGTTACCCGCGGCTTCGCCCGCGTTATTTGAGTCTTTATGACCTTTGAGATCAAGATCGATGATCTCTTAGGCCAAGTCACCATAGATGACCCTAAAGTCGAACTCAATATCCTCTATTGTTAAAGTCATTAATCATTTTGGTTAGTATACGAAGTTGTGCTGTTTAAATGTTTGACTCAACACAAAAGTTCCTGAAACATTTCTTACAAAGAAAATAAGGTGAATAGCTGCGCGAGCGCAGCGAGAGCTATCATTGCGCGAGCGAACATTTTTTATGACTTTTTATGACCCTGACAAATTTACAATCTAATAATCAACTCACTATAGATGACTCTTAGGTCGAACTCGATATCGTGTATTGTTAAAGTCATGAATAATTACTTGGTAAACCTTGGTTAGGTTAGGTCAAGTTTTGCTGTTCAAGTATTTGAGTCAGTCTAATGTATGAGGCTGTTGAAACACGCTATTATACGCTATAGCGTATTTATATAGCGTTATTACTGCGAAAAAATTTTACGACTTTTTACTTTTTGAAAAATTTTATGACCCTGACAGTTTTTATGACCTACTAAGTCAACACCGATGACACTCAGGTAAAACGTGATATCCACTTATTTTAAGGTTAATAATCATTATGGTTATTGATGGTTGTTCTATTTCAATGTATGACTCGTTTTGATGCTTGTGGCTATTAAAATACAAAATTTGCTGAAAAATTACCTTTGAAGTAGAAAATAAATGAGGGAAATAAATGATTGCGCGAGCGAAGCAAGCGCTATGACTGCGCGAGCGAAGCGAGCGCGAAAAATTTTTACGACTTTTTATGACCCCGACAGTTTTTAAAACCTACTAAGTCAACACTGATGACACTCAAGTGAAACGTGATATCCACTTATTTTAAGGTTAATAATCATTATGATTATTAATGGTTGTACTGTTTTAATTTATGACTCGTTTTGATGCATGTGGTTATTAATATGCGATAGTTGCTGAAATATTACCTACAAAGTTGATAAAATAAATGCTTGCGCGAGCGTAGCGAGCGCGAAAATTTTTTACGACTTTTTATGACCCTGACAGTTTTTATGACCTACTAAGCCAACACCGATGACAGAAGGGTTAAATTTGATATCCACTTAATTTAAGGTTAATAATCATTATGATTATTAAAGGTTGTTCTGTTTCAATGTATGATTCGTTTTGATGCATGTGGTTATAAAAATACAAAAGTTTCTGAAATATTACATTCAAAGTAGATAAAATAAATAATTGCGCGAGCTTCGCGAGCGCTAAAAATGTTTACGACTTATTATGACCCCGACAGTTTTTATGACCTACTAAGTCAACACCGATGACATTAGGGTTAAATTTGATATCCACTTAATTTAAGGTTAATAATCATTATGATTATTGAAGGTTTGTTCTGTTTCAATGTATGATTCGTTTTGATGCATGTGGTTATTAAAATACAAAAGTTTCTGAAATATTACATTCAAAGTAGATTAAATAAATAATTGCGCGAGCTTCGCGAGCGCTAAAAATTTTTACGACTTATTATGACCCCGACAGTTTTTATGACCTACTAAGTCAACACCGATGACATTAGGGTTAAATTTGATATCCACTTAATTTAAGGTTAATAATCATTATGATTATTGAAGGTTGTTCTGTTTCAATTTATGACTAATTTTGATGCATGTGGTTATTAAAATACAAAAGTTTCTATAATATTACATTCAAAGTAGATAAAATAAACAATTGCGCGAGCTCCGCGAGCGCTAAAAATTTTTACGACTTATTATGACCCCGACAGTTTTTATGACCTACTAAGTCAACACCGATGACATTAGGGTTAAATTTGATATCCACTTATTTTAAGGTTAATAATCATTATGATTATTGAAGGTTGTTCTATTTCAATGTATGACTCGTTTTGATGCATGTGGCTATTAAAATACAAAATTTGCTGAAAAATTACCTTTGAAGTAGATGAAATAAATAATTGCGCGAGCGAAGCGAGCGCTATGACTGCGCGAGCGAAGCGAGCGCGAAAATTTTTAACGACTTTTTATGACCCCGACAGTTTTTAAAACCTACTAAGTCAACACTGATGACACTCAAGTGAAACGTGATATCCACTTATTTTAAGGTTAATAATCATTATGATTATTAATGGTTGTACTGTTTTAATTTATGACTCGTTTTGATGCATGTGGTTATTAATATGCGATAGTTGCTGAAATATTACCTACAAAGTTGATAAAATAAATGCTTGCGCGAGCGTAGCGAGCGCGAAAATTTTTTACGACTTTTTATGACCCTGACAGTTTTTATGACCTACTAAGCCAACACCGATGACAGAAGGGTTAAATTTGATATCCACTTAATTTAAGGTTAATAATCATTATGATTATTAAAGGTTGTTCTGTTTCAATGTATGATTCGTTTTGATGCATGTGGTTATAAAAATACAAAAGTTTCTGAAATATTACATTCAAAGTAGATAAAATAAATAATTGCGCGAGCTTCGCGAGCGCTAAAAATTTTTACGACTTATTATGACCCCGACAGTTTTTATGACCTACTAAGTCAACACCGATGACATTAGGGTTAAATTTGATATCCACTTAATTTAAGGTTAATAATCATTATGATTATTGAAGGTTTGTTCTGTTTCAATGTATGATTCGTTTTGATGCATGTGGTTATTAAAATACAAAAGTTTCTGAAATATTACATTCAAAGTAGATAAAATAAATAATTGCGCGAGCTTCGCGAGCGCTAAAAATTTTTACGACTTATTATGACCCCGACAGTTTTTATGACCTACTAAGTCAACACCGATGACATTAGGGTTAAATTTGATATCCACTTAATTTAAGGTTAATAATCATTATGATTATTGAAGGTTGTTCTGTTTCAATTTATGACTAATTTTGATGCATGTGGTTATTAAAATACAAAAGTTTCTATAATATTACATTCAAAGTAGATAAAATAAACAATTGCGCGAGCTCCGCGAGCGCTAAAAATTTTTACGACTTATTATGACCCCGACAGTTTTTATGACCTACTAAGTCAACACCGATGACATTAGGGTTAAATTTGATATCCACTTATTTTAAGGTTAATAATCATTATGATTATTGAAGGTTGTTCTATTTCAATGTATGACTCGTTTTGATGCATGTGGCTATTAAAATACAAAATTTGCTGAAAAATTACCTTTGAAGTAGATGAAATAAATAATTGCGCAAGCGAAGCGAGCGCTATGACTGCGCGAGCGAAGCGAGCGCGAAAATTTTTTACGACTTTTTATGACCCCGACAGTTTTTAAAACCTACTAAGTCAACACTGATGACACTCAAGTGAAACGTGATATCCACTTATTTTAAGGTTAATAATCATTATGATTATTAATGGTTGTACTGTTTTAATTTATGACTCGTTTTGATGCATGTGGTTATTAATATGCGAAAGTTGCTGAAATATTACCTACAAAGTTGATAAAATAAATGCTTGCGCGAGCGTAGCGAGCGCGAAAATTTTTTACGACTTTTTATGACCCTGACAGTTTTTATGACCTACTAAGCCAACACCGATGACAGAAGGGTTCAATTTGATATCCACTTAATTTAAGGTTAATAATCATTATGATTATTAAAGGTTGTTCTGTTTCAATGTATGATTCGTTTTGATGCATGTGGTTATAAAAATACAAAAGTTTCTGAAATATTACATTCAAAGTAGATAAAATAAATAATTGCGCGAGCTTCGCGAGCGCTAAAAATTTTTACGACTTATTATGACCCCGACAGTTTTTATGACCTACTAAGTCAACACCGATGACATTAGGGTTAAATTTGATATCCACTTAATTTAAGGTTAATAATCATTATGATTATTGAAGGTTTGTTCTGTTTCAATGTGTGATTCGTTATGATGCATGTGGCTATTAAAATTCAAAAGTTGACGAAATATTTCCTACAAAGTAGATAAAATAAATGCTTGCGCGAGCGTTGCAAGCGTTATCACTGCGCGAGCGAAGCGAGCGCGAAATTTTTTACGACTTTTAATGACCCCGACAGTTTTTAAAACCTACTAAGTCAACACTGATGACACTCAAGTGAAACGTGATATCCACTTAATTTAAGGTTAATAATCATTATGATTATTGAAGGTTGTTCTGTTTCAATTTATGACTAATATTGATGCATGTGGTTATTAAAATACAAAAGTTTCTGAAATATTACATTCAAAGTAGATAAAATAAATAATTGCGCGAGCTTCGCGAGCGCTAAACATTTTTACGACTTATTATGACCCCGACAGTTTTTATGACCTACTAAGTCAACACCGATGACATTAGGGTTAAATTTGATATCCACTTATTTTAAGGTTAATAATCATTATGATTATTGAAGGTTGTTCTATTTCAATGTATGACTCGTTTTGATGCATGTGGCTATTAAAATACAAAATTTGCTGAAAAATTACCTTTGAAGTAGATGAAATAAATAATTGCGCGAGCGAAGCGAGTGCTATGACTGCGCGAGCGAAGCGAGCGCGAAAATTTTTTACGACTTTTTATGACCCCGACAGTTTTTAAAACCTACTAAGTCAACACTGATGATACTCAAGTGAAACGTGATATCCACTTATTTTAAGGTTAATAATCATTATGATTATTGAAGGTTGTTCTGTTTCAATGTATGATTCGTTATGATGCATGTGGCTATTAAAATTCAAAAGTTGACGAAATATTTCCTACAAAGTAGATAAAACAAATGCTTGCGCGAGCGCAGAGAGTGCTATAACTACGCGAGCGAAGCGAGCGCGAATAATTTATACGTATTTTAATGACCCTGACAGGTTTTATGACCTACTTAGTCGACACCAAATATCCTAAGGCTGTTAAAACACGAAAGTTTTTGAAAAACTTCCCACAAAGCAGATAAACACGTTAGGCAAGCAAAGCCAGCGCGTAAATTTTGATGACTTCTAATGATCCTGACAGTTTTATGGCCTAATCAAGACACTAATTAAGTCATTATTTTTTTATTTACCTAAGGTCAAACTTTTATGATTATGTTAACTCTATGTAAAGTTAACAAAAAATATATGCACCCTCACTTAACTGCCGAAAAAAAAGTATTATTTGCCCTTTTATGCCCTATTAAATGTCTTTGTACAAAATTTCATGTGAATCGGTCAAGTCTTTTGGCCGAAAAGAGGCCAAACATATACAAAATTCAACAATAAAAAACTGACGACCGGACTCGATTGTAAAAAAAGTAACCAATGTGCTCGGATAATAGACTACTCTTGGTCTATGTCTTATTGACTGTCTCTGTACAATTTTAGCTCAATCGGTCAACTCGTTTAACAGAGAAGAGGTCACACGTTTAAAAATTCAATAAAAAAAATTTGTTACCCAAACTCAACTGTTAAAAAAAATATCCTTTGTCGTTCTACGCTCTATTAACTGTATTTGTAAAAAAAATGAGCTGAATCGGTCAAAACGATTGCCGCTAAGAGGCAACAAATTATTCCATAATAAAATTATGGACACCCGAAATTGCCAGCCAAAAAAAAGTATCCTTTGTCTTATTGACCGTTGGTGCACAAAATTTCAGCTGAAATGGTTGACCCGTTTGACTGAGTTTGGCCACACATTTACAAAGTTCAATAATAAAAATCTGGACACCTGGACTCGACTGCCAGAAAAAAAGTATCCTATGTGCTTTTATGCCATATGAGCTGTATATGTAGAAAATTTCAGCCGTATCGGTCAAGCCGTTTAGCTGATAAGTGGCCACACATACCCAAAATTCAATAAAAAAAAATCTGGACACCCAGACTCGAAAGCCAAAAAAAAGTATCCTATATCCTATTCTGCCCTATGAACTGTCTATATACAACATGCTAGGCAAATTGGTCAAGCCGTTTATTCGAGAAGAGGTCTTATATTTACAAAATTCGATAAAAATATTTGGACCCCCTAACTTGATAGCCAGAAAAAAAGTTTTCTATATCCTATTCTGCCCTATGAACTGTCTTTATACAACACGTCAGGCTATTTGGTCAAGCCGTTTATTCGAGAAGTGGTCTTATATTTACAAAATTCAATTAAACATATTTGGACCCCCTGACTCGATAGCCAGAAAAAAAGTATTCTATATCCTATTCCGCCCCATGAACTGTCTTTACACAACATGTCAGACAAATCGGTCAAGCCGTTTATTCGAGAAGAGGTCTTATATTTACAAAATTCAATTAAAAATATCTGGACCCCCTGACTCGACAGCCAGAAAAAAAGTATCCTATATTCTTTCCTGCCCTATGACATGTATTCACACAAAATTTCAGGCAAATCGGTCAAGCCGTTTATTCGAGAAGAAGTATTATATTTACAAAATTCAATTAAAAATATCTGGACCCCCTGACTCGACAGCCAGAAAAAAAATATCCTATATTCTATTCTACTCTATGACATGTATTCACACAAAATTTCAGGCAAATCGGTCAAGCCGTTTATTCGAGAAGAAGTCTTATATTTACAAAATTCAATTAAAAATATCTGGACCCCCTGACTCGATAGCCAAAAAAAAAGTATCCTATATCCTATTCTGCCCTATGTACTATCTTTGTACAAAATTTCAGCCAAATCGGTCAAGCCGTTTGACCGTGAAGAAGTCCCAAACAAACAAACAAACAAACAAACAAACAAATAAACAAACTGACTTTCGCATTTATAATATTGGTGTTGATTTATTTATTTATGTTTGTCCGCGGATAACTTCGTCGTTTATGAACAGATTTTGAATATTATTTTTTTGTTGGAAAGGAGATTTCCCAATTTTAGTACCCTGATAACTTCATCAAGGTCTGATTAGTATCTTCAGAGATATGGAGATAAACACCTCAAACTTTGAGGGCCCGGTGGCGTAATGAGGGCCCGGTGGCGTAATCGGGAGAACGTTCGGCTTTGATGCCGTGGTACCGAGTTCAAACCGCCGTGCACCAATGGATTTTTCTATCGAAACATTTATGTGCGCTTCTCACAGTGGCCCTCCGGTGAAGGAAAAACATCGTTAAGAAACCAACAAAACCCCCGCATGGTGGTAGGACACTATCTAGTGTCCGCCTGGCCAGCTACCACCCTCAAGTTAGAAAATCTGTCACCAAACATCTAATGTGTTCCGGCAGCTATCCTTGAGAGCCAGTTCCCATTCTAGGCCTAGCGTGCTTACCATCTTCGACCGCATCATCACTTACCAACAGGTGAGATAGTGGTCAAACGCTAGCCTATAACGTATAAAAAAAAAAAAAAAACTTGGTACTGAAAATTAAGTCGGTTCTTTTAGTTATTTAAATGATCTTATTATTTATTTCAGGACAGGTTTAATTGAACATTAGTAGTTGTACAGAACGTTAATTGTCATCACTGCATAACCAACACTTGTTGAACTGCTGCAATTGCTTAACCAACAAATAATTTAGGATTGTTAGTAAACAAAAATAAACCGACTACAAATCCCGCGCTGGTCATTTTATTCAATAGCAAGTTTGAGGTGTTTTATCACGATATCTCTGGAGGTATACTCATCAGATCTCGATACATTTATGACGGGACTAGATCAGGAATATGTTTGTTTGAAAAAAAATGAATTCCCAAAATCGGCCCACAATGGACAGAGAAATCCGTGAACATAGATACAAAAATTATACGTACAAACGACTGACATCCTCTTTTTAAGTGTCGGTAAATCGATCAAGTATTACGTAACTTAATAATTACCTATAATATTTTAAAATAATTAAGTTCTAAACTACGGTTTCGCAACTGGGCTCGGGTTTCTATTCTGCAAAATTCCAGCAACTACAAATCGATCAAGCCATTTGACCGTAAATAGAAGCAAACAAGCTGACTTTTACTGGAACAATATTGGTATTAATTTTCCGAGAAAAGCCTTCTTACATTGAACCCTAAAATATGTTTCGTGAAAATAGTTTACAATTTTATCTTGATAGAGAATCACTACAGACACTTTGTTTACAATGAATGTTTATTTTAGAAGACAATTTCAGCGGTCGAAATATCTGTATTATGATGGCGCAGCTAAGTTTCCAATTGTGTTCGTGTAAACACAATGATATTTGTTTTGTTTTATTTTAAAGCGGTCTTTCAGCCATTGTTTGTGTATTATATGATCAAAGGAATTTGTAAGATTAAAATGAGCAATGTTATTATAATATAATTTTCTTGGTTATCGTTTCAGTCTTAATAACTTTATTTATATTCTGAGTAAAATTATGGATTTGCACTTTAATTTAATGGGTGGTAATGAGATTTACGTAGAACAACTACCTCATATAAAAACGCATCCCTTGGGAGTGATATGCCCTAATCGCCACGCTGGGCAGGCGTGTTGGCGATCGCATACGTAGCTTCTCGCACCAGTGACGCTGCTGCCCGTCACCGGCCTATAGAATTTAGCTACGCCATAGATATGAAATAGTTATACCGCCATTTGTCGGTGGCCTGACTGGAAAAGAAGAGCTGAAGATCGGGTGGCTCAGTGACACATCTTGCGAGAGGATGATGATGATGACTATCTCAACCCATCTTTCGAAATGAAGGAATTCGATAATTTCAATGACGACATATAATTTTAGGTGAGTGGTATGAAGTAGCTTAAAACTTAAGCCTCCTCCTACCAGCGGTAACTTTTTAAAACCATAAGGGAATCATGTATATGCCTACGGACGCAAACAATGACTTTGACCCCAAACCTGACCTTCAAAATAAAAGGCTCGAGGGCCTGGTGGCGTAATCGGGAGAGCGGTCGGCTTTGATGCCGTGGTACCGAGTTCAAACCGCCGTGCACTAATGGAATTTTCTATCGAAAAATGTATGTGCGCTTCTCGCAGTGGCTCTCCAAGATAAAGATCTGATACAATAAGTACCAACATTCTCTCCTATTACTCTCATGAGTTACAATTGCCTTTAAAATAATAATTTACGATAGTTTACAAAACGAAGGAAACCGACTTCAAACGCCACGCTTGTCATTTTCAGTTCGAAGTTATAGGCTCTATATCTCTGGATATAGTAATCAGATCACGATTAAATTACAATTGTATCAAACGAAAAGCATTACTCGTTTAGACTTTAATAAAGAATTTTCGAAATTTGTTAGTAAATGTTCTGTGGTAATAAAAAAACAAGCAAATTGAGTACCTACTCCTTTTTAACCGACTTCACAAAAAAGGAGGAGGTTCTCAATTCGTCTGTATGTTTTTTTCTGTGTAGTCCTTTAAAAATTCAAATTCCTATGCACTATTTGACAAGTGTGACTCATTAACAAGTATAAACACTTTCTGAATTAGTTAAACCGCAGACAGAGTATTGGGTTAAACAAAGTCTTCGTAAATCTATCTGTGTATAGACTGCAGACTGCAGATAGAGTATTGAAATCCCATCCCGTCACCAGCGTGTGATTGATCACGTCGTATCTCTACGTCTCGAGGGTCGACATCCGATCAGAGGCTTTTAGCCGAACGGGGGCATGTTGACGTATGCTATAGCATAAATATTGAACATAGCGGTAAATGAACCGATATCTTTAGGGAGATGAGTTTTACATGTAAATCTACTTCTTCTCGTTGTTTTTAGGGATAAATGAAAAAGAGGATTCATCAATCAACTCCAATATTATAAATGCGAAAGTCTGTTTTTAAATTTGTTTGTTTATTTGGGAATTCTTCAAGGTCAAACGGCTTGACCGATTTAGCTGAAATTTTGCACAGGGATAGCCAGTATTATGGATTAGGCTATAAGATATTTTTTGAGGTGAGCGAAACCGCGTGGCAGAGCTAATTCATAAATATTTCCAAGATAAATAATATAGTTGTTGGTATGTAAGGGAGCAAACTTCCATCTAATTGCTCCCAGCCAACCTCTCCTGCACGTGGTGCATCCTGCCGATCAGCGAACGAGGCTCTGGCGACCGACAAATGGCGGTATATCCATTCAGAACGACGAAGCTAAATACCACAGGCCGGTAACGGGCAGCAGCGTCAACGGTGCGAGAAGCTACGTCCTGCGATCGCCCAACCCGACTACCCAGCGCGTGGTGATTATTTGAGCAAAACCTGCATGGCACGCACAAATTTAAGATCGAGCACAGTGGCGTGCCATGGGAGAGGCCTATGTCCAGCAGTGGACGGAAATTGGCTGATGATGATGAGATAGTGGTTAAACGCAAGTCAGGTATAAAAAAGTCATCAAATACAATTTAAATACACAAATTAAAGTGCTTCTTTGCAGATTACTAGTTGTCTTGTTCACTCCTCCAACTAAGCTAAATATAATGTTTGTAACTGATCGATCGCCAGATTGATGCCTAACATTTGCCGCTTGCTTATTTTGACGTCACACGAGGCATTGGACAACTAATAGCAAGCAAGCAAATATTCTATCCCATTTTTCTAAGCTGGCTGTCAGGAAACCTCATGCTGGAACTCATAGGTTCCATATCTTTAGATAGATAGAAAATTATTTATTGTCACACCTCATTACTTAAAAACAACACATAAAAAGGCATTAATTTATGTAAATTGTTAAACACAATCGAAAATTTCATCGTACCGGCGGGACTTGAACCCGCAACCTCCGGAATAACATGTTCCGGTGCTTTACCAATTAAGCCACGTTGCGAAGTATCGATATGACGAAATTAGTGCATTGCATTTGTTAACCCAATTATGCATTGATGGCGCCATCTATGACTACTTATTACGTAAGTTAATCATTCGGAAGAAATCATTATAGTTTTCAAATCCGTCGAGAGATGTTGCACTGCGTAATGCATAATTGGGTTAACAAATGCAATCCACTAATTTCGTCGTTACGATACTTCGCACCGTGGTTTAATTGGTAAAGCACCGGAATATGTTATTCCGGAGGTTGCGGGTTCAAGTCCCGTCGGGACGATGAAATTTTGGATTGTATTTAACAATTTACAAAAATATAAAGTGTGAAACACTTCAAAGAAACATAGCATAAATTTATGTTGTAGTTTTTTCTTCTGTGCTCTATGTCATACTTATTAATTTTATTCTTAAAGCCTACTAGCAATGCTGGACACAAATTACTAATCAACCTCCAACCAAGCTAAATATGCTTGTGTCTGGAGTGGGAGTACGTCAATAGTGCAATGGGTGAAAATCGAAGTCACGACCATTCGATCGCAAGTCCGACGCCTTAGCCATTGGGCTATTGTCGCCTTACAGTTAAATCAAAGTTATAAAGTTCGTGTCACTTGTCCCATATCATCCCAGCATCCTAGTTGAAATCGTATCTCAACACGGCACACGTAATGAGATCTCCGAACGAGCGAACTTGTTCGTTGCACAACTATTAATTGGAAACTGCAAACAGCTCTGGATCTAATCGATTCGAACTTGCGCTTCGTATTACTATTAGGAGTAATTATAGGCTAGGAATCAGTGTTGTTGTTAGTTTCATTATATCTATTTATTTTTGATAAATAAGCCTGGAAGAAGGGGATATGAAAGGATTGACGTCAGATGCGAAAACTTAATTTTTTTTAAAGCCGCGGGGCGTAGTTAGTCTTATATACTTAATCAATTATTATAGCAATATTATTTATTTATGCGTATAATTGTTTATTTGCCTTTACGGTCAGACAGCTCAACTGATTTTGCTGAATTTTTACACAAGGATACTTATAGAAGATAGGATACTATTTATTGCAGGCAAAGTAGCAGGGCGCAGCCTGACTTCAATAGTAAAAATGTCTTGTTGTATAAAATAAATAAACACCACGCTAACAAAAGGCCTAAAGTAAAAGTAAAATTAATCACATTGGTAATCATTGTAGGATACAAAAGCTATTATTCCCAGTAGCAAGATGTCGCTGTTGGCGTAACTCTGATTATTCACAATTTGATGGCCCGCGGCGGTGCGGCGGTGGCGGCCTACTTATTATATCGAGACGAGTTTAAACTACAACGTGTAATTTTTCTTAATTTAACATTAGATTATAGTTTTATAAAATACTAGCAGCGCCTCGTGGTTTCACCCGCGTAGTTCCCGTTTCAGTAAGAATACGGGGATAAAATATAGCTTATGTTACTCGCTGATAACGAAACTTTCCATTAGTGGAAAAAATATTAAAATCGGTTTAGTAATTTTTGAGTTAAATCGTAACAAACAAACTAACTAAAAATCAAATCTTTCATCTTTATAATATTAGCTTAGATAACTATCGATTCGCTACCTGTATAATATATAACCTCTATGAGTACATGACTGCTACTAAATACAGTTCGGTGAGTATAACTTGGCGTGCCTGTGCGCCACTGTGCTTTTACTTTGTACTTTGATAACAGTTTCTCTTAAACCACTTTTAATTACTTTTGACATTATTGAACTATTTTAATGTAGCAGATTTATCAACAATAATGTCGCGGTAATCTCTCAAACGTCAAACTCACAGTTTCAATTAAAAGAATTAGTTCCAAAAACCACCACCGCCAAGTTATACTTGTGGCATTGTACTATCTATTTCTTTATTATAGTAGGGTCAATTTAATAGATCACATTTGACATCTGTCGGTCTTAGCTTCATAGTAAGGTGACTTGCTTTAAACCATCGATTCAATTGATTGATCGATACGCATCAACACAAACAAGACTGATGTTAGTTTGATGTTATTCGAAATAACCAATTTTCCGGCAGCTCTAAATGAGAAATACAATTAGTATTTATATTATTTAGTGTTATTTACTTGTTAGTTTTGTGTTCATATGAAATTGATAAGACACGTTAATACAAGTTAAACAAATCGGAAATTGTACATATGTAACCGATTTTATATGTATTTATGGATTAGAATGTAGCTCCATAGAAAATGGCACAATAAAATAAAAAAATATACTCAAATATACCTATGGATATAACGTTTAGTAGTATTCACTACTAACGTTAGTATTTTAACCCAAATTATTTGGGTTGATTATAGATATTGATTTTAGTTCCTATTAAATTATTTTTGTATTATTTTAGTAAAGGAATAATATTATGTGTTAATTACAGTTACAGTGTAGTAACTTTTATAGTTAAACATCCTTCACAAGTAATAATTGCATTCGATTCAACCTATCGACTGATCAATCTTTTGATTTTTTGGGTAGCATCCCTATTGTTTACAAAGAAAAAGTGTTCACTGACGTAACCTTGTACTGACGTTTAGTTTTTTAGAACAAACATTGTTTATTATGTTTAAAATGAATTATTAGTCAAAGTAAATCGTAAAAACGCTTTCTTTTGTAATTATTAGAATAAATATGTATTTGTAACTGAAAAATGTTAAATAAATATGCAGTTCTGACTTTGGAATAATTAATAATTTTGTGTGCCCTTCATTACAAGGTCACGTAGTTGAATTTTGATGAAGTGTCAAATGTGATCTATTAAATTGACTCTACTATAGTAAGTTTTGTTTAGTGACTTCACTTTAAATGAACGCGATTCGCCTATGGTGATGCAAAAACGAGGGTTATTTTACCGTTGTCTCATGGCTTCATTTCTAAAAATGGTTTAATTTCCAAGCAAAATGAATGTAACTACTACATTACTCATTAGAATACAATAATTTTTGAAATAGTAATGCTCTATAATAGACTGTAGATTGTATAATCGAAGCGTGCAAAATTTAAGTATATCAAAAATTACCTTAGTTCTAGCCTCTTTAATTTAGATATTCAGCCTTTTTTATGGCTAAAAAAACGACGCATTTGGATTGATTGCATAAAATTATTAATATTTTTAGTTAAATTAAAATGTAAAAAGTCTATTATATTATTGAATTCCCGATGTGGGTAACTGGCGGGTCTTAAGGGCAATATAACTAGCCTAATTTTAAATTAAGTCAGTAACTCAATAAAATATTCTGATTCTAATTAAAACTTACATGCATACATACAACCACCCTTTTCACGTTGGGGTAGGCAGGCAGAGACTACTACTTTCCACATACGACGATCCTGACATACTCACTTCTTTCGCTTCTTCCACTTTCATGAGCGTCTCCATATCATGTATATCACCCCGGCACGAGGATGCCAGAGTGATTATGCCGGACTCTTACCGGCTAAAAACCCCACGTGTGAGTATTCCTCCGCTGAGATGGGGCAAGATGGGGTCGCGCTAGCATTCACCACCAGTGGTAGAGCTAGATGAAACTTCTAGGCCCCGAAACAAAAAGGGATGACCTCGCTCACCAAGGCCACCCCTCAGACGTGTAAGGTCGTGCAAGCCGACTGAGTGGTACGTTCGCCTAGGCCTCTTCCAGCTGGCCCATTCACACTCGTCTCATAAACCTATTTCGTTAATTAATTAATTAATTAAAACTTTGCACAATAAATGTTACGAACATCGTCATCATCATAATCAGTCGGTGTCAGTGCACTGCTGGACGTAGGCTTCTCCCAAAATACGCCACTGAGTCCGATCTTCGGCTCATTGGGAGGGGTATGCCCTAATCGCCACGCTGGGTTGACGAAATATTACGAAAACCGCTACCAAATCAAAAATTCAAGTTCCATCGTTAATTTATGTTGCTAACAAACAAACACTGTCACCCGAGCCCCCAATGCACCCACACAACTTGAAGCGATGACGCGGCAAAGGCGCGTGATTATGCAGAATTGACGCCCGCGGCTGATTACATCGGCTCGTGTGAGTCGCAATGATGTCCTATACAAACAGAGGTAAATACGTCACTAAAAGAAATGTGCACATTATACAAGTAATGGTAACTTAATAAAACTGGCCAAGTGCGAGTCAGACTTTTGTCCCGCACACAGAGGGTTCCGAACGCCATCTATCGAATTTCTAACGAACTTCTAACACCAACTAAGTAAACGTTAACACAAAGGTAGAATAGTATTATATAGTAGTAATTGTTATAGTAGTAATAGTAATTGTAGTAATTAATATTATTAAATATCTGCTCTTTGCTCGGTATTTTTTGCCACTTAAACAGACAAATATTACTCTTCCCGACATCTATTGACGAATAATAATACTATTTTTTACAAGCTTTTATTTAACTTGCAATGTATGAATGTATGTATGTATGTAACTATGTATGTTCGGGTGGAATCTTGGAAGCTAAATTAGACCCACTTCCCGATGTCCGATTAGACTCAAATTTGGTGTATTTATGTATCTTCGGTGACAATACAATAAGATGGTACCATGGAGCTGGTCTGATGATGGAGACGGAAGGTGGTCACGGCATCTCTGTGATAAAACAACATAACCCCACCGAATTTGGACTTGATTGATTTGTCTTGAAGAGAACTTTACGCCTAAATGATATCCAGGGTCTGATGATGAAGCTGAAAGGTGGCCACGGCATCTCTGTGATAAATCAACATAACCCTACCGAGTTTGGGCTCGATTGATTCGTCTTAAAGATAACTTTTCACCTAGATGATATCTAGGGTCTGATGATGAAGCTGTAAGGTGGCCACGGCATCTCTGTGATAAATCAACGTAACTCTACCGAGTTTGGGCTCAATTGATTCGTCTTGAAGAGAACTTTACGCCTAGATGATATTGAGGGTCTGATGATGAAGCTGGAAGGTGGCCACGGCATCTCTGTGATAAATCAACATAACCCTACCGAGTTTGGGCTCGATTGAATCGTGTTGAAGAGAACTTTTCACCTAGATGAAATCCAGGGTCTGATGATGAAGCTGGAAGGTGGCCACGGCATCTCTGTGATAAATTAACCTAACTCTACCGAGTTTGGTCTCGATTGATTCGTCTTGAAGAGAACTTTACACCTAGATGATATTTAGCGACTGTCGATGAAGCTGGAAGGTGGCCACGGCATCTCTGTGATAAAATAACGTAACCCTAGTGAATTTGAGTTCAAATGATTTGTCTTGAGGAGCACATTACACTTAAATGATAGCCAGGATCTGATGATGAAGCTGTAAGGGGGCCATAGCATTTCTGTTATAAAACAACATAGCCCCACCGAGTCGATTGATTTCCGCGAAGAGCACTTTACCCATAATCACATCAAATATCAGTAGAATATTTTAAAACATCATGCCTTATCTTAAATACTTAGGTAGTAGGTAGGTAGTTGGTATCTATACCTATCTACTAAAAGGTTAAAAATAAATTATAAATAAAAATATTTTAAAAAACAAGCTTTTATCTGGGACAATGAACTAAAATGATAAAAATAAATTCTTATAAAATTGAAGCACTACCCGTTTTTCAGGCTAGGAATTACCTAGCCTGAAAAACGGGTAGTGCTTCAAGCTTTTAAGAATATAGGTAAGTACCTACACGCCAAATACTTACTAGAATTTATTTTTAACATTTTAGTTCATTGTCCTAGATAAAAGCTTGTTTATAAAAATATTTTTTACTTATAATTTATTTTAATTGAGAGCAACAAACTGCTTTACCGACACAGTACTTCTACTCGCCAATAGATGTCGGGAAGAGTCATATTTTAAGTTGATTATCAATAAAGTTGATTATTGAAAACACGAATAAAACAACATTTTCTGAAAATGACTCCTAGCTAAATCGATTTATCGCCCACGAAATCCCCCGTAGGTATACTAAATTTAATTTAATCGTTGGAGCCGCTTCCGAGATTCAGATTAAGGTAAAGACGATAGCGATATCTTTGATGCTAGCTAGATGGCGCTGCGCTATCGTAAAAAACTTTTTTTAAACTTTTCTTTAATTTTGAACTTTGTTCTGTTTTTAGTATTTGTTATTATAGCGGCAACAAAAATACATCATCTGTGAAAATTTCAACCGTCTAACTATCACGGTTCATGGGATATAGCCTGGTGACAGACGGACAGACAGACAGACAGACAGACAGACGGACAGCGGAGTTTCAGTAATAGGGTTCCGTTGGTACCCTTTGGGTTCGGAATCCTAAAAACAAGCAACTAGGTACTCCGTCTTTGTCACTTTAAAGGATTTATTCTGAGGATTTTGTATTTGGCGCAAAATTATCTAAGACCCAAGTTCAACGACTATTACTGCTAAACTAATAAAGTTATCTTAACCGCTATAGTTTTCCTTTAAAGTTCATGAAATGCGCTATTTTCACGAATTTTTGAGGGAGGGGGTAAACTTTTTGATAGCGGGCGGTAAACTGGTTCTTTAATTGTTGGCTTATGAATGTTCTTTTATAGTTCCCTGTCTACGAAGGTTCAATTGATAATTTTGTGTAGAAAATGCTATTACATTTGGTACAACATTTGCATTTAGCTTTATTGTTTAAAAAAAAAAGAGTGTGTGTACTTATGTACACACAAAATGCAGTAGTGATTAACGATAAATGTTAAAATTAATCAAAAAGATTTTATTTAAATAAAAACGGTTTTAAAAAGAAGTATAACTTCAAAAATACGATTACCGCTAAATAACTAATGAATTAAATTAATGTTACCCAATAATCCCTGACATTACAGATAACATCATGGGAAAAGTATTTGTAATTTTATTAAATGAGTTTTTGACAGTTCGATTAGAACGGTTATTCATGTTAACAGAATGGCGAGTCTGTTGCTATAACATCATAGACTTGGCGCAGTTTACTCCGTCACTGCTATTAATGAGAGCAGTCGAATGTACATAGTACGTTCTAGAAGCTTACGGCAGTTACGGCTTTATATGCTCTTCGATTTCATCCAAGTACCTACAACAAAATACGAGTAAGTTTAGCATTGCATTGCATATTTACTCGTATTTTGACCTTTTATAGGTCTTGATAGTTTTGTCCATCACTGCAGCAGGATAAACTGATTGGCCCACAAACTATCATGACTTATAAAATAAATCATTTAATTAGTATTTGTGCTTATACAATATTGAGGGCCCGGTGGTGTAGTGTGAGAATGGTTGACTTTGGTACCAGAGGTACCGAGTTCAATCCCCGCCACCAATGGATTTTTCTATCGAAATATTTATGTGCGCTTTTCACAGTGGCCCTGCAGCGAAGGAAAAACATCGTTAAGAAATCCCCAGTCCTCGCATGGTGGTAGGACACTATCAAGTATCCGCCTGGCCAGCTACCACCCTCAAGTTAGAAAATCTGTTGCCAAACATCTAATGTGTTCCGGCAGCTATCCTTGAGAGCCAGTTCCTATTCTAGGCCTAGCGTGCTACCATCGTCGACCGCATCATCCTGTTGGTAGCAGGTGAGATAGTGGTTAAACGCTAGCCTATATGATATAAAAAAAAATCTCAGAAATGTTTATAATTATGTTTATGAATTTGTGTAATATTTTGCGCGTCGTCACTCTTGCGTTGCCGATCCAAAAACTTTTACGGCTTTTCTGAAGGTAAGTCTTCATAATAGTAGAAAATATCAAGATACACTGATATATTTGATCATAAGCCCATCTCCACTCACTGCTGCCGCTGCTGCTGCATCTCTGTTTCCGACCACCGCCAGCTTGCGTATGTCATCGCTCCACCTAACTGGACGGCGTCCTACATTACGTTTGCGGAGCTGTACTAGTCACACTAAATACCACGATAAAACATTTATAATAATATTGATGCCTCATATTATTACCGTAAGAGTCACACATAAAAGTGTCTCATAATATGCAATTGTGGCATTAGCTACGCCTTTAAAATATAAAGACAACATTAGTTATAATTATCATAATCAGCATGTGTCAGTCCACTGCTGGGCGTAAGCCTCTCCCAAGATACGCCACTGAGCCTGATCTTCGGCTCTTTGAAAGGGATATGCACCAATCGCCACGCTGGGTTTGCGATCGCAGAACGTAGCTCCTCGCACCGGTTATCAACATTTGTATTACGACGCATTTACTTATTTCGACGACTTACTCGTACTACTAACTACTGGCACAGATTATGTAATAGGCAACTTTGACTAGCGCGACGTTTGAAGTCGGTTCTTTTAGATTTTTAAACGATTTTAAATTATTATATTAGTTTTGATACCATATCTTATATACCAATCTACCTGAACGGTTATTGGTCCTACGGCAGATATTATTCCATATATAGGAATTGTAAATCACGAGTTTAGTATCTAACATCAAGTAAGTAAGCATAAGCGATTTGAGCGTGAAAATACTTTTCAAAATATTCCCCTCACAGGTCCGACTCTTGATTGAAATGAAAGCTATGGTTCGAGGCGGTGAATTTGAATAAGCGTATGCACAAAAATGTACGTCTATTTTGTAGCTAGTTTGTAGTATTTCATACGGCATAACATTCCTTTATAGATGTTTTCTATAGGCTATATAATATGGCAGCAGTTTCCTAACTTACCATTATAAAATACTGACAAAATAAACTCGAAACATTTTCGTTAAAAGCGCCGCACACCACTTATATTAATTTTGTATAAAAACACAGCCCGTTCAGGATACAAAACAGATTGAGCGCTCATTCTTACTATGAAAGGATATCAAATTAAAGGTCAAGCGAAACTAAAAGGGGCCTCCTTTACGCTGTAATGTAATTGATTGAGATGAGAAACCCCTTTTGTTACCCTTTTTACTGTGCGATGGTTTAGGAGTCTTAATTTCTTTCGACACGATAAAAGACGTAAGTTATTTTTTATAATTGATATTTAATTTATAATTGATATTTAATGATATTTTAAATTGATATTTTTTATAATTGATATTTAATTTATTTTAGTACTTTATGATATGAGAAATAATAATTAGTAGCAGAAGTCAATTTATTCAGTGTCAGAATACTTGCTAAAGAAAAAAGTTCAAGCTCTGTGTAGTCCTTATTTTTAGGGTTCTGTACCCAAAGGGTAAAACGGCACCCTATTACTAAGACTCCGCTGTCCGTCTGTCTGTCTGTCTGTCTGTCTGTCTGTCCGTCTGTCACCATGCTGTATCTCATGAACCGTGATAGTTAGACAGTTGAAATTATCACAGATGATGTATTTCTGTTGCCGCTATCCCATCAAATACTAAAAACAGAATAAAGTTAAAAATAATAGAGGGTCCCCATACAAGAAACGTGTTTTTTCGGCATTTCACGCCATCTATGAACGCTTATTTGGTAAACGTCCAATAGATGGCGTTATATTGAAATTTCGATCCCTAACACCTTTGTTAGACGTTAGATGGCGTTATAAGAAATAAAATGTTTATTTATTATTATTTTTTGCTGGCGAAAAATTATAAGTAAACGTCCAATAGATGGCGTTATATTGAAATGTCGATCCCTAACACCTTTGTTAGACGTTAGATGGCGTTATAAGAAATAAAATGTTTATTTATTATTCTTTTTTGCTGGCGAAAAATTATAGTGGTGTTTTCTGCTCGATCTTATAAAATACTTTAGTGTGGTACGGAACCCTACGAGTGCGAGTCCGACTTGCACTTGGCCAGTTTATTTTGTTAGACGCGCTCTCAAAGTTCACGTCCACCTAACATGCTATTAAAGCAAAACGAGTAAACTAAAAGAAAGTGTAAAACAACCCGTTAGTAATAGATACTAAAGACCAGGAGTCCAGCGCAAAGAGGCACCTAGAAAAGCGCACGGGCGTTTCGAACAAAATCCATGCTAGCCCAAAAACGAAAATCATGCTATTGACATCGCTGCATTCAATTTTCGTGATTCCCCGGTAGCATAGTGGAGGCAGGACGAAGTTTTATTTTGAAAACTCCGTCTACCCTCGTATGAGGTAAAAACTGTAACGTGAAAAGATATTTTAGTTTGAATTTTCAATTTAAAAATTCCCGTTTGAAAATCATAACGGATAGAAACGTGCCATTCATATCATTGATGTTACAAAAATGTTTGCTTTCAAAAACATTTTAGGAAAATTACAATATAAAATAATTTTCGATCGTTTGGAAAACTAAAAGAACCGACTTAAAACGTCACGCTAGTCAAAGTAGCTAGTAGACGTAGCAACTATTATATAATCTGTGCCAGTAGTCAGTACTATGTCGTCGAGATAAGTAAATGCATAGTAATATAAATGTTGATATATTAATAACGGTTCGGCCGATTACGTTAAAATTTAAATTGGACCACCTGTGAAGTGTACCTTTTGACAAAAAAAAAAGAATTTTCCAAATCGGTTTAGGCATCTTCGAGTAATCAGTGAAAATACATTTTTAAAAAAAGATTCTGATGAATTGAGAACCTCCTCCTTTTATGTGAAGTCGGTTAATAAATTACGAGTAAACACTTTTTACAAACAGAAGCTTTTTGTAACGACGCTATTATGTGTAAAGAAAAGTTATATTAATGTTAACAATACATACTAACCCATATTTATTTTTAATATCATATAGGCTAGCACTTGACCACTATCTCATCTGTTAGTAAGTGATGATGCGGTCGAAGATAGTAGCACGCTAGGCTTGGGATGGGAAATTCGAATGTCCTATAATTTGCCATTACATATTTCCAGGTCAACTAGATGGTGCCATATTTTTGCACTGTTTGTCAATTTAAGTCTTATCAAACGTCAGAAAGTGATTCTAATTTAGCTTCCAAGATTTGACTCACACAAGCATATTATGTCGCAGCCAACTAACTTAATTAGCCGTTCAATTAACAGCCTAGTCTCTTTACTAAACAGCGCCGTTCAACTAGCGGCCTGAATGATATTCAGCCATTTGAAAGTCTTCTGTAACTTCATTTAAACACCATGGCATCGGTTCCGCTGCCGCGGCTCCTCTGCTCGCTGCGCTCGTCGGTGCACGTCGCGCGGTGGTCACTGCTCTCTAGTGTGTTGCCTTAGTGTCAAACTAAGCCAGTTATATTAAATGTTGTAACAAACGCTACGGCTGAATGTCATTCAGGCCGTTAGATGAAAGTATAGTGGCTAGGCTGTTGATTGAACGGCTAATTAAGCTTGTTGGCTGCGACATATTATATACATACTAACAGGGCAAGTTAAATAAAAGCTTGTAATTAGTACTGATGATCAAGTAAAGAACTGGACCAACTCAGTGCGTGTTTTAATTCGAAAATAGAATACCGGGCACGGAACGGTGTCTAAACAACTGAATTCATAAAATTTACTAACATTATATTTTCGTAAATTGTTAAACACAATCCAAAATTTCACCCGCCGGTACGATAACGCGTACCGGCGGGACTTGAACCCGCAACCTATGACTACTTATTACGTTAATTGTTTGTTGATTGTGTTTAACAATTTACAAAAATATAAAGTGTGTAACACTTCAAAGAAACATAATATTTTATTTTCGGCCTCAAAACGTTTTGCCTGAAAGTCCTAATAAATTTAATTGACACTTCAATCTACAAAATTTCTAAAACAAAAGACGACATCCTAAAGTTGTATAGACAATTTTGAAACCTATCAACACAGCAGTCGTGTAATCCGATTTGGGAGAGTTGGTATATAAATAGATTTTGTACCAGAATATTAACGACCCTCGACCACAGATTAGGTATATAATTAGTTCCCAGGCATTGTAAAAGGCTAATTATAAATGCAATACCGTACTTACTTACTACTTGTATGAATGAAATGAAATGAATGAATTGATCGTTAGAAAGGTAAACTACTCGTTATAAACACGCAACCACATACACGCACGCACACACTCATAAACACACACACACACACACACACACACACACCCACACACACACACACACACACACGCGCGCGCGCGCGCGCGCATGAAGACACGCATGCACAATATGCATGGTTTTTTTTTTTTAAATAATAAAAACAAAATTAAAGAAATTGGCTACATTTGTAAAAATATAATTCAATATAAAATAAATTGTAACTGAGTCCTATGTAATACGGGGGCTTTGGGGCTTTGGCATCTGTAATACAGTTTTATTACTAGCTCAGGTGCCAAAAGTCTATAAAAAGCACATTTATCAGGTAGGAAAATTAAAGAGGCGTTAAAATTATATAAATTCCTAGACCTAGTTAAGTTTTACTACTAAGATTAACAACTGTGTTTATCTAAGTCTTTTCTTTTGTGACAATAAAGATACATTATACATTA
Source organism: Cabera pusaria (assembly GCA_954871355.1). Taxonomy (NCBI): domain Eukaryota; kingdom Metazoa; phylum Arthropoda; class Insecta; order Lepidoptera; family Geometridae; genus Cabera; species Cabera pusaria. The sequence goes on from OX940893.1 coordinate 27,951,497, forward strand.
TTGTAAGTTGGTACCTACGAGTACACTATTGACAATAATATCACAAAGATGTATTTGTAAATAATTACTATAAAGCTTGTATTTTTTATACATTATAGGCTAGCGGTTGACCACTATCTCACCTGGTGGTAAACTATGATTTATTTGGTTGGATATAGTGAACACGCTAAGCCTAGAATACACTGACACTTAAGGTATGTTGAAAGTTTGAATAGTTGTTTGATAGTTTTCCTAATTATCCATTCAATTTTAATAATAATTCCTCTGATATTAATAAACTGGCCAAGTGCAAGTCGGACTCGCACTAGTAGGGTTCCGTACCACACTAAAGTATTTTATAAGATCGAGCAAAAAATACCACTATCATTTTTCGCCAGCAAAAAATAATAATTAATTAACATTTTATTTCTTATAACGCCATGTTATCTCTAACAAAGCTGTTAGGAATCGATATTTCAATATAACGTCATCTCTGGGACGTTTACCTAACTAAGCGTTTATAGATGGCGTGAAATGCCGATAAAAACACGTTTCTTATATGGGGACCCTCTATTATTTTTAACTTTCACGGTTCATGGGATACATCCTGGTGACAGACGGACAGACAGACAGACAGACAGACAGACGGACAGCGGAGTCTTAGTAATAGGGTCCCGTTTTACCCTTTGGGTACGCAACCCTAAAAATGGATTTTCAGAATGTAACATAGTAATTTTTCTTAATAAGTACATTTCATGAAGACAAATATAAATATATTTATAATAAAATAATATATAAAAAAATAATTTATCTAAAATTGACATAAAAACGGTCCAGTGAATGTGTTTTCAACCGACTTACAAAAAGAATGAGGTTCTCGATTCGTCTGTATGTATTTTTTTTGTATGTTTGTTACGCGATTACTTCGTCTATTGTGAACCGATTTGAATAATATTTTTTTTTATCGGTACAACGAGACCACCTCGAAAACGTACCCTTTCAAGGTGGTCTCGTTGTAATTTTATCTAGATATAATACGTATCTCCAGAGATATGACGATAAACGTCTCAAACTTGCTACTGAAATTGACTCGCGGGGCATTGAAGTCGGTTGTTTTAGTTTTTAAACTGTCTTAATTATTTATATTATTAAAGCTACATATAGATCTTTAAAAAGTTTGCCACGACATTTATGTCTTCCTCATAAGGTAGACAAGTACAGCCCGTTCACACTAGTACACACTACACACAGTAACCATTTGTGTCTTTAAAATTTAGCTAAAACATTAAGTTATTCGCATTGTATTGCAAAACTGTATTAATCTTTCCACTCTAGGACAAGGCTACCCCAATAGTTATCAGTCCTACGGCAGATATGACCAGCTCACAGCCACTTCAGTTTGCTAATCCGTTGAGGTATGTCGATCACTTTAGTTCTCTGCCGAATTACTTCGCTCCGGATTCGATCTCGCAGAGTAACACCGAGCATTGCTCTCTCCTCTCTCTTACTATTATTATCTCTCTGTAGAGAGCTTTAGATGAATCGTTTAGAAGATATGATAGATTTAAATTTACGCGAAACCAAACTAATAAAAATGGGTCGATTGAAATTGCGTGGGACAAAAAATGTTTATGAATATTCTAAAATTAAGGACTAACATGCATAGCAGTCCAGTTACAAAACAAAGTTAAAGCGCCACGTAAAGAGAACGATACAATAAAGATAAAACATAACATTAATGAAGCTAAGCGATAAACACCTCTTTCTATCGCAGAATAGTTTCAGCAATCTACGCCATGACTCGACATTATACTTCGCCGTAAACGTTGATGAGTCATAAGCGAATCCGGGGCCGATGGGGAGGGTTATGTTCTTAGTGGTCGATCAGAAACTTAAAATGTTAGTGTCAGTTTGATGGGACGATTAAAGAGGGTACTTAAAATATCCATGATCCCCTCTTTGGCTCCATGTTGACGGTATGCTCGCATATAAACAATATAGTAATATTGGACCCGAATCTGGGTAACACCCAAGCAAATTTGCTCAGTTTAGCTGAAAACAGACAACCGGGCCTAATTAAACGATTTAAAAATAATAAAACAGATAGTGGCAATATTTACTAAATGGTAGAATTTTGTTTTAGAAATTGGATGTATGACATAATGACAATTAATAATCCAGCCAAGATAGGACTGCTCGTATCTTCTAGATTTAAGGTACGGCCACACCGCGGTGTCCTGCGATCTACGGGCGCGATCTAAGTTCTTTTTAATTGTTATCTGATCGCGTTTAGTGTGAACAAGTCGGTACAAATACTGTGCTATCTGATCGCCGCCTAGATCACGCACGCAGGACACTGCGGTGTGTCCGTACCTTTAGAGCTGAGAGTTCGAGCAATGCTTAAAACGCCTTGAAAAGCGTGCTAGTGAGCATTGCTATTTACTCTCATATAATCTATGTCCGTTGTATTCATAAATACTGGTAGATGTAAGTTATACCTATCAGTAGTGATATATCATTATTGAAAGATATTATGTTTCTTAGAAGTGTTTCACACTTTATATTTTTGTAAATTGTTAAACACAATCCAAAATTTCATCGTACCGACGGGACTTGAACCCGCAACCTCCGGAATAACATGTTCCGGTGCTTTGCCAATTAAGCCACGGTGCGAAGTATCGTTACGACGAAATTAGTGGATTGCATTTGTTAACCCAATTATGCATTGGTGGCGCCATCTATGACTACTTATTACGTAAGTTAATCATTCGGAAGAAATCATTACAGTTTTCAAATCCGACGAGAGATGTTGCACTGCGTAAATCAAATATTATGTTTCTTAGAAGTGTTTCACACTTTATATTTTTTTTGTAAATTGTTAAACACAATCCAAAATTTCATCGTACCGACGGGACTTGAACCCGCAACCTCCGGAATAACATGTTCCGGTGCTTTGCCAATTAAGCCACGGTGCGAAGTATCGTTACGACGAAATTAGTGGATTGCATTTGTTAACCCAATTATGCATTGGTGGCGCCATCTATGACTACTTATTACGTAAGTTAATCATTCGGAAGAAATCATTACAGTTTTCAAATCCGACGAGAGATGTTGCACTGCGTAAATCAAATATTATGTTTCTTAGAAGTGTTTCACACTTTATATTTTTGTAAATTGTTAAACAACATAATTTCGTCGTAACGATACTTCGCACCGTGGCTTAATTGGCAAAGCACCGGAACATGTTATTCCGGAGGTTGCGGGTTCAAGTCCCGTCGGTACGATGAAAAATTTTGGATTGTGTTTAACTATTGAAAGATGTAAAATAATATAGTAAACACTCAGTATACATTTGTTAAAAATTGGATGAACAAAAGATTTAGTGTCTCAACGGTAAAGCGTTCAGATGACTGCATATTCAGTTCCAGACTTATACTTATACACTTATTGACAGGTTGTAGGAGCATATTATATCGATGTTCCGCCTGACTTGCTACCAAAAAGTAGCTTACCACCATCAAAGAGAAAATGCACCTCCATAACCTTACGATGTTTCGGCAGCTACAGCCCTTGAAAGTCAGAGTATTTTTGAAGTCTAGCGTATTCTTCATCTTCGACCACATAATTTCTTACCACCTGAAGGGCTAGCATGGCCTTATCCCCGGGGGAAAGACAAAATTATTTCCCTGTTTTTCGCCACTGACAGGAGATCAACACAACAATTTAAACGCTTGGTGAAAGTTTAAACCCGAGTTTTGATTTTGTTTCGTATTAAAAAGTTTAAAAAAAGAATTGTGTAAAAGTCAGCGGGCGTTTATAATTGTCGAAAAACTTTACTTATAATTTGCCTTCTCCACCAAACAAAACACGGATAGGTGGAAAGACAAAATAGTCCCCTTGGCATGCTAGCCCTGCAGGAGTGATAGTAGTCAAACGCTAGCCTATAATATATATTAATAATACTTAAGTTTAAAATTTAAAACCACCCCGACTGATTTGTATATGTATAATGATCGCCTACTAGACTAATGTAAACTACGCTAAACAGACGACAGTAGAGTGACGGGTAAGTAGTATGCAGAAGCGCCATTTAATTTTTTTTTGACACCTTGGTAAAAAGACTACAACCTTCGAGTATTTACCAATGGAGATGTTAACGTTGTAATCCGCAAACATTTTTTCTGCCAATACTTACGGGGGACGAGGTAAACACGCATTGCACACACAAATCACTCACTTTAACGATCCCGCACACTAGCTTGAAACGCGCACACAGTATTAAAAATACAGCATAGTTACGCACGCTCATATGGCCAAACATGGCTATATGGCCAGCAGAGGGGTACGCCTTGCGTTAACATCTCCATTGGTAAATGCTTGAAGGCTACAACAGTTGCTATCGTAGCCTCATCAACCAAGATAGAGCTGATAATATATAAACGGCTGAACGGATTTTCATGAAACAAAGCTTAGAACACTCTCGATAAAGACACCAATCAAACAACACTAAATTAAAATCAGTTCATCCGTTTGGGCGCTACGATGCCACAGACAGGCACACACATACACAGATACATAGATACACAGACACACACGTCAAACTTATAACCCTTCTTTTTGCGTCGGGGATTAAAAAAGATACAATCGTGATGATCAAACTCAGCGCTGCCAACGGAACACTTAAGCTACCTTTAAACATAATCAGTACGCTTGGAACCATCCTCTTTTCTAAGGCATTGTTTTTAATACAATACTGTAATACTTTAGCGGTAGGACTTCTGCTAGTCCGCCTGGGGCGGTACCACCACTTGTTAATTCATTTTCAGCTGTGAAATAGAAATGTTTATCGGTTGAAATGGCAAGGTGTCCAGTGGAATTATATGCCACTGTATCTGTCATAGGTAGACATCATCGCTAACCATCAGGCGAGCGTCGTGCTTGTCCTGTTTCCGTATATCATAAAAAAAAAGAATACTGAGATGACGCTAAACTTGTCAGAACAACACTTGAGGCTCACGAACTTGCCGAGTCCTATTTTCCTTATTAGTTTAAGGGCGCCTGTTACAAGTACTCGATGGCTCATGTGACAGCAATCCAATCTTCATAAGTCATCTTCACGCTTCCGGATTACTTACATACTAAGATCATTTGTTATCACAACATGCATCGCTCGCAGATGAACGGCCTTCCATCATGGTTAAATGGTATAAGAGTAATTCACCCATCATTTTTGCTTCTCAGTAGACGCTTTACGAGTTATACCGCCTATAATTTTATGTAAATTTATTATAATATCTTTTGAAAGAGCTTGTTTGTAAAGTTGAGACGAGCGTGTAGGTACTAGGTGTGGGTTAGGGTGGGTATGTATCTTGCCCCCTTAAAAATCTAGAGCATGGGCCATTTGCTCACTTTTGATATGATTTGTAATAGGGAATATGCATGTTTTTTTTTAAATATTTTTATTTCACTCATTACATCCATATAACATAATAAAAAAATAAAATACTGCTGGTATTAGTCTAATTATTAAAAAAAAACATTTAAATATACAAATAAATTTGAGCAGCTTAAACGCCATCATTTCCCGGGCTCTTTGGTAGTGCATTGTGACGTCACGCACTTACGTCAGACACACGCCGCTTGAAGCAAACTAGCTTTTTTTTTCTTTAACTAAGACGCCGCGCGATTATTGTATTTAGCCAATGGCATGTTTTTATTAAATTATACAGTTTCTCTGATCTCGTACTCATTTTTATCTATATTAAATGGTTAGTAATATACATTTTTGCACAATAATACGCGGAAAACACAATATTTGGAAATAAATACAATAAGACCACACCATACATTTATTTTTATGTTCCCGCGCTCAATGTTTCTATCACGTGGAGTAGTGCATAATGACGTCAACTTTCGATTAGACCAATGGTGATCTGTTTTACAAACTTAAATTTCCCTCGCTTAAATTGCATTTTTAATTTATTATTTTAAGCAAATAAAATGGATTTAAATAAAAAAAAAGGTTTTACATATAACCCCAGGACAACAAAGAATCGAAAAAAAAATATTTCCAATAAATATAAGCTTCATGCATATTCCCTATTGGGTTAATCATCTACATAGAACGGGAAAAGTTATTCTGCTATTATATCTGCTATAATAACATATTCAATAACAAACGAGTCATCATATTATATGCCCGCTAAGAGGTAATTTGAAAAAAAATCGCACCTTAAAACGCAACTATATCGACCGCATTGACTTCAAGGAACCATGTAGTAAATATCATTTCAAAACTCCTCTAAAGCTACGACCGCACCGTAGCGTCCTGCGTTCGCATGCGCGTTCGTGATCTGAATTTCTATTGTTTTCTGATCGCCGTAGATGGCGTTTAGTGTGAACAAGTCGGTACAAATACTACTGCGCTATCTGATTGCCGCCTAGATGGCGTACGCATGGTCGTACCTTTATACTTTACAGATGCCTGAGTAATCGTGGTCCCTGGATTTTTAAACACAGTGCTTGGATCAGGCACCAGGCAATTGATTTCACTTCAACCTACAAAACACAAATACCTCAATCCATCTTCCAAACCAATTGGGAACAACATACATTGTAGAAGTAATTAGAACAGTCACGTGAGACCACAATTTCATGTGTATTAGAAACGACGTATCGTAGACCGTGTGAACCAGACATCCTTCATCTTTATGTATAGACATTGCTATCTGACCCAATATTTCCATATTAATTCCTCGCTTGAGGAATTAGGCTTGCCCAGAAAATATCGGTCCAGTCCAATTAGGATCAAATGGATCTTCGAAATGATATCGTTATTATACCGCTCTCGTTTTGGAAAATATTATGATTGTTCTGAAGATATTGCTTAATTTATTAATGTTATTGTTTGTTTTGTTTTTACAAAGAACATTATTTATTTTTTTGTACAGTTTCAATGTTTTAGTGCAAGAGGGTTAATCGTTTAAAAAGCTTGAAAAAAAACTATTTTAAATGCTGCGTGATTGCATCCAAATGCTAGACATTTTCAATACTAAGTTTGAGGTATTGATCTCTAGCGATACTGTTCAGATCCTTAACGGAATTTAAATGATCATAAATCTCTTTCGAAAATAAATAATTTTGCAAATCCCTGATGATGTGGTCGATGATGGTGAAAACGTCTAGGCAAAGAATGGTCAGACTCTCAAGAGCTGTCAGCCGCCGGAAAACCGCAAGGAAAGCCGCAGATTTTCTCCTTGTTAGTGATAAGTTACTTTTTGGTAGCAAGTCAGGTGGAACATCAATATAATGCTTCTATCACCTCCTACCATTCTATGAACAAACATCCACCCATACATAAAAGTTCCATTGTTGCGCGGCTCGCGTTGAACCTGCGACCTGCCGATTAGAAACCAAGCTAATATGGCTTGTTTTTAGGGTTCCGTACCCAAAGGGTAAAACGGGACCCTATTACTAAGACTTACGTGACAGTTAGACAGTTGAAATTTTCACATATTATGTATTTCTGTTGCCGCTATAACAACAAATACTAAAAACAGAATAAAGTTAAGAATAATAGAGGGTCCCCAAATAAGAAACGTTTTTTTTACCATCTATGAACGCTTAGTTAGGTAAACGTCCCATAGATGGCGTTATATTTAAATGTCCATCCCTAACACTTTTGATAGACGTTAGATGGCGTTATAAGAAATGAAATGTTAATTAATTATTATTTTTTGCTGGCGAAAAATGATAGTGGTATTTTTGCTCGATCTTCTAAAATACTGTAGTGTGGTACGGAACCCTACGAGTGCGAGTACGACTTGCACATGGCCAGTTTATATTCATTTACGCCAACGAGCCATTATTAATTAATTATGAACATGATATTGTTTGATGATTTAACAAGCTAATAAATTATGCATAAGTACATGTTTCAATAAGTAAACCTTCGTTCTAGCACAATGTTAAACAAAACAAAGTATTCCATAAAGCTACAAAGTATTTCATAAGAAAACATCCCTATGTTTGCTCATCCAACAATGAGATACTTCAGTGGAAAATTTAAAGCCATGTCGACCCAACTTGATGTTTTAACCTCGATGTAAAATTTTCGGCCATTTTGTGCACGGACCGGCTCTCAATTGCTTAGAAAATAGGCATAAAGGGGTTAGCAAATAGAAACAGTGCGAAGCAGAACTCAAAGTATTTACTAGATTTTAAAGATTTTTTATGACTCAGACCTAAATAAGGAATAGTGTTGTCTGCTCCGGGGTTTCGTTATCTTAGCCAAGTTTTATTTATTTTAATCATGATAAAATTTGATATCCTTGCTAAAAACTGTTAAAATTGAATTATTTTTACAGCAGATAAAAGTTCAATCTCTGAATATGGTATATAAACTGTCTTAACTAATATTATAAGGATGAAAGTTTTTTTTTGTTTGTTTGTTTCGATTTAACTCAAAAAAGACTAAACCGATTTCAAAAATTCTTTCACTAATGGAAAGTTACATTATCAACGAGTAACATTAGCTTATTTTATTCCGGTATTCTTACGAGAACTGGAACTACGCGGGTGAAACTGCGAGGCACTGCTAGTCAACAATATACTATCGCAGCGCTATTTATGAATGTTTCAAACGTGTGATGTTATGAAAAGTTCTACTCTAAGCATGTCAACTTTAAGATTTACGGCATTATAAGCCATTTTATTATTGAGTGTTTGTATATAGAATACAATGCGACTTTGGCAAGAGCTACGAGTGTGCGACTGGAGGCAATATCGCGGTTAGATTGACTGGAGCATCGAGAAGTGGACATCGGTAGATCGGTATAAGCTGATTATGCACCACTGTCACGGAGACAACATTCGGCTTGACAAGACCTCCGTTTTACCAATAGAAAAGTTCTTCATACTTCGTAAAGTACGTGAAGACTCTCAACCTCGTAGCCTCTGTTTTCAGAAGACAGCCCAGGATATTTGTTTAACGTGGATCAAACTAAATAAAGTCGGTTCGTCTAAGCCTCGTTTCCCTACTTATAGCACGATTCATGTCGGCATTTAACATCGGAGGTAGAGGTGGTAGAGTGATAGTCTGTAAAATAAATAATAAGATTTAATTTAAAATAAATTAAAAACTTTTATTGTGCATTGTCACAAGAACCAAACGCATTGGGCTGAATATTGCACTCGCGTTTGGTTATTACTAATAAAAGTTAATACTTTAGTGAAAGTTGTGATATATTTATTTCAAAATTTCAGGACATAAATTGAAGTTCAATAAAAGCTTTTAAAAAAAATTATCTCAGTTACTTGAGTGTTTGCGTCCGTATTAACTCACTCTTTAAATATATAAACTATCCAACTACAAAGGTTAAAAGGATTTAAATATGTGAATAGTCGGAGTTCGGATACTTCAACAGATCTACAGAGGTATTTGCCCGTACCCTGCCTGAAAATAAGACGAATTTGCTTAAATGTGACGCAATAAATTTCGGCAAATGCCTTTGTGACTTTACTTTTACTATAAAAAGCATATGCTTTCATATAAAAAGGTTACGATAACTTGCTTTGATTTATCACAGCGATTGAATATAGCTCAATCGAGCGAAGTTATAATTTAAGCTTTGTTCATATTAAGCTAATATATTGCTTTAATAAATCAAGTTGAGATCCAAAAACTTGCTATCTATTGGCACGGTTCCACTTGTGTTTAGAAGCTCAGAACAGTTTCCAGCCAGAAATATGTACGATTGACGATACAATACCGTTCTATGCCGTAAAAGCTTTATTGTTATGAAGTCGACGTTTAGCGCTCACTTATAAACCGTGAAGTTAGTGAAAAAATAATTTATGATCGTTCACAAAACGGAAAAAGCCGACTTCAATAGCCGCGCTAGTCATTTTCAGTACTAAGTTTTGAGGTGTTTATCTCCATATCCAGCAATACTTATCAGATCACGAAAAACTAACCATGATACTTTTTTTAAATTTTTTTTATTCAATATAGTCAAGCATTTGATCACTATCTCACCTGATGTTAAGTGACGATGTGGTCGACGATGTAGCACGCTTGGCTAGAAGATACCTATTCACTCGCGACTTGAAGACCGCCAAGTGGTACCTTTCCGGAAACACAGACTCAGGCAAGGAGTTCCAATCCCTGTCGGTACTTATGATGAATGTGGAAGCAAATCGCTTCGTTCGAATTGATGGAATATCCACCATGTAGCGGTGGCGCGTATCAGTACGTCTGGTTGTCCGATTGAAAAAAGGTGATGGGGGAATGAGTTCGTGCAGTTGGGAGGCACACTCTCCGAAAAGTATCCGATAAAAACCGATACTAAACGAAAAGCATACTCTCTCATCCAAAAAAACGGCGAATTGCGAACCTCATCCATTTTTATTAGGTCGGTTAAAAATAACCATATATTTTTATCTAACGATGCCGGCGTTAGATAAATATATTTGCGGGACACATCGAGCAAAATTAGATACAAAATAGCTTAAACGACATTTGTTAAACAAGTCAAGACAGTAAAATAAATACTTGGTGCCATTTACCAATCAGCGTGCTCCCTTTAGCGCTTAGCGTGTTCACCATCGACGACCTCATCATCACTTGCCACCAAGCAATATAGTGGTCAAACGCTAGCCTATATGATATAAAAAAATGCGTTAGTCAGTTTTTTTTGGCCGATTTAGCTGTTTTTTTTACAGGCATAGCCAATATAGTGGATAATGACAAAGAGTACTTTTCGACGCGAATGAAGCCGCTGGGCGTAACTAGTATAAGCTTAATATGAACATAGTATTAGTGATTGATTAGATTTATAAGTCACTTTTGAAGTTAAAAGCCAGACGTCTATGGCGTTTTTAGAAGTAAATTGGATGTTATGAAACCATTTTGAAACTCGTAATTAATTTAAAGTTAAATGGTTTTGTAACTTGAAATAAATTATATATTTTTTTATAGTGTGAAGGTACGGCCACTCCACGGCGTCCTGCGATCTGCGGGCGCGATCTCAGTACTTTTCAATTGTTTTCTAATTGCGTTTGGTGTGAAGCAGTCGGAACGAATACTACTGCGCTATCTGATCGCCGCCTAGATTGCGCACACGGGACGCTGCGGTGTCCGTACCTTAAGAGCCTGGTTGCCTAAATACTTTTCTGAAAGCCTAATATGTGATTAACCAGCTGTAGCCGTATTAAACCTTATATTTTTTAATAGAACATATTTCAGCATTAGACAGCTAATGTCATATTTAAAACGGCTTGCTTATTACTAAAGCTTATAACAAAGAGACAAAAAAGATGACAAAAAATTAAAAATAAACAGTTAAAAAAAGTGAAACGAAATCAAAAGAAATAAATATATAAAAACAATATATTATGATAATGATAATACATATAATACGGTTTAATTTTAATTAAAATATTAATGATGTAATCTGTATTATTAACCGGTCCGCTGGCTCTTTAAAATATTGTGATACCCTACCAGGGTTGTAATGTTGTCATTTTATATCTAAGACTACCTTAAACAATGAAATGTAATATTATGAACGCAATAAATGATTGAGTATTGAGAAAAACGTAGACAAGACATTAATTTTTTGCTGCGGCTTCGCTCGGGGCACATTTCATTGAGCAAATTTGCGTACTTCATGCAGAAAGTCAGCACTCCTTTGACTGCAGCCAAGAGGAGGCCGTTTAGCATGTCTTGATGAAGTGTGTCCAGAATGTAGGTCAAAGAAGTTTGTTGTTCGGCGACAGTTTTATTGGATGTTAGTTATCTATCCCGGACACAGAACAGATGAAGTTTATCTCTGTGTATTCTATGATCTAAGCCCATATGTTAGCAAACTAAAATAATACTACCCATGGTAGAAACAGCTCTGAAGGACAGACCACATTTTATGTTCTTTTAATTTTAGTTCAATTGTGTTAAGACCATTTGTATATTTGATTGAATTTGTATATTTTTAACCGACTAAACAAAACAGGAGAAGGTTCTCAATTCATCTGTATGTTTTTTTTGTGTGTATGTTACGCGATTACTCCTTCAATTGTTAACGGATTCAAATGATTATTTTTTTAATAGGTAGGATACCTTTCCAAGGTGGTCCCATTTTAATTTCATCGAGATCTGATTAGTATCTCCAGAGATAGTAACAAAGGTGGGGAGAATTAATTTGTCTTCACAGGAATGTTCTACCGGGCAAAGTCTTGTTAGGGTGCAAAGTTAGTTAATCTTTTTTGACATGACATAACGTTTGGCGAAGATGGAGGTCATATAAGTCCCGCCCGCGACACTGCATACATAATTAAATAACTCAGAATTATGAACGTACTTTGTACCAACCAACACTGCAAAAAAGCAATTATAAGCATAACACCACAGATTATATAACAGTTACTACGTAAATAATTCTTTCCGTTGTGAGGTTGGCACACAGTGCTTTCATAATTCGGGTGTCAACAATGTAGGGAAGTGGCAACTCTTATAACGTAGTAAAGTGATTCAATACTATGTGGGCCATAATGGCGGCAATTAATGTTAATAATCGCAAATAATACTTTTTTATATTCATTTTGGAATACAACTAGTCCGTGTTATAAAAGTATTTGCAATTATTGTAATAAAATAGACAATTAATTATCGTGTGTGTCAGATGCTTTTATTGCACAGGGCTATTTTGGACATTGTCCTTTGATACCTTGATGACATCATTATGACTAGTGAATATTTTCACTAGCGTGGCATTTAAAGTAAATATTTTAGGGTTCCGAACCCAAAGGGTACCAAATGAACACTTTCTGAGACTTTGCTGTCCATTCGTCCGTCCGTCCGTCCGTCCATCCATCCGTGTGTCTATATGTGCGCACTTTACAGATCTGTATCTTCTTAACCGTAATAGGTACATACCTGAAATTTTCACAAAGTATATATCCGTCAGTGTATAACGGCCCAGACACGAAATTTATAGATGCATGTAATTTCATTAAAACTTGTTTTGCACTAAAAAAGGTAAAATAAATTATTTTATCAAAAAAAAATAAAAAAAAATTCATAACCACAAACAGGCACTCAAAAGCGAAAAATAAATTACTTAATATAATTATTATAAGCGCTACCCACTTATCTATTTACAATCTACTATCCAATAGACTTGGCTGGCACCGACTTCAAATAGATAAGTGGGTAGCGCTCATAATAATTATATTAAGTTTTTTTTTTTTTTGAAAAATAATTTATGATTGTAAGTAACATGTTTGTTTAAGTGGAGCGGCATGGGTAGATAATAAAGAATAATAATATCGTTTAAAAACAAAAAAAGAACCGACTTCAATGCCGCGTTATTCATTTTCAGTACCAATTTTGAGATATTTATCTTAATATCTCTGGAGATACTTATCAGACCTCGATTAAATTACCATGGTACCACACTTAAGATATCTTCATTCCAACAAAAAAATAATAATCAAAATCGGTTCATAAACGACGAAGTTATCCGCAAACAAACATAAAAAAAAACATATATACGGTCGAATTGAGAAACATCCTCCTTTTTTTCAGCTGTCACTAAACGTTGTATACATCACAGCACACCCGACTGGTCTATCTAATATACCTAATCTTTTCGTTGAGGCCATTCGAATTATTTAGAATGAGCCCAAACATGACATTCTTACTGTAGGTTGGTGAGGAGTTGAGAACACTGCAGATTCCACGAGCTGCCCCAGTATAAGGTCCATTCCACCATGTTGTTACAATATCTTTCAAGACAGAGGATACCGAATTTTGATTTTATCAGACCTTTGAGAGTGGATCTCACAGCGTCATTAACTAGAAAAGAGCTTATTGTTTGAAAACGGCTAAACGGATTAACATGAAATAATGCTTAGAATACGACACCATATCAAACAAAATAAAAAAATCAAAATTGGTTCATCCATTTTGGCACTACGATGCTGCAGACAGACACAGATAAGATAAACACAATATACACACACATAGATACAAACGTCAAACTTATTATTCCCCTTCTTTTTGCGTCGGAGGTTAAACACAGGTGTAAAAACGTGGCTCAATAAATAGCAATTTGTTCATACAGTGTTCAAAGATATAGGGCGGCTGAAGTGGAAGGTGGATCAAACAAAATACGATATTACTCCAGAGACTCGTTCCAACAAGATGAAATATTTTTCTATGCGACTGGCCCAAAGACGTAGTTTTACTTTACCTGTAAACTATGAACAAGACTGTGTTCGTAATGTAGCGTTTTCACGAGCGTTTCGTAAATCTATACTTCGTAGTCCCGAGAAAATGTATGAACATTTTAAATGAACACTTCTTTCGTTAGATATTTACTAGAACATTTACTTGATGTAAAATATTAATGACATCAAGAATTCAAGTTAAGTGCAGGTATGGATGTTTCTACGTTACCGCCTAGGACTAGTTCGCCTAGTGGTAAGACTTCTGCAAGTCTGCCTGGGGCGGTACCACCACTTTGCCAATTCATTCAGCCGTGAAATAGAAATGTTTTCCGGTTGAAATGGCAAGATATCCAGTGAAATTACAGGGCATATGAGACTCAACATCTTTATGCCTTAAGGATTCAAGAATTTTGTTCTATGTCTCAAGGATTCATGAATTTTGTCACTGCACTGCGCCTCTTAGGCGCAGTGTTACTTTGCAGAGTGTATTGTTTTGTTACGGTAGGTGACATACGACCACGGCTATCCTCTGAGCACCACTAAGAATATTTATGATATACAATAAAATATTTATTATAAGTTAGTTGTTTGTATAATACACGATACATATTGAATAGTTTGTACATAGTGATCTCAGATGAGAATATTTTCTTGTTTCATACTTTTTAGAGAGTGATTTTTCAGTAGTCGGGTTTTAGTTTTTGAACTTATTTTTTATTGCTTCTAATGTATACTACAGAATTGTATGTAAAATGGGACACTCAATCTAAAACAACGCGTAAATCAACGCTACGCCCAAACTTAAACTTACCCTTACAACATTAAGCTGCAAATGAGTGATCAAAGTGATCTGCGAGTGACGTGGAACGAATCATTTCAAGTTCTCTCGAGAGACTCGTTCTAGAGTCCTAGTACAAAGGCTGGAAGGAATATTGTGAAAGTCAGCATTTTGTTATTGAGTGTAGCAACGGCAATATGTTTCTCATTTGAGTGTAGGGTAATGGAGACTAGTTCAATGGAATACGCATACGCCCTATTTATTATTTAAGAGCGTAGAATAGAATAGAATAGAAAAATTCTTTATTGTACACCAACTTAAAAAGAAACAAACTGAAATTAAGCTACTTAAGTTACTAGAGGCAATACAATGGGCGGTCTTATCGCTTGATCTCTGCCAGACAACCTTTGGATGGACAGAATTGTTAAAAGAAGTTGACGGTGGTACAATGCGTAACATGGTATTAAAGTGCGAAATTATAATCAAAATAAAAACAAAACAATCAGAAATGCATAAGCATCATATACGAGTACATGTATTTACTTACCAATACAAAACAAAGTATACATACACTTACATATCAGAATACTTATATAAACAAATATATATTATATATATATATATATAAGCAATAAAATATAATGTATACATTTTCTATACAAACAAAATATATACAGATAAAAATATATACTTAAGTACAGAGTAAACGTGTTACATACTATTAAATGATAAATAGCGATTTTCCACCATATTTTTGAAGATTGGGAGTGATTGAGCTTTTCGTATATCTGAGGGAAGTGCGTTCCATAATCGTGCAGCTTGAACAGTAAAAGACTTGCCATAGTATTAATATGTAAAGTAATTTTCAGAATAAGTGTGTCAGAAGATCGTAAGGATAGGGAATGTGACTGATGTAGGAATTTAAAACATTCTTTCAAATAATGCACATAATTCAGTACACTTACAATGTTGAATGTGAAGCGGCAACAGCCCAATGGATAAGGCGTCGGCCTGGCGATCGAGAGGCCGTGAGTTCAATCCTCACCCATAGCACTATCGACGTAAACCCACACCAGACACAAGCATATTTAGCTTACTTGGAGAGGCTAACAAGACTACTAGTAATGTGAAACCTACATTGCTAGTAAGCTTTATAAAAAAAAACGTGTGTGTACTTATGTACACGCGTTAGAAGTTATACTTCTGTGGCGTATGGAAAAAAAATAACTAAAATGCAAATTGTTAAACACAATCCAAAATTTCATCGTACCGACGGGACTTGAACTCGTAACGATACTTCGCACCGTGGCTTAATTGGCAAAGCACCGGAACATGTTATTCCGGAGGTTGCGGGTTCAAGTCCCGTCGGTACGATGAAATTTTGGATTGTGTTTAACAATTTACAAAAATATAAAGTGTGAAACACTTCAAAGAAACATAATAACTAAAATGCAGTAGTGATTAACGATAAATATTAAAATTAATCAAAAAGATTTTATTTAATAAAAAGGTTTTATTAACGTAAAAATATGACGTTAAATATGACGTTCTTACGAAATGACATATACAACTTGAACATAGTCATGCCACCTAGAACTAACTTCACGGTGTAGAATTTAGGTGGCGGTGTGCGCGCGCATCGTACCACCTAGAACTAACTTCACGGTGTTAAATTTAGGTGTCGGTGTGCGCGCGCATCGTAAAAATTCACTCTCATCATTTTTCTCTATCGCGCCAAAAGAAGTATACTTCAAAAATGTTGTTCAGGATAACAATCGTAGCTCAGCCACAGAAATAGAAATAACCTTATTATTCTTATTTCTGTGGTAGCGGCGAAGTGACGGTCAACATTCTAAGAATACAGTTTTGCGTGCCACGGTGTCAAATGTAATCATATACCGGCTCAAATGTAATAAAACTAAAGTATCCTACGAGCTGGCTGAGAGTAACCAGGATTGTGTTCAGTGGCGTACGAAGAGGCCTATGTCCAGCAGTGGACTATTATAGGTTGATGATAATGATGATGATCCTGCGACGTCTAATATAGTTGAATTTTCTTATATTTCGTTTTTAACTGTCTTATATTTTGCCGACGAATATCATAATTATCACAATCATTTAAATTACAGGTCAAAGTGGTCTTAGCGCATCTGAAAACGGGGCCGTTCATTCAGCGTTGATAATCTTGTTTTTCCGTACCCATGAATGAGCTACATGAATTTGTGTATGGCGCCAAAACGATAATATTAGCTACTGCAATAATCAACAATTTAGTATAAAATTTTGCACCAACCAGTTAATCCTTTGGGTCCGTTGATAAGAATAAAATGTATGTACAAAATATATTATATCCACTTTGATGTAGTAACGAATATTTCCAATTGAAATTGTAAAATACGAAAACGAACATTAACATGCAAACGAAGTTATTCGCTGTAATAAAATGAGAACGTAACGCACTCGTTTCATTGTAAATGTTCGATTGGTGCCCAATGGAGTGACATGACAGATATATTTTAATTGTAGAATGTAACATGACAAGCACAACGCTCGCCTGATGGTAAGCGATGACGTCTACCTATTACAGCGCTTGCCTAATGCGCGATGCGATGAAGACTGCATATAGCAGATACTGTGGCACGCAAATCTCTGGATAGCCAAAATAATGCCCATCACCACCATGTTACTTCGTTAAGTTCCATACACCCTGTTATTGTACTGGACACTTTATGACATAAACTGAAAATCGGGATTCTCGCTTTTTAGGGTTCCGTAGTCCTGACAAGGAACCCTTATAGTTTCGTCATGTCCGTCTGTCTCTCTGTCCGAGGTTTTGCTAAGAGACCGTTAATACTAGAAAGCTGTGATTTTGTGGGGGTATTATAAATGATGCCGACAAAGTGCTGAAATAAAATTTTGATAAATATTTTTTTTTTGGGTAGCTCCCCTATATGAGAAGTGGGGATGATTTTTTTTTTCATCACCTAACCCATCGTGTGGGGTATCGTTGAATAGGTCTTTTATGCTCCATTTACGAAATATTAAACTTTAAAGTGCAAATTTTTGTTCCAGTAGGGCGTCCCCCCCCCCCCCCCCCCTCTAAAAGCTAAACTGCTAGCTTGAAAAATCTGGGAAAATTCGTGATAAAAGCGCATTTCATGAACTTTAAAGGAAAATTATAGCGGTTAAGATAACTTTATCAGTTTAGCAGTAATAGTCGTTGAACTTGGGTGTTGGATAATTTTGTACCAAATACAAAATCCTTAGAAATAATCCTTTTAAGTGACAAAGACGGAGTACCTTGTTGCTTGTTTATAACGGGTAACGACTTGCATTGAATAACAGGCTACTACGGAACCCTACACTGCGCGTCACCTGAACGCACTTGGCCGGTTATATTTATTAAAACTAGATTTAGATAGAACTAAATTTTAATCTTAGGTAGGTTACGATTCAAAATTACGATGATAAACTTACCATTTAGAATAATCTACCGAAATTTGGTTCGCAACATACGAGTATAATAATATTCAGCAAGCTATAGAATCAAAAAACAAGCTATGAAAACTCAAATTATAATGCTGAATTAAAATTAGTTGGATGGCAGTTGCAGTTTGAGAACTGGGTCACAGGACAAGAATAGTGTCATTATCACTGTATATTTATTCACAGTGCTTTAACTGACACTGTTTCAAACACAAAATAGTTGACAAGATAATTATTGTTCACTAGAATTCGAGATTGTTGGCTAATGGATTCTGTTAGTCACAGATATTGCGATTTGCGAAGCAGGGTATTGTGCAGAACTGTCATAGATGTCAAGGTGCAGATTGGTTGGAGTTGCTGTGTTGTCAACACATATAGTTTGACCATCACATCATAACACGTTTACAGTTTAAACGTAACATTAATTAATAAACTGGCCAAGTGCAAGTCGGACTCGCACTCGTAGGGTTCCGTAACACAGTAGAGTATTGTATAACTATGATTTTTCGCAACTTAAAAATTAAATTTGTTTTTCATAGTGTTTGTATGAAAAACAAAGTTATTTTTGCGGTCACTATATCTCAAAAACTGCTAACTGTATCTCGTTCAAACTAATTTTCGTTGAAAGTTTTTATTGAGATTTACAGAATATATTTTTTCTAGATTTTTTACTCCCTTACTGTAGAAGTTAAGAGGGGGCACACATTTTACCACTTTAGACGCGCCTATCTTTTAAATGATTGACTTTGAGAAAAAATGATTTTAGGAACCTCAATGTCATTTTTAAAGACCTATCTATAGACACCCCACACGTATAGGTGGAAATGATGCAACCAGGTCCTGGAGTTGTGTGGGTGGCTCTTCAAGAATACTCCGTGATTTGTGTAAAAGTTGATTTTATTTTTCTTGGATTGCACACGACAATGAACAGCTACTTTTTGTGACAAGAAAATGTAATGGCGGTCGCTTGCCTGCTTTATCGACATTATGGTATCTGTGCTGCTTTAACAACATAGTAACCAAGACGATTACATATGTAGACGGTGCACTACCGGCCAGAAAGAGACAGACTTTGAGCGGAGTTTGTCCTTTTCTTTTGTATGGACCACATCATGTATACTATACAGTGTAGTGCATATAGCACTAGCAGGATGTTAGACAAGGGCCGTTTTGATGTACAATTACAAACGTGTAAAACATAGTTCGGGTATTGATCTAAACATTCCGCCCACCAAGAACATTATTTCAATGTTCTTGTCCACCTACTACTACATATACCGCCCACCATGAGGTCAAGGGGGTATTGATGTATTGAAAAAGTGAATATGCATTTGTGATACAGATTGAAACATTAAATTTAACATTAAAAAATTTCAATTACATTTTACTTAAACTGTTACTGGCAGTACACAAAGTTTTGATGTAGGTCTCTTGATGAGAGAACCTTTACACTTGAGGGTGACCACTCGGGTTATGTTGTCCAAACCTGGCTGCTTTGCCTCGATCCTACCGAGCAACCATCGTGCGGGAGGAAGATTGTCTTCCTTGACAAGAACTATATCACCTACATTCGGTTCAGGAGTAAACTTTGACCATTTGTATCGCTGTATGCAATGCACCAAATATTCGTTTGACCATTTTCTCCAAAAACTCTGCACCATTCGTTGTGTTAATTGCCACCTTCTCAAGGTGCTGATGTTGCTTTGCTCATAGTCATGATCAGGAACCACAACCAGGGGTTCTCCAATTAAAAAATGACCCGGAGTAAGTGGGTCTGAGTTATTGTCAGGAACTGACAAAGGTCTTGAATTGAGGCAAGCCTCAATTTGTGACAGAACTGTTGACATTTCTTCGAATGTTAGAGTGGAGTCTTTAACAACGCGCCGAAGGTGGTGTTTTGTTGATTTCACCCCTGCTTCCCATAACCCGCCGTGATTCGGCGCATGAGGGGGAATGAAATGCCACGTAACGCCGTTGTTTGCTAACCATTCGCGTATGTCCACTGCTACAGACGATGATTGAGGGTCAACGATACTTTGAAGTTCTTTGGAAGCACCAACAAAATTGGTCCCATTATCGCTCCAAATTTGACTGACGTGACCGCGACGAGCCACAAATCGTTTGAAGCAAGCGATAAATCCTTCGGCACTTAAGTCACTTACAGCTTCCAAATGTATGGCCTTGGTGACCATACATACGAAAAGACAAATATAGCCTTTATAGCACCGATTGCCGCGACCCTTCGACATCCGAAGGTTCATCGGACCCGCAAAATCTACGCCGCTACGCAAAAAAACTCGAGCAGGAGTCACTCTCGCTGAAGGCAACTGACCCATGAATTGGTTTCTTGTGATTGCAGACTGTTTGACACAAGTAACACACTTGCGTACACAATTTTTGACCAGATTTTTGGCCGAAACAATCCAAAATTTCGTGCGCAAGTGGTTCAGCATCAACAATGGACCGCCGTGCAGCGTCTTTCGATGAGAATCATCTACTATGAGATTGGTGAAGTGACTCTTGTGCGGCAAAATAATAGGATGCTTTGTAGATTCTGAAAGGTTGGCGTTCTGAAGTCTACCTTGGGCCCTCAGAATTCCTTTGTCGTCGTGATAAGGGTTCAATGCTTTGAGTTTTGTGTGATCTAATTCTAGAACTTGACACCGGCGTATGCAGACATCAAGTGATTCGTCAAGTTCAGAACATGTAAGATAAGGTTCAAACTTGTGAATATTATTTTTGACGGCCTTGATTTTTAAGAATCTTCGACAAAAAGCTACAACCCGAACCAGCCTTCGCAAAGATGAATATCTTGTCCATAAAGGATGATCTGTGGAGTCCACAGTTAGATGGACTTTAACTTTTCTTTGTTCCAGATCAGTAGATATTGATTTTGGTCGGGTATAATTAATAACCGAGTTCTTGAGCCATGTGGGATCCTGCAGCCACAAGCTGCACTGAGCAAGTTCCATAGGTGTGCTACCTCTGGATGCGATATCTGCAGGGTTATCCAACGATTGGACATGTGCCCAATGAGTGTTGTCAAATCTAGACAGGATATCAGAAGTCCTGTTGCCAATGAAAGTCGTCCAACGACTTGGATGGCTACTGAGCCATGCTAAGACCACCGTTGAGTCAGTCCATGCATGAACGTTTAAGCAGTTGATGCCCAACACGGTTGTCACTTCTGTGAGTAGTTTAGCTAGTAAAACTGCTCCCATCAGCTCTAGTCTCGGGACAGAAACTTGCATCGTAGGAGCTACCTTAGTTTTTGCAGCAACAAGATTTACATGCGTATTTCCGCTAGCGTCAATTACCCTGAGGTACACTGCAGCCGCTATACTGGAAATCGAGGCATCAGCAAAACCGTGGAGCTCTCTACATTTATCATCAAATCTGGTCTCGATCCATCTTGGTATTGAGATATCTTGAACATATACCAGATTTGACCGGTAAGTTAGCCATTCCTTCAACAAATCGTCCGGTAACTCCCCATCCCAATCTATTCCAGCTAACCAAATCTTCTGGATCATCACCTTGGCCACAACGACACAGGGTGCGACCCATCCCAGTGGATCAAAGAGACGTGAGATATCAGATATTACCTTCCTCTTTGTGATAGGTTCGTGCAATTCAGGCAGTTGCACTGAGTAATGAAATGAATCTGATCCTTTATCCCAGGTGAGTCCAAGAATTTTGACCACTTCATTCATTCTTATATCTAACCTCTCCTCTTGGTCTTCTTTCTCATCCCTCACTATCCTTGCCAAATCCTTGTTGTTAGTAGTCCATTTTTGTAGTTGAAAACCTCCCCTTTCTAATAATTCCTTCATTTCCTTGTAGATCTTGATTCCTTCCTCTACTGTTTCGCAACCAGTCAACAAATCATCTACATAAAAATCTGTTTTAACCCTGTTTGCTGTTTCAGGAAACTCTTCACCTTCATCGAGAGCCAGCTGCTGCAGTGTCTTCACAGCCAGGTATGGAGCGCATGCTGTGCCAAAAGTAACTCGCACTAATCTGAACTCTTTCATTTCAGATTCTGGATCATCTCTCCATACAAGCCGCTGGAAGTCTGCATCCCGCTTGCTGACCATGACTTGACGGTACATCTTCACGATGTCTGAAGTCAGGCAGATTGGATGTGTGCGCCATCTCATAATGATGTGCCTTAGATCTTGTTGTATGGTGGGCCCGACCATCAATGTGTCATTAAGAGATACCCCGTTGGTTCCACGACAAGATGCATCGAATACAACCCGGACCTTAGTTGTAGCTTTGTCTTCACGTAATACGGCGTGATGTGGCAGATAAACACTTTCAGATTGCCTCTCATCGGTGCCAGTAATACGTTCCATGTGACCAAGGACCATGTATTCATGCATTACATCGGAGTAGCTTGCCTTTACTTCGGGTTTTTTCTTGAAACGATCCTCAAGATACCGAAATCTCTTGAGCGCAATATCTCTTGAGTTGCCCTGGACACATTGAGGGTTGTCATCACGAAATGGAAGTCGCACAATATACCGACCAGTGGAGTCTCTTGTTGTTGTTTGACTATAAAAATCCTCACATGATTTCTCCTCTTCAGTGAGCATTTTTTGTTCGAAGGAATCAGACTCAAGTTGCCAGAATTGTTTTAACAATTCGTTGTTATCTATGTGTACATGCATACTTGTAATCACATTATGATAACAATGTGGTTGTGAGATGATTTGATCACCATCAGACAGATGTGTGGGACCTGTCAAGATCCAGCCTAAGGCGGTGCATTGTGCCGTGAGAACGCCGTTAGGACCCCTAATCAAGCCATCTCTTACTTTCTGACCATAAACATCAGCACCTAACAAAATGTCGATTTTGTTTGGTGTGTCATATTGTGGGTCAGCTAAACTTATCTTTGCTAAATCAGGCCAATCAATTTGCACAATTTTCCTGCTGGGAAGTAGACTTGTAATGGCACTGAGAACGTGCGCATTTACCTCAACCTGAAAACTAGGATCATGGCATGACTGAACTTTCAAGACAACACCGTACTTTGATGCCAAAGTACCTGAGTTGCCGCCCAGACCAGAAATTATGGTTCTGGTTGGTGTTTTTCTAAGACTGAGCAATTGTACTACTGCTTCAGTGACAAAAGAAGCTTGAGAACCCTGATCTATGAGGGCTCTGAATAAGCGAGTGTTACCATTGCTCGCTGGAGACTGAACAAGAGCTGTAGCTAACAGCACCTGAGTAGGCGCTGTTTCCTTCGAGAAATGTGCTGTCACATTCGAAGGTGATGGAGTATCTGACGAAGTCACTACAACTGCTACATCTGGTTTAGAAGAACTAGCAGTACACAACTCCTTTTTTGAACTTGGGTGCAATAACGAATGATGTTTGTGATTGCATATGCGACATCTGGTAGAAGTGCAAGTGTTAACTGAATGATTTTTACCTAAACAATTTCAACAAAGCTTCGAGGTTTGAACAAACTTGTGCCGAGAATTAAAATCTAATTTACTGAAGTTTTTGCAATTTGATATTTTGTGGCCTACACGATTGCAATAGGAACATGTCGAGGTGTCTGTTGCTAAGGCATGCATGACTTTTGGTTTAGGAATTGAAGAATTTGGTGTTGACTTTGGTTTGTCTAAGAATTCAAGTGACCTGAACCTTGACTCTAAGAACTCACGCATGAGTGGCAGTGTAGGCAAGTCGTCTAAGTTGCTGATTTTAGCTTCCCACTGCTTGCGTGTCTCGCAGTCAAGTTTCAAGCATATTACATATATGACAATTATGTCCCAGGTACCAACCTCAACACCTAAATTTCGCAACCCATTTAAAGAGTCATTTGTTGTATCTAAAATGTCCTTGATTGCCTTGCATGACTCGACCTTCACAATTTGTTGTTCCATAAAACGTCGTAACAAACAATTAGCAAGATACCTTTTATTGTTATAGCGACTATTTAAAGAGCCCATGATTCTTTGTAGTTTGCCGCTGTGATAGGAACATGTCTCAACAGCTGTTCAGCTTCACCTGAGAGGTGTCCCTTTAAATAGTGCATTTTTTGTACATTATCTATAGCTATATTGTTATCGATCAATGAAACATACAGGTCTCTAAATGTTTGCCATTCACAATACTGTCCTGAAAACATGGGTATTTCTATCTTGGGCAATTTCACACTTACTTCATTGCTCTGAGGTTTTTCAAACAATGTGGATGTCGACATTGAAGCCTTTACTAAAGCTAAAGCCTCTCGCATGTCTGATTTGTAGGCAATATAGGTTTCTTCCATGTCGCTAAAAACATCCTCATGGAAATACCTGTGAGCAAGTATTTGTTCTGACTCCTCTGACAATAACATTTTATGGTTATCGGTGATGATTTTCCACTGTGCCTCCAAGGACTCTAACCTCGTGAGCAAGTAGGACTCTTTGGACAATCTGTCTTTAGGAGACTTCTTGTAATTTTCGTACGCCTTTTCCATACGGGTAAAATGCCCTAACTGACCCTTTATAAGAGCCGTTGAACCCATTTTGATGATAATTTGGTATAATCAACACAATAGACTAACCACAGTTGAATGAAATATGTGAACAATGACAAACCTTGTTCCCTGATAGATCTCGATAAAATTTATGCCACCAACTCACAATTAGTACTGAATTGTCACATTCACTTACCTAATCAAAACTAGGAGATTTTTCATTGCATTACACTTCATAAATTATGCCTTTTCGTTAAAATATCTTAATAACTTAACATTTCTAAAGTTCATTTCGATTTTCGTAAATACTTCCGCGGACGAACGAATCCCGAAGCTCCAGAGTGTCCAGACCGACGACCGACATCACCGACACGTTCCAAACGTTTCTGACCCGGTGTGGATGCGTGGCGACTGTGGAAACGTGTGACGGACGACGCGCTGACCGACAGGCGACACGTCGACAGGCGACCGACAGGCGTCGTGGCGACACGACGCAGACGTGATGTCCGTAACGCGAAATAAACTTTCCTACTCGTGTGGTCTCGACCGCGGGCGTTTCTTGCTGTGACGTCACTCGCGGCGTCACTTTTCTTGCACCGATGTCTTTCAGCTCAGCTGCAGCTTCCCGCTCCGGTTGTCCAGTGCACCTTCACACCCGGCTGCTCCTCTCCAGATTACATCGACGTGAAAGTAAACTGCTTGCACTGCATTCGTACACTTGGCTGGCGTGGCCTTTTGCTGGCCGTGCACGCGACGCGATGGCGACAACCGACGCTTAGGTTTTTCCTTTTCGTTGTTTTTCGCTGAGCCCACACTCTTCCGACTCGACAGGACCATGGAAATGATGCAACCAGGTCCTGGAGTTGTGTGGGTGGATCTTCAAGAATACTCCGTGATTTGTGTAAAAGTTGATTTTATTTTTCTTGGATTGCACACGACAATGAACAGCTTCTTTTTGTGACAAGAAAATGTAATGGCGGTCGCTTGCCTGCTTTATCGACATTATGGTATCTGTGCTGCTTTAACAACATAGTAACCAAGACGATTACATATGTAGACGGTGCACTACCGGCCAGAAAGAGACAGACTTTGAGCGGAGTTTGTCCTTTTCTTTTGTATGGACCACATCATGTATACTATACAGTGTAGTGCATATAGCACTAGCAGGATGTTAGACAAGGGCCGTTTTGATGTACAATTACAAACGTGTAAAACATAGTTCGGGTATTGATCTAAACAATAGGTTTGAAGAAAAATTTTTTTTTTGTTCCAGTTTTATGTATGGGATGCCCCGCCCCCCCTTAAACTTTTATATTTGTTATTTTTGTATAAAAATCGGAAAGCGGTTCACAGAATACATCTATCTACTTATCAAGTTTCAATTCTGTAGTCCTAATAGTTTCGGCATAAAATGGCTGTGACATACGGACGGACAGACAGACAGACAGACATGGCGAATCTATAAGGGTTCCGTTTTTTGCCATTCATCTACGGAACCCTAAAAATGAATAGTACACACGATTCGTTCAGTAATAAAACACATCTAGTGTAATTTAAATCGTAACTTTAAGTAGTGAAACAAATTGATTTGATCACAGCTGCCTGCTAATTTTTTATTTATTTCGTACTAGCTGCTACATGCGGCTTTGCCCCCGTTTAATCCTAGTTACAAACCATCCTCTTGAACCACTCTATCTATTGCTGTAAACTGCATTAAAATCAGTTGCGTAGTTTAAAATATCTAAGACAGCGGGAGCGGTTTTGTTTTATACTATGTAAAGATTAAGATATTGACATCTACTCTATCCTAAGAACCACAGACATATTAATAATAAGGTAGCCAAGAACATTATTGGGAATATGCATATATATATATGAATCATTATTGTTCTGGTGTTGTATGTTAAACATTTTTTTGTAAATAAAATACTCTTACATGTGTTAAAATATTATATGAAAAATGCAAAAAAAGCGTGGGATATTTAAATTTGCTAAACACATCACCACTTGTCAATTAGAAAGTGACGTCACAGTGCACCACAGATTAAATCTATTTCATAGAAATAGTATGCACTGTAGTACGAATACGTAGTATTTCTATTAAAAATATTTAACCTGTGGAGACCGTGTCGTGCACTGTAACGTCACAAAGGCGCGCGAAAATTTGGCAACGTTTTAGATACCTCATATTTTTGCAATGCTAAAATTATATCTTGTAGCTTAATTTGAACACTTTCAGTATTATTTAATTTTCTTACGGTGTTAAATGGATGTATTCAGTGAAATAAACTTTTTAAAAAAATCATGCATATTCCCTATTACCGTAAGGTGTAATATGCGCATTGTGCATTTAAAACCGTAAAAAGAAAACTTCCACTATCTACTACTACTACATTTACTTCCGTAAAGGTTGGTATTATTACAGCTTTCAATAGATGTATAAAGAAATAAATAACTAGTTAACTGTTTTCCTGGACCAGTTCTACTCGAACTGGCGTGAAAAGCGGTTGTAAAATTTTACAGCATGCATCTTGAACGGCGCATGCATTATACCAACATTTCCATGCGGTATGGCACTCTGTGTCATGTTCTTGACTTTCACAAGTGCTGTAAATTTTTAGATGATATAAAATTTTGATATTCAGTCGTGAAAACTACGATAAAATTGACGTGTTACATTTTAAATAAATTTGATTAAATTTGGACCTTCAGGGAAGTAATTTTTAGAATGGATGCACGTTTTATATGGGCACCTGGGCAAGTGACATTGTTCTGCAAAGTCTCTATTTAAGTAACAAAATGGAACAAAACAGAGGAAATTCTCAATTCATCGTAATTGCTTTTCTATCTTCAGTGATATTTTTTTTTATTCGAAGCAGATTCTTCAGATGTGGTCACATTCAAATCTGTTTAAGTTTTATACCCAGGACAAACAATCAAACTTCAAGATTTATACGTAATGTTTATACTAAATATCATGACAAATGGACGAATAATTCTATAGAACACATTATTATTAAGGAGGTATACCTCCTAACATATTTTAAATAATAATTTTTGGTTAATAATATGTACCAGCTCATGATTAATTAAGTATCAATTTGGATCTTTTAATATGGAGCAAAACTTTTTAGCGAATGACAGATAGACTCATAGCGCAAAAGTCACGTCACTATACTTTGGCATTACCTAAAAAAAATATTTAATTTTCACATTTTCTGTAATTTCAAATAATGGTTTATCCTATAAGTTTCCTACAAGTAGGTGGAAGGCAGGCGTGGCGCGTCGCGACGACATTACGGATGATGGTCTATAAACGTCGCGCGGTGACTGCGCTCGTTACCGCATGGTTTAGAGCCCTAATACCACAGAGCAACAAATTAGGTTTACAGAAGATTATCTTGAGACAATTTTGTAAATACGCAGGCTCTTATTGTATGACATCTATTTCAAACTAGCGTCACTCCGGTGCTACTTGCGGTTTTTTTGCATAACGATGTGTATTATTAATCCAGGCTATCTACATTCCAAGAACAATGCCCAGATTTGCCCTGTCAAATTGAAACTTATTAAGCTTTATGTATAATGGCAATAAATACGTTAAAATGTGTTTTTTTAAGTGCGTATCTTAAATCAAAACTATATGTTTACTACTACTATACTTGAAACAAAAAATTATAACTTTTAATAAAGATTTTACGTACACACCAAAATTTCCCTAAAACCTTCAGTAAAATCCACATCTTTACTGAGAATATGACTTGAAAAAATGTGACTTTGACTCAAATTTACGACTTGAACGAAAACGAAAACTCACAAAACCTCCGAAAACTTGAAATATTCTTAGACTTCTACTCTGGAGCCTTAAGGAAACTTATTTGGATTTACCACTCACTCAGTAATACTCAGAATAAATCACGAAACGAAAACGTAAACAAAAAGTCGGTTAAAAGCAGTGAAATTGAGCACCTTTTTTTATTTAGATGAGAACATATTTTGATGAAACTAAGTCTGCCTCAAGTAAACTGAAGTAGCGGCGGGGTCACATCTGTCGTAGAACTGATAACCGTTGCGGTAGACGTGTTCTAGAGTGAAGACCACGGCTCGCTAAACGAAGCGTAGGACGCCCTCTAGCTAGGTGGAGCGATGGTGTACGCAAGATGGCTGGCAGCGGTTGGAAACAAGGAGCTGAAGATCGGGCTCAAGGGCGTGCAATATAAGAGGCCTATGTCCACCAGTGGACGAATACTGGCTGCTAATGATGAAATTATGAAGTCTGCCTGCTTGCACCAACCCAGCCGAACGCTTTCGACATATTTTGCCGATCATACGCGGTGGGTTAACCCACTGCGCATCGATCACTCTGTGACTACGAGTATATAGTTGTGATCACGGCTGTCAGTTAAGACGTTACGTTCCGGTGTTACTTTTTATCACAACTTTTCTATTGTTTATTTCATCGTGTCTAGCGTTATATAAGTTTATGTGCTACGCTTGGGCGTGAAAACGTCCCGTTTAGCCATATTTATAGATTACGGCTAGGTAATCTGGGTTTAGTAGCACGATCATTATGTTAAATAGAGTTTTTTTATTACATTATTAGACCTTTTACAAAGGGTTAGCATATCTTTATAATAACCATTGATTAGGTTTAATTCATTAAGTTATAGTACTTACCCATTTCGGTTAGGGTTAGGTCGTAGTCAAACGCTAGCCTATGCGATACATAAATAAAGTCTTAAATCCTCATCTTTAACCACTGAATAAATATACATTGAATAAATGAATGAATGAATATTTATTCCAACAAACACAACACATTTAAAACTAAGGCGAACATTTAAAATACGTTATAGTAAAATTGGAAACAAAGTGTATATCAGCTTTTAGATTTCCCCCTAACAAATTGCATCAATGATAAAATAGCGAAAATTGCTGACGCTGATTTTTTGAACTCAGCTTTTTGCTTCGATGCCGAAAAGGTGACTGAAGAACTGATTTTCAAAGCTACAAACCACACTAACCCCAAATGAATTATCACATTAATATCCACCTTATCCACAATAATTACGTCAGTATTCCTCTTCTAATTAATTGACGGAACCCAAGCTTTGATATATACACACATAACCACAGATTTGCGGAACAAATATTACGGTTGTTGCCTAAATCAACATTACAAACTACCTAATAACAATATGTAGTCAGTATATCGTAAACGTTACTATATGTTTAGATATATTATGATTGATTATAATGTAAACCACATTAATTAATTGTAATTACTCTCTGTTTGCTGGGATTCATTGGGATACGAGTAGCTTCGCTACGGGATTTCTTAAGCCGGGTATCCACTTAGGTTCGCCGTGGTTCGCGAAGGCGTCCGCTCCGCAAACCAAACCTAGTGGATACGTCGTGTTCACGGAGCGCAACTGGAGCGCGATCGGTTCACGGCGGAGCGCTCTGGAAGCGGTTTTTTGCGCGAACACAAAGGAGCTGGAGACTGGAGCGCAGACGTTGCAGCCTAGGTGTGTACACTGTAGATGTTCAGGTTCGCGGAGCGCGGAGTGTTCGCACAGCGAACCTAAGTGGATACCCGGCTTTATGCCGGGTCTACATCAAGCGATCGATGGTGAACGTGGATGCCAGATGAAAGAAGACGCATCTTGAAATGATCTTAAAATGATCTGAAAATGATATGAAATGAATTTTTGAAATGAAATGAATTTATTTCCATGCATCGTGTATACAGATGGTACGTGATTATTTGATAATTCTGCTTGCTAAATTTGACTTAAATACCTAATTTTAAAGTAATAATATTACAGTGCTTTCCTACGAACCACTAATTGTTTTCGGTGGACTCCAAACTAGGATAGGCCTGTATCTAGGACGCCCTGCATCTCAAGTTAAATAAAAATTATTTCTGCGCTCATTATGTACACTACAAATCAAGAATATTGTATCGTTTTATAATACATCTAGTAATTTTCATTTGCTGTGTGCTACTTACGCCATAATAAAAATATGTTGTGTATCTGGTTTGACTGTCTTTCACAACACTCATGTTTGTATTTGCAATTGTGGATGCAATTACATGTTGTTATAATTGTTATGTGAGGTATTGTAATTATTCTTATCTATGCAGACGTATAAGTTCGTCTCCCTCTTTTCAGCGTTTATTCTCGTTACATTAGCTCGGTGTGTAGTTGTGTACCCTGCATTATATTATGTTACCTACTAGCAACGTGCTGCGGCTTTCCTGAGTTCATATTCGATGTCCTATCTTACAATACTAGTTACCCAAGACAGACATACAGACAGACAGAGATATACTTATTTATTTATTTTATTTTATTTATTTATTTATTTAAAAAGGTCTACCAACGATTGTCATAGCAATACTTATATTAGACAACATGTTACACGTATTTCTTAGCTTCTTGCACAATGAATTAAAGGTAAACTCCACATTTCCAAAATTGAACTTAAACATAATAAACGAGTTTCAAAAGAAATTGTCGCTAACAACAAGTCTAAATTTCGTTATGCTTGGTTATTGAGATTTACGTTATACTATTTACATCTTTATAAATTTATAAACCGCATCTATTGTACCTAATCGAAATCTGGGGTAGTGCTGGTAAAATTAAATTATCAGAAATACAAATTGCCCAATACAAACTAGTAAAAATTATATTCAACTACCCTTTTTTGACATCAACCAACAAAATTTATAAAGACACTGACATTATGACCGTCCGACAATTGTATATTTATAATGTGTGCATTTTTATCCGAAAAACATTAAATAAGACCATTCATACTAATTTGACATTTACTAAATTAAAAGAAATAAATAAACGAAACGTCCGTAAACGTCGAGCTAGTCTTTTAGTGTTACCCAAATGTAGAACTAACTACGGCAAAAAAATTATAACTTTTGAAGGAGCGCAACATTACAATAAGATACCCTCATACATAGAAAATGTAAACTTACTTAACATTCAAACATCAACTAGTTAAATACATTAAGAACACCTTCTAACTATTGAATGCGTTAGGTGGGTAGTTTTTATTGCAATGAGCACTGTAAAATATGAATTTTATTAGTATTACGACAACGATAATTAGTATTACTATTTAAACTCTGTTCTCAAGTAAGTGACTATTTTAAGTCTTATTGAGAATACATTTCTTTAAACCTTATTGTACAGCATTAATTTATTTAGGTACTTAAATTACAATTGTTAGTATTAGTAAGTACTACATAATACCTACAGCACATATCTCAGTCACCTAAAATTGAGCAGTTTCTCTCTTGTTTTTAGAAATGTAGGTAGGACAAATATAAATAGTAAATGTTATAGTCCAATATATCCAATTTAGATTGTCCAATTTTTAACCGACTTCAAAAAAAGGAGGAGGTTTCTCAATTCGACCGTATATTATTTTTTTTTTTTTTTTTGTTTTTATGTTTGTTCGCGGATAACTTCGTCGTTTATGAACCGATTTCGATTATTCTTTTTTTGTTCGAAAGGTGATATCCCAAGTGTGGTACCATGGTAATTTTATCGAGGTATGATAAGTATCTCCAGAGATATTGAGATAAACATCTCAAAATTGGTACTGAAAATGAATAGCGCGGCATTGAAGTCGGTTGTTTTTTAGTTTTTAAACGATATTATAGTTATTATATTCTTTATCCAAATACACTCTATGTATGTAGCCCGTTTTGTTAATTATAGTACGGGCTCATCTGTACAATCAACATGCTAAAAACAATAACAATTTAACATCAGGTGAGAAAGTGGTTAAGCGCTTACCTTTATAGTATAAACTAAATGTGTCCCGCGGCTTCGCCCGCGTTAAAACCTTCTTTTATTTACTTAAAACTTTTCTTTTATAAAAACGATTCTAACATTAAACACATCAAATAAGAATTAGCCAAATCGGTTCACCCGTTTTCATGTTATCGCGTGACTAAGGCAATTCAGGATTAATATTTATAAAACCCTAAAAACCTAAATATACAGACTTTGTTACCTACCCTATTTCGAAAAATCCTACAACACGTACTTTCCACTTGTCCCATCTTGTTTCGCCATACAAACTTTGAATCCCCGTTCCGTATCCGGGAGGAATTTTCAGAAAATCATTTCTGAGCATTCTGAATTTCAGCGCAATCAGAAACAATATTGATTTTTAGACTTTGTTACCCCAGTTTATCCTCTCAGGGTGGCAGTTTGAAAAAGTCTGAAACTCGTATTTACTTATTTATTTACAGAAGTACTTGTGTAAAATGTCGAATAAAACGACTATCCAAACTTTAAACCCCCGCTTCATCCCCATTAAAGACTGTAATATGAAAAATTCTTTCTTAGCGGATACCTAAGTCAAAATAACTATCTGCATGCCAAATTTCAGCGCAATCCGAAATAATAATGATTTTAGACTTTGTTACCCCACTGCACCCTTTTAGGGGTGGAATTTCGAAAAAGCCTGAAACACGTATTTACTAACTTAAGTACTTGTGTTAAATTTCGAATATAAAAGACTATCTAATATTGTTTTTCCATACAAACTTTGAACCCCCGTTTCATCCCCTTCAGGGGTGAATTTTGGAAAATCCTTTCTAAGTAGTAACTAACATCGTAATAACTATCTGTATGCCAAATTTCAGCGCAATCCGAAACAATATTGATTTTCACACTTTGTTACCATTTCACCCTCTTAGGGGTAGAATATCAAAAAGACATGAACATGAAACACGTATTTACTTATTTTTTTACTGAAGCATTTATGTGAAGTTTCGGATAGAAAAGACTATCTAATCTTGTTTTTCCATACAAACTTTGAACCCCAGTTTCATCCCCTTCAGGAGTGAATTTTGAAAAATCCTTTTTCAAAGGTAACTAACGTCGTAATAACTGTCTGCATGCCAAATTTCAGCGCAATCCAAAACAATATTGATTTTCACACTTTGTTACCCCATTGCACCCTCTTAAGGGGGGAATATAAAAAAAACCTGAAACACGTATTTACTTATTTTTTTACTAAAGCACTTATGTGAAGTTTCGGATAGAAAAGACTATCTAATCTTGTTTTTCCATACAAACTTTGAACCCCCGTTTCATCCCCTTCAGGAGTGAATTTTGGAAAATTCTTTCTCCGAGGTAACTAACTTCGTAATAACTATCTGCATGCCAAATTTCAGCGCAATCCAAAACAATATTGATTTTCACATTTTGTTACCCAGTTTCACCCTCTTAGGGGTGGAATTTCAAAAAAACATGAAACACGTTTTTACTTATTTTTTTACTGAAGCAAGTGCTTTACATAAGTATGTAAAGTTTCGAATAGAAAAGACTATCTAATGTTGTTTTCTCCATAGAAACTTTGAACCCCCGTTTCATCCCTTTAAGGGGTGAATTTTAGAAAATCCTTTCTTAGCTGATACTAACGTCATAATAACCACCTGTATGCCAAATTTCAGTGCAATCCAAAACAATATTGATTTTCATCCCCTTCAGGGGTGAAATTTGAAAAATCCTTTTTTAAAGGTAACTAACGTTGTAATTATTATCTGCATGCCAAGTATTAGCGCAATCCGAAAAAATATTGATTTTTACACTTTGTTACCCCATTTCACCCTCTTAGGGGTGTAATTTCAAAAAAACCTGAAACACGTGTTTACTTATTTTTGTACTGAAGCACTTGTGTGAAGTTTCGGATAGAAAAGACTATCTAATCTTGTTTCTCCATACAAACTTTGAACCCCCATTTCATCCCCTTAAAAGGTGAATTTTGAAAAATCCTTTCTTAGTACATCCCTACGTACTAAGACAAATATACCCTCCAAATTTCAAGTTTCTACGACCATCGGTTTAGGCTGTGCGTTGTCTGTCAGTGAGTCAGTCAGTCAGTCAGTATGTCAGGACAAAGATTCTTATAGTATTAGATAAAACTGGCCAAGTGCGAGTCAGACTTTTGTCCCGCACATGGAGGGTTCCGAACCGAACACCAACTAAGTAAACGTTAACACAAAGGTAGAACAGTATTATATAGTAGTAATAGTAGTAGTAGTATTTAATATTATTAAATATCTGGTTGACCGAGCTTTGCTCGGTATTTTTTGCCACTTAAACTGACAAATATGACTCTTCCCGACATCTATTGACGAATAATAATACTATTTTTTTTAATTGCGAGCCACTAACTGCTTTACCGACACAGTAACACTAAAGCTACTTCTATTCGCTAATATATGTCGGGAAGAGTAATATTTTAAGTTGATTATCAATAAAGTTGGTTATTGAAAACACGAATAAAACAAAATTTTCTGAGAATGATTCCTAGCTAGATCGATTTATTGCCCCGCAAATCCCCTGTATACTAAATTTTATTTAATCGTTGGAGCCGCTTCCGAGATTCAGATTAAGGTAAAGACGATAGCGCCATCTTTGATGCTAGCTAGATGGCGCGGCGCTATCGCAAAAAACTTTTTTTTAAACTTTTCTTTAAGTTTTAACTTTGTTCTTAGTATTTGTTGCTATAGCGGCAACAAAAATACATCATCTGTGAAAATTTCAACCGTTTATCACGGTTCATGAGATACAGCCTGGTGACGGACGGACAGACAGACAGACAGACAGACAGACAGACAGACGGACAGCGGAGTCTCAGTAATAGGGTTCTGTTGGTACCCTTTGGGTTCGGAACCCTAAAAACACACATAAATAAACAAACATACATATCAGTATTATCAAAATGATAAACCCCTAGTAGTAGTCGGATAAAAGGCAAACCTATAAACGTTTCAAGGAACAATAATAATTTTACTAAACTTAAAATGCTTAAAACATTATGGTGATAATTCTATCGATACAGATTTCTCAATTTAGGTTTCTATTGCGACTAACAGCAAGAATATTTCACACCGTCTGCGTCTGCCAATACAGAGATGCAAAGAAATGTCAACTGTGATATATAAAGGGTCCGCGCAATCTCTAGACAAATGTTCCCCCATTCTGGACGCTCTGTGGCCACGCGGGTCTTTACACGTAGCGTTAAGGCGAATAAATTATACAAACATAAATCAAATAAAAATAGGTCATGTAATTACATTACACGTGTTAGGGTTGTTTCTACATAAAGATAACATTAAATTATTAGGTAGTTAAATATACATAGATATACTATAATAAAACTGCACCGTAAATAAAAATAGAAATAGCAATTAGTGATTGCTTATTATGAAGAGAGTTTTAAATAAAAAAATAAGACTTCACCGCGTACACTCATTGCTTTATTCTATCAGGGTCCCATAATACCAAAAATGATGTATCATGTACAACAGATGTATCATTTGATGTTTCATGAGAGAAATATACATATAATATATTATAATATCGTTAAAAAAACTAAAAAGAACCGACTTCAATGCCGCGCTAATAATTTTCAGTACCAATTTTGAGGTGTTTATTTCCATATCTCTGGAGATAACTGACTTTTCAGACCTTGATAAAATTACCATGATACCACACTTAGGATATCACCTTTCCAACAAAAAAATAATAATCAAAGTCGGTTCATAAACAACGAAGATATCCGCGAACAAACATAAAATATATATATATATATATACGGTCGAATTGAGAAACCTCCTCCTTTTTTTGAAGTCGGTTAAAAATAATATTAAAATCTTATAAATATACGAGTACATTTAAATGACGGACCAAAATAATATTTATTCATGGTTAGACATTTATAATAAGTTAACTTCCTCTCTTACTCGTATAAGTATAAAAACTATAAAATTTTTTTTTTTTTTTTTTGGCTATTTTAGAGCCAAACGGTATCACACGTGACGATGGTAAGAGGCCTGATGTCATGACGTTGATTCCTTGGTGTCGTGGGAAGCCGTTAGTGTGGGATGGGACGTGCTTCGACACATTGGCAGTTTCCCATCTCAATAAAACCTCACGGGCGACAGGAGCAGCTGTAGACGCAGCAGAGGCTCTCAAACGGAGGAAATATATAAACATCGGTGACAACTATGCTTTTCTTCCGTTGGGGTCAAAACCATGAGCCCGTGGGGTCAACAAGCACGCGGTTTTGTTGGGGAGCCAAAAAAAACCGCTTTGCTTCGCCTGTTTGAATAGCTTCTAGTCAGCCACACGACGTTTTTGACACACTCTAAACGCTTGCATAAAGGCTTAAGTTAAGTTGCTTCGTGTGCATACAGATTGGCGACGTGTGACCGCCCGTATGTTACGTGATTTGTTATTTATGTGTTGGCGGAATGACTTAGAGGTTTGTGTGTCTGTCAACCGACCAATGTGACACACCCACATTCTAGAACAATACCTTTTTGGTCCAGACATAGGAGACCAAGTCAATGACCTTTAAGCAAAGAGAAGACAAACTCAAATCTGTTCAATTGAGATAAATTCAGTGTCAGTCAAAAGCTTTTGCATTAGCATACTGAAGTTGGACAGCCCATTAGCGTAAAAGATAGGTTAGCTTGCCTTTGAACTGGTATGTCGCCGGTTCAAATCAACCACATCATCATCAAGCGATGTACTAGTCAAACACTAGCCTAGAAGATATAAAACAGTAGTTGGGGAAGGGTCATTTATCTGCCACACTGTGGGGCGCGATGCAGCAAACTTGGTGCAGGACGTTCTGTGACGAAAAGGAGCGACAACATTCGCAAAGCGATGTGACAACATTTTCAAAGCGGTGGACAGTCACTGAAGGAAAAGAAGAGCCGTAGATTGGACGCAGTGATATGTCGCATTACGTCCGACAGTGGACTGATAACCCGCTAATGAAGATAATGATGATGATAAGTACGAATGAAGCTTCAGGCACATCTGATTGATAAAAATTTAAAGAATAAAATAAATAAATAAAAATACATTTATTGTCAAAAATACAAATTACAACATAAAATCAGAAAAAAAATTGCACAATAAGAAATATTTTGGCAATTGGGGTAGACTCAGCACTGTACTGCGTGGACTGGGTCCACGCAGGGCTGATTTTCAGTCTACCCCTCTGCCCGAACTGGGCCGGTAGTCTCTACATGAATAGCGATTAATTTCGAGCCATGATGGTTGCTAAGAAAATACAGCTAGCCGCATCTCCTTCTACTAAACTTTTGCGATGATAGGACACATCGATATCAATGAAGAGACTTCCACCCCTAAGATGGTCGTCGAGCGAGTAGGTAAGCGGGACTTATATTCGATTCATTTTTATATAGAACCATTAACTCTTATTGTAATTGTTTTACACATTTTAACCAGATAAATCTACACCATTCATTGTCAATAGCATTTCAGCGTGTGTGTGTGTGTGCGTGCGTGCGTGCGTGCGTGCGTGCGTGCGTGCGTGCGTGCGTGCGTGCGTGCGTGCGTGCGTGCGTGCTTGTTCATGAAATATGGAGCGTTGTAAATGTTCCGCTATTTGGTCTTAAAGGTAGCTTCGAATATACTTTTGTTGCGTTGAAATAAAAATGTCTTTACTTTAAATTTTAACGAAATATAACTGCTTTTTTTTGCCGCACTATATTTGAAACTTCCTTCAAATCTGCTGGTTTTGTGCTTCGGTATGAAAAGACCGAGTAGGTACTGGGTACGGGTATGTCGTGAATGCGTTTCTTTTTACCCGACTGCGCGACGCAAAGGAGAGGTAATGTGTTTATCAGTCTATATATGTATGTATGTATGTTTGTTCCTTTGTGGCACACTAGAGACCAAACGCGTGGGCCGATTTTGATAATTGGTACGTCAATAGATTTGCCATGCTAGCGCGAGTGACAACGAAAACAAAAAAAAAGAAAAATTCAAAATGGCGGATTTCAGACGCCAAAAATTGGGGTTCAAAAAAATTTTTTTTTTTAAAACCTATCGAATTAAACGTCTTAAAATGGAGATTCAAAAGATATTTATAACAAATAATTTATGATGGTACAAATCGAAAAAAAAACGATTTTACATGCCGCGTTAGTCACTTTCAGTAACAAGTTTGCGGTGCTACTCAATAATCCACATGACATCTACTCTCTAAATGAAATGAGAAGATTACGGAATTTGCCGTCCTTTACTTAACTAAAAAGTGTAAAATAAAACATTAAATTAAAAAATCAAAAAACCCGACTGCGCAAAAAGTGAAGTGTTAAAAAATGAACTGAAAAGAAAAAAAAACAAGTAAGTCTAGTAGTTAAGACTTCTGTCACAGAATAATGAATAGTACAAGTACAGAAGTTGCACTCCCTGAGAGCAAAAATGCGAGATTAAACCTAGTTACAACGCAAGTAACGTTCAAAATGCGCTTCACGCCTCGGGTGCGACCTTGAATTTGCGCCACAGTATCAACTAATAGTAACTATGAACCGCGTGTTGCGCACAGTAAAATGCACCGTAAGTCCGCACAGCGAGAGTCTGAATAACTCGGTCAACTCGCGGCCTTCACTATAGGGTTGAATGTTATGAGAAAACTTGTAAGCCTTTAATTGGTAGAAGAATACTCGTAGAACAATGTAATGAGTACATTACTGATAATAAGTACTACATTAATGTTTAATGTCGAGGTAGGATAAAAGTACTACAGTTAAACTAAAATACGTGACGTTCAATTAAAATTGAGTAAAGTTTTAGATTGCGTAAGTTAAATAACGCGACAATAGTATCACTTGCCTCGAATCGTAGGTTGTTTGACTTGTAACATTATAATAGTGTAGGAGCCGACTCACTTTTTCGACCAAAAATAATTATGTATTTTATTCATTCTAGGAAAACTTTATTTTGTAATAGTTGAATATCAAAATAAAAAAAATGTATTTAAAAAAATTACAATATTTTATTTCACCATTTTGTCGGCGTTTTTGATATACACATACCTACACAATTTCAGCTTTCTAGTACTAACGGTCTCCTAGCAAAACCTTGTACAGACAGATAGACACACAGACAGACAGACGGCCATGACGAAAATATAAGGGTTTCTTATCAGGACTACGGCACCCTAAAAAAGAATTTTCAATTTCAAATCGGTTAAGATCTGACAGAGTTTTGAGGTCACAAACATTTAAATAAACTGGCCAAGTGCAAGTCGGACTCGCACTCGTAGGGTTCCGTACCACACTACAGTATTTTATAAGATCGAGCAAAAAATACCACTATCATTATTCGCCAGCAAAAAATAATGATTAATAAACATTTCGTTTCTTATAACGCCTTCTAACGTCTAACAAAGGTGTTAGGGATCGACATTTCAATATAACGCCATCTATGGGACGTTTACCTAACTAAGCGTTCATAGATGGCGTGAAATGCCTAAAAAAACACGTTTCTTGTAACAAAGTTGTTAGGGATCGACATTTCAATATAACGCCATCTATGGGACGTTTACCTAACTAAGCGTTCATAGATGGCGTGAAATGCCGAAAAAAACACGTTTCTTGTATGGGGACCCTCTATTATCTTTAACTTTATTCTGTTTTTAGTATTTGTTGTTATAGCGGCAACAGAAATACATCATCTGTGAAAATTTCAACTGTCTAACTATCACGGTTCATGAGATACAGCTTGGTGACAGACGGACAGACAGACAGACAGACGGACAGCGGAGTCTCAGTAATAGGGTTCCGTTGGTGCCTTTTGGGTACGGAACCCTAAAAACCGTCGAATTAAGAACCTCCTCCGTTTTTGTGAAGTAGATTAAAAACTAAAACACCGACTTCCATGCCCCGCGAGTCAATTTCAGTAGCAAGTTTGAGACGTTTATCGTCATATCTCTGGAGATACTTATCAGATCTCAGTGAATCTCAGTGATCTGAGATCTATAAGTACTTTAATTACATTAACTCTCCGATTATAAAAATCTGACTATCGTATGACACGACAAAATTATTAAGAAAGAAAAAAAGGAAAATTGAAGTAAACGTTGGTAGGTACCTACCCTATTTATTTATCTTAGAACTAACTAAATAAAGCAAGATGTAATGTCGATAGAAATTCCCTAAAGATCATTACGTGAATTCCCTTGTAACATGAAACTCAGCTGATTTATACCTACCTACCATTTTATGTGTGACATTCTTTGCTTTTTACATAGTTATTCTTTACAGTTACTATATGAAGCAAGGAATATAATATTGAGGTAGGTACAAGTAAGGCGCACGGCCGATCGAGAGCGCGCGTGACACTTAACTGACTGAACTTGGACCCTAGCGGGTGCGCGGAGGTACTTGTAGTTTCATAGCTACAGCGCGGAGTGCGACAGGCCTGCTTCTGTTTAAGGATATCAAAAAACTATACCATTTAAATTCTTTCTTGGTCGATAAACTCATAAAATAAATTATACATTGTTATATGGAATATAGAGACTTTAACAGTCGGGACACATGAATGGCTTAACGAATGGGGATTAATGTGTTCCGACTGTTAAAGTCTCTATATTCCCTATAACAATGTATAATTTATTTCATGAGTGTATCGACCGAGAAAGAATTTAAATGGTATAGTTTTTTGATATCCCTAAACAGAAGTCTAAACTACTAGACTTACTTGTTTTTTTTCTTTTCAGTTCGTTTTTTAACACTTCACTTTTTGCGCAGTCGTGTTTATTGATTTTTTAATTTAATGTTTTATTTCCATGTTAATTTTTCGAAAAGATACGCTGGATTCTTGTTCCAGAGTATCTTTTGAGTAATACAAGCTAGGTGTAATTCTCTTCTAGTTTTCATATTTAAAATATTATTCTTGATGAGGTAAGGGGTAACATGGTCTCTTCTTGGGATTTTAAAGCAGAACCTAGCGCAAGCATTCTGCACTCGCTGAATAGCTTGTTCTGTCTTAGCAAACAGTCTAGGACCATATACTGCACTACAGTAATTGAAGGGAGGTAATACCAAAAGGTCACACAATAACATGCTGACCTCTTGAGAAATGTTGTTTCTTATATTAATACTTTTAGCTTATAGAATGCCGTCCTAATTTTTTCGTCAACATGCTTTATGAATCTCATCTCCCGGTCTAATATTATACCAACATTTTTGGCTTCAGTTACGATTGGTATCTCCATTCCATCAATGATTGCCTTTGGATTATGTGACATCACTCTTGCTATTTGATTTTTAGTGCCCAACATAACCATTTTGGATTTAGACGGATTTAATATCAATGATTTTTTTTTGGCCAATCAAAGATTTCAGTTAAATCATTATTTATCAACATAAGAGCATCTGTAGTATCATCTGCATGAAACGATTGATAAATCTGAGTATTATCTGCGTAGAGATGATACTTGCAGTGTTTTATCCGTTGTGGTAGATCTGACGTAAAGATAATAAAGAGAATAATATGGGGCTCAAAATTGAACCTTGCGGGACACCTCGGGTCAATTGACCTACGCTAGGTACAAGTTTTGTTCCATCCTGTGATTCAGTGGCTACAATTTGTTCCCTGTCTGTTAAGTATGTCTGAAACCATTTACTAGTATTAGCCGAGAAACCGTAGTACGAATGAGCATATCCGGGTTCAAACAATCAAAGGCTCGAGAGAAATCAAGTAGAACAAGAACTGAACTAAGTCCGGCATCCGAAGCCGTTATGATGTCATCAGTCACATGTAAAAGTGCCGTTTCAGTGCTATGCGCTTTTCTGAAACCAGACTGATAAAAGGTATAATATTTTCATTACTTAGATATGATTCTAACTGCATGTAGACTACTCTTTCTAAAATCTTTGATAATACAGGCTAAATGCTGATTGGCCGAAAATATTTCAAGTGGTCAATAGACTTTGATTTTGGTATTGGCCTCACAAGCGCGCGTTTCCACAATTGTGGAAAGGTTCGAACTATTCTCGATCGAACTATTTATGATGGAGGTAATTACTGCTAAGGTCTCAGAAAGTGTAAGCTTAATCATATCAATATTAATGCAATCATACCCTGCAGCATTTGTATTGATATATGATATAATTTTACTTATTAAATCTGAGGATACCGGTCTGAGGGAGAAAACACTGCCTGTGGCCTTATTCGTTTTATAAAACTATAAAATCTCATTGTCTATGTATCCGTCCTAAGGAATATTTAAAAAATGTCTGTATATAGGTTTGGGTCATTCAAATCATCGGGAATTGATAAAGGCTCTCTATGCAAAATGTTTATATTTTTAAAGTACTTCCACATATTAGCTGGATGATTAATGTTTTTATTAACATAGTGGGCGTATGAATGCAGTTTTTTCGCGTTCAGTAGCACCAATAACAAGGTTTTTCAAGCTTTTGTAATATTCTTTGGCCGAGATTGTTTTTTAGTGTGCGCTGCTCTACTTAGTGCTTTATCTCGTAGAGTC
The DNA here is from genome assembly GCA_954871355.1 of Cabera pusaria. Lineage (NCBI taxonomy): Eukaryota > Metazoa > Arthropoda > Insecta > Lepidoptera > Geometridae > Cabera > Cabera pusaria. The sequence continues at coordinate 27,994,816 of OX940893.1, forward strand.
ATCATGAACCTGATCATATCCACTATCCACGGTTTAGACGACTCTTTAATGATCTTTCGTTTTGTAGGCGCATGCTTGTCAAATAGACTAATAAAGTATTCATTAAACTTTACAATAATTTGTTAGGGATCTTGCAATGTCATAATGTTATTCCAATTAATAGATTTAAGGGCAAAATTAAAACTGTTCTCATGAATATCTATTATCGCGCGTGTTTCTAAAAAGCGAGGAATCGGTCTGGGTATTTTTATGTTGAAGTCACATATTATCAAGGCGTGGTCACTTAAACATGAATTGTGTACTACTGTTAATTTTTACATTTTGCTGCTATATTTGTAATTACTAAATCTATCAGGCTATCTGAGTCCTCTGTCTTTCTAGTGGACTCTTTGACAACCTGTTCTAGATTTAGCTGAGTGCAGTACCTCTTTTGTCTTCGGAGTATTTGGCGATAGAAAGTCCACATTAAAATCTGTCAACAGACAGACGTACTCAGAGCTAGCACAAACACTGAAGAACTCATGAAGAGCATCCAATGCAGTTGTCACGTTGACATGTTCGGGCCTGTACGCCGTTCCTACGTCCATACGTGCGCCGGGCAGCGTCAGCTCCAGCCACAGCTGTTCCAGCTGCGACGCAGGGTGGGCGCGCACACGCGCTCGCAGACCTTTCCTAATATAAAACCCCACGCCTCCACCTCTTCTGTTAGACTTGCGAGCTTTATGCTTAAGAAAATAACCGGCAATCGCAGGCGCTATCATTTCTTGTCCATCCTGAATCCATGTCTCATTCAGTGCAAGAACGTCTGGCTTGTAAGTCATTATTGTAGCCTCTAACTCGTCTTTACCGGTGTTTAGTGATCTCACGTTTAGCAGACCAAGCCTCAAACTGGATTTACTTGAGCTAGCCATCATAAAAGCTTAAAAAAAAGTCGAAAATAGTACTGGTTTTAAAATATTATCTCTGAGTGTAAAAATTGTGTATGTTGTGTTAAATGTTGTGTGTGTATGATAGAATAATGCGTAATGGTATATGACATAAATAATTGTAAATACAAAACGATGAAAAATATCCTAACATAAATTTTTAAAAAGTTGATCATATGTGCAGAGCTAAAATAACCAACATAGTCACCAACTAGTATACTAATTTTAACATATTTAACATAACTGTTTAACGAGGAACAATTCACAGGATTTGGCCTATTAAGACTTAAAAATCTTCCGAGATCATTCTCGGTGTGTATACGAAACGCAGGTTTTCCGTCGGCTTCTCTTATAAGAATATTCCCTTCCCGGGTCCAAGCAAATTTCCAATTATGCTCCTTAAACAGAGCACGTGACTTGGTGAAGAGAAGACGATTCTCCTTAGTGAGCCGCTCGTTGATGTAGACGTGCCGCGACGCACCAGGCAGCTCGAGTTCGGCCGTGGTAATGGAGCAGCGCGCGCGGGCCGCACGTAGCATTTCGTCGCGAAGCATGCGGCGCGCTACACGTAGCACGATGAGCCGCGCGCGCGGCTTGCCGTCCCGCCCCACACGGGAAACTTCCACAATGCCTCGTTCATCCAAATGTACAACAATTTTTTTCATAGATATTATTGTAATTTGTGAGACGTTTTCCCCTGGGTGTTCGGTCACTCCGGTAATCTCCAAGTCATTTCGTAGTGCCCGTTGGTTCTTTTCGAGAAGTTCTAGTTTTAAAATATGTATTTCTAGCTTCAGTGCTTGTGTTTCCTTGCACGATGACTCCAGCAAGTTTAGTCTAGCCTCTTGGTTGTCTATTCGATCGGAGAATTCGTTAATTCTACTACTGCAGCCTTGGTGCATAACTCGTAAATCCTTCATCTCATCTCTAACTTCGTCCCTAAATGAACTAAAATCTTTACGGAAGTTTTTCATGTCAACCAAGCAGATTCGGATCTTGGTCACCCACACTCTCGCCTCGCATAGGTGATTCCTAAGACTCTAGTTCACCTTAAGCCTTTACCGGTGTGTTAGTGTTGGACACACAACATGGGCATAGCCAATGTTTAGGAGTTTGATCAGTCGTAAGATTCACGCATTGCCTGTGGAAAACCGCCTTGCATTTAGAGCAACACGTTCCACCCGAAAGAAATTTACCGCAACCACCACACTTGTTCATTTCTGTGGATTGTGCAGGAGTGCTTTTTTGTTAGTTTTATTATGGCTCCACACGATTAGTGTATTTAGCCAGTGTCAAGTATTGAAATTCTTAATTTTTTTAGGAATTTTTGTCGTAGAGATGGATCAAAATCACATTTCAGGTCAGTTTTCAAGTAAAAGTCTAGTCTAAGTCATACTTTTAGTAAAGATGTGGTGTTTACTGAAGATTTTTAGTGGAATTTTGGTGAGAACGCAATTTGTGCTATTTACCTAACTCGCACACATTCACCGGCACTTAATGGTTAATAATTCACATTTATTACACATTAACTCGCGGAAGAACACAAGTTTTAGGAAAAAATTCAATGAGATCACACACACTTTTCCACGTTCCCGCCAAAATTCCACAGGAGTGCTTGTGGCTATTTTGTATTGATTGCCTTGATTGTAGTTCAGTGCCAAAATATAGATGGCGATTGCACGTTTCCGTAACTATCGTTCCTGCCCCACTCGAAAGATGGCACCAAATGCAATAAATAAACTGATTTATTAATTAACGTTGATCAAATTCAGCATTATTAGTCACAATAACTGACCAGTTCTGATGTGTAGTAACTTCCTTGCAGTTCCTATTATTTCCAATTGCAAATATTTCTACGATACCTACTCCTTGGCTTTAACTGTGCAAGTTTTCCACTTAATTGCTTTTACTTCGGCATATATCATGAAAAGGCAGCGCTAATAACACAGTCACAGAAGGTTTGGGTATAAATGAATAAAAATTAAACTATTTTTACTCCACAATATGCACTAAAACTATTTTTAATACTTTAAATATGTATAAGCTAATGTTTACATACGGACTACCCGTAATCTATTTACACTTACTCGACTTGTAATACCCGTAGTTACTTTTTGCGAATCTGTCAAAATATGATAAATCTGGGACGGAGAATCGCTTTAAATTATTTATTTGGTTTGGGAAATGCCAATCATATCAACATAATATTTCTCAGCAATAGTATTTCCAGTAATAAATTATGTTAAGGAATTGGTAAGCATCAAAATATTGACAATATCTTGATTCAAATTCGGGTAAAATTGGCCTTCCAAGAATGTTGTGAAAACCGAACGATAGGCGTTTCCTGGGACTGGTTCTTTCGCGACTTCTAACAACTGATTGTTTGGGAATTCGTAGAAACGATAATAATAAAAAAATCCAGGACCGAAGAATCGTTGGTGCGCCTCATTGAGTCCCAAAGGCCTTCTGGGACTATTATTAATATTCAAACTATTTACAACTACTGCCTATTTTTTTATTAACTTATATAACTACGAATAATTATTAAATACTTGTAACTTGTACTTAGTGGTTTATACAACTTTTATCTCATTTTATAAAATATTATTAAAATTATGTAATGTTAATTATGTATAAAAATTAACATTTAGTGAAGAAAATAACTTCACTAAATACTCAGTAGATTTTTTAAATATATTATTATATTTGAACATGCTAACCCGCCTGGTGGTAAGCGATGTTGTGGTCGAAGATGGTGAACACGCTAGGCCTAGAATACTCTGACTCTCAAGGGCCGGTACTTCTTGAACACCGTTACGTTATGGTGGCATATTTTCTTCTGGACGCTTACCACCGTCCAGTACTTTTGGTAGCAAGTCAGGCGGAACATTCATATAATTTGCTAACCTGTGGACGAACACAAGTGCTTTGAATTGCCGACCTCTCACTTAGAAGTCAAGCCATCCTTTATTCTAACGGAGCTCCAAGCTCAATTGTAATATAAACATACATACGTAAAATCACGCCTTTTCCTGTTGTGGTAAGCAGAGACTATTTCTTTCCAGAAGCTACGAAATCTGCAATCTATAAATTATTTTTCAAAAAAAAAAACCGACTTCATTTCAGATAGTAGATAGATACTACTTACGTATCTACCTACTTACTACTACTACATACATAGTCTCTATCTACTATCCAATAGACTTGGCTGGCACCGACTTCAAATAGATAAGATGGTAGCGCTTATAATAATTGTATTAAGTAATTTATTTTTCGCTTTTGAGTGCCTGTTCGTGATTATGAAGTCGGTTTTTTTTTTGAAAAATAATTTATTTTACCTGTTTTCCCCGTTTTAGTGTAAACAAGTTTTAATTAAATTGCATGCATCTATAAAATTTCGTGTCTGGGCCGTTATACACTGACGGATATATACTTTGTGAAAATTTCAGGCATGTACCTATTACGGTTAAGAAGATACAGATCTGTAAAGTGCGCACATATAGACACACGGACGGACGAACGGACAGCAAAGTCTCAGAAAGTGTTCATTTGGTACCCTTTGGGTTCGGAACCCTAAAAAATTGACTTCAAATGCCGCGCTAGTGAAAATATCCACATGTCATAATCCAAAGGACAATGTTCAAAATGGCCCTGTGCAATAAAAGCATCTGACACACACAATAATTAATTGTCTATTTTATTACAATAATTCCAAATACTTTTATAGTCAAGTCAAAGTCAAAGTCAAAGCATTTATTCAGTATATGGGCAAATTAAAAATTAGCACTTACACACGTCAAATAACATTAAATAGATCATATTCAACAAAAAATATAGATATAACAGAAACATAACGCTTTGAATTTACAAAAAAAAAACAAAGGTATTGAGCCATTCAGCTTTCATCTAGACGTCGAACGTCACACTTAAAACACATGTTTAATTCCCCTTATTAATGTAGGGTTGCCAACCGTACCATTACGTGCACCCGCAACCCAGTGCATGTTTCAGTACTTCAGACAATTTTTATCCAAAAAATTGTGAAATAATGAAACATAATAGATAAATAAAACGCAGACTAATTGCAGTACAAATCATGTTCCGAATGGAACTGATTGTCCGACTATCAGCCGCATAATACCGTCGTAACAGGCAACCCTAGATCTGCAAACAAAAGATGAAAACTGATTGACTGTTGAATCTACTGGTGTTTCGGAAGTACTCCCATCAGAGAAGAAACACCAAGAAACTCTATGGGGCTTGTCACTTATTTTAATTCATTTTTTTTAATTCATATTAAATAAATGTTCAATGTACAATAAGTAATTCTATTATCATACAATTTATATTATATCTTGGAGCTTGGGGCATTCAGGCCAAGCATTTTTGTCATTTATTGTATAGTACGATTTCTTCATTAAATTGGATTTTACAAAGGTTTTAAATCTGCTTATAGACAGTTGATCAATATCTTTAGGAAGTTTATTATAAAATCGTATACAGTTCCCCAGAAAAGAACCACTAACTTTCCACAACCTGAATTGAGGTAGAATTAATCTATTTTTGTGTCTTGTATTGAAATTATGTACATCGGACCTCTTATCATACTCATTCAAATTTTTGCGTACATACATAATATTTTCATATATATATTGACATGCCACTGTGAGAATTTTAATCTCCTTAAATTTTTCACGAAGTGAGTCTCGCGACTTCATGGTATATATAGATCGAATAGCTCTTTTTTGTAAAACAAATATAGATTGGATTTCGGCGGCTTTCCCCCACAATAAAATGCCATAGGACATTATACTATGGAAGTAGCTAAAGTAAACCAATCTAGCAGTGGATTCGTCAGTTAAGTTTCTGATTTTACGAACTGCGTATGCAGCGGAGCTCAATCTACCTGCCAGAGCCGATATTTGAGAACCCCATTGTAGTTTTGAATCCAGGGTGATGCCCAAGAATGTAGCGGATTCAACAAATTCTATCGGTACATCGTTTATTAATATCCTGCTATTAATGACACCCTTTCTTACATTTGGCAGCGAGAATTTAATACATTTAGTTTTTTTGGCGTTCAGTAATAAGTTATTGGTTGTAAACCAATTCAAAACCTGTGCGATTGATTTGTTAACATCGTCAAATCCAGGCGCAATCCTATCTATTTTGAATATTAAAGATGTATCATCCGCGAACAAAACAATGTCACATAATTTTTGCACGAAAGACGGCAAGTCATTAATATAAACTAGAAATAAAAATGGTCCTAAGATCGATCCCTGCGGAACTCCCATTTTTATGAGGGATCCAGATGACCTGACGCCATTGACCTCAACCATCTGTATTCTATTACTGAGGTAGGATGAGACCAGATCAAGTGCTTTTCCGTTAACGCCGTAGTGTTTTAATTTGCAAATTAGCGTTTTGTGACGACGCATCATACTTATAACACGGACTAGTTATATTCCATAATGAATATTTAAAAGTATTATAAGATTATTAACATTAATCGTCGCCATATGGCCGCCATCTTCGCCAAACGTCATGTCATGTCAAAAAATATTAGGTATGCATAAAAACTTTGCACCCTAACCAGACTTTGCCCGGTACAACATTCCTGTGAAGATAAATTAATTCTCTCCACCTTTGTTTCTATCTTGCTCACAGTTACCGTAAGAATATCTGTCAAAAACCAAAATCAACGAGAAGAAAGATGTAAAAACATTATTCTAGGTCATATTTTTTGGTCTTCAAAAGTATGTGCAATAGAAACCTCCGTTGTGCATAATCTTATTGGGACTCTTCTTCTAAAACAATTACATTCTCCTGTGTTTGAGGTATTTATCTCCATATCTCTGGAGATACTAATCAGATCTCGATGAAATTACAATGGGACCACCTCGGAAACGTAACCTATTAAAAAAATTTCATTTGAATCCGATCACAATTGACGGAGTAATCGCAAAACATACACACAAATAAAACATACAGATGAATTGAGAACCTCCTCCTTTTTTGTGAAGTCGGTTAAAAATTAATTCTAGTGCTTCCTAATAAAGCGTAATCTAAAGTATCTGCCCACGACAATAGTTGTATTCATCATCATCATCGGCTTAATTCCACCCATTGTTGGGCATAGGCCTTCTTTCGTGTATGCAACTTGTAACAGTCCTGTGATAACCGCATCAAGGTCACCCTTCATTTTTTTTTATTTCTACACATCGTCTTGTCATTATTTCAATACCTACCCCAAAGGCTGATAGAAAAGTTTAAACAAAAGTATCCCTAAAAAGAAATAAAATGAAACTTCCCATAACATAAATAAGCTCGGAGATAAGATAACGGAAGCATTTTGAACTAGTTCACGAGACCTTCGAACTCGATTGAGAAATAAGAAGTATCGTTTATTGACCGTGAAGCTTGCTCGACACTTGAGGATATACTCCTACTTACTTATTTGAGAAGTTTAGATGGCTGTCTTTTGTGTAAGCTTGTTTTAAGGAACTGACAAAAAGGAACGCGGTTTTTGACTGACTTTAAAATTGAGATTCTGTATCTCACCTGTTTGTATATGTATAATGTGGATGTACGTAATTTTCTCAAAAACTATTACTATGATTGCAATAGGATTTTCGTTATGGAAATATTTATTGTACTGAAAATGTCTCCACGGGATGTTTTCTTATTCATAAACTTCACCACAGTTTTTAAATTTTAAAAATGCATTATTATTATTTTATTTTATTTTATTATTATTTTGTATGCATGTTAGTATGAAAATTGAGCACCCCACCTTCTCTCCCTATATCTCCATAGACCTATAATGCTAAGTTGTGTACAGTTTCGAAAAACATTTATACTTAAACTGCTTGAAAGTGAAGGTGCTGAAACATTTCCACTGCCCGATCAAACAGTAGGAAAGTAATATTTACTTGAACGACCAATATACGAGGTACTGTTTATGTTAACTGTCACTAAAGATACTGTATCAGCTAGAATGAAAGAAACAAGTGTGATTCTGCTAAGGGCTTACTTACCCAACTTTATTACTATAAATCTTAAGAAACTGTTGCGACCGTTTGAACTGTAGGGTCCTAAGGGCTATTCGCATTTTTATGGTTTTAGGGTTCTCTTCTTTTTTCGAATGAACGAGCAAACGAAGATAGGCTTTTGCAGTCACTTTCTCTTAAAAATTTTCCGCTAACATACCAATTGTATTTGTGGAATATACGTGCCTTCTTGACTTTTTATGAATGCTATTGAATCATGCTGAAATTGTTTTTATGTTATAGTTTTAAATAGTTTTGCAGGTAGTGTTACAGGTTAAGACTTTTCAGGCATCAAATACCAGGCTTGTGCACAAACAGTGCAAAAGTTGTTTGTGTGCAAATTTGCCTATATTGTTGAGAGAAACAACTGTTCTCGACTCTACAAATCATTACCAACAACTCTTAAGGTACGAGCAAATCGCCGCGTCCTGCGTCCGCGTGCGCGTTCGCGATCTGATTTTCAATCGTTTTCTGATCGCCGTAGCGTTCGCCATCTCATTTTCAATCGGTTTTGAACGCCGTAGCGTTCGCGATCTGATTTTCAATCGTTTTCTGATCGCCGTAGATCGCGTTTCGTGTGAACCAGTCGGTACAAATAGTATTGCGCTATCTGATCGCCGTCTAAATCGCGCACGCAGGACGCCGCGGTGTGGTCGTACCTTTATATTTCCTGTGTCAAATCAACTGGTGTCAATGGTTTAGACAACTAGAATAAATAAATAAAAAAATGGTTTTTTTTTCAGAACAAAATTAGAAACAATATTTCATTTTCTTTGTGAATCTACCACAAGAGAAATTTAAAACTGACTTTATTTTGTTAGTATGCTTTTGGTTTTCATTAGTTATTCAGGAGATAAATTCTAATTCAATTATTTCAAAGGTATTTTAGTTAGACATACTTAATAAACTCCTAACCTCACCAATTTAAAGCTCTTTAAAATAAAGGTTCACGAAATGAACTGTCAGTGGCCAACAGTGTATATTATCTAACCACGCTCCCTGCAGAGCGTCTCACAAATTCAGTCACAATACATATTATTTATGTACCCACATTTCCAATTTAGCAAAGTACTATCCGTTACCAATTTCCTAATAACCATGAGAGCAAAATTTCGCTTTACTTTCTCCATATTTTCTTTTCCAACTTTACCCATTTCAACGTAGGATAGGAGAGGTAAAGATGGTCGAATGGCAAAACGGCAAGATGGCAAAATTAGTTTATCTCAATACGGAAACCTTCGAGTACCGCCGGGAGCGCGCTTGACCGATTTTTTCTTTTTAAAAACTTCGTTATTATCTCTGGCCGCCCGGGCGGTGCTTTCTAAATTGAATCCAGTTATTATAATGTTTGCTCGTCTATAGAAGTCTTTATTTTATTGAGCGGAATGGTTAACGCGATTTTCAGTATTGAGGGGGAAGCCTGAGCAATTACGCCCGGGAGCGGATGGAATAGGGTTGTACTGATTCGATTTTTTGAGAATCGATTTGATTGATTCGGTTTGTTATTCCTTTTGGGAAAAGTCATTTAGAGGCTATATAATTACGCATGCTGGGCTGGAGCAAAGTACATTTAGTTTAAAGCTAAACGTTCCGTTTGTTCGTCCAAATACTAGATTCATAGATATTTCTGGAATGATATCTTAGATACTTCTGATGTAAGCAAAGCCACTGAAACTTTTATGCTATTAATAATGACAACGATTCAAAAATATACATATTTCAGTACAGTGCCTAGATCCAAATTCAATCTCAAGCCTTGGATAACTCCAGGCTTGATAAAATGCATGAGGCGACGTGACAGATTACATTTGAAGTATAAGACAGACAAGACAAACAACACTGCAAAAAACACGTATCTAAAATATAGAAACACCTGTAACAAGATTCTTAAATCACTAAAGAGGACTTATGAAAGAACTGAACTCATGAAAAATAATAAAGACTTAAAAAAAACTTGGGAAACTATAAAAAAGATCTGCAATTTCCCAGCCAAAAATAACCCTGTTAACAAACTCTTACAACTTGAATCCAATAAGATAGACTCTCTAGACACGGTAAATGAGTATTTCCTTAACGTTGGCCCAAACTTGGCGCGTGAGACGCTTACATCTATAAACGAAACTGAGAATAACTTAGCAAAGAAAAACAACCATACTGAAAAAAGTTTGTTATCATTTGGACTTATTCCAGTGGACCAATCTGAAGTCTACAACATTGTGAGAAATCTAAAAAATAATTCAGCACCGGGATGGGACAAAGCAAACTCGTGGCTATTTAAACAGCTATTGCCAATCTTGCTAGAACCCATAACTCTTTTATGCCAAAAAAGCTTTGAAACGGGAGTATTCCCTAAGGCACTAAAAAAATCTATTATATGCCCCATTTACAAGGGAGGAAATGAGGACGATATCAATAATTATAGGCCAATATCCCTTCTGCCAACACTCTCAAAAATTTTTGAAAAATTAATGAATAACAGGCTTATAAAATACATAGAGACGAAACACAAACTATCAAGCAACCAATTTGGTTTCAGACCGGGCAGATGCACCGAAGATGCCGTATTGAATGTTACAGAGCATGTGCGAAAAAAATTAGACAAGGGTGATAAGGTTGTAGGGATATTTTTAGATTTCGCAAAGGCTTTCGATACCGTCTCCATTCCCATACTAATCGCGAAGCTGGAAGCCATAGGAATAAGAGACAAATGTCTAAAATGGTTTGTTAGCTATCTAAACAACAGAACACAGAAAGTACGCATCGACAGTGATTACAGTAATGAAGCTGACATAACTTTTGGGGTGCCACAGGGCAGTATATTAGGGCCCACATTATTTTTGATATATATCAATCAGCTATGTGATATGAATCTTCATAATGGCAAAATCACAACTTACGCAGACGATACCGTACTTTTATTTCACGGTAAATCCTGGAATGAAGTACAGGATACAACAAACAAGGGGCTGGATATTGTGTCACAATGGCTGCGAAATAATTTGTTGACGATTAACCTAAGTAAAACTAAATACATCTCTTTTACAATAAATAAATCGACTCAACCGAAAACAGATCTTGTGCTGCAGATACATCGGTCAACATGTAACAAAAACCGACCGTGTCAGTGTGATACACTGAAACCCAGCAGTGACATAAGATATCTGGGAGTTATAATGGATAGACATCTCACATGGTCAGAACATATCAAAAAGCTATCTGGCAGGGTAAGAAAACTTATCTGCGTCTTTAAGCAATTACGTCATGTAATGAAATTTGAATCCCTAATCAACATATATTACGCGTTAGCACAGTCAATCTTGACGTATTGCTTGACTGTGTGGGGTTCGGCAGCTCAAACCCACTTGATACGGGTAGAACGTGCTCAACGGGCTTTGCTAAAAGTTATGACATTCAAACCAAGACGTCACCCCACCTGTCAACTGTATAATGAGTGTGGTGTCCTAACAGTACGACAACTGTTTATAAAACATATTATAATGAAACAGCACTCACATGTTACCAAGGCATTAATAGACGAGATAAAAACCAAACGGAGAAAGGACATAATATTTAAAAGACAAACAATGAGAACGAACTGTGGCAGAAATAGTATTATCTCACTTGGGCCACTACTGTACAACAGGGTAAGCAAGCATATAGATTTAATAAACACAACTCGTCACAAATGTAAAAAACTAACCAGTGAGTACCTACAAACGCTTAACTATACTGAAACTGAGAAATTCATGACGGCACTTGAGTAATACTTCCTCAAATTATACAGACAAACATACATTAAACACAGCACAGCAACACTACACAACTATACACACATCTCATCACAAACAGTCCAATGTCGGACATACCATAGCAATATATGTAGTATGCGCTAGGAAATTTTATAAATCTCTTGCTTAAACATAACTGAATCCTTTATAGGTTATGGTTATATAGTTTATGGTTATTTTATTAAGAGTTCTAAAAAAATATTTAGAGTACTTTAAGTTTCTATATTAGCAGTAGATAATATAAAATGTTATAAACTAATTTAATATTGTAAGACTAAGGCACCTATTAGTATATGTTTATATATAAAGTCAAGATTAGGATATGAATTAAAATTATGTAAACACCACTCACTCAAAATAGCATAATTAAAGTATGGCACTGACCAGAGATGGTCACTGTAACCCTCAATACAGGCTTTTTAGACCTAGTGCAGGGTACAGCGGTCAACAAAGGTACAACCATTGTATTGGCTTTAATCCTTTAGATCATAATACAAATCATGAAAATACTATGTATCGATAAAAATGGTAGTGATGAATGGCACTGACCAGAGGAGGAACACTGTAACCTGCAATACAGGCTTATTAGACCTAGTGCAGGGTACAGCGGTCACCAAAGGTACAGCCATTGTCTTCTTATCATTAAGTTGCATATTATAAACTATGTACCATCACATAAGCTATTCTGAATAAAGAACTTTCTATTCTAATTCTATTCTATTCTAATTTGATTTTAAGTACCTAAATCAAAATCTTTTTCGAACTCGTGTGAATTTTGAAATGAAAAGTAAATAAAATCATACATATCAGCGTTATAACTAATTTCACCTCACGTCGCTATAATTTAAGTAATAATTCATTCTGTCAACAAAACAATAATAATTTTAAACCATTCTCGATTAATCGGGCATCTCTAGTCTGAATATTCTAGACAAAAGTTAAAATGGAACGTTTTTATTTCAATGTATTGTGCCTGGAGGACCATTCGAATAAATGCTTGGTTGGAAATTTATTTTGATAGAATGGCCACTGGGCATAAAACTAAAAACTGTACATACAAATATTGAGCTTTTGTTTTCGATATGAAATATTATTGCTAAGTTAAGAGGCTTTCACATTGAGAAAGTTCTTTATAAGATTGTTTACACCACCACGTAGTGAAAATTTGCCGCTATAACCTTAAGGGTATTAGAGCAGCGCCCTTGAGAGTCAGACAATTTAAGGCGTAGCGTAATCACCATCCTCGGCAACTAATATTTATATAAAAAAGACATATGCACTTATTACCATGCAGCAGATAATTAAGATTGTATAAAAACTAAAACAACCGACTTCCATGCCCCGCGAGTCAGTTTCAGTAGCAAATTTGAGACGTTTACTGTCATATCTCTGAAGATACTTATCAGATCTTGATGAAATTACAATGCGACCACTTTAAAAATGTACCCTACCGATTAAAATAAGAACCATTCAAATCGGTTCTCAATTGACGAAGTAATCGCATACAAAATAAAAAAAATAAAAAAAACATAGGTACACAAATGAATTGAGAACCGAGGAGGTTCTCAATTCATTTGTGGATTTGTGGTTGAGGATATTTTTGGAAGTTGGTTGAAAAATAAATGCAAATCTTGTTAATGTCAGTTTAATATTAATAGATTTAAACGTAAAGGTTAAATGTGTACTATTATTTATTTTGCGATAAAACTGACACAATTTAAAGATTAAAATTTAGAGATGTTTAAAAATTCAAAATGGCTGACGACGATGTGAAGAGTACGGCACTGAATGGTGACCACTGACACAGAATAATTAATAGTACAAGCCACTGACGAAGGCAAACATTGCGTTGATCATTTGGCAGCACGATCGCGCGTTCAGCCAGAGCAGAAAGTCACAAGACTGGCGATGAATTAAATCTTTTATGAGTGATCTTGAATTCATCACTAATTACTATCCAGTTTCCGTCCACTGCTGGACATAGGCCTCTCCGATGGCACTATCCACCCAGTACTTCCCACCAAGCATCAAACAGTTTGTATATTAAAGTTAATCGCTTTGCCATAGATACTAATACAAAATGATAAGGGCTTACCAAAATTCGCTTATAAAAATGTCCACCCATTGAATAAAATCTTGCCAATCCGTTGTAAGTCAAAGTCAAAGTCAAAGTCAAAGCATTTATTCAGTATATGGGCAAATTAAAAATTTACACTTACACACGTCAAATTACATTAAACAGATCATAGTCAATAAAAAATATTATAGATATAACAGAAACATAACTTATTGCTTTGAATTTACAAAAAAAACAAAGGTATTGAGCCATTCAGCTTTCATCTAGACGTCGAACGTCACACTTAAAACACATGTTTAATTCCCCTGATTAATGTAGGGTTGCCAACCGTACTATTACGTGCACCCGCAACCCACAACCCGTCCATAAGTACATTATTCCGTCCATCTTAGGCTGTATATTCATCTCATGAGGTGAAATAGCAGTAAAGTGTTTGTATGTAAGTGCTTGTATTACATAAATATCAAAACTAAAATGGCAATATAACTGCTATTTGCCAATATTTATATCGTGAACCACGGCTTGATTATGACGTTTAAAATAATTAAGATAAGTTTGAAAACTGAAACAACCGACTTCCATGCCCCGCAAGTCTGTTTCAGTAGCAAGTTCAAGATATTTATCGTCATGTCTCTGGAGATACTTATCAGATCTCGATTAAATAGCAATGGGACCTCGGAAATTTACACTACTGATCGAAAAAAAGAGTCATTCGAATCGACATTTTCACTACTGATAAAAAAAAAAAGAATCATTTTAATCAATTCAATCATCAAACACACATACAAAAAAAATAGAGTCGAATTGAGAACCTCCTTTTTTTTGGAAGTCAATTGATAATAAAAGAAAAACATTGTTTTTTAACTACTGATTTGATTTTACAGCCTGATTGTTTAATATCAAAATCAAATATGTACTGAATACATATTTGATTTTGATAATGCTTGATGGAGCTTAATGGAGGTAGAAATAAATTAATCTTATTTCAGTTAGATGAGGTGTCACGCAGTTTCAAAATTCGCGTGAATTTTAATCACTGAATTTATGATTTAGGTGGGAATCAAATTTACTAGCAATTATCATAGCAGAGATGTATAATGGTTTATTGGAAAATCTTATGTTTACCTAAGCTTAGTTCTGTGAAATGATAACTTGTATTAAGTTTAGTAGCTACAATTCGATTTTGTTTTTTAACCCCAGACGCAAAAAGAAGGGGTGTTTTAAGTTTGACGTGTGTATCTGTGTATCTGTACATATATTACTAGAAGTGCCCCGCGGCTTCGCCCGCGTTATAAACTTCTTTTATTTACTTATAACATTTCTTTTGTAAAAACCTTTCTATCATAAAAGATATCAAAAAAGAATTAGCTAAATCGGTTCATCCGTTTTCAAGTTATCACGTGACTACGGGAAAAAGGGATTCATATTTATAAAACCCGAAAAACCATATTGATTTTCAGACTTTGTTACCTACCCCATTTCGAAAATCCTGCAACACGTATTTACTTATTTATTTTCAGAAGTACTTAAGTAAAGTTTTGAATAAAATAGACTTATCTCATCTTGTTTTGCCATACAAACTTTGAATCCCCGTTCCGTCTCCTGAATTTGAAAAATCATTTCTTATCGGATACCTGCGTCAAAATAACTATCTGCATTAAAAATTTCAGCGCAATACGAAACAATATTGATTTTTAGACTTTGTTACCCCACTTCACTCTCTTCGGAGTGGCATTTTGAAATAGCCTGAAACTCGTATTTAATTATTCATTTACTGAAGTACTTATGTGAAGTTTTGAATAAAAAGACTATCCAAACCACCACCGCTTCATCCCCTTAAATAGTGAATTTTGAAAAATCCCTTCTTAACGGATACCTACGTCAAAACAACTATCTGCATGCCAAATTTCAGCGCAATCCGAAACAATATTGATTTCAGACTTTATTACCCCACTTCACCTTCTTGTGGTGGAGTTTTGAAAAAGCCTAAGACACGTATTTACTTATCTATATACTAAAGTACTTGTGTGAAGTTTCAAAAAAAAATACTATCTAATCTTGTTTCTCCATACACACTTTGAACCCTCATTTTCATCCCCTTAAGGGGTGATTTTTTGAAAAATCCTTTCTTTACGGATACCAACGTCATAATAACTATCTGCATGCTCTGTTACCCCATTTCACCATCTTAGGAGTTGAATTTCGAAAAATCCCGAAATACTCTATTACTTATTTATTTACTGAAGCACTTGTGAGAAGGTTCGAAAAGAAAAGATTATCTAATCTTGTTTCTCCATACAAACTTTGAACCCCCATTTCATCCCTTAAAAGGCTGAATTTTGGAAAATCCTTTCTTAGTACACCTTTACGTACTAAGACAAATATACCCTCCAAATTTCAAGTCTCTACGACCAGCGGTTTAGGCTGTGCGTTGTCTGTCAAAGTCAAAGCATTTATTCAGTACTAGAAGTGTCCCGCGGCTTCGCCCGCGTTAAAACCTTCTTTTATTTACTTAAAACTTTTCTTTTGTAAAAACGATTCTATCATTAAAACCATCAAATAAGAATTAGCCAAATCGCTTTGTAACCCCATTTCACCCTCTTCGGGGTGGAATTTCGAAAAAACCTAAAACACGTGTTTACTTATTTATGTCTTGAAGGACTTGTGTGAAGTTTCGAATAGAAAAGACCTAATAATGTTTCTCCATAGAAACTTTGAACTCCCGTTTCATCCCCTTCAGGGGTGAAATTTGAAAAATCCTTTCTCAGAGGGAATTATCGTCGTAATAACTATCTGCATGCCAAATTTTACGATACAATATTGATATTCACACTTTGTTACCCCATTTCACCCTCTTAGGGGTGGAATTTCGAAAAAACCTAAAACACGTGTTTACTTATTTATGTACTCAAGCACTTGTGTGAAGTTTCGAATAGAAAAGACTATCTAATGTTGTTTCTCCATAGAAACTTTGAACCCCCGTTTCATCCCTTTAAGGGGTGAATTTTAGAAAATCCTTTCTTAGCTGATACTAACGTCATAATAACCACCTGTATGCCAAATTTCAGCGCAATCCAAAACAATATTGATTTTCAGACTTCGTTACCCCATTTCACCCTCTTAGGGGTGGAATTTCGAAAACACCTAAAACACGTGTTTACTTATTTATGTCCTGAAGGACTTGTGTGAAGTTTCGAATAGAAAAGACCTAATAATGTTTCTCCATAGAAACTTAGAACCCCCGTTTCATCCCCTTCAGGGGTGAAATTTGAAAAATCCTTTTTCAAAGGTAACTAACGTTGTAATAATTATCGGCATGCCAAGTTTTAGCGCAATCCGAAAAAATATTGATTTTCACACTTTGTTACCCATTTCACCCTCTTAGGGGTGGAATTTCAAAAAAACCTGAAACACGTATTTAGTTTAGTTTCATGAAAATCCGTTCAGCCGTTTAAATATTATTAGCTCTTCTTTGGTTGATGAGACTACGATAGCAATTTTCGTAGCCCTTTATTTCCTTTTTAACCGACTTCACAAAACAGAAGGAGGTTCTCAACTCGTCGCAACCATTTTTTTAATGTATGTTCACCGATTACGCGAAGATGCGTGAACCGATTTGAATAATTATTTTTTTGTTTCAAGGTGTACCCTTTCCAGGTGATCCCATTTAAATTTTATCCAAATCAGTAGAGCGCTTTTTAACCGACTTCAAAAAAGGAGGAGGTTTCTCAATTCGACTGTATATATATATTTTTTTTATTATTATTATTATTTTTTTTTATGTTTGTTCGGGGATAACTTCGTCATTTATGCACCGATTTTGATTATTCTTTTTTTGTTCGAAAGGAGATATCCCAAGTGTGGTACCATGGTAATTTTATCGAGGTCTGATAAGTATCTCCAGAGATATTGAGATAAACATCTCAAAATTGGTACTGAAAATGAAGTCGGTTCTTTTTTAGTTTTTAAACGATATCAACACCAATCAACACCAATATTATAAATGCGAAAGTCAGTTTGTTTATTTGTTTGTTTGTTTGTTTGTTTGGGACTTCTTCACGGTCAAACGGCTTGACCGATTTGGCTGAAATTTTGTACAAAGATAGTACATAGGGCAGAATAGGATATAGGATACTTTTTTTTTGGCTATCGAGTCAGGGGGTCCAGATATTTTTAATTGAATTTTGTAAATATAAGACTTCTTCTCGAATAAACGGCTTGACCGATTTGCCTGAAATTTTGTGTGAATACATGTCATAGAGTAGAATAGAATATAGGATATTTTTTTTCTGGCTGTCGAGTCAGGGGGTCCAGATATTTTTAATTGAATTTTGTAAATATAATACTTCTTCTCGAATAAACGGCTTGACCGATTTGCCTGAAATTTTGTGTGAATACATGTCATAGGGCAGGAAAGAATATAGGATACTTTTTTTCTGGCTGTCGAGTCAGGGGGTCCAGATATTTTTAATTGAATTTTGTAAATATAAGACCTCTTCTCGAATAAACGGCTTGACCGATTTGTCTGACATGTTGTGTAAAGACAGTTCATGGGGCGGAATAAGATATAGAATACTTTTTTTTTGGCTATCGAGTCAGGGGGTCCAAATATGTTTAATTGAATTTTGTAAATATAAGACCACTTCTCGAATAAACGGCTTGACCAAATAGCCTGACGTGTTGTATAAAGACAGTTCATAGGGCAGAATAGGATATAGAAAACTTTTTTTCTGGCTATCAAGTTAGGGGGTCCAAATATTTTTAACGGAATTTTGTAAATATAAGACATCTTCTCGAATAAACGGCTTGACCGATTTGCCTGATATGTTGTGTAAAGACAGTTCATAGGGCAGAATAGGATATAGGATACTTTTTTTTGGCTATCGAGTCAGGGGGTCCAGATATTTTTAATTGAATTTTGTAAATATAAGACCTCTTCTCGAATAAACGGCTTGACCAAATAGCCTGACGTGTTGTATAAAGACAGTTCATAGGGCAGAATAGGATATAGAAAACTTTTTTTCTGGCTATCAAGTTAGGGGGTCCAAATATTTTTAACGGAATTTTGTAAATATAAGACATCTTCTCGAATAAACGGCTTGACCGATTTGCCTGATATGTTGTGTAAAGACAGTTCATAGGGCAGAATAGGATATAGGATACTTTTTTTTGGCTATCGAGTCAGGGGGTCCAGATATTTTTAATTGAATTTTGTAAATATAAGACCTCTTCTCGAATAAACGGCTTTACCGATTTGCCTGACATGTTGTATAAAGACAGTTCATAGGGCAGAATAGGATAAAGAAAACTTTTTTTCTGGCTATCAAGTTAGGGGGTCCAAATATTTTTAACGGAATTTTGTAAATATAAGACATCTTCTCGAATAAACGGCTTGACCGATTTGCCTGACATGTTGTGTAAAGACAGTTCATAGGGCAGAATAGGGTATAGAATACTTTTTTTCTGGCTATCGAGTCAGGGGGTCCAAATATTTTTATCGAATTTTGTAAATATAAGACCTCTTCTCGAATAAACGGCTTGACCAATTTGCCTAGCATTTTGTATATAGACAGTTCATAGGGCAGAATAGGATATAGGATACTTTTTTTTGGCTTTCGAGTCTGGGTGTCCAGATTTTTTTTTATTGAATTTTGGGTATGTGTGGCCACTTATCAGCTAAACGGCTTGACCGATACGGCTGAAATTTTCTACATATACAGCTCATATGGCATAAAAGCACATAGGATACTTTTTTTCTGGCAGTCGAGTCCAGGTGTCCAGATTTTTATTATTGAACTTTGTAAATGTGTGGCCAAATTCAGTCAAACGGGTCAACCATTTCAGCTGAAATTTTGTGCACCAACTGTCAATAAGACATAGGATACTTTTTTTTGGCTGGCAATTTCGGGTGTCCATAATTTTATTATGGAATAATTTGTTACCTCTTAGCGGCAATCGTTTTGACCGATTCAGCTCAATTTTTTTACAAATACAGTTAATAGGGTATAGAACGACAAAGGATATTTTTTTTAACAGTTGAGTTTGGGTAACAAATTTTTTTTATTGAATTTTTATACGTGTGACCTCTTCTCTGTTAAACGAGTTGACCGATTGAGCTAAAATTGTACAGAGACAGTCAATAAGACATAGACCAAGAGTAGTCTATTATCCGAGCACATTGGTTACTTTTTTTACAATCGAGTCCGGTCGTCAGTTTTTTATTGTTGAATTTTGTATATGTTTGGCCTCTTTTCGGCCAAAAGACTTGACCGATTCACATGAAATTTTGTACAAAGACATTTAATAGGGCATAAGAGGGCAAATAATACTTTTTTTTCGGCAGTTAAGTGAGGGTGCATATATTTTTTGTTAACTTTACATAGAGTTAACATAATCATAAAAGTTTGACCTTAGGTTCGTCTATAATGACTTAATTAGTGTCTTGATTAGGCCATAAAACTGTCAGGATCATTAGAAGTCATCAAAATTTACGCGCTGGCTTTGCTTGCCTAACGTGTTTATCTGCTTTGTGGGAAGTTTTTCAAAAACTATCGTGTTTTAACAGCCTTAGGATATTTGGTGTCGACTAAGTAGGTCATAAAACCTGTCAGGGTCATTAAAACACGTATAAATTATTCACGCTCGCTTCGCTCGCGTAGTTATAGCACTCTCTGCGCTCGCGCAAGCATTTGTTTTATCTACTTTGTAGGAAATATTTCGTCAACTTTTGAATTTTAATAGCCACATGCATCATAACGAATCACACATTGAAACAGAACAAACCTTCAATAATCATAATGATTATTAACCTTAAATTAAGTGGATATCAAATTTAACCCTAATGTCATCGGTGTTGACTTAGTAGGTCATAAAAACTGTCGGGGTCATAATAAGTCGTAAAAATTTTTAGCGCTCGCGAGGCTCGCGCAATTATTTATTTTATCTACTTTGAATGTAATATTTCAGAAACTTTTGTATTTTAATAACCACATGCATCAAAACGAATCATACATTGAAACAGAACAACCTTCAATAATCATAATGATTATTAACCTTAAATTAAGTGGATATCAAATTGAACCCTTCTGTCATCGGTGCTGGCTTAGTAGGTCATAAAAACTGTCAGGGTCATAAAAAGTCGTAAAAAATTTTCGCGCTCGCTACGCTCGCGCAAGCATTTATTTTATCAACTTTGTAGGTAATATTTCAGCAACTTTCGCATATTAATAACCACATGCATCAAAACGAGTCATAAATTAAAACAGTACAACCATTAATAATCATAATGATTATTAACCTTAAAATAAGTGGATATCACGTTTCACTTGAGTGTCATCAGTGTTGACTTAGTAGGTTTTAAAAACTGTCGGGGTCATAAAAAGTCGTAAAAAATTTTCGCGCTCGCTTCGCTCGCGCAGTCATAGCGCTCGCTTCGCTCGCGCAATCATTTATTTCATCTACTTCAAAGGTAATTTTTCAGCAAATTTTGTATTTTAATAGCCACAAGCATCAAAACGAGTCATACATTGAAATAGAACAACCTTCAATAATCATAATGATTATTAACCTTAAAATAAGTAGATATCACGTTTTACCTGAGTGTCATCGGTGTTGACTTAGTAGGTCATAAAAACTGTCAGGGTCATAAAAAGTCGTAAAATTTTTTCGCAGTAATAACGCTATATAAATACGCTATAGCGTATAATAGCGTGTTTCAACAGCCTCATACATTAGACTGACTCAAATACTTGAACAGCAAAACTTGACCTAACCTAACCAAGGTTTACCAAGTAATTATTCATGACTTTAACAATAGACGATATTGAGTTCGACCTAAGAGTCATCTATAGTGAGTTGATTATTAGATTGTAAATTTTTCAGGGTCATAAAAAGTCATAAAAAATGTTCGCTCGCGCAATGATAGCTCTCGCTGCGCTCGCGCAGCTATTCAACTTATTTTCTTTGTAAGAAATGTTTCAGGAACTTTTGTGTTGAGTCAAACATTTAAACAGCACAACTTCGTATACTAACCAAAATGATTAATGACTTTAACAATAGAGGATATTGAGTTCGACTTTAGGGTCATCTATGGTGACTTGGCCTAAGACATCATCGATCTTGACCTCAAAGGTCATAAAGACTCAAATAACGCGGGCGAAGCCGCGGGTAACAGCTAGTTATTAATATATCAACATTTGTATAACGATGCATTTATATACCTCGATGACATGCTACTTACGGCTGCTACTTTA
Source organism: Cabera pusaria (assembly GCA_954871355.1). NCBI lineage: Eukaryota > Metazoa > Arthropoda > Insecta > Lepidoptera > Geometridae > Cabera > Cabera pusaria. The sequence goes on from OX940893.1 coordinate 28,016,911, forward strand.
ACTAGCGCGACGTTTGAAGTCGGTTTTTTTAGTTTTTTAAACTTCTTTCACGTACGACAAGAATTTAGTAGCCTATTGTTCATTCTCATGCCATAAAGTATCTCCTTGTTAAATTTAAGAAAGATCGGATTGTCCGTTTAGGCGTGACTAGATATCAAACAGACAGAGTGACAGAGTTACAAACGTTTTTATAATATTAGTATGGATGTCTTTGCGTAAAGAATAGTGATGCTCACACAGAGACAAAAAGGGTGCCTCCAAATTCCTTTTTGTACATCTCTTTGCTAAGCTCGGGAGTGACAAAAGCCTTCACTAATGAGATCGCAGCGGAGCTGTGGCGTATCCAAGAGCGTGTCATTTGATACGCAATTCATCAACGTCAATTTAGTCAAGTTAGAGTAATAGCCTAGATTACAAAGTTCGTGGCGGCGGATTGTCGCAAGAAACTTACAATAGAAAGAATATTGTTTTTGCTACAATGGAGGTTTTGAAATTGAATTGCAAGTGTTAGGTAGGTACATCATTTGAGCGAGTATATAATATCGTTTAAAAACTAAAAAAGAACCGACTTCAATGTTCATTTTCAGTACCAATTTTGAGATGTTTATCTCAATATCTCTGGAGATACTTATCAGACCTCGATAAAATTACCATGGTACCACACTTGGGATATCTCCTTTCGAACAAAAAAAGAATAATCAAAATCGATGCATAAACGACGAAGTTATCCCCGAACAAACATAAAAAAAAATATATATATATATATATACGGTCGAATTGAGAAACCTCCTACTTTTTTTGAAGTCGGTTAAAAATTACTTTACTCTTTGATTGTAATAAGGTTACAAAACTGTACTGATTCATAATGCTCTTATTTTTTAACCGACTTAAAAGAGCAAGATTATCTTTTTGACTGTATTTTTTTTTAGTTTGTTAATTCTTAGGAATTCCGCCACTTATTTACCGATTTGGGATAGTTCTCTTTTGTCCAAGTGACCTAACGGGAAACACAGGGTGTGTTTCCCGTTAGTCACTTGTAAATTAAGCGAGATTTGATTTTTATTCTTTAATATTTTATTTTTTGAATAATTTGCCTCTCTTTGTGTTTTAATTTACTGCGCCGCCACCATTTTACTGCATCTCTAGGATGACAGGTGGGAAATGATATTCTAGCATTAAATCCTCCGTGATGATTATGAATGATTATTATTACGATTATAAGTCCTCCGTGTACATTTTTTTTGTGTGCAAAAGTATAAATAAATATTAATAACTCTGCTGCTCAACAGCTATTCACTAATATAAACCACGTAGTTGGATCTCTCGTTGTAGTAAGTAGAAAGTTAAAGACTTTTTCGATTACAAGGTGAAAGTACCCGCAAACGAATTCGTCGAACTCACTCTTTAGTATGCAGAAATCAGTCGCGTTTATTCTAAGCGATCTATTTGCAATGCCCCCGCCGCTGACTCGGCGGTTTTCATCAACTCATAGAAACTACAATGCTATCTACTTTATATATTTGTGTTTGGTGGGTAACCATAAGAAATTGCTTTTAACAATTTTGTTGGACGAGTATTTAGAGATACGAATAATAGATAATTTATTCGTAGATTTAGAGCTAGTCAGCAAGATGTTTATTGTTGGTACCTAAAAGGGTTTGAGGTTTATTTGAGGTTGGTATGTCGCGCAATATTTATCTAATAACTTATGTAGTATACCTATTACGAAACATTTTCGTGAAATACCATTTTTGTGACAATTATTTATAATCATAAGGATCTTCATTCAGAAATCATCAGATTTAAATATCTGTTTCTTGTTCTTCTTTAAAATAAATACACCGACACCTACCGCTTTAAATCGCGACAGTTGTTCTCGAACTACCCACCGAACAAAGACATGTCACCATTAGGTTCACCAAGTACCGACATGATGATCGGTGTCAGCCAGCTTTGAAGAGGGGTCAGATACACTATATGGATTGTACCAAAATAAGTTTTCCTGCTCCTCGTCTCACTGCTGTTTTACCTTTCATATTTGAAGGATTCCTTCTACTTTGTTTTAAATAAATAATAGTTTAAAAAAACTAAAAAAATACGCTTTTATAGAAAATCCAACTAAAAAATAGAAAATAAATTTTAATAAATTTGAATTAAAAATAGTGTAAGTAAAAATTATTTTATTGTAAAAAAAGCGTGGGGTGCATGGTATCAATAGTTCCTAATATTTTATGAACAGATATGACTAGAAGGGTTATTTTGATAATATCCTGAAAAGCACCCCACGTTTTTTTTACAATAAAATCATTTTTCTTACACTATTTTTAATTCAAATTTATTAAAATTTATTTTCTATTTTTTAGTTGGATTTTCTATAAAAGCGTATTTTTTTAGTTTTTTTAAACTATTATTTATTTTTCATTTTTTAGTCGAATTTTTTTAAAAGCGTAATCCTGATTATCCTAGTAAGGATAACGGGTCAAAATGTTTAAAATATTGAATTGTCATCGGTCCTTAATAAGTATGCCAAATTTCGAGTTAATCCGACGTTTTGAAGGGGGTTAAAATCATGTTCAAAGATTCCGTTACATACTAACATACAAACATACATACGTCTGACGCTAATAAAAGCGTATTAAAATAGACATCTAAGCCTATGGATGCACGTAGGCAATAATGACCTTTTCAATTTAACATAATTACATGACGTTACTTTCCACGAAAATCCATCTCAAACAAGAGTGATGGCGGGTACCTTTATATCTTACGATTTAGTACCTATCCTGACCCATTTTTCACACTTTGAAGACGAAAAGCGTTCAACGTATATTTCCCGCGAAAATAAATAGCCCAGCAATATGTCAGAATGCACCTGCAAGCGCTAGAACACGAGGAAATTGAAACCAGGTATTAAAATATACTAGATTTTATCTGCGGCGTCGCCTGACCAAACGTATTGAGTTTTTGTAGTGAAAACATCTTTAGACGCGCTAGTTGAGCACTTTATTTTGTGGGTATTAAACGAGTCAATTCAGGTCACGTTCAGCTCAAGTTGGTTCGAGTAATTTCCTAACAAATCCTAAAAATGCAAACTCGCTAGCAAGTCTTTCATTTTAGGTTAGGTTAGCTTATTTTTTTGAGAGGGCATTGAAAACTTCTACATTGGCCTTAATGATAGAAGAAAAATCTGGCAATAAATTTGTTTAAAAAAATTAGGACTCTGTGGTGTATTTGTAAGTACACTCGACTTATCATCCAGATGTCGTCGTGGGTTCAAACCGACCGTGTACCAATATTTTTTTCTTTCAATAAATATGTGTCATACATCCTAAGGAAGCTTAGCTTAGATTTAAGATGAAATCATAGGTCTAAAAGCTGCAACGCTCCTGACTACAAAATTGCCAAGTCAAATAGACGACTAGAGTCTGTTCAAAAAGAGAGCCGTCGTAGAAATTGAGGGCGCGCGTTACAATGGTTATAATTTACTGTTTTTGTTGCGTTGACAATATTGCTCTGTTATTGCCAATACGACTAAAAATGTTTGATAACTTGGTAGGTACCTAATGTTGTCATTATCGGGTGGTACTAGGTAGGTATACCTTCCTTCCTTACCTTTGAATGTTACTTCACCGTAAAGCCACAATGGTTATCTTTTTGCACAGACTCTATCATCATTATAAAACACTCAACAAACACACTGAAACAAACTCACGATAAAAACTCAATGGAACATTATTATAGAGTAGAACATAAATGTTTTAAATCAGACAAACTCTGTTCACATGTTGAAGTGATTGTATATGTTAGGATAAGATTGGACCAATATCGGCCCACCTGCCTTCTCGCGCATCGCGATACGAAAATATCATATTTACTTATCGAAATCGAATGCTCCCGTCGGATATTGATATCGAAACTGCTCTGATTTCTGTTTTGTAGATATACTACGTGCAATTCTAAATATACATACATACATATTTTTATTACATATACATTTTGAAGTTTGCATGCCCCTGTATTTGTAATAGGTAGACGTCATCGTTTACCATCAGGCGAGCGTCGTGATTGTCCTGTTACGTTATATCATTAAAACAAATATATAAAATCTCACCTTTTCCCGTTGGGGTAGGCAGATACTAATTCTTTCTACATAAATAAATAAAATTAATATATGTAAATATAGATTTTTTTTCGTATAATTAAGGTATTTCAGATTTTTGCTTCAAAAGTAATAATTGTAGCTATTGTAAATGTCACAAATTAATATATAACATTTTAGTTTTGCTGTTAAATATTGCAATAATTTCCCTTAAATATTGCGCAGATCTTATAAAAGATGAAAGTTGGGTTGGAATATTGTACTAATTGGTACAATGTGTATGTACAAAAATTAGCAAATCTCGCATGAAACTGTCCATAAATCGTAAATCTATGAGATCATAACTTTAATTACTTAATTAAACTTTTGACTTAGCGCGGATTGAAGTGAACTGACTCACAATGAGAGCATTAATTACATGCTTATCCAGTATTATGGTACCTACTGTCCGTGTATTAGTTACTCATAATGATCAGCCGGTATCAGTCCACTGCTGGACATATGTCTCTCCCAAGACACGCCACTGAGCCCGATTTTCGTTCTTCTTTTCCAGTCACTGCCCACCGCTTTGCGAATATCATCGTTCCACCTGGTCACAAGGCGTCCTACACTACGTTTGCCTATTTGCGCCACTCTAAAACAAGTCTACCTCTACAGTTATCGGTCCTGTGGCTGATATAACCGGCCCACTGCCACTTCAGCTAGCTAATCGGTTAAGCTATGTCGATCACTGTAGTTAAATATTATGTTTCTTTGAAGTGTTTCACACTTTATATTTTTGTAAATTGTTAAACACAATCCAAAATTTCTTCGATTGTTTTTTGATGAAATGATTGATTATTTCGATGAAATTTTGGATTGTGTTTAACAAATCACTGTAGTTATAATAATTACTCACGTTATAGTTAAGCAGATGTCCTAATTTTAGAGTGGCGTAGTTACACTCAGGAACTATTACTATAAGTTCGTCATGTCCGTGCGTGCATCGTAATTTATTAAAGATTCCTTTCTTCCACGTATTATTTACATTTATAGCAAAAATTACAAACTAGTTATGCTTTATAAGAAAACAGAAACAGCAAATACTACTTTGCTTAAGTTTGGGAGAATGTGTACAAATGTAGGTAAATTGCACATTGTTGAATGACATTTTAAAATTATAAACTGGGCAAGTGCGAGTCGGAGATGAACATGTAGGGTTCCGTACCGCAGTACAATAAATAAGATTGAACCAAATTTGCCAAAAAACACGTTTATTGTATTTTCCATTAATTTTTAATGAAATTTTATTTATAATATTTGTGGTAGTAGAAGCCTTAATATTACACACAATGAGAAAAAAAATAGTGTCTACCTAGTACCCCTATGACAGACAAATGGACAGCGAAGTATGTATTAGTAAAATAGTCCTGTTATATACCCTTTGGGTACGGAACCCTAAAAAGCAAAGCGTACATTTTGCTTTCCATTCCTAAGCTGGAAAACGTAAGATAGTGCAATAGTATTTTAAAACACAGTAGTTTAAGTGTCGTCTAAGTACCGGTAACACTGAATACCCCACTATGTATTACCATTTTAATTTTCTATAGTTTTAATTTTCGCCTTGAATTTCGCAGAACTTTTTATTCCTGTAAGCTCGGGCAGCCTTTTGTTTGCCTTTCATTTGGAAACTGTTATCTTAATTGTTAATCCCGAGGGTTTTTTTTAGTGGACGACCCTTTTAACGGCAACTTTGACCTATTTATGTCGTGGTCTACGTCTGCGTTTGCTGAAACGGTATTAAAAATATTGTTTTACATCTCTGTGTAAATATTGGATGCTTAATTGGAGCTTTTTTAATCCCTTTTTATTGACAATATTTCGTTGGGATATTAGATTTCTAGAGATTTACTCAATTTTTTGTATTTGTATCGACTGACACAACGTAGATAATTTATCACCACAAACGAAAACTTACAAGACCACGCCAGTATGTAGAAGCTTATGGTTTGCAGTTCATACCACGACCTGACGCGACGTGACGCGAAGCGACTGAGCTTAATGAGGATAGTCGTATTCCGCCGCTAGAGTCGAGAGATGCAGACGCGAGCTCGAGTTACGTTGCGGTTTTCCCTACCAGCTCTACTACTGGTTAAGAAGGGCCAAGGGTACAAGACATAGCTGATAATATTCTTACCCCACGTCAATTTTGGTGTAAAATATTTTAATTACAGCTCAGCAAAACTTACTACAATGATAACCAGCACAGCTAGGCCATTGCTCTATAATAAGTCAAGTAACAAAATCGCTTGCATAAAAACTGGTCTATGTGTGAACGCTCTCTAAAGCGCAATTTTGCAAGACCGTGCGGTTGATTCTTTCACTATGCACGGATAATACTTTAATCACAGCATTCTGTCATAATTAGCGATGGAGCTCGCAACTCGCTTCTGAGTCTTTTAAGAACTCATTCTCTGAGTGTACTGAATAGTCTTAATTCATTCTATTTAGCTGGCTCATTGTGAAACTTACACAAAGGAACTCGGTTAGCTAGTTTTACAATTTACTCGTCTGTCTGCTTTCATATTTACTGGAATTAGTTTTTAATTAGACTTGTTTAACTTTTATGAAGAAGCTTAGAAATCTCTAAAGACTTTCTTGAAATATTATTTTTGAATATTTTTTTTGTTTGAGTTAATTAATAATACAAATTACACGTTGAATGTATTACAGACCCCAAATATAAGTTTAACTGTAAAAATAGTAGTGATATAGGTGTATTAATCGATATTTTATAGTCATGTTCTTTTTTATATCCCTATCTGATAGGCTAGCGTTTGCCCACTATCGCACCTGGTGGTAAACGATGATGTGGTCAGAGATGGTGAACACGCTAGGCCTAGTCTGACCCAAAGGCTGTGTGCTACCAGAACATTGTAAGGTTATAGCGGCAGATTTTCTCCTTGGTGGTGATACCACTACCAACAAGTAAAGTAAGCTATTTAAGGTACGGCCACACCGCGGCGTCCTGCAGGCGCGATCTCAGTACTTTTCAATTGTTTTCTGATCGCGTTTTGTAAACCAGTCGGTACAAATACTACTACGCTATCTGATTGCCGCAGGACGCTGCGGTGTGTCCGTAACTTTAAGGTAGTGATGAGCTACTTTTAGGTAACGGTCAAGCGAAATATCGATATAATGCTTCTACTAACTGTTTCATACTCAAGAATTATACTGCAAAGGTAAGGCCACACTGCGATCTGCGGTCGCGGGCGCGGGCTCGATCTACTTTTCAATCGCTGTGTAATCGCCATAGATCGCGTTTGATTTGTACCAATACTACGGCACTATCTGACCGCGCCCGCAGATCGCTCCGGTACGTTTTTGGCCGTACCTTAAATCACGGTTATTATGTTTTATTATGTTTCTCCTACAAAAATGTAACAGAATGCACAATGAATGTTAATATTCTACAGTCGAGAGTCACTGAAATAAAGTTTAAAGTCATTATTAAAAACAAAGCGGAATAAAGTTACCGTTGTACACAAATTGTGGTGTATTTGAAGCATTTGCAAATATCAATTTCAAAATATTTCTCTCATATTATTGCGTCCGTAGAACATCGAAAACATAATATTAAGCAGTGGCACAATTCTTGTAAGACAATTTTCCAGAGATTGTTGTGCAGATATTCTTTCATTGCACTTTCAATTTATATTCGTAACGTTTTCGGAAATGTTATTATTTTGCTGTTCTGGTTTTGACTAGCATTTTCTAGAATTAATTTAAAATTGGGTTTTATGCGGTTTTAAATGTGTTTGCTATTTTAAATGTAGAAAATTATAATAACAAAACGATAAATAAATATATCAAATGCGCTGTTATATTAGCATTTGGGTTATTTTGGTGGTTTCATTGTAAACTGATTTTAAATTATTTCTAAATCGACTTAAAAAACATAAGTTCTGTATTCGACGTATACAGTATGTTCTCAATAACTACTCCAGTTTGAATATTCTTTTTATTCAAATATATATGTTTGAAAAAATCACGAACGCGATTTGCTCAATGAAAAAATCGCGAACAGACATACAAACATAAGGGGCAAATGAATAAGTACTAAAACAAATGTCGAATTTAATTTTTAAAAATTCGATCTATCTAATATCCAATAGACTTGGCTGGCACCGACTTCAAATAGAGAAGTGGGTAACGCTTATAATAATTTTAAGTAAATTATTTTTCGCTTTTGAGTGCCTTTTTGTGGTTATGAAGTCGGTTTTATTTTTTTTGAAAAATAATTTATGTACATTAATTTTGAACGAGAATACACCTTTTTCTTGTTAAGGGTCTACAATTCACGACTCATTTTCATTCTTATAACTTTTTAGTTTGTCAGTGGACACGTGTTGTAGCTAACCCATACCATAATGAGCAGTAACTGTGGACAGAGGTCGTCGCACACTGAAGGAACTCACGCGTGTCTGTTTTAACCTACAAACCGTATTAGCCTGTGTCTTGCCAACGATCGCGATGGTCAATGCAGTGTGTAATGACCCTTATGTCGGGCTAGCGAATAAGCGACAAAAAACCTTATTAAATATGTATTTTTGGATTCTGTAGTCGTAGTACCTACTAGAAGGAACGCAGATAGCAGGCATATAAATGTTACTAGATTTTGAATTTAAAATTGGACACTAAGAGTGAAAAAAATTGTTTACAATGAGAAGGAACTTTCCACCAAAATACAGGTGTCACCAAACCTAATGTAGCCGATATAGATGCGCGAAGTGGTGTAAATAGGCGAAATAATGGACTTTTTTAAGAAAAATTGAGGAGAACTTTCGACGCTTACGTAGCAGCGTGAGCGGCAGAGAGCGACTTGACAGCTACTTGACAAGTAACTGACAGGTGAGATTTTTGACACATAGACATCTCTAATTCTATGCATTTAGCCACTACTACATACACGTCGGATCCCACTATTTATTATTATATAGGTAAGTACAATATTCTTAGAAATAATTTACTTATTTAATTTAATTTTATATTAAGTTGCAGATCGCGAGGTACGTCGTCTACACCTAATTTGGCGGAAATCGCTGTATATACTCGTATGTAATAATGTACTTTGAATGAAAGAAATAAATTTGAAATTTGAATGTTTCTTTGTACATTGTCACGCAAAATAAAATGGCAGGACATAGTCTACCCTTTTGTGTGAAATGTTATACTAATAAAAAAGTATGCCGTGTCCTAATAAGTCCTTTATTTCACTGGTCCTACAATAGTATGCGGTATTTTAGGTACCGAGGTCTTTCTAATACAATAAAATCCTAACTTCTTCGCATGAATAAAAGCATCAATTAAGATGTTGTATTTTAGGAGCTCACATATATGTATTACATCACATATTGTGAACATACAAACAAACATTGCGTTAACTATCAATTTACCTATATAAAATATTCACCAATTTCGCCATATTCACAGCCTCACAGTAACGTTGTGATTCAGTCTACATTATTAGCAAAACCGCGCGGCGTGACCGCGTAGCACGTTTAGGCGCTACGCCCCCGGAAATGCTACGAATCCGCCCAAACTTCATTCCGTGTTGCTGTTTAACGAAATTACACTGTGATTAGTACGACAATGTAAATGCGGCAAATTTAAATATTTGACAGAATTATATTTCGATTATTTAAGATGCATTTTGTGTTTTATGACACAGTTTGCCTGGCTAGCTACTACCCTAAAGTTAGTAAATCTGATGCGAAAACACTTTAAGGTTTACTGTACGGCTGTATTTTGAGCTAGTTCTTATTTTGCAAGCTATTGTCCCTAACATCTTCATTTACCAGCAAGTAAAATAGTCACTAAACGCTAGCCTAAAATAATAAGTAATCAACAAAATAGCTAAATACAGATTTAGTCAACAACAAGGGTTTTTAAAAATGTTTCATTGGGGGTGAGGTTTTTTCGCGAATACTTAACTTATATATTAAAAGTTGTCTAGAAGAGATCGCTCTTTTAGCGATAAGACCGTCCATTATACTATGTAAATTAAGCCTATTATTTTTTAAGAGTTTCATGTAATTTGTGGTGTACAATAAAGAGTAATCTATGTATCTACGTTATAATCATTACCTTGCTATTTTACCTAAGTGAATGAAACAAAAGTAAGCGAAGATGCGGTCGAAGATGGTGGCACACTAGGCCTTGAATGGGAACTGGCTCTTGACCATTAGGTATAATACTTTTTTAGTATTCAGTATTTTATTGCATCTACAAAAGTAATAAAAAAGTCTTAAATAAAATGTACAGTTCTATATAGACCTTGGAAGGGCACGGCAATAATACTCTACTAATTAGAAGAAAAGAGGAATATTAAATTTCTATGTAATATTTATCATAATTTATAGATTTAACAACGGGAATTTAACGTGACTTACGCGATGTATTACTTACGGATGAGGCCGAAACATATGTCGATCGCTATATCGACATCGCGTAAGTCACGTTAAATTCCCGTTTTTAAATCTATAAGTATAAAATGAACGTGAGTTTTTATAATAAAATTTATCATAATTGTTATTTATTTATGTCAGTTAATGTATATTTTTTATGATATTTATGTAAAAAGGAAAAGTTGTTTTTTTTTTATTGACATTACTAAGGGATTACTTACATGTGCATAGTTATAATACAAAGTTTATCTTGATTTTCTAAGACTTCAAACGCAGTCAGTTGGTTTACTTCATGCCTAGAACCTATCTCACTGTCAAACGCTAGAACGAGGCTTAGTGCGCCATAGTTTGCAAGAATTCGAGAACGTTTGTTCTACTTCGTTCCAACCAAAGTTCTGTCTGAGGTAACTACTATCTGGTCTATGTCAGCTCTGGTATAGCCTTAAGGTTCAATTTTCAGTTTGTATATCATGTTGGGTTATTAGTTGATCCATGTAAATTGAATGAAAGTTCCTAATTTAAAATCGTATAATCAAAGTAAAGAATCAACTTCAAATGCCGCGTTAGTCATTTTTAACCAACTTAAAATAAGGAGGAGGTTTCTCAATTCGACCGTATATATGTTTTTTTTATGTTTGTTCGCGGATAACTTCGTCTTTTATGAACCGATTTTGATTATTATTTTTTTGTTGGAAAGGAAATATCCCAAGTGTGGTACCATTTTAATTTTATCGAGGTGTGATAAGTATCTCCAGAGATATGGAGATAAACACTTCAAAATTGGTACTGACAATTAATAGCGCGGCATTGAAGTCGGTTCTTTTTAGTTTTTTAAATGATCTGATCATAACCAAGTTTGAGGTGTTTGGTGTCTTAACTCTGGAGATACTGAATATATCTCGGTGAAATGTAAATAGAACTACCTGTAAAGTAAGTATACCCCTTTAAATAAAAAAATCAAATCGATTTGGGCATCTTTGAGTAATCGGGGAAACACAAAAAAAAATACGTTGTTAGATGAGATGTGCAAACCAAAACTAGGACTTATAAGATATAATATATCTGGCATTATTGATCGTCGTCTAAGGATCGCGTATTAGATGAGTTACACATACACCAAGAAATGCGTATAACATTCAATTTTTCTTATAAAAACGTTAATTGCTTTTCAATTTAATAAATACTCGAAAAAGCGCTTTTCGTGTAAATCAATCGGTTCAGTTAACATTAACAATTTTAATAAAGACGCAGCAGGCACCATCCATTTGATAGATCAGATAATAAACAGTTTGTATCTTCTGATTTCTTATTAAATTATACCAGATCAAAATATTAAAACAGTCCTGACAGCTTTCATCAGTCAAGATATTCAAGTATTTGCGAGTAACTATGTAAAATGATCTTGTCAGATATAAAATTGCCTTTTCACGTTTTTCCCCATTTTTTTCATCTTGAATTTCTAATGAGAAATATGTCAAAAACCGGTAAAATGTTCACCAGAATAAGTCGGTGAACTTTAGTCATTGAGAGCCAGTTCCCAATCTTGGCCTAGAGTGCTACCATCTTCAACCACATCTTCACTTACCAACAGGTGAGATAGTGGTCAAACGCTAGACTATCGAAAAAAATCCGGTGGAATAAAAAAAAATATTTATCGACTTCTATTATAGTAACTTGTGGGATGGATATGGCAGTATAATAATTTTTCGCCGAGTTACACACAAACAAACACACAACACAAATGCATTATGTATTTTGTTATATAGGTATAACAAAATACTCATGGTATTAATTTCAAGGATGGATATGAATGCATCCAAAATATGTTAAGGTGTGCCAAATTAGTGCAAAATGTATGCCTTTACGGGCAAGTTAATTGTATTTATGCGTCTGCGATCCGTATCGGCAGAGAGGCCTAGCTCTGGTGTCGAGTTTGTCGCTTGAAGGCCTTTGACATGGGTTACAATTGTTGTCACAAGAACCAACAATCAGAATCTACAATTTTCACGGTCACGCATCCAAATACTAAACGGTTACAAATGCCTAGTATAGCAACGCCACGAACGCCACTAATTTATTTATTTAGGTACCTATATATTATATATAACATAATATTGTAAGGCTACAGTTTAATAATGATTAAGCCCCAAAATTACTGAAATTAGGTCAAACCGCAGCTTCTCAATTAGCAACAGAACACATCGTCTCTCCTCGCTATTGTCTCCACACAAATAAATCTAGTCTACTCGCCTTGCTACTCTATAATGCTACTTCAGTGAGATCATATCAATATTTACATGTTGACTATTATCATCATTATATTTCAGCCTGATTTTTTTCTTTGCACAAGTCTGAGTTCATAGACGATTTTTTTTCAGCCTATGAAAAAGGGCCAAATTTTGGCATGGGTCCAGTGATTGGCACCTAAGTTTAAAGTAAAAAATATATGTTTTTGTGCGTTAACTTAACATTTCCATGTATCATAATATAAGCAAGAATTAATTTTACGATAATTGTAGTACTTGGAAAGATAAAAATCATGCAGAGTATCTATAAAAAAAAAGAATCATTCAAATTGGTTCACAATTGGCAGAGTAATCGGTGAACCAACATAAATTAACAAAAGACATACGGACGAATTGACGATCTCCTCCTTTTTGGGAGTCGGTTGAAAAGATGTAAAATGTAAAATGTACAACATTTCAAAGCTAGCGTTACCACAGATAACTTCTCAAGATGTCGGGTAAACTATCGAAATGTAAAATGTACAACATTTCAAAGCTAGCGTTACCACAGATAACTTCTCAAGATGTCGGGTAAACTTCTAAATGTAAAATGTACAACATTGCAAAGCCAGCGTTACCACAGACAACTTCTCAAGATGTCGGGTAAACTATCTAAATGTAAAATGTACAACATTTCAAAGCCAGCGTTACCACAGATAACTTCTCAAGATGTCGGGTAAACTATCGAAATGTAAAATGTACTACATTTCAAAGCCAGCGTTACCACAGATAACTTCTCAAGATGTCGGGTAAACTATCTAAATGTAAAATGGACAACATTGCAAAGCTAGCGTTACCACAGATAACTTCTCAAGATGTCGGGTAAACTATCAAAATGTAAAATGTACAACATTGCAAAGCCAGCGTTACCACAGATAACTTCTCAAGATGTCGGGTAAACTATCTAAATGTAAAATGTACAACATTGCAAAGCCAGCGTTACCACAGATAACTTCTCAAGATGTCGGGTAAACTATCTAAATGTAAAATGTACAACATTGCAATGCCAGCGTTACCACAGATAACTTCTCAAGATGTCGGGTAAACTATCTAAATGTAAAATGTACAACATTGCAAAGCCAGCGTTACCACAGATAACTTCTCAAGATGTCGGGTAAACTATCGAAATGTAAAATGTACAACATTTCAAAGCCAGCGTTACCACAGATAACTTCTCAAGATGTCGGGTAAACTATCGAAATCCCCTCGATTTGGGATTCACATCTGCAGCTTCTCAACGAAACATCTTCAAAAGTTGTTGATCAAATGCTGATTTTTTTAAAAATAATTATAGAGAAGCAAACAAGCATGCGGCCCACCTGATGGTTAGTGGTTACTGCCGCTTATTAATTAAATCTTCAATACTGTAGCGTTTCCTGCTTTTTAGGGTTCCGTAACCGAATGGCAAAACACGGAACCCTTATAGATTCGCCATGTCTGTCTGTCTATCTGTCTGTCAATTTATTCCGAAACTATTAGGACTACTGAATTGAAACTTAGTGGGTGGATGTATTCTGTGAACCGCTTTCCAATTTTTATACAAAAATAAAAAATATAAAAGTTTATCTCAAAGATGAAAATGAAAAAGAAAAAATGTTTTTTGTTTAAACCAACGTAAAACCAACATAAATGTTGATATACTTTTGGGGTATCTATGGATGGGTCTTTAAAAATAAAATTGAGGTTCCTAAAATAATTCCCCCCCCCCCCCCTCCTCTAACTTTTAATGTAAGGGAGTGAAAAATCTAGAAAAAATATATTCTGTAGATCTCAATAAAAACTTTCAACGAAAATTGGTTTGAACGAGATACAGTCAGCAGATTTTGAGATATAATGACCGCAAAGATAACTTTGTTTTTCATACAAACACAATGAAAAACAAAGTTATTTTTGTAGTTGCGAAAAATCATAATTATAGAATACTCTACTGTGTTACGGAACCCTAGGAGTCCGACTTGCACTTGACCAGTTTATTTGAAAGAGGAATCTGCTAACTCTTCTTTAGAAGCAACTCAGATCACCTTTCTGTAGTTAGAATCAGGAAAAAAGCCACATCTCGTACGTACGCGTACGCGGCAAGAAAAAACACTTACAAAACGCGTTGTGTGGGAGGACCACGTGTCTATAATATGAGGGTTAACCCTTTCACGAATATGGGAGTACTTATAAACACCATTAGCACACTGCTTGATAAGCATGGTAAATTAATATAATCAACCGTGAAAATCATATCACCACGACTCTACTGTAACTCCTGAACAAATTAATTGAAATCAATATTCAATAGGCATACCGAATTAATTAGATTCCGAATCAAAGACAATTTTAATTAAAATCAATTTAATATAAACAGAGTACTGTTGTGTTTTATTGCTTCGCTCGTTACTTGATATGACCTTAAATACAACACGCTGATTTTTATAGTTCCGTAGCCGAATGGCAAAAAACGGAACCCTTATAGATCCGCCAGGTCTGTATGTCTGTCTGTCCGTCCGTATGTCACAGCCATTTTATTCCGAAACTATTAGAACTACAGAATTGAAACTTGGTAGATAGATGTATTCTGTAAACCGCTTTCCGATTTTTATACAAAACTAAAAAATATAAAAGTTTAAGGGATCCCATACATGGAACTGGAACAAAAAAAAAATTTTCTTCATATCTATACTTGTCGGGTGTCTATGGATAGGTGTACAAAAATGACATTGAGGTTTCTAAAATATTTTTTTCTCAAAGTCAATCATTTAAAATATAGGCGCGTCTAAAGTTGTAAAATGTGTGTGTGTGTGTCCCCCTCTTCTTCTAAAGTAAGGGAGTGAAAAATCTAGAAAAAATATATTCTGTAGACCTCAATAAAAACTTTCAAGGAAAATTAGTTTGAACGAGATAGTCAGCAAATGCTGAGATATAGCGACCGCAAGTATAACTTTCTTTTTCATACAAATACTATGAAAAACAAAGTTATTTTTGTAGTTGCGAAAAATCATATTGATAGAATACTCTACTGTGTTACGGAACCCTACGAGTGCGAGTCCGACTTGCACTTGGCCAGTTTATTTTTTTGTGAATTGATACCCGTTGGCTTAAAGCATAGCTTGGCTTCTAAACGAGAGGTCACTGTTTCAAATCCTAGCATGGGTGTTCGTCTGCAGGTGGTTGGAAGATATTAATAGTTTGTTAGAATAAAGGTGAATTTACACTAGAGTATTTTCTTGAGCATTTTAATGTAACGTGAATATGCTCAATTATTGTTAATAGCATATAAGCTAACACTTAACCACAGTGTATCTCAATTACTGTAGGTAAGAAACGATGCGGTCGAAGACGGTAACACACTAGGCACAGAATTGGAACTGGCTCTCGGAGACAATTGCCGGCCACACATTAGATGTTTTGGCGACGAATCTTCTAACTTGAGGGTAGCTGGTAGCTGGCTGGTAAGTGCCGTTAATATATTAACACAAGCTTGCTCTACACATTTATCCTGCCAGCTTATTAATAAGAGATCGTTTCCTTCACCAGCGCAATATTGTGAGAGTTGTACTAAACATAATTAGCTTAGAATACTTTGTTAAGCTGGTTTCTGATCAATCCGAGCTTATTTAAATTGCAAATAACAATGTTCGTATAACTACTCATTTGTATCTTGCCTTGAGCTTTATACAAACTATTTGCAATATACATAGGAACAAATATAAGCAGGCCTAGAATAGCCGCTTCGTTAGTTAAATAGTGTTTAAAGTTGGTCCTAAACCAATACAATTATCGAAAATATCAACCTTATTTTGAGTACATAAATTTGGTGAATCGAATTAACGCTACGTCACAAAACCACAGTACATCCAAAACGACTTCCAATTAAAACAATACTTACTACAAAATTATACAAATCATTGCACTAAAACTACCCGCACCTGTAATTACTATAAAAATTAAAGTGCAAACGAGCAATCAAGGGCAATTGCAATTAAAAGCTCGAGCGCACGCCATTACGAGCAATTGTTACGGCATATGCCGTGTGTATTAATTTTACCGTATGAAATAATAATTATTTATTCATGGACAAATCTGCTGGCTTTCGAACAATTGCTGTTCTGTTGATTTCGGTTCTATTGTTGATGGGTTTACTTTTCAACCCGTGATTGTGTACCAGGCATTTTGTAAATGTTTTATATACCCATCTGCTTCATTAACAGCCAGTATTCGTCCACTGATGGACATAGGCCTCTATTATGGCACGCCACTGAGCTCGATCTTCGGCTCATTGTTTCCAACCGCTGCGAGTAGCCAGAGTCAGTCGGTATTGGCGGCCTGCCGTAACCCGGGTATTCTTAGCACCCCCTGCCCCGCCGTAACCATGGTCAGGAATAGCGGGGCGACCGGAAACCGGGGGCCGTTGTGTGAGCATGTCTGCCATAAAAGGAAATACTCATAATCAACCACGCTGGGCAGGCGGGTTGGGTGATCGCAGGACGTAACTCTCGCACCGGTGACGCTGCTGCCCGTCACCGGTCTGTGGTATTTAGTTACGCGGCTTAGAATGGTTATATCGCCATTGGTCGGTCGCCAGAGCCTCGTCAGCTAGTCGGCATGATGCACCGCGGGCAGGTGAGGTTGGCTGGGAGCACTAAAGTGGAATTGTGCTCCCTTACATTCCATCTGTTTATGGGTAATTATATAGTATAATAGATCAAAGACTGTGACAACTAGCTATCCAGTATCTATTAGTATCTAGTGGGTGCATAAACAGAGCGTCGCGTCTTGTTTAGGATGCGTTGATATGCAAGAGTCAAGGATGGGATAGGATCCGTTAGCAAGATGGAAGCGCGGTGAAGACAAGAAGTTTTTGCAACTCCTTACCAATGAACAGCAGAGCTGTAGTGTTTGGGCTCACTGGAATGGACTCAATGAACAAGTCATAGATTGATCGCTAACCTTCATCTTGCTGTATCATCAGGTTACCTATCTCTACATCAATAAACAGTACAGGGGCCTTATTCAGTATGACCAATGAGGTAACGCGTTCCTTAACGCGCCACGTCACGTTATGGAAAAATTGTATTCTGTATGCCACACGATAGATACATTATACAAAACGCGCGCGTTACACGTCCTCATATGTCACGATATTTTGACAGCTTAAAACGCGCTCATAACCTTACCCTATCGCGTTTTAATTGGCATAGAGAATACCATAACGCGGAGATAACGTAACACGGCACGGTAAGACATTAAAATGGTCATACTGAATAAGGCCCCTGGTTTTCAACATTTCAGTCAAGAAGTAACGTTTCATCTTAGTTTCTTTCTAAAAAACAAAAAAAGTCTACAAAAGTGAAGCTCAGTTCGATAGTTGTTTGTATCACGTATTAGGTGACTATTACACTGCTTCCATTGTCCAGTAATGCAATAAAGTCTTATACGTGCTTCTCTGTACGTTGAACTATTCTCGTGCATCTTGGAGAGCTATTTTCTATCTTATGATCGAGTAAGAGCTTGATCAGAGGAATCCAGCTTGACATCTCTTTGCACACGCGGTAGGAGTATATTACATCTATGTTCCGCCTAACTTGGTACCGAAAAGAAGCTTACCACCATCAAGGAGAAACACGCAGTTCATGAGATTCAGAATTTTCTAGACTAGCGTGTTCACCATCTTCGACCACATCATTGCTACCAGGCGAGATAGTGGTCAAACGCTAGCATATATTCTGTGAGATATTAAACTTTTTCACGTTCACGCTCCCACTGGGTGATACGTTATATTGTTTTTATTCGCATAAACTCCATTAAAATGTCATAGTTGTCTCGTTTATCGTAGGGTAGGTTTTATTTTATAGCTTTACCAGTGTTACATGAAAATAAAATAGTGAATCTCTCTATAGCAATAAGAACTTAGTGCTATACTGTTTACGTTTATTTTTGGATAAAATAAGGTAATCATTTTCACCACCAGTTATAGGACAAGCTAAACTACATACTGATATATATAAACAACTGTCTTAGTTAGATAAATAAAAAGATAGTGGCTTGCACAATACGGCTATATTTCTGCTCTTTCTCTGGTTGCACTGAACTTGCCATACAATTTTCAGACATTTTTCTTTTGTAATCGTAAATCTGAGCTATAATGATGAGCTTATTTATAAAAAAAACTGTATGTTCCTCGCTTAAGTTACTTAGGCTTCAGTGGAATGTATATTCCATTTGGATATCCTAAAGCAAATAAAAATAATTTCCAAATACACATAAACTATTTATTCAAAACAAGAAATAGTGCTTATGTACTAGTTAAAACCAAAATACTGTAAAAATAGTACTTATGAAGTTATTTAAACTTAAGATACGTACAAAACTAAGTAATATAAGCGCCCTAGATTTCAGGATCCAGGAAAACTAGGAGAATTCCGGTGTCGCAAGGTCCAGAATAGTTTAGTAAACATTCTTACGTAAAGTTGGCTTTAGTTAGTGTTTCAAGATCTTTTATTCCACATAGCAAAGAATTTGAATCATCAGCAAAGATTCCTTCTAATCTAAAACAAAATCATGTCATTCCCAAAATAAATATGACGAACCATATTGTCTAACATGTCAATGGGCATATTAGGATTTTATACGAAAATCCTTTTATAAATATCCTTTCTTTTTACAAAGCTCTGTTCTCTGGTGGCGAGCATCACGACTGCCAGGATAATAAATAGCACACGTGACTTTCTGTCGCTTTGTTTTGCTGAGATCGCTCTTGACCGTTATTTTATGTCTAACGTGAGGTGTGACTCGATGGAAAAGGTTGTACCTTGTTATAATAGGGGTATGGTCGAATGTCGAATTGAAAAACGTCGCAATTTTTATTTGGAGATAACAACTTACACCTTTTTTCAAACGAGATATTAATATGTTTTTGTTAAAACAAATAAAGGAAACTATGCTGTTTTTAGTTCCATACATTCGTTTAAACTTTGTTGACAGTGTGCTTAGCATTCATTCGTTTAAACATTGTTAACAGTTGGTTGAGCTATCCTGCTAAGTTACTGGTCTTGCCACGCGGAGTGTAACTTACTAACTTTAATAAAAGTAACTTGAGGGTGTTAGCTAGCCAGGCGGACATTAGATAGTGTCCTACCACCATGCGTGGGCTGGGAGATACTTAACGATGTTTTTCTTTCACCGAAAGGCCACTGTTAAAGCTCGCATACGTTTTCCGATGGAAAATGCATTGGCGCACGTTGGGGATTGAAGTCGTTACCTCTGGCGTCAAAGCCGACAATTCTCCCACTACGTCCCTGGGTCCCCAAAAACTAATAAGTTGGTTCACTATTACTCCCTAAAGGTACGGCGACACCGCGGCGTCCTGCGATCTGCGGGCGCGATCTCAGTACTTTTCAATTGTTTTCTGATCGCGTTTGGTGTGAACCAGTCGGTACAAATACTACTGCGCCATCTGATCGCCGCCTAGATCGCGCACGCAGGACGTGTGTGGTGTGTCCGTACCTTTAAGGTACGGCAGTACAGGCAGTAGTATTTGAACCGACTGGTTCACACCAAACGCTATCAGAAAACAATTGAAAAGTACTGAGATCGTGCCCTCCGGACGCAGGACGCGGTGTGGCCGTATCTTATCTATTAAAGCCTACCGTGTTGTGTTAGTGTGTCTATATGTCGTACATCCGGAAGACAATTTTTACGCTACACAGATGTGTTTAGAAAAGGATGGGAAGAGCATGCTAAACAGAGGCAGAAGTAGCGCGACTCTGTAGATAAAGCTGTTTCAGCGTACGTAGAACGTCGCTTACAAGACCTCGACGCTAAACGTTTTATCAAAAAACAACAACCAAAGCCTTCATATACATATACCTTCAACTCATCAGGACAGTTGTATTGTGCGCCTTGCAACAGACTTTTTAAAACCACGTTTGGTTTTGCCAGCCATCTACGCTCTCACGTTCGGAGCTAGCAAGGTTCGCTGTTGACGGACACGTCAAGGAGGACATCATCATAATATGTCTATGAGCTAACCCGCGAACAGACGGACAGACATGGCGAAACTCTAATATTTCCGAAATACGTAACCTTAGAAAGTGCAAAGATGGATGCCTCGGCAAGCTTCCCGCCCTTAAAACTCTGATGACCGTTTCCGGGTGAAGCTGAAGCATATGTCGATCACTATGTCGACATAACGGAAGTCACGTTAAATTCCCATTTTTAACATATTAACGTATCTCATTTATAGTATTTATTTAAGATGTACCTAATTACGATCTCAAAAAAATCAATGTTAATATATTGATTTTTTTTCGGTTTCATTGGTCGAATGTTTAATAAATAATGAGCATCAAGTTTGAGGTAATAATCTCCATATCTCTGGAGATACTCATCAAATCTCGATAAATTTACGATGTAACTACCTCAGTGTACTATGTGTACTCTTTCGAGATATCAACACCAATATTATAAATGCGAAAGTCAGTTTGTTTATTTGTTTGTTTGTTTGTTTGTTTGGGACTTCTTCACGGTCAAACGGCTTGACCGATTTGGCTGAAATTTTGTGCGAAGATAGTACATAGGGCAGAATAGGATATAGGATACTTTTTTTTTGGCTATCGAGTCAGGGGGTCCAGATATTTTTAATTGAATTTTGTAAATATAAGACTTCTTCTCGAATAAACGGCTTGACCGATTTGCCTGAAATGTTGTGTGAATACATGTCATAGAGTAGAATAGAATATAGGATATTTTTTTTCTGGCTGTCGAGTCAGGGGGTCCAGATATTTTTAATTGAATTTTGTAAATATAATACTTCTTCTCGAATAAACGGCTTGACCGATTTGCCTGAAATTTTGTGTGAATACATGTCATAGGGCAGGAAAGAATATAGGATACTTTTTTTCTGGCTGTCGAGTCAGGGGGTCCAGATATTTTTAATTGAATTTTGTAAATATAAGACCTCTTCTCGAATAAACGGCTTGACCGATTTGTCTGACATGTTGTGTAAAGACAGTTCATGGGGCGGAATAGGATATAGAATACTTTTTTTCTGGCTATCGAGTCAGGGGGTCCAAATATGTTTAATTGAATTTTGTAAATATAAGACCACTTCTCGAATAAACGGCTTGACCAAATAGCCTGACGTGTTGTATAAAGACAGTTCATAGGGCAGAATAGGATAAAGAAAACTTTTTTTCTGGCTATCAAGTTAGGGGGTCCAAATATTTTTAACGGAATTTTGTAAATATAAGACATCTTCTCGAATAAACGGCTTGACCGATTTGCCTGATATGTTGTGTAAAGACAGTTCATAGGGCAGAATAGGATATAGGATACTTTTTTTTGGCTATCGAGTCAGGGGGTCCAGATATTTTTAATTGAATTTTGTAAATATAAGACCTCTTCTCGAATAAACGGCTTTACCGATTTGCCTGACATGTTGTATAAAGACAGTTCATAGGGCAGAATAGGATATAGAAAACTTTT
The DNA here is from genome assembly GCA_954871355.1 of Cabera pusaria. Classification (NCBI taxonomy): domain Eukaryota; kingdom Metazoa; phylum Arthropoda; class Insecta; order Lepidoptera; family Geometridae; genus Cabera; species Cabera pusaria. Next base: position 28,039,212 of record OX940893.1, read on the forward strand.
TTTCTGGCTATCAAGTTAGGGGGTCCAAATATTTTTAACGGAATTTTGTAAATATAAGACATCTTCTCGAATAAACGGCTTGACCGATTTGCCTGACATGTTGTGTAAAGACAGTTCATAGGGCAGAATAGGGTATAGAATACTTTTTTTCTGGCTATCGAGTCAGGGGGTCCAAATATTTTTATCGAATTTTGTGAATATAAGACCTCTTCTCGAATAAACGGCTTGACCAATTTGCCTAGCATGTTGTATATAGACAGTTCATAGGGCAGAATAGGATATAGGATACTTTTTTTTGGCTTTCGAGTCTGGGTGTCCAGATTTTTTTTTATTGAATTTTGGGTATGTGTGGCCACTTATCAGCTAAACGGCTTGACCGATACGGCTGAAATTTTCTACATATACAGCTCATATGGCATAAAAGCACATAGGATACTTTTTTTCTGGCAGTCGAGTCCAGGTGTCCAGATTTTTATTATTGAACTTTGTAAATGTGTGGCCAAACTCAGTCAAACGGGTCAACCATTTCAGCTGAAATTTTGTGCACCAACGGTCAATAAGACATAGGATACTTTTTTTTGGCTGGCAATTTCGGGTGTCCATAATTTTATTATGGAATAATTTGTAGCCTCTTAGCGGCAATCGTTTTGACCGATTCAGCTCATTTTTTTTACAAATACAGTTAATAGGGCGTAGAACGACAAAGGATATTTTTTTTAACAGTTGAGTTTGGGTAACAAATTTTTTTTATTGAATTTTTAAACGTGTGACCTCTTCTCTGTTAAACGAGTTGACCGATTGAGCTAAAATTGTACAGAGACAGTCAATAAGACTTAGACCAAGAGTAGTCTATTATCCGAGCACATTGGTTACTTTTTTTACAATCGAGTCCGGTCGTCAGTTTTTTATTGTTGAATTTTGTATATGTTTGGCCTCTTTTCGGCCAAAAGACTTGACCGATTCACATGAAATTTTGTACAAAGACATTTAATAGGGCATAAAAGGGCAAATAATACTTTTTTTTCGGCAGTTAAGTGAGGGTGCATATATTTTTTGTTAACTTTACATAGAGTTAACATAATCATAAAAGTTTGACCTTAGGTAAATAAAAAAATAATGACTTAATTAGTGTCTTGATTAGGCCATAAAACTGTCAGGATCATTAGAAGTCATCAAAATTTACGCGCTGGCTTTGCTTGCCTAACGTGTTTATCTGCTTTGTGGGAAGTTTTTCAAAAACTTTCGTGTTTTAACAGCCTTAGGATATTTGGTGTCGACTAAGTAGGTCATAAAACCTGTCAGGGTCATTAAAATACGTATAAATTATTCGCGCTCGCTTCGCTCGCGTAGTTATAGCACTCTCTGCGCTCGCGCAAGCATTTGTTTTATCTACTTTGTAGGAAATATTTCGTCAACTTTTGAATTTTAATAGCCACATGCATCATAACGAATCATACATTGAAACAGAACAACCTTCAATAATCATAATGATTATTAATCTTAAAATAAGTGGATATCACGTTTCACTTGAGTATCATCAGTGTTGACTTAGTAGGTTTTAAAAACTGTCGGGGTCATAAAAAGTCGTAAAAAATTTTCGCGCTCGCTTCGCTCGCGCAGTCATAGCACTCGCTTCGCTCGCGCAATTATTTATTTCATCTACTTCAAAGGTAATTTTTCAGCAAATTTTGTATTTTAATAGCCACATGCATCAAAACGAGTCATACATTGAAATAGAACAACCTTCAATAATCATAATGATTATTAACCTTAAAATAAGTGGATATCAAATTTAACCCTAATGTCATCGGTGTTGACTTAGTAGATCATAAAAACTGTCGGGGTCATAATATGTCGTAAAAATTTTTAGCGCTCGCGAAGCTCGCGCAATTATTTATTTTATCTACTTTGAATGTAATATTTCAGAAACTTTTGTATTTTAATAACCACATGCATCAATATTAGTCATAAATTGAAACAGAACAACCTTCAATAATCATAATGATTATTAACCTTAAATTAAGTGGATATCAAATTTAACCCTAATGTCATCGGTGTTGACTTAGTAGGTCATAAAAACTGTCAGGGTCATAAAAAGTCGTAAAAAAATTTCGCGCTCGCTTCGCTCGCGCGGTAATAACGCTCGCAACGCTCGCGCAAGCATTTATTTTATCTACTTTGTAGGAAATATTTCGTCAACTTTTGAATTTTAATAGCCACATGCATCATAACGAATCACACATTGAAACAGAACAAACCTTCAATAATCATAATGATTATTAACCTTAAATTAAGTGGATATCAAATTTAACCCTAATGTCATCGGTGTTGACTTAGTAGGTCATAAAAACTGTCGGGGTCATAATAAGTCGTAAAAATTTTTAGCGCTCGCGAAGCTCGCGCAATTATTTATTTTATCTACTTTGAATGTAATATTTCAGAAACTTTTGTATTTTTATAACCACATGCATCAAAACGAATCATACATTGAAACAGAACAACCTTTAATAATCATAATGATTATTAACCTTAAATTAAGTGGATATCAAATTGAACCCTTCTGTCATCGGTGTTGGCTTAGTAGGTCATAAAAACTGTCAGGGTCATAAAAAGTCGTAAAAAATTTTCGCGCTCGCTACGCTCGCGCAAGCATTTATTTTATCAACTTTGTAGGTAATATTTCAGCAACTATCGCATATTAATAACCACATGCATCAAAACGAGTCATAAATTAAAACAGTACAACCATTAATAATCATAATGATTATTAACCTTAAAATAAGTGGATATCACGTTTCACTTGAGTGTCATCAGTGTTGACTTAGTAGGTTTTAAAAACTGTCGGGGTCATAAAAAGTCGTAAAAATTTTTCGCGCTCGCTTCGCTCGCGCAGTCATAGCGCTCGCTTCGCTCGCGCAATCATTTATTTTCTACTTCAAAGGTAATTTTTCAGCAAATTTTGTATTTTAATAGCCACAAGCATCAAAACGAGTCATACATTGAAATAGAACAACCTTCAATAACCATAATGATTATTAACCTTAAAATAAGTGGATATCACGTTTTACCTGAGTGTCATCGGTGTTGACTTAGTAGGTCATAAAAACTGTCAGGGTCATAAAATTTTTCAAAAAGTAAAAAGTCGTAAAATTTTTTCGCAGTAATAACGCTATATAAATACGCTATAGCGTATAATAGCGTGTTTTAACAGCCTCATGCATTAGACTGACTCAAATACTTGAACAGCAAAACTTGACCTAACCTAACCAAGGTTTACCAAGTAATTATTCATGACTTTAACAATAGACGATATCGAGTTCGACCTAAGAGTCATCTATAGTGAGTTGATTATTAGATTGTAAATTTGTCAGGGTCATAAAAAGTCATAAAAAATGTTCGCTCGCGCAATGATAGCTCTCGCTGCGCTCGCGCAGCTATTCACCTTATTTTCTTTGTAAGAAATGTTTCAGGAACTTTTGTGTTGAGTCAAACATTTAAACAGCACAACTTCGTATACTAACCAAAATGATTAATGACTTTAACAATAGAGGATATTGAGTTCGACTTTAGGGTCATCTATGGTGACTTGGCCTAAGAGATCATCGATCTTGATCTCAAAGGTCATAAAGACTCAAATAACGCGGGCGAAGCCGCGGGTAACAGCTAGTAGTCTATATGTCTAGAGTATCTATACTCTTTCGAATGAAAAAATAGTTTTGTAAATGGATCCATAAAACGACAGAAATCTCGGCGAACATAATAAAAAATAAACTGGCCAAGTGCAAGTCGGACTCGCACTCGTAGGGTTCGGTAACACAGTAGAGTATTCTATAACTTTGAGTTTTCGCAACTACAAAAATAACTTTGTTTTTCATAGTGTTTGTATGAAAAACAAAGTTATACTTGCGGTCGCTATATCTCAATAACTGCTGACTGTATCTCGTTCAAACCAATTTTCGTTGTTAGTTTTTATTGAGATCTACAGAATATATTTTTTCTAGATTCTTCACTCCCTTACTTTAGAAGTTAGAGGGGGGGGGACACACATTTTACCACTTTAGACGCGCCTATCTTTGAAATGATTGACTTTGAGAAAAAATGATTTTAAATATCTCAATGTCATTTTTAAAGACCTATCCATAGATACCCCACGCGTATATGTTTGACGAAAAAAAATTTTTTTTGTTCCAGTTCCATGTATGGGATGCCCCCCCTTAAACTTTTATATTTTTTATTTTTGTATAAAAATCGGAAAGCGGTTTACAGAATACATCTACCTACCAAGTTTAAATTCTGTAGTCCTAATAGTTTCGGAATAAAATGGCTGTGACATACGGACGGACAGACAGACAGACAGACAGACAGACAGACATTGCGAATCTATAAGGGTTCCGTTTTTTGCCATTCAGCTACGGAACCCTAAAAACACAAATTTAGACGAACTGAGAACTTCCGTCTTTTTGAAGTCGGTATAAAACAGTAAAAACGTAAGAAAGCCTCCATAATGAAGTTAAAAGAAAAGAAATGTAAATAGTTGATACAGTCAGATAAATGAGAATATATGTATAAGGTAAATGTACTCTGCATTGTTTTCCACGACCGTTGCTGTCGGCACTTTATTGCTGACTGCGAGCTGGCAAACAGTGTCTTTCAGATTATAGAAACTTATAGTTCTACTAAGTAATTAAATAACCCACTTTGTTGTTTATAATTAAGATAGTTTAAAAACTAAAACAACCGACTTCAATACGTCTCAAACTTGCTACTGAAATCGACTCGCGCCCCGCGAATCGATTTCAGTAGCAAGTTTGAGACGTTTATCGTCATATCTCTGGAGATACTTATTAGATCTCGATGAAATTACAATGGGACTATTTCAAAAACGTATCCTACCGATTACAAAAAGAATCATTCGAATCGGTTCACAATTGACGGAGTAATCGCGTAACATACACAAAAACAAAAAAAAACATACAGACGAATTGAGAACCTCTTTCTTTTTTGAAAGTCGGTCAAAAAGCTAAATAACTTAATTAAAGAATAAGTTAGTTAAGGATCGTTTAAAAATATAACAAAAGACTTAAAATGCCGCGCTAGTATTTGGTGAGTGAGGTTAGTATCTCTGGAGATACTTATCAGATCTCGACAAATTTACCATGAAACCAATTCGGGAAAACCTTTTTTTGACGACGTTATGCCCCAACATACATAAAAAAATATAAACATCTGAATCGAGAACTCCTCCTTTTTTGAAGTCGGATAAAAAGAACCTGATCCTAAGAGGATAACTGTTGTTCTGCCAGATGTTAGTAATTTTTTTTGTTCGGAATGCGTGTGACCACTGTATGACAATGTATATAACACCCGAAAAACCGGTCATTTCTGGTTTTCTGAAATTATAATTTCAGATAATGGTTATACGTATTACACCAAACATTAAATTACATTAACAATTATATTATGCATACTTACAATTGTTGGGTTCACATAATAATTCCACCCTTTCTACCACATTATAGGTCCTTAAAGTCCCTTCCCATTGTAATTCTTCAAACATTAATGCAAACGTTTGCTGACGGTATAAATAATAGAAAAACCGCTAGGGGCCGGATAGGTGACCCTATTTCAATATCCGCTGACCCTCAGGGTCCTCCCTTGCCCACCTCGGCCTCTGAAGCCCTTGGTGCAGCTTTATTTCCCTGCGTGCCTACGCGGTCCAAGTAATAGGTTACGATGATCTTTGTCGGATGGTCGAAGCCTTGAGACTGATGTAAATAAGCGGAAAAAAAATACTTTTTTTTACACTGAACTGGTAGCACTTGACCACTATCTCACCTGATGTTAAGTGATGATGTAATCTATGATGGAGCACGCTTACCCAGAAGATACCTACTTGAAGAACTTTCGACTTTTTTGACGCTGGAGCCAAACCTTTTAAAGCCAGAACTATGGTGCGAGAAATGTGTTTCTCAGGTTTTCTGACTCTACTCTACATAAAGTACAGTATCGGTCAAAATTGGAGAAGCAGTCTCAAAAAGCAATAGCATGACAGCAAAATATGCACATACGACCTTTTTCTATAAGACGTTTCGAAAGTAACATAATGAAAGAAAAGATAGAAGAGATAGAAAGACCCATATATCGCACTCTCTCATTATGAATCCATTAGAAAGAGCGCATGTATTAATTGTAGAATAGCTAGACCAGTTTTGCTTCTTTTATCAATTTTACAAATAATGAGGGTAGATTTGAAACAAAATGTATTGATGGCATAAATGTATGAAGATAACATTGTCGGTTGGTGAACTTTGGTGGTGGTTGAAGTTTGGTTAATAAATAACTTAAAAAATCAAAATGCAAGCAAATATAATTATTAAAGACGGCGAATATTGAGGCATTGCATAGAAATGGACTAAATAAATTATATTATCTCAAATGTATAGTGAAAGCGGCATAAGTGTAAGTTATTGCTGAGTGATAAGTGTTGAGAAATCCTAGTTGTGAAAGTAAATTGTTAATAAAGTGTGTTCATAAGATTTGGTGTTTTCAGACGGATTTTATTCGCAATTATGGAATGTTGGCTGCGTACACGATGGGCATATTATTATTTTCTATGCCATGGGGTTTAATAAGATGAGCGCGAGACGAGAGATGTCCTGAGCAACTGTAGCACAGATTATATAATAGCTACTTGGCTGTAGTCCCCCTGGATCTACTCGTAGTTTGGGGAAAATTTACGTGACAGACATAATATGTGTGAATATAGTGGATTACGAAGGCTTCTTGGTTGAATAATCAAAGGCTTCGTATCTGCATCGAAAACAATAGAAGTCACACAAAATATTAATTTAAAAGTATATAAAAACTAGGCGATGTGCCGGCTGTGATAATTTGTAATAAGCAATTGTGTAAGTTATGATTATAAAGGATTAAGCTTCAATCCTCTTTTCCTATATAAAATGAATAATTAAGCTTATACCTTAAATAATCAATAGGTAAGAGCAATTCTTAGATGCAACCAAACGAGTGTTATTTTGTTAAATAATAAAATTGTCAATGAAGACGGTTTCAATTTAATATAATATTAAATAAAAATAGTAGCTTATGATATTTCGATATGTCGTAAATAAGTTTATTTAAAAACATTGTTGCTGTGTATTCATTTCCTCAAAAACTTAAGATAACATCACCGTGCTATTTATTTTATTTCACATATAACATAGGTCACCAATTTACCTATAGTAGCGAAGTTTGTTTAAACAGGTATAAAATAATACAAGCTATTAATAATTGTTTTTATTTTAAATATTTTATAGACTAGCGTTTGACCACTATCTCACTTGTTGGTAAGCGATGTTGCCGTCGAAGATGGTAAGCACGCTATGCTTAGAATGGGAACTGGCCCTCAAGGATAGCTGCCGGAACACATTAGATGTTTGACGACAGATTTTCTAACTTGAGGGTGGTAGCTGGCCAGGCGGACACTAGATAGTGTCCTACCACCATGCGGGGGTCGTTGGCTTCTTGACGATGTTTTTCCTTCAAACCAAAAAAAAACTTCAAAAGCGCACGTATATTTTTCGATAGAAAATCCATTGTTGCGCGGCGGTTTGAACTCGGTACCTCTGGCATCAAAGTTCAACCAAACGTTCTCGCGATTACGCCACCGGGCCCTCAAAATTATAACAAAATCATGCAATGCATGGAGATTCGAACTCGGGCCTGATGCTTCCTTATCAGTTCATTTTACCACTCGACCAATCTGCCATTTATGACTCATTCGAATTTAAGCATCCGTTACTTGTCCGTTACGCCTAGCTTTCTCAACGTTATGTTAACTCAACAAAAAGAAAACTAGTATACAGTGGAATATTGTTATCTTTACCAAATGTATTTGACGCTACGTTTCACCTTTTTATTCGTCTGTGGTCTGGGTAAGCATGCCATCTATGCCGTACTTACGTGTTATTGTTTGCGTTGGAACATTCGACAGAAATATCGTGCAGGCTACTATGAACATTGAGGTGCTACTGGACTATTGTCCCTCGATAGTACCTATAATTTATACGATGCCAGTACAATGCTCATCATATCTCCGCGAATTCACAATGGAAATAGACCATTTTGGAATAAACCCTTTTTCGAACAAAAAAATTGTTTTACAAATCTGTCCAAATACAACGGAGTAATGCCCGAATATTCATAAAAAATATATCTAAACACCAAAAACAAAAACCTCCACCTTTTTGAAGTCGGATAATAAACACAAGTGACTATGTAAAATCAGTAAACCAGAATGTAACTGATTGTCTTGGCATGCAAAGTTTATTTTAAACCCATAGCAATATTGTATTTTATTTAAGAACCTTGATCAAACTGTACGGGTAAATATATGTAGCACCTTACAAAACGGGATCTGTTTTCGGTCAAAGGGCTGCAGGGATGAAAGTCACTTTGACCGTGTTATTCAGAATGTGTGTGAGACAAAATTGTCAGTTTTCACTTAAATCCTTCTGAGCGTGAAACGAAATTGTTTCCTTTCCTTACTGCTTTGTTTTATCTCAAAACTATTAGTATTATATATCTTTGTACCATATCTTTGTACTATGGGTTATATTATAAACTAGCGGATACCCAACGTGTGCTACTACCCTAAAAATACCGGCCAGTTGCTTGTTAGACTCGCGAACCGAGACTTTCGTACGCATTTGTCAAACTAAAAACATAAGTTTGTAATAGTAAATTCACTGTTATTTTTTTTTGTTATTAGAATACATATTTACGGTTTTCAGATTTATTTGTATATAAGTGCTTGAAGACCTTGCTTCTTGCCAAATTTTATGATTCTAGGTCAACGGGAAGTACCCTATAAGCTTTTATTCCCTTGTGAAACTGCAAAATATGCGACATAAACGGTCATATCTTTTGATCGCGTTGACGTACAAGTTTGACTTTTTCACAGCAAAATGAGACCGTAAACCCGTGTATTTGATTTAAGTTTAAACTTGATATCTCTACGTGTTCCTGAGAACAAGGGGTCTTGACAGACGGACAGATAGACAGGCAGACAGACGGACAATAAAGTGATCCTATAGGGATTCCTTTTTTCCTTTTGAGTTACGGAACCCTAAAACTGTGTACAAAATGTACCTCATGCATAATACATTGTTTTAGTAGTGTAAAACCATCTTTAAATGATTGCCTTTTGAATGAAACCGGTTCGGGGAACATCGATAAGATGGTTTCAAAGGGTATAAGGAACATTGATCGAAACAATTTTTGTGTTTTATGTTTATAGTTAGATCACTTAGGTATGTAAGGCTTCTTAAGTTATTTATTTGGCTGATTGCTGTGGTTCAATCCTTGTCTATTTCAGTACGAGGACCTACGAGTATATGTTCTGATGCTTCAATTACGTGTGCTGTTCGAATTTCACTTTGCCACATTTGTATCGCTTCGACACTATTTAGTAACGAATTAGATTTGGATCTGACACAGGGATCTTAGTTTGTGTAAGTCGAAATCTATTATTTTCGGTAATCTCATTGTGAAAAATAAATAAATAATAAGCATACATGTAAATGCAAAATGCACTACTAATTTGTATCTTATCTTGATTATAATATATTAGTATTCACCAAGATACGAATAAAATTTCAGGGCGGTATGTCAACAATTTTCTTTTAACATTACATAAAGCTACGGCTTTTATTCTCGGAAAGGCGACGGGAATTGTACGGCCATACTAGTAGCTTCTAAATTGAGCTTTAGTTGTTTTTCAACGAAAAATAAAAAACGTGAGCAAAACCAGTGCTTGTTTGCGCGCTGCCTTTTTTTAGATTTAACCATTCGATTTTAAATGAACTTCACGATTTCAACCTGCATGAACGTTTTTTAGAGATCTTAAATTATATACAAGTGCAATTTGCGTTAATAAGACCCTTTACATTGCTGAATAGTGTTTCCGTTCACGCGACCGCCTCCACCCCACACCACACCAAAAAACGTGAAATAAGAATTTATTATTGGATTTGGGAGTCCTCCATCCAGTCCTCTTTATTGGGACTCAGAGGAGGGGGGTAACGGTCTCTTATTTTTTAGAGTGCCCCTGGACGTTCGGTGCTTTGATTTTATTCGACAGCTCGGGTAAAAGGGTTGTTCACAGGGGTTAGTTTAACGAGTCGTATTTGTAGTGTGAAGTTTCGGTAGAAACTAATTTAAAGGGTTGAAAGTTAAAACAATGTTTCTTTTGGATAGAGAGGTCATGATGAACTTGCTAGATTCTACTTTGTAGTAGCTGTTTATCAAAGGATATGCTAACGCCCTAAGCTTGAGGCCACACGGTACCTACCTGCAGCTCTCCATACCGCTACGAACTCAGGGCGCGGGCGCGGGCTCGATCTTCTCTTCAATCGCTGGCTGATCGCCGTAGATCGCAGTTGCTTTGAACCAGTCGGTACAGAGGTACCGGTCGGTACCTTTAGAGTGAGGTCACATGGGCTTGTTGTGCTGCGTTGCGCTGTCCCAACGCTATGAATTCAACGTATTGAGTGGCATGCAAGCATTGCCTTGTCTCAACGCAATGCCGTCGGATCTAAGGGCGGATACTGACATCTGACTTACTACATTTGCTTGTAATGCATCGAGTTTTTGTAACGCGTTACACTAACAGCTAGTCAGTGATGGAAGCCGAGCCACTCGATACAAACTTCAGATGCTCCACTCAATTGTCAGATTATTCGTGAAGTCTTTTGAAACGCGTTACAGGAATCAGTCAAATCAAGTCCTGATGTGTGATGATGTGTGTCGTTGAACTACGTCGCAGCGTACTGTGTGACATCCACAGAAATATCAATAATATATCTGTGGTGGTATTCCATTGACAATATTATAAGATACGACGGAGCGTCAACGCTCATTCGTCGCAACGCAGCGCAACACGTCCGTGTGGCCTTACTCTATGGAGCGCTTATACATATATAATTTACACAGAGCTAAAAGTAACACTTCCCCTTCCATTAATTCCGTGTGTCACAAAACAAATACCTATCGAATACGTAACGTCGCAAAACGTTTATTTGATACTCCTAGCGTCTCTCGCTGTAAATTAGCAGACGTACTGCTATCGACGTTCTACATTCTGGTATAAAATTTGAATGAAATACTTACCGCTACGAAACCTAGTAAAAATACCTGCTATTAAATACTGCATAGTATTAGTATTTCAATCTGAGCGAATGTGGATTTTGAGATCTTTAAATTTCATGCAATTTGTGAATAAATTCAACTTTAGAAGTGTTGCCTCAATGGTTGGTTTAGTATATGAATTTATATGAAAGTTAACACTTATTTCCATGGTAATATTAATAGACATTTTTAAACCATATGATGAGAGGATTGTAATCCACAGATAGATGGTCACCACAGTCTGTAGGCTCAAACCTTGAATACGTGACCCTTGAGTATACTATATGGGTTACCACAGGTTGTAAGCTTTAATGTGGCTCTAATCACTCACCGAACAAAAGCATGTTGCCAATGGTTGGCCAAGTTCCGACATGATGTTCCGTACCAGCCAGCTTAGACGACAGGTTGAGATCATAGCGCTATGTGGATTGGACTCAAGTGTCTGAAATAAAAAAAATACTAAAATATACCCTATCTACGGCCGCCATGACTACGTTTGCAGCGATTCTGTAATTTTGTTTATTCGTTTCTATCATCGTCATACTTCTAAATATATTGTCACGATACTAGACGAGTATGGAGTATATACTCAATGTACTTACGTAATATGTACTGAGTATCACATGTCTCAATACCTCTATTTACGATTGTTTTCACCCTCGAGTGACTTTGAACGCCATCAAACATTTCGTGCAATATTATAGTGCTACGTACCTACGGTAGATGTGTCGTTAGTAAAGTTGGTAGCATATTTTACTTACTGTCGCCTACGACAACTATTTATTCGTAGATTGTAGCAGAACAATTAAGATCGTCGATACAAAACCGACATCACATGCAGCGTTATCATTTTTTTAAATATATCTTATAGGCTAGTGTTTGAGCACAATCTAGCCTGTTGGTAAGTGATGATGCGGTTGAATTAGCAGGCTAAGCTTACAATGGGAACTGGCTCTCAAGGATAGCTGCATATAGTAGTAATTTTGAGGTATTTATCTTTACATCTCAGGAAATATTTAGCACTATGGGACGAAACGGGAAGTATTCCATCTAAAACAAAAAAGGAATTCCAAATAGTTTTAATAAATGACGAAGTTCCGAGGTAACAAACATATAAAAAATATAGACGAAAAGTTCCTCCTTTTATGAATTCAGTGAACAAGATATGTCGCATTTTACATCGTTTAGACTAGTGATTGACTGCTATCACACCTGTTTGTAAGTGATGATGCGGTCAAAAATAGTTGCACGCTAGGTCTAGAATGGGAACTGGCTCTTAAGGACCGTTGCCGGAACACATTACTTAGATGTTTGGCGACAGATTTTCCAACTTGAGGGGGGCACCTTTCCAGACGGACACCGACCACCATCCCAGGGTTTCTTCCTTTACTGAATGGCCACTGTGAAATGAGCACATTATTTTTTTCTACAGAAATAACCATTGAAAGAAAGAAAGAAAGAAAGAAAAATCATTTATTTGACATAACACATTAAAATACTTACTAAAACAATGAAACAAGAAAAAACAAGAAACAATGTGAGGTGTCAAAAAGGCTTGTCTCAGCACATTATGTCTAGATTTACACCTGGACGCTGATTTTCAGACAAGCCTGCGGGTGATGAAAAAAATGCGAAAATATTTGTAAATAAAATAATAAAAATAAATAATAAATTGATACATAGATAAAATAGGTACACTTAGATAGATATTAAATATAAATATATTTAATAATAATATTAAATATAGATATTAGATACTAAAATATGTATAAAAAATGTATATGTCGGAGCGAAAAAATATAATAAAACTTATAAATATGTATTTTAGGTTAATTAGGAAAGGAACAACATTTGGAGGCTTTTAATTTAGAAAGGAATAGCTGGGTCATTTGGAAGGCAGAACTAAATAAATAAAATTATTAAGATGAGCGAGAATATATTGTATATGTCTTATATCATCGACATATCTTTATTTACATCAGCATTTTTCCGCTGCTCAACTATCAGGTACTGCTTTAACTTAAACTTGAAAGAACTTAAAGTTGGTGCACGGCGAGGATTAAACTCGCAATCTCTGGCGTCAAAGCCGATCATTCGCCCAATGTTCCACCAGCCACTCGCGTTTACAGTACAACTTCTCCTGCTACTAAACCATACACCGCCAACTCACAATTATACATTTATTACTAGCTGTGTCCTACCCGCTTTTACCGGCGTAGACATTGTTCCCATGGGAATATCGGAATAAAAAATATTTTATATGTTATTCCAAGGTCTAGGCTATTTACATACCAAATTACAGCTCAATCGGTTGAGAACTTTTACCAATGTTATCGAGCTATTGATCGTCGTTTTAGACTGCTGAGAATAGATTCCTTTTCAGACTGCAATCGATCGCTCACTTATATAGGTATGTGATTTCTAGTTGAAGACACTATGAAAACATAGTGCTGTAGTTAAGAAAGCTTACAATTAAAATTATGATACAATGTTTCTCTACAGGATAAATTATTAAACATCAAATAAAATTTTGCAGAGAAGGTATCATCAATAAAATTACACCACAGATAATAGTGAGTGAACACATATAGCGTGTATATAATTGGTTCCATGGACCCCAAACTAGGCTAGGCCTGTATCTTAGGCGTCCATAACTCCTTGTTGCCTCGGTATCGCGTTACTAAATAAGTTTATGACCAGTTCGGTTAAGACTAGTAGTTAGTAAGTTAGGTTTGAGATCATCACTATAATTTTATTATAAAAACTCACGTTCATTTTAAACTTATAGATTTAAAAACGGGAATTTAACGTGACTTACGCGATGTCGATATAGCGATCGACATATGTTTCGGCCTCATCCGGAGGCCTTCTTCAGGATCTTGAGTGCGGGGCGCTCGTCGACGCGTCGCACCTCGCACTGCGGGCCGCTGCTCGTGCAGCGCGGGCGGACGGAGCGGGCGGCGGCGGCGGCGGTGGTGGTGTTGGTGGGGGGTAATGATGCGGTGTACATAGTGGAGGCGCGGGATTAGGTTGGAGGGCTTCGTCTTCATCACTGCTGTTTACTTCAGACGAGACCTCATCCAACCGGCAGACGGAACTCACGGTGTCCTCCTCACTGTTGCCACTGGTGACGTGCTTTCCATGAAGAACGGTTTTCCACGTATTTGACAGGTACCACCCTCTGTCTCTGTTGAAGTTACGACGACGACTGATCTCAATGGCTTCTCGGATTTTGCGGGGTACAAAGTACTTTTCACGCGCCAAAATCCGTGCCTTGTCAAATCTGATGTAGTGCGTCGTCCCAGATGTGAGAGCGTGCTCTGTAACCGCCGAGCTACCGCTGTCCACGTTCTTACGTAGGCTTCCTACGTAGGCGAGACCAGAAGAAACGTGTCCACAAGACTCAAAGAACACATTGCTTCCATGAAGAACGTGGACAGCGGTAGCTCGGCGGTTACAGAGCACGCTCTCACATCTGGGACGACGCACTACATCAGATTTGACAAGGCACGGATTTTGGCGCGTGAAAAGTACTTTGTACCCCGCAAAATCCGAGAAGCCATTGAGATCAGTCGTCGTCGTAACTTCAACAGAGACAGAGGGTGGTACCTGTCAAATACGTGGAAAACCGTTCTTCATGGAAAGCACGTCACCAGTGGCAACAGTGAGGAGGACACCGTGAGTTCCGTCTGCCGGTTGGATGAGGTCTCGTCTGAAGTAAACAGCAGTGATGAAGACGAAGCCCTCCAACCTAATCCCGCGCCTCCACTATGTACACCGCATCATTACCCCCCACCAACACCACCACCGCCGCCGCCGCCGCCCGCTCCGTCCGCCCGCGCTGCACGAGCAGCGGCCCGCAGTGCGAGGTGCGACGCGTCGACGAGCGCCAAGCACTCAAGATCCTGAAGAAGGCCTCCGGATGAGGCCGAAACATATGTCGATCGCTATATCGACATCGCGTAAGTCACGTTAAATTCCCGTTTTTAAATCTATAAATCATCACTATAAGTTGTTGTGGTAAAATTTAATTATCTTATACCAAGCATCAATGTAATCTTGTAAGCCGGATCAGTTATCAGTTTATAAGCACCACTTCTGTGACAAATGATAATAAGTGGTCGTATTATTTCTCAGGATGGCCGAGTGTGAGAAATACTGAAGATATGGGTAGAACCTTGTGGTGCTACACTATGATGTCATCAGCTACGCAATGATGTCAGTGCTACGCCGTAGTTATCCCTGCGCTACACGAGGGGAAAATGCGGGGAAGGAAGGCATTCTAATTATACACTGATTCAGAGTAGACGTGTGTCGCCTAAGATATAAATAATAATGTTATTATACGTGATTTGTAACCACAAGAAAGGTGTCTCATTTCTGGACTCTCTAACAAGAGTGTGTGTACTTATATACACGCGTTAGAAGTTATACTTCTGTGGCGTATGAAAAAAAAAAAAACTAAAATGCAGTAGTGATTAACGATAAATATTAAAATTAATCAAAAGATTTTATTTAAATAAAACAAGTTTTATTAACGTAAAAATACGACGTTAAATATAACATATACAACTTGAACATAGTCATGCCACCTAGAACTAACTTCACGGTGTAGAACTTAGGTGTCGGTGTGCGCGCGCATCGTACCACCTAGAACTAACTTCACGATGTTAAATTTAGGTGTCGGTGTGCGCGCGCATCGTAAAAATTCACTCACATAATTTTTCTCTATCACGCCAAAAGAAGTATAACTTCAAAAAAGTTACGACGAATTGAGTACCTCCTCCTTTTTTGTAAAGTCGGTTAAAAAGAACCAACTTCAAACGTCGCATTAGTCATTTTCAGTACTAAGTTTGAAGTGTCCATCTCCATATCTCTAGAGATACTGAACATATCTCGATGAAATTTTAATATATAGTTGAAAGAACTTACCTAAGTAAATTTCAACTCGTATTATACGAGATGTTACATCCGAAGAGATTTAAATTAACCTTGTAGTCCGTCTTTCGTTGTTTCGCATCGTCACACTGTTTAAACCACATAAAATAAAAATAAAAACATTATTTACTCGTTCAATACTCAGTACTCACACACCAGCCAACATTTCGAGTGTGCACCTTCATTTGTTTTAGAGTAGTAAATCAGTCTGCATTCTGCAACACTAATTGGGCATGAAGTTGTATATTGACAACAATTAACAGAATATCCAATGGGGTGGGTGGGAGTTTAAATCTCTTCGGATGTAACATCTCGTATAATACGAGTTGAAATTCACTTAGGTAAGTTCTTTCAACTATATATTATACATCTATGTTACATCCTCGAGATTTAAATTAACCATGTAGATGTTTAGCGCCTGTTGCAGAATGAAAGCACATCCTCAAATATTGTTTATTTACTCAGTAATTGGACAAAATCAAATGTTGATGATTACTCGTATGCATGTACAAATAGTTTTATGTTCTATATTCGAATGAAATAAATAATTAGGTTTACACATAAGAAGAAAATAAAAAACATTAAGCAATGGCTAACTTCCGGGTTGTAAAATCGGTCGTTATACGTTACCCATACATTTTGTAAAGAACAGTACAATGACAGTTGTTCTTTTGATGACGCCAAGAGTAAAATTAATTGGCATTAGAAGTAGAACCATGAGGCGCACTGTCACAGGATAAACAACAGTTCTTTGTACGGTGAAGATAAAAACCTTCACATTTTGCTGCAAGACTGTAACATAGAGTCAGTATTATATAGATATTTCAAGATATCATAAACATTCGAAGGTATTTACGCCAAAATAAGACATATCGCAGATAAAATCTGCATAATCTAACTTTTTTATAGCACCAATAAATTTGAAATGCAGTAATACATCAAATGTTATACAATATTGTCCCGCCTGCATGCAGGCTGAATACTTCAACTTACAGTCTATCCTATGATATTTTTATATATTATTATTAGTTTGAAATAGTATTCTGGCAAATTAAATGTTCGATTTGATATGTTGACATGGCAAGCATATACTCCAATGAATTTTGTCAAGGTAATAAATAGTTTTATATAATAATCAAGCAAAAAATACTCATAGAGTATTAATGAATGATGGAAGAATAATTATTTAATTCGCAAGTGATTGATGTTTGGAAACTTAAATTTACGCCTAATTTATAATCAATTTACACAGCTTGTTTAATTATTATAAGAAAATCGTATAATTAACTATGATTTCTTTTTACTAATAACTATTAAAGATAGTTATTAGTAAAAACAAATCAATTGTTTTATTAGACGCTAATTTACCTACATAGATTTTTGAATCTTCTTACTGTATTAGGAAAATCTAATATAGCTAAGGACAAAGACTTGTTATTACTAGTAGACTGTTAATAATTATCATCATTAATGTCTTGGTAGATACCGTAGATACATAGGTTTATAACGTTAAGTAGTTACCGGGTTATATATATAGTGCAAGCCAGAATAGGTCATGCTCCAGTAGATTTGTGAAATAATGTAAAAAACCGTGGTTGTGAATACGTATCTGGCACAGGCTTGTCCTGAGATACAATATGGAATATATAAAATGTGCCATATTGTTATTATTTTAAGACCTTATGGAACTCGATTATCGATATTTCTAAATGGAGAAGTACAATCATCAATCAGTATGCATGATAATTCCAATTAGGACACATTATATTGGATCTAATGCCCTGTGATACAGTACGTACTTCAGGCGCTAGCTTTTCTATTGATCACATCAAATTTTTACAACTATTGCCTAGTTACTCGTAGTTACTTCATTTAACTTCAAACTACACCTAATATTAGGAATTAGTTGCAACATAAATTAACATTTATGTAAAGAGAAATAAACGTTGTTATTATTATTTTTTGTTTTCATTCACAGTCATGATAATTATCTGTGTGCAGTTTAGGAGCTGTATTTTAATATAGCTACGGCAAGACAAAAAGTAGTTTGGTAACTAAGCAAATTCACAAATCAGGACTCGGATCTGAATTTAAACACGGTTACTAACGTTGAGTTTGTGTTTATGTAATTACTAGAAGTGTCCCGCGGCTTCGCCCGCGTTAAAAACTTCTTTTATTTACTTAAAACTTTTCTTTTGTAAAAACTAATTTATCAATAACGACATCAAAAAAGAATTAGCCAAATCGGTTCACCCGTTTTCATGTTATCGCGTGACTAAGGCATTTCGGGATTCATATTTATAAAACCCGAAAAACCCAAAGTTTCAGACTTTATTGCCTACCCCATTTCGAAAAATCCTACAACACGTACTTTTGCTCATCTTGTTTCGCCATACAAACTATGATCCCCCGTTCCGTATCCGGGAGGAATTTATAGAAAATCTTTTCTGAGCGGATACCTACGTCATAATAACTATCTGCATTCTAAATTTCAGCGCAATCCGAAACAATATTGATTTTTAGACTTTGTTACCCCAGTTTATCCTGTTAGGGTGGCATTTTGAAAAAGTCTGAAACTCGTATTTACTTATTTATTTAAAGAAGTACTTGTGTGAATAAAATGACTATCCAAACTTTGAACCCCCGCTTCATCACCTTGAAGAGTGAATTTTGAAAAATTATTTCTTAACCTATGTCAAAATAACTATCTGCATGCCAAATTTCAGCGCAATCCTAAACATTATTGATTTCAGACTTTGTTACCCCTCTTCACCTTTTAGGGGTGAAATTTCGAAAGAGCATGAAACACGTATTTACTTACTTAAGTACTTGTGTTAAGTTTCAAATATAAAAGACTATCTAATCTTGTTTCTCCATACAAACTTTGAATCCCCGTTTCATCCCCTTCAGGGGTGAATTTTGGAAAATACTTTCTCAGAGGGAACTAACTTCGTTATAACTATCTGCATGCCAAATTTCAGCGCAATCCGAAACAATATTGATTTTCACACTTTGTTACCCTCATTTCACCATCTTAGGGGTGGATTTAAAAAAAAACTGAAACACGTATTTACTTATTTTTTTACTCGAGCACTTGTATGAAGTTTCGAATAGAAAAGACTATCTAATCTTGTTTTTCCATACAAACTTTGAACCCTCGTTTCATCCCTTTCAGGGGTGAGTTTTGAAAAATCCTTTTTCAGAGGTAACTAACGTTGTAATAACTATCTGCATGCCAAATTTCAGCACAATCCGAAACAATATTGATTTTCACACTTTGTTACCCCTATTTCACCCTCTTAGGGGGGGGATTAAAAAAAAACTGAAACACGTATTTACTAATTTTTTTACTTGAGCACTTGTGTGAAGTTTCGGATAGAAAAGACTATCTAATCTTGTTTCTCCGTACAAACTTTAAACCCCCATTTCATCCCCTTAAGAGGTGAACTTTGAAAAATCCTTTCTTAGTACACCCCTACGTACTAAGACAAATATACTCTTCAAATTTCAAGTCTCTACGACCAGCGGTTTAGGCTGTGCGTTGTCTGTCAGTCAGTCAGTCAGTATGTCAGGACAAAGATTCTTATAGTATTAGATTACATATTGGGTATTCGTCTCAAGTCCCATTCCAAATTATTCTTATCACATCAAACCCTGGATCACACAAAAATGTTTACTACTCACTTACTGCTTTTAAGCAAGATTTGTACTTTGAGTCTTCGCACAAAATATTAAAAGGTGTAACAATAGGGTGTCCCTATTATCATAATCGGAATAACTACTGACTTCATTACCTTAGGAAAGTCAGGGTTGTGCTGGAACGCTTGAGGCCGTACAAGCTATTTAACCACACAATACCGTTATTTATTTATTTATTTATTTATTTATTTATTTCATAAAATAGTCAACTTACAGTTATGCATTGTTACTTATGGTATTAAGATATTGTCATTGTAATAAATGCCTTTTTGGAAACATATCTGACGTAGCACATTTTTTTTAGAATGTTAATGTATAAGAGTATGTTGCCAGTTTAAACCAGGCAACATAAATATGCCATGTTGATGTCAATTGTAGCCACATAAAATTACTAAAATGTAATTAATTATACTGCAAAGATAAGCATATCTTACATTGTATGTTAAAATAGAGCGCGACACTAAACTGTATGCTTATATAAGCTCAATTGCTTTTGTGTGATAAATAATTTATAACGTTTTACAGCAACGAATCATGTTGCCCAAAATAAGGTAATTGATTTTGAAGTTAACTGAACAGACCTTGTACGTTCAACTGCAATTAAAATGTAATAGTTGCCATGTGTTTTTAAGAAGGTATGTATATATGCATAGTTATATTAATCTATTATTTATCACTAAAATCTGTGACCATGAAAATAAACTATAACGATTTCTGTCGACGACGAGAGCGACGGATTCGCTCGAAACCTAGCTCGAGAAGATTCGACCGAAGGCACGCGTATTACAGCCGATATATAACATTAATAAGATTTCTATCGATTTTAATACCAGAACCCAGATTAATACTATCTAAGTCCATAAATATGCTGCAATTTTATACGATTTTTGAATTACGTATGTATGGATAAGACGTTGTACGCCGATAGACCTGAGAGGCCTGAGAGACTGTGAGCTTGGTCACGCGTTGCCATTCTGCCACGGTCATTCTGGAACATGGGCTATACGAAACAATATTCCGTTGTACAAAACAGTTCGATGGTCATTTATGACCTCTAATACAAGCCAATGTTACTGAATCAAAAGTTATCGACATTAATTACCGACGTAATTACTCACGCGTGAGTACCTCGAATATATGTTGCGCTGCTTATTTGCAGGCGGCTCGTAGTTCTTCCTCGCTGGCGTTGACGGCAGCTGCTTCAGATTGTTCATTGGCGATTAGTCAATTCATACTGTTGTTGTCTGACGTCGTAGTTGACGTTGAAAGGTTGGTCGCGCAATTGAATGTTTATATGCTTCATCCTCTCAAGGATGTTAAGTTTGATAAAAATAGGCTGTATCAAGACTTTTGAGTGTAAGTCTGTGGTATAAGTCAACTAGGTCAGTGATGCCAGGATTTACCTGAGTTTGTGTGGTGGCCCTTTGTGGAAATAGCAAAGTAAAAAAATTCAATAAGATGACGCATTCTATTCTCACCCGACTGAGGCGAAGCAAAAGGGAGGGTTATGTTTCTGACTGCATGTGTCTATTTCGTACTACAATCTAGTAAAATCATACCCCAACGTTCAGAGATCACTGTAGGTATTTTCAACCTACATGCTCATTGGGAGCACATTTCTTGGCCACTTTAAATATGTAATTGCAAGATCTCATTTGGCACGGCTGAAATTTGTTAGTTGACTCGAGCGCTGAATTCTCGACCAAGAGTTTAGCGGGGTTGGAGCCATAGTCGAGGTCTTTACCGATATCGTATCGCATACACAGGCGATATAGGTACTATACAGAGTACCTAGGCATATCTGGTTGAATTATGTTGTACATTATGTTGTAGCCTTTCTTTTACATAATGGCTTTCCCATGTACATACGACACAGAAAGTACTTTCTGGGGCAGCATCGCGTACTACCACATTAAGAAAGTATAAAAACAGATGAGCACTTTATTGCATACCAGATAAAACTTTTATCTTAGAAAAAATATAACAAGATTTATTTAACGATGAGCATGTCTTATCGCTTAGAGCAATCTCTGCCAGACAATCTTTAGATAGACAGGAACTAGATTAAAAACTGCGGTCGGTTGCATACCATATATCTGTTAAGAGGTTTATGATAAATAATGGTTGGTTAAATTACTTACTTACCTATAATTCCGGTATGAGATATGGTAGCAAAATTTTTGGCAATTATTATATATATATATATACGTATCTTCATGCACGGACACCGTAGTGGAGCGAGTATCTGATTTGGGGTTAAGATCTGTAGAATCCAATAAGTCCAGTGTAGATATGCGACACAGGCGGTAGTTACTTTCTGAGTAGCATCGCGTACCACCACATTAAGAAAGTATAAAATTAATTTCTGGATGATATCTCGTAGCACCACTTTAGGGAATTATTTTAGTTTATTGTCGGGATAATATCACGTATTACCACGTTAAGACAATAAGTAATTAACTTCAACACATTTTTCCTTCTTAAAAATGTAAGTAGATGTTGCTCGGAGCGGGATATTTTTCTCCGCAACCTAAAAATCCGGTGAAATTCTCGTCTGATAACGTTGTAATCAGTATTTTGCGGCTTTTGTTTACCCATATTTACGTATGGGTGTACAAACACTTCACAAAACTTATGGAAAATACTTATAAAATGTAATATCATAAAATAACTATCAGACAGGCATCTGGACGATGCTACACACGAAACACGAATGAAGGTGCACACTCGAAATGTTGGCTGGTGTGTGAGTACTGAGTATTGAACGAGTAAATAATGTTTTTATTTTTATTTTATGTGCTTTAAACAGTGTGACGATGCGAAACAACGAAAGACGGACTACATGGTTAATTTAAATCTCGAGGATGTAACATAGATGTATAATGGGACTTTATGTTAAGTATAGCTAATACCCTTTCAAATAAATACATATTTTTCAAATCGTTTCAAACGTCTTCGAGTAATCGGTAAACATACACACAGTCAAACATAAAACCTCCTCCTATTTTGAAGTTGGTTAAAAATAACACAGCAATGTTAACCGCATTTTAAAATGTTTAGCTGGAAAGAATTGCAGCCCTTTATCGTAAGCACCGTATCTGAGTCTCAGTACAAGTCTCTTGAGATTTCACCGCTGCTGAATCTGTCTAGTTTAAACACGCAATTTTACTCTAGCAACCTGGTAATGTACTGAGTTTTGTCATTCGAGATAGATAGATGTAGATTTGTATGGATATTAAAAAGCGCCATCTATGTGTTTATGTCTTTGTTCCATACAAATCTGTGTTTACTTTAACGTTACTGAGTAAGTAACTCGCTTGGGATTTGGTAAAACTAAATAATTATATAATTGTAATAGAGCTTTGATGCTTGCGGTTCGCCGTTCAGTAAGCAGCATGCGAAAACACTTTTAAATCATTTAAACATAAGTTTGATGAGAATTATAATATGAAATTTATTTTATTTTACCAACATGTCCGACAAAAATAAATCCAGTTTCCACTCGAGCAAGTTACAAAAGGCCAAATTTATTTGTCCTCCTGTTCCCTACGGCCTTTTTGGAAAACTTCAGCAATTATAAAAGTTTAAAGTGTTTTTTCCTTCGACGACTTAGGAAAACAGTCAGATCACTCTAGACATAACTGGTGTAACGTAGGCTAATACTTTCAACGTTGAAAATTCATGACAAAGCGGCTTATGCTCTTTGAAAATAATACTTTTATTAAAAGTTACATTATAATTATGTTTTGTTAACATTAATGACGATAAAGTTTTGCTGGTATTTTGAAGATTGCCTTAAATTTACCTACCTATAGTTATTTGGCTGGCGATGCGTTGTATTTTGTGTAAATAATTAATTATTTGTTGACTACTTTATTACCTATACAATAATGCACAAATAGTGGATAATTTGTAATATTATCTCTATTATATATTATCTATTGTAATATATTCTCTTTGTATGTACAGTAAAAGTCAGATCAAAAGTTTAGTAGTAGCACAGTAAAGATAATAATGTCACTCATCATAATAGGCATTCTCAAATTAGTAGTAGTATCATTTCAAATTAAATAGTTAAATTAAATAGTATCTAAAATTCCTATACATTTAAACAAGTTTTGTACAAAACACTAAGTTCTAGACGAGAGTGCATTTTCACTTTCAAATATCCACGTTTTAATCTAAGACAAGTATTATGCAACATTTTAATACAGTACAAGTAGTATTATACAAGATTTTCATCTCACACTAAGGTAATACTTTAAAAGTGGATGCAGAAAATAGCTGTTATATATTGCTTGCACGGAGAGCGAAGTAAAAAAATTCATCTCATGAATCATTTTGTAGAAAGTTGACACACAGAGCAGTACCAAAGCTTTGTTAGTACTAAGACAGGTACTTTTTCTCAGAACTTTTCCGTCACGGTTTTTACTGATAGTATGTCGATAAAGTGATCGATTATTATTAATGATTATTTTTCGTGGTCACTCGCTCGTTTGGCACTTTGCGCTGCTGTTCACCGCGTAGCGCGGTAGAAGGCTGTGGTTTGTGTGTATTTGTTAGACACATCGTTTATTGTGGGCGTAAACCTATAGTTACATCAAAACATCACAGCTCTACGAGTATATTAATATAATGTTCCTTATAGGTAGACGTCATTGCTCAGGTGACTGCAGCAGGTGATTGTGAGGCAGTTTTGTTTGTCCAGTTTCCCTTTTTAGGGTTCCGTACCCAAAGGGTAAAACGGGACCCTATTACTAAGACTCCGTTGTCCGTCTGTCTGTCTGTCTGTCTGTCTGTCTGTCTGTTTGTCTGTCCGTCTGTCACCAGGCTGAATCTCATGAACCGTGATAGTTAGACGGTTGAAATTTTCACAGATGATGTATTTCTGTTGCCGCTATAACAACAAATACTAAGAACAGAACAAAGATAAAAATTAAATAAAAGTTTAAAAAAAGTTTTTTTCGAGAGCGCAGCGCCATCTAGCTAGCATCAAAGATGGCGTTATCGTCTTTACCTTAATCTGAATCTCGGAAGCGGCTCCAACGATTAAATAAATATTTAGTATACAGGGGATTTAAACTTAGTATACGGGGGTGATAAATCGATCTAGCTAGGAATCATTTTCAGAAAATGTTGTTTTATTCGTGTTTTCAATAATCAACTTTATTGATAATCAACTTAAAAAATTATTACTCTTCCCGATATTGGCGAGTAGAAGTAGCTTTAGTGTTACTGTGTAGTACAAAGCAGTTAGTCATGGCTCTCAATTAAATAAAATTGTATTATTATTCGTCAATAGATGTCGGGAAGAGTCATATTTTTGTCTGTTTTAGTGGCAAAAAAATACCGAGCAAAGCTCGGTCAACCAGATATTTAATAATATTAATTATTATAGATTATATTATATTATATATTATAGATTGTAGGTATGTTTTTGTTTTTATTTTTGTTTAGTTAATTATTTTTTTTTACTTTAATTAGATGCACCCTGTTGTTGACAGTTTTTAGATTCTTTCCATACTAAGGTTGTCTGGGAGAGATTGCTATTACCGATTGAACCATTGTAACACTATAATGTAAGCTATTGTGTATAAATATATAAGTTTTATTTGTGGTGTAACAATAAAATTTTATCTATCTATATATCTACTACTATTACTATTTCTATTACTACTATATAATACTATTCTACCTTTGTGTTAACGTTTACTTAGTTGGTGTTCGGTTCGGAACCCTCCGTGTGCGGGACAAAAGTCTGACTCGCACTTGGCCAGTTTTATTTACCTTTTTCCACAGCCGGTCAAAGGTCTTTCTTATAGCCTTTAACGACTGTCTCTCTAGATGTGTAGACTTTCTCTTTGTCTGTCCATTTTGTGGTAGACGGCGTTGCCGACCGTCTATTGCAGGGACCCAGTCAGTGACAATATATTGACCCACAGTCCCATTTATGATTCGTAATAGAAGCCTGCCTCGTACTTGCACTGATCGTTTTAACTCAAATTATGTGAAAGAAAGCGGCACGTATAGGATAATTATAAATCTTTAGATAATCTTTAGATTGCCGAATTTAAGGGTATAATTAGAAACATATATCATCAGAAGTCACATAAGGGCATCATGAAGCTGGAACTGCGGTACTGGTATCTGCGTACTCGGAAGCAGGGTCGGCAGGGCTCGCTTTGCTTTATTTCGCGTCGGCCGAAGACGCGGGAAGATAAATGATGACAAGTAAACAGCAGCTGTTAGTTTTAGTTCAGTTTGTTCTGTCACAGAATACTTAATAGTTAACTTAGTTCAGTAGTTCGCGAGCCGTCAAGGGAGGTCTATTATTGCCTCCCGCTATTTAACTCAAAGTCAAAGTCAAAGTCAAAGCATTTATTCAGTATATGGGCAAATTAAAAATTTGCACGTACACACGTCAAATAACATTAAATAGATCATATTCAACAAAAAATATAGATATAACAGAAACATAACGCTTTGAATTTACAAAAAAAAAACAAAGGTATTGAGCCATTCAGCTTTCATCTAGACGTCGAACGTCACACTTAAAACACATGTTTAATTCCCCTTATTAATGTAGGGTTGCCAACCGTACCATTACGTGCACCTTAACCATAACTTTCGAGTTATGTTATTTAGTAGTGATGTCATCATTCCCGATCTCCTCATTGTATATGTTTACTTACTGTAATTTCATTGCACTGTCGATGTTGGGACTGTGCCGCTAAGGAATTCAATTCTTTACCGATAGGTTACTATCGGTTTTTATATTACGTCTTAACCATTGATATAAAAAGGGAGATGCGGTACTCACTCTTATACCACGTAAACATAATGGAACTAGAAACAACTACATGAAAACACGAATTTCTAATGTCCAGTTTGATGTGCATGAAGAACAGAGGAAGGTATAGTTGCTAATTATTTAAATGGATCTGCGACAATTGCACATGTGATTCTGTATGTGCTACACAAACTCTAGTTCGATTGTAACTAAGGCTAAATTAGGTCCGCGAACCTTATCCATACTGTCCACGTTGAGGAGCGGGGTATCTTATCTTCCTTTTTTAACCGACTTCACAAAAAAGGAGGAGGTTTTCAATTCGTCGGATCCTTTTTTTTATATATATATGTTTACCGATTACTCGAAGATGCCTGAACCGATTTGGAAAATTCTTTTTTGTTTCAAAGGATACTCTTCCCAGGTGGTCCAATTTAAATGTTAACGAAATCGACCAAGCTGTTTTGAATATATCGTCATTTGTATTCCGTACCACACTACAGTATTTTATAAGATCGAGCAAAAAATACCATAATCATTTTTCGCCAGCAAAAAAATATAATTAATAAACATTTTATTTCTTATAACGCCATCTAACGTCTAACAAAGGTGTTAGGGATCGACATTTCAATAAAACGCCATCTATGGGACGTTTACCTGACTAAGCGTTCATAGATGGCGTGAAATGCCGAAAAAAACACGTTTCTTGTATGGGGCCCTCTATTATTTTTAACTTTATTCCGTTTTTAGTATTTGTTGTTATAGCGGCAACAGAAATACATCATCTGTGAAAATTTCAACTGTCTTACTATCACGGTTCATGAGATACAGCCTGGTGACAGACGGACAGACAGACAGACAGACAGACGGACAGCGGAGTCTTAGTAATAGGGTCCCGTTTTACCTTTTGGGTACGGAACCCCAAAAAAAGAATCATTTGAGCTAGGCACATAATGATCTCACCAGTTGGAAAGATTGAAATGAAACATGATTGGTGAAAAATTGAAGACATATTGCAATGGGTGGGGTGGGGATCGAACTCACGACCTCTCGATCGCCAGTCCGACACCTTATCCACTGGGCTATAGCCGCTTTTTAAATTACATTAGGTTCTTAGTTGGCCTTGTCAATATAACAACAAAATGCTGAACTAAAGTGAATAAGCTAAAGTAAATTTACGTAATTTAGCTAACTTGTTAACATAATGTATGGCATGCCGAACCATTTTGTAAAATGTTCATGTCAACCGCATAAGTAAGTAAGTATAAGTAATTTTTATTGCAATGAAAATTACTATTGTTAATGAACAAATCGATCAATGGATTGATTTGTTATTTGAAGCACAATGTGGATATGTTTGCTGTGATATGTCAGATCATAAGGCCAGCCAGGTTTGATTCACGAGCTGTAAATCTCGAAGTATCTAAATAATTATATGTTTACTAGGACGACAGTGCCAGTGAATGTTTATAAAGGAGTTCCGTTATACTGACACTTGAAATTCAAGCAAAAATCAGCTTTTGCCGTACCTGTTACTTCCTTCCTCACGATAAAAGTTAGTTTTTGATTGCATTAGTTGATTCCGAGGCTTATGAGGCGGAGTTCCTTGCTCGCCGTCTACAGAACTACCTCCATTAAGTTATTAAAAAGTCAAGATAGTCTGTGCCGGATGAATTGATTTTAAGTTAGTTTTTTTTTTTGTTTGATAGGTGTCTCAATCGAGGGTGTTCTTAGTTTTGATTCAGAAAAATCCGTTCAGCCGTATTAAGACTTATCTTTTTTTTATCCTTAGCTTATTTCTAGTTCATGACGCTATAAAATCAACTTTCATAGGTCTGATCAATTCGAAAATCGGTATCCTTACTTAAGGTACGACCACACCGCGACGTTCTGCGTCCGCGTGCGCGTTTGCGATCTGATTTTCTATTGTTTTCTAATCGCCGTAGATCGCCTTTGGTTAAAACCGACTAGTCGGTACAAATACAACTGCGCTATCTGATCGCCACCTAGATCGCGCACGCACGACGCCGCGGTGTGGCCTTACCTGTACATCAACTATTTTAAGAACATGGAAGCATTGACCTGTTAATGAGGCATCTCCTGGAATCTGCAGAACACTCAACTCTTCACCAAATTACAGCACTGGTCGAGTATTATCTCATTGGAATGGTCTATTGATTATATATAGATCTGTCGGGATGGTTTTAAATTTTGAATTAGTTGTTAGAACACACTGATACGTAATAGATTTTTCAATTTGAGGGTGGTGGGTATCTAAGTAGACAGTGCCTTACCAACGTCATCATCATCAGCCTGTATCAGTCCACTGCTGGACGTGGGCCTCTCCCAAGATGCCCCACTGAGCCAACTTACCAACGTGCAAGCATGCATTGATACAAGCCTCTTACAAGCCTATTAATTCTATGATTATGTCACTGAGTAAAACTGAGCCATGAATAGTAATACCGAAACCACACACCCATTATTTTCTCTCCGTCTACATTTAAACAGTATGTGGGAAGCTAATTAGTAAGCAAGGTTCGTAAGCGTGATTTCAGTATACTTTCCGCGCAGAACTCAAGCTTATGCAAATTTGCTTGGTCTTTTAAACCAACTTCCAAAAAGATCTGTTCTGTATGTTTATTTTTATTTGTATGTATGTTACGCGATTACTCCGTCAATTGTGAACCGATTCGAATGATTATTTATTTGATCGGTAGAGATTTTCTAGTTCGTCCCAGTATCCCAACATGTGTTTTAAGTGTGACGTTCGACGTCTAGATGAAAGCTAAATGCTCGGGCTGAATGGCTCAATACCTTTGTTTATTTTTTTTTTTTAAACTCAAAGCAACAAGTTATGTTTCTGTTATATCTATAATATTTTTTATTGAATATGATCTACTCGTATTTAATGTAATTTGACGTGTGTAAGTGCACATTTTTAATTTGCCCATATACTGAATAAATGTTTTGACTTTTGAGTTTTGACTATCTCCAGAGATATCACGATTGACGTCTCAACTGTCTGGCGTGGGGCATGGAAGTTTTAGTTTTTAAACTAACTTCATTATTATTTTTATGATTAAATTTACTTATTCAAAGCTGTTGTACTCATAACAGATTTTTTGTCTTTATATTGCCAATAAGATATCGTTGTAGTTTATGTAATTATATGGTATACAGCCCCTGTCCCTGTCCCCTTAAAATACCTGCGGTGAATGTTACACGTAAAGAAATACTGAATGATGCAGGCCTTTATTCAGTGACATCAAACAAGTAACAAAATTAAAATTTTGAATAAACCCCCACGACAAAACAATCCCCTTTAGAAAGTTAACGCCATAACATCTATCTAAGAACCACCACTGATTAATTAAGAACCGTTTTAAGACAAAATTTCGACTTTGGAGAAAAATGGCAGCATGGATTTGCATCAACAAATGATTACTGCAGCCCCCTCTGGTGAGTTGTCACCGTAACACCTATCTTAAAATATGCACCAATTACACCCGAACTCATAACTGAAAATTGCATCAAAATCAGACTAGTAGTTTTGGAGAAAAATGGCAACATGGATTAGCACACACAACAAACAAACAAACAAACATCCTCTAACCCCAAACGCATATACAGTCTCCGTTGCGTCGTAGGTATAAAGAGTGCGAGGATATTGCCGCTTGGTGGAGACCGACCCTATATCGAATTATCTCAACTTAGCGAGTCTCTCTCTTCTTCAAGCTAGAGCAAGGCTACGGTCACGTGATATCCCTCCATTTGAGTAGGCTTCTCTACTGCCTTCCAGCGACGTGGTTTCATATAATCCACCATTTCGCGGTGCCATATAAGAGTCGCTCAGTCATGCTCTTTTTGGTGCTGCTTTCATTTTCATACACGCATTTGTATGCTTTTTAGAGTTAGACAACTCTACGCTACACTTCTAGTCGAGACGACAATAGCTAAGTTTTTGATGATTAGATTATTTATTTACTAGAATAGCGTCTACTTACACATACCTGAATTGAACGGCATTTGAAGTGTCTTAGAAGAAAGAATAGGAAATTATAATGAAAAATGAAGGACTTACGTTATTTACGTTATTTATTCTTAACAGACAAGCACTACGACACTAGCAGATGGAAGGGGAGGGCTGAAATGACATGAATAATTACATGAAATCGTCCCTCCCCCAAATTACCGTGATAGTGATAATATAACCTCTTATAGCGGATACAGGGAGAGGGCTAGAGGCTCAAGCCTCCTTAAATTGGACCAAGTTTACCCATTATTTGGGTCTTTAAGGTAAACGCACTCTATGATCATAGTCTCAAAAGCCAAGCCGCTACTTCACTAGCTGATCCAGTGGGGAGGACTAAGGCTAGGTGAACCGATTGGAGAAATGTCTTTGTTTGATTAGGCAATTTTGATGATCAAAATCTTATCGTACTCGGAAATAATATTATTATAGCGTGATAACGTCTTTTCTATTCAGCGTTACAGCTATCTTCTATACTATAAGAATCTTTGTCCTGACATACTGACTGACTCACTGACAGACAACGCACAGCCTAAACCGCTGGTCGTAGAGACTTAAAATTTGGAGGGTATATTTGTCTTAGTACGTAGGGGTGTACTAAGAAAGGATTTTTCAAAATTCACTCCTTAAGGGGATGAAATGGGGGTTCAAAGTTTGTATGGAAAAACAAGATTAGATAGTCTTTTCTATCCGAAACTTCACACAAGTGCTTCAGTACAAAAATAAGTAAATACGTGTTTCAGGTTTTTTGAAATTCCACCTCTAAGAGGGGTAACAAAGTGTGAAAATCAATATTGTTTCGGATTGCGCTGAAATTTGGCATGCAGATAGTTATTGCAACGTTAGTTACCTCTGATAAAGGATTTTTCAAAATTCACCCCTGAAAGGGATGAAACGGAGGTTCAAAGTTTGTATGGAGAAACAAGATTAGATAGTCTTTTATATTTGAAACTTAACACAAGTACTTAAGTAAGTAAATACGTGTTACATGCTCTTTCGAAATTCCACCCCTAAAAGGGTGAAGAGGGGTAACAAAGTCTGAAATCAATATTGTTTCGGATTGCGCTGAAATTTGGCATGAAGATAGTTATTTTGACATAGGTTAAGAAAGAATTTTTCAAAATTCACTCTTCAAGGGGATGAAGCGGGGGTTCAAAGTTTGGGTAGTCATTTTATTCGACATTTCACACAAGTACTTCTGTAAATAAATAAGTAAATACGAGTTTCAGACTTTTTCGAAATGCCACCCTTACAGGATAAACTGGGGTAACAAATATTATGTTTCTTTGAAGTGTCTCACACTTTATATATTTTTTTTTTTTGTAAATTGTTAAACACAATCCAAAATTTCATCGTACCGACGGGACTCGAACCCGCACCCCCCGGATTACACGTCCAGGTGCTCTGCTACTTAAGCCACGGTTCGATACATCGATACGACGAAACTAGTGGATTGCATTTGTTAACCCAATTATGCATTGGTGGCGCCATCTATGACTACTTATTACGTAAGTTAATCATTCGGAAGAAATCATTACAGTTTTCAAATCCGACGAGAGATGTTGCACTGCGTAAATCAAATATTATGTTTCTTTGAAGTGTCTCACACTTTATATTTTTTGTAAATTGTTAAACACAATCCAAAATTTCATCGTACCGACGGGACTCGAACCCGCACCCCCCGGATTACACGTCCAGGTGCTCTGCTACTTAAGCCACGGTTCGATACATCGATACGACGAAACTAGTGGATTGCATTTGTTAACCCAATTATGCATTGGTGGCGCCATCTATGACTACTTATTACGTAAGTTAATCATTCGGAAGAAATCATTACAGTTTTCAAATCCGACGAGAGATGTTCAATTGTGATGGGGTAACAAAGTCTAAAAATCAATATTGTTTCGGATTGCGCTGATATTTAGAATGCAGATACTTATTATGAAGCAGGTATCCGCTCAGAAAAGATTTTCTAAAAATTCCTCCCGGATACGGAACGGGGAATCATAGTTTGTATGGCGAAACAAGATGAGATAAAGTGCGTGTTGTAGGATTTTTCGAAATGGGGTAGGCAACAAAGTCTGAAACTTTTGGTTTTTCGGGTTTTATAAATATGAATCACGAATTGCCTTAGTCACGTGATAACATGAAAACGGGTGAACCGATTTGGCTAATTCTTTTTTGATGTCTTTATTGATAGAATCGTTTTTACAAAAGAAAAGTTTTAAGTAAATAAAAGAAGTTTTTAACGCGGGCGAAGCCGCGGGACATTTCTAGTTTATATATAAATCGCTATTTATAATAAAACATAGACATTGAAAGGACTCTTCAAATCATTTATCACTTGACAACTAATTTCTGGTAAGACTTATGGCAGTCTGCCTCGGATAGTACCTACCATCTTTTTCAAACATGCACATTTTTTTCCGCTGTGATGCGCATAGTGTTCATTACCTAAAATTACGGGGCATATGAGACTACCACAGAATAATTAATAGTACAAACTCTACATAAAGATGTCTCATTTTTGCGCACTCAATTATTTTTTTACATTTATTTTCGCTTACTGCTTGCCTGTCTTTTATGCTTCAAAATGAAAAAAAAAATCATAATTTAGTACTCTGTAACTGATAGAGGCGCTTTGTACTCTGACTTTATTATAGTCCAATCCACAAAGTCCCCCTAAAAATATTATTTTTATAACCGCACAAATCATCGTCGTATCATCGATAACAAAAAGCGCTGCTCCAAAAATTACTGCTCTTTCCGTCGATTCAGATTAAACTTGTCAGAGTTAAACGAGGAAAATACGCTGCCCACATCCAGGAGCCAGCCGCGAACTTTTTGTTGCTGTCATAGTCAATTTTAGATGAAACGGTCAATACTGAGAGAATGGCTATGTTAGAACAGTTAGAACTATCTCTGGAGTCTGTCATAACTTAGTAACACAAAAGTTCTTGTTTTTTTTTGTGGTATCAGACCAAACAAAACGCTCGCCTGATGGTAAGCAGTGACATCTGCTAATAATAGATACTGAGGCACGCTAAACACCGATTTCCAAAATTTAGCGCTTTGTCTTTTAAACCAAAAACATCTCTATTTGAATGAATAACAGACAGTGGGGTAGTAGCTACGAATAAAAAAAATATCGTAGGGTGGTAGTGCTGCTTCAGGCGGACTAATAGAAGTACTAGTCTAAGTCCTTCCTACATTAATGATATTAGTTTTTAAGCATTTTCATCGGGGTGTTGCATTTTATTGTTTGCAGGTGATAATTTACGATGCAGTTAAAGTAGAATCTTGCTCATCTAAGAGTAGATGAGGCACATGGGAACTGACTTAATCTATTAAAGTTGAAAATATAAAATCAGAAAGGATCCAGAAACATAGCTGCTCCAACCTATGAGACGATATGAAAAGGATCTAATGCCAGCATCACGACAGAATATTCATCAGCGGCTACAGAATTAGAGGTATCGCTCTCCCCTTTGAGACAGTAATAGCGTCGGTATAGAGTATTTGTGGCGGCAATCAGACGCCGTGGTCGCTCGTTTGAGCTGTGTGCACTTGACACTGACTCCACGTAGATGCAAATTATATGGATGTGGCTTCATAAAGATTTTACGTTTTAAGGTTTCTAAATTATTTCCACGACCTACTGGTACTAAGTACAAGCTGAAATTTGGCATACTTATGTTAGTTCAGTGATAATGTAATATAATCAATCGGCTATCATCAGTTGATCCGAAGGTCGCGTCCATCTTCTTCCAATTCAATCTGGACCCAAATTCCCTTCGAATGTATCGAGATCGTCCTCACTGCTTCCACGGATGACCTCTGTACTTACAGTCATTAGGTACGTAATGTGTTGGGATGTGTGGAGATTATCCATTGGATTTGCATCCTAATGACATGACCCGCCTTATCCCATTTTAGCTTGACAGTCTTTTCAACACCTACATCTGTCACACCTTTCTTCCAAGAAAGGTGTGGCATGTATTTTTGACTCAATTGATACGACTCTGATGCTACGTTCTGCAGACTTTGAAATAAATATTGGCGATTCGTTGAATGACCAGGTTCTGTTTATCGAAAGTTAGGATGGGTAAGACAAAAAACTAAATTAAAAGACACATATAAAAAATGTCGTTAATATTGGAAAGTCTTCCATAGGTGTATATCTGCGTAACTACACCTCAATAACGAGGGGCGAGTCCCGACGGTAGGCGGCCTCTAGTGCACGGAGACAAGACTTTAAAGAGGGGACATCTTTATATCCATACATTTTGTAATTTTCGCAAACTGAACGCAGTATACAGGACTTCATCTTCTGTATTTACTTTTATTGCATCTTTTTACACAAAAAAAGAATTTAAAATTAGGTTTTTTCTTAAGATATAAATCGTGATAAATTATTAGACACAAAAATTTTACGAAAAGTTGCCTAATATGGTCGAGTTGTATCAAACGATCTCCTAAACTACAAGAGATAACAAAATGTGAGTTAGACCAAAAAAATCGTTTTTACTTTTTTTTACGTATAGAACTGCTAAAAACGCATTTTTTACATAACTCGAGTTATATCGTTTTGCACAGGAGGCACAGATATATAAGTCAAACGTTACTGACTGACTGACTGACTGATCTATCAACGCACAACTCCAATCACATAACGGATTACGCTGAAATTTGGCATGCAGATAATGTAATATGACTAATAAACCGTAATTATGACGAAGGTATCCGCTAAGAAAGGATTTTTCAAAATTCACTCCGTAAGGGGATGAAACGGGGGCTTAAAGTTTGGAAACAAGAATACTACCTAAGTATTTTTCATTCGAAACGCTATAAAAGTACTTTTGTAAATAAATAAGTGAATACGAATTTCAGGTTTTCTTCGAAATTCCATTCCTTAAAGGTTGCAACGGGGTAACATAGTTTGAAAGTCAATATTATTTCGGATTGCACTGAAACTTGGCATGCAAATAGTGATTAAGACGTAAGTATCCGCTAACAAATAATTTTCCAAATTCACCCCATAAAGGCATGGACACACCGCAGCGTCCTGCGTGTGTGATCTAAACGACGATCAGATAGCGCAGTAGTATTTGTACCGACTGGTTCTCACCAAACGCGAACAGAAAACAATTGAAAAGTACTGAGATCGCACCCGCAGATCGCAGGACGCCACGGTGTGGCCGTACCGTAAGGGGATCAAGAATCAAGAATCAAAGCATTTATTCAGTATGTAGGCAGTATTAATATACGCACATATACACGTCAAAATCATATATAATAAAGTAAAACATTAAATTAAAAAATCAAAAAACCCGACTGCGCAAAAAGTGAAGTGTTAAAAAACGAACTGAAAAGAAAAAAACAAGTAAGTCTAGTAGTTTAGACTTCTGTTTAGGGATATCAAAAAACTATACCATTTAAATTCTTTCTCGGTCGATACACTCATAAAATAAATTATACTTTGTTATATGGAATGTAGAGACTAACAGTCGGGACACATTAATGGCTTAACGAACGGGGATTAATGTGTCCCGACTGTTAAAGTCTCTATAATCCATATAACAATGTATAATTTATTTTATGAGTGTATCGACCGAGAAAGAATTTAAATGGTATAGTTTTTTGATATCCCTAAACAGAAGTCTAAACTACTAGACTTACTTGTTTTTTTCTTTTCAGTTCGTTTTTTAACACTTCACTTTTTGCGCAGTCGGGTTTTTGATTTTTTAATTTAATGTTTTATTTTACACTTTTTAGTTAAATAAAGGACGGAAAATTCCGTAATCTTCTCATTTCATTTAGAGAGTTGATGTCATGTGGATTATTGAGTAGTTTCCGGGGATCTAAACTACTTATTATTAGTCCATCTAAAGATCTAACGAGCCGGGTTAGATATGCTATGCTATATGATATGATAATGCTACATAGGCTTGACCTTTCGCAAAAATGCGTGAACTTAAGTCGACCACAGCTTTGTCTAAGGTAAGTACCTTGTAATTTATGGACAGTTACACCCCAACATAATATCAACGGTAACATTTTCCGCTCTATTTTACCCTGTCCACGAAGTGCGTCGAATTCTGTACATGATGGTTCGATTCGGACTCCTACTCCAGAGACGTTGTTTTTGATACCTTTGTCGTCAAATTCAACATAAACAGCCTGTGGCAGTTCTCCAAAGAACAAAAAACCGAAATGCGTGAAATAGATAGGGTATTGCTTTTTAAGCTTACTTACTTTACAGTTGTACTATTAAACGACTATACCAAAAGGAAGAGGTTGTTTGTTACCTCAGACCTCCATCAATTCTTAACCGATTTGAAAAGTTCTTTTTTTGTTTGAGTTAATATGATTTTCGTTTGGTCTCATTGTAATTTTATTGAGATCTGATAAGTAACTTCAGAGATAAGCACCGCAAACTTGTTACTGAAAGTGACTAACGCGGCATGTAAAATCGTTTTTTTTTTCGATTTGTACGATCATAAATTATTTGTTATAAATATATTTTGAATCTCCATTTTAAGACCTTTAATTCGATACCCCACTCGATAGGTTTTGAAAAAAAAAATTTTTTGTTAACTCCAAATTTTGTCGTCTGAAATCCGCCATTTTGAATTTTTCAATTTTTTATGTTTTTGTTGACACTCGCGCTAGCATGGCGAATCTATTGACGTGCCAATTATCAAAATCGGCCCACGCGTTTGGTCTCTAGTGTGCCACAAAGGAACAAACATACATACATACATACATACATACCATACATACATACATTATACATACATACATATATAGACTGATAAACACATTACCTCTCCTTTGCGTCGCGCAGTCGGGTAATAAATCATAACCAATTATCAAGTAAACATAGCAAAAGAAGAATTTTAACGCTTTGAATTAGAAAAAAAAACAAAAGTAATGAACCATTCAGCTGTCATCCAATCGTTTACGTCAGAATATAAAAAAAAATTAAAGTAGGTTAAAACCAACCATAAATATAACTGTATGTTTCAGTACTAAGACAATTTTTATATAAAAAAAGTGAAATAGTGAAACACAACTTAAAGAAACGGGGGTTCAAAGTATGTATGGAGAAACAAAATTAGATAGTATTTTTTAATTTGAATCTTCACATAAGTACTTCTGTCAATAAATAAGTAAAGACGTTTTTCTGGCTTTATCAATTCTCCACCTCTAAAAGGGTGACATCCGATAAAGATGTCTGACAATCAATATTGTGTCGGATTGCGCATAGTTATTATAACATAGGTATCCGCTAAGAAAGCATTTTCAAAAGTTTACGCCTTACGGGGATAAAACGGGGGTACAAAGATTGTATGGAGAAACAAGATAAGATATTTTTTTTATTCGAAACTTCACGCTAATACTTCTATGAATAAATAATAAAATACGTTTTTCAGGTTTTTTCGAAATTCCACCCCAAAACGGGTGAAATGGGGTTGCAAAGTCTGAAAATGAACATGGTTTTTCGGGTTTTATAAAAATGAATCCTATATCCCTTGGTTACTTACACCTTAACCAAAAAACAGGTGGACTGATTTGGCTTATTCTTTTTTTAAGTGTTTTCATGATAGAAATGTCTTACGAAAGAAAAGTTTAAGAAAGAAAGAAAGAAGAAAGAAAGAAAATACATTTATTCAGCTAAACTAACTACACAGTCAAAAACAATATAAAACAAAAATAGATAGCGTTACATAAACAAAAAATGAAAAATTAAAATAGAAACTAAAAAATAGATTTTTAACACAAGGTAGTTGTTGCTGAAAAGGCCTATCTCAGCACAAATGTTCAAGCAGCTAACCACCCGAACGCTGATTTTCGGATAGGCCTAGAGCGGGTGTTGGACTAACACAAAACAATTTCTAAAAAAGAAAACTTAAAATTGATAAAACTAAATTAAAAGGTATTCAATTTAACATAAATCTTACAGACAATACTTAATAAATACAAAGTTAATTATATTATTTATTATATTATATTTATAGAACACTGGACGGTACAGATTACATGGAAAGAAAGAAAACATTGTTTTAGCAACTAAATCACAACATTTGTGGAATTAAATTAATTTAATAATAGTCTACGAGATCAAATAGGTACAAAAATACTATGACTTGCAGCTGTTTGTTTTTTATTCAAGGTTGCTGAACTAAGACAAACATAGGTATTTGGTGTACAATGGGTATGCAATAAGCTGTTTTGGGTAATGTAAGTAAGAGAGTAGATGTGTTAATAGGTAATTAGTTACTGATTGACTTTAAATGATTGAAACATCTATATTAATATTACCATGGTTCCTTTGAGCAACCACTAGGAATTGTTTTAATTTTAACTTAAAGAGATTTAATGTTTTCAGGTTCCTTATTGGAGGTGGAATATTGTTCCAACACTTGGATGCCGAGTAGCGAAAGGAACCTCGGAAGCCAACTGTACGATGTTTCTGTGTAGACAGTTGTTGAGAGACATGGCGAGCTGAAAATGACCTGCCCTCGGCAAACCAAATGAGCTTGTTATATAGATAAAATGGATTTTTAAAGTTTATTACGCCAAAAAGCAGACACGCCAGGTGGAGTTTGCGTCTAAATTTCATTTTCAATGTATAGTGTTTATTAAGGAAGGGAGTAACATGTGATCTAACAGGAATATTGAAGCAGAATCTAGCACAGGCATTTTGCACCCTTTGAACCAAGTGTTGAGTTCTAGATAACAGCCGAGAGCCATATACTGTGTCAGCATAATTGAGTTTAGAGAGCACAAGTGTTTCTACGAGTTGTATCCGGAGCTCTTCACTCAAATATGGTCTGAGTTTGTAGAGCATTTTTAGTCTGTAGAAACAATTTCTCACTGATTCAGCTATATGCTCTTCAAATCTCAGTAGTACATCCATCTTTAAGCCAAGATTACCGTATTACGTCCACTCTCTCAACTTTTTCATCCATGAGTGTAAATTTAATAACATTGGGGAGCAAAGAGAGCTGATGCTTGCTACCTAAGATCATGAATTTCGTTTTGGTGGGGTATAAAAGACAATTATTTTGAGACCATTGTACAATACCTTTTGAGTCTTCATTAATTCTGTCTATTGCACTATCTAAATGTTTAGGGTCAAAATCTATATAAATTTGTAAGTCATCAGCATATATATGAAATTTGGAATTTTTGATACATTTAATTATGATTATGTCAGCACTGTAAAGTATGAATAGGATTGGACCCAAAATGGATCCTTGAGGCACGCCCCGTTTAATTTCTGTCAGTTTAGATTTCAAAGTTTTTCCAGATAGTTGCTTCAGCTCAACATATTGATGCCGGTTGCTAAGGTAACTATTAAACCATTTTACAGCTGCTGAGTCAAAACCATAATAAGTTAGTTTTGCAAGCATAAGAGGGATATTTATTGCATCAAAGGCGCGGGAAAAATCTAACAACACTAATAAAGTGCACTTACCCTGGTCTGACTGATAATATTCTGAGCTCACAGCTCAGAATATTATCAGTGACATCTAAGAGCGCTGTGGATGTACTTCTACCTCTTCTGAACCCTGATTGTACCTCTGGCAGAATTCCATTTTTTTCTAGGTAGTCAGTTGCTGGCATACCACCTTCTCCATGATTTTGGACATGCAGGGCAAAATGCTAATGGGCCTAAGGTCCTTCAGCTCGTTAGGATTGTTAATTTTTGGTAATGGTCGCACTATTGCCGTTGTCCAAATGTTTGGAAAGGAACAGTTCTTTATAGAGGTATTTATCAGTGTGGTAATTGTTTCGATTGAGTTTGGAAGAGTTAGGAGCAACATATTCAAATTAATAAGGTCACAACCCTCTGCAATAGATTTAAGGTTTTTTATAATTTTATATATGGTGTCGATAGTTATAGTTTTGATTGAGAACGAGTTTTCTGTATTATAATGTGAAAATTCAAAGAAACTTAAATGTGATATAGAGACTTCGGCATTTCCAGGAACATTTACGAAGTGTCCATTTATGGCATTTACATCAGTCAAATGTGTTGGAAGTTCTTTTTCAGTTGAAGATGTTAGGATATGTGATTTTAGATTTTTCCACAAGGTTTTAGGTTGACTGATTTTACTATTTATATTGAATTTAAAATAAGATGCCTTTTCAAAAAACATGGATTTATTAACTAACTAGCTGTTACCCGCGGCTTCGCCCGCGTTATTTGAGTCTTTATGACCTTTGAGATCAAGATCGATGATCTCTTAGGCCAAGTCACCATAGATGACCCTAAAGTCGAACTCAATATCCTCTATTGTTAAAGTCATTAATCATTTTGGTTAGTATACGAAGTTGTGCTGTTTAAATGTTTGACTCAACACAAAAGTTCCTGAAACATTTCTTACAAAGAAAATAAGGTGAATAGCTGCGCGAGCGCAGCGAGAGCTATCATTGCGCGAGCGAACATTTTTTATGACTTTTTATGACCCTGACAAATTTACAATCTAATAATCAACTCACTATAGATGACTCTTAGGTCGAACTCGATATCGTGTATTGTTAAAGTCATGAATAATTACTTGGTAAACCTTGGTTAGGTTAGGTCAAGTTTTGCTGTTCAAGTATTTGAGTCAGTCTAATGTATGAGGCTGTTGAAACACGCTATTATACGCTATAGCGTATTTATATAGCGTTATTACTGCGAAAAAATTTTACGACTTTTTACTTTTTGAAAAATTTTATGACCCTGACAGTTTTTATGACCTACTAAGTCAACACCGATGACACTCAGGTAAAACGTGATATCCACTTATTTTAAGGTTAATAATCATTATGGTTATTGATGGTTGTTCTATTTCAATGTATGACTCGTTTTGATGCTTGTGGCTATTAAAATACAAAATTTGCTGAAAAATTACCTTTGAAGTAGAAAATAAATGAGGGAAATAAATGATTGCGCGAGCGAAGCAAGCGCTATGACTGCGCGAGCGAAGCGAGCGCGAAAAATTTTTACGACTTTTTATGACCCCGACAGTTTTTAAAACCTACTAAGTCAACACTGATGACACTCAAGTGAAACGTGATATCCACTTATTTTAAGGTTAATAATCATTATGATTATTAATGGTTGTACTGTTTTAATTTATGACTCGTTTTGATGCATGTGGTTATTAATATGCGATAGTTGCTGAAATATTACCTACAAAGTTGATAAAATAAATGCTTGCGCGAGCGTAGCGAGCGCGAAAATTTTTTACGACTTTTTATGACCCTGACAGTTTTTATGACCTACTAAGCCAACACCGATGACAGAAGGGTTAAATTTGATATCCACTTAATTTAAGGTTAATAATCATTATGATTATTAAAGGTTGTTCTGTTTCAATGTATGATTCGTTTTGATGCATGTGGTTATAAAAATACAAAAGTTTCTGAAATATTACATTCAAAGTAGATAAAATAAATAATTGCGCGAGCTTCGCGAGCGCTAAAAATGTTTACGACTTATTATGACCCCGACAGTTTTTATGACCTACTAAGTCAACACCGATGACATTAGGGTTAAATTTGATATCCACTTAATTTAAGGTTAATAATCATTATGATTATTGAAGGTTTGTTCTGTTTCAATGTATGATTCGTTTTGATGCATGTGGTTATTAAAATACAAAAGTTTCTGAAATATTACATTCAAAGTAGATAAAATAAATAATTGCGCGAGCTTCGCGAGCGCTAAAAATTTTTACGACTTATTATGACCCCGACAGTTTTTATGACCTACTAAGTCAACACCGATGACATTAGGGTTAAATTTGATATCCACTTAATTTAAGGTTAATAATCATTATGATTATTGAAGGTTGTTCTGTTTCAATTTATGACTAATTTTGATGCATGTGGTTATTAAAATACAAAAGTTTCTATAATATTACATTCAAAGTAGATAAAATAAACAATTGCGCGAGCTCCGCGAGCGCTAAAAATTTTTACGACTTATTATGACCCCGACAGTTTTTATGACCTACTAAGTCAACACCGATGACATTAGGGTTAAATTTGATATCCACTTATTTTAAGGTTAATAATCATTATGATTATTGAAGGTTGTTCTATTTCAATGTATGACTCGTTTTGATGCATGTGGCTATTAAAATACAAAATTTGCTGAAAAATTACCTTTGAAGTAGATGAAATAAATAATTGCGCGAGCGAAGCGAGCGCTATGACTGCGCGAGCGAAGCGAGCGCGAAAATTTTTTACGACTTTTTATGACCCCGACAGTTTTTAAAACCTACTAAGTCAACACTGATGACACTCAAGTGAAACGTGATATCCACTTATTTTAAGGTTAATAATCATTATGATTATTAATGGTTGTACTGTTTTAATTTATGACTCGTTTTGATGCATGTGGTTATTAATATGCGATAGTTGCTGAAATATTACCTACAAAGTTGATAAAATAAATGCTTGCGCGAGCGTAGCGAGCGCGAAAATTTTTTACGACTTTTTATGACCCTGACAG
This sequence comes from Cabera pusaria, assembly GCA_954871355.1. Lineage (NCBI taxonomy): Eukaryota > Metazoa > Arthropoda > Insecta > Lepidoptera > Geometridae > Cabera > Cabera pusaria. Next base: position 28,082,373 of record OX940893.1, read on the forward strand.
TTTTTATGACCTACTAAGCCAACACCGATGACAGAAGGGTTAAATTTGATATCCACTTAATTTAAGGTTAATAATCATTATGATTATTAAAGGTTGTTCTGTTTCAATGTATGATTCGTTTTGATGCATGTGGTTATAAAAATACAAAAGTTTCTGAAATATTACATTCAAAGTAGATAAAATAAATAATTGCGCGAGCTTCGCGAGCGCTAAAAATGTTTACGACTTATTATGACCCCGACAGTTTTTATGACCTACTAAGTCAACACCGATGACATTAGGGTTAAATTTGATATCCACTTAATTTAAGGTTAATAATCATTATGATTATTGAAGGTTTGTTCTGTTTCAATGTATGATTCGTTTTGATGCATGTGGTTATTAAAATACAAAAGTTTCTGAAATATTACATTCAAAGTAGATAAAATAAATAATTGCGCGAGCTTCGCGAGCGCTAAAAATTTTTACGACTTATTATGACCCCGACAGTTTTTATGACCTACTAAGTCAACACCGATGACATTAGGGTTAAATTTGATATCCACTTAATTTAAGGTTAATAATCATTATGATTATTGAAGGTTGTTCTGTTTCAATTTATGACTAATTTTGATGCATGTGGTTATTAAAATACAAAAGTTTCTATAATATTACATTCAAAGTAGATAAAATAAACAATTGCGCGAGCTCCGCGAGCGCTAAAAATTTTTACGACTTATTATGACCCCGACAGTTTTTATGACCTACTAAGTCAACACCGATGACATTAGGGTTAAATTTGATATCCACTTATTTTAAGGTTAATAATCATTATGATTATTGAAGGTTGTTCTATTTCAATGTATGACTCGTTTTGATGCATGTGGCTATTAAAATACAAAATTTGCTGAAAAATTACCTTTGAAGTAGATGAAATAAATAATTGCGCGAGCGAAGCGAGCGCTATGACTGCGCGAGCGAAGCGAGCGCGAAAATTTTTTACGACTTTTTATGACCCCGACAGTTTTTAAAACCTACTAAGTCAACACTGATGACACTCAAGTGAAACGTGATATCCACTTATTTTAAGGTTAATAATCATTATGATTATTAATGGTTGTACTGTTTTAATTTATGACTCGTTTTGATGCATGTGGTTATTAATATGCGATAGTTGCTGAAATATTACCTACAAAGTTGATAAAATAAATGCTTGCGCGAGCGTAGCGAGCGCGAAAATTTTTTACGACTTTTTATGACCCTGACAGTTTTTATGACCTACTAAGCCAACACCGATGACAGAAGGGTTAAATTTGATATCCACTTAATTTAAGGTTAATAATCATTATGATTATTAAAGGTTGTTCTGTTTCAATGTATGATTCGTTTTGATGCATGTGGTTATAAAAATACAAAAGTTTCTGAAATATTACATTCAAAGTAGATAAAATAAATAATTGCGCGAGCTTCGCGAGCGCTAAAAATTTTTACGACTTATTATGACCCCGACAGTTTTTATGACCTACTAAGTCAACACCGATGACATTAGGGTTAAATTTGATATCCACTTAATTTAAGGTTAATAATCATTATGATTATTGAAGGTTTGTTCTGTTTCAATGTATGATTCGTTTTGATGCATGTGGTTATTAAAATACAAAAGTTTCTGAAATATTACATTCAAAGTAGATAAAATAAATAATTGCGCGAGCTTCGCGAGCGCTAAAAATTTTTACGACTTATTATGACCCCGACAGTTTTTATGACCTACTAAGTCAACACCGATGACATTAGGGTTAAATTTGATATCCACTTAATTTAAGGTTAATAATCATTATGATTATTGAAGGTTGTTCTGTTTCAATTTATGACTAATTTTGATGCATGTGGTTATTAAAATACAAAAGTTTCTATAATATTACATTCAAAGTAGATAAAATAAACAATTGCGCGAGCTCCGCGAGCGCTAAAAATTTTTACGACTTATTATGACCCCGACAGTTTTTATGACCTACTAAGTCAACACCGATGACATTAGGGTTAAATTTGATATCCACTTATTTTAAGGTTAATAATCATTATGATTATTGAAGGTTGTTCTATTTCAATGTATGACTCGTTTTGATGCATGTGGCTATTAAAATACAAAATTTGCTGAAAAATTACCTTTGAAGTAGATGAAATAAATAATTGCGCGAGCGAAGCGAGCGCTATGACTGCGCGAGCGAAGCGAGCGCGAAAATTTTTTACGACTTTTTATGACCCCGACAGTTTTTAAAACCTACTAAGTCAACACTGATGACACTCAAGTGAAACGTGATATCCACTTATTTTAAGGTTAATAATCATTATGATTATTAATGGTTGTACTGTTTTAATTTATGACTCGTTTTGATGCATGTGGTTATTAATATGCGAAAGTTGCTGAAATATTACCTACAAAGTTGATAAAATAAATGCTTGCGCGAGCGTAGCGAGCGCGAAAATTTTTTACGACTTTTTATGACCCTGACAGTTTTTATGACCTACTAAGCCAACACCGATGACAGAAGGGTTCAATTTGATATCCACTTAATTTAAGGTTAATAATCATTATGATTATTAAAGGTTGTTCTGTTTCAATGTATGATTCGTTTTGATGCATGTGGTTATAAAAATACAAAAGTTTCTGAAATATTACATTCAAAGTAGATAAAATAAATAATTGCGCGAGCTTCGCGAGCGCTAAAAATTTTTACGACTTATTATGACCCCGACAGTTTTTATGACCTACTAAGTCAACACCGATGACATTAGGGTTAAATTTGATATCCACTTAATTTAAGGTTAATAATCATTATGATTATTGAAGGTTTGTTCTGTTTCAATGTGTGATTCGTTATGATGCATGTGGCTATTAAAATTCAAAAGTTGACGAAATATTTCCTACAAAGTAGATAAAATAAATGCTTGCGCGAGCGTTGCAAGCGTTATCACTGCGCGAGCGAAGCGAGCGCGAAATTTTTTACGACTTTTAATGACCCCGACAGTTTTTAAAACCTACTAAGTCAACACTGATGACACTCAAGTGAAACGTGATATCCACTTAATTTAAGGTTAATAATCATTATGATTATTGAAGGTTGTTCTGTTTCAATTTATGACTAATATTGATGCATGTGGTTATTAAAATACAAAAGTTTCTGAAATATTACATTCAAAGTAGATAAAATAAATAATTGCGCGAGCTTCGCGAGCGCTAAACATTTTTACGACTTATTATGACCCCGACAGTTTTTATGACCTACTAAGTCAACACCGATGACATTAGGGTTAAATTTGATATCCACTTATTTTAAGGTTAATAATCATTATGATTATTGAAGGTTGTTCTATTTCAATGTATGACTCGTTTTGATGCATGTGGCTATTAAAATACAAAATTTGCTGAAAAATTACCTTTGAAGTAGATGAAATAAATAATTGCGCGAGCGAAGCGAGTGCTATGACTGCGCGAGCGAAGCGAGCGCGAAAATTTTTTACGACTTTTTATGACCCCGACAGTTTTTAAAACCTACTAAGTCAACACTGATGATACTCAAGTGAAACGTGATATCCACTTATTTTAAGGTTAATAATCATTATGATTATTGAAGGTTGTTCTGTTTCAATGTATGATTCGTTATGATGCATGTGGCTATTAAAATTCAAAAGTTGACGAAATATTTCCTACAAAGTAGATAAAACAAATGCTTGCGCGAGCGCAGAGAGTGCTATAACTACGCGAGCGAAGCGAGCGCGAATAATTTATACGTATTTTAATGACCCTGACAGGTTTTATGACCTACTTAGTCGACACCAAATATCCTAAGGCTGTTAAAACACGAAAGTTTTTGAAAAACTTCCCACAAAGCAGATAAACACGTTAGGCAAGCAAAGCCAGCGCGTAAATTTTGATGACTTCTAATGATCCTGACAGTTTTATGGCCTAATCAAGACACTAATTAAGTCATTATTTTTTTATTTACCTAAGGTCAAACTTTTATGATTATGTTAACTCTATGTAAAGTTAACAAAAAATATATGCACCCTCACTTAACTGCCGAAAAAAAAGTATTATTTGCCCTTTTATGCCCTATTAAATGTCTTTGTACAAAATTTCATGTGAATCGGTCAAGTCTTTTGGCCGAAAAGAGGCCAAACATATACAAAATTCAACAATAAAAAACTGACGACCGGACTCGATTGTAAAAAAAGTAACCAATGTGCTCGGATAATAGACTACTCTTGGTCTATGTCTTATTGACTGTCTCTGTACAATTTTAGCTCAATCGGTCAACTCGTTTAACAGAGAAGAGGTCACACGTTTAAAAATTCAATAAAAAAAATTTGTTACCCAAACTCAACTGTTAAAAAAAATATCCTTTGTCGTTCTACGCTCTATTAACTGTATTTGTAAAAAAAATGAGCTGAATCGGTCAAAACGATTGCCGCTAAGAGGCAACAAATTATTCCATAATAAAATTATGGACACCCGAAATTGCCAGCCAAAAAAAAGTATCCTTTGTCTTATTGACCGTTGGTGCACAAAATTTCAGCTGAAATGGTTGACCCGTTTGACTGAGTTTGGCCACACATTTACAAAGTTCAATAATAAAAATCTGGACACCTGGACTTGACTGCCAGAAAAAAAGTATCCTATGTGCTTTTATGCCATATGAGCTGTATATGTAGAAAATTTCAGCCGTATCGGTCAAGCCGTTTAGCTGATAAGTGGCCACACATACCCAAAATTCAATAAAAAAAAATCTGGACACCCAGACTCGAAAGCCAAAAAAAAGTATCCTATATCCTATTCTGCCCTATGAACTGTCTATATACAACATGCTAGGCAAATTGGTCAAGCCGTTTATTCGAGAAGAGGTCTTATATTTACAAAATTCGATAAAAATATTTGGACCCCCTAACTTGATAGCCAGAAAAAAAGTTTTCTATATCCTATTCTGCCCTATGAACTGTCTTTATACAACACGTCAGGCTATTTGGTCAAGCCGTTTATTCGAGAAGTGGTCTTATATTTACAAAATTCAATTAAACATATTTGGACCCCCTGACTCGATAGCCAGAAAAAAAGTATTCTATATCCTATTCCGCCCCATGAACTGTCTTTACACAACATGTCAGACAAATCGGTCAAGCCGTTTATTCGAGAAGAGGTCTTATATTTACAAAATTCAATTAAAAATATCTGGACCCCCTGACTCGACAGCCAGAAAAAAAGTATCCTATATTCTTTCCTGCCCTATGACATGTATTCACACAAAATTTCAGGCAAATCGGTCAAGCCGTTTATTCGAGAAGAAGTATTATATTTACAAAATTCAATTAAAAATATCTGGACCCCCTGACTCGACAGCCAGAAAAAAAATATCCTATATTCTATTCTACTCTATGACATGTATTCACACAAAATTTCAGGCAAATCGGTCAAGCCGTTTATTCGAGAAGGAGTCTTATATTTACAAAATTCAATTAAAAATATCTGGACCCCCTGACTCGATAGCCAAAAAAAAAGTATCCTATATCCTATTCTGCCCTATGTACTATCTTTGTACAAAATTTCAGCCAAATCGGTCAAGCCGTTTGACCGTGAAGAAGTCCCAAACAAACAAACAAACAAACAAACAAACAAATAAACAAACTGACTTTCGCATTTATAATATTGGTGTTGATGATTTGAGTTCTTTGTAATATTTTAGTTTTTTCTCTAATTTAGTCTGTTTGTATACAACAAGGGCATCATTGCGTAAACGCATCATTAGCTTTATGTTATCTGTTATCCAGGGATAACTTTTGTCTTTGACTGTGAAAGTCTTGAATGGTGCATGATCATTTAATAAATTTAATATTATTTTATTAAATAGACTAACCATTTTGTTGATCTCTGTTAAAGCAGATATTGAATTCCAGTCAGTCATATTTAAGTCTTTGGAAAATAACTCATGAGATATATTTTTAATAGGTCTGTAAGTTATTGTGTAAGGGATAAATTTATCTCTTTTTATATTTAACTCGCATATGCCAAATGAATGTCCAATGACTCCCAATGGTTCAACTGTAACCAACTTGTAGGTCTGTACACACCACATCAATGAGGGACTCACTATTTGCAGTAAAGTGTGTTGGAACTGTGACTATTTGGTTTAGATTTAAACATTGTATAACTGTATTGAAATGCTTCGTTTTATTGTCATACATGTCTAACATATTTATATTAAAATCGCCGAGGATTATTATGTTATCACAACTAGAAAAAAAATTAATTGAGTCTTACAAAGCGTCCAAGAACAATTCTACATTTTGCCAGGGGGGTCGATAAGCAGTACCAACCGCTAAATCCTTTCATTGATAGTGAGTGAGAGCCACATTTGTTCGACGTAATTGTGCCTAGGATCAACGGGATGAGCTCGAGTACGAGCATTGACTCCGCGCTTAATGTAATAGCCGACTCCACCCCCCCGACCACAACGGACGTTGGTAGGCCGTGGCACATGTCTTAAACGGTAACTAGGGACTCGGGGCGCTTGCCCCTCCTCACCAGCCCGAAGCCAAGTCTCGTTGATGGCCATTATGTCAACGTCATGTCTATCCATGGCGACAATAAAGTCGTCATGATTTGTACCTAATGACCCAGCATTTAGAAAGCCAATTTTAAGAAGCTTTCTGCCTTGCATGTTCAGTCTATGTAATATAACAATATGAAATATACTTATTTCTAACTACTTATAAATTATGTGTTTAAGTGTCATCATCATCATCATCATCAGCCTGTATCAGTCCACTGCTGGACATAGGCCTCTCCCAAGATGCGCCACTGAGCCCGATCTTCGGCTCTTCTCTTCCAGTCACTACCCACCGCTTTGCGTATGTCGTCGCTCCACCTGGTCACAGGACGTCCTACGCTACGTTTGCCGATTCACGGTCTCCACTCTAGGACAAGTCTGCCCCAACGGTTATCAGTCCTACGGCAGATATGACCAGCCCACTGCCACTTCAGCTTGCTAATCCGTTGAGCTATGTCGATAACTTTAGTTCTCTGGCGAATTACTTCGTTCCGGATTCGATCCCGCAGAGAAATACCGAGCATAGCTCTCTCCATAGCTCGCTGAGCGACTTTAAACTGGTGGACCAGTCGGACTGTGAGTGTCCACGTCTCGGCTCCGTATGTCATCACAGGTAGGACGCACTGGTTAAAGACTTTTGTCTTTAGACACTGTGGTATAGGCGACGAGAAGAATCGACAGAGTTTTCCGAATGCTGCCCAGCCCAGCTGAATTCTTCTCTACATTTCCTTCTCGAAGTTATGTTTTCCTAGTTGGAGCGTTTGCCCTAGGTAAACATACTTAGTGACAACTTCGAGTGGGATTCCATCTACGGCAATCGGTTCCGGAACAACGTGCTCGTTGTACATGACTTTGGTTTTGTCCAAATTCATCCGGAGACCGATGCTACGAGAAGAATCAGCTAGGCCATTCAACATCCTTTGTAGGTCCTGCAGCGTCTCTGCCATAATGACTATGTCATCTGCGAATCGTAAGTGAGAGACGTACCTGCCGTTGATGTTAATGCCACGATCTTTCCAGTCCAGCGTCTTAAACATATCCTCCAAGGCGTTAGTGAACAGTTTCGGGGATATGACGTCCCCCTGTTTCACTCCTCGACGCAGGTGGACATGTTTAGTTCGCTGGTTCTGTACTTGTACAGTCATCGTTGCGGCATTATATAGACATCTCATTACTTCGATATATCGCCAGTCGACTTGGCAACGCTGCAAGGACTCGAGAACAGACCAGGTTTCAATTGAGTCAAAGGCCTTCTCATAGTCCACAAATGCTAAGCACAGAGGCCGATTATACTCTTCGGTCTTCTGTACAATCTGCCGCACCGTGTGGATGTGGTCTATGGTGCCGTAACCGCTTCGAAACCCGGCCTGTTCCGGAGGTTGAAACTCGTCGAGTCTTCGCGCAAGACGGTTCGTGATGACCCTTGAAAACAGCTTGTAGACATGGCTCAGAAGCGAAATCGGGCGATAGTTTTTCAATAGGGTTTTGTCTCCTTTTTTGAAAAACAAAACCACCATGCTTCTGTTCCATGCCTGTGGAGTTCTCCCAGTAAAAAGAACGGAATTAAATAGCTGCTGCAGCTGTTGAACTGCTGGAGCTCCTCCGGCTTTTAAAAGCTCCGTTGTGATTCCGTCTTCTCCTGGGGCTTTTCCATTTTTGAGTTGTTTAAGGGCCATCACGATTTCGTCTCGGCTAATTTCGGGCAGATCTTCTGTGAAGTGGCGGGTTAAGGTGGCTCTAGAATCCTCAGTATCGGGTTCGGGCCTTGAAGCATGCGATGCGTAGAGCTTGCCGTAGAAGTCTTCGACTTCCGACAGAATCTCCGGCTTGGATGCGACGACGTTCCCCGTTGACGTTGTCAGCTTTGTGAGGTGGCTTCTACCCAGAGGCTGGACGAACACTTTCGACCCCCGATTCTGCTCAATTGATTCTTTAATCAAGAGCGTGTTAGAGGATCGGAGGTCGCGTCGTACCAGCTTCTTTATGGATTTGTTGCGCACCAGGTTAGTTGACAAAGCTGACAAAGGGTCTGTTCGTCTCTCTTCCATTAGCCGAAGTGTTTCTGCCGAGAGTTTGGACTTTTTGCCCGTACGCTTGTTCTCGCAAAACTTCGTCCTTTCATCCCTGAGGATTTCCACCACTTCTTCGAGTTTCTGGTCTACGTCATCTGTGGTTTCCAAGGCAGCGAATCGATTTTCCAATTTTAATTGGAATGTTTCGGACCCAGCAACGGTTTGGAGTAGGTTCGGACGGAGCGTAGACTTCATCAATCGGAATCTCTCGGCTTTAAAGTCGATATCCAGAGTGCCTCGTACAAGTCGGTGATCACTTCCAATATTAAACCTAGTGATCACTGAGACGTCTCTGAATATGCGCCGTTTGTCCGTAATGATGAAGTCAATCTCGTTTTTAGTCACAAAGTCGGGGCTTTGCCACGTCCATTTCCTTTGGGGCTGTTTCTTGAAGAACGAGTTCATCAAGAAAAGCCCCTCTCTCTCGAGGAAATTGACGAGCATTTGTCCCCAGTGATTCCTACTCCCAAATCCGTGTGGTCCTATAGACGATTCGCCGCAAGTTTGTACTCCCACTTTGGCGTTAAAGTCTCCCATGACAACGTTGTAGTGAGCCTTGGAGGTGGTGTGTAAAGCTCTGGAGATATCTTCATACATGCTCTCCACCTCATCATCCAAGTGTGTCGAGGTCGGTGCGTAGACCTGGATAACCTTGAGGCTGTACCTCTTGGTTAACTTAATTATGAGGTACGCTACCCTGGTCGACACACTGGAGATTTCTACAACGTTGTCACTGAGAACCTTGTTGACCAGAAACCCGACGCCGCCTTGGGATGGCTGATCTCCTTCTCTGTAGTACATAAGATGGCCCGATTCTAAGGTTATGGTGTCCTCTCCCTGTCTTCGGACTTCACATAACCCCAGAATGTGCCATCTTATGTGTTTCAGCTCCTCCTCTAGCTGCGCCAGATGATCGTCCAGCCGAATCGTGCGTCCATTGTACGTTGCGAGGGTCAGTTTGTTCTGGCGGCCTACCGTAACCCGGGGATTCTTAGCACCCCCTGCCCTGCCGTTACCGTGACCGCCGCCGTGGTCAGGAATAGCAGGGCGGCCGGGAACTGGGGGCCGCGGCTTAATGTGACTTTCCATTTTAGTTTCATCCCTTGGGAGGGATATGCCCTAATCGCCATGCTGGGCAGGCGTGTTGGCAATCACAGGACGTAGCTTCTCGCACCGGTGACGCTGCTGCCCGTCACCGGCCTGTAGAATTTGGCTACGCCATAGATATGAAATGGTTATACCGCCATTTGTCGGTCGCCAGAGCCCCGTCTGTTGGTCAGCAGGATGCACCACGGGCAGGTGAGGTTGGCTGGGAGCACCGAGGTCGTATTTGTGCTCCCTTACATCCCATGTTTAAGAGTAACTTATAATATTTATAAATGTATTTGTATATAAGTAGCTGCTTAGTGAGTACCTTTTAAGTTTCTTCGAAATAAATAATCTATAGACTTGTAATTTTTTTCTTATTCTAATTAGGACTAAAGATATGTCTTATTATATCTTTCGGATGTCCACCCTGCCAAATACGTAACTTTGTAATTTTCAGAGCTATTAAAATTCCAGACGAACATACTGATGTTGACATATTTAAGACAAACTTACAGTCTTACACACAAATTATTTATTTATTCCATATGTTAAGGTATCCTCAGTCGTCGACACTATAATTAACATCAGTGAAGCCAAAAAAAGGGAAAAAAAAAACTTTTTGACAAATGACATAAGAATGACACTAATGAGTAATGACAACAACGTCTAATGCTAGTTCCACACATGGCTACTTGTATTTGCGTATTTGGTATGTGTGTATATTTGCGAAGTTGTTCGCCTATTTTCGTATGTATTTGGCATATATAGTAGAAAACGAACATAGCTTACCGCATGTATGTCGGTTTCTATGACACATCAAATAAAGTAAATTAACGAGTTATAACGCGGGTGAAGCCACGGGCACAAGCTAGTATATACTATGTTCAATTCAAAGCAAATTGATCGAAACTTTACTGGTACGCCTGAGGCAGTACCATTAAAAAAACAGAACATGACCTACCTGTATTGTATCATCATTATATCAGTTATTCGATGGTTTCTCGTTATGATGTCGACGATTGGGTGACAGCTATCGGGCTTATAACTTTTATTTTTAGTATTTCAATTCAAACCGTTATATTTTGCTTCTCTTATAATACTATATATACTCTACATACAGAATACTCTACATACATACGCTTCGTGTTTTCGTAAACAATCCATTTACCCGCAATCGACAGTTTATCCGTGAACATGGTGCTTGCAACGGCGCCGAAATATCGAAAGCTCACAAATAATGAAAAACATGGTAAATATCCCGTTCAAATATCTTGTGAAAGTGTTAGTGACCATGAAAACTTAAAAACTTGTATAGTTATACCGTTGTCTGCGCCAGTATTTCCCGTCTATTGGATGCCTCACCAGCCAACCTATTTCATATTTTATTTAGCCTCTGCTCGGTATCGGCGGAAGTCGTGACCGCTCTTCTGAACTTTATTTACTGTAAATGACAGTTTGATTTAATAGTCAGTCTTCTGCCAGAAAATGTTACTCCACGCTCCATTGGGGTAGAAAAATTAAATGTGGTTAATTAAATGAAATTCCCTATTTTAGGTAGAAATATCATTGCTCAACCTATATAATACCTACATCTGCAGCTCTTCGGAAACACCGGTAGATTCAACAGCCATTCAGTTTTCCCCTTTTATCCGCAGATTTTCTTTCTAGGCTTGCCATTTTTATTTTTATTTAAACAATATTATGCAGCTGACAGACGGACTATCAGTTCCATTTGGATCATGATATGTACTGTGATCGGTATGCGTTTCTCTATGTTGTGTTTCACTATTTCACTTTTTTTATTTTTTTTATATAAAAATTGTCTGAAGTACTGAAACACACAGTTACATGTATGGTTGGTTTTAACCTACTTTAATTTTTTTTTAATATTCTGACGTAAACGATTGGATGACAGCTGAATGGTTCATTACTTTTTTTTTTAATTCAAAGCGTTAAATTGTGCTTTTGCTATGTTTACTTGATAATTGGTTATGATTTATTTTATGATTTATGATTTTGACGTGTATATGTGCGTATATTTATACTGCCTACATACTGAATAAATGCTTTGATTCTTTGATTCTTTTGAGCTAAACTTTGGCATACCTATATGTTAGGTGGCAATGCAATATTATGGTACCATCGAGCTGATCTGATGATAAAACCGGGATATAGGAACTGCAACTCCCTGATGGCAAGAGGTAGGACAGTCGAATTTGACTTTTTATTAGAATTAAAAGATGTAATTTTAGCAATATCGAATCACCCACTTACGTCCGTCAGACATAGATAGCCCTTAATACTGCACATGATCACTGAGAGGTACTAAATTAATAACTGGTATGTAAACGGTAAAAATATGGTAAACGGCGGTTTCTTTGATCCTTAGGTGTAACAATTACTAAAATCGAAAAGTAGTATACTTCGATCGTGCCTTGCACCACCGAACAATCGGAGCATAATTATCGGAGCCATCGAATCTGACAGACAAGTTGTAGTTGTAAGATTGAAGTTGCCCCGACTTGTTGTGTTGACTTACCAATATAAACTGTTTATTTAGTATCTCAGTTAATTTCGCAGTATAATTAAAATGATTATTTTGCGCTATGGACGTTTTGCTCTTTGCTCTTTGTGAGCTTTGGACATTTGAAAATTTTCGCCCGTTTGTCATTTTGTGCTATTGACATTTTGCGACTAAACCTTCTATGATTTACATCCCGCCTTATTCCTTTCACATGAATATGTTCCAAGTACATATTATGAAAATTTCAATCAACATCACAAAACTCAAAACAAACGCGCGGCAGCCGAAAACTCGATCAAAACGCGGAGTGCAAAGAGCAACGAGAAACATTCTTATATGGAGTTCCACATCTGGTATTCGGGCGCCAGTTTCCGGGTCTCATTTCAAATGTCAAACTTGTAATGTAACCCGGGGGAGGGTAACTCGCAAGTATCCTGGTTAGACGCTTTGTTGAGAGTGCACAAACTGGAGACAGTAGCTTATATTTACCACCTTAGTAAAATATTTCGACGTTAGCTTGGTAAGCTAGATATTGCTCCGTAAGAACACTATGTTGCACTTTTGATTTGATTGCAAGGGTTATAAAAAGACAAGGCACCACTGAAAGAAGTTACCTGGTGAAGGATTATCGTGTTTTATTTTTGTTTTTATTTATAATGTATTTGTTTTAAGCTTTCACTTGATATTAGTACAAATAAAGTAATTGGCGGAATGTCGCTGCGATCTATAATAAGCTGGACTGGATGCGTCCGCAAGCGGGGCCGCACTCGAGGTTTTATCTTGAGGATCTAGGTTTATTCAACCGACATCCAAAAAGGAGTTTTTTTTTTGTATATATGTTACGCAATCCGATACGAATGATTATTAGTAGGATACATTTCCAAGGTGGTCGCATTGTAATTTTATCGAGATCCGATAAGTATATCCAGAGATATGACGATAAAGATCTCAAACTTGCTACTGAAACTAACTCGCGTGGCATGTGAGTCGGTTCTTTTAGCTCTTAAACTATCTTAATTATTTATTTATAGAGAAAGACAACCTTATGACCAAGAGCAGAGGATACATTTAGAGTTATGCCTGTCTGGAACTGGAAAAACCGCACTGAGATAAGGTACTGTATGTGCAAAAATTAAGTACCTACATTTAACTAATACTGTTTCGTTTTCCATATCAGTGATTCGTTTCTACAGAACTCAGTGAGCCAACAGGACACATAGTATGTATTGCTCTATTATAGATTTAACCGTACCTCAAACAGTTGCCAGTTTAATTTGATAAAGAGATAGCTTCAAAGAAAAATGTTTGATAAATGTAATTTCTAGAGTATATTTCTAATATCATAAATCTACGATGTAAGTATTAATCAAATGTATAGTACTGCACAGAAATATATTGTGGTTTTGTCTCAGGTTCACGCGTTTTGAGATATTTGTATAAACGAGCCGTATTAAATTACAATACAATACAAATACTCTTTATTGACACCAATTTAGAAAATACATTATGAATAGGACTTAACTAACTAATACTAGGTACAATGGGAGGTCTTATCGCTAAAAGCGATTTCTTCCAGACAACCTTTGGATAGATATAACATTATAGATAGAACATGGACGGTAGTGTGTATTTTACTTAGAATTATTATGTTTATAGACTACATAAAAACGTTATATATAATAATATTATATACGAATACATATGCACAAACAATATACTATTATATTTGTTGCGAAATGATAGGAAAAGTTATGTGACAGAAGAGAGATAGAATTTGCGAACTTAGTCTTTGAAACTATCTATGGATTGTATACGTCTTATAACAATAGGTAGTTCATTCCACAGGCGCACGGCTAGGACAGTGAATGATGAGTTATTAAAATTCGTATTGTATGTACAATTCAGATACACAAATAAATCTATGGATGTTATTATCTACATCTTCGTGAACGAGCAGAGTTCTTTTGATATTATTTTAGTTGTCAACCGACTTACAAAAAGAAGGATGTTCTCAATTCGTCTGTATATGTTTTTTTTGTGTATATGTTACGCGATTACTCCGTCAATTGTAAACCAATTTGAATGGTTCTTTTTTTAAACGGTAGGGTATGTTTCCGAGGTGGTCCCATTTTTATTTCATTGACATCATATATGACGATAAACATCTCAAACTTGCTACTGAAATTGACTTGAAATTAACGCGGGGCATGGAAGTTTGTTGTTTAAGTTTTTAAACTATATTAATTATTTATTATATTATTTAAAGAAAACTAATAGGTTTTTTTTTTTAAATATTACTCGCAATGTGGGTTGCACATTACTAGTATTCTTGTTAACCCCTCTAACTAAGCTAAATATGCTTGTGTCTGGAGTGGGTTCACGTCAATAGTGCAATGGGTGTAGGTGGGATTCGAACTCTCGATTGCCAGTCCGACACCCTATCCATTGGGCTATTGCCGCCTAAAGTGAAAAAGTTAAGATCAACCAGTCAGTTTCAGTAGCAAGTTTGAGACGTTTATCGTCATATCTCTGATGATAATTATCAGATCTCGATGATATTACAATGGGACCACCTCGGAAATGTATCCTACCGATTAAAAAAAGACTCACTCATACAAAAAATAAATAAATAATACACAGACGAATTGAGAACCTCCTCCAATTTGGATATCGGTTGAAAATGGTAAATCGAACAAATGTAATTTAGATTTTACAGATTTAGTTAAAATTTCCATCAACTTGCCTTTTCCAACAAAGAAGGATGCAGTAAATGCCATGAATGCCAGATTCGTTGGCGCGGCCGCTGCGTGCGGAGCGCCGCCGGCTGACCCGGCCCGCGTGCAGCGCACCTTGAGAGCGGCGCGCCGCCGGCTGACCCGGCCCGCATGCAGCGCACCTTGAGAGCGGCGCGCCGCCGGCTGACCCGGCACGCGTGCAGCGCACCCTGAGAGCGGCGCGCCGCCGGCAGACCGCTCGCTCAGACTGCGCATGTTCACGGTGGACGAGGTTTTTAGCATCATCACTAAAAAGATACCGCCCAAACCGTCTCTCTAGCGCCCGTGCTGGCAGGATTATTTAACGCGTATATACGTCACGGCGTGTATCCCACCCCGATAAAATTGAGCAAAGTGTCACCGTTGTTTAAAAGCAAAGGGAAACGCCAGGATATAGACGCCTATTGGCCAGTGTCTATAATCCCCGTGGTAGCAAAGGTGTTAGAAAACGGAATTAGCTCGCGATTAACGGAGTACCTGATTAATACGAACGCGCTGTCGGACCGTCAGTACGCGTATAGTGCGGGCCGGTCTACCACTAGCCGACTCGCGAAGTGGTGCGCCGTGATGTGTGCCCGGGAGAGGAAGCAGCATGTAGCAGTGCTGTGCTGCGACCTCTCGAAGGCGTTCGACGTTGCAGACCACGCAATTCTAGCACTGAAACTCGAACACTATGGCATACAGAATAGGACACTCGGCATACTGTGTGATATGATGCGGGGCAGGTCGCAAGTAGTCGTGGGAGACGCGGGCCGGGAGCGGTCGGACCCACTTCCGTTATCTATGGGCGTAGCTAATACGGTACGGCCGTGTCTAATATACTGTTCTCATTACTGCTAAACGACTTGCCTGACGTAGTAACTGCGGCCGACGTGCTTATGTACGCGGACGACGTCTCGGCAGTAGTTACGGCACCGTCCGTAGATGTGCTCGAACGACGACTGAACGAGGCGGCGCGACAACTCGCCTCATGGTTTCGTGACAGTGGATTAGTTTTAAATTTGACTAAGACCCATTACATGCATTTCTGCCTGGGCGGACATCGGCCGCGGAAGTTGCAGGTCTACGCTGAAAGTGGGACTGAGCTGCATCAGTGCGACACCACCACATTCCTGGGCTTCGAGCTGGATAGAGCTCTGACCTGGGAGTTTCATATTTATAGGGTCTGTGGAAAGCTAGGCAGTGCATGCTTCGCTCTCTATAGGCTTTCTCGCTTTCTTCCCGAGAGTGTGGTGCGGTCGTGCTACTTCACGACGGTGCACTCGATGCTACAGTACGGCACGGAGCTCTGGGGCCGTGCTGCGGAGTGGCTGCGCATGTTTAGAATGCTGTTCTGTTAATGAAGTTAGGTATACTGACACTGCCATCTATGGTAATCTACCAGGTGGCAGTGTATGTTAGACTGAACCCTGACTTGTTTGCAAAAAATGGAGACCACCATCCGTTCAACACACGCCGCGCGGGGAAATTGGCATCTGTATCACGCAACATGGCAAAATCTGATAAGCTGACGCATGTCATGGGCCCATCAGTTCACAACAGACTTCCTGATACAGTTAAGCAGGCACCGAGTCCTGCTTCTTTTAAAATAAGACTAAAGAGCTGGCTTATCGACCAGGCCTTCTATACATACGGCGAATTTATAAATTCTGTAAAGGATTAATTATTTTACTCATGAATGTTATTATATTATTTTCTTTTTGTTATATTGTTGACATTATTATTATTTTTAAGTGCTTTTGATTATTTACAATTGACATGTATTATAATAATATGAATATGAATATGAAAAACGACTTGACATGCCGCGCGAGTCAATTTTCAGTAGCAAGTTTGAGATGTTTATCTCCATATCTCTAAAGATACTCATCAGATCTCAATGAATCGTTTAATACGACCACCGTGGACATGTACCCACAAAAAAATAATCAATAGAATCACAATTGGCGGAGTTAAATGTGTAACAAACATACAAAATAATACATACAGATGATTTGAGAATGTAATTGTGCTGGATTTAATGTGGAAGGAATTGTAATGAAAACGTACGTGTTTACGCCAGTCCCGCGACACTGCATACATCAACACCAATATTATAAATGCGAAAGTCAGTTTGTTTATTTGTTTGTTTGTTTGTTTGTTTGTTTGTTTGGGACTTCTTCACGGTCAAACGGCTTGACCGATTTGGCTGAAATTTTGTACAAAAATAGTACATAGGGCAGAATAGGATATAGGATACTTTTTTTTTGGCTATCGAATCAGGGGGTCCAGATATTTTTAATTGAATTTTGTAAATATAAGACTTCTTCTCAAATAAACGGCTTGACCGATTTGCCTGAAATTTTGTGTGAATACATGTCATAAAGTAGAATAAAATATAGGATACTTTTTTTCTGGCTGTCGAGTCAGGGGGTCCAGATATTTTTAATTGAATTTTGTAAATATAATACTTCTTCTCGAATAAACGGCTTGACCGATTTGCCTGAAATGTTGTGTGAATACATGTCATAGGGCAGGAAAGAATATAGGATACTTTTTTTCTGGCTGTCGAGTCAGGGGGTCCAGATATTTTTAATTGAATTTTGTAAATATAAGACCTCTTCTCGAATAAACGGCTTGACCGATTTGTCTGACATGTTGTGTAAAGACAGTTCATGGGGCGGAATAGGATATAGAATACTTTTTTTCTGGCTGTCGAGTCAGGGGGTCCAGATATTTTTAATTGAATTTTGTAAATATAATACTTCTTCTCGAATAAACGGCTTGACCGATTTGCCTGAAATTTTGTGTGAATACATGTCATAGAGCAGGAAAGAATATAGGATACTTTTTTTCTGGCTGTCGAGTCAGGGGGTCCAGATATTTTTAATTGAATTTTGTAAATATAAGACCTCTTCTCGAATAAACGGCTTGACCGATTTGTCTGACATGTTGTGTAAAGACAGTTCATGGGGCGGAATAGGATATAGAATACTTTTTTTCTGGCTGTCGAGTCAGGGGGTCCAGATATTTTTAATTTAATTTTGTAAATATAAGACCTCTTCTCGAATAAACGGCTTGACCGATTTGCCTGACATGTTGTATAAAGACAGTTCATAGGGCAGAATAGGATATAGAAAACTTTTTTTCTGGCTATCAAGTTAGGGGGTCCAAATATGTTTAACGGAATTTTGTAAATATAAGACATCTTCTCGAATAAACGGCTTGACCGATTTGCCTGACATGTTGTGTAAAGACAGTTCATAGGGCAGAATAGGGTATAGAATACTTTTTTTCTGGCTATCGAGTCAGGGGGTCCAAATATTTTTATCGAATTTTGTAAATATAAGACCTCTTCTCGAATAAACGGCTTGACCAATTTGCCTAGCATTTTGTATATAGACAGTTCATAGGGCAGAATAGGATATAGGATACTTTTTATTGGCTTTCGAGTCTGGGTGTCCAGATTTTTTTTTATTGAATTTTGGGTATGTGTGGCCACTTATCAGCTAAACGGCTTGACCGATACGGCTGAAATTTTCTACATATACAGCTCATATGGCATAAAAGCACATAGGATACTTTTTTTCTGGCAGTCGAGTCCAGGTGTCCAGATTTTTATTATTGAACTTTGTAAATGTGTGGCCAAACTCAGTCAAACGGGTCAACCATTTCAGCTGAAATTTTGTGCACCAACGGTCAATAAGACATAGGATATTTTTTTTTGGCTGGCAATTTCGGGTGTCCATAATTTTATTATGGAATAATTTGTTGCCTCTTAGCGGCAATCGTTTTGACCGATTCAGCTCAATTTTTTTACAAATACAGTTAATAGGGCATAGAACGACAAAGGATATTTTTTTTAACAGTTGAGTTTGGGTAACAAATTTTTTTTATTGAATTTTTAAACGTGTGACCTCTTCTCTGTTAAACGAGTTGACCGATTGAGCTAAAATTGTACAGAGACAGTCAATAAGACATAGACCAAGAGTAGTCTATTTTCCGAGCACATTGGTTACTTTTTTTACAATCGAGTCCGGTCGTCAGTTTTTTATTGTTGAATTTTGTATATGTTTGGCCTCTTTTCGGCCAAAAGACTTGACCGATTCACATGAAATTTTGTACAAAGACATTTAATAGGGCATAAAAGGGCAAATAATACTTTTTTTTCGGCAGTTAAGTGAGGGTGCATATATTTTTTGTTAACTTTACATAGAGTTAACATAATCATAAAAGTTTGACCTTAGGTTCGTCTATAATGACTTAATTAGTGTCTTGATTAGGCCATAAAACTGTCAGGATCATTAGAAGTCATCAAAATTTACGCGCTGGCTTTGCTTGCCTAACGTGTTTATCTGCTTTGTGGGAAGTTTTTCAAAAACTTTCGTGTTTTAACAGCCTTAGGATAATTGGTGTCGACTAAGTAGGTCATAAAACCTGTCAGGGTCATTAAAACACGTATAAATTATTCGCGCTCGCTTCGCTCGCGTAGTTATAGCACTCTCTGCGCTCGCGCAAGCATTTGTTTTATCTACTTTGTAGGAAATATTTCGTCAACTTTTGAATTTTAATAGCCACATGCATCATAACGAATCACACATTGAAACAGAACAAACCTTCAATAATCATAATGATTATTAACCTTAAATTAA
The DNA here is from genome assembly GCA_954871355.1 of Cabera pusaria. Classification (NCBI taxonomy): domain Eukaryota; kingdom Metazoa; phylum Arthropoda; class Insecta; order Lepidoptera; family Geometridae; genus Cabera; species Cabera pusaria. The sequence goes on from OX940893.1 coordinate 28,102,044, forward strand.
GTGGATATCAAATATAACCCTAATGTCATCGGTGTTGACTTAGTAGGTCATAAAAACTGTCGGGGTCATAATAAGTCGTAAAAATTTTTAGCGCTCGCGAAGCTCGCGCAATTATTTATTTTATCTACTTTGAATGTAATATTTCAGAAACTTTTGTATTTTAATAACCACATGCATCAAAACGAATCATGCATTGAAACAGAACAACCTTCAATAATCATAATGATTATTAACCTTAAATTAAGTGGATATCAAATTGAACCCTTCTGTCATCGGTGTTGGCTTAGTAGGTCATAAAAACTGTCAGGGTCATAAAAAGTCGTAAAAAATTTTCGCGCTCGCTACGCTCGCGCAAGCCTTTATTTTATCAACTTTGTAGGTAATATTTCAGCAACTTTCGCATATTAATAACCACATGCATCAAAACGAGTCATAAATTAAAACAGTACAACCATTAATAATCATAATGATTATTAACCTTAAAATAAGTGGATATCACGTTTCACTTGAGTGTCATCAGTTTTGACTTAGTAGGTTTTAAAAACTGTCGGGGTCATAAAAAGTCGTAAACATTTTTCGCGCTCGCTTCGCTCGCGCAATTATTTATTTCATCTACTTCAAAGGTAATTTTTCAGCAAATTTTGTATTTTAATAGCCACATGCATCAAAACGAGTCATACATTGAAATAGAACAACCTTCAATAATCATAATGATTTTTAACCTTAAAATAAGTGGATATCAAATTTAACCCTAATGTCATCGGTGTTGACTTAGTAGGTCATAAAAACTGTCGGGGTCATAATAAGTCGTAAAAATTTTTAGCGCTCGCAAAGCTCGCGCAATTATTTATTTTATCTACTTTGAATGTAATATTTCAGAAACTTTTGTATTTTAATAACCACATGCATCTAAATTAGTCATAAATTGAAACAGAACAACCTTCAATAATCATAATCATTATTAACCTTAAATTAAGTGGATATCAAATTTAACCCTAATGTCATCGGTGTTGACTTAGTAGGTCATAAAAACTGTCAGGGTCATAAAAAGTCGTAAAAAAATTTCGCGCTCGCTTCGCTCGCGCAGTGATAACGCTCGCAACGCTCGCGCAAGCATTTATTTTATCTACTTTGTAGGAAATATTTCGTCAACTTTTGAATTTTAATAGCCACATGCATCATAACGAATCACACATTGAAACAGAACAAACCTTCAATAATCATATTGATTATTAACCTTAAATTAAGTGGATATCAAATTTAACCCTAATGTCATCGGTGTTGACTTAGTAGGTCATAAAAACTGTCGGGGTCATAATAAGTCGTAAAAATTTTTAGCGCTCGAGAAGCTCGCGCAATTATTTATTTTATCTACTTTGAATGTAATATTTCAGAAACTTTTGTATTTTAATAACCACATGCATCAAAACGAATCATGCATTGAAACAGAACAACCTTCAATAATCATAATGATTATTTACCTTAAATTAAGTGGATATCAAATTGAACCCTTCTGTCATCGGTGTTGGCTTAGTAGGTCATAAAAACTGTCAGGGTCATAAAAAGTCGTAAAAAATTTTCGCGCTCGCTACGCTCGCGCAAGCATTTATTTTATCAACTTTGTAGGTAATATTTCAGCAACTTTCGCATATTAATAATAAGTGGATATCACGTTTCACTTGAGTGTCATCAGTGTTGACTTAGTAGGTTTTAAAAACTGTCGGGTCATAAAAAGTCGTAAAAATTTTTCGCGCTCGCTTCGCTCGCGCTGTCGTGCGTAAATTTTTTTCGCAGTAATAACGCTATATAAATACGCTATAGCGTATAATAGCGTGTTTCAACAACCTCATACATTAGACTGACTCAAATACTTGAACAGCAAAACTTGACCTAACCTAACCAAGGTTTACCAAATATTATGTTTCTTTTAAGTGTTTCACACTTTATATTTCGAATGATTAACTTACGTAATAAGTAGTCATAGATGGCGCCACCAATGCATAATTGGGTTAACAAAATGCAATCCACTAATTTCGTCGTAACGATACTTCGCACCGTGGCTTAATTGGCAAAGCACCGGAACATGTTATTCCGGAGGTTGCGGGTTCATGTCCCGTCGGTACGATGAAATTTTGGATTGTGTTTAACAATTTACAAAGGTTTACCAAGTAATTATTCATGACTTTAACAATAGACGATATCGAGTTCGACCTAAGAGTCATCTATAGTGAGTTGATTATTAGATTGTAAATTTGTCAGGGTCATAAAAAGTCATAAAAAATGTTCGCTCGCGCAATGATAGCTCTCGCTGCGCTCGCGCAGCTATTCACCTTATTTTCTTTGTAAGAAATGTTTCAGGAACTTTTGTGTTGAGTCAAACATTTAAACAGCACAACTTCGTATACTAACCAAAATGATTAATGACTTTAACAATAGAGGATATTGAGATTGACTTTAGGGTCATCTATGGTGACTTGGCCTAAGAGATCATCGATCTTGACCTCAAAGGTCATAAAGACTCAAATAACGCGGGCGAAGCCGCGGGTAACAGCTAGTAATTAAATAACTCAGAATAATAAACGTACTTTGTACCAACCAACACTGCAAAAAAAAAATTATAAGCATAATACCACAGACTGTATAATAGTTACTACGTAAATAATACTTTCCGTTGTTAGGTAGGCTACACAGTGGTTTCATAATTTGGGTATCAACAATGTAGGGAAGTGCCAACTCTTATAACGTAGAAGAGTGATTCAGTACTCTGTGGTTTACGCAGCATGATCGCGACGACCACTGCGGAAAGTATATAATAGTTGGTACTTATAAAATTATGATTCAAACTCACTATAACTACATATCTAAAATAACTAGTTTATAGTTAGTAATGTTTTGTGAAGTAAATTCTCAGAAAGAAAGCCTTACTTGCAAAGCACAGTAGAAGCCCATTTACAAGGTCCCAGAACAGAGATGCCAAATCGAAAATCACTTAACCAAACAGGACCCAAAAGAGCTTTCACTGAAGTTAACCGACTTTACGGACGTGCCCAGAATACAACACCCGAAAAGCATTTAAAAATCCCAGTGGATTTTTATCAACGGTTTATTTCAATAAAATTACTCGATCGAAATTGTGTATTCCAAAGTCCATTTAAAAGTCAGCACATTTTTGTATATTGAGAGACTGAATATATTCAAAGTACTCTCTGTTTATTTTCGAAACCTTGCCTTACTTTTTTCTGTATTAAACTAAAGCTGCAATGGAACTGCAGGTAAACTTATTATTCCAATGTAGGTAATAACATTTTGTAATGCAACATTATTTTTTTATAATGTAGAGCGGCAAACAGGCAAGCGGCCCACCTGATGGTAAGTGGTCACCGCCACCTATCGACATCTGCAAAACCAGAGGTATTGCCGGTGTGTTGCCTACCCTTATTAGAGAGCACTCTCGTTACTCTTCGTTTGAAGCTACCAAGGTTGAATGTTTCTGGGAAAGTTTCAGAGTAGGGGATCATTCCACATCTTACAGGTACGTGGAAAGAACAGTCGTGTGAAACGAGTAGTATGTGATGCCCACGTATCTATAATGTGCGAATGTGCTTTTTGACGGTGTCGGGAGTTCCGATGGTAGAAACGGGACGGAGGAATGATATTAAAAAGCTTTTCAGAACATTCCCCGTGATAGTACCTATAGAAAAGGCTAAGAGAGCCAACGTCGCGACGAAGACTCAAAGGTTCCAATTTATCAGTTAGCTTGGGGTCGTCGACAAGTCTAATAGCTCTTCTCTGAAGGGAGTCAAGTGGTTGCAGTTGATATTTCGGTGCACCACTCCATAGATAAGAACAGTACCAATGTGTGGCCGAACCTGTGCTTAACTAAGTAAAGAGATTACAGAAACATATTGCAGTAGCCGTAAACGACGGCAAGGTTATTATAGTCTGACGAGGCTAGACGCGTCGGCGAGCGCCCCATAATCGAGATCCTGAAGAAGGCCTCCGAATGAAGCCAAAACATATGTCGACCGCTATATCGATGTCGCAGGCAACTACTTGAACGGCTAATTAAACTAGTTGGCTGCGACATCAACATCGCTTCAGTCACGTTACATTCCCGTCATTAATAATCCAGTCAAAATAGACTAAATTATGATTCCAGATTGCATTAATTCCCAACAAGCTGGATTTTTGTGCAGGCCTTGGATGCGTCATTACAAATGACATGTCAAAAGTCCCCAAAAAGTACCATAAACAAAATTGCAGACCATAAAATTATCTATAAAAATTGTATCAATACTTTTTTTCCTACGAGCCACCGTTTCTGAGATATAACGATTCAAATAGTTATAAAAGTTGTTATCGTCATAATATGCATGAGTACGCCACGTATATAGTATGATATATGATGTATGATTTTCGCAACTACAAAAATAACTTTGTTTTTCATAGTTTTTGTATGAAAAACCAAGTTATAAAACTTGTTGGGAATTAAAGCAAACGGTAATGTCTATTTTGACTGGACATCAATAAGCTTTAAATAAATATGTAGTTAAGGATACTATTTTGAAATATATTAACCGATACGAGTAAAAATTAACGATACAAAAATCACCCATTGTTAAACTTATCAAATGTTAACTTTCATTAGAATTAGAATGCTGTCCTTACCATGTAAGAATAACAGAACATATCTTTATTTTCCTATCAGATCAGACTGCTCACACGGCAAACGTTTCTGCCACCTGAGTCTATACAAACGGGCCCTAAGTCCTTTGTCTAAACGATAACATTAGCTCTTAGCTTATACCATGAGGCAAGTGCCAATTAAGTGAAAGATTGAATGATTAATAACATTTGAAACGATTGACTGTGACCATTGGCTTCGCCAGCGTTAAGAATGACTTTAGAATAAAAATAATCGTAAGTATTAATACTATTTTTGTATCTGTCTGCCAATTTTTTCCGAATTCGTGCAGCTGTTTTCGCAAAAGATTTTTGAGTTATTAACTTTCAAAATTTAACATTTATATTAATAACTACTATTTAAAAAAAAAAATGTCACGGAACCTGCCTAATGTATTATTTTATTGGTCTAAATCATCATAACCATCTTCGCATTATTCCCTTTCTGATGAAACCGGTTTAGTGCCCATCGGTTGTATGGTTTCAAAGTCTATAACGGACATAGGTAGAAACATTATATTTACATTACAGGGGGCTATAGTAATAATCTAAGATCAAATTAACAAACGTAAAATGCTGACATCAAATGCCGCGATCTTAGTTCTTCCAGTCGCTAACCTAGATATTCGAGTAAATCCCACCAGTAACGTTAGAAGCAATAGCCATCTCAATTCTTCGTATCACCAATAACTCAATATCTCGTCGCATCACATAATTTTCTATCTCGAGAGTCGAAAACAAGTTTACAAGTTTAGGTAACAGTAGGATACAGGACGGCCGCGCCTCGAATCGTAAGCGCTGGGATATTATCGCTCATATACTATTAAGCTCAGTACGTAATCTAATACTTTAGTGTCACACTAGCCAGCGTATAATTTGCGTGAAGTGCTGCGAAGATAGATAAAAATACATTATGTTATGATACACACGCTGGCACGGATTTAGAGACGCGAGGCAAATTTTTGCGCACGGTTCGGTTACGTGTTGATAGCACGGTAAGCAACTTTCCAAGAGTACTTTGTAGCTTGCTCGTAAACAAAACGCGTGATTGTATGTAGACATAATGCTTGTATACGTTTCTTATAGTATATTAATATCACACGATCAGCTGCGTGGTATTGAACTCCTTAGTGCTTCTCTGTGTGCAATGAGAAATTGGTGAAAACAAGCTGGTGCTACAAGGGATAAGAAGCAGGTAAAATCAGCCTGAATCGAGGACCGTAATAAAATTCATGATTCCACTACCGAAGTATTTTACCGCGATCTCATGCATGCTTGCAAGGCAATGGACAGCATGTTTCTGTATCAGACATTTATCTCTGTACAAGTTGTACCAAAAATGTCTGTACTACTGAGCTATATACATTAGGCAGGAATCTGTTAGGATAGCGTTTATCTCGCCTGGTGGTAAGATGTACAATAATAGTAAGGATTGCAAGAAGTCAAATGCATAAAAATGTTACTGTCTAAAAAAATCAATCTCTTTGCAGCTCTTTCTCTGTAACTTATTGTAATATGATCATTCGTATCAAAAGCACGTATTATTAGAGAGTTGGTCGCGCGACATCTTGCCTGCGACAAAGCCCAACAGAATTATGAGACGTGACATGAAAGACCAGCTTCGTTGATTGTTGATCCTTCATCGTCGGTTAATTTAACCGCTTTTATTTGTACCGCATTTTACTTGTACCTTTATTTGTGTCTTTTTAACAGGATGTTTGCAGAAAAAATGCCGGTTCGTAAAGCAATTTCGAGATTTTCGTTTAATTAAATGTATTATTGTGTACTGCCAGCACTCCGTTCGGCAGATTTTCTCCATTATGGTGGTATAAGCTATTTTTTGATAACAAGTCAGGCGAAACATCGATATAATGCTCCTACCACCTGTAAAAACTCCCAACCTTACCGGTTCGATCTAGTCTTTTCAACCCCGACGTAAAAAGAAGGGATGTTATAAGTTTGACGTGTGTATGTGTAAGTCTGTTTGTGGCATCGAAATGCCTAAATGGGTGAACCGATTTGGATTTAGTATTTTTTGTTTGATAGGTGATTTAACCGAGAGTGTTATTAGCTTTGATTCATGAAAATGCGATCAGTCGGTTTAAGACTATGAGTTTTTTTTCTAGATGATGACGCTATAACATAAACTTTTATAGATCTGATTAATTCGAAACTCGGTATCTATTACTTCAATTTTATCGTAAGAACATGGAGCATTAACCTGAGGTAGGACATCTCCTGGAATCTGCAGAATACTCTACTCCTCACCAAATTACAGCAGAGACACAACATCTCTGGGTTCATTGGAATTATATCATTGAACAGATTATACATTGATCAGCCGGGAGTGGATTTAAATTTTGAATTTAGTATTATTATTTTATCTTTCGTCCATAATATAAGCAATGCATCTTCAAGTGGTAAGTTTGGTGGCGCTAATCGAACAATAGGTCATAATTTACGTCTCATCTTTCGATCAGAGTATCTAGCCCATCCAAACTATGAATATAAAAATATTTTTTATATCATAAAATAACGTTCAAAGTAAAGAATAAAGCATATATTTACTTGGAAATAGGATTCTTATTCTCGAATTATTGTCAGCGAACGACAGATTTTCCTTATCACAATAAAGATATGACAGAACTACTCTCTTCTTTACCGCGAAATAGACAAGATATAATAATAGTTTAAGCGGTGGCGTAAAAAGAAAACCAAATATTGAATTTCCACGAGTGGCAAGTCATATCGATAATTCGCCTGACTTGCTATAAAAAGTTAGCTTACCACCACCAAGAAGAAAATTTGCCGCCATAACCTGACGGTGTGTAAGCACACGGCGATAGGCTCTTGAGAGTCAGACTATTCTAGGTCTAGCGCGTTTATCTTCTTTGACCCTCAGACTAAATAAGAAGTCAACAAGACAATTACTGACCATTCCCATCCAAATGGTGCAACTATCCAATCTGTCTTGCATATAAGTTGGCACTGAACATCATGGCGGATCTCGGCGAACCGATTGGCGATATGCCTTTGTCCGATGCGTGGTTTGAGAGTTTATTTATTTCGTATAAGCTAGCGTTTGATCTGTTGGTAAGTGACGATACGGTCGAGGATGGCACCACGCTAGGCCTTGAATTGGACTACTAATATTAAACTATTCTATTAATCTTTGAGTCTTTCTTATTTTTTAACCGACTTCAAAAAAAGGAGGAGGTTTCTCAATTCGACCATATATTTTTTTTTTTTTTTTTTATGTTTGTTCGCGGATAACTTCGTCGTTTATGAACCGATTTCGATTATTCTTTTTTTGTTCGAAAGGAGATATCCCAAGTGTGGTACCATGGTAATTTTATTGAGGTATGATAAGTATCTCCAGAGATATTGAGATAAACATCTCAAAATTGGTACTGAAAATGAATAGCGCGGCATTGAAGTCGGTTGTTTTTTAGTTTTTAAACGATATTATTGTATAGAGTTCTTAGAATGTTTTTGTCAGTCGCTCTGCCTACAAGGTTTGATGCCTCAGGCATGACAAACCCTATGACTGGGGGCTGTAATAGGCATTATCTCATAATTTATATTCCGCTACGCATTAACGTTTACCTGCTAGTTTATTAGGGACGGAGAGGATTATCTGGCTTCCATTGACACCGGCTGGTACTTGTACTTCTCTTACAGAGCGGATTGGATTCTAGATTTGCTAGCGCAGTTATTATTTAAATTCAATTACTCCATTGACACTGACGTTTTATGAATAGTGAAATTAATCGCATCAACTAAAAGGCGTTCTGTATTTTGTCACTGATGGAGGATGAGAGCGAGAGAGAGAGAGAGAGAAAGAGAGTAAAGTTTTAAAAGCATACATTCACCCTTTTGTATGAGGAAAGGTAAAAGGACAAGCAAAACACTTGCCTGAGACTAACAGATAACGTTTGTGCATAACAAATATTTGTGGCACGTAAAACTGCGATTGCTAGAATTTTGTGCGTTATTGCACTGAGTGGCCAGTCTGGTCGGTATCTATTTATGTATAAGTATAGGTATCTTTCCTTTACCTCCTTCCCCGGTGACATTGTTAAAAAATTATAAGAAAAACCTATAACCAACATTTTGTGTACAGTTTAATGGCTAATAATTATCTAACGACATCCAGACTGATATTATAAAAATGTTTTTCACTCTGTTTGTTTGTTACGTAATCTCGCCTAAACGGATGAACCGATCTTACTGAAATTTAACAAGGAGATATTGTATACCAAGACCATAGGCTAATTTTTGTGAAAATAAAATCATGATTTGTACACATAACTTATATAATTCCGATTATACAAATTGATTGACAGAGTTTTACAGTGATAAAATTATTGATGTACGAGAATGAAGTCGCAGTTATCAGCTAGTTACTATCAAATATGGCGGTTGTACTATTGGCGCTTAAAACAATTCGAAGAATTTAGTAGCAGTTAAATTGTATGCAATTACAGTACAGTGTAAGGCAAGGAATAAACCGTGAGTCGGTCACGTGCCGGCAGCGGTCTCACAGACCGTAATGGCGGATATTATCACCTAGCACGTCTGACCCTCGCAGCTATTGACTTATATTACCTTGCATTATACGTGTACCTGTTTATATTATAAACCTTTGAAAGAAAACAAAAGGTTACGACGATTACGAAAACTTTTTTGAAGTTACATTTCTTATAACGCGGTTTATGAAAAAAAAAAGCGAGTGGATTTTCATAATGCCCGCGCACAGCGATATAATCTTTTCTACACCATGCAGTTCGTCGATAAGTCTTCCTTGAGTATAGTGTGAAGTGATGTCATATTCAAGATATTTATTTCGGTATTTATACAAGCACAATTATATAATTATACACACCATTTATATAGATAACAATAGATCTCTTAATGTGTTATTACGATAGACATTTGTTGTACTTATACCTACATATGTACTTGTACATGTTATCAATTATAAATGATTATATTAATCAACGTGATTGTGAGATATAACAGACGCATGGTTTTGCATATTATTATACTATTCTTAAACTTACTACCTGCGGTTGGTGCAATAAACGATAAAAGGAATCGAACGCCAAACTAAATAGTTTATCGCCTACGGCTTGGTTTTTAAACACACACTCGTGTTTTAATTCCCCTCATTAAGCAGCAACTTGATAAACTACAATTTTCAACCAACTTCCAAAAAGAAGGAGGTTCTCAATTCGTCTGTATGTTTTTTTTAATGTTACGTGATTACTCCGTCAATTGTGAACCGATTCGAATGATTCTTTTTGTAATCGGTAAGGTACGTTTCCGAAGTGGTCCCATTGTAATTGCATCGAGATCTGAGTATCTCCAGAGATATGATGATAAACGTCTCAAACTTGCTACTGAAATTGACTCGCGGGGCATAGAATTCGGTTGTTTTAGTTTTTAAACTATCTTAATTATTAAAGAATAAATTTATAGAGAAACGAACCAGAATGCAACTAGAATTTTCTTCAGTTATTTACCCCAGTCTAACAACATCAAGCGTAAATAATCCAGCTTCTGTTACCCATTTAGTTGTCGATTCATCGCATTATTCAGAGGTAATCTGATACTACGGTACGCTAGATACGTAGTTTACCTACCTAGATATACCGAGACGTATCTAATCGCAGACGGATTAAAGTGGAACATTCAAGCTGAGATTGCACAGCAAGACCGATTTGTGGAGGTGCTTTGTTTTCTTTGTTGATATGGCATGGAGTGTTTTACTTGTGGCTATCCTAGTCATTTTATTATTTATTCTTATAGCTGCTAGATTACTTGGACAAAAAATGTACATAGTGCTTAATTTTTTGTTGTTGTATGGGGTAGACTGGTTCTAGAATGAAGATCGGCAAACGTAGCGTAGGACGTCCTGTGCCCAGATGGAACGACGACATTCGCAAAGCGGTAGGCAGTTAATGGAAAGTAGCGTGTTTTGGGAAAGGCATATGTCCAGCAGTGGACTGATACCGGTTAATCATGGTGATAATGATTTTTTTAAATAAAGATAGTGACTACATTACATTATTATTGAAGCTTTCTGTATATAAGGCCCGATATTTATCAATGCGAAGCAGAGATGTTTATTTTGTGTCCCTCCTCAATCTTAACGCGATAAATTCTAAACCTAACGTATTTAACTATGTAAACGATCGCATCACCAAAATAGTAACGATATAATTGGTGGTGAACAGATTCTAGATACGTAAAACTTCTCAACCAATTGAACTAAAATTTGGTATATAGATAGCCTAGACTAGACCCTGAAGTAACAGGACCGTAGAGACCTGGAATAGAGTATTTTTCATCTCGATATTCCCACGGGAACATTGTCTACGCGGGTAAGGCCACAGCTAGTTTGTTTATATTTGTGTAACAATAAAGAATAAACGCTTAAAATTGCTAGCTACGCCATGACAATGTGAAGCCAGCTTCGTTTGTTACCGTCGCGTCGGGAGATTAACATTAGTTTCTGTCGCAGATACATATACAGCCTCGATAGCTGTTAGTGGAGCCAATTAATTAGGGAAGACTCTTAATTAACGAAAGGACTCCTTTTAGAGGCTTATAACATGTGTATTGCTACAAAATTAGTTTATATGTAAGCGTTTTTGGGCAACATAATTGAAAAGTACATCCATAATATTGTTGCAGTTGTAAAGATGAAAAAAATAAAAGTTGTCGTGTCACCGAGTTAAACCGATTTGGAATATTATATTATTGTTTGAGAGAGTTATTCTTCATTCTCGTACTTTCTATTAAGTCCCGTGCATGTTCGTCATTTTTCTCCTCTTTAACTTCTTTACTGATTTCACTTAGATTGTTTTTTGCCATAGTTGGATTCGCAAGGGGATGGTACTATCAAAATTCAGTTTTCAATCATCCTAAAATCAATTAAATCTGTTTATTTATTCAATTAAGTCTAAAAATTATACAAAATATTAAAACCAAATAATAAAAAATATATTCGAAAACTAAACAAGATCGGGCAACATTCATACAGTTATAAATACTGTAAGGTTTGGCTATTGTGATATACGTCTTCGTTTGAATTCTATTGCACTGGCAGGCAGAGTAGGTAGGCAGACGCTGTCTTGCCACAAACCGCACTATTATTATATTTAATATGTTAGGGTTCCGTAATCCTGACAAGGAACCATTATAGTTTCGTCATGTCCGTCAGTCTGTCTGTTTGTCTGTCTGTCCGAGGTTTTGCTAAGAGACCGTTAATACTAGAAAAGTGTAATTTTGTGGGGGTATGTATATACATTACACCGAAAAAGTGCTGAAATAAAGTTTTGAAAAAAAATTTTTTTTAACGTAGCTCCTCTATATATGAGAAGTGGGGATGAATTTTTTTTCATCGTCTACCCGATCGTGTGGGGTATCGTTGAATAGGTCATTTAAAATGATTTAAGGATTGCTAATACCATTTTTCGATTGAATGCTCCATTTACGAAATATTAAACTTTAAAGTGCAAATTTTTGTTACAGTAGGGCGTCCCCCCTCCTCTAAAAGCTAAACTGCTGGCTTGGAAATCTGGAAAAATTCGTGATAATAGCGCATTTCATTAACTTTAAAGGAAAACTATAGCGGTTAAGATAACTTTATAAGTTTAGCCGTAATAGACGTTGAACTTGGGTGTTGGATAATTTTGTACCAAATACGAGTACAAAATCCTTAGAATAAATACTTTAAAGTGACAAAGACGGAGTACCTAGTTGCTTGTTTATAACGGGTAAAGACTTGCATTGAATATTGAGATTTCACTCCGCTGCTAAAGTGATGCATAAGTTTCATACTGTAATCAACACTATATTCAGAGCCTCCACACAATGAGACAAGTTTCAAACTTATGCCGTAGACGTGCTACAGTGAGCTACGAGCGCTACGAGCTACAACACTACTACGACACAAAGCTACGTCTGTAGACTCAAGGTTAACAATGGCTTATTGTCTGTCTGAGAGCAAGCAATACGAAATGAAACTTTTAATTTAGTCAAGGTTTAATGTGTAGGTAGAAATACGTGTCTATCGCACGCAATGTAATTGAAACTATTTGAAAATCGAATAATGAAATCACGTACTTTTATTATATCATTTTTTTATTATTTTATTTTATACATCACGTACTTGTATAATCACGGACGTATATACGTGCGTATATTAATAGTGCCTACATACTGAATAAATGATTTGATTTGATTTGTACTTAAACGTTATTACTTATCATGCAACGTCCTTTTATAGGAAGATGGTAAGATGGTAAGATTGCGTGAACGTAAGTTTAGTCGCATGTTCATACAAAATTAATGCAGATCTTGTACTGGACCCCTTGTACAAAATTATAGCACGACACACTTTGTCAATTTGGCTAGTTCAATAAGCTTGCATGGGTTAGTTTAAATCATTCGTTTTTTTATGGCTTCAAATAAAAAACAACGATATAAAGTAATTGTATTTGAATTCAAAATCATGAAAACCTATCCCATAATATATCAAGGACGAAGCATCCCGTAAGGCTGCTGAAATAAATTTAAATTAACTATGCATCGAGGTAGCTTACTGTTGGCTGACAGCCGCACCGGAAGTCGTGGCAATCGGTGATGCCGTGGAAAACAGAGTCAAAGGTACTTATTTAAGGTTATCAATGAGGCTTCTGGTGTTATTACCAAACTAAGATCATTTGTATTAAATGTATGGTATCGCATTTAATACAAAATAAATAAATTGGAAGATTATTAAGAAACGATAGGTTTATAATTTAAGATCGTTTAAAAAACTAAAAGAACCGACTTCAAACGTCACGCTAGTCAAAGTAGCCAGTAGACGTAGTAACTATTACATCATCTGTGCCAGTAGTTAGTAGTAAGTCGTCGAGATAAGTAAATGCGTCGTGATACAAATGTTGATATATTAAAAACGGCTCAGCCAATTTCGTTAAAATTTAAATGGGACCACCTGGAAAGGGTATCCTTTGAAACAAAAAAGAATTTTCCAAATCGGTTCAGGCGTCTTCGAGTAATCGGTGAACATACATAAAAAAACGTTCCGACGAATTGAGGACTTCCTCCTTTTTTGTGAAGTCGGTTAAAAAGTGGTCTTATTGTTTATGACAATCACTACCACATACTAATAACTATGATTGTGGGGTAGGGAATGGCGAATCTCGATGAAAGTCACTATTATTGAAGTCAGTAATTAAATTATATTTGACTTTTTTATTAATATTAGTACTCGTAGCGTATTTGGCATGTATTTATTAGGTTTAAAGGTGTCTGCCCACTATCCCGTAGCATACCATGACCGTACTAGGACCGTTTCGGACAAAAAACTATTCTTTGTATTGAGAAGTATGAGACTATGCCCACTAGACCGTTCCGTCACCGGCCGGTTTTTTCTTTGGCCGGCCTTTCCGTGCCGGAAACGTTCCTAGCACGCTCATGGTATGCTACGGGATAGTGGGCAGACACCTTAATGTATTAATAATACTGGGTGAGCACACTGGGTTACACTGTAATGCTTATCTTAAGGTTGAATAAATAAATAAATAAAAAAGATTCCGACGAATTGAGAACCTCCTCCTTTTTTGTGAAGTCGGTTAATAAAAGAATACTGACTATCTTCTGAAGGAAAGGTGTTAGAAGCATATTAACTGTGTTTAGCCTCACTTGCTACTTAAAGGTAGCTTACCATCAAGAAGAAAATTTGCGGCCGTAACCTTACGGAATTCCGGCACCACACAGCCTTTGAGAGTATTCTCGGCCTAGCGTGTTCACCCATCTTCGACCACATCATCGTTTACCACCAGGTGGGATAGTGGTCATACACTAGTCTATAAGATATAACATAATTAAGATAGTTTAAAAACTAAAACAACCGACTTCCATATCCCGCGTCAATTTCAAGTCAATTTCAGTAGCAAGTTTGAGACGTCTATCGTCATATCTCTGGAGATCCTTAACAAACGTCGATAAAATTAAAATGGGACCACCTCGAAAACGTACCCTACCGATTATATATATTTATATATGCATGTCACAATGCGACAAAATATTTAAGGCACCATCGAAACATTGTAACATCTCTTGTGCCAACATTTTGCAGTGAATACGACTAAATGACATTGTATTGTATTTTATTGTATTAAAAAAATAATCATTCAAATCGGTTCACAATTGACGGAGTAATCGCGTACCATACACACACAAAAAAAGAGAAAAAAAACATATTGACGAATTGAGAACCTCCTTCTTTTTAACCGACTTCAAAAAAAGGAGGAGGTTTCTCAATTCGACCGTATACATGATTTTTTTTATGTTTGTTCGCGGATAACTTCGTTGTTTATGAACCGATTTTGATTATTCTTTTATTGTTGGAAAGTAGATATCCCAAGTGTGGTACCATAGTAATGTTATCGAGGTCTGATAAGTATCTCCAGAGATAAAGATATAAACACCTCAAAATTGGTACTGAACATTAATAGCGCGGCATTGAAGTCGGTTCTTTTTAGTTTTTTAAACGATCTTATTGTAAGTCGGTTGTAACTGCTGACTATCAAGTTAGTAGCATACAATGGAACATTCTATCAAGTTAGTAGCATACGATGGAATAGATCTATGTTCAACAAAGCATTTAAATAAGTCTTCAACAGAACTTAGACCTTCAGGCACTGATGGTGATGATGATAAGCCGCTGCTGACAACGTTGATAACTCACAGTGCTGTATAGCATAGCACGGCCGTATCAGGAAAGGCCTGGCTCTGAAGGGGCTGGAGGGCCTTTTGATCTATTGATTATACTGTTGTTAAGTAAGTACGGGTAAGGGAGCGCTTCATTTGATTTTCGAATCAATACGGCTGTAGTTTGATTGGAAGAGCTGACAGGTATTACATATAATTATTTCTTAAAGTCTTTGTCACATTTACAAAAAATGTAAAGGTATCTTTATTGGCAGACCAATGTACGAAAAAAAAGACGTGTGGCACTCGGGGACTGCCGCGGTAAAGCTATTGCATAGTATTTTTTAACCGACTTCAAAAAAAGGAGGAGGTTTCTCAATTCGACAGTATATTTCTTTTTTTTTTTTTTTTTTTTTTTTATGTTTGTTCGCGGATAACTTCGTCGTTTATGAACCGATTTCGATTATTCTTTTTTTGTTCGAAAGGAGATATCTCAAGTGTGGTACCATGGTAATTTTATTGAGGTATGATAAGTATCTCCAGAGATATTGAGATAAACATCTCAAAATTGGTACTGAAAATGAATAGCGCGGCATTAAAGTCGGTTGTTTTTTAGTTTTTAAACGATATTATTATTTATGCAGTATTTTTTTCTTTGATATTAATTGAAATTACACTTTTTGAGCGTGGTGACCGATAAAAAAAGACATTTTTATTTTCTTAAATAAATGAGAAGTGAGCTACTTTTAATATCGCTCATTTTAATATCAAAAATTTTGGTTATCTCATAGCAGTATTATGTATAAATTAACAAAACAAAAAATAATACTGCATTTGGGATAATAATAATAAAATGTATGTATATAGAGAACTCACTCATTTTTTTTACTATTTTTTACGTGACTTTTCGTTCTTCATTACTAAATTAATTAATAAATGCACTTTGTTTATTCATATTTAAAACACTTTGTACACAAATTATACGAGTACAGATATTCACTGATATCTGTGTTACGGCTACATGTATGAAGGCAGTGAGTGTTTAACAAGCAGGAATTATGTAAAGTTCCGAGGACTTGTTCACCCTTGACATAGTTTGAAAATAGAATTCGGAATTTATATTTGAAAAAGGAACGAGAAGACAAAATCTGTGCAACTGCAAAAACGACAGAACTGCGACTGTGCAATCTAACGAACCTCATTTTTTAAGCCTTAGCGTAGTAGAGATAAGGTCGTCTTTGGTTTCATCAATAGTAGTGAAATGTTGCTGGATAATGGTATTTAATTATTTGGGGTGTTAGACTATTTTCGTAACGGAATTTCTGGATTCGGTCTCCACGCTCAAGGCCCGCGATAGAAATAATTAACTAAAATTACTTTTCTTCGCTATCCAAAGTGCGATCTTATAGCGTAAAACTATTTCTGCCTTCCATATCTAGCTAATCTAGCCGAAGAAAATACTACCGCCAAAACATGACGATAATTTACTACTTTATATTATATACAACTAAAGACAAACTTAAATAGTAATAATACTTATATTTAAAATGTATTTAAGACCACCCTTGTAAATGTATAATTTGTTCATTGAGAATTGATACCATTCCAATGAGCTTAAACACGAGACGACGAGACTTCTTCATCTTAGACGAGGAGTTGAGTATTCTGTAGATTCAAGGAGATGTCTCAGCATTAGGTCAAGTTTACCATATTCTTGCAATCGGCCCGGTGGTGTAATCAGGAGAACGGTCGGCTTTGATGCCAGAGGTACCTAGTTCAATCCCCGCCGAGCACCAATGGATGTTTCTATCGAAACATTTATGTGCGCTTTTCACAGTGCCCCCTTCCGGTGAAGGAACAACGTCGTTAAGAAATCAACAACCCCCTATATATTGTTACATCGTGTCCATAGGTCTCGAAGTTTCGCAACGCTTCTCGCAGTAAACAATAATAACCGTGGGAAAAAAAATAAACTAATTGCCGGCCATAAGCCGACCGTCATAAAAGTAACTTTCCTGGAATTCCGACCTTAGTCAATGTACCTAGTTTTGTAGTTAAGATTGAACCTTATTCATAAGTCGTTAGAGATCAAATTAGCATGTATGGTAAAGTTGTTTACATCAGATGTTCAAAGGAAAGCCGCCTATTGTTTGTGATTTTATTGCTTTGTTTGTCTGCTATTTTTATTCTTTATTGATCGAGGATTTTCTAGAATAATTATTGTGTCCTATATAAAGCGTCGCACCGCGGCGTTAAGGCAGTCATTTTTTGGGAGCGACAGTGTAACTATCTAAGCGCGATAGCGACCAAGTGATCGTTAAGTGTTATCAGTGAACTAGTGTTGTGAACTGTTAACAGTGAAATCTGTGATTGTGATTACCAACGACCTCAGTGTGTGTTAACAGACTTTTGATAATAGTGCAAAACAATTTGGACAACTACTGTGGAACATTGTGTAACCTAGTGTTCAGTGGAAATAAACGTTCATCTCATCGGATTGGCATTTTTATACCACCCCGCACGTAACAATATAATATATTACTAAACAGTGTTATCTATTCCTGAATATAAAAATTAAGATTTATATAGACGTTATTCCAACTTCCTACTAATATTATACATACGAGTATGTGCAAAATATTTTTGTAAAGATGAATAGATATTTGTTAGTCCTTTACACAAACTACTAAACGGATTTTGATGAAACTGAACAAGTGCCAGGTATATTACTATATACCTTACACATCAGAATAGCACATACATATTACGTTTGTATGAACACGACAAACCATTTGTTGCAGGCTACTCGATCACGCATCAAAAACTTGATGGAAATACCATGTAGTATTTTGAACCCATCCCTTAACCCTAAGAAACTACTTGCCAACTAACTAACATTTAAACAAAGTTTTGAGTTTGCTATGAAACCTAGGCCGAGCTGAGTTCAAATTAGGAGAAGTTATCCACGGAACACCAAGTGCCTTCCACAGACCGGGCATGGCATTACTATAATATGTGCCATATAGATTGGCACTAAAGGGCGTTGTAAAAGTTTTTTTTTTTGAATTTTCTAAAAAATAAGTTTGCGAGTTGACGCCTCATGGAGGCCACACTACAGTTAAATATGTCAATATCCTTACACTGATCATTATAGGAATTGCAAGCTCTGCGTATATAGCTATTTATACGGTAGTTTGTAGAACTACTTGGCAGGTAGAATAAGGGGCTACTTCTAAATGTTTTAGAGGGTACGTATAATGATATTTTACTGAGCAGGTCTGGACAGTCAATATATGAAAACATAGGGCACTTCTAGTCATCTATATAAATCTACCAATACTTAGTACTATTCAGTATTCTGTGCTATCAAGCATCATAGCTGACATCTTTGCTGACATGTATTACTGTCTTATTTTTTTGGGATGGATTTCACTCAAATCTTACTTTTCGATAAAAAGTTACCATTAATATCCTTACCCATGGACGCAAAGCGATGCAATTATCTGTCGAGCCGATTTTAGTGAAGCAACACAGTATAAGAAAATGGTTATAAGTCATTCAAAATCATATCTTTAGTCTTCACGAGCTTATTATACGTGTATCGATTTC
The DNA here is from genome assembly GCA_954871355.1 of Cabera pusaria. NCBI lineage: Eukaryota > Metazoa > Arthropoda > Insecta > Lepidoptera > Geometridae > Cabera > Cabera pusaria. Next base: position 28,121,064 of record OX940893.1, read on the forward strand.
AGTAGCAAGTTTGAGACGTTTATCGTATGTATGACGTATATACTTATCAGATCTCAATAAAATTACAATGGGACCACCACGAAAACGTACCTTACCGATTAAAAAAAGAATTATTCAAATCGGTTCACAATTGACGGAGTAATCGCGTGACATATACACAAAAAAACATACAGACGAATTGAGAATCCCCTTCTTTTTGTAAGTCGGTTGAAAATGTTCTAGAGTAGAGTCTATTCTCCGTGGTTCTGCCACTGGAACATCCTATTAAAATCTGGACTTGACATGACATGACAAACACATGACAAGTAAGAACGAGGTGTAAGAATCTACGTTTGGGAATATACTCATACATAACTGATTAAATCATATTAATTCATTAAGCAGTGTTACCAGCTGGATATAATATCCCAATCGTTTTAGCGGCGGATTCGATTAGTTTCGGTCGATTGGCAACATTGATTAGTTATTAATTAATACGAGTGACCTTTTCAACGAACTTGAAAGGGAATCTTGAGCTTTGATTCTATTGAAGGATTATTACTTAAAACGTCCTAGTGAATTATCATATTAATAGGCTGGGATGGATTGGTCGTCGGCGTTAACAAATTCTGTTGAAAAAAAAAAGGTAAACAAAAAATAAGCATGATCAAAATGAAATGAAGTGGCATCCTTTAGCATTTGTCTTCTTTAACGTGACTTACGCGATGTCGATATAGCGATCGACTTATTCGGCCTCATCAGGAGGCCCTCTTCAGGATCTCGAGTGCGGGCACAGAATAATGAATAGTACACGTAGTGCGGGGCGCTCGCCGGCGCGTCCAGGCTCGCACTCATACCTAAGTCACGTTAAATAGTACAAGTAGTGCGGGGCGCTCGCCGGCGCGACCAGGCTCGCACTCATACCTAAGTCACGTTAAATAGTACAAGTAGTGCGGGGCGCTCGCCGACGCGACCAGGCTCGCACTCATACCTAAGTCACGTTAAATAGTACAAGTAGTGCGGGGCGCTCGCCGGCGCGACCAGGCTCGCACTCATACCTAAGTCACGTTAAATAGTACAAGTAGTGCGGGGCGCTCGCCGTCGCGACCAGGCTCGCACTCATACCTAAGTCACGTTAAATAGTACAAGTAGTGCGGGGCGCTCGCCGACGGGACCAGGCTCGCACTCATACCTAAGTCACGTTAAATAGTACAAGTAGTGCGGGGCGCTCGCCGACGCGACCAGGCTCGCACTCATACCTAAGTCACGTTAAATAGTACAAGTAGTGCGGGGCGCTCGCCGGCGCGACCAGGCTCGCACTCATACCTAAGTCACGTTAAATAGTACAAGTAGTGCGGGGCGCTCGCCGACGCGACCAGGCTCGCACTCATACCTAAGTCACGTTAAATAGTACACGTAGTGCGGGGCGCTCGCCGACGCGACCAGGCTCGCACTCATACCTAAGTCAAGTTAAATAGTACACGTAGTGCGGGGCGCTCGCCGACGCGACCAGGCTCGCACTCATACCTAAGTCACGTTAAATAGTACAAGTAGTGCGGGGCGCTCGCCGACGCGACCAGGCTCGCACTCATACCTAAGTCACGTTAAATTCCCGATCTTAAACCAATAAGTTTAAAATGAACGTGAGTTTTCAACCGAATTCCAAAGCGAAGAAGTTTCTCAATAGGGAATATGCATGAAGCTCAGATTTATTGGAAATATTTTTTTTCCCGATTCTTTGTTGTCCTGGAGTTATATGTAAAACCCTTTTTTTTATTTCATTCCATTTTATTTGCTTAAATAAATTAAATAATAAATTAAAAATGCAATTTAAGCGAGGGAAATTTAAGTTTGTAAAACAGATCACCATTGGTCGAATCGAAAGTTGACGTCATTATGCACAACTCCACGTGATAGAAACATTGAGCGCGGGAACATAAAAATAAATGTATGGTGTGGTCTTATTGTATTTATTTCCAAATATTGTGTTTGCCGCGTATTATTGTGCAAAAATGTATATTACTAACCATTTAATATAGATAAAAATTAGTACGAGATTAGAGAAACTGTATAATTTAATAAAAAACTGCCATTGGCTAAATACAATAATCGCGCGGAGTCTTAGTTTTAAGCGGCGTGTGTCTGACGTAAGTGCGTGACGTCACAATGTATTACCAAAGAGCCTGGGAAATGATGGCGTTTAAACTGCTCAAATTTATTTGTATATTTAAATGTTTATTTAAAAAATAATTAGACTTATTCCAGCAGTATTTTATTTTTTTGTTATGTTATATGGATGTAATGACATGGATGTAAAGACTCGTGCAGAAACAGAATAAAGGTTAAACAGCGGAAGCACGTCCTCTCCCTTCAAGTGCACCTCTCAAACATTCGAGGCTTGCACTCCAATATCCTCTCGATCCACCACTACCTTGAGACCGAAAAACCGCATATTCTGTTCCTCACGGAGACGCAGATCAAATGTCCAGCTGACGCGGCGTACCTTGCCTACCCAGGCTATGTTCTAGAGCATAACTTTAGGGCGAGGGCGGGAGTTTGTATGTATGCCCGCGATGACATTTGCTATCGGCATCTCCGCAACCTTGAAGACCCTCAACTTTCCGTCATGTGGATTTTGGTGGACACTGGCATAGAGAAAATTCTTTATGCTAGTGTCTACCGTTCGCACAGCGGAGACGAGGAGACAAACAGGCTCACAAACCACCTCAGTGAGGCGGCTGATGTGGCCCAACAGAGGTATCCTTCTGCTCAATTAGTGCTTCTGGGGGATTTCAACGCCCATCATCAAGACTGGCTATACCCATACCAGAGCACAGACCACGCTGGTCGAGAGATGCGAAAGCTTGCTTTAACGCTAGACCTCACTCAGTTGGTCCAGGGAGCAACAAGGATACCGGACGTTGATGGCCATACAGCCAATTGCTTGGACCTTCTGCTGACAACAGAACCAGACCGCTACTCGGTGTCGGTTTCATCACCCTTAGGTAGCTCCGACCACTGTCTGGTGAAGTCTGTATCCGTCTACTCCCCGCCCGATCCCAGCCAAAAAGGCACCCGGCGGGTGTGGCGATACAGGTCAGCAGATTGGGATGAGATGCGTTGTTTTTTCGCGTCTTATCCTTGGCGGCAGGTATGTTTTTCTTCGAGCGATCCCTCAGCTTGCGCGGATGCTGTGACAGAAGTGTTACGTCAGGGTATGGAATATTTCATACCATTTTCTGACGTTCCGATGTCAAGCAAAGCTCGTCCATGGTTTAATGCCAAATGTAGAGATGCAGAAGCATCAAAACATGAAGCTTACTTAGCCTGGGCTGATGCTCGAACCCGCAAGACTAGAGATGTACGCGAAAAGAAGAAAGCCTTTAACTTAGCCGCCAAGTCCTGCAAAAAGGCTCTCAAGAAGGCTCGCTTCGATCACATACGCCGAACAGGGAACAAACTTGCTTCTTACCCCTCGGGTAGCAAAGCGTTCTGGTCCCTGGCGAAGTCGATCGAAGAGAACTTCTGCCGTCCCTCACTGCCTCCACTACTGAAACCCGATGGATCACTAGCACACTCGGCTGAAGAGAAAGCGAATTTATTTGTTACTCTGTTTGCGGAGTCTTCACGTTTAGATGCTGGCAATGCTGTACCTTCTAGTCTGCCGACTTGCGGGACGTTTATGTCGGAAATCCGCATTCGTCAGACTGAAGTACGCAAAGCGTTGCGCAATCTAGACGTGAACAAAGCTAGTGGTCCAGACGGTATACCAGCTGTAGTCTTGAGGACGTGTGCGCCTGAGTTGGCTCCTATTTTGACACGCCTCTTTCGCTTGTCTATGACGACTGGTCAAGTGCCTAAGTCCTGGAAGCAAGCAAACGTGCAACCCGTGCCGAAAAAGGGTAGTCGTGCAGACCCTGTCAATTACAGGCCTATCTCAGTCACTTCCATACTCTGTAAGACTATGGAACGTGTACTGAACCACAGGCTCCTGGCATACCTAGAAGTGAACGATCTCCTCAGTGACCGACAATACGGGTTTCGCCGAAACCGGTCTACTGGGGATCTTCTAGCGTATGCCACGCACATCTGGAGCGAAGCCATCGAGAACCACGGCGAGGCGCTGGCCGTCTCTCTTGACATCTCGAAGGCTTTCGATAGGGTTTGGCACGATAGCCTTATTAGCAAGCTTCCTTCATACGGCCTGCCTACTGGTTTATGTGTTTGGATAGCAGATTTCTTAAGGGATCGGTCGATTCGAGTGGTCATCGATGGCTGTTCTTCCGACCAATTGGCCATAAATGCCGGAGTCCCTCAAGGATCAGTACTCTCTGCAACACTTTTTCTGCTGCATATTAATGACCTGCTTAAACCCGGTATCTTTGGGTACGCAGATGACAGCACTGTTGTAGAGAGTTATACATCCAACGCACGAACCAGTGCATTACAAATCCAGTCTCATAGAGAAGCGATGGTCGAACGCTTGAACTTTTCTTTGAAGGCAGTCTCTGATTGGGGCGATGCCAATCTGGTCAAGTTCAATGCTGCGAAAACCCAGGCGTGTCTTTTCTCCGCTAAACGGAGCCCATTTCTACTGGCTCCTACTTTCCAGGATGTGTCCGTTCCGATAAGTAACAATCTCGAGCTTCTTGGCATCTCTTTGACACCAACTCTCAATTTCGGCTCTTATATTGAGTCTAGAGCCCAGCTAGCCTCAAAAAAGCTTGGCATTTTGGCTAAGGTGAGACGGTACTTCACACCGGGACAGTTGCTTAATCTTTACCAAGCACAAGTCCGTTCGTGTATGGAGTACTGTTCTCACCTTTGGGATGGTTCTGCTAAATACCAGCTGGAGACACTGGAAGCTATTGAGAGGAGAGCCAAAAAACTCATCAGCGATGACCTATTAGTAAGCAGAGTCCTCCAGAGTCTCGCGCATCGCCGCAAAGTCGCTTGTTTATCGGTTTTCTATCGGATACATTTCATGATTTGAACTGCATGATTTGATTCCACCATCCCCATTTTATAATCGGACATCCAGAGACACTAAAAGGCGCCACCGATTTATGGTGGATATACCATCTACCCGAACGAAGCGATTTGCTTCTTCGTTCATCATACGAACCGCTAAGGAATGGAATACCCTGCCTGAGTCCGTGTTTCCGATTAAGTACAATATGGGGGTCTTCAAATCGCGAGTGAATAGGTATCTTCTGGGTAAGCACGCTACATCATCGATCGCATCATCACTTAACATCAGGTGAGATAGTGATCAAGTGCTACCAAGTTCGGTATAAAAAAAAAAAAAAAAAAAAATGAGTGAAATAAAAATATTTAAAAAAAAACATGCGGAATATGCATGTTTTTTTTTAACCGACTTCAAAAAAAGGAGGAGGTTTCTCAATTCGACCGTTTTTTTTTATGTTTGTTCGCGGATAACTTCGTCGTTTATGAACCGATTTTGATTATTCTTTTTTTGTTCGGAAGGAGATATCCCAAGTGTGATACCATGGTAATTTCATCGAGGTATGATAAGTATCTCCAGAGATATTGAGATAAACATCTCAAAATTGGTACTGAAATTGAATAGCGCGGCATTGAAGTCGGTTCTTTTTTAGTTTTTAAACGATATTATTATTCGTCTGTATGTCTTTTTTTTGTGTGTATATTACACAATTACTCAGTCAAACCATCCAACCAATATCCAAATTGGAGGAGGTTCTCAATTCGTCTGTGTATTATTTATTTATTTTTTGTATGAGTGAGTCTTTTTTTAATCGGTAGAGTACGTTTCCGAGGTGGTCTTATTGTAATATAATCGAGATCTGATAAGTATTTCCAGAGATATGACGGTAGACGTCTCAAACTTGCTACTGAAATTGACTCGCGGGGCGTTGAAGTCGGTTGTTTTAGTTTTTGAACTATTCAAATTATTATAGTAATATTCGTCTTCTATCTAATGATGTGTCAGATAATTTTTATTACACTCATAAAGCATTTCATTTTACAAGTGGTATTACTATTAACGCCAAAGTACTTACGTTCGAGAAGCAAAAATAAATTCGAAGAAGATTGTGTTTCGTGATCGAATTCCAACGAAAACTAATTTTTTAACCGGTTTCACAAAAAAGGGAGATCTCCTCAATTCGTCTGTTTTTTGTGTTTGTTACTTCCGAACTTCGTAATTTATTAACTGATTTAAAAAAAAAGTTTTTTGTTTGAGAGAGTATGCTACCCGTTTGGTCACATTGTAATTTCATCGAGATCTGACAAGTATCTCCAGAGATATGGAGATAAATACCTCTAACTTAGTACTGAAAATGACTAGCGCAGCATTTGAAGTCTTTAGTCAGAATTGTCTAATTTTCGTTATGTAAATAAAGATCTTAAATTAAAACTTAGCCAAATCTCACCTTTAAACGAAATACTTCTTTTAAAAGTTTAGTTTTAACTGTTTATTTGTATGTGGTTGATACTGTAGGATATTCAAAAACAAGACGAAGTACGAGTATATTAACCTAATATATTTGCGGCTTGTGATAATTTCAAGCCTAAAATGACGCTGCCCTATATTCATCTAAAGTGGTAACTGTCTTATATCTACACATTAATTTAGAAATAAAACCGCACTAATTCATACCCGTAAAAGGAAACGCTAAGTACCAAAATCCATTAATGAATTTGCCATTACGCCTCTCCGCATTGTCATTCGTTCGTATCCTCAATAAATAAAGCTGACCTTTTGTTTGTCTCGGTCCGACCGAACAACCAATTAGGAAAGTACAAAGGTCCCAGTACAACCTTGTTACAATAAAAAAAGCACTGAAAAATCCAATTACGTATTGTAAAACCATGTATTTATTTATCTTTTGTAATTATCTTGCGGCTGTTTTGTTTTAATCGTTGAATACTATTGATTATAGAGATGCTCCGTTGGCTTCTAAGCGAGAGGTCACTAGTTTAAATCCTAGCACGGGTGTTTATCCACAGGTGGTAGAAACATAATTATATTGATCTGACCCCACCCCCCCTCCACCCCTCGGCTTGCCTTGTCTTTACGCATTATCAGTACCACCGGTAGCTTGGGTCCTGCCCCGGTGTCGGCGACACCCTAGGATTAGGCCCTTTATTTTTTTTAAGTAATATTATAATTTGATCTTTAGTAAAAACCTAATTTTAAGTAAGTAAAATGTAATTGATTGCATAATTGTAATGCAGTTTTGTGCTATGTATAATTATTTTCTAATTATGGAATATAAATTATCATTATTATTAAGTAGAAGGCTCCAACATTGTTCCAAAATACCGATATCCTTTGATCACTTAATTTATTCCAAATCATTCTATTAATAAGTTATTATTAAGTTACAATTTATTTGTATGTTATTGTATAAAACATTTATATCCATTGCTCTACTAAAATCATCACACTCCTCTTTTCATGTAGGATTTCACGTTTAGACCTGATAATATCACTCACCAATACCCACGACGACCTTTGAGTATTCATACTCAAAGCTCACGACAGATAAAAAGATAGACAAACTCTTTACAAAACACCTTACAAGAAAGACGAAAGAAACAAAGATTTAATTCAGCTTAGATTAATAACAAAAGGCGGCCTTATCTCTGACAGGATCCTTGCCTTGCGGAAAGAAATTAATTCAATCACTACGCAGGGATTTAGCATGGCGCATGGCTCATAGCGGTATTTTCCAAGATGCTCGTATATATGGGAGTTTAACTTGTTTCTCTGGATGGAGCACATGTCACAAGTTTGCAAGTCAATCACAATTACAGAGTCGCGAGGGTCTGCCATTAATACTGGTTAGAAGTTTCAGCATTCGTCGCTAACCATGCACTGGAGTGCAGTACACTATACCACTTGAACCGTCATATTAAACACACACAATCCAAAATTTCACCGTACGGACGAAATCGAACTCTTACCTCCTGGGAAACATGCAAATATGTACAAAAATATATTGTGTGTAACACTAAAATAAACATAATATTAGTCATATTATAGTTTGGGCAAAGGGTTGACACAGTTCTGCAACACTATAGTGCAATCTATGTATGGATTGGAAAAATACCGGTTATTTGTCGCCTCTTCTGACTGCAATTCAATTCCAGCCAGATAAGCGTGACACCATCTTAGACTGCACCATCGCTAAACATCAGGTGAGATAGGGGTCCATAGAATTGTCTGTTCCAAACAAAAAATCTTTCCTTGAATTAAAAAAAACTCTGCCGCAATTTTGAGACCAACGCTATTTGTCTGGCTCTCTCTCTCTTAGTATCTCTTAGTAAGCGCTTCAGAGCACAGTAACTCCACCTGATCCTATTTCAACAGAACCTTTGTTACTGCAATCAAGAAGTCTCCTACTAATGGCGTTAGGCGACGCGTGGCGTGAACTTCCGCGGGATCTCTTCTCGTGTTAATGTTGATTTTCGTCTACTAACGAGTAAACATTCCGTTTTTCCAGTGCGCACCAATCCTTATTGGATTCGCTTTTGCGATTTGTAATAGTTTTTTAGTGCAGGTGATTTTAGGCAACGCTCTTCGAGGCAGCTTGCAACACTTGTAGTTGCAATATTTATCGTACCATACGTGTTTTTATTTTAGTGGAAACTTTAATTGGACTCTTGCCGTAAGTTAAGAGATAATTGTTTTTTTTTTGTAGATAGGCTAGCTATTGACAACTATTTCATATGTTGGTAAGTTGAGATGCGGTTAAGGATGGAAGCACGCTAGGCCAAGAGTGGGAATTTTTTGAGAACCCCGTTGGCGTAGAGGATAGATGGTTAGACTTCTAAGCGATAGGTCACCGGTTCAAATCATATGGTGTTTCGGCAGCACATAGCACTTGAGAGTCAGAGTAATCTAGGCCTAGCGTGTTCACTATTATCGACCACATCATAACTTACCACCAGGCGAGATAGTGGTCTAATTGTGGCCTATAAGATATTAAAATTCGAAATGGCTTTCAAGGACAGCTGCTGGAACACGTAAGATTTTTTTGCGACAGGTTTTTCAACTTGATGGTAAAAGCTGGCCACACGGGGATGCGGGTTTCCTCAGAATGTTTTTCCTTGACCGGAGGGTCACTGTGATCGCGCACATAAATCCGATGGAAAATTTCATTAGTGCACGGATTGAATTCACTACCTCTGGCGTCAAAGCTGACCATTTTCCCACTGCGCCACTGGTCCCTCTACCAGCCAACTAATACCATGAAAATTGACTCAGCGCAATAGTTGAGTAAATGTTGCTAGAAATTGGCAGACAGCCTGGCACCAATACGCCAAAAACAATTTAAATAGTAGCTACAGGCTTTCGTTCGTCAATCTCGTCTTAACAGAATCTCATGCCACAAAACGTTGCCTCCTAATCGGAAACTCCTTATGTAATATTCCTAGCATGAGATTAATAGCATCTAAATTGCACCTTAATGATAACGCATTAAGAATCGATTTGGTGCGCACATCTGACCAACAACAGAATACAAAATAGTTAAACTAAGTATAGTTTAAGCGATGGCTCAGTCACAGTTTAAAACAGTGTAATATGCTTCATGGTAGGCAAACAAATGGTACACGTAATACAGTACTGAAGAGTGTTACATTTTGCAACAATATTATAGTTACCACCAGATTTTTAAGTTTATGGTAGAGGTACCATTGGGACAAAATATGTAAATAATGTTCACTGTATCTCAAATAATTTTGTCCTTGTTATTTAATATCTTTTATTGTTAATTTCATACAATTATCAAAAGTTGATTATTTGGATGTTTGTTCCTCAATGAGACAAAAATGTATAGACAGATTTTATAAAATCTCCATATTCACAGATAGCTTTTTTTAAGTTAAAACTTCTTCAGGCATGTCAGGCACTTTTGGGATGGGGAAAAAGCACTTAACTCTCGTGACATGCTCAGATATATATATTATTTACAAGTTTGTGAATTTTTGGTCCTACAACTGAGATATTTTTTTAACTGAGTAGTACTCACAGGACTTTAAACAAGTACTTGTAAACGAAGGCTAAGCCCCGGAGCATGGTAGCGGTATTTTTTTTTATGGTAAACAAGCACGACGCTCGCCTGATGGTAAGCGATGACGTCTACCTATTACAGACAGCGGAATGCAAAATTCTGGTAGTCCAGAATATTGCATGTAAAATTCTGGCAGTTCAGAATTTTGCATGTCATTGCACTGCGCCTGCTACCTTGAGACATAAGATGTTGAGTCTCACATGCCCTGTAATTTCACTGGACACCATGCCATTTCAACCGAAAATAATTCCTATTTCACGGCTGAAAAATTAATTGGCAAAGTGGTGGTACCGCCCCAGGCGGATTAGCAAATGTCCTACCACTACATCTAATCACAAGTCTATCTTATTACAAGTTGTTTTTTATCTAACTTACATTAAGCACCAGGTGTCGCAAGTAGTTAGCACGTGATGAAAAATAAAAATGTTCATTATTATTAATGAGTAAGCTCAAGTACTATCAGCATAAACGTACCTTGAGCTAAGCCCAAGATAATAGATAGAGTTAGCACTATACCCGTCCCAGTGACGCGAACTTCCTGTAAGCTAAATATGGCCCACAACTAATAGAGGTAGCGTTATTAGCTACCCGATCTAGCATCGGACATACCTAAGCCACTACGACTACGGATGCTGTTACTAACAAGTACCTACGTATAATAAGAGTCTATCCAGATAAAAATAATCTCATCATTAACTTTTTAACATGACAGACGTTGTCCTGGGTTTTATCGACAAGGATTAGCATCTTGTAGTAATTTATAAAAATATGATTTGGAATGTTCATTGCCTATATAAGATGCCAGCGTTGCTCTGGCCCCAAAAGGTATGAGACGACAGGGTTAGTTAGGGTATAGGAATAAATATCAATAAAAAAAATATATATTCGGTATAACGCTGGAAAAATGTATGTGTCAAATCTTTTTTGTATTCCTACTCATACAAAAAATGCTAACACGTATAGGTATGTAATATCTAAAGTATATAGCTTTTTCCGTTCCTTACTATCGGTACTACCACAGAACAGATAAAGTAGTAGTAGTTGTGGTACTATCGTGGCAAACTAATGTAAATTAATGTACAGTATTATTGCGCCACCGTTATTCTCGCTTAGGTATGTTCTGTGTTTTATAAACAGTCTGAGTAATATTAATCCTGTGAAGGGAGGTTCATGTTTATGATTTTATTACACACTAACTTTTGCCGAGTTTATAACCGTTTGTGTATTTGTGTCACTGTAAATTATAAATGTTGACGGTTCAAGCGGTTCTCTTTACTGCCATTTCCAAGCTAGTATTCTCTTCTACTATATTTTATTATTTTTGAAGTTAAAACTTTAGTGAGGGCGCTGACACTTTATTTTGTTGGTACAGGATGAGACTATGTCCAGCAGTGGACAGAGATAGGCTGATGATGATGATGATGATATAATGGAACCGAGTCGTCACGCTTGCCTATGCAAAACTCGTTCGGGTAATGTCGGCTCGAGTTCGGTTATTATAGTCCGCTCAAGTCGACTATTTCGTATTATCAACCTCACCTTGATGAAGTTTAAAGACATAGAATGCTTTTTATCTAGGTGTATCATAGATTACTTTTTACCATAGGCGAAGCCGCGGATGGCGTGGCAGGGTATTTTGAATTTGGCAACGTATTTTGTAAGTACGTAAGTATCTACTGGTACCTTAATAAGTTATTTTTCAAAAAAAATAAAACCGACTTCATAACCACAAAAAGGCACTCAAAAGCGAAAAATAATTTACTTAAAATTATTATAAGCGTTACCCACTTCTCTATTTGAAGTCGGTGCCAGCCAAGTCTAATAGGTAGTAGATAGATAATACCTACATGTATCTACCTACTTACTAACCTACATGTACCTACTTACTACTACTACATACATAGTATCTATCTAATATCCAATAGACTTGGCTGGCACCGACTTCAAGTAGAGAAGTGGGTAACGCTAGTAAATAATATGTGGTTTTATGCTTATAATTTTTTTTTGCTGTGTTGATTGGTACAAAGTACGTTCATAATTCTGAGTTATTTAATTATGTATGCAGTGTCGCGGGACTGAAATGGCCGCCATCTTCGCCAAATGTCATGTCATGTCAAAAAATATTAGGTATGTTTAAAAAAGTTTGCACCCTAACAAGGCTTTGCCCAGTAGAACATTCCTGTGAAGACAAATTATTTATATTTATATTATTTATTGTAATTATTAATATATAATTATTTATTGAGGGCACGGTGGCGTAATTGGGAGAACGGTCGGCTTTGATGCCGTGGTACCGAGTTCAAACCGCCGTGCACCAATGAATTTTTCTATCGAAAAATATATGTGCGCTTCTCACAGTGGCCCTCCGGTGAAGGAAAACATCGTTAAGAAACCAACAACCCCCGCATGGTGGTAGAACATATCTAGTGTCCGCCTGGCCAGCTACCACCCTCAAGTCAGAAAATCTGTCGCCAAACATCTAATGTGTTCCGGCAGCTATCCTTGAGCGCCAGTTCCCATTCTAGTCCACTTCTCTATCTTCGACCGCATCATCACTTAGCAACAGGTGAGATAGTGGTCAAACGCTTGCCTATAAGATATAAAAAAAAATTATCCCCACCTTTATTTCTATCTCGCTCACAGTTACCATAAGAATATCTTATATGCAATAGCGATCTCCATTGTGTATAATCTTCTTGGGACTCTTTTACTAAAACTAGTACATTCTCCTATGTTTGAGGTATTTATCTCCATAACTCTGGTGATACTAATCAGATCTCGATAAAATTAAAATGGGACCACCTCGGAAACGCATCCTACCTATTAAAAAAAGAATCATTTGAACCCGTTCACAATTGATGGAGAAATTGCATTACATACACAATTGCGTAACATACACACACACAAAAAAAAAAAAAAAACATACAGACGAATTGAGAACCTCCTCCTTTTTTGTGAAGTCGGTTAAAAATAGGCACAGGAGGGCAACGTAAATTACGTAAACACGTGTGTCCATCACAGACCTCGGAATCATTATACAACGTAGTGAATCCGAGTTCTATGGTGTCCGTTGTGACGACGCGATCCTGCTAGATTGTAACATAACGCACAGCCGACGACAACGCACGACCACGCACGTACACGCACGGTACAGAGTGGCTAGTGCAAGATTCTTTAGCTTTATTTACTCACTCGATCACGTTAAAGTAAACGCGGATTTGTATGGAAATAACAATGTTACGTGTTATGCACACTAGATGGCGCTTTTTTATTCCATATAAATCTGCGTTTACTGTACGTGAACGAGCAAGTAAACACATCTATCAAACTCGCACTGGGCACCCAGGGCTATTCAAGGTTTCACGCACGTCTCTGGATCCCACGTGCACCCGGGCGGACTGGTGTGTCTCCGTGCGTGATACATTACGCATCGTGGGATCTTGCCAAAGCTACTCGATCCTGAGGAAGTGCATTAGACGTACATGAAACCTAGAACGAGATAGTGGACATAAATAGTACCTACCGTAGGAAGTTTTATAGTCAGTAGGTTTTTAAGGTTCCGTAGCCGAATGGCAAAAAACGAAACCGTTATAAATTCGTCATGTCTGTCTGTCTGTCTGTCCGTCCTTAAGTCACAGCCATTTTATACCGAAACTGTTAGGACTACAGAATTGAAACTTGGTAGGTAGATGTATTCTGTGAACCGCTTTCCAATTTTTATGCAAAAATAAAAAATATAAAAGTTTACGGGGATACGTCTATGGATAGGTCTTTAAAAATGACATTGAGGTTCCTGAAATCATTTTTCTCAAAGTCAATCATTTATATTATAATCATCCATGTGTTGTTACCATCACAACCAAATTTTTTTATTCTACAAAACTAACCAACCCAACTGTTTTGTTGGCACAGTGTGCGCACGAACAGGCCAACTCGACTTAACTATCGGCCGATAGTAAGTCTGTAGTCTGCGGGGACTCTTACACTACGCTATACTATTGTGTTGTGTTTATACGTCTGAATGAAAACAAACAAAGGTCGTCACCATTTCGTTAGCACAGTGGACTCAATTCCGTCCCGAAAAGGCTTCCATCAGACGTCTGTCAAACGGAACAAGGTAGCAGTCGACGTAAAGGCCTCACGTCGGAATGTGCAAATGAGGAACAAATCAATGCTTCCATTCCATATACCTACCTACAACAGCCCTTACACAGGCCGTCACTGCCGATAGCTCATTATCCTACACACCAATAATTATACAACATATTTTATGAGTGCGTGACTTTGACGATTGCGTCTGATAACTATTCTCAAATATCTGATATCGACCGATTTATGTTTCTTTTGTGAGAGTCAGTTTCAGTAGCAAGTTTGAGACGTTTATCATCATATATCTGTAAAAATTTATTAGATCTTGGAAACATTTAAATAGATTAACCTTGGAAATAAACCCTACTTATAAAAATAATAATCATTAAATTCGCTTATCAATTGGCGGAGTAATTGGCGAGCAAACATAATGTAACAAAAAACATACCCCCCCTGAAAGAAATCCCCTCCTTCTTGGAAGTTGGTTGAAAAAACTACCTTAAATTTCGCGCTTATCGTTTTCAGTAGTAGTTTTGAGGTGTTTATCTCTGTTTCTTTGAATATACTCGTACTATCAGATATCAATAACATTACAATGGAACCAAGCGGGAAGCATACTCTCTCGAACTTCTCAACAACTTTGTATATATCGATGGCTTCATAACATATAGGCGTACAAGCAAAATTGGCGCTTTAAATTTTCGAATGCTATAGATAGTAAAAAAAAAGCTCTTGTTTGTACGCCCATTTGTTATGAAGAGCCCTCGTCGAGGGCTTCATAACATATAGGCGTACAAGTGAAAATGGCGTTTTAAATTTTTTATGCTATAGATAGTACAAAACACGCTTTTGCTGTACGCCCATTTGTTATGAAGCCCTCGATATCTGAAATTCGGATAATAATGCAATATATTGTTATTTTGGATCTGATCTCATGGCGGAGCCAGAAGGTAGATAGTGGAACTCTTCAGTGGCCACACTATCCTTGAGAGCCAGTTCCCACTCTAGGCCCACCGTGCTTACCATCTTCGACCGCATCATCACTTACCAACAGGTGAGATAGTGGTCAAACGTAACAAGATCTCATAATGGAGCCAGGAGTTCTACTTTTTAGTTTAAACTTATTTTATTAGTTTTTTAAACTTAAACTTAGCACAGTACTGATTATAATATTGTCAAAGCCGCTAAAATCACAGTTTATTGTAATGTTTTTGACATTAGTGTAACGCTTTGTGTAAAAACTCAATGCTACAGCAGTACGCTACGTCCTGGCTCTTTCGGTGAAATAGGCATATAACTGCGAGCCACTACACGCCGCTGCAAATATAACGAGGTGAATCAAAAGCCTGCGTCGATGCTGGTAGCTTGATCTAACTAGTGCCTTGATAGACTTTTTTTCAATCAATGTTGCTACAACCCTACATTCGTGAGCGAGTATAAAATTATCAGAAGTCCGATCGAGTCAAATAGCTGGAATGTGAAATAAATGGCTAATTTCTATTTTTATTTTGTTGTATTCAAAGTGTTATATTATACTTGCGCTATCTTAAAGTATTTATGTTCAGTTTCTGAGTACCTACATTTATTGATAGTTTATCTACGCAATAACGTTATCATTAAGTAGATAAACATTCAATAAAAGTACCTCAGAAACTGGCAATTAGTGATATGAATCTATTTCGTTACGATTGGTTAGGTATGACTTATTATACTATTTAGTTTATACTGCACATAGAACTATATTATGTATATGTCGCAGGCATATAGCTTAATAAGCCGGTCAATCAACAGCCTAGCTTCTTTACTAAACTGCACCGTTCAACTAGATTCCTGAACGATATCCAGCCATTTGATTAAATAGCTAGAATCGATGATGTTTCATTACTTGCCTAGCCTGTTCATTAGTCTGACAATAAGGCAACACATAAGGAACAGTGACCACCGCGTGACGTGCGCCAACGAGCGCAGCGAGGAGGGGTGCCGCCGAAGCGGCCGCGCGTCATTAGAAATATATGCATATGTATATGCATATATATATGTATATATGCATATGTCACTTAGCGTCAGGTGAGATAGTGGTCATAACATACTTTATCATACTCATTTTTTCCCACGACGGATTGGAGACTGTATATGCGTTTGGGGTGAGAGGATGTTTGTTTGTTTGTTTGTGTGTGCAAATCCATGTTGCCATTTTGTCCAAAAATACTTGTTCGATTTTGATGCAATTTTCAGTTATGGGTTCGGGTGTAATTGGTGCATGTTTTGTTTTTAGATAGGAGTTACGGTGACAACTCACCAGGGGGTACTGTAGTAATCATTTGTTGGTGCAAATCGATGTTGCCATTTTTAGGGTTCCGAACCCAAAGGGTACCAACGGAACCGAGATATATTACTGAGACTCCGTTGTCCATCTGTCTGTCTGTCTGTCTGTCTGTCCGTCTGTCACCAGGCTGTATCTCATGAACCGTTATAGTTAGACGGTTGAAATTTTCACAGATGATGTATTTTTGTTGCCGTTATAATAACAAATACTAAAAACAGAACAAAGTTAAAAATTAAAGGGGGTCCCCATACAAAAAACGTGTTTTTACTATAGCGCCATCTATGAACGATGGTAGCCAACAAAAAGGTCACTGACCTTTGTGTTAACGTTCACATGGTGGGTGTTACAAGTTCGATCGACATTTGTTAGATGGCGTTGTAGTAAATAAGCATGTTTAGTATTGACACGGTATTTATATATATCGATGTTAAAACTATGTAGATACATAATTCTTCCGGCTAATTTTGTTCAATCGGAACCCTATGTGTGCGAGTCCGACTCGCACTTGGCCAGTTTATTCTTCAAAATGACTAGTCCGATTTTGATCGATCCGCTACGGCGACGTGCCTTTATACCGTATACTTTTTGTATAGTGTGCTATATCGCTTAGCTATTCACAACTTTATAATTCGTGTTTATAAATTAGAGATGACGTTATCGTGAGTCATGTTGGTTTATCGGGTTATATTATGTGCTAAATATAAATAAAATTCCACAATGTCATTGCGGTCATGGCATGGCGGCTTATAACGGAAATAAAGTGTTATCGAAACAAAATTCATATTTATTTATTGTGTCTGGGATATTATACGAATAACAAACTAATCATATTTGTCTTACTTTATCCTGTATCCATGACATCATAACGTATGCAATATAGTAATATAACAAATGGTATAGTTTAGACTATGCAATTAACTCATTGAAATTAAATGTCGTGATATTGTACGTTTTAAGAGGTGAAATCCCTGCCGTATCTTCAGCTGCGTATCACCACTATTTCACCTGTTGGTAAGTGATGATGCGGTCGGAACTGGCTCTCAAGGATAGCTACCGGAACACATTAGAGGTTTTTGGCGACAGATTTTCTAATTTGAGGGTAGTAGCTCGCCAAGCGGACACTAGATAGTGTCCTACCACCATGCGGGGGTTGTTGGTTTCTTATCGATGTTTTCCTTCACTGGAGGGCAACTGTGAAAAGCGCACATAATTTTTTCGATACAAAAATAATTAATTTTTGAAGTTATACTTCTTTTGGCGCGATAGAGAAAAATGATAAGAGTGAATTTTTACGATGCGCTCGCACACCGACACCTAAATTAAACATCGTGAAGTTAGTTCTAGGTGGTACGATGCGCGTGCACACCGCCACCGAAATTCTACGCCGTGAAGTTAGTTCTAGGTGGCATGACTATGTTCAAGTTGTATATGTCATTTCGTAAGAACGTCATATTTAACGTCATATTTTTACGTTAATAAAACCTTTTTTATTGAAATAAAATGTTTTTTAATAATTTTAATATTTATCGTTAATCACTACTGCATTTTAGTTATTTTTTTTCCATACGCCACAGAAGTATAACTTCTAACGCATGTACATAGTACACACACGTTTTTTTTTATTGATGTATAAATTTATGTGTCGGTAATATTATTATTTTTAACCGACTGCACAAAAATGGAGGAGGTTCTCAATTCGTCTGTATGGTTTTTTTTTTACAAATTATAACAAATTATATATCCGTCAGTGTATAACAACCCAGACACGAAATTTTATAGATGCATGTAATTTAATTAAAACTTGTTTTACACTACCTGCATGTCTGCTGTGCATCTACCTACTGACTACTACTACATACATAGTATCTATCTACTATCCAATAGACTTGGCTGGTACCGACTTCAAATAGATAAGTGGGTAGCGCTTATAATTATTATATTAAGTAATTTATTTTTCGCTTTTGAATGCCTGTTTGTGGTTATGAAGTCGGTTTTTTTTTTGAAAAATAATTTATTTTTAAGTGTAATTTCAATTACAATTAATGTTGTTCTCTGAATAAACGAATATGAATATCGATACGACGTAACTTCTGGATTGCATTTAAACCAATAAAGCAAGTATGGCGCCACATTACTATGTGGCGCCATAAATACTTTAGAACTTTAATATAAATACTATAATAATATAATATAAATAATATAAATGTTTTAGACATAAAGGACAACTTCAAAGAGGTCCTAGTGTTCCAAATGGACTAGCAGAATTCCAGCCAATAAAAAGGTAGGTAGTGGGAATGTGTCTTTTTGCTATAATGCAGGTTGTGTAGTGACGGATGAAGGCGGCGATGTGACACGGCCGCTCGGCTCACACTCGGATTAATCACAGTCGACATCCTGCTGACACATGACATGGCTTTCGTAGCGAGTCATTGCTGGTTACTTACGTCGGTTCTTTATGTCTTCTTTATGTCTACCTATTCACGACTAGTGCTAAAAATCTTTCAATAGGTAGTTCGCTAGTTTCAAGTTATCAAACTAGTTTCGGGGCTCAACCGCAGTTTGATCCAGGATTAATCACTGTATCGGATACAACCAGGCTTGAATGCCGATATCCAATAGCGACGTACCTACTTCTATACCCACTGGGTGATCTGTTGCTCGGCAGCGATGGTAGTTAGGTCTAAGAAACAAGTATGTCACTTGTATACAAGTTCTAGCTTAAACATCTTTAATACTAATAATCAATACTAATAGAACAGGCTTGATTTAAAAAGTAGACTCCTGGTTCCATTATTAGACAGCTTGATAACGAGCAAGCTGAATCTATTAAACTAGTCAAAACGAATCATTTGAGCTTAAACTTAAGACATTAGTAGCCACTTAAGAGTCCTCCATCCAACTTCTAGCTCCATCGTCAGATCAGCTTTAAAATACCAAATTATATATAAATTATAGTATAAACACCCAAACTTCTGACACATACAAAGTTGCATTCCGATAAAACAATTAGAGATAGTATTATGTTTCTTTGAAGTGTCACACACTTTATATTTTTGTAAATTATTAAACACAATCCAAAATTTCATCGTACCGACGGGACTCGAACCCGCACCCCCCGGATTACACGTCCAGGTGCTCTGCCAATTAAGCCACGGTTCGATCTATCGATACGACGAAATTAGTGGATTGCATTTGTTAACCCAATTATGCATTGGTGGCGCCATCTATGACTACTTATTACGTAAGTTAATCATTCGGAAGAAATCATTACAGTTTCCAAATCCAACGAGAGATGTTGCACTGCGTAAATCAAATATTATGTTTCTTTGAAGTGTCACACACTTTATATTTTTGTAAATTGTTAAACACAATCCAAAATTTCATCGTACCGACGGGACTCGAACCCGCACCCCCCGGATTACACGTCCAGGTGCTCTGCCAATTAAGCCACGGTTCGATCTATCGATACGACGAAATTAGTGGATTGCATTTGTTAACCCAATTATGCATTGGTGGCGCCATCTATGACTACTTATTACGTAAGTTAATCATTCGGAAGAAATCATTATAGTTTTTAAATCCAACGAGAGATGTTGCACTGCTTAAATCAAATATTATGTTTCTTTGAAGTGTCACTTCATCGATAGATCGAACCGTGGCTCAATTAGAGATAGGTTAAAATTGACTTCTTAGATTTGATTGCCTACATTCTTCATAGTTCATTCATTAATAAGTTTACCGTCTAGATTGTAGCAGCAGTGGTAAAAATATAACAATAAGGTTCTGGAAACTTTTATTTAGAAGCTTGTCGTAATTGATCAGCTTCTTGGCTTTCCTTTTTAACCGACTTCACAAAAAATGAGAAGGTCATCAATTCGTCGGAACCTTTTTTTATGTATGTTCACCGATAACTCGAAGATGCCTGAACTGATTTGGAAAATTCTTTATTTTTTCAAAGTGTACCCTTCTTAGGTGGTCCCATTTAAATTCTAACTAAATCGGCCGAGCCGTTTTTAATATATCACCATTTATATTACGACGCATTCACTTATCTCGACGACATACATAGTTACTTCGTCTACTGGCTACTTTGACTAGCATGACGTTTGAAGTCGGTTGGTTCTTTTAGTTCTTTTAAACGATCTTGAATTATAATTACTTACATTCATTAAATGTCGAGTCGCTTCAAGATAGCGTGCATAAAAGTGGTCGCCACGATTGGCCAACTGTCCAGCAACTTTGAAACGTAGTGAGTGAAAATGCTACGTAGGCGTGCTTGAGCCGTGGTAGTGTGGCGTGGAAAGGCGTCGCGGTGAGTTTGGCCAGCCGCCAGCGCCGCCTAGCGCCTGCCCGGTCAATAATCAGTTTGGCCCGTGCGCGCAGACCATAGTTGATTGATGATAGTAAACATTCTGGAATTTAACAATGTATTAATCCAGTAGTACCAATTGAAGTAATGTCATTGTTCCTACTGAACACTACCTCGCTTACGTCAATTGAACCGTCACCCACAAAGAGATAAGCATCCCTTTTAAGTCCAGGTATACTTTTGGTTTGAAAGGTTAAATTAAAAGACATGTGTGACTCAACATGTAATTTTTAAGGTAAACAAGCGCATTGTAACGTGCATAATTCTGACCATCCAGAGTTTAAAGTGCCACAGTTCCTGTGATAAAGAGATGACATCACTAACTAAAATCAGAACGTGTTACTTGCCTTATAATAAAACAGACAATACACAAGAAAATACCGTTATTATGGTTGTTACGTTGATTTCGTAGTCATAATGCAAAAATAAGCTAGTTACAGCTAGTTATAATGTAGCACCGAGCTACAACAATAATTCCATGGATAAGAAATTATTCACACCCAGCTGAAGTGCTGGCTTATTTACAAAAACAACCAAGTATTCCGTTTATTAACTGCGAACTCTCCATGTTTTCTGAAACAAAAGCAAAACATCTTGTTTCCCAGACAAATATTTCAGAGACACTGACTTGACTTACTGTTTACATTTTATCTTCTGTGCGGAGTTATTCTATACATACATGTTATGTTGCCGCCGCTTGTCTGACACTAAGAAACCAGATATTTTCACTCTTATTTTCATAACAATAAAGTTGTATTTAGTGGATAAAAGCTCACATATAAGCACAAAGTTGAAATATCACGTTACGTGCCTGTATCAAGCAGCACTCTGATATGTTACAACTTAACAACCATTCCGAGAGGTAATTAAAGAACTAAATTGACTATAACTTAATTCTAACACAACTTAGAACATGTTGAACTCGTTAACGTTATGAGCTTACATAAACCAAGCACTAATATTAACTTTAAAAGTTTGAAGTTGATTCGTTGAGTTGAGTGTTGAAATGAAGTTTTTTCTTGAGATAACAAAAGAGGACATTTTCATTTTACCTTATCGTGGTAGTCCTATGAATAACTAGTTACATCTGGAAAACTTAGATCTTCTCGTATTTTAATTATTCAATTAATGAGAAGGTAATTATCACCCACGGAAACGTCGTTATTCCCTTCCTTCGTGCATTAGTGCTAAATGGTTGCTCACTGGTAGGCTTTGGCTGTGAGTCAAACCATCCACCGAACAAAGACATGTCATCAATCGGAGTTCCGGCATGATGATTTTGAGAGTCAAAGTGTTTTAGGCCTTACATAATGTGCTCACCATCTTCGACCTTAATAAGAAAAAGCCGATCTTCTTAGTGGTCTTTTTTGCATCAAACTCGACCCTCGACGATGGGGATTTTTCTCCGCCGATTTTCCCGAGGTGTAAGAGTTCCATGCCATTAGTACGCATCTCCCAGAGAGCAGTACGGAAGGAACTTTTTTCCCTTGATGTGCAAAAATCGAGTCAGCCAGACTGCATTCCGGCGATCGTCCTAAAGAGATGTGCTCCTGAGTTGACTCCAGTGTTAACGTGCTTGTTTCTGCTCTCCTATACCTCAGGATGAGTGTTACGATCGCTTACGATCAGGCGGGCTGTCTGCTTGTTTGCCAAACATAACATGAAAAAAAAAAGTTTGCCCCCAGGTGAGATAGTTGTCAAACGCTAGCCTAAGTTTCAAATAATAAACCGACTTGGTTTAACATTACATCTTAAAACTTTTTTGTAGTATAAGAACTGTATTGCGAGACTTACAACTTTTTGCATGAAATATGTTTTATTAGGATTCTTGTTAACCCCTCCAACTAAGCTAAATATGCTTGTGTTTGGAGTGGTTTCACGTCAAATAGTGCAATGGGTGGGGATCGAACTCACGACCTCTCGATCGCCAGGCCGACGCTTTAGCCGTTGGGATATTGCCGCTTCTGTTTCTGTTCAGTTTTTATCTGTTCTTTAGGGATCAACCCAAGAACAGGGCGGCACCACGTGAAGGAAAACTACTTAGGCTTGCTATGAATGTCTACACGAACTGCGCTCCTTTCCATAACCATCCACCGAACCTGCTCACCAGAGAGGCGGCCAGTTAGCTCCAGGCAGAAAAAGTGATCTAACCTCTATTTACAACACTACTACGAACGTAATTTTTTTGTGTCAGTTTTTTATACATAGAATTTTACAGGAAATTTATTGGTAAATAGAAAAACATTTATCTGTCATCGTTTTTGTCCTATACATTTGTTATTGTAGTTTAAAATCCACGTTATCTCATTATACAGGATGTGGCGTAAACAGTAGTCAAGCCGTCACTTGTACCCACAAGTTTTTACACCACAGGCGCTGAAACTTTCGATTTTCTTATATCTCTCAGTAAATTTTGTAATAAAATGTGAAATAATACGAAAATTAAGGTAACGGTATAAAAAAGACAGTTTACCTTTGATAACACATTTATCCAAGAGTATTTCTCAAAAATCAGATTGATAAAATATTTTAATTTGTGGTCATACAATCGAATAGAGTCAGTCACAAAGGGTGTAATTACTATGAAATTTTGAAAATGGTCAATAACTCGGAAACCACGATACTTTCACTGAACACAAATTTTGATTTTTTGATTAGTCATGAAGCCCTCCACCCACAGGTGACGGCTTGACTACTGTTTACGCCACATCCTGTATACTGTGTATGCACTAACCTTGACTCCCACCTAACATTGATAACACAATATTACATTAGTTAATATCCTAAATCTGTGGCAGTAGCACATGTAATTGTGTTAGCGACTAGTGTGCAATATCATCACGTGATCACGAGCAGAGGCCGACGGTTACCTACCAGGTAATTCTTAGTACTATCCATAATTACTAGGTGTCGCCTCCTGCTCCACATTTGACCAATTTTCAGTCATTTTTAACCGACTTCAAAAAGATAGAAGAGGTCTCATTTCCAGTGGAAATATTTTTTTATGTATGTACGGAACGTGGTCTTTCGGCGTAATATTTGTTTACGCCGAATTATGGTACGTGAATTTAATTATATTTTGGCAAACCCTCTCTCAGAACGAGCAAAATTAGTGTACAAATTATATAATATATGCATGCAGAATAGATCTAGGTTATTATTTTTGGTATGTTTATGATAAGAGTTGATTTTGTACTGAGCGACTTAATCAAATGTTGGTAAAGCTCATTAAATAAAGATTTTAAAAAAATGTATGTACGGGCATAACTCCGTCATTTATGGACGAATTTGAATGTTTTATTTTGTTCGAAGGAAGTTTATTCCGAAATGGTTCTTTATTATATTTTTTTATAAATCTGATGATGAGTTTCGGAGACAAACAACGGAACACTTAATCAATCCCAGGAATTTTTGTCACCTCATAACTTCAAAGACGAATGACGAATAACCGTCTCCGGGGCACTTAACAGAGTACTGAATACAATCAAATTATGTTCTAAATCCTAAATAAGGTATGTGCTGGGTAGGCACAATGTAAACCTAATTACTCGATGTATTTCTGACAAATATGCCTTCTTTATTGTTTTAGTATCCAAAATGCTCAATACAAAGAAAGCTAAGGAGTTTTTTGAACGGCCTCTCGAAGGAGCTCCCTTGTCTAGGTTACCCGGAGTGGGCCCTGTAGCTGAGGAGAAACTGCGAAAGGCGGGTATAGAGACGGTAATAAATCATAATTATTATTATAAATACCGAGGCAAGTATCCATCGTATCTGATCTTCCGAGAAGGAAACCAACAATTCCAGGGTGGCGTGGGAAATAGAGTGGTAAATAGAGCTCTTAGTGACAACGTTTTAGAATGTTCGAATCTGTCGAGCAGGGCAGTGTACTTTGTAACCATACTAACCGAGAGATTTATAGCGTCAAGTTTGTGCAGGTGTACGCATCAACCTCAATGTATCGAGGTTGATCGACTTGTATCGAAGTTATCCTCCACTTCATAGTCCGAGTGTACTCGGACTATAAAGCGGAGTATAGATTCGTTGATAAATCGAAGGTCCTTCACTTCACAACTAGGGCTCACTACAACTTTGTTACGAGGGACTTTAACGTTAAAGTGGAAGTACAGGATTTCAGAGAATCATGGCGCAAAAAAAAGGAGTGTTATAAATTTGACATGACGTGTATAAATGTGTATCGTAGCGCCCAAACAGATGAACCAATTGCAATTTAGTTCTTTTTAACCGACTTCAAAAAAAGGAGGAGGTTTCTCAATTCGACCGTATATATATATTTTTTTTTTATGTTTGTTCGCGGATAACTTCGTCGTTTATGAACCGATTTTGATTATTATTTTTTTTCGAAAGGACATATCCCAAGTGTGGTACCATGGTAATTTTATCGAGGTCTGATAAGTATCTCCAGAGATATTGAGATAAACATCTCAAAATTGGTACTGAAAATGAATAGCGCGGCATTGAAGTCGGTTCTTTTTTAGTTTTTAAACGATATTATTTTGTTTCATAGGTGTCTTAATCAAAAATGTACTTGGTTATGATTTATAAAAATCCGTTCAGCCATTTTAAGACTATGAGATTTTTAGGGTTCCGTACCCAAAGGGTAAAAACGGGACCGTATTACTAAGACTCCGCTGTCCGTTTATCTGTCTATCTGTCTGTCTGTCCGTCTGTCTCCAGGTTAATCGTGTCTCATTAACCGTGATAGTGAGAAAGTTGAAATTTTCTGCTAGAACAACAAATACTAAAAACAAAATAAAGTTAAAAATTATAATTATATATATATAAAATTATATATTATGGGGGCCCCATACAAGAAACGTGTTGTATGTTGTATGAACGCTTAGGTAAACGTCCATAGATGGTGTTATATTGAAATGCCGATCCCTAGCATCTTTGTGTTAACTTTCAAAAAAATAATTTATCCCCATACAAAAAATGTGTTTTTAGTTTAACGCTGTCTTTATGAATGTCTAGGTGTCATATGGGTGTTAACAACTCCTTCATGTTTGTTAAGCTAACATCCTTTCTAGTTAGTTTCGGCAAAATGACATAGATGGCGCTAGTAAAAGAGGCCCCGTCTTTCTAGATCGCGACGAGATTCTCCGTGAACTCGTATACCAAAGAAAATGTTCTTCGTAATGTCAAATAATCAAATATGAGGTTGAAACTCTGTTATGTTTTGTGTTATAATACGGAATCCTCCCTAAGCGTATGATGCGAGATGCGACTCTGACTCACACTTGGCCAGTTTTATTTATAGTTGATGACGCTATGAAATTAACTTTCAAAGGTATGATCAATTTTAAATTCGGCATCCTCTTACTTCAAAGATATTGTAAGAACATGATAACTTTGACCTGATGCTGGGACATCTCGTGGAATCTGCACAATACTCAACTCCTCAACTCCTCATCAACTTACAGCAGAGATATCTAATTTGGGCTCATTGGAATGCTCTCAATGAACAGATTACGAATAGATCGGTCGAGGGTAGTTTTAAATTTTGTATTTATATAAATAGATACAACCACACATACAACATACGAAAATAATTTTTCCCTGACTATTTTACCTAGGTATTGTTGTAAGTGCGGGGCCGCACTACGGTTTTGACCCGCGGGTGGTTATTTTTTGCAACCGTAAAACCGCTTCACGGTTGCATTGCGGTTATAAACAGAATTTTCTTTTATGACCAACTTCTTTAAAAAACAGGAGGTTCTCAATTCCTCTTTATTATTTGTGTGTGTACGTTATTCGACTTTTCCGCCAAATGCCAACGTTTCTTGTCAACAATATGTTTCAAATAACCGCGCGGATTTTTGCCGCGCACTATTTTGTAGCTGTTTTAAAATAAGGTTGCGGTTTTAAAATAAGACATCCTTTAATTTTATTGGTTTCACCTCTTGATAATGTTATTTATAGATTCATTTCACAATTTCAATTTTAATACGATATAGCTTTGTATGGCTTATTATATTGTGTAGTAAAATTAACTATTATTTTTAGTTAGATCCGATCTACGACGCATTCAATCAAAAGTCCAGAACTGAATTCATAGAATGGTTTAAAGACAAATGTGGACAAGAGGGAGTGGCTAAAACCGCGCACGATGCTTTCACTGAATGGAATGAAAGAGAAAAAAACAGGAAAAGACCTTCCGCAGGTAAGAAGTTACAGATCCATTGAGAACTATAATTATTTAATACTAGATAGACATTTACATGCTTTTAAACCAAAACCATCCTACGTTCTACTCATTACTACCCTATGTACTCCGCCTTCATCAGAAGTCAATAGGACAGCACTTTTTTACAAATATATCAAGCCGGAACTTGGCGAACAATTTTTTTAAGTGAAAACTTAAAAAAAATGGATACTAAGAGGCGCCACCGCTTCATGGAAGATATACCATTTACGCATACAAAGCGATTCGCCTTTCATCATACGTACTGCCAAGAAATAGAATTCCCTGCCCGAGTCTGTGTTTCCGATTAGATAGATAGATAGATAGATAAACACTTTATTACACCATACAAATTAAAAGTAAAAAAATGGTAAATAAAACAATGTGGCAACAGGCGGTCTTATCGCTTAAAGCGATCTCTTCCAGGCAACCTTAGGGTGGAAAGGAATAGATTAGCATACATGGCGGTATAGGTGTAGAAAAAATAATAATAATAAAAAATAAATAAATAACAATAAAATAAAATAATAGGTATGTACATAGTTAAAAAGGTACATATAATTTATGTAATTTAATACATACATAGCAATATATACATATAACACATACATAGCAATATAATACATGTATAATGTCAAACAATACATCTATACTTATACTAATATTATAAAGTTTTTATATTTTTGTATACATTTGTATTTTTATATTTTTGTATGTTTGTAATGATTTGGCTCAAAAACTACTGAACCGATTTAAAAAATTCTTTCACTAATACATAGAATGGACTTTCGGAATGAAAATAGGCTATATATTATCCCGTTTAAATCAAAGGTACATTCGTGGAGACCTAATTTGCAACCTAAGTCGGCAAAAAAACGGTCGAAAAAACACGTTTCTTACGAACGCTGCTTAATTGAAAATAGATAGAAGAATATTTTCTATACAAGAGTTGTACAACTTAATAAGACCTTGTACTATTCATTATTCTGTGATAAGACCTACAAAAAAATCCGCGACAGCATATGTCTATCTCTTAAGGTTGACTCACAGTAACCATTTTAATCTTAAAATTTTTATTAAAAAATATTACATAACTTCCAAGGCTATTTTCAAGTATATAGTATTAATCCTTATCCAAATAATTACGTTAATTAGCTTGGCCACATATTATAGATTAAAATTGTCCTTTACAGTATATCATTCAAATGAAAACTCTAGAAGATATCACGAATTTCAGAAACACGCATCGCAAAATTAATAAAATATTTGCAGTGAAACCACAGATTAGGTCATAGTTACTAAGAAAATATTATTATAAGCTTAGCTATGCTGTAGATCCTCACCGATCACAATCAATTTGAAGTCAATATAGTATAATAATATGATCTATTGTATAAAATAATATTCATCTATATATATAAAATAATATAGTAATTTAAGCTACCCCGACTGATCTATATATAATCTTTTCATTAAAATCATTCCAATGACTCTAAACACGACATTTAAAATCTGAGCTGTAAGTTGGTGAGGATTTGAGTATTCTGTAGAGTCCAGGAGATGTCCCAGCATCAGGTCAATGCTTCCATGTTCTTACAATATCGTTGAAGAAGAAGATTTTCGAATTGATCAGATCTATGAAAGTTGATTTCATAGCGAAATTAACTAGAAAAAAGCTCATAGTTTTATAACGATTGAACGAATTTTTATGAATCAAAGCTAAGAAAACTCTCGATGAAGACATCTATCAAACAAAAAAAAACTATCAATAATAAAAACAAAATCGGTTCATCCGGTTAGGTGCTAAGATGCTACAGACAGACACACAGATACACACGTTAAACGTATATTACCCCTAAATTTTGCGTCGGGGAACGCCGTAAGGTTACGGCGGCAGATGTACTCCTTGGTGGTAAGCTACTTTTTGGTAGATTTAATGATCCCACAACCACTGTACGAAAACTCATGATTCATGAATGCACATAAAACTTTCATTGGTAGGTATATAGCTAGGATTAGAACCAACGACCGTCGGGTCAGAATCAGGGTAACTATCTTTTACGCCAAAGGGCCGTCCAATATCACTACGTAAGTATTATAAAACAAAGTTCATCACTGCGTCTGTCTGTCTGTTCGCAATAATCTCAATAGCTACTGAACGGATTATCATGCGGTTTTCACCAATAGCCAGAGTGTTTATGAGGAAGGTTTAGGTCCATAATTCGTTAAGGTTTTGTGTAAATTGGATGAAATATGACGATGATTGTTAAATATGTTCATATTTTATATTCGATGCAACAAACTGATGCAAATTTTGTAGGCATATAATATGTTCTACCCGTGCGAAGCCGGGGCGGGCTGCTAGTATTATATATATTCATATAGACATATAATACAATATACACATATTTCATAAAATAGAATTGTGATCAAAAGCAATAGCAGTTCGGGAGAGATAGTGGGCCTTGACGCGATCTTTAAACGTAGTAAGAGTCTGTGAGCGTTTAATTTCCAATGGAAGCGCATTCCAAAGCCTGACAGCTTGCACTGCAAATGAGTTGTCATAGAAAGAGCTATGGTGGCTAGGCATGGACAGTGTATGATTCTCTGATGACCGTAAAGATAAGGCATTGGAGGTGTGAAGGAATTGGAACATATGTTTGAGATAAGGTGGAGAAGTAGGATGAAAAGATACAACATAGGGGTCTTCAAGTCGCGAGTGAATAGGTATCTTTTGGGTAAACGCGCTACACCATCAACCACATCGTCACTTAACATCAGGTGAGATAGTGGTCAAGCGATACCCATTTTCGCATAAAACAAAAAAAAAACTTTTTAAGGCGCTTGAGCACTTTTTGGGTGAACAAAAATCATAGAACTCGTATCATCGTCACCGAACGCTTTCCTTGTGCTATAATTATGTATAAGTACTGTGTATTATAATGTGTACTTTTTGGGTGAACAAAAGTCATGGAACTCGCGTCATCGTCACCGCACGCTTCCCATGAGCTATATGTATAATGTGTATCTCGACGACATACTGTGTATCTCAGTTCTATCGGCAGTCCCCAAAAACTGCCCTACATATTTCTTGTTCATGTAAATTCATCGAGATCTCATAAGTATGTATAATTGGTTAAAATGCAATCCATAAATTTCGTCGTTTTGATAGGATTGTACTGTGGCATGTTGGTTACAGCGGCAAGAGGCGCGGCTTCGAATCCCTGTGTGTGTGTTACAAAAACCATTTTTATCTATCAAACAACACCACTGTTGATAAACAAGGTTTGGTCACTATGTCAACAGATTTATGGATAGTTATTTAATTGACTTAGACAAAAAAGATGAACTTAACGAGTGGAACAACTTAAAATAGGAATGGAGCCGGCCACAGATATCTTAATCTATCTAGAGTTATATCTGTTGTACAAGCAGACCTAATAGGCTAGCCTGTACCACTTACAAAATGAAAAGATGGCTTGGCTGAACATATATAACAATTAAATAAATTCTGTATTAAAAGTTATGCATTAATAATATTGAATTTTGTCTTTTCAGGCTTTGAATCTTTGGATGAATGAGGACTCGGCAGTATCAAAATTTAACCATCAAAATGTATACGTAACAGTCTATTTTGGATTTATTTATATAATTCAATCTTTCACATCGAAAAACAAAATGAACATACTGTAAAATGCTTAATAAATTCCTTCAGCATCTGTTAGTTTAATTTTTATTTATAGATGTAAAAATATTGTTTATTTTTATATCTGATAAGCTCTTTTGACCACTATATACCGAGCATAGCTCTCTCCATAGCTCGTTCAGCGACTTTAAACTGGTGGACCAGTCGAACTGTGAGTGTCCACGTCTCGGCTCCGTATGTCATCACAGGTAGGACGCACTGGTCAAAGACTTTCGTCTTTAGACACTGCGGTATAGGCGACGAGAAGACTCGATCCGATAGCTGCCCAGCCCAGCTAAATTCTTCTCTGGATTTCCTTCTCCTGTGTTTGCCTAGTTGGAGCATCTGCCCTAGGTAAACATACTTAGTGACAACTTCGAGTGGGATTCCATCTACGGCAAAAATTCATCCGGAGACCGATGCGATGAGAAGAAGCAGCTAGGCCATTCAACATCCTTTGTAGATCCTGCAGCGCTTCTGTCATAATGACGATGTCATCTACGAATCGTAAGTGAGAGATGTACTTGCCGTTGATGTTAATGCCACAACCTTTCCAGTCCAGCGTCTTAAACATATCCTCTAAGGCGTTAGTTAACAGTTTCGGGGACCAATTTTGAATTTAATTTTTTTTTTTTTTTTTTTATAGCAGGTAAGCAAGCGTATTTGCATTATTATGTGCACTAATCTGTAGGTGTCAGATATAGCAAACTAGAGCGTGTCGAACGTGAGCGTGATATGTGTGTAAGGGCCTATAGGAGCGATTATAGGAATAAGTCTAACACAATGTTGAAACATTCAATAATGTGACAGTTAGTACGATGTAGCCCACCGCCTTACAACGATGTCGCATCGATACCTAATCTTGCTAAAAGCGGCCCCGTACGTCCCGCCTATCCTATAGACTGACTAGCTTCTGCCCGCGGCTTCGTTTGCGTGGACCACAGGAAACAAATTACATATTTTACTTCAGAAATAAATATACAAACTGACAATAACCCAAAGAAAAGGAGTCCTCTCTAAAAACATTGGAAGGACTGCTTTTCTCAAGGCCAAACTCTTAATTTAACACCTCTGTTAAATTAAGAGTTTGGCCTTGAGATTTATTTATGATCATGGCAAAGCAGACTTTTAAGGGTCACTGCACACTTTTGAACTCGCATGGATAGTTAGATAAAGTCAGGGTAGTCAAAAATAGTTAGTTAAATTATTTTTGAATTTATTTCGAACAGAAACATATGTGTCGGGGATGATTTTGGAATAACTCTGATACACGTGTTTCATTATTTTTATTGAAGAGTATGTGGACCAATTTTAGTGTTAATCGACCCAAAGATAAAAAAAGTTTCACAGAAAATTCAACCCCTCATTTAACCCCTTAAGGGTGAAATTTCAAAAAATCTTATTTAAAATTAGAAACTGCACTTTACAAAGTGCATACTTTCCAAATTTCATGCCTCTAGAACCAGCGTCCTTTCTGTACGTTGATAAATATCAGTCAGCCTGTAAATGCAAAGGCGTTAGGGACTCACAATTCTAATTAAAGCGTATGTGTACCAATTTTGAGACAATTGACCCAGAGAATAAAAAGTTTCATAGAAAGTTCAACCCTCCGATTCACCCTCTTAGGGGTGTAATTTAGAAAAACCCTTTCTTAGTTTCTGCCTACATGAATGAAATTTGGAGAGTGTGTTTGTTGTGAAAAACACACTCTCCAAATTTCATGTATCTAGAACCAGCTAGTTTAGGTGATGCGTTGATATTAGTCAGACAAGCGCCTAAAGGATGATTTTGAAAAAACTGTGATACACGTGTCTCATAATTTTAATTGAAGAGTATGTGTATCATTTTTCAAGTCAATCGAGCGCCCCAGGGAATAAAAAGTTTCATGAACAGTTCAACCCTCCATTTCACCCTCTTAGGAGCATAATTTCGAAAAACCCTTTGAACCTGCACTTTGCAAATAACACACCCTATCAATATCATGTCTATATGTCTATGACCAGTGGATTAGGGAGTGCGTTGATATATCAGACAATCATTCAGTACGTCAGACAAACGCATGTAGAATGATTTAAAAAAAAACTGTGACACACGTTACTCACATTTTTATTTGAAGAGTATGTGTACCAATTTTCGAGACAATTCAGCCAGAGAAAATGAAAAGTTTAATAGAAAATTCAACCCTCCATTTCACCAGAGGGTGAAAAAAAGAGGGGGTTTTCGAAATTCCACCCCTAAAGGTATGGACACACCGCAGCGTCCTGCGTGCGCAATCTAGGCGGCGATCAGATGGTACAATCACACCAAACGCGATCAGAAAACAATTTAAAAGTACTGAAATCGCACCCGCAGATCGCAGGACGCCGCGGTGTGGCCGTGAGAACGTCTTTAAATCTTATGCAATTTTAATGATTGTCTTTTGTGATAGATGATTGGATAGACAATAAATTGATAATAATAAAAGTATTATATGTAGTTGTGAAGGAGAAAGAGTGCAGTGATATCACTGGGCATACGTGAACCTGCAATTTCACTATTAAAGCAGAAAAATATTCCTATTTCACGGTTGACTAATAGACAAAATGGTGTTACCGCGGGCCCCGCTTAAGTCTTCTCCCTGTATTTTTTTGTACATCGTATAGTGCCTGCTTTTGACCCTTATCTAACGTCTTGGTAAGTAATGATGCGGTCGAGGATGGTAGCACGCTAGACCATAAATGCAAAATAGCTCTACCAACAGCTGCCGGAACATATTAGATGTTTTGACGACAGATTTTCTAAATTGAAGGTTAGTTGGCCAGGCGTGTGAGTGTCCTACCACCATGCCTGGGGTTAAGAGTTTTTGACGATGTCTTTCTTCACCGGTTGTTACTTTCCATGCTTTCCTGGGCTACTGACAAGCCTAGGACCGCCGGCAGAGCATGAGATCAGGCGTGTGGGTTCGCTAAGTAGATACGGACAGCCAAAGAACGTGACTCAAAAGGAAACCCAATACTAAAGGCGGTCAGACGTGGTGAAACTTTGTATGAGGGTTCCTCATTAACTACGGAACTCTAAAAATAGCAAAATTGTCAAATGTTATACATATAAATAGCATTAGGTTTTTACCAAAGAATATTAAGTTCAATTATTTCTTCTTAATAAAAAATCATACATTTTCCGTTCATAACAATTTTGGTCGTCAAATTAACCAGCCAATTTTATACGAGAGCTTATAGCGTAGTTAGAGCAACCTAAAACAAGAATAATATTAGTAATTCCAGAGATTTCTCGAAAGGCCACGATTACATCTCTATTATTAGAACTTATCGGTAGTCAGCGGCGACGGGTGTTTAACAGGAAATAAAACTCGATATTATTATTAGGTATTGCTAACTGATATCAAAAATACATACCATTTATGTTCTATATAATATATTTCTGCATTAGAGCATCACCCGTTTTAGGCCTCTCTGAAAATCAGAGTCGTAAATATAGACATGTTTGCTAAGACTAAGATTTGCTTGGCCTATTTCAGCACCTCATGTTGTGCTGGGATATTCTGTAGTCACCACGATCACAGAACTTAACCCCACTGGTCTTCTTCTACTGGGGGTGCCTAAAGGAGCTGGTGTACAAGAAGCCGATTATTTCAATCGAACAATTACGAAAGTGTGTGGAGACAGCAACTTGAAAGATAATTCTAGATATTGTAAAAAAAAGTATTAGATATTGTAAAGGCGTATGCAGACCCCGCATCAGGACTCGTGGTGCGCATTTTGAGCAGTTATTGTAATTTTATGAATTTGTATAAAAACTTTATCTTATTAAATTTGCTTACCAGGGGTGGAAGTCTCCACATTGATGCGTCCTGTCATCGATAACCTCTTGTAGAAGGAGATGCAGCTAGACAGTTTACATTGCATTTTCATCTCTGTTCTTATCGACGATTATCGGTCTAAATTAATCGCTATTCATGTAGAGACTACCGGCCCAGGGGCGGTGCAAATATACAACGGTCTAGCTGCATCACCTTCTAGTAGACGTTTGCGATGATAGGACGCATTGCTATCAATGTAGAGACTTCCACCCCTGATAGGCTAGAGTTTGACGATTATCTCGGCTATGGCGTTTTTATTGTCTTCATCTCCACAATTCCTTTGCCATAAATAATTTTATTTGTTAATACAAAAAAAAAATCTGAATTTCCTTAGTAGGAAAAAATAGGTCTTGACCTCTTTGACGGGAATTTCTGTTGGACTGAAAGCTGGAAATACCATGTATTATCGTTTTAGAATCCGAAGGAAATATGCCAATTTAATATAGCTTGGCTTATTCAAAATTGTATTTCCATACAATTTTTTTACACTACAGGCGCTGAAACTTTTGATTTTCTTTTACCTAACTGTAAATTTTGAATTAAAATTTCATATAATACAAGAATTAAGGTAAGGTAAGGTAAGGTATAAAAAAGACAATTAACATTTGATAGCGCATTTATCCAAGCGTATTTCTCAAAAATCAGACTGAGAAAATACTTTGATTTGTGGCCATGACATGGAGAAGAGTCACCAAGGATGTAGTTATTAATTATTATATTAAATATTATATTAAATTTAAGCATTAAATACAGTGTTTCTATAAAAACAAAGTTGCATTTCATAGTGTTTGCATGAAAAATAAAGTTATATTTCGGTTTTGAAAATGTACTAAATCTCAAAAATTGCTGGCTATATCTCGTTCAGACCAATTTTCGTTGTAAGTTTTTATTGAGATCTTCAGCATATGTTTTTTTACGATTATTCACTCTCTTATACAAGATGTGGTTTTACTTTCCCGCCATATTTGCAGGGGTAGGTATACTCCATGTATAGAACACGAATCAGTAAAAAAAATATATTAAATAAAAAAATATTTTGAAAAATAATGATTACTTGAAAATTAAACCTTCCTATAAACGGCTCGCTCTTGGCCGAAGCACACGCACACTTGCAAAGCGGCACTTTTGCTTTTCAGCTAGTTAGTGTGCGGCTTCGTGGCGTTTATTCTGATACTACAAAGGTGATTATTCTGGATATCACAAAATTGTTTTAACAAATATCCGGGTATTGATTAACGGAAGAACTGAAATAATATTATTAAGTGATTAAGGGTACCCGTTACAATAGAGTATGCAAATATGGCGAGAATGCAAAACCACACCTTGTATAAGAAGAAGAAGAAACATCTGAAGTAGGCATACTACAAAGTCGAAAGATTGAATAAATTGTGGATAAATGACACGAGTCTGTGTGACACCCGGCGAGTACAGAGGAGCCCGTCAAGCTCCCTCCTCATAAAATATTCTGATTGCATTACTCTCGTTTCATGCTCACTCTACTCTAAAGGAGTGAGAATAAGGAAATAATAATAAAGGAACCGACCTTTGGAGTCCGTATCCTTTATACAAATTTTATTTTAAAGCATCAATAGGACCTTTCATACTTCCGTACTTTGATTATGAAGATCGATAAATTAAATTTACTTGTAGATGTACTATATAGACATACTTATAGATCGAAGTAATATTAAGCTTACCAAAAACATTTTCATGTGAAATGTTGCCCAGATCAGACCATGCGACTCTCACTGTCAAAAATGTATCAAATCTCATTTAGAGCCAAGCTTCTAACCCTACACGCTCTAATAATACAAGCTCTAACTTCAGAAGCTCTACCTACACCTTAGTTGAAATATGTGGCTTGGTTATTTCGTTAATTAATGAATGAAGAAAATGTTTGGAGTGGAGATCTACAGACAGTATCTACTAATATGGGAGTCGTTAATGAGGTAACTCTTGACAAAGTGCGGATAGCAGTGCAAAGCATGAAAAATAGTAAAGCGGTAGGACCAGATGGAATACCAGTTGAAGTATGGAAGTTTTTTAAATAGGATGGATGGATGTGGCTGACTTTATTCTTCAATAAGTTGCTACAAGAGGAGGAGATCCCTGAGGAATGGTGCAACAGTTCACTGGTGCCCATTTTTAAGAATAAAGGTTGTGTACAAGATTGTAACAACTATAGAGAAATAAAGCTTATGTCTCATAGTATGAAAGTTTGGGAAAAACTGATAGCGAGACGCATGAGAGAAGAGAGTGAGATAAGTGAAAATCAGTTCGGATTTATGCCTGGACGAGGTACAACGGATGCTATATTTGCACTTCGCCAACTATGCGAAAAATACAGAAGTGCACTTAAAAATTTACACATGGTATTCGTTGACCTCGAAAAGGCATATGATAGAGTGCCCCGGGATGTACTCGTATTATGGTGGGCTCTAAGAGTGAAAGGTGTGCCTAGCAAGTACGTGCAGCTTATAAAAGCTATGTGCAGTTGTCCTAGCACGTACGTCCGGTCCGCAGCTGGTGAAACTGACAAATTTAATGTGGCTGTAGGTTTGCACCAAAGGTCGGCTTTAAGCCCATATTTGTTTCTCCTAGTAATGGATGCGCTGACATCAGACATACAGGATGAAGCACCTTGGTGCATGCTGTTTGCCGACGACATTATACTTGTTGGAGAGGATGCAAACGAGGTACAGAACAGGCTAGAAAAATGGCAAAATAAACTGGAAAACGTGGGGCTTAAAATCAGTCGGACCAAAACAGAACATTTGTTCTGTGATTTTGGTGGACCCTGCAGTTTCAGACCGATTGCCTTAAATGGAGTTACCCTACCAGCCTGTTCCAACTTCCGTTACCTTGGAACCTTCATACAGAATGATGGCGATATCGGCCGAGATGTCAATAGGCGCATAAATGCGGGATGGACGAAATGGCGACAGGTTACAGGTACAACTTGCGACCCGAGAATGCCCCTTAAACTGAAGGGACAAATTTACAAGACGGTTATTAGACCTGTCGTTATGTATGGATCTGAGTGTTGGGCCACGAAGAAGCGGGATGAAAAGAGATTGCATGTGGCGGAGACGCGAATGTTGAGATGGATGTGTGGAGTCACAAGAATGGATAAAATTCGAAATGAGTATGTGAGGGGAAGCTTGAAAGTGGCACCTGTGACAGAAAAGTTAAGAAGCAACAGGCTAGCCTGGTATGGACATATTATGAGAAGAAGTGAAGCCCACGTAACTAAAAAGGCGATGGACATGAAAGTGGACGGCTATAGAGGAAGAGGAAGACCGAAAAAAGTGTGGATGGACTGTGTGATAGAAGATATGAATGTGAAAGGAGTGGATGCGGAAATGACTGCGGATAGACCCAAATGGAAGAGAATGACATTTTGCACCGACCCCACTTGAGTGGGATAAGGGTAGGAAAATGATGGTTATTTCGTTAATAAAAGAACGATTTGTACACGAGTAGCAGCCTCGCGGCGCCGACGTCGAGTTAAAGAAGGCTGCGCTCCGAGCGACGAAAGACGAGGCTGCTACTCGTGCCATCCGATGGCAGTACATACCCCGGGGGCTCCGTATATGGGTGGAGCCTCGGAGAGACTGGTACAGACTGTCAAGCGAGCACTCGCCGCCACTCTTAACGAGAGGCATCCTACGGAAGAGGTGTTGTCTACTCTGCTGCTAGAAGCTGAATACACAGTAAATAATCGACCGTTGACCCCAGTTTCTACTTCACCAGACGATCCAGAGTCCCTGACGCCCCTGCACTTCATTCTCGGCGGGCCGGCCAGAGTACCACAACCCGGCAGCTTCAGCGACTCCAACATGAACGCAAAACAAAGATGGCGACACACCCTGCGCCTCGCTGACATATTTTGGGCGCGATGGGTCAAAGAGTACGCGCCGCTGCTCCAGTACCGGCGGGAGCCGCGTAGTCGAGGACGAGTACCCCAGGTCGACGACATCGTGCTGCTGGTCGACGACAACCTACCACGCAACACCTGGCCACGAGGGTTGGTCACAGCGACGTTCCCAGGCAAAGACGGCGTCGTGCGCATCATCGAGGTGAAGCTGAAGACTGGTCGAGTTAAGAGGGCAGTGAAG
Source organism: Cabera pusaria (assembly GCA_954871355.1). NCBI lineage: Eukaryota > Metazoa > Arthropoda > Insecta > Lepidoptera > Geometridae > Cabera > Cabera pusaria. Next base: position 28,159,752 of record OX940893.1, read on the forward strand.
AAAGTTGTCGTGCTCGCGAGTGATAGTGCATAAGATGCACGGCGGGAGACTGTGCACGACCTATCTTAATCTATACTTAAAACTGTAATTGTTAAGCTATAAATGTTAAACTGTAAATGTTAAACTGTAATTATTTAAACAATAAATAGATATGTAAATAGCGATGGACGAAAGTACTATATAGCTAGACATTGGTATATCTATCGGTATATAGTATCGGTGAGATCGTCGCCGCACGCAGGAAGGTAGCCTACCGCCCCCGCACCCCGTGTGCAGCTACTTCACTCCGCGGACACCCGCGGTGCATCGCTCTCTTGCTTCGCCGGCCGCCCTGCTGAACGCACGCGTCGTTCGTCCATCGCTCCTCATCGTTTCGTTTTCGTTAAATTCGCATTTTTATTTACCCTGAACAAAGTAAAAGGTAGGCTAGGGCCAAAATAGGCAGGCGTAGGCGTGTTACCAGTGAATCATATTCGTAACAGTAACAGATAAGTAATGAACAGTGAATTCCTTTTTCACATGATGTGAATGTAGCGAAATGGCCAAGCCACTTATATTTTAACTAAGGTGAAGAACTTGTGAAGTTACACTACAAGCCCTAACTGTACTAGCTCTGTACAGTTCGGGCGTTTAGAGTAAGAAGCTCGGATCTAAATGATATCTGATAACTTTTTCACAGTGCGAGCCGCATGGTCTCGTCTCGGCAATATTTTAGATGAAAATATTTTTGGTGGGTTTTCTCTTCTTTTTGTGAGTAGCTTATTACAATACTGGAATTGCCCCACGGCTTCGACTTAGGTAGAACTTCTTTCATTTACCTACTTAAAACTTTTCTTTCGTAAAAACCTTTCTATCATAAAAAAACACCAATAAAGATTTAGCCAAATTGGTCCACCCGTTTTCAATTTTATGGTGTGACTAAGGGAAATAGGGATTTAATTTTATAAAACCCAAAAAACCATATTGATTTTCAGACTTTGTTACCCCATTTCAACCTCTTAGGTGTGGAATTTCGAATAAAAATACTATCTAATCTTGTTTCTTCATACATGCTTTGAACCCCCGTTTCATCCCCTGAAGGGATTAACTTTAAAAGATCCTTTTTTAGCGGACACTAACGTCATATTAACCATCTGAATGCCAAATTTCAGTGCAATCCGTAATAATAATAATATTTATGTTCAGACTTTGTTACCCCATTTTACCCTCTTAGGTGTGGAATTTCGAAAAAGCCTGATACAAGCATTTACTTATTTATTTACTGAAGTACTTGTGTGAAGTTTCGAATAAGAAAGGCCATCTAATCTTATTTCTCCATATCAATTTTGAACCCCCGTTTCATCCACCTGAGAGGTTAATTTTGGAAAATCGTTTCTTAGTACACCTTGACATACTAAGACCCTACATATTTCAAGTCTCTACAACTAGCGGTTTAGGTTGTGCGTTGTCTCTAAGTCAGTTAGTCAGTCAGTGTGTCCGGACAAAGATTTAGTAATATATTTCAATTTTCAGACCTCTAGGATCATCATTTACGAAAGTTTCATGCAAACTTCCATCCTAGTTTGAGGGGTTGAGGGGTAAAAGTTCCAAGTTCTAAAATGTTTTATTTATTTATTTATTTTATTTATTTATTTATTTATTTATTTATTTCAGAAAATAGTAAGCTAACAGCATTGCCAAAACGCTAACTATTTAGTAATTAAGTTATAACAAGGGTTAAACTAATTATGAAAACTTAAAAATATCCTAAAGTTATTAATAATAACATTCAACTTATCATTAAATATGTCGACATGTTGGAACTGATGCACGAATTCATTGATGACAGACATCGCCCGTTGCGTGGGCGCATGCCTAGCATGGAGGGTGTGTGAATCCGGACATATAAATAGCCTGTGCCGACGGCGGCCCGTGCGTATATAGTGGTCCGGAACAAACACATCTACAGATGCTAACACATTCGGATTATTAATTTTACCACGCAGTATGAGCACGTAGTGTACAACTAGCAACATGCCTGATACAAACAGGGATGGGGATAGTATCCGTATTGTACTTTATAAACATATCTTGCGAATTTACGCTGAAGTCTCTCAATAATCATTGTATACTTTGCTTCACGTGAGTCCCAGATCGTTGCACCAAATTCAAGTCTGCTACGAACGAAAGCATTGTAAAGCTTGACAGCTACACTGATATCGCGGAATTGCGACGCCATTCTCATTATAAACCCCAAGTTCTTGTTCGCAATTTTACAAATAGAAATAATGTGCTCACGGAAATCAAGTCTGGTATCCAAAAGTACTCCAAGATCACGAATTGTCTTAGTTCTCTTCAAAGCTAAGCCATCAATAAAATATTTTTGCGTTACTGGCACTTTAGTTCTGGTGAATGTCATTACCTTGCATTTGGTGGTGTTAAATGAAAGCATATTTGACTGACTCCAGTCACTTATCGCGTCAATATTATGCTGCAATTGGATACCGTCAGATTCTTGTGCAACAGTTTGGAAGACCTTCAAGTCATCGGCAAACATCAAACATTGTGCTGCTGACCTTTGGCAGGTCATTGATCATAACTAAGAAAAGTGTAGGCCCAAGGGTACTGCCTTGACTGACACCAGATCTAGTATAAAACTCATTAGATTGATAGATCCCTACCTGTACGTATTGTCTACGATCTTTCAGATAGTTAGCAAAGAACCTCAGAATCTTTGGGCATACACCGAATGTTGAAAGTTTTACCAACAGTATGTCGTTATCTACTACATCGAACGCGCGCCTAAAATTGAGGAACACAGCATCAACTTGGCCACCAGCATCCATATGTGTTGCTACATAATCAACAAACGTAGTAAGGTTTGTAGTTGTTGAACGGGAAGTCCGAAAGCCGTGCTGCGAATTTTCGATGTCGCCTGCAATTTGACGCGTTAGACGCGAATTTACAATAGATTTAAATATTTTACTGAAGGCAGATAACACAGCAATCGGTCTAAAGTCTTGACATCTCTTGAGGAATTTATCTTGGGTACAGGTGTCACTTTGGACGTTTTCCATCTGGTGGGATAGTTGCACAAATTCAGTGAGAGATTAAAGACATAAAGAGGTTCTTCCAGATACGACAGACAGTCTTTGATAATAAAGGGAGGAATACCGTCAGGACCAGCTGCAGAAAGTGGTTTTAATCGACAAGCAGCGCGGCGTAAATCTGTCTCAGTGATCTCATCTATGGTGACAAGACGCGAATCACAGCCGCCGGCAACTTTTTCTGCTTCCTCATCATTCAACGCTGGGATGTTGCGGAGGAACACGGAACTGAAATATTCAGCAAACGCACCAGCAGCTTCCTGGCCTACCACTGTTTGCTCATTACATGTGTAATATTTTGACTGAGACCTGTCTTTCCGCCGCTCTTTAACATGCTTCCAGAATTCAGAAGGATTTCGGTTTATATTAGTTCCAATGACCGTTATGTAATTATGATACGCAATATTTATTAGCTCCTTAACGTGCGTTCTGTAATACTTAAATACTTCATGGTTGAATTCTAAACCTAACTCTTTATATTTGCAAAAATGAAAGTATTTTGTTTCTAATTTGTTAATAATTTCCCGTGTGTACCAAGGAGGATATTGCCGACTATAAGAATTTCGTGTTTTCCTTAGCGGGACATATTTACTTAAAACTTTACTTTTTGTTGTTTGTGTACTAATAATGGGATGTAATGGAGCACAATTACCACCTCAGTGTTCATATCCAATCTCACCTGCCCGTGGTGCATCCTGCTGACCAACAAACGAGGTTCAGGCGACCGACAAATAAACCATTTTATAATTATGCCTTAGCTAAATCTTCATCATCATCATAATTAGCCGGAGTCAGTTCACTTGTGGACGTAGGCCTCTCCCAAGATAGGCCACTGAGCCCGATTTTTGGCTCTTCTTTTCCAGTCACTGCCCACCGCTTTGCGTATATCGTCACTCTAGCTGGTCTCAGGACGTCCTACGCTACGTTTTCCGATTCTCGGTCTCCACTCTAGGACAAGTCTACCCCAACGGTTATCAGTTCTGCAGCAGATATGACCAGCCCACTGTCACTTCAGATTGCTTATCCTTTGAGCTATGTCGATCACTTTAATTCTCTGCCGAATTACTTCGTTTTGGATTGATCCCGCAGAGAAAACGTAGCATAGCTCTCTGCATAGCTCTGCACTGAACGACTTTACATTGTGGACAAGTCAAACTGTGAGTGTCCACATCTCGGCTCTGCATATCATCACAGGTAGGACGCACTAGTTAAAGACTTTTGTCTTTAGACACTGCGGTATCGGCGACGAGGAGACTTGACGGAGTTTTCTAAATGCTACCCAGCCCAGCTGAATTCTTCTCTGGATTTCCTTCTCAAAGTTGTGTTTGCCTAGTTGGAGCGTCTGCCCTAGGTAAACATACTGCGTAAAAACTAAAACTTCGAGAGGAATTCCATCTTAGGCAATCGCTTCTAGAACAACTTTTTCGTTGTACATGCCTTTGGTTTTATCCAAATTCATCCGGAGATCGATGCGACGAGAAGAATCAGTTAGGCATTCAACATTGTTTGTAGGTCCTGCAGCGTCTCTGACATAATGACGATGTCATCTGCGAATCGTAAGTGAGAGATGTACTTGCCGTTGATGTTGATACCAAGCCGTTTGATCGCGAAGAAGTCCCAAACAAACAAATAATCAAACTAACTTGCGAATTTATAATATTGGTATTATTTTATCAGTCGTAATTTTTTCCCATTATATTTGTTGTTGTATGTAGTTTGAAATCCATGTTATCTCATTATATACAGCGTATGCACTAACCTAGACTTCAACCTCTAACATTAATACCACAAAATTACATTAGTTAACATCCTGAACCCGTGGCAGAAACACATGTCATTGTGTTAGTGACTAGCGTGCAATAAGTGCAATAACATCACGATCAGAGGCCGACGGTTACCTACTAGGTAGTTATTAGTACTGTTGATAATTACTAGGTGTCGCCACCTGTTCCACATTTGACCAATATTCAGTCATTTTATTAAGTTAATTTGTTACATATACTGTATATTTTTTAGACATGGTAAATTCCTGTACTGCCGTCACAATTTAAAAAGGCACAATTAACATTTTGCAAATGTTGAGAAAATCGAGATTAAAATATTTTGGGAATTTTCTTAAAAAAAATACCTTTGAAGTGTGATTTTCAAACTTGTGTGAATGTTAAAAGTTGACTATGATTAGTATGTATATAACGACAGAAATTACTATATATTTATTTTAATGTATATAATTAATAATTACCTTATTAATTTTTAACTTAACATAAAAAATTACATTGCTAGAGCAATATTACGTTTAAAAGGCACATATAACCAAATATGCCTTATCAATGTAAAATTTTGAGAAAAAAAAATAAGTCAGGCACAACTGACGGCATTCTCCCTGCTCACCTCGCCCCGCTCACTTCATCTCCGTTCAGAAATGTTAAGTGGTAAAGGCACAAACGTCAATGTGCCTTTTTATTTAACATTTTAAGGTGTAAGGGTTAAAAAGAAAAGGTATAACTAACAGTTGTGACCTTTCTTTCTACGTTAATTGCTTAAGTATCGGTATAAAAAATAAGCACAATTGCCACATGAGCCTTTTATACTTGATGAACGTCAGTTATGCCCATTCAATTAAATATATATCAAAGTAAAAAGGTAAAACTAAAAGTCATATCTCACAATATGCCCTTTTCTTGTAATAAAACTCAAAAAATGGTGCAGTTGTGCCCTTTAAGCTTATACTATCTCTGTTAATTTTGTAGCTATAAATCCACAAAAAATCAGGCAGTTAGGCCTTTTTTCCTGATTCTGAATATATATATAACTCAATTTCACAAAAAAAGTTAGTTGTGCCCTTTTTCAGTAACACGGCAGTGTAACTCTCGCAAAACTTCGTCCCTTCATCCCTGAGGATTTCTACCACTTCTTGGAGTTTCTGGTCAACGTCATCTGTGGTTTACAAGGCAGCGAATCGATTTTCTAATTTTAATTGGAATGTTTCGGACCCAACAACGGTTTAAAGTAGATTCGGACGGAGCGTACACTTCATCAATCGGAATCTCTCGGCTTTAAATTCGATATCCAGAGAGCCTCGTACAAGTCGGTGATCACTTCCAGTATTAAACCTAGTGATCACTGAGACGTCTTTGAATATGCGCCGTTTGTCCGTAATGATGAAGTCAATCTCGTTTATGTTCACTTCCTTTGGGGTTGTTTCTTGAAGAACGAGTTCATCAAGAAAAGCCCCTCTTTCTCGAGGAAATTGACGAGCATTTGCCCCCTGTGATTCCTACTGCCAAATCCATGTGGTCCTATTGTCGATTAATTGCAAGTCTGTACTCCCACTTTGGCGTTAAAGTCTTCAATGGCAGTAAAACGGTACGTTCCGATTTACGCTTCTACATTCCGGATCATAGATAATATTAGTGCTGTTGTGTGTTTGACATATTGTGAGAAAACCTTGCATACAGCTCGAGTGAGAACCTCATAAAATAAAGTGGGTAATATTTTCCTTCAGTCCAGTTAAGGGATATATGACAAACTTATTGGTTAAAATATTGGTTTTTGAAAATGTACTATATCCCAAAGACTATATCTCGTTCAAGCCAATTTTTGTTTCAAATGTTCATTGAGATCTACGGCATATATATTTTTAGATTCTTCACTCTCTATTTTTAAACTCACGACTTCGACTCAATTGAAATTGGTCCGTTCTAGAGTCCCTGCAGCGTTGCCATATCGATTGGCGATAATATATTGAAGTGATGAGATGTCTGTATAATGCAATGCCGCAACGATAACTGTACAAATATTATGTTTCTTCGAAGTGTCTAACACTTTATATTTTTGTAAATTGTTAAACACAATCCAAAATTTCATTTTTTTTCATTTTCAAAATTTCATTTTCACGTCGTAACGATACTTTGCACCGTGGCTTAATTGGCAAAGCACCGGAACATGTTATTCCGGAGGTTGCGGGTTCAAGTCCCGTCGGTACGATAAAATTTTGGATTGTGTTTAACAATTTACAAAATATAAAGTGTGAGACACTTCAAAGAAACATAATATTTGATTTACGCAGTGCAAATTCTCTCGTCGGATTTGAAAACTGTAATGATTTCTTCCGAATGATTAACTAACGTAATAAGTAGTCATAGATGGCGCCACCAATGCATAATTGGGTTAACAAATGCAATCCACTAATTTCGTCGTCTCGATGTATTGAACCGTGGCTTAATTGGCAGAGCACCTGGACTAGTAATCCGGGGGGTGCGGGTTCGAGTCCCGTCGGTACGATGAAATTTTGGATTGTGTTTAACAATTTACAAAAATATAAAGTGTGAGACACTTCAAAGAAACATAATATTTGATTTACGCAGTGCAACATCTCTCGTCGGATTTGAAAACTGTAATGATTTCTTCCGAATTATTAACTTACGTAATAAGTAGTCATAGATGGCGCCACCAATGCATAATTGGGTTAACAAATGCAATCCACTAATTTCGTCGTCTCGATGTATCGAACCGTGGCTTAATGGGCAAAGCACCTGGACGTGTAATCCGGGGGGTGCGGGTTCGAGTCCTGCCGGTACGATGAAATTTTGGTTTGTGTTTTACAATTTACAAAAATATAAAGTGTGAGACACTTCAAAGAAACATAATATTTGATTTACGCAGTGCAACATCTCTCGTCGGATTTGAAAACTGTAATGATTTCTTCCGAATGATTAACTTACGTAATAAGTAGTCATAGATGGCGCCACCAATGCATAATTGGGTTAACAAATGCAATCCACTAATTTCGTCGTCTCGATGTATCGAACCGTGGCTTAATTGGCAGAGCACCTGGACGTGTAATCCGGGGGGTGCGGGTTCGGGTTCGAGTCCCGTCGGTACGATGAAATTTTGGATTGTGTTTAACAATTTACGATAACTGTACAAGTACAGAATCAGCGATCTGAACATGTCCACCTGCGTCGAGGAGTGAGACAGCGGGTGTCATATCCCCGAAACTATTTACTAACGCCTTGGAGGATATGTTTAAGACGCTGGACTGGAAAGATCGTGGTATTAACATCAACGGCAAGTACATCTCTCACTCACGATCCGCAGATGACAGCGTCATTATGGCAGTGACGCTGCAGGACCTACAAGGGATGTTGAATGGCCTAGTTGATCGCATCGGTCTCCGGATGAATTTGGATAAAACCAAAGTCATGTACAACGAGTACGTTGTTCGCCGCCATAAAACCGCCAGACAGTACGCAGTCAAGCGAACGCACTATAACAAACTATAAAATATAACAAAAAAAAAAGTGTGTGTACTTATGTACACGCGTTAGAAGTTATACTTCTGTGGCGTATGGAAAAAAAAAATAACTAAAATGCAGTAGTGATTAACGATAAATATTAAAATTAATCAAAAAGATTTTATTTAAATAAAAAAGGTTTTATTAACGTAAAAATATGACGTTAAATATGACGTTCTTACGAAACACGTGTTCTAAATATTAAAATACTAGAATATACAACTTGAACATAGTCATGCCACCTAGAACTAACTTCACGGTGTAGAATTTTGGTGTCGGTGTGCGCGCGCATCGTAAAAATTCACTCTCATCATTTTTCTCTATCGCGCCAAAAGAAGTATAACTTCAAAAATAAACGGGACAATTGTTGGTAGGACTCGCACTCAAGTAGGGTTCCATAATACAGTAGAGTATTTTATAACTATAATTATTCGCCACCAATAAATTAACTTTGTTTTTCATAGTATTTGTATAAAAAACAAAGTTATATTTGCGGTTGTTATATCTCAAAAACTGCTGACTGTATCTTCTTCAAACTAATTTTCGTTGAAAGTGTTTATTGAGATGTACACCATATATATTTTTTTAGTTTTTTAATCCCTGACTTTAAAAGTAAGAGGGGAGGGGGTTACACATTTTACCACTTTCTATCTTTCAAATTATTGACTTTAAGAAAAAATGGTCTCAGAAATTTCAGTCATTTTCAAAGACCTATCTATAGACACCCCGCACGTATAGGTTTGATGAAAAACAAAGTTCTAGTTTCAGTTCCGTGTATGAGGAGCCCCCCTTAATCTTTTATTTTTTTATTTTTGTATAAGAATCGTAAAGCGAATATTATGTTTCTTTAAAGTGTTTCACACTTTATATTTTTGTAAATTTTTAAACACAATCCAAAATTTCATCGTACCGACGGGACTTGAACCCGCAACCTCCGGAATAACATGTTCCGGTGCTTTACCAATTAAGCCACGGTGCGATGTATCGTTACGACGAAATTAGGGGATTGCAATTGTTAACCCAATTATGCATTGGTGGCGCCATCTATGACTACTTATAACGTAATTAATCATTCGGAAGAAATCATTACAGTTTTCAAATCCGACGAGAGATGTTGCACTGCGTAAATCAAATATTATGTTTCTTTGAAGTGTTTCACACTTTATATTTTTGTAAATTGTTAAACACAATGCAAAATTTCATCGTACCGACGGGACTTGAACCCGCAACCTCCGGAATAGGTCCCACCTATTATAAAAATAATCATTTGAATCCGTTCACAATTGACGGAGAAATTGCGTAACATACACACAATAAAAAAAACATACAGACGAATTGAGAACCTCCTCCTTTTTTGTGAAGTCGGTTAAAAAATCTTCCAATGACAAGATTTTGTCAAAAACTTAAGTGTTGGTTACAAGAAAAATGTTTCTAACAGTATAGGATAATAATAATAATTATTTGTAATGATTTTTTTCTATTTTTGTTTGGATATCTTTATTGTAAAAAAACCTAAAACTAAGAAAGAAAATAAATAATGTGAATAATAATAATATATGAGACTGTATATTCCACGGAAATGGGGCGGTCGAGGCTTTTTAAATGCCAAGACTCTCCATAACCGTGAGGTATACCGTCTCCGGGAATATTTCCTAAACAACGAGTGTGGGATGCATCGCGATGTGGTGGCGGTTGATAGGAACTTAACACCTCTCTCCTTAGGCAAAGAAAACTGGCGCAAACCTCAAGTGCTGAGCACCGAAGATCACAAGGACGTCTGGAAGAGCAAGGAGCTGCACGGGAGGTTCTATCGAGTCTTAACGGGACCCGATGTGGACCTGCTCGCGTCGGTGAACTGGCTACGATTCGGAGACCTCTTTGGGGAAACCGAAGGTTTTGTTTGTGCAATTGCGGACGAAGTTATCAAGACGAACAACTACCGGAAATATATCATGAAGGACGGTACGGTCGACATTTGTCGGGCATGCCGCCGTCCCGGAGAGTCACTCAGGCATATTATTTCCGGTTGTTCTCATCTTGCTAACGGCGAGTACTTGCACAGACATAACCTCGTAGCCAGGATCATCCATCAGCAACTTGCTCTTCAATATGGCCTTGTCGAGTCTGAGGTGCCGTACTATAAGTACGCACCTGCACCAGTTCTTGAAAATGGTCGTGCTTTGCTCTATTGGGACCGATCGGTTATCACGGACAGGACTATTGTCGCCAATAAGCCTGATATCGTGATAGTCGACCGGTCCCAGCGGCGGGCAGTGTTAGTCGACATCACCATCCCGCATGACGAGAACCTCGTAAAGGCCGAGAAGGACAAGCTTAGCAAGTACCTTGACTTGGCCCACGAGGTTACCGCCATGTGGGATGTTGACTTGACTATCATTGTACCGATAGTCGTCTCTGCGAACGGCCTAATAGCGAAGAGTCTCGACCAACATCTCAAGAGGCTCTCGCTAGACGGCTGGATCAAGGGCCAGATACAGAAGGCAGTGCTTCTTGACACGGCACGCATCGTCAGGAGGTTTCTCTCTCTGCAGCCCTAACCACCGGTAGCTTGGGCCCTGCCCCGCTACCGGCGGCACCCTAGGTTTAGGTTTTTTTATAGTATTGTTTATTTTATAATGATTTTTGTATTGTTGTTTTGATATCTATATTGTAAATAAACCTACACTTAAGAAAAAAGAATAAATACGAGCATAATAATATATAGTATAGGATAGATAGGATAGTTATGAATTATTTTAAAACTCTGCTGCAGTCAGCAGAGTTTTTAAAATAATTCATAATCCTACAATAATTGTCATCTATATAAATGAATAATAATCATTTTAATTCTATTCATGATAACGGCTTCGTAAATGTGTATACTTAATAATAATTTTTATTGATTAGAATCTAACCAATAAAATATATATACCGTATATATATATAGTTCCGTAAACATTTAACCACAAAGCGATATGCAAAATCCTAAATTTAAAATCAAATTAAATTTAATTATTAGATGTAAAATGGTAAAATGTTTACGGAACTATTTTTTTATAGTTTATTAACACCAATGATACCAACATTGTAGGCAAATTTATAATTCTGATTCTGAATCCGATTTTAAAATTACAAATAGTGAAGCTTACACTGTGAAGAAACGTAGCATTAACGCAGAAAGACATTCATTATTCGAAATAGGGTGCTCAGCCGCTAATTTCAAAATGCTGAGCGCACCGATATCCTGGCCTCTTCGTGTCGAGGTATCGGGTTGGGTAATGATGTTTCCACGTGACCCCCGCTCAGTGCGGAGAAGCCAGTCCGCCACTGCTAACCACTGCAGCGCCGACGACATCTCAGCCGTCTCAGTCTAGTTGTAACCGGCCGCGTATCAGCACTCGTTTAATAGAATATTTGACTTCCATGAGCATTCTGTCGGACCGACAGTATGCATACCGTGAAGGTCGGTCGACCACGTGCTTGACTCGAGAGTTGGTGCACCGCGTAATGGACGCTCGAGAGAGGAAGCAGTACTTTTCTGTGACCTCTCGAAAGCGTTCGTAGCCGACCACACTATTCTCACGTAGAAGCTGCGTCACTATGGGCTCCAAAATATGGAACTCGCCATGCTAAGCAATATGACGTCACAGGCAGGTTGCAGTGGGTAACGGCGGTCAGGAACCCGGAACGCAACCCTTATTTGTCCGCTTTGTGAATGTTTCGCCGGCGTACCTAACTGGAACTTCTCTGTCGCTAAGATAACTAATCAATCAATCTACTGTAAGTCTACGTATGCCTATAGAACATCCTTTCACTGGGAGACCGTTGCTGTGGAATTTAATTCTGGATTCATTGCTGAAAGGCCTTGAAAAAAAGGGTGTTTATACACAGGCATTCGCGGACGATGTCATTTTGGTCTTCGATGGTGGGACAGCCTCTGAGATCCAGGAACATGCTAATGCTGCCCTGGAATATGTTCGAGCGTGGGTCAGAAATAAATTGAAATTTGCACCCCATAAGACCAACGGGGTGGTCATTACGCGGAAGGTCAAACACAAAGATGTTAGCAATTAATATTATTAAATATCTGGTTGACCGAGCTTTGCTCGGTATTTTTTGCCACTATTATTACCACTTAAACAGATTCGACTCTTCCCGACATCTGTCGGCGAATAATGATATTATATTTTTAATTGAGAGCAACTAACTGCTTTAACGACACAATAACACTAAAGCTACTTCTACTCGCCAATAGATGTCAGGAATGATGATTATTGAAAACACGAATAAAACAACATTTTCTGAAAATTAATCCTAGCTAGATCGATTTATCGTCCCCAAAATCCCCTGTATACTAAATTTTATAAAAACGTTGGAGCCGTTTCCGAGATTCAGATTCAGATTCCGAGACTAAGGTAATCATCTATGAACGATTCATAGATGGCGCTATCGTAAAAAACACGTTTTTGTTTTAAATTAATGTTTAACTTTGTTCTGTTCTTAGTATTTGTTGTTACAGCGGCAACAGAAATACATCATCTATGAAAAATTTCAACCGTCTAACTATCACGGTTCATGAGATACAGCCTGGTGACAGACGGACAGACAGACAGACAGACAGACGGACAGCGGAGTCTCAGTAATAGGGTTCCGTTGGTACCCTTTGGGTTCGGAACCCTAAAAACTGCCTGCAGCTAAAACGGCTGGCAAAATTGTAATTTGCAATTTATTAGATTTTATTTCAGAAAAATTGTTTATTACTGTTTATAAAACTTTTTATTATGTGTGTATGTACTATGTATTACAATCAATATCATAATTTAATGGAACATTGCTAACAGCTATTATATATATTATGTTACTCTTTGGCTAGTATGTATAAATGTAACTCTGAATATTGTATATGTATTTTATTTACTTTTCCATCAATAAAAAAAACTTTTAATACTATTAGATGTTACCTTGTTTTTGAAAGCTGGCTAAACATCGAGAAATATTATTTATGACAATTGTAACTGCATTCCGTCAAAGCTATTTTTGTTGATACGTCAATACACACACACCTCAGACTATCATAAAAAAGCAGTCCGATTCATGCCGAACACCCGAGTGACCGCAAGTTCATAACTACATTCTTGAGTAATAAGTTTCCGCGCTCAGTCCGGCATAGTCAATACAGTATGATTACTACGTAAGCAACGCTGCGAAGTAATACTTCGGAAGCGTCCGACCCTGCTGCCGCTTGGTACTTAGCAAACTGAGCGCGGAAGTGTATTACTCAAGCATTTAGTAATACTGAAGTTGCGTTCGCTCGGGTGTTCATCACGAATCCGTCTGCCTTTTTTATGATAGTTTGAGATACACACAATGTGAATTCGCACGAGTTTATAGCTACAGAATATGCATGATCTTCGAAGAATGCCGAATGACGGAAAATTCAAATGTCATTGTAACTTATGTTCGCAAATAAGGTAGTATTTGATTAATTAAAAAAGAAGTTTAGATACTGTATTGTATTACATTTGACCGTGTTCTGCTACCCTGGATGCTTGCGTTGTTGGCGCAGAGGGTCAAGTATTTTGATGGAAGACGGAAGGTCTCTAAAAGAAGGAGCACCGAGGAGCCTAATATTATTCGATATATTTTCTAAACATTTTGATATAGCTCTACTATAATATTAATGTAAAAGTCGGCTCGTGGCCGTTTTGCTGGAACGATTTGCCTTAAATTTTGCACAGAGATAGCTAACTTGGTATAATAGGATCAAGAATATTATTTTGCCGCAGGCGTTATTTGTTACTCAATCACGCAATCACACCACTTAACAACAAAGATAGTGGTCAAACGCTAGCCTCTATGATATTATAAAAAAAGTTTCGCGAAGAATTAAGTATTCCAAGTTCCAATATCTAATTAAGTCATCATTAGCCTACTGCAACATCAAGCATTGAGGGAGGCACACTTCAAAGTCGACAGATTTAATAAATTATGGATAACCGACACGATGACATACTGTATTCTAGCGTGGGGCGGAGCAGCAAAGAGTTATATGATAACTTTGGAGAGAGCGCAGAGATCACTACTTAAAGTAATGCTAAGGAAACAATTTAGGCACCCCTCCAAAGAACTCTATCGGGAGGCAAAGGATTTAACGATATTCAACTTTATATGCAAAGAGCCATTCTATGCCATCACAGGTATCTAAAACGTTTGCCCCAAACCACGTGCACCCAATCTCAGTATAGTCGCCGCCGTATCGGGATTGAAGTTCCCGCTGTTAAAACTGTATTCGCTAGGCGTTTTAAGCCATATTCCTTGCCTTTTCTCTATCGCCGTGCCGACAAAATCATTTCAATAGTAAATTGTAATATGCGTGACGCTAGAGAGAAGTTAAGGAAATGGCTTGTTACACTCGATTATAATGCTACTGAATCCATCTTCATTGTATTAAAATAAAAACAAATATAATATGACTAATGAAAAGTAAATTAACTATTTAAAAAAATATAAGTATATATATATAATTTTATCAGTTAATATGTAATATAAAATCGAAATGCTCGACAACTCGCACACTACACACACACTCACACGCCCGCGCATACACACATTATACACATACATGCATGAGCATTCGACGTAAGTAATGTAAATGCTTGTGTTGTGGCGTGTGTGTGTGTGTTGTGGTGTGTTTTTTGGTAAATAATTAATTTTGATTTTGAGTCTGTGAGCCACCTCACACCCGGCGAGCTCGTCAAACTCCCTCCTCATTTTTTGAGTCTGTGAGCCACCTCACACCCGGCGAGCTCGTCAAACTCCCTCCTCATTTTGAGTCTGTGAGCCACCTCACACCCGGCGAGCTCGTCAAACTCCCTCCTCATGTTGAGTCTGTGAGCCACCTCACACCCGGCGAGCTCGTCAAACTCCCTCCTGATTTTGAGTCTGTGAGCCACCTCACACCCGGCGAGCTCGTCAAACTCCCTCCTCATTTTGAGTCTGTGAGCCACCTCACACCCGGCGAGCTCGTCAAACTCCCTCCTCATTTTGAGTCTGTGAGCCACTTCACACCCGGCGAGCTCGTCAAACTCCCTCCTCATTTTGAGTCTGTGAGCCACCTCACACCCGGCGAGCTCGTCAAACTCCCTCCTCATTTTGAGTCTGTGAGCCACCTCACACCCGGCGAACTCGTCAAACTCCCTCCTCATAAAATATTTTCATTGCATTACTCTCGTTTCATATTCCCGCTATTCTAAAGGACTTGGAATAAAGAAACCGTCCTTTGGAGTCCGCATCCCTTATACAAATTTTATGGTCGAGGATAATCAGGGTCATTCCAATTTTCGTACATGTTCATGAAGATCGATATATTAAATTTACTCGCAGATCTATAAAACAAAGTAATACTATTAATGTCATGATATCGATACCAAAACATATAATAACTCATTAGTGGTAGAACTTCTGCTAGTCCGCCTGGGGCGGTACCACCACTTTGTCAATAAATTCAACTGTGAAATAGGCATATTTTAGTTGTCATGGGAGACTTTAGCGCTAAAGTGGGAGTACCGACTCGCAGCGAATCGTCTATAGGACCACACGGATTTGTGAGTTAAAATCACAGGGGGAAATACTCGTAAATTTCCTCGAGAAAGGGGGGTTTAGATCAACTCATTCTTCAAGAAAAAGGCCCTAAGGAAGTGTACGCAACAAACTGTAACTAATATCAAGATTGATTTTAGCATCGCGGACAAACGGCGAATATTCAGAGACGTGGCGTGTACGAGGCGCTCCTGATAACGATTTCAAAACTGATTGAGTCCGCTTGATATAGTCGACACTCCCACCGAACCTACTCTAAACCACAGTTTTACAAGCGCAGTTTTACAATATGATTATAAAACTGTGGTGTTGGGTCCGAAACAAATCAAATTGGAAAATCAATTCTCTGCCTTGAACACCACAGATGACGAAGATCAAAAACTCGCTCTTGATTTAAAAAAGACATGCGGGGCAGTCTTTGGGGACTGTCAATACAAGTAAAAACGAAGTATCTTGTGAATTTCATCATCGAGATACACAGTATACATACAGCTCATGGGAAGCGTGTGGTGACGATGACGCGAGTTTCACGCTTTTTGTTTACCAAAACAGTACACATATATACACAGTACACAGTATACTTATAGCTCATGGAAAGCGTTCGGTGATGGTGACGTGAATTCCACGATGATGATCACCCAAAAAGTGCTCAACGCGCCTAAAGAAATTTTCACTTAAAAATAAATCGAGCAGAATCGGGAGTCCAAAGTGTTCGTCCGGCCCTGGGTAGAAGTTGTACTATTATTAATTCTGTGGTAGAAGCCACCTCACAAAGCTGACAACGTTAAAGGGGAATATCGTCGCATCCAAGTCTAACATTCTGTCGGAAGTTGAAGACTTCTACGGCCGCGGTAAAAAGTATCCTATAGCTGATCCATACTACTGGCTATCCCAGTGCGAAATTTCAGCGAAATCAATGCAGCCGTTTGACCGTGAAGAAGTCCCAAACAAATAAATAAACAAACTATCGTATTTTTATAATATTGGTGTTAATGGTGTGGATTTTATCAGTCGTCCTTTTTGCCTTTTATAATTATTACTAGAAGAGTCCCGCGGCTTCGCCCGCGTTAAAAACTTCTTTTATTTACGTCAAACTTTTCTTTTGTAAAAACAATTCTATCTTTTACAATTATCGTGAATTTGTAACATTATTATTGTTCTTTACCGGCTGTAATTCACGTACGTTTAGTCGAGTTTTCTCGACTTAGGTTTCGAGCGAGTCCGTCGCTCTTCCTCGGAAGTGAGGTCACACAAATTCGACTGAAGGTAGTAATACGTGAATTACAGCCGGTATATAACAATAATAACGATTCTATCATTAAGGACATCAAATAAGAATTAGCCAAATCGATTCACCCGTTTTCATGTTATCGCGTGACTAAGGCAATTCGAGATCCATATTTATAAAACCCGAAAAACCCAAAGTTTCAGACTTTGTTGTCTACCCCATTTCGAAAAATCCTACAACACGTACTTTAATCTCATCATGTTTCGCCATACAAACTATGATTCCCCGTTCCGTATCCGGGAGGAATTTTTAGAAAATCCTTTGTGATAACTACATCATAATAACTATTCTAAATTTCAGCGCAATCCGAAACAATATTGATTTTTAGACTTTGTTTATTTTAGTTTATCCTCTTAGGGGTGGATTTTCACAAAAACCTAAAACACGTATTTACTTATTTCTTTACTGGAGCACTTGTATAAAGTTTCGAATAGAAAATACTATCTAATCTTGTTTCTCCATACAAACTTTGAACCCCCGTTTCATCCCCTTTAGGGGTGAATTTTGAAAAGTCCTTTCTCAGAGGTAACTAACATCGTAATAACTATCTGCATGCCAAATTTCAGCGCAATCCGAAACGATATTGATTTTCACACTTTGTTACCCCATTTCACCCTCTTAGGAGAGGAATTTCAAAAAAACCTGAAACACTTATTTACTTATTTTTCTACTGAAGCACTTGTGTGAAGTTTTGGATAGAAAAGTCTATCTAATCTTGTTTCTCCATACAAACTTTGAACCCCCTTTTCATCCCCTTAAGGGTTGAATTTTGGAAAATCCTTTCTTAGTACATACGTACCCTTACGTACTAAGCCAAATATACCCTCCCAATTTCAAGTCTCTACGACCAGCGGTTTAGGCTGTGCGTTGTCTGTCAGTGAGTCAGTCAGTCAGTCAGTATGTCAGGACAAAGATTCTTATAGTATTAGATTGTTATCGTAGTTTAAAATCCATGTTATCTTATTATATATGTACTACGTATGCACTAATCTTTACTCCCACTTCTAACATTGATAACACAAAATATTACATTAGTTAATATCCTGAATTTGTGGCAGAAGCACATATCATTGTATTAGCGACTAGTGTAAAATAAGTGCAACATCACGCACGAGCAGAGGCCGACGGTTACCTGCCAGGTAATTCTTAATACTGTTCATAATAACTAGGTGTCGCCTGGTCCACATTTGACATATTCAGTAATTTTATTTGTTCCATATATAAGTATTATAATATTATTTAGACATGGTAAATTCCCGGTTCGCTACTCGTTCATATTTATTCACTTAAAAGCTTTAATTCTATAAAAATATTATAGATATTTTAAAATAAAAATAAATAGTATTTTTTGGTTTTAGTAAGTAATGATGTGGGCGAAGATGGCAAACACGCTAGGCCTAAGAAGGGTCTGACTCGCTGCCGAACACCGTTAAATTTGTAGTTTTTTTTTTCAAAGTTCCTACAAATTTAATGTTTATTTCAACATTGTTATTGTTGATTATAAAACACCGACTATTATACTCACTACTGTTTGTTGTCGACTGTCTCGATCTAGGTTCCATGCATGTTCGATGCACATCCTTCGGAGTTCACGCAGCGAGATCGCGACGACCACTGAATTTATAATCATGATTCAAACTCACGATAACTATAAATCTAAAATTGTTATTGTTGTTTAAAATCACTTTGACGTAGTATTGGTTCTTAGAAGTTATAATTAAGATAGTTTATAAACTAAAACAACCGACTTCCATGCCCTGCGAGTCAGTTTCAGTAGCAAATTTGAGACGTTTATCGTCATATCTATAGAGATACTTATCAGATCTCGATGCAATTACAATGGGACCTCGAAAACGTACCCTATCGATAAAAAATAATAATCGCGTAACATACATACAAAAAAACCATACAGACGAATTGAGAACCTCCTTCTTTTTAGAAGTCGGTTGAAAATAAAGTGTTAACTGCCGTATCACAATTCAATCGTCCCATGTGAATGTTGTCTGGAAAATACAGTGTTAACTGCCGTATCACAATTCAATCGTCCCATGTGAATGTTGTCTGGAAAATACAGTGTTAACTGCCGTATCACAATTCAATCGTCCCATGTGAATGTTGTCTGGAAAATACAGTGTTAACTGCCGTATCACAATTCAATCGTCCCATGTGAATGTTGTCTGGAAAATACAGTGTTAACTGCCGTATCACAATTCAATCGTCCCAGGTGAATGTTGTCTGGAAAATACAGTGTTAACTGCCGTATCACAATTCAATCGTCCCATGTGAATGTTGTCTGGAAAATACAGTGTTAACTGCCGTATCACAATTCAATCGTCCCATGTGAATGTTGTCTGGAAAATACAGTGTTAACTGCCGTATCACAATTCAATCGTCCCATGTGAATGTTGTCTGGAAAATACAGTGTTAACTGCCGTATCACAATTCAATCGTCCCATGTGAATGTTGTCTGGAAAATACAGTGTTAACTGCCGTTTCACAATTCAATCGTCCCATGTGAATGTTGTCTGGAAAATACAGTGTTAACTGCCGTATCACAATTCAATCGTCCCATATGAATGTTGTCTGGAAAATACAGTGTTAACTGCCGTATCACAATTCAATCGTCCCATGTGAATGTTGTCTGGAAAATACAGTGTTAACTGCCGTATCATAATTCAATCGTCCCATGTGAATGTTGTCTGGAAAATACAGTGTTAACTGCCGTATCACAATTCAATCGTCCCATGTGAATGTTGTCTGGAAAATACAGTGTTAACTGCCGTTTCACAATTCAATCGTCCCATGTGAATGTTGTCTGGAAAATACAGTGTTAACTGCCGTATCACAATTCAATCGTCCCATGTGAATGTTGTCTGGAAAATACAGTGTTAACTGCCGTTTCACAATTCAATCGTCCCATGTGAATGTTGTCTGGAAAATACAGTGTTAACTGCCGTATCACAATTCAATCGTCCCATGTGAATGTTGTCTGGAAAATACAGTGTTAACTGCCGTATCACAATTCAATCGTCCCATGTGAATGTTGTCTGGAAAATACAGTGTTAACTGCCGTATCACAATTCAATCGTCCCATGTGAATGTTGTCTGGAAAATACAGTGTTAACTGCCGTATCATAATTCAATCGTCCCATGTGAATGTTGTCTGGAAAATACAGTGTTAACTGCCGTATCACAATTCAATCGTCCCATGTGAAAGTTGTCTGGAAAATCTGGCTGTAAGCAATAAGATCGCCTATTGTTACACTAGAATCGTATTGTTGTAAAAGCATTATAAAAGTATATATTTAGCTATCCTACTACGGTTTTTTTAGGATACTTTTTGGAGAGTGTGCTAACCAACTATAATTTTATATTATTTCCATTTTCCTATCAGACAACCAGTTGTAATGAATACGACACCGCTACATGGTGGACATTCCATCAATATGCACGAAGCGATTTTCTTCTACATTCCTTACACGCACTGCCAAGGAATGGAAGTCCTGAGTCCTTGAGTCTGTGTTTCCCGATAACTACCACCTGGGGGTATTTAAGTTGCTAGTGAACCTCACGGCTTAACATCAGGTGAGATAGTGCTCAAGCGCTTGCCTATTGAACATACAAAATGTATCAGTAATGGACGAAAGGCTCCTACAGTTCTTCTTAGAGTACCACACGAGCTGTAATGCGATATGTTTCTTTGGTTGAAATTCAGTGTGCAGGGAAATCAACCGGGTCATTTTGAGGCTCACTATGATGATATAAACCTACTTACTCGATGTATTTCTGACAAATACGCCTTCTTCAGTTTTTCAGTATTCAAAATGGATACAAAGAAAGCTGCGAAGTTTTTGGAAGGGCCTATCCGAGGAACTCCCGTGTCGAGGTTACCCGGAGTGGGCCCTAAAGCTGAGGAGCAACTGCGAAGGGCGGGTTTAGAGACGGTAATACATCATATTTATTATTATAAGTACCTAGGCAAGTATCGAAAGTACCGCTTTCCAACAGTCAATAGAATCTGGCCACCTGATGTACTTTCCAGAGAGAGAGAGGAGATACAATCCCAGGGTGGGTGGTAGGGTTCGTGAATAGAGCCCTTTGTGACCACGTTTTAGAAGTTTCGAGTGTGGTGAGCAGGGTTGCGTACCTTGTAACTAAGCTAATAAAGAGATGTATATCCTCAAATTTTATGCCTCGACGGACAAAAAAGCGGCAATAGCCCAATGGATAAGGTGTCGGACTGGAGATCGAAGGTCGTGAGTTAGATCCCCACCCATTGCACTACTGACGTGAACCCACTCCTGACACAAGCTTTACACCTTAGTGAATATATGTAGCTTGGCCATTTCGCTACCAAGGTGAAAATGTATTCACTGTTCATTACTTTTCTGTAATACAAATAGTTCCTGTAGTATCTAAATGACCAAGCCACATATTTTCGCCAAGGTAGAGCTTGTGAAGTTAGAGCTTGTACAGGGCGTTGTTAGAAGTTAGAAGCTTGGCTCTAAATGAGATCTGATAACTTTTGGACAGTGCGAGCCGCATGCTCTCGTCTTGGCAACATGTTACATGAAAATGTTTTTGGTGGGATTTCAGTTCTGTAAATTACTTATGACAATACTAGAAGTTCCCCGCGGCTTCGCCTGCGTTAAAAACTTCTTTCTACCGCGTTAAAAATTAATCTAATTGTTCCACCCGTTTTCAAGTTATCGCGTGACAAAGGGATTCATTTTTTTAAAACACGAAAAACCATATTGATTTTCAGACTATGTTACTCCCTGTTACCCTCTTAGGGGTGGAATTTTAAAAAATCCTGAAACGTGTTTTCTTATTTATTTACAGAAGTAATTTTGCGAAGTTTCGAATATATTTTTAGGGTTCCGTACCTCAAAAGGTAATTAAATAAATAAATAAAAGGTCCTATGACCACAAATTTCACAATTTTACGTTGTTTTTATTACTAACGTCGTGTTAAATAAACGTACTAAAGATACGCAGTTACAAATCAAGCAAATAAGGTTGATAAGTTAGTTAAAATTAACGTAGTCTCTTTGAGGCGAAGTTGAAAAAATAATATCACCCAACTTTGACTCTACATAAATTAAAAAAAACACACTGTACCACCCTCGGCAAGTAACGTCAAAAGATGGCCCATTTAGTAATAATCCTAAAATGGTGCAACACTAACTACTTTCTTACTCATAGCAATTATAAAAAAAAATTCAAAACGTTATCGTATTAAAATTCAAATACTTCATTAATACTTGTTTGCGTTCAAATATTCGAAGATATTTAACAACATACAAACGTACAACAACGGACAAACGTGTGGTGAATGTGATAGAGCAAGATAGATACATTCCTATGTCACATGTCACATGAGTAAGCGAGACATTTAAAGTAGGCGATACTAGTATAACATTTATTGCAATCTTTCCACAAAACAACTTAATATAAAATATGTCAATCCTTAGTAAGACACTCAAATTAAAAATGAGAGATTTTTTTTTGTCATAATCAAATTTATTACATGTTCGAATTGTACAGCTGGTATACGTCTGAACCACTAGCTTTGTTCACGTTTAGACTGTACAGCTGGTATACGTCTGAACCACTAGCTTTGTTCACGTCTAGACTGCGCAACGCTTTGAGTATTTCAGTCTGACGAATGCGAATTTCCGACATAAACGTCCCACAAGTCGGCAGACTAGAAGATACAGCATTTTCAGCATTTAATCGTGAAAACTCCGCAAACAGAGTAGCAAATAAATTTGCTTTCTCTTCTGCAGTGTGCGCTAGTGACCCGTCGGGTTTCAGTAGTGGAGGCAGTGAGGGACAGCAGAAGTTTTCTTCGATTGACTTCGCCAGAGACCAGAACGCTTTGCTACCCGAGGGGTAAGAAGCAAGTTTGTTCCCTGTTCGGCGAATGTGACTTGGCGGCTAAGTTAAAGGCTTTCTTCTTTTCGCGTACATCTCTAGTCTTCTAGGGTTCGAGCATCAGTTGTTGTTTAGCTGGTTTGTACCTTGTCTCAGGATCAAGTTGACGAGTAGGGTAACTCTTAAGTACTGCTCGTAGGACGAACAGTATGACGTACTCGTAGTACTAGTACGTCTTTATAGAGGTATCCGGTAGGATAGCGGCGGGGCTTCCTAGCATTACTTTTAGGACGGCTCATTCAGCCCGTTCGAATGCGATAATGTGGCTTTTTGCTGCCCCTAACGCCTATACAGTACTGTATAATTCACTGATACATTGCTACATAAACCAGTTTTCTTACACACAAGGTAGCAGCTGATCTTAAAATTTTCATCACGTAGATTAGTCTGCGATTTTTTTTTGCAAGAGTGTTTAAATGATTCTTGAAGGACAGATTTTGGTCCACAATTAAGCCCGAGTACTTAGTTTGCTGAACCATTTCAATACCATTGCACTGACAACTCTCTTGACTCCTGTTTACGCTGTTACTATTCGCACATGATCTAGTGAAGTTGTAGGTGAGGTTGCAGGACGCCGCGGTGTGGTCGTACCTAGTCGTGGTATAAAACCGGCAATGCGTTCGCTTGTTCCTATTGATATCCTTTAATTTCATTGGTTTCACATCTTGATTATTTTGTTATTTATAGTTTTATGTTTAATTCACACATTTTTAATACGATCTAGATTTGCATTATTTATTATATCTGTGTAGTAAAATTATGTATAATTTTTAGTTAGACCCGATCTACGCAACATTCAATGAAAAATCCGATACTGATTTCATAGAATGGTTTAAAGAAAAATGTGGACAAGAGGCAGTGGCTAAAGTCGCGTACGTTGCTTTGAGTGCATGGAAGAATGCCGATCAACTGAAGAGAAGAAGACCAGGTAAGAAGTTACAGATCCATTGAGAGCTATAATTATTTAAAACTAGATAGAAACTCTTAAGAGGATGGATGAATAAAGACTGACGATGAGTTCAGCCTCGCACTGACGCACGTCGGCGAGCGCCCCGCACTCAAGATCCTGAAGAAGATCTCCGGATGAGGCCGAAACATTATGTCGATCGCTATATCGACATCGCGTAAGCCACGTTAAATTCCCGTCTCAAATCTATAAGTTTAATGAACGTGAGTTTTTATAATAATTTTTTTTTTTGTTGGAAAAGAAATATCCCAAGTGTGGTACATGGTAATTTTATCGACGACTGATACCAGAAATATGGAGATACCACCTCAAAATTGGTGCTGAAAATTAATAGCGCGGCATTGAAGTCGATTCTTTTTAGTTTTTTAAACGATCTTATTATTACTACCAACATATGCCAAAACGATTATTCGAAATAATCGTTAAACTACCACTGTCTTAACTGAAATTTGTTATTTATGCAATAATCAGTAATGAATTGATGATAGTACATGTCAATAAAGACAATGTTTCCGTAGAGAAAGAGTAAGAACCTATTGGTACTAGAAAAAATATTTAAGATTTGCAGCAAATAACTGACTTAAATTTATGAAAGTATACATATATGTCCTGATTCCACAGATGAACCAATTGTGCCAATGAGTCAATTTTTCAATGCCATTTCTGCCATGGTGTCAACATTTCCGCCTAATGTACAAGAATCAATAAAACAGGACATCAATAACACTGTATTTCAATCTATATCAGTGTTCCTAAACACTTTAGATATACAGTAACAGTAAGTATATATACTTTAAAAAATTATCAACAGAATCATTAACATATACCAAAACAAACTACCGTTCACTTTAATATTTTAAGTGACATACAAGCGTTTGGTCACTATGTCATGAAAGCTATTTATTTGATTTAGACAAAAAAAAATGGTTGTCTGTAAAGTTGGTTTACGGACGATAGTTTAACGTGACAACGCCATAACAAAACATTGATGAAATCGTCGCATGCGTACAATGAGCGTAACGGGACATTCAGTGTAACGGGACACTTTTTCGTGCATGCAGCCGGCGATCATCGATTTATTAGACGTTGTCTTGTTACGTCAAAAATATATATAGACTTGAACTCGAAGCAAATATGTAGCAAAGCTTGTTCCGAGGACTTGAAATACGAGTCTTGATATAAGAATGGAACAGGCCACAGATATATAAATCTATCTAGAGTTATATCTGTGGTAAGTACAAGCTGACCTAATAGGCTAGCCTGTGCTGTACCACCATGGAGACTAGGACGCCCATGGCCGCAATAAGCACTACATCTCTGCGATCGATTTTAAGAACTATTTGAATAGGGAGTTTCGACTTCTTTACTTCTAGTATCCATGTTAACCATCTACAAATGAAAAGATGGCTTGGTTGAAATTAATAACGATTAAATTAATCCTGAATGAAACATAATGCAATAATATTGAATTTTATCTTTTCAGGCATGATTCGTTGGTTGAATGAAAACTCAGCAGTAACAAAATGTAACCATCAAAACCTATATATTACCGTCATCATATGAACATACTGTAAAGTGCTTAATACATTCCTTCAGCATCTATTAGTTTATTTTTTACTAGCAGCCCGCCCCGGCTTCGCACGGGTAGAACATATATGCCTACAACATTTGCATCTTTTTGTTGCATCAAATATAAAATGTTAACATATTTAACAATCATCGTCATATTTCAACCAATTTACACAAAACCTTAACGAATTATGCACCTAAACCTTCCTCATAAACACTCTGGCTATTGGTAAAAACCGCGTGATGATCCGTTCAGTAGCTATTGAGATTATTGCGAACAGACAGACAGACGCAGTGATGGACTTTGATGTATAATACTTACGTAGTGATATTGGACGGCCCTATGGCGTAAAGGATAGTTACCCTGATTCTGACCCGACGGTCGTTGGTTCTAATCCTAGCTATATACCTAAATATAAAAAGTTGTAATAATGGATATAGGTATGTTTTTGTTGTAATAGATTGTTTTTCTAAATTTTCCTGGGCTATCCCTGTTAAAACGAAGACTAAATCCGTACTAATGAAAGATTTATGTGCATTCATGAATCATGGGTTTTCGTACAGAGGTAGTGGGATCATTGAATCAAAATCAATCAAATCATGGGATCAACGAAGGAGTATTATACGTTTAACGTGAGTATCTGTGTCTGTCTGTAGCATCTTAGCACCAACCGGATGAACCGATTTTGATTTTATTATTGATTTTTTTTTTGTTTGATAGATGTCTTCATCGAGATTGTTCTAGTAGTAGCTTTGATTCATGAAAATTCGATCAATCGTTATAAAACTATGAGCTTTTTTCTAGTTAATTGCGCTATGAAATCAACTTTCATAGGTCTGATCATTTCGAAAATCTTCTTTTTCAACGATATTGTAAGAACATGGAAGCATTGACCTGATGCTGGGACATCTCCTGTACTTTACAGAATACTCAAATCCACACCAACTTACAGCTCAGATTTTAAATGTCGTGTTTAGAGTAATTGGAATGCTTTTATTGAAAAGTTTATACATATATCAGTCTGGGTGGTTTATATATAGATCATAACTATATTATACAATAGAATTTTATACAGTAAAAATATATTATAATACTATATTGACTTCAAATTGATTGTGATCGGTGAGGATCTACAGCATCGCTAAGCTTATAATAATATTTTCTGAGTAACTATGACCTAATCTGTGGTTTCACTGAAGATATTTTATTAATTTTGCGATGCGTGTATGTGAAATCCGTGATATCTTCTAGAGTTTTCATTTGAATTATATACTGTAAAGGACAATTTTAATCTATAATATGTGGCCAAGCTAAATAACTTAATTATTTGGATAAGGATTAATACTATATACTTGAAAATAGCCATGGAAGTTATGTAATATTTTTTAACAAAAAATTCAAGATTAAAATGGTTACTGTGAGTCAACCTTAAGAGATAGACATATGCTGTCGCGGACTTTTTTGTAGGTCTTATTATGTTGTAAAACTCTTCCATAGAAAATATTCTTCTATCTATTTTCAATTGAGCAGCGTTCGTAAGAAACGTGTTTTGTCGACCGTTTTTTAGTCGACTTAGGTTGCAAATTAGGTCTCCACGAATGTACCTTTGATTTAAACGGGATAATATATAGTCTATTTTCATTCCGAAAGTCCATTCTATGTATTAGTGAAAGAATTTTTGAAATCGGTTCAGTAGTTTTTGAGCCAAATCATTACAAAAATACAAAAATACAAAAATACAAAAATACAAAAATACAAATGTTCTCTCTTTATAATATTAGTATAGATTCATAGACGTTAAAACATTGTTTACTTTTATATCTGTATTATTTTTATTACTTTTATATCTATTTTTTCTGCTGATTCTGGACATAAACGGTCATGGTAGCGGCATTGTAAAGACCTCTCAGCACAAGGATACACCGCTGCAAAGATTCCAGGATATTCCTGCGACGGCGAATTGGTAACCAATTACATTTTTTTCAGAATTCAGAGACATAATCATACTTCCGAATACCAAATAATGAAGCGGATACAAACATTTTGTAATTGTTCTAACTTATGATACATATTAAAAAAAAAATTAAAATGCTCACTGTGAGTCAACCTTAAGTGATAGATATATGGTGTTCCGGACTTTTTCATAGGTCTTTCTATAACTTTGCCATAGACACTTTTCTTAACACTTTTTCTTTTACCGCACTGATGTAAAACGCTGATGACGATGATGATAACTTGTAGCCTATGTGTTAATCCAGGGTGCTAGCTACTTTAATACAAAATGTAATCAATATTGGTCCAGCCGTTTGACCGAGACTTAGATGTCAATTAGTAAATGTCGCAGTTTCTTCTTAAATGGATTAGCATTCAGAATCTTTAAATAATTAGGAAGTTTGATATAATTTAAAATTAAACGGCTTCACTCACTTAGGCCTCCGACCGGTTACGTGAGTGAGGCTGTTTAATTTTAAATTATGGAACATACTCACGGTAAATTGTTAAACACAATCCAAAATTTCATCGTACCAACGGGACTTGAACCCGCAACCTCCGGAATAACATGTTTCGGTGCTTTGCCAATTAAGCCATGGTGCGAAGTAACGTTACGACGAAATTAGTGGATTGCATTTGTTAACCCAATTATGCATTGGTGGCGCCATTTATGACTACTTATTACGTAAGTTAATCATTCGGAATAAATCATTACAGTTAAATCATTACTTCGCACAATCATTACTTCGCACCATGGCTTAATTGGCAAAGCACCGGAACATGTTATTCCGGAGGTTGCGGGTTCAAGTCCCGTTGGTACGATGAAATTTTGGATTGTGTTTAACAATTTACAAAAATATTAAGTGTGTAACACTTCAAAGAAACATAATATACTCACGGTAGTTTTAATAATGACAAAATTTGTTATAATTGCTGGTGCCACGAAAAAAACACTAGGTACCTCATGTGGTGTGGTTCGTTTTAGCGCTATGCAAGCATTATTTGCTCTTGTCATGTCACCAACAGATCAACCAGTCGTGAAAATAAATTAGATAAGGTTTAGTTTAGTCAGTAGTAGTAGTCAGTTTAGTTTCGAGGCCCGGTGGCATAATCGGGAGAACGATCGGCTTTGATGCCGTGGTAACGAGTTCAAACCCCGCCGTGCACTTATAGATTTTTCCATCACAAAAATTATGTGCGCTTCTCATAGTGGCCCTCCGGTGAAGGAAAACATCATTAAGAAACCAACAACCCCCGCATGGTGGTAACACTATCTAGAGACCGCCTGGCCAGCTACCACCCTCAAGTTAGAAAATCTGTCACAAAACATCTAATGTGTTCCGGAAGCTATCCTTGAGAGTTAGTTCCTATTGTAGGCCTAGCGTACCATCTTCGACCGCATCATCATTTACCAACAGGTGAGATAGTGATCAAACGCTATCCTATAAGATATAAAAAAAAACCAACTTGAAAAGCTACCGCCCGATTTCGCTTCTGAGCCATGTCTACAAGTTGTTTTCAAGGGTCATCAACCGTCTTGCGCGAAGACTCGACGAGTTCCAACCTCCGGAACGGGCCGGGTTTCGAAGCGGTTACGGCACCATAGACCACATCCACACAGAGCGGCAGATTGTACAGAAGCCCGAAGAGTACAATCCGCCCCTGTGCTTAGCATTCGTGGACTATGAGAAGGCCTTCGACTCAATCGAAACCTGGTCCGTTCTGGAGTCCTTGCAGCGTTGCCAAGTCGACTGGCGATATATCGAAGTGATGAGGTTGTCTGTATAATGCCGCAACGATGACTGTACAAGTACAGAACCAGCGAACTAAACATATCCACCTGCGTCGAGGTGTGAGACAGGGGGAAGTCATAGTGCACGTAATAGTACGGTTGGCAACCCTACATTAATCAGAGGAATTAATCATGTGTTTTAAGTGTGACGTTCGACGTCTAGATGAAAGTATTGAATAATTCATTCCGCAGACTCGACGAGTTGATCAACCCTGTAAAAAATCTTTTTAAAGTTTCATCTTCGTGATTAGACCATTGAGTTTGAACGGTTTTATGTTTTAAATCATAGACTCTAAAAAATTGCAGTTATACATTTGACGTGTCTGTCTGTGTATCTATGCGTCTGTCTGTGGCATCGTAGCTCTTAAACGAGAGGCCGATATTGATACGGTTGTTTTTGTTTGATAGGGTTGTTTGTTTGTTTAGTTGATCAGTGTTCTTCTTAGCTTTGTTAAAAAAAAATCCGTTCATCCGTTTGAAGATTTTGGGCTGTTTTATAGTTGATGAGGCTATGAGAGCAACTTTCATCTCTGCTCAATTCGTGATTAGGTATTCTGCTACTTCAATGATCTTGCAAGAAATGGTGACCTTGACCTGATGGTGAACACTCATCTCCTCACCAACTTACAGCAGAAATGTCATGTATGGGATCATAAGAATGGTCGCAATCAACAGATTATACCTAAATCAGTCGTAGATGGATTTTTTATTTTAATTATAAATTTAAATATTATGAACTATGTTCTTTTTTCAACAGATTCACAAAGATCATTCATAGTACAAGACAAAAATTAGGATCGATTTACAATTTAAAGTGAACAGATTCGTGTAAACCATCTTTAAAATGGAAAAATTATAACACCTCCGATGGGAGGTGTTATCATTTTTCCATACATACATCTGTACATATAAATATGAGATTTTTGTTTGATATAACCCTGAGTTTTTCGAAAAAGATACTAAACTCAAAACAGACTGAAAATGTACAACATAAATTGTCGTAGTATGGCAGTTTAAATATTTAATAACTTTCCAAAAGAATTACATGACAATGACGAGTTAGTCATTGTCATGTAATTCTTACCGAATACTAAATCTAACCGAAATTTCTATAATTGGCTATGTGACAGATATTTTTCTCTGTAGGTGACTATTTTAAATACTAATTATTTAAATCTTTTATTTCGGTTTCTGATTTATTCGAGGTATTTGTTTACTAAAATATTAATATTAATTTTCGTCTACGTAATGAATCTCTATTTACCACCATGGGTGACGGCGCGGGGAAAAGGTAAACGGAACTAAAAAAAAACTTTCAAGGAAATTATTTCAGAGTAATTGTATTTCTATTAAATATAAGAGAGGCCTAAGTCCAGCAGTGAACGGAAATTGGCTGATGATGATGATAGATACAGACTGAATCATCTGTAAATAAGAGTTTTTTTCTTGTCGGGGGCATATTTCACTCGAATACCAAATGTATCTTGGAATTGTTGGTGTTTATTACAGACAGAAATTTACTTTCAACATCATGCGATAGCTGCCACCAAACATATTTTTGATTTATTGATACTTTATCCAGACACGGTGTGGATACTTGGACGAGCAAGGAAAAGCAGCAGCCGTCTGAGACAGGGTTGTGTTCTAAATTAAGAAGCTCCAGGGTGGTCTTCAAGCCCTTATCCACTCCAAAGATTTGCTCCATATAATTTTCTATTGTATACTGCAAATTGTCATCAGGATATATTTCGCAAGTCGGAAAGTGCACAGCGGGCTTTTGACTTATAAGCACGTGCAATTTATTTGTACCTTTATTAATTATTATTAATCTTAGCAAGTCTTTCTCGTGAGGAATGGACGCCGGCAAGACATCGCTGTGCCAGGTGCCACTCAATTTGCTCAGTTTATGTGACTGTGCCT
Organism: Cabera pusaria; assembly: GCA_954871355.1. NCBI lineage: Eukaryota > Metazoa > Arthropoda > Insecta > Lepidoptera > Geometridae > Cabera > Cabera pusaria. The sequence goes on from OX940893.1 coordinate 28,191,200, forward strand.
TCTCAATGAGATGCACAATATCATCATCTCTCAAGGATATTTCTCGATAGTTGGATATCCACTTGGCTTGCAGGGACTCCTTGTCTGCTTTCGTCTTTAGTTCTCCCCCGACCACTCGTGCTGTGAAAGTGAATCGGAACCAATTGCCATTGAGGGTCTCCACTACTAGTAGAGTAGTAAGCTCGCATTGTAAGCCGGTTTCTTCCAGCACTTCTCTTACAGCAGCTTGTTCTATAGTTTCGCCTCTCTCTATTTTACCCGCGGGCAGGTACCACTTGCCGGCGCAACTCGGCTTCGCTTCTTGCATCATCAGCACCTCATCGCGTTCGTTTATAATAACACAGGCTACGATGTAGCAGACATTGACCTTGAGTATCGGTCGAAAATCAGAAGGAGCCGAAGGCGAGAGAGCTTGAGACTCTAGTACCAAGTTTTGATCCTCTACAGTGAAATCGCACATGTCATGCTCCTGTCCGTCCAGGCCCATTCCATCCAGCAACCTGGTGATATCTGCATCCACTTGCTGCGACATTATAAAATGATTCTTTGAACCCAGGTACCTAAAAGGTGAAGTATATAACTTAATATGAGAGCCCGATTAAGTAAAGGATAGCTTAGTTAGCTCCTAAGTGAGAGATCGCCTGTTCAAACCCTAGCACGGGTGTTCGTCCACAATTGGTAGGAGCATATTGTATCGATTTTCCGCCTGACTTGTTACCAAAAAGTAATTTACCACCATCAAGGAGAAATAATCAACCCTCAGATATCAGATTGTTTTTATATATCTTATAGGCTAGCGTTTGACCACAATCTCACCTGTTGGTAAGTGATGATGCGGTCGAGGCTGATAGCACGCTAGGTCTAGAATGGGAACTGGCTCTCAAGGATAGCTGCCGGAACACATTAGATGTTTGGCGACAGATTTCATCATTCAACATTCATCAGATTTCATCAGAATATACGAGATGTCTCCGGCAGACTTAGAATTAAAATTATTACTTAGAGTTATATTTGTATAAGACAAAATGATTGATGATCGTACAAAACGAAAAAATCGAGCTCACATGCCGCGACAGTCGAAGTGGCTAGCTACGGGCTAGTTATAATCATGTCATCAAAGTATACAATTTCAATTTATTTCAACTTTTACACAGATATTACATCAAGAAAACAAGACTTAGCAAATTAGCAACAAATTAGTGAGAATAATAACATATTATAATAATGTATTAAGTGTAGCTGTATCTACTAAGATCCACAGAACTCTGCGCTAGACAAAAAGCCTGTATCACATCTTTACTCATGTGCCCTGTATTGCCGAGAACTGTGCACCCCCAAATAAGTGACAAACATTATGAGCAACTATAACATGCTAGTTAAAATATTTCAATTTATATACATTCTTGAACTTCTTAATAAAATAATAACAATGTAATTTAAATTTGCACAAATTTGCTTATAGTGTTTATCTCCATATATAATCTCTCCGGAGATATAATAGTCACGTGTATTCTAGATAATTGACAGATCTCTAATTAAATACAATTTAAATGGGACAAAACGGGAGACATAATCTCTCAAACAAAAAAAGAAATTTTCAAATCGGTTAAGATTTGACGGAGTTTTGAATTAACAAACATACAAAAATAAATACATTCGAATTAAGAACCTCCTCCTTTTTGTGAAATTGGTTAAAAACCGGACACGTGCGATTTAAACTCGCGCACCGAGGGTTCCGTAAAAAATTAAAGACGAAACATTCTTGCTCTTAATAAATAATTTAAGATCGTCTAACTAACCGACGGCATTTGATGTTAGTGAACTTAGCAGATCATTGTCCAGCAGATCAAAAATAAATGGGAGTTCTTTTCGCATGCAGCCGAGTTCTACAGTTCCTGATACTTTTTAGGGTTCCGTACCCAAAGGGTAAAACGGGACCCTATTACCAAGACTCCGCTGTCCGTCTGTCTGTCTGTCTGTCTGTCTGTCTGTCTATCTGTCTGTCTGTCTGTCTGTCCGTCTGTCACCAGGCTATAGCTCATTAACCGTGATAGTTAGACAGTTGACATTTTCACAGATGGTGTATTTCTGTTGCCGCTAGAACAACAAATACTAAAATTAAAATAAAGTTAAAAATTAAAGGGGGTCCCCATACAAAAAACGTGTTTTTAAACGCCATTTATCTAATTAGTTTCGGCAAAATGACATAGATGGCGCTAGTAAACGAGCCCCGTCTTTCTAGATCGCGACCAAACCAAATATTCTTGGTAATATCAATTAATCGAATATATGAGGTTGAAACTCTGTTATATTTCGTATTGTACGGAACCCTCGCTAAGTGTGCGATAAGAGACGCAATGCTGACTCGCACTTGGCCAGTTTTATTAAGAATAGTTCTGGTGTTATTGCCATAAAAACGTCAACTGTCAAAATGATCTGCTAACTTCCGGCATTTGACCCGCGCAAGTAATTTTCAGTACGGATATTGAGGTGTTTAACGTCATATCTCTGGACATACTTATCAGATCTAGATACAATTTAAAAGGGGCCACCTTGGTAAGAAATGCTACCTATGGAAAAAATAATCATTCGAATCGGTTCACAAATTGCGGAGTAATCGCGTAACATAAGTACATAAACTGAAGAACAACAATACAAGACGAATTAAGAACCGCCTCCTTTTTGAAAATCGGTTGTAATGTTAGAAAGGTGGGAAGATTCAGTTTGATGTTTGACTGGGCTACCCTGGTAGAAATAATTTGTATACCTAACTTGTACTCACAAGAAACCATTACATAATAATAAATACGTAAATCAACTAAAATTGTATTCAAAAACTTACTGCATGTAAGTACAAAAATTAAGCATACCGATGATAAAATAAAAACAACAAGGAAAGACATAAAATATTAACTGGAATAATTAAGCCCAGGAACGTAACCTATTTATCTAATGTGTTCCGGCTGCTACCTATCCTTGAGAGCCACGTGAGAGTGGCCACGGCATCTCTGTGATAAATCAACATAACCCTAACAAGTTTGGGCTGGATTGATTCGTCTTGAAGAGAACTTTTCACCTAGATGATATCCAGGGTCTGACGATGAAGCTGGAAGGCAGCCACGGAATTCTGTGATAAAAAAACAAAACACTACCGAGTTTGGGCTCGATTGATTCGTCTTGAAGAGAACTTTACACCTAAATGATATTTAGCGACTGGTGATGAAGCTGAAAGGTGGCCACGGCATCTCTGTGATAAAATAACGTAACCCCAGTGAATTTGGGCTCAAATGATTCGTCTTGAGGAGCACTTTACACTTAAATAATAGCCAGGATTTGATGATGAAGCTGTAAGGTGGCCATGGCATTTCTGTTATAAAGCAACGTAGTCGACTGATTTTCCTTGAAGAGCACTTTACCCATAATCACATCAAATATCCGTGGAATATTTTAAACCATCATGCCTTCTCTAAAATACTTAGGTAGTAGGTAGGTCATTTTTAGGTAGGTTATTTTTAACTTTTTAGTAAGTCGGTATCTATACCTACCTACTAAAAAGTTAAAAATAAATTATAAGTAAAAAGTATTTTTAAAAACAAGCTTTTATCTGGGACAATGAACTAAAATGTTAAAAATAAATTCTAGTAAGTATTTGGCGTGTAGGTACTTACCTATATTTTTAAAAGCTTGAAGCACTACCCGTATAGAAGTAGATTCTTAAATATTGTAGTTATAGTTCTAAATTAATTTTAGTTAAGATTTAAATAAATAAATTGTTATTTATTTTATTAAATTAAATTATTAATTATTTATTGATAAATGAGATATCGTTGGAAGCCCAGAGATTATGGCTGAGTCAAACTATTATCTGTTCTATGGCTGAGCGTTGACTTATTATTATATTATTTTATCAGTCCACATTTTCGCCCTTAGCATTAAATGCGTAATGTTAAATGTATTTTATTCGTTACTTACAACTACTTATGTTATCTCTTTGTACACTGCGTATTAGTCACTGACCTTGACTCCCCCTTCTGAACACAAAAACATTGATAACACAATATTGCATTAGTCAATATTCTGAATCTGTGGCAGAAACACATGTGTTAGTGTAAAATAACATAACGAGAAGAGGCCGACGGTTACTACTTTTACCAGGTAATTCTCAGTACTATTCATAATTACTAGATGTCGCCACCTGGTCCACATTTGACCGATATTTAGTAATTTTTAATCCCCGCCGCAAAAAGCAGGGGTGTTTTAAGTTTGAGGTGTGTTTCTGTGTATCTGTCTATCGCATCGTAGCACCCAAAACGATGAACCGATGCTTTTTTAGTTTTATTTTGTTTGATAGATGCCTGAGTTGAACACGCTAGACCTAGAATGGTCTCTGACTCTTAAGTTGTAGGAGCTTTGAAAAATATGAGTACAAATCTTACGGTGTGCCGGCAATACCTACCTCCCTTGAAATACACTTTTAACATTGTTTTAAAAATCACTTTGGCGTAGTATTATTTCATATCTGTTACGTTTCTTCGTCATCATATACTACGAGGAAAATTATAACGTAAGTACATATAAAAATAATTCCAAATATTTTACATATTAAAAAACAGGAATTGTGTAAATGTTTAATATTGGTTACTAAAAGTTAAAATACACTGTTAAGTAGCTGCCGTATAAAAATTCATATTGTTATACAATTGTAAAGTGATTCTATTCAGCTATATATCACCAAAAGGGCAAAAGACGACAGGCTCCTCCAGTTCTTCTTATTTCCGCATATTCTTCGTACCGAACGAGCTGTAATGTAAAGTTTTTCTAGTTGAAAACCAGTGTTCAGGGAAATCAGCCAGGTCAAGCGAGGCTCACTGTGATGTTGTAAACCTACTTACTCGATGTATTTCTGACAAATACGCCTATTTCATTATTTCAGTATCCAAAATGAACAACACAAACAAAGCTAAGGATTTTATGAATAGGTCCATTAGAGGAGCTCCCTTGACAAGGTTACCCGGAGTGGGCCCTACAACTGCGGAGAAACTGCGAAACGCGGGCTTAGAGACGGTAATAAATTATAGTAATTATTATAAAAACTGAAAAAAGTTAACCCTCAATAGAATCTGGCCACCTGATGTACTTCAAAGAGGGAGATCAACAATCCCAGGGTGGCGTAGGTTTCCTGGTAAATAACGCCCTCTGTGACAACGTTTTAGAAATTTCAAGTGAGTCGAGCAGTATCGCGTACCTTGTAATCAAGATAACCGAGAGGAATAGCCTCAAAGTTGTGCAGGTTTAAGCGACAACATCGATACACTCGATCGGACGATGAAGTGGGGGATATCACGGGGATATATCGAAAGCCACTTCACTTCACCACCAAGGCCCACTACAATGTTGTCAAGTGGTACTTCAACGCCAAAGTGGGAGTACAGCATTGCAGCATAGTTAGCAGAATTCATGGAGGGCAAATGCTTGTCAACTACCTCGAAAAGGCGGGACTTCTCTTGATTCTCTTGATTGAATTCATTCTTCAATAAAAGGCCCCAGAGTAAGTGGACATGGCAGAGCAGACTCTATATAATAATAATTATAACATTTCGGAAAAGACCCTAGCCCGAACATTGGGTCAAATTGTAAACCAGCGCTGCGTGTGCAAGTAATTGTACACGTAGCAGAAGCTGAATTTGATCCTGTTGCCTTTTTTATATAAAATCTTTGTGTATCTTTTAATTGATTGATTTTTATTTGATTCTTATTCTTATTATATACAAGTAATATTTTTAAAAACCTTTTTAAACACAAGCTTTTACATAACCTAGGGCCAGAGTAAGTCAAGACAAATCCAACAAGCCCAAACCCGACGGGTATAACATGTTTAGTTTAGGAATTTCTTTGGCCACCTTCCAGCTCCATCATCAGATCAGCACCAAGTCATCATAATATTGCATTGTCACGCGATTTACACGTGTATGTCAAATTTCAGCTCAATCGAACCCCTGGAACTCGCTCTAAAATAAAGAAAAGAAAAAGCTTAAAGAAGTAGAGATAAAGCTTCTAAAAAAATGAGTTTGACTTCATCATAACAAACAAGAAGCCCATATTCAGAGACGTCTCAGTGATAAATAGATTTACAATACCGGTAGTGATCATCGACTTGTAAGAGGCTCTCTGAATATCAATTTTTACCTTGATAGGTACGTCACCAAAATGTTGCAAAGTAAACAGTAAACGCGCGGATTATTGCCGCACACTATTTTGTCTCTAGTTGCGGTTTTAAAATAAGAACCGCCAGTGCGTTCGCGTGTACGTGTACAGTAAAGAAGGAACAGAGACAAACCTTCTTAGGAACGGAAAAAATGTTTACCTATTCTTGTAGGGTTGGTACAAAGAAAAATCTTCATTGTAATAAAATCCTCCTTCAAGTAAACATGACCTGCTTTTTAATTTTCAAGCTTCATCATTGTCGACAACGATGTACTCGTATGTCGATCATGATCATAAGATGTCATTTAATGTCATGATGTGCCATATGTCATGAAATGTCATAAATGTCACGAATTGTCATTCAATGTTACGAAATGTCACGAAATGTTATGAAATATTATTCAATGTCATAAATGTCATAAAATGTCAAGGAATTTCATTGAGCCTACTTAGACCGGGCACTATAGAAGAACATTCATAAGCCAAAAATTAAAAAAAAACTTTCTCGCCCTAGGACAGAAATGACCTACTTTGCGCGCACTTATCGAGGAACAAACCATCACTTTTCGAATAGATCCCATCTATTCGAAAAGTGATGGTTTGTTCCTGAAAAATAATATAATATAACGTGACGCGTCGCGAGAGACAGCCCTGTGTTAAAGCACCAGCCGAGCCACTATAAACCGGTTTCACTCCGTACGTGACGGGCGGCACACAGGCCGCTGGTGCTCACGCACTCACGTACACGTACACGCGACTACTCACGTCTACGTCATCATCACGGCGCAGTTGTATGAAGCTTTGTCTCTGTTCCTTCTTTACTCATGTGCCATTTTTCAGACATGGCTTTCTAACCGAGTTCACAAAAAAGGAGGAGGTTCGCAATTCGATTGTTTTTTTTTTTATTTGTACCTCAGAACTCCGTGAAATCTTGACCGATTTGAAAAATTGTTTCTTTGTTTGAGAGATTATGCCTCCCGTTTGGTCACATTCAAATATTATCGAGATATGACAATTATCTCCGGACATTATATGGAGATAAACGCGGCATGTGAAGTCGGTTTTTTCGTTTTGTACGATAATTAAAAAAATAATTTAAAAAAAATATTATATAAACTATTTTGGCTGGGTAAAGTTAGAAAAAAATTCACATGAAACAAGAACATTAAAATACATGTAAAGGAATTAAGGAATGCTATTTGTAGTTCAAAAGTATCACGTTCTGAAGATTAAAGAATCTTGCAACTTGCTTTAAACCAGAGAAATTAAAATATTATGGTATTTCCTTTTACTTTTCTTAAGTGATCCGCCGTTTTGGGAAGATATATTTATATGAAAATGTAGGTCTTTTATAGTTTTATTAGCCAAAAAGAACATATCCCAATCATCTTCAATCAATCAGAGTTAAGAATTGTTTTTTTAGTGTTGTCACTTTTTGTGTCTGGAACTTTGGATAGAAACTAGGTGAGTAATTCATTCATTTTCATCATGTATTTGTATTTCTTGTACTTGGTGTTGCTCTTATTTAAAAAAACCGGCAATGTGCGAGTTGGACTCGCGCATCGAGGTCCGTACGTATGTCTCGAACTAGGGTAAAGGACAATTTTAACTTTGCAATTCGATCTATAGTAAATGTATTGCACCAACCGCAAATAATAAGATTGTAATAGATATTTTAGGATCCCGTACCTCAAAAGGTAAAAAAGGAACCCTTATAAGATCACTTTCTTGTCCGTCTGTCTGTCTGTCTGTCCGCGTGTCACCACCAATTTTCTCAGGAACGGGTAGACCTAGCAAGTTAAAATTTATATCAGATACTGAGGGACTATAGACCCTATTAGGTGTATAAAGATCAAGGTCCTGGGTCAACACGATAAAAAGATATGGGCAAATTTAGATTTTCGCAAAAACTTGTAGGTACCAAAATTTACCTTAATATTCAACATTTTTTAATTTTTGGAATTTTTATTTGCTTGTGTTGTAAGACCTTGCTTGTGACCAAAATTGTTAATTCTAGGTCAACCGGAAGTACCTACTCTATAGGTTTTGGGTCGAAAACCTATAGGGTACTTCCTGTTGACCTAGAATTATAAAATTTGGCAAGAAGCAAGGTCTTATAGCACAAATAAGGGAAAAATTCCAAAAAATAAAAAAGTTGAAAATGAAAGGATGTCCCCATACATACATAGTATCAACCAATTAAGATAGGCCTCTGAGTTATATGAGCGCTCATACAATTTAGAGGTCTAGCTTAATTGGTACCTACCAACGTTGGTACGGAAGCCTCGTTGGGCGAGTCCAACTCGACTTTGCCGGTTTTATTTGTTGTTATTAAACTACATATTCACGGTTTTTAGATTTATTCCTCTATAAGTGCTTCAAGACCTTGCTTTATGCCATATTTCATGATTCTAGGTCAACGGGAAGTACCCTATAGGTTTTGATTCCCTTGTGAAATCATAAAATATGCGAAAATATGCGACATAAACGGCCATATCTTTTGGTCGCGTTGACTTTCAAGTTTGATTTTTTTCACAACCAAAAGAGACTGTAGACCCAAGTAATTGGTATAAGTTTCAACTTGATATCTCTACGCGTTCCTGAGAAAAAAGGGTCTTGACAGACGGACAGCCAGTCAGACGGACAACAAAGGAATCCTATACGGGTTCCTTTTTTTCTTTTTAAGGTACGGAACCCTAAAAACCTTGTCTACCTACGCACTTAAAACTTCTTCTTATCACCAAAAAAGCCCCGATAACCTAATCATCAGACGGCGGATATAACGTATATAATATAACGTATCATTGGAATAAAATGACTGCTATTTAAGAATACAAATTATAAAATACGACAAACTTAATACAATCAAATTACATAAATATTAAACTTCATATTTACGGTTTTCAGATTTATTCCTTTATTAGTGCTTGAAGACCTTGCTTCTTGCCAAATTTCCTGATTCCAGATCAACGGGAAGTACCCTATATACCCTATAGGTTTTCGACCCAAAACCTGTAGGGTACTTCCGGTTGACTGACCTAGAATAAATGATCAAACGAACTCCCCTGATGTGAAGTTCGATCATTATTATATGAGTCGCTTCATTTCGAATATGTCTATGTTGTTGCTAGTACAAAATTGCCACCAAAGTTTTATAGAAGAATTACTGTTTGATTGTACTGTCAGAGAACGACGCTAACATTAGCGTCACGGAGTTTGCGCAGGCACCTCGTCTGGTGAAGCTCTGCCGCAGAACCTCGCAACACCCAGGGTAAGGTTCTTGTGCAGGGGATGATGATCCTTGAAATGAGATTGCAAAAGGTTTTTATGAGGGTTCAAGTAAAACACATCAGAAATTATTAAATTTTGCAATAAGGGAAACCATGGTTGTGATGGCCAATAGGGAAATACAAAAATTCCGTTTGCTTCGTCGTCGATTATTTTTCGAAGGCATTTTAGCACTAAAGAAAAAGGAGAGAAGGCGTAAAAGTAGCAAGGCTTCCAGTTTAATGTGAACGCATCCACAGACACCGCGTCGGGATCTTGTTTCCAGGAAACATAATTGATACATTTCGCATTATCACGTGACGCAAATAAATCGATTTCCGGACTGCCAAAACGTTCTACAATGGATTGGAAAGCTTGCTCAGAAATCGTCCATTCGGTGTCTGGATTAACAATTCTGGATGCAGCATCTGCACAGTTTTCTTTGGTATTTACATATGATGCAAATATCCAAAGGCCACGTTGCTCACACCATTGCCATATTTTACGTGCTAAATCATTCAAGTGGTACGATTTACGTAGCTTATTGCCGTCGTATTGTCGACGCGAAGCAATATAGCGCAGTTAGTTACCGTATTCGCGTACGATTTCAGGCCTAGGAAAACTGCCATTAATTCTAGGTAATTGATATGATTAGTTTTTTCGGTGACCTTCCACCTGCCGTCTTATTATTGTTACACACGGCGCCCCAGCCGGTTTTAGAAGCGTCTGTGTAAATTTCAAGTTTAAAATTTGGATGTCTCATAAAATTAGATGTGGTGTCAATTTTTGACGACCACCATGACGAATCATTTAGTAATGAATTTGGTAAGTTCATTTTTACTTCGTAATTATCATGAGCACTGAGTAAAGCCAGATATTTTTGGCGTTCCAGAATTTTAGTATAGAGCCAACCATATTTTACAGCCGTGCAAACAGAAACTAGTACGCCGACGAGTTGAGGAAATTCGCGAATACTACAGGTCGGTAGCTTAGAGAATCTGGTAACTAACAGCGCGATCTTGCTTCGTTTTTCCGAAGGGAGACATATGCTTACGTTTTTGGAATCAAAATTGAAACCTAAAAACTTGCATGACTGTTGCGGAGTCAAATTACTTTTTTCAAAATTTATTACGTATCCGAGACAGGTAAGTAAACGTAAGGTTTCTCTGACGCTTGCGTCGCACTGGTCTCGTGTATCGCCTATGCACAAAATATCGTCTAAGTAAAATACTGACGTATAGCCTCGGTGCCTAAGGTGAGCTATGACTTCCCTCATAATCTTAGTAAAAACTCGCGGAGCGACGGATAGACCGAAGGGCATGCCGTTGAACTGATACGTTATATTTTTTTTAGATGTGTGAGACTCGAACTGAAACCTTAGGTATCTACGATCGCAAGGTCTTATGGGTACAAGAAAAAAAGCATCTTTTATGTCTATAGTAGCTAAGTACCCATTACGCGGTATCAGTTTACATGCCGTTCGGTAGTCCTCCATTTTAAAATGGTCTGTGCGTACAAATTTATTTAATTGTTTTAAATTTAGGATGAAGCGTTTGCCTCCGTTAGGCATAGGCGTGAGAAATATTCGAGAAATAAATTGGTCATTAGTTTCGTTGCATTCTGAAATGGCACCTAAGTCTTTTAATTTATTAATAGCATCTAATACCTCGAATTTTTCGTTTCGTGAAAAGACATTGTTAGGCGTGTTAGACTGACTAACGAGTGTTTCGAATGGTATGATAATATAATTTTTCGGTGAGTTTCGACCCAAATAAAGTTTCGTCTCGTTCCCCGTCCTTTATCATATGTAGGAACGACCTATCGAGACTTAGCGTTATGAGTCTGATGCGATTATGTGTGGACATATTATGGGAATCACAGAGTAATCGGCAGCCATTACTTAAGTGTTTAATGGCACCGGTCTTGTCGTTACTTCTGAGGAGCATATCGATGCCTCTATTCAGGGCTGTGATTCCGCAACCGAGTTGCTACTGAGATATGGACAGCGATTTGTCGCGGTTGCGGACCATATCTGGGACGGCTGCAGAGATTTCAGCGTTCAGTGTGGGCGCTTGAAGAAGCTTATAATTAAAATCCGGAATGAGATATTCCTTAGTAAGTTTATCTTTTTCTTCTTTAGATATGCTTCTTTTCAATATAGGCGGCCATAATTTAGACAAAGTCTCGTGGATTTTTTGGCCGTAATCAGGTGTGTCTGATATTGATTCGCCGAGGGCAGCTAATATATCTGCATCCAAATCTGGATCGTTTGGGTCAGCGGGCTTCGGTCCGGGGTCGAGAACGACGTCGCTGGATGGACCTGGTTCCATAGGATCTGGTTTGGTTACCGGAACCAGTTCAGGCATTCCAACCTCATTGTTAACTATGGCTGCCACCACGCCATCACTTCCTGAAATAATAAAATATTTTTAGGATAGTGAGGGTAGTTTTTCTTTTTTTTTTTAAGAGAAAACTTGTTTCTCGATATTATATATGTATTTTTATATATATATTGCAACTTTCACGTTACATATTGTTTAAAATGTACGTTTTAATTGCGGTAAGTCATCGTTGAAGACTCGCAGTCAACCCTGATGATATTTGGCCAGTAAATCAGATAAAGGTTTTGGAAAATGTCAAAGTTATTGACTCGCAGTCAATCCCAATGCATACCGAACTATATAAGGCCAAAACGTAATGAAAATAATAATAGATGCACTATAGCTTACCTTCATCGTCTGAAGAAGATTCAAGCGGAGGTATTATTTTACGCCGATTTTCCTGTTCTTCGATTCTTCGTATTTTCCTGGCATATCTTTCTATCTTTTCCTGAGCACTACGTTTCGGCATTGCGGTAAGCAGGAGCGTGCGATCGCTACCGCGCACAAAAGAGGAATGAGCAAATGACAGGCGACTGCCTTGTAGTAGGGTAGGGCGGAAATTCGCCTTTGACACTTTCAGTAGTTTGACATCTTTAAAAATTGTGCGAAGCTACCTAGTAAATAGAGGGACAATGGTAAATTTAATCATATCGAATAATGAAGCGAAGAAATATAATTGTCAATTTTGGTTAAAAGAAAGGTCCTTAAAGCACAAGTAAAGGAAAAATTTCGAAAAATGAAAAAAGTTGAAAATTAAGGTAAATTTTGGTACTTACAAGTTTTCGCGAAAATCTAAATTTGCCCATATCTTTTTATCGTGTTGACTCAGGATCTTGATTTTTATACACCTAATAGGGACTATATAGACCTTAGTATTTGGTATAAATTTCAACTTGCTAGGTCCACCCGTTCTTGAGAAAATCGGTGGTGACACACGGACAGACAGACGGACAGATAGCCAGACAGACAAACGGACAAGAAAGTGATCTTATAAGGGTTCCTTTTTTTACCTTTTGAGCTACGGAACCCTAAAAATAACCGGCTAAGTCGAGTTGGACTCGCCCACCGAGGCTTTCGTACCAACTTTGCAGACTAGGTTAAAGGACAAACTTAACTTTGTAGTTCGATCCATAGAAAATGTATAATTGCACCAACTACACATAATAAGTTTATTTTAGTATATTAACTTTTTTTTAGCTATTACACAGCATATTTACGTCAGCTTTATTCCTATATAAATGCTTCAAGACCTTGCTTTATGCCAAATTTCATTATTCTAGGGCAATGGGAAGTACCCTATAGGTTCTGATTCCCTTTTAAAATTGCAAAAATGCTACCTAAACGGTCATATCTTTTGATCGCGTTGACTTATAGTCGGTTTCTGAGGTACACTTATTGAGAGGTTATCTACTCAAATAAACCAGACGAAAGGGGTTCGGGGCGAAGCCCCGGTGGGGGGTTGGGGGGGCGACGCCCCCCCAGACGAAAAAAAAAAAAATTAATAGTTTTAATTATCTTAAACTTAATAGATATTATTAATAATATTCGACATAATTAAATATTCAATTTTTTTAGTGAGAAAAATAGTATTTATTATCGAACGCAAACAAAAAACATTGAATATTGAATAGGAAATAACAATATGTACATAAAATAAGTAATTAAAACAGTAAATAATACTGTATTATAAATGTGTCATTTAATAATTATATTTCAATTTTCATTATCATAATACATAATACGATGCAATTTCTTCCAAGCAATAAATTGATTGTAACAATTTTTATATCGCTGTACCGATTTGGAGGGTGCTAAATTTTGAGTTATTTCCGCAGCTTCCGCAGCAATGTTTCGTCGCACTTCTTCATCTTCAGAGTCGTCACTTGAATAATCCGATGAATTCATTGTCGGGTTTTTTTTTACACAGCTGTATTCACTTATTTTTTATACACAAGTTTTTTTCTATGTATATTTTTGATGTAATTTTTATCAGAATCAGAAAATTTGACTCTTATTGAAATAACAACTGCACGGTTACCATGGTAATAAGTTATTTCAAATAGATAACGGGAAGAAAATTAAAACAAAAATAGACTAAATTTTAAACTGTCACTAATTGTGAGCAGTCTGAAATATGCATCTTTCTTCCCACAAACAAAAGAAGAAATTCAAACTTTCGGCCTCGGAATGATGAAAATGTTATTAATTATAGTGTTATGTTCTATTCACAATGTTTAATATTTACTTATCTACGATCTGGCTTTTCATGGCTTATTATAACTGTGTAGTAAAATTAACTATATTTTTAGGTAGACCCGATCTACGACACATTTAATGAAAAATCCAAAACTGAATTCATAGAATGGTTAAAAGAAAAATGTGGACGAGAGTCAACGGCTAAAATCGCGTACGAATCTTTGAGAAAATGGAAGAATAAAAATGAAAGAAGAAGAAACACTGCCGCAGGTAAACAATTACAGACCTATTGAGAACTATAATTAATTCAAACTAGATAGACATTCACATGCTTATTGTATACCAAAACCATCCTACGTCCCACTAACTACTTCCCTATATACTCCACCTTCATGAGAAGTCAATACGACAGCACATTTAATAGCGTTAGCATTTTTACTGGCTAGCACCAAATATCAAGCCGGTACTCGGCGAATCGATTGACGACATGTTTATGTCCGGTAGATGGTTTGAGCCACGGCCTAAGTTACCAGTGGTCACCCATTTAACACCACCCAGGGATTACTGGCAAGGTCTAAGCCTACGGTCGCAGGAAGGCAACAATAACCTTTCCGTGGGTGACAATAACCTCCATATCGCCTCATTCTAACTATACCTAATTATACCTCAATGCTTAATAGAAATTATGTATATAGAACACAGTATAAGTATCGCCAATTTTTATTACAGATTTATATTCTTTCCGAAAACAACAAATTTCTAAACACAAAAACTGGCCAAGTGCAAGTCGGACTCGCACTCGAAGGGTTCCGTAACACAGTAGAGTATTTTATAACTATAATTTTCGCCACCAAAAAATTTACTTTGTTTTTAATAGTGTTTGTATAAAAAACAAAGTTATATTTGCGGTCGCTTTATCTCAAAAACTGTTGACTGTATCTCGTTCAGACTAATTTTCGTTAAAAGTTTTTATTTAGATCTATAGTATATTTTTTTTAGATTTTTCACACCCTTACTTTAAAAGTTAGAGAGGGGGACGGGACACACATTTTAGATAGATAGATATACTCTTTATTGAACACCAAGAATCTTTTTTGTTAAAAATAAAAGTTTCAATGGGCGATTCTATCGCTCAAAGCGATCTCTTCATGATGATAAAAAACATATTAAAAAATAAAAATTAGCAGAGCAATTTTTCAATAGAAATTATAGCGCAAAATGTCAAAAGTTACATTTGGGGTACTCAGAAATCGAAAAAAATGTTGTATTCCTTTACATCCACATTCTAGCTAGTACATACGACCGTATACAGAAAGTATTTCAGTCTGAGGAAATATTCACAGAGAGTTATAAGCGACTAGCTGTGCCCCGCGGCTTCGCCTGCGTTAATAACAGCTTTTATTTATTTTAATTTTTTTTTCATAAGAATCACATATTGACGATCAAAAACATAACAAAAAAAGAATTAGCAAAATCGGTCCAGCCGTTAACGCGTGATGCCGTACCCAAAGGGTAAAACGGGACCCTATTACTAAGACTCCGCTGTCCGTCTGTCTGTCTGTCTGTCTGTCTGTCTGTCTGTCTGTGTCCGTCTGTCACCAGGCTATAGCTCATTAACAGTGATAGTTAGACAGTTGAAATGTTCACAGATGGTGTATTTCTGTTGCCGCTAGAACAACAAATACTAAAAACAAAATAAAGTTTTAAATTAAAGGGGGTCCCCATACAAAAACGTGTTTTTAAACGTCATCTATCTAATTAGTTTCGGCAATATGACATAGATGGCGCTAGTAAACGAGCCCCGTCTTTCTAGATCGCGACCAAACCAAATATTCTTGGTAATATCAATTAATCCAATATATGAGGTTGAAACTCTGTTTATTTTCGTATTGTACGGAACCCTCCCTAAGTGTGCGATAAGAGACGCGAGGCTGACTCGCACTTGGCCAGTTTTATAATATATATGATGTTGATGTTTAGGTAGAAATACCTAACTTCTCGTAAAAAAAATGTTGGATTATTGCACATCTGTAGTCTATAACACCTAATTTCATCACATGCCAACTTTCATTGACGGTAGAATTTTTCGGGTTACAAAAGCCTCGTTGACTGGGCTTTATGCGGGACATCACGGTCAGCGGCAGCAGATGCAGCATAAAACGGAGTTTAACGGAGGAAACATGCTACCATTGGTGATAGATACCTATTTCTTCCGTATGGGATCGAAAATATGGGCCCATGGGGTCGAGATGCCCAGGGTTTCGTGAAGGAGTTGTCCAGACGCCTAATTGACATCACCCGTGACCAAAGAGCTGGCGCTTACCTCGGCCAACGTATTAGCCTAGCTATACAACGAAGCAACGTCGCTAGCTTTTTGGGAACATAACCGGCAGATAGTGACCTACTTAAACTATTCATTATTCTGTGCCTTGTAAAAAATATATGATACCTAAACTATAGATAAAATACTTTCTGTATTTTATTTATATGTTTAGGTATATAATAATTTTATGTAATTAAGTGACAATAAACCCTGTAATTATAAAAAAAAGGCATACAATTATCTTTTGAGCAAAATTATCTTTCGTATTTTTGCGCAGAAAATAACTGACTTAAGATACACGACCATACCGCGGCGTCCTGCGTGCGCGATCTCGGCGGCAATCGGATAGCGCAGTGGGTACCTACCTAGTATTTGTACCGACTGGTTCACACCAAACGCGATTTACGGCGATCAGAAAACAATAGAAATTCAGATGGTCGTACCTTCATAAGTATAATATAGTATCATAAGAGTATATACATATGTCCATTATCAAATTCCAAATTCACGTCGGGCCCTGCTTACGGTCCAACATATTCTTAGCCATGTATTAATTACAGGGCTGCAAAATGGCAGTGACTCTGCCGATAACGATGGAGCAGATTCCACAGATGTTCCAATGGGTCAATTTTTCCAGGCCATATCTGCCATGGTGTCAACATTTCCGCCTGAAGTACAAAGATCAATAAAACAGGACATCAATACTCTTGTATTTCAAACTCTTTCAGTGCTGTCAAACCCCGCAAATGAACAGGTAAATAAATAAAAATAATATTATTATAATATCTACCAATTTTCTACCACTTCATTAAAAAAAACAATTACTAGCCATGCGGGTTGTACATTGCTAGTAGTCTTGTTATCCCCTCCAACTAAGCTAAATATGCTGGTGTCTGGAGTGGGTTCACTTTACTAGTGCAATGGGGGGCATCAAACTTACTATTAGGCTATTGCCGCTTAAATCTGACTTATATCTATGGTACAGGCCAGGGTACAGGCTAATTTAATATACTTGTATATAATCAAAGAAACATACGGAGCCGAGACGTGGACACTGACGGTGCGGCTGATCCACCAATTCAAAGTCACTCAGCGAGCTATGGAAAAGGCTACGCTCGGAGTATCTCTGAAAGATTGAATTGGAAATGAAGTCATCTCAAAGGATTAGCAAGCTGAATTGGCAGTGGGCTGGTCACATCTGTCGCAGAACCGATAACCGTTGTAGTTAGGAGTGTTCTAGAGTAGAGACCACGGCTCGGTAAACGAAGCGTAGGACTCCCTCCAGCTAGGTGGAGCGACGATATACGCAAGCTGGCTGGCAGCGGTTGGAAACAAGGAGCTGAAGATCGATCTCGGTGGCGTGCCATAGGAGAGGCCTATGTCGACCTAACGAATACTGGCTGTTAATGATGAATCAAAGAAAGGGGCTCACCGAGTTTCGGCGAGAACGTGAAAAAGTGTATGTGCTCTCGTTGTATTTTTTCCAAAAACTTATGTTCTTCCGCTGTGGATTATTAACTATTACAAAATACAAATACAAATACAAATTGTTTATTGATAACACCGATGTTACAGGTCTTTGCTGATCTTACAACCTATTAAAATAAATAATTAATAGCTAATCAACATAATTCGTATACAGAGAATAAGTGAAAAGTGTAAACATAAAGATAATTATTATAAATGCAGTCAAAATAGTAACAAAATATCATTGTATAAATTATAAATATAAAAATTAAATTTATATAAATTCAGGTAATTTGTAAAATTCATTAAGATTATAGAAACAGTGGCTCAACAGCCACTTCTTTAAACGTACTTTAAAGCACACAGTGGAGGGTGCATCGCGCACGGACTCAGGTAGTCTGTTATATACCGACGGACCCATTATATATACAGATCTTTCCGATTTCGCGAGCTTATGCGAGGGTGTTATAAGGCGGATATTATGTGCCGGTGAATGTGTGCTAGTGTAGGGAAACAGCACAATGTTGAAAAACATGCTGTTTGCGTTCTCACCAAAATTCCACTGAAAATATTCACTAAAGACAACATCTTTACTGAGAGTATAACTTGGACTAAACTATGACTTCAATTCGACCTGAACTGAAACTTTGACCCATCTCTATGACTTTAACTCACAAAAACTTGAAGAATTTTGATACTTGACACTGGCTTTAATACACTAATTATGAATTATTATATACATAACCGACCAATCACGAAGACTGGATCGTCGTTAGATTAGTCTGTCGTGAATGCGCTCGCACATAAAGAAACTGGTTGCAGAAAATGATAAAACAATGGCATATTTTACCAGTATGGATCGGTACCGGTTGTCTGCACCGGGAACCTGCCTCTTTATGTCTCCACCCTCACGCAACATTATGACATTATATTGTTACTAACGGCACAATCTGCTTTTAAAATAGCACAGAAAGAAGAAGAAGAAAGACGTGAGCCACGCAGTGGTATTTATGAACATTGTGCACCATATGGTATTATTTACTGACAGGAGTCAAGCAAGCCCGCCAAAGGCGCCAAACGTCCACGAGTCGCTAGCGTGGCGCGCTGTGCGGAACGTCAACGTCGCGCTCGTGCTACTCGCGATTTACGCAAAAGCACCAAATTTTTTATTTGCGGGATCCGCAGATCCGCGCATTGAAGGTGCGGGATCCAGCAGATTAATAAAAGCTGCGGGATTGCAATCCCTATTCGTGACTATTTACGATTCGGTTGCTTGGCTAATTATGGCTCAACATTATAATATTATGACTCAGCCTATGGCTGAGTTGCAGAGTGAGTATGCAGTGTGAGTTGCAGAGTGATTTTTATACAAAACAATATCAGTCATAATATTTATACAAAACACCGGTTAATAGTTATAGTTACGGTTAAAGTAAGATGGTCAACTCAGCCTTAGGCTGAGTTGCAGAGTGACTCATCCTAATCCTAACTATATATAGTATATAATATATGTGCGGCTCAGATGTCGATAAGGTGTGGACGCGTTTCTCGTGATCTTAAATTCTACCGTGACACTATTATCACCTATACTATACCTCCGTCGCAATTGGTGTTATTGTAGTATACGCGCATCGCAAAAAAAAATCCTAAAATCGTGTTGCAAAACCCGTCTGACCGCTATCTCGGCTCGTCAAAGCGGCCCCACCACGGTCCGAAGAAACGAGACAACCTGCGTGTGGAAATAATTCATCTCACTCCCACACCTACTGTACGAGCTGCGCGATCGCGTAACCTGCTGCTACGTAAGACGATCTACGAGTGCTACGAGCGAAACAGCTACGTGGGTTATTATTTACATACAAACAAAGCGGGCAAATAAACTGATAACTAAAAATTGTTAATAGCTGTGCTGCGTGTACGAAGTCTATTAGAACATCAGTTAGTATCATATGTTCGAAATGCATTAGTTATTTTTACCCAATGTGTGTAAATATTGTCGATAAAAAGTTCTCGGAAGAATTCAAATCTAACTGGCTGTGTCCGATGTGCATTTGCAAAGCACCAAAAAAAGACAATTCAAACACTCCAGTGCGCGCTCACGTAGAGCTTCCATCCATCATAAGCGGGAGTGAGAGTACGTAACCTAGCTGAGGATCCGAGGTCACCCAACTTAGCAAGTCCATCCACAAGCATTAGCGCCCCGCAAGAAGACGAAACATTGGCGTCAGAAATAAGATTGCTTAGAGTTGACATTGGAGAGATGAAGACACATGTACTGTCATTGACGGAACACATTAAGCTATGCTCGTCGTCTTTAAAAGACCACGAGAAAAAGCTAGCCGATAATGAGAACAGGCTCCAAAAACTGGAGGAACGGGACTGCGAAGTGTCCATGTGCCGCAACAAAATAGCTGAACTGCAGCACGAGCTCAACTTGCGTGCCCAGGGTAGTCTTCGGAATGAAATCGAAATCTCAGGGGTTAAGGAGGTCTCAAACGAAAACCCAATGCACTTAGTGCTATCGATTGGGCAAAAAGTCGACGCAAACATTGAAAGTAGCGACATCGACTTTATTACTCGCGTCGGCCCACGTCACAGAAATGCCGTTAGCGACCAAGCTAGCTCCGAGACGAAGCTTCCGCGGCCCATCGTGGTGAGATTTCTGCGACGACATGACCGAGAGACATTCCTAAAGTCATGCAAAAGTAGACGAAACCTGTCATGTTCAGACATCGGCATCCCAGGTGCATCTAGGAAAACTTACGTTAACGAGCGTCTAAACCAAGAAAACCGACAGTTATTTCGCTCAGCCCGGCTACACGCGAAATCAGCCGGATACAAATTTTGCTGGGTTAAGAACGGCACGATTCATGTTCGAAAGCAAGAAGGGAATCCCGCTATACCCATCAGAAACATGGACGACGTTCAGCGGCAATTTCCTGATACGTTCACATAATAACCATAAGTTAACTATTTTAAGCCGATTCCTGAACATGCTTTTGATTTACTTACACTCACTTTTCTTATCAGAAGTCACTCCTTTTAACACACACCCACACCTACACCCTTCAACCCACTCAACACAAGCACAGCCCATATACACAGAAACATATTTAACATTTACGTTTAATACAATCTTTCACAAAATACACACAATCATTACACGTATGACGTGCCGTTCTCAGAAAAAATTATCCTCACTTTTTCTATACTTCGTCTATGGTTTTTCTTAGTGTCTTAGACGATCTAGAAGAAACCGTACAGATTGAGTGTTATACTCTCCCTTTTGTGGAGTCATGTCGTACATTTCTCACTAATTCCGTGTACAATTTTCATATTTTATCACTAAATATAAGAAGCTTACAGCAGAATTTCGAAAATTTTGCGGTAGTTCTTCATCGTTTCAATACTGACCCAGACATTATAGTTTTATCGGAGTGCTGGCTGTCAGAGGGCCAGACTGTTAATAAGTTGCCTGGCTACAACTCATTTAGATCCACTTCACAGAAAAATAAATGCGGTGGAGTTGTTGCATATATAAAAGATTCATATAACGTAGCTATTCAAACACAAACCTTAACAGATGCAGACTCGTTACTTATTATAATTGATAACAAAATTGCTGTACTAGGAATCTACCGCTCACCATCTACAAAAAATCTCGAGCCCTTTTTCGACTCACTAGACTCCATTGTAAGTACCTTAAAACTCTTCCCTCTCAATATTATAGCAGGAGATATTAACCTAGATATAAACAGCGACGCTAATGAATATCTATGCCTTATCATCGGCATCTCACGGCTTGTTTCCAGCAATATCACAACCTACACGGGGGCATACGTGCCTCGACCATATTTTTATTAAAACATCTTCGAGGGCAGTAGGACTAGTTTGCAAAGCATCTATAACCGACCACGATATAACTATTGCAGCATTATCTTGGTCAAAACAAGCTGCCTGGACTCCAAAATACATAACTAAAACGGACTTGGACTCTGCTGCAAAAGACCTTACCAACCTTCTGACCAAAACCTTCCTTCTTACCAAACTGGTCGAATGTGTTTAATGAACCGTGTGTGGACAAAGCTGCTTCTATTTTCAGTCGAACTCTAACATACATTATTAACAAGAACTCACGTAAAATTAAGATAGGTCGGAAATGGGTCACTATGAAACCGTGGATCACTCCCGGGTTACGTCGGTGTATGAGGCAACGGGACAAACTATACTTAGACGCTAGAGCTCATCCAGATGACCATACACGACGAAAAATGTATACTCGATATCGCAACTTTTGTAACAAGCTATTAAAAAAACTAAAAAATGATTACAACAGACAGCAAATAAACGAAACGAAACATGACTCTAAGCAACTGTGGAAAACAATAAAGACTATATGTGGAACGACTAGAAAGACCAGCGACTCATCAGACCTTCTGACCTACCAAACTGACCCTGACAAATCACTTGACTGCTGTAACAATTATTTCGCCTCAGTAGAAAAGCACCTTGCAGATTCTATACTGAAAAAACTCTGTGTCACTCAAGACCAACTAGTCAACGCGTACAAATCTTTCAATACGAATAACTTTTCTTTCTATTTTCTTGCCACGGACCCTTTTGAAATCTCTGATCTAATCACTCAACTCAAATCAGACAGCGCACCCGGCCCAGACAGCTTCACTGTCCCTTTTCTTAAAAAAGCCTTCAAATCTCTCGTAATTCCCATAACGCATATTTTTAACTTAAGCCAATCTACCGGCATCTTCCCAAAATTTGGAAAACTGCATCTGTCTCCCCCATTTTCAAAAATGGCTCTAAAAGGCTTCCTGAAAATTACAGGCCAATAGCACTATTAAGCATAATCTCTAAACTATTAGAAAAGGTCGTAAATAATCGCTTAGTTTCGTTCTTGGAAAAAAAACATAATATCGCCCAGGCAATTTGGATTTCGTAAGGGTAGGTCGACCGAAGACGCTATAACTTTACTCACAAATTCAGTAGCGCATTTTATCGAAAATGGTGAGAATTGTATAGCTGTATTTATTGACCTTGCCAAGGCTTTTGATACCGTCTCGGTCAGCCTACTTTTGAAGAAGATGGAGTACGTGGGAATAAGAGGACTAGCCTTAGACTGGTTTTCCAGCTATTTAACTAATCGCACACAGTTTGTTAAGATTGGTTCTCAGTCTAGCTCTCCCCTATCCATAGATTATGGCGTCCCACAGCACAGGGTAGCATACCCGGTCCAACGCTTTTCACACTGTATATAAATGACATAGTTAGCGTACAAATAAAGAATACTGAAATAATAACCTACGCAGACGATACCGCAATTATTTTTCATGAATCGAGTTGGGAAAAGGTATATCGATGTGCTGAGGAAGGTCTTGAAAGTCTTGTACCTGAGACTTACTAGACCGAAACTTACTAACACTTAATGTTACCAAAACAAAACATATCGCCTTTTCAAAAACTCGAGCTTCCTGCCCTCCCGTTAATCTTGATCTTAAGATCCACGCATGCCAAAACAGTGATATTAACTATAAAACAACTTGTAAATGTTCTACCATTGATCGAGTTACAAAAATTAGGTATTTGGGTATAATTCTGGATGAAAATTTCACTTTCAAAGAACAAGTTCTCGACTTAGCAAGCCGTGTCAGAAAACTTATTTACATTATGAAAAAGCTACGAGATTGTGCACTTTTTGACACCCTACGAGACATCTACTTAGCTTTGTACCAATCCATACTACAATATTGTGTAACAATATGGGGCAGCGCGTGCAAAACTACCCTCATAAAGGTAGAAAAAGCACAGCGGGCACTTATCAAAGTCACTTTAAACAAACCTTTCCGATCCTCGACAAAAAGTCTATACAGTGAATTTAAAGTGCTCAGTGTAAGAAAACTATTTATACTAAACGCCACGCAGTAAATACATACTGTGCCACTGTCAAAGCTCATAAA
This sequence comes from Cabera pusaria, assembly GCA_954871355.1. Taxonomy (NCBI): domain Eukaryota; kingdom Metazoa; phylum Arthropoda; class Insecta; order Lepidoptera; family Geometridae; genus Cabera; species Cabera pusaria. The sequence continues at coordinate 28,215,010 of OX940893.1, forward strand.
ACTTTCATCAATCGGCCAGACTATAAAACCTTGGTGGCGAGACGCGCCTTCCGTCTACCACTACCACAAGCCACCTCCCTGCTAACGCGAAGAAGCCCAGCCTACGCTCACTCAAATACATTCAATAATGTTTGTAATGTATGCGACATCAAGGAATGCAGAACTTCAACGTGCAAAAATAAAATATCAATATCTTATGAAGAAGCTGAAATGATGGTAAAAAACAAAATACAGTGATAAATACACAAAATGTTTCACGCATGCACATATATCAACCAAAAACACATACACACACATACAGATACATACACACACACACACTTAAACACAAAACAGAGGGGAGAGAGGGAGGGGGGATTAGCGCGGCGTGGTACGGTGCGGTGTAGGATACGAGTGTGTCTTATTTGTAAAATAATCAGCCTAAATAATTAAAAATGCTACCCAAAGACACTATTCCACGCGGACGAAGTCGCGGGTACAGCTAGTAATGTAATAATGTTGAGCCATAGTTAAACAAAATGAAAGAGGCTCACCTAATAGGCTAGCCTGTACCACTACTCATTATTCTGTGCCTGTACCACCTATATATGGAAAGACTAGCTGTTACCCGCGGCTTCGCCTGCGTTATTTGTGTCTTTATGACCATTGAGGTCTAGATCGATGATCTCTTAGGCCAAGTCATCATAGATGACCCTCAAAGTCGTCTATTGTTAAAGTCATTAATCATTTTGGTTAGGTATACGAAGTTGTGCTGTTTGAATGTTTGACTCAACACAACAGTGCCTGAAACATTTCTTCTTACCCGCGGCTTCGCCCGCGTTATTTGTGTCTTTATGACCATTGAAGTCTAAATCGATGATCTTTTAGGCCAAGTCACCATAGATGACTCTCGAAGTCGAACTCAAAGCGAAAATTTTTTACGACTTTTTATGACCCTGACAGTTGTTATCAACACCGATGACCCTACGGTTAAACTTGATATCCACTTCTTATAAGGTAAAAAATCATTATATTTATTGAAGGTTGTACTGTTTCAATTTATGGACTCGTTCTGATGCATGTGGCTATAATATACAAAAGTTGCTGAAATGTTTCCTACAAAGTAGATATAACAAATCTTTGCGAGACCGGAGCGAGCGCTTTCACTGTGCGAGCGTAGCAAGCCCTATCTCTGCGCGAGCGAAGCGAGCGCGAAAAAATTTTACGACCCTTTATTACTCTGACAGTTTTTATGACCTACTAAGTTAACACTGATGACACAAAGGTTTAACTTGATATCCACTTATTTAAGGTAAAAAATCATTATGATTATTGAAGGTTGTACTGTTTCTATTTATAAACTCGTTTTGATGCATGTGGCTATTAAAATACAAAAAATAATGAAATATTACCTACAAAGTAGATAAAACAAAGGTTTGCGTGAGCGCAGCGAGCGCGAAAATTTTTACGTCATTTTATGACCCTGACAGTTTTTATGACCTACTAAGTTAACACTGATGACGCAAAGGTTAAACTTGATATCCTCTTATTTTAAGGTTAATAATCATTATGATTATTGAAGGTTGTACTGTTTCAATTTATGGACTCGTTTTGATGCATGTGGCTATTAAAATACAAAAAATGCTGAAATATTACCTACAAAGTAGATAAAACAAAGGTTTGCGCGAGCGCAGCGAGCGCGAAAATTTTTTTGTCATTTTATGACCCCGACTGTTTTTATGACCTACTAAGTCAAGACCGATGACACAAAGGTTAAACTTGATATCCACTTATTTTAAGGTAAAAAATCATTATGATTATTTAAGGTTGTACTGTTTCTATTTATAAACTCGTTTTGATGCATGTGGCTATTAAAATACAAAATATAATGAAATATTACCTACAAAGTAGATAAAACAAAGGTTTGAGCGAGCGCAGCGAGCGCGAAAATTTTTACGTCATTTTATGACCCTGACAGTTTTTATGACCTACTAAGTTAACACTGATGACGCAAAGGTTAAACTTGATATCCTCTATTTTAAGGTTAATAATCATTATGATTATTGAAGGTTGTACTGTTCCAATTTATGGACTCGTTTTGATGCATGTGGCTATAAAAATACAAAAAATGCTAAAATATTACCTACAAAGCAGATAAAACAAACGTAGCGAGCGCGAAAGTTCCAGTTTTTGTGCCTACTAAGTCAACACCGATGACCCTACGGTTATACTTGATATCCACTTATTTTAAGGTAAAAAATCATTATGATGATTGAAGGTTGTACTGTTTCAATTTATGGACTCGTTCTGATGCATGTGGCTATTAATATAAAAAAGTTGCTGAAATGTTTCCTACAAAGTAGATATAACTAATCTTTGCGAGACCGGAGCGAGCGCTTTCACTGTGCGAGCGTAGCAAGCCCTATCTGTGCGCAAGCGAAGCGAGCGCGAAAAAGGTTTACGACCGTTTATTACTCTGACAGTTTTTATGACCTACACTAACACTGATGACACAAAGGTTTAACTTGATATCCTCTTATTTTAAGGTTAATAATTATTATGATTATTAAAGGTTGTACTGTTTCAATTTATGGCCTCGTATTGATGCATGTGGCTATTAAAATACAAAAAATGCTGAAATATTATCTGCAAAGTAGACAAAACAAATGTTTGCGAAAGCGCAGCGAGCGCTATCACTTTTCGAGCGAAGCGAGCGCGAAAAAATTTTATGTCTTTTTATGACCCTGACAGTTTTTAGGACCTACTAAGTCAAGATCGATGACACAAAGGTTAAACTTGATATCCGTTTATTTTAAGGTAAAAAATCGTTATGATTATTGAAGGTTGTACTGTTTCAATTTATGGCCTCGTATTGATGCATGTGGCTATTAATATACAAAAGTTGCTGAAATGTTACCTACAAAGTAGAGAAAACAAATGTTTGCGCGAACGGAGCAAGCGCTATCACTGCGCGAGCGAAGCGAGCGCAAAAAAATTTTATGTCTTTTTATGACCCTGACAGTTTTTATGACCTACTAAGTCAAGACCAATGACACAAAGGTTAAACTTGATATCCACTTATTTTAAGGTAAAAAATCATTATGATTGTTGAAGGTTGTACTGTTTCAATTTGTAAACTCGTTTCGATACATGTGGCTATTAAAATACAAAAAATGCTGAAATATTATTTACAAAGTAGGTAAATCAAAGGTTTTCCCGAGCGCGAAAATGTTAACGTCATTTTATGACGCTGGCCCAGTTTTTATGACCTATTAAGTTAACACCGATGACCCTACGGTTAAACTTGATATCCACTTATTTTAAGGTAAAAAATCATTATGATTATTGAAGGTTGTACTGTTTCAATTTATGGATTCGTTCTGATGCATGTGGCTATTAATATACAAAAGTTGCTGAAATGTTTCCTACAAAGTAGATATAACAAATGTTTGCGAGACCGGATCGAGCGCTTTTACTGTGCGAGCGTAGCAAGCCCTATCACTGCGTGAAACATTTTTACGATCATTTATTACTCTGACAGTTTTTATGACCTACTAAGTTAACACTGATGACACAAAGGTTTAACTTGATATCCACTTATTTTAAGGTTAAAAATCATTATGATTATTGAAGGTTGTACTGTTTTAGTTTATGGACTCGTTCTGATGCATGTGGCTATTAAAATACAAAAGTTGCTGAAATATTATACCTTCAAAGTAGATCAAACAAATTATTGCGCAAGCGAAGTGAGCGAGAAATTTTTTATTTTTTATGATTCTAACAGTTTTTATAACCTACTAAGTCAACACTGATGACCCTTAGGTTAAATGTGGCTGTTAAAACACGAATGCTTTTGAAATACCACAAATCCCACAAAGCAGATTGGGCGAAGCACGTTGGCTGAGCAAAGCTATCGCGTAAATTTTGATGACTTTTAATGACCCTGACAGTTTTATGGCCTAATTAAGGCACTTATTAAGTTTAGTCATTATCCATGAACCTAAGGTCAAACTTTAATGATTATGCAAACTCTATGTAAAGTTAGGAAAAAATATAGGCCCCACACTTAACTGCCGAAAAAATGTATTCTTTGCCCTTTTATGCCCTATTAAATGTATGTGTACAAAATTTCATTTGAATCTCTATAATAAAAATATAGACAACCGAAATTTCCACCCAAAAAAAGTATTCGTTGCCCTTCTATGTCTTTTTGACTGTCTGTCTACAAAATTCCAGCTTAAATGTTTAACCCGTTTGACCGAGAGTAGGACACACATTCACAAAGTTCAATTTGAAAATTCTTGGCACCTGGACTCGACTGCCAGAAAAAAAGTATCCTATGTGATTCTATGCAATATGAACTGTAATATACATAAAATTTCAGCTGAATCGGTCAAGCTGTTTAGCTGATAAGAGGCCACACATTCACAAAATTCATTAAAAAAATATAAACACTCAGACTCGATACCCAAAAAAAAAGTATCCGATATCCTATTCTGCTCTACGAACTGTCTTTATACAACATTTCAGGCAAATTGGTCAAGCCGTTTATTCCAGAAGAGGTCTTATATTTACAAAATTCAGTAAAAAATATTTGTACCACCTGACTCGATAGCCAGAAAAAAAGTATTCTATATCCTATTCTGCCCTATGACATGTATTCATACAAAATTTCAGGCAAATTGGTCAAGCCGTTTATTCGAGAAGAAGTCTTATATTTACAAAATTCAATTAAAAATATCTGGACCCCCTAACTCGATAGCCAAAAAAAAAGTATCCTATTTCCTATTCTACCCTATGAACTGTCTTCATACTACATTTCAGGCAAATCGGCCAAGCCGTTTATTTGAGAAGAGATCTTATATTTACAAAATTCAATTAAAAATATTTGGACCCCCTGACTCGATAGCAAGAAAAAAAGTTTTCTATATCCTATTCTGCCCTATGACATGTATTCATACAAAATTTCAGGCAAATTGGTCAAGCCGTTTATTTGAGAAGAAGTCTTATATTTACAAAATTCAATTAAAAATATCTGGACCCCCTAACTTGATAGCCAAAAAAAAAGTATTCTATATCCTATTCTACCCTATGAACTGTCTTCATACTACATTTCAGGCAAATCGGTCAAGCCGTTTATTTGAGAAGAGATCTTATATTTACAAAATTCAATTAAAAATATTTGGACCCCCTAACTCGATAGCAAGAAAAAAAGTATTCATTATTATTTTCTGCCTTATGAACTGTCTTTATACAACATTTCGGGCAAACCGGTCACTCTGATTATTCGAAAAGAGGTCCTTTAGTTACAAAATTCAATTAATAATATCTGGCCCCCCTGACTCGATAGCCAAAAAAAAAGTATCCTATATCCTATTCTGCCTTATGTTCTATCTTTGTACAAAATTCAGCCAAATCGGTCAAGCCGTTTGACCGTGAAGAAGTCCCAAACAAACAAACAAACAAACAAATAAACAAACTGACTTTCGCATTTATAATATTGGTGTTGATTGGTGTTGATGTTGATGGCTTGGCTGAAATAAACATAATATCAAATTAATCTATACTTCTATACTAATATTATAAAGAGAGAACATTTGTATTTTTGTATTTTTGTATTTTTGTATGTTTGTAATGAGTAAGCTCAAAAACTACTGAACCGATTTAAAAAATTCTTTCACTAATACATAGAATGGACTTTCAGAATGAAAATAGGCTATATATTATCCCGTTTAAATCAAAGGTACATTCGTGGAGACCTAATTTGCAACCTAAGTCGGCAAATAAACGGTCGAAAAAACACGTTTCTTACGAACGCTGCTTAATTGAAAATAGATAGAAGAATATTTTCTATGCAAGAGTTGTACAACTTAATAAGACCTACAAAAACGTCCGCGACAGCATATGTATCTCTTAAGGTTGACTCACAGTAACCATTTCAATCTTAAAATTTTTGTTAAAAAATATTACTAAACTTCCAAAGCTTTTTTCAAGTATATAGTATTATAATCCTTATCCAAATAATTACGTTAATTAGCTTGGCCACATATTATAGATTAAAATTGTCCTTTACAGTATATAATTCAAATGAAAACTCTAGAAGATATCACGAATTTCACAAAAACGCATCGCAAAATTAATAAAATATTTGCAGTGAAACCACAGATTAGGTCATAATTACTAAGAAAATATTATTATAAGCTTAGCTATGCTGTAGATCCCCACCGATCACAATCAATTTGAAGTCAATATAGTATAATAATATGATCTATTGTATAAAATAATATTCATCTATATATATAATAATATAATATAATATTTTAAACCACCCCGACTGATCTATGTATAATAGCTTTTTCCAATGACTCTAAACACGACATTTAAAATCTGAGCTGTAAGTTGGTGAGGATTTGAGTATTCTGTAGAGTCCAGGAGGCTTCCATGTTCTTACAATATCGTTGAAGAAGAAGATTTTCGAATTGATCAGACCTATGAAAGTTGATTTCATAGCGCAATTAACTAGAAAAAAGCTCATAATTTTATAACGATTGAACGAATTTTCATGAATCAAAGCTAAGAACACTCTCGATGAAGACATCTATCAAACAAAAAAAACTATCAATAATAAAAACAAAATCGGTTCATCCGGTTAGGTGCTAAGATGCTACAGACAGACACACAGATACACACGTTAAACGTATATTACCCCTACATTTTGCGTCGGGGAACGCCGTAAGGTTACGGCGGCAGATGTACTCCTTGGTGGTAAGCTAATTTTTGGTAGATTTAATGATTCCACTACCACTGTACGAAAACTCATGATTCATGAATGCACATAAAACTTTCATTGGTAGGTATATAGCTAGGATTAGAACCAACGACCGTCGGGTCAGAATCAGGGTAACTATCCTTTACGCCAAAGGGCCGTCCAATATCAATACGTAAGTATTATAAAACAAAGTTCATCACTGCGTCTGTCGGTCTGTTCGCAATAATCTCAATAGCTACTGAACGGATTATCATGCGGTTTTCACCAATAGCCAGAGTGTTTATGAGGAAGGTTTAGGTGCATAATTCGTTAAGGTTTTGTGTAAATTGGATGAAATATGACTGGTTGTTAAATATGTTCATATTTTATATTCGATGCAACAAACTGATGCAAATTTTGTAGGAATTATGTTCTACCCGTGCGAAGCCGGGGGGGCTACTAGTCCTGTATTAAAAGTCATGCAATAATATGGAATTTTATCTTTTCAGGCATGATTCGTTGGTTAAATGAGAACTCAGCAGTAACAAAACCTAATATTACAGTCTATTTTGGATCTATTTATCTAAATAGATCTTTGACATCGAAGAACGGTATCAACATCAGTGATTGTAAATAAATGTAGCTATATAAATAAATAATATAAAAAAATGTAAGATCAACATATTGTGAAGTGTTAAATAGATACAACAAATGTTAAAACATTGTTTTTTTTATATCTGTTAGGCTAGCGTTTTACCACTACCTCGCCTGGTGATAAGCGATGGTGTGGTCGAGGATGGCGAACACGCTAGGCCTAGAATACTCGCAACTCTCAAGTGCTGCGCTGGCACACCATAAGGTTATGGCGGCAGATTTTCTCCTTGATGGTGGTAAGGTAAGGTAGCAAATACCACCTGTGGACGAACACTTATGTTTGCCTTTGAAAAATCTATTGGAGCACGGCCAGGATTTGAACCAGCGACCTCGAGGTTAAAAGTCAAAACTAAAAAGGGCGGTTCATCGAAATGTCAATCTATCACCGAACATCTGGCACCTGTTCTTGAGGGCCAGTACCATATTCTAGGTCTAGGTCTACCATCCTCGATCGCATCGTCACGTTCTGTGCCAATTTGTCAAACTAGGTTAGAGTACAAACTTAACATTGCAGTTCGATCCCTAGACTAATAATCCTACACTAATCCTTATAGTAGATTAGTAGCCAAGGGCTGTAAGGCATCAATTGCAGCCCGAGATATTTAGGGCGAGGGCGCCTATAGTTCGAGGGTGCAATTGATGCTTACACCCGAGCTAACTACTCTGCTTTACATCTCGATTGTGAGGTAAGTAGAAAAAAACGGCATTACAAGAATAAAATATTTTATTAGTTAACATTTATAGTGAAATGAGAACAATTTTCAAATTTTAGGGACAGGTGTTTTTTGGGTATGTTAATAGTTTGAGATTGTGATATTTGTTGGTCATGGACAAAATCTGACGGGATGAAGCTTTCTTCAGCAGGAGTTGATGGTTGCGGATCATCTCTTCAGAAAGATGTTTCATTTTTTGAAAGCTGAATAGATTCCGTTATTTGGTTGGTAATTTTAATTTTATTTTGTATGGAATCGTCAATGTAACCTTCAGCCACCTTGCTGGATTTCCACCCACCGTGCCTTTTTATAGTGGTAAAGTTAGCCCCAGCATCCGTTCGATATTTAAAATTGATGACTATTATACTCATACGAAGACAAGGCTGAATAGCGAAGCGACCTCTTTTGTCATTGGGCTGAATGCATGATGTCTATTGCCAGTATGATGGTTTGATGTACGCGAACTTTTTGAAAGAGTGAAGTGTTTCTTTTTTATTACTTACCGCCCTAGGGCTTTTCTAGCTACATTATTACCCTAGAGCGCTAATTGGTTACCTACAAGCCCCATTTGGGGGTAAAAAGGACCTACTTACCGAATATGAGAGATGTAAAATATTTATGTTCATGCACCAACCGCAAATGGGTAGGTAATAAGTTTGTAATCGTAAATTTGCTTATTTTTAACCGACTTCAAAAAAAGGAGGAGGTTTCTCAATTCGACCGTATATATTTTTTTTTTTTTTTTTTTATGTTTGTTCGGGGATAACTTCGTCATTTATGCACCGATTTTGATTATTCTTTTTTTGTTCGAAAGGAGATATCTCAAGTGTGGTACCATGGTAATTTTATCGAGGTCTGATAAGTATCTCTAGAGATATTGAGATAAACATCTCAAAATTGGTACTGAAAATGAACATTGAAGTCGGTTCTTTTTTAGTTTTTAAACGATATTATTGTTATTTAACTTCATATTTGCGGTTTCAGATTTATTCCTATATAAGGGATGCAAGACCTGCTTCTTGGCAAATTGTACGATTCTAGGGCAAAGAGAAACTCTATACGTTTTGATTCCCTTGTGAAATCGCAAAATATGCGACTTAAACTAAACGGTCATACCTTTTGATCGCGTTGACTTACAAGTTAAATTTTTTTACAGCTGAAAGATACCATAGAGCGGAGTATTTGATATCAGTTTCAACTTTATATCTCTACGCGTTCTTGAGAAAAAAGTTCCTGAAACACGGACAGACAGACAGACAGCCAGACAGACGGACAACAAAGTGATCCTATATGGGTTCCTTTCTTCCTTTTGAGGTACAGAACCCTAAAAAACGTCGAGCAGCTTGGGCCAATAAATGCCCTCCGCAGCCATAGACCTGATAAAGTCAAAGCATTTATTCAGTATATGGGCAAATTAAAAATTAGCACTTACACACGTCAAATAACATTAAATAGATCATATTCAACAAAAAATATAGATATAACAGAAACATAACGCTTTGAATTTACAAAAAAAAACAAAGGTATTGAGCCATTCAGCTTTCATCTAGACGTCGAACGTCACACTTAAAACACATGTTTAATTCCCCTTATTAATGTAGGGTTGCCAACCGTACCATTACGTGCACCCGCAACCCAGTGCATGTTTCAGTACTTCAGACAATTTTTATCCAAAAAATTGTAATACAAGCTGCCGTCAGTTAGCCAAGATAACGGCCCTTGGGCAGCGGATTATAAGGACGACTGCGCCCTCCGCTCTCAGCGACGTAAATTTCCCTTTAATTTCCTTCCCCTTTATCACAAAGAACCCTCCTGAGGTAAATTAGACAGAGTCGTGATAATTCACGCGGAGGTGTCGAAAAAGTCAAAAGATTTACGAATAACAAAAAGTTTTTGTTATTCCCACGATGGTGGATAATGACTACTCATTTTTTTATCTGTTAAATAGCCGAGTGGGAGCGCAAATGAGGAAAAAGTGGCTCATTGACGCCATAATCTGTGATCTTTGTTTAAAAACAACCTTGTTAAGGAAACGGGATGGGGAAGACTAATGGTTCCGCCTAGTTCCACATCGCTCTTATTAAAAACATCACTTATATTTTCAACCGACTTAGGGCCGGCGCTCACTGCTGGCACGGCACGGCGTGTCATGGCAAAGGATTTTATTACTAATCAAGTTATTATGAATCTTATTTCAATGAGTTTAGAATTCATGTTAATTTATTTTGATACCACGATGCCGCGGCATAACGTGACGTGCCGCGGCATGCTGCGGCATGAAGCGACGCGCCACGGGATGCTGCGGCATGACGTGTCGTGCCGTTTCATTGTACGGGTTGCATTTCCCAGAATTGCGATAAAAACCCCCAATCTAACAACATTGGCTGGGCTTTCAGTAAGATGCCACGGCATGCCCCGGAATGCCACGGCATGCCACGGAACGCCGCGGGATGCCGCAGCACAACCTGCCATGCCATGCCGCGCCACGCCGTCAGTGAGCGCCGGCCCTTAAAAGAAAGTGGATCGGCTGTTATTATTTTTTGTTACCTCAAATCTCCGTCATTAATTAACCGATTTATTACATACAGACTGACAGACAGACAGATAGACAAACGGACAACAAAGTGATCCTATAAGGGTTCCTTTTTTTCCTTTTAAGGTAAGTACGGAACCCTAAAAAGCTAATTTTCTTACAAACTTATAAACTTTATTTATTACAAACTTATTATTTTCGGTTGGTGCATTCATTGTGTCTAGTATTGGTCTAGCGATCGAACTGCAAAGTTAAGTTTGTCATTTAACCTAGTTTGACAAGTTTATATGGAAGCCTCGGTGCATGAGTCCAACTCGCACTTAAATAATTAAGATAGTTCAAAAACTAAAACAACCGACTTCCATGCCCTGCGACTCAGTTTCAGTACCAAGTTTGAGACGTTTATCGTCATATCTCTAGAGATACCTAACTACCACAAAGGTGTGGTAGGTAATAATAAGATAAACAGTGTTTATTGTATATGTGTATATAACACTGGGTATTGGGTATGTAATTTGCCACACGAACGAAGTCGCGGGCAGAAGCTGGCAATATAACAAAATACAGATTATAAACAGTGCAAGTAGGGGGTCGCTAATTTTTTTTTTATATTAATCCCCTTTAATGTTTACTTTTCTCAGGCCTCCCTCACTCGCCCATAGCTACTGCGATTTATACCTAAACTTTCGTCACCTGCGCCGGTACTATCTGCCAGTCGGTTGTCACTGCTCACGCGCGCGCAACGTATTTTATTATTCAAATGACGGGATAACTGCGCATTCGTATTTTATCTTAGAAACGATTTAAGTTTTTCATAGTCATTTTGCGGTTTTGACAAAAAACAAGCACAATATGTTTCATTTTTTATGCTACCGATACTAAAATGACGAGACGGCGTAAAATTCACTTTTCCGACATAAAATTCGACTCTTAGTTAGGAACTTTGATGTAATTTTGTGAGGTAAATAAAAATAATTCGTAAACTTTTTTTTAGTTTATTGAGTCAACCCTTTACTGTATCGGGGCGCGCCGATACATCGCGCGCTGAACGAAGTAATAACAACGCTAGGTCGAGCGCCTTAGACACATTTTTGCTTGTATTGTCTGAAATAAACGTTGGTATTGTGTTTTTGTAGGGGAGTGAAGTATCTGTTACGTAGTAACTATTATATAATCTGTGCCTTTGTTCTGTTTTTAGTATTTGTTGTTATAGCGGCAACAGAAATGCATAATCAGTGAAATTTCAACCGTCTACCTCACGGTTCATGAGATACAGCCTGGTGATAGACGGACAGACAGACAGACAGACGGACAGCGGAGTCTCAGTAATAGGGTTTCGTTGGTACCCTTTGGGTTCGGAACCCGGAAACGGAAAAATGATTTTTTTTTAAATCAATTTTTCTTTTTCACTGTACTCTAGTTAGTAGAGTCGGCTGATGTTGTCTTGTCCGAACCTTGGCTTGTTTGCTTACCTACCCTATCCCTAATAATGAATAACATAACTCACTACGAGAGTCTATACTTAGTATTAAGAGATTACAGTGATTACTAATACTTTAATGTCCACACCACTTTTCATCCCCCCTTTCAACCCCAGACAACCTTCTTTTCGCATTAAAAAGTAGCCTATGTCCTTTCTCAGGTTCTAGTTAGTAATTAAGTAGACTATCTGTGTACCAAATTTCATTTAAATCGGTTCAGTCGTTCTGGCGTGAAAGCGAGACAGACAGACAGAGTTACTTTCGCATTTATAATATTAGTAAGGATAAATAAAACCCAGCGATGGCGCTAGCGTAGATTTTAATAGCTCTCCTTTAAATATTGCCTAAATGTATGAGATCCTGCACCGCGCAAACGATATTTTCCGCGATATTGAAACTGATGCACTCGCTTTGTTATTAAACGTCTAAAAAGTTGAACTAGTTTAAGAACGTCGTCTCTTTATAATATAAGTCTGGAAGTCTGGATATACTTATTACGGTTAAGGCATCGACTTCATAGCAATTGAAGTCGATGGGTTAAGGAGATACAGCCCTGTAAATTGCAGACGGACGGACGGACGGACAGCGAAGTCTCAGTTATAGGGTGGGTTCCCTTGGTACCCTTTGGGATCGGAACTCAATAAAAAGTAATGCGCAGACACAGACGGTCCATTACTTTTTTTTAAATTTATCTAATCTATTATTAACGAACATTGATACGTTTGATAGTAATAGATTAGATAAAGTTACTTAAATTAGATTAGATTAAATTACTGTAGCTACAACGGAAGAGGTAGGTACCTACAGCTGTACCTGCCCTGACGGTCCCGTCTCAAGAAACCAACCTGTATAGCCACAGGGTGGCCTATCATACAGAGTGTAGCGTTATCAGTGGACACTCTTTTACCTGCAGACTGGAAACATCGTGCAAATTAAAAAGTATTTTTTGTGAAAGTCACGGTTTTCGAGATACATATTTGCCTTTTTCGAAATTTAGAAAAAATGACCTAAATATTAACCTTATTTCACTATATAGATTTAAAAACGGGAATTTAACGTGACTTACGCGATGTCGATATAGCGATCGACATATGTTTCGGCCTCATCCGGAGGCCTTCTTCAGGATCTTGAGTGCGGGGCGCTCGCCGACGCTTTCAACCTCGCACATATTTTCGAAGACAATTAATTAAAAAGAGGAATTTTCTTAATTTTCAACCGACTTCTACAAAGGAGGAGGTTCTCAATTCTCTGTATGTTTTTTGTATGAAGTTATGTTACGCCATTACTCCGTCAATTGTGAACCGACTCGAAAGTTTTTTTTAATTGTTAGGGTACATTTCCGAGGTGGTCCCATTGTAATTTCATCGAGATCTGATAAGTGGTTGGCGGGTCGGAACCAGTACTTTCTGGCCTCCTAAACAAAATACGTTTGGCGTGAATGCTAACCGAAATGTATGAAATGTATTTCGTATTTTGTCTGAGGGAGGAAACCTACCAAGGTCGGTCACTAGCTGCCCTACACAAAGTACAATATTTGCTAACAAACTTTTTAAAGTTTCGTTTGGCATGAACGCTTACGGAAATCGTACATTGTCTAGGGGGATGGTCCGTCGCAATTTTCGATAACAAAATAATTTAAGATCATAAGGATCGTAAAAAAAAAACGAAAAATACCGCCTTCAGATGCCGCGCTAGTCATTTTCAGAACTAAGTTAGAGGTGTTTATCTCCATATTTCAGAGATACTTAGTTTTAAAGGTGTGTCGCTAACAGACACAAAAGTCGAGGCGCGGTCGAGGCGAGGGCGCTTATCTTCCGTAGAGAACATATTGAATGCATCTACTTTAGTACAGTACACATTGTTATCTATGAATGTATCTCAAACAAGACTAGTCCAGTCAAAATAGACATTACAGTTTGCATTAATTCCCAACAAGCTGGATTTTTGTGCAGGCCTTGAATACGTCATTACAAATGATATGTCAAAAGTCCCCATCGATCCCGCTTGTGCGTTGTTTTTTATTCGAGGTCAAAGGTCACAAATTTGCGTTTTTCGCGATTTTCAGAAAAACGGTAAGTTTTATCATAAAAGTACCTGTCATAAAATTGTAGATCATAAAATTATCTATAAAAAATGTATCAATGCTTTTTTTTCTACGAGCCACCGTTTCTGAGATACAACGATTCAAAAAGTTATAAAAGTTGTTATCGTCATAATATGCATGAGTACGCCACGTATATATGATGTATGATTTTCGCAACTACAAAAATAACTTTGTTTTTCATAGTGTTTGTATGAAAAACCAAGTTATATTTGTGGTCGCTATATCTCAAAAACTGCTGACTGTATCTCGTTCAAACCAATTTTCGTTGAAAGTTTTTATTGAGATCTACAGAATATATTTTTTCTAGATTTTTCATTCCCTTACTTTAAAAGTTAAAGGGCGGAGGGGGACACACATTATACCACTTTAGACGCGCCTATCTTTTAAATGATTGACTTTGAGAAAAAATAATTTTAGGAACCTCAATGTCATTTTTAAAGACCTATCCATAGACACCCCACACGTATAGGTTTGAACAAATTTTTTTTGTTTCAATTCCATGTATGGGATGCCCTCCCCCCCTTTTCTCCTCTGATGGGAGTATTTCCGAAACACCGGTAGATTCAACCGAAGTATGTCTTAGTACGTAGGGGTGTACTAAGAAAGGATTTTTCAAAATTCACCCCTTAAGGGGATGAAATGGGGGTTCAAAGTTTGTATGGAGAAACAAGATTAGATAGTCTTAGTACGTAGGGGTGTACTAAGAAAGGATTTTTCAAAATTCACCCCTTAAGGGGATGAAATGGGGGTTCAAAGTTTGTATGGAGAAACAAGATTAGATAGTCTTTTCTATCCGAAACTTCACACAAGTGCTTCAGTACAAAAATAAGTAAATACATGTTTCAGGTTTTTTTGAAATTCCACCCCTAAGAGGGTGAAATGGGGTAACAAAGTGTGAAAATCAATAATTTTTCGGATTGCGCTGAAATTTGGCATGCAGATAGTTATTACAAAGTTAGTTCCCTCTGAGAAAGTATTTTCCAAAATTCACCCCTGAAGGGAATGAAACGGGGGTTCAAAGTTTGTATGGAGAAACAAGATTAGATAGTATTTTCTATTCGAAACTTCATATAAGTGCTCCAGTAAAAAAAAGGTAAATACGTGTTTCAGGTTTTTTTTAATTACACCCCTAAGAGGGTGAAATGGGGTAACAAAGTGTGAAAATTAATATTGTTTCGGATTGCGCTGAAATTTGGCATGCATATAGTTATTACAACGTTAGTTACCTCTGAAAAAGGATTTTTCAAAATTCACCCCTTAAGGGGATGAAATGGGGGTTCAAAGTTTGTATGGAGAAACAAGATTAGATAGTCTTTCCTATCCGAAACTTCACACAAGTGCTTCAGTACAAAAATAAGTAAATACGTGTTTCAGGTTTTTTTTAATTCCACCCCTAAGAGGGTGAAATGGGGTAACAAAGTGTGAAAATCAATATTTTTTCGGATTGCGCTGAAATTTGGCATGCAGATAGTTATTACAACGTTAGTGCCCTCTGAGAAAGGATTTGCCAAAATTCACCCCTGAAAGGGATGAAACGGGGGTTCAAAGTTTGTATGGAGAAACAAGATTAGATAGTATTTTCTATTCGAAACTTCATACAAGTGCTCCAGTAAAAAAATAAGTAAATACGTGTTTCAGGTATTTTTTAAATTACACCCCTAAGAGGGTGAAATGGGGTAACAAAGTGTGAAAATCAATATTGTTTCGGATTGCGCTGAAATTTGGCATGCAGATAGTTAGTTCCCTCTGAGAAAGTATTTTCCAAAATTCACCCCTGAAGGTGATGAAACGGGGGTTCAAAGTTTGTATGATGAGAAACAAGATTAGATAGTCTTTTAAATTTGAAATTTAACACAAGCTTAAGTAAGTCAATACGTGTTTCATGCTCTTTCGAAATGCTACCCCTAAAAGGGTGAAGAGGGGTAACAAAGTCTGAAATCAATATTGTTTCGGATTGCGCTGAAATTTGGCATGCAGATAGTTAGTTATTTTGACATAGGTTAAGAAAGAATTTTTCAAAATTCACTCTTCAAGGGGATGAAGCGGGGGTTCAAAGTTTGGATAGTCATTTTATTCGACATTTCACACAAATACTTCTGTAAATAAATAAATACGAGTTTCAGACTTTTTCAAAATGC
The DNA here is from genome assembly GCA_954871355.1 of Cabera pusaria. NCBI lineage: Eukaryota > Metazoa > Arthropoda > Insecta > Lepidoptera > Geometridae > Cabera > Cabera pusaria. Next base: position 28,231,360 of record OX940893.1, read on the forward strand.
CACCCTAACAGGATAAACTGGGGTAACAAAGTCTAAAAATCAATATTGTTTCGGATTGCGCTGAAATTTAGAATGCAGATAGTTACAATGACGTAGGTATCCGCTCAGAAAAGATTTTCTAAAAATTCCTCCCGGATACGGAACGGGGAATCATAGTTTGTATGGCGAAACAAGATGAGATAAAGTACGTGTTGTAGGATTTTTCGAAATGGGGTATGCAACAAAGTCTGAAACTTTGGGTTTTTCGGGTTTTATAAATATGAATCCCGAATTGCCTTTGTCACGCGATAACATAAAAACGGGTGAACCGATTTGGCTAATTCTTTTTTGATGTCTTTATTGATAGAATCGTTTTTACAAAAGAAAAGTTTTAAGTAAATAAAAGAAATTTTTAACGCGGGCGAAGCCGCGGGACACTTCTAGTACATAATAAAGGAAATATTATAAATTCAGTCGATTTAACAAAATTTTTAGGATTAAATATAGATATAAACTTGAACTGGAAAAGTCACATAAGTTATGTAAATAGTAAAATATCACAGTTCTGTTATGCACTATCCGTTCTAGCAAACATATCCAATAAGTCAACTGCCGTAAGTGCATATTACGGATACGTTTATCCCCATTTAAGCTATGGTATTATATTTTGGGGCAACTCGGTAGATGTCGAATTGACTTTTCTGTTACAAAAGCGTTGTATCCGGTCTATTTTTCATCTTCATTACACGCAATCTCTTCGTGAAATTTTCAAAGTATACAACTTCCTTACTGTCACCGGAATATATATTTTAGAAATATGTTTTCATTAAATGTAATAAGCAATATTTTTCAAAGTAGAATCTGTACGTAATAATAGTCAACGTAGTAAATATAAATATAATATTTTTATTCCCCAAAGCAATAGTTCTATCTACCATAAAAGCTCATATATAAGTGCTATAAATATATATAATCATCTCCCAATAGTTTTAAAATTGTTAGATGGCAATAAGTTTAAGAGAGATCTGAAAGATTGGTTGACATCTCACGTATTTTATAATTTAAAAGAATACTTTGATCTCAAAACTTAGAAGAATATTAGAGTTATTCGCTCACCATAATTATTTGTACCTGTTTAGTATTTTTATTAATTTTATATGTCCATTAAAAGTAGGTAAAAGATATTTTTAGATTTATTTACTGTTTAAAATTGCAAATTTTTTCTTTTTAGTATTAATTTTATTTATTACTAGTAGGTACAGAATATTGTACGCCCGAAAGGGATAGCTGTTGTTACGACATACATTTAAGACCATCTATGTATCTGACCACAGTGAAACAATAAAGGACTATTCTATTCTATTCAACCGCAAGTTCAAAATGTATGGGAATGACATCTTTGTTGCGGAAACATAAATGTCATTCCATAAATTTCGAACTTGCGTTAGCGTGAAGAGAAGCAGGAAATTGGATTTTTTCTAGGGGCCCAGGCTACTTACGTAGTAACTTTTATATATTCTATGACGCTACGTTCACACCTCGGAACAATGTGCTAGTCATTGTTCCGAGGTTCGCCCGCATCTCGACTCCGCCTCGACCACAGATTATAATATAATATTTACCATCGACGGCTGTTAGGCGACCTCCCTAAATCGTGTCCATCAGAATGGCAGGTCACTATTTTTTTTATAGTCTTAGTTGACGTTGAAATGATGGGCAATAATTGCTGCCTAATTGTTTCTGTTTGCTGCCGCCCATGAGACAATTGCTGCCTATCTACTTTTTAACCGGCTTCACAAAAAAGGAGGAGGTTCTCAATTCATCTGTAAGTTTTTTTTTTTTTTAATAAACGAAACATTTAGGGTGACCGTCCATTCTAACGTCAGGATGGCTGGTCACCATGTCGTAGTATATACTGTGTGGAATCACTAACATTTTCATTAGACAATAATTGTTGCCCCTTAGCTGCCGTAAATTTTTGTATACCTACCTAGATTAGATCTTGTAGCTATAAAGGAAATAAAGATATAGTCAAATTTTATTCAGACGCCCCAATGCCTGCACGAAATTGTAGAGCAAAGTGCTTACGTAAAAAATATGTCAACTTATTAAGAGGTAGCACGATTTTTTAGGGTTCAGTAGCCGAATATTCGTCGTGTCTGTCCGTCCGTAAGTCACAGCCACTTTATTTCGAAACTATTAGTACTTCACAGTTGAAAACACAGTTGGTAAGTAGATATACTCTATGAACAGCTTTACGATTTTTATACAAAAATAAAGATAATAAGTTTTAAATATTTTTTGCAGGTGAAAAATGATAGTGGTATTTTGGCTAGGTGTACGTTTAGTGGATGCCTAATCGGTACGTTTAGTGGATGCCTAATTTAGTTCTACTTCGCGAGGCGGTACTGAAATTGATAATGTTTTTAGAAATATTTCTAGTGAAGCTTCTAATTATTTGCTTGTTGATCCCACGGGCCCATTTTCGACCACAAACTGCAGAAATATTAATGCATATAAAATAGAAATTTATAAACGAATTTTATTAGATTTTATAAAATTACATAAAATGTATACAAACGGAGTAAATAAGTACATATGAAAGGTGATATTTTATATTAACGGGACGAGGAATTTCGGGGCTTATGGGCCTTTATGGCATAAAGCGAAAAAGATAATTTTGGACAACAGAAAAATATATGAGGGGAATTAAACAAGTTTTTAAGTGTGACATTCGATGATAAGATGAAAGATGAATGGCTTTTTACTTTTTTTTTTAATTTAAAGCAATAAGTTATGTTTTTGTTATATATCATTATTATTGATATGATCTATTTAATGTTATTTAACGTGTGTAAGTGCAGATTTTTAATTTTCCCATATACTGAACAAATGCTTTGACTTTGATTTTGACATCAGGTCTCCTGAACTGGATGAAGTAATAGCTATGGGTAATAATAATTCAGAGACAATTGAAACGATAGCACATATATTTTGAAGGTGTGAGGTCGGAACTTTGCAGTACCTATAACTTTATGAACCATCCAGATCATTTAACAGTTCTTCTAACGAGGTAGAGGACCGTTTGCGCGCAGCACACGGCCGCATGGGGACCCCGGTGGACGTGGAAGCTACAACTGGCTCCGGCTCCTGATCTGCCAACTGATCCTCGGCATTTGACACGAGCAAGAAAATCTTTTTCTTCATTCTCAGCTGCACTTTCTTTGGGAATGTTTGAACAGTTGCTAATGTTGACAAAAAAAATGATGTCAACGGATCACACTTCTCCAGCTTTAACGGAGGTTGATCGTCCACTTGCTGTTCAAGCATGTCCGATGTATCTTTGGTAGAGTCCTCGTCATCTCTCGACTCTTGAAATGCCACACGTGGTTTTTTAGGGTTCGGAGGATCACTCTTTTTTACGTTAGCTGATTCTTTTATATTAGATTTTTTCTTAGACTCAACTGGAGCAGCTGGAAACAAATATAAATTGTCTTTTGTAGTGCAGAGCTATAATTTTAAGTTTTTATCTGGAAGTAGGTGATGATCAATTGCAATGCCTCGGCCGCTGACGATGCATTGCTGATGTTTGAGGAATGTATAATTATTATTTTTAATTTAAGTAAGAGAATTGCACCTACTTGTAATGACATACAGAGCCAACATATGGACATTGAAAGTGTGACTAACTCACCAACTATAAGTCGCTCAGCGAACTTTGGGAGTATTTTAGATGGTTCTAATTTTAAATTAAGTCATCAGTCAAAGAACGAAAGTTATAAACGAAACCATAGCTGTTGGGGTAGACCACAGCTTAAAAAACGTAGTGTAGGACACCATTCAGCTATGTGAAGCAATGATAATTACGCAAGCTGGCAGCGGTTGGAAATGAGAGGTGAACAGCTCAGTGAATACAAGAGGCCAGCATGCAGCAGTCACTGATATATTTTCCCTTCTTAAAGCTTAAGAGCAATTTGTGTGTAAACCATTACTAATAGTCTTGTTAACCCCGCCAACTAAGCTAAATATGCTTGTACCTGGATTGGGTTCACGTCAATAGTACAATGGTGTTCCAGCAACGCACAGCCCTTGAGAGTTGAGAGTCAGACCATTCTAAGCTTAACGTGGTCCCCATCTTTGACCACATCATCACTTACCACCAGGTGAGATAGTGGTCCAATGCTGGCCCTTCAAGTAATTATAATAATAACAAAAAAAACTTTAACTCTGTGGTCACAACAATACATTTTAAAAAAGTTGTACTTACCATTTTTTTTCGTGTTTTCACCAAATTCACTTTCCCACAATACAAAGAAGTCGTAACAGTCACCAGCCTGGGGTAGCCGGGCACCGCATGTATTTTTCATCCACATTTGAAATTTGCTCTTGTTTAAACTTTGATACTTTTTGAAGACGTCCATTATCTGTAAATTATGATTTCTTGTATCTAGTATGTATGTCAAGTTTATATGTGTGTTTGTAAATGTTGATAATTATATATCTGGCCTGCTAGCAGTATAAACAATTCTTAACAATTTTAAATATTGGTTTATTCTTATGTGATTATTTTGCCATTTGTGACCAAGATTTGAGAAATAAATAAATATGTCAGATATTGACACGGTCACTATAGAATAATTTAAGACTAACAGAACTGACTGCTGCGCTAGCCATTATCAGTACCAAAGTTTGAGGTGTTTATCTCTATACAATTCATTGAGATCTCATCAGATCTTAATTAACTGTATAATTGGACCACTGTGGAAATGTACCCTTCCCATTATAGTAATAGTAATCGTGTAACAAACATAAAAAACATACAGACAAATTAAAAACCTACTCTTTTTAGAAAACATGTATTTTTAATTATGTTTAAAAACAGTAAAAGTATTTATTTTACCTCTCTATATCCATGGTCAGCAAGTTTCTTCCCGTAAGTGGGGCCTACACCAGGTAATTCCGTCACAGGCTTGTTGTCCAAGGGCTCCTTCGACAACAGCCTTGCTTTCATATTTGTGTTCATTTTTAACCTATATTTATACTCAAAAGTACTTATAATTGGAGACGCGAGACCACTCTGCAGATACTCTTGATTGTAAAATGGCACCTGCAATCTTCTATATTCACAGCATTCTGAAAATAAAAGGTTTTTTTATAAATTTTGCAGGCATAATTTTGCTTCGACACTATTTGGGTTCGCTTTTATTGCTAGGGGCGTGGCGGTATGCTTTCCGTACTCAAGATTCTGAAGAAATCTGCCGGATGAAGCTGAAACAGTCCCTATGAAGTCACGAACCTGAACAGTACACGTACTGTGCCATATTGGTTTTTGATGATTGACTTAATTTAATCACAGATCAGATCACAAGATCGCTTTATGAGTACTAGCATAACAGCAAGCTAGTTTAAAAAAGTCAATTTGCACTAAACGTAGGGTCTCAAAATATCTTAAATAAATATTAACACCGGGCATTAAGATCACTATGTGTCAAGCTACCGGGCATTATTATAATAAATCTCAAAAGTTAAAAATGACACCTTTTCGGGCCTTTTCCAAGAATTCCACATTTAAACTATTCACAGATAACTGTATATTAGTCCAAACTATTTATTATATTCACAGAGTACATTGAATATATAATTATATTATCATCTATAGGTCTTCTATAAACAAACAAAACAATAACAATACAATAAAACAGAGTATAGTACAGGGCTGCGTTCACGTCCTCCGGAGAAGGATATTTGGTTGTTTTGCAACTCGCTCGAAGGTCCGGAACGACCACGGGTGTTTTTCACTCAAATTTTGACTTTGGCATTTTGCGCAGACTCGAATTTCGAGGTTATGTTCATTTATTTTTCTATTTCTAATTATTTACCGTTTGTTTTTACGATTAATGTCTCGTCATGTTACGTCTTGGTCTCGACAATGCAAATTTCTTCTGGTCCCCTTAATCTGTAAAATAATTACGGCTTTTCCCGCCAAATTTACTGTCACAAACGTCAAAGCGTTTTTTAACCATCGAATTTGATGGTTAAAAAGTTGCAGCTGGAGTGAAACGACCGAGGTCGTGAACGACACAGTTGCTACAACCGAGTGCGACGCTCCTGAGGTCGTGAATGGGGTTCGAGCGTTTGGGTGCACTCCGAGCGTAGGTCGTGAACGCAAGCCTGTACTATATAATATACGAATGACGGTTTTTTTTAAGTTTTTTAAGGCTCCACACGATAAGTGTATTTAGCCAGTGTCAAGTATTAATATTCTTCAAGTTTTTATCAATTTTAGTCGTAGAGATGGGTCAAAGTCACATTTCAGCTCAGTTTTCAACTAATAGTCTAGTCTAAGTCATACCTTCAGTAAAGATGTGGTGTTTACTGACGATTTTCAGTGGAATTTTGGTGAGAACGCAAATAGCATGTTTTTCAACATTGTGCTGTGGTCCTACACTCGCACACATTCACAGTGGTTAATAACCCACATTTATTACACATTAACTCGCGGAAGAACACAAATTTTAGGAAAAAATACGGTGAGATCACTCACACTTCCACGTTCCCGCCAAAACTCCCAATGACGAATTTACACGGTAAAATATATGGAAAATTGGAAAATGAAAAACAAACACCTTCCTTTTTTATTTCATTATGACTCTAGGCTCTACACGATCAGTGTATTTAGCCAGTGTCAAGTATTAAATTCTTTATGTTTTTTGAGTTCAAGTCATAAAGATTGGCCAACGTCCAATATCAGGACATTAGTCATAGTCTAGCCCAAGTCATACCCTCAGTAAAGATGTGGACCTTACTGAAGATTTTAATAGCATGTTTTTTTAACATTGTGCTGTTTTCCTACACTCGCACACATTTACCGGCACTTAGTGGTTAATAATCTTAATTTATTATACATTACCTCACGAAAGAAAACCAGTTATAGGAAAAAATACAATGAGAGCACGCATACTATGCCACGTTTCCGCCAAAATATGGATAAATAATTAACAGATTTTATAACATATTCATTAACAAATTCATCTTTGTATAACATATTAATCGTTAATAGAATAAATTCATTAACGATGAATACACTACCCCATCCACACAAAAACTGTCAAAAATATTATCCTTAAGGGTAGTTTCACACTCTCGGACTAATATACAGTTATCTTATCTGTGGTTCACACTGAGACACGACCACGACGCTACGCGACGTGACGATGCTTCTGGTTTCGCACGGCGCAGCGGTGCAGCTTGACGAAGTGAGACGCGCGGCGCGGCCGAATTATCTCTTTCTCTCTATTATCACAAATTGAAATGGCCGAATTATCTCTTGAACAAAATGTCATGAAAATGTCACGAAATGTCATTAAATATCATGACATGTCATTGAATGTCATGAAATGTCATTAAATTATAAGAAATGTCACGAAATGTCATATATGTCATAAAATGTCACAAAATGTCATGAAATGTCAAGGAAAGTAACGAAATGTCATTAAATGTCATAAAATGTCACGAAATGTAACAAAATAACATTAGTTTATTAACACTATTTATTACATTATATACATTAATATATTTTTAAAACTACCTAACTATAAACAAATGAATATACCTAATAAAAAAAAACTGTCAGCGTCGCTACCTACAACTAAGACTCTCGCATACATGGACGAGGCCAAGAATGCGTGAACGTTATCCTGCCCAAACACTGATTTTCCACAAACTCTATCATCACAGAGACTTTGGGACGGACCGATCTGCGAGCTAACACGGAAAAATCTAATACAAACGTGCTCTAGCTCCGAAGATCTTGCCCGTCTCTTAGCAGTTGCAGAGTGGGAATCAGGTTTGTGGCTACAGGCTCTTCCATCGCCTAATACAGGCGATTACTAGTACTTTGCTCGATTCCTCGTCTTTCAGAGTATCTACATCTCTTCGCTTGGGCGTACAGTGTTGTGCTCCACACCACTGCCAGTGGCTTGGTCACCACGGTCTCTCCTGCATTAAGAGTGCAGGCAGGATTTCTCGTCATGCTAGCCTTAATGACATCATCCGTCGGGCTATTACAACCATCAACTGCGCAGCAGTTTTGGAACCAAATGGCTTAATGCGTGATGATGGTAAAAGACCTGACGGTATGAAATTAATACCATGGAAGTTGGGGCGGCCCTTGGTATGGGACGCTACTTGCGTCGACACTTTGGCACCGTCATATCTTCCCGGTATACAGAAAAAGGCTGGTGTGGCCGCAGAAACAGCTGAGAACCTCAAAAGGCGCATATATAGTGGTTTAGACAGCTGCTATCTATTTGTGCCTTTTGGGGTTGAGACTTTAGGACCGTGGGGATCGGGTGCACACAGCATTTTCAAAGATCTTTCCACACGGCTGGTTGAAATGACACGGGATTAAAATGCTGGCATGTATTTAGCTCAGAGACTAAGCATCGCCATTCAACGGGGGAATACAGCCAGCATTTTGGGAACTTTACCTACTGGTAGTGGTTTGGTAGACTACATTTTAATTTTTATGGTTTTTTATTAGGTATATTCATTTGTTTATAGTTAGGTAGTTTTAAAAATATATTAATGTATATAATGTAAAAAAATGTCATGATATGTCATGAAATGTCCAAAATGTCACGAAATGTCATGAAATGTCACAAAATGTCACAAAATGACACAAAATATCAATAAATGTCATGTAATGTTAAGAAATATCACAAAATTGTCATGACATGTCACGAAATATCATAAATGTCACAAAATGTCAAAAAAATTCACGGAATGTAACAAAATTGCATTATATGTCACTAAATGTCATGAAATATCTTGAATGTCATAAAATGTAAACGAAATGTCATTAATTGTCACGAAATGTCACAAAAGGTCACGAAATTTCACGAAATGTCATAAATGTCATGAAAATGTCGTGGACAAATATTAGACTTCATCGAAAATTTATTGTTATCGCCCACAGGTTGTGATCCGGACATGTACCTTTAAACAAATTCAAACATCTTATGAGAAAGCTGAGCAGTCCGGATTGCAATCTATGCGGCAAAGTGGATGATATCTTTCATTTCTTGATGGAATGCTCATGTACCCAAAACCTAAGAAACGATATTTTCGAGAAATTTTAAATCAACCACCTTGATGTGGGCATATTTCTGAGCATTCTATCTGATCCATCGTCAGACGCGGCTAGAATGCTCTATCTATGTGTACACTGGGTGGTTGAAGAGCGTTCGTCGTAACAATTTTTTACTTTGTAAGCTAATACGGGGCTGCCATAGCTGTATTTAGCCAAAAGCCCCTAAATAATAGTTGAATAAAAAAAAAATGAAATGTCACGAAATGTAACAAAATGTCATGATATATCACGAAATTTCCGAGATGTCATTACATGTCATGTAATATTACAAAATGTCATGAAATGTCACGAAATATTATATGATGTCACAAAATGTTACGAAATAACATAAAATGTCATGAAATGTAACAAAATGTCCTGATATGTCACGAAATTTCACGAAACATCACGAAATGTCATGTAATGTTATGCAATAAAAAAAATCAAGAATTAACGGGTATCTACAAGGTAAGCGTGCTACATCGTCGACCGCATCGTCACTTAACATCAGGTGAGACAGTGGTCAAATGCTTACCTATCCAGCATTAAAATAAATTTCATGAAATGTCAAGGAATTCCATTGAACCTCCTTCGACCGGGCTCTATAGAAAAATATTTATAAACCAAAAATTAAAAAATTACTTTTCCGCCCTAGGGCAGAAATAAGCTACTTTGCGCGCACTTATCGAGGAACAAACTATCACTTTTCGAAAAGATGGGATGAAAAATTCTTCTGTAAGGCCGCTGCTACTGTAGGGTTGGGTGTTGTGAGATTGGTGTGCATCAAAATCGGACTAGTCGTTTTGAAGAAAAATGGCAACATCGATTTGCATCACCAAATGATTACTGCAGTGCCTGTCTGTTACTATCTTTTACTCATTTACTTCTACTAATTTTACTAATCGATTTCACAAAGGAAGAAGGCATTTTTACGTGTAAATGTAGCTTTTTAGGGTTCCGTACCTCAAAAGGTAAAATAACTGGCTAAGTGCAAGTCGGACTCGCACTCGTAGGGTTCCGTAACACAGTTAAGTATTCCATAACTATGATTTTTCGCTTTTCATACATTCACATTAACTTTGTTTTTCATAGTGTTTGTATGAAAAGCAAAGCTATCTTTGCGGTCGCCATATCTCTAAAACTGCTGACTGTATCTCGTTCAAACCAATTTTCGTTGTTAGTTTTTATTGAGATCTACAGCATATATTTTTTTTAGATTTTTCACTCCCATACTTTAAAAGTTAGAGGGGGGGCGGGAGGACACACATTTTACTACTTTAGACGCGCCTATCTTTCAAATGATTGACTTTGAGAAAAAATGATTGTAGGAACCTCAATGTCATTTTTGAAGACCTATCCATAGGCAATTAGGCACCCCACATGTATAGGTTTGAAGAAAAATTTTTTTTGTTTCAGTTCCATGTATGGGATGCCCCCTCTTAAATTTTTATATTTTTGGTTTTTGTATGAAAATCGGAAAGGGGTTCACAGAATACATTTACCTCCCAAGTTTCGATTCTGTAGTCCTAACAGTTGCGGAATAAAATGGCTGTGAACATACGGACGGATTTTTTGGGTAGCATCCCTAGTGTTTATAAAGAAAAAGTATTCACTGACGTAACCTTGTACTGACGTTTAGTTTTTTAGAACAAAAATTGTTTATTATGATTAAAATGAATTATTAGTCAAAGTAAATCGTAAAAATTCTTTCTTTTGTAATTATTAGAATAAATATGTATTTGTAACTGAAAAATGTTAAGTAATTGTGCAGTTCTGACTTTGAAATAATTAATAATTTTATGTGCCCTTCATTTATTGCCCTTTATGGTCACGTTGTTGAATTTTGATGAAGTGTCAAATGTGATCTATTAAATTGACTCTACTATAGTAACTATGAATGAACCGCGTGTTGCACACCGTAAAATGCACCGTAAGTCCGCACTCCGCACAGTGTGAGTCTGAATAACTCGGTCAACTCGCGGGCTCTACTATAGGGTTGAGTGTTATGAGATGAGAAAACTTATTGAAGCCTTTAATTGGTAGAAGAATACTCTAAAGTAGAACAATGTAATGAGTACATTAGTGATAGTAAGTGCTACATTAATGTTTAATGTCGATGTGGGATAAAGGTACTACAGTTATACTAAAATACGTTACGTTCAATTAAAATTGAGTAAAGTTTTAGATTGCGTAATATTTTGCAAGATGTAATGTCGATAGAAATTTCCTAAAGATCAAGAGAATTCCGTTGAAACATGAAACTCAGCTGATTTATACCTACCTACCGTTTTATCGATCGATGTTTATGTGTGACATTCTTTGCTTTTTGTGTGACATTCTTTGCTTTTTACATAAGTTCCTACATGTGCATCGCGACTACTAAAATTAACAAAGGCAAATAAAATATTGTCATTTTCTATCCCCTTCTTTTATTGTTCTATTGATATAAATATTTAAATAAAACTAGTATATACTGAGCCTGCATTAGAAGGCGGTCACTGGTACCTGGGAGGTCTATACTCACACTCAACGATTTTTAGGTCATTGACATTTACGCAAAAAAATGACAAAAACTGGAAGGCTGCAACCGGATCGTTAAACAATTATAATTTAAGATCGTTAACAAAACTAAAAGAACCGATTTCAAACGTCACGCTGGTCAAAGTAGCCAGTAGACGGAGTAACTATTACATAATCTGTGCCAGTGTGTTAGTAGTAAGTCGTCGAGATAAGTAAATGCGTCGTAATACAAATCTTGATATTAAAAACGGCTCGGCCGATTTCGTTAAAATTTAAATGGGACCACCTGAAAAGGGCATTTGAAAAAAAATGATTTCAAATCCGTTTAAACATCTTCGAGTAATCGGTGAACATACATAAAAAAAACCGGCTAAGTCGAGTTGGACTCGCCCACCGAGACTTCCGTATCAACGTTGGTTGGTACCAATTAAGCTAGACCTCTATATTGTATGAGCGCTCCTATAACTCAGAAGGGCGTTTACAATGGATGTATGGGGACACCGTTTAATTTCCAACTTTTTTTATTTTTAGGAATTTTTCCTTTTTCTGCTGTAAGATCTTGCTTCTTGCCAAATTTTATGATTCTAGGTCAACGGGAAGTAAGTACCCTATAGGTTTTCGACCTAAAACCTATAGGGTACTTCCGGTTGACCTAGAATTGTCAATTTTGGTTAAAAGCAAGGTCTTACAGCACAAGTAAAGGAAATATTCCGAAAAATAAAAAAGTTGATAACTAAGGTATATTTTGGTACTTACAAGTTTTCACAAAAATCTAAATTTGCCCATATCTTATTATGGTGTTGACTCAGGTCAGGACCTTGATTTTTATACACCTAATAGGGGCTATAGACATCAGTATTTGGTATAATATATATATAATATATAATAATCTAATACTATAAGAATCTTTGTCCTGACATACTGACTGACTCACTGACTCACTGACTCACTGACTCACTGACAGACAACGCACAGCCTAAACCGCTGGTTGTAGAGACTTGAAATTTGGAGGGTATATTTGTCTTAGTACGTAAGGGTGTACTAAGAAAGGATTTTCCAAAATTCACCCCTTAAGGGGATGAAATGGGGGTTCAAAGTTTGTATGGAGAAACAAGATTAGATCGTCTTTTCTATCCGAAACTTCACATAAGTGCTTCAATAAAAAAATAAGTAAAGACGTGTTTCAGGTTTTTTTGGAATTCCACCCCTAAGAGGGTGAAATGGGGTAATAAAGTGTAAAATCAATATTGTTTCGGATTGCGCTGAAATTTGGCATGCAAATAGTTATTACGACGTTAGTTCCCACTGAGAAAGGATTTTCCAAAATTAACCCTCGAAGGGGATGAAACGGGGGTTCAAAGTTTGTATGGAGAAACAAGATTAGATAGTCTTTTCTATCTGAAACTCCACACAAGTGCTTCAGTAAAAAAATAAGTAAACACGTGTTTCAGGTTTTTTTTAATTCCACCCCTAAGAGGGTGAAATTGGGTAATAAAGTGTGAAAATCAATATTGTTTCGGATTGCGCTGAAATTTGGCATGCAGATAGTTATTACGACGTTAGTTCCCTCTGAGAAAGGATTTTCCAAAATTGACCCTCGAAGGGGATGAAACGGGGGTTCAAAGTTTGTATGGAGAAACAAGATTAGATAGTTTTTTCTACCCGAAACTCCACACAAGTGCTTCAGTAAAAAAATAAGTAAACACGTGTATCAGGTTTTTTTGAAATTCCACCATTAAGAGGGTGAAATGGGGTAATAAAGTGTAAAATCAATATTGTTTCGGATTGCGCTGAAATTTGGCATGCAAATAGTTATTACGACGTTAGTTCCCACTGAGAAAGGATTTTCCAAAATTAACCCTCTAAGGGGATGAAACGGGGGTTCAAAGTTTATATGGAGAAACAAGATTAGATAGACTTTTCTATCCGAAACTTCACATAAGTGCTTCAGTAAAAAAATAAGTAAAGACGTGTTTCAGGTTTTTTTGTAATTCCACCCCTAAGAGGGTGAAATGGGGTAATAAAGTGTAAAAATCAATATTGTTTCGGATTGCGCTGAAATTTGGCATGCAGATAGTTATTAATTACGACGTTAGTTCCCTCTGAGAAAGGTTTTCCAAAATTCATCCCTGAAGAGGATGAAGCGAGGGTTCAAAGTTTGTATGGAGAAACAAGAATTGATTGTCTCTTATATTCGAAACTTCACACAAGTAGTTTAGTAAATAAATGATTAAATACGTGTTTCAGGCTTTTTGAAATTCTATTCCTAAAAGGGTTAAGTGGAGTAACAATGTCTGAAATCAATATTGTTTCGGATTGCGCTGATATTTTGCATCCAGATAGAAATTTTGACGTAGGTATCCGCTGAGAAAGGATTTTTCAAAATTCACTCTTCAAGGGATGAAGCGGGGGCTCAAATTTTGGATAGTCATTTTATTCGACATTTCACACAAGTACTTCTGTAAATAAATAAGTAAATACGAGTTTCAGACTTTTTCAAAATGCCACCCTAAAGAGTGAACTGGGGTAAAAAAGTCTGAAAATCAATATAGTTTCGGATTGCGCTTTATTGGGTTTTCGGGTTTTAAAAATATGAATCCTGATTTGTCTTAGTCACGCGATAACATGAAAACAGGTGAACCAATTTGGCTAATTATTATTTGATGTCTTTAATGATAGAATCGTTTTTACAAAAGAAAAGTTTTAAGTAAATAAAAGGAGTTTTTAACGCGGGCGTAGCCGCGGGGTACTTCTAGTGTAGTATAAAGACAGTTCATAGGGCAGAATAGGATATAGGATACTTTTTTTCTGGCGGTCGAGTCAGGGGGTCCAGATATTTTAAATTAAATTTTGTAAATATAGGACCTCTTTTCGAATAAACGGCTTGACCGATCTGCCTGATATGTTGTATAAAGACAGTTCATAGGGCCGAATAGGATATAGAATACTTTTTTTCTGGCTATCGAGTCAGGGGGCCCAAATATGTTTAATAGTATTTTGTAAATATAAGACCTCTTCTCGAATAAACGGCTTGACCAATTTTCCTGACATGTTGTATAAAGACACTTCATAGGGCAGAATAGAATATAGGATACTTTTTTTTGGCTATCGAGTCTGGGTAACCAGATTCTTTTTATTGAATTTTGTGCATGTGTGGCTTCTTATCAGCAAAACGGCTTGACCAATACGGCTGAAATTTTCTACATATACAGCTCAAATGGCATAGAAGCACATAGGATACTTTTTTTCTGGCAGTTGAGTCCAAGTGTCCAGATTTATTTTTATTGAACTTTGTAAATGTGTGGCCTCCTCTCAGTCAAACGGGTCAACCATTTCAGTTGAAATTTTGTACACAGACAGTCAATAAGACATAGGATACTTTTTTTTGGCTGGCAATTTTGGGTGTCCAGATTTTTATTATGGAATAATGTGTGGCCTCTTACCGGCAATCGTTTTGACCTATTCAGCTCAAATTTTGTACAAATACAGTTAATAGGGCATAGAACGACAAAGGATATATTTTTTAGCGGTTGAGTCTGGGTAACACTTTTTATTGAATTTTTTAAACGTCTGACCCTCTTCTCGGTTAAACGAGTTGACCCACAGAACACTATTACTCACGGGGAGAGTTGACCGATTGAGCAAAAATTGTACAGAGACAGTCAATAAGACATAGACCAAGAGTAGAATCTATTATCCGAGCACATAGGTTACTTTTTTTACAATAGAGTCCAGTTGTCAGTTTTATATTATTGAATTTTATAAATGTGTGGCCTCTTTTCGGCCAAAAGGCTTGACCGATTCACATGACATTTTGTACAAAGACATTTAATAGGGCATAAAAGGGCAAAGAATACTATTTTCGATAGTTAAGTGTAGGTGCCTATATTTTTTGTAAACTTATATAAAATTAACATAATCATAAAAATTTGACCTTAGGTTCGTCTATAATGACTTAATTAGTGTCTTAATTAGGCCATAAAACTGTCAGGGTCATTAGTAGTCATCAAAATTTACGCGCTGGCTTTGCTTGCCCAACGTGTTTATCTGCTTTGTGGGAAGTATTTCAGAAACTTTCGCGTTTTAACAGCCACATTTAACCTTAAGGTAATCGATGTTGACTTAGTAGGTCATAAAAACTGTCAGGGTCATAAAAAGTCGTAAAATTTTTCGCGCTCGCGCAAACATTTGTTTTATTTACTTTGTATGTAAGATTTCAGCAACTTTTGTATTTTAATAGCCACATGCATCAAAACGAGTCATAAATTGAAACATTACAACTTTTAATAATCATAAGAATGATTAACTTTAAAATAAGTGGATATCAAGTTTAATCTGAGTATCATTGGTGTTGACTTAGTAGGTCATAAAAACTGTCAGGGTCATAAAAAGTCGTAAGAAATGTTCGCGCTCGCTTCACTCGCGCAGTGATAGCGCTCGCTGCGCTCGCGCAAGCATTTGTTTTATCTACTTTGTAGGTAATATTTCAACAACTTTTGTATTTTAATAGCCGCATGCATCAAAACGAGTCATAATTTAAAACAGTACAACTTTCAATAATCATAATGATTATTAACCTTAAAATAAGTGGATATCAAATTGAACCTTAATGTCATTAGTGTTGACTTAGTAGGTCATAAAAACTGTCAGGGTCATAAAAAGTCGTAAAAAATTTTCGCGCTCGCTTCGCTCGCGCAGCGATAGCGCTCGCTACGCTCGCGCAAGCATTTGTTTTATCTACTTTGTAGGTAATATTTCAGCAACTTTTGTATTTTAATAGCCACATGCATCAAAACGAGTCATAATTTAAAACAGTACAAACTTCAATAATCTTAAAGATTATTAACCTTAAAATAAGTGGATATCAAGTTTAACCATAATGTCATCGGTGTTGACTTAGTAGGTCATAAAAACTGTCAGGGCCATAAAAAGTCGTAAAAAATTTTCGCGCTCGCTTCGCTCGCGCAGGGATAACGCCCGCTTCGCTCGCGCAATTATTTGTTTTATCTACTTTATAGGTAATATTTAAGCAACTTTTGTATTTTAATAGCCACATGCATCAAAATGAGTCATAAATTCAAACAGTACAATCTTCAATAATCATAATGATTATTAACCTTAAAATAAGTGGATATCAAGTTTAACCTTAATGTCATTAGTGTTGACTTAGTAGGTCATAAAAACTGTCAGGGTCATAAAATGTCGTAAAATTTTTCGCGCTCGCTTCGCTCGCGCATTGATAGCGCTCGCTGCGCTCGCGCAAACATTTGTTTTATCTACTTTGTAAGTAAGATTTCAGCAACTTTTGTATTTTATTAGCCACGTGCATCAAAACGAGTCATAATTTAAAACAGTACCACCTTCAATGATCATAATGATTATTAACCTTAAAATAAGTGATTATCGAATTTAACCTGATTGTCTTCAGTGTTGACTTAGTAGGTCATAAAAACTGTCAGGGTCATAAAAAGTCGTCAAAATTTTTCGCGCTCGCTTTGCTCGCGCAGTAATAACGCTATATAGCGTATAATAGCGAGTTTCAACAGCCTCATACATTAGACTGACTGAAATACTTAAACAGCAAAACTTGGTAAACCTTGGTTGGGTTTACCAAGTAATTATTAGTAACTGTAACAATAGACGATATCCAGTTCGACCTAAGAGTCATCTATAGTGAGTTGATTATTAGGTCGTAAAACTGTCAGGGTCATAAAAAATGTTCGCTTGCACAATGATAGCACTCGCTGCGCTCGCGCAGCTATTCACCTTATTTTCTTTGTAAGAAATGTTTCAGGAACTTTTGTGTTGAGCCAAACATTTAAACAGCACAACTTCGTATACCTAACCAAAATGATTAATGACTTTATCAAAAGAGGATATTGAGTTCGACTTTAGGGTCATCTATGCTGACTAAAAGCCTAAGAGATCATCGATCTTGACCTCAAAGGTCATAAAGACTCAAATAACGCGGGCGAAGCCGCGGGTAACAGCTAGTATAATATATATATATAATAAATTTCAACTTACTAAGTCCACCCGTTTCTGAGTGAATGAAGTGATGAGTGAAATCGGTGGTGACACACGGACAGACAGACGGACAGACAGACAGACAGACAGATAGACAGACATACAGACAGACAGACAGACAGACGGACAAGAAAGTGATCTTATAAGGGTTCCTTTTTTTACCTTTTGAGGTATGGAACCCTAAAAAGGTTCCGACGAATTGAGAACCTTCTTCTTTTTTGTGAAGTCGGTTAAAAAGTACCTAGATAGCCTACCTACCTAGATTTACGTTGCTTATAAATAATATTAGGTTCATTAATGTCTTACCTTTCGAGATTCTTAGGAATGGCATGGAATGTCAAGTTGTCATTCCCATTGTTGTTTAAGCACCCGTATGCTACGCAAAACTTTGTAGTCTTTCGTTTAGACATACTAAATAACATTTTTGATAGTTACTATATTATGTTATTATCGTAGGCAAGGAGTATAAAAATGAGGTAGGTACAAGTAAGGCGTGCGGCCGATCAAGAGTGCGCTTGACACTTTACTGACTGAACTTGTAATCAGCTGGGTGGCGCCGAAGTACTCGTAGTTTCGTAGCTACAGCGCGGAGTGCGAAGATGCTTTCTTGTTTTCAAAAAGCTACGTTCAATTGCAGATGAGAATAATATCAGATCTGTATATATATCCTTATGCCAACCTACTATTACCTACTGTATCGGATGCTGGGGAACAGCTGCCAAAACCTTCATCTTCTGAAGGTAGTTCGAAAGAGCCCAGCGTGCAATACTTAAAGTGGCATACAGTAAACCGTATAGATATCCCACGAACAATCTGTATTCTGAGACTGAACATCTGACGGTTAGGCAGCTACACCTAATGGCCATGACTTTGAGATACCTTAAAGTCGCTCTTTCTAGCGTATCGGTGCGGCAAAAATCTTCCCGTCATACTCAGGTCCCTAAGCTATGATGAAATGGAGGCACTTATAAAAGGACCTAGCTGACAGGGGTCTGTTGTGACTCGCGCAGGTTTCTTCTTCTACGCTTACAAAACCATGTGCACGCACACGCACACGCACACGCACACGCACACGCACACGCACACGCACTCGCACACGCACACGCACACGCACACGCACACGCACACGCACGCACGCACGCACGCACGCACACACACACACACACACACACACACACACACACAACTTAAGTAAACACAGTACTTAAGTTTTGAATTAAGCTGTGTTGTTTGGTGTATGTTGATTGGTTAATGAAACGCGATATATGTATCAAATAAGAACTTGTGTTTACTCGTGATTAAACGTAGTTACATCCCTAGTACATAGTTGAACAAGAACGAGTAAATTAGCTTAGTGAGAACTCGGCATTCCGTATAAGCTGCATAATGATCACTTGTTTCGTATCTCGATATGTTTGAGATCCAGTTGAGATCTTGCGAAGTAGCCAATTTGTATGCGAGAAAGCTTGCTCCGTTCTGCTAGACGCTCGGATAACGTACGGAACCCTCGTTAGGATTGTTAAGTTCGTGCTTCGCCGTATTACACAAAACTTGAACAGTATCAACACTTTCAAAAAAGGAGGAGGTTCTCAATTTCACAGTTTATCGTGTCCGGAATCTTTTTAGGATTCCGTACCTAAAGGGTAAAACGGGACCCTATTACAAAGACTCCGCTGTCCGTCTGTCTGTCTGTCTGTCTGTCTGTCCGTCTGTCACCAGGCTGTATCTCATGAACCGTGATTGTTAGACAGTTGAAATTTTCACAGATGATGTATTTCTGTTGCTGCTATAACAACAAATACTAAAAACAGAATAAAGTTAAAAATAATAGAGAGTCCCCATACAAAAACGTGTTTTTTAAAGTAAAACTTTTATTAGATCGCCTCAAAATGTTCTGAAAAAAAATCTAATGAGGTAACTTCTGGGATATGGAGATAAGCAACTCAAACTTGCTACTAAAAAAACACTACACATTTTTTTTATCTGAAATCGGCTAGCCTTGACCTGTGCGTGTTCTGGTGTGTGATGATGTGCTCTAGGATGGTAACTGCTACTCTCAAGGACTATGAGAAAAAACCATTTAGTTAAACCTGTGATAACTGAATATGTATAGGTGCAGGCATTAGGTACAGGTCATTAATTTGTCTGAGGAGTCAGCTATCATAGGTGATTCTCTTCCTTAGATTTATAAATTATATTATAGCACAGTGTGACCTAAACCCGCATTTTACACACGCTTTTCCGTGACTTAAATAGTCGAATATTGCATGGCGTTTAGCAACTTCATGCCGTGCAATAATCGACGGAAAAGCGTAGCAAGCGTAAAGTGCGGGTTTATGTCACACACTTGTCTATTACTTACTGCACGGCGCCGGCGTGAAGTTGCTACGCCGTGCAATAATCGACTACTTAAGGCACACGTATCGAAATATACCATTTTACCACATGAGCAAAGAACACATGTGATTTTACTATTACAAACGGCACCAACTTGTACTATTCATTATTCTTTGACCAAGTCAAGTCAGAACATCGATGAACTTTTTATAGATTTTTAATGTCATGTCACGTTTGTCACGTTTGAACACTACTGTTGGTGAGTGACGATGCGGTCGAGGATGGTAGCACGCTAGGCCTAGAATGGGAACTTGCTGTCAAATACAACTGCCAGCGGCTATAATTTTATAACTTGAGGGTGCTTTATGAAACTAGCATGAATGGACCACATATAGTAATCTGTGGAACGGACATTGGCAAAATTGTGACAACAAGTCACAGAAGCCATAAACTAAGAAACTAACTTGAGGGTGGTAGCTGCCCAGGCAGACACTTCACAGTGTCCTACTACCATGCATGGGTCGTTACTAGATCCATACAAGCTTTCCCAATACCTAAATCCTATAGCTTACTAAGCCGGGGTATTTTAATGTTTTACTTTACCGAAGGGTCAATGTGAATTGCGTATAGGGTTTGGGTTTTGAATTTACTAACTCTGGTGTCAACGCCGACCATTCTCCCAATGTAACACCGGGCTTCTCATAAATAATAACAATACATTCTCATCCTGAATAAGAAACTTAACAAACATCACGTTCTGCTTTGTGTTACACCAATAACTGTGTGTAGGAATTCCCCGTGAGGATATCTACCTATTTTGTATTTGTAACGTGGGGAAAAACGTTTCGTATTAGGCTACCCTGGAGGCTACCACGAGGTCTAAAACATTCTCATTTCAGTTCTGTTAAAGTACCTACCTACTTTACGCCAGAGACGTGCTATGAAAATGAGTGGAGTGAGGATGTGTATGGGAGCTGTGAAACGGTGTGCGTAGCGGAAAAGCCCCCCTAGACAAAATCCAATTTATGTTACCATTCACGCTAACGCAAGTTCAAAATGTATGGAATGACATTTATGTTTCCGCAATAAAATAGTAATTTTCATACATTTTAAAGTTTCGTTAGCATGAATGAAAACAGAAATTGGATTTTATCTAGGGCCCCAGTAAGAACAGATAATCAGGGCGAGCGAAGCGAGCCCTAAAGGCTCGTTTACGCCGAGTCAACAACGTGCGACAGTGTCACATGCTACACATTGTTACATGCGGCACCTTGTGGCATGCTACAAATAGAAATCATTTGCGGCATATGTGGCATACGGCAGCCTATTTTACGCCGAGGCAACATCATGCCTGGATAATTTCCAAAGCATCGTGCTGTTTAAGAGGAGTGTTACTGGTCTAACTACTTGTTTGATCGAGGGGATACATACACCATAGAATATGGCTGATCAAGTAACTTTAGCAGCAGCTTATTTAGTACTACTAAATAAATAGATATAAGTACTTACCTAGTCATTTAGAGTGGATACCTAAAGGTTGTAAATAAAAAAAATTACCTGTTTAGTCAGCATAGATATTTAATGTGTCAACTATTACAAAATGAGATAGTATTTATTCAGTACTATTTAACCTGTAATTCATGGTTTTGTATTTGCCTTAAAAGTTAAATATTGTTGGAGACTACTTGATTGATCAAGGTATTCTACTAAAACAGATTGACTTTCATCATCCCTATTTCTATCTATTAGCTCATGTTGAGTAGCCAGTTCTATTGGTGATGGCTCAGATACCAGTATTGTATGTTGATTGTCATATGGACACTGAATATTAGTATTAAGATCAATATCTGGTGTCGATACTGTTGTTGGTGGCGATGATATTGATGCCTCATGTGTAATCTGTTGATTGTCGTATACTCCCAAGGCTGCTTTAAATAATACATTATTAATCATATGTTTGACATATATCTGAGATTTAGATGAAAGCTTTCTTAGTTCATTGCCAACATGTTCTCCATATGTACTGCAATCATCCCTTTTAATAGAACTTTTCATGACATTGTATGCTTCTTCAGCTCTTCTTTCATTTTCTGTTTGAGGTACTGTATTTAAAGACCTTTTTTTCTTTTTTCTTGTTTGATCTCCATATATACCATCTTGAGACGTTGATGACGGAGTGCTATGTGGCCGCATATTCGTTGATGTGGAGGGAGTGCTATGTTGCATATCTGCTTCAATGTTTTGGGATAAATTTCCTTGTAGACTCATAAATGAATGCTGATCTATATCAATATTTTCCTCAATATTGGTATCATTCTGAAACAAAATTGATATTTTTTTTTAGGTACCAAAGGATGAAGAAGAATGGAAAACAGTAGCCCGAAATTTCGAAATAAAGTGGAACTTTGCTCACTGTATAGGATCCGTTGATGGTAAACATGTACTGATCATATGTCCTGCCAATACCGGAACTGAATATTTCAACTACAAAAAAACATTTAGTATTGTTCTTATGGCAATTGTGGATGCCAACTATTGTTTTCATTATGTTCATATTGGGTGTCAGGGTCGTATATCGGATGGCGGCGTGTACAAGAATACTTCATTTTACAAAGAACTACAAGAAAACAGATTAAAAATACCTCACCCAGAACCACTACCTGGGAGGGAAAAATTGACACCATATGTTTTAGTAGCTGATGATGCATTTGCACTAACTACTAACTGCATGAAGCCATATGCTGGCCAACTCTCTCAATCACCAGAAAGAATATTTAACTATCGACTTTCAAGAGCAAGAAGAGTAGTAGAAAATGCATTTGGAATAATGACTTCTGTTTTTAGGGTTTTTGGAAAACCGATGCAACTAAAAGTGGAAAATGTGGAAAAGATTACTAAGGCATGTACATATCTACACAACTATTTAAGAAAAAGTAGAACTTCAAGACCACTTTACACTCCTCCGGGAAGTTTTGATACAGAGGACTTAGATAATGGAGTTATTGTTAATGGCACTTGGAGATCCATTACTTGCAATGACACAGGATTAACAGATTTACAAAGAGTTCCTCGAAGACCTCCAATTGACGCTAAGCTTGTTCGAGAAGAGTTTAAGGAATATTTTATGACACCACAAGGAAAAGTGGAATGGCAGGACATATATCAGTAAAGTTATTTAATGACAGTTTTTTGTCATAGCAATGCTTATTATGATGATTGTCACACAAATTTAATGATTAAATAATTATAGGAGTAAAACTTAAGTACCTACATGATTGTCTATTATTCCTGCTAAGTACATACTTAATAATGTATTAAGTATCAGTAAACTCGGTATACTTACAATTATACTGGCTGTTCCTGGACGAGGTTCAGTCACATCGAGTATAAACTGCAATGATTCGTAGGCAAACCATTTTTTACTTTCTTTGGTAGATCCAGAACCGCTTTTTTTATTGGTGACACGATTGTGTTCCCTATGGAATGCACTTCTGAGGTTCTTTATTTTCTTTTTGACAGTATCTTCATCTAAATTGTATTTTTGTGCAAGACCAAGTAAAACATCACGTTTCACTCTATTATTTTTATAATTTGAATTGCGGACGTCCCATAACACTTCACTCTTTCTATAATCCTCAATAAAGTCTAAATATTTTTCGTTACACCACTCCATGATCGATAATTCTCACTTTCCAAAACAAATACAAACAAAAACATAACCTAAAAACTGTTTTGACGCACGAAAAATGTCGCATGGAATCCATTGTGCCCGGATACAAGTTGCGACAGTCTACCACGTGACGCAAGGTGTTGCCATGCCGCACGGTTCTTGCCACAATGTGCGACATTTTTGACTTTGTAGCATGCGGCCTTGTGGCATGCCGCAATGCCGCACAGTGTTGCCCCGGTGTAATATAGCCTTAACACTATCCCACAACCTGAGCACTTTTGTGGTACAGTATCGGTCAAAATTGGAGTAGCAGTCTCAAAAAGCAATAGCATGACAGCAAAATATGCACATACGACCTTCTTCTATAAGACGTTTCGAAAGTAACACAATGAAAGAGAAAGATAGAAGAGATAGAAAGACCCATATATCGCACTCTTTCATTATGAACCAATTAGAAAGAGCGCATGTGTTCATTAGTAGAATAACTAGACCAGTTTTGCTTCTTTTATCAGTTATACAAATAATAAGGGTAGATTTGAAACAAAATGTATTGATGGCTTAAATGTATGAACATAAAATTGTCGGTTGGTGAACTTCGGTGGTGGTTGCAGTTTGGTTAATAAATAACTTAAAAAATCAAAATGCAAGCAAATATATATATAATTATTAAAGACGGCGAATATTGAGGCATTGCATAGAAATGGACTAAATAAATTATATTACCTGAAATGTATAGTGGAAGCGGCATAAGTGTAAGTTATTGCTGAGTGATAAGTGATGAGAAATCGTAGTTGTGAAAGTAGATTGTTAATAAAGTGTGTTAATAAGATTTGGCGCTTTCAGACGAATTTTATAGGGAGAGTTCGCCGCGCACTCCATGGGGTTTAATAATGCAAAGATGAGAAGCACGAGACGAGAGATGTCCTAAACAGCTGTAGTGTAGTCCTGTAGTCCCCCTGGATCTAGTTTGGGGAAATTTACGCGACAAACATAACATGTGCAAATATAGTGGATTACGAAGGCTTCTTATCTGCATCGAAAACAAGAACACACGAAATATTAATTTAAAAGTATATAAAAACTAGGCGATGTCCCGGCTGTAATAATTTGTAATAAGTAATTGTGTAACTTATGATTATAAAGGATTAAGCTTCAATCCTCTTTTCCTAGAGAAAATGAATAATTAAGCTTATAACCTCAAATAATCAATATAAGGTAAGAGCAATTCTTAGATGCGACCAATTGACAGTGTTATTTTGTCAAAGTAGATAATTGTCAATGAAGACGAATTCAATTTAATATAATATTAAATAAAAATAAAGTTTATGATAATTCGATATGTTGAAAATCAGTTAATTTAAAAACATTGTTGCTGTGTATTCTTCTTAGTTATACAAATAAATATTTCCTCAAAAACTATTAAGATAACATCACTGTGCTATTTGTTTTATTTCACATATAACATAGATCACCAATTTACCTTTATTAGCTAAGTTTATTTAAACAGATATAAAATAATTCAAGCTATTAATAATTGATAATTTTTTATATATATTTTATAGGCTAGCGTTTGATCACTATCTCACCTGTTGGTAAGTGATGATGCGGTCGAAGATGGTAAGCACGCTAAGCCTATAATGGGAACTGGCTCTCAAGGATAGCTGCCGGAACACATAAGATATTTGACGACAGATTTTCTAACTTGAGGGTGGTAGCTGGCCAGGTGGACACTAAATAGTGTCCTACCACCATGCGGGGGTTGTTGGTTTCTTAACGATGTTTTCCCTTCACCGGAGGGCCACTGTGAAAATCGCACATAATTTTTTGATAGAAAAATCCATTGGTGCACGGCGGTTTGAACTCGGCACCTCTGGCATCAAATCCCGATTACGCCACCGAGCCCTCAAAATTAAAACAAAATCATGGAGTGGATAGAGAATCGAACTCGGGGCCTCCTGCTTCCTTTACAGTCCTAGGTGGACTATCGACCACTCGACCAAGATGCTATTAATGACTCATTCGAATTTAAGCATCCGTTACTTGTTGCGTAGCTTACTCGACGTTATGTTAACTCAACAAAAAGAAAAAGAGTATACAGTGGAATATTGTTATCTCTATTTGATGTTTGCCAAATGTATGTGACGCTACGTTTCACCTTTTTATTCTTTTGTGGTCTGGCTAAGCATGCCATCTATGCCGTACTTAAGTGTTATTGTTTGCGTTGGAACATTCGACAGAAATATCGTGCAGGCTACTATGAACATTGAGGTGCTACTGGACTATTGTCCCTCGATAGTACACTTTACTGAAAAACTGTCACGCCTATTGATTTGTGCTTTAACATAGTAATTTCAATTCACATGTTGTTGTGTTATTAGTCAAAAAAATATCATTTTATTACCATTGAAGAAAATAAGATTAACAATGTTGTTTCTAGTATAGAATCAAAATAGAATCAAGATTGATAGAATCAAAGAATTAACTTTGCTGCGAACTCAATGATTGGTTACTAACGCCATCTGTTGGGAATCTAAAGAATTTACGTCTGTCATCCAATAGACGTCTGGCATCAGTTTGACTATTTGTGGCAGATTTGGGACCTAAATTTTTACTCTAATAGATTAAGCTGACGATTCGAACAATTAGCAGATTTCAAGGATCTTTATGTTTTTTAAAATATACATAGATTTTTGACAATTTTCTGTTTTTTTTTTAAGTATAACATTTTTATGATGCATATATTTGGTTGGAAATTTGTAAAAGTTTGAATGAGAAGGTAAATAAATTTTATTCTTATGCCTTATTTTATGCCATAATTCAATAATATGATGGCAAATTTTATGCATTTGTTGGAGTGGTTGGTGGTTTGGCAGATTTTTTACCAGTGCTGGGCAAATTCACCATTAAATATAAAAAAAGCTGCCTTAAAAAATATTACCACGCAGAAAAACTACGCGAGCCCTCACAAAGCTCGGCTTTTAGCTAGTAATACTAACTACGTAGCGGGATCTTTTTTGATATGAGTATCTTTCCTGCGGAGCCTATAGATAGGATAGTGTTCTGGGCAAAGAGTTGCCACTCAAGGGCTTATTTTCCGGCAGTGTATTAGTACTATTTTGTTAATTATGCGTGGTGGACAGTATCAACCTTAGGCCGGCCACATACATCCGGAATTCCGTTTGGAACTTTCGAATGCAGTAAATCCATCCAAAACACTATTAAGTATTCTGTGCCAAAACTTTGGACTTATTACATATCCACGTACGGTAGTTTTCCGTTCGGAGTTTCCTCTTCGAAACGGAATTCCAAATGTAGGATGTGGCCGGAACGGAATCCCGATTCGATATTTCGATTCGGAATTCCGAAACGGAATTCTATATTATATTACTTTATAACATAGGTACCCGGCAGAATTAATTTATTCAGTATACCTACAGCTCAATCTTGTCATATACTATTCAATCTTTTCATTGCACTACGCTCGCATCTGCTGCACACAATCCTCGCTTATTATGTAGATCGTTTACAAAACGAAAAAAACCGATTTCATTCACATGAATAAAAAAAACAGCGATAGTCAAAATAGCCAGTACCCTTAGTACGAGTTTTCATCGTAAATGATTTTGACAGATCTTACAAAGTTTTCGACTTATTCTGGCCCCCTGATTGGTCTAAATTTAGTAAAGTAACCAACAGATTCGATGTACTGTCTTACATACAAAATTTGTTCGATCTACGATATCGAGTTAGGTATGAAAACTCGTACCTACTAAGGGTACACTGGTATCATGTCGTCAAAGTATACAAACGCATATGTCATCAAGGTATGCAATGAGTTTGA
The DNA here is from genome assembly GCA_954871355.1 of Cabera pusaria. Taxonomy (NCBI): domain Eukaryota; kingdom Metazoa; phylum Arthropoda; class Insecta; order Lepidoptera; family Geometridae; genus Cabera; species Cabera pusaria. The sequence continues at coordinate 28,258,864 of OX940893.1, forward strand.
GATGTTTATCTCCATATCTCCGGAGGTAATTGTCATACGTCGATAAAATTTAAATGGGACCAAACGGGACACATATAATCTCAAACAAAAAAAGAATTTTTTAAATCGGTTAAGATTTGACGGAGTTCTGAGGTAACAAACATTAAAGAAAAACTGGCCAAGTGCAAGTCAGACTCGCACTCGTAGGGTTCCGTACCACACTACAGTATTTTATAAGATCGAAGAAAAAATACCACTATCATTTTTCGCCAGCAAAAAATAATATTTAATAAACATTTTATCAAAACAAGAGTTGTGAGCCGCGTGCTTATTTCTTATAACGCCATCTAACGTCTAACACTATCTAAGTGCAAGTTAACACAAAGGCGTTAGGGATCGGCATTTCAATATAACGCCATCTATGGACGTATACGTAAGCGTTCATAGATGGCGTTATATTGAAATGTCGAAAAAAACACGTTTCTTGTATGGGGGCCCCTTATAATTTTAAACTTTATTCTGTTTTTAGTACCTATTTGTTGTTATAGCGGCAACAGAAATACATCATTTGTGAAAATTTCAACTGTCTAACTATCACGGTTCATGAGATACAGCCTGGTGACAGACGTACAGACAGACAGATAGACAGATAGACAGACGGACAGCGGAGTCTTAATAACAGGATCCCGTTTTACCCTCAGGGTTCCCCTAAAAACAGAACCTCCTCCTTTTTTGTGAAGTCGGTTAAAAAAGGACCTCGCTCATCTGAGCCCTTTTCTACCATAGCTGAGCTGAAGTAAGACTGATATAATAATGGAAAATTAGAGCTCGTGGTAGTACCACAAATATTTTAGTACACAATATTACAGTTGGCAATAAGGTGCCAACTGAAACGGAGCCAGAGCTTCAGTAACTTTTGCACATCGACAAGTAGATAGAAGGAAATTGCTCAACTCTTTAGCAGTAATGAAACTTCACTAATTAGCGTTCAGTAAGTCGCTGTCTGCTTTTGAGATGCTCAGTTCAATGTTTTCTGAGAAACCAGACGACTAGCGACTACGGGCTGTTAAACGGAAAATGCCCTTTTACACAAGTGAACAAGTCTTTGTTCACGTTTGAAGCTTGTTAAAAAGAACATATACCTACGTATGTGTACTATATTCAGACATGATACATTATTCACGTCTTTGTCAATGTAGTAGCAAAGTACTTACAGGAGGATTTAGGGTGTAGGTTCACATCCGCTGTTATACAGATATGACGAAAGGAATGAAGGTGACAACTGCATACACTTTAACACGATCCCCTTGTTGATACAGACAGCTAGTCATTTAATAGTGTCATTCAATAAATAGGTAGGTAAAATACATACATTATTTATTGACAGTCAAATCCACCGCTATGCCTTCGTCAAAATCTTTATGAATACGGCCGTTTGGAAATACTAAGTAGTTAAAGACCGATCGCCTACTCAGTTTCCTATTTGAAATGCTTAAGTGCATTTGCACCATGCAGACACTCTTCAGGCTAGACAGAACTAATCTAATCTAGCTCGCCGTCTTCAAATCTTGTGTGGCAATTTCTACAGCATTCACTGCTCAAATCGGATCTTCAACACAACCAAATAAGTATCAATTTATTTATATCTTACTCACGATAGCAACTCTGCACTATAATATTGTCGTGGATTTGGAATATAAAGCACATGGGATACGCGAGCACTGTGAGAACATAGTGTATAATAGTTCGTGAATACAGATGATAGTCATGCTAAAACTCTGCTGTGATATAAGACAAGACAAGAGGGTTCAAACCCGCACAAAATTATACCATACTTGATCCATTTGAATAGGGTAATAAGTCGGTAGCGTACCAAAGCTGGCGCATCGAAGGGCTTGTCCTTACGTTAGGAATACCTAGATATTATAGGCATAATGTGTTCCGGCAGCTATCCTTGAGAGCCAGTTTCCATTCTAGGCCTAGCGTGCTTACCATCTTCGACCGCATCATCACTTACCAACAGGTGAGATAGGGGTCAAACATGGGTTAAACGCTAGCTAGACTAACTATAATGATATATTAAAAAAAATATTTATATGTGTAGATCCGCAAATCTACCAAGGAAATCTTCGTAGCACGTGTTTCTACGTCTTGATTACAGTATTCATTACTGTGAACATGGAGGTTATAGTACGTTCATATCGATGACTGTGAATGAAATATTAGCTGAATATTTCTTCTGTAATTTGGGCTGCCTAAATTACATTTCTCGACACGATGACACAACTTGCGTTGGACAGCTCCAGTTTTTCGTCGGCTCAGTAAGTTTGCCTGCCTCGGTAGTACCAGGTACCTAGGTACCTACATTGTTAGCGATGGATTTGCGACCGATTTTCAACCGACCTGACTGCTAAATTTCAGCGCAATCTGAATCCTATTCGGGTACAGTAAATCAACGAACTTTGCCAGTAAAATTAAAAGACTTCTGAGTACTTATGATTTTTTTTTTCAATCGTGACACGTAATTATAGAGTCTCATCATAAGCTCTCTAATTTCACCGGTTACTTTGTTTCTCGATCCGAAAATTTTTACAGTAGATTATGAAATGAAATGAAAATTATTTATTTTGCAACAATAATGATTAACAGCACCAAACTGAATCTACGTAATTAACAAAATGTACATATTTAGATTAGAAATTGTAGTTCTGCTTTACTGTACATTAGTCCTAGCAAACACCGATTAGGTACTTTATATAATGTTCAAAAGAGTCCCCGTAGCGATAAATCTCGCCAACAAAAAATAAGGGTTAATTTGAGCAGATGCAGGGCCGAATGGAAGCCGCAGCCTACAGCGAGGTTAGGAGGGAGAGTTGCCACAATTTATAGGTATCAAGAGAACAAACTTAACAACAAACATAGGTTGCAGATGAATTTGTATGCCGGTGGCGATCCGCGGTGGACAGCGATCTACGCTACGAGTTGTAGCGATTATTACATCTCTAGTAGGTTTATAAATATGTAGGTTTTACAGTCTTACACTATTATAATATATGCCAAATTTCACCTAAATTCGTCCAACCGTTTTTAAATTCACAACATACAAACTTTCACATTTGCCAAAGTAGTACCACAGAACAAATAATAATACTACGGTAGTAACACAAAATAATTAATAGTAGTTGCTATGTGCAACCTCGGAATGTTCAAGTCAAGAGTGAATAGGTAAAATAGGTGAATAGGTAAACTAGATACCTAATGATCATCATCGTCAGCATATGTTAGTCCACTGCTGCACATAATGTCTCTCCGACTGTACGCCACGAGCACGATCCTCGGCTACTCTTATCCATAGTTATAAATATTAAAATACGGGACTTATCGCGCCTAAAACATATTTTTTTATTTAACTCGACGTTTCGACCGAGTTGCATTAATCGTGGTCACGAGACGACTGACTGTTGTGAGTGTCCGCACTGCTATTTATAGGAGAGTTAGTGGGAAACTACCCTCAATATATTTTTATTTTTAATTTTTATCAGAGTTGCCATTGCGACACACAACACTAACGATATCGGCAGATTTTTGGTGCTTTGATTCGAACACTTGCTAATTACAGGGTTCCATGTTGCGGCCAACCTAAATCCATCCTCCCGGTTGAAATTGGGATGCTTTTTAGGGTTCCGTAGTCCTGACAAGGAACCCTTATGGTTTCGTCATGTCCGTCCGTCCGTCCGTCCGTCCGTCCGTCCGTCCGTCCGTCCGTCCGTCCGTCCGTCCGTCTGTCTGTCTGTCTGTCTGTCTGTCTGTCTGTCTGTCTGTCTGTCTGTCTGTCTGTCTGTCGGCAAGCGCTCGAAATTTGAGTTGCAAGATTTCACCCGGAACTGCAGACAGACAGACAAACAAGAAAGTTACTTATTTGTTAAAAAATAATAGTATTAATGTATTATCACAGTTTTACAATCATTACATATTATATGGATTGTAGAACTGTGGGTGGTACATAGAGTGAGGTATAGGTCTATGGGGTGGTATTAAATATTTTCCGCTGAGCACTCGTAGCTCGCGTAGCGGCGACGGCGAGACGTGCGCTGCCAATAAATGCGGGCACTCTGTTAAATGGGCCACCCCTGGGACTGACCTCGCAGATAAAACCGGCTAATCAAACTTTTTTCCGTGTTAAACTTTAAAGAGACGGTACTCGTGAATGAACGGTAACCTGAGCGTACTGAGGACGATCCCAGAAAGGGTCAACTGAACCTTTTGCACGCCTAGATTTTAAATCAATTGGTCAAGTTTAAATTAATGCGCAATTCATTGGACAATCCACTTTACAGAAAATTGTAATCAATACAATCTTAGATTTGAATTCAGTCAATTTCTTAGATAATACACAATATTATATAAGGAAACTTTGGTACAATGTAATGCATGTAACACATTATGTTAAACTTATCAGCTTGTGTAAACTGAAAATGTTATGCAAGTATATGGATAGGACTGAAAACATAGCATGTTACACAACTAGCATGTTGCTAGGACGTCGATGACTGAAAATAATAGTCTAGCGCGTCTCGTATTGACGCTTTATAATAATATCGTTTAAAAACTAAAAAAAAAGAACCGACTTCAATGCCGCGCTATTCATTTTCAGTACTAATTTTGAGGTGTTTATCTCAATATCTCTGGAGATACTTATCAGACCTCGATAAAATTACCATGGTACCACACTTGGGATATCTCCTTTCCAACGAAAAAGGGATTAATCAAAATCGGTTCATAAACGACGAAGTTATCCGCGAACAAACATATATATATACGGTCGAATTGACAAACTCCTCCTTTTTTTTAAAGTCTGTTAAAAATGGTCGGTATTTCTCTGATAGATTAAATATGGATCCAAGGAATTCACCAGATAACTAAAATTTACGATATAGTTCAACGGATTAGCAAACTGAAGTGATAGTTCTACCGTAAACCGCCTTTGGGGTAAACTGACAGCAAATTAGGAAATTATCATCGTTAATGTGGCCGAGCTGTTTAAGAAGGCCTACTTTGATAGAATAATAAATTAGTGTGTGGCTACCTTAATTGAAAGGTGGCTGCAATAATAAACATTTTAATGCGTATTATTAAGTTACTATAATGTCCCGACTATAATGTCCCGACAGACGTTGTATTGTTTGAATTTCTTGGGTTCTGAAATCGAAATTCGGTATCCTCTTACGATTCAAAGTCATTGTACGCAGGGACCTCTCCTGGGATCTGCAGAATACTCAACTCCTCACCAACTTATAGCAGAGATGACGATTTTGGGCTCATTGGAAAGGTCTCAATGAACAGATTATACATAAATCAGTCGGGGGAGGTTTTAAATTTTGAATTTAATTAAGCATTATTAACAGAAATAAACTTATAGAATAGAATAGAATAGAAATACTCTTTATTGAATACCAGCACAGTAACATAATATACAAACAACTTAAAGTCTATAGTATTACAGTGAACGGTCTTATCGCTAAGAGCGATCTCTTCCAGACAACCTTTGTATGAACAGTATCTTGGTAAGAATTGGCTGGTAGTGCAGTGCGCAATACATAAGTCTACAGTACGAGCAAAATTATAAATATAAACAAATCAATAAAGCAATCTAGTTGTAAGAAATAAAGAAGAAATAAGCTAATTACACTTTATAAATATACACATACATATACACATCAAATACATACATACTGAAGAATATATAACATATATCACACATATATATAAATATATAATGAGACGGCCAGCTGTAAATGACAATCATAACTCTCCAAGTGCAGTAGTCGCCCCCAGCAAAACAACTAGCGCCGTCACTGTGCAGTTCAGCACAAGTTTGGTTCAAGCAAACTCTACAGATGATACTTTCATACTATTCCGCGGGGAATTTTAAACGCCTTTTATCCTTCGTTATAACTTATAATAAGTGGTACCTCGGTGTTCAGGTCTATAAATTAAGTTTTCACGTAAACGCTTTTCACGCAAATTTTGGAGTAGTTTCCAACCATGGGGAGTAATCCTCAATTTTTAACTGACTTCTAAAAAGGAGAAGGTTCTCAATTCGTTGGCATGTTTTTTTATTATTTGTTTTTTTTGTATGTATGTTCCGCGCTTTTTTTAATTGGTAGGGTACATTTTCAAGGTGGTCCCATTCTAATTTAATCGAGATCTGATCAGTATCTCCAGAGATATGACGATAAACGTCTCAAACTTGCTACTGAAACTGACTCGCGCGGCATGGAAGTCGATCGTTTTCGTTTTTAAACTATTTTAATTATTGTATATTTTATTCAATAGATATTACAATGTTAATTTTCAGGCCCAGTGGTGAATTTAAAGAACGGTGCGCTTTGACGCCAGAGGAAAGTTCATATCTCTGCCATGCACCAATGGAGTTTACTACTAATAATATACTAATATATTCAAGATATAATAAATTATATAGATATGTAAATAGAATGGTTCCTCACGTGTCGAATGCAAGTGTAACCGTAAACCTACATAATGTTTAGGTACACTGATGGAAAACATTGGTTTTCCCAATCGTTAGAAATAGACGAGCGCCTATTAAAACAAACTATGTACCGGGAAATTCCGACCAGTGACTATTGTAAACAGATTTTACAGCAAACATAATATATCACCCGATAAGATGGGTGTATTTACCTATTAATTTTATAGGACTTATTGTTAAAAATATACTCCAACCTAGGTACTCATATAAGATCGTTTAAAAAACTAAAAGAACCGACTTCAAATGCCGAGCTATTAATTCTCAGCACCAATTTTGAGGTGTTTACCTCCATATCTCTGGAGATACTTATCAAACCTCGATAAAATTACCATGGTACCACACTTAGGATATCTCGTTTCCAACAAAAAAAGAATAATCAAAATCGGTTCATAAACGACGAGGTTATCCGCGAACAAACATAATGTACCTATATCTATACTATCTATACTAGTCTATACTAGTCTATACTAGTCTATACTAGTCTATACTAGTCTATACTAGTCTATACTAGTCTATACTAGTCTATACTAGTCTATACTAGTCTATACTAGTCTATACTAATATTATAAAGAGAGAACATTCGTATTTTTGTATTTTTGTATGTTTGTAATGATTTGGCTCAAAAACTACTGAACCGATTTAAAAAATTCTTTCACTAATATATAGAATGGACTTTCGGAATGAAAATAGGCTATATATTATCCCGTTTAAATTAAAGGTACATTCGTGGAGACCTAATTTGCCACCTAAGTCGACTAAAAAACGGTCGAAAAAACACGTTTCTTACGAACGCTGCTCAATTGAAAATAGATAGAAGAATATTTTCTATGGAAGAGTTGTACAACTTAATAAGACCTACAAAAAAGTCCGCGACAGCATATGTCTATCTCTTAAGGTTGACTCACAGTAACCATTTTAATCTTTAATTTTTTGTTAAAAAATATTACATAACTTCCAGGGCTATTTTCAAGTATATAGTATTAATCCTTATCCAAATAATTACGTTAGTTAGCTTGGCCATATATTATAGATCAAAATTGTCCCTTACAGTATATAATTCAAATGAAAACTCTAGAAGATATCACGGATTTCACATACACGCATCGCAAAATTAATAAAATAGCTGCAGTGAAACCACAGATTAGGTCATAGTTACTTAGAAAATATTATTATAAGCTTAGCGATGCTGTAGATCCCCACCGATCACAATCAATTTGAAGTCAATATTGTATAATAATATATTTTTACTGTAAAATTTAAAATTCTATTGTATAATATAGTTATGATCTATATATAAACCACCCGACTGATCTATGTTTAATCTTTTCAATAAAAGCATTCCAATGACTCTAAATACGACATTTAAAATCTGAGCTGTAAGTTGGTGTGGATTTGAGTATTCTGTAAAGTACAGGAGATGTCCCAGCATCAGGTCAATGCTTCCATGTTCTTACAATATCGTTGAAGAAGAAGATTTTCGAATTGATCAGACCTATGAAAGTTGATTTCATAGCGCAATTAACTAGAAAAAAGCTCATAGTTTTATAACGATTGAACGAATTTTCATGAATCAAAGCTAAGAACACTCACGATGAAGACATCTATAAAATCGGTTCATCCGGTTGGGTGCTAAGATGCTACAGACAGACACAGATACACACGTTAAACGTATAATACCCCTTCTTTGATCCCATGATTTAATTGATTTTGATTCCATGTACCCACTACCTCTGTACGAAAAGCCATGATTCATGAATTCATATAAAACTTTCATTGGTAGGTATATAGCTAGGATTAGAACCAACGACCGTCGGGTCAGAATCAGGGTAACTATCCTTTAGGCCAAAGGGCCGTCCAATATCACTACGTAAGTATTATAAAACAAAGTCCATCACTGCGTCTGTCTGTCTGTTCGCAATAATCTCAATAGCTACTGAACGGATTATCATGCGGTTTTCACCATTAGCCAGAGTGTTTATAAGGAAGGTTTAGGTGCATAATTCGTTAAGGTTTTGTTGAAAATAAATTGGTTGAAATATGACGATGATTGTTAAATATGTTAATATTTTATATTTGATGCAACAAACTGATGCAAATTTTGTAGGCATATATGTTCTACCCGTGCGAAGCCGGGGCGGGCTGCTAGTATAATATATATAGGTATATTATGTTCCCTCGATGTATACTTTCGAATTGAGTAACCTCCTCCTTTTTTGAAGTCGGTTAAAAAGTAACTACTTAACTAGTTTGATAAATAGTCAGTGAACATTTATGTTTGTTATTTAGACTAAAATAAAATAAACTGGCCAAGTGCAAGTCGGACTTGCACTCGTAGGGTTCCGATTCCGTACCCACACTACAAGATTTATATAATATCGTTTAAAAACTAAAAAACAACCGACTTCAATGCCGCGCTATTCATTTTCAGTACCAATTTTGAGATGTTTATCTCAATATCTCTGGAGATACTTTCATACCTCGATAAAATTACCATGGTACCACACTTAGGATATCTCCTTTCGAACAAAAAAAGAATAATCGAAATCGGTTCATAAACGACGAAGTTATCCGCTAAAAAAACAAGAAAAAAAAAAAAAAAAAAAAAAAAAAAAACGGTCGAATTGAGAAACCTCCTCCTTTTTTTGAAGTCGGTTAAAAATCGAGCAAAAAATGCTGAAAGAAATCACGTTTCTTGTAATAAATTGATAAATCGATCTAGCTAGGCTTTTATTTTCAGAAAATGTTGTTTTATCCCTGTTTTCAGGTAATGAAAAACCCCTACAATATAAGACAATTAGAATATGAAGGTAAATTTCGCCGTTGCTACTTTGTTACGATAGCTCAGTGGGAGATCGTTCGGATGGCGATCAGATGGATCTCGGTTCGAGTCCAGACGAGGTGATTAATTTTTCCAAGTTTGTTCTTTTGTAAGAAGACTATTATTGGGAGCCAAAAAATTACATAAAACACGATTTACCAAAAAAAAAATTGCTAGCAAAGCTCGGTCATCCAGATATTATTATATTTTATTATATTACCGTGTCAATTCCAAACAATTATTAAAACAGGAGCCGCGTGCTTATTGCAGTACAACGCCATCTTATGAACACTAACGCCAACTAAGTAATTAATACAGTCAAACATTCATAGATGACGTTATAGTAAAATGCCGAAAAACACGTTTCATGTATGGAGATCCCCTTTAATTTTTAACTTTATTCTGTTTTTAGTATTTGTTGTTATAGCGGCAACAGAAATACATTATCTGTGAAAATTTCAACTGTCTAATTAAACACAAAGGTAATTAATATTATTAATACAGTCAACCGTTCATAGATGGCGTTAAAGTAAAATGTCGAAAAAAAAGTTTCTTGTATGGGGACCCCCTTTAATTTTTACTTTATTCTGTTTTTAGTATTTGTTGTTATAGCGGCAACAGAAATACATCATCTGTGAAAATTTCAATTGTTTAACTATCACGGTTCATGAGATACAGCCTGGTGACAGACGGACAGACAGACAGACAGACAGACAGACGGACAGCGGAGTCTCAGTAATAGGGTTCCGTTGGTACCCTTTGGGTTCGGAACCCGAAAAAACTGGCCAAGTGCAAGTCGGACTCGCACTCGTAGGGTTCCGTAACACAGTTAAGTATTCCATAACTATGATTTTTCGCAACTACATAATTAACTTTGTGGTTCATAGTGTTTGTATGAAAAACAAAGTTATCTTTGCGGTCGCCATATCTCTAAAACTGCTGACTGTATCTCGTTCAAACCAATTTTCGTTGTTAGTTTTTATTGAGATCTACAGCATATATTTTTTTAAGATTTTTCACTCCTATACATTAAAAGTAAGAGGGGGGGACACACATTTTACCACTTTAGACGCGCCTATCTTTCAAATGATTGACTTTGAGAAAAAATGATTTTAGGAACCTCAAGGTCATTTTTGAAGACCTATCTATAAACAACCCATACGTATAGGTTTGAAGAAAAAACTTTTTTTTTTGTTTCAGTTCCATGTATGGGATGCCCCCCCCTTAAAATTTTATATTTTTTATTTTTGTATAAAAATCGGAAAGCGGTTCACATAATAATGTGAACCGCTTTCCGATTTTTGATGTGTTCATCTACCTACCCATTTTTAATTCTGTAGTCCTAACAGTTTCGGAATAAAATAGCTGTGACATACGGACGGACAGACAGACAGACAGACAGACACACAGACATGACGAAACTATAAGGGTTCCGTTTTTTGCCATTCGGCTACGGAACCCTAAAAAGGTTATTTAGTCTGAGGTTTGTTATTCAATCTCGCAAAAGCGCCTAAACAAATTAAGACGAAATTCGGCAAACAGATAATTTGCATTCGAAAAGTTGTAAGTAGGTACATGGAAACCTTATGAAGCACGAGTGCATAATACGGACAAGTACGATTCATACGAGCAGGGACCCGTCTCGTCGGCTGTGGCGTAGTAACTATTATATAATCTGTCGTGGCGTCTGAAAACTTTCTACCTCGTGGCACAGAATAATTAATAGTGCTATATACTCGTGGCAGCGAAGTATATGTACTTCGAACATTCATTTCGTAGTTACTAGTTTACATGTATCTCAAATCTCAATGTCTCGTGGTAATGAGGGCTTGCTATCAACAAGAATAAGGATGAATAAACCGCGAAAGTTTGTATTCTTGTTTGTTACCTCTTAACGGTCAAACGGCTAGACTCATTTGGCAATAATTATGCACAGGCACAGCTAGCTACTCCTTGTTAAATTTCAGTTTCATCGGATTTTCCGTTTAGGCGTGATTAGGTAACAAACAGACAGAGTGACAGAGTTAAAATTTTTTTACAATATCAGTCTGGATTGGTTTGGATAAGCAACAAGCTTATTATTCTTTTCAAGGGTCTTTTTGGGGTTCCGTAGCTGAATCGCAAAAAACGGAACCCTTATTGATTCGTCATGTCAGTCTGTCTATCTGTCTGTCCGTCCTTCATCATACCTATGTATACGTGCGGGGTGTCTATAAATAATTAAATAGGTCTTTAAAAATGACATTGGGGTTCCTAAAACTATTTTTTCTCAAAGTCAATCGTTTGAAAGATAGACACTTCCAAAATGGTTAAATGTGTGCCCCCCCCCCCCCTACCCCTCCCTAAAATAAGAAAGTGAAAAAAAATTATATAGGTCCTGTAGATCTCAATAAAAACTTTCAACGAAAATTGGTTTGAACGAAAGCATAGCCAGCAGTTTTTGAGATGTAGCACATTTTCAAAACCGCACATATAACTTTCTCTTTTATACAAGAACTATGAAAGATAAATAACATTTTTTGCTCGACCAAAAATGATAGTGTTATGTTTTGCTGACCAAAAATGATAGTGTTATGTTTTGCTCGATCTTATAAATTACTAGCTGACCCGGCAAACGTTGTTTTGCCATATAAATAAATGGCTATTAAAAAATAAGGGTTGATCGTAGAAGGGTGAAAATTGAGGATAATATGTATTTTTGTATGTTATATCATAAAAAAATAGAAATTAAAAATTTTGTCTAAAAAAAAATAATTTAGGACTACCCCTAACATTTAGGGGGATGAAAAATAGATGTTGGCCGATACTCATAGATACTGGATAAGCACAAAAAATTTCATCAAAATCGGTCAAGCCGTTTCGGAGGAGTATGGCAACGAAAACTGTGACACGAGAATTTTATATATTAGAAAAAAAATAGAAATTAAAAATTTTGTCTAAAAAATAAAAAATAAAAATTAGGGGTGGACTACCCCTAACATTTAGGGGGATAAAAAATAGATGTTGGCCGATTCTCATAGATACCGGATATGCACAAAAAATTTCATCAAAATCGGTCAAGCCGTTTCGGAGGAGTATGGCAACGAAAACTGTGACACGAGAATTTTATATATTAGATTGTTGTGTGGTACGGAACCCTACGAGTGCGAGTCCGACTTGCACTTGGCCAATATTTTAATATCTTATAGGCTAGCGTTTGACCACTATCTCACCCGATGATGTGGTCAAATATGGTGAACACGCTACGTCTAGAATACCCTGACTCTCAAGGGATGTGCGCTGCGGTTATGGCGGCAGCTTTCTCCTTGATGGTGATAAGCTACTTTTTGATAGCAAGTCAGACGGAACAGCGTTATAATATGCTCTTACCACCTGTGTACGAACACCCGTGCTAGGATTTGAACCGGCCACCCCTCACTTAGAATTCAAGTCATCTAATACTTTACGACTTTTATGTTTGGGGACGTCAGGTGTTATTTCTTTGCTCTTAGAAAAATAAGTCGTCATCTCTGAAACCAGTGCCAGTGAACGGCTGAGCGGTCGCTTACCCCAATATTCATTTGTTACTTTACGTAATATCACCGCTCGCCGAAAGGGTTTGTCCGGCCTCTATGAATATATATTCAAATCTTTATTGAAAGTTCTACTTAGAGCTCCTAGCTCCTATAAAAGGCGCCCTTCTGAGGCTTAGGGCATGCGACCCAGTTATATTGTAGTCGGCAATGTGGGTAGGTTAGGTACCCTGCAACCCTTGTTCGCTGATATTAGAATAGGTATGAACATATTAAAAACCAAAAGGTACCCTCAGGTACCAGCCAGCTTTTATTCATAGAACCTACTTAGTACTAACTTTGCATCGTTTCAGAGAAATGTTATTTTATCAGTTTGGATTTTGAGTTTTTACTTATTTTTCATTTTTAGAAAACCTAAAAACCACATTGATTTTCAGACTTTATTACTTACCTCCTACTACTACCCCCTTAACTACCTTTTTGGGGTGGAATTTTGAAAAAGCCTGAAACGCGTATTAACTTATTTATTTATAGAAGTACTAAGTTTGTTTGAAGTTTCGAATAATAAACTGGCCAAGTCCAAGTCGGACTCGCACTCGTAGGGTTCCGTAACACAGTTAAGTATTCTATAACTATGATTTTTAGCAACTACAAAATTAACTTTGTTTTTCATAGTGTTTGTATGAAAAACAAAGTTATCTTTGCGGTCGCCATATCTCTAAAACTGCTGACTGTATCTCGTTCAAACCAATTTTCGTTGTTATTTTTTATTGAGATCTACAGCATATATTTTTTTTAGATTTTTCACTCCCATACTTTAAAAGTTAAAGGGGGGGACACACATTTTACCACTTTAGACGCGCCTATCATTCAAATGATTGACTTTGAGAAAAAATGATTTTAGAAACCTCAATGTCATTTTTGAAGACCTATCCATAGACACCCCACACGTATAGGTTTGAATAATTTTTTTTTTGTTTCAGTTCCATGTATGGGATGCCCTCCTTAAACTTTTATATTTTTTATTTTTGTATATAAATCGGAAAGCGGTTCACAGAATACATCTACCTACCAAGTTTCAATTCTGTAGTTCTAACAGTTTCGGAATAAAAGGGCTGTGACATACGGACGGACAGACAGACAGACAGACATGACGAATCTATAAGGGTTCCGTGTTTTGCCATTTGGCTACAGAACCCTAAAAATGACTATCTTATCTTGTTATTAACCGACTTCACAAGAAAGGAGGAGGTTCTCAATTCGTTCGTTTTTTTAATGTATGTTCACCGATTACTCGAAGATGCCTGAACCGATTTCAGGTGGTCCCATTTAAATTTTAACGAAATCGGCCTAGCCGTTTTAAAAACATCAACATTTGTATTACGACGCATTTACTTATCTCGACGACTTACTATTAACTACTGGCACAGATTATGTAATAGTTACCTTTTATGTATATGGGCAAGAAGATGAGTAGAACGTAGGATATCATCTACTGTAGGTATTGGCTAGTTCTGAAAGTTAATCACTATCACTATCAATACATAGTATAAAACAAAGTCGATTCCCGCTGTCTGCCCCTATGTACCTATGCTTGGAAGTTAGATCTTTAAAACTACGCAACAGATTTTGATGCGGTTTTTTTCAATAGATAGAGTGGTTCAAAAGGAAGGTTTCTTTTTATGTATAATACAAAATAGTAGAGAAACACTGATAATTTTAGAGGTTTCTAATGTGGTGTCGTAAATATACACTTTTTACACGACTGCGCGACGCAAAGGAGAGGTAATGTGTTTATTTATTAGTCTATATATGTATGTATGTATGTTTGTTCCTTTGTGGCACACTAGAGACCAAACGCGTGGGCCGATTTTGATAATTGGCACGTCAATAGATTCGCCATGCTAGCGCGAGTGTCAACGAAAACATAAAAAATTGAAAAATTCAAAATGGCGAATTTCAGACGCCAAAATTTGGGGTTCAAAATAATTTTTTTTTTCAAAACCTATCGAGTGGGGTATCGAAGTAAAGGTCTTAAAATGGAGATTCAAAATATGTTTATAAAAAATAATTTATGATCGTACAAATTGAAAAAAAAAACGATTTTACATGCCGCGTTAGGCACTTTCAGTAACAAGTTTGCGGTGCTTATCTCTGAAGTTACTTATCAGATCTCAATAAAATTACAATGAGACCAAACGAAAATCATATTAACTGAAACAAAAAAAGAATTTTCCTAATCGGTTAAGAATTGATGGAGTTCTGAGGTAACAAACAACCTCTTCCTTTTGGTATCGTCGTTTAATAGTACAACTGTAAAGTAAGTAAGCTTAAGAAGCAATACCCTATCTATTTCACGCATTTCGGTTTTTTGTTCTTTTTTCCATAATTGTAATAACGGTCATAGTTATACATATTTTGTGAAGATTTCAGGTCTCTATCTATTCTTAGTTTACAAGTTCAAGCACAAAACGCCGAAAAATACACGTTACTTGTATGTAGACCACACTGTGATGTAGACCCCCTTTAATATTTAATTTTATTTTGTTTTTAGTATTTGTTGTTAAATCCCCCATTGTAACACATACTTAGTAGTGTCGACGCACAAAACCTTATATTTGCCAAAAAAATGCGTAAGCATATTAGTAAATATAATAGTACTGGAATTCTGCTGGCCCCATTTCATAAACAATAAATTATTAACGCTAACGTCAATATATATATTTGAAATGTGCAAATTGGTACGTATATATACCAATTTCTATTCTAGAAAAAGAGTTGGTCCTAGAGGAGACAAAACAAGGTTCAAACATAACCTGAATCATCCCAGCTCTAAGCTGAAAATACACAGTTCCGGTACACATGCGATGGTGGTAAAATCAAAGTCAAAGCATTTATTCAGTAAGTAGGTAGTATTAATATACGCACTTATACACGTCTCAAATCATAAAATAAATCATAATTGATGAAAAGTAAACATAGCAAAAGCAAGATATTTTATAAGCTTCCCGACTGTTTTACAAGTATAAAGTATAGAACAGGATAGAAAGAGTTAAAGTTATTATAGTTTAGATCCCCGGAAACTACTCAATAATCCACATGACATCAACTCTCTAAATGATATGAGAAGATTACGGAATTTGCCGTCCTTTACTTAACTAAAAAGTGTAAAATAAAACATTAAATTAAAAAATTAAAAAACCCGACTGCGCAAAAAGTGAAATGTTAAAAACGAACTGAAAAGAAAATAAAACTGGCCAAGTGCGAGTCCGACTTTGTCCCGCACACGGAGGGTTCCGAACGCCATCTATCGAATTTCTAACGAACTTCTAACACCAACTAAGAAACGTTAACACAAAGGTAGAATAGTATTATATAGTAGTAATAGTAATAGAGAAAGAAAGAAGAAAGAAAATACATTTATTCAAAACTACAAAAAACAGAAATATATATATAGAGACAAGTAAAGAAAAAAGGTTCACATTAAACATATTTTACAGTGTTGAAAAGGTCGTAACTCAGCATGGTGCGGAGTGCTTTCACACTCAGCGCTGGTTTTCAGCCACGACCTGGGAGGTGGCGGAATACAGATCAAAAAACAGAGTTTAAAGAAAGTCATGGATTAATGAGTTTAATTAAAATAAACTGTTATTGAATATAGTCATATAATATTTATATACGTACAATAAATATACAATACATAAAAATAGTAATACATACAATATTTATATAATTTATATATATATATATATATATATATATATATATATAAGTATAAGATATAGGTATATTTAATATTATTAACATAATAGTCATTGTTGAAAAAAATGTGGAATAAGAAACTAATAGGCAAGAACATAAATAAATTGAACATATTATTACACAAGTGATAGTAATAACTAATTTTATTTTACTGTGGAACAAAGTTTTCTACGAAATCAAATAAAAGAATAATCTATATTAATATCTTCGGTATCTCTTTGTAGACCAATTAAGTATCGTTTAATTTGTTGTCGGAAAGTATTTAAATTTTTAAGTATCCTGATGGGTGGTGGCAGGTTGTTCCAACACTTGGAAGCTGCATACCGAAAACTACCTCTGAAGGCAGCAGTTCGGTGCCGAGGTATGGAAAGCAGTAGTGAACTGTGTCTGCAAGCCCGATGTTGTTGTCCATCATCAGAGAGCCACTTAAGCTTGTTGTATAAATATGAAGGATTTTTAAAATTGACGACACCAAAGAGTAGACACGCGAGATGCAGCTTCCGGCGAGATTTCATTTTTAACGAGTAATGCTTATTGAGATAAGGTATGACATGATTTCTTGCAGGGATTTTAAAGCAAAACCTGGCGCACGCATTTTGGACTCGTTGTATTAAGCGCTGTGTCCTTGAAAGTAACCTAGGACCAAACACGGTATCGGCGTAGTTGAGTTTCGACAAAACTAAAGTCTCTACAAGCTGAAGTCTTAGTTCTTCACTGAGGTATGGTCTCAACTTATAAATAGTCTTCAGCTTGTAGAAGCAGTTCTGAACACAGCTGGCTATATGCTTTTCGTACCTCAATTCTGCGTCGATATTGAGTCCAAGGTTACGGGCCTCATAGACTCGTTCTATGGCTTCTCCCATGAGGGAAATAGTAATAGCTGCTGGCACTCTCAGTAGTTGGTGTTTACTGCCTAGAACCATACATTTTGTCTTGACTGGGTTAAGTAGAAGACAGTTATTTATAGACCACGCAGCTATTCTATCTAGGTCTTCGTTGAGATCTCGTATAGCATCAAGAATGTTCTCAGGATTGCAAGAAATATAGATCTGAATATCATCGGCATAAATATGATATTTGCAATTACGAATACAGTGTGTGATGTCAGCACTATACAAAATAAATAGTATCGGACCCAAAATAGATCCTTGTGGGACACCCCTACTTACTAGGGAAGGCTGCGAAGATAATGCTTTACCAGAAGGTAATCGCAATTCTACGTATTGACTACGGTTACTTAGATAACTATTAAACCACATGAGCGCACTTTGATCAAATCCGTAGTAACTCAGCTTTGACAGTAGAAGTGAGATATTAATTGCATCGAAGGCGCGTGAGAAATCAAGCAGTACTAATAGGGTGCATTTGCCTTCATCCTGAGAAGCTAGTATGTTGTCAGTAACGTCTAATAGTAGTCATAGTAATTTTAGTAATTAATATTATTAAATATCTGGTTGACCGAGCTTTGCTCGGAATTTTTTGCCACTTAAACAGACGAATATGACTCTTCCCGACATCTATTGACGAATAATAATACTATATTTTTTAATTGAGAGCAACTAACTGCATTACTGATACAGTACTTCTACTCGCCAATAGATGTCGGGAAGAGTCATATTTTAAGTTGATTATCAATAAAGTTGATTATTGAAAACACTAATAAAACAACATTTTCTGAAAATGACTCCTAGCTAGATCGATTTATCGCCCCCGAAATCCACTGTAGGTATACTGAATTTTATTTAATCGTTGGAGCTGCTTCCGAGATTCAGATTAAGGTAAAGACGATAGCGCCATCTTAGCAACTAGATAGGTGGCGCTGCGCTATCGTAAAAAAGTTTTTTAAAACTTTTCTTTAATTTTTAACTTTGTTTTGTTCTTAGTATTTGTTGTTATAGCGGCAACAGAAATACATCATCTGTGAAAATTTCAACCGTCTAACTATCACGGTTCATGAGATAAAGCCTGGTGACAGACGGACGGACAGACAGACAGACAGACAGACAGACGGACAGCGGAGTCTCAGTAATAGGGTTCCGTTGGTACCCTTTGGGTTCGGAACCCTAAAAACAAGTAAGTCTAGTAGTTTAGACTTCTGTTTAGGGATATCAAAAAACTATACCATTTAAATTATTTCTCGGTCGATACACTCATAAAATAAATTATACATTGTTATATGGAATATAGAGACTTTAACAGTCGGAACACATTAATCCCCATTCGTTAAGCCATTAATGTGTCCCGACTGTTAGTATCTACATTCCATATAATAAAGTATAATTTATTTTATGAGTGTATCGACCGAGAAAGAATTTAAATGGTATAGTTTTTTGATATCCCTAAACAGCAGTCTAAACTACTAGACTTACTTGTTTTTTTTCTTTTCAGTTCGTTTTTTAACACTTCACTTTATGCGCAGTCGGGTTTTTTGATTTTTTAATTTAATGTTTTATTTGCGCTTACATTGCAAACGCTGGCTGAGACCTACGAGATAGATCAAAATAACGTATTTTACACCTTAAAGAGGTCTACAAAAAAACCATGATGGTATATGTCTATCTCTTAGGGATAACCCACAAAACTGATTTTATCCTTTACTTTAATAATGGCTTAATTTAAGCATTAATCCTTATCCAATTGAGTAAAATATATTATATATATTGTTTATTTAATATAGGTCAATATGGCCCTTTGCAGCAAATAATTTAAGTGAATATTTTCGAAGATATTACAGATTCAAAATGCTGGGATAAAGCGGTTGCAGCGGTACGGCATTGCACCCGTGCGAAGCCGGGGCGGGTCGCTAGGACAGTATAAAACCTACTAATATTATGAATGTGAAAGCTTGTATGTTTGTTACTACTTCTTATACGTAGTAATTTTTAAATTACTTTTGGTGTTGACATATTTTAAGCACCTACTTGACTACCTACTTACTACTACCACCTACCAAGTGCCTACTTTAAAACCCTTAGCAAAAAATCTTAAGAATTTATTTGCAAAAGCGGAACAGAATTCATGTTCCTTGTCCAGAGTACATTACAACAACAGAGGAGCATCTGGTGATCAATCATCGGAAACGATTTAAATACCCGAGTGGCGACCACTCGATTCTCGCAGCACTCCCAGTGAATACAATGATCCAGACCATCGCTCAAATGTCCCATTCAGCAACGCATTTCTGGTCATCCATCACTTTAAAGAGGGAATTTTAAATGGGATATCTGTCAACGTTATCGACATCTGCTAGCCTCAGAATACAGAATAAACCTAAAGGCGTCAAACTGACCGAAAAGTGAAGCCACTCAAACCACTCTCAGATAGTGTTGCACGTCCGTGCTGGCGATTCGAGAAGTCACTCTTTGAACGACGTTGCGTATTTAACGTTTTTGATAAATTATATTAAACCATTTTTCCTACACATTTCAATGCAAGTATTCACCCGTTATAAAAAAGCAACTACTTCATCTTAGGATTTAAGGTACGCACACACCGCGGCGTCCTGCGTGCGCGGCGCGATCTCAGTACCTACATTTCAATTGTTTTCTGATCGCGAAAACAATTGAAATGTACTGAGATCGCGCCGCGCACGCAGGACGCAGGACGCCGCGGTGTGTGCGTACCTTTATTCTAAGGATTTTGTATTAGTGAACAAAATTATCCAACATCCTAGTTCAACGACTATTACTGCTAAACTAATAGTTATCTAGATCTAGATCTAAAACTAGTACCGACGGGACTTGAACCCGCAACCTCCGGAATAACATGTTCCGGTGCTTTGCCAATTAAGCCACGGTGCGAAGTATCGTTACGACGAAATTAGTGGATTGCATTTTGTTAACCCAATTATGCATTGGTGGCGCCATCTATGACTACTTATTACGTAAGTTAATCATTCGGAAGAATACATTACAGTTTTCAAATCCGACGAGAGATGTTGCACTGCGTAAATCAAATATTATGTTTCTTTGAAGTGTTTCACACTTTATTTTATTTTTGTAAATTGTTAAACACAATCCAAAATTTCATCGTACCGACGGGACTTGAACCCGCAACCTCCGGAATAACATGTTCCGGTGCTTTGCCAATTAAGCCACGGTGTGTTTAACAATTTACAAAAAATATATATATATAAAGTGTGAAACACTTCAAAGAAACATAATATTTAACTAAAACTAGTAGTTATCTTTACCGCTATAATTCTCCTTTAAATTTCATAAAATTCACTATCTGCATGAATTTTTCCAGATTTTTCAAGCCAACAGTTAAGCTTTTAGAGGGGACGCTCTACTGAAACAAAAATTTGCATTTTAAGATTCCGTAAAGGGAGCATTAAATAGAAAAATAGTATTAGCAACCCCTAGACATTTTCCTATTCAAGACCTATTCAACGATACGACACAAGATGGGTTAGACGACGAAAAAAAAACTATCCCATTTCACATGTAGGGGAGCTAACTACCCTAAAAAAATATCTCCCAAAATTTTATTTTACCACATTGTCGGCCTTATTGATATACATCGCCCCCTACAAAATTACAGCTTTCTATTGGCTACTAACGAACGGTCTCTTAGCAAAACCTCGGACAGACGGACAGACAGCACACAGACGGACATCATCGCATCATCGCTTACCAACAGGTGAGATAGTGGTCAAACGCTAGCCTATATAAAAAAAAACTATGAGGGTTCCTTGTCATGACTACGCAACCTTAAAAAATGCTCCGTAGCTATGAACTTTACACGGGGAAGCGCGCGCGTTTTCGGATCGGTTTTTAACCGACTTCAAAAAAAGGAGGAGGTTTCTTTATTCGACCGTATATATATATATATATTTATGTTTGTTCGCGGATAACTTCGTCGTTTATGAACCGATTTTGATTATTCTGTTTTTGTTCGAAAGGAGATATCCCAAGTGTGGTAGCATGGTAATTTTATCGAGGTCTGATAAGTATCTCCAGAGATATTAAGATAAACATCTCAAAATTGGTACTGAAAATGAATAGCGCGGCATTGAAGTCGGTTCATGTTTAGTTTTTAAACGATATTATTGGACACAGAGCGTCGCTTGAAATTACAGTTAGACGTGGTTTCTGGTTTTTCTACTCGTATGTATAGGTACCTATTCTGAGCTGTAAGCTTGTGTATGTAACCTATAGATAGTTAGCTATCTATATGTTTCCTACTCGATGATACCGACGCGTGCTGGGAAGCCCGAGAGAGGAGTCATACATTATGAAATAGGTAATTAACCAATTCTTATTATTTGTTTTAGTTAGACAATGCGCAATAAACTGTGTCACTGTAGTGCTTCTCTTGTCTAAGACGTGCTAGAAATTTCCCACCGCTACCTAATGCGTTAACTTCTCTTGTCTAAGACGTGCTAGAAATTTCCCACCGCTACCTAATGCGTTAACTTCTCTTGTCTAAGACGTGCTAGAAATTTCCCACCGCTACCTAATGCGTTAACTTCTCTTGTCTAAGACGTGCTAGAAATTTCCCACCGCTACCTAATGCGTTAACTTCTCTTGTCTAAGACGTGCTAGAAATTTCCCACCGCTACCTAATGCGTTAACTTCTCTTGTCTAAGACGTGCTAGAAATTTCCCACCGCTACCTAATGCGTTAACTTCTCTTGTCTAAGACGTGCTAGAAATTTCCCACCGCTACCTAATGCGTTAACTTCTCTTGTCTAAGACGTGCTAGAAATTTCCCACCGCTACCTAATGCGTTAACTTCTCTTGTCTAAGACGTGCTAGAAATTTCCCACCGCTACCTAATGCGTTAACTTCTCTTGTCTAAGACGTGCTAGAAATTTCCCACCTACCTAATGCGTTAACTACACGTTGCAGGATCTTACACAGCTTTTTTCAGAATCAAAATAATGAACACTTATATTATAAATACGAAAGTCAGTTTGTTTATTTGTTTGTTTGAGACTTCTTCCAGGCCAAATTGTTGGACCGAATTAGCTGAAATTTTAGTCAGAACAATGGATTAGGCTATAGGATACTTTTTAATGCGGGTGAAGCAGCGGGGCACAGCTAGTTTATTGTTAACTTATTGATAAGAGAACCCGGTGGTGCAGTGGGAGAATGGTCGGATTTGATGCCAGAGGTACAGAGTTCAATCCCCAACGCGCACTAATAGTCTATCGATAAATGTATGCGCGCTTTTCACAGTGGCTCTCCGGTAAAGGAAAAACATCGTTAAGAAACCCCCAAGCCCCGCATGGTGGTAAGACACTTTTTAGTATCCGCCTGGCCAGCTACCACCCTCACATTAGAAAATCTGTCACCAAACATCTAATATGTTTCGGCAGCTATCCTTGAGAGCCAGTTCCCATTCTAAGCCTCCTTACCATCCTAGACCTCCTTACCATCCTTACCATCTTAGACAGAATCATCACTTACCTTACTTAATTTTATATTATATATCCGTTATGTTATGTTTAGGTACAAATGTATTTTAGTTAGGCGAATAAAAGACGCCGCGGTACTACGAATACATCATAAGTCGTTATATTCGTAGCCGCGGTAGTAGGTATGCTGTTTAACCGACTTCAAAAAAAGGAGGAGGTTTCTCAATTCGACCGTATATATTTTTTTTTTTTTTTATGTTTGTTCGCGGATAACTTCGTCGTTTATGAACCGATTTCGATTATTCTTTTTTTGTTCGAAAGGAGATATCCCAAGTGTGGTACCATGGTAATTTTATCGAGGTATGATAAGTATCTCCAGAGATATTGAGATAAACATCTCAAAATTGGTACTGAAAATGAATAGCGCGGCATTGAAGTCGGTTGTTTTTTAGTTTTTAAACGATATTATACTTCTATTAAAAGCATACTATCGTAGTGACTGGCCACAGTGGCCACCACAGATGCCAAGTCAGATGCCCACGAGGAAAACATCAAGAGATACCTGAATGGCTGTACTACATACATGGCATGACGCTAATTTTAGTTTGCCGGGAGAAAGTGGGTAATTCCTTATGATACATTGATAAATCTCCTTGGGTAAACTTCCTTGATCGCCAGCGTATCACTATCTCAACATGTTCGACTGAAACATTTAATAGGTATGTTATGATACTCTTTAGATTTGCGATGTTGCTATGAAGCGTACAGGTTCCTATTACTAAGTCCGTCTGTCCGTCTGTCACCAGGCTTACTCTCAAAGATAAAGATAAAGATAATTTATTTGTCCAAAAACATGAGTAAGCATACTAAAGTACTATGTATAATTATAATAAAAGTATTATGCAATTTGGTATAATATAATAATGTACATTCATGTTTTGCCTATGAAGGCGTACAAATAATAGTGAACCCACGAACCGTGATAGACAGTTGACATTTTTGTATGAAATGTTCACAGATGATGTATTTCTGTTGCCGCTATAACAACAAGTACTAAAAAACAGAATAAAATAAATATTGAAGGGGGCTCCCAAACAACAAACGTGATTTTTTTGCTCGATAACGGCAACAGGTAGACGCTTGAAACATTCACAGGATATTGAGGTTTATTATTCACTTTAAAAATAATTAAATAATTCTTAAATTTCAAATAATTGAAATAAAATTAATATTTAAGAGGGGCTCCCATACATTAGACATGATTTTTTTGCCGTTTTTTAGGGTTCCGTAGCCCTGACAAGGAACCCTTATAGTTTCGTCATGTCCGACCGTTAGTACTAGAAAGCTGTAATTTTGTAAGGTATGTATATCAATTACGCCGACAAAGTGGTAAAATAAAATTTTGAAAAATATTTATTTTTAGGGTAGCTCCTCTCCATGTGAAGTAGGGATGAATTTTTTTTTCGTCGTATACCCCAACGTGTGGGGTATCAAGACAAGTCAAAGCATTTATTCAGTATATGGGCAAATTATAAATTTGCACTTAAACACGTCAACTAACATTAAAAAGATCATATTCAAAAAAAAATATTATTATTAAAAATTATTATTATAAAAAAATATTATTATTATTAAAAATTATTATTATTATTCGTTCGTATCGTATCGTTGAAAAGCTCTTTTAAAATGACTTAGGGGTTGCTCATACTATTTTCCGATTTAATGCTCCATTTACGAAATATTAAACTTTAAAGCGCAAATTTTTGATCCAGTAGGGCGTCCTCCCCCTTTCTAAAAGCTAAACTGCCAGCTTGAAAAATCTTGAAAAATTCAAGATGATAGTGCGTTTCATGAACTTCAAAGGGAAATTATAACGGTTCAGATAACTTTATTAGTTTAGCAGTAATAGTCGTTGAACTTGGGTATTGGATAATTATAAAATAATTATGTTAAATATTATACTACTACGGAACCTTACACTTCACGTGGCCCGACACGCACTTGGCCGGTTTTTCTTGTTGTTAGAGGTACCGTTCACCGCGGCACCGTAACGCCCCTAAGGCACAGAATAAATAACAGTACAATTACCCAAGGCGTCACAGTGAACGATCTCACTACTTTGGAGTCTGAATCTTCTGAAGAACGTCTTCTGTCGTAAAATAATGACTAGACCGGAAACGGAGAGGAGTGTCGACGTGTTTTACCGACTTCACAAAAAAGGAGGAGGTTCTCCATTCGTCGGAATATTTTTTTATGTATGTTCACCTACTACTCGAAGACACCTGAACCGATTTAGACAAATCTTTTTTGTTTGAAAGGGTATACTTCCCAGGTGGTCCTATTCATATTTCATCAAGAAATGATCATTATCTCCAGAGATATGTAGATTAACACCTCAAACTTGGTACTGAATATGTCTAGCGCGACGCTTTTTAAGTCGGTAATTTTATTTTTTTATATTATTTAAATTATTCTATCACAAAAGCCTCCAGCCCTCGAAACATATTAATGTTAAGCTAAACACTGTTCTTTCGCAGCACCCCTCACTTTACCTTGCTCCTTCTAACTCCTGACCTCCTTATTTTGTTCTCCAATCTGAAAAGTAGTAGGAGCATATTATATCGATGCTACGTCTGACTTGTTACCAAAAACTAACTTACTACCATCAAGGAGATAATCTGCTGCCATAACTTTACGGTGTCCCGGCACAGAATACTTAATAGTACTACGTGCCGGCAGTATACCCACACCTCTTGAGAGCCAGATTATTCTTAGCACAGCGTGTTCATTTGACGCCCCCACATGGGCGATGCCGCCAGTCGGAGCTAGTTTATACTAGCTGTACTTATGTACATAAAAATTTAAGGGGCCTGGTGGGTGGTATAAGTTGGAGAATGATCGGCTTTCATCATGCTTTGATGCCAGAGTTACCGAGTTCAATCCCCACCGTGCACCACGAAAAAATTATGAAAAATATATGTGCGCTTTTCACAGTGGCCCTCCGGTGAAGGAAAAACATTGTTAAGAAACCAACAACCCCCGCATGGTGGTAGGACACTATCTAGTTTCCGTCTGGCCACCACCCTCAAGTTAGAAAATCTGTTGCCAAAACATCTAATGCGTTCCGGCAGCTATCTTGAGAGCCAGTTCCCATTCTATGCCTAGCGTGCTTACCATCTTCGACCGCATCATCACTTACCAACAGGTGAAATAGTGGTCAAACGCTCGGGTATATGATATAAAAAATTCGCGTCGATTGGATGTATTTATCGCTGACATTGAAAAAAAAATCTCTATTACGATGTGACGCCTATAACGCTAATTGTGCTCTCCGACGAGCCCAATAACATGTTATGATGACGCCTCAGATGACGCATATTTTTTTCATATTTTATTATTGCACCATCTGTAGGTAAAACGTAGTATTTCGTAGTAAACTCCACGACATTGGTTTTTGATCCATGTGTCATCACAACATAAAAATATTTATTACGTATCAATATTTTCTCAGAAACGTTGAAAGTGGAACTTATGAAGTTGTAAACGGGAAACACCAAACAAAAATATTTTTTTAAATAACCGATGGCCAGTACGTAATCTTCAAAATTCCAAACTTTTTCCTGACCACAATACCGTTTACTGAATTCCGGCACGAGTAGGTTTTACCTTAAAATGTATAGTGCAATTTTAGGCTGCAGGTCAGAATGACGGTGACTGACCGATATTTAGATACTTGATTTTGTGCGTCGGTCATTAATTATGGTTTTGAATGACAGATAACCTAAGCTATCGTGTAATGGACGCCTTACAACGATGTTGCTTTGAAGCGTACGGAGGTTCCACCACAGACGATTAAAGACGAAGCGTCCTGACTTCTGAACATCCTTTCAGGCAGTTTTATTTGTAGTTAGAGGTGCTGCTCACCGTTACGCCCCTAAGGAACACCTCGTGGTGCATCCATGAAATCCAAACACTTTCCCAGTCAACTTGGTTAAGTTGTTTACCAATAGCGAAGATCCGTCGTGAGGGGCGCCCCTGGATTGTACAGGTTGTCGGGAATACTGAAACCGGCAATGAATTCGATTCCTTGATCTATTGTTATTATTAAGTAGCTCTATTGACTCTGACAGAAACTCACGATAGTGACAAAATCAGGTTAAGAAATACCTCTACCCTCTAAAAGCTAGGTTGAGATCTAGTCGTACCTACTTGTACTATTCATTATTCTGTGGTCGTACCTAGGTTTTGTTCACCAGCTGATCTTCAGACTCTCAGAATAACAATTAGGTACTGCTCGGGGTCCTTGTCCTTTTATCTTTGTTACTGACCTGACCTATTAGATCTTAGTGCATCATAAGTATGACGTCATCATGGTAGGGTTATCGACCACAGAATATAAGCGTCCTTTCGTTTAAAATAATCTATTCAATAATATTACTTTACGACTTAGTTATTGCTGTAGACTCCGCAAATATTTCTTTACATAGCTTATAACTGAATAACACACCCCCAACCACTAAAAGTTAATAGAACGGAAATGTTGTTCAGACAAAAAAGTTACGTCTTTAATAGGGCATCAAGTTTTGTGACTTTTTGAACATATTTCGAAATGGCTGATATAATTTTTTTTTGGTTTTCAACCCCCATATCTCCGACATTATGAAACATTTCCAAAAACTGAATCTGAAAAAGAACCATACACTAATTAGTAATTATCGAACCTTCCCCCTGATTCTCAATCATTTGAATTACCTTTTCGGATTCGGAAGCTTCATTTTTAACTGGCTAAAAACTGGCCAAGTGCAAGTCGGACTCGCACTCGTAGGGTTCCGTAACACAGTTAAGTATTCCATAACTATGATTTTTCGCAACTACAAAATTAACTTTGTGGTTCATAGTGTTTGTATGAAAAACAAAGTTATCTTTGCGGTCGCCATATCTCTAAAACTGCTGACTGTATTTCGTTCAAACCAATTTTCGTTGTTAGTTTTTATTGAGATCTACAGCATATATTTTTTTTAGATTTTTCACTCCCATACTTTAAAAGAGGGGGGGGGGACACACATTTTATCACTTTAGACACGCCTATTTTTTAAATGATTGACTTTGAGAAAAAAATATTTTAGAAACCTGAATGTCATTCTTTGAAGACCTATCCATTGACACCCCACACGTATAGGTTTGAAGATTTTTTTTTTTGTTTCAGTTCCATGTATGGGATGCCCTCCTTAAACTTTTATATTTTTTATTTTTGTATAAAAATCGGAAAGCGGTTCACAGAATACATCTATCTACCAAGTTTCAATTCTGTAGTCCTAACAGTTTCGGAATAAAATGGCTGTGACATACGGACGGACAGACAGACAGACAGACAGACATGACGAATCTATAAGGGTTCCGTTTTTTGCCATTCGGCTACGGAACCCTAAAAAACCGGCCGAGTTGATTTGGACTCGCCCACCGACGCTTCTGTACCACAGAATACCTTAATAGTACTACGTATCCGTACCAACTTCTCAGTCTAGGTTAAGTGACAAACTTAACTTAATAGTTCGGTCAGCTATGTATAAAATAAATCACACACTAGCAAAATTTTATTTATTGAGGTACCTTATTTAAGGTATGGTCCAATTAAGCTAGACCCCTAAATTGTATAAGCGCTCATATAACTCAGAGGCCTATCTTAATTGGCGTTAACTATGTATGTATGGGGACACCCTTTAATTTTCTACTTTTTTTTATTTTTTGGAATTTTCCCTTTATATGTGCTGTAAGACCTCGCTTCTTGCCTTTCACGATTCTAGGTCAACGGGAAGTACCCTATAGATTTTCGACCCAAAACCTATAGGGTACTTCCGGTTGACCTAGAATTGTCAATTTTGGTCAAAATCAAGGTCTTACACATATTTTTATTATATTATATATTTTTATTATATATTATACAGCACAAGTAAAGGAAAAATTCCGAAAGATAAAAAATTTGAAAATTAAGGTAAATTTTGGTACGTATACTTACAAGTTTTTGCGAAAATCTAAATTTTCCCATATCTTCTTATAGTGTTGACTCAGGACGTGTTGACACACAGACAGACAGACAGACAGACAGACAGACAGACAGACAGACAGACAGACATACGGTCAGACGGACAGACGGACAAGATAGTGATCTTAAAAGGGTTCCTTTTTTTACCTTTTGAGGTACGGAACCCTAAAATCTGTGCAGCTATTCTGACGCGTTGCGGAAACCTTTCTAATTAGGATTACTGATTATTTCG
Source organism: Cabera pusaria (assembly GCA_954871355.1). NCBI lineage: Eukaryota > Metazoa > Arthropoda > Insecta > Lepidoptera > Geometridae > Cabera > Cabera pusaria. Next base: position 28,288,123 of record OX940893.1, read on the forward strand.
AATTGAAATATTAAAAGTAACGGATCGGAGCATTTTGCAAAAATAAGGATCAAATCTCTCTAACAAACATGGTAAATTAAATGAAAGGAAAACCATGAAATCTCAATTAATAAGACAATAAGTAAAAGTGCTTCAACAAAATTATGCTAGGTATATTTCGCATTATTTGGTATTATTAGCATAGAAAAGAGAATAATACTACGTACTATAGGCCGATTTGTATCTTTTAAAAATAAAACTGGCCAAGTGCGAGTCAGACTTTTGTCCCGCACTCGGAGGGTTCCGAACGCCATCTATCGAATATCTAACGATTTTCTAACACCAACTAAGTAAACGTTAACACAAAGGTAGTAATCAAAATTATTAAATATCTGGATGACCGGTATTTTTTGCCACTTAAAGAGAAAAATATGACTCTTCCCGAGATCTATTGACGAATAATAACACTATTTTTTTTAATTGAGAGCAACTAACTGCTTTAACGGCACAATAACACTAAAGCTACTTCTAGTCGCCAATAGATGTCGGGAAGAGTCATATTTTAATTTGATTATTGAAAACACGAATAAAACAACATCTTCTGAAAATGAATCCTAGCCAGATCGATTTATCGCCCCCGAAATCCCCTGTATGATAAATTTTGTTTAATCGTTAGAGCTGTTTCCGAGATTCAGATTCAGATTCCGAGATTAAGGTAAACACTATAGCGCCATCTATGAAGCTAGATGGCGCTATCGTAAAAAAAACGTTTTTTTATTTAAACCCTTTAATTTTTAACTTTGTTCTGTTCTAAGTATATGTTGTTATAGCGGCAACAGAAATACATCATCTGTGAAAATTTCAACCGTCTAACTATCACGGTTCATGAGATACTGCCTGGTGACAGACAGACAGACAGACGGACAGCGGAGTCTCAGTAATAGGGTTCCGTTGGTACCCTTTGGGTTCGGAACCCTAAAACTGAATGTTTCCTTTGAGTATTTTTGCTATCTCCAGTTATACTTTACTTTGCTTTTACTTTGCTATCTCCAGTATTTAGAGTACCTACTTTCCTTCCAGCAGGGTTATTCTCAATCATTAGAAAGCAAATTCGGATTCGGAAACTGCCTTTACTTCCACTTGGATCTTTGCGATGAATCTAATTGGAATGATTCTAATTGGAAAGGTTTCTGCGACAAAATATCTCACAGATTTATCAATATTCAAAATTTAAAATGAAGCTTCCCAATCCGAACAGGTTTTGCAAATAATTGAGAATCAGGGGACAGCAGGTGTTGTTGAAACATCTATATTTTTGGCATAAAATACAATTTAAAATGCTAGGATTTTCGTAATAAGCAGCTAGAACACCAATTAATTTTCCTAATAAATAATAAACTGGCCAAGTGCAAGTCAGACTCGCACTAGTAGGGTTCCGTAACACACTACAGTATTTTATAAGATCGAGCAAAATCATTTTTCGCCAGCAAAAAAGAATAATTAACAAACATTTTATTTCTTATAACGCCATCTAACGTCTAACAAAGGTGTTAGGGATCGACATTTCAATATAACGCCATCTATGGGACGTTTACCTAACTAAGCGTTCATAGATGGCGTGAAATGCCGAAAAAAACACGTTTCTTGTATGGGGACCCTCTATTATTTTTAACTTCATTCTGTTTTTAGTATTTGTTGTTATAGCGGCAACAGAAATACATCATCTGTGAAAATGTCAACTGTCTAACTATCTAGCCTGGTGACAGACGGACAGACAGACAGACAGACAGACAGACAGTCAGACAGACAGACAGACAGAAGACAGACAGACAGACGGACAGCGGAGTCTTATATTACTAAGGTCCCGTTTTACCCTTTGGGTACGGAACCCTAAAAACAAGTGAAGTTTAAATAAGTTTAAATAAGGTAAGGTCCATAAGGTAAAAAAGTTTAAATAATAATATAAGACAGACTTGTATGTGCCTACCTAATATCATACATAGAGTCATAAAATATTTATAAGTACCTACCGGGTATCCCCTATCAATCAAGGGTATCCCCAATATAAACGGTTGATTTCCCAGACCATTAATTTTATATTTTCCTCTAATACCTAAAGTCAAGGTAAATAATACCTATTAGTGTCAGTAAAAGAAAAGTCAAAAAGAAGGGGTGTTATAAGTTTGACGTGTGTCGTGTGTATCCGTCCGTGTACAGTCTGTATGTGGCATCTTTAAACGGATGAATCGATTTTGATTTTGAATTTTTTTTTTGGTTTTATAACTGTTTTAATCGAGTGATTTTAGCTTTGCTTAGATAAAAATCTGTTCAGCCGTTTTAAGGCTTTTGTGTATTTGATGAATGATGATGCTATGACATCCACTTTTAAAGCTCTGATCAATTCTATGTCGGTATCCTCTTACTTCAGTGATATTGTAAGTACATTGAAAGGTAGGTAGTATTGACCTGACACTGGGGTAATTCCTGGGATCTGCTGAATACTCAACTATTCACCAACTTACAGCAGAGATGTTGAGTTTGAGCTCATTGGAATGGTCTCTATTAACAGATTATACACAAATCAGTCAGGGTGGTTTTATATTTTGAATGTAAGTTTTATTATCTACCCTAATGGCTGGTTTACACAGTGCGAGCTAGCGTACGAGTAAGCCTTCCGAGTAGCTGCACTGCAGTTACTCGCACTGTTTGGACGTAACTTACGAGTAACTCGTACATGCGAGTTGGACAGTAGCTCGTATCCGAGTTACTTCAACATGTTTGTTTTCACTCGCCTGGAAGCCAGCAGCAACTCGCACATGGCAGTAGCTCGACAGTGGTGAGCGGAATGTTCACTCGACATCACGACAACGACAACTCGCAAGGCTGGGCAGCAGCTACTAGGTACGAGTATGTTGTGAGGTGTAGACAGCAAAGGCGAGCCGAGCTACTGGCGTAAAAGAAGACATGCCGAGTAGCTGTCTACTGGCTAGGCAGCAGCTCGCACTGTGTAAACTAGCCATCATAATAGGTATAGCAAGATGTTTAATTTTTAAATGTGTGGCAATTACTATATGATATTAGGTAAGTAAGAACCACATAAATAACCACATACATAGGGCTAAAATTCGTCGAACCTACGCGCGTGACAATTCGTAATAACTCTCGAAAACAGCTAATAGATATGGCACAGGAGAGAAATCGGTCGATAGTTTTTCAGCAGTTGAGTTTGCCTCCTTTTTACCCGACTGCGCGACGCAAAGGAGAGGTAATGTGTTTATCAGTATATATATATTTTGTTAATTGGCACGTCAATAGATTCGCCATGCTAGCGCGAGTGTCAACGAAAACATAAAAAATTGAAAAATTCAAAATGGCGGATTTCAGACGCCAAAATTTGGGGTTCAAAAAAAATTTTATTTTCAAAACCTATCGAGTGGGGTATCGAATTAAGGGTCTTAAAATGGAGATTCAAAATATATTTATAACAAATAATTTATGATCGTACAAATCGAAAAAAAAAGTAACAAGTTTGCGGTGCTTATCTCTGAAGTTACTTATCAGATCTCAATAAAATTACAATGAGACCAAACAAAAATCATATTAACTCAAACAAAAAAAGAATTTTCCAAATCGGTTAAGAATTGATGGAGTTCTGAGGTAACAAACAACCTCTTCCTTTTGGTATAGTCGCTTCCTTTTAGTTCACGCATTTTTGCGAAAGGTCAAGCTTATGTAGCATTGAGCCGGGTTAGATCTTTAGATGGACTAGTAATAAGTAGTTAAGATCCCCGGAAACTACTCAATAATCCACATGACATCAACTCTCTACATGAAATGAGAAGATTACGGAATTTGCCGTCCTTTACTTCACTAAAAAGTGTAAAATAAAACATTAAATTAAAAAATCAAAAAACCCGACTGCGCAAAAAGTGAAGTGTTAAAAAACGAACTGAAAAGAAAAAAACAAGTAAGTCTAGTAGTTTAGACTTCTTTTTAGGGATATCAAAAAACTATACCATTTAAATTCTTTCTCGGTCGATACACTCATAAAATAAATTATACATTGTTATATGGAATATAAAGACTTTAACAGTCGGGACACATTAATCCCCATTCGTTAAGCCTTTAATGTGTCCCGACTGTTAAAGTCTCTATATTCCATATAACAATGTATAATTTATTTTATGAGTGTATCGACCGAGAAAGAATTTAAATGGTATAGTTTTTTGATATCCCTAAAAAGAAGTCTAAACTACTAGACTTACTTGTTTTTTTTCTTTTCAGTTCGTTTTTTAACACTTCACTTTTTGCGCAGTCGGGTTTTTTGATTTTTTAATTTAATGTTTTATTTAAAGAACATTACGACACTCTTGCTCCATGTCTTCGAAATTGTCCTCGAAAAAGGGACGGATTTAAATTAACGCTGAACTAGCGTTAGTATTTCCGCTAGTTTTTAAGAGCTTCGTTGTAATTCCATTCTCACCGAAGCCTTTTCCGTTTTTTAGCTATGTAAGAGCCATCACGATTTCGTCTAGGCTGTACTCTGGGAGATTTTTGGTATAATGGCGGGTAAGAGTGGCTTTGGGATTCTCAGAATGGGATTGAGGATGTGATGCTTGCGAAGTGTACAATTGGCCGTAGAAGTCTTGAACTTTCCTAAGAATCGTCGGCTTAGAAACGACAATATTCCCGCCGGATGTGGTCAACTTCGTCAGATGGCTTCGACCTAGCTGTTAAACAAAGACTTTTGATCCCCTTTGAAATATACAAAAGACTTCACTTGCTTCTTTTACAAATAAGATGGTGGTGCCAATTTATTATGTACTTGCAGCCCGCCCCGGCTTCGCACGGGTAGAACATATATGCCTACAAAATTTGCATCAGTTTGTTGCATCGAATATAAAATTTTAACATATTTAACAATCATCGTCATATTTCACCCAATTTACACAAAACCTTAACGAATTATGCACTTAAACCTTCCTCATAAACACTCTGGCTATTGGTAAAAACCGCATGATAATCCGTTCAGTAGCTATTGAGATGAATGCGAACAGACAGACAGACGCAGTGATGGACTTTGTTTTTAGGGTTCCGTAGCCAAATGGCAAAAAACGGAACCCTTATAGATTCGCCATGTCTGTCTGTCCGTCCGTAAGTCACAGCCATTTTATTCCGAAACTATTAGGACTACAGAATTGAAACTTAATAGGTAGATGTATTCTGTAAACCGCTTTCCGATTTTTATGCAAAAATAAAAAATATAAAAGTTTAAAGGGGGGCATCCCATACATGGAACTGAAACAAAAAAAAAATTGTTCAAACCTATACGTATGGGGTGGTATGAATAGGTCTTTAAAAATGACATTGAGGTTCCTAAAATCATTTTTTCTCAAAGTCAATCATTTAAAAGATAGGCGCGTCTAAAGTGGTAAAATGTGTGCGTCCCCCCCCCCCCTCCCCTCTAACTTTTAAAGTAAGGGCGTGGAAAATCTACAAAAAATATATTCTGTAGATCTCAATAAAAACTTTCAAAGAAAATTGGTTTGAACGAGATACAGTCAGCAGTTTTTGAGATATGGCGACCGCAAATATAACTTTGTTTTTCATACAAACACTATGAAAAACAAAGTTATTTTTGTAGTTGCGAAAAATCACAACTATAGAATACTCTACTGTGTGACGGAACCCTACGAGTGAGAGTCCGACTTGCACTTGGCCAGTTTATAATACTTCGTAGTGATATTGGACGGCCCTTTGGCGTAAAGGATGGTTACCCTGATTCTGACCCGACGGTCGTTTGTTCTAATCCTAGCTGCCAATACCTACCACTGAAAGTTTATGTGTATTCATGAATCATGGGTTTTCGTACAGAGGTAGTGGGATCATTAAATCTACCAATAATTAAGATAGTTTGACTAAAACAACCGACTTTAATGGCCCGCGAATCAACTTCAGTAGCAAGCTTGATACGTTTATCGTTATATCTCTGGAGATACTTATCACATCTCGATGAATATACAATGGGATCACCTCGAAAACGTACCCTACCGATTACAAAAAGAATCATTCGAATCGGTACACAATTGACGGAGTACGATCACGTAACATACATACACAAAAAAAACATACAGACGAATTGAGAACCTCCTCCTTTTTTGTGAAGTCGGCTAAAAAGAAATGTGCAAATAGAGTTAAGTTGAATATAAGAAGTACATTAAACAAAAGTATGTAATCAATAACTCCTGTGATAATTAGAATTTTAGCAAAAAGGTACAATATTAGGGCACTAAGAGATCAATCTAATACTATAAGAATCTTTGTCCTGACATACTGACTGACTGACTGACAGACAACGCACAGCCTAAACCGCTGGTCGTAGAGACTTGAAATTTGGAGGGTATATTTGTCTTAGTACGTAGGGGTGTACTAAGAAAGGATTTTTCTAAATTCACCCCTCAAGGGGATGAAATGGGGGTTCAAAGTTTGTATGGAGAAACAAGATTAGATAGTCTTTTCTATCCGAAACTTCACACAAGTGCTTCAGTATAAAAATAAGTAAATACGTGTTTCAGGTTTTTTTGAAATTCCACCCCTAAGAGGGTGAAATGGGGTAACAAAGTGTGAAAATCAATATTTTTTGGGATTGCGCTAAAACTTGGCATGCAGATAATTATTACAACGTTAGTTACCTTTGAAAAAGGATTTTCAAATTTCACCCCTGAAGGGGATGAAACGGAGGTTCAAAGTTTCTATGGAGAAACATTATTAGATAGTCTTTTCTATTCGAAACTTCACAGAAGTGCTTCAGGACATAAATAAGTGAACACGTATTTTAGGTTTTCTCGAAATTCCACCCCTAAGAGGGTGAAATGGGGTAACAAAGTCTGAAAATCAATATTGTATTGGATTGCGCTGAAATTTGGCATACAGGTCGTTATTATGACGTTAGTATCAGCTAAGAAAGGATTTTCTAAAATTCACCCCTTAAAGGGATGAAACGGGGGTTCAAAGTTTCTATGGAGAAACAACATTAGAGTCTTTTCTATTCAAAACTTCACACAAGTGCTTGAGTACATAAATACGTAAATACGTGTTTTAGGCTTTTTCGAAATTCCACCCCTAAGAGGCTGAAATAGGGTAACAAAGTCTGAAAATCAATATTGTTTCGGATTGCGCTGAAATTTGGCATGCAGATAGTTATTACGACGTTAGTTCCCTCTCAGAAAGGATTTTCCAACATTCACCCCTGAAGGGGATGAAAGGGGGGTTCAAAGTTTGTATGGCATAACAAGATTAGATAGTATTTTCTATTTGAAACTTCATCAAAGTGCTCCAGTAAAAAAATAAGTAAATACGTGTTTCATGTTTTTTTGAAATTCCACCCCTAAGAGGGTGAAATGGGGTAACAAAGTGTGAAAATAAATATTTTTTCGGATTGCGCTGAAATTCAGAATGCAGATAGTTATTATGACGTAGGTGTAGGTATCCGCTCAGAAATTATTTTCTGAAAATTCCTCCCGGATACGGAACGGGGATTTAAAGTTTGTATGGCGAAACAAGATGGGATAAAGTACGTGTTGTAGGATTTTTCGAAATGGGGTAGGTAACAAAGTCTGTAAATTTAGGTTTTTAGGGTTTTATAAATATGAATCCCGATTTGCCTTAGTCACGTGATAACATGAAAACGGGTGAACCGATTTGGCTAATTCTTATTTGATGTGTTTAATGATAGAATCGTTTTTACAAAATAAAAGTTTTAAGTAAATAAAAGAAGGTTTTAACGCGGGCGAAGCCGCGGGACACTTCTAGTAGTAAATAAATCACAACCCTTATAAGTATTTTACTTGGAAAATAATAAGTAGTTAAAACTACATTATAGTTACTGTCATGGAGGGAGATAAAAAGGTACTAATTGTAATTATTTATGTAGGAAAACGATTTATCTAATTTAACATTAGCATTAATTATATACCTAAATCAAATTTTATTTTAATGTTTGGACATTACTTTTATAGATATTAAACAGTCATGACTTACCTATTATTAGTGAGAGTTATCAGGTTCTCAACGTAGTCTCAATTAGAATGTTTACTCTTGATAACTGCAGTCACAGTATGCGGCAGGGAAGTATCTTTCTGAATATCAGATTTACATGAAAAGCTCCGACAGAACTCTTGGGCACTTACATGAATAAAGGAAAGTAACTGGCATAAATATTTTTTTTATTTTCTTCAAAAATCGGCATTCCATTCAAGTACTTTTATATTATATTATTATATTTACCATATGGACATCATCTATACTAATATTATAAAGAGAGAATATTAGTATTTTTGTATGTTTGTAATGATTTGGCTCAAGTATCTCCAGAGATATGGAGATAAATACCTCAAACATAGGAGAATGTACTGGTTTTAGAAGAGTCCCAAGAAGATTATACACAATGGAGGTTGCTATTGCATATACTTTTGAAGACTAAAAAATATGACCTTGAATAATGTTTTTACATCTTTCTTCTAGTTGATTTTGGTTTTTGACAGATATTCTTACGGTAACTGTGAGCGAGATAGAAATAAAGGTGGGGATAATTAATATTTTTTTTTATATCTGTTCGCGTTTGACCACTGTCTCACCTGTTGCTAAGTGATGATGCGGTCGAAGATAGATAAGTGGACTAGAATGGGAACTGGCTCTCAAGGATAGCTGCTTGAACACATTAGATGTTTGGCGACAGATTTTCTAACTTGAGGGTGGTAGCTGGCCAGACGGACACTAGATATGTCCTACCACCAAGCGGGGGTTGTTGGTTTCTTAACGATGTTTTCCTTCACCGGAGGGCAACTGTGAGAAGCGCACATATATTTTTCGATGGAAAAATTCATTGGTGCACGGCGGTTTGAACTCGGTACCACGGCATCAAAGCCGACTGTTCTCCCAATTACGCCACCGGGCCCTCAATAAATAATTATATATTAATAATTATATATAAATATAAATAATTTGTCTTCACAGGAATGTTCTACCGGGCAAAGTCTTGTTAGGGTGCAAACTTTTTTAAACATACCGTAGATTTTTTGACATGACATGACGTTTGACGAAGATGGCTGCCATTTCAGTCCCGCGACACTGCATGCATTATTAAGTAACTCAGAATTATGAACGTACTTTGTACCAACCAACACTGCAAAAAAATAATGTATAAGCATAATACCACAGATTATATAATAGTTACTGCGTAAATAATACTTTCCGTTGTTAGGTTGGCTACACAGTGCTTTCATAATTCATAGTTTCAACAATATAGGGAAGTGCCTCTTATAACGTAGTAGAGTGATTCCGAACTCTGTTGGTCATATGGCGGTAATTAATGTTAATAATCGCAAATAATACTTTTTAATATTCATTTTGGAATACAACTACTCCGTGTTATAAAAGTTTTTGGAATTATTGTAATAATAAAATAGACAATTAATTATCGTGTGTGTCAGATACTTTAATTGCACATGGCCATTTTGGACATTGTCCTTTGATACCTTGATGACATCATTACTACTAGTGAATATTTTCACTTTAGCGCGGCATTTAAAGTAAATTTTTTTAGGGTTCCGAACCCAAAGGGTACCAAATGAACACTTTCTGAGACTTTGTTGTCCGTTCGTCCGTCCGTCCCTCCGTCCGTCCGTGTGTCTATACATATGTGCGCACTTTACAGATCTGTATCTTCTTAACCGTTATAGATACATACTTGAAATTTTCAAAGTGTATATATCCGTCAGTGTATAACGGCCCAGACACGAAATTTAATAGATGCAAGTAATGTAATTAAAACTTGTTTTGCACTAAAAAGGGTAAAATAAGTTATTTTTCAAAAAAAATAAAACCGACTTCATAACCACAAACAGGCACTCAAAAGCGAAAAATAAAATACTTAAAATTATTATAAGCGCTACCCACTTATCTATTTGAAGTCGGTGCCAGCTTAGTCTATTGGATAGTAGATAGATACTATGCATGTAGTAGTAGTAAGTAGGTACATGTAGGTTAGTAAGTAGGTAGATACATGTAGGTATTATCTATCTACTACCTATTAGACTTGGCTGGCACCGACTTCAAATAGATAAGTGGGTAGCGCTTATAATAATTTTAAGTAATTTATTTTTCGCTTTTGAGTGCCTGTTTGTGGTTATGAAGTCGGTTTTATTTTTTTTTGAAAAATAACTTATTTAACATTACGATTGATACAACTTCAGATATATCATATTACACAAACATTTTTACATTGCAACTTTGACTTTAATAATACATCTGGAAAAAATATTGGATTAGAGCATGCTAAGTAATACTATATTAATCTATTATTTATTTTCAGTCTTTTTTCCTTTAGGTCAGTTTAGTGTATGTCTAATAATAATGATGTTATTCATTAAAACAACTCGCCAAATATAAATTTTCACCAAAAGGTTTTTTTTGTGTAATATGATACAATTATACTTTGATCATTAGACACGTAAAAAAACTGTAGTCAAATATTACTACATTTTTATACTTTTTCCGATAATGCTTACAATATATCATAAAAAATGTTGTGAAGCATGAAAATATACATTCATACGCCACATAATTCATTATTATTTTCCAGATAAGTGTAACCAAACATGAATAATGATTTTTCAAACTTTGTTTTTGCTCTCCTGAAAAGTTGTGATTTTGCAGTTATATCATTTTACACAGGAGGCACAGACATGTTATAATATCATGTTCTATAACATGCCGTGTTCACATTATCTGAAACATGTTAAGTAACAATTTTATAACATGTTATGTTACATAGTGTGATATTTCTATTTTTCTTGAATCGACTTCATGCATGTTTTCATAACCCATCCTCTTTTTAGGGTTCCGTAGTCCTGACAAGGAACCCTTGTTTCGTCATGTCCGTCTGTCTGTCTGTCCGAGGTTTTGCTAAAAGACCGTTAATACTAGAAAGCTGTAATTTTGTGGGGATATGTATTTGTATTACCAGGCCTCCCTCACTCGCCCATAGCTACTGCGATTTATACCTAAACTTTCGTCACCTGCGCCGGTACTATCTGCATTCTGCCAGTCGGTTGTCACTGCTCACGCTCGTGCAACGTATTTTATTATTCAAATGACGGGATAACTGCGCATTCGTATTCTATCTTAGAAACGATTTAAGTTTTACATAGTCATTTTGCGGGTTTGACAAAAAACAAGCACAATATGTTTCATTTTTTATGCTACCGATACTAAAATGACAAGACGGAGTAAAATTCACTTTTCCGACATAAAATTCGACTCTTAGTTAGGAACTTTGAAGTAATTTTGTGAGGTAAATAAAAATAATTCGTAAACTTTTTTTTAGTTTATTGAGTCAACCCTTTACTGTATCGGGGCGCGCCGGTACATCGCGCGCTGAACGAAGTAATAACAACGCTAGGTCGAGCGCCTTAACCACATTTTTGCTTGTATTGTCTGAAAAAACGTTGGTATTGTGTTTTTGTAGGGGAGTGAAGTATCTGTTACGTAGTAACTATTATATAATCTGTGGTATTACGCTGACAAAGTGCTGAAATAAAATTGTGAAAAATATTTTTTTTTAGGGTTGCTCCCCTATATGAGAAGTGGGGATGAATGTTTTTTTCAACGTCTACCCCATCGTGTGGGGTATCGTTAAATAGGTCTTTTAAAATGACTTAAGATTTGCTAATACTATTTTTCGATTGAATGCTCCATTGACGAAATATTAAACTTTAAAGTGCAAATTTTTGCTCCAGTAGGGCGTCCCCCCCCCCCCCCCCCTCCCTCTAAAAGCTAAACTGCTGGCTTGAAAATTCTGGAAAAATTCGTGATAATAGCGCATTTCATGAACTTTAAAGCAAAATTATAGCGGTTTAGATAACTTTATTAGTTTAGCAGTAATAGTCGTTGATCTTGGGTGTTGAATAATTTTGTACCAAATACAAAATCCTTAGAATAAATCCTTTAAAGTGACAAAGACGGAGTACCTAGTTGCTTATTTATAACGGGTAAAGACTTGCATTGAATAACAGGCTACTACGGAACCCTACACTGCGCGTGGCCCGACACGCACTAGGCCGGTGATTATATTTGAATGTATTCGTTTTATTTTTCGAGTGTGGGTGGAACGTTTTTAAAATTTAAAAGAAAGATTGAAGGATAAACAAATCATTTTTGACGGGATTCGAGTTGCAGCTCGAAAGGAAGATTGTTGAAAATTGGAAATAAGTAATATTTTCCTGAGAATTGAATTTGGAAAATCCGAAGAGACTTTCAAAATAGTAATGTATTCTGGAGAATTGAATTGAAGAAATCCGAGGAGACATTCATCTGAAACTGTACCGTGGAATTGCAACACCAGGATAGCTAAAAAGGTGCTGAATCGCATCACAATTGGCTACATGCTGTCACTGTCCCGTGGAATTACAACACCAGGATAGCTGAAAAGGTGCTGAATCGCATCACAATTGGCTACATGCTGTCACTGTCCCGTGGAATTACAACACCAGGATAGCTGAAAAGGTGCGGAATCGCATCACAATTGGCTACATGCTGTCACTGTCCCGTGGAATTGCAACACCAGGATAGCTAAAAAGGTGCTGAATCGCATCACAATTGGCTACATGCTGTCACTGTCCCGTGGAATTACAACACCAGGATAGCTGAAAAGGTGCTGAATCGCATCACAATTGGCTACATGCTGTCACTGTCCCGTGGAATTACAACACCAGGATAGCTGAAAAGGTGCGGAATCGCATCACAATTGGCTACATGCTGTCACTGTCCCGTGGAATTACAACACCAGGATAGCTGAAAAGGTGCGGAATCGCATCACAATTGGCTACATGCTGTCACTGTCCCGTGGAATTACAACACCAGGATAGCTGAAAAGGTGCTGAATCGCATCACAATTGGCTACATGCTGTCACTGTCCCGTGGAATTACAACACCAGGATAGCTGAAAAGGTGCGGAATCGCATCACAATTGGCTACATGCTGTCACTGTCCCGTGGAATTACAACACCAGGATAGCTGAAAAGGTGCGGAATCGCATCACAATTGGCTACATGCTGTCACTGTCCCGTGGAATTACAACACCAGGATAGCTGAAAAGGTGCTGAATCGCATCACAATTGGCTACATGCTGTCACTGTCCCGTGGAATTACAACACCAGGATAGCTGAAAAGGTGCGGAATCGCGTCACGGATCTCCCGTGTTGAGGTGATGTATATACAAATTCTACGAATTAGCTAAATGCTGAAACTGTCCCGTGGAACTACAGCATCAAGGATATCCAGATAGTGAGCCCTTCAACCCCACATTCCTCAAGTCCCCACTCTCCTTTTTATAAATATACTTCTAAATTTCATGATTCGTTGTTTACATTAACTTGATGTAGCGTGCGGTAGGTCTCCTCCAGGCGCTCCGTTACGTTACAATAGTCTGTACGCACCCTTACAGATGAGCATTTGAAGACAATCAGGGCAGATGATGGAGTCGTTACAAAACTTTATCTGTTTCCGAGATACTTACACGAGAAATATTTGTAAGTACATAATCTGACCAGGTTCAGTAGTTAATTATACTAGTACCATTTTCTATGCTAATACTGACCATGAAACCAAGTGGTAACCAGTTGTCCATAAGCGACTGTAACCGCTTTCAGGCGGGCTGTCTGCTGTTTGCCCACCATAAAATTAAAAAAAACTACATAATGCGAGTTGTCTTTCGAAAGGATCGTTTAAAAAACTAAAAAAGAACCGACTTCAATGCCGCGCTATTAATTAACCGAATTCAAAAAAGGAGGAGGTTTCTCAATTCGACCGTATATATCTTTTTTTTATGTTTGTTCGCGGATAACTTCGTCGTTTAAGGACCGATTTTGATTATTATTTTTTTGTTGGAAAGGAGATATCCCAAGTGTGGTACCATGGTAATTTTATCGAGGTTTGATAAGTATCTCCAGATATATGGAGATAAACACCTCAAAATTGGTACTGAAAATAAGATCGTTTAAAAAACTAAAAAGAACCGACTTCAATACCGCGCTATTAATTTTTAAAATATATATATATACATATATATATATATATATACGGTCGAATTGAGAAACCTCCTTTTTTTGAAGTCTGTATAAAAACTAAAAGAACCGACTTCAAATGCCACGCTATTAATTTTTAGATATATACATATATGTATATATGACCGTATACATGTATATACTTACAGTCGAATTGAGAAACCTCCTTTTTTAAGTCGGTTAAAAATACTATACCTACGTCCAAGAATTGTGCATTTTATTCAAAGTTATAAGATGTATGAGACGTTCCTATCAACCGACTTCCCAAAAAGAAGGAGGTTTTCAATTCGTCTGTATTGTGTTTTATATATGTTACGCGATTACTCCTTCAATTGTAAACCGATTCGAATGATTCTTTTTTTAATCTATAGTGTACGTTTCCGAGGTAGTCCCATTGTAATTTCATCGAGATCTGATAAGTATCTCCAGAGATATGACGATAAACGTCTCAAACTTGCTACTGAAATTGACTCGCGGGGCATTGAATTCGGTTGTTTTAGTTTTTAAACTATCTTAATTACGTCATCGTCAGGTCAAGTCAACCTATACCTACTAGATAGACAGGTTTAAAAACGCTGTTTAAAAAAAACATACACGTCGAACATATAACCTCCTCCTCATCAGGCATGCGTAATTTTACTTACTTATCTAACTACCTACCTATATTAATATTGCATTTTAGAAAGGTAGGTAAATGGCCAAAATAACTAGTCAAACCGATTGGCGACATTTATTATGTTTGCTGTGTGTTTCTAGGGCACCAGTTAGTAACCTCCTACGATAAGTGGTATCCAACTATCCACCCAGGAATCTATACATCAATATATATTAAGTGATTCTGTGAAATAACGTTAACCTTAAAAAAAATTGTAACACGTCAGTCGAAGGGAATTTATAATATTAGGCGTATTTCCCTGTGAATGTAAAACAAAAAATCCCAGCTGGTAATTTAATTGTATAGGAGGTATCACATGCGATAACAAATATCACAAGTACCTACTGTAAGTGTTCATGATAAATTGATAATTGATACGCACGTAATGTATGAAGTGTCTGTAGGTATACCATTTAGGAAATGGTCACCTCTACATTTTATTCATTCATAGCATACGAAACGATAGCAAAGATTACAATTAAAACTAGGAATAGGTACCTACAATATTTATTTATGACTACGTTTTGTTCTAAACTGTACTCCCAAAACATGTGAGTAGGTACCTCATCATCATCAGCCGCTATCAGTCCACTGCTGGACATGGGCCTCTCCCAAGTCACGCCACTGATCCCGAATGCCAGTACCAATTATATGAAAAATTATAGCGATTAATGATATCAATCTTCGTAAACAAGTTAAAGTATGTAATTACGTACTACAATTAGCATCTTTGTAAATTGTTAAACACAATCCAAAATTCCATCGTACCGACGGGACTCTAACTCGAAACAATTTACAAAAATATAAAGTGTGTGACACTTCAAAGAAACATAATATTTGATTTACGCAGTGCAACATCTCTCGTCGGATTTGAAAACTGTAATGATTTCTTCCGAATGATAAACTTACGAAATGAGTCATAGATGGCGCCACCAATGCATAATTGGGTTAACAAATGCAATCCACTAATTTCGTCGTATCGATGGATCGAACCGTGGCTTAATTGGCAGAGCACCTGGACGTGTAATCCGGGGGGTACGGGTTCGAGTCCCGTCGGTACGATGGAATTTTGAATTGTGATTAACAATTTACAAAAATATAAAGTGTGTGACACTTCGAAGATACATAAAATTAGCATCTTGGAAAATAAACGGACGGACGGACAGCGAAGTTTCAGTAATAACCCCGGACCAATAACTAACGGAACCCCGTTGGTACTTGGTACACTTTGGATAAGGCACCCTAAAAATTCGAATTTTCAGGAGGTACCTACCGAGTTCGAGGTGTTTATCTCCATATCTCTGGTGATAGATATAGATCTCTGAAGACAGGGGTCTACTAGAGTAGTGCTTCAAGCAGTCGTCCACAGTTCGTCATCCTGAAGAGCTCAATACTTCATTTCCCTCGAGTTCCTCCAAGAATGCCCCTATAATATCTATCTTCTAATACTAAAGAATCTTTGTCCTGACATACTGACTGACTGACAGACAATGCACAGCCTAAACCGCTGGTCGTAGAGACTTGAAATTTGGAGGGTATATTTGTTTTAGTACGTAAGGGTGTACTTACTAAGAAAGGATTTTTCAAAATTCACTCTTTTAGGGTATGAAATGGGGATTTAAAGTTTGTATCGAGAAAAAGGTTAGATAGTATTTTCTATTCGAAACTTCACACAAGTGCTTCAGTAAATAAATAAGTTAATACGTGTTTCAGGCTTTTTTGAAATTCCACCCCTAAGAGGGTAACAAAGTCTGAAAATAGGTATTGTTTCGTATTGCGCTGAAATTTGGTATGCAGATAGTTATTACGACGTTAGTTCCCTCGGAGAAATGATTTTCTTAAATTCACCCCTTAAGGGGATGAAACAGGGGTTCAAAATTTGAATGGAGAAACAAGATTAGAGTGTTTTCTATTCGAAACTTCACACAAGTGCTTTAGTAAATAAATAAGTAAATACGTGTTTCAGGCATTTTCGAAATGCCACCCCTAAAAAGGTGAAGTGGGGTAACAAAGTCTGAAATCAATATTGTTTCGGATTGCGCTGAAATTTGGCTTGCAGATAGTTATTTTGACGTAGGTATCCTCTGAGAAAGGATTTTTCAAAATTCACTCCTAAAGGGCATGAAACGGGGGTTCAAAGTTTGAACCGAAATGGATTTTACTTCTTTGATGTCTATGATTCAATGATAGAAAGGTTTTTAGAAATAAAAGTTTTAAGTAAATAAAGAAGCCGCGGGGAACTTCTATTCTAAAATAAATGGTTTCATGCAGGCAACGTTACTGCGGTTTGCATAGGTACAGTCGGCAGGGAAGTGGTATCACGACATCAGTTGAAAGAGATTTATTTGCGCACACTTCGGCGTCACATAAAATTAAGTTATAGCCAAACTCGGCGTCTTATTACGAGCGAGCGCTGGCTTGCAGGCATCAGCACACAAACAGCAGCTAAATCGGGAACCGGGGATTTACGACTCGTTGTATATTTATCCTACACGTTTCGGAACTTTCGGATTACCCACAAATGTACCTATACTAATATAGAACTATAGAGAATCTGTACCGTAGGTATATCTCTACTAGAGATTATCAAAAAGTATCGAACTTATACACGTTTCGATCGATATAGGTAATAATCCATTTTATTAAATACTAGCCGCGCCCCGTGGCTTCGCCCGCGTTTAAATGTATCCTATGTATTAACTCCGGTTAAAAAGTATCTGTATGCCAAATTTAATCCATATCCGTTCAGCCGTTTCTGCGTGAAAGAGTAACAAACTATCTATCCATCAATCTTCCTAAATGTATGAGGTCCTGATCCTGCATCGCGCAAACGATATTTTCTGCGTTGTTAGAACCAGACATTAATAAAATAAATGTATGAAGGCGCTCATGTAAGTGAAGGAAGAAGAAGGAGGAGTTGTGTCAGGATCGTAGCATGTGGAAAGAAGGTCTTTGCCTATCCCAAAGAGAAAAAGGCGTGATTTTATGTATGTTAGAACCAGATGACTTGCTTCGTCATTAAACATTTCAAAATTTTACATCAACATAACATAATAATCGCATATAAATAACATATAATCGCATCTATAATATAAGTAGGATCGTAGGATATTTAGCGTTGTATGGTATACTTACATAATAATGTTATTATACTTACTATACCTATTATAGGTATCTAATTATGTTACATTGAGTATTAAATTTAAAAAATGTAATGAAAATGCAATGATAAGTCATTTATGAACAGACTTTATGTATCAAAAATAGTGCTCTTTATTACATAACTAATACAAAACAGCGGAATCAACCTACACAGTTGGCAACAAGAGAGAGCCGACAACCAAACCATTGGGATATATCTCACAAAGATTATGATGTGACTATCTACTATAATTTATTCTGTGCCTACATTTACAGGCTATCGTTTTTTCACCAGTTACTCGGGTATGGTGATATTGCAGTGAAATATCATTGAAGAACACAAGTTGTCTCAGGTAGAGTTGAGCTCACACAATCTGCTTGAGGATCCCCTGCCTGATAAGTGTCTGACACTCTGAGGTCGGCAGAAAATGTCTGCTATTCTTCTTCAATGTGATCACGTCTCCGTCTTCTAATTCTAATTTGCCATAATCTGTAATGCACAGAACTTCTATATACAGAGATTTGGGCGGTTTCAAGTTCTCCGTTAGATCGATGCCACTGTAGCCTATGTCTTGACCTAGAGACCTCATGTACGAAGCCAAGTTTGTTGAATACTTAGAGAACCAGTCATATTCATCATCGGACAGCAGTTCTCTCACGTCTGGCGGTAGGACTGAACCAAATTCCCATCGCAGAGTCTTGATTTTGTTAATTCGTGTGGAGAGGTATGCAAGCAGGCAGCGTTTGTTTCTTTCTAATGCAGAATGTCTTACTTGCACCGTGGTCCAGAGAGATTTGTTTTCTGTGGTAGCATTACTAAAAAGTGCACAAATAATTTGTTTATTTTTTTAATATTATATTCAGACAAACAGTTCAGCAGTAATTCTCCTGACGGCAGTGAGACAAGGCGCTAGAAGACCTCAATTAATGAGTCCAACATACTGCGACTGTCTCGTCTCCCTATGGACTGGCACTGAACATTATGCCGGAACCAATTGGCGGACATGTCTTGGTTTCATAGATGGTTGAACATTTACAAAGAACATGAGATCTCATACCCCAGCAGTGCATTACATTGCACTGCAGCAGACTTTGACAACCTAATTTTAAGTAGTATAAACAGTACAACAGACGATATGTGATTGATTAATGTCAGAGGAAGCAGTATTGATTATTAGCACTTAATTTTAATTTAACTTTTTTTAGAATTTTACTATTTTAATAAAAATTAAAAAATTTTCATCAAGAAATCAATTTATTTTCTTATTAACATTATAAGGCGATTGATTAATTTAAAACATTTATTAGGTACTTAAAAAAAACAGAATCGCTAAGTGTTTTTTTATTTTTAATGAAAGGTGATATACCTTTAATTCTTCCATTTACTATATCATAGTAAAGTCGAACACTTGCTGAGGCAAAAAATGTGGAAACAGGACACAACCTGTTGCACTCTCTGTCCCACTTATGGGCCTTATGGGAGGGATAGTGAAGCACCACTGTCATTTTGATGTTAATACTATGAAAAAGTAGAAAGATATGCAGCTATTGATAAATGACGTACAACACACGTTTTTCCCTAGCTGCTAGGGCCTAGCACACAGTTGATATTACAAATTCATTATCGTTCTTATGTTCATTGATGCTGAAATCTTAAATATATCTATGTGTGTATTATTACGATGAGCTAATAAATTAGTTTACACCTAAGTACCACTACTACTACTAAGCACACTAGGTACTAAAACTTCATTGTCTTACATGTTAACGTCCACATCATTGCTTACCACCGGGCGAGACAGTGGTCAAGCGCCAGCTTGTCATATAAACTTATGATCTAATGAGCAGTTAGTTGAGCTCTAATTACCTAATGTTAATGAGATATCTAAAGTAATTCTACACAGCATGCACCACAATGTGGGTGAAGATATTTTCAAGGAAACATATGATAATAATATTATAATGTCCACTTACGCATCATTCATGTTCATTTTAAATAACAGGTGCATCTCTTCTAAAATCTGACGAATTTTTTCATCCTGAAATGATGACATTTTATGACAGAGAGTAAGTAGCCCGCCCAATTAATGGGCAATTTAAATTGTATAGATTATACTTACACTTATAAGTTCGTTTATTACTTTTTTAGTCAAAAAGCTCAAAAACTTTAGGATAGAGATAGCCAATTAAGACTGCAGTTTGTACTAGTAAACCATACATAATAATAGGATAAAAATAAATGACTACTACGAGTGGAATTATGTCAATTCTCAGGTGTGGTAGGTATTCTGATGATTTCATATTTTTTTATAAATCATATCGACTAGTTCTTTACCACTCAACTGCTGGTAAGTGACAATGCAATCAAGGATGGTAGCACGCTAGGCCTAGGATAGTAACTTGCCCTGCTGGAACACCTTAGATGTTGGGTGAAACATTTTCCTACTTGAGGTAGCTGGGTGGGCAAACTCACACACAGTTACAAGCTTGCCCATTATCTATTTCCTGCTGGAAGTTTCTTAACGATATTTTTCTTCACCGGAGGGCCACTGTGAAAAGCTTACATAAATTTTTCGGTAGAAAAAATACTTGGATGCACAGCAGGAATTTGAAAGGAGATGTACTCTAAGTGAATTGTAACAAAGACACAACCTAGAAAGAACAGAAGGCAGGCCACTTACGTTTAGCCCAAAACAGAAAAATAGTCACACATATTTGCGTAGCCCAGATAAATATAAACCTGAATATCTGTGAACAAACAATCTACTCACGTTGAACTGATCTATAGTGTCGGGATTCCTTTCCGATTCCTTTAGCAGTTCTATAACTTTTTCGGCGAACATTTTGTGGACCAACTATAAACCCTTCAACATCCCGAGTATATTCCCGTAATAACTGAACTGAACTGAAAAGCGAAAGTGAAAATCACAGATTATTATTTATGTGTATATAGCTAGTGAAAATAACTTTTCTCTCAGAAAATTAATAATATTTATAAATGCAATTTATAAACTAACTTCTTTTACTTTCTACTAGTCCATTGAAATGAAATGTAATTTTTTTTAGCCAGCGTGCATTTGTCAGAGGACGCTATTTTATTTTCAACCGACTTCCAATCCAAATAGGAGGTACTCAATTCGTCTGTATGTTTTTTTTTTGTAAGTATGTTATGCGATCACTCCGCCAATTGTTAACCGATTTGGATGATTCTTATTGTTAAAGGTAGGGTTTAAGGTTTATCTCCAAGGTGGTCGCATTTAAATTTTATCGACGTCTGATGAGTATCTTCAGAGATATGACGATAAATGTCTCAAACTTGCTACTGAAACTAACTCGCGCGGCATGGAAGGCGGTTGTTTTAGTTTTTTTTTAAACTATCTTCATTATTTATTTACATATCGAGGAGCGGGTTAGTGTAAGGTTAAATCCAAATTTGTGGGGCTACAACCCTTGTCCGTCCAGCGGCCACCATCTTCGAAAAAAAGGTGCAGGTCGCAGGTGGTTTTTATAGTTTATCTTGCAAACTATTGGTTGCACAAAAAATTTGTAAAACAGCTGTTGTTGCATATTAAATTCTCTACAATTTTGGTCCTATAACGTTTTGTCGTAAAACCAAAAATAAAAGTTATTAACGAATGCGATTTATTTTTCTTTTGATCCCCATAACTTTTTTCTGGACATTTTTCAAGAAAAATAATATAAAAAGGAGGAGTGGAGGGGCGGAAGGGCGAGGGGAGGGTCCTCCCTTCTCTTCCCCACCGCTCTCATTACAAGGTAATGCATAGTTTTTGAGTTATGCTTTTTTTTGCAAAATCATAACCTCACTTGGTAAGAATTTAGAATCGTTTGACACGAAAAAGGGACGGTGGAGGGGATAAAGGGGGAAGGGAGGGTCCCCCCTTCCCTTTCCTACCATTCCTTCCTTCCTACATTTCCTTCATTACAAGGTTCATCATAGTGTTAGAGGTATGCCTATTTTTGTCGCCGTGCCGCGGCACGCTCGCTTCACTCGCTCGGCTCGCGCGGTGTGTTGTCGCAGTTTCAACCTAACCTAACCTAACCTAGTTTTGTTTCTGGTGGGGTGTTCTTATAAAATTATTAGTTAATAAATCATATTACTTAACCTTCCTAACAGTTATCTAGCCCTTCTAACTATTATTTGCGCTTTGTTTTTATGGTTAGTATATTTTTAGGTTACATTTCGTTTATATCGTTTTCTTGTAAAATACGCAAGGGGGGACCCTCCCTTCCCACCTACAACCCTCCACCACCCTTTTTTGGGCCAAACGATCCTAAATCCAACCAAAAATTTGATTTGTTAAGGTTCTACAGCGCTACGAAACTAATATTATTATCCCGTACTCATAAGTATACAAGTATACTTATGATGATGCATAATGTTTCATCATCTTTATATCATTTCTTTGAAATAATAATATGTATATTAAAAGTAAAAAATATTTTTCACAACGAACTTTTATCTGGGAAAATGAACTAAACGGTTATAAATACATCATAGTAAGTATTTTGCGGGTAGGTACTTACCTATATTCTTAAAAGCTTGAGGCACTATCCGTTTTACAGGTTAGGTACCTACGATATAGTGCCTCAAGCTTTTATACAAGCTAAATATAATGATATGATTAAGGGTAAAGTGCTCCTCATGACGAATCAATCGAGCCCAAGCTCGGTAGGGTTACGTTATTTTATCACAGACATGCCGTGACCACATTCCATCTTCATCATCAGACCCTGGATATCATCTAGGTGGTTAAGTTGTCTTCAAGACCAATCAATTAAGCCCAAATTCTGTGGGGTTATGTTGTTTTATCACAGAGATGCCGTGGCCACCTTCCAGCTTAATCATCAGACCCTAGATATTGTCTAAGCGTAAAGTGTTCCTCAAATCAATCGAGCCCAAATTCGATGGGCTTATCTTTTTTACTTTAGAAGCAATTTAATAATTATTACCGACGTACGTCAAGCCTATTCACGATACTTTTGCATCGTGCATCGTGCATGTCCTTGAGCTGACGTACAGCCGGGATGGATCGTGAATAAGCCCCTATACCCCACAATCTTGGAATAAACCATAGAGAAAGTATATATATGCAGAGAGAACATTAGCGTATGTGAATGAAATATCTATAGAGATATAACCCGACTAAAACTATGAACACGTGATACATATGCCAGCTATAAGATAAAAAGAACAACGTAATTTGGTCGGGTTATACATGACAGCGGGTGAGAGCCAATGGGTGCACTAGAACTTGGTTCAAAACATTGCTGGAACCAGCTTAATCGTATACGCAGGTAAAGGATAAAAAAATGTTATTCATCTCGCTCTGTCATACTAGTGATCGTATAGTTTTATCCTTCTCATATTATTATTGTTATTTGAATGCCACATCCACTTAATACTCCATCCACGGATTAAACCTTACGCCAACCCCATTGACATATACAAAATTAAATTGCTTCTTCGGACAAATGCAACCCCAAATGTAACTTTTCAATGGACCATCCTAGTTCACCTAGTTTATTTTGTTTTTTTTTTTAGATTTATTATGGCTCCACACATTTAGTGTACTTATCCAGTGTTATAAATGTATTATAATTCTTCAAGTTATTGTGAATTTGAGTCATAAAAATAAGTTGAAGTCAGTCTTGTCCAAGTACCCTCAGTAAAGATGTGGACTTTACTGAAGATTTTCAGTGGAATTTTGGTGAGAACGCAGAGAGCATGTCTTTAGCATTGTGCTGTTTCTATACACTCACACATAATCAACGACACTTAATAATCCATATTTACTACATATTAACTCGCGGAAGAGCATAAGTTTTCGGAAAAAAATACAATGTAAGCATACACACTTTTTCACGTTCCCGCCAAAAAAAACGTTATTTTTCGGTTATTGTAAAGTGGTATTAGACCAACACTATTACTCACGACCACAGATTACTTTATGTGTCAGACTCACGACTGAATCAGTGTCGTTTGTTATTTTTTCGTTTCCACCGTCGATATATTTTCAATCTGGCAGCACTGAAACTAACGTAATAAATATAGGTTAAAAAAACGTATTTTCTCAGTCTGTCTTTATTCTGTGTACTTTGTGGCACGCTCATGCGCACGCAAAGTCGCAAATCGCAATACATACAATTAAATTAGTTATTTTTTCATCATCAAATCAAAATATTGTGTACGCGATCTCATTGACAAATAGTAGTTATTACTTGACGTTTAATATTTCAATACTACAAGACATAACTACCTCAATGCTAAAGTGATAAAAAGATTGTGAAAAATTTTGAAATTTGTGATACTTGCTACGTAAATCTACAAAAATGAGTGCCAGGAAAACAACCTCCACCAAGATGCCAGAGGAAACAGAAGATGATTGTGGTTTCTTTTCTGGTCCAATCGACTACACTGGCGAAGATTCTAGTGAAATTAAGATTGGTGAATTGATATCTGGCGACATAGACGCCAAGGTGATGGTGAGCAGCGAGCTGGATAGCGGGATATCTTCCGGATACAGTGGTCTGTCTGCCGGTTGTAGTGGTGCTTCTAGTGGATCCCATCATAATCTGGGTGAAATCAAGTGTGAAACAGATGTTTCAGAAAGTGGACTGAAATTCGATAGTGGATATATCGATGTGCTGTCGTCAGAATTGAGCAGTGTCAAATTGGAAGTGCATCCTCCACCGCCTTCGAAAGATACCAGTCTGAGCAACCAACTCCCACCTCTAGATGTTCTATTTCGCCAAGATGATGAAGGAGATTCGTAAGTTACTCACTTTCTTTTAGATTTTGATATGATGGCCTATCAGTAGACAAATTCAAGATCAAGATCCAAAGTGATTCCATTGAAATGTGTGCAGTGGCAAATTTTAGGAGAAAAGACGGACATTTCTCATGTCTAAACTGAAGCTACCGCTATAATGCCAAGATGTGGGCTGGGACATTTGGAATAGTAATAGGGTGAACCATGGATGATTCTAATAGTTTAATAACATACAGAGGAACATACAACCTTCTTTTTTTAAGTCTGTTATGTATAATATTTGTTATTACTTTGTTCTTGAAATGTAGGTTATGACTAGAGATTGGATGTATATTTACCTAAAGTTAACTTTTGGTAGCATATTATGAACGCTTCTCAGAATATTCATCTAAAATCAGTTGATAAAAGTAACGAAAAGCAACCATATTATGTAGTACCAGGGCAACAGTCATTTGTGTCAAATCAGGTTCATTACAGCTCCAGAGTATAATACTTACATTTTTAAATTTTGGAATTGCATAGTTTTTCTGACAAAAATGTGCTTTCAATAAAAGCCAACATCTGAAATATAGGTAGGACGGTGGGGTAATATATGCATCTAGGTAACCAATCTTTAGTTATTACCTTAATGTTTAATTTTAGTAGATATTCAATAAAATCAAATCATAGATATTCTCTAAAATAAAACTGTATAAAATCAGCTATTAAAATGCATTGAAAATAAAGTCCTGATTTCCCTCAGTTGACTCCAGATTCTCCACCAGCCAAATTTTTTAGGGTTCCATAGTCCTGACAAGGAACCCTTATAGTTTTGTCATGTCATGTCCGTCTGTCTGTCTGTCTGTCCGAGGTTTTGCTAAGAGACCGTTAATACTAGAAAGCTGTAATTTTATGAGGGTATGTAAATAAATGACGCCGACAAAGTGCTGAAATAAAATTATGATAAATTTTTTTTTTTGGGTAGCTCCCCTATATGAGAAGTGGGGATGATTTTTTTTTCATCGTCTACCCCATCGTGTGGGATATCGTTGAATAGGTCTTTTAAAATGACTTCAGGGTTGCTAATACCATTTTTCGATTGAATGCTCCATTTACGAAATATTAAACTTTAAAGTGCAAATTTTTGTTCCAGTAGGGCGTCCCCCCCCTCCCTCCAAAAGCTAAACTGCTGGCTTGAAAAATCTGGAAAAATTCGTGATATTAGCGCATTTCATGAACTTTAAAGGAAAATTATAGCGGTTAAGATAATTTTATTAGTTTAGCAGTAATAGTCGTTGAACTTGATTGTTGGAGAATTTTGTACCAAATACAAAATCCTTAGAATAAATCCTTTAAAGTGACAAAGATGGAGTACCTAGTTGCTTGTTTATAACGGGTAAAGACTTGCATTGAATAACATGCTACTACGGAACCCTACGCTGTGCGTGGCCCGACACGCACTTGGCCGGTTATTGTTTGTTCATATTTTTCTGATATTCTGGCTTTTTTAGTACTTTTCAACTTTAACATACATTAACGTAATTATGAAATACTGTGCATGTGATTACTTATTTACAATGAATGATGCTTGCCCATGCGCTCACATTGAAAAACATTTCTTAATTTTGTCCACTGTGACTGTGTGTGTGTGTGTGTGTGACAAGATCAACCAAAACAATCTTTCCACATGAGCATTATGATCTGGGAATGCAACTGAAATTGGCACATTTTGAAGAGATTTCGCAATTGTGGCCGCCACACACCGGTAACTGACTTTCTGACCGGGACCTCAGTGTTTTAACTAGGATATGTCAGAGGGAGTGTGGCAGTCTTAATCTAAACTCAAGATTTAGTTTGTATGACGGACTATGTATATTTATATATTTACGTTCAGATCACTGGTCTGAAGTACGTGATACATCAACTAACCATTATCTTATGTATATATATATATATATATATATAAAACTGAATATTGTGTTAGATAATGAATATTACCACATAGGGGTCTATCCACGTAGTATAAAACATTTGTATTTTTACTCTTTTCGAGTTATACAGTATATTTGCTTAATTCACATTTTGCTCTCTATTGTAAAGTCATACTTGGAGGCCCATTGGTGTTAAAGATAGAAGGCATGATTTCTAATCGGAAGGTAGCTGGTTCCAATCCTTATATAGGTGTTGGTTCACAGGTGGTAGGAGCATTATATCTATGTTCCGCCTGACTTGCTACCTAATATAGCTTACCACCATCTTAGAGAAAATCTGCCACTATAACCTTAGTGTTCTGGCAGCAAACGGCCCTTGAGAGTCAGATCAATCTAAGGCTAGCTAACATGTTTACCATCATTACACACCACACCCTCATTGCTTACCATCAGGCGAGATAGTGGTCAAACGCTAGCCTATCAGATATTAAAAAAAAACTAAAATATTATTATGTAGCAGAGTTGACCATTCTGTTTTAGACCTTGGCCTCTGTTTTTATCTAATATGTAAAAATAAATATAAATTACCTTATTATAAAAAGACTAGCTTTTATACAATTTCATAATCTATACATAATACTTATAGCGTTAATTCGTTTTTACATTGCCCAAACCTTGTTACAAGTTGTTTGGATTATTTAAAACAGTTATGTTAGATTAGTCTGTCTGTTTCTGTCAATAACGAATGCAACACATTTGATAGGCACAAGACTTTCTTTAAGCAGCATGAGCTTATACAGCACCAACAGCTATAACATACTTGTTAGAGTATACAATTACTAACTGTAGTAACTTTATGTAGAGATTCATGTGGATTTTTTCTTTTCAGACAATTACACATTGCAGCCATACATGCGTGCACTAAAGCCATGAGCTTACTAATAAAACTGTGTCCAAACCCAGAATGGTTAAGTATTCCCAACGATCAAGGATTGACTCCACTGCATTTAGCAGTTCTGAGCGGAGACCCCACCGTGACTAAGATGCTGGTGATAGCCGGCGCACAGCTGGGACTCCGGGACAGGATGGGGGAGACTCCACTGCACAAAGCTACGTTACTCAAAAATGTGGATTGTATTGATGCGTTACTGGGGGAGGCACATCCACGGAGAAAAATTTACCAATCAGTACTCGACCAGAAAAACTATAATGGTAAGTGACTATTGAGTATTTATTACACATTATTTACAAGATTCTATATCTTACTAATTACAAGGTGATTTGTATTGCTTGGTAATCGCCATTTATAAATAACAAGCTTAGCCCATGTAGATGCCATGCCCCATGGTTTTACCCATGTAGACATCATTCTCGTAGGAATATCAGGATAAAAAATATCCTATGTTATCGTGGTGTTAGCATAGAAAATAATAGTACTGTGTTGTGTACGTTGTGTACTATATAATATAATAATACTGGTGTTCGCGTGAAAGAGTAACAAACATACATACATATAAACTTTCACATTTATAATATTAGTAAGGATTGCTTTCTTCCTTATAAAAATGTTGACTATAATACATTAATTGGTACTGGTTGTTTATTTTCAAGAAATGTGACAGGACAAGACATATCTGTGATTAACCCCCAACACTAAAAGAGGGGTTTTATAAGTTTGATTTGTGTGAGAGCAACTTGAAATTCAACACAACAACAGAGCAACTTGATCAATTCGAAATTCGGTATCCTACTATTTAACTGATATTACAAGGACATGGTCACCTTGACCGGATGCTGGGGACATCTCCTGGAAACTGCACAATACTCGACTCCTTACCCACCTAAGCTTAAAGGTCTTCATGAACAGATTGGATAAATCAGGGGTGTTTTTATGGTAGTTGGGGGGTAAAAATATACCCATTCCCCCGTCAATAATGAAGACTATACATAAATAACACACACCATCATAAAAATGACAGATACTGATGTTGGGCCATCCTAAATACTGAATCATCTCACATTAATAATGGTAAAACCCCATGATGTTTTTTCCAACTATGCTATGCAAAGTCATAACTAAACACCGCAAGAATCATAACATACTTAATTATATATTTTTTTTTGTATAAATGCATTATATTGTTAGTTATTTTTTTAGTTCATACATATATAAGAGTGATATGTAATAAATAAACGTGCAAATGGCAGTCAAACTTTCATGGGGCAAATATTTTAATGTGCCATATTTCAACACTCAAGACGTCAATAGATCGATATTCTTCCAGTCAAACTTTTTACTCATTTAAAATAAGACTCATCAATTTTACCTATGTGTCTAAAGTCTAAACAGTAGTTATTTACAATAATTTTACCAATTTCCACGATTTTACAACTTATAACAATGATGATGACTGTATAATGCGTGATTACGGTTTCATTCTTTCATTTAAACTTTTTACTCATTTATAATATCGTTTAAAAACTAAAAAAGAACCGACTTCAATGCCGCGCTATTCATTTTCAGTACCGATTTTGAGCTGTTTATCTCATCTCTGGAGATACTTATCATACCTCGATAAAATTACCATGGTACCACACTTGGGATATCTCCTTTCGAACAAAAAAAGAATAATCAAAATCGGTTCATAAACGACGAAGTTATCCGCGAACAAACATAAAATATATATATATACGGTCGAATTGAGAAACCTCCTTTTTTTGATGTCGGTTAAAAAGAAGACACATCAATCTTACCTATGTGTCTAAAGTCTAAACAGTAGTTATTCACAATAATGTTACCTATATCATCAACTTTTAAGGAATGATGTTAGTAGTAATACGTGATTACGTATCGTGTCAACATCACGTGCCGGATCACGGAGGTTCTCTAGGATCTCTAGAGTTAATATCCTTAGGTTCACTAGAACCAGTTTTTGTGCGAAACGAGCGTACCTACTGGACATTGTTTACGTGTGAACGCACACTGCCGCTGACGTAGGCACCTTCAAGGTCTATAATACGCTCAATGCCAACGAAGCATTCTGTTCTCCTCATCTGATCACTGAATAGACTCGACTCACGACCCCGGAGAAAACATCACATAATTCAACAAAATGTTTAAAACGCGTCACTCGCGCCAATTTAAAATCTGGGTTTCCCTACTTGTGGTAACTGCATCGAAAAGGCTTTTATCGTTTCTGGTTTTTCCAAACTTGTGTTAGATGTTAAAATAACATAAGAATCGGCCTTTTTGTATAACGAGATATTATTTTTACGTACGGTTTTGCCAGATGGGTTCACCCGTTCTTGACTTTGTTGGATATGTATGATGTACATTTAAAGATAAATAATTCTAGATGATACTGAATTTTACGTATGTATTGCATTGCATTGTATTGTCTTTAGTATATGCAGGCGGGTTTTTTATATTTAAATGTACTCATTGCTTGTTAGTATGTATTTTGATTAAAGATGTTTTTAATTATGGAGTAGAGCCGTTTGTAGATTTTACTAACTATCATCTGATGTCCACAGATTTGTTTATGTATGAGAACTGAATCATCATCATGCTTTACCGAACCTATTCATTATTCTGTGACCGAACTGACACCCTTATCGTTAACTTCTCATACGTGATTAATACATAAACATTACCTTCCCTATTGGGGTATATCATTATTTTCCAAAAGCATCATCCTCATTTATCATAGACACCTAATTTAAAACTATTTTTTCAGTGTGTAGTACCTATTAAAAGTGAGCTTTAGTTACAAAGCAAAGTCGGGTAGTATGTAAATACTAAACACATAGAAAGTGTATGTATATAATGTGTCTGTTGACCTACCACGATAGCGGTCGTCCGTCCATTTGGAGAGGCTGTTATACCCGGTTGGGTATTCCCAACGTTTCTCGGCCACAGTGAAAGCTAATTCGGATCCGCTACTCGTGGGGATTTTTGTTTATGCCGAATGGGATGCTTTCCAACTTCGAATAACTATTTTCGGGATGCTTTTCAACTTGTCGAAGTCAAATGGCAAATAGAAAATAATCATCAACAACCTACAGAATCAACATCGATGTTATCCGCGAAATCTGCTGATTGGACTAGACAATAACATCTGAGTGTCTGTCTGTGGGTCTGTGTAGTTTTATTTATATTCACATACCGTCAACGTCTATACAATATGGAAATGTTAATACCTCCCTGGCGAGTATAATTACTTCGAAGAGGAAAACCGCAGACTGCAGTTGTGTTGGTTGGAACAATAGAAGCAGCTGCCTCTCTGTATTCGCCCGGCCCGGGTTATACCACCGCGTGAAAGTACCGCCGTCTGCGCCGGCAGTTACACATGTAGGAATTCCCAAACCTTCGCGTATTGCCATGTTACGTGCACTCTATACTTTCTAATACTGGCTCAGTGTGCCAGATCGATCCGCGGCTAGATCCGATCTTGTCGCTTCGTCTGACTCACTTCTAAATGCAGACTTAACTCGCCTTCGCGGGTACATATCGTTAAAAGAACCGACATTTTTGGAAATTAACGCGATCCGGTTTAGGTTGTTTACTCGTCTTATATTCGCTCGGCGTCGACATCGATATCATTCCAATCGTGTTTTGCTTTGAAATGTTTATCGAAAACACGACAACCGTCTGACATCACACGGCGAACGGAGTCACTCCAAGGATTTCTTGTTTATGGAATTTCCACTTTTGTGCCAGCCGCTATACGAATAGTTTTAGTAGTTTTGATCCATAAATATTTTTCCAAAGTTTGATATAATCGCTCAATCAAAAACAATTCACTCTCTCTTTGGTAGAGTACCATAAGGTTGTTATCAGTATTGTTGGAAGTAATGCCGAGCTATGCCACGAGGCCTGCGCGCGTTACATAACATGACTATTGAACGAATTAATTATTCTTCTGTGCTTAAAATAATATGTATGATTAATGGTAGTCTAAGGCAGTGAGTAGTTGTGGTTAGAAGCGAGTAGGTGAATGCTCCTCGGTAAGATAACGTTTTCCCAAGGCAGTGCCACTAAATTTTCCCTGACGATAAAAAGATAATGGATTTACAGTTTTTACTGATTAAAATCTTTACTCCACTGAGTGCCTTCAGGTTTTTCCAACAATTTTAATCATTCAAAATATGCTTAACTTTAAATGTGATTTTATTTTTCTCTTTGAGGTTCTCAACACCCCAAACTTGGTACTGAAAATGACTAGCATTTTAGCATTAGAAGTTTTTTAAATGAATGTCGCACTTGCGATAAGATTTTCCTGATACAATTTGCAGTGTATTGTAAAACTACTGTTGACTATGTACCTAAATGCGGAAACGGCGAAAATAGCTCGTCAGTGAAGCGGCGGGGCACCTCTATCTATATATGGCGAGGACAAGCCGTGTCAGCGCTTGCGTGTGCGCCGCCTGCCGCCTATCACCGACGCGGCGACGCCACATTATTTGGAAAACCCCATCGAGCCGCCCGCTCCCTTCTCCTCCCCCGGGCCTGCACTACGTAACACGTGCACGATACCACACCTTCACATGATGCGATCGTTGAACTCTCCTGCGCGTACATTGCTCATTCACTTTACGTTTGTCACTAGAGGCGTCACCCGGAACGCGCGGTGTACGTCGAACATCGCGGAAGATCGTGGGTTTACAGTTCCAGTTTCTTCGGTTGAACGCCTGTCAGCTGGGCACAGACATTGCTGCGCTCACTATGCATTTCAGCTGATGAATATTCTTTAGAACCAGTGGCGGTTGAGTTTTTATTTGTATTCTCACGTTATTGCATTTCTGTAGCTACGACCTTCTCGCACCGTAACTAATTTGGATGACAAGAATTGTATACTTTTTGGGGGTTCGCTTGCATCACGGAAGCGTAATTAGACTTCTGTGGCTTGCATAGTGACCAGTTTGAAAGCGTCCGCGTAATGAGCTCCAGTCCTCGAACGATCATGTGAATGAAATACAAACAAATGTAAAAGTGCCAATAGTAACAGCAAACACGTTCGTGTCTTAGAATTTAACACCACAGCTACCTATACCGAAGCGAGCTTTGTATGATCGCGCCGTTCGGATACCAGTCTCGGACTCGAGGCAATCGGGGCCCCTTGTTGACCCCGCAAATATTGACATAAAGTTATCTCCTTGAGATATTCAAACATTTCTCGACCGAGTACTTACTCAGATTATTGATTGGTTCCCGCTTACGAGGGTCTTCTAGATACTGTATATTCATAATTATACAATCTGTAACATTATAAACTTGAAAATGTGGTCGGACCTATGCAGGACTTTACTGATGTTACGTAACGTGATGTCGTCAGTTGATACACGCGACTTTAAGTGACATTACGGGAGAATATGCCAAGTGAACAAGTGACCACTATCTCACCTGGTGTAAAGTGACGATGCGGTCGAAGATGGAATCGTGCTTGACTGGCAGCAGAGAACGGGTGTTGTGACGAGGCGCTGGACCACCGAGCGCCTGGTACGAGTTTCTTTAAATATGTTTACTTACTCTATTACTTTAAAGTAAACGCAGATTTGAATGTATTGTATCTTACCTATTATGCATACTAGACGGCGCTTTTTAATTGTCATACAAATCTGCGTGCAAGTAAAGATATGACGTAGAGAAAGTAGCAGTGGACACTCCGACATCCACTATGTCCACGTGGTGCTGGTGACGTGACGCTGCTATAACTTATTAGTTTTTATTTTGCACGTATATATAGAATGTAATCAATGTAGCCAACAACCCAAATTCTTCCGTATAATACGTCCGTTCTACTATATCGAGATAGAGCAAGGTCTATTTAAATTTAGTTTAAAATAAACTTGGAAATATTCCAGCGGCTTGAAATCGCGGCGGACGGCCGCGGCGGCAGATAATACTCAGATATTTACAAACGTTGCTCCCTGCTATCTCGTTTAACACTGATTATTTATATATTTAATTAGAATATATAACAATAATTATGACGCTCTCTGTACTCAGTAGTTAATTGTCAGCCATACAAGTAACGTGACGAGACGAGTTGTACCCTCCCCAAATTAGTTATGGTATTGGTAATTATAATACCAATCTGTAAATATTTCCAAACAAGTATTATCTCTATCTGGCACGAAAAACTCGTTCGCAGCCTGTACGAGGGCTCTCCGATTGTATTACATATATACAACCGATTATAATTATGTCATTCTGAGGAATTCATCCATTAATGACTGCTAAAATCTAACGTTGACGTCATTTAGAACCGGTCACAGTTTTTATAGCCAGCTGGAATTGTTTCAAACGGGCACATTTATTGAAACTGTTTTAGTATTGTGGGTTTAAAGGTTATCGAATGGACATATACCATGATGTCATTCTCATTTTAATTATTTTATCTGTAACTAACAAGCACTTGGCGGCCACCATCTCATCTGATGTTAAATTAAGAAGATGCTGGTTAGAATCGTACTTGTATGGGCAGCGAGGCGCTGCTTGCTACATGCACAATCCACAGGCCGCAAATATCACAAACCGTCTTTCATTTATTTGAAGAGTAGGTATTCGGAATCTAAATTTAGTAGCATCATTGGATTTACCATATTTCTATTTGATAGAACAAAATAATAAAGAATAGATAGGTGCAATATCGCTCCAAACTAAAACAGGTAAATGTCATTCGCGATCTTACTGCGAAAACTCTATGAGGTGCATCGGAAATGCACGGAACCTCGTTCGTGACAGTCGACAACAAACAGTAGTGAGAATGTTGCGACTTTTATACTCATGATGATTCAGACTCACTGTATCTTTAAATCTAAAAAAACCTAATGCGTCAATTAATACGTGCTTATTGTTTTGTATTGTGTAAATAATTAGTCAAATCCATATTCGCATACCACCTTGCCCTGTAAGGCGTCAAGTGTGCGATCCTATTGCTATGACGAGAATTCTCGGTGGTCGGCGACCGACCGTCATTGCTTGACAATCCTTAATACAAAATGATTCACTAAATGTATCGGTGCTTGTGAACTTGTAAGGTCTGCATTACGTTATTGCAGTATAATAATATCGTCAAACGTTTCACTCGAACACATTTTCCTGCTTATTTCTTTTTATAATGACTTCACAGACGTTTCATGCAGTAGGTTAGGGAATACCGATGTAGTGATGTCCGTAAATCCAATTAATTGTAAATATCGGTGATTTCATAAAATATGATGAGTCATATTAAATAATCCCACCCGGAATCAATTTGAAATGTAATGTTAAGGTCGCAGAGGCGCGGTAATTGGAAAGGTTTATCAGACTCATAGATGTGATTAGTATAATTATTGGGATTACGTAGTACATGGTACCAGAGCCAATATACGCATGGTTTTCATTTTTCTCGTTTGTCACCACATTTCAGTGAATACGTTAGCATGGTAATAGGGATGATATATTCAATCACAAATTACTCAATCGATATCGAGATTTAATCGTCGCTGTTTGAAAGAAAGAATAGTAGATTCTATACCAAGGGTGCAATATAGTAAGTTTCTGCGAGGCCACTTTTTTTTAATCCAGAGCGTAGCGAGGGATTTAAAGTACGTCGACCGAGAGAAAATAATATTGCAGCCGAGTTTTACACTCTGCTTTTTATCTCCCTCTATGAGAAAAGGGAATAGATAAAAGGCTCTATAAAATAGCAATTCAAGAGCATAATATTGTAAAAGTCGATTACTAACATAAACAAACGTAATAAACCAATAAATACATACAGTTTCCGAAAAAAACTTCGCGCACCTTTTGCAGTTTTTACCCGATAAACATTTTACCCTTAACTCATTGACATATTACACATAAGGACATGAAATACCTACAAAATAAGGAGCATATCTAAACCTAAAACGTATGCCATTAATTGTCCATTGCTAGAATGATGTCAATCAAGGTCATCAATGGACCAATGGACCATCAATGGCAGTCATTTTAGGTTCCATTATGACTTCTAAGCACTTTTTTTAAGTTATATCCATCCAAGCAAATGTATCGCGGCACCTCCATGTCTATATGTATTTCCTACTCCATGGTTAAATGTGTTATTATGACAGTCTGTGACCAAAGACTAAAAATGCCAATAACTCTAGCGCTTTTTTTTCTTCTTGGCCACCACAAGATGCCACTTTGCGCGCTTATTTTTTCTTTTAAATTGGTTTCCCCGTCTATTATGACGTCGAGACATTTTTTTTAAAATTTAATTAACGCCACGCGCTCTCTATTTATTAGGACAGTAACATTTTCCGTACAATATTATTATTGAACCTCCTTAGACATGGCACTATAAAAGAACAGTCGTAAGCCAAAAATTAAAAAAATAATTCCCCGCCCTAGGGCGGAAAAGACCTATTTTGCGCGCACTTATCGAGGAACAAACCACTTTTCGAATAGATGGGATGTAAAAATATTTATTTCGACAACACAATACTCTGTACACAACAACAACATGTTTCAATCATACATTTTCTAAATCAGTACATTAGGTATACCATTAAAATGCATTTATGATTATATATGAACATCGACAATGTTAATATATGTTAGAGTACATAAGATTAAACCGTACTGTGTGTTGTTACAGGTCAAGCCTGCGTGCACTTGGCCGCGGCGGCGGGTGACGTCAACACCTTGAAAAGGCTGGTTTTTTATGGCGCCAACATCGACAACACTGTAAGTATTCATGCTTTATCTGAAATTGTTCATTAAGATTTTAGGTAACGACGCAAGCGAGACATTCGCCTGATGGTAAGCGAAGACAGCCTCCATGAAACAACTCGATATAAAAAATTTTTTTTAACAATAATTAGTACTATATGAACCGACTTTCGCCATATCTCTGGAGATACTGAACATATCTCGGAAGTATACCCTTTCAAACACAAAAATATTTTTCTAAATCGGCGTAACCGCAGACAAATCAAAAATGAAAATCTAAATAATTAAAGGCACCATTATTTTTAACTATGTATTATTATAAAATCTGTTGAGGAAGTCATTGTAAGAACAAAACATGGACGTAGTACTTAGTTAGCGTAGAATAGTACTAGTTGATGAGTAAGCGCTGTTTGTTTACCCACGTAGAGTGCTGTGGAAAATACTATTAAATATATATAGTAAGATTCCCATCTTGGTATGTTTATATGGAAAATACGTCAAGTAATGTTCGTTCCTTTTGAACTTGTATTGAATGAAAAGTATCTTTTGTGCGAACGTAGCTTCTTAGACTGCATCATTACTTTACAGCAGTTGAGATAGTGGTGTGACGTTTCTGGGAACCAGCATAAACTCACCTATGTATCTAATGTACAACCATGTAGGATGGAAATAAATAGGGCAAGATAATAATGATAGATATAAGATAACATTGCCGTGGTAAGGTGCAGTCTCGTTGGTTAGAGTGAAACTACGTTTTATGATTATAATCTTGCGATAGGTACCTATATAACGGTACTGTTATAAAATGTATTGTGTTAGCTTCGATGTATAGAGTGGTGCTCGCCCTCGGATATCGTTATCGCTTGAAGCATGTTGGGAATCCCACAATGCCACACGCCGTGAGAGTTACGGCGATACCTACTTACTTACTATACGTATCTATACAAAAATTATGTAATTTAATTTCAAATAAAGGTGTTGACGTCGCGCAAACATTGCTCAATCACAATGTACAATTGGTGTCGCCTGCCGGGCCGGGGAAACACACCATTGTTAATCAAAGTCAGACAGCGACACGTCTAATGTAAACACCAAAAATTCCCAGCAGTCTCAGCAATATTTACTCAAATACTGGTATTGTCTTGATTCTGTACACTGCACAAAAGTGTGTGCAGTACAGAGATTGTATAGTTTTCCGATGACTGCTTGTACATTATACTGGTGCGTGTTTCCCCTATATCTGATTTAGTATAACCTTTATTGGTCGATTCAATAATTTCCTGTGAGTCAGTAGTAGTTTCACAGTTCGCCATTCACATTGATGCCAAATCCTGGAAACTCCGTTAGTTCGTAGGTACGGTATTAGCCTCGGGTTTATTCCTCGTAAATTTGAATGACAGTTCGTTTTCCTCGTGGTTTTTTTTTTGCAAAATGTCCCGGCTTCGTATGGTTTTACCTCTTCGTTGACATTCGAAGAAATTATATTTTAGGTCAAAATTAATATTATCTTTGGATAAATATCGACGCAGCGTGTCTTCGCCACAGAATCCCAGTCTCGGCTATCCGATGACAGACATCGCCCGTCATTAGATACAGTCGCGGTTGTCTTAAATAAAGTATGGCTGTGCATTGGAAAATTACGATTTGGACAAAACACTAAAACGTATCGATATTTAAGTGTAAAGACCTCAATTAAACTTACGACGATACCGTTACCGTTTCGTCTAACTTAGTAATTTAATCAATTAAATGTCCTCGTTAGTCCGGCGCATTCGAACAGATACGTGGCCAGTAGAAGCGCTAGCGTGACAACCCTGATAAATACTTTCGTTAGAGTGGCGAGGGTTTTCCACAGGGTCGCGCATCTAATCCGTCGATAGCGCTATCTCGTGCGTCGCGGGTTTTTTACGTTTACAGCGGTCGTACACCTGCGCTATTGTTCCGAGGTGAACGTACGAGGAAAACTGAGAAATCACTCCTATCTCCTCATTATCGATGCGACGCAAATCTATTCGAATAAGATTTACCCTAAAATTTGCACGATAACGATATCCGATATTTAGGTTACGGCCCGTACCGCTCGATGCACCGATCGCGCCCCGCTATCGTAAAAGTGGGCCCCTCCGAGCCGCCTCCCTCCTCTCCGGAGCTGACCGAGTTATTCCACATCGCAGCTCAACATGACCGTTTGTCGGACAGGAGAACTTGTCGGGGCGGACGGCGCTGCACATCGCGGCGACGCGTGGCGACACGCTCACCGCGGAGTACCTGCGCCGCCTGCCCGGCGTGGAGCTGCGCGCGCGAGACTTCGCGGGCCGCACGCCGCGCCGCCTCGCGCGCCGCACGCCGCGCCTCGCTAGCCTGCTGCCCGACGACTCCGACGAAGACTCCGACTCCGATGACGACGTGAGTACGCACATGCCGACTGAACCGGTGCTCGCTTGCCGACCTACTGTCTGCTGACGGTGCCGGCCGGCTGAGGGCAGCTACATGTGGTGCGGACTAAACTCGGGCGTCCTGCGCCTCGTCTCATCGCCGACTTCCATTCTAGACGAGCACGATTCCATC
The DNA here is from genome assembly GCA_954871355.1 of Cabera pusaria. Taxonomy (NCBI): domain Eukaryota; kingdom Metazoa; phylum Arthropoda; class Insecta; order Lepidoptera; family Geometridae; genus Cabera; species Cabera pusaria. Next base: position 28,326,990 of record OX940893.1, read on the forward strand.
TCGGACCGCATCGCCGTCATCGGGTGTGAAAGTAGTCGAGTGCTCGACTGACCAGAATATGTAAAATGTCCCGCTGGTAGTAAACATCGTCGCCGCTTCACCACCGCTAGCTGGTCTGTAAGAGCCGCTATACATCGAACGACCACGTCTTCGACGACCGATGATTATCAATATCATCATCACCGTTCTTCAAATCTATGTACAGTAGTTACCTAACATGTCTCCGAGCTCGTCGACCGGGGCTAGCGGCAGATCAGCAGCTCACGCCGCCGAGCTCAGTGACATATGTCATGTAGAAAATGTGCAGTATTTATAGTGTAGGACCCCTCTAGCCTTACGATCTAATAATGTTATGTATCGTAGCGTCGGTGATCACACCCCGCCCGGTGACGGAGACAATAGGAGCACGCGACGACTGCGTGTCGCCGCGCTCGTCGAGTTTTCCTGTTTACCTCAATTTCCGGTGGTAGTAACGTGAAGTAGATGTCGTCACCGGTAATGTGAACATCGTGTGTTGTCCGCAGATGTACGACAGCGAGGAGGAGCTGTTCGAGAGGTTCCAGCGCGGCGGCGTGGCGGCGCTGGTCGCGTGAGCCGGCCCGCGCCCGCGCCCCGCCTGTCTCCGCGCAGCTCCTCGACCGCAGCACCGGCCAGCTCCCCGACCGCAGTGCGCCGCGGCGGTGCCCCCGACCAAAGCGACGCGAGCTCCGCGCGGACGCTTTGGTCGGGGGGACTCCAAACTATCGTATTGTCTGCGTGATGGTGTCGGCGGCTTCTCTTCTCCCGAGCTCGTGCGCTCCCTGCCCTGGTGGCTGCGGACCTGCCTCGACGCTGCCTTCCATCCTACTGTATCATGTTAGCCAATTTAATATGACTCTACGTTGACTCCTGTGTTTCGGTGACCACCAGATTACTGTGTAAATACTAGCATTGTAAGTCTAACATTTATTTAGTGTTATTGTTAAGAGTTAACTGTCAATATTAAAATATCGAAACATAATGGTTTTGTTCATTTCGGTCGGAGAAATTGTTAGCTATGATGGTGATCGTACCTATTGAGATCCGTTGTACATGGTACGTAGAAGCCGACTGTAGCTATATTCCAACTATTAGAATACGATGCCGGTCGATGATGGTCACGGTCGCCTCGCTCACACTTTCGTAGGAAAGCAGCAGTGAAGGCTGAATGTAACCGCTCATCGGACATCCTCGGGCTCACGGATATAAATATACTTTACGAGAAAAGCTAAAGTAGACTATCTCTATCCGCTCGCACTTTGTTCTAAGAAGTCTGCACGTACATTGTTAATTACATGAACTAACGTAATGAAGAAGACAAATATGAATATTGTAAATGCGTTGTATGGCTCGGTATATAACTAGCTGGTATGTAGAGGAACGGATGTCCTCGTGTTAACAGACTGCTTGTAGGACTCACTCGTTGTTTACTTATCTGTCGGCACACATGTTACATGAGGATCAGGCGAAACACAACTGTAGATATAAATGTGCCAAAATGGAGACAGTGACGGGATGCGACAGAGTTATACCCATATTCCCTTATTTAAAAACACCTGGCCCCTGATTCTCAATCATTCGGAAGCAAATTCTGATTCGGAAACTAGATCTTCCCAATTCTCAATGCTCTAATCCATAACTTATGATATTTTAATTTGAAAAAAATCTGTGATTCTAATCGGAAAGATTTTCGCGACCAAATAGCTCACGGAATAATATATAATCGAAATTCAAAATGACGCTTCCGAATCCGAATTTGCTTTCGAATTATTGAGAGTCAGGGGGCTGCTCTATTATATTATTTTATATAATTTACTGTGTACGAATAACCACACTTTATTTATTTCAATTGTAGTACTTACCTATACGCAATGTTTTGTTTTAGCCGATTTATAAAATCTTAATATTTCTTAATTTAATGATTTAATCATAGACGTATGCAATATCGTGTCGTATAATATAAAGTGCAGTATATGTTATAGCGAATTAGTTAAATATGTATCGTATTGTTGTACCTATATATATGCATGTTTTAAAAGAAATATATTGAAGAAAAATAGTGGCGTGTTTTAATCTGATACCCTGTTGGAAGTTTGTGATAAGAACACACATTTTATATTCAGTTTTTTTATCCTTTTAACCTGATCATAAGAACAATCATTTAATTTAATATAAAATGTATCCTACTATAATAATATAAACACGAACGTTTGTGTGTATGTTTGGTACTTCTTATCTAAAACTACTGATCTGATTGAACTGAAATGTAGTATATAGCCTAGAGCCTGGAATAAAACAGGATACTTTTTATCCCGACTTTCTCGCGGGAACGATCTACGCGAGTAAATCCGCGGGGTGAGGTAGTAATATAAGATGTGTGTGAGACCGACAACTAACATAAGCGCCGTCAGAAGCCAGCAGCATTGTACGCGGTTTACTCTCAACGGGCACCAACGGGACGTTAGGAAAAAGTATATTTTTTTGTGCCAAAGGCCGCCAGTGGTGGTTGTTGGGACATTGAAAATAATTTTACTCTGAACGGTCCCCAGTAAAACGGGCACCAGTAGGGTTACTAACAGGTGTATTAGCGGTCAAACGCTAGCCGATATAAAAATACATGTATAAGTGGTAAGACATAGTAGCGCTGCCATGCCGTTGTATCCAAGTGAGATAAAGCCCCAAGTGCGCGACGCTTACCTTCCAGCCGCTGCATATTTTTTGAGCGGTAAAATATGAATGTCCCACCGACCCCCACTGGTGGCTGTTGGCACAAACATTAATACAATTAATTAATAATTTTCCTAACGTCTGTTGCCCGTTTTAGTGGGGGCCGTTGGGAGAGAAACTTGTACGCTACACATGACATGCGTGCTTCAGTGTCCCACATCACATCGCTCACGCAATGATACTGTGATGCCGGCTACGCGCCTCTGATTATCGCTGCTGACCTTATAGTTAGAGTGTGGCAGCGGCGCAACTCCAAATAAATAGTCATTTTAAGAATTATAGAACCTACAGCTGATATCCGCGACTTCGTTCATGTATAGTACCTACACCAAGTCGCCAAGAATTTAGTTGCCAATGTTCAGCCTCATACTAATAAAACTGGCCAAGTCGAGACGAACTCGCCCACCGAGGCTTCCGTACCAACGTTGATTGGTACCCATTAAGCTAGACCTCTAAATTGTATGAACGCTCACATCACTCAGAGGGGTATCTTAATTTGCGTAAACTATATTTATGTATGAGGACACCATTTAATTTTCAACTTTTTAATTTTTTTTGAATTTTTCCTGTAATTCCTTGCTTCTTGCCAAATTTCATGATTCTAGGTCAACGGGAAGTCCCTATAGGTTTTCGACCCAAAACCTATAGGGTTGACCTAGAATTGTCAACTTAGGTTAAAAACAAGCCTAGGTCTTACGTACAAGTAAAGGAAACATTCCAAAAAATAAAAAATGTTGAAAATTAAGGTATAATTTTGGTACCTACAAGTTTTCGCGAAAATCTAAATTTGCCCACATCTTTTTATCGTGTTGACTCAGGACCTTGATTTTTATACACCTGATAGGGACTATAGACCTCAGTATCTGGTATAAATTTCAACTTACTAGGTCCACCCGTTCATGAGAAAATCAGTGGTGACAAACGGACAGATAAACAGACAGACAAGAAAGTAAGGGCTCCTTTTTTATCTTTTGAGGTACGGAACCCTAAAAAGTACCTCCTTGTTAAATTTCAGTAAGATCGGACCGTCCGTTCGTGACTAGATCGTCGGCGTGACTAGATAACGAACAGACAGATTTAGGTACAAACGTTTTTATAATCTTCTAATACTATAAGAATCTTTGTCCTGACATACTGACTGACTGACTCACTGACAGACAACGCACAGCCTAAACCGCTGGTCGTAGAGACTTGAAATTTGGAGGGTATATTTGTCTTAGTACGTAGGGGTGTACTAAGAAAGGATTTTTCAAAATTCACCCCTTAAGGGGATGAAATGGGGGTTCAAAGTTTGTATGGAGAAACAAGATTAGATAGTCTTTTCTATCCGAAACTTCACACAAGTGCTTCAGTACAAACTTAAGTAAATACTTGTTTCAGATTTTTTTGAAATTCCACCCCTAAGAGGGTGAAATGGGGTAACAAAGTGTGAAAATCAATATTTTTTGGGATTGCGCTAAAACTTGGCATGCAGATAATTATTACAACGTTAGTTACCTTTGAAAAAGGATTTTTCAAATTTCACCCCTGAAGGGGATGAAACGGGGGTTCAAAGTTTCTATGGAGAAACAACATTAGATAGTCTTTTCTATTCGAAACTTCACACAAGTGCTTGAGTACATAAATAAGTAAATACGTGTTTTAGGCTTTTTCGAAATTCCACCCCTAAGAGGCTGAAATGGGGTAACAAAGTCTGAAAATCAATATTGTTTCGGATTGCGCTGAAATTTGGCATGCAGATAGTTATTACGACGTTAGCTCCCTCTGAGAAAGGATTTTTCAAAATTCACCCCTGAAGGGGATGAAACGGGGGTTCAAAGTTTGTATGGAGAGACAAGATTAGATAGTATTTTCTATTAGAAACTTCATACAAGTGCTCGAGTAAAAAAATAAGTAAATACGAGATTCAGGTTTTTTTTAATAACACCCCTAAGAGTAAATGGGGTAACAAAAGTGTGAAAATCAATATCGTTTCGGATTGCGCTGAAATTTGGCATGCAGATAGTTATTACGAAGTTAGTTACCTCTGAGAAAGTATTTTCTAGATTTCACCCCTGAAGGGGATGAAACGGGGGTCCTTAATTTGTATGGAGAAACAAGATTAGATAGTCTTTTATATTTGAATTTTAACACAAGTACTTAAGTAAGTAAATACGTGTTTCAGGCTCTTTCGAAATTGCACCCCTAAAAGGGTGAAGTGGGGGAAACAAAGTCTGAAATCAATATTGTTTCGGATTGCGCTGAAATTTGGCATGCAGATAGTTATTTTGACTTAGGTATCCGCTAAGAAAGATTTTTTCAAAATTCACTCTTCAAGGGTTGAAGCGGGGGTTCAAAGTTTGGATAGTCATTTTATTTAACATTTCACACAAGTACTTCTGTAAATAAATAAGTAAATACGAGTTTCAGACTTTTTCAAAATGCCACCCTAAGAGGATGAAAATCAATATAGCTTCGGATTGCGCTGAAATTTAGAATGCAGATAGTTATTATGATGTAGGTATCCGCTCAGAAATTTTCTAAAAATTCCTCCCGGATACGGAACGGGGATTCAAAGTTTGTATGGCGAAATAAGATGAGAAAAAGTACGTGTTGGTAGTGAAGTCGCTAAGGTTGTCTGGTAGAGATCGCTTTAAGCGATAAGACCGCCGATTGTATAACCTAAATATTTTTTAATTAAGAACTTTAAGTGTTGTATATTCATGGTAATCAATAAAGAGTTATTGTATTGTATTGTGTTGTAGGATTTTAAGAAATGGGGTAGGTAAAAAGTCTGATAATTTGGGTTTTTGGTTTTTATAAATATGAATCCCGAATTGCCTTAGTCACGCGATAACATGAAAACGGGTGATCCGATTTGGCTAATTATTATTTGATGTATTTAATGATAGAAAAGTTTTCAGTAGGTTAACAAAAGAAGTTTTTAACGCGGGCGAAGCCGCGGGGCACTTCTAGTACCTATATATATAATATGGATATAATACTATGGATGGATACAAATATCATATATCACATATCTGAAAACCACAGACCTCTAATTACGACATGGTGAACATTTATACATATGTAATGTTTTGTACCTAGGTACTACTCAAAAACGGCAAAATTGATTGGGATTAAATTTATCACACAGATATAGTTTCAGTGCCGGGTCAAGCAAGCGCTGGGCCCGTAGCAGATTCTTTCAAAACCAAGCGCGGGGCAAATTCTTATAAAAGTTATATATTATCTATCTTATCTTCTTTATACATAAAAATTAATCCCAATTTCCCATAGTTGGTCACGGCATCACGCGTGAACGGCTGGACCGATTTCGCTAATTCTTTTTTTGTTCTGTTTTTAGTGTTCCGTACCCAAAGGGTAAAAGGAGATCCTATTACTAAGACTCCGCTGTCCGTCTGTCTGTCTGTCTGTCTATCCGTCGGTCACCAGGCTGTATCACATGAACCGTGATAGTTAGACAGTTGAAATTTTCACAGATGATGTATTTCTGTTGCCGCTGTAACAACAGATACTAAAAACAGAATGAAGTTAAAAATAATAGAGGGTCCCCATACAAGGAACGTGTTTTTTTTCGGCATTTCACGCCATCTATGAACGCTTAGTTAGGTAAACGTCCCATAGATGGCGTTATATTGAAATGTCGATCCCTAACACCTTTTTAGGGTTCCGTACCCAAAGGGTAAAACGGGACCCTAATACTAAGGGCACTTACACACTAGCGGTTAACCGCGGGGGCGGCTAACCGCGCGGTCCATTTCAATATGCAACCGCTTATGATTGTACGCACTAAACCGCCACAAAATTTAAACAGCGGCGGTTGAATGGAGGGCCGCGGCCCGCTTCGCGGTTAACCGCTTGTGCGTAAGGGCACTAAGACTCCGCTGTCCGTCTGTCTGTCTGTCTGTCTGTCCGTCTGTCACCAGGCTGTATCTCATGAACCGTGATATTTAGACAGTCGAAATTTTCACAGATGATGTATTTCTGTTGCCGCTATAACAACAAATACTGATAATATCGTTTAAAAACTAAAAAAGAACCGACTTCAATGCCGCGCTATTCATTTTCAGTACCAATTTTGAGATGTTTATCTCAATATCTCTGGAGATACTAATCAGACCTCGATAAAATTACCATGGTACCACACTTGGAATATCTCCTTTCGAACAAAAAAAGAATAATCAAAATCGGTTCATAAACGACGAAGTTATCCGCGAACAAACATAAATATATATATATATATATATATATACGGTCGAATTGAGAAACCTCCTCCTTTTTTTGAAGTCGGTTAAAAACAGAATAAAGTTAAAAATAATAGAGGGTCCCCATAGAAGAAACGTGTTTTTTTCGGCATTTCACGCCATCTATGTACGCTTAGTTAGGTAAACGTCCCATAGATGGCGTTATATTAAAATTTCGACCCCTAACACCTTTGTTAGACGTTAGATGGCGTTATAAGAAATAAAATGTTTATTAATTATTATTTTTTTGCTGGCGAAAAATGATACGTAGTGATATTTTTTGCTCGATCTTATAAAATACTGTAGTGTGGTACGGAACCCTACTAGTGCGAGTCCGACTTGCACTTGGCCAGTTTATTTATCGTCCGGAGATGGTTCTTAAGAAAAAAAAATTAAAGTCAATAAAAATTGTTTTTAATCTTCTTATATATAAAAACTAGCTGTGCCCGCGACTTCGTCCGCGTGGAATGGTGTCTTTGGGTAGCAATTATTTAGGCTAATTATTTTACAAATAAGACATATACGTATCCCACCTACACCACACCGTACCGCGCCGCGCATCTCCCCACTCCCCCCTCTCCCTCCCCTTAACCCCTCCCATCCCCCCTCCCTTTCTCTTAATCGAATCAACAGCCTAAAAAATAAGTTTCAAGCTTCTATCTTCTAAAATGACGATACTTCCATACAACATTTCATCTCCCCTTTCAACCCTCTTTTCGCATTTAAAAGTAGCCTATGTCCGTTCTCAGGCTCTAGACTATTTGTGTACCAAATTTCATTTAAATCGGTTCAGTGGTTTTGGCGTGAAAGTGACACAGACAGACAGACAGAGTTACTTTCGCATTTATAATATTAGTTAGGATTAATCCCAATTTCCCTTGGTCACTGCATCACGCGTGAACGGCTGGACCGATTTCGCTAATTCTTTTTTAGTCGTGTTTTTTATCGTCAGGAGATAGTTCTTATGAAAAAAGTATTTAAATAAATGAAAGTTGTTTTTAACGCAGGCGAAGCCGCGGGGCACAGCTAGTCTTATATATTAATCTCAGCCTTATATATTCTTATCAAATCTTTAAAAGAGCCCATGATCTACTATGGGTCCATGGTGGTATATGGTGGGTGGGTAAGTATAAAGTGGTAAATAAACACAATTCAATACTCAATACGTTTATTTCTCATCTAAAGGTTACACTTATGTGGGTAATTAATTGTCTGGGTTTGAGTATGCGGAGTCCCCTTTCGGGCGGGGCCCGTAGTCATTGCTACTCTTGCTACGTGGTTAATCCGGCACTGGATAGTTTATAACCTGGATAAACACATGGGATCATTTGTAGGTTTCCGTATATTCTATTATAGTAATACTAACTGTGCGCGGCATTTTAACTTTTTAAGGCTAAGCCTAATCCATAGCTAGTATTATTATCTGTTCTGTCTCCATAGTACTAGCTATCCATATGCAAAATTTCAGTTAAATCGGTCCAGCCGTTTGGCCGTGAAGAAATATAAAAAAATAAATATACAAAATGACTTTCGCATTTATAATATGGTATGTATTGATTTCATAAACTTTAAACCAAACTAAGTATTACAAATTAATAAAAATCTGAATCTAATAGTTGCTACATATTTTGAGCTCTGAATATTTTATCAGAATTCATTTGTTTATTGACGAGGAAATTGCTAGTATAAAATAAAATCTTTATTACGGTAACATAATAAGATAGAAAATAGCGGCACACACAAAGAGGTACTTACAATATAATATACTTACGTAGGTACTATACATCAATACATCTGCGCTTATTGACAAGTACCTACAACTATACTGGAACGGAAAGATATAGGACAATTTACCGAATATGTAAATGAATAAGCTATGTAAGTAATTACGATTGAATTAAATATATAATGATTTTCAGATAAGTAGGTTTATGATATTAGTACAGCGAGCGGCAATAGCCTACTGGTTAAAAGGCGTCGGCCTGGCTGAGAGATCGTGAGTTCGATCCCCACCCATTGCACTTATGACGTGAACCCATTCCAGACACAAGCATATTTTAGCTTAGTTCGAGGGGTTAACAAGTATACTAATAATGTGCAACCCACATTGCTAGTTAATTTTCATAAAAAATAATATAAATAAATATAATAAATAAACATACCTAGTGTAGTGTATGCCTGCAATTGTGCATTGTAGGCATGCTGGTTGACCTCCATCGGGGTGTTATTGAACCGCTGCTATCTCCGGTTGGATCAAAAAAACCCAGAAAAATCATATCCCTTATCAGTATCACCTACACTCTTCAGGCTACAGTACCTAAGTATAAAACTATACAATGTGATCAACCAGAGCATCAACACGCTCGCAGCGACATTAAATAGGTAGTCATCCTCATCATCAGGTGTCAGTCCACAGCTGGACGAAGGCCTCTCCCAAGGTGCGCCTTCTTTTCCAGTCATTGCCCACCGCGTTGCGTGTATCGTCGCTTCACCTGGTCAGGACGTCCTACGCTACGTTTGCCGATACGCGGTCTCCACTCTAGGACAAGTCTACCCCAACGGTTATCAGTCCTGCGGCAGATATGACCAGCCCACTGCCACTTCAGTTTACTAATCCGCTGAGCTATGTCGATAACTTTAGTTTTCTGACGAATTACCTCGTTCCGGATTCGATCCCGCAGAGAAACACCGAGCATAGCTCGGCTCTCCATAGCTCGCTGAGTGACTTTAAATTGGTGAACCATGTCGAATTGTGCGGTATAGGCGACAAGAAGACTCGACGGAGTTTTCCGAATGCTGCCCAGTCTATTGGGTATTTAGAGAATGTGATTGTAATACACTAATCTTTTTTACAAACAGACAAGACAAATAATTAACATAGCTTAAAAGCTAAAACAACCGACTTCCATGCCCCGCGAATCAATTTTAGTGGCAAGTTTGAGACGTTTATGATTTGCAATGGGATTATTTACGATGAAATTTCAATAGGACCACCTCGGAAACGTACCCTACCGATTAAAAAAAGAATTATTCGAATCGGTTCACAATTGACGGACTAATTGCGTAACATAGATAGAAAATGAAACTGGCCAAGTGCGAGTCAGCATCGCGTCTCTTATCGCACACTTAGGGAGGGTTCCGTACAATACGAAACATAACAGAGTTTCAACCTCATATATTTGATTAATTGATATTACCAAGAATATTTGGTTTGGTCGCGATCTAGAAAGACGGGGCTCGTTTACTAGCGCCATCTATGTCATTTTGCCGAAACTAATTAGATAGATGGCGTTAAAAAACACGTTTTTTGTATGGGGACCCCCTTTAATTTTTAACTTTATTTTATTTTTAGTATTTGTTGTTCTAGCGGCAACAGAAATACACCATCTGTGAAAATTTCAACTGTCTAACTATCACGGTTAATGAGCTATAGCCTGGTCACAGACGGACAGACAGACAGACAGACAGACAGACAGACGGACAGCAGAGTCTTAGTAATAGGGTCCCGTTTTACTCTTTGGGTACGGAACCCTAAAAAAACATACAGACGAATTGAAAACCTCCTTCTATTTGGAAGTCGGTTGACAAAAAAGCGGAATCCATTACGTAGTATTATTATCTGTTCTGTTTCCATACATAGTGGATATGTCAGCTCAGCACCCCGCACTAAGGCCCCATCACCTCGAGCGATTGTATCGCGGTGATTCGCTTCCACTCGCTTCGTCGCCGCGATGGTCAACGTGTGGAGAATCAGTTATTGCTTCTTGTAATTTGACAGCAATAGCACGAGAATATCGCAGCGATACACTCTCTCATGATGATGACGTCTACCTAAATGTGTTGGTATGCGCTCTAAGATGTCAGCGTAGTACGAGGTCTGTGGCACAGTCTTCATTCGAACCATCTAATACAGAAACAGTTAATGGTGTGGAAGCGTAGATGGGAGTATAGCTCTACGGGTGGAAGTCTACAACGATAGCGATGCGTCTTGTCATCGCAAACGTCTACTAGAATGAGATGCAGCAAGACAGTTATACAGTGTGGAAATTAAACTCAGGCCCTGGAGGGAAACTATTTTAAATCCTTAAGCTAGCTCATTTTACTTAAAGGAGACATTCCTTTATATTTGAAAAGAAACAAATCTGCATTAAAAGATTTTTTAAAACTAGCTTGATCCGCCCGGGACTCGAACCAACTAAAATTAAAAAAAATAAACACTCTTTATTTTATTATACTAATCGGTAGTATTAATATTCAGGATAAAGTTTCTCTAAAAAATGTTTGGTTACTGTTCACTTTTAACAAGTAAAAGACACGTAACAGTTCTGTTATCTCTCCAACACTCAAAGACTTCGTATGAAGTACACGCTTGCTAATTTATCGTTAAGTACCTTGTTGAAATCTTCGATAAGAAAATTGTTCAATGGTGGTAATACCTCTATGCACATTTCCTTCTTACATGATCCGAGGCGGAAAATGTTATTAGGGGCATACACCACAACACTTTGCTGAAGGCTACAAGAAATGAATTTCAACGGCGACTAATGTTGTGTAGCCGGAACGACGGGGCTCATTTCGAACAATTTATCAGTTAAATAATTTAAGTGTTACAAAATTGATAGTAAAATAAAGTTGATGTTAGATTTAACGATTATTTTTATTTTTAAGACCTAATGTTTGTTAGAGAAACTTTATCCTGAATATTAATACTACCGATTAGTATATTAAAATAAAGTGTTTATTTTTTAAAATTTTAGTTGGTTCGAGTCCCGGGCGAAGCAAGCGAGTTTAAAAAAATCTTTTAATGCAGATTTGTTTCTTTTCAAAAATAAAGGAATGTCTCCTTTAAGTAAAATGAGCTAGCTTAAGGATTTAAAGTTGTTTCCCTCCAGGGCCTGAGTTTAATTTCCACACTGTATATCTGCATCTCTTTTCGTTTCGACGGTTATCACTCGAATTTCTGCGCTATGCATGTAGAGACTACCGGCCCTGGGCCCGACGCATCGCTATCAATGTAGAGACTTCCACCCTTGGCCGACTTGTTCCCAAATAGCTATACCTCAGGTAGGTAGGCTTTGGGTGTCTTTACAATGGAGAGTGAACCAACTGCACAGAATAATTTAATAGTACTGCAAACAGAGAAGCATGCGTGCTATAACCTCTTTGGTCAGACGTCACTTAGGTACCATCAGGTGAGGTGGTGGAGAAGCGCTTGGTCGTCTTCAACAATCAATTGTTGATTCGAGCACTTTGAAACATAGTAAAATGTTCTTTCACAGTTATATTATCTGGAGTGTCTAGTACATGTCAGGGATAAAATAACTGTTAACAATACGTAGAAAAACTAAGACATATTATTAACAGTTTATGCATAAACTGACTGTAACAGATAAAATGAATGTGAGGGTCAGAGGAAGGTAAGGTCTAATATAAGTGTGAACAGCAGACATGACAGTTTGACACGATGTATTGTATGGCTGTCTTTCTTTCTTCGTTGGAAGTAACATTACGTAGTAAGTACTGTTATTTATTCTGTGGTTACATGGGACCGCGTGCGCGAGCTGCTTCAGTTACCTACCTACTTTACTTACAGGTACTAGGGGTAAGAAAGCTTCGCGCGGTCCTAGTGTGTTGCTTCCTAACACTACTTTAGGTAGTAGGTAACTTACCACATTGCTAAACGTCATCATCACCTCATTCGTCCACTGTTGGACATAGGCCTCTGCAATGGCACGCCACTGAGCTCGATCTTCAGCTATTTGTTTCCAACCGCTGCCAGCCAGCTTGCGTATATCATTGCTCCACCTAGCTGGAGGGCGTCCTACGCTCCGTTTACCGAGCCGTGGTCTCCACTCTAGAACACGTCTACCCCAACGGTTATCGGTTCTACGACAGATGTAACTGCAGTCCACTGCCACTTCAGCTTGCTAATCCTTTGAGCTAGATGTCGATAACCTTGGTTCTCTGTCGGATGAATTCATTTCGAATTCGATCTTTCAGACTTCAGTGATACTCCGACCATAGCCCTTTCCATATCTCGCTGAGCGACTTTTGATTGGTGGTCAAAGTCAAGTCAAAGCATTTATTCAGTATATGGGCAAATTAAAAATCTGCACTTACACACGTCAAATAACATTTAAATAGATCATATCAATAATAATGATTATAAATATAACAAAAAAAATAAAACCGACCAAGTCGAGTTGGACTCGCCCACCGAGGCTTCCGGACCAACGTTGGTTAAGTACCTACCAATTAAGCTATACCTATAAGCACTGCGCAGTGCAGTGCGCGCTCGGTAACGGACGTGCCATACTACACCGTATAGAATTGCACAATTCTCGCATCGCGCGGCTTTAGCCGCCGCCTGCTATTGTGAAGCAATGAGTTCGGAACAACTTATTTCCAACGAGTGCGTTTTTACAACACGCCATCGACTCCTACGACGAGGAGGACTTTCCTTCTCCTCCTTTACCATCGTGCGAATATGCAGCTCTAACTTCATCGAAGATGAGGTGAGCAGTGCCAAGACTAGAGCCACTAGATGCCGTCCCGCCGAAGGGATGGTGGTGAGAAGAGTCTCCAGAAGATAATCACTCTCCTGAAGGAGACCGATCCCGACGACGAGCCTGCTTTCGTCGCGAAGCGGTTAGATCGTGTTCCGCCTGTCACCTGGGAACATCTCGACTACTGTAGGCTGCTCAAGGATATCACAGCCCTTAAGACCACCGTGGCTGAGCTCGTGGTCAAGCTAGCAGCCTCCGAAAATATTATCGATGAGCTACGTACAGAAGTGATGAAACTACAAAATACCGCTTCAGTATGTAGGTCAACCGACGACGCGAACATCAACACGCGTCGCGGGGCGCAAAATGCATCCGTCGGCAGTTTCGAGTCAGCGAAGTTGAATGCGTCACCGGTTGTCGACACGCCACCTAATGCCCCGCGCTCCGCCGCAGCAGCAGGGGGAAAATTTAACGCAAATACGTCTACTCGACGTACTTACGCCATCGCCACCGCCAAAGAGGGGGTTACGAGTCACCCTGAACCACAAAAGAAGGTTGGCTCGTCCGTTCCTCCCAGGCCTGAGGACAATCGAAACGACGACGGCTTCAAAAAGGTTGAAAATAAGAAGAAGAAGAAGAAGCCGTCATTCCAGAACAAGTGTGGCACCGCAACGACTGGCCCGAACCACCTACTGCGTCCAGAGACACCGACGACGCTGCTGTACGTGTCTCGCGTGCACTACTCCATCACGGCAGAGGAGGTGGCGGAGTACGTGCTGCTGAAGACCAAGCTGGCGCTGAGGGTCGTGAAGCTGGACTCGCGTCACAACGTGAGCTTTAACTCCTTTGTGGGTTCCAGCCCAGTCTCTCAACACATTTATGGCTGAAGAATTCTGGCCAAGAGGTGTCAAGTTACGCCGCTTTAGCGGTCGACTACCTGACACCATAGATATACGTCGCACGTCGTAGTATTAATGTGTCTAATAAATACTTTTAATTTTATATTATATCTATGTTAGTCTGTAAGGTGTATGTTTCAATATGGGCCTATGTAACATCTATATTAGTTGCCTTAAATAAATTGATTTATTTATTATAAATTGTATGAGCGTTCAAATAACTCAGAGGGAAATACTATGTATGTATGGGGACACCCTTTAATTTTCAACTTTTTTTATTTTTCCTTTACTTGAGCTGTAAGACCTTGCTTCTTGCCAAATTTCATGATTCTAGGTCAACGGGAAGTACCCTACAGGTTTTCGATCCAAAACCTATAGGTTACTTCCGGTTGACCTAGAACTGTCAATTTTGGTTCAAAGTAAGGTCTTACAGCACAAGTAAAGGAACAATTCCGAAAAATAAAAAAAAATTAAAATTAAGGTAAATTTTGGTACATATAGATTTTTGCAAAAATCTAAATTTGCCGATATCTTTTAATCGTGTTGATTTAGGACCTTGATTTTTATACACCTAATAAGGACCATGAACTTAAGTATCAGGTATAAATTTCAACTTGCTAGGTCCACCCGTTCCTGACAAAATCAGTGGTGACACCCGGACAGACGGACAGACAGACAGACAGACAGACAGACGGACAGACGGACAAGAAGGTGATCTTGTAAGGGTTCCTTTTTTACCTTTTGAGGTACGGAGCCCTAAAAATAACTTATTGCTTTGAATTAAAAAAGAGGTGGATCATGCAGTCGCACCGTCAGTGTCCGAGATCAGATCAGTGTCCATGTCTCGGCTCATCTTATTATGTCTGCTGTCATGTTATTACACGTAGGACGCACTCATTAAAGACTTTTGTTAAATACAAAAGTCTTTAATGAGTGCGGCTCTGAGGTATCGGCGATGAAAAGACTCGACGTTAGTTTTCTAAATGCTGCCCATCCCAGCTGTATTCTTCTGCGGGCTCCCTTCTTGTTTCAAATAGTTTCAACCCAATTGCAAGGTTTACCCAAGGTAGAAATTTTTTTGAACAGCCTCGAGAGAGACTCCGTTTAAGGCAATTGGTTCCGGAATAACATGTTCGTTAAACGTGATCTTGGTCTTATCCAAGTTCATCCGGAGACAGATGCGTGCAAAAGTAAGGGTGGTCAGCATGTATTGCAAGTCCTTCGGTTTGAGCCATGATGCCGATATCGTCTGCAAATCTCAGGTGTGAGAGGTTTTCGCTATTGATGTTTATGCCTCGTCCTTTTTAGTTCAGAAGTTTCTCCAGTTCTTGAACATATCCTCTAGAGCGTTTGTGAACAATTTGGGCGAAATAACGTCCCCTTGTCTCACAGGTCAATATAAAGGGATATGTTCAGTCTGCTGATTTTGTACTTAGACGGTCATAGTCGCGGCGTCATATAGACCTCTCAGCACTTGGACGTATCGCCAATCAACTTGGCACCGTTTCAGGGACTCCAAATAGACCAGTTTTCAATAGAGTCAAAAGGCTTTCTCATAGTCCACAAACGCTAGACACTGTGGCTGGTTATACTCCTCTGCCTTCTATATGTCTATATGTGACTCAAGAGTGAAATGGGTCGATAGTTCATTAATAGGGTTATGTCTCCTTTTTTAAAGAACATAATGACCACACTCTTGCTCCACGTTCTTGGAGTTCTCCCCGAAAAGAGGACTGAATTGAAAATACGCTGAAGCTGTTGTAGCGTAGGAGTTCCACCGGCTTTTAAGAGCTCCGTTGTAATTCCATCCTTGTCCGGGAGCTTTTCCGTTTTTAAGCTGCCTGAGAGCCAACACAATTTCGTCTAGGCTGATATCTGGCAAAAATCTTTAACTTCCCTGAGTATCTCCGGCTGAGAAGTGACGACACTTACTTTTTACTTTACGACCGTTAGATGTGGTCAACTTCGTCAGATGGCTTCGGCCCAGCTCTTGAAGAAAGACTTATTACATAATATCGTTTAAAAACTAAAAAACAACCGACTTCAATGCCGCGCTATTCATTTTCAGTACCAATTTTGAGATGTTTATCTCAATATCTCTGAAGATACTTATCATACCTCGATAAAATTACCATGGTACCACACTTGGGATCTCTCCTTTCGAATAAAAAAAGAATAATCGAAATCGGTTCATAAACGACGAAGTTATCCGCGAACAAACATTAAAAAAAAAAAAAAAACGGTCGAATTGAGAAACCACCTCCTTTTTTTGAAGTCGGTTAAAAAACTAAACTTACGAGTATGTTTGTTATAATAATAAATATAAAACACTTTATATTCATAGTTGCATTTATTAAAATCTCGTTATTAATATACTAATAACTTTGTGCTTCATAATATTAACAAATAATAAGGCACTCGAAACAACTTGTTTTCTTAATAGGTACACATATATAGAAACAATTTTAAACGTTTTCGTGATCATTATATTGTTAAAAACAGTTTACACGGGAAAACATGAACACAACAAACATAAGGGAATTATTATAACAGGCGGGGTTTATAAATACCACAGACATAATTTGTGATTTTTAAATTATGTAACACAATGTGGGTAATGTATCTACAGAGTTGACACATACCTAACGGAGGTGGCGTAGGTACATATCTAATACAATGCAAATAGTTAATTAATATTCATTAAAGCACCCCATTAAAACAGCGGTGTATACATTAATAAAATTAGAAGCATTCATTACATACTTATAACTTACTATAAAACTAAATAAAAACATTACAAAAATACTCCATTAATGGGACGGTATATCCTACTAACAACAGGTAATCAATTTTTGAGTTAGATTGGCCCATGGGCCTCTATTAACTATAACTAACCTAAACATAAAGACGGTATCTTTAGTTAGTAAGTTGTGGGACACAAATAAAATGTGTCTGTTTTTCATGAACACTACACACCGACAAATAATAATATAAAGCATGATGAACCTGTTATTTGTACCTTGTATATATGTTCATTTTAATAAGACAACATAATTATCATGAGACATTTACACAATTATAAGTGATGTATTCTTGTAATTCTTGTATAAAAACCATATATTTGCACGTTAGGTTCTGCCTCCACTATAGTTAGCGCAACAACTCGTAGTAGGTACTGCACATCTTTACATTATATGTTTGGAAGACTAGTTGGATATGCACTCTGTGAGTCAGACCAGAGGGGTCCAGTGCCCAGGCTCTTGAAGTCTTCCACTTCCAGATATAGGTCACCGCATTGTCACCGACATGGTAGATAAGTGGTAATTGCACAGAACAGATAAATAATTAGTAAGTGATCATTTTCAAAATACAATATGTAATGTAGATTTAGTAAATTATCACAGGTGGTAAAAGCATTATATCGATGTTCCGCTTGACTTGCTACCAAAAAGTAGCTTACCACCATCAATGAATAAATCTGCCGCCATAACCTTACATGTATTCCCTACTATATGTGCCTGTGATGGTAGAGTGTAATATCGTAATGACATAGGTAGTAGCGTTCCTATATCCACTACGACATTACACGCTACTCCTAACGTCCTACAGTAAATGTTATGACATAAGTTTACATTTCCCATACCTACAATAATGTCTTGTGATAGTTGTGACTAGTTAGAGTCGATTGGTTTTGGTGAGCTAAGGACCTAAGCTGGTTTATGTGTGGGTATTAAATCAATCATAATTAAATTAGGTATAATTATGATGTGTAGGTACTTTTGTGCGAGCATATGGTATTAAGTATAATTTTAATGACCTTTTCGTGCGGTAACGGTGCCCGAACGAGAATGTGACTCGAATTGCGGACAACATTTAACAAAAAACTGAAATAAAATACAAATATTACTATCAAGAGCGAGTCGCCCGGCGCCGCGCGGGAATCCCAACATTCATTTAAACAGGAAAGTTTCTTAGGTACAAAATGTATAAGTAATAATATTTGCAAAACGTTAAATTGCTTTTATTGTGGCGCTAATACGGTCCATAATCGAATGCTGTTTAATTTGGTGGGCTGGTCAGGTGGGTAGCGCCGGGCCAGCCCATCGTAGGTACCTGCTGTCACTGCCTCATATAAATACCCACCTCATATATAACCTACTCATCAGTAGGTTTTTGAAGTGAAATCTTCTTGCGCGTTGAGCACTTTTTGGGTGAACAAAAGTCATGGAACTCGCGTCATCGTCACCGCACGCTTCCCACGAGCTATATGTATACTGTGTATCTCGACGAACTCGCGTCATCGTCACCGCACGCTTCCCACGAGCTGTATGTATACTGTGTATCTCGACGAACTCGCGTCATCGTCACCGCGCGCTTCCCACGAGCTGTATGTATACTGTGTATCTCGACGAACTCGCGTCATCGTCACCGCACGCTTCCCACGAGCTGTATGTATACTGTGTATCTCGACGAACTCGCGTCATCGTCACCGCACGCTTCCCACGAGCTGTATGTATACTGTGTATCTCGACGAACTCGCGTCATCGTCACCGCGCGCTTCCCACGAGCTATATGTATACTGTGTATCTCGACGAACTCGCGTCATCGTCACCGCGCGCTTCCCACGAGCTATATGTATACTGTGTATCTCGACGAACTCGCGTCATCGTCACCGCACGCTTCCCACGAGCTGTATGTATACTGTGTATCTCGACGAACTCGCGTCATCGTCACCGCGCGCTTCCCACGAGCTATATGTATACTGTGTATCTCGACGAACTCGCGTCATCGTCACCGCGCGCTTCCCACGAGCTATATGTATACTGTGTATCTCGACGAACTCGCGTCATCGTCACCGCGCGCTTCCCACGAGCTATATGTATACTGTGTATCTCGACGAACTCGCGTCATCGTCACCGCACGCTTCCCACGAGCTGTATGTATACTGTGTATCTCGACGAACTCGCGTCATCGTCACCGCGCGCTTCCCACGAGCTATATGTATACTGTGTATCTCGACGAACTCGCGTCATCGTCACCGCGCGCTTCCCACGAGCTATATGTATACTGTGTATCTCGACGAACTCGCGTCATCGTCACCGCGCGCTTCCCACGAGCTATATGTATACTGTGTATCTCGACGAACTCGCGTCATCGTCACCGCGCGCTTCCCACGAGCTATATGTATACTGTGTATCTCGACGAACTCGCGTCATCGTCACCGCGCGCTTCCCACGAGCTATATGTATACTGTGTATCTCGACGAACTCGCGTCATCGTCACCGCGCGCTTCCCACGAGCTATATGTATACTGTGTATCTCGACGAACTCGCGTCATCGTCACCGCGCGCTTCCCACGAGCTATATGTATACTGTGTATCTCGACGAACTCGCGTCATCGTCACCGCGCGCTTCCCACGAGCTATATGTATACTGTGTATCTCGACGAACTCGCGTCATCGTCACCGCGCGCTTCCCACGAGCTATATGTATACTGTGTATCTCGACGAACTCGCGTCATCGTCACCGCGCGCTTCCCACGAGCTATATGTATACTGTGTATCTCGACGAACTCGCGTCATCGTCACCGCACGCTTCCCACGAGCTGTATGTATACTGTGTATCTCGACGAACTCGCGTCATCGTCACCGCGCGCTTCCCACGAGCTATATGTATACTGTGTATCTCGACGAACTCGCGTCATCGTCACCGCACGCTTCCCACGAGCTGTATGTATACTGTGTATCTCGACGAACTCGCGTCATCGTCACCGCGCGCTTCCCACGAGCTATATGTATACTGTGTATCTCGACGAACTCGCGTCATCGTCACCGCACGCTTCCCACGAGCTGTATGTATACTGTGTATCTCGACGAACTCGCGTCATCGTCACCGCGCGCTTCCCACGAGCTATATGTATACTGTGTATCTCGACGAACTCGCGTCATCGTCACCGCACGCTTCCCACGAGCTGTATGTATACTGTGTATCTCGACGAACTCGCGTCATCGTCACCGCGCGCTTCCCACGAGCTATATGTATACTGTGTATCTCGACGAACTCGCGTCATCGTCACCGCACGCTTCCCACGAGCTGTATGTATACTGTGTATCTCGACGAACTCGCGTCATCGTCACCGCGCGCTTCCCACGAGCTATATGTATACTGTGTATCTCGACGAACTCGCGTCATCGTCACCGCACGCTTCCCACGAGCTGTATGTATACTGTGCATCTCGACGAACAATTCACAAGTTACTTAGTTTCCACTTCTATTGGCTGTCAAACACTGCCCCGCATGATTTTTTTTAATATCTTATAGACTAGCGTTTGACCACTTTCTCACCCGTTGGTAAGTGATGATGCGGTGGTTCGTTAGGTTCTTTGTTAGTTTGATGGTACGCCGCGCCCTTAGCTACAATAGTGGATCAGTGAGCAGTAAATAGTACCTACATTTAAAAGATCAATTTATAATTACACAAATATTTTCGTATTTACTTTGATATTTTATTTGAAATGTCTTGGATGAGTACCGTAAGGAGTGGGATAAAACTATCTAGAAAATAAAAACTAAATAAATAATAGGTTTATTTTCTTTTAGGTACAAATGTTATTCCTCGTAAAACATGATTACTTATCATGTTTTACAAGGAATAACATCATGCAGGGTAACAAAAGCAGAAACTCAATGCAGGACTCCATTTTGGAAATGTATATTTAATTGGTTTCATATTTTGCCACAAACCATAATTATTTATTGAAATGTAATTTTAGAATGTGCCAATATAGTCATAGTCCAAATATAATATATTTTATAAAGGATTTCTATAATTTGTAAACGGGTAAACCCTGTCGGGCATCCTTGTAGGCATAGGGAATATTTTACGCAATAAAAGTGGTACTATAGTCTGGCCATAACTGCTGTACACTCCCTGAGGTATGCGCGGAGAGGTGGGAGCCGGGGAAACAGACTGTGGGGACGGCAGGCTGACGGAGTGCGTCCCCCCCGTCTCGCCGCGCGCATACCTCAGGGAGTGTACAGCAGTTATGGCCAGACTATAGTAGTAGTGGTAGTGGTTTGGTAGACTACATTTAAGTTTTTATTGTTTTTGTTTAGGTTTATTTGTTTGTTTATAGTTAGGTAGTTTTTAGGGTTCCGTACCCAAAGGGTAAAACGGGACCCTATTACTAAGACTCCGCTGTCCGTCTGTCTGTCTGTCCGTCTGTCACCAGGCTGTATCTCATGAACCGTGATAGTTACGACAGTTGAAATTTTCACAGATGATGTATTTCTGTTGCCGCTATAACAACAAATACTAAAAACAGAATAAAGTTAAAAATTATAGAGGGTCCCCATACAAGAAACGTGTTTTTTTCGGCATTTCACGCCATCTATGAACGCTTAGTTAGGTAAACGTCCCAAAGATGGCGTTATATTGAAATGTCGATCCCTAACACCTTTGTTAGACGTTAGATGGCGTTATAAGAAATAAAATGTTTATTAATTATTATTTTTTGCTCGATCTTATAAAATACTGTAGTGTGGTACGGAACCCTACTAGTGCGAGTCCGACTTGCACTTGGCCAGTTTATTAAGTTATAATAAAGTATATACTATATTTATACAAAAAAAACGATATAACTATAAAAGTGGTCATTCAAAAAACGACGTTACCACGCAAACTATAAATATAGGAGAACAGTCGTGCCTACAGTATTATCAAATTCTGATAACATTTTAGCATTAAATTACCAGCAGGCAATTTTTCGTCGGTAAATTATATATTTCTCAGAAAAAGATTTATTTTTGATTCCAAATTATCTGAAGCGCTGAGGTTATTTTATAATAGGCACTGATACTAAAACGTATCTACATCGAACTTTCAACTAGTGTCGGTGTGATGTCTGTTGTTTAGTTTAAAACAATATTATAAATGAAGCTGTGATTGCGAGAGTGTGAGTGAGCTAATATAGCACGTAAAATCTATAAGTGTTGCATAAAGAGTGCAAAAATATGTGTGGTTATAAAAGTTCTGATTTTTGGAAGTGTGAGGGCGAAGTATCTAAATGAATACCGATGATATCATTTTAAGATGTGTTACTGCAATCGAAACTGTCACAAGGGGAGGTCTCTACATTGATATCGATGCGTCCTGTCATCGCAAACGTCTTACAGAAGGAGATGCAGCTAGACAGTCGTTTATGTGCATCTCTTTTCTTAGCGACTATTATCGCTTGAAAGTCATAGCTATTAATGTAGAGACTACCGGCCCTGTATTGACTACACATATTTAAATTTGGTTTAAAGTGTTTCTTTGTTATGACATTTATTGCGCTTAGGTACTCGTATGGGCACCTATAATGTTATATTTATTTTACCTGCATTAGGTAATACACATTTAATTGATGTAAACATTTAGAAATGTAATAACAATCTATTTATAATACTCGTCATGTAACGACATACTAGCACGGTATTATAATTATATTACCGTGATACTAGTATCTATTCGTGACATAATTTCCACGTGAAGCGTGACAATAAAACGTACACAACACTTCGCGTCTTATATCTGTCATTGATATAACACACAGGCGAAACCGGTGGCATCTAGTAATGCGGTAAACTATAGGTATCAGTATATCGTAATCGATGTACAAATACATTTCATTTTCATACTGATTTCATCAATAATATAAATAATTGAATGGCCGTGTTCGTCACACAATCATTCAGAGCAGATGCACGACGTCCATAGATACACAGGCTACGTTCACATCCAGCTTTCAGTTAGCGGCTAAACTTACAGCCATCGGCGACTGGCTAGATACACTGTCACACTACCTACACTTACAAGTTACACGCAGCATTGACAGGAGCACTATATCGATGTTCCGCTTGACTTACTAGTTACTACCCATTAGTAGCATACCACCATCAAGGAGAAAATCTCATCATAACCTTACAGTGTTCCGGCAGCCCACAGCAAAAGTGAGACTTTGGCAGTGAGAGTAGGTATTCTAGGCCTAGCGTGTTCATCATTTTCGACCACATCATCGTTTACCACCAGGCGAGATATTTAGTGATCAAACGCTAGCCTATCTGATATAAAAAAGTACAGTTGACATTTTTAATCGCTGACACTATGGCTAGATAATTATATGTTTCGTTACGAATAAATGCTAAGCTAATGATCACATATCGATCACAAACCATTAATGTACTTAGGTAGAAAGACCCGCTAACTGTAAACCGGAGCGTAATCAACAAAAGCTCGCACAGACCCCAGCAGGAGATCGTCCAGTCACGCTCCCTACCAGCCTCAGGCGTGAACAAGATCAGACTATATCTCAGTATAGTATGTGGGGCGGTCGATCTTCAGCAAGTGGAACACTGTGGGGAACACGTAGGTGGTGTTGAAGCCGATCATGCCGTAGGTGAAGTACTTGTAGCAGAGCTCGACGGTGACCTTGTGTCTGTTGTCGAGGCTGTCTTCCGAGTGGAGCAGGAGGTTCTTGTCCTTACCGAGCAGGGCGCAGATGACGCCGTAGGAGAGGGACTTGCCGAGCGCGCGCGTGGCCAGCACGCCGCAGAAGCCGAGCGTGGTGCGCAGCAGCGTGCAGCCGCACATGTCCACGGAGGGCCAGATGACGGGGTAGGGCGGCGGCTCGGCGCTGCCCGCCATGTTGCCCACGCGGTGGTTGGTCCACGACCCCACCAGGATGCCGGCGCACACGCTCACTATCATCGTCGTGTCTCCGCTGCGAACGAACGATCACACGTTAACATGATGAGAATTCGATCGCAATCTAACTTTCACCCCATTATCGTCATCATAATCGGCCGGTATCAGTTCGTTGCCGAGTCTATGCTCAGGCCTATGCCTATACTTAAAAAAAACTGAGCCTGAACTTCGGCTCTTCTTTTTCAGAATTTTCCACAGCTTTGCGAAAAACGTCTCTCAACCTGGTTACAGGACGTCCTACGCTACGTTTGCTGTTTCTTGGTTTTCAGTCTCGGAAAAGTCTACCCCAACCGGTGAGCTAAGGCATACAAACTCTGACATATAAAATGTTAGTGTGACCTTAGACACCAAGCTCTAGTATCAGAATCGTACGGAACCCTCTGCCTGGCATCACACACATGCACATACCCTATCTGTGCATTCATTTCAATATAATAGCTATACATTTGATTTTAGTGTGCCTGTGCCGTATACCTCCTTGTTGATCATCGTCACTCACAGGAAGGTCATCGTTGCCTTCCTGCGTCCGTCCGTAGGCTTACATTTGAATATATTTTTACTATTTTTATCAGCCCCTACATCTGTAGGTACATCAACATCATTTTAGGCAAATACATGATTAAGATCCCTTGGTGGTGCTAAAATAGGTGGTCTCTGGTGGTAGACCTCGGCCGTGGCTCTATCGCACCACCCACAAACAAAGACATGTCGCAAATTGGTTCCCGAGTTCCAGGATTATTTCCGGTTTCTATGGAGAACGAGTTGGGATATTTGCGCTCTGTGTATTGGACAAAAGACAGTTATCCAGGGCGCCTCGTCTCACTGCCGTCTTTCAATTCCAGACAAGCGCAATGCCATCTTAGATCTCATCTTCACTTAACATCAGGTGAGATAGCGGTCAGGGGCTTGTCTGTCAGACATAAAAAAATATGTGCGTTTCCAATGACAATGTCACCGAATCAAAGGTCGCGGGATTCACAGAAGGCGCGCGGTGGAATCGCCACGGCCCTGATACCGTTTCGGATTTGCCTGAATTTAACTCAAGCGGGAAGTTCGATGTGTCAACCGGGGAACGACCTTCACCGATCAGTTTTTCCTCTTAATTTTAAACTGAATCCAGCGATTTTCCCGTATAAATAATAAATAACAGGAACTATAGTAGAGTCAATTTAATAGATCACATTTGACACTTCATCAAAATTCAACTACGTGACCTTGTAATGAAGGGCACATAAAATTATTATTTATTTGAAAGTCAGAACTGCATAATTACTTAACATTTTTCAGTTACAAATACAAATACATATTTACTTTGACTAATAATTCACTTTAAACATAATAAACAATTTTTGTTCTAAAAAACTTAACGTCAGTACAAGGTTACGTCAGTGAACACTTTTTAACCGACTTCAAAAAAAGGAGGAGGTTTCTCAATTCGACCGTATATATATATATTTATTTTTTTTTTATTTTTTTTTTTTATGTTTGTTCGCGGATAACGTCGTTTATGAACCGATTTCGATTATTCTTTTTTTGTTCGAAAGGAGATATCCCAAGTGTGGTACCATGGTAATTTTATTGAGGTATGATAAGTATCTCCAGAGATATTGAGATAAACATCTCAAAATTGGTACTGAAAATGAATAGCGCGGCATTGAAGTCGGTTGTTTTTTAGTTTTTAAACGATATTATTCTTTATAAACACTAGGAATGCTACCCAAAAATAAAAAGATTGATCAGTCGATAGATCTAATCGAATGCAATGGATTACTTGTGAAGGATGTTTAACTATAAAAATAACTACACTGTTATTGTAATTAACACATAATATTATTCTTTGACTAAAAAAATGCAAAAATAATTGAAAAGGAACTAAAATCAATAATAATATTGGTTAAGGGGTTAGGGGTAGTCAGAGACACGAAAAAATGATAATTTTCAGTAATTTTTTTTGGCTATTAAATCATTTTATTTTACAAAAGAAATAATATGGAATTATTACACAATGTTTTGACTTGAAGTCACGAAAATTTGAAAAAAAAAATTATAATTTTCAAAGTTATAGCTGTTTCTGTTGACCCAGTCCCAAAAAAAGGTCCTTGCGGTGACAATCATAAGTCCTTGGAGATTCATCTAAAATCAATCGGATAAGAAAAAATAGTTTTATAAATAGATAATCCTGGGCCTGATCGAAGCTTTTTTTTTTCAAAAATTAAAAAAATGGTGGACTCTGGAATTTTTTTTCTAAATTTTTGGGAAAAAGTCAACAGTTAATTGGTCTTAAAACAATCGAAATTTTTGAAAAAAAAAATCCTTTGATCAGGCCCGAGTTTATTATGTATTCTAAAAGCTGTATAAATTTCATTAAAATCTACTGAGCGGTTTTTAAGTTACAGTTGTCACCAGTTCAAAAAACATAGTTTTGAGAAAAACGCATTTACCTGCTCCCGAGCGTTTTGAAGTGCCCGAGCGCTCTTTGTTATTTGTCGAATAACTCTAAAAGTAATTATCGGATCAACTTCAAATTTTCAGAGAATATTTTTAAGATATTACACTTAAAGAAAAATGCAAAAAACAAAAATTTGATTTTTTTGAAAATCCTTACTACCCCTAACCCCTTAAAAAACTAACAATAAACTACTAAACGTTAGATCCATAGGTACTTTTGAGTATGTTTTTTTTATTTTATTGGGTCATTTTCTATGGAGCTACATTCTAATCCATAAATACATATAAAATCGTTTAAATAAGTACAATTTCCGACTTGTATAATTTGTATTAACGTGTCTTATCAATTTCATATTAACGCAAAACAAAGAAGTAAATAACTCTCAATAATGTCAATACTAATTGTATTTCTCATTGAGAGCTGCCGGAAAATTGGTTATTTCGAATAACATCAAACTAACATCATTCTTGTTTGTGTTGATGCGTATCGATTCATCAATTGAATCGATGTTTTTAAGCAAGTCACCTTACTATGAAGCTAAGACTGACAGATGTCAAATGTGATCTATTAAGTTGACCCTACTATAAGCGCCCCGTTGCTGTAACCGAGAGACGATATTATTCGACCACATCATCGCTTACCAGCAGGCGAGACAGTAGTCAAACGCTAGAAAAACGCTAAAAGATATAAAATATATATACATATATTTAAATTAGAAAAGTGGTGGAATTTCCCAAATAGAATATAATACCTAGTGCTTTAATTTGAAATGGAATTCGGAAAATACTTAAATCCTTTTATATAAGGTCGGGGAAAAAGTTTATTCGTGTTTTATATACCAATTAAAATAATATTTTACTAGTATATTTATTTAAAACAGCTTTAGGTACACTCACGGGTTAAGATATCAAAATTACTCCGACACGTTTCGGACATTTTTGATATCCTCTTTCACAGGAGTAATATTTTTTTAATAGAATTTATTTTTAACTTTTTAGTCGTTTTTGAATTTGTTAGGATAAAACAGTATATTGGAGCAGTGTAAAGCGGCAATAGCCCAATGGCTAAGGCGTCGGCCTGACGATCGTGTTCCAACACTTTGAACCCTACCCGTTGACGTGAACCCACTCCAGAAACAATTTAGCTTAGTTGGAGGGGATTACTACTAGTACTAGTATGTGCAATTTACATTACTATTAAGTTTTTTTTTAAAGAAAGAAGTGTGGACTGACTCCTTAAGCTTATAAGGTCAGTTATTAGAAAGGCATATTGGAGCAGTGAACCGACTCCCTAAACCTAACCCCTAAATAAGCTTAAAATGTCATAGAATAGGACAGTACCGCATAAATCGAGCCAGTTCCCATTCTAGGCTTAGCGGCTATCTTCGACCACATCATCACTTACCAACAGATGAGATAGTGGTCAACCGCTAGCTTATAAGAAAATAAACTGGCCAAGTGCAAGTCGGACTCGCACTAGTAGGGTTCCGTACCACACTACAGTATTTTATAAGATCGAGCAAAAAATAACACTATCATTTTTCGCCAGCAAAAAATAATAATTAATAAACATTTTATTTCTTATAAAGCCATCTAACTTCTAACAAAGGAGTTAGGGATCGACATTTCAATATAACGCCATCTATTGGACGTTTACCTAACTAAGCGCTTATAGATGGCGTGAAATGCCGAAAAAAACACGTTTCTTGTATGGGGACCATCTATTATTTTTAACTTTATTCTGTTTTTAGTATTTGTTGTTATAGCGGCAACAGAAATACATCATCTGTGAAAATTTCAACTGTCTAACTATCACGGTTCATGGGATACAGCCTGATGACAGACGGACGGACAGACAGACAGACAGACAGACAGACAGACTACAGACGGACAGCGGAGTCTTAGTAATAGGGTCCCGTTTTACTCTTTGGGTACGGAACCCTAATATACCTATACGGCTTATACCAGAAGATGAATCAAGATATGCGACTCATAATTTATGACACTCGAGAACGGGCTAGCGTAGGACTAGTATCTTTTCTGTGGGGTGAACCTACAATACAGGGTTATTTATTTATCGCGACTCAAACGAAGAGGTGTGCTCGGAGACCTTACTACACACTACCACAGTACATTAAAGTACACAGTAGTTTATCTGCTTAAAATCAATAACTGGAGCGTGCGGCGGCCGCCTGGGAGATAAAATTGCACTAGGGCACGTAGTAACTTTAGTAATCTGTGCTAGGGCCGCCAACTGACTTAGAACCAGTTTTACCAGTTCCTTTTAAGTTTTAGATAGATATCCTTACAGATCCACACGCGCACTCCACGACGCTCATCAAATCACTCTCCGTGTGTTAGATGTGCACCAACCAAAAGATATTCATGGCAGTAGGATTCGGCCACAGTCCGTCCGGAAGAAATCGACCAACGTGTGGGTACGTTGGTCGATTTCTTCACAACTATTTATATGATACCGATTTACACGCTCTCTGTAGCGGCGAATACGGCTTGTCAACGTACAACACTGTCTTATTCAGAAAGTCAATACGTTTTGTAACAAAGGCAACGTTATAGTCCCGGGGTCTAATCTCGGTTCCAACAAAATGCCGGGTTCTCGAAAGGCCGCATGACTCGGAGGCCGTTGTTGCCCTCTCTGAAGCTGATCAATGTCGCAATTAGTGTCCTGAACATGTTAATACGACAGCGACACTGGATTCGTTCATGCCACGCGGGAATAGCGTGACGTCGCGGCGCTCAGTCAGTGTGCGGAAACTTGTACTGCTGCTACTGTGCAGTAGGGCTATTATGTACGCGATCTCGGAAGCGGAACCCCCCGCGGTGAGATTTGAATTTCGTAGTACGAAATTTAAATCTCACCGCGGATTCCGCTTCAGTCCGCGACAGTCTAGAACCGAGACTAGCAAAACGTTTAGGGCTCAAATTAAGGGCGTTTATTCGTCGGCGAGCGTGGCAGTCGCGGTCTAGAGTCAGTGTAGTCACGTAGAGTGATAACCTGAAATCGCGTATTCTAAAGCCAAGGGGGCTCTTGTTGTCTTTTTGCTTATTAGTCTGCATAGTAACGCTCGTATTCGCACCATCATCTACGTCGACATCTGCCTGGTCAGTGTCGAAACCGAGCCTGTCGGCTCCGACGTCAGAGACACAAAGGCAGGTGTCGCGGCGAGGTACAGGTTGTTTGTGTGTTGATTCCGATTAATGCATCTCTATGCGTCTTTTTAGTGGCGTGCCATAGGCCTCACGCCTATGTCATCAGTGGACAGAGATAGGCTGATATCGAATGTTCCGTTATCGCATAAAGAAAGGGTCGGACAATAAAGTCGATGTCCCTTCCACACTCGCGGTGTACACGAATGACGAAGCAATAAAACGCAGTTGTCAAACCAACTGCCATGCGGCATTTATTCGTGAAACGTTGGAGCGAAAGCAACCGTTTGTTTTTAACTCCAAAATCGATCGTTGTGTAAATAAATAATAAACCACAAAATATCCGTGCTTGGTGTCATCGTTTGTTATCTCTTGGCTTGAAGAAATCAAAATTACTGATCCTACCGTGCACGGTCACTTCAAGAAGCAAAAATCTCCTCAACACACAGGACGAGCTGAAGGTGGATGGTCAATGAAGAGCAGACGCAGTCCAAGGTGCTCGCATTCTATTTTGCTGTTTCTGCCACTCTGAGTTGGTTAGAACATCGATTTATCTCGTATCGTTTTATCTCAGTGTAGTGTAAAAGCCACCACCGGCTTTAGGTGCATATACGCTACAACGATGTTTTTTTTTTTTTTTTTTTATACTTTATAGGCTAGCGTTTGACCACCATCTCACCTGTTGGTAAGTGATAATGCGGTCGAAGATGGTAAGCACGCTAGGCCTAGAATGGGAACTGGCTCTCAAGGATGGCTGCCGGAACACATTAGATGTTTGGTGACAGATTTTCTAACTTGAGGGTGGTAGCTGGCCAGGCGGACACTAGATAGTGTCCTACCACCATGCGGGGGTTGTTGGTTTCTTAACGATGTTTTCCTTCACCGGAGGGCCACTGTGAAAAGCGCACATACATTTTTCGATAGAAAAATCATTGGTGCACGGCGGTTTGAACTCGGTACCACGGCATCAAAGGCGACCGTTCTCCCGATTACGCCACCGGGCCCTCAAATGATGCACCTTATATTGTTTTTTTTATTTTTTGTGGGTTAACCATATTGCATGTTTATCCTGTTGCTATCTGCCATCATGTTACCTCCTAAAAAAAAACACTGTGTTTTCAAACGATGAATTTTAATTTTTTTTAAATCTTCATGTGAATCAGTGTAAAATTTTTGTTTAAATTTATAATGAAGAGTTATTACAAGGTATAAGTTTACTATTGGCTCATCAAGAGTCTGTCTTAGTTATACATGAATTATTGATATCGACTATTTGGTTAGCACCTATAAGAGCAGTGCGTTCGCATCGTAAAACATATGATTTCGTGTCTATAGAAATTATTAAGTAGATAATATAAAAATTGTAGCAGCCTATTTCCAAAGTGTAAAACTTATGTGTGCTAAACCTGTTTACCACTATTCCTAAGGGTTATACTAAATGAAGTTCAATCCTATCACTCGGGTGTAGTCATAGAAAAACACTAATGTGATACTGAGATTATAGATAGATAGATAAATAGATAAACTCTTGATTTGCACACCAAAAGAATAGAAACAATTTAAACAAAATATACTCTAAACTTATAACTATAGCCTTGCAAAGGGCGGTCTTATCGCTTAGAGCGATTTCTTCCAGACAACCCAATAGTAAAAAAGAAAACGAGACTGTGACGGACGGTGGTGTATCAATATTGAAATAAAATCAATAAATATGCTTACAAACATAAAAAACAAATGTCATACTATACATTACATATTTACATTACATACTTAGTGCAAATATTAATATGTACAATTCGCATAACTACAATTCTCCTAGCTACCGTGCCTGGTGTGTGACGACCGATGTACCTACTTCACTCGCATGTTACATTGCAAACCTCGATGTCAGCAGATTCAATGTAAGTTAAGCTCTTATTACCGTGAGGAATGAAGACTGGTTTTGGGGTGGGTGATAGACGAGCGCAGCGCCTAATACCTACTGTCTGTACGAGCGATAACTCACTGAGTAAGTTCTGCTGCTACCTACATGCCGATCGCCAAGTATTTTTGTTTAGAGTGACAGTCATTTTATCTAAGTTTTGCTATTAATTAGGTAATTGATTATTGTTACTTGTTCATAAATGTACTGTTATGTCTAAAACGTGCATAATAATTATATAATGATACCAAATTGTTCCTTACCTTACAATTTAATTATAAATGTATTTTCATGCAATAAGCTTTTAAAAAGTGTTTAGCTTGTAAAGCGCTGCTATTTGTTATTATTTTATGTCACTTCTTTATTAACTTACACTAGAAATGTACAACTATATAAATATTTTAAATAAAGAATTTTTGAAACTGAACTAACTGAAATGTAAGTGTGATATTGTGTCGCTACACCTGTTACCCAGTTAATCCATACCTTTTTTGTTGGCCTGCATAAAGGTATGCGAGAAGGTTCTATGTTTTTTTTTTCATAAACAGCAAATTTCCATCCATTGCTGGACTATGTTATTTAGAAACTACTGGTTCTAACGAATATACTTACAAACTATAAAATGTAAACGAATATAGTAGTATTCTCACCGTGTTGGTGTCCACTTATCAGCATTGGGGTAGAACACAATGACCAGAATGGAGGTGGCGAGGACCACTGGTGGAGAGAATGTCGCGGTGAGGAGAACTCCATCCAGCTTGTCCACCAGGGGGATCAGCATCACCAGTAATGACGAGGATAGAAGCAGACCCGCTGCTATATCCTGAAATTATACAACAATTCATTGATCAATGTGCATGTTACAACTTTATTATGAATTTAATGGTGTAGACAAGCTTACCACTTCTCTTTGATGAATTTGTAAGAAAATTTACTCCAAATCACCAGTGTTATAAAGTATTCTGTGTACCATATTGCCTATCCCTGTACAACATTGGCTAAGCTATATAAGTTTTTAAGTTTTCATATTCACTGACACTATTATTAGTATTGTCTACGGAATATTTACCATATTTTTCTTTTAATATGAGTTTCCGATATTTTCGTACGAACTAGTTTGTCTGTGACCATGGCGCTTGTAACAGCACTGAAATATTGGAAACTCATATTTAAAGAAAAACATGGTAAATATCCCGTAGACAATACTAATAATATTGGCTCTTTGACCATGAAGAGGTAACACATCTACAATTATTTTTTACTTAGGTGTGATGGAAATATAACAGTACCCTCAATAGTATTAAATCCTCTATAATAACCCTCAATGGTATAGAGATTCTCAAATGCAGAATCTTTCCACACACATACAGTGAAACATTATTACAAATTCAAATAAATATTATCATACAGCTCGAGGTATTTTAGAGATAAATCAAGAGTATGTCTATATAAAAAATATTTTATGTTAATCTGTATGACCTTGCCAATATCAACACAAAGAAACTTACAATGTTACGTAATAAGGTATTACGGCATGGAGACACTTTTAAACAATGTCTTAATACTTTTATGTTGTTGGTAATTAATAAGTCTGATGAAAATAAAATAGTAGTCCCGCATTAACTTAATACTGGCTAATACCCGCTACTTCTGTTCACGTACATTAAGAATTTAGTAGCCTATGTTCATCCTCACACTATAAAGTATCTCCTAGTTAAATTTCAGTAAGATCGGTTACTCTGTTAAGGAGTGATTACGTAACAAACAGAGTGACAGAGTTACAAACGTTTTTATAATATTAGTATGGATGGTCACCATCATCGGAAAGAAATAGAAAACTTTTCCTAAGGCTTGAACTACCCACCACTAAACAAAGACATATGTCTATTTGTATAGAAAAATTTATGATAAATATAATAAAGTACATACAAGTACAATACATAACATATATTAGCATTCATATACTACATGTCTTTTTAGAACATTGACATATCTTACAATGGACTAATTAGTCTTAAAATAATCCACTATAAATTGTGTAATTGCCAGAGCGCAAGCAAGGAGTAGGAAGGTGGGGCGAAGGGTGGTGGGGTATTGGATGTCCTGTACAATTGCAGTGCCAGATAAGCTACTTTACTGTAGCAGCATTAAGGCTAAAATGAAGTTCCTATATGACACTCACTAAAACACTATGCATGCCAAGATAAACTCGACTAGTACATATGAGGGTGCACCACAGCACGGCAATGAGAAGCCCCCACTGCACGGGGTACACATATCGGTCCATGGTGTAGAGCAGCACAGAGAATGGAATGGACACGCCTACCATCGCATGTGTAGACGGCATACCATACTCTATTGCCCATTTCTGTTGCAATTTCTGGACGGGGTAGCCTGGCCGTGGCCAGCGTATTATATCCTTGAAGCCCTGACCTGGAAATGTTTAAGTAAATATTTATTTGAGGGGAACATCCGGATAAACTAAACAGATAGGTACCTACCTAAGAGGCACACAAATTTGACTAATTAATGCCTTTATTGCTTTTTGTACCTCTACACAGTTTATTTATTCAGAGTAGCACACAAGTTACATTACAACTCTTTGAACTCTTACCTATGTACATAACTATAGTCCACACCAAAACAACCCTGCGACCGACAGCGCCGTCGATGTTCCAGAACCAGAACGGTATGAAGGTGGCGTAGAAGAGTTCATCACCCAACTCTGTCCCCAGCACGAACAGATAGTACCAGAACCTATTATCGACGTGACACTTCATCTCATCTTTCTCGCCGCTCTCTGCGGATGTGTCTGTGTCGCATGATGATCCAGAACTGCTGGATATGTTGCTCGGTATTCGTTTGTGTTGTTTAACATCAGACTCCTCATCCTCATAGTTCACTCTATCGGACTTTAGTACCTGCGATGAATCATTTACTTTTTGGTTGTTTTTATAACTTACACCGAAAAAGTTTTGAACTTTCACGACTAACAAGGGATCTTTAAGATACTCTATCATATTATCCCACATTTTGATGAAGAAAACTGATGTAGAATTTAATTTTGCTAATTATTTTCAAAACTTGTGTTTAAAAATGAAATCGAAATCTTTTGCTCTGGCTCACAAGATTCCATCAAAATTTTTTTTTTAGTTTCATTATGGCTCACACAACTAGTGTATTTAGCCAGTGTCAAGTATTGAAATTCTTCAAGTTTTTATGAATTTTAGTCGTAGAGATGGTTAAAAGTCACATTTCAGGTCAGTTTTCAAGTAAAAGTCTAGTCTAAGCTACCTTCAGTAAAGATGTGGTGTTCACTGAAGGTTTTCAGTGGAATTTTGGTGAGAACGCAAATAACATGTTTTTTAACATTTTGCTGTTTCTCTACACTCGCACACATTCACCGGCTCTTAATGGTTAATAATCCACATTTATTAAACATTAACACGCGGAGGAACACAAGTTTTAGGAAGAAATAAATACGAGTCGACTTCATAACCTCCTCCGTTTTTTTTTTCGTCAGTTAAAAATACAATGAGATCACACTGCTTTAGTCATTGTTCCGAGGATCACACACACTTTTCCACGTTCCCGCCAAAACTCACCCCAATCCCATCAGACTTCAAGTCAAGTATTGTCAAGATTGACAGTTTACATGTTTTTTTTTTTTCTTCTTTCCCAGTCAAGGGAATTCTTTGGCGTCACACGTTCGTGCATATGCCAGAGTCTTGTTTTATATCTTGATCTTGCATATTAACTTGTGCATATGTTATTGTATGAATTTTATAGAGGTTAAAACAAAAGTGGAGAAACGTTTAGCGCGAAAACTGTAGGTATGAATCTTGCCATCGGAATTTAGAAAACTTTGGTAACTATTGAAAAGTAAAATGGATCAGTATATAATAAATAAAGAAAAATTGAGATATAGAACAATATTTACAATATTAAATTAAATTTACAGCATATTATGTACACTAGAATCATATTTACAATTTTATATTATTACATACAATAAAATCTGAAAGAGTTTTATATAAATTTGGATTAATATTGCAAAGAAGAACTTTGATGTTTTTAGGTAAGGGAACATGGAGAGATATCAATGTGTCGTAAAAGGAACTACGGTCATATTTGGAACAAGCAAAAAATATATGGTCCAGATCCCCATAGTCATGACCACATTCACATTTAGTGCTGTCTACAATATTAAATCTAGCAAGATGTGCAGGACAAGTGGTATGGCCCAAACGCATTCTTATAATAATTGATGTCACAACCTTGCTAAACCAATATGCGAAAACCACGGTCTTCGCGGAATATGCGGTTGTATACTATAATAATATTTGCCTTTAATTTGACTGCTGCTCTTCCAGTTTCTCACCCAAGATTCTTGAAGCGAGGATCTGGGAAGTGCAGCTAGATCATGTGTGTAATTTTTAAACGGATAACGGTCTCCACTGTCGACAGCCTCTTTAGCTAGCTTATCAGCCTTTTCATTTCCAAAAATCCCTCTAAGGCTGGGTACCCAAACAAAATTTACTTTAAGACCTTTTAAAACGCACAAATTTAGCTTTTGTCTAGCTTCTGCTATAAGAGGAAAAAAAGGCTTAGTTTTAAATGGACATCTCTCTAAAGCCTGTAACACGCTCTTACAATCGCTAATAATCACAGTTTTGTCAAGTTTTAACAGTATAATATATTCTAAAGCTTTAACGATGCCAAGACATTCACCAGTAAACACAGAAGACTCAGGAGGACATTTTATTTTCTGAACTATATTGTATTCAGCATGATATACACCTACACCTGTATGATAATCGGATGTCTGCTTAAATGCATCCGTATATACTCGATGCCAATTAGGCCACTTTTCTTGGACAAGCGATATGAAGTTGAAATTAGCATTCGTACTATCAATTTCCAAATCAAATATTATTGTAGGATAACTTATTAAGGCTTCATAATCGCAATTAAATAATTCAAGAGTTGGGGAACGGTGTATGGGAGCATTTAGTAGCTTGCATCTCAAAAGGCTTGTGATTAGACAGGGTACGCGTTTATGGTTCCAATAATCTGATGATTCTGTAAGATTGACGAGGATATTAAGTTTTTTAAGTAAAAGGTTATTAGAAAATTGTATATTACGGAAAAGCAAACGGTCAGACAAAAGCTGACGTCTTAAACTTAGTGGAGGTTCAACGCATTCAATTTGTAAGGCATTAATAGGGCTAGTTTTCATTGCTCCGGATACTATTCGCAAGGCTTTTGATTGAATGTCATCCAATTTCTTAAGGCTTACTGCACTACAAGGTTCAAGCAAAAATGTCCCGTAATCCAGGACACTTCTAACAAGAGCATTGTAGATAAGTTTCATAGAAAAAGGATGAGCACCCCACCAAACACCTGGGAGGCATCTTAATAAATTCAGGAGCTTTTCACATTTAGCCAAAATATATTCACAGTGTGGAATACCCGAAAGTTTTGTGTCTATATACACATAAAAATTTTACTTCATTCCTTGTTGGCATGATGTTGTTTTCGAAACATATAGATATATGGGGACGTAAACGTTGTCTCGTAAAGTGAACCACAGAACTTTTTTGGGCAGATATGCTAAGGCCATTTTCATCCAGCCACACCTTCAAAAGATTTAGTGAATTAGTTAATTCATTACAAATAACATCTGTTGATTTTCCTGTAGAATAAATAGCAATATCATCAGCATATTGTAGTATATTTGTAGAATTCTGAATGGAACGTTCTAAATAATACGAATATATATTAAATAAAATCGGGCTGAGAACTGACCCTTGTGGAAGACCTTTCCACACAAGTCTACTCTGGTCTCGAGCATGATCAAGTTTTAAGCACCTACCTGATAGTATATTAATAATAAAGCATGTTAATCTTTCAGGGATATTTAGTTTCTGTAATTTTTGTTTAAGGACATTAAGTAGCACATTATCGTAAGCAGAATTTAAATCTAAAAAAACTGCAATAAGGGATTCATTACAGCTAAATGCGATTCGAATATCTGTTATAAGCGTACCAATACTGTCTAAAGTGCTTTTGCCTCTTCTAAAACCGAACTGAGTCTCGGATAATATTTGCCGATTTTCAATCACCCATTCAAGTCGGTTTTTAACTAGATTCTAAGCAATTTTTACTAGAACTGATGATAAAGCTATTGGGCGATATGAGGAAGCATCTGTTGGAGATTTTTCAGGCTTTAAAATAGGAATAACAATTTGTGATTTCCATGAAGATGGAATATGTCCGGATAATAAGGCTGAATTTATAATTTCCAAGTAAAATGATAAAGATGATGGATTAAGGTTAGCTACAAAAGAATATGGTATACCATCTTCACCAGGTGAAGAATCCTTAACAGAAGACAGTACACCTTGTAGTTCCTGTAAAGTAAAAAGGGAGTTCAGTGGTGATTGGTTCACTTTTATGCAAGAAGGAACGGAAATGTCGAAAACTTCCTGTTGAGGAACAGAAGGTGCAGCTAATTTGTCAAGAAATAAAACACTTAATTCTGGTGGCATCATAACTGTAGGCCGTGAATTAGTAGTACCTTTTCTAAATCTCCTAATATTCGACCAAACAATGGAAGGATGAGTACTAGGGGAAATAGAAAGACAATAATTTTTCCAACCCTCGAATTGAATCCAAAAGGTCTATTAGTATCTCACCACAATATGTGGTAATTGAAGACCCCCAGGAAATATGATGCGAATTGAAATCGCCAAGAATTAAAAATGGTTTAGGGAGTGCAGCAATAAGTTGATTTAGCTGTACAAAAGTTAAAGAAGAAGGAGAAGGAATATATACAGAAACAACACAAATATTTCCAACCTGTGCTGCTACCACAGAAAATCTATTTTAAATCTAGTAGAGAAATAATGGAGAAAGGGATAGTATTTCTGATGAGTAAGGCAGCACCGCCGTACACATCAGATCTATCATCCCTTAAACAAGAAAATCCGTGGATTTTGAAAACGGAGCCTGGTTTTAACCAGTTCTCCGAGAGATAAAATAAACAAGTGTTGTACTTGTTTATTAGATACATCATTTCACTTTTTTTAGGAACTGCACTTCGGCAGTTCCACTGTATCACTGCTTTGAAGACCGCCATTTTTAATGGCTTTGTGAACATTAAACATTTCTATTATAGGGGCGACGTTGGACGGTATATTTATTTTAGACTGTGTAAGAGCTTCTACGAGAATCCGAATGATGTCTGTAGATGACATCATGAGAGGATTGTCGTCATTATTTTTAATTAATGCACATCCATTTTGTGGAGATGGCATATTATATTCATTTATGATCTTATTATGGGCCACTTGGTCGTAGCCTTTAGTTAGTTTAGGTGCGAGACGTCGATTAATAAACACAGTTTTCCTATATGTGGTAAAAGGTGTTTTAGGTGTGTCATTTGTTATATAAGAAGACGGATGAGTGGTACGAGTTTGAGGGGCAGAGTTAACTATATCAGCATAAGACTTAACAACAGGAGGGAGTAATTTAGCTGCTTCACCATAAGATATACATTTTTCAGACATAGCAATTTTAATGCGGAATTCAGTCATCCATTCAAAGTTATTATACATTAATAACTTAACTGATAATGATATTGGAATATTCATTTTAAATTCATTGCTAATAATTATTTACCTAAAACAATTCAATAAATAGTTTTAGGAATTAAGTTTAAAGATTAATGAAATAAGGATCTAACCTAGTTAAACACAACAGCATGTGTATAGGTAATAATTAAAGTATTGTAAATTTGATTCTACAATTTTATAATCTATAGAGAATATTATGTTTATAGTACAGTGTTCCTGTTCTAATTAATTTAAATAGTAATCTATAATTTATTGAAATGCTATTATAAGTAACCTAATTTAATTACGATAAATAGTATCTGATTCTATATACAACATTGATAGTACTGATTTGAAATAAAGAAACTTAAGGTATTCTAACTAAAAACAAGGCGTATACGCTAACTAATGATAGTTAATAATTATAATACCCAACATAATAATAATTATAACAAATATAAACGCATCTACAAATATGAGTTTTCTGGATTTTTTCTGCAAACAAAATGTGACAGACAAACCAGATACACAACATATTTTTATTATGGCGTAATTAACAAACAGCAAATGAAGATTGCTAGATGTATTATGAAACGATACAATATTCTCGATTTGTAATGTACATAACCAGCGCAGAAACCTTTTTGATTTAACCCGAGATGCAGGGCGTCCAAGATACAGGCCTAGCCTAGTTTGAAGCCCACCGAAAACAATTAGTGGTTCATAGTAAAGCACTGTAATGTAATTATTTTATAATTAATTAAGATAATTAAGCTAACAAATTTATTATAATCACGAATAATCTGTATGCATGATGCATGGAAATAAAAATTCATTTCATTTCATTTCATTTCATTTCATTTCATTTCATTTCATTTCATTTCATTTCATTTCATTTCATTTCATTTCATTTCATTTCATTTCATTTCATTTCATTTCATTTCATTTCATTTCATTTCATTTCATTTCATTTCATTTCATTTCATTTCATTTCATTTCATTTCATTTCATTTCATTTCATTTCATTTCATTTCATTTCATTTCATTTCATTTCATTTCATTTCATTTCATTTCATTTCATTTCATTTCATTTCATTTCATTTCATTTCATTTCATTTCATTTCATTTCATTTCATTTCATTTCATTTCATTTCATTTCATTTCATTTCATTTCATTTCATTTCATTTCATTTCATTTCATTTCATTTCATTTCATTTCATTTCATTTCATTTCATTTCATTTCATTTCATTTCATTTCATTTCATTTCATTTCATTTCATTTCATTTCATTTCATTTCATTTCATTTCATTTCATTTCATTTCATTTCATTTCATTTCATTTCATTTCATTTCATTTCATTTCATTTCATTTCATTTCATTTCATTTCATTTCATTTCATTTCATTTCATTTCATTTCATTTCATTTCATTTCATTTCATTTCATTTCATTTCATTTCATTTCATTTCATTTCATTTCATTTCATTTCATTTCATTTCATTTCATTTCATTTCATTTCATTTCATTTCATTTCATTTCATTTCATTTCATTTCATTTCATTTCATTTCATTTCATTTCATTTCATTTCATTTCATTTCATTTCATTTCATTTCATTTCATTTCATTTCATTTCATTTCATTTCATTTCATTTCATTTCATTTCATTTCATTTCATTTCATTTCATTTCATTTCATTTCATTTCATTTCATTTCATTTCATTTCATTTCATTTCATTTCATTTCATTTCATTTCATTTCATTTCATTTCATTTCATTTCATTTCATTTCATTTCATTTCATTTCATTTCATTTCATTTCATTTCATTTCATTTCATTTCATTTCATTTCATTTCATTTCATTTCATTTCATTTCATTTCATTTCATTTCATTTCATTTCATTTCATTTCATTTCATTTCATTTCATTTCATTTCATTTCATTTCATTTCATTTCATTTCATTTCATTTCATTTCATTTCATTTCATTTCATTTCATTTCATTTCATTTCATTTCATTTCATTTCATTTCATTTCATTTCATTTCATTTCATTTCATTTCATTTCATTTCATTTCATTTCATTTCATTTCATTTCATTTCATTTCATTTCATTTCATTTCATTTCATTTCATTTCATTTCATTTCATTTCATTTCATTTCATTTCATTTCATTTCATTTCATTTCATTTCATTTCATTTCATTTCATTTCATTTCATTTCATTTCATTTCATTTCATTTCATTTCATTTCATTTCATTTCATTTCATTTCATTTCATTTCATTTCATTTCATTTCATTTCATTTCATTTCATTTCATTTCATTTCATTTCATTTCATTTCATTTCATTTCATTTCATTTCATTTCATTTCATTTCATTTCATTTCATTTCATTTCATTTCATTTCATTTCATTTCATTTCATTTCATTTCATTTCATTTCATTTCATTTCATTTCATTTCATTTCATTTCATTTCATTTCATTTCATTTCATTTCATTTCATTTCATTTCATTTCATTTCATTTCATTTCATTTCATTTCATTTCATTTCATTTCATTTCATTTCATTTCATTTCATTTCATTTCATTTCATTTCATTTCATTTCATTTCATTTCATTTCATTTCATTTCATTTCATTTCATTTCATTTCATTTCATTTCATTTCATTTCATTTCATTTCATTTCATTTCATTTCATTTCATTTCATTTCATTTCATTTCATTTCATTTCATTTCATTTCATTTCATTTCATTTCATTTCATTTCATTTCATTTCATTTCATTTCATTTCATTTCATTTCATTTCATTTCATTTCATTTCATTTCATTTCATTTCATTTCATTTCATTTCATTTCATTTCATTTCATTTCATTTCATTTCATTTCATTTCATTTCATTTCATTTCATTTCATTTCATTTCATTTCATTTCATTTCATTTCATTTCATTTCATTTCATTTCATTTCATTTCATTTCATTTCATTTCATTTCATTTCATTTCATTTCATTTCATTTCATTTCATTTCATTTCATTTCATTTCATTTCATTTCATTTCATTTCATTTCATTTCATTTCATTTCATTTCATTTCATTTCATTTCATTTCATTTCATTTCATTTCATTTCATTTCATTTCATTTCATTTCATTTCATTTCATTTCATTTCATTTCATTTCATTTCATTTCATTTCATTTCATTTCATTTCATTTCATTTCATTTCATTTCATTTCATTTCATTTCATTTCATTTCATTTCATTTCATTTCATTTCATTTCATTTCATTTCATTTCATTTCATTTCATTTCATTTCATTTCATTTCATTTCATTTCATTTCATTTCATTTCATTTCATTTCATTTCATTTCATTTCATTTCATTTCATTTCATTTCATTTCATTTCATTTCATTTCATTTCATTTCATTTCATTTCATTTCATTTCATTTCATTTCATTTCATTTCATTTCATTTCATTTCATTTCATTTCATTTCATTTCATTTCATTTCATTTCATTTCATTTCATTTCATTTCATTTCATTTCATTTCATTTCATTTCATTTCATTTCATTTCATTTCATTTCATTTCATTTCATTTCATTTCATTTCATTTCATTTCATTTCATTTCATTTCATTTCATTTCATTTCATTTCATTTCATTTCATTTCATTTCATTTCATTTCATTTCATTTCATTTCATTTCATTTCATTTCATTTCATTTCATTTCATTTCATTTCATTTCATTTCATTTCATTTCATTTCATTTCATTTCATTTCATTTCATTTCATTTCATTTCATTTCATTTCATTTCATTTCATTTCATTTCATTTCATTTCATTTCATTTCATTTCATTTCATTTCATTTCATTTCATTTCATTTCATTTCATTTCATTTCATTTCATTTCATTTCATTTCATTTCATTTCATTTCATTTCATTTCATTTCATTTCATTTCATTTCATTTCATTTCATTTCATTTCATTTCATTTCATTTCATTTCATTTCATTTCATTTCATTTCATTTCATTTCATTTCATTTCATTTCATTTCATTTCATTTCATTTCATTTCATTTCATTTCATTCCACTGTATACTCGTTTTCTTTTTGTTGAGTTAACATAACGTCGAGTAAGCTAGGCAACAAGTAACGGATGCTTAAATTCGAATAAGTCTTTAATGGCAGTTTGGTTTGGTTTGGCAAGTGGTAAGATGAACTGATAAGGAAGCAGGAGGGCCGAGTTCGAATCTCCATGCCATTGCATGATTTTGTTATATTTTTTCTCATTTTCAATGAGAGCCAGAGCATAAACCGCATGACACATTATCTTCATCACCATCACAAGTGTCACCTGAATGATCGTTTCCGCACTTATAACATCTAGGTTGAGCACGGCATTGCATTTTTGTGTGTCCAAAGCGGCAACATTTGAAACATTGGATTGTCGGGTAAGTATACAAATCAACAGGTAAAGTATTGTAGCAAATGAAAATTCTTTTGGAGAGTACTTGGCCGTCAAAAGTAATAACTATTGTTTGTGTGGGTTTCCAAATCGGTGAACCATCAACTATAGTTTTGAAATTAATTCGCCTCACTTTTAATATTTTACCGCAACCATCAGGTACTGAAATGCTTTCCATCACTTCTTCAGGTGACCATTCCGATGGGACACCACGAACGACACCCATTCGAGTCACATTGAATGAAGGAATAAACGCTTTGAATTTATTAGTAGCTAAACTATTACTAGCTAAAAATGAGTTAGCATCGTTAAAGTCGGTAAAAGCAAGCGAAATCCTATTCCTGCCTATCCTCTTAACAGAACCATTTACTATGTTTTTAAAGGCATTGCGTTTAAGGAAC
Organism: Cabera pusaria; assembly: GCA_954871355.1. Taxonomy (NCBI): domain Eukaryota; kingdom Metazoa; phylum Arthropoda; class Insecta; order Lepidoptera; family Geometridae; genus Cabera; species Cabera pusaria. The sequence goes on from OX940893.1 coordinate 28,371,142, forward strand.
TTTCCAAAGGAGACCGGGTGAAGAATGGAACCGTCATCAGGCGAATTTGTTTCCTTTTGAACATGAATCACAAACGGAGCGCTATCATTGGGCTGTTAAAGAGAACGTGCCACGGGTGTATAAACTTGAGGACATGGACCATTGCTAGGTGTAGGGACAGATGCTGGTAAATTATTTTCATGGGAAGTATTCTTAAATTCATTATTTTCGCTATCTGTGCTAACTATGCAAGTACAGCGATATCCCGATTAACCATCGATAGCTTGCGCATGTTTCCTTTTCTTTTGTTGCAAGTTTTACATATTTTATGTAAGTGGCTCCTTTTACGCGCATTGCGCTGAGTATGAGATCCATCCGTTTCCATACCAGATTCAGCAGATACCACGTTTGTGGTGGGGATCGTTACAAAATTCGGTCATCAGATCCTGGCTATCATTTAAGTGTAAAGTGCTCCTCAAGACGAATCATTTGTGCCCAAATTCACTGGGGTTACGTTATTTTATCACAGAGATGCCGTGGCCACCTTCCAGCTTCATCACCAGTCGCTAAATATCATCTAGGTGTAAAGTTCTCTTCAAGACAAATCAATCGAGACCAAACTCGGTAGAGTTACGTTGATTTATCACAGAGATGCCGTGGCCACCTTCCAGCTTCATCATCAGACCCTGGATATTATCTAGGTTAAAAGTTCTCTTCAACACGAATCAATCGAGCCCAAACTCGGTAGGGTTATGTTGATTTATCACAGAGATACCGTGGCCACCTTCCAGCTTCATCATCAGACCCTGGATATCATCTAGGCGTAAAGTTCTCTTCAAGACAAATCAATCGAGCCCAAACTCGGTGGGGTTATGTTGTTTTATCACAGAGATGCCGTGGCCACCTTCCGTCTCCATCATCAGACCAGCTCCATGGTACCATATCATTGTATTGTCACCAAAGCTACATAAGTACACCAAATTTGAGTCCAATCGGACATCGGGAAGTGGGTCTAATTTAGCTTCCAAGATTCCACCCGAACATACATAGTTACATACATACATACCTTGCAAGTTAAATAAAAGCTTTTAAAATGGAAGTATCTATAGACAACAGTGTACGTTTTCATAGAAAAGATAATAGTACTACGTTTTGATAACTAAGGTTGCTCCACCTTTGCTTTAGTCAATAATCTAAGGTTCAAACGTCAACTCATGAGCGTCAAACATACTGCCGCGGCAGTATGTTTGGCAGTATGTTGCCGTGGTCTGCAGTCTGCGGTCAGCTGAAATGAACGAGACTAGCAAGCGAGCAAGAGAGACAGTTGCTATGGCTCTGTTCGATTCATAAGGTCACATATTGCAATTGTCTTGCTATGTACAAGCGAAAAAGTAATTTTTGAAAACGAAATTAGGGTGCAATAAAAATATAAATCTGGGCAAAGGCACACGCCGCGTAATTTTTCGTTTATATTAGTCTATAATAATATTCGAATATTAACAAACAAAGCAAATCAGTTTATATTACTCTTGCTACTTTACGAGTAACTGTAACTTCATGAGCCGCGACGACGCACCGGCAGATAAAAAAACTTGGTTTAATCATTCACTGAGCTAAATGAGCTGAAGAGCTGAATGAGTAATATATATCGACCGCATCATCACTTACCAACAGATAGTGGTCAAACGCTAGCCTATAAGATAGAAAAAAATATATATATCTTAAAATCAAAATCAAAATGATACGTATCTCTCTTTTCTTTTCAATGATATCAACTTCGCAAGGCTACAACACTTGTGACAAATTGCGACGACATCGTAACAAGACTTCAGTGCGATATGCGTACCGTAATTCGAGATAGAGTCTGCGCAAAAAGAAAACTGTCGTCGCTTGTACTAACATTCAAAGGTAAGGAAGGAAGGTATATACTACCATATAGTAATCTGTGGTATAAACGGCCCACACACGGCCCTAAAACCAGAGGCGATATCGAGACAGTGGTGGGGAGGACCCTAGATCGTACCATAAATCGCCTCGTGTATAGGCGAATTGTACCCGAATTTTATGGTTTACCCTTACCCTAAAATCGTTTCGGGCAAGCTCACGATTTAGGGACGATTATCGTCTAGGGAGCGTTGTTGGTACGTGTGTAGCGAAATCGCGACTGATGTTGCTGATTTGAGAGTGTCGGCGGCATCTCGGATCAACGAGGAGTCTGTTTTTTAGCCGATTTCATCCCCACCACCACTATCCCGATATCGCCACTGATAATAGAGCCGTTTGTAGTCCGTTATATATCTACCTAGTACCACCCGATAATGATACGAGTAGATACATACCAAGGTATCAAACATTTTTAGTCGTATTGGTAATGATAGAGCAATGTTGTCAACGCAACGAAAACAGTAATTTAGAACCATTGAACAAGCGCGCCTTCAATATCTACGATGGTTTTCTTTTCGTACAGACTCAATGTGGATGCGTCTCTGACTCGTGTACACCCGCGCCATGTGTGATCTCATGAATGATCTGTGACCTAGGATGATGGATTATAATCCATCGTCCTAGTCTGTGACCATGTAATGTTCTAAAATGTCAACGATATGTCACGTTCGTCAGTGTCATCCACAGAGTACATTGAATATATAGGGTGTCATCTGCTCAGCTGGTGTTTTCGGTGTTTTCGTTTTTTTTCTGCGCTCGCTCTTCTCTTTTTTGATTAAGATTCATGAAGAGAGATTTCAAGTGGTTATTGAAAGTTGTGTAAACATAAAACTGAATAACATTTAATTACCTATTTGCTAGTGTACTTGTTTATACGTTGAAGCCCTGTAGTTTACAATTGAAGCCGCCGCTTGTAACTGGCTGCCAGAAGTTACATGTAAGCAAGATATTTTTATTTTGAAACTTTAACCAACTTTGATTTCTTACAACAAAGAGGAAATTATTAGCGTAAATATTACTTGTTTGCAATTGTTAGAGAAAATTATAAGATTTTTCCAAATCTACCTCCATTGGGTTTTCTACTCAATAAATGTTTGTTATGTTTATAATGTTAGTGAGGGAGGTTATTGGTTTGCTTCAGATTTTTTTATTTACTTACATATAATATTTGTTTACGTACCGTAAAATTATACAACTTTGCCCAAATGTCTTTTTCATTCATTCATTGAGCCTGTAATTGCCCACTTTTGGACATAGGTCTTCCCTTGTTGAACAGTATTACTTTTTTATTTAATAGTCTTGTCCTTGTCTGCCAATTTCCATCCACTGCTGGACATAGGCCTCTCCAATGAAGGCCTCTCCATTTGGTGGTGATGGGGAAGGGGTAGAGCCCCACCTTGAAGGAAAAGTTGGGGAGACACGCAACTTTAAAAAAAAAATTGCTTTAGTAGGATATGGAAAGGGTGGGTTGATGGGCTCATACACTAAAGGTCATGTATGCATTATGTCAAACACTTAAAATAACAAGACAATGTCAGTTTGTCATTTTCAGTAGCAAGTTTGAGGTATTGAATTTGGTGAAAGTGTGTTCCTTTTTAGCGGTTCGCCGGCTGCTGCCACAGCACGCTCGCTTTACTTGTTCAGCTCGCGCGTAGTGTTGCTATGTCGATTACTTTGGTTCTCTGACGGATGACTTCGTTTCGAATTCGATCCTTCAGAGAAACTCCGAGCATAGCCCTCTCCATAGCTCGCTGAGCGACTTGGAATTGGTGAACTAGTCGCACTGTCAGTGTCCATGTCTCGGCTCCGTAAGTAATAACAGGTAAGACGCACTCGTTAAAGACTTTCGTCTTCAAGCTTTGTGGTATGGGCGATGTAAAGACTCGATGAAGTTTTCGGAATGCTGCCCATCCAAGCTGTATCCTTCTGCAAACTTCCTTCTTGAAGTTGTTTCTGCCCAATTGCAAGATTTGCCCAAGGTAGACATATTCGTCAACAACTTCGAGAGGAACTCCATTTAAGGCAATCGGTTCTGTAATAACATGTTCGTTGAACATGATCTTGGTCTTATCCAAGTTCATCCGGAGACCGATGCGTGCAGAAGAATCAGCGAGGGTGGTCAGCATGTATTGCAGGTCCTGCACGGTTTCAGTCATGATAACGATATCATCTGCAAATCTCAAGTGTGAGAGGTAATTGCCATTGACATTTATGCCCCGTCCTTTCCAGTTCAGCGTTTTGAACATATCTTTTAGAGCATTTGTGAACAATTTGGGGGAAATAACGTCCCCTTGTTTCACTCCTCGATGTAAGTGGATATGTTCAGTCTGCTGAATTTTGTACTTGGACGGTCATAGTCGCGGCATCATATAGACCTCTCAACACTCGGACGTATCGCCAATCAACTTGGCACCGTTGCAGAGACCCCAGAACAGACCAGGTTTCAATGGAGTCAAAGGCTTTCTCATAGTCCACAAACGCTAAGCACAGGGGCTGGTTATACTCTTCAGTCTTCTGTATAACCTGCCGCACTGTATGGATGTAGTCTATGGCGTATATACATGGCTTAAGAGCGAGATAGGTCAATAGTTCTTCAAAAGGGTTTTGTCTCCCTTTTTGAAGAACATAACAACCACACTCTTACTCCATGTCTTCTACCCCTTCCCCCCACCCCCTAATCCCCTCCCACCCTTCCACCCCTAACATCGATTGGAGTCGAACTAAAGTTGAGCCTCCAATTCACTATATGTAAATAGACCAAGCTGATAGATGAAGCCGGTGGAGATTGAAGGAAGAGAGTGACCAAAGATATTTGACCTCCCTGTCAAGGATTACTTCCGCGGTCTCTGCATACACCCTTAAAAATTACCTTCCTTTTGTGCCAGTCATGTAAAATACATTTGAAGATGACAACCCTGAAAGCAATATTTCGGTGAACAAAGACTTTAACTGTGCAATAAAATAAGTAATATTTTCTTTATCTATGAGTTTTATCGATCTTATTATGTGTTTATTTTTACAAACTTATAGTTGTAAAAATAATTCTTACCAGCTTTTCTTCTGTAACATAGTTCTGGCAAAAGTTTCTAGCACTGCTTTTGGTTCTCTAATCATACATTCAACTTTGACTCGTTCTGACTTTCTGAGAAGAATTGGCAACTGGTGATTATGCAGTGTAGCCTGCAATGCAAGCTCCTACAACTATAATTAGGTAATCTTGTAAGGTTTTACGGTATTATTTATTATTAGTACATCACAATACATCCATTTGTTGACGTTTGATCTGATCTTCATGTGCAAAATAATTTCAATTAAATATATTTTATTTTAAGATAAGGTAAGATATTTATTTCTAAAATTTTACATTTACATCGTACATGTAAATGGTTACACTTATGTTATATTCCATAGTAAATTAATCGCCTATATAAATTAATAAATTCAAAATTTGTGATGTAAACTTTTTTATTTATCATATAAATTGACCTAGCCACCAACGAGCGGTCATACATGTTGCTCTAGTTTTTAAAATTGCTAGATTTTACCGTTTCACTCCATTCCGTGACCTAAATGACTCAGTACCATTGACTTCAGTTGCCCTTGCACCTTTTCCGGATAGTAGTCATATCGATAGATCTATTTTATTGAGTAATATTTATTTAAAATTCATTGGTGGCCCATCGGAGTATATGCAGCTCTACTGTGAATATTACCGACATGTGAATGTCACAGATAAATCACAGCGATGAATCATTCAAGAATTTAGTATTTTCATAATCCATGAATATAGATCAGGAAACACAATTGTGTTGAATACACAAGCAAGGAACATCATCATGATTATCAGCCAGTATCAGTCCACGGCTGGATGTAGGCCTCCCCCAAGACATGCCACTAGGGAATAGAGAGGAATGAATAGCCACCAATCTTCTTAATAAGTTTAATTACTTTTTTTACTAAAACAAAAAGCTTACTAGCATTGTGTATTGCACATTACTAGTATTCTTGTTAACCCCTACAACTAAGCTAAATATGCTTGTGTCCCGAGTGGGTTCACGTCAATAGTGCCATGGGTGGGGATCGAACTTACGACCTCTCGATCGCCAGTACCTTACACCTTATCCATTGGGCTATTGCCGCTATTTTATTAATTTGTGTGCATGTGTGTGTGTGTATTAAATATTGATCTACAACCTACTATTATTCTTTCATGTTTGTTTAAAGGCTGTCTTAGACAAGATTATTGAAAAAAATAAACTGGCCAAGTGCAAGTCGGACTCGCACTCGTAAGGTTCCGTAACATCACCATCATCATCATCATCATCAGCCTGTATCAGTCCACGGCTGGACGTAGGCCTCTCCTGTAACAAAGTAAAGTATTCTACGAGTATAACTATGATTTTTCGCAACTAAAAAATTAACTTTGTTTTTCATAGTGTTTGTATGAAAAACAAAGTTATCTTTGCGGTCGCTATATCTCAAAAACTGCTGACTGTATCTCGTTCAAACCAATTTTTGTTGTTAGTTTTTATTGAGATCTACAGCATATATTATTTTAGATTTTTATCTCCCATATTTTAAAAGTTAGAGGGGGGGAACACACATTTTACCACTTTAGACGCGCCTATCTTTCAAATGATTGACTTTGAGGACAAATGATCATTTTTAATATTTAATTTTGTCATTTTTAAATAACTATCCAAAGACGTAAAGGTTTGAAGAAAAAAAAAATGTTTTGTTTCAGTTCCATGTATGTTTATATTTTTTCTTCTCTGATGGGAGTATTTCCGGAACACCGGTAGATTCAACAGCCATTCAGTTTTCCCCTTTTGTCCGCAGATTTTCTTTCTACGCTTGCCATTTTTATTTTTATTTAAACAATATTATGCAGCTGACAGATGGACTATCAGTTCCATTTGGATCATGATATGTACTGTGATCGGTATGCGTTTCTCTATGTTGTGTTTCACTATTTCACTTTTTTTATTTTTTTTTATATAAAAATTGTCTGAAGTACTGAAACACACAGTTACATGTATGGTTGGTTTTAACCTCCTTTATTTTTTTTTTAATATTCTGACGTAAACGATTGGATGACAGCTGAATGGTTCATTACTTTTTTTTTTCTAATTCAAAGCGTTAAATTCTGCTTTTGCTATGTTTACTTGATAATTGGTTATGATTTATTTTATGATTTATGATTTTGACGTGTATATGTGCGTATATTTATACTGCCTACATACTGAATAAATGCTTTGATTCTTTTATTTTTGTATAAAATCGGAAAGCGGTTCACAGAATGCATCTATCTACCAAATTTAAATTCTGTAGTCCTAACAGTTTCGTAATAAAATGGCTGTGACATACGGACGGACAGACAGACAGACATGACGAATCTATAAGGGTTCTGTTTTTTGCCATTCGGCTACGGAACCCTAAAAATTCAATCATCATCGTCGTCATTGTCAGCCAATTTCCGTCCACTGCTGGACATGGGCCTCTCCTATGGCACGCCACGGAGCTTCTTCAGCAATTTGTTTCCAACCGCTGCCAGCCAGCTTGTGTATATCATATTATTTCAATATTACATGTAAAATATTGCACTGCAACTAAAACACGGAAACACTACATATTTTGTTTAATGCCAAACTCTACAGTTGTGTCATGTGTGTATAATCTAATATAGTATTAAGTAATTAATAGACAATGCAAAATAGATAGTAAATAATTAGACATAAAATAAAACTGTTATCAATACCGAACCAATACCAACTGAGGCCCATACTCAGATAACATGTAACATGCTACAGAATGTTTATCTGTTTGTCTCCTCTCTAACCAGTCAACAATATTCACCAGATAAGGCTTCCCTCAGTCGCTGTATAATGACGTACGGCAATGTATTGTCCACTCACATTGAGCTACCATTACATTAATTAAATGTAACATTGAAACAACATGTAGTGCTTACAACATGATTTTGTTTGTGATCTGTGTTAAATATCTACTTTGAATTCATAAGGTATAATATACAGGTTATATATTAACTTGAATTCTTCATTAGATCTTATTTACAATAAAATAATTTAACTATTATGTTCAAGTAGGTAGATAAATCTGTCAGATGTGAATGTGTTAGCAATCTCAAATTATATTTAACTTGCATATATAGCTAGTGATTGACATATGAATGTTTTCTCGCCTAATTAATAACAAAATAGACCTAATTTATCAATATAAAAATAAAAAAATAATTCGGAAACCAGGGATACTTAAAGACGCCACCGCTTTATGGTGGATATACTTTCGACACAACGAGGCGGTTTGCTTTCTCATTTTTAGGGTTCCGTAGCCGAATGGCAAAAAACGGAACCCTTATAGATTCGTCATGTCTGTCTGTCTGTCCGTCCGTATGTCACAGCCATTTTATTCCGAAACTGTTAGGACTAAAGAATTGAAACTTGGTAGGTAGATGTATTCTGTGAACCGCTTTCCGATTTTTGTACAAAAATAAAAAATATAAAAGTTTAAGGGGGGCCTTACTAAGACTCCGCTGTCCGTCTGTCTGTCTGTCTGTCTGTCTGTCCGTCTGTCACCAGGCTATACATGGAACTGAAACAAAAAAAAATTTTTCTTCAAACCAATACGTGTGGGGTGTGTTTATGGATAGGTCTTCAAAAATGACATTGAGGTTCCTAAAACCATTTTTTCTCAAAGTCAATCATTTGAAAGATAGGCGCGTCTAAAATGGTAAAATGTGTGTCCCCCCCCCTCTAACTTTTAAAATATGGGAGTGAAAAATCTAAAAAAAATATATGCTGTAGATCTCAATAAAAACTAACAACGAAAATTGGTTTGAACGAGATACAGTCAGCAGTTTTAGAGATATGGCGACCGCAAAGATAACTTTGTTTTTCATACAAACACTATGAAAAACAAAGTTAATTTTGTAGTTGCGAAAAATCATAGTTATGGAGTACTTAACTGTGTTACGGAAATCCAAAATTTTTTCGTACCAACGGGACTTGAACCCGCAACCTCCGGAATAACATGTTCCGGTGCTTTGCCAATTAAGCCATGGTGCGAAGTCGGCTTGAAAACTGTAATGATTTCTTCCGAATGATTAACTTATGTAATAAGTAGTCATAGATGGCGCCACCAATGCATAATTGGGTTAACAAATGCAATCCACTAATTTCGTCGTAACGTTACTTCGCACCATGGCTTAATTGGCAAAGCACCGGAACATGTTATTCCGGAGGTTGCGGGTTCAAGTCCCGTTGGTACGATGAAATTTTGGATTGTGTTTAACAATTTACAAAAATATTAAGTGTGTAACACTTCAAAGAAACATAATATTTGATTTACGCAGTGCAACATCTCTTGTCGGATTTGAAAACTGTAATGATTTCTTCCGAATGATTAACTTACGTAATAAGTAGTCATAGATGGCGCCACCAATGCATAATTGGGTTAACAAATGCAATCCACTAATTTCGTCGTAACGTTACTTCGCACCATGGCTTAATTGGCAAAGCACCGGAACATGTTATTCCGGAGGTTGCGGGTTCAAGTCCCGTTGGTACGATGAAATTTTGGATTGTGTTTAACAATTTACAAAAATATTAAGTGTGTAACACTTCAAAGAAACATAATATTTGATTTACGCAGTGCAACATCTCTTGTCGGATTTGAAAACTGTAATGATTTCTTCCGAATGATTAACTTACGTAATAAGTAGTCATAGATGGCGCCACCAATGCATAATTGGGTTAACAAATGCAATCCACTAATTTCGTCGTAACGTTACTTCGCACCATGGCTTAATTGGCAAAGCACCGGAACATGTTATTCCGGAGGTTGCGGGTTCAAGTCCCGTTGGTACGATGAAATTTTGGATTGTGTTTAACAATTTACAAAAATATTAAGTGTGTAACACTTCAAAGAAACATAATATTTGTGTTACGGAACCCTACGAGTGCGAGTCCGACTTGCACTTGGCCAGTTTATTCATTTATCATACCTATGGAATTCCCTACCTGAGTCTGTGTTTCCCGGCAAATAAAATTAAGGGGTGAGTCTTTGATTATATACTAAAGGGGTGACTATTTGGTCCCAGATTTAGCACGCTTGCCTAAAAGGTACCTAATTACTTGCGACTTTTGAAGACCCCTAGAGGCTAAGCGCGCACTGCTATTTTTAATCGTCAATCTGAGAACAACACCATGTAAGAGGTAATAGTCCGTGTACTGCGGAAAAAAATCGCAATGAATTAAAATCTTAGTACGCGTACGAGCCGTTATATTATAGTATTGATGGTAGTTATCGGGAAATACAGCCTCAGGCAAGGTATACCATTCCTTGGCACGGCAGTGCGTATGAGGAATTTAGAAGCAAATAGCTTCGTGCGTATTGATGGAATGTCCACCATGTAATGGTATCGCATACAGTACGTCTGGTTGTCCGATAGAAAATTGGGATGAAGGTTTCGTATTATCGGATTGGTAGCTCACTCCGATATGTATCCGATAAAAAAAACGATAGACAAGCATGTTTGGCTTTGCGGCGATGCTCTCTGTAGGAGTATTAAGTTTCTATTAAGTATTCTGTGATTTAGGCTCTGGAGGCTCTTGCTTAAATAATAACTCGTCATCATTAATTAGCTTCTTGGCTTTCCTCTCAATAGCGTCCAACGTTTATTTTGCGTAACCGTCCCTGGGGTGAAAGCAGCCCCCGGATTCTCAATCATTCGAAACCCGATTCGGATTCGGAAGCTTCATTTTTAATTAATAAATCCGTGAGCTATTTTGTCGTGGAAACCTTACCAATTCGAAACATTGATTTTTTACAAGCTTTTATTTAACTTGCAATGTATGTATGTATGTCACTATGTTTGTTCGGTTGGAATCTTGGAAGCTAAATTAGACCCACTTCCCGATGTCCGATTGGACTCAAATTTGGTGCACTTATGTATCTTCGGTGACAATACAATGATATGGTACCATGGAGCTGGTCTGATGATGGAGACGGAAGGTGGCCACGGCATTTCTATGATAAAACAACATAAACCCACCGAGTTTGGGTTCGATTGATTTATCTTGAAGAGAACTTTTCACCTAGATGATATCCAAGGTCTGATGATGAAGCTGGAAGGTGGCCACGGCATCTCTGTGATAAATCAACACAACCCTACCGAGTCTGGGATCGATTGATTCGTCTTGAAGATAACTTTTCACCTAGATGATATTCAGGGTCTGATGATGAAGCTGGAAGGTGGCCACGGCATCTCTGTGATAAATCAACATAACCCTACCGAGTTTGGGCTCGATTGATTCGTCTTGAAGAGAACTTTTCACCTAGATGATATTCAGGGTCTGATGATGAAGCTGGAAGGTGGCCACGGCATCTCTGTGATAAATCAACATAACCCTACCGAGTTTGGGCTCGATTGATTCGTCTTGAAGAGAACTTTTCACCTAGATGATATCCAGGGTCTGATAATGAAGCTGGAAGGTGGCCACGGCATCTCTGTGATAAATCAACGTAACTCTATCGAGTTTGGGCTCGATTGATTGGTCTTGAAGAGAAGTTTATACCTAGATAATATCCAGGGTCTGATGATGAAGCTGGAAGGTGGCCACGGCATCTCTGTGATAAATCAACGTAACTCTACCGAGTTTGGGCTCAAATGATTCGTCTTGAGGAGCACTTTACACTTAAATGATAGCCAGGATCTGACGATGAAGCTGTAAGGGGGCCATGGCATTTCTGTTATAAAGCAACATAGCCCCAACGAGTCGATTGATTTTCCTTGAAGAGCACTTTACCCATAATCACATCAAATATCCGTGGAATATTTTAAAACATCATGCCTTCTCTTAAATACTTAGGTAGTAGGTAGGTAGTCGGTATCTATACCTACCTACTAAAAAGTTAAAAATAAATTATATGTAAAAAATATTTTTAAAAACAAGCTTTTATCTGGGATCTGAACTAAAATGTTAAAAATAAATTCTAGTAAGTATTTGGCGTGTAGGTACTTACCTATATTTTTAAAAGCTTGAGGCACTAAAGTATAGTAATTATCTAGCCTGAAAAACGGGTAGTGCTTCAAGCTTTTAAGAATATAGGTAAGTACCTACACGCCAAATACTTACTCGAATTTATTTTTAACATTTTAGTTCATTGTCCCAGATAAAAACTTGTTTTTAAAAATATTTTTTACTTATAATTTATTTAAATTATAATATCAAAAGTAACCGATCGGAGATTTTAATTGCTAAGATCTAAGTCGAAGTAAAGGCCAGTTTCCGAATCTAAATAGGTTTTGGAATGTTTGAGATTCAGGGGGCAGTACTCCATCTATACACGACCTGATCAGACCTGTGCTAGCTGTTCCGGTGTGAAGTTCTGCCTCACTTTACAGTTCTCAATATCTAACCACAACTCATCATAACTCCTAACACAAATTATGTCAATAGATATGTTTGTATTTAACATAATCAGACTGAATGTGGCCAATCAATCTCGATAACATTAATTATTACTGTGTACTATGCACACATGTGTATAAGCTTATAGTACGCCGTTATAAAGTGGTAGTGCGGATTGATAGTGTAGTGCGCACAATCGTGCGCCGACCGTGCTGTCTTGTTTACCTATTGTTACGTTGTACCTACTGCTGAGTGTGTTGTGTTGGGGCAGGTCAGCGTCACGTGGATATGGCGGACGAGGATGTGGACAGCTTGAAGCTATACTGGGACCATTTCTTCAAAGCAGAGACCGGCACTTATGAGGTGAGGTCTATACTTATGTGTAGTAGGTTTAACCGACAACTAAGGCTCTGCAGAGTATCGTTGTTTCTCTGTATTATTTATTAGATTGTATAATTGTACAGGATAGCGCTAATGTTTGGAACACACATGTTGAGAATCTTAATAAAAGAACGAATTATAAAGTCTCGAAAGACTTCGTTATCGGTATTTATCTCGGTATCACACCAATTTGCCGATTTGTCGGCAGTCATGGCGATTGATGATGATACTCTAGCTAGGGTTCTAGCCTCTGAGCGTCCAGTATCAATGTATGTTACCAATTATTATTTAAGTAGATAACGAAATGACCATGTAACTTTAGCTCGATGATCTGTTGTTGCTATTTGTTAGAGGTTGTTGGTTCCGGGCGCCTGCTTCGCTCTCTCTACCTATTGTGGTAATGATGCGCTATTTTTGTTAGATATTAAAATCATACATTTCTATACCTACTTAGCTTCAGATGATATTTTCTTTATGTAGTATTATCTAACGAGGTACAAAACGATGCTTGCTAAAGAAACCTTTTGGGTCATTAATGTCGGTAGTTACGCCGGGTGCCCCGGCAGGCGAGATAATCGATGTTTCGTACTACGAAATTCAATCGTAACATGATCGTAATACGGTTGAATTTCGTAATACGAAATTCAAATCTCACCGCGGATTCCGCTACCGTGATAGCTTACAGAATAGCCCCACAGAAACGAAAAGCTTTTAGGATAGTCGCCAGTGATAAGGAGTTTTAGACAAGCATTTGACCACGACATCACAGATTAGCGGTGAGATTAAGAAAAATCGTGGTTGTCTAAAAGTGGAAGACGGTATTGGCAAAGCTTCTCAAATATAAAAATAGCATAAAATAATTAAAAATCGTTTAAAAAACTAAAAGAACAGACTTCAAACGTCGCAGTAGTCAAAGTAGCCAGTATCATGACATCGAAGTATACAAATGCATCGTAATACAAATGTTGATATATTAAACGGCTCGACCGATTTCGTTACAATTTAAATGGGACCATCTGGGAAGGGTACCCTTTGAAACAAAAAAATAATTTTCCAAATCGGTTCAGGCATCTTCGAGTGATCGGTGAACATACATTTAATAAAAAGATGACGATTTTTTTTTTAAGTTTACTCGCAATGTGGGTTGCACATTACTAGTGTTCTCGTTAACCCGTCCAACTAAGCTAAATATGCTTGTGTCTGGAGTGGGTTCACGTCAATAGTGCAATGGGTGGGGTGGAGATCGAACTCACGACCTCTCGATCGCCAGTCCGACACCCTATCCATTGGGCTATTGCCGCCTTCGAATTGAGAACCTCCTCCTTTTTTGTGAAGTCGGTTTATCTAATACTATAAGAATCTTTGTCCTGACATACTGACTAACTGACTGGCTGACTGACAGACAACGCACAGCCTAAACCGCTGGTCGTAGAGACTTGAAATTTCGAGGGTATATTTGTCTTAGTACGTTAGGGTGTACTAAGAAAGGATTTTCCAAAATTCACTTCTGAAGGGGATGAAACGGGGGTTCAAAGTTTGTATGGACAAACAAGATAGAATAGGTCTTTTCTATTCGAAACTTCGAAAAATACTTCTGTAAATAAATGATTAAATACAAGTTTCAGGCTTTTTCAAAATGCCACCCTAAGAGGGTGAAGTGAGGTAACAAAGTCTGAAGATCAATATTGTTTCGGATTGCGCTGAAATTTAGAATGCAGATACCTAGTTGCTATGACGTAGGTATCCGCTTATAAAGATTTTCTAAAAATTCCCTACGGATATTAGGTACTTATTTTTTTTAATTATATATATAGACTTATAGATTTACTTAAGTATAAGTACCTACTTCTGTAAATAAATTAGTAAATACATGTTGCAGGATTTTTGCAAGAGGTTGGTAAAAAGTCTGAAAATCAATATGGTTATTCGAGTTTTATAAATATGAATCCCTATTACCCTTAGTCACGCAATAACTTGAAAACTGGTGAACCGATTTGGCTTTTACTTCATAGATGTCTTTTATGATAGAAAGTTTTTACAAACTAAAAGTTTTAAATAAATAAAAGAAGTCTTTAACGCAGGTGAAGCCGAAGCACCTCTCTAGTAAGAAATAAAGCAATATTCAAACGAATTGGGTACGTTACTCTTACATCGTCTTCCCTTTTTCCATGACGCGATTATGATACTCGTACATGTGACGGCCCTTTGGCGTAAAGGATAGATAGCTAGCCTTCCAACCGTAGGACGGTCGTCTGCTCAAATACTAGCTGTGTTCCAATGGATTATTCTATGTGCATTCATGGATGCTCGTTATATTATTATAGTTATAGCGATGCTGCGCCTGACTTGCTACCAAAAAGTACCTAACCACCATCGAGGAGAAAATTTAACGCTTTTACCTTTCAGTGTTTCGGCAGCACATCGCCCTTGAAAGTCAGACCATTCTAGGCATAGCGTTTTCACCATCTTTGATCACATCTTCGCTTCAGACCAGCCGAGGTACTGGTCAAACGCTAGCCTATCAGATGTAAAATAATTAAGATATAATAAGTTTAAAAACTAAAACAACCGACTTCCATGCCCCGCGAGTGAATTTCAGTAGCAAGTTTGAGACGTTTATCGTCATAACTCTGGAGATACTTGTCAGATCTCGATAAAATTACAATGGGACCACCTCGGAAACGTACCCTATCGATTAAAACAAGAATCATTCAAATCGGTTCACAATTGACGGAGTAATTGCGTAACATACACACAAAAAAAACAGACGAATTGAGAACCTCCTTTTTTTTGGAAGTCGGTTGAAAATGTAACGACATCCCGTAGTAAAGCAGAAAACAATAAGCAGCATGTCAACTAGCCTCAGACGAAGGTCTTAATGACGCATGCACCTAGGTACCAGTATACTGTACCTCCTATAGTATCTCGTCAATCTTTCAATTGACATACATTTGTACTCACTATGCTAATCATTGATCTTCGAGCATTTACCAATGGAGATGTTAACGTTGTAATCCGCAAACATTATTTTCTGCCGATACTTACGGGGGACGAGGTAAACACGCATTGCACACACACAAATGACTCCCTTTAACGATCCCGCACACTAGCTTGAAACACGCACACAGTATTAAAAATACAGCGTAGTAACGCACGCTCATATGGCCAATAATGGCTATATGGCCAGCAGAGGGGTACGCCTTGCGTTAACATCTCCATTGATAAATGCTCGAAGTCATTGATAGGTATACTCTGGATCCTATACGTAAGTATTCTGTGTTAAAATGTATACGTAACTTGAATTGTTTATTTTTATCCAGAAATCAACTTGGCTAGATTTGTTTCTAGCCGAGTTCTTGATACGCATCAATGACGGGGCCGACGCCAAAGAATTGATCAACTTTTGGTAAGTCATTCCTGAGTGACCTCTACTCTTGTTCATTAACAGGCAATATAGACACGGCCAACACATTATCTACATTACTATCGCCCCTGTGGACATCAGTGCGCAACCTATCGCCCCTATATGGACGTCAGTGCGCAACCTATCGCCTATATATGGACATCAGTGCGTAATCGATCGCCCCTAAATGGACGTCAGTGCGCCACCTATCGCCCCTATATGGACGTCAGAGCGCAACCTTTCCCTAAAATCAGGATACGATTCTATCCAGCGCTTTCAAAAGTTCCAGTCAAGCATGTTCCATTACATACATATACTCCTAACTTGCTGTTACCATCACGGTAAATGTTACCTTCTCTAGTTCAATAGTCTTCTTTATATAAGACACGAAACCAATGTTTGCGGACGCATCGACTCAAGTCATACGTAGCGACTCCATTAGATTTCATTAGATGTGATAATTTAAGATCGTTTAAAAAACTAAAAGAACCAACTTCAAACGTCCCGCTAGTCAAAGTAGCCAGTAGTTAGTAGCATGTCATCGAGGTATATAAATGCATCGTAATACAAATGTTGATATATCAAATACGGCTTGACCGATTTCGTTAAAATTTAAATTTGACCAACTGGAAAGGGTACCCTTTAAAACAAAAAAATAATTTTCCAAATCGGTTCAGACATTTTCGAGTAATCAGTGAACATACATAAAAAAATATTCCAACGAATTGAGAACCTCCTCCTTTTTTGTAAAGTTGGTTAAAATAGCTTTAAATAAACTTTAATAATATATATTTTATTAATTATAATCAAGCGTTTAACCACTATTTCACCTGATGTTAAGTGACGATGTGGTCGACTATTTATCACACTTGGCTAGAAGATACCTATTCACTCGCGAAGACCGCCAGATGGTACCTTTCAGGAAACACGTAACGCGTGTCTTAGGAGAGGCCTACGTCAGTCAGCAGTGGACTGACACCGGCTGATGATGACGAGGAAACAGAGTCAGGCAAATGAATGATCGATGTGGGCGATGGTAACGAGGAGCATGTCGCAGCCCGGTGAGCGGCGTGGTGACGCTGGTGGGGTGCGAGCTGCTGTGCGGCATCCACCGCGTCACCTCCTCCATCAGCTCGCAGCGCGCCGCGCCGCTGCCGCTGCCAGTGTCGCCGGACAAACAGACCGACGGACATGGGGGTAAGCGGACACATACATTTCTTTTCACTTCGAACTGGGTAGCCCTTGACCACTATCTCACCTGATGTTAAGTGATGATGCGGTCGATGATGGAGCACGCTTACCCAGAATTATTGTGAATTGCAATACCCTTAATTGTGAATTTCAAAGATCCAAGTGGAAGTAAAGGCAGTATGATTGAGAATAGCCCAGCCCAATAGCCAGCCCTGCTGGTCAGGTCGGGGTGTACGAAGTGAGTGTGTTGCAGAAGGAGACAGTCAGCCTGCAGAGGCGCGGCCGCAGTCGGGGAGTCTGTTCGCGCGCGCGCATGCGCAGTCCTCGGAGGACATCCTCAGGAAGTACCTGCTGTCCGGTGTGCCCTGGCGCTGCCTCGCCCTGCTGCGCGCGCTCGGCGTCGAGGTCAATACTCTCTATTTATTTACTAAATACTTTACCACTGAAATGTCGGACGATCTGTGAGCCAAACTCTACAGAGTGGCTTCCACAGAACGACGTAGAAGACCCAGACGGAGATGGTGGGATGAACTGGATAGCTATTGTACCCACTGGACCCAACAAGCAATAGACCGTGATGTGTGGAAGGAGGGAAGGGAGGCATTTGCCCTGCAGTGGGACAAAACAGGTTGAACAAAAAAAATACTTACTACTAGATTTCATTCATAGATTTCATACTACATATTATAAAACAAAGTCCACCGCAGCGTCTGTCTGTTCGCCATAAACTCGTTGCGTGCGTTTTTCACCAATAGACAGAGTGATCAACGAAAAAGGTTTAGGTGTATAATTAATTAATGTTTTGTGTAAATTGGTTGAAATATGACGATGATTGTTGAAGATGTTAATTCATACTCGACGCAACAACCTGATGGAAAAAATGTAGGCGTATATTCTCTTCCCCTGTGAGGCTGGGGCGGGTCAGAACTGGGGAACTTTAGATTTGCTATATTCGTAAATGGCAATGCAATCAGACGCATTGTGGGCGTCTCGTACTGCCTCTCTGAATGCATCGCCATTCAGTGGGGACACCCAGCGCGTTCTACACTTCGTCCTCCACCTAGGTAGGTAAAGTTATTAGGGTTTTTCGCTATTATTGAGACTTCGCTGTCCGTCCATCTGTCAGAGAGGCCTGTATCTTCTAAACTGTAGCAGGTAGAAGACATTTAAACCTTTCACCACTGTTATAAAATGTATCTACTAAAATTGTATAAAATTAAAAATTAATACAAGACACGATTACGATTTTTTTAGGCAAATTTTGTTGGATCATATTAAATGTTTGTTGTTCTGTTATACGAAAGCCTACGTATGCTCGTCCGACTCGAACTTGGCCAGTTTATTATACTTATACTTAACTACGCAAGCTAGCTAGCATTCAAAAATAGCAAAAACTTCGTTTCTAGGAACTTACGAATGCAATTCACAACATAATTACTTGGCTTATTTCGAGCTAATTAATAACCGGCCAAGTGCGTGTCGGGCCACGCGCAGTGTAGGGTTCCGTAGTAGCCTGTTATTCAATGCAAGTCTTTACCCGTTATAAACAAGCAACTAGGTACTCCGTCTTTGTCACTTTAAAGGATTTATTCTCAGGATTTTGTATTTGGTACAAAATTATCCAACACCCAAGTTCAGCGACTATTACTGCTAAAGTAATAAAGTTATCTTAACCGCTATAATTTTCTTTTAAAGTTCATGAAATGCGCTCTTATTACGAATTTTTCCAGATTTTTCAAGCTAGCAGTTTAGCTTTTAGAGGTGAGGGGGGGGGGAGGGACGCCCTACTGGAACAAAAATTTGCACTTTAAAGTTTAATATTTCGTAAATGGAGCATTCAATCGAAAAATGGTATTACCAACCCTTAAATTACTTTAAAAGACCTATTCAACGATACCTCACACGATGGGGTAGACGATGAAAAAAAAATTTCATCACCACTTCTCATATAGGGGAGCTACCCTAAAAAAAATATATATTTCAAAATTTTATTTCAACACTTTGTCGGTGTCATTTATTTACACAAAATTACAGCTTTCTAGTATTAACGGTCTCTTAGCAAAACCTCGGACAGACAGACATGACGAAACTATAAGGGTTCCCTGTCAGGACTACGGAACCCTAATAAAAAATATACTAGACAATTCCACTTCTTACATATCTAAAAAAAGCTTCGCGTATAATTTGTAGAATTAAATTAATCATTCAATTAATTGCATTAGATTTTGATCGAGTATTAAATGAGTGCTATAGTTTGAGCGTAACCATTTATTTATTGATTTACATAATTAAAACAGCCCTAGCCAATAACACTATTTACTTACATTTTAAACATCAACTGAAACAGAATATTAATTAGTTAATATTAAAAAACTTAAATAAGTTTAAAATGAACGTGAGTTTTTATAATAAAATATTTAAAAAACATATATATATATATATATATACCAAGAGCTAAAGCGCGGTACAGCGGTTACGTTCAAATTATAGTTTAGCATGCAGTACAGGAGCTAGGTACATAAAACAATAATAGTGTGAGCGCTAGTTGAATGGTCAATTGCAGGGTATCTGCAGGTCGGGTCGGGACCTCGCGCCGACGGAAATGTCACACTATCTCTATAACGCATCATTTCATCCATTGTTGACTCATTCTATGCCGAAGTATAAGATGTGTTCATCTTGATTTGTATATGTCGCAGCCAACTAGCTTAATTAGCCGTTCAATTAACAGCCTAGCCTCTTTACTAAACAGCGCCGTCAACTAGCGGCCTGAATTATATTCAGTCATTTGAAGGTCTTCTGTACCTTCATTTAAACGCCTTGAGTCGGTCCTGGTGACACGCGGCTGCTGCGGCGGCATCCCTTCTCGCTGCGCTCGTCGGCGCACGTAAGGGGCCGTCCGTTATGCACGTGATCTTTTTTAAGCATGGTATAACCCCCCTCCCCCTTGGTAATACATGGTGAGGTTTAAGACTACCCCCCACCCAACATCACGTGTATTTTTAGTATCTACAAAAAATCTGATATTTTTTGGAATATTTTAGAATAATGAGAAGGTAATTCGTTCGTTGCCTAGCAACGGCGAGTCAAGGTCACTACACGCCGCTTTTCAATAAAAAAATAAATACACGTCATATTTTACTACAACCCCCCCTCCCCCTTGTGACATTTCGTGATTTTTGTCTAACTCCCCCCCCCCCCCCCCCCCCTCTTCAAGCCTCACGTGATTAATGGACGGCCCCTAACGCGGTAATCACTGTTCTCTAGAGTGTTGCCTTAGTTTCAGACTAAGCCAGTTTATTACATGTACAACAAACGCTACGGCTGAATATAATTCAGGCCGTTAGTTGAAAGTAAAGAGGCTAGGTTGTTGATTAAACGGCTAATAAATCTAATTGGTTGCGACATATACATCATAAACATAAAATGTAACTTATTTTTTGCATCTCAACTCCGTTACGATTACCGAGAACACTCAGAGAAATATGAGGTCCAAATGCATGTAGGATAATAACTCTTTACTAACTCTTCTTTCGATTTTATCAGTTAATCAAACAAAGACGCAGATGATAAAGGTCGCGATATGCAACTGTGCGAAATCTGTAGGTGCTGTGGTCATTTTAGGGTCCCTAGCAAATTAAAAATATAGTAACTTTTTGTAGTAGGGGAGACCAGGGCAAGACGGAATACTTAAGAGAAAAAACGTCATAATATGAAAACCAAACTGTTATTTAAAAATATCTTACAACAAAAGCAACACTTATAGTTTTTATTACCATAATTATAATCTTTTGTGGCTCTAAATCACATATTTTTTTGGCAAATATTAACTAAATAGCACATGTCAAAAATCCCGTCTTGCCCCATGATCGGGGCAAAATGGGAAACGCTATGGGGCATAATGAGTACACATTTTAATCTGGTTAGCAACGTTTACATATATCTGCCTCTTCATTGTCATCGTCTACACCTGCGCAGGAAATATGGGCGCAACCATTGCACACGCTAGAAATAACCCATCCTTCAGAGGACTGTGAATATAAGTACGAGTATATATTTACTAGTATACAATTACATTATTATGCAAGGACAAGAATTATTTTCATCGTCTTCAGAAGAACAATCCGTGTAATTTTTTTGCGTCTTTTGTTTCTATTACTTTTTTTACCGGATTCTTTTTCTTCTTCAGGTCTTTTCTATTCAGTCATTTTACTGGCAGGTTTATTTTTTCAGTCGAAAATATATAATTTATTTATTTTTAATTTTTATTTATATTCCTAATGAGATCATTTTTGAACGGAGAATGGTAGTATTTCTGTTTTACCGCGTTTTCTTCTTTTTATCTCTTGGGTTCTTACTTCCTTGGCTATGACATTTTCTGGAGTCACGGAAAACGAGAAATTTGCTGGCTGTGTGCAAAAGTCGAAACCTGAGGCAAAAACTATGTGCTGCACCCTCTGTTCTCATTCATTGATTTTCATATAGTAAAAAGTCGATGATTGATGTTACAGCAGATATAGGTTCAAGAGCAATCTCATTATGAGCTGGGGTGACGATATTTGTTGGGTTGTCTCTAAAGGAGTAAACGTTGAAGTTCTATTTTCACATATGGGGCAAAACGGGGTACTATCCCATTATGCCCCGACCTTTTTGCCCCAACAGACATATTTTGCAAAAGTAATAACAATTCTATACCTATAAAATAATTCTGCTAAAAGCAGTTTATGTTAGTTAGTTTAACACTACTACAACAAGTATGTGGCAAAATGTTACCATAGCACTGGTATTTTACTTTGGTGCTCATCGACTCAGAACAGAAAACTTCGTGAAAATCCTTCATAAAACCGTTTTTTTTCGCCGCACAGCCAAAACGCGTAGTGACATGCATACACCGCTTGGACTCGTGTGAGGCGACAGAACATCGCGTGAATGGCGTTTTGGTAGGCTCTCTTTTGTTCACCAGTCAAGCACAAAAGCACACTTCCCGTCATGCCCCGGGCTTCGTCTTGCCCCGGTCTCCCCTAGTAGGACTTCTGCTAGTCCGCCTGGGACGGTACCACCACTTTGCCAATTAATTTTCAGCCGAAAAATATGAATGTGGTTCGGTTGAAATGGCAAGGTGTCCAGTGAAATTACAGGACATGTGAGACTCAACATCTTTATGTCTCAAAGTAACAGGCGCAGTGCAGTGACATGCAAAATTCTGAACTGCCAGAATTTTTATGTCGCTGTGTCTGTTATAGGTAGACGTCATCGCTTACCATCAGGCGAGCGTCGTGCTTGTCCTGTTACTTTTTACCATATAGAAAAAAAACTTGTCTATTTTGTAAATTAAACCACAGAATAAAACTCGGAGATTCATGAATGCTCAATTATCATAATACCAGAACCAGATTCAGAGTAGTTTCTATAAAAACAAACTAACAAACATAGCTATAGTCACGTGACCAGTAAAGATTGCACTGCGCAATATGATCGATTATAATTATTTTGAATTGTAAGTATATCAGTCCATTCATATCAGTTTGATGATTCACTATACATATTGCTAAATTACCGAATTAGTACGAGGATTATACTTCAATGTACACTATTGTTATATCGGCTATTTGCAGCGCAAATATGTATCATCAAAGGTTAATTACAGTTTAGTTTTTTAAACTTAATTATAAAATTAATCCACTAGTATAAAGTGACTAAGCGAGCTATTGAGAGAGCTATGCCCGGTGTTTCTCTGCGGAATCGAATCCGGAACGAAGTAATTTGCCAGAGAACTAAATTGATCGCCATAGCTCATTGTATTAGCTGCATATCTGCCGTAGGGCTGATAACCGCTTTTTGTGCCGGGGCCTGGATGTTTCATGGATGAAACATGAAACATCTTGCCCCGGAGGGGCAAGATGGTGAATGCTTAGTGCGACTCCATCTTGCCATCTCAGCGGAGGATTGTTCACACGTGGGGTTTTTAGCCGGTCAGTGTCCGGCATAATCACTGTGGCACCCCCGCGCCAGGGTGGTATCCATGAGGAGTTTCCCCACGTCAAAAAAAAAGGAATTTTAACCGCTGTGGTAGACTGGTAAACTGGAGACCGCGAATAGGCCAACGTAGCGTAGTTCGTCCTGTGACCAGGTGGTTGGTGCGACGACATTATGCAGAGCCGTGGACAGTGATGGGACAAAAAGAGCTGAAGGTCGTCCGATAATGTCCAGCAGGAGTGGATCTAAGTGGATCCCAAAACCTTTTGTAAATGCGACATGAAACATTATGTGTTCTATTTCGATTACAATGTTTGTTTTTTATTAAGTGCGTTACTAAAGCCCATCATTACCATTACCTAAATAAGTTATAATTCGTAGTATATGAAGCTATTTACACTCGGCGAGTTCTGGACTGCCGCGGCCGCTGCAGTTAAAGGACATTAACCCTGTGCTGCGACCGCTTTGCGAATATACTCACTGACCGTAAACTGTGGTCTGTCTATGTCACTTGCTAGTTGTGTCCTGTAACTTCGTATGCCTCATAAAGTTAGGGACAATAGTCAAAACCAACGAAACAACAAAACTAATAATGCATGCAGTCAGGTCTTTATTGCTTAATAATGTATTCTATTATTAGGAGTATAAATTAATATCCAGTAAAGTTAATCATTATCCAAAACTTGTACTTTTCAAGCGTCCACAGACTAGTTTTGTTGAGATTCTTAGAATGGGTAAAAATTATTTTATATAGTAAAAATGCTTTAACATAGTCTTACTCTAGGATTCGTAAAACAGATGTTAGCGCATTTATTGTCTTGACTATTGAAGCTAGCTATGGATTATTTTGCGCAAAAATATTTAGCGGACAGCGCTGGCCTGTAGGATGATTGTCATGTTGGATGCTCGTATGTATGGATCTCGGTGAGAGCCTTTACCGAATCTTTTTACCAGTGGCTTTACGCTTTAGCTGTACTCAGGGAATGCCGTGTAGGACTGACAGTCAGTACCTTATACACGGGTGACATCGAGCCGTTCATGTGGTGACGTTGACGACACTCGGCAGGGTCTGTCATGCTGCCGGCAGCTGAGCTCGGTCCTGATCTGGTTGTTCGGCGAGCTCAGCAACGCTCCCGCGCCGTCAGTGGCGCCCCCGTGCTCCCCCGCGGCGGCTAGAGTGGTGTCGCCGTCTCCCTCCGCCACGCCGATACATCAGCTGTTCTCGGAGAGGTCAGTCAACTCATTTGTTATTTTATCTCTATACTATACTTTACAATATAAGCACGAAATAATTTTACGAGTATTGTAACGCTTGGAAATGCAAAATCTTGCTTAATAACTCACAGTTTGATTTAAAACTCGGGTGCTAAAACTGAACCAATGTCAATACATATTTGAAACTTGTAACCCTACCACCAAATTCATGTAATAATGGATACAACCAAATCGTATCTCCAATTGCACGTCCGTCTCCATGCATCTCTAGCACTACTGATGGAAGTGGTCTTATTTTAATAAAAGCTTACAGTCCGGCAATCTCGTGAGAGACGTCCCGCGGGGTGTCAGACGGTGGCGGGGACGAGGTACCCAAGATGTCAGCGGGTAGCGGGTGGTGTCACAGATTATATAATAGTTACTGCGTAGCCGTGTGCTAGAATGACCGCTACCTCGTCCCCGCCACCGTCTGTCACTCCGCAGGACGGTCGCGCACGAGATTGCCGGACTATAGCAATGTGCGTTGTACATTACTTGTAGACTTGTTAACCCGTCCAACTAAGCTAAATATGCTTGTATCTGGAGTGGGTTCACGTCAATAATGCAATGGGTGGGGATAGAACTGACGACCTCTCGATCGCAAGTCCGATGCCCTAGCCATTGGGCTACTGCTACTGAGCTACTTATTCTGGCCTACCTTAAAGAACAGTTTCAGTTCGGTTCAGTTGCGATTCTCTCCGTGGAGACGGCGCCTTATAGGATCACTTTTTTGTCCGTCTGTCTGTCTAAACTCTTTTTCTCAGGGACGCGTAAAGGTATTAAGTACAAATGTATACTAAATAATCGGCTCTACGGTTACAGCTAGGAGAAAACTGAGTCATCGCGATCAAATTATATAAGCGTTTATGTCGCGCAATTTCGCATATTTTGCGATATGACAAGGGAATCAAAACCTATAGATATGGGTACTTCTCGTTAGAATCATGAAATCTTTAAAAAAAGCAATGTCTTACAGCACACGATAAAGTCTGAAAACAGTTAATAGTTAGTTTATAAACAAAAAAAAAAACAATTTATTATAACAAACTTTTTTTTTCCGCTTGGTGCAATAACTAATCTAGGGGTCAAAATGCGAAGCTACGTTCGTCCTTTTAGATAGATAGATAGAAACTCTTTATTGAACACCATAGAAATAAAACTTAAAAATAAACATTTAACAAAAGGTGTAACAACAGGCGCTCTTATCGCTTAAAGCGATCTCTTCCAGACAACCTTAGGGTGGAGAAAGAAAAACTTAACATACATGGCGGAATATCGGTGTTAAAAAATAAATAAAATAATAAATAAATAAATCAGAATAGGTAATAAGTACATTATAACAAAAGTAAGTACATATTTTATATATTACAATACACAGTCCTTTTAGTTTGTCTTATATGATCAACTAGAAGTGCCCCGCGGCATCGCCCGCGTTAAAGACTTCTTTTATTTACTTAAAACATGTATTTTGTAAAAGCCTTTCTATCATAAAAGACATCATTCAGACAAGAAGTTAAAGCCAAATCGGTGTTAACTGTGAAGCCACTGTAGTGATCACTATCACCACCAGAAGGATCACTCAACCAGGTAGGTATTGACTAACACTGGCTCAGCACTACACTAGTCCGAGCGCGGACGCACGTCCTACCCAGTCCCGCGATACTGCATACATAAATAACTCAGAATTATGAACGTACTTTGTACCAACCAACACCGCAAAAAAAATTATAAGCATAATACCACAGATTATATAATAGTTACTACGTAAATAATACTTTCCGTTGTTAGGTTGGCTACACAGTGCTTTCATAATTCGGGTATCAACTATTTAGGGAAGTGCCAACTCTTATTATAACGTAGTAGAGTGATTCAGTACTCTGTGGTCCTACCCGCACGGCATCTAACGTCCGACTGTCCGACGGCTACCCCCTCCTGGTATACTTGAGACAATGTATGGTATCTATTATATAGATACTTGTACAAACACTACACCCCCGTTTCATCCCTATAAAGAGTAAATTTTGAAAAAAACTTTTCGTAACGGATACTTACGTCAAAACAACTATCTGCATGCCAAATTTCAGGGCAATCCGAAACAATATAGATTTCAGACTTGGTTACCCCACTTCACCCATTTAGGGGCGGCATTTCGAAAAAGCCTGAAACACCTATTTACTTACTGAAGCACTTGTGTGAAGTTTCGACCCATTTCATCCCCGAAAGGGATGAATTTGAGAAAATCCTTTCTTAGTACACGTTTACGTACTAGGACAAATATACCCTCCAAATTTCAAGTCTACGACCAGCGGTTTAGGCTGTGTGTTGTCTGTCAGTCAGTCAGTCAGTATGAGTATATTGAGTTGGACTATTTAAAACAAGTGTACAGTTTTAAAAATAAATATGTTTAGCTGTAATGTATGTGCTTTTATGTTAGCAAAGTGAAATACAATAAGTAAAACTGACAAAAGTGAATTTTAAATCCTAGTGTAAATAATATCAGACTGTCTTGAAATACGTTTTGAATGAGTGACTTAACCAATTATAGATTCATACAGTGCAAATTAATCACAAAATACTAGTTTCTTAATGTTATAAATTGGTACAAATGCACTTTATGCACATTTTTGACCTTATTAAACAGTAAAATATCCAAAATTATGTTCGTTATAAATGTGATATTAGTTGTTACCCTCATCATACGAAAAATAGTGAATTGAACTTGATGTTGAGACAACTGACTTGAATATTCGCACGTAATGCTATCTGCAAATTGGTGTGTTGGGTAACTAAGCAGATCGAGGCCTGACGGTGGCAGGTTCTAATCCAGCTGTATGATAACAACTTTTTTTGTGTTTTTTGGATATATTTTAGTAACATTTTGTGGAAAGACTCAGATTTCAATATTATTTCATAAACTTTTTGGACAACATGTCTGCTAACAAAAATAAGCAATTATGTGAAATTTTTGATATCATTATACAAGCGAGGTGAAAAGTCAGATGTTAATAATTACCGCCCTATTACATTCATTCCTATTTTTTCATAAGTGTTGGAAAAATTGTTGCATTCTAGACTTTACGATTACCTAGATACATTTAATTTAATAAAGATTGAACAGAACGGATTTCAAAAAAATAAATATACATCATTAGCTACCTATCAATTGGTAAATCAAATAATACTTGGTATGGATAAGAGTCTCCTTACTTCCGTAGTTTTCTTTGATCTCAGCAAAGCCTTTGATTACGTAGACCACACAATATTATTTAATAATCATAATCATAATGTATTCATCAATTTACACTTATTACAACTTTATATATACCTACCTTTACAATTTTAAACTAGTTTTATATGAATGTAAACAAATAATGAGGGTACATCTTGCCATTGTCAGCCGTGCTAGGTCGTACCTGTGGTACAGCTGACAATCACTGCCAACAGTGCGCTCACACCAATATGTACAATTATAATTTAAGTAAATCTACATTTAACTGTTAGATTTGAAAATAAAAATAGGTAAATTACAAATAAAATATAACTAGATAAGTGTCTCCCATATTGGCCAGTGTCAAAACCTAAATAAACTAGAGCGGTATGGCATTCGCGGACCAGCATTGAATTGGATCAAATCGTATCTTACAAACAGAGATCAATGTGTTGGAGATGTCTGGACTAGACTCTAAAAATTATTTAAAATCCTATAGTTCATCTTTTAAAGAAAACAAGTGTGGTGTGCCCCAGGGTAGTGTATTAGGGCCTTTGTTGTTTTATTATATATCAACGATCTTCCAGACGTTTCAAATTATAAATGTGTGCTCTTTGCGGATGACATATCGTTAACAATTGAAAATAGCGATAGAAATATACACAGTCAAGAAATAGAAAAAGAAGTCCTCAAAGTAATTCAATGGGCTAAACATAATAATCTTACTGTTAATGTAAAAAAATCTAGAGTTTTACATTTTTATTTAAAAAAGAAATATACATATCCACCTATCATATGTGAAGGTCAGGAAATATTGGAAGAAAAAGAGATGAAGTTTTTAGGCCTTCAGATTGACAACCAATGTTCATGGAAAGCTCACATGAACAATTTATGTAAAAAGATAAATCGTTTCATTCATCCGTTAAAAAACTTAGTTAGAAACTCCACACTGCATACTGCTAAAATGGCATATCATGGTTATGTGGCTTCTATTTTAAGATATTGTCTTATAATCTGGGGCAATAGTGTGTGGATCAACAAAGCATTTATAGCTCAAAAAAAATGCGTACGAGCCTTGTGCGGAGTGGGACCTCTGCACTCATGTCGTGAACTCTTTCCTAGGATCGGTATACTTACCTTACCTAGTATGTATGTTTATGAGCTTAGCGTATTTGTAAAAAAATATCCGCAATTCCTTACAAAATTAAGGGAGGTTACGGATTTTAATTGTAGATTTCCGGACAAACTAGTGTACCCAAATGTTAAAAAACACTCAACTTCTATAAATACGTATGCAATGCCATTAAAGTTTTCAATAAACTGCCTCAGAACTTAAAAATGTTGCCGTTGCAAGCTTTTAAGAAAAAACTCTGAGTGGTTGATTTTGAAAACTTTTTATTCGATTAACGACTATTTATACATGAATAAAAAATGGTAACTATGATATTTTAAAATGTAATATTTCTAGATAATATTTGTATGGATAATTGAATGTATTATTAGTAATTAAATGATTTTGACAACATAATGTATTATAATATGTATATTAAATTTGTGAACTTGACTTAAAGTAAATATTTGCACGCCAGTAATGGCAAAATACGGATATGGACATCATTCAGTACTTAATGTAAATTCTATCCTTGTGACCTATATTTTATGCAAATAAATGAATATATATTTTTATATTTATGTCAGGACAAAGATTCTTATAGTATTAGATAGATTGTCTTCAATTTTGTACGGAACCCTCGGTGCGCGAGTCCAACTTGCACTTTGCCTTTTTTCATTTTTTTTGATAGGAGGCCTATAGCCTCTTCTTTCTCTCATAACAAGCAAATATGCTCGCCTGATAGTAAGCGATTATGTCTGCCTTTAACAGATATTGTAGCAAACAAAACTCTAACCATCTACTTGTACACAGTTTCAACAATAAAGATATTTTGATTTTGATTGCAAACAATGTTGCGCGTCGCCCTTTTGTGCTTGTCACTTTGACATTTAGCATGTCAAGTATAATTTTAATGATTATTTTGACCTTCAAACAAAAAAAAACAGATATAAAAAAAGAATCATTATTACATTATACAAACAATAATCATTTTATTCATTATGTTGTTGGTCTGATTATTTAAAAAAAAAAAAAACTAAAAAGAACCTCTTCAAATGCTGCCTCAGTCATTTCAATTCCAAGTGTGAAATGTTTTCTCTGAAAGATACTCTTCAGATCTTTACAAAATTTAAATGGGACCATTTCGGAATAAACAATCTTTATATGAAACTGTAATAATATTTAATAATACTCAGCAGCGTCACGCGTCTCATTTGTACGCCCATATAGACAAGCACGACGCTCGCCTACAATTTTGCAAATAAATATAATTGATGTTGATATTTCTACTTTATTTTCAAATTCATTTAGGGGTGGGTTAGTGGTGGGTGGAAGTTTTCTACCTATATATATAGATATTTTTAAATTATTAAATATTATAAAACAAAGTCCCCCGCCGCGTCTGTCTGTTTGTCTTTTTGTTTGCGATAAACTCAAGGATTTTTAGTTATCAGTCTAAGGTCCTTGTTATACGTCTACTTTTCCTATTTCGTGTTATTATTAATACAATAATTGTGTCGTCAGTTAAGCAGCTGTAGATAAAGAAACTATTTTTACCCAAAACAGTAGGTCAATGGTCTATCAAAGCATATAAAAAAATAACACGTAAATTACTAATAGAGGTAACTCATTGTCAAGCTCGATTCTTATATTGGAAAGCGTTTGACCATGACCTTCATTTATTTATTTGATACACAGACTATATGGGTATTACTGTTATTTAACCAAGTTAATATTTTTTATTTGTTTTTAGGGTTCCGAACCCAAAGGGTACCAACGGAACCCTATTACTGAGACTCCGCTGTCCGTCTGTCTGTCTGTCTGTCTGTCTGTCTGTCTGTCCGTCTGTCTGTCTGTCTGTCTGTCTGTCCGTCTGTCACCAGGCTGTATCTCATGAACCGTGATAGTTAGACGGTTGAAATTTTCACAGATGATGTATTTCTGTTGCCGCTATAACAACAAATACTAAGAACAGAACAAAGTTAAAAATTAAAGAAAAGTTTAAAAAAAGCATTTTACGATAGCGCAGCGCCATCTATCTAGCATCAAGGATGGCGCTATCGTCTTTACCTTAATCTGAATCTCGGAGTGGCTCAAACGATTAAATAAAATTTAGTATACCTACAGGGGATTTCGAGGGCGATAAATCGATCTAGCTAGGAGTCATTTTCAGAAAATGTTGTTTTATTCGTGCTTTCAATAATCAACTTTATTGATAATAAACTTAAAATATGACTCTTCCCGACATCTATTGGCGAGTAGAAGTACTGTGTCAGTAAAGCAATTAAGGCCCATTTAGATGGGGAGAGTTTCTCGTACGTTTCCTTACGAAAAACCATACGCTACTATCACAAGCAATAATCGCTATAAAAAAAAAATGTTTACATACAGGCAAGAACTAAAATCTCGCCTACGATTATGTCATACGAGATATGACTTATCGCTAGGCGATAATTGCCTATGTTTGTTTACACAACAAAAGTATAGTAAGCAGATTCTTGCTTATGAGAGTCTCGAATTGTATAAACACGATCTCGTATGACATTTTTAAGTTCATACGAGTATCGTACAAATCGGGTTGAACGGTTTTGAGTGCGAGAATCGAAATACGAGAAAATTCTGTTTAGACCGACACTATCAATATTCTATTGCGAGTCAATTGTCGCCAGAGTGAAAGAGCGAGAGGTGTGAATGTTTAGACATATAATCTTCTTTATATTCCTTCGATAATCGTATCTTCGAGACTAAAAACTCTCCCCGTCTAAATGGGTCTTTAGTTGCTCTCAATTTAAAAAAATTGTATTATTATTCGTCAATAGATGTCGGGAAGAGTCATATTTGTCTGTTTAAGTGGCAAAAAATACAGAGCAAAGCTCGGTCAACCAGATATTTAATAATATTAATTACTACAATTACTATTAGTACTATGACTATTACTACTATATAATAATATTCTACCTTTGTGTTAACGTTTACTTAGTTGGTGTTAGAAGTTCGTTAGAAATTCGATAGATGGCGTTCGGAACCCTCCGTGTGCGGGACAAAAGTCTGACTCGCACTTGGCCAGTTTTATTTGAATTGATTCGCATGCTGCATACGATAGATACTTCTCCAACCTTCCGATCTGTGTTCCGAGATGGTTTTACACCGGTATATTTCACTAACAATTTAGCGGTAAATTATTGACAAATTAAGTCTTGTTTGGTTCAGGTGGAGCTGTACCTATCCACTTATTCTATTGTAACATTTTTTGCATTAGAAACAGATATTGTAGGTGTGACATATCATATAAGACCTGAGATCACATTAAAGTCGAAGAGATATAGAATGATCGAGAAGCGGCATAGTTTGACTACTGCACTGTAAACTAAGAAGAACGTTTTGTCTCAGAATATGGGCGAAGCAGAAAGCATCATCGAGCTCGAAGTCTAACGCCGCCGCATCCGAAAATAATTCTATCTCTGGAAGGTAAGAAACACACGCACTGCTCACTGTCCATCGATAAGTTGTCGACATGGACGACCTTCGCTCGGGAGGGAGGGTTCTATCCTACCTGACTAACATAACAACAACAACAACAACAAAATGATTCGTTGTTGTTGTTTCTGCTTCCGCGAGCAATATATAGCACAGTTTATTCGTGTGTTTTTTGTATCTTCCATGACTTACAAATCGATATATTAAAAAGGTATTATTAATTAAATTTTTGTAAAGTTGAAATATAGACCAGCAGAAAAACAAGATCGTAATTACAGTATAATGATGGTGTAGATCCCGTCGCGGCAGCACGGCGTGCTCGGCGCGCTCCGAGCCCTCCTCCGAGTCCGGCGGGTCCACGGACGACCTGCAGCTGCTGAACCGCTCGCTCGGCATCCAGATGTGCCTCAACGACGACTTCCAGTACTTCCACTCCGCCGAGCTCCCCGACTCGTCCTGCGGGCGCCGCTCCCCGCGCCGCCGCAAGCCCCGGGCGGAGGACCACCTCTCCGACCGCCACCGCGAGATGCTCGACTCGGAGATCGGCGCCGCCGAGTTCTCGCTGATGGCGGTGGAGCTGCTGGGCGCGCTGTGCCGCGCCGAGAGCGGGCTGGCCGGCGCCGAGGGCTCGCAGGTGTGCGTGCAGGCCGTGGACTTCGCGCTGCGCCACCTGTGCGCGCTGCAGTTCGCGGGCGGCGGGGACGGCGCGCGGCTCAAGCTGGCGCTCGCGGAGCTGCTCATGGTGGCGCTGGACCGCGCGCTGCCGCACGCCGGCCTGCGCGCGCGCCTGGTGCGCGGCGGCGTGCTGCCCGTGCTGCTGCGCCTGCTGGACGACCTGCTGGCCAAGAGCGAGCCGGCGCGTTGCCCGCCCCCGGACCTGCACCGGCTGCGCTTCGCGTTCGGCCTCGCGTACTCGGTGAGCGCGTTCTTCCACTGCCTGCTGATGCGGTGCCGCTCCGTGGACGAGCTGCACGAGTTCACCGACCAGTTCCGGCTGTACGGCTCGTGCGCGCGCGGTGGCCCGCTGCGCGCCTGCGTGGAGCTGCTGGCGCGGGGGCCGCGCGAGCCCGCGGACGAGGCCGAGGCGACGATGCTGGCGCGCCGGCTCGTGGGCCGGCTGGGCCGCCTGGTGGCCGGCATGAAGCGCGTGCGCGGCGACCTGGTGCACGCGGCGGCGTGCTCGCGCGCGCGGCACCGCGCGTGCCGCCGGCGCGTGGCGGCCGGCCTGCACCACCACCACGAGGCGCTGGGCGCGGCGCTGGGCGGCCCGCCGCCGCCGGCCGCCGCCTGCTGCGTGGCGGTGCTGTACGGCGCGCTGGCGGCGCTGCTGGCGGACGAGGGCGTAGCGGCGCGCGGCGCGCTGCGCTCGAAGGTGCTGCGCGTGATGCTCGCGTGCGGCGCGTGCTGCTGCTTCGCGGGCGGCGCGCTCGTGGAGGCGGCCGTGCGGCTGGCGCTGTCGCACGCGGGCGCCGCGCCGCTGTGTCTGCGGCTGCTGGAGCGCACCGTGTACGGCGAGCTGGGCGCGGGCGTGCTGGCGGCGCGCGCGCTGGACCGGCTGCCGTGCGCGGTGTGCGAGCGCCGCGAGCCGCGCCACCCGCCCGCCTGCTCCTTCCTGGTGCACTACGGCTCGCTGCTGCAGCTGGACAACCGGCCGGACGTGCTGCGCGCCACCGTGGCGCACCTGCTGCGCGTCACGCCGCGCTGCCGCGCCGACACGCAGCGCGAGCTGCTGTTCGGCGTCGTGTACCCCGCGTTCATCGTCGCCAAGCACCGGTACGCGATCCGCGCGGAGGAGACCGCCTACTTCCTGACCGCCTCGTGTCTGAACGTGTTCGCGAGCCTGCTGACGACGCTCCCGTTCGCGGAGACGTTCGTGCGGCGCGGCGGGCTGAGCTACGTGCTCGAGCTGGTCGCGCTGCCGGAGTTCGCGGAGCGGTGCTGCGCGATCCTCGAGATGACGGTCGCGGTGGAGCTGGCGCAGGCGCACGGCGAGGCGGGCTGGAGCGAGGCGCGCGCGCCCAGCTCGGTGCGCGCGCTGCTCCGCGCGGTGGGGCAGGCGGCGGCGCGGTGCGTGCGCGTGTACGAGGCGAAGCTGCCGGCGGACACGTTCGCGCGGCTGGCGGACGTGTCGGCGGAGCGCGCGGCGCTGGGACTGGCAGCGGGCGCGCGGCCCCCGGCGCCGGGCGCGGCCGGCTCGGAGGAGCGCTGCGTGGAGGACCACCTGGAGGCGGTGAAGCTGGCGGCGACGTTCTGGCGCACGTGCGCGGCGCTGTGCGCGGCGGACGCGCGGTTCCGCGCGCTGGCGGGCGCGGCGCTGCTGGCGGACAGCTACGTGCTGCTGAAGCTGGCGCTGCACGTGGTGTGCCGCGCGCCGCCGCCCGCGCCCGAGCTGCGCCTGCTGGTGCGCCTGCTGGAGGCGCTGCTCACGGCGCATCTCGCGCTCTCCGGTCAGTATGTGCTACCTACTACTCTTCTACTAAACAACATACTATTTTGCAAAGTTATCCATATAGTACAGTCATTTGGTGCCCAAAACGATAGGTTACCTGGAAAGTTTTCCAGGAGTTTTGAAAATTGGTGATTTTATAGATTTCGACGTGCTCTTTCTGAATCTGTATTTTGCCACCTCGCATCTTTGCCGCTCGCGCCGCCATCTTGGAAAAATGGCACCCAAATACATTTTTTCTACAATAATTCTTATCTAACTCATTTTACGATAAAAACATCTTCTACAAAATTAAATTAGAGAAAATGTACTAGATTACTAGATCCGATGTTACTAAAATTTAACAAGGAGATGCTTTATAATATGAGGTTGAAATAGGCTACTTTTTGTGAAAATAAAATCATTTCACCAAAGAGAATTTTATTCTGGTGGTGAGCCATAGCACTGAGCAGTCTATACACTTATAGCGACTATTTCGGCCCATACATTGAACTGGCTACACTAAATAGGACGCTGATATTCGCGGTACCATTGACCACCTATCTTATTGTTTGGAGGGTCGTGCTAGTCTCGGCTGAAGCCTCCCTATACTATTGACTTTTCTCCAATTTTATAGAACTGGATTTTCGCAAATTCGTTATGGCTGACTATAATTAAGTTGAGACTCTATGCAATAAACTGCATTTGATTTCTGTTAAGCTAGTGTTGGACACAGCCACTATCTCGCCGAGAGGCAAGCGTGGATGTGGTCAAATATAGTAAACACGCTAGGCCTAGAACGGTCTGACTCTTTAGGGCTGTGTGCTGCCGGAACAGCGTAAGGTTATGGCAGCAGATTTTCTCCTTGATGATGGTAAGCTACTTTTTGGTAGCTAGTCAGTCGGAACATCGATTTCATTCTCCTACCACCTGTATTAATAATGAAATAAAAAGTCAAATCGACACGATGCCTTGAAGACAAATTCAAAATGTTCAGACACATATAATGTAATCACGGGCAAAAAGTATGTTAATGGCGATTTCTTGCTGACCTTTTGTTATTTTGCTATCTGTAGAATCTATTTTTGATATTGGTTAAAATTGTCTTAACAACAACGGAAAAATCAAGGACGTAGCAACTAGCTACCGTCGTGTCTGCCGTATCAAGTATACGGGGCCCCAGCCCACGGAGGCCCCCTACGTGCGTAAGCAAAAATAAATAAAAACTTTCCAAATTTTTCTTTATTTCAGAAATGACAAAAGTAAAAAAAATATATATAATTATGATGAATAAATATTTCTTTTGATTTTTATGCGATTTTTTTTTTTGAGAAATCTTTACCCAATCATAAGGGCCCCCAAACAAATTTTAATACGGGGCCCCGCCAAGGCACGCTATGCCACTGGGGATAATAATACGTGCCGCAAAGTATAAGTTTTAGTTTTTCGCTACTGTGAAGACAATCTAACCACACAACAGTAAAGTCTACATAATATGATACGAACACAACGACTAGAAACCTTACACGCTCCATTCTACAATCGATTATTTCACATCCCTTAATCTCAATATGAAACATAGAGTTTATTTTCGCTCGTCAGTAAAACATGTAATAGCATCCGATCCGGAAAGTAAAGGCCGGTTTACATTATTCCAGTCTTTAGGAGGGTGCTTTAGTACAAAGGCAAGTGCCATAGTATTTTAGTACACCAGCGAGTGAACATTTATATTTCTTACATCCATTAAAGTGTTATTTCGGCGCCAGATTAAACAATCAAAGTCGCGCTTGACGCGCTATTTTACGCAACATACTAAGTATAATAACCGATGAAATAGAAGAAGAAAGTAGAAAGAAAGAAGAAATTCTCTTGGGCTATTGACTTGTGCACCCTCCTAAAGTTGTAACTGAAAATAACGAAGAACGTGACGCACCGGGGATTGGATTAGAAATAGGGAATATGCATGTTTTTTTTTTTAAATATTTTTATTTCACTCATTACATTCATATAACATAATAAAAAAATAAAATACTGCTGGAATTAGTATGATTATTTGTTAAATAAACATTTATATATACAAATAAATTTGAGCAGTTTAAACGCCATCATTTCCCGGGCTCTTTGTTAATGCATTGTGACGTCACGCACTTACGTCAGACACACGCCGCTTGAAGCAAACTAGCTTTTTTTTCTTTAACTAAGACTCCACGTTATTATTGTATTTAGCCAATGGCATGTTTTTATTAAATTATACAGTTTCTCTAACCTCGTACTCATTTTTATCTATATTAAATGGTACGTAATATACATTTTTGCACAATAATACGCGGCAAACACAATATTTGTAAATAAATACAATAAGACCACACCATACATTTATTTTTATGTTCCCGCGCTCAATGTTTCTATCACGTGGAGTAGTGCATAATGACGTCAACTTTCGATTCGACCAATGGTGATCTGTTTTACAAACTTAAATTTCCGTCGCTGAAATTGCATTTTTAATTTATTAAATAAAGTGGAATTAAATAAAAAAAAAGGTTTTACATATAACTTCAGGACAACAAAAAATCGAAAAAATATTATTTCCAATAAATCTGAGCTTCATGCATATTCCCTATTAAAATACAAAGCAAATAGGATCCTATTTGATTCTAGTTGAAAGGCAAGGCAAGAATCGTACTGAAGCGAGTAGCGTTCACACGTTTATTCCAAAGCACTCTTATAAAGACTCATGAATCATGTAAACCGACCATTACTGTCAGTTACTCGTTAGATTCGATTACAAACATAATTATCTGATTGTGAACCCGCGGTTGTCGTCGGTTTACTTCGCGTAAATACTGTACATAGTTGCATTGCGCTTTATAGATAAGATAACGTTACTACTTAATTGTAAATTGTACTCAGACTTCCCGATGTTATAGGGATACCATTCCAAGTTGCGATGTAAACATTGTTCGTGTTGATGTTGGATTGCACGTCATCTTATCGACAAAATTAATCCTTGTGTGAGAATACCATTGATATGAGATTACTAAATTATTAAAAAATAAATCAAGTTGTAGAATAAATGTTTGATTGACATGTTGTGTGAATTGAGCGCATATTTGTGTTTATTGTGTTAGAATACTAGTCTATTGTCCGTGGTTAGACTCCTCCGAAAATAATCGTATCTATACTCTAACAGCCGACCATATCGTGTTTTCAACGTAAAGGATCTCTATAACTTCCTTATCAAAACATACTAAACAGAGATAAAAAGCTCAAGCAAGTTTAGTATGTAAATGATGCATAATAAGAGCAAAAAGTAAATTTAGCTAATAAAAAGTAGAGTTCTGTAATGCAGTTTGTCTGCATATTTTATATCTGCATATAAATGTTTAGTTGATCCGGGGCGTTGCTTGCATCCGACGTCTAGTTATTATAAATTCATCTTTGATTTAATTTGCAAATAGTGTCCGGGCTTACATTATTTTTGTATAATAATGTTTTCTATCAGGAACTCAGGTGAGTGCTAATAATAGGGCGTAACGTTTTCGAATTGATTGTATTACATTCGTATTATACATGTGGGTACTGGTATATTGACATCGACTTATATAATACAGTTGGTATATAAATGCGGCAGATAAAGGAGACATTGGTTATCTATGGAATGAATATTTATATGATTCTAGAATAGGTAGATAATAAATATAAATAAATATTGGAAGTGAGATTTTGATTTACTTACTGAAAAGTGATTGCTGTATAATATAAACTATCTAGTGTGCATGTTGTATAGTGGTAGAGGTGTTACTTTTGTTGCACTTTATTTAGATTGAAGGTCTTGTTGCTAAAAATCTGATAAGTAAGATGCGTCGTAATTAAGGGGCGCATTGGCAGTTAAGTAATTGTAGCTAGGTATTGCGTAACACATTTTGACTAAGTCTTAATATAAGATACTAGGTGTGCCCCGTGGCTTCGCCCGCTTTAAAAAGTATCCTAATCCATAATGGTAATAATTTAGGACCGATATAGCTAAGTTAATAATAAAATTTATTAATTAGCTATGTCGGTCCCAAAGTCCCCAACAAGCGAAGATACACTCTGACTTTCGCATTTATAGTATTGTTAGTGATGTTCATCGATAAAAGTGTATATAGATGCACATTATTGTAACTTATGACTACGAGGTTAAAGTATATCAAGGAACACGCCAACATATGTACTACGTCCTAAATATTTGATTAGAACATTTTATAACTATGTCATTAACTAATAGGTATGTGAATGTTCTCGATAGTGTGATATCTGTAGAATCGGATGTCATTGTTTTTAAAAGATGACCGAAGTTGGCAAGCTTCAGGAATAATTTCCATACAAGCATGTTCAAAAAATGTGCCGTCAAACCTTACGGTGGTCCGGCAGCACACAGCACAGCTTTGAGAATTACGACCATTCCAGGCCTTGTCCAGTGTGTTGATCATCTTACTATATCAACATCGCTTACCTCCAGGCGAGATAGTCCGCAAAGGGAGAAAAGGTATCGGCGAGGCAGTGCGGAGTTGTAGTTTATACTCGGTTTTGATGTATTTGTTGTTATTGCTGTACTGCGCAGTGCAGCACTATACGTTATAGGGAGGTTTTGGCAGCGACCTGGGATCGCCTAGGGCCAGTTATTATTACCGGATTATTTTAGAGTACACACCTGATATATTAGGCACTTAGCTGTCGGATAAACTTCTAGTTTTATGTAGCGTCACCTGTCATATATCTGAAACTTGACCAGGAAATGGTGAAACTGTAGTAGTAGTAACCGTGGAGTGATATGTATGTTATAACAGACGTGACGTCGGGGCGGTCGAAGGAGACGAGCTGTGCGCTGGTGCGGTCGGCGCTGGCGGCTCCGGCGGGCGCGCCCTCTGGCGGCGCGGGGCTGCGCGCGCTCTGCGAGGCGCTCGTGCGCGTCGCCACCGCACAGCCGCGCGCGCGCCGCAACACTACCGCACGCCATGCCAAGGTAACAGTCTCACAGACAAACACCCACCACTGCCTCACCTGATGTTCACTGAACATGCCGTCTAAGGTGGAATCGTGCTACGGCACTGACACGAGGTGGTGCACAACTAAAGAAAGAAGTTTACTAAATAAACGCATGACGCTAAAGCTCCTTCGGTCCATTTACTTGTACTGGCACTTTTACCACAGATATTTATAGAGGAGTGTTTACTGCTTACTAATATATGGTGCTGCATATATATTATGCAATTTTTTGAGGTATTAGTTAGTCTATCTGACAAGCGCTAAGCATAGGTTTCAAGTTTGTGTAAACCTGATTTAAAACTTGTACAACATTGCCTTGTAAACATGTCTTTTTTTATTTGACACAAAAAATGGTGTGTGCACTGCGGACGTGAGAACCATTTTGAGGTTTTGGCCATTCCACAGTTAGGTTATTATTATCACTCGGGTCTATAACGGGACTGGACCGAACATGCTTCCCACATTCGTTACGTATTTTCTTATAATTTTGGGAACTTAGGGTCACGTACCTATTGATTTTTAAAGGAATGCATAAGTCCAGGTAGATCGTCTTCAGATTTCTCAGAAAAGGTGTAAAAAACAAACAGATCATGTGGACTTGAGAAGATAAGATATGGGACGCATAAGATAGTTTTGTTTTTAGGGTTCCGTAGCCGAATGGCAAAAAACGGAACCCTTATAGATTCGTCATGTCTGTCTGTCTGTCTGTCCGTCCGTATGTCACAGCCATTTTATTCGGAAACTGTTAGGACTACATAATTGAAACTTGGTGGTAGGTAGACGTATTCTGTGAACCGCTTTTCGATTTTTATACAAAAATATAAAAGTTTAAGGGAACATACATGGAACTGAAACAAAAAAAAATTTTCTTCAAACCTATACGTGTGGAGTGTCTATGGATAGGTCTTCAAAAATGACATTGAGGTTCCTAAAATCATTTTTTCTGAAAGTCAATCATTCGAAAGATAGGTGCGTCTAAAGTGGTAAAATGTGAGCCCCCCCCCCCCCCCCCCCCCGCCCTCTAACTTTTAAAGTATGGGAGTGAAAAATCTAAAAAAAATATATGCTGTAGATCTCAATAAAAACTAACAACGAAAATTGGTTTGAACGAGATACAGTTAGCAGTTTTAGAGATATGGCGACCGCAAAGAAAACTTTGTTTTTCATACAAACACTATGAAAAATAAAGTTAATTTTGTAGTTGCGAAAAATCATTGTTATGGAATACTTAACTGTGTTACGGAACCCTACGAGTGCGAGTCCGACTTGCACTTGGCCAGTTTATTGTATTTTTCGGTGTGTAATTTGTTAGAGCACTGCACATAAAGTTCACAAGATATATTTGTTAGAGCACTGCACATAAAGTTCACAAGATATATTTTTGACCTAGAAGTTTCGTCCAACACTAATATCGTTTCAATCATGCGTTTTATTTAGGTGTAAAAAATAAATGTAGTTATAAATATGTTTTAAAGAAATAGATTATATTAATTAGACAATAAACTGCCGCCACTTGTTTACCTACGTTATCTAATTCGCTGTTATAACATCAATTTAAATTACCATAAACACGAGATATACCTACTAGTAAAACTAAAGTTTGTTAAATGGGTTTGAGATTAGCCAAATCGCAACCTTGAATTTAAAATTAAGATATATTTGATAAAAAAAAATTCGCGCAATGTCGCGCCGAACCTTAATCGGAGTTAGAAATGATTCCATAAAATGGAGTTATCTTTTATCCACATTTGGCCCGATTTATAAATATTTGGTACCAGGACCTACTGATTTTAGGAACGACAGCAGCAACATATTCGTATATTAGAAACCAATAATAGGCGCTTGAATCGATGCGGCTACGTCAGCGGAGGCGAGTCCGTCGTCTAACTACATTATCTTGATTCTAAGTAACCGACGGTACCGGTTTCGGCCCCTCGTGTATCGCTCGCTGCTTTAAACGGTTCCGTTTTAGAATACCGCACTCAATTGTTACATCATAAAGAATCGGGCATTTTGTACGTCGTGTGCTGTCACGACCTCCATTCATATTAGCTGGCTTTTGTTAGTTTTCTACACCTTGCCTTTCAAATCAATTTGTAAAGTTAATTCAGGTCTCTGACAGAATTTTACAATGCATTATGCATTATATAATTGATACAGCTTAAAATTTAATTCATTATGCAGGTGGATTCTGTGTGTATATTATAGTTTTCATTAATATTTGCCGTAAAGATGTGAGAGATTTGTATCAATTCCTTCATTGTAAAATTAACAATTCAATTCCAAAATATATATTTATGGTTTTGTATATAATATTTAGTTACCAACCTGATTTAAAATCGATTCATTATGTATTAAAAAAAACCGGTCAAGTGCGAGTTGCCTCGCGCACCGAAGGTTCCGTACAAACTTGTCAAAACAAACTTTACTTAAGAAGAGAAAATATGCGACATAACGGTCATATCTTTTTAACCGACTTCACAAAAAAGGAGGAGGTTCTCAATTCGTCTGTATGTTTTTTTTTTCTTTTTTTTCAATCGCGTTGATTCACAAGTTTAATTTTTTCACAGCAGAAAGATACAGTAGACTCGAGTATTTGATATAAGTTTCAACTTAATTCCTCTACGTGTTTCTGAGAAAAAGGGTTTTGCTAGACGGACAGACAGACGGACAACAAAGTGATCCTATAAGGGTTCCTTTTTTTCCTTTTGAGCTACGGAACACTAAAAAACTGATTAAAATTGATATTGCTGAAGTGACACAATATAATATTACTTAGGTGAGCTGTAGACCTCGCGAATATGTCTGTGCGTAGCATAACAGCAACTGAATAACACTCGTCCCACCATTTAAAAGTTTATCGGATTATAATTTAAGAACCGACTTTAAACGTCGCGCTAGTCAAAGTAGCCTGCAGTAAGTAGCATGTCGTCGAAGTAAACAAATGTATCGTACGTAATACAAATGTTGATTTATTAAAAGCGGCTCAAACGATTTCATTAAAGTTTAAATGGGACTACCTGGGAAGGGTATCCTTTGAAACAAAAAAGAATTTTCAAATCGGTTCAGGCATCTTCGAGTAATCGGTAAACATACATAAAAAAAAGATTCCGACAAATTGAGAACCTCCTCCTTTTTTGTGAAGTCGGTTTAAAATGTTCACACAACGAACCTGCTCACAAAATGCCACGAGATGCTACCTGTAGGAACAGACATTCGGACTATACGAAAGCATTTAAAAATGTTATGAATGATCGAATGAATGATAACATTTTATTGCACACAAAGATATAAGACATAATACAAAGAATAAATCAAAATAAATAGTACAAACTGCGATCTTATCGCTAAATAGCGATCTCTTCCAGACAACCGCTGAATATTAAGAACTATTAAAAAAATATAAGGCAGAGTGCAAGAATAACATAAGCAGTTATCGGACTTACGGAACCTCTCGTCTACATACCTGCCACGCTCGCTCCCACATTCCGACACCGACACCGACACCACGGTAATCTTGGGACGAGTCTAGTGTACCACGCGACCACGAAACACGATATTCTAATCATTTATTAAAAAAATATATTTATTTCCAAAATAAACAAATGTACAGTTTCAGTGGCAAATATTTTAAGTGGAACTTATTATTTTGTGGATAAGTGCGAGTTGAAATAAATATACTTCTAGTGATTTTGTTTTTAATTAGTGAATATGAGTGCAGAGAAAGTTAGTGTAAGTTTTTGTTTTTTTATTTGCGTGTGAATGTTGTTGTGCGTCATGTTTTGGCGGTGAAAGGACAGTAACTATATATGTTGAATAAATTGCACAAGGATTGAAATAATCACCTAAATGTGTGCTCGTATCTTTGGAATCTAAATTATGTTAAAAGGTTTTTTTACTATTTTTTTTTTTATATTTAAAAAATACTAGTTATATCAGATCTAATCCGGATAATTGTATAATTTTGAACACTGCTGAATATATTGTATTTCATATACATATTTATTGGATATAGGCAAGAAGCATGTTTTCGACCACTGGTGGAAAATGATGATAATCATGTCAAGAAGATTAAGCACCTGCTACATGTGTTTAATTCTTCGCTAATGTTTATAACAGGACATGCGAAGGACAGGGAAAACATTTGTCATGTTATAGTTAGAATGGCCATACTACAGAATTTTGTCCAATCCACCTTTTTCTAGATTTTCAAAACAGTTTAAAAAAATCGTGGAAAAATACTGAAACGTTCAATTCAATAGAATGATACTTACAATCGGAATATTTGATTTCTAATTAATTCACAATGAGAGTGGGTTTTGGTACTTACCTCGAATGTCGTTATAGCCATCCATTTATAGGAGAACAGTTGCGCCCTGCAGCTTCGCCCGCGTTAAAAAGTAAGTAGTAAAAGTATCCTATGACCTAATTGAGTATACTGGCTACTTCTGTGAAAAAAAATCAGCCAAATTGGTCTAGCCATTTGACCATGAAGAAGTCAAACAAATATACAAACTTACTTTCGCATTCATAATATGGGTGTTGATATTCGTAGCTACTAAGTT
This sequence comes from Cabera pusaria, assembly GCA_954871355.1. NCBI lineage: Eukaryota > Metazoa > Arthropoda > Insecta > Lepidoptera > Geometridae > Cabera > Cabera pusaria. Next base: position 28,415,517 of record OX940893.1, read on the forward strand.
GCTGTCGTTGTATTCAGTACTGATCATTACACTTCGTAAACGACCTCTTATTACTTAATTACAAGTTAAAACTAATTTGAAGTCATTATTACTAGGTCGCTACGTAGCGTTAGTATCACCTTTAAATGTATATAGTTATGTGTACTACACCACTTAGGATCCGCGGTTTTCCACGCGCTACAAATATCTCATGTCGTATTCTACAACACTTGCTCTGTGTCAATCTCTGTGCAAAATGTTAGCCAAATCTATTCAGCCATTAAAAACTAAACAACAAATTGACGTTCAAATGTATTAATACTGGATTGTATATGGAATAATTTGGTTTTGCTATAGATTTAGAAATTAATTTTCCTATACTATTCCAGCATGACACGATTATAGCAGTCATCAGGGTCAATTGACGTACGAATATAAATCAAAATTATTATAACCTTTATTATTCAAATTGAAATTGTATATTAGTAAGGATTTGACTATTTACAAATATGCATGTCTTAATAAAGGCTAAATGGTGAAAGTACAAAAACAAATCTGTCGTATTATATCCCCGCAAACCCCAGGACTGAAACACTCGAACGATGCTGAAGTGTCGGTACGTTAATCTTTCAGTCAGTGCTATGGCTTCGACGTGTATCGATTGAGAGTTGCTCACCTTTCTTCAAAGGCCTTCGCCTTCCTTCATGATGAATGAACAATATCTGCAGTAGCTTATTTTAGCCGACTAATGAACATAATCACAAAATAAAGCACGTGGGCTGGGCACAGCGGCGTGACATTGCTCTGCTTACATTTTATTTTATCTATTGATTATGCAAATATTAACTTTCTTTTACTATTTTATTTGCAAAAACACGGGTTATAAAGTATAGTTCGTAACATCAATATTATTAGTTCTATGTCCTTATTTTGCAAAGACTGGCGTATCGGTAGATTCTATCGTAATCTTTAGAAATGTAAATTATTCGTTTGTTAATCAAAATGTAACATTGTCAGAATTCAAAATCCTGTGTTATAATATAGTAGTATAAATGCACTTCGAAAATATGATACACGGTGGAATTTTCAGATAAGAGATGAAGAGCTGGCACCTACCGCTTCCATTGTAGCCAGTTTTTTTAATAACTTATAGGCTAGCGTTTGTCCACTATCTCACCTGTTGGTAAGTGATGATGCGGTCGAAGATGGTAAGCACGCTAGGCCTACAATGGGAACTGGCTCTCAAGGATAGCTGCCGGAACACATTAGATGTTTGGCAACAGATTTTCTAACTTAGAGTGAATTTTTTAACTTGAGTAAAATGTTCTAAGGAGTCTGTCTATTATTATTGACCACATTTTGAGCTGCATTCAATTATTGTCAGTATTGCGGACATAAGCTTTTTTTGCCCTATGTTCTGGGACAGGACTCTCTGTTACGTGATACAAATAAACTACAGTTTTCAGTTCCACGTTAAATTTATTTATGTAGTAAAATGTATGTAATTAATATCAATCTATTTCGTATCGGATTATGAGCGCCAATACTCGCTGTTCCTTTCGATACCAATCGCGTCCAATTCGCAGAGTATCTACTATTCCCGTCGTGTTACATTCGCGGGGAAATATCATCTTTGATAAAAACATAATTATGCTTTCCTTAAGATGTTATTCATTACTATTCTCATATTGAACTGAAATGAAATTATTTATTTGTTAGAATTTTGGTACATAAAAAGGAGTTATTCAGTATAATCTATTTCATCATAATTCTGCCTCATCCCACAGTTATCAGTTATCTGTGGCGCTATTTAGCAATACCGTTATTCGTACTTGTATTGTATTTTGTATGATGTGTGTACGTACTATTTTCAACCGACTTCCAAAAAGAAGGAGGTTTTCAATTCGACTGTATGTTTTTTTTTATGTTTGTTACGCGATTACTCCGTCAATTGTGAACCGATTTGAATGATTCTTTTTTTAATCGGTTGGGCACATTTCCGAGGTGGTCCCATTGTAATTTCATCGAGATCTGATAAGTATCTCTACAGATATGACGATAAACGTCTCAAACTTGCTACTGAAATTGACCTGCGCGGCGTGGAAGTCGGTTGTTTTATTTTTTAAAGTATCTTAATGATCCTCCATAATGTGCGATAAAGTGTCACGTTGTATGTGCGGCAGGTGCCGCCACTGACGTGCGGCTCGGGCGGCAGCTCCGGCGAGTGTTCCTCGAGCGAGGACAGCGCGCTCGCCGCCTACACCTCCGACCGCAGCGACCCGCCCGGCGGGCCGGATGAGGGATACGAGGTATACTTTACTGCTTCATTGCTTTCAGAGGTGGTACGAACATTATTACTGTGTTCGCTATAACCCTCGAGAGTCAGACCATTCTAGGTCAGGTTTGTTCATCATCTTCGACCATCATCGTTTACCACTAGGCGAGATAACAGTCAAACAATAGCCTATATAAAAAAAATAGTTTATTGCCAGAATAAACAGAACAATACGATACATACACAAACAGTTAATTTAAGAAAAAAATAGGCAACAGGATTAAATTCAGCGTGCATGTATAATAGCTTGCACACGCAGCGCTGGTTTTCACTTTAACCCAATATTCGGGCTAGGGTCTTTGTCGAAATGTTGTGTATGCTACGGGCTTAAAATAATGCACTATTTACAATTTAAAAGTAAACATCAGCTTTTTCCATTACTATCTACTAAATATCTAAATTAAAAAAAGTTCAATAATAATGAATTTCACAACTTGTGTATGTGTGTGTGTGACTGTGTGCGTTTGTGGAATCGCTTAATCTTCTATTAGCCTATCAGATATTTTTAAAAATCAGTCACGTTGTCTTTTACAATATTATACTCTTAAATTTCTATTATAGATAGCCTATATATATTCCCTTTTCTCATAAAGGGGGGATGAAAAGCAGTGTGTATAACTCGGCCGCAACATTTTTTTCTCTCGGCCGAAGTATATTAACCTTATTATATTATTATAAATAATCGCTACGCTCTGGATTCAAAATATCGGCCTCGCAGAAACATACTACGTGGCTCCCTTGCTATACAATCTGCTATTTTATGTATTTGAGAATTAAAATCTATAGCATCACCATCCTTACCATAACCATTTATAGCATAATATAAAGTGTTGTATGTGTCTGTATGTGTGTTCCAGGCAGACGTGGAGATCAGCAAGTTGGAGTTAGTGCCGCCCTACAAGAGCAGGAAGGTGTCCACTATGTCTGCACTCACCGACACCAGTATGTATTATCCGTGAGGCTTTAATCTGTCTATCTAAAGAAAATTAAAAAAAAGATGCGTAGAAAGCTACGCGTTAGAATACCGAGTTCACACCATGACATTTTTGTTGTTCAACTTCCTAGCGATGTACTTTTCTTTCGATTCCAAGTAGTTTTAGTATCGATACTGAATAGATACCGCGGAAATGTGGTCGTCTCCTTATTCAATCATTTGTCTCGGAAGAAAATTTGAGCTGGCATTATAGAGCGATCATAAGGTATTGGTAGGTAATAGGTAATATATTCAAATATCTTAATTGTAAATTAAGATATTTGAAGCGCGATTTAATCTATAGATAATATCGTTTAAAAACTAAAAAAGAACCGACTTCAATGTTCATTTTCAGTACCAATTTTGAGATGTTTATCTCAATATCTCTGGAGATACTTATCAGACCTCGATAAAATTACCATGGTACCACACTTGGGATACCTCCTTTCGAACAAAAAAAGAATAATCAAAATCGGTGCATAAATGACGAAGTTATCCCCGAACAAACATAAAAAAAAGAAAAAAATATATATATATACGGTCGAATTGAGAAACCTCCTCCTTTTTTTGAAGTCGGTTAAAAAGTATTTGTTGTAACTCGTATTGTACATTGCTAGGAAGTTGAACAACAAACATAGCCTGGTCTTAACCTAGTACAAGTGAAACTTTCAAGTTCATTCAATTTATTTCTCAACATCAATAATTATATTTTTCCACTCCACCTGTTGAATTAGCGGGACGAATGCCCGAATGATAGCGAATACGTCTTCGTAGTTACGCCGTTCTACAATAGAGGGCGTTTATAAATATAAAATGAATGGCGCTTACGTTACTTCCGTTGATTCGGGCTGTGACGCTACGTCACATCCGTCAAATTTTACCCAAGTGCGCATAAAGAAGTTTCACTTCAACAAAAAAAACAGTCAACAGAGTAAAGACCCAACAGTTTTTCTAAATCACTGGACTCCTGAGTCCATCATCATAATCAATGTCATTGAGGATCCTGATCCTTGCTGATAGATACTAAGTGTACGCCAAAACTAAATTTGATTATATTGACAACGCACGCTACTGTAAAAATGCTTATTTTTCGTGTTGGTCTCGACGACTTGCACTGCAGTAAACAGTAACGAAACGTAGGACGCCCTCCAGTTGGATGGAGCGATGATATATGCAAGTTGGCAGCGGTTGGAACCAAGGAGCTGAAGATCGAGTTCAGGGGCGTGCCATAGGAGAGGCCTATGTCTAACAGTGGACGAGCTGTTAATGAAACAGTAAAATAAAAAAGTGTGGTGTGCTTTATGTAGCCACGATGCAATTGAAACGTTTTGTTTATGTGTAGCTGTGGTAGCTAGCTACTGTGACAGCAGTTGACAAGACACATTAGCATGTACACAAATATGGGTGCGGAAGCGTCCGCCCATCACAGCTAGACCTCAATGTCATACATCGTATCCGCCAATCAACACCGGCTGTAATGCGACATTCATGTCGGCGACATGCGAAAAGTGGACGCAAAAATGTGAATTGTGCGGCGATGTATTAAAAGATTAAGTTTAAAAAGCGAGAATGTGTGTAGTTCCAGGCATCGAGTCGAGCCTGCCCGAGGCGCTGAGCGCGGAGTGCGTGGAGTACTCCGCGCGCGGCGAGCTGGCGCACCCGGAGCTCTGCGTCATCGTCGTCGACATACTCACACAGCTTATAGACAAGTTAGTGCCTTCACTCCTCTTCTCACCACGCACAATCACACACACACACACACACAATCACGCCGTTTTCCCGTTAGGAAGTCAGATACTTCTTCTTTCCACATACTACGATCCTGACATACCTCTTTCACTTCTTCCACTTTTATGAGCATCTTCATACATGCTCGCCGGTTATAGTACAGAAAAGACACTACATAGTTGGAATAGGTACTGACTTGGCCTTTCTTTAAAACGTCTCCGATTTGGTCGTGATGAGTCGCCTAGGTCGGCCTCTACCAGCCGGCACATTCACACTCATCTCATAAATCTGCTTCGTCAATCTTCCTTCGTCCATCCTCTCTAGATGAATTCATCCTCTCACAATCATACAAATATAATTAAGATTTTGTAATTAAGTTTTATAACTAAAATAACCGACTTCCATGCCGCACGAGTCAGTTTCCGTATCAAGTTTAAGACGCTTATCGTCATATCTGTGGATACTCTTATCAGATCTCGATGAAATTGCAATGAGACCTCCTTGGAAATGTTCCCTGTCAATTAACCGATATGAATAATGATATCCTTTATTAACAATCTTACGTTTCAACTTATCTAATTATCTAGGGGCACGGCAGTGCCCCCGCCAAGACGAGCTAAGCGAAGCGCAAGGGCACTACCTACCTTTTCTCGAAGTGCTTCGCCTTATTTTCGAATCCTCATAACTTGGATTTGTATTATACCAGATAGACAACATTTTCGGGATATGATGTCAATAGTGGACTTATTATATGCATAAAGTTTCAATTGCATAACTCTAATACTTTAGATTTTATTGATATCTAAAAAAACCCCGATTTGGTCACTCACTCACTCACTCACTGATGATCATCAAAATTCTTAGGGTACTTCCTGAAGTCCTAGAAAGCTGAAATCTTGTATGAAAGCTAACATTAGTACACAAACATGTAAAACTTGGAACTTTTACCCCTTAAGGGGATGAAACTGAGGTTCAAAGTTTGTATGGAGAAATATGATTAGATTTTTTTATTTGAAACTTCACACAAGTCATTCTGTAAATAAATAAGTAAATACGTGTTTCAGGCTTTTTTTTTATTCCACAGTGAAATGGGGTTACAAAGTCTGAAAATCAATATGGTTTTTCGGGTTTTATAAAAATGAATCCCTATTTCCCGCGATAACTTGAAAATGGGTGGAACAATTTGGTAAATTCTTTTTTGATGTGATTATAAGTAAGTGAAAGAAATTTTTAACGCTGATTTTTGCGTGTACTATTATTTATTCTGTGACGCGAGCTAAACCGCGGGGCACTTCTAGTATTGTCATAAGCAACTTACAAAATGTATTGAAATCCCACCAAAAACATTTTCATGTAACATGTTGCCAAGACGAGAGCTGCGGCTCGCACTGTCCAAAAGTTATCAGATCTCATTTAGAGCCAAGCTTCTAACTCTACACGCTCTAACAACGCCCTGTACGAGCTCTAACTTCACAAGCTCTACGTCTTAGTGAAAATATGTGGCTGGGTCATTTCGCTACCTAACGTGAAAACATTATTCACTGTTCATTATTTTTCTGTAATACAAATAGTTCCTGTAGTAACGAAATGACCAAGCCACATGTTTTAAACAATGTTAGAGCTACAGTACAAGTCTATTTCAGTAGTATTTCAGACACCAGTTTATCGATTGTCTTGCTTTTTAGCATAGGCCTCCCAAGTGTTCTCCATCAGCATCGATCTCGTGCTATCCCGATCCAATTTGTCCCTGCAACCTTTTTCAGGTCATCTTCCCAATGTAACCAATAGCAAGCAAGTAATAAACCAGCGTTCCCCGGACGCGGTCGTTTATATTATATCACCCATAACCCCCTCTAACTTGTGCCGGGGTCAGGCCTGTTGCACTCTGCGCTGTAGCTATGAAAATATTAGTACATACGTGGCAGCGTGGGCTGCAAGTTGAGAAGGTAGTGTCACGCGCGCTCTCGATCGGACGCGCGCTTTTACTTTACTATTCAATCTGTTTTCTCACAACACTCAACCTTACAGTAAGAGACAGCTGATGGCCCGCGAACTAACCGAGTGATACAAACTTTCGTAGCGCGGACTTACGGTGCATGTTACGGTGCGCAACACGCGGATCCAATTTACTATTGGTTTATTCTGTGACGTTAATTCAAGGTCGCATCCGAGATGGCGTATTTAGTACGTTGCCGACGAACGTTAACTAGTTATAAAACTAGGTTAAGGGCCAGTTTCACCGGTTCCTGATAATGCGTTAAATAGTTATCCGACACATGGCGCCATATAAAAGCTCTCAAAAATCTGTCAGATCTTCATATTAGTGCTGTCAGGAACCCGTGTGACTGGCCCTAAATCTCGCATTTTTGCTATCAGGGAGTGCATATTCTGTACTTGTAGTATTAATAATTGTGTGCCGGTGTGTATACGAAAGTAACGGTTGTTGCAGACTGTTATCATGTTCGGAGAAGGAGGTGTGCCGGTTGCAGTGCATGCGCGTGGGCGGGGCGCTGGCGCGCGCGTGCTGCGCGCGGCTGGCGGGCGCGCTGCCGGCCGCGCGCGCGCCGCCGCGCCTGCTGCTGCGCCTGCTGGCGCCGCCCACCGCGCGCCTGCTCGCCACGCCAGACCCCCGCCTCGAAGGTACAGTACTCACCCATTGATATACACCTCTCACCTTGCGTCATCATTGGCCGGGAATATAGCCGGTGTAGAGTCTGTGTAAAAAGATAATCGTCGTGGCTTTACGATGAACTAACATTCGAAGGTAAGAAAAAAAGGTATATACCTACCTTGTACCGCCCGATAATGATAAGAGTAGGTATATCCCAAGATATCAAACATTTTAGTCTTATTAGCAATGACGGAGCGATGTTGTCAACGCAACAAAAACAATAAGTTAGAACCATCAACACGTGCGCCCTCAATGCGGCGGTTCTCATTTAGCACAGACTCTACTTGCTACGTACCGGTGTCTCGCGGAGTTAAGATGATAACTATAACGTTGTAAACTATATTACGTTGTAAACTATAAATTTTCAACTAATAAATAATGTTATTAATGGACTGTATAATACTAATGATGCGTTAGACGCAAGTTGACAGAGATGAGTGCGCTCGGTCGCCGCTGCTAATTGACACTGGCGTGACCCGCTGAGACTGCGAGTCACACGAAATGGGTAAAATTCTGTTCTATACAATTTGTATCGAACACATTGCTAGATACATAAAATGCTGTTTGATTAACAGCCAGTATTCGTCCACTGTTATACATACACATGTATACATAGGTCTCTCCTATGGCTCGACCCTTAGCTCGATCTTCAGCTCTTTGTTTCTTCGCCTCCCCTTAAACATACGCACAAGTTAATATTAGGTCTGTGGAGACGCTTTATAGCGATCGCTAAATGACGCTATACTGGAGGAAACCAACATTCAATGAGCCTCTTTCGAAAGGCCGCACGGTGTAGGTACGTTTTCATACCTAAAGCTTAGTCACTTATCAAACAAAAAATACTAAATCAAAATCAGTTCATCTGTTTGGGAGCTACGATGCCAAAGACAGACACACACACATATACAAATACACACAAATATTCACTACAAACTTACAACGTATGTTTTCTGTCTTACAATACTACCGGTGTTATAAGCGTTATATCAGAAAGCTTTTAAATAGCCATAAGGACTTATTTTTTCCACATTTATACATTGTAACTAGCTGTGAGTTTTCCTTTGATAATACAATAAAATAATATCATATCCTTGACCTTAAAGAGCTCAATAACTACGACCAAAAATAATATTAGGCTCAAAGATCTGAAGAATGTTTCTGGTCGAAACTATTTTTTTTTAATGTATCGCTAGTTATAGATGTTTCAAATACTTCCGCTTGATGTCTCCTAGTAAGTGTGGTCGGGGCCCGCGTAGTCCCGGAGCCGGCTTGCTGTGCCACACTATATGGCCAGGACGACATTGGCTGTACAGTGTGTATAGTAAGTATGGTCGTGGCCCGCGTAGTCCCGGAGCCGGCTTGCTGTGCCACACTATATGGCCAGGACGACATTGGCTGTACAGTGTGTATAGTAAGTATGGTCGTGGCCCGCGTAGTCCCGGAGCCGGCTTGCTGTGCCACACTATATGGCCAGGACGACATTGGCTGTACAGTGTGTATAGTAAGTATGGTCGTGGCCCGCGTAGTCCCGGAGCCGGCTTGCTGTGCCACACTATATGGCCAGGACGACATTGGCTGTACAGTGTGTATAGTAAGTATGGTCGGGGCCCGCGTAGTCCCGGAGCCGGCTTGCTGTGCCACACTATATGGCCAGGACGACATTGGCTGTACAGTGTGTATAGTAAGTATGGTCGTGGCCCGCGTAGTCCCGGAGCCGGCTTGCTGTGCCACACTATATGGCCAGGACGACATTGGCTGTACAGTGTGTATAGTAAGTATGGTCGTGGCCCGCGTAGTCCCGGAGCCGGCTTGCTGTGCCACACTATATGGCCAGGACGACATTGGCTGTACAGTGTGTATAGTAAGTATGGTCGTGGCCCGCGTAGTCCCGGAGCCGGCTTGCTGTGCCACACTATATGGCCAGGACGACATTGGCTGTACAGTGTGTATAGTAAGTATGGTCGTGGCCCGCGTAGTCCCGGAGGCGGCTTGCTGTGCCACACTATATGGCCAGGACGACATTGGCTGTACAGTGTGTATAGTAAGTATGGTCGTGGCCCGCGTAGTCCCGGAGCCGGCTTGCTGTGCCACACTATATGGCCAGGACGACATTGGCTGTACAGTGTGTATAGTAAGTATGGTCGTGGCCCGCGTAGTCCCGGAGCCGGCTTGCTGTGCCACACTATATGGCCAGGACGACATTGGCTGTACAGTGTGTATAGTAAGTATGGTCGGGGCCCGCGTAGTCCCGGAGCCGGCTTGCTGTGCCACACTATATGGCCAGGACGACATTGGCTGTACAGTGTGTATAGTAAGTATGGTCGGGGCCCGCGTAGTCCCGGAGCCGGCTTGCTGTGCCACACTATATGGCCAGGACGACATTGGCTGTACAGTGTGTATAGTAAGTATGGTCGTGGCCCGCGTAGTCCCGGAGCCGGCTTGCTGTGCCACACTATATGGCCAGGACGACATTGGCTGTACAGTGTGTATAGTAAGTATGGTCGGGGCCCGCGTAGTCCCGGAGCCGGCTTGCTGTGCCACACTATATGGCCAGGACGACATTGGCTGTACAGTGTGTATAGTAAGTATGGTCGTGGCCCGCGTAGTCCCGGAGCCGGCTTGCTGTGCCACACTATATGGCCAGGACGACATTGGCTGTACAGTGTGTATAGTAAGTATGGTCGGGGCCCGCGTAGTCCCGGAGCCGGCTTGCTGTGCCACACTATATGGCCAGGACGACATTGGCTGTACAGTGTGTATAGTAAGTATGGTCGTGGCCCGCGTAGTCCCGGAGCCGGCTTGCTGTGCCACACTATATGGCCAGGACGACATTGGCTGTACAGTGTGTATAGTAAGTATGGTCGTGGCCCGCGTAGTCCCGGAGCCGGCTTGCTGTGCCACACTATATGGCCAGGACGACATTGGCTGTACAGTGTGTATAGTAAGTATGGTCGTGGCCCGCGTAGTCCCGGAGCCGGCTTGCTGTGCCACACTATATGGCCAGGACGACATTGGCTGTACAGTGTGTATAGTAAGTATGGTCGGGGCCCGCGTAGTCCCGGAGCCGGCTTGCTGTGCCACACTATATGGCCAGGACGACATTGGCTGTACAGTGTGTATAGTAAGTATGGTCGTGGCCCGCGTAGTCCTGGAGCCGGCTTGCTGTGCCACACTATATGGCCAGGACGACATTGGCTGTACAGTGTGTATAGTAAGTATGGTCGGGGCCCGCGTAGTCCCGGAGCCGGCTTGCTGTGCCACACTATATGGCCAGGACGACATTGGCTGTACAGTGTGTATAGTAAGTATGGTCGTGGCCCGCGTAGTCCCGGAGCCGGCTTGCTGTGCCACACTATATGGCCAGGACGACATTGGCTGTACAGTGTGTATAGTAAGTATGGTCGGGGCCCGCGTAGTCCCGGAGCCGGCTTGCTGTGCCACACTATATGGCCAGGACGACATTGGCTGTACAGTGTGTATAGTAAGTATGGTCGTGGCCCGCGTAGTCCCGGAGCCGGCTTGCTGTGCCACACTATATGGCCAGGACGACATTGGCTGTACAGTGTGTATAGTAAGTATGGTCGGGGCCCGCGTAGTCCCGGAGCCGGCTTGCTGTGCCACACTATATGGCCAGGACGACATTGGCTGTACAGTGTGTATAGTAAGTATGGTCGTGGCCCGCGTAGTCCCGGAGCCGGCTTGCTGTGCCACACTATATGGCCAGGACGACATTGGCTGTACAGTGTGTATAGTAAGTATGGTCGTGGCCCGCGTAGTCCCGGAGCCGGCTTGCTGTGCCACACTATATGGCCAGGACGACATTGGCTGTACAGTGTGTATAGTAAGTATGGTCGTGGCCCGCGTAGTCCCGGAGCCGGCTTGCTGTGCCACACTATATGGCCAGGACGACATTGGCTGTACAGTGTGTATAGTAAGTATGGTCGTGGCCCGCGTAGTCCCGGAGCCGGCTTGCTGTGCCACACTATATGGCCAGGACGACATTGGCTGTACAGTGTGTATAGTAAGTATGGTCGTGGCCCGCGTAGTCCCGGAGCCGGCTTGCTGTGCCACACTATATGGCCAGGACGACATTGGCTGTACAGTGTGTATAGTAAGTATGGTCGGGGCCCGCGTAGTCCCGGAGCCGGCTTGCTGTGCCACACTATATGGCCAGGACGACATTGGCTGTACAGTGTGTATAGTAAGTATGGTCGTGGCCCGCGTAGTCCCGGAGCCGGCTTGCTGTGCCACACTATATGGCCAGGACGACATTGGCTGTACAGTGTGTATAGTAAGTATGGTCGTGGCCCGCGTAGTCCCGGAGCCGGCTTGCTGTGCCACACTATATGGCCAGGACGACATTGGCTGTACAGTATGTATAGTAAGTATGGTCGGGGCCCGCGTAGTCCCGGAGCCGGCTTGCTGTGCCACACTATATGGCCAGGACGACATTGGCTGTACAGTGTGTATAGTAAGTATGGTCGGGGCCCGCGTAGTCCCGGAGCCGGCTTGCTGTGCCACACTATATGGCCAGGACGACATTGGCTGTACAGTGTGTATAGTAAGTATGGTCGTGGCCCGCGTAGTCCCGGAGCCGGCTTGCTGTGCCACACTATATGGCCAGGACGACATTGGCTGTACAGTGTGTATAGTAAGTATGGTCGGGGCCCGCGTAGTCCCGGAGCCGGCTTGCTGTGCCACACTATATGGCCAGGACGACATTGGCTGTACAGTGTGTATAGTAAGTATGGTCGTGGCCCGCGTAGTCCCGGAGCCGGCTTGCTGTGCCACACTATATGGCCAGGACGACATTGGCTGTACAGTGTGTATAGTAAGTATGGTCGGGGCCCGCGTAGTCCCGGAGCCGGCTTGCTGTGCCACACTATATGGCCAGGACGACATTGGCTGTACAGTGTGTATAGTAAGTATGGTCGTGGCCCGCGTAGTCCCGGAGCCGGCTTGCTGTGCCACACTATATGGCCAGGACGACATTGGCTGTACAGTGTGTATAGTAAGTATGGTCGGGGCCCGCGTAGTCCCGGAGCCGGCTTGCTGTGCCACACTATATGGCCAGGACGACATTGGCTGTACAGTGTGTATAGTAAGTATGGTCGTGGCCCGCGTAGTCCCGGAGCCGGCTTGCTGTGCCACACTATATGGCCAGGACGACATTGGCTGTACAGTGTGTATAGTAAGTATGGTCGGGGCCCGCGTAGTCCCGGAGCCGGCTTGCTGTGCCACACTATATGGCCAGGACGACATTGGCTGTACAGTGTGTATAGTAAGTATGGTCGTGGCCCGCGTAGTCCCGGAGCCGGCTTGCTGTGCCACACTATATGGCCAGGACGACATTGGCTGTACAGTGTGTATAGTAAGTATGGTCGGGGCCCGCGTAGTCCCGGAGCCGGCTTGCTGTGCCACACTATATGGCCAGGACGACATTGGCTGTACAGTGTGTATAGTAAGTATGGTCGTGGCCCGCGTAGTCCCGGAGCCGGCTTGCTGTGCCACACTATATGGCCAGGACGACATTGGCTGTACAGTGTGTATAGTAAGTATGGTCGGGGCCCGCGTAGTCCCGGAGCCGGCTTGCTGTGCCACACTATATGGCCAGGACGACATTGGCTGTACAGTGTGTATAGTAAGTATGGTCGTGGCCCGCGTAGTCCCGGAGCCGGCTTGCTGTGCCACACTATATGGCCAGGACGACATTGGCTGTACAGTGTGTATAGTAAGTATGGTCGTGGCCCGCGTAGTCCCGGAGCCGGCTTGCTGTGCCACACTATATGGCCAGGACGACATTGGCTGTACAGTGTGTATAGTAAGTATGGTCGTGGCCCGCGTAGTCCCGGAGCCGGCTTGCTGTGCCACACTATATGGCCAGGACGACATTGGCTGTACAGTGTGTATAGTAAGTATGGTCGGGGCCCGCGTAGTCCCGGAGCCGGCTTGCTGTGCCACACTATATGGCCAGGACGACATTGGCTGTACAGTGTGTATAGTAAGTATGGTCGTGGCCCGCGTAGTCCCGGAGCCGGCTTGCTGTGCCACACTATATGGCCAGGACGACATTGGCTGTACAGTGTGTATAGTAAGTATGGTCGTGGCCCGCGTAGTCCCGGAGCCGGCTTGCTGTGCCACACTATATGGCCAGGACGACATTGGCTGTACAGTGTGTATAGTAAGTATGGTCGTGGCCCGCGTAGTCCCGGAGCCGGCTTGCTGTGCCACACTATATGGCCAGGACGACATTGGCTGTACAGTGTGTATAGTAAGTATGGTCGGGGCCCGCGTAGTCCCGGAGCCGGCTTGCTGTGCCACACTATATGGCCAGGACGACATTGGCTGTACAGTGTGTATAGTAAGTATGGTCGTGGCCCGCGTAGTCCCGGAGCCGGCTTGCTGTGCCACACTATATGGCCAGGACGACATTGGCTGTACAGTGTGTATAGTAAGTATGGTCGGGGCCCGCGTAGTCCCGGAGCCGGCTTGCTGTGCCACACTATATGGCCAGGACGACATTGGCTGTACAGTGTGTATAGTAAGTATGGTCGTGGCCCGCGTAGTCCCGGAGCCGGCTTGCTGTGCCACACTATATGGCCAGGACGACATTGGCTGTACAGTGTGTATAGTAAGTATGGTCGGGGCCCGCGTAGTCCCGGAGCCGGCTTGCTGTGCCACACTATATGGCCAGGACGACATTGGCTGTACAGTGTGTATAGTAAGTATGGTCGTGGCCCGCGTAGTCCCGGAGCCGGCTTGCTGTGCCACACTATATGGCCAGGACGACATTGGCTGTACAGTGTGTATAGTAAGTATGGTCGGGGCCCGCGTAGTCCCGGAGCCGGCTTGCTGTGCCACACTATATGGCCAGGACGACATTGGCTGTACAGTGTGTATAGTAAGTATGGTCGTGGCCCGCGTAGTCCCGGAGCCGGCTTGCTGTGCCACACTATATGGCCAGGACGACATTGGCTGTACAGTGTGTATAGTAAGTATGGTCGTGGCCCGCGTAGTCCCGGAGCCGGCTTGCTGTGCCACACTATATGGCCAGGACGACATTGGCTGTACAGTGTGTATAGTAAGTATGGTCGTGGCCCGCGTAGTCCCGGAGCCGGCTTGCTGTGCCACACTATATGGCCAGGACGACATTGGCTGTACAGTGTGTATAGTAAGTATGGTCGGGGCCCGCGTAGTCCCGGAGCCGGCTTGCTGTGCCACACTATATGGCCAGGACGACATTGGCTGTACAGTGTGTATAGTAAGTATGGTCGTGGCCCGCGTAGTCCCGGAGCCGGCTTGCTGTGCCACACTATATGGCCAGGACGACATTGGCTGTACAGTGTGTATAGTAAGTATGGTCGTGGCCCGCGTAGTCCCGGAGCCGGCTTGCTGTGCCACACTATATGGCCAGGACGACATTGGCTGTACAGTGTGTATAGTAAGTATGGTCGTGGCCCGCGTAGTCCCGGAGCCGGCTTGCTGTGCCACACTATATGGCCAGGACGACATTGGCTGTACAGTGTGTATAGTAAGTATGGTCGGGGCCCGCGTAGTCCCGGAGCCGGCTTGCTGTGCCACACTATATGGCCAGGACGACATTGGCTGTACAGTGTGTATAGTAAGTATGGTCGTGGCCCGCGTAGTCCCGGAGCCGGCTTGCTGTGCCACACTATATGGCCAGGACGACATTGGCTGTACAGTGTGTATAGTAAGTATGGTCGGGGCCCGCGTAGTCCCGGAGCCGGCTTGCTGTGCCACACTATATGGCCAGGACGACATTGGCTGTACAGTGTGTATAGTAAGTATGGTCGGGGCCCGCGTAGTCCCGGAGCCGGCTTGCTGTGCCACACTATATGGCCAGGACGACATTGGCTGTACAGTGTGTATAGTAAGTATGGTCGTGGCCCGCGTAGTCCCGGAGCCGGCTTGCTGTGCCACACTATATGGCCAGGACGACATTGGCTGTACAGTGTGTATAGTAAGTATGGTCGTGGCCCGCGTAGTCCCGGAGCCGGCTTGCTGTGCCACACTATATGGCCAGGACGACATTGGCTGTACAGTGTGTATAGTTAAAATTAAATTAAATTAAATTAAAAATTATTTATTTCATAAAATGTACAATCAATTTGAGTGCGGCCCTGACTATCAAACTAGGTGTTAAGACACCTGTATTTTGGTAGCTAGTTCCTTCCTTCGATGATTATATTTTAGTGTACAATTATCTATTAATTTAGTTATTTAAGTACATAATAAAATAAAATAATATAACGAGTACAATTAGAAATGATAGTTAATCCGCTATTGAAAATATTTCAGTTATTATAAACAATTCATAATAATGTTTAATGTAGGTAGAATAATTATATCTTCAGTCGATTTGATTTTACCAGGATAAAATAATATAATGATACAATTATTATTGGAATTAATTATTACGTAAATAGAAGTATTTCATATCGATTATAAAACGGTAAAATATTCATTATTAATAAATTCTTTACATGTAACAATCGTAAAATCAAATAATAGTATGTGTGTGCGTGAGAGAGGGTGAACGCGCGTGTGTATGTGTGTGTGCGTCTGTGTGTGTATGCGTGTGTGTGTGTGTATTGTGTGTGACTGCATGTGTGTAGGCTTGTGTTTAAGTGCATTGTGAGAATGAAGGTATGATTACAGAGATGTTTTATAAAGTTCTTCGGTCTCTTCGTAAGACAGTGATTTAAACCAGCGCATAAGAATCTCTTTACATTTGTACGAGTTAAGGGGATAAATATTTAATATTTCATTGATTGCGTTGTAAATCCTGGAGCTGACATATGAGGGATGGCGCGCTGTAATATCTAATCTCCTGGATTCTATTGGACACACTTTGTACTTTACGCGTTTACAGGAGTGTTGACTTGGGTTAAACGGAACTTGTGAGTGTTTGCGTAAAATTACAAGCAGGAGAAACAATTGTCTCACTGTAAGAACAGCACATTCTTGGTAGAGAACAATCGTTGGGTACCTAAAGCTTCTCTTATGCATGACTTTTAGTACCGCTCTTTGCGCCCTCTCCAATCGAAGCATCTTAGTGGTGTGAGTGCCCCCCCATACCGTAATGCAGTAGGTTATGACCGATTGCGCCAAGGCATAATACACTAATCGTAGTACATCTGCAGAGGCGACACATCTTAGTTTTTTAAACACAACCATTAGTTTTCTGACTCTAGGTATGAGCGCTTCCAATTGACAGTTCCAGTTGAGAGTGCTGTCTATGATGATTCCCAGATATTTGATAGACGAGCAGCGTGTTAATTTGAGACATGTGCATGATGATGGTAGAAAATTGTTACGTCTACAACTGTGAGCTCTGATATTAAGCTCTGGCGAAGGCTGTGAAGAATGTGTAGGTGAAAAAGCTATATATTTTGTTTTCTCGACATTAAGGGTTAGCATATTATTTGAGAGCCATGTCATTACTGCCTTTAGTGTTTTTTCTGCTACGGTTTGTGTTGACTCCCAGCTCTCACTGTGCACCAATAAGGCTGTGTCATCAGCGTATGTGAAAATTTTACAGTTTGGTACTGACATTTTACAGAGATCGTTGATATAGAGAATAAAAAGAGAGGGGCCCAGCACACTACCCTGCGGCACGCCGTATGAAATAGCCTTGTCAGAACCAACGAATTGATCTATCTTCACACACTGCTTTCTATCCGATAGATAATCTCTGAAGATATCCAAAGCAACACCACGAATTCCCACGCTTTCCATCTTTAGAAGTAAGAGAGTGACAGAAACAGTGTCAAATGCCTTGGATAGATCCAAGAATATACATAGAGCCTTATACTTATTGTCAAGGTTTTGTACAATGTGTCTAGTAAGCTCAAGAACTGCGTCTTCCGTGGATTTTCCCTTTCTGAATCCGAACTGGTTATGGGCAATTATATTATTAGATTCGAGAAACTTTATCAATCTATTATTAAGGATCTTTTCCAAAATTTTTGACAAAATAGTCAGGACAGATATTGGTCTGTAATTATTGACACTGCTTCTGTCTCCACTCTTATAGATAGGATGTATCACAGCTTTTTTAAAAGCAGCCGGAAAAACTCCAGTTGCTATAGACATGTTACATATATGAGTTATGGATGGTATGAGAGAGTGGCGTGCATATTTAATGACTTTGGATGGGATATTATCCCAGCCGGTGGCACAGTCATTTCGGAGGTTCATAATGATAGCTTCAACCTCTTTAAATTCAGTCGGTAGAAGTGCCATTGATTTGCATGAGCCGCTTCTTTCTTTCTCGATGAGATTATTATTTGCAGGACCATCCGTATGAATAATCTTATTTGCTAAATCTCTACCTATATTAACAAAGAAACCATTTACTCTATTAACCGATTCCATCGGGTCAGAACATATACTTAGTAAATTTGTAGAAGGAGATGGGTTAGATCCTAATCCCGATATATCTTTTACTATTTTCCATGTGGCTTTTGGATTTTTACAGGCTTTTTCAAGCCGCTGGCGCTCATAATTTTGTTTAAGTTTACGAAGTAGGTTGGTGCAGTAATTTCTGTAACGACAATACGTAAGCTTGAGGACTATGTTAAGTGGATTTTTTTTCACGTTTTTATGAAGCTTGTCTCTGTGTCTGATACATCTTAATGCACCTGGAGTGACCCAGGGCTTTATAATTATATTCCTTCTTGATATTTTAATGATTTTAGAGTGAATTGTAATTATGAATGCTATTTTAGATATTAGGTATTCGGCAGCAATATTGGCGTCAGTTGAAGTAAGAACAGAAGTGAAATCAGTCCTTGCCAGTTCTTCGCTTATGGTGTGAAGATCTAAATGTAACCTTTCCTTAGAAGTTCTGTTGAAAGATATATTTGATTGTTCTATGTTCAGAATAACTGGGAAATGATCAGTAATACTTGTCTCAACGATAACAGTTGTCGCACTTTGAAAGTATGATTTCAGCATGACATGATCGATGCAATTATTGCCTCTTGTAGGGAAAACATGGGCTGGTAAGAGGCCATGAGATGCAGTCATATTTAAATACTCATCTGAGGAGCTATCACTACAGTTTGGTGCAATATTTATATTTATATCTCCTGTAATTATTACTGTTTTATAGGAACGAAGTGTCAAAAGAAGTGAATTAAGTCCGTCCAAAAATGTGTCTACTTTTCTGAAAGATGGGGATCTGTAAATACCGACTACGGCGGTATCCAGTCCATATTTCACAACCAGGCAATTGCAATCATCGATCTCCGGGTCAGTTACTTCAAAATTTGTGTTAGTTTTTACATATATAATAACACCATCATTCTGTGATGAGAATCTAGATAAATGACATATGTAATTATCAATAGTGGGTGGGTTATTAATTTTGCTTAGCCAACACTCTGTAAGAACAAGTATATCACATGGGATTCCAATTCTTGTGAGTAAAATTAGTAATTCGTCGATGTTTCGGTTAATGCTACGTATGTTGGCATGAAAAATAGTAAGAGACTTTGGTGTCTTAGTGATATATTTTTCACAGTCCTCCGGTGCACATTTAAATGAATTTGACACACTAAGACTTTCGACCTCATCATTAATATTGTTTGTATTATCCATTACCCATAGTAATTAAAAATATGATCATACTTTTGGAGCAGTTGAAGTTAAGAAAACTATATTCAAATATACAACCAATGATCGCTGATATTATAACCAAATAAAAATATCTTACCAAAAGACGTGGCAGATTCATATAATTATTTAATGTATTTCCTTCGGTCAATAATTTGTAGTTAGTTTTGTGTGTGTGTGTGTTATATTTTGTAAGTGAGTGTACGGATTGTGTGCGTGTGTAGGTTAGTTTCTGTGTAGGTTCATTATAATGATTAATAGTTCTTAAAATAATAAACGAGAAATTTAAAAACATTACAGTTAGCATACATGTCAAATAAAATAAAATAAAAGTATTAATATTAAAGACTAGTCATTTGCTTACATTTATGTTAGTGAAATCTTGTTCGGAATTTATCCTGATTAGCGGGCCACCATCATTTTTTCGGATATATATCTTTCCGTGAGCGGTCCAGCAATATTTATAACTGTTGGTTTTAGCGAATTCACGCGCTGCTTGAAAGAGCTTCCTCATTTTGTACGTCAAGTTTTCCGATATGAATACTGGTCTTGCTGGTCCATCAATTCGGAGATTACTTGTATTAAGTTTGTTATTCCTGTAGGCTTTATTATACGTCTTTACAGCCTGAAGAAACTTTTCCTTGTAGATGACGGTACTGAAGTCAACAATTATAGGTTTATTAGCGGAGTTTGAATTTGTGCGAAAAATATCTTTGATATCATTTACTTTTAATGGTAGATTAATTGCCTTACTGACTCTCAAAACATATTCCGAAAGCTCATCCTTGGTTTCTGACTGATTAACAGGTATATTTCTTATTTCAACGCTGCATGTTCGTTGGTATTTTTCGACACTCTCTAACTTTTCTTCCAATATTTGTATTGAAGCTAAGTTATTTTTGCGCTCTTGCTCCAGGCTTCCTATCTTTTCCATAACATTCTCGTATTGCTTAGACATGAAGTCTATGGTGGCGCGCACTCCAATCAACTGTTGGCTAAGTTCTTTTACATTTGATTCAAGAGAAGAGAAACATTGCTCCTGTTGTGCTTTGAACTCTTCAAACATTTTCTTCATATCTAACATAAAGGTTCTTATGTCATTGCTGGTATCGGTTGATTTGTCTCTCTTCTTTTTAGTTCTGCTTGTGGCTGGGGCATTAGTAGGCGCAGTCGGAATTATTTTTAAGCTGCTCTCATGCGCCGTACCCTGTGCTGGAGTTAGCGTAGGTGATACTGGAGGTGTTCTTTTTAGAGGCATAATGTTAAAAGGTAGTCATTCGGTGTCTAGAAAAAGATTCGTCGCTCTTTGTAGGTGTTATTTAGCAGTGATCTTAGTGTGATGGGCTATGGGGATTAATTACCATCCGCACAGTAGGTACAGAAAACACCGTTAGTCCTATGATGCAATAACAATGCAGTAAGACTTACAGGCGAATGGATAACCTCCTCCTTTTTGGACGTCGGTAGGAACGAGTCAGCCGCCCGACGCTCGAGCACACGGCGTGAGTCACCACGGTCGCTAAGCGGCGACCGGCGAGTTGCGGTAGGTCACTGGATGCGACCGCGTGGCGAAATCGTTGAATATATTTTCGATGATATCTTCGATGTTTGTGATCGGATTTTTATAAAGCAAGCTTCACTACATAGTATTTATACTGGTCTTTAGGGATTAATAACTTTAATACATAAAAATTCACTTTTGACAGCTTTTTAGATTTAATTGTCTCCGATGAAGCGAACTAGATGTTGCCTCTAAGATGGCCGGTCGGAAGGATAGTAAGTATGGTCGGGGCCCGCGTAGTCCCGGAGCCGGCTTGCTGTGCCACACTATATGGCCAGGACGACATTGGCTGTACAGTGTGTATAGTAAGTATGGTCGTGGCCCGCGTAGTCCCGGAGCCGGCTTGCTGTGCCACACTATATGGCCAGGACGACATTGGCTGTACAGTGTGTATAGTACGTATGGTCGTGGCCCGCGTAGTCCCGGAGCCGGCTTGCTGTGCCACACTATATGGCCAGGACGACATTGGCTGTACAGTGTGTATAGTAAGTATGGTCGTGGCCCGCGTAGTCCCGGAGCCGGCTTGCTGTGCCACACTATATGGCCAGGACGACATTGGCTGTACAGTGTGTATAGTAAGTATGGTCGTGGCCCGCGTAGTCCCGGAGCCGGCTTGCTACGCCACACTATATGGCCAGGACGACATTGGCTGTACAGTGTGTATAGCTATTTTTCCTTCGTTCCGAATACGGCAATAAGGCAGCTGCAGGCGCATCACGAAGTTTGATACGGATTGAAATTAACGAAATGACAGAGATGAGCTATACAGAGTATACAGCCTACATAGCTGCGTCCCCGTCATTTAGTTCATTCAATAACCAACTGTCAAACTTTGTGATAAGAGGGCTAGTGTTAGCATAAACGGAGTCCGGTTGATCGTAACATCGTCTGGTTTACCGATCACATTTCTTCATGTCATGTCTTCTATTCTAAGAGCAGATGTTCGCTGTTCTATCTACTCTTAGAATAGAAGATATTCGGTGGTATTCTAGTACCGTTGTTTGTA
Organism: Cabera pusaria; assembly: GCA_954871355.1. Classification (NCBI taxonomy): domain Eukaryota; kingdom Metazoa; phylum Arthropoda; class Insecta; order Lepidoptera; family Geometridae; genus Cabera; species Cabera pusaria. The sequence goes on from OX940893.1 coordinate 28,437,410, forward strand.
TAATACCATTAGATTGTGTTGTGTTGGTTAGATCTGCAGCGCAGCATCCTGGAGTTGTTCCACGTGCTGGCGTCGCAGAGCATCGAGGCGGCGGAGCTGGCGGCGTTCCTCAAACTGTTCGCGACGGAGGCTCCCCCCCTCACCCTCCTGCTGGGCGCGCTGCACCGGCTCGTGTCGGCCGCCGCCCCGCACACGCCGGACTGTATCCTCACCTTCCCCATAGACATCGATCCCGATGGTAAGTCACCACATAGTGCCAGCGTTACTCTAACTGTGTGACGCGTCATCGCGAACACCACTACTGGACCATATATAAAATTTTCTATACTCATTTTAAATCTAATAGCCCCGTCGGCGTAAAGAATAGATGGCTTGACGTTCTAAGCTAGAAGTCGCCGGTTCTACTCGTAGCGCGGGTGTTCGTCTGCAGGTAGTACCAATATATTACATCGATGTTCCGCTTAACTAGGAGTACTTCCGAAACACCAGTAGATTCAACATTCAATCAGTTGTCATCTTTTGTTTGCAGATCTAGGGTTGCCTGTTAAGACGGTATTATGCAGCTGATAGACGAACAATCAGTTCCATTCGGAATATGATTCGTACTGCTATTAGTCTGCGTTTTATTTATTTATTATGTTTCATTATTTCACAATTTTTTGGATAAAAATTGTCTGAAGTACTGAAACATGCACTGGGTTGCGGTTGCACGTAATAGTACGGTTGGCAACCCTACATTAATCAGGGGAATTAAACATGTGTTTTAAGTGTGACGATCGACGTCTCGATCGATGAAAGCTGAATGGCTCAATACCTTTTTTTTTTTTGTAAATTCAAGGCATTAAGTTGTGTTTCTGTTATATCTGACGGACTATCAGTTCCATTTGGATCATGATATGTACTGTGATCGGTATGCGTTTCTCTATGTTGTGTTTCACTATTTCACTTTTTTATTTTTTTTATATAAAAATTGTCTGAAGTACTGAAACACACACTTACATGTATGGTTGGTTTTAACCTACTTTAAATTTTTTTTAATATTCTGACGTAAACGATTGGATGACAGCTGAATGGTTCATTACTTTTTTTTTCTAATTCAAAGCGTTAAATTCTGCTTTTGCTATGTTTACTTGATAATTGGTTATGATTTATTTTATGATTTATGATTTTGACGTGTATATGTGCGTATATTTATACTGCCTACATACTGAATAAATGCTTTGATTCTTCTTTGATTCTTGATCTATAATATTTTTTATCGAATATGATCTATTTAATGTAATTTGACGTGAGTAAGTGCAAATTTTTAATTTGCTCATATACTGAATAAATGCTTTGAATTGACTTGACTTGACTTGTTACCACCGAGTAGCTTACCACCATCAAGGAGAAAATCTGTCGCCATAACCTTACTGTGAAGACGGCAGAACACAGCTCTTATAGAATTCTGGGCCTAGCGTGTTCATCATCTTCGACCACGCCATCGCTTACCACCAGGCGAGATAGTAGTCAAAAGCTAGCCTTTATTTTAAAAAAAAATTATCAAACGAACAGTAATTCGTCTCTATCAATAGTGGATACTTCTTCTGTAAATTCCAAAATGATTGATGTCTTATTCATAATCAGAACTGCCAAAAATGTAATGACTTACCAATGTCTACGTCACGCCATCTAAATATTACCTGGAAGAGGGATAGAGTGAACAGAATTGTAATATACTAGTGTGCTACATGCTCAACTGCATCGTCACTGACCGTCACACTAGCGGTGTGATCATTGAATTTGAGACTTTATTATTGAATGAACAAAATAAAATAAATGACAGGGACGCAGCTATGCAGGCTGTATAGCTCCATCTCTGTCATTTCGTTCATTTCAATCCCTATCAAATTTAATCATAAGGCTGCCGTTTGCAACAAACACTAAACAATACGTTGCATCAAACGACTACAGCCCTTATTTGTAACCTACAAAAGAGATAGATTACGTTGCACTGTTCCCAGAGAGTATGAACTCGCTATCGGATGAGTTCGTCCACCTGACGATGACCGGCGTGTCTTCGCAGAGCCACCTGGCGGAGACCAGCGCCAACAAACTGCACGACTCACATCTCAGAGCCGGTATACTACACTCTTATTACATTTTATTTTTAACCAACTTCACAAAAAAGGAGGAGTTTCTCAATTCGTCGGAATCTTAAGACGCGTGAACTGATTTTGAAAATTTCTTTATTGTTTATTGTTTGAAAAGTTATACTTCACAGGTTGTCCCATTTGAATTTCATCGAGATATGTTTAATATCTCCAGAGATATGGAGATAAACACCTTAAACCTGGTACTGATAATTAATAGCGCGGCATTTGAAGTCGATTCTTGTAGTTTTTGACCTAGTTTGCCTTTAACTTTTAAGTTTTTTAAACGATCTTAAATTATTTGAAAGAGGAATCTGTTAACTCTCCTATTGAAGCAACTAAGATCAACCTTCTCTGAGAAAACATCGGGAGGAAGGTCATTCCACATGTCGCACGCACGCGGAAAGAACAAACGCTTAATTATAGGTAGGTAAGGCTTAAGTATAGGTATATAAAATGTGCACTTGTTTTATTTGCACCATGGATTTACCATGTAGGGATCGTCACAGCACATGTTTTTACAAATTTAATTTAATCCGTATGCCCTAACTATAAGGTTGTAATTGCTGTGTACAAACGCCCCCAACGAAAGGAACCTTGATGGGAGTGTCCTTGTCTAACAACCTGCCAGTGCTACATATGTATCGTAGTATATGTATGGTATATATGTGGTCCATACAAAAGAAAGGGGCAAACTCCGTGCTTTAGGTTGGTCTGTTTCGGGCCGGTAGCACAGAATACATATAGTACAAGTACAGAAGATGCATTCTATGCTAGCAAAAATGCGAGATCAAGCCTAGTTACAACGTCGGTAACGTTCAAAATACGCTACATGGCGCCCTTGAATTTACGTCACAGAATAAACTAATAGTAACTAGGAACCGCGTGTTGCGCACTGTAAAATGCACCATAAGGCGTCCATTATACGATAGGTTTTGTTGTCAGTTTGCTGGCAATCACGGCTGTGACTGATGGATAACCTACCGTAATGGGGTGATTGACCGAAATTTACATACTTTTGATGGCTGCATCAGCAACCAAAAGTCATCAATCATGAGATTGATGGTTTTGATTGACGGATAACCTACCGTGCAATGGACGACTAACTCCGCGCGGCGAGAGTGTATCATTCGGTCAGCTCGCGGGCCGTCAGTTGTCTATTACTGTAAGGTTGAGTGTTGTGAGAAAACAAATTGAATAGTAAGGAAAGGCGCGCGTCCGATCGAATGCGCGCATGACACTAATACTGAGTGAACTTGTCACTCGCGAGGTGTCGCGGAGGTACTAGCATCTTCGTGGCTACAGCGCGGAGTGCGACCGGCCTGCCGGTAGTGCACCGCTTATATATGCAATGTGTTTGCACTGTACTGCAGGCGTGGTGAGCGCGTGGTCGGCGGGCGCGGTGCGGTGCGGGGTGGAGGGCGCGGGCTGGGCGCCCTGGCTGGCCGGGTTCGCGCTCGTGCTGTGGATACGCGCAGGTGACCCTCTCACTGCTCTACTGTACTCAACTCTACTGTACTCTACTCTACTGTACTCTACTCTACTGTACTGTACTGTAACTACACAGGAGTGAGTGAATAGGTATCTTTTGGGTAAGCGCGCTACATCATCGACCGCATCGTCACTTAACATTAGGTGAGATAGTCGCCAAGCGCTACCCATTTTCGCATTAAAAAAAACACACTGCTCGCTGTTGTTTACATTGCATCTACTGTTCATTACATTGCACCCCCTATTTAATTGTAGATGTCAACCAGAACAATTTTAACGTTGTGTTTTTCCTAAAATTGAGATGTTGACCTAGTTTGCCTTAAACATTATTGAAAATAAGTTGTTAAAAAATAAATAGTTAATAAAAAAAATTAAGCTTTTTGTTTATTTTTTGTTTGAATCATCTTCGAATCTATGTTTGATAATTGTTCACTATTTATTTAACTGCAGGACTTGGGAGACTTTGGGGGTTACTGTTACCTTATGCTGTCACATGCAGGCCCTACACGTGATCGCTGGGCGGTGCTCAATGGGTGACTACTGGTGATAGGCTTCGGCCGTAGCTCGGACTGTCACCCGCCGGACAAAGATATGTCCAATCAGTTTGCTGAGTTGTAGCATCATGTTCAGTGCCTGCCAAGATGGAAGACGGTTTGGGATAGTTGTACTGAGTGGAAGGACTAAAGTCGGTTATTCTTTTCCTCGTTTCACTGCTGTCATCCATTTCCAGACCAGCACGATTCCATCTTAGACCGCATCGACACTTAACATCAAGTGAGATAGTGGTCAAGGGCTTGATTTAATTTAAAGTTGATGACCAAATGAAAATTTTAAAAAGGTATTAATTTTGACATCATAAGACGTATTCGTTGTATTAATTTCACGATAGAGTAGGTTGTAATGCGACCCAATAGTCAAACGACAAATAACAGTTGTTCAAACTATACACATAAGAGCTCCTCGCTAAGTTTGATAGAGGGAGACTGTCCTGAATTATAAACATTCCTCCCCAGAGAGCTCTGATCAAACAAGCGGCGACACGTCTGAGACCGAGTCAGAAGGCAAGGAGAGCACCAAGCATGCCAACAAGTCCGCCAACAAGTCTGGCGCGCGCGAGGTCCGCACCGAGCTCTCGCACGTCATCTCAGTCGGACACGACTCGCTCCTCTTGGAGATGTGGCTCGACACACAGCTCGGTACGATTTCTATACTATAAACTCATATTTCCTACGCTGTCGCATCATTTACGTTCAAATCCCCTTATATTTTAATACTAAGTGTATTCATTTTTATTATACTTTCTATAAAAATATGTATTTGTCAGAGTTAATGCTATTCTGTTCAGATGAAATTACTTATCTCCGTCGTTATTAAATATTTATTTGATTTGCAGGTGTGTTCATATTCCGTTTAACCCGACCTGAATCAAACTGTAATCGCATCGTGAGCGAAGCGAGCGTCGCTCACAACATGCCGGCGCGGCACTGGGCGTGCATCGCGCTCAACGTGACCGAGCGAGTGCACAAACGTCACATGTTCATACAGGTGTGTATAGATAGACAATCGCGACGTGAGCGAAGCGAGCATGGCTCACAACATGCAATAGTTTTATTAGCTATATAGCACTGTTATGTAATTTTATTGTTTGTTTTACAGGTGACAGTATTCGTGAATGGATATGAAGTAGAGACAGTGTCGCTACCCATGCAAGGTATGTTTTACCCTAAATTAATTAAATAAGGCCGAATCTATATATATATTTATATATATATGTAGTAGGTCAAACTAAAAGGTTAACTAAACTAACATTCTCTTCACTTGATACGATTGATTTATTTGTGGTAGGACTTCTACTAAGTATCCTGGGGTCGCACCGCCGTTTTATCATGTGTTGTTTCTATTTCACTGTTTAATGATGTTAAATACAAACATTTACATAAATGTCTCACAGTAAACTGGCGCATTGCAACAATGCACAACGTATAACATCAAAATCTTTGATTGAGGCAGAATTTAAGGTTCCTGGGCGAACATCTCTTTTTATTAGGTTCGCCAAACTGGTCAAGACTCAAGACACATCGACAATAATTGGACATGCTCTAAAGAACAACAACAGTATTGGTTGTTCCATTTATTATTCATGTATGTTTATACAAAACTAACACCGACTGATAGTGTGTACAATACACAATGTACGTATGTTTAGTCGGTAATAATAATGATATCCCCGTGGTCCCCGAGCCAGGCATCCTGGTCCGCAAGGTGACCCCCACGTGCGTGGTGGCGGGGCACGCGCGGCCGCCCGGCGCGCCGCCCGTGGGCGCTTACCACCTGGCCGCGGCCAGCGTGTACCGCTCCCCCGTCCTCACCGCCTACTACGCCCTGCACATCGCCGCGCACGGACCTGATTCCGCTTGCATGGTGAGTCTACACATCTATTGCTCTTCTACCTAACTACTAACAAAAATACTATTAAAATTGGTTTTTATCGTTATTAGTATATTATTTTATTTTTATAGTTGTTTAGGAGTGTAAGCGATTGAGCCAGGTGCTGTTGTTGGCAGATAGATAATGAACACACCCTTGTTATTAATATCATATTCACGTTATTATTAAACTTGCATCAATGTACTATGTACCAGCATTGAACTTTGATTCAGTTTATGAGTCCGTCGACCGTCAGTGTATTTTAAATAAATAATAAACTAGTAGCGCCTCGCGGTTCCACCCGCCTAGTTCCCGTATTATCGCACACCCGTGCGATGTTAGTCGCTGATAATGTAGCTTTCCATTAGTAAAAAAATGTTTGAAATCGATACAGTAGTTTTTGAGTTAAATCGATACAAACAAAAATCTAATCTTTAAACATTAGTTTAGATAAAACATCTAGATGGCGCTAGAGTAGATAGATCATTCGAAAGCCAATTCCGATTGGGGCTTGGGGGCTTGTAAACATGCTTAAATGTATGAAACCCTGCATCGCGCAAACGATATTCTCGCGATGTTGGAACCTGATGCACTTGGTTCGTCATAAAACATGTTAAAATTTGAACTCGTTATAAAATTTTTCCTTGTTATAATAATAGTTAAGATTGTTATTTATTATATGTATAATAGATAGTGGTACAATAGTTGTCTGGTCAACACAAAAATCGAGCTAGCTCGCTATTGTTATTGTTCTGGGGCGCCGGGCGATACTCTCGATCGTCCTATATCATAAACGTCAAATAGAGAGAGACGCATCATCGCTATTCGTGTAGTCCCTGAGTCCCCTGGATTAGGTAGATGCTTTATGTTTGTTGTTTGGCCGACAGGTGCGATGCGAGGCTCCCAACTACTCCTCCCTGCTCACACACAATGTTCTGGATTCTGACATAGACTGGGATCAGGTAACGTACCGTTGTGTTGTATTATTGTTGCATAATGACACATTTTTTTAATATCATAAAGGCTAGCGTTTGACCACTATCTCACCTGTTGGTAAGTGATGTCGCGGTCGAGGATGGTAGCACGCTAGGCCTAGAATGGGAACTGGCTCTTCAGGGTAGCTGCCGGAACACATTAGATGTTTGGTGACAGATTTTCTAACTTGAGGGTGGTAGCTGGCCAGATAGTGTCCTACCTGAAAAATCTATTGGTGCACAGCGGGGATTGAACTCGGTACCTCCGGCGTCAAAGTCGACCATTCTCCCACAGCCCACTATACCATTGGGCTCTCAAAATCATATAAATGAGAGGTTACAGCACACTTTTCAACTTAAGCCGATCGGTATTCTTTGTATGAAATGTCCTACTGCAACGCACACTGTATTAATGAGCATCGCCTCGGGACAAACTCGCGAACCTCCAGCGGTGCGTGGTCGACACGCTTCCGGCCAGTCATCACCGCGGCTACGTACCGTTCCCGTGCTGTCTTCGTCAGTACAACATGTGGGTAACACGTGCAGGTGTACGAGATGTCCCACACGGCGGTGCGCGAGCTGCACGACAACCTGCTGCTCACGTTCTCTGCGAGCGCGCCGCACATGATGAACCTGTACCACCAGACTGCGGCGCTACCCACTGGTCAGTTATCTGCACGCACACACACACACGCTCACACATACGCTCACACACTGATCCACACACTCAATCTCACACAAAAACATTTATTTACGCATGCACTGTCTAACTCACTTTCTCTCTACTTTATTTCACACACACACTTTTTTTTAAGAATCAAGCAACTGTCACTATTTCTGAGAGATATATATTTTTTATCTATATCTATACTAATATTATAAAGAGAGAACATTTGTATTTTTGTATGTTTGTAATGATTTGGCTCAAAAAACTACTGGACCGATTTAAAAAATTCTTTCACTAATATTTAGAATGGACTTTCGAAATGAAAATAGGCTATATATTATCCCGTTTAAATGAAAAGTACATTCGGGGAGACCTAATTTGCAACCTAAGTCGACAAAAAAACGGTCGAAAAAACACGTTGCTTACGAACGCTGCTCAATTGAAAATAGATAGAAGAATATTGTCTATGGAAGAGTTGTACAACTTAATAAAACCTACAAAAAAGTCCGCGACAGCATATGTCTATCTTTTAAGGTTGACTCACAGTAACCATTTTAATCTTAAAATTTTTGTTAAAAAATATGACATAACTTCCAAGGCTATTTTCAAGTATATAATATTAATCCTTATCAAAATAATTACGTTAATTAGCTTGGCCACACATTATAGATTAAAATTGTCCTTTACAGTATATAATTCAAATGAAAACTCTAGAAGATATCACGGATTTCACATACACGCATCAAAAAATTAATAAAATATTCGCAGTGAAACCGCAGATTAGGTCATAGTTACTAAGAAAATATTATAAGCTTAGCTATTCTGTAGATCCCACCGATCACTATCAATTTGAAGTCAATATAATATAATAATAATATGATCTATTGTATAAAATAATAATGATCTATATATATAATAATATAATATTTTAAACCACCCCGACTGATCTATGTATAATCTTTTCATTAAAAGCATTCCAATGACTCTAAACACGACATTTAAAATCTGAGCTGTAAGTTGGTGACGATTTGAGTATTCCGTAGAGTCCAAGAGATGTCCCAGCATCAGGTCAATGCTTCGATGCTCTTACAATATCGTTGAAGAAGAAGATTTTCGAATTGATCAGATCTATGAAAGTAGATTTCATAGCGCAATTAACTAGAAAAAAGCTCATAGTTTTATAACGATTGAATGAATTTTCATGAATCAAAGCTAAGAACACTCTTGATGAAGACATCTATCAAACAAAAAAAAAAATACTATCAATAGTAAAATCAAGATCGGTTCATCGGGTTGGGTGCTAAGATGCTACAGACAGACACACAGATACACACGTCAAACGTATAATACCCGTACTTTTTGCGTCGGGGAACGCTGTACGGTTACGGCGGCAGATGTTCTCCTTGAAAGAAAAGAAAGAAAGAAAATACATTTATTTAGCACATTACACAACTTATACTACTTAACGTACCTAAAGATAAAAAAGGGAATATATATATATAATAACAATCAAGAAAATAATACAGTTATAATCCTATCTCGGTACATACGTAAATCATACATATATCAAATATACATAAATCAAATACACACGTGTAGTGCTAAAAAGGTCTATCTCAGCATAGAATGTTCAGGTGTTTGCCTGAACGCTGATTTTCAGATAGACCTATCTGGGGTTGGACTATCGCGAATAATATAAATTAGTAAAAAGGAAATAAAAATACATATTTTATTATAGATTGTGATAAACATACTTACTGTAATACACAATACAATACAATATAAACTATTATAAGTAATAGGTACACACGAATAATAAAAACTCAAAGGAAATAATTAGAAACAATGCAAGAATACAAAATAGGTTTATGAACGAAGCGAGCCATGCGTAGCATCTATACTTAGTCTGTGGACCGCTGTGAACGAGACGAACATGAAAAAGAAATCGCTATAGTGTCAGTGTCAAACAAAATGGAAAAAAAAGAAATGGCTAAGCCTTGATGGTAAGCTACTTTTTAGGGTTCCGTAGCCGAATGGCAAAAAACGGAACCCTTATAGATTCGTCATGTCTGTCTGTCTGTGTGTCTGTAAACATTAAAGACTACAGAATTGAAACTTGGTAGGTAGATTTATTCTATGAACCGCTTTCTGATTTTTATAAAAAATATAAAAGTTTAAATCTTCAAACCTATACATGTAGGGTGTTTATGAATATATCTTTAAAAATAACATTGAGGTTCCTAAAATCATATCTTCTTAAAGTCAATCATTGAAAAGATAGGCGCGTCTAAAGTGGTAAAATGTGTGTGTGTGTCCCCCTCTAACTTTTAGAGTAATGGAGTGGAAAAAATATATTCTGTAGATCTCAATAAAAACTTTGAACGAAAATTGGTTTAAACGAGATACAGTCAGCAGTTTTTGAGATATAGCGACCGCAAAGATAACTTTGATTTTCATACAAACTATGAAAAACAAAGGTAACATTTTGGTGGCGAAAAGTTAAAGTTATAAAATACTCTACTGTTAAGGAACCCTACGAGTGCGAGTCCGACTTGCACTTGGCCAATTTTGGTAGATTTAATGATCCCACTACCTCTGTACGAAAACCCATGATTCATGAATGCACATAAAACTTTCATTGGTAGGTATATAGCTAGGATTAGAACCAACGACCGTCGGGTCAGAATCAGGGTAACTATCCTTTACGCCAAAGGGCCGTCCAATATCACTACGTAAGTATTATAAAACTAAGTCCATCACTGCGTCTGTCTGTCTGTTCGCAATAATCTCAATACCTACTGAACGGATTATCATGCGATTTTCACCAATTTTATATTCGATGCAACAAACTGATGCAAATTTTGTAGGCATATATGTTCTACCCGTGCGAAGCCGGGGCGGGCTGCTAGTATCTTACATGGTCAAACGCTACCGTTTGACCACTAACTCGACTGGTGGTAAGATGTGGTCGAAGATGGTGAAAACGCTAGGCCTAGAATACTCTGAATCTCAAGGGCTGTGAGTTGTCGGAACACCGTAAGGTTATGGCGGCAGATTTTTTCTTTGATGGTGGTAAGCTACTTTTTTGTGGCAAATCAGACGAAACACCAATATTACTTGCAGCTTCCCACCTGTGGACGAACACCAGAGCTAGGATTAGGATTCAAATAATGTATCCTCCACGGCAACGGGGACAAATGTGTAATACGTGATGTGGTTATCAGTGTTCGCAGGTCGCGTGGCGTCGAGTGCGGGGCTGATGGCCCCGGGCGGCGGCGCGCACAGCTCGGCGGGCGCGTCCATCCCGGAGTCGCTGTGGACGCGGTGGACGGGCGCGCCGCTCGCCTCGCGCCACCGCGGCCTGGCGCCCGCGCTCTACATGCTGCAGGGGGCGGAGGTGCTGCTGTATCTGTACGCTCGGGTGTGTATCTACGTGTGTTGTACTGTAGACGCGCAACATTATGTACCAAACAGTATCACATCGCTGTTCAGTCCTTTACAATTTAAATTGTAATAATAGGGTTCAGGTTCAGGGTTCCGACCGGTTTCGAGTGGCGCTTCCTTGTCAAAAGTTGCTGAGTCCTGTGCAGTTTCGACAGCTGCCACTACAAATATTATAACTTAGAGTATATTACTGTCCAATAGTTATCTTATAGATAACAATGACTGATCAAAGTTAGATCAGGGTCACGCTTTCTATAAATCTGTGTAAGCCTCTGAGCAGTAATGCGAGCAGCATGATACGTGTGGGTGTGTGTGTGTATGTAGGTGGTGGAGCTGGAGGGCAGCGCCACGGAGCAGGCGCTGGCGCTGGGCGTGGTGCTGCGCGCGTGCCGGGCCGACGACCGCCTGTACGCCGCCTTCCACGCGGACGCCGCGCCGGACATGCTGCTCACAGTCTTCGCAGCGCACAAGTGTCGTCTCACGCCGCATCTCTTGAAGGTAGCCTGATACGTACATCACATATCATTTGTCTGCTGACTGTTCGCCCCTTAATCCAAGTTTAACAACGTCTGAAGTGGAACATAACAGAGTTTTTAATACATCCGGCTCGAAGGACCATAAAATTTACGATCTCAGTTAAGACCGGTCAAAATAAGTTGAAGTAGTAAAAGTTTTGAAGTAGAGTTTATTAGGCACAAATTGCAGTCGCCGTGCGTCAAAACGTACTCAAAGTAAGTCATTAGTTGTAAAATGTACTAAGTTGCAAATATAAAGTAAAGTAATGTACTCCGTAGAAGCAATAAAACACACACGCATATGTATAACTCCTCCAGGTGATACTAGACGAGGCGTGCAGCGGTCCGCTGCTGCGCGTGTGCGGTGCGGGCGCGGTGGTGTGCGCGCACAGCGACGCCGTGCTGCGCGAGCCGGCGCTGCTGGTGTTGCTGGCGCGCGCCAACTCCAGCCTAGACTCTACCGAGGTGTATGCTCTTGTAGCTCTTGCTCTTTGTGGATTTACGAGAGAACCATCGGGACATGTCGCGTTAACTCGTACCGTCATACTGTCTTAGACCGCATCTCCACGTTTGACCTTGGGTGCGGGCTATATCGTCAGGAGAAAGGGAAACGTGGGGAAGAATATCGCAAGGTCATAAAATGAGTGACGTAAAAGAGGCTTATGTCCAGCAGTGGATAGATAAGGGCTGATGATGATGATTGGAACTAATGGAACACATCTTCATTTTGTAAAAATTAAACATTTTGTAGTTTTTGTCGATTTAAAGAAAGAAACAAAAATCGTTTATTCAGCCGTCCTCAACTTTAAGAAGATATGAAAATATTTGACATCTTGACTAAAAAGTAAATAAAAACAAAACAAAAAAGGAATACAATATGAGGGTGAAACAGGTCAGTCTCAGCACAATATTCAGATTTTTGGATTATAGACCCTAAAAAACCAAGCCGTTGATTTTCAGATTTAGCTGTACATACAAAGTGTGATAAATGCACCCTCCCTTGCATGGCGCAGTCGGGTTATAATTAACGAATTGACTTTCACATTAACCGCTATCAAGCACTTTTATAAGATCTTCAAAGCATACATTTCCAAACACCAAGGTTGAGAATACTGTGTCCGTCCCCCAGGAGCTGTCATGGGAGGAGGAGGGCGGCGGTGGGGGGCGCGGGTCGCTGTGGGCGCTGACGCTGTGCTGCCTGCGCGTGCTGGTGCGGCCGGACCACCCGCGCCGCGCCTTCAACCACACGCAGATGTCGCGACACTCGCTGCTGCAACATCTACTGTTGGCCTGCAAGGTTACTTACTACCTTCTTTGTTTGCTTTCGTTAAACTGTAACTTCTTTAGGCGCACTGGGGTAAAATTTAACGGAAGTGCAGTAGCGTCCCGGTCCGAATCAACGGAAGTGCTGTAGCGTCACGGTCCGAATCAAAGGAAGTGCCGTAGCGTCCCGGTCCGAATCAACGGAAGTGCCATAGCGTCCCGGTCCGAATCAACAGAAGTGCTGTAGCGTCCCGGTTCGAATCAAAGGAAGTGCCGTAGCGTCCCAGTCCGAATCAACGGAAGTGCCGTAGCGTCCCGGTCCGAATCAACGGAAGTGCTGTAGCGTCCCGGTCCGAATCAACGAAAGTGCTGTAGCGTCACGGTCCGAATCAACGGAAGTGCTGTAGCGTCACGGTCCAAATCAAAGGAAGTGCCGTAGCGTCCCGGTCCGGATCAACGGAAGTGCTGTAGCGTCCCGGTCCGAATCAACGAAAGTGCTGTAGCGTCACGGTCCGAATCAACGGAAGTGCTGTAGCGTCACGGTCCGAATCAAAGGAAGTGCCGTAGCGTCCCGGTCCGAATCAACGGAAGTGCCGTTGCGTCCCGGTCTGAATCAACGGAAGTGCTGTAGCGTCACGGTCCAAATCAACGGAAGTGCCGTAGCGTCCCGGTCCGAATCAACGGAAGTGCCGTAGCGTCCCGGTCCAATTCAACGGAAGTGCCGTAGCGTCCCGGTCCGAATCAACGGAAGTGCCGTAGCGTCCCGGTCCGGATCAACGGAAGTGCTGTAGCGTCCCGGTCCGAATCAACTAAAGTGCTGTAGCGTCACGGTCCGAATCAACGGAAGTGCTGTAGCGTCACGGTCCGAATCAAAGGAAGTGCCGTAGCGTCCCGGTCCGAATCAACGGAAGTGCCTTTGCGTCCCGGTCTGAATCAACGGAAGTGCTGTAGCGTCACGGTCCAAATCAACGGAAGTGCCGTAGCGTCCCGGTCCGAATCAACGGAAGTGCCGTAGCGTCCCGGTCCAATTCAACGGAAGTGCCGTAGCGTCCCGGTCCGAATCAACGGAAGTGCCGTAGCGTCCCGGCCCGAATCAACGGAAGTGCCGTAGCGTCCCGGTCCGAATCAACGGAAGTGACGGCGTAACTACGAAGACATATTCGTTATCATTCGGGCATTTGTCCCGCTAAGTTCAACAGATTGAGTTGTACAAAACACTCTGTGACGGAATTTTTCACTTCTACCGCGTAGCTTACACGCGTACACCGTAGCGCGTAGTACCGCGTAGCTTATACACACCCTCTTTTATTTTTGACCGGAGAGTGAACACTATCTCACCTGTCGGTAAGTGACGATGCGACGAACATGGAATCGTGCTTGTCTGCGAATAGAGGATCGCTACGAGACGAGGTGCCGAGCCAGCTAGTGCCGAGCTCTGCGACCGGTATTTTAGACGATACTCGAACACTGATCCGCCATTAGCACAGCATTAAGCCAATAATAGATCGGGGATTTAACCAATCGAATGAAAGCATGTCTGACTTCTGAAGAATTCATCATCATTAACAGCCAGTATTCCTCCACTGTTGGACATAGGCCTCTCCTATGGCCATACTCTTGCTCCACTTCTTCGGAGTTCTTCCCGAAAAGATGATGGAATTGAAAAGAATCGGAATTGAAATATGGTTGAAATATAAGGAATAGATGGATGCCCTTTTTAAGCGACTTCACAAAAAAGGAGGAGATTCTCAATTCGTCTGTATGTTTTTTTTTTTTTTTTTTTGTGTATGTTACTCGATTTCTCCGTCAATTGTGTACAGATTCAAGTGATTCTTTTTTTAATAGGTAGGATACGTTTCCGAGGTGGTTCCATTTTAATTTTAGCGAGATCTGATAAGTCTGGAGATCCAGAGATATGGAGATAAATACCTCAAACATAGGAGAATGTACTGGTTATAGTAGAAGAGTCCCAAGAAGATTATACACAATGGAGGTTGCTATTGGATATACTTTTGAAGACTAAAAAATATGACCTTGAATAATGTTTTTACATCTTTCTTCTCGTTGATTTTGGTTTTTGAGAGATATTCTTACGGTAACTGTGAGCTAGAAATAAAGGTGGGGATAATTAATATTTCTTATTTTTTTTATATCTTATAGGCTAGCGTTTGACCACTATCTCACCTGTTGCTAAGTGATGATGCGGTCGAAGATAGAGAAGTGGACTAGAATGGGAACTGGCTCTCAAGGATAGCTGCCGGAACACATAAGATGTTTGGCGACAGATTTTCTAGCTTGAGGGTGGTAGCTGGCCAGGCGGACACTAGATATGTCCTACCACCATGCGAGGGTTGTTGGTTTCTCCTTCACCGGAGGGCAACTGTGAGAAACGCACATATATTTTTCGATAGAAAAATTCATTGGTGCACGGCGGTTTGAACTCGGTACCACGGCATCAAAGCCGACTGTTCTCCCAATTACGCCACCGGGCTCTCAATAAATAATTATATATTAATAATTATAATAAATAATTATATGTAAATATAAATAATTTGTCTTCACAGGAATGTTCTACAGGGCAAAGTCTTGTTAGGGTGCAAACTTTTTTAAACG
The DNA here is from genome assembly GCA_954871355.1 of Cabera pusaria. NCBI lineage: Eukaryota > Metazoa > Arthropoda > Insecta > Lepidoptera > Geometridae > Cabera > Cabera pusaria. The sequence goes on from OX940893.1 coordinate 28,452,936, forward strand.
TACCTAAGATTTTTTGACATGACATGACGTTTGGCGAAGATGGCGGCCATATCAGTCCCGCGACACTGCATACATTATTAAATAACTCAGAATTATGAACGTACTTTATACCAATCAGCACTGCAAAAAAAAATTATAAGCATAATACCACAGATTATATAATAGTTACTTAGTAAATAATACTTTCCGTTGTTAGGTTGGCTACACAGTGCTTTCATAATTCGGGTATCAACAATGTAGGAAAGTGCCTCTTATAACGTAGTAGAGTGATTCAGTACTCTGTTGGCCATATGGCGGCAATTAATGTTAATAATCGCAAATAATACTTTTTAATATTCATTTTGGAATACAACTAGTCCGTGTTATAAAAGTATTTGGAATTATTGTAATAAAATAAACAATTAATTATCGTGTGTGTCAGATGCTTTAATTGCACAGGGCCATTTTGGACATTGTCCTTTGATACCTTGATGACATCATTATTACTAGTGAATATTTTCACTTTAGCGCGGCATTTAAAGTCAATTTTTTTAGGGTTCCGAACCCAAAGGGTACCAAATGAACACTTTCTGAGACTTTGTTGTCCGTTCGTCCGTCCGTCCGTGTGTCTATATGTATATGTGCGCACTTTACAGATCTGTATCTTCTTAACCGTTATAGGTATATACTTGAAATTTTCAAAAAGTATATATCCGTCAGTGTATAACGGCCCAGTCACGAAATTTAATAGATGCATGTAATTTAATTAAAACTTGTTTTGCACTAAAAAGGGTAAAATAAGTTATTTTTCAAAAAAAATAAAACCGACTTCATAACCACAAACAGGCACTCAAAAGCGAAAAATAAATTACTTAAAATTATTATAAGCGCTACCCACTTATCTATTTGAAGTCGGTGCCAGCTTAGTCAATTGGATAGTAGATAGATACTATGCATGTAGTAGTAGTAAGTAGGTACATGTAGGTTAGTAAGTAGGTAGATACATGTAGGTATTATCTATCTACTACCTATTAGACTTGGCTGGCACCGACTTCAAATAGATAAGTGGGTAGCGCTTATAATAATTTTAAGTAATTTATTTTTCGCTTTTGAGTGCCTGTTTGTGGTTATGAAGTCGGTTTTATTTTTTTTGAAAAATAACTTATTGATGATCGTATCTGTAGGAGCGGTTCCTGAACTCCGAGAGCGGCGCCATGGAGCCGTGCGCCAGCTCCAGCCTGGTGTCGCTGGTGCGCGGGCTGACCGGCGCGCCGCCGCTGCCGCACCGCCTGGCGCTGCTGGCTGACTTCCTGCTGCTCATGCACCAGGTTTATTCTATACACACATATATACTTTATAGAAGAGTAGGCGAGCGAGCTGACGGCCCGCTTCATGGGAAGAGGTCACCGTCGCCTGTAAACATCTGCAAACTACCGCACGGTCGCTAATTATGTGTTCCGATATTTTGTTGTCGGTACACATTTTTAAAGACCATTCTATAGCTCTATGGAAAAATAATGGCGGAAGCTCATTCTACACCTTAAAGGCAGGCAGCCACAGTTGAACGGGAGGCACGACGACGGTGGTACACTTGACTGAGACGGAGCAGCATATCTTGCTCCTCATCCCGCTGTAATACATCACAGTAATAAAACATCACAGTAAATACAACCGACGGACATTTAGCAAACATCACACGAGAGTTATGACTTCCAGGCCAGCGACACGTTCGTGACACACTCCCGCGCCAACTTCTACTTTCTCCTGACATCGGAGACACAAGAGATGAGCGAGTTCAGCACGAGCACGCGGAAGAGAGCCTCGAGGCGATCCAAACGTAAAGAGGTGAACCCACCGAGCCTGTCGAGCGCCTCCGCCGACGACGTGCCCACAGACAGCAGTCTCAACGGCCTCAAACACTCCGACCGACCTCGAGAGGACTGCGACAAGATGGAGAGCAGCGTTGACTCCACCAAGCACCTCAAAGGGATCATCAATATGCAGATAAAGGAAGGCAGGTAACGTCTTTTTTTGGTCCTGTTGGATGCGATCATGCTCGAGCAGAATTTTGCTACAATCCTCATTTTGTTTTTCAGAAAACATCACGTCTCGTCGACGTCCGACAATTCTGACACGGGCGGTGAGTTACCTATTTTTTCAGCGTCATAAATCAAAATCAATAATCTACGGTCAAGAGAAACTAAATAGCCTACATCACTTCATTGCTCGACAAATGACTCATCAAAATGCATGTCGAGGCTACTACGAGTCTACGTAACGACTTGAAGATTCTGAAATGTAGCACTATGAATATAACGCTGGATATGTTTGTGTAATGACAGAGCAAGCGGACGGTAGCTCGGGTGAGAAGCCGTCACAGGAGCAGCCGGGGGCGGAGAGTGGTGCGGGGGGCGTGGGGGGCGACCTCACCGAGTACATCGTGGTGGATGAACGTGACGTGAGCCACACCACCGTGGAGATGTACTCCTCGGGGATATACCACCAGGTCAGTTATACCTGGGACCTACACACGTACCTCACATAATAAGTAAACATGTGTATCTGTTTATGTTTGTGTCGTCATAGCTCACACACGGCTGCACAGATTTTGGCTCATATTTCATACACAGCTGACAAGGGTTTATCTACATCGTGTACTGGACGCCGTTTGATTACCAATGCGTTTCGATTGTGTGCTGTTTGACGCTATCATTTACGTTTATAATTGATCTTGACCGCACATTTTATAACTATTTTACAGTCAAGCAATAATAATGTAAAAAAAGCGTGGGGTGCTTTTCAGAATATTATCAAAATAACCCTTCTAGTCATATCTGTTCATAAAATATTTGGAACTATTGATACCATGCACCCCACGCTTTTTTTGCCACGCCGCCACCACCGCGGGCGAAGCCGCGGGACGTATGTAATAAAATTAAGAGTATATATGTGTCACGTCAGGGTCAAGTGCGAGCCGGCGCGGCGGACTGGGCGGCTTGCGAGGGGCTGCTGCTGTTGTTGCGGGACACGGTCGCCGTGCTGCCGGAACATGCGCTGCATCAGGTACACACAACACAACACAACACAACTACACATCGCTTACATACACTTACACTACACTGGAGTCGATTTGTACTACTTAGGGCCGATTTTTCAATTCTCAGAATAGCGGCCAGATAGTTACCAATGCGATATATTTATCTGCCCATGTAAACACCCGTATAAAACTTTAGATTTTTCAATGTGCTTTTATGAGTCAGTCAGATATCTGTAGTCTTTTTGTAACTATCTTCACGTCAGTGTGGGAAAGAGATAATCCTACCCAGTGCTATAGATGTTAGAGCGAGAGCGACGATTTATAACCATTTAAAATGTTGACAAGGAGATTCTAAATTTTATTTTTAATTCGGCTAAGCATGATTTTTTTTTTGTTTTATTATGGCTCCGTACAATAAGTGTATTTAGCCAATTTCTGGCCAATTGTATGGAGCCTTAATGAAATTAAAAAATAAAACTAATGACATACGTCAAGATTTGACGTCAAAACTTGTCACAAACATAATTTATACCACAGAATAGTCTGCTAGCTGAGGCACAAAGAACTAGATAAATTAACTCCTCTGGTAAGGAATTTATTCCCTGGAATACCTCTATCTGTCTATTGAAAAATGCGAAAATATGCTATCAGTGGTATAAACCCTATCTGATCGTGTAACTGAGGAATGAAAAATCGGCCCTTATACGATCATTATTTATATGGTATCTATAAAAGCTAAACACATTTTTCTAATAGATATGTCACTTATCGACAGGTAAGATAGTAGTAAAACGCTAGCGTAGATGATATAGTAAAAAAACCGCACAATCGCGAGTTGGACTCGCGCACCAAGGTGCTACCTACCAACTTCTCAAACGGACAAACATATTACTTTGCAGTTCGAACCCTACGCCGATTCCTAGACACTGTTCATGCACCAACCGCAAATAATAAGTTTGTAATCGTACATTCGTTATTTTTAGGGTTCCGTACCTCAAAAGGTTAAAAAAAGGAACCCTTATAAGATCACTTTCTTGTCCATCTCTCTGTCTGTCTGTCACCGCCGATTTTCTCAGAAACGGGTGGACCTAGCAAGTTGAAATTTATACCAGATACTGAGGTCTATAGTCTTTATTAGGTGTATAAAAATCTAGGTCCTGAGTCAACACGATAAAAAGATATGGGCAAATTTAGATTTTCGCGATAACTTGTCAGTACCAAAATTTTTCCTTTACTTGTGCTGTACGACCTTGCTTTTGACCAAAATTTACAATTCTAGGTCAACCGGAAGTACCCTATAGGTGTTGGGTTGAAAACCTATAGGTTACTTCTCTTGCCCAATTTCATGATTCTAGGTCAAAAGGAAGTTACCCTATAGGTTTTAATTCCCTTGTGAAATAGCAAAATATGCGACATTAACGATCATATCTTTTGATCGGGTTGACTTACAGGTTTGATTTGATCACAGCTGCAAGGTACTGTGGACTCAAGTTTCTTGTATAAGTTCACCTTAATACCTCTACCCGTTTCGGAGATAAAGGTTCTTGATCTTAATAGACGGACAGACAGACAAATGGATAACAAAGTGATCCTATCAGGGTATCTTTTGTCCTTTTAAGGTACGGACGAATTGACTCCTTCGTGGAATTTGGTTGAAAAAATCAATTTAATCAGCGCTGCCAATCGCGGGGAATTTCCCCGATTTTCGGGGAATTGACTACACCGAATCGGGGAATCGAGGAAATTTTATTGGCAGCACTGAATGTAATATTGTGTGTATTGTATTGATCTGTGTTTTTGTATGTTGTGTGGTTGTGTGCAGGCGGTGATGGGCGCCGTGCAGGCGGAGAGCGTGGTGGTGCTAGCCAACCACCGCGCGGGTGGCGTGCGCGCGGCCGCCGTGCGGCTGCTGTGCGCGCTGCAGCGCCGCGCCACGCCAGACCTGGCCAGGAAGCTGGCCGCGCACCACTACTACATACATCTGGCTAACCAGGTACGTACATACTGTACACCGCCGTGCGGCTGCTGTGCGCGCTGCAGCGCCGCGCCACGCCAGACCTGGCCAGGAAGCTGGCCGCGCACCACTACTACATACATCTGGCTAACCAGGTACGTCATCATCATCATCATCTTGCTACCCTTACCCCACTTAAGTGGGGTCGGTGCAACATGTCATTCTCTTCCATTTGGGTCTATCCGCAGTCATTTCCGCATCCACTCCTTTTACATCCATACTTCTATCACACAGTCCATCCACACTTTGTTAGGTCTTCCTCTTCCTCTATGGCTAACCAGGTACGTACATACTAATATATGAATCGACGTGCAATGCATACCTGAGCTTCGCTTGCGCAGTTCTGTAGTAATAAGCTGTATTTTATGTAAAAACAAAATTAGTTGTCTGTAAAGGTTTACGGACGATAATTAATAAATTGCGTGATAACGTCATACGGTCGTGCATCTCTATCGCATGTTCCGCGCTCTCGCTTGCACGCGGAACGTGACAATATTTCGTGCGTGCAGTCGGCGTTCATCGATTTACAAGTCGTTATCACGTCATAAACTTGTACATACGACAGATATTTATGATACAACAAACATATCTCATAAGCTTTCTTCACTATAGTATACATGAAAAAGTGTTCTGTTAATTCCTGTGTACAGATATCCCTGTACGAGGGCACGTGGGAGCTGGCCGCGGCGTGCGCAGCACTCATCACTAAATGCGACGTGCCGCTTGAAGATCAACTCGATGTAAGTTACTAGAAACGCGCTGCCCTCTTACACTTTTACTTCGATTAAGTTTAATTACATGTAATATACATCGAACACACAGATGTGAACCACACATATAAATGATCAAAATTTGCCAATCACTACGAGGCATATCAAAGACAAGTCTCTGTATACATTTTCTTCTATAACTTGTTGCCATCTTGCAATCCCGTTGCTGTAGAAATCATGGTATTTTTTTATCAAAAAAATGCGACTAGTAGCTTTGACAGTCCTTTCTTGATGTTAACCTGACACTACCCAAAGAATTCTGAGTAGACCGAACAGGTTCTGAGGGTGCAAGGTCAGGACGGTACGGTGGATGCATTAACACTTCCCAACCAAGCTCTCTTAATTTTCTCTCTTAATTTTTTATTTGTGGTCAAGGAGGTAAGATCGCGTTATCATGATGAAAGGCTACTTACTCCTTTTCTTTTGATTAGTTCCTGGCGTTTCTTATTAATTGCTTGTTTGAAATCGATGGTTTAGCCCGGCGGGTAAAAGCTCATAATTAACGATGCCCTTCCAATCCCAGCATACAGCCAGCATCACGTTATCGCGAGTTAACCCTAGTGTATAATGTACGTTGTCAGGACGACATCTGGGTGGACGTGACGGAGGAGTCGATCCAGCGCAGCCCGCCGCTGCTGGCGTTGTTGCCGACATGTCTGTCGGACGTGCCGCTCGCTCACAACATCACTCGACTCATCAAGCGGCTCATAGACAAGGTATGTTGCCTTACCTCTCACAACCTCATTCGCCTCGTGGTTAGCTGGCTTGTCATTTCTTATGTTAAGGCTGCCGCTGCATCCGTATCTACTGCAATTTGAGGCGAATTTATATAGGTACAAAAATTAATCCTTTCACCATTCTCAAAATTTCATCGATAATAAACTTTCATGAACGAAAGTGATGTTTAAAAGAAAACACACCTAAAAAACTTTTAAGTATATTCTATAAAAACGTGCTAATCTCCAATCATATCGTCTGTTGGCATCAGGTGGTCAAATCCTTAACTATCAGGAATTTAAAAAAAATGGGGGCTAGATAAATACTAGTCAATAAGAGCATAGTATGAAGTAAATACGCTCCAATTTAAAATAATTTCGTGTTATGTTCGTGTGTACATTTATACATCGCAGGCTTCTAAAAAATTGTACATGTCTTATTTGTCCATAGTGCTTATTTGTCCTATCTACCATTGGTTACATTTTACATAAGATATCAGAATTACGAATCAGATTTTACAGTCGCCTTAGTAGGCGACGTGTTTATAAGTGTAACATAGTGATGTGGTGTTAATATCGGTTGTGCAGGCGTCCCTGAAACTGCTAAGCGAGGTGTCTCTGGCGGAGGTGGTGGTGCGGTCGCTGCGCGCCGTGGGGCTCATGGAGGAGGAGTTCGAGGGTCGCGCGCTGCTGCTCGATGATCTGCAGGACTTGCTCAACAGGCTCGCGGTCAAGGCGCTCGACTCGCAGCACAGCATGCAGGTCAGCTCACTTACATGCCGCAGAACATAACACCTGGATATCCACTTCTCGTGGGGATATAAAGTTACACTCAATAATAAAGGCTAATTTACCTCAAAGCTATTTCTGACAGAGACACTTAATCACTATCTCGTGTAATGTTCAGCGATGCGGCTTAATGTAATATGGAATGTTGCTGGTCCGCAAATGTAAGATGGTAGCGAGACGAGGCGCCGCAGGACAGCTGCCCCTTAAAGTCCATTCCACACACCGCTACTATCCACTGCTAAGTTGACTTGCACCCAACCTCGTCTTGGAACTTTAATTGTCTTTCTAGTCATGTCATATTAACTGTTCTCTCGATCGAAATTTCGACATACGAGTAGCTCACCGAATTACCGAGCTCAAGTGGGTATGGGCTTGGCACATAAGCAGAAGAACCGACATACGCTAGCGTAAACGAGTTTTTGAGTGGAATGGAGACCTCGAATTGGCAAACGTAGCGTAGGATTTCCTCAGACTAGGTGGATGATGATGTTCGCAAGCTGGCTGCCGAGAGCTGGATGAGAGTGGCCGAGGATCGTGCTCAGTGGCGTGCGATTGAAGAGACATATGTCCGGCAATGAACTAGTATAGGCTGATGATATGTTATCTTATCTACTTCGATGAAACGAACTATATGATCGTCACCGGTCGCCGTTAGCCGGGTAATGCACAATACACCCAAGCCGGACATCACTGCAGGATCTATCGGCCCCATCTAAAATTGAATAGGTTGATGATGATGGTTCGCAAAGCGGTGGGCAGCGACCGGAAACAAATAGCCGAAGATCGGGCTCAGTGGCGTATGTTGGAAGAGGCCTACGTCCAGCTGTGGACTGATACCGGCTGATGTGATGATGATGGTTTAGCATTATGTGTGTATGACATATAACGCGCGGTGTGTAACACGTTAGAGCACGTTCAGATGAAAAGCGCTCAACGCGCGTTTTCATAACGCGCGTTTACAACTACACACATTTTATACAGGCCGTACACATGCTAACGCGCGTTTTAATAAAGCGCGCGTTGAACTCTGCTCTAGCGCTATGAGGGGTGGTGGAGGTCTTTTGGGGGAAACCCCATAATATTTTGTATAAATTGTCTAAATCGGTAGTGATTTTCATGTGTTATGTCTTGTTGAAACTTGTTATAAAGCCTTGTGACTTAACATTAAATACTTATTGGTATATTGCTGTTCTCTTTGTTCTATTGTCTATTATAATGGTCCCGAGTCTCCTGATGGTACATAAACTGTTCTTATAATGATGAAGGTACAAATAAAATGCTTTCTCGGTGATGTCCTGACTTTTATATTTTATTAATAAGTCCTACCTATTAGCTGAAGTATAGGCAGGTAGTTTTGGAAGTAGTTCCAAGTGAATATTTAGCTCCAGACATATTAAGTTTATGGTAGATTACTAGACTACCGGCTACCACCCACCACCCATCTTGTTATCTATGAGTAAGCTAACACGCGCGTTGAACGCTTGTCATTCTGAACTTACCCTTAGAGCATCGTGGACATCCACCACATGCTGACGTACGTGTGGGAGTCGTGCTCGTGCGGCGCGGCCGAGCTGGCGCGCGAGGCGCAGGCCATGCTGCTCGTGGTGCAGCTGGACTGGCTCGAGGAGCGGCTGCGGACCTCCTACACCGACCACAACAAGGCGCACAACTACTTCGCTAACGGTGACCACGTCCTATCTATTCATTCACTGTCACTTCGCTCTGATAAGGCTGCTCACATCAATCGTAGATGCCATAAACTGGACAGCGGCTCAATATGTATCGAGCACAAGTCCGATCTTGTATGGAGTATGGCTCTCACCTCGGGTATGGCTCCAAGTACCAGCCGGAGGTGCTAGAAGTGATCGAGAGAAGTGCTAAGGAACTATAAATGATGATAAACTTGTAGGCAAAAAAAACTAGAGCCTATTATAGCATCAGAGCATCGCCGCAAAGTCACCAATAATTTTATTTAGCTTTGAGCGCTTAACCACAATTCCGTTAATATAAAATTTTGACGATGCGGCCCACGATAATGCGCGTCTTTGATCTCATTGCTGACCATCAGGCGAGATACCGGTCCAAACGCTGTCCTATCAGATATTTAAAAAAGTTTGCTTTGCATTAATTCGTGTCTCGTTAACCCGAGGGATCATCGAGTCACGTCACATTTATGAATGCACTAAAAGACCCGTAAATGTATACATGTGAACGGATGATGTGTCAGTGCTGACTTCGGCGGTGTCTCTGGGCGGGTCGGGTGGATGGCGCGGGGAGCTGGGCGGGCGGCTGACGGGCGTGGCGGCGCGCGCCGTCGGCTTCCTCACATCGCTGCCGGCCGCCGCGCCGCGCCGCGCCACCGCCGCGCTGCGGGACAGACTGCTGCACATGCTGCCCAGAGGTGAGTACATGTATGTGTAGTGTACTGTCACCACGCAGACTACCACCCCTTTATAGGTGATACAAGTCCACTCAACACTTGGAACACCGTCGAGCGATACTCATTGAATGCATATATTGACGTGTGTTTTATTTCGCAGCGGTGGCGGGCCCCAGCCACCGGCCCAAGTGGTGGGCGGGCAGCGGCGCGGAGCTGACGGGCCCGCTGGCGGAGCTGGTGTGCTGGTCGCTGAGCGACGAGGTGGGCGGCGTGGGGGCGCTGCGGGCGCTGTACCGCGCGCCCGCGCCCGCGCTGCGGCTGCTGCCACCCGACCCGCATCATATGAGGAAGGTACGTCACACACAGTGTAGGTACACGCGATGAATAGAAGGGTCTGACTCTCAGGAGCTGTGCTGCCGGAACATCGTAAGGTTATGATGGCAGATTTTCTCCTTGATGATGGTTAGCCACTTTTTTGTAGTAACCTAGTAAGTCAGGCGGAACATTGATATAATGCTTCTAGCACTTGTATTTTTACTTGACCAGCAATAATTTAAAGAACATATACATAAGACGTGGCCAAGAGGAGTTCACAATAGAGATGGGTGGCGTAAAAAGAGGATAATGTCCTGCAGCGGGCGGGAAATGAGCCGACTATCATGATGACATACATATATGTAGAGATCATGGGCAAATGAAAGAATATTTTCGAGCACTTCCAGGCTGTCTGTCCTGTCTGTGTACTGTCACGTTTAAATCAATATTTTAATTATACTTGTAATAGTCGTAGGGCGTCTTGTTCCCATAGCTTCTCGTTCTATCTCGTTCCTACTCTGTTCCGTCTCGTTCCCGCATACCTCTCATTCGTGCCTTTCACGTTCCCTTCCACTCATGTAAGATACGTTCCGTTCCACATCGTACATGTAATATGTGTGCGAGTGTATGAGGTGTACGTACCGTGCAGCTGGCGGTGTACATCCTGATGATCGTACAACGCGTGCACGCGCTGGGCGAGGAGGGCCCGCCGCCCGTGGAGTACGCCATCACGGACTGGGCGCGCGGCTGGGCGCTGGCGCTGCAGGCCGCGCTGCCCGAGCGGCTGAGCGGCGCCGAGCTGGCCATGGAGGCGGCGGCGGCGCGCGCCCTCGACGCTCACAGGTGGACCAGGGCCGCGGCCGCCCTGCGACCGCACCGGGCTAAGTGAGTCACTACTATTACACCACCACAACCGTGTGGCTTCTAGACGTCTATTGGTTTGAGGCGAATATATGAAACCGTCATACCAATATTATGGGCTAGTTTCACCGGTTCCTGATAATGCGTTCGATAGTTATCTGACACATGACGCCATATAAAAAAAATAAAAATATGAAAAAAATATAAAAGCTGTCAAAAATCTGTCAGATTTCTTCATATTAGCGCTATTATATATATTAGGCTATTGGCCTTATGAATTATGATTTAAAACTATATATTCTGCCAATATTTCGTTCATAAACCAATTATTCAATTTTAGAGAAACAAGTTTGAAAAGTAAGGATGTAAGGGAGCACAATTTCATCTGAGTGCACCCAGCCAACCTCACCTGCCCGCGGTGCATCCTGCCGAATAGCGAACGGGGCTCTGGCGACCGACCAATGGCGGTATAACCATAACCGACAACGTAGCTAAATGCCACAGGCCAGTGACGGGCAGCAGCGTCACTGGTGCGAGAGCTACGTTCTGCGATCACCCAACCCGCCTGCCCAGCGTGAGGTGATTACGGGCATTTCTACCTATGGGAAGCACAACTCAACAACGGCCCCCAGTTCCCGGTCGCCCCGCTATTCCTGTCCAAGGTGGCGGTCATGGTAACGGTGGGGCAGGGGGTGCTAAGAATCCCCGGGCTACGGCAGGCCGCCAACACCGACTGACTCTGGCTACTTATGACGGACGCACGCTACGGCTCGATGAACATCTGGCACAACTCGAAGAGGAGCTGAAGAACATAAGATGGCACATTCTGGGGTTATGTGAAATCCGAAGAGAGGGAGAGGATACCGTAACTCTAGAATCTGGCCATCTTATGTACTTCAGAGAGGGAGACCAACCATCCCAAGGCGGTGTCGGATTCTTGGTACACAAGGTCCTCTCTGACAACGTCCTAGAAATCTCCAGTGTGTCGACAAGGGTAGCGTATCTTGTGATCAAACTCACCGAGAGGTATAGCCTCAAGGTCATCCAAGTATACGTACCGACTTCGGCACACTCGGATGATGAAGTGGAGGAAATGTACGAGGACATTTCTAAGGCCTTGTACACCACCCACCACCAAAAGGCTCACTTCAACGTTGTCATGGGGGATCTTAACGCTAAAGTGGGAGTACAGACAAGCGGCGAATCGGTAGTAGGACCACACGGATTTGGAAGCAGGAATCATGGGGGCAAATGCTCGTCAACTTCCTAGAGAAGGAGGGTCTCTTTCTGATGAATTCTTTTTTTCAGATAAACCCCCGACTATAAGCTTGAACGAGTCCGTCTAATGAAATCTACGCTCCGGCCTAATATGCTCCAATCTGTGGTTGGGTCTGAAACGTTCCAGTTAATACTGGAGAACCGATTCGCTGCCTTGGAAACCATAATTGATGTTGATGTGGACCAGGATCTAGACCAAGTGGTGGGAATTCTTACGGAGGAGGACGAAATTTTGCAAGATGCGAGGTGCCGGAAAGAGGTCTAAGCTTTCAGAAGAATCTGTGCAGCTAATGCAGAGGCGACGGGAAAATCCCGCAGTCACTTCGTCAGATCAACGGGCTTTGAACGAAAAAATCTCTAAGCTGGTAAGACGTGACCGGAGCTCCAACACACGCTCTATTAAAGAAGCGATCGAGCGAAACCGGGGGTCAAAAGTTTTTGTTCAACAGCTGGGTCGAAGCCATCTGATGAAGTTGACCACATCTAACGGGAGTGTCGTCGCTTCTAAGCCGGAGATTCTTAGGGAAGTTTAAGACTTCTACGGCCAACTATATACCTCGCAAGCGCCCGTCCCCAACCCCAGTCTGAAGATCCTAGAGCCACTCTTACCCGCCATTATACCGAGGATCTGCCTGGACGAAATTGTGATGGCTCTCAAGCAACTTAAAAATGGAAAAGCCCCCGGAGAGGATGGAATTACAACGGAGCTCTTGAAAGCTGGTGGAACTCCAACGCTTGTACAGCTGCAGCGTATATTTAATTCCGTCCTCTTTTCGGGGAGAACTCCAAAGGCGTGGAGCAAGAGTGTGGTCATTATGTTCTTTAAAAAAGGAGACAAGACCTTCTTAAAGAACTATCGACCCATTTCACTCTTGAGTCACGTCTATAAGTTGTTTTCTAGAGTCATCACAAATCGTCTCGCGCGTAGACTCGACGAGTTTCAGCCCCCTGAACAGGCTGGGTTTCGAGGAGGATATGGCACCATAGACCACATATATACAGTGCGACAGGTTATACAGAAGACCGAAGAGTATAACGAGCCCCTGTGCCTTGCGTTTGTAGACTATGAGAAAGCTTTTGACTCTGTAGAAACCTGGTCTGTTCTGGAGTCTCTGCAACGGTGCCAAGTTGATTGGCGATACGTCCAAGTACTGAGAGGCCTGTATGACGCCACGACTATGACCGTCCAAGTACAAAATCAGCAGACTGAACATATCCCCTTACATCGAGGAGTGAGACAAGGGGACGTTATTTCCCCCAAATTGTTCACTAACGCTCTGGAGGATATGTTCAAGACGCTGAATTGGAAAGGACGGGGCATAAATATAAACGGCGAGCACCTCTCACACTTGAGGTTTGCGGATGATATCGTCTTCATGGCTGAAACCGTGCAGGACTTGCAATACATGCTGACCACCCTTGCTGATTCTTCTGCACGCATCGGCCTCCGGATGAACTTGGATAAGACCAAGATCATGTTCAACGAACATGTTGTCCCGGAACCGATTGCCCTAAACGGAGTTCCTCTTGAAGTTGTTCACGAATACATATACCTTGGGCAAATCTTGCAATCGGGTAAAAACAACTTCGAGAAGGAAGCTCGCAGAAGGATACAGCTGGGATGGGCAGCTTTTGAAAAACTTCGTCGAGTCTTTGCATCGCCCGTATCACAAAGCCTAAAGACGAAAGTCTTTAACGAGTGCGTCCTACCTGTTATGACTTACGGAGCCGAGACGTGGACCAATTTAATGTCTCTCAGCGAGCTATGGAAAGGGCTATGCTCGGAGTATCTCTGAGGGATCGAATTCGAAACGAGGGCATCCGTCAGAGAACCAAAGTTATCGACGTAGTTCAAAGGATTAGCAAGCTGAAGTGGCAGTGGGCTGGTCACATCTGTCGTAGAACCGATAACCGTTGGGGTAGACGTGTTCTAGAGTGGAGACCACGGCTCGGTAAACGGAGTGTAGGGCGCCCTCCAGCTAGGTGGAGCGATGATATACGCAAGCTGGCCGGCGGCGGTTGGAAACAAAGAGCGTAAGATCGAGCTCAGTGGCGTGCCATAGGTGAGGCCTATGTCCAGCAGTGGACGGAAATAGGCTGATGATGATGAAGTTTGAAAAACGCAGATATATCTGATTTAATTTTTTTGTGCGGATATTTGTAAAAACCCAAGTGTGTCGATCAGCTAATTATAAAGTAATTTTTTTCATGTCAAAATCAAAGAAAATACAATAGAATGCAAATTTTCATTAAATAATCAGTATATGTATAGTTTAGTGCGTAGGGTATCCGTGTAACACGGTCGTGTTGTGTGTTCCAGGGTGATATTCAGCAAAGAGTCGCTGTGTGCGCGCGTGTCGGAGAGCGCCATGGTGATAACGCGCGCGGCGGTGGAGGCGCAGAACGCGGAGCGCAAGCGGTTCATGGAGCACCTGCGCCGCTCGCACGCCGCCGCCGCCGCCGCCAACATCGCCTGGGAGCGGCTCGTCGACGCTCACACGCACGAACAAGGTCACTCATCTCAAACAATTACACTCGCAGAGTAGCCCTTCGCTGAAGGAAAACATGTAAATAATAACGCCCTGCGTGGTAGTAGGATTAGGTAGGTGCGTGCCTAACTAGCTACCCCATCAATTTGCAAACACCTTTCCCCAAACACTAGTGTTCCGACAGCTATCCTTAAAAGAGCCTGTACGCATTTTAGGCCTGGCGTACTACCATCCTCGATCACATCGTCACTTACATAACAAGCGAGAAAGTGGTATATTATGTACGTTAGTTAGCGATAAATTATTCTGATTGTGAGTGTTGAAACACTCGCCTTATATGCTATGAAGATGGGTAGCCCCATTAGAATGAGATACAGATCTTAGACGAGGTAGTATGTTAAATAACGTTACGAGTGTTGGCAGCAGGAAATCCAAGGGGAAGTGCACCACGTTCTGAATGATTACGTGGAAGCGTGCTGTCGTGGACGACGTGGTAACCTCGATTCCTGGGCAACTTGTACCGCGATTACACGGCGTTATGTAAGGGTGGTTGTAAGGGCTGATGAATTGTGAGGTTACTCTTACCTTATGTGATTTTTGAATCACATGAACAAGTCACATGCGAGTGGGGTTTCCTATACTAATATACAAAACGGCCGTTTTAATTATTGGTATTTTGTGGTACTTCCCTGACTCGTCACGATGTCCACGTGGCTTGAAGATCACAGGTCACAAGCTAAAAAATGTGGTAATACGACGGCGCCCGGTTGCGCCCAAGTCGCGTGCAATCACAAATTTATGTTCAACACCGCACAATTAAAACAAATATTATGCGTCCCAAGAGAAACAACAATTAAACGCGTATTCCAAGAAAAATTATGTCTCGAACCAAAAAAGTGAACCAATATTACGCGAAGCAATGACTAGGCACCAATCGTTTTAATCAATTCACACAGCTGAGAGACGGCGCCATAACAGCTGCCCGCACACAAGTGAGCACAGACAAAATAACTCGCGTTTCATTTCGCCGCGTAGACGTATTATGCCATAGAACAGGCAAAGTTGGTACGGGACGAAACAACGAGTATGTAGTATAGAGGTGGTGTTATGTGGCAGGCTTGTGGCACGACCCGCGCAGCTATCCCGCGTCGTGGCGGCTGGACGCGACGGAGGGGCCGGGCCGCGTGCGCGTGCGGCTGCGGCGCGCGCATCTCAACATACCGCCGAGGTTCCTCAAGCCGCAGTACCGGTATAAAGCAGGTCAGTACATACTCACACGCATCACATTCTACTTATTTACTATAGGTACTACTTACACTCACATGATCACGACAACTTGACCGATATTTTGCACTTCTGAAAAACTCTGATTTCGATGTACTGTCCGTATGTTTTATATGATCGTATCTGATTCTCATCATTCGTAGCTTATTATTGTCTGCTTTGGGGTAAAAAACTTCTAACCATCCGTATTCGTATGTGTCTCAACCATAGATAGCTGTATGTACTCTGTTTCAACTACCTTAAGAAACTTGTTAATTGACATTTTGTCCAAGTTGAAGTCAGTCAAGTCCACAGTCAACGAATTGATGATTACTCTGAAATTAACACTGGCAATCGTTGGAAGACGCTCCTGTATAACTCCGGGTATGATCTAAACGTGTGAACCTTTAGATTCGTACAAGTCAATGTTAGGCCTTTTTGGCAGTACGCGGGTTGAGAGGAGCGCGGGTGACCTAGCTAGCGCGGCTTTGATTGGCTAGTCAGTGAGAGTTTGCTTCCCGTGCTGTCATCACGAGACAGGGCTGGGCTGCGCCAGGTGTATACGTGTACGAATTGTAACTGAGCGGGCGAAGCGAAGGTCTCTGTTTCAGCTTGGGCTTAAAAATGATTTTGCATGTCTGTCCGGATGTCTGTTCTCCTCTACAGGTTGCATTCTCAACCGATTCTTGTGAAATGTTGTAAGCAGGTTCGATTAACGTTATGGTAATTTTTCAACATTTTTTCTGCCGTAAATATGGGGATTAAAATCGTAAAAAATCATATTTCAGCCATATCAAAAATGTCTCTATATATTTACCCTTATTAAGACGCAACTTTTTGTGAGAACATTTTTTTCATGCGATAAACTTGAAGGGGTCGTTATGTGTTAGAGTCTGTGCAAAAAGGAGAACCGTCGTAGAAATCGAGGTCGCGTCAGTCGTTAATTTACTGATTTTGTTGCCTTGATAATACGCTATCATTGCTAGTACAACCACAGAATAATGAATAGTACAAGTACAGAAGTTGCACTCCCTGAGAGCAAAAATGCGAGATTAAACCTAGTTACAACGCTAGTAACGTTCAAAATGCGCTTCACGCCTCGGGTGCGACCTTGAATTTGCGCCACAGTATCAACTAATAGTATCTATGAACCGCGTGTTGCGCACAGTAAAATGCACCGTAAGTCCGCACAGCGAGAGTCTGAATAACTCGGTCAACTCGCGGCCTTTACTATAGGGTTGATTGTTATGAGAAAACTTGTAAGCCTTTAATTAAATAACGCGACAATAGTATCACTTGCCTAGAATCGTAGGTTGTTTGACTTGTAACATTATAATAGTGTAGGAGCCGACTCACTTTTTCGACCAAAAATAATTATGTATTTATTAAAAAAATATATTTAAAAAAATTCCAATATTTTATTTCACCATTTTGTCGGCGTTATTGATATACATATACCTACACAATTTCAGCTTTCTAGTACTAACGGTCTCCTAGCAAAACCTTGGACAGACAGACAGACAGACAGACACACAGACAGACAGACGGACATGACGAAAATATAAGGGTTCCTTATCAGGACTACGGAACCCTAAAAAAGAATTTTCAATTTCAAATCGGTTAAGATCTGACAGAGTTCTGAGGTCACAAACATTTAAATAAACTGGCCAAGTGCAAGTCGGACTCGCACTCGTAGGGTTCCGTACCACACTACAGTATTTTATAAGATCGAGCAAAAAATACCACTATCATTATTCGCCAGCAAAAAATAATAATTAATAAACATTTCGTTTCTTATAACGCCTTCTAACGTCTAACAAAGGTGTTAGGGATCGACATTTCAATATAACGCCATCTATGGGACGTTTACCTAACTAAGCGTTCATAGATGGCGTGAAATGCCGAAAAAAACACGTTTCTTGTATGGGGACCCTCTATTATCTTTAACTTTATTCTGTTTTTAGTATTTGTTGTTATAGCGGCAACAGAAATACATCATCTGTGAAAATTTCAACTGTCACGGTTCATGAGATACAGCTTGGTGACAGACGGACAGACAGACAGACAGACAGACGGACAGCGGAATCTCAGTAATAGGGTTCCGTTGGTACAAAACGGAACCCTATTACTGAGATTCCGCTACGGTTGGTTGGTAAAAACCGTCGAATTGAGAACCTCCTCCGTTTTTGTGAAGTAGATTAAAAACTAAAACACCGACTTCCATGCCCCGCGAGTCAATTTCAGTAGCAAGTTTGAGACGTTTATCGCCATATCTCTGGAGATACTTATCAGATCTCAGTGAATCTCAGTGATCTGAGATCTATAAGTACTTTAATTACATTAACTCTCCGATTATAAAAAACTGACTATCGTATGACACGACAAAATCATTAAGAAAGAAAAAAAGGAAAATTGAAGTAAACGTTAGTAGGTACCTACCCTATTTATTTATCTTAGAACTAACTAAATAAAGCAAGATGTAATGTCGATAGAAATTCCCTAAAGATCATTACGTGAATTCCCTTGTAACATGAAACTCAGCTGATTTATACCTACCTACCATTTTATGTGTGACATTCTTTGCTTCTTACATAGTTACTCTTTACAGTTACTATATGAAGCAAGGAATATAATATTGAGGTAGGTACAAGTCCGGCGCGCGGCCGATCGAGAGCGCGCGTGACACTTAACTGACTGAACTTGGACCCTAGCGGGTGCGCGGAGGTACTTGTAGTTTCATAGCTACTGCGCGGAGTGCGACAGGCCTGGTACAACTAAAAAAGTTTGATACTTGGTAGGTCTTATCATTATCCTAGTTATATATCCATATACCTACTCTTATAATTATCGTGTGCTACAAGGTAGGTATGTACCTTCCTTCCTTACCTTTGAATGTTAGTTCATCGTTACGCCACGACGGTTTTTTTTTTTGCACAGACTATTCAGTTTTATGTTTTGCAAAGACAGAGCCGCGAAATGTACAGCTCACCGAGCCCCTAGTACAGTAAAGTGTTTGTATGTGACAGAAACAATCCACCGATCTCCCCCGCTGCGCAGCGTGGTGGGCGGGGCGGGCGGCGCGCGCGGCGGGCTGGTGACGCGGCTGCAGCTCAACGAGACGGTGGCGTACATGGCGCGCGTGCACTGCGTCACTGTGGCCTGCGAGACTGCCGGCGAGCTGCTGCTCAGTGACAGGTAACACACCACTCGGCGGGCTGGTGACGCGGCTGTAGACGGTGGCGTACATGGCGCGCGTGCACTGCGTCACTGTGGCCTGCGAGACTGCCGGCGAGCTGCTGCTCAGTGACAGGTAACACACCACTCGGCGGGCTGGTGACGCGGCTTTATACGGTGGCGTACATGGCGCGCGTGCACTGCGTCACTGTGGCCTGCGAGACTGCCGGCGAGCTGCTGCTCAGTGACAGGTAACACACCACTCGGCGGGCTGGTGACGCGGCTGTATACGGTGGCGTACAAGGCGCGCGTGCACTGCGTCACTGTGGCCTGCGAGACTGCCGGCGAGCTGCTGCTCAGTGACAGGTAACACCACTCGGCGGGCTGGTGACGCGGCTGTAGACGGTGGCGTACATGGCGCGCGTGCACTGCGTCACTGTGGCCTGCGAGACTGCCGGCGAGCTGCTGCTCAGTGACAGGTAACACACCACTCGGCGGGCTGGTGACGCGGCTGTATACGGTGGCGTACATGGCGCGCGTGCACTGCGTCACTGTGGCCTGCGAGACTGCCGGCGAGCTGCTGCTCAGTGACAGGTAACACACCACTCGGCGGGCTGGTGACGCGGCTGTATACGGTGGCGTACATGGCGCGCGTGCACTGCGTCACTGTGGCCTGCGAGACTGCCGGCGAGCTGCTGCTCAGTGACAGGTAACACACCACTCGGCGGGCTGGTGACGCGGCTGTAGACGGTGGCGTACATGGCGCGCGTGCACTGCGTCACTGTGGCCTGCGAGACTGCCGGCGAGCTGCTGCTCAGTGACAGGTAACACAACACTCGGCGGGCTGGTGACGCGGCTGTAGACGGTGGCGTACATGGCGCGCGTGCACTGCGTCACTGTGGCCTGCGAGCTGCTGCTCAGTGACAGGTAACACACCACTCGGCGGGCTGGTGACGCGGCTGTAGACGGTGGCGTACATGGCGCGCGTGCACTGCGTCACTGTGGCCTGCGAGACTGCCGGCGAGCTGCTGCTCAGTGACAGGTAACACACCACTCGGCGGGCTGGTGACGCGGCTGTAGACGGTGGCGTACATGGCGCGCGTGCACTGCGTCACTGTGGCCTGCGAGACTGCCGGCGAGCTGCAGCTCAGTGACAGGTAACACACCACTCGGCGGGCTGGTGACGCGGCTGTAGACGGTGGCGTACATGGCGCGCGTGCACTGCGTCACTGTGGCCTGCGAGACTGCCGGCGAGCTGCTGCTCAGTGACAGGTAACACAACACTCGGCGGGCTGGTGACGCGGCTGTAGACGGTGGCGTACATGGCGCGCGTGCACTGCGTCACAGTGGCCTGCGAGCTGCTGCTCAGTGACAGGTAACACACCACTCGGCGGGCTGGTGACGCGGCTGTAGACGGTGGCGTACATGGCGCGCGTGCACTGCGTCACTGTGGCCTGCGAGACTGCCGGCGAGCTGCTGCTCAGTGACAGGTAACACACCACTCGGCGGGCTGGTGACGCGGCTGTAGACGGTGGCGTACATGGCGCGCGTGCACTGCGTCACTGTGGCCTGCGAGACTGCCGGCGAGCTGCTGCTCAGTGACAGGTAACACACCACTCGGCGGGCTGGTGACGCGGCTGTAGACGGTGGCGTACATGGCGCGCGTGCACTGCGTCACTGTGGCCTGCGAGACTGCCGGCGAGCTGCTGCTCAGTGACAGGTAACACACCACTCGGCGGGCTGGTGACGCGGCTGTAGACGGTGGCGTACATGGCGCGCGTGCACTGCGTCACTGTGGCCTGCGAGACTGCCGGCGAGCTGCTGCTCAGTGACAGGTAACACACCACTCGGCGGGCTGGTGACGCGGCTGTAGACGGTGGCGTACATGGCGCGCGTGCACTGCGTCACTGTGGCCTGCGAGACTGCCGGCGAGCTGCTGCTCAGTGACAGGTAACACACCACTCGGCGGGCTGGTGACGCGGCTGTAGACGGTGGCGTACATGGCGCGCGTGCACTGCGTCACTGTGGCCTGCGAGACTGCCGGCGAGCTGCTGCTCAGTGACAGGTAACACACCACTCGGCGGGCTGGTGACGCGGCTGTAGACGGTGGCGTACATGGCGCGCGTGCACTGCGTCACTGTGGCCTGCGAGACTGCCGGCGAGCTGCTGCTCAGTGACAGGTAACACACCACTCGGCGGGCTGGTGACGCGGCTGTAGACGGTGGCGTACATGGCGCGCGTGCACTGCGTCACTGTGGCCTGCGAGACTGCCGGCGAGCTGCTGCTCAGTGACAGGTAACACACCACTCGGCGGGCTGGTGACGCGGCTGTAGACGGTGGTGTACATGGCGCGCGTGCACTGCGTCACTGTGGCCTGCGAGACTGCCGGCGAGCTGCTGCTCAGTGACAGGTAACACACCACTCGGCGGGCTGGTGACGCGGCTGTAGACGGTGGCGTACATGGCGCGCGTGCACTGCGTCACTGTGGCCTGCGAGACTGCCGGCGAGCTGCTGCTCAGTGACAGGTAACACAACACTCGGCGGGCTGGTGACGCGGCTGTAGACGGTGGCGTACATGGCGCGCGTGCACTGCGTCACTGTGGCCTGCGAGACTGCCGGCGAGCTGCTGCTCAGTGACAGGTAACACAACACTCGGCGGGCTGGTGACGCGGCTGTAGACGGTGGCGTACATGGCGCGCGTGCACTGCGTCACTGTGGCCTGCGAGACTGCCGGCGAGCTGCTGCTCAGTGACAGGTAACACACCACTCGGCGGGCTGGTGACGCGGCTGTAGACGGTGGCGTACATGGCGCGCGTGCACTGCGTCACTGTGGCCTGCGAGACTGCCGGCGAGCTGCTGCTCAGTGACAGGTAACACAACACTCGGCGGGCTGGTGACGCGGCTGTAGACGGTGGCGCCAGTGCCGGGTGCTGCTGCTCAGTGACAGGTAACATAACACTGGTACTATTACATTTCACTACATTACACTTGACACTTTAACGGAGTCTATCCCTTTATTTTGTCGAGACCACATTTATATTATATTCTAAACATATAATATAATACATATTAAATAGCACTGGCAGGTTGTTAGACAAGGACTCGCTCCATTATAGGTTTTTTTCGTTTGGGCCGTTTTGATATACGTAGTAATTACAACCTTATGTTCAGACAATACGAATTAAATGAATTAGTCAAAATTCAGCTGTGCGCGATACTAATATGGTACATCCATAGACGGGTAGGCGTATTGTCAGCTACAAAATTGTTTTTGGAATTTAGAGAAGACGTTAAAGTTTTATTACTGATTCGATGGGTCGTGTTTAAATGTGTGTGTTCTGTAGATGTATCCACTTCGTGCCGGACGACTGCCGCGACGAGACGCCGGCGCCGGCGACGGGTGCGGGCCGGCGGCGGGAGCGCGCCGCGCCGCCGCCCGAGCGAGCCCCCGCGCAGAGCTGGCCCTTAGATACCGTACAGCAGGTAACCTACCCTCCTACAGACTACTACGCTTTACCCCTTACCTAGTGCCGACGTGAACACTTTGTTTCACATTAAATTATGCATGTTATGAGGGTACATGTACACACACTAATTCCTGTAATGAGGTAACGCTGCTGGCTAAACGACACTTTTTTTTAATTGTAAAGTGTTTAGTATAAAACTAACTATTGTGAACGCGCGCGCGGACCTGCGCAATGACCTCGGTGCAGAGGCACCCCCCTGCACCCCCCGCCCGCACTATGCGCTCGCGGTGACGCCAGTAGTCGTGAAACACCGCCGCGGGCCGCCGCGCGAGCTCGTGTCAAGCTGCGACCGTCCGTGATAGCGTTAACCGGCCGAGGGCCGAGGCCCGTCGAGATAACTCGTTTTGAACGCCGCGCCACGTTTTTTGTTGGTGAATTATCAATTTATCTGGACTGTATTTGTGTGGATACAAGGACCCGAAGATCATCGATTCATTCGGGAATATTGGGGAACCATCGGGCTAGCCCACTAATATACATTGGGGGTAGTTGGTTTAAGTTTTAGAAAGGGCTTCTATCTAACTAGGGTTTGGGTTGTGCATAGCGCCATAGAACAGCACATTTGAGGATTATCGGATCGTCTGGTAAGTTTTAGTTATATAAGTTTTAGTTGTAAGAAACGCCACGACATTCCGTGGTAAAGTTTGATAACCCGGCTCATGACGTAACTCGAACGGGCCCAGCGCGTCGGCAGAGTCTATATAATGCAGATTCAGCCAGGGTCGGGTCATCAAACATTCCTTACTACACATTACTTACTAGCAATGTTGGGTGCACTGAGCTACTACCTACAACTAAGCTAAATATACTTGTGTCTGGAGTGGGTACACTTCAATAGTGCAATGGGTGGGGTTCGAACTCATGGCCTCTCGATTACCAGGCCGACACCTTAGCAATTGCCACTATTATCAAATATAGTTATCGCAATGTTATGTGTGTGTTTTAAAACGTTGCCCTGCAATCTATCATCCCAAAACATTATTGTTCGTTAATGTCACAGGTCTTGAACAATATTAGTAATACAATGTATTAAAATAAATCAAAACAAATAAAATCTCATAAGGCTTATGCCTTATGAGATTTTATTCGTTTTTATTAGAGATTTGATATTGTGATGCATATATACCTAAAGTTAAAATGTTGGCTCTTATGGAATGCCCTTTTGTAGAAAAAAATCACAAGATTCCGGGATAACCAACCGCAAGTGTACATCCGTGAGATGTATTAAACACGATTTGACACAAATGGCAGTTGCCCTGTAACAATGGATGTATATCGTGGAGGGAACATTAAATGGAGAAGAATTTGGCGTATACGATGAAATAGCTATAGAGAAACCCGTCTAAAATGATGAACACGTGATACATATGCCAGCTATGAAATATAATTAACAACGTCGGGTTATATATGACACCGGCGCCGCTAGAGCTGGGGGCAGAGCTGGTGGCAATCAATAAAATCGCATACGCGAGAAGGATAACAAAAAATGTCGTCCGTCTCGCTCACTCATACTAGTGATTGTATAGTTTTATCCTTCTCATATTATTATTGTTATTTTAATGTCAGATCTTTTTAATTATCCATCTACGATATATATGGTTGCTTTCCCTACTTTTACTGACTGATTTTTGACAAAGCAAAATATTCTAAGTAGCCTCTTCCATAATATGTTACCAAAAATGTATATTTGGTAAGTAGTTATGCATCCAAATATCCGATCTCTGTCGTCAATTAAGTAGGAACTGATCGAGTATATAGGCTCGTGTATATAAAGTATGGTCAAAGACAGCGCAGTAAGTGAGTGTCCCCCGGCGGCAGGTGGTGACGCGGCGCTGGTGCCTGCAAGAGGTGGCGGTGGAGCTGTTCCTGAGCTCCAACCACGCGCACCTGCTGGCCTTCGCGGACGTGGCCGAGCGCGCCGCTTTCCTCAAGGCGCTGGCGGCCTGCCATCTGCCCGCCAAGTCAGTCAAACACACTACTCTATTATAATCTAATATATCTATCTACACGTAGCATCAAGTAATTCTATAACTTGTGGGTGATTAAATTAAATATCAGTGCTGTCTTCCATAAAGGTACTTGTCTCCTACGCGGCGCGCCAGCCGAACTCTTTTAGTACTAGATTGCTCAACCTTAAGAAATCGGATCGGATACTCAGTACTTTAATTCGATTTGGGTAATTTTAAAAACGTTATCCAGAATATTATAAACACGATTGTAACTCTGTTTGTTAGCTAATCACGCCTAAACGGACAATCCGATAGTACTGAAATTTAATATATAGATACTTTATAGCATGAAGATAAACACAGGCTACTTTTTGTGAAAATAATGTCATGATTTTTACACATAACTTAAATAGCTTGGATCACAAACATGTTGATTGACAGAGCTTTACAGTGACACAATTTATGATGTAGGTGAACGAAGACGCGGGTATCAGTTAGTAATTGTAATAAAATGTCTAAATAAGGATGTCATAATGTGAACACCTCAGTCAATAATGTCAACCCCTGATATGTT
Source organism: Cabera pusaria (assembly GCA_954871355.1). Classification (NCBI taxonomy): domain Eukaryota; kingdom Metazoa; phylum Arthropoda; class Insecta; order Lepidoptera; family Geometridae; genus Cabera; species Cabera pusaria. Next base: position 28,478,051 of record OX940893.1, read on the forward strand.
CGTACTCTCCACTCCATCCAAACGTTGTCTGGAAGAGATCGAAGATCGAAGATTTCAGTTGAGTGTTTCGGTTAAATATTACAGTTAAATATTTCAGTTAGATATTTTATTTATAACTATGGAAGAGATCGCTCCAAGCGATAAGACATCTCACGGTACTTGTTTAAGATTTAACAATAAAGTGTTATCTATCTATCTATCTAAGATGTGTTGACGTGATCATGAGCATGTTCAGGACAATGACACGTGTGCAGGATCGAGCCGGACTCGTTGTCCGAGGCGATGTCCCAGTGGCGCAGCGGCGCGATCACCAACTGGGAGTACCTGATGCGGCTGAACGGGCTGGGCGGGCGCTCCTACAACGACCTGATGCAGTACCCCGTGCTGCCCTTCGTGCTGGCTGACTACACCTCGCGCATCCTCGACCTCTCCAAGCCGGAGGTGTTCCGCGACCTCTCGCGACCCATGGCCGTGCAGAACAAGACCAGGGAGCAGCATTACATCAATGTTTACAATGTGAGTACATACTATACATACAATTGTATATATACAATACAATGTTGTTGTGTTATTTTCAACTTTGCATATATTCCACACACAAAAAATGTGTGTTTAATGTAGAGCTAAAGCGTATTCTAGACGGATGTCATCCAGCGTCCCAACAGAGGTGACCTTGTTTCCATCTGTGGATTTTGTTTTGGCTACACGGATGTCATCCACGCGCCAACACGCTAGCGGATGGGAACTCTCGCCCGTAGTCCAAGGACGTTAATGGTCAAATCAAAATTGGATTACATCAGCAATCTAGATGGATGGCAACAATCAAGGTCACATCTGTTGGGACGCTGGATTACATCCGTCTGGAACATGCTTAACTAAGCCGGGGGTTTCCTCGCAAGGTCGTTGAGGTCGAGTTCACACCAGGCGATTTTTGTTGTTCAACTTCCTAGGGATGTACCATCGCGTACAGTTGTGCGTATCCAGTTTCAAAAACATTTTCGGTTGCAAGTGTCAATTATTTTTCTAACCAATCAGAAGAGCCAAAACAAAAAAAAAAATTTCTTACCAATCAGAAGAGTCAAAACCAAAAACAAAACATAATTTTTGGCTTTGTCCCTTCTTGTCATTGGTCAACAACGTCAACATAGACAGAAGCGAGATGCCAATTCAATAAGAGTGCACAGGAAATTATTCCTTAAGGTGGATACGCACAAATGAAGTCGATTGTACGTTTCTTGCGATTTTAATACTTTAGTATCGATACTTAAGAATCGATACTGAGTAGGTACCGGTGAAAAGTACTCGTCTCGTTACTCAATTATTTGTCTCCGAGGATCATTTAAGCCGACTTTATAAAGCTATAATAAGGTTTAGAATTAAGCTATTTAATTGGCTAATCATGTGCGATTTAATCGATAAAAAGTATCGAATGAATATCTATTGTAACTCGTATCGTATATCCCTAGGAAGGTTTTTTCACTTCGTTTGTATTCCTCTGACATGGGCCGGAGACCTTTTTAGAGTGGGTTTTGATGTAATTGCTATTAATTAAAATGCTATTGTTATGCTGTGTTAGTGATGTTTTTAGGTGATGATATTAAGAGCGATCTCTACGAAGTTAAACAACAAAAATGTTGTGGTGTGAAGTAGCAATGAGCGAGTAGTGTGTACTCACCAGGACCTGAAGGCGGCGCGGCGCGAGGGCTGCAGCCCGCTGCTGTCCCGGCAGCCGCACCACTACGCCTCGCTCTACTCCAACTCCGGCGGCGTGCTGCACTACCTGGTGCGCCTGCCGCCCTTCACGGAGCTGCTCCTCAACTATCAAGGTATCTTGTTTGTTGCGGACTCACTCTCCATTACTCGCACACGTTTTAACCCACTTCCGAATTGAGGGCCCGGTGGCGTAATGAGGGCCCGGTGGCGTAATCGGGAGAACGTTCGGCTTTGATGCCGTGGTACCGAGTTCAAACCGCCGTGCACCAATGGATTTTTCTATCGAAAAATTTATGTGCGCTTCTCACAGTGGCCCTCCGGTGAAGGAAAAACATCGTTAAGAAACCAACAAAACCCCCGCATGGTGGTAGGACACTATCTAGTGTCCGCCTGGCCAGCTACCACCCTCAAGTTAGAAAATCTGTCACCAAACATCTAATGTGTTCCGGCAGCTATCCTTGAGAGCCAGTTCCCATTCTAGGCCTAGCGTGCTTACCATCTTCGACCGCATCATCACTTACCAACAGGTGAGATAGTGGTCAAACGCTAGCCTATAACGTATAAAAAAAAAAAAAAAAAATTGAGGAGGTTCCTAATTAGTCTGATGTTTTTTTTTGTATATACTCGTATGTTATGCGTAGGTATTGCAATCCGGCGTCATTTTCAATCCGGCCGGATTTATCAAATCAGCATAATTTTCACTTATCATTCCAAAATATTATTAAAAATGATATAAATAATGTATAATATCATCATCATCATCATCAGCCGGTGTCAGTCCACTGCTGGACGTAGGCCTCTTCCAAGATGCGCCACTGAGCCCGATCTTCGGCTCTTCTTTTCCAGTCATTGCCTCGCGTATGTCGTCGCTCCACTATGTATAATATAATGTGTTGCAACTTGTCAGACAACAACTTCGACATGCCGGACCGCACGTTCCACTCGCTGGCCACCACGTGGCGGCTGATCACCAACGACTCCCCCACAGACGTGAAGGAGCTCATCCCGGAGCTCTTCTATCTGGCGGAGCTGTTCCACAACAACGAAGGTTGTATTCACCACACTCCACTTATATTATTATTTAACATGGTTATATACTCACGGGTGTTGTCGGTCTTTACACTTATACACACAAGACTTATCCTTTTTTTTTTAGTTTGGCTCCACACGATTCGTGTATTTAGCCAGTGTCCACCCACCACGGTGTAACACCAGTATATTGATGCGTGGTGCGCTTGTATACTTCCAAAATGGTGAAGGTATACAGTAAATGAGGTGTGTGGTGTACTTAGGGCTGGAGCTGGGCACGCGGCAGTGCGGCGCGGCCATCGACAGCGTGGAGCTGCCGCCGTGGGCGGCGGACGCGCGGCTGTTCACGCTCATCCACCGGCAGGCGCTGGAGTCGCGCGCCGTCACGGACATGCTGCCGCACTGGGTGGACCTCGTCTTCGGGTACAAGCAGACCGGACAGGCGGCGCTCGATGCCATCAATGTCTTCCCCGCATGCGTCAGTATATCTCTCTCACCGCACGCATTCTTGCTTTTACATTCTTTGCCTCATACTAGGGTAACTCCGTTATGTTTTAGCACTCCGCTAAAGTTACGACTACACTTGGTACGTGAGCACGATATAGCTAACGTACACGTACAACACAAGTATCAGTGTATGCCCCGCTGAAACATTGCCGTGATTCATGGACGGCCTCGACGCCTTCGCCGGTCGTTTGTGTCTTTATCCACTCTGCATATCTTTATTGTATGAAGTGCCAATCTGGATCTCCAGATATTATAGTGCCTAGAGTTGGTGCAAAAAGAGAACCGTCGTGGCGTTACGATGAACTAACATCCAAAGGCAAAGAAGGAAAGTACATACCAACCTAGCAGCACACGATAACGATAAGCGTAGGTACCTACCGAGTATCAAACATATTTAGTCATACTAGTAATGACAGCAGTGTTGTCAATGCAACAAAAGCAGTAAATTAAAGATCAATGCGACCTCAATCTCTAGGACGTTCTCTTTTAGCACAGTGTCATAACTGGAGTGTAATGAGAGCCGTGGGTCGTGGGCATATGAAGATGTCCCAGTAAGTGTTGACGGTGTTTGTGTGTACTATACCAGACGTACTACGGGTTCGACCCGGGCGCGCTGGAGGACGCGGTGGACCGGCAGGCGGCGGCAGACATGGTGCGCACGTACGGCCAGGCGCCGCGCCGCCTGCTGCGCACGCCGCACCCCGCGCGCCCGCTGCTGCTGGCAGACCTGCCGCCGGAGGTGAGTCTCATGTACTCTTACACTTACTTGATCGTCTAACGTCTCTGTCTAACGATAACATTGTTTTGCAACATGTTTTCACAGAAAACACACTCCGTCTCTGTCTAACAACCTATGAGTAAAAGAGCGGACAGTTGTTTTGTAACATGTTTTCTGTACAGTGAAAACGTACGGTATTAGTGCCAACTTAGGACCGCAATAGTCGTACCCGTCTGCAGTTTGAGAAAAAGTGTGGAATTATAATATTAATATTTATTCATTAACAGCCAGTATTCGTCCACTGTTAGACATAGGCCTCTCCTATACATATGTTATATATGTTTTCAGCCGCTGCCAGTCAGCTTGCTTATATCATCGCTCCATCTAGCTAGAGGGCGCCCTACGTTTAACGAGCCGTGATCTTCTGGTTTCTATATTAATATTACATTTTATCATTAACATAATCAGCCTTCATTCCACTGCTGGACGTGGGCCTCTTCCACATTTGTTTTATATTTTTTATTCAGACAGAAAATAGGCCATTATTACTTTTGTGTTAAGTGATGTAGATTTAAATGGAATCGCGTTATCACGGAAATGGAAAAATAATGTGACAAACCACGGGATAACTTATGTAAGTTAAATGTTAATATTTTAAGTGCTATATGTCCCATATTTTAATATATGACTGATGCAGTTCAATTCACACTATTGTCTAGTTTAAACAAGGACACACGTGTTCGTAAAATAAACACTCAATCAAACGTCAATATACAAATAAAAAAACGTAGCATTTATGCAGGAATACTTGTATTCTAGAGAACTTTCTCGTTATTTTGAAAGATATTTTAAGCTCATGCTTAAGTTAGCATAAGCTTTAAATGTTTTTTAAACATTATTGTTTATTATACGACAGGAGGATAGGGTTTAGGAGGGAACGCGGGGTGCAACTTTTCATACAAATGTATTCCCTCGATTCCTCCCTGGAAAATGATTCTAGAGAAAAATTTGTTTCTACAAAAAATCAAGGTCTGCTGTAGCTACGCCCCTATAATTTTTTTAATCAACCATTTAGCTTAGCTTAGCTTAGCTACAGCAGATCTTGATTTTTTGTAGAAACAATTTTTTCTGTAGACTCATTTTCCAGGGAGGAATCGGGGGAATACATTTGTATGAAAAATTGCACCCCGCGTTCCCTCTTAAGTGTATACTAACAATGAAATTTGCGGTGTTTATATTTCTACCCGTAGCTATGAATGAATGTAATACGCAACAGCCTCCCCGCCAGGAGAAGGCTCACGTCGTGTTATGTAGATGCGGCTGTGTTCTCGAAGTACATACATATGTGGTGTTGTGCAGACGCAGGTGTGGGGCGGCGTGGCGGGCGCGCAGTGGGGCCGCTACTGCGGCTCGCCCACGCTGGGCGCGCCGGTGGTGGCCGCGCGCCGCGCGCTGCCCGCCGCCGCCGTGCGCGCGCTGCCCGCGCCGCGCGCCGCCGCCGCCGTGCCGCTGCACACGCAGCTCGTGCCTATATTCGGTCAGTAACTTACACTACACACACATACCTCTCTCCTTCTCTCTCTATCTCATCGCCGCAAAGTCGCTTGCTTATCGGTTTTTTATAGGTTACATTTCGGAGAGTGTGCAATGGAACTGCATGCAGTTTGATTCCACCATCCCCATTTTATAATCGGACATCCACTACATTCAGAGATACTAAACGGAACCACCGATTTATGATGGATTACCATTTACCCGAACTAAGCGATTTGCGGTATTTCTGTCCTGTAGGATCTGTGACCGAGGCGCTTGCAATAGAGTTAGAATATACATTGAAAATTCTATCATTGCTAAGACAGATTGAGTAATACAACTGTAAACAACAACAAACAACCGCCAAGGAAGTGTGCGTTCGCCCAGCAAAAAGTATCGTCTTTTCAAGAATTGAATGATGCAGATAATTAGTGCCTTATATCGTGTAAATGAGCCCGAAATTTTAAATTTGTGCCTCCAGCGGCTTCGGAGTTATTTAAGAAAAACGGATTCTGCTGCACGAACGTTCGCCCAGCAAAACTTTTTTTTAAAGATGGGTCTAGCTGTATATTAAATATGCAAAAAGATTTTAAATACGGGTATAAATGTGCCGTGAAAGCCAAATTTGTGCCTCTTAAGATTCCAGAGATATTTAGTTTTTTGCTGGGCGAACGTTTGGGCGATTGCTATATATCGGAAACGGCTGAACGCACCAGTTATGATTTTTTGTATACAGATAAAGTAAATTTGTGCATATTTGTGCCCGAATTTTCAATAACATGACTAGCATGGTTCAGGAGCTATTATTTTATTTCCTAGAAAATGGAACAATGTTCTGGCTCTCGAACGAACAAGACCAAGGACTTCGCGTTAGTGCCGACTGGTACCCGTTATACAGTGTGGAAATTAAACTCAGGCCCAGCAGGGAAACTACTTTAAATCCTTAAGCTAGCTCATTTTACTTAAAGGAGACATTCCTTTATATTTGATAAGAAACAAATCTGCATTAAAAGATTTTTTAAAACTCGCTTGCTTCGCCCGGGACTCGAACCAATCAAAATTTAAAAAAATAAACACTCTTTATTTTATTATACTAATCGGTAGTATTAATATTCAGGATAAAGTTTCTCTAAAAAATGTTTGGTTACTGTTCACTTTTAACAAGTAAAAGACACGTAACAGTTCTGTTATCTCTCCAACACTCAAAGACTTCGTATGAAGTACACGCTTGCTAATTTATCGTTAAGTACCTTGTTGAAATCTTCGATAAGAAAATTGTTCAATGGTGGTAATACCTCTATGCACATTTCCTTCTTACATGATCCGAGGCGTTCAGTGGAGAAGTTTAAAAATGGAACGTTTGACTTTGTTTGCAATGCGGGACAATAATTTTAAAATTCGTACGATTTTTATCAACAGATTTTATTTAAGTAGTGTTGCTTTCCTTACGTAATTAAATTATCTCATAATGGCGTATCAAGAACAATTCGAGTTATTAGAAGCTTACTTTGTTTGCAACAAGAGCTACGATTTAGCTCTGCAGTGGTATCGCGAGAAGTATCCAGACAGAGAACTACCATCTAGAAAAGTTTTGTCTCGAATTGTGAATAATTAACTGACCGTTGAAAGTTTTAAAAAGAAGACTGGACGCCCACAGCAACAAAATTTGGACTATAGCGATGTTGAGTTAAACATTTTGACATACTTCGAGTGTTACCCGAAGGCTTCAAGCAGGGAAGCTGCTCAAGATATAGGCATCAACCATACTAGTATACTTAAAGTTCTGAAAAAATACAAATACAAATGTTATCGTGATGGGCGATTGGTGCAGAAACGGAGATAGTGACAGGAGATTACAGTTTTGTGAAAATATTCAAACAGAAATAGCCCGCAACCCAAATTTCTTGGACTGTATTGTATGGTCTGACGAAACAAATTTTAGTAATAATGGAATGTATAACAGACATAACAATCATTATTGGTCTCGTCAAAATCCATTCCGTGTCCGTGAAACGAACAATCAGGTCAGATTTTCGTTTAATGTTTGGTGTGGAATCAAAAGTAACATGGTTGTTTTGATGCACATTTACGAAGGACATCTGAATGCAGCAAAATACATTGAAATATTGGAGCTTTTACAAAATCAATTAAACCTTCTGCCAGAAGAGGAACGAAATAATATCATTTTTCAACAAGATGGTGCACCTGCCCACAACAGCAGAATTGCCAGGGCATACCTTAATGAAAATTTCAATGCCATGGTACAAACGGGACGATTAGATGGCCTGCAAGAAGTCCAGACCTGACACGCCCATGGACTTCTTTTTATGGGGTCATGTAAAAAATGTTGATGATCTATGAAACCGTTCAAGACCTAAGGATTGCGATAGAAAATGTTATTAGGGGCATACACCACAACACTTTGCTGAAGGCTACAAGAAATGAATTTCAACGGCGACTAATGTTGTGTAGCCGGAACGACGGGGCTCATTTCGAACAATTTATCAGTTAAATAATTTAAGTGTTACAAAATTGATAGTAAAATAAAGTTGATGTTAGATTTAACGATTATTTTTATTTTTAAGACCTAATGTTTGTTAGAGAAACTTTATCCTGAATATTAATACTACCGATTAGTATATTAAAATAAAGAGTGTTTATTTTTTTTCATTTTAGTTGGTTCGAGTCCCGGGCGGAGCAAGCGAGTTTAAAAAAATCTTTTAATGCAGATTTGTTTCTTTTCAAAAATAAAGGAATGTCTCCTTTAAGTAAAATGAGCTAGCTTAAGGATTTAAAGTAGTTTCCCTCCAGGGCCTGAGTTTAATTTCCACACTGTATATTCCCACGATCCTGTAAAGTTTCGCCGGCCTATTACATATCATTGGAGAGTTCTTAACGATTTTGTCTTTTTTTTTGAGGTTATCTTGAGTGAAATTACTTAGAATACGAAAACACTAGTTTTCTGTGAGCTGGCTTATTACACGCTTCTACAAATAATTAAAATTGAAAATTGAAAATGTGATAGTCATATACTTACTACTGCTACAAATGAAGTGTTACGTGTTGGTATGTGAAGTTAATGTAACGTACGTGGTGTGCAGCCGCAGGCGAGGCGGGCGGTGGTAGCGGCGCGCCGCAGCTGGCGCTGCTGTCGTGGGCGCACTCGGACGGCATCGTACGGCTCAAGCGGCGCCGCGACATGCCGCCCGACTTGTTGCTACACACGCCGGCGCTCGACCAGGTATCTGTACACTACACTACACTACACTACACCACACCACACCACACTACACTACACCACACCACACTACACTACTACACCATCACCCTATCTCTGTCCACCGCTGGCACGCGACTACTACACCAAGTGCAATAAAAACAGAACAACACTTTGACTAATGAAGATAAAGTAAAAATTTATTGACACGATGTTCAAATCACTTGCACAGAATGAGGCCATTTTATTGGTTAATATTTTTTTCTTCGTAACTTATAGTACAGTATAGGACATTATGACAGTATCAGTCGTACGAATAATAATGTACAATGTGTGTGTGTGTGTGTGTGTGTGTGTGTGCAGATAACGGTGGTATCGTCTGTGTGCGCGCCGGGCGGGTGTCCGTACCCCGTGGTGGTGGGGCACGTGTCCGGGCGCGTGGTGGCGGCGCGCGTGGCGTGCTCGGGCGCGCTGGCGCCGCGCGTGCGCACGCGCGTGCTGCTGGCGCACGCGGCGCCAATCACCGCGCTGCACGTGTGCGCGCGCGCCGCGCTGCTGCTGTCCGCCAGCCGGGACGGCACCATCGTGCTCTGGGATCTTAATAAGTAACATACTTCTTTTTACCTACTTTAATTTTACGCCATCGCCTAATACCCTGTAATATCCTGATAGCAAAAATACGATATTACACCTAGTTACAATGTCGGTATCGTTCAAAAAACGCTATACGCCTCGGATGCGACCTTGAATTTGCGACACAGACTAAACTAATAGTAACTGGGAAGCGCGGGTGGCGCACCGTGAGTCCGCGCGGCGAGAGTCTGTATCACTCGGTCAGCTCGCGGGCCGTCAGCTGTTTCTTTCTGTAGGGTTGAGTGTTGTGAGAAAACAGATTGAATATTAAGTATGTAGTTAACTAAATAATGTAGTTGTTATTTTAGATAAGTTCTTTATGGTGTTTAATAAAGAGTTTTTCTATTCTACTTCCTTAGATACAATACTTATGTTTATACATGTACATATACATGGGACTGTAGCTAAAGTTAAATGTTTTTAAGCGTCTGTCCATTATTTTAGATTGTATTTTGAGCTGAATTCACAGAATGAAAGAAAATAAGTACAGTCAGCAAGAAAATGGGCAAATATAATGTGCGTATTACGAGTAAAGGTTAATGAACCGATTGGGCTGAATCTTAGTATTTATAATTGTATTGAGTCAACAAAAGCGACAGGTAAAAATAACTACCCGCTCCCCTCTCTAACCCCTCCATTTCGCGAACTTTTTGAGCCGCCCTCGTATATCCCAACTCTAGTAATGTATAGTCAGTATTAAAAGCTAGGTATGTTCCAGACTGTCATACATACGCACGCTCCCCAACCGCGACATGCTGCCCGTGTCGCACGCGACAATCAGCGAGACGCTGTGCGACGTGGCGTCCGTGCACGACACGAGCGCGCCGCGCGCCCCCGCGCCCTGCGCCGCCCCCGCAGACCCCGACGCGGCCGCCGCCGACGAGTACGAGAAAGAAGCCGCCTACAAGTACAAGTCTCTCATCAGAGTGCACACGTGTAACGCTACCTTCGTCGGTACGTACCGACCTACTCTTACTGTTCGAAGTCTTCGAATACTTTTGTAAGAATAGTTTCTTGTAAGCTCTTTTAAATGATCGGCTAACTATCTGAAAGAAAGAAAGAAAGAAAAGAAAGAGAGAACCATCAAAACCAAAAAAACCATCTGGCGGCCCGACTCGCAAGTGGTCACCGCTGTCTATCGATATCTTGAGGTTTTCTCGTTTTTTAACGAATTGGACGCTTTGTCACGACTATTCGTATTTTTGGATAGTTCGTGAACGTATGAATACGGCCATACGAGTATATGTGCCGCTGCAAAAATTACGAAGAATTGTCATAATTGATGAGCCGGTAAATATAACAAATCTCCGAGGTACAGGTAAAAGTGTCGAAACGCTATTTTATTTCTTATTTCAGCATCCAGAATGTGTGTTCGTTCACGCGACCTGTTCGATATCCGCTATGTGTGCAAGTATAACAGGAATACGTTAGAATGATCCGTGTGTTGCAGGGAGCGTCAAGGTGGTGGAGGAGGTGACGTGTATCTGCTACTCGGCGGCGGCCGAGGGCGTCAGCGTGAACTGCATCGCGGCCGGCCTGCGCCCCGGCGGCGTGCGCCTCTACTCCTCGTGGGACCTGCGCCCCCTCGCGCACATCGCGCCCGCGGGGGACCGCGCCGCGCTGCTCAGGTCAGTACCCTACCTACTCGCACCTAACTAACAGACATTTCAACACATTTAGCACACTTTCTTCTAGCCGAACTGCCATGATCTCACATTTTTGTACAACTTTAGACATTGTATGAAAACGAAAGCATTGTCTAAGTAAGCAGTTGCAACACTGCTGCCAATTGAGCTGTAATTTTAGATCTTATCGTGTTTTTTCTTTTGCCTCGGTTTCATGCGCTTTTTTATGCTCAATAAGCAAGCGATTGACCATTATCTCACCTGATGTTTAGTGACGATGCGGTCCAAGATGTAGCACGCTTGCCTAGAAGACCCCCCGGTGGTACTGTAGCTATCGGGGAACAATTAATGCTGATTATTATGACATGACTATGATGGATTAAGATCAGGATTTCCCATTCATTTTTCCATTAGATATACGATCTTCCTATCAAGTTCAGCTATTTGAAAATATTTCAGACAAACAGATAGTGTTTCCTACTCAACTGTTCAAACGACCATACAATTGTATGCTAACATTGTCTAGGTGAATCGAAAGGTTTCAATGAGACTTTAGATTAGATAGAGCCAACGACGTGTGCACGCCGCTCCTGAACGACGATACTCTACCGGCACAGAACGAAGACTGCGATGATAAGTAATGCAATGTGTTGTTGTGGACAGCCTGTCGTACAGCAGCGACTCGTCCCTGCTGTTCGGGTGCTACGAGGGCGGCACCGTGGTCGCCTGGGAGGGCGGGGCCGGCGCTCGCCCCGCCCCCGTGCGCATACACGCCGCGCATGCGCTCCTCTGAACGCACTCCCCGACACATGCTGCTGCACGTGCGGAGGTCGCTTCGACGTTAGCGCTCGGATCTATCTACTACAACATATTGGGGCCACTGATACGTTTTATTGTTATGATTTAATGACAGCTTTAGTATTATACGTTTGAGAAGATTTATTGTAATGCATGTTTCTTCCGGTATAACGTATCAACCCTGCCTTGAACCGAAGGAGTCTAGAGTAGGTACATCAATGACATCTTTACGCTCTATTCGTCCACGAGACAATGTTGCAAAACTTGTTGTCTTGAATAGCATTGAAATAATATTTTTTGTAATGTTTTTTTATACTATGAATACAAACTACGAATGAATTATGTATGCTCTCTAATGCAATATCTTTAATATAAACAGAATGGATAAGTATGAGAAATAATATAGTGTCTCATGTCATATCATATGAATATATCATAATATTATAATATTATCACGTTAATATTAGGTAGGTACGAATAGGCGTGACGAAACATTTTGAAATCCTCTCCCGTAATGCGGGAACACATATTTAGGTATTTAACTCAAGTTTAACAAAGTTTAAAACGATTTTTCTAATATTTTTTCAATAGTGCGCAAAAACAGCTCACATGTGTCTTGGCGTCGGCTGTGACGTCACGCATACGTTAATGACATACGTAACGTAGTAACTGTTTTATAATCTGTGACAATGGATACACATGGGTTTTCCAAAATTTATTAACATTTTCAAGAAAACCTCATAAGAGGACATAGGCGTGACGTCATGCGCTGGGCTTGGTGTTTCAATCAAAATGGCCGATTGCAGTATTTTAATGTTTTATGTTATTGAAAATAATAATCTCAATGTTTTATATAAAACTAAACTAGTGTTGTAATATGTATTTTCCTCTAAAATCATCAAATCTTCGATTGTTTGATACTGTCGTCATGCCTGTTATGAATGGTCTTCCTAAAAGCTGTGAATGTTTTAATGCGAAAAGAGTAATAATGTTTGTGCCAAGTTTACAGGAATATACTTACTTAAATACATTTTAAATGTTTAGTGAACCAATAATTTACTAATAATTATTAATAATAATTAAGATTGTTATACTCGTATAAGCTTTATTCAGTAGATATTTTTATACCGTCATTGTAATACTAGATCTATAAGTAATAGTTTTATGAAAAACTACACATTGGTTGGATGTATATTTTGTTAAATGTTTAAGACTGTTTCTCGTAATATGCTGCTGTTATTACATAGGATTTTTGTTAAAAATACTCTTTGAAATTGTAAATATTGATAATATGTTTTATCGTATAACATTCCTTTTAAATTGCATTTTATTGTCTATGTTGCCAAAATCAGACTAAATTAAAAAATTGCACAGTTACTTGTGTATTCCAGTTAATTTAAAATAGCATTTTGATAATGTAATTTATGCTGGCCACTCATTCCGAGGATGCCGCGCGATAATGTCGCATAGAGTCTAGTCTAGTACTCTACTTACAGCGAGGCGACGCCGCGACGCACTGCCGGCACATTGTGTTCTCTTTCTGACGATGCTCTACATGTTATATCATAATCGTCTTGCTACGCTTACCCCACTTAAGTGGGGTCGGTGCAACATGTCATTCTCTTCCATTGGAGTCTATCCGCAGTCATTTCCGCATCCACTCCTTTTACATCCATATCTTATATCACACAGTCCATCCACACTTTGTTAGGTCTTCCTCTTCCTCTATAGCCGTCCACTTTCTTGTCGTACTCTACATGTTTATGAATATAGTAAATGTACTCGATACAATGAGATCAAAGATTTTCAGCTTTATACTCTCGTATTCGTATTAACTTTAGTACCTTACCCAATGAGCCAAATATGAAGTTAATTGTTGTATTTTATTGTATTGTAACTATCAGCAATAATTTTGTTAGATTTTTTTAGGGTGTTTGTAATTTATTCTCAAAGCAAATCTATAAAATATTTTTTATTGCAATAAACTTTTTTACACAATACTTTGGTTTTATCATTTAAGCTATTTAGTTCCCAAATAAAGTATTCACTTTTGTAATGATGTATGTTACAAACACATCAGACGAATTTAGAACCCGTAGGGTTCCGTACCGTTCTATAAAAAAGGCATCTATAAGACGGCAAAAAAATCATGTCTGTTGAATGGAAGCCCCCTGAAATATTAATTTTATTTTATATTAATTATTTTTTTAGTAAGTTCTCAATATTCTGTGAATAGGTATTTCAAGTGGGTACCTATACCTACCTGTTGCCGTTATAAATATCGAGCAAAAAAATCACGTTTGTTGTATGGGAGCCTTCTAAATATCTATATTATTCTGTTTTTAGGGTTCCGTACCTCAAAAGGTGAAAAAAAGGAAACCTTTAAAGATCACTTTCTTGTCTGTCTGTCTGTCCGTGTGTCACCGCCGATTCTCTCGGGAACGGATGGACCTCAGAGTCCTCAGAGCAATAATTACTAAAGTATAGAGCGCGGCTATGAGCCGCCACCTTGCTGCGAGTTGTAAGCAGATGTGCTATAGCTACGTACATTGATATATAGGTCTTGCGTAGGGATGCCTGCAAACGCCCGCGCGCTTATTGATGAAGCGGGTGACACGTGACGACAAAAATGAATATAGGATATTTATACATTGAGAGGAATGTTATATATTAATCTCAAGATACGCTGTTTGTTTTTTCCTACGATTTCTGTCATTATATAAGTATCTTAAATGCACGAAAGAGATAGTATTAATGTAATTAAGAGTACCTAAAATATAACCCTCCTTCTTTCGCAGTCGAGTAATAAATATGACATTCAAAGTTTGTAAAAGTTTTACGATGGCGATACCAGCGCCAGCGTTGGTCGAAAGTTTAGGTATAAAACGCTGTAGCTATGGGTGAGGGAGGCCTGGTCATACGTCAATTAAGATAGGCCTCTGAGTTATATGATTACAGAACACTATTACTCACGGGGAGTATATGATCATACAATTTAGAGGCTTAATTGCTACTAACCAACGTTGGTACGTAAGCCTCGGTGGGCGAGTCCAACTCGACTTGGCCGGTTTTTTCCATATATCACAACTGACCGGGGCATGATATGATGATCTCAGGCTTTCCGCCACCGCTAGTGTGTTTGACGCCTTATAAATCTTAGCTGTCAGTTTCAAACAAATTCAACTTTGCCAAATTGTCATTGTCAGTATATTAGCTATGTGATCTGTGCTTGCGTGCACACTACACGCACCTAGACACGCACGGTGCAATTGCAATAATTATTTATAAAATGGCGGTCACAGAGTACGGAATCACTACGTTATAAGAGTCGGCACTTCCCTACATTGTTGATAACCGAATTATGTAAGCCCTTTGTTACCAACCTCACAATACAAAACTAGAGTCAACATTATGAAAACAGGAATATTGGTCTAGGGATAGTTAAGTATCGGGGTAGGTGAAATGCCTTTTTAAAAACTAAAATGAAAACTAAACTTAGGTGTTGCCGATTCGGAGGCAATAAATATATTGAATTAATTAATCTAATTATCTGTACAAGAAACCTTATGTTTACTACTTAAATGCTAAATCAGCTTATATCTAGAATGCTTCGTTAGCGTCTGGGTGATCACCGTTAGAATGCTCACGCAGCGCTAATCAAGTACTGAGGGGTGAGGTACACACATAACGGGATTGAACATAACAAATTGCTTTTGTTTATCGATATCAATAAAAGAAAAAAAAAATTAAGAGTAGTGGTATCATTTTATCCTGTGATAATTTGGTATGGTAAATAAAACGAAGCTACGGTCTCTGCATTTTTTATTACATTACATATTACATAGTAGAATTAAGGAACCTATATCCAGCAGCAGACGAAAATTGGCTCTTAATGATGATGGTTACAAAAGAACATAATGCAACTTAGAATTAGGATCGGTGCTCTCTGCAACCCTTTTCCTGCTGCATATCAACGATCTGCTTAAGCCCGGTATCTTTGGGTATGCAGACGACAGCACCGTTGTAGAGAGCTACACATCAAGTCCACGGACCAGTGCGGCTGAAATACAGTGTTTCAGAGAGGCGATGGTCGAGCGCATGAACTTGTCCTTACAGGGTGTCTCCGAATGGGGTGATGCCAACCTGGTCAAATTTAATGCTGCTAAGACCCAGGCGTGTCTGTTCTCCGCCAAACGGAGTCCATTCCATCTGACTCCTACTTTTAGAGATGTATCCGTGCCGATAACTAACCACCTTGAGCTTCTTGGCATTTCTTTAACACCCACACTCAACTTTGGGTCCTATATTGAGTCCAAGGCCCAGTTGGCTTCGAAAAAGCTCGGTATTCTGGCCAAGGTGAGACAGTATTTCACACCGGGACAGCTGCTCAATTTGTATCAAGCACAAGTCCGATCGTGCATGGAGTACTGTTCTCATCTCTGGGATGGCTCAGCCAAATACCAACTGGAGGCGCTGGAAATAATTGAGAGGAAAGCCAAGAAACTTGTTGTTAAAAGGCTCCAGAGCCTAGAGCATCGCCGCAAAGTCGCAAGTTTATCGGTTTTTTATCGGATACATTTCGGAGAGTGTGCCATCCAATTACACGAATTAGTCCCACCTTCCCCCTTTATCTATCGGACAACCAGACGTACCGATGTGCGCCATCGATTTATGGTGGACATTCCATCTACCCGCACAAAACGTTTCGATTCATCATTTATCATACGTGCTGCCAAGGAATGGAATTCCTTGCCGGTGTCTGTGTTTCCCAGTAACTATAACCCGGGGGTCTTCAAATCGCGAGTGAACAGGTATCTTCTAGGTAAGCGTGCTACATCGTCGATCGCATCGTCACTTAACATCAGGTGAGGTAGTGGTCAAACGCTTACTTATCCAGTATAAAAAAAAAAAAAAAAAATTAACAACTTTGCATACATTATAATTATATTCTATTCACAAACGATTTAATAGCCTTTGGAAAGATGTTATCCAGATGTGAGACGTTAAACTTTTAGTTTTTGTGTGGGCAGGTACACCAAATCTTCATTTCCGCCATATCGTGAGTTTGACCATATTCGACATCTGCAATAGCACATTAAATGGGTTATCGATAAGAGTTGATCATCACTACTTTACACACGTTTTCACGTTCCCGCCAAAATTAAATCCAAGTTTATAATAAAAGGATTTTTCACTTCATTTATTATGACTAAATCTTAGTAGACTTGTAGTAGAATCTATGAAATAAGCAATGCAATGTCTAGAATTATTCGATAAATATTAAAATTAAGACTTCAAAGCATATCAACACACCGGTCCGGGTCAATGGATATCTAGCCAAAAATATACCTGAATGTCTTTTTACCCGACTACAGCGAAGCAAAAAGGAGGGTTATGTTTTTGACCGGTATGTATGTATGTTTGTATGTATGTTCATCTGTTCCCTCATAACTTCTAAACTACTTATCATAATTTGACAAATGAGGTGTCATTGGACGCGTTTTATTTGTCTGCTGGTTATAGGCTATGTGACGTCACAACAAATTGAATGTGTACCAATTAAGCAACCGCACCAGCACCAAGCAAAAGCACCGGAACATGTTATTCCGGAGGTAGTTTGTACATAGCGATCTCAGGTGAGAATATTTTCTTGTTTCATACTTTTTAGAGTGCGGTCTTTCAGTAGTCGGGTCATAGAAGAGATAATAATACTACGTATAGAACGGACACTCTGTTCCCCCCACCAATTCCGGGCTTCCTCACCCCGCCACCGATTTTGATTTGTCGAGGCGTCAGTCTGAGCAAGGACGCTACACGCGTACGGCTACAGAACAATAGGTACTACTCTCGAGGAGAAGAACATTGAAACTTCATACATTTATGTTAAGACCAGTAGACACCGGAGGTTCAAATTTACGTAGGTTCTTATTATGTAGGTATATTATAAATACTTATTTACCTACCTATATATTCGTATTTTAGAATTCATTTTCATAAATGAAACAACGATATATACTCGTGCGTAAATAACTAGTAAATCGTAATTACCTATTATGTAAAATGTGTACATGGAATAATACTTTCGTGTAGTGTAATCTAATATTGTATAATGTAGTGAAATGTGAGTGAGATAATGACCTACTCGGTTGTGTGTTGGATATTTCTACGTACCTACCTACCTACTTCGCAATTGAGTTGAAGTGTTGTGATTTAATGTTTCTGTAGACGATGGTTTACGAAATAGCGACTAATATTTTTAGTGTTAAAAGCTTTTTGGGTAAGTGTACAAAAAATATTCATACGGTCAGTACGTAGTACGTATGTACGAAGTAACTATTATATAATCTGTGATACGGTGATTACGGGCGACAACCTTAGACATCACGTACACAAATGCACGTATAGAAAAACGACATGTGTGTAGTGTCTGTGTCGGTGTCACAGTGTCGGTCGTTAAAACGCTAGTTTGTATGGAGATTTAGCGAGTGTCCGGGGTGTGGTCGGGTTTTAGTTTTTGAACTTATTTTTAGGGTTCCGAACCCAAAGGGTACCAACGGAACCCTATTACTGAGACTCCGCTGTCCGTCCGTCTGTCTGTCTGTCTGTCTGTCAGTCTGTCTGTCTGTATGTCTGTCTGTCTGTCTGTCTGTCTGTCCGTCTGTCACCAGGTTGTATCTCATGAACCGTGATAGTTACGACGGTTGAAATTTTCACAGATGATGTATTTCTGTTGCCGCTATAACAACAAATACTAAGAACAGAACAAAGTTAAAAATAAAAGAAAAGTTTAAAAAAGTTTTTTACGATAGCGCAGCGCCATCTACCTAGCATCAAGGATGGCGCTATCGTCGTTACCTTAATCTGAATCTCGGAAGCGGCTCCAACGATTAAATAAAATTTAGTACACCGACAGGGTATTTTGGGGGCGATAAATCGATCTAGCTAGGAGTCATTTTCAGAAAATTTTGTTTTATTCGTGTTTTCAATATTCAAATTTATTGATAATCAACTTAAAATATGACTCTTCCCGACATCTATTGGCGAGTAGAAGTACTGTGTCAGTAAAGCAATCAAGGCCCATTTAGACGGGGAGAGTTTCTCGTACGTTTCCTTACGAGAAACCATACGCTACTATCACAAGCACTAATCGCTATAACACAATCGTATCAAAATGTTTACATACAGGCAAGAACTAAAATCTCGCCTACGATTATGTCATACGAGATTCGCATATGACTTATCGCTAGGCGATAATTGCCTAAGTTTGTTTACACAACAAAAGTATAGTAAGCAGATTCTTGCTTATGAGAGTCTCGACTTGTATAAACACGATCTCGTATGACATTTTTAGGGTTCCGTATCCGAATGGCAAAAAACGGAACCCTTATAAATTCGTCATGTCTATCTGTCTGTCTGTCTGTCTGTCCGTCCGTATGTCACAGCCATTTTATTCCGAAACTGTTAGGACTACAGAATTGAAACTTGGTAGGTAGATGTATTCTGTGAACCGCTTTCCGATTTTTATACAAAAATAAAAAATATAAAAGTTTGAGGGGGGGCATGTATGGGAATACATGAAACTGAAACAAAAAAAAATTTTTTCTTCAAACCTATACGTGTGAGGTGTCTATGGATAGGTCTTCAAAAATGACATTGAGGTTTCTAAAATCATTTTTTCTTAAAGTCAATCATTTGAAAGATAGGCGCGCCTAAAGTGGTAAAATGTGTGTCCCCCCCCCTCTAACTTTTAAAGTATGGGAGTGAAAAATCTAAAAAAAAAATATGCTGTAGATCTAAATAAAAACTAACAACGAAAATTGGTTTGAACGAGATACAGTCAGCAGTTTTAGAGATATGGCGACCGCAAAGATAACTTTGTTTTTCATATAAACACTATGAAAAACAAAGTTAATTTTGTAGTTGCGAAAAATCAAAGTTATAGAATACTCTACTGTGTTACGGAACCCTACGAGTGCGAGTCCGACTTGCACTTGGCCAGTTTTATTCAAGTTCATACGAGTATCGTACAAATCGGATTGAACGGTTTTGAGTGCGAGAATCGAAATACGAGAAAATTCTGTTTAGACCGACACTATCAATATTCTATTGCGAGTCAATTGTCGCCAGAGTGGAAGAGCGAGAGGTGTGAATGTTTAGACATATAATCTTCTTTATAATCCTTCGATAATCGTATCATCGAGACGAGAAGAGTTATTCTACTTTGGTGAAATCAGGTCTTAGTTGGCGTTAGTGTTCGTAAGATGGCGTTGTACTGAATAAGGTCGCGGCTCTTGTTTTAATAATTGTTTGTATTTGACACGGTAATATAATATAATATTAATTTCTGGATGGCCGAGCTTTGCTAGCATTTTTTTTTGTAAATCGTGTTTTATGTAATTTTTTGGCTCCCAATAATAGTCTTCTTACAAAAGAACAAACTTGGAAAAATTAATCATCACGTCTGGACTCGAACCGGGATCCTTTTGATCGCCATCCGAACGATCTCCCACCGAGCTATCGTAACAATGTAGCAATGGCGAAATTTACCTTCATATTCTAATTATATTGTAGGAGTTTTTCATTACCTGAAAACAGGGATAAATCAACTTTTTCTGAAAATGAAAACCTAGCTAGATCGATTTGTCAATTTATTACAAGAAACGTGATTTCTTTCAGCATTTTTTGCTCGATTTTATAAAATATTGTAGTGTGGTATGGAATCGGAACGCTACGAGTGCAAGTCCGACTTGCACTTGGCCAGTTTATTTATTCTCAGTCTCCTCACGACACAAACTTCACATTTTCGCAGTGATTTTCCACCCATTGCAATAAAACATGAGTTTTTGATGTAAAAAAATAATTAGCAGCACGCTCACAAAGTTTTCAAAAATTGCCACAAAAATTCACAGAGTATAAATATGTTACTCTTTGATTTACAGACTACTGTATCACCAGACATGGTAGCCAACCTAACGGAAAGTATTAGGCGTATACATTTAATAAACATAGTGACTGGGTAATCATTACGAATAGTATGTCATTAAAATTTGGTATAGTATTTTTTTTTGCAATATCGGTACAAAGTACGTTCATAATTATGAATTGTTTTATTATCTGTAGTCTGTGCTTTATTATGTATGCAATGTCGCAGGCCTGACTGATGGCGGTCTGCCGTATCTGTCACAGAACACTATTATGGCTGGTTTACACGGGCTTAGTAGCTAAGCGCTTAGTACTTGTCACTATACTAAGCCTCAATATGACAAGTGAAAAGTAACCGTTTACACGTTGGAGCCAGTAGAAGTCATTAATTTACTATTTATTAATAAACACGTGTTTTCACTTCCCGGTACAACTTGTCACTAACTAACTTGTCGAGCTGTTTACATGCGGTCAGCACGCGACAAGTGCTTAGTAAATCGTGGTGGGGGTATCGACTTGTCGCTTAGTAAATAGGATCGATCTCTATTCACTTGCACTATTCACAAACACTAATACTAAGCACTAATCAGCGTGTTTACACACGAGGACTTAGTATTAGTGACAAGTACTAAGCGCTTAGCTACTAAGCCCGTGTAAACCAGCCATTAATCAAGAGGTATCTGTGCCGCTGTCTACTATCAATTCAATTCAATTGTGATGACACATATAGTAATCTGTGAATTGCTATGCGTGCGTAATCAATAAATAAATAGATAAACGTGTTTATAATTTGCTACGTGCTGCGTAAGTGCGTACCAATTGAAAAAATAGTTCAGCACTTCAATACTTAAAAAATGGGTTCAAAGAAACACAAGAAAGAATCCAAAAAGAAGAAGCATAGGAGTAGGTCGCGCTCGCCTTTGGATGGTGAGGAACGAGAAAGGAAACGCCACAAGAAACACAAAGATCGCAAGAAGGACCGCTCTCCTGATGGTCAGTAGCACTTAATTTATTACTTAGCCAGTAAGGCCCGACGCTGATGATCATTTCTATGCAATGTTTACCGCAGCGACGCCGCTTTGGTTATGATGTGAGGTCATAAAGCGATTGATTTTCACGTAGTATCTTGCCGAATCAGTTTGAACAATTGTGTCAGTTGTGTTGTTATTTGTTGGAAATGATCACCGGTGGAGGCTATATTCCCATTTGACAATGATAATGGCATAGTTTGCTCATTATTTCAGACTCGGTGGCATTCGTGATGGGCCACCGCGTCCGGCGCGCCGCTCGTCCCAGGTGGGTATCTAGTCAAGTACATTGAACACAAGTTTGCTAAATTAAACTGTTAATTTTAATGCCAATTTATAATCTGATAGCAGGCCAGCAATCATAGGCTTGCCGACTTGCTTACACACCTACACTACCTTCCACAACAGATAAAATGTAAAGTACTTTAGCTAACCTATTTAATTCTGATATTGTATGTGACACATTTTTAAGGTATTCCGGTTGCTACCAAACTTTACAGGATCACCTGATAGGCTAATCTGTACTTTAGCCTTAACATTTCACAAAAATTGCTCGAGCTGTTTTGAAGTCCACAGGAAATAAACATACACACATTTAAATAGAAGATTAAGCATATGACCACTACCTCACGTGATGTTAACTGGTAAAGTGGTTCACATTAGAGATAATGCATATTTACTAGAACAGATCTGAAGAATAGGTATTTTACGAGACTAGGTGGCACCTATTCCTACTTTTGACAAACACCTATTCCACTTAGTATTCGGTCTTGGACTACTAACGTGGAACAGATATTTTATCACATATTTCTAAGGAATAGGTGCACCTATTCCCAAATTTACCTATAACCCATCTTTAGTTCATATATAATATGAATAATAATATAAACAATACATTACAATATAACTCAGTTGTAACTGTAAAAAAATTGCATTTTCCCTGCCTTCTGCCTTATCAGAAAAAAATTCTACAAATTAGCAATTAGCTTGAAGTAGATGCACTGTGGGTCAGCTCCAAACGTGTTGACTACTAAAATTTAAGCACTCCCACTCTAGCTTATCAGGTTGAGTGCTCTCTCGACAGCATCAAGCTGGGGAACACCAAATCTTGTAATTCAACCCCACAAAAATGCAAGGTATCGCATTTACCACAAAAATTATGAAATAATTTATGAAATCCATTCAATGTAGCTCCAAAGTTCCAGAGTATTCCCCTCAAGTTGTCGAAGACAGCATATCAGGTGTTGACATCTGTAATGAGGTCCAGTTCGGGAGTCATTTAGCTAGCAAAGCTAAAGTCACAACTAAAAACTCAGTGTACTAAATAGAGCTAAACAGTACTTCACGCGTTTCAAGCGTTTGTTCTTTCTGCATACGTGCAAGATGTGGAATAACCTGCCTCCCGATGTTTTCCTGCAGAAGGTCGATTTGAGTTGCAATGGAGAGTTAATAGATTCCTCATTCAAAAGAGCAGTACCCTTGTACGAGTTTTCATACCAAATGATATCGTATATCCAACAAATTTTGTATGAAAAACAGTACAGCACTTTTAGTGGTTTTCACACTTCACTAAATTTAGACCAATCAGAGAGCCAGAATAAGTCGAAAACTATGTGACATCTGTCAAAAGTGTTTACGATGAAAACTCATACTAGGGGGGTACAGGCAACACACCAGTACCCCCATTGCCCCTGGTATTATTGCAGGTGTTAATAGGCGGCGGTAACCACTTGCTTCTCTATATTTATTATTAAAAAAAAAAACAGCCTTCAGTATGTGTCCTGTTTGACCAAGTGCATGAAAATCATAGTGCGGATAATACTCGAGGCCACCCAGGCTGCTCACTCACTGAGTGAACGGCTATTCATAGGCACAAGATCATTAAAAAGACTTGAAAAAAAAGTAAATATTGGCCTATAACATCTAGGATGGCCATGTCAGTAACTTATAAAGGTATTATAGTCTTTAGAATTAAAGTTATTGATTGAATGGTAAGCTGACTAGATTCCAGTTGTGAATTGAAATATTACTTGGAATCAGTATAATGTGCGTGTGTGTAGTACTGTAATGTACAATGATATGGGTGTGTGCATGTCATGAATGAACAGGTGAACATTGCAGCATGAGCAGTGGTCTGCTGTGGCGAAGGACTATTTCCAGCAGTGGACAAATACTGTACCTATGATAATTATGATATGTTTTAAACTAGTTATGCCATGCGGCTTTGCCTGATTTCATTTACGAAAGCGCGATAAAAGTATTAAGGTTATAAACTATGTGTAAGCCAAGTTTCATCCATTCCGATGTATTGTGTGTAAATTAGTACAAACTGCAATATTAATTTATTTTCAACAGATTTCCAAAAAGAAAAAGTATGAGTATGTTACGCTATTACTCCGTCAATTGTGAACCGATTCGAATGATTCTTTTTGTAATCGGTAGGGTACGTTTCCGAGGTGGTCCCATTGTATTTAAATCGAGATCTGAAAAGTATCTCCAGAGATATGATAAACGTCTCAAACTTGCTACTGAAATTGACTGGCGGGGCATTGAAATTGGTTGTTTTTAGCCGACTTCAAAAAAAGGAGGAGGTTTCTCAATTCGAAGTTTTTTTTTTTTATGTTTGTTCGGGGATAACTTCGTCATTTATGCACGGATTTTGATTATTCTTTTTTTGTTCGAAAGGAGATATCCCAAGTGTGGTACCATGGTAATTTTATCGAGGTCTGATAAGTATCTCCAGAGATATTGAGATAAACATCTCAAAATTGGTACTGAAAATGAACATTGAAGTCGGTTCTTTTTTAGTTTTTAAACGATATTATAGTTTTTAAACTATTTTAATTATCTTGTTTATTGGCTTCTTCTAATGATCACCATATATAGATATATATATACTATTCCTTTATTTATTTATAAATGATGTACAACTACAGATTGTAGTATCATCCATCAGGCGTCACATATAGAATTCATATTTAGAAAAGGCATACCATACCATACCATGTTTTCTAGATAAAAAATTACTTTATATGATTTTACATGTAATAGTAAAACATATAAAAAATAATAATGTACACTTGAGAATGGCGAAGACATTGCTTTTAGACACATTTTACCGTGCTTTGGAATGGCTTACTATAAGTGCTTATGCTAAGTGCGATTAGAATCCTGTGTAAAAGTAGCCATCCATTTTCATATGAAACATCTCTCCTCTCTTTATAATTTGAATTTCTCTTTGATTATCAGTGGCTAATAAATACAATTGATATTAAATACAATTGATATTAGGAAATTATAATCAATTATTACTTTGTTATAAATATTAAAATACGGGACTTATCGCGCTTAAAACATTTAAACTCTATAAATAGCAGGGCTGACACTCACCACATTCATTCGTCTCGTGACAACGATCAATGCAACTTAGTTGAAACGTCGAGTTAAATAAACATTACTGTTTTAGGCGCGATAAGTCCCGTATTTTAATATTTATAACTATCTGTTCAAATCGCGAAAGTTTAAAGTTTACAATTAATACTTTTTATATAGATAAACTGATGTTGAAGCATGCTGTTTCAGGGATGCTCCAACTCCAATAAATAACCTAGATATGAAAAGTGTATGTAATTGTAATTGCCTTATCTATAAAGTAATTTGTGATGTGAAAACTGCAGATTCCTTTTTAGGGTTCCATACCTCAAAAGAAAAAAAGGAACCCGTATAGGACTCACTTTGTTGTCCGTCTGTCAAGACCCCTTTTTTTAGGAACACATAGAGATATCAAGTTGAAACTTATATCATATACATGGGTCAATGGTCTCTTTTTTTTTGGTGATGTGAAAAATCAAAGTTGTAAATCAACGGGATCAAAAGATTGACCTAAACAGTCATGTTGCATATTTTTGCATATTTTGCTATTTCACAAGGGAATCAAAACCTATTTAATTTAATAAGGGTACCCGTTGACTGAGAATCTATGAAATTAGGCAAGAACAAGGTTTTGAAGCATTTATATAGGAATAAATCTGAAAATCGTAAATATGTAGAAAAAAAAAGTTAATTTACTATTACAAACTTATTATGTGCGGTTGGTGCAGTACATTTTCTATGGATCGTACTACAAAGTTAAGTTTGTCCCTTAACCTAGTTTGAAAAGTTGGTACGGAAGGCTCAGTGGGGGGCTAGTCCAACTATAACTTGGCCGGTGTTTTTAGGAATATAGCGCGCATGGAGAATTTTGAGATTTGGAATATGTAGTTTATGTGGAGAATAAATGCAGAAAGCTAATCTAAATAAATTAAATATGTGTTATTGACGTGTATTGTTTGTACCAATAAATGTTTGATTTATAAAAATAATAACTAAAATAAGTTTCAATGTCTTACCTTCAAAAGTGATCTCTTCCAGACAACCTTTAGATGGACATAGCATTATAAAATGAACATTGGATAATGGTGTGTATTCATATACTAAAACTTTTTTCTGTCCTTTAAAAATGTATCAGATCTGTCCGTTGTAGTACACGCACCGGTAAAACTTTAAATGTTATATGAATCAATGTTCAACAAGTAAAGTGCCATCATACCTAGGTGTACCATGATTCTAACTTTAAAAAAAAAATTACTAGCAATGTGGGTTGCACATTACTAGTAATCTTGTTAACCCCTCCAACTAAGCTAAATATGCTTGTGTCTGGAGTGGGTTCACGTTAATAGTGCAATGGATGGGGATCGAAATCGCGACCTCACGATCGTCAGGCCGACGCCTTAGCCATTATTGGGCTATTGCCGCTCAATTAGTACGTAAATATGTGACTTTGTGTAGTGATGTGTCTGTATGTAGTAATAAAGTGTGTGATGTGTTGTTGCAGTGGAGGAGGTGCCGGTGGACTCTCACCTGGCGCGGGAGGAGCCCCCGCAGGCGGAGCCGCCGCGCGACCGCAGCGCCAGCAAGGAGCGCGACCGCCGCATGCGCGAGCAGCGCCGACATGACAGGTTACCTGCTGCTTTATGTTCTACCGAGCCTACGACCGCTTTCTAAATTATCCCACGACCAAAGTCTAAGATAGACTTTGGTCGTGGGTTTGGTCACTATCCCTATCCAAAATTTCTGTTAAATCAAATCATAAAAGATCATTTTTGACGTGATAACGTCTAATACATCGATAAACGCCGGCTGCACGCACAAAAAAGTGTCACGTTCCGCGTGTAAGCGAGAGCGCGGAACATGCGATAGACAGGCAATATCGTATGACGTTATCACGTAAAAAAATGGTTATAGTTTAGCGTTTAACCACTATCTCACCTGTTGGTAAGTGATGGTGTGGTCAAGGGTGGTAGCACGCTAGGCCTAGAATAGGAACTGGCTCTTACTCTCTGGACTTTAGCATTTATAATATTGGTGCTGTGGTGTTCATCTACTTGTATGTTAATTATAATAGTTGCTCTATTTATGCTGTATTTACGAGTGGATACTGATGTTATCCGTCACCTATCACCATCAATAAAATCTATGCTCAATGGTCCTGAAACTTGATCTACTTTCATTCTTTTGCACAGGATGCTTCTAATTCTAATTGGTGATGGGGGTGACCCCGCTTGGGGTGTATTGTGCATTTCCCCCTGTCAGCAATCACCTAAGTCACCCTAGCTCCTTAATGAAGCGTAGCACGGCTTTGGGTCGCTGGCATAACGCTTCCAGTGGTGAGGGTGTTATTATAGATGGTGAAAATGACGATGATGATGAAACCTGTGGATGAGTTTGCCCAGGATGCTTGTTACAAAATGTTTTTATTCATAAGAATTACATTGTAGTGAATATCTGATTCCGTGTCAGTCTGAATGTGATTGAATTCGCAGGGTGAAGCCTAATATTACATAAAATATATTTGCCGGGGTGAGTATTTATTTAGAGGGTTAAAAAAACTGTATACCCATACATACTAGCTAAGAACTGCATTTTGATATAGTTTTCAACCAGATACCTACACGGGCTATAGATGAGGTTTAGGATTATCTTTTTTATAGCTAACCTTTATTGAGTTTTGGCACATTTAACATCAAGACTGAACGAGGCGTGAACAAAAAAATAGCTAAAATCACTCATTCAACATCCTTTATTGCAGAGAGAAGGAAGAAAGGAGGGAGAGTGCGCCAACCAGGTTGTCACCTCCCGCCACGTCGGGTGCGGGACAGGACAGTCTGTCCGTAGAGGAAACCAACCGACTGAGAGCCAAGCTCGGCCTCAAGCCGCTGGAGGTCAATGAAAAACCCGCAGGTCAGTATCTACAAACACTAGTGGAGCTTCACATCCATTCCCCTTTCTTTTTATCCTCTTAATTAATTCCTTTTTGAGGAGCTTTTTATAGATGTCTGTACAAATAATTAAAAACACACGTATACGCTCACACGCACGCACGCGCGCACACTCACACACACACACACACACACACACACACACACACACACACACACACACACACAGATTACACACACACACAGACTACACAGATTAACACTTGAACCACATTGTTGAACTCGTAATTGTTTGTATCAGAGGATGGCAAACTGAAGGACGACCTCGGCGAGTTCTACCACAAGCCAGCCGCCAACATCGCGCAGCAGCAGAAAACTGAGAAGCTGCGACAGAAACTTGAGGAGCGGAAGGAGAAACGGAAACTGGAACAGAAGTCAGTTCTGCTATATCAGTTTATATCACTTGCTACTTAATTTAGCTAACTATTAAGCTAGTGTAGGTCGCCCTCCAGCTAGATGGAGCGATGATATATGCTGGCTGGCACATCTGAAGATCGAGCTCAGAGGCGTGCCATAGGAGAGGCCTATGTCATGCAGTGGACGGAAATTGGCTGATTGTGATGATGATGATTTAGCTAGTTTTAGATAAGGTTTGTCAGATGTTGTTGATAGATAGAAATGATTGCAGAACTATAATTCTACTGGTAATATACAGTGATTGAGGTTAACAAGAGATAGTTGATAGAAGTGGGTGTGCGCAGGTTGAAGACCAAGACACTGGGAGAGGAGTCGGAGGAGGACGACGCCACGGCCTGGGTGCAGCGCTCGCGGCTGCTGGACAAGCAGAAACAAGATGCTGCTAAACGGGTAACGTAGCTAACTGCTCTCATCTTGTTTTATTCTTCTACGCGACTTTCACACGAACGGCCACGAGAACAGTAGCGCGATAACTTGCAATATTACTATGTGTATAAATTGCGAAAGTTTAAAGGCTTACAGCTTCTCTCTTATTGGGACCACTTCGAAGAAGAAAATTTATTAGCGACAACTTGGTCTTTCAATGTGAAACACCTCTGTATACATCGACGTGTTTCCTGCACGTGATTCCTGGATGACACGATAGTGAGGTCACCTCATTGACCTCACCATTGTGTCATCCAGCATCATCACTTTCCATCCGGTGTGATGGTCGAGGGTTTAAATTATGGTATAAATATTAATATTTATTTGCCGCGTTGCCACCACTTCGCATTCGGTAACCTTCGTAGATTTTTTGTTGTCGTGCTGCAATAACTATCATCTATTCTGCGGCTGTACCTGTAACCTGCACCGCTCGGCTATCACACAGCACTTATTTGTTTTTTTTTTCTTGGATCCCCGGCCAGGTTTTAGAATCTCCTTTTCTAAAACCTGGCTACGCCTATGGCGGGGTGTGTAACAGTGTACTGACCCGTGTGTGTGTGCAGGCGGCGATGTTGGACGAGATGGACGAGGTGTTCGGAGTGTCTGCGCTGGTGGCGGAGGAGGAGCAGGCAGTGCGCGGCGCCGCCTACACCGCCTCCAGTCTGCGCGGCCTGAGAGTGGCGCACGACCTGCACACGGTACTGTCACCTCTACTGTTGTAACATTATGTTCGGAGTGTCTGCGCTGGTGGCTGAGGAGGAGCAGGCAGTGCGCGGCGCCGCCTACACCGCCTCCAGTCTGTGCGGCCTGAGAGTGGCGCACGACCTGCACACGGTACTGTCACCTCTACTGTTGTAACATTATGTTCGGAGTGTCTGCGCTGGTGGCGGAGGAGGAGCAGGCAGTGCGCGGCGCCGCCTACACCGCCTCCAGTCTGCGCGGCCTGAGAGTGGCGCACGACCTGCACACGGTACTGTCACCTCTACTGTTGTAACATTATGTTCGGAGTGTCTGCGCTGGTGGCTGAGGAGGAGCAGGCAGTGCGCGGCGCCGCCTACACCGCCTCCAGTCTGTGCGGCCTGAGAGTGGCGCACGACCTGCACACGGTACTGTCACCTCTACTGTTGTAACATTATGTTCGGAGTGTCTGCGCTGGTGGCGGAGGAGGAGCAGGCAGTGCGCGGCGCCGCCTACACCGCCTCCAGTCTGCGCGGCCTGAGAGTGGCGCACGACCTGCACACGGTACTGTCACCTCTACTGTTGTAACATTATGTTCGGAGTGTCTGCGCTGGTGGCTGAGGAGGAGCAGGCAGTGCGCGGCGCCGCCTACACCGCCTCCAGTCTGTGCGGCCTGAGAGTGGCGCACGACCTGCACACGGTACTGTCACCTCTACTGTTGTAACATTATGTTCGGAGTGTCTGCGCTGGTGGCGGAGGAGGAGCAGGCAGTGCGCGGCGCCGCCTACACCGCCTCCAGTCTGCGCGGCCTGAGAGTGGCGCACGACCTGCACACGGTACTGTCACCTCTACTGTTGTAACATTATGTTCGGAGTGTCAGGAGGAGCAGGCAGTGCGCGGCGCCGCCTACACCGCCTCCAGTCTGCGCGGCCTGAGAGTGGCGCACGACCTGCACACGGTACTGTCACCTCTACTGTTGTAACATTATGTTCGGAGTGTCTGCGCTGGTGGCGGAGGAGGAGCAGGCAGTGCGCGGCGCCGCCTACACCGCCTCCAGTCTGCGCGGCCTGAGAGTGGCGCACGACCTGCACACGGTACTGTCACCTCTACTGTTGTAACATTATGTTCGGAGTGTCAGGAGGAGCAGGCAGTGCGCGGCGCCGCCTACACCGCCTCCAGTCTGCGCGGCCTGAGAGTGGCGCACGACCTGCACACGGTACTGTCACCTCTACTGTTGTAACATTATGTTCGGAGTGTCTGCGCTGGTGGCGGAGGAGGAGCAGGCAGTGCGCGGCGCCGCCTACACCGCCTCCAGTCTGCGCGGCCTGAGAGTGGCGCACGACCTGCACACGGTACTGTCACCTCTACTGTTGTAACATTATGTTCGGAGTGTCTGCGCTGGTGGCGGAGGAGGAGCAGGCAGTGCGCGGCGCCGCCTACACCGCCTCCAGTCTGCGCGGCCTGAGAGTGGCGCACGACCTGCACACGGTACTGTCACCTCTACTGTTGTAACATTATGTTCGGAGTGTCAGGAGGAGCAGGCAGTGCGCGGCGCCGCCTACACCGCCTGCAGTCTGCGGACCTGAGAGTGGCGCACGACCTGCACACGGTACTGTCACCTCTACTCTCTACCGCTCTAACATATCTATATGTTACGTACTCACTTGTTATAGTGCTAAAAGGGAACCGTCGTGGCGTTACGATCAACTAACATTCTAAGGTAAGGAAGGAAGGTACAGATACCGGCGATAAATATTGCACATCGACCTTTAGTAAGAGACAATCGGCTAATTTGGGTTTCGTAGAGTGCATACTACCTATGTGACGTTTTGTCAGACGTTGTTCAAGTGCGATAGAGTGCGGTCGCGTCCCGTTCAAAATATATATATAGAGTTGTTAACACCCCCAAATTTAAATAATTTTAAAGTTGTACTATGACATCTTTAGGAAAAAGAGGGAAACCTTTACGAGGTCAGTCACGCGAAATCATCTACAATGTCTATAAATATTTTACAACAGAAGCCGATACATTTAAAAAAAACGGTACGGTAGATATACGGTATTATATGTCAACACAAAGAGAGGTATACAGAGTTATCCGTGGACAAAGTACTTCTGTTGCGATTGCCACCATATCATCTGGATTTTAATCCGATTGAAAATATATGGTCTCAACTGAAAGGCTATGTGTTCTCTAGAAATGTGGGTATGAATTTAACTACCGTAAAAACATTATTGACTGAAAAAGTAAACATGATTGGAGCTGAAGAGTGGAAAAAGGTTTGTGATCAAAAAAGGTTGACAATCAAATGTGTGAGAATGAATATCGAAGATTTCAACACAGTTTAGACAATCACACTGATAGACTAGTGATAAATACGGCTG
Source organism: Cabera pusaria (assembly GCA_954871355.1). Classification (NCBI taxonomy): domain Eukaryota; kingdom Metazoa; phylum Arthropoda; class Insecta; order Lepidoptera; family Geometridae; genus Cabera; species Cabera pusaria. The sequence goes on from OX940893.1 coordinate 28,509,997, forward strand.
ATAGTGACAGTGACATTGATCTCATTGAGAGCACAGATAGTGAAATGGAACGAATTGAGAATTAGAATTATTATTGATTTTATTAGAATGTCTCATTTTAACAATAGGTATAATGGTGTTTGGTATAAGTACTGCACTAAGATAAATAAATACGTTAACATGATGTGAATATGTTTTTTAATTTATTTTAGCCCAACCTGAAGACAGCACTTCTAGAAAAAAATGGTGTATACAAATAAAAAAAATGATCAAAAGAAGAATCATAATTGTTTTAACAGCTCCTAATAGATACCGGACCGTTAGTATTTCGTGCGACAGAGATACCGCTCTACGAAGCCGAAATTAGCCGATTGTCTCTTTCTAAAGGTCGATGTCCAATATTTATCGCCGGTATCTGTACATACCTACCTAGTAGCACACGATAACGATAAGAGTACGTACTTACCAACCAAGTATCTAACTCGATATCTCTGCTGTAAGTTGGTGAGGAGTTGAGTATTCTGCAGATTTCAGGAGATGTCCCAGCATCATGTCGATGCTACTATGTTCTTACATTATCGTTGAAGGGAGAGGATTAAGAATTTCGAATTGATCAGACCTATGGAAGTTGGTTAATAGCATCATCAACTAGAAAAAATGTTAAAACGACTGAACAGATCTCCATTAATCGAAGCTAGGAACACTATCGATTGAGACTATCTAATGAAAGATAAAAATATTGCATCTTCCCTTTTTAAATGATTTTTGCTAGCTCATCAATAGTAATGTTTTAAAGAAAACATTTTATAACGAGTTCAAATTGTCAGATGTTTGATGACGAAGCAAGTGCATAGGTTCCAATATCGCGCTAAATGTCGATGCAGGATCTCATACATTCAGGGTTCGAAAATATCCGATATTTATTATAAATATCAAAATATCGGATATTTATGATATATATCAAGTTTGATATATATCAATTTTGTATGAAAGCCATATTATCATATTATTTATGAATACTATTTCCATATGTGTTACATAAACATACTAAAATTATCAAATAAAAACTGCAATGTTTTATTTATTTGTATGTACTTAAAATCAGACAAATTAAACCAAAACATAAAATCATCTTTCAGATAAGGCAAAATCAACTAAAAAACACAAAAAAGTAAAAGTAGATACAGTAACAAACGCTAAAAATTACTAATCAATATTATTTTTTTAAACCATGTTTGTACTGCAACATATTATAAAAAAATATTTGATATATATCCATTGATATATATCCTCGAACCCTGCATACATTTGAGCAATATTTGCAAGGAGAGCTATTCAACCTACTCTTGCGCCCTCTAGATGCTTTAATCTAAACTAATATTATGAAGAAGAAAGATTTGATTTTTTGTTTGTTTTGATTTAACTCAAAAACTACTGGACCATTTTAAAAAAATCTTTCACTAATGAAAAGCTACATTATCTGCGAGTAACATAAGCTATATTTAATCCCCCTATCCTCACGGTATCAACTACGTGGGTGAAACCGCTAGGCGCTGCTAGTAGCATAATAAAGTGATACGTAATAGTGAGATACCGTGAGACAAGGTAACAGCAGTCCCAGTACAGGTGTAACAGTTGTAGTGATGATGTACTTGTTTGTCAGCTGGGCGAGGAGCGGGAGACGATCCTGACGCTGGCTGACAAGCCGGTGCTGGCCGAGGATGCGGAGGACGTGCTCGTCAACGTCAACATGCAGGACGACGAGCGGTACATGAAGGTATACCACACCATATCATCATCTGACACCACTACATCTCTAGGATATATTCATTTAACGTATATGTATCATAGCAATATCATCACATCATCACTTAACATCAGGTGGAGTAGTGGTCAAGCGCTACCCATTTTCCCATAAAATTAAACAAAACAGTATCCTTAGTACGAGTTTTTATCGTAAACGCTTTTGACAGATCTCACATAGTTTTCGACTTATTCTAGCTCCCTGAGTGGTCTAAATTTAGTGAAGTGTAGTAGAGATCTTCTACGATAACATGACCCGCCCCTCCAAAATTCAAAAACGTTTTAAAGTACATATTTACAATGCACCACCACGCACACTTGCGTACTGGTACTGCCGGTTCTGCGACTTTTTTTTTTTTTTTTTTTTGTTTGTTCCGCCTTTTTCCCTCCACACTTTCCGACACAGGTCGGAGACTTTTTTCAGCGTTACATATTGCTTAAGCGATTTTTTTTTTTTTTTTTTTATTTCAATTTTGCATAAAATGGGCCGTTATGATCCATTTTATGTATCATGCAGTAGCAAGTGCTAAAGTTGATTAAATATACATTACATGGTAATGTATATTTAATCAACATATAATGGATGTGGATAATACATGAGGTACATGAAGTGTCAATATCTAGTAATTTACAGCTATTTTTAAATGTTAAAAGTAATTATTAATACTTATTTGTACATTATATATTTTTTTTCTTTTTTGTTATTTTTTTCTTTTCTTTTGTTATTTTTTTTTAGTTCTTTTTTTTTAAATTTTTTAAATTATTATTTGCATTTCTATGTTCTGCGACATTGCATACATAATTAAATAACTCATAATTATGAACGTACTTTGTACCAACCAACACATCAAAAAAAGTTTTATAATTCGGGTATCAACAATGTAGGGAAGTGCCTACTCTTATAACGTAGTAGAGTGAGTCAGTACTCTGTGGGTGCTGCCGGCCTGCTACTGAACACGAATAATTACAACTACATACAAACTCTTTCGTAAGGATGTGACTACACACATTAAAACAGTAATTTGCGGGGCGGGCCCGCATCATGTTATCGTAGAAGATCTCTGACCAGATCTCTAACCACTAGAGGCGCTGTACTGTTTTTCATACGTATTATATATACAATATCGAGTTTGGTATCAAAACTCGTACTAAGGGTACAGCTCCTGTATCAATGAATAAAACTACCAATAATAACTCATATTGTAGTCGTTCTATTATATTAAATATAGCGGAGCTATGCTTTTCGGTTACTTATTGTATACAAATATACCTAACACATTTTTGACATTAATATCGCTTTCCATTTAGTTATACTGTGTTTACGTATTTTTTTTTATTGTTCTTCATTTTATATTCCTTGGACCCATGTCCAAACCCGTTTTAATAAAAAAATGCATTCAGTGTGTTTAAATAATAGACTCACGTATATACCTCATTTACTTTCGAATAGACCGAGTCAAAATTGTGTAAACCTATATAGGTTTATATATATATTATATGTGTAAAACATACCAGCGATGTTGGTTGCACGTAACAGTAGTCTCGTTAACCCTCCATCTAAACTAAATATGCGAATGTTTGGAGTGTGTTCACATATGTCAATAGTGCAATGGGTGGGGATCGAACCTTACGACGCCTTAGCCATTGGACTATTGCCGCTGCTGCGGATACATAAGTTAATGAATGTGTCCAGAACATGGCGGAGCGCAAGAAGGCGAAGTCAGGGTATCGCGCGTACGACGAGGAGGCGGAGATCGCAGCGTCGCTGGGGCTGCAGCGGCCCGTGCTGGCCAAGTACGACGACGAGATAGACCCGCAGCGGGAGCACCGGGCCAGGGGGTTCACCATCGGGGACGAGGATGCCGTCGACGCGCAGCGCTTCCGGGAGATGATGGTCTGAAATACTCATGTCTATGTTACTTACATAACACTGTATATATTTACCTAGAAGACCATATCCATTCACCCTCCCAGGATACAGATATTCTTATTGGATTAACAATTAACCTATTTGGTGATACCTCCTTTGCAAGACCAAACACTGAATTAAACTGACTTCATTATGATACGTCCCCAATCCCTGTGTATAAACACAGTGCTCTCAGTTCTAAATGTGTTCCTTCCTTGCCATTTATTAGGCCAACTTAATATTATTTTTAGTTAGAATTTAATTGGACTGTCTTTTATTATTTCCTATTTTGCAATAGTTACCCCTTGAGATATATTTTTGACCATGTGTGTGACGTAGATGCAGTGATATGTTGTATGATACGATGGTATAACTGTGTGTCGGCGCGGTGTAGCGGCAGGAGAGGCTGCAGGGCGGCGTGGAGAAGCGGCTGGAGTCTCTGCAGCTGCCGGCGCTGCAGCTCGCAGCTGACTACATGGACGAGTACGAGATGCAGGCCAAGTTCAAGAAACCCAAGAAACGGGTACGTTGTTACTTTGTAGTCATCTTGAGCGCATTCATATCGCACACCCCTTACATTTTTAAATATTTCTGCTCATATTTGGGTACGCAGACGATAGCACTGTTGTAGTGAGCTACATCCAATGTACGCTCCAGTGGTGCAGAAGTCCAGTGTCTTCAGAGAGGTCGAGCGGTTGAATCTATCTCTGAAGGCAGTCTCCGAATGGGTCGAAGTCAATTTTTTTTTTACATCTGACTCCTACTTTTCGGTGTCAATGGCGTTAACCACCTTAAGCTCCTTGGCATTTCCTTTACTCCAACGTTGAATTTTGGCTCGTATATCGAATAAAATGCACAAGTTGCTTCCAAAAAGCTCGGTGTTCTAGGGAAAGTGAGACAGTGCTTCACACCTGGTCAGATGCTCAATCTTTATCAAGCACAAGTCCGATTCGGGGACGGTTCGCCTAAATACCAACTGGAACGCCTCCAGTTTTGAAGGCAATTAAGTTAAGAAGCTAATCAACAATGACGAGCTCATTAGCAGAAGACTCCAAAGCTTAGAACATAGCCGAAAAGTTGCTTGTTTATCGATTTTTTATCGGATACATTTCAGAGAGTATGCCTCCCAACTGCACGAACTTATTCACTTTTTTCATCACCTTTTTTCAATCAGACAACCAGACTTACTGATACGCGCCAACGCTACATGCGATTTGCTTCCACATTCATCATACGTACCGCCGGGATTTATTTTTATTTTTATGCGTTCCTCCTCTGATACTGTTCAGAGTTGTTTGAACTTCGTGTGGAGTGTGATTGCTGTAGTTATGTTTGTTTCAATTTTTAAGTTTTTGTATTTGGATGTGCTAGTTATATTTAATTAAATATCATTCAACATTAGATGAATTGTTTTTATTAAAAAAAAATAATTTCTTATTGTCTATGTAAGACATGAGCTCTACTCATAAAGACGTTATATAATATAAGATTGTTCGGTTGCAGGGTAAGATGAGGAAGAAACCGAAGCAGGAGCCGATAGACGTGGAGGAGTACGAGGGAGACGCCGCGCCGCTTGACACCGACGACACAGGTGTGTGCGCTCTCATCTCACTGTCTTCACTTCACATACAACACAACTACACTACCTGATATACCACCACTTCGTTCACGTACACCTACCATGTAGTAGCATATAGATAGACGTGGAGGAGTACGAGGGAGACGCCGCGCCGCTTGACACCGACGACACAGGTGTGTGCGCTCTCATCTCACTGTCTTCACTTCACATACAACACAACTACACTACCTGATATACCACCACTTCGTTCACGTACACCTACCATGTAGTAGCATATAGATAGACGTGGAGGAGTACGAGGGAGACGCCGCGCCGCTTGACACCGACGACACAGGTGTGTGCGCTCTCATCTCACTGTCTTCACTTCACATACAACACAACTACACTACCTGATATACCACCACTTCGTTCACGTACACCTACCATGTAGTAGCATATAGATAGACGTGGAGGAGTACGAGGGAGACGCCGCGCCGCTTGACACCGACGACACAGGTGTGTGCGCTCTCATCTCACTGTCTTCACTTCACATACAACACAACTACACTACCTGATATACCACCACTTCGTTCACGTACACCTACCATGTAGTAGCATATAGATAGACGTGGAGGAGTACGAGGGAGACGCCGCGCCGCTTGACACCGACGACACAGGTGTGTGCGCTCTCATCTCACTGTCTTCACTTCACATACAACACAACTACACTACCTGATATACCACCACTTCGTTCACGTACACCTACCATGTAGTAGCATATAGATAGACGTGGAGGAGTACGAGGGAGACGCCGCGCCGCTTGACACCGACGACACAGGTGTGTGCGCTCTCATCTCACTGTCTTCACTTCACATACAACACAACTACACTACCTGATATACCACCACTTCGTTCACGTACACCTACCATGTAGTAGCATATAGATAGACGTGGAGGAGTACGAGGGAGACGCCGCGCCGCTTGACACCGACGACACAGGTGTGTGCGCTCTCATCTCACTGTCTTCACTTCACATACAACACAACTACACTACCTGATATACCACCACTTCGTTCACGTACACCTACCATGTAGTAGCATATAGATAGACGTGGAGGAGTACGAGGGAGACGCCGCGCCGCTTGACACCGACGACACAGGTGTGTGCGCTCTCATCTCACTGTCTTCACTTCACATACAACACAACTACACTACCTGATATACCACCCCTTCGTTCACGTACACCTACCATGTAGTAGCATATAGATAGACGTGGAGGAGTACGAGGGAGACGCCGCGCCGCTTGACACCGACGACACAGGTGTGTGCGCTCTCATCTCACTGTCTTCACTTCACATACAACACAACTACACTACCTGATATACCACCACTTCGTTCACGTACACCTACCATGTAGTAGCATATAGATAGACGTGGAGGAGTACGACGGAGACGCCGCGCCGCTTGACACCGACGACACAGGTGTGTGCGCTCTCATCTCACTGTCTTCACTTCACATACAACACAACTACACTACCTGATATACCACCACTTCGTTCACGTACACCTACCATGTAGTAGCATATAGATAGACGTGGAGAAGTACGAGGGAGACGCCGCGCCGCTTGACACCGACGACACAGGTGTGTGCGCTCTCATCTCACTGTCTTCACTTCACATACAACACAACTACACTACCTGATATACCACCACTTCGTTCACGTACACCTACCATGTAGTAGCATATAGATAGACGTGGAGAAGTACGAGGGAGACGCCGCGCCGCTTGACACCGACGACACAGGTGTGTGCGCTCTCATCTCACTGTCTTCACTTCACATACAATACAATTACACTACCTGATATACCACCACTTCGTTCACGTACACCTACCATGTAGTAGCATATACATAGACGTGGAGGAGTACGAGGGAGACGCCGCGCCGCTTGACACCGACGACACAGGTGTGTGCGCTCTCATCTCACTGTCTTCTTTTCACATACAACACAACTACACTACCTGATATACCACCACTTCGTTTACGTACACCTACCATGTAGTAGCATATAGATAGACGTGGAGGAGTACGAGGGAGACGCCGCGCCGCTTGACACCGACGACACAGGTGTGTGCGCTCTCATCTCACTGTCTTCTTTTCACATACAACACAACTACACTACCTGATATACCACCACTTCGTTCACATACACCTACCATGTAGTAGCATATAGATAGACGTGGAGGAGTACGAGGGAGACGCCGCGCCGCTTGACACCGACGACACAGGTGTGTGCGCTCTCATCTCACTGTATTCACTTCACATACAACACAACTACACTACCTGATATACCACCACTTCGTTCACGTACACCTACCATGTAGTAGCATATAGATAGACGTGGAGGAGTACGAGGGAGACGCCGCGCCGCTTGACACCGACGACACAGGTGTGTGCGCTCTCATCTCACTGTCTTCACTTCACATACAACACAACTACACTACCTGATATACCACCACTTCGTTCACGTACACCTACCATGTAGTAGCATATAGATAGACGTGGAGGAGTACGAGGGAGACGCCGCGCCGCTTGACACCGACGACACAGGTGTGTGCGCTCTCATCTCACTGTCTTCACTTCACATACAACACAACTACACTACCTGATATACCACCACTTCGTTCACGTACACCTACCATGTAGTAGCATATAGATAGACGTGGAGGAGTACGAGGGAGACGCCGCGCCGCTTGACACCGACGACACAGGTGTGTGCGCTCTCATCTCACTGTCTTCACTTCACATACAACACAACTACACTACCTGATATACCACCACTTCGTTCACGTACACCTACCATGTAGTAGCATATAGATAGACGTGGAGGAGTACGAGGGAGACGCCGCGCCGCTTGACACCGACGACACAGGTGTGTGCGCTTTCATCTCACTGTCTTCACTTCACATACAACACAACTACACTACCTGATATACCACCACTTCGTTCACGTACACCTACCATGTAGTAGCATATGTTCATCCTCATGCTATGAAGTATTTCTTTGTTTTCAGTAAGTTCGGATCGTCTGTTTAGGAGTGATTAGGTCACAAACAGACAGAGTTACAAACGTTTTTTTATAATAAGTATGGATATGGATCATATTTACAGTTTATAAAAACATATTTCTTTTTTTTTTAATATCGTATAGGCTAGCATCTGTCCACTATCTCATCTTGGTTGGTAAGTGATAATGCGATAGATGCTCTCAAAGATAGATGCCGGAACACATTAGATGTTTAGTGACAGGTTTCCGACTTGAGGGCGGTAGCTGGCCAGGCGGACACCAGGCACTATTCTACCACCAGGCATGTTTCCGATTATCGATTATTCTCATAAAACTTTAAATTGATAGTCGCATGGCTAAGACGAATTACAACGTTTAATAAATCGATTAGGTACCGTGTTGTGTACAGAACGCGGCAGTAAAATCTATGCGCTTCAACTAAAGAGGAGTACAATGGACTAGTTCCGGCTTCGTGGAGCGTCGTCTCCAAGTGCATTATATAACGCTCGGTACTAGGCTACCCGTTGTATTTTTTACAAATAATTGCGTGATACATATTTTATTAAAATCCAACGTTTTCCTTAAATTTTCCGTATGTCATTACTTCCCATAATTTGTTTCTTATTAGCGACACTATCAAATCGTGTAATAATACATGCTGTTTTATTTTTCAAAAATCAACGTGTTCTATTCCTGGCTAGGAATATTGATTTTTCAAAAATGCAATGATGCAGTTTTAGTTTGCGTCAAAATCTGGCTCGAGTAGTCGAGACTCCTTTGAGTATTTTTCGCTATTCTTCATAGTTTTAGATTTTGTCTTCCATGCCCGCTTGAATAATGCAACCTGTATACAGTTCGATTTATTTTATTTCTACCCGATTATCGATAGTCTGTTTTGTTCTTTATGCGTGGTACTTTACTAAGGGGTTCGGTACCCGTCTATGAAGTACGGAAATTACTGTAGTTCCGTTCATTGGCGTGAGCTATCAAAAATATCATATAATCGTTGTATGTAGTGACAGAAAGTGACCCCCCTGTGTTGTGTGTGCAGACGTGAAGCCCTCGCAGCTGAGGGCGGCGGAGCAGGACGAGGATGAGACGGAGCCCGACACGGAGCTGCAGGCCGCGCTGGCCCGCGCGCGCCGCCTGCGGCAGGCAGACCTCACCGTGCGCACGCTGCCCAAGGTACCGTACTGTCTCACTACCCGGAGACCACTTCTGTAACCTGTCAGACCGCTGTCTCGGCTGGGTGCTGGCTAGCTCACAGAGGATGTTGACCGCCCGAGCGTCAGCCGGGAGCCACGCTCTTCTGGTGCACATGTGTACCGTTCGTATCAAACGTTTTGATTCCACCATTAACCGCATTTCCAAACAACTGTAATCCCACTGTGTTTGAGTTGTTCGTTGTTTGTCCAGAGTAAACGTGTATGTACGGGCTCAACGTGCGTCGCGCGTTTTATTTATATGAACTGATAAAGCAGCGGGACACCTAGCAGTAGTATTGAAAAAATCTTAATCACTAAGAATTATCCCGTCCAGACAACTCTCACCTTCCTCCATCAAGTAGTGTGTAGTGTATATGTGCTCTACCTTAACCTTCGGTCACAGATTATATAACAGTTACTACGTATATGACATATAATAATATGAAACAACCTTTAAAACCTAGAAGTCAGAGACAAACAGAACCATATACTTACAAACATGTTATCAGCACAAATACCTCACACATCATCACACACATATCATCTCACACACACATACACATACACACACATCACATTCACAAAAAAAATCGCATTCAATATTAATCAATTTAAAATATTATTCTTAATGCAAACATGTTCATATTCAGATTTTAAAATGTTGTTTACTTCTCCTTAATTGTACAATGTTCAATGAGTGATAATGATTATCATAACCCGCCGCACAATCAATATCTCTCGGCGAAGAACCTAGTCCGAGCACAGGGCACATTGTAAACCAGCGCTGCCTGCGCAACAAATTGTGCACGCAGGAAATGCTGAATTTGCTCCTTTTGCCAATTTAATTTTTAAAACTAATTTGTATTTGTTTGTATATGTGTGTGCGCTCTCTTTGGGGGCCATGTCACCCACGTCCGTAGGGGAATACCCCGTTTCGTGAATCCCTACACGTGGTCCCTGGGTGGTGCTAAAAAGGTGACTCGGTGGGAGGCTTATGCCGAGGCTCGTGACCACCCACCGGCCAAAGCCATGCCGCCAAGCGACTTAGTATTACGGCATGATGGCCGGTGTAGCCATAATGGGAGACGGGTCGAAACAATAGCGCTACTGCTTAAGGACCGTTCTGATGCGCATTGATGACACTTCACTACGGGAGACCAGTCGCGGAGGGTAGCGGGATCCGAGGCACGGTGCACCGCTGGCCGACCGCAGTTAGTAGGGGGCCCAAGTAGCGTGCCAGCCACACGCGAAAGGCTGCCCCACCAACTGACGAAAAATCCCGGGATGCGTCATGGTGCTGGTTGGCGACCGGACGAGAGGGCCCCATGAACATTCCCGGGGGGGCTCGGGCGTCCCCGCAGTCTCCAGACTGGTCCCTCTTCCAGTGTTGTGTCTCAGTGTTCATCACAGGTCAAGAGCAGAGCGCCTCGTTTCACTGCCGTGCTTCTACCTATACACTCGCGTCTATGAAATGGTACAAAGGAACAAGAAGATAGTTAAACAGCGGCTGCACGCCCTCTCGCTCAAAGTGCACCTCACTAATATTAGAGGCCTGCACTCAAATCTCCATGCAGTCCACCACCATCTCGTGACTGAAAAACCAGCTCTCTTGTTCCTCACGGAGACGCAGATACAATGTCCGTCTGACGTGGCGTATCTAACTTACCCCGGCTACACCCTGGAGCACAATCTTAAAGCTCGGTCAGGTGTGTGCGCGTACGCCCGGGACGACATCTGCTGTCTGCGTCTCCGTCATCTTGAAGACCCACGCTATTCCGTGCTTTGGATACTGGTGGACACAGACCTAGAGAAACTTCTCTACGCCTGTGTATACCGGTCGCACAGCGGAGACCAGGAGACAACCAGGCTCACAGATTACTTGAGTGAGGCGGCGGACGCCGCTCAACACAAACACCCTTCTGCCCAACTAGTGTTACTGGGGGACTTTAATGCCCACCACCAGGAGTGGCTTTTCCCATACCAGTGCACCGACCACGCTGGGAGAGAGACGCGAAAGCTAGCCTTAGCGTTAAATCTCACCCAGCTGGTCCAAGAGGCAACGCGGATTCCTGATGTTGACGGCCATACAGCAATTGCTTGGACCTTCTGCTGACAACTGATCCAGACCGTTACTCAGTGTCGGTATCATCACCGTTAGGTAGCTCCGACCACTGTCTGGTGAAATCTGTATCTGTCTACTCCCCGCCCGACCCCAGCCCAAGAGGCACCCGGCGGGTGTGGCGATACAAGTCAGCAGATTGGGATGAGATGCGGTCGTTCTTTGCATCTTATCCTTACAGGCTGTCTCCGAATGGGGCGATGCCAACCTGGTCAAGTTTAATGCAGCTAAGACCCAGGCGTGTTTATTCTCCGCCAAACGGAGTCCGTTCCAACTGACTCCTACTTTCCGGAATGTGTCCGTACCGATAACTGATCACCTCGAGCTTCTTGGAATCTCACTAACACCCACACTCAACTTTGGCTCGTATATTGAGTCAAAAGCCCAATTGGCCTCAAAAAAGCTTGGTGTTTTGGCCTAGGTGAGACAGTACTTCACACCAGGACAGCTGCTAAATTTGTATCAAGCTCAAGTCCAATCTTGTATGGAGTACTGTTCTCACCTCTGGGATGGGTCAGCCAAATACCAGCTGGAGGCGTTGGAAGTTATTGAGAGGAGAGCCAAGAAACTCATAAACGACAAAAATCTTGTAAACAAAAGGCTTCAGAGCCTAGAGCATCGCCGCAGTCGCCAGTTTATCGGTTTTTTATCGGATACATTTCGGGGAGTGTGCCTTCCAACTGCACGAACTAATTCCACCATCCCCCTTTTACCATCGTACTACCAGACGCACAGATATACGCCATCGATACATGGTTGATATTCCATTCTGTCGCACAATGCGCTTTGCATCAACATTTATCATACGCACAGCAAAGGAATGGAATTCCCTGCCAGAGTCTGTGTTTCCTGTAAAGTACAATCCGGGGGTCTTCAAATCGCGAGTGAACAGGTATCTTCTAGGCAAGCGTGCTACATCGTCGATCACATCTTCACTTAACATCAGGTGAGATAGTGGTCAAACGCTTGCTTATCTACAATAAAAAAAAAAATAAAAAAAAATGGGTTATTAATGTTATATATAGGTAAAATATTGTATGTCTGTATCCTATTTTTTCTGTAATGGCAATAAACACATTTTTATTTAATTTATTTTTTATTATTTTACGTAACAGATATTTTACTGCCCTACAAAAACACAATACCGACGTTTATTTCAGACAATACAAGCAAAAATGTGTCTAAGGCGCTCGACCTAGCGTTGTTATTACTTCGTTCAGCGCGCAATGTACCGGCGCGCGCTCGATACAGTAAAGGGTTGACTCAATGAAATAAAAATAAGTTTACGAATTATTTTTATTTACCTCACAAAATAACATCAAAATTCCTAACTAAGAGTCGAATTTGAAGTCGAGAAAGTGAATTTTACGCCGTCTTGTCATTTTAGTATTATTAGCATAAAATTAAGTCGGTTAAAAATGAAAAATATTATGCTTGTTTTATGTTGTAGGTATATTTATATATTTTTACAAAATAGTTTATGACCACCGCCATCCATTATGTTCTATTTTAAACCTATCCATGCATTGGTTGTCTGGAAGAGATCGCTTTGAGCGATGAGACCGCCCATTGACACTATTTTTAACAAAAATGTTTTAGTTCTAAGTTTCTTGGTGTTCAATAAAGAGTATACGAGATATCTATCTTGTTTTTTGTCAAACCCGCAAAATGACTATGCAAAACTTAAATCGTTTCTAATATATAATACGAATGCGCAGTCATCCCGTCATTTGAATAATAATATACGTTGCGCGCGCGTGAGCAGTGACAACCGACTGGCAGATAGTACCGCCGGCGTTGATGAAAGTTTAGGTATAAAGAGCAGTAGCTATGGGCGAGTGAGGAAGGCCTGCTTCTTCCACAGCTCTTGAGAGTCTAGAGTATTCTATATCTAGCGTGTTCAACATTTTCGACCGCATCATCGTGGGCGAGCGTGCTAGCGGAGCGTCAGACCGCTGTCTCACCTGATGCAGCATGCTCGCTTACATGATACTTGTTGACGATTTGAAGGAACCGGTAATGAAGAGAATCGTTATTCCCAGGTGGAGGAGATCCTGGAGGCGGTGGCGACCGACCCCCTGGAGGAGGAGGCGCAGCGCGCGGCCGGCATGACGCTGGACGCCACCGCCGAGTTCTGCCGCACGCTGGGGGACATACCCACGTATGGCCTGGCCGGGAACAGGGACACCGCCGCCGAGATCATGGTACATTACATACTTGTACATACTCATCGCGTGGTCACTTATTACTTACTCATCATATAACTATTGAGACTACATTACATTCGAGGACCCAGTTGTGTAGTGGGAGAACGGTCGGCTTTGACGCTAGAAGTACCGACGCGAGTTCGAACCCCAAATTCAATGGATTTTGCTATTGAAAAATGTATGTGCGCTTTTCACAGTGGCCCTCCGGTCAAGGAAAAACATCGTTAAGAATTCCCCAAACCCTGCATGGTGGTAGGACACTATCTAGTGTCCGCCTGGCCAGCTATCACCCTCAAGTTAGAAAATATATCGCCAAACATCTAATGTGTTCCGGCAGCTATCCTGGAGAGCCAGTTCCCATTCTAAGCCAAGCGTATTACCATCCTCGACCACATCATCACTTACCAACAGGTGAGATAGTGGTGAAACTCTAGCCTATATATGATATTTAAAAAAATAAAAATAATATGTAACAGTAAGGCGTAAAGCTCTTTGTAAGCTACCAAATCGTCTGCAGAGGCAGGTCTAGATACCTTCACATTTCATGTCACAATATTTTGTTGAAGTGAAACAAACGCGTAGCATTCTACGAACTCTCTTTTTTTTTAATTAAAGCTTAATAGCAATGTGGGTTGTACATTAGTAGTTGTAAGTAGTCTCGTTAACCTCTCCAACTAAGCTAATTATGTGTACGAGGTCTCTCGGGCTTATACAAGTGCACATAATGTATATGACTGCATGTGTGTGTGTGTGTCAGGAGGTGGAGAGCGGCGACGCAGACATGGAGCCCGAGCCGGCGGCGGGCGCGGGGGGCGCGGGCGGCGCGGGGGCGGGCGGCGCCTGGAGCCGCGTCGACGTCGGCAACGAGCCGCCGCCGGACCTCGCCGCAGGTACGCATACATACTGTACTTTACTATATATGGACAACACTGATAAAGTACTGTTAATATTGTTACGTGCGGAGTAGTACCCAGGTAGTCCCAGAAGTACCCGGCCTGGCGTATAGATGGCGTTGCTGCCTGAAAATATTGTCTGTGGTAGAAAGTAATACAGCATTTAGCCAAAAAAAGTTTCATCAAGACAACGCGCCAGTGCCCAAATCAGCGATTACGATGGCCAAAATCAATGAGTTACATTTTGAAATACTGCCCAATGCTCCCTATTCGCCAGATTTAGCTCCTTCAGACTATTTTCTATTCTCAAACTTGAAAAAATAGCTTCAGGGTAAAAGATTTGCCAACAACGATGAAGTGGAGTGTGCGGTACATGTCTACTTCGAGAAGCTTGACATTTCTTACTATAAAAATGGTATCGAAGCAATTGAACATCGCTGGAAAAAATATATCGAGCTAGAGGGAAACGACGTAGAGAAATATATTTTTATCCAAAAAAAATTGTGATTCCTTAGTTAGGTCTTACTTAGTAGATGAGATTTACGTTTATTTCCACAAAACACTAGGTAAGCACAAAGTTCCGGTATAGTCGTCCAAATTGTCTTGTACAATGATCAAATGTCCCTTAACACACACTGAGGTCATTGGTATTTCACAATCACTTATTCACTGTTTGCACTTCACAATTACTTGATCAAACTTCGCTATTCGAACTTAGATGTTTACAATGTCGCTTCCAATGAATGACAGACTCAACGCCGCGGTTCGACGCCTTATATAGGACCAAAATAATTCTATTAGAATACTCTCGAACCCTTTAGAATAAAACAAATAACAATAGGCATTCAAAATAATAAACAATAGCACGACCATTCAAACAACTTATGGAACCAACTTTTACCATACATGCAAATTGGGTCTCTAATAACTTCAGAATAACGTTCTAGAGACCTAATTTGTATTTATGTTAAAAGTTTCTTACATCAGCTGTTCAATGGACACACATTTTACCACTTTAGACGGGCCTACCTTTTAAATGATTGACTTTGAGAAAAAAATACCTTAACCTCAATGTCATTTTTAAAGAAGGCACCCCATACGTATGTACGTGTATATATGTATATATGTGTGTGTATGTGTATATACGTATAGGTTTGAAGAAAAAAAATGTTTTTTGTTCGAGTTCCATGTATGGGTTGCTCCCTCTTAAACTTTTGTATGTTTTATTTTTGTATAAAAATCGGAACGCGGTTTACAGAATACATCTACCTACCAAGTTTCAATTCTGTAGTCCTAATAGTTTCGGAATAAAATGGCTGTGACATACGGACGGACAGACAGACAGACATGGCGAATCTATAAGGGTTCCGTTTTTTGCCATTCGGCTACGGAACCCTAAAACAATGAATAATAGACCTAAAAAAAATATATAAGACAAATTATTTTGCTAAAAAATGTTCCTGGTCAAATATACTGCCAATCATTTGATGTTCATTTGTTTATCCCGTCGATACGGTAAACCGCAAATTAATAAGGGTCATCGCTACACACGATTAGTGTATTTAGCCAGTGTCAAGTACAAACATTTTTCAAGTTTTTGTGATATCAAGTCATGTACATTTTAAAAATGTTAATAAATTTAAATACTGTCAGTAATGATAATTGTATGACATATTTATTGATATTCAAATATGCGTGCGTTCAGAAATGTATGCTTACGAGTTTTTGGCGGGAACGTGGAAAAGTGTGTGTGATTTGATTGTATTTTTCCTAAGACTTGTGTTCTTCCGCGTATTAATGTGTAATAATTGCGGATTATTAACCATTTAGTGCCGGTGAATGTGTGCGAGTGTAGGGAAGCAGACAATGTTGAAATACATGCTATTTGCGTTCTCACCAAAATTCCACTGAAAATAAATGTAAACACCACATCTTTACTGAAGGTATGACTTAGACTAGACTTTTACTTGAAAACTGAGCTGAAATATGACTTTGACCCATCTCTACGACTAAAATTCATAAAGACTTGAAGTATTTCAATACTTGACACTGGCTAAATACACTAATCGTGTGGAGCCATAATAAAACTTAAAAAAAATGTATGCTTACAAGCAATCAAGACAATAATAATCAATGCCTAATCAATTTTATATTTTGTCAGAATGTAGGTAAATACAGAGATATGTAAGAATGTGATAGCTAATTTATGAGTTCCGTATACAGTCTTATCCATAAGGCATAAAAATATTAGACAGTTATTCATGAAGTAACTATACTTCTTCAGAATTAAAATTAAATACTGGTGATTATATTTTTACAATTAAAATTAAACTCAATCGAACTAATGTCAAGTAAACATATCTATAACAATAATAACATTGTTTCATTCCATCATGTCTTGCTGACACGCGGTACTAGATTGTTGTATTTTCATTCTATTTCTGTATTGCCATAATACATTACTTAACTATTCATTGTATTACGTTCATAAAAGCCTAAATTAAGTTGATCTAAAAGACACCACGACATTCATTGTCTGTTGGGTGGTACGAAGTTCGCCGCCAGCTAGTATCATATAATAAACATTAAAATATGTGGTGAAGTGAAGGTGCGACGAGGCGATGACGACGCGCCAGTGTAGGTAGTGTAGTGTAGCAGCTGTACGTGTGTGGCAGGGCCGGCGGCCGGGCTGGGCGCGGAGCCGCGGCTGGGCGCGGGCGTGGCGGGCGCGCTGCAGCTGGCGCTCTCCAAGGGGTACCTGGAGCGGGCCGGCGCCGCGCCCGCGCCGCGCTCGCACCACCTGCACCTGCTGGCCGCCAGGCACTACTCCATAGAGGACAAGACGTACGGCGGGTGAGCACATGCTTTAACACACACCTAACCTACTACATGCATACCTACCTTTAACTTTAAGGCCTTAACAGATAGTATCGTATCAATGCTGTACCTTTAACTTTAAGGCCTTAACAGATAGTATCGTATCAATGCTGTACCTTTAACTTTAAGGCCTTAACAGATAGTATTGTATCAATGCTGTGCCTGATTTTAGACCTTACCACCATCAAAGAAAATCTATCGCCAGAATGTTACGGTGTTCTGGTAGCAAGGGTAGACCACACTCTAAACCTAACGTGTTAACCATCCACGGCCACATTATCGCTTACCACCAGACGAGATAGTAGCTAAGTTCAATGTACGTAATACGTAACTCCTTTTTTTACCCGACTACGGCGAAGCAAAAAGGAGCGTTATGTTTTTGACCGGTATGTGGGTATGTATGTATGTATGTTTGTATGATTGTTCATCTGTTCCCTCATAACTTCTAAACTACTTATCATAATTTGACAAATGAGGTATCGTTGGATGCGTCTTATTTGTCTGCTGGTTATAGGCTATGTAACTTCACAAGAAATTGAATGTGGCGCCCTCTAGAGGGCACGAAGTCAAGAACTAAAAAAAAAATTCACCGCACCCCATCGTGTGGGGTATCGTTAAATACGGATTTTAAAATGAAGGTAGGGTTTGGTACGTCATGTTTTTGTCAAGCGTAGCGTTTGCGAGATATATCCCGTCGAAGTCAAGAAAACTAATTTTTAATTTTTACGCCACGGCGCGGTGTCGCAAAGAAGCGATAGGGAGGGTTATGTGTTTGTTGATCGCTATGTATGTATGTTAGTATGTTGACATGTATGCATGTATACTTTTATGCAAAAACATCAAAATACTTAAAATAAAAAATAAGTTCAAAAACTAAAACCCGACTACTGAAATATCACACTCTAAAAAGTATGAAACAAGAAAATATTCTCAAGTGAGATCGCTATGTACAATCTATTCAATATGTAACGTTTATTATATAAAAATGTTACTCTTAATAAATATTTTATCGTATTTTGAGGGCCCGGTGGCGTAATCGGGAGAACGTTCGGCTTTGATGCCGTGGTACCGAGTTCAAACCGCCGTGCACCAATGGATTTTTCTATCGAAAAATTTATGTGCGCTTCTCACAGTGGCCCTCCGGTGAAGGAAAAACATCGTTAAGAAACCAACAAAACCCCCGCATGGTGGTAGGACACTATCTAGTGTCCGCCTGGCCAGCTACCACCCTCAAGTTAGAAAATCTGTCACCAAACATCTAATGTGTTCCGGCAGCTATCCTTGAGAGCCAGTTCCCATTCTAGGCCTAGCGTGCTTACCACCTTCGACCGCATCATCACTTACCAACAGGTGAGATAGTGGCCAAACGCTAGCCTATAATGTATAAAAAAAAAAAAAAATTATACATATTGTTAGTGGTGCTCAGAGGATAGCCGTGGTTGTACGTCACCTACCGTAACAAAACAATACATTCTGAAAAGTAGCATACGACCACGGGTATCCACTGAACACCACTAAGAATATTTATAAAATACGATAAAATATTTATTAAGAGTAAGTTTTTTATATAATAAACGATACATATTGAATAGATTGTACATAGCGATCTCACTTGAGAATATTTTCTTGTTTCATACTTTTTAGAGCGTGATATTTCAGTAGTCGGGTTTTAGTCTTTGAACTTATTTTTTATTGACATAATAGTTTTCAAGTATTTTTCATGGAATCCATAGGCTCCCGAACTAGCCAAGCTGTGTTTCAGGAGCCAGTGGCTTCTATTATTATTTTTTATTTTCACATCGAACACCATGCTAGCCCGGCGACGTCTATATCTATATAGTACAACCCCGGCCGTCGCCCACGGCGGTCGAGGATCTCGTGTGGCATCACAGTGCACGCGCGAGTAACTTTGACGTGTATGTGGTGTGCAGCGAGGACGACAAGCACGCGCGGCGCGAGCGCGGTGGGCACGCGGGCCCGGCGGTGGAGTTCCGCGAGAAGCCCGCCTTCCGGCCCAACATCAAGCTGGAGTACGTGGACGACGACGGCCGCCCGCTCTGTCCCAAGGAGGCCTTCCGCTACCTCAGCCACAAGTTCCACGGCAAGGGGCCCGGCAAGAACAAGCAGGAGAAGCGGATCAAGAAGGCCGTGCAGGAAGGGGTGAGCGATCTTCTCTTCTCTTCCCACCTCTCTATCTCATATCTCTCTCTGCTGAGAGTGTCGGTTCAGCAGTCAGCCTCCGATCGGAGCATATAATAGTCCTACTTCCTGCTAATAATATAAAGGCGAGAGTTTGTAGGTATGTTTGTTACTTCCTTAACGCTAAAACTACTCAACCGATTGATCTAACATTCGGTATGTAGATAGCCTCGACTCTGAAATAACACTTTTATCCCGATATTATATCGTATACGCGAGTAAAACCGCGGGGCACAGCTATAAATATATTTAAGAAAAGTTTTTAAAGCCAGGAAATTTAAGCAACTCTTATCCAAAACCTTCAATGTTTAACCGACTTCAAAAAAAGAAGAAGTTTCTTAATTAGACAGTATATCTTTTTTTTACGTGTGTCCGCGGATAACTTTGTCGTTTATGAACCGATTTTGATGATTCTTTTGTTTAATCGGTATCGGAAATGGTGGTCCCATTGTAATTTCATCGAAATCTGTAAAGTATATTCAGAGATATGAGGATAAACGTCTCAAACTTGCTACTGTGATTGACTCGCGGGGCATGGAAGTCGGTTGTTTTAGTTTTTAAACTATCTTTGAAAATATGAAGACACGCGGTGCTGCACGCCATCACTTTAATCGAGCAAGTGCATTATGTCCGTGTGTCTGTCTATCCGTCCGTCTTAATTATTGAAAGTCGTGTTTCTTGTACGATGATGGCGACTATACGCGGGAGGTATCAAGTGTCACGTACATCAGTATAACGGCGCCCTGTCTCGCAGCTGATGAAGAAGATGTCCTCGACGGACACGCCGCTCAACACTCTGCAGATGTTACAAGACAAGCAGCGCGAGACTCACTCGCCGTACATCGTGCTCTCCGGCGCCAAGCGCGACCCCAACAACTAGCCGCTATCATCATCTACCATCACCATCACCCCGGGCTAGGCTTCGGACGGAGCTTCTCGTCCATTACATCTGTCTCTATTCTAAACATGCAACCGTTTTATTTCGTTATCGTAGTGGAATTAATGTATCATTTGTATGACTGGCTTGTCTGTAACTACAGGTCTACGTTCACTGTATTCTCAAATCTCCATCCGGTAAAACGTGACAGAACAGTAACCTTGTTCCGGGACTGCTTGTTTATATCTGCCCTTTATTTCAATAGAACACAAAATTGCACTGAAATCACGCTTCGGCAATGTTATGCCATATTTTTGACATCTGTAGAAATGTAGATTTTATTGCGTGTATTACTTTACTTTGTTATCGTAAATATTATATATCTTCGCGATTCGCGACCACAATTGGCACTGGCAATAATAAACGATCACTTTGAAGGTGAGGATACACGACGACACGAATGTCGACACTACTGTAGATTGCGTCCACGCGGCAGCTTGTTCGGTGTCGACATTTAGTGGAGGTTACATCGAGTGTCCCGGCTCAAGTGAACTATCCTTCTACAGTCACCGCGAACCACGCGTGCGGCACTTACTAGCGATGGGTAATGTTAATTCCTCAAAGTGAAACCGTTCACTCATTCCGGCTCCACTCTCGAAACCGATTCCTCATATCGATTCCTTTATTCCTATGATTCATTTACTATGTATGCACTTGTATCTATTCCGCAGTCACATTTCCTTTTGGTAAATAGGTCCCTAGAAAAGATTTTGTGTATCGTCGCGTGTGGTTGTTCCCTTTTCACGCGCAACGACTTAAGTGATGTCCAATTCAGATTTTTATAAAAAACAAGTTCGGTTTTAACAATGGAATCC
This sequence comes from Cabera pusaria, assembly GCA_954871355.1. NCBI lineage: Eukaryota > Metazoa > Arthropoda > Insecta > Lepidoptera > Geometridae > Cabera > Cabera pusaria. Next base: position 28,531,564 of record OX940893.1, read on the forward strand.
ACCGACCGACTGACAATCGAGTCACCACACCACTCACCCGACGCCGACCGAGCTGTGCTACCGATCACGGCTCCGGGCTCACGCCTCACGCACGAAGTACGAACGGTCGGGTTCGGTAGCCGAAACGGTGAGCCAATGATTCCTCGGAATCGTTAATATTTGGGTGGAATCATTAGGACCTTCGGGTCCGCGTGCGGTTTCGGCTCATTTTATTCACTGTGTCCGGAATTACCCACGACTACCGCAGACAGTGTGGTACTTTCCATCGCCATGAATGGACGTGTCACTGCCGCGATTAACGCGATATTTTTTAATTAAAAGGTTCAAAGAATTAAGAAGAACAGCTGGAGGCATATAGTCAACTGTTATCTGAACTGTAAAAGCAGTAACTTAAAATTATTCAGCCAAATTTTAATTCGCTACTGACTTTACTCGGGATTTGAAATTTGCCATAGTACTACTTACTACTTGTAATATTATTGTAGTAAGTTTCGCGCACGTTCGAAATGAGTACACTGTGTCGGACACCGCGCACCTCCCGTGTCCGCCCTCAGCGAGTGTCGTCCCGTGTCCTGTCCTATGTGGCGCGTGGCGTGTGTTTGAAATGTGCGCACACGATACCATTTGTAGCTAGTACGATATATAGCAGCGTGTCGACGTGTTGTATATTTTCATAATAACAGGATATTAATAAACTAATGAATTTGGAATCATTTGTTTTATTTTATTGCCTTCATTAAATCAATAAATACGGTTAAATGAAAGCCAAATTAATTAGTAAATATAGAATAATAATAGTAACTATCATGATAAATAAATTAACGCAAATTCATAAACACAATAACTAGGAAAAAGGATAGTATAGTGATTTTTCAAAATAGCACACAACGATAACAGCATCCGTCGGCGGCGCACAGCACGGGAGCCGGTCAGCCGCCCGCACCGACACGAGCCGGCGCCGTCTGAAGCTGACGGCGGATCAGGGCTTAGCACCTTCCTTGGAGAGGTCTCTTGAGACGCTCTTGAGTCGCTTGGAGGATTTATTAGGGTGCTTCGTGGAGTCGCCGGAGTCGCGGCGGTCGGCGGCCTCGTGCGCCGCGTCCTGGTCGAAGTGTGTCTGGCGGCGCGGGCACAGCGCGCGCCGCAGCCGCGTGTCGCGCACCAGCGGGGGCGTGCCCGGCCGCCGCACCGGCAGCGTCGACGCCATGCGCAGGTGCGCGTACAGCGGGATCTGCGGGACACAGCCGGCACTCTCCACGATTGTTTATAGCTTACAAACGGCGTGCCGCGCTCGAGCGCGACGCGGAGACCGTGACGGTAGACTGTTATAACTCGCCTCACGTAAAAAACTGCCAAGTGCGAGTTGGACTCGCACTCGTAGGGTTCCGTACCACACTACAGATTTTTATAAGATCGAGCAAAAAATACCACTATCATTTTTCGCCAGCAAAAAATAATAATTAATAAGCATTTTATTTCTTATAACGCCATCTAACGTAAAACAAAGGTATTAGGGATCGGCATTTCAATATAACGCCATCTACGGACGCTTAGGTAAAGCGTTCATAGATGGCGTTATATTCAAATGCCGAAAAAAAAACGTTTCTTGAATGGGGACCCCCTACTATTTTTAACTTTATTCTGTTTTAGTATTTGTTGTTATAGCGGCAACAGAAATACATCTTTGAAAATTTCAACTGTCTAACTACGGTTCATGAGATACAGCCTGGTGACAGATGGACAGACAGACGGACAGCGGTTTTAGTAATAGGGTCCCGTTTTACCTTTTGGGTATGGAACCCTAAAAAGAACGCTGGCGGTCAAATACCGATTTTTGGTGTATTTGTTGGTGTGGTGAGGCCGGCGCGGGGCGGGCGGGTCCCGCGCCCCATGCTCGCCGGCGTCGACCTTTGTTTTCCCGCGCTGTGTAGGTACCCCTTCGTGCGCAAGTGTACCCATGCTTAAACACACCCCCTCTACTTCTTCTAGCGTTATTTTTATGCGGGGCGAGTTATAGAGAGCACACAAGTGAGAGTATGTAGGTAGTGATATAAGTAAACTAACGACGGGCAGCGAGTCGTCCAGCACGACGGGGTCCTGCGGGTCGGGGCGGCTCGGCAGCTGGAAGTAGCGGCCCAGCAGCGGGTCCCGCGGCGGCGCGCCGAACGTGTCCGCGGCCAGCTCGCGCGCCGTGATGTCTCGCAGCGCGTCCACCGCCACCTGGCCCGGCACGTAGCGCGACACGCGCCCGCCGCGCCACACCTTGAGCGTGGTGGAGGACGCCACCTTGGCCACGTCGGGCGGACACCGCCCGCACACCGCGTACCCGCCCACGCCGCCCAGCGTGCCCACGTACTCGCCCGACACGCGCCACACGCGCACGCTGTAGTCCGAGCTGCCGCTGTACCGACACCACGTTGATATCACATCATTTAGTTAGACTCGTGATATCACATCATTTATTTAGACTCTATCTTGCATAGACATTTTCAATTAAGCAGTGTTCGTAAGAAACGTGTTTTTCGACCGTTTTTTTGCCGACTTAGGTTGCAAATTAGGTCTCCACGAATGTACCTTTGATTTAAACGGGATAATTTTCCTATAGCCTATTTTCATTCCGAAAGTCCATTCTATGTATTAGTGAAAGAATTTTTTAAATCGGTTCAGTAGTTTTTGAGCCAAATCATTACAAACATACAAAAATACAAATGTTCTCTCTTTATAATATTAGTATAGATAAGGCCTATCTCTGTACTTAGATTTGACGCAGTAGAAATAAGCTGAAATAGTTTCACAAGGAAACAAAATATTCTTCGTTATTCCTACCCCGTAATTTATCCCAATTTTGTTAGCCACTTCTAAAATTCTAACTGTTAGACCTATCCACGGCGACATGGTCCATACGTGTGCGGTGGGACTAGAACCACAGAATATATAATAATACTCGAACCCTCAACCGACGGATTAGATGTCTTGTAGACGATCAAGTGTTCGCTATAACCCCATCGTGTAGTTCTTATAAAATAATGAAATGAAAGATACAAATTGGGAAGTACCTGGTCATCTAATTCTACCGTATGACTTCTTTAAAAAGATAGAAATCACTTGCGTACTATCCGTCCTAAACGAAAGACGACGATCGGGGCTTTGCGAATTGGAAGTTACTGAAATTGTTTCATAGATTAAGTAACTCCATCTATGAAACACGTAAGGTACAGCTTAAAAAGCACAATAATATGTCTGCATGCATCGATAAAATATCAATGTATTGCTTGCATGTGGACAAAAGCGAGCATTACAGTAGTCCACGTGGAGCAGGCGGGGAGTAGTGTACGGTGGGGCGGGAGTGGCAGGGTGAGGGGGTACATACGTGAGCAGCAGCTGCAGCGGGTCGATGTATGCGAGCGTGGTGACGCAGCGCAGGTGCGCGCGGTACGAGTTGAGCAGCAGCGGCAGCGGCTGGTCGCGCACGGCCCGCTTGGCGCGCCCCTCCACGCGGTCGCGCCACAGGAACGGGAACTGCAGCCGCAGTCGTGGCATGCTCACGTGCACCTGCACCACCACACCATATATAGGTACCTACTGCTCGGCGTCCAACTCGCTTGCCGAGTGCAGCTTGGAGCTGGATTACAACCTTCACCTCGATGTTAGAGGTGAGTGAATACATTGCTATCTATTTAAGTAATTGTATACAGTAAAATTCTGATTTGAACATCCTGTGAGATACAAACTAAACTCGAAGAGAAACATATCTAAGGAAACCGAAACGAAACGAACAAAACTAAACTCTAAGGCTGGGTTTGCACCGTCTTACGTTAACCGTAACTATAACCATAACCGGTGTTTTTGTATGGACTTTGACTGACTCAGCCTTAGATGTGTAATTTAAATTTCCAGAGGTTACCGTCGGATTCGCAAGGAAATCGTGATACAATAAAGTAAAATGGTCATCACCTTCTCTCCCCTCAAGTAGTTCCTCATGAGCCACACCTTGACGTAGCCCATGGTGGTGCCGGTGAAGAGGAAGTCGTTGTTGAGATCGGTGGCGAGCGCCGACACGTAGTCCCCGGCGGTGTGCACCCCCTGGAACGAGCCCTGGAACCCTCCCGCCGGGTGGTCCGACCAGCACTGCACCGTGCCGTTCTCCAGGGACAGGATCAGCGACGCTGCGCGCGCACCCACGGTTACACACTCACGAAGAGAACTTAAATATCCCGAGTTCGTAGAGAGCGAACAGGTGGTTAAATGATTGTAAGGCATTCTGGGAGATGTGGGCGGAAGCGGGAGCGGGAGAGACTAACCGATGCCCATGGCTTGCGGGCGCGTGGTGAGGAACAGCATAGCCTGCACGGCGAGGTGGCGCATGTTCTGCGCGCGCTGCGGCAGCGACACCGAGGACAGCTTGCGTGCGCGCGCCTTCACCATGGCGTCCGTCGCGCTCACGCCGGACCGCCCGCTCGTGTCGCGCTGCATCGTGCTGCGGACCGCGGACACGTTAGTGGCAGCTGCCCATCTTATCTTACGTACGGCATACCGAGGCGCCTTTGTAGAGCCTACTTTGAGGTAAGATCGAGACAAGAGCTATTAGGTACAAGCTTCGTACGTTCGCGAATCGCGTCGTACACCCTTGCATGATATAAAAAAAATTGGTTTACGGACAACAATTTTACGTGATAACGTCACACGATCTTTATTGCTTGTTCCGCGCTCTCGCTTGCACGTGGAACGTGACAATTTTTCGTGCGTGCAGCTGGCGTTCATCGATTTATAAGACGATATCATGTCTAGAGAGGATTAATGAAGGAAGATTGACGAAGCAATTTTATAAGAGTGTGAATGCGCCAGCTGATAGAGGCCGACCTAGACGAACGTATCACGACCAGATTGGAGACGTTTTAAAGAAAGGCCAAATCAAAAGTACCTATAACCGGCGAGCATGTATGAAGGCGCTCATGAAAGTGGAAGAAGCGAAAGAGGTATGTCAGGATCGTCATGTGGAAAAAAGTAGTATCTGCGTACCCCAACGGGAAAAAGGCGTGATTTTATGTATGTATCACGTCAAAAAAATCGGTGATAAAATAATGCCCCACCGTTTATTTACAGAAGTTTTAAGGGACGTCATAGCACGTACTATAAACCTCGAGCACATAGCAAAGTGTAAGCACCTTTCTACGTTTAAAAAAACCTTAGATGAGCAGGCTCCAACTTTAAAATATTCTTAACTCTTCGAGCGAGCGAGCGAGTAGTGTGACATCAGCTGTCATTCCAAGTGTATCGTGTAACAGTGTACCTGGGACGTCGGATGGAGGAGCGCTTGGCGGCGTTGCTGGAGACGGAGGTGCGGTCGGCGGCCTTCGCCTCGCGCTTTGTGTACACCATCTTGATGCGCAGCATCGGGTCCGTGCACGAGAACCGTCTGCCAACCAATACTCATTGATTACATACCTACTCATACTCATTATGATATGTGGATAGAGCGTGGCACGTGGCATCCACACACCGACCCACGTAGGCTGGTAGAGGATGATGACATACCTCAACTTTTCGATTGAACTTAGAACCAGAATGTTTCGTGATAAGTATATAATTTTTAGGGTTCCGTATCTCAAAAGGTAAAAAAGGAACCCTTATAAGATCACTTTCTTGTCCGTCTGTCTGTCTGTCCGTGTGTCACCACTGAATTTCTCAGAAACGGGTGGACCTAGCAACTTGTAATTTATACCTGATACTGAAGGTTATAGTCCCTATTGGGTGTATAAGAATCTAGGTCTTGAGTCAACACAATAAAAAGATATGGGCAAATTTACATTTACGCGAAAACTTGTTAGTACCAAAAGGTACCTTAATTTTCAACTTTTTTTATTTTTCGGAATTTTTCCTTTACTTGTGCTCTAAGACCTTGCTTGTAAATTAAAGGGTGTCCCCATACATACATAGATTGCGCCAAATAATGTAGACTTCTGAGTTATATGAGCGCTGATACAATTTAGAGGCCTAGCTTAATTGGTTAGTACGGAAGCCTCGGTGGGCGAGTTCAACTCGACTTAGCCGGTTTTATTTGAAAAAAAATGTGTCTGAAATACATCACTTGTAGGTAATACTGATTAGCAATCGTTTACCCTACATTGTTACGGTACGTAGTACTATTAAGTATTCTGTGGTTACGGGCCACGTTCATTAGTATAATGATGTCCAGTCGACAAATGGATGGTCAGTAACTAAATTACTGTGTCATTGTCAGAAAGTTTTATAATTAATTATTGGGTCCACTTATGAAACGGTGTGCATGGTAAGTTTAGAAGAGGGTCGAGAGTAGGTATGATAGTATGTGTAGGTAAGCGCAGCGGGCGGCAGCACACCTGTAAGGCTGTCCAGTCTCCAGCTTCCACAGCATGAGCTCGGAGTTGTAGGAGGCGGTGGCGACGGAGAGTGGCGGTCGTGCGGCCGCCGCCAGTACGTCGTCCGTGTGCCGCGTCTCCCAGGACTTGCCCGTCGTCGACGTGCCCGTGTCCTCGAACTCCGTCAGGTGCTTGTTCCACCCCACCGCCAGGATTCTATAGCATACCGTCATAGGTCGTCTTTACAATTACGTTCCTTCAAGTGGTTCGGGTTAACTCAATTACTATGCAGCATGGATCATTTTATTAACGTCGCGTAGCCTGCCAAATCCAATTTATGATTCATCAGTCGGTCTGTTACCTAGCCATCGTTGCAGATGGTAGATAACTTTATCTTCTTATTTTGTGTTGTTCATGTTTCTACTATCTGGAACGTCGGTACCATCGAGAAACACTATAAAACATCGACGTCATAGCAATTGCTATGACGTCGATGCCATAAAATGAATAATATGTAGAAAGAATCAAGCGACACGAAATGGACGTACCTTCCCTCCACCCAGAAGCACTCGGTTACCTCGCACATGTACTCGATGCTCATGCTGCGCAGACACGCGCCGGTGTTGAAGTTCCACACCTACAACATGCACACTAACACCTACTACCCTCGCAGAGGGAAAGCCACATAGTTATTAATGTAAAACATGTAGAAACCTAACATACTCGTAACAGTGAACTCTGCATAATATGTTAAAATTTTAATAAAAAAAGCATATTATTACGCTAATAAAGAAGAGGTACCACCAAAATGAATATAATATAAAACGATGCTTACCTTAAGAGAGCCATCCCTGGCGCCGGTGAGGAGCAGCTGGTACCCGGGGTCGAAGCAGGCGGCCGTGATCTCCACCGGGATCAGCTCGCCGTGCAGCTGCCGCGTGTGACACTCGCGGATCATCACGTTGCGCCGACCTGCACCGACCGACAGTCAGCCCGAGCCCAGCCGCGGGGAGCGGACGGACGAGCGAGGATGTGCCGCGGACCTGTCGCCGGATCCCAGCTGATGACGATGCTGTCCATGCCGGCGGTGACCACCACCTTGAACAGCGGGTTGTAGAGCACCCTGGCGACGGCCCGCGAGTGCGTGAACCCGTCCGTGTGGTTGGGGTTCAGCTGCTCGTCCAGCACCAGCGTGCACATCTTGATGGCGGCCAGGGTGTACTCCCGCGTGCCGGGGTTGTACACCGCGGAGATGGGCGTGCGCTCGCCCACCTGCGGCGGCACGTCGATGTACGTCTGCGGATCACCAGTCAAGACCTCGTCAGCGGTGCTGCTTTTACAACTATACCTCAAACTGTTCAAATAAGTTATATTTGTGGGTCACCTGTATGCAAGTCTGAGACTGCACGTCCCACACTTTAATGATGCGGTTCCGGGCGAGCGAGTAGACGGTCTGCGCGTTGTTCTGCAGCACGATGGAGACGACCCCGGCGTGGTGCCCCGTGAACACCACCACGGGCTTGGAGGGCACGAAGGAGTTCCACACGCGCACCTCGCAGTCCGGCCCGCCAGTCACTATCGTGTGGGCCTCCTCGTCGATGGCGAAACATTGGACGCCCTGCGATCACCGCTTTGGAGGAATCAATCTATCAAGAGGACGATTACTGTGGAATCGGGGATCGAGTAAAGGGAGCTCACCGAAAGGTGTACCACCATGGTTTTGGCTGAAACGAGCATAATGTTATTTCTCGTGGTGCGATTGTAATGCCGGCTCGCCGCTCACCTTATCAACGGCGAACACGTTGTTGGTCTTGTTCCCGGCCAGGTCCTGCATGAGCAGCGCCCGCGGGCACGTGGCGCACGACACCACGCAGTGCAGCGAGCTGTACCACGCCACCTGCCGCACCCACTCCGGGTGAGCGCCCACCACCTCGATCAGCTGCAGCTCCGGCAGCAGCTGCGGCTGTACACGGAACATACCTAATATTATAATTTAAGTAGGGTAGTCGGAAACTAAACACATCTTATGGACGACGATCTAAACATTGCGATCTTCGAAGTTTCTCATTCCTAGTGATACGAGTTCCGCTTGGGACCGCTACAAATACAATGTCAGGTTTGAAGTGCAATGTTTCTGTTAAATTACAAGATTTAGACAAGACAAGACAAATTAATGTTCTATTCGACATTCAAGGTATCGGGCGCAGTGCAGCGAAGTGCGTCGCCCAATGTTCTAGCGATCAAAACGTTGTGTGTGCCACATGTACTCGTCCGCCCGTTATTACGTCGGTGATAGATGAACAGTGTAGTGAGTAACCCTCCGCTGCAGGTCAACGTGCCGCAGCTGCACCAGCGGCCGCTCGGCCCGGTTCTGGAAGGGTCCGCGGTCCACGGCCGAGAAGCGCAGCACGCGCAGGTTACCACCCACGTCGCCGCAGATCAGCAGGCACTTCTCGTTGATGTCCTCGCAGAAGTAGTAATACATTGTGCAAATCTGAAATTAGAGAAATGCCAGTCTTTGTGTAGTGTATTCATACATCATAAATATCATAATGCTTCAGCAGGGCTAGCATGGCCTTATCCCCGGGGGAAAGACAAAATTATTTCCCTGTTTTTCGCCACTGACAGGAGATCAATACAACAATTTAAACGCTTGGTGAAGTTTAACCCCGAGTTTCGATTTTGTTTCATATTAAAAAAGAATTGATTAAAAGTCAGCGGGCGTTTATAATTGTCGAAAAACTACTTATAATTTGCCTTCTCCACCAAACCAAACACGGATAGGTGGAAAGACAAAATAATCCCCTTGCTATGCTAGCCCTGAGGAGGTACTTGTATCTACTGATTATAAAATTACATTTACGTCCTAAAGCAATAGTACACATCATGGTAGGTACCTGCTCATCTATGCGATAATTAGTTTAACATTTAGATTGAATGGCAGTAGGCAGTTCTTGACATCCCTATCGAGATAGGTTGCGATCTGCAGCCCTGCAATCCCAACGGTTATTGTGCCTGGCACTTATAGCGACTGCATCGATATTGCATCATGATTTATCGTTGGATGCGCTATTTTATTATATTCGCCAACTTCCCTTAGATTAGAGTAAGTACTATTTAAAGGAATTCCAACCATGTACTCCCAGCTGGTGATGACAATCTTCTGGGTGAATGTCTTCGCGGTGCAGTCGTAGAAGCGCAGCTCCCGCTCCGTGGAGCTGGTCACGATGATGTTCACGTCCGGCATGCACACCATATCCGTCACCCACGTGGTGCGCATCTTCAGGAGCGCTGCATGTCATACTCTATTCTAATACTCCTCTTCTTTCACTTATATATTACAATACTACATCTGCGGCAGCCGCGTTACGGGAGGGGCTTTGCAATGCGACCGCTAAATAAAATACAGGGAGACTTGTTCTTTTGATTAGCTTATTGAAGATGGATGAGGTATGTGATGCAGGATGGTGAACGTACCTAAGCGTTGCAAAACGCAACGATCTGAAATGGTTTTATAAGGATTTTGTTATTTTGAGAATTATAGGTAAGGCCACAACCAGTCAATGAGTACCTAAACCTAGTATATGTCATCAACCGTCTTCCAAAAAGGAGGAGGTTCTCAATTCATCTGCAAGTATGTTTTTTTATGTGGGTATGTTATTACGCGATGATTATTTTGATGGAATAATTCTATTTTTTTAATTTGTAGGGTAGATTTCCAAGGTGGTCCCATTGTAATTTCACCGAGATCTGATAAGTATCTCCAGAGATATAACGGTAAACGTCTCAAACTTGCTATTGAAACTGACTCGCGCGGCAAGGAAGTCGCTTGTATTAGTTTTTAAAACTATCTTTGTATTAAAGAAAAGTCACGAAATATAAATGATAGATGATGAACGAAGCGAAGATAACTTACAACTGGATGAGAATGCTGTCCTGAGCAGCTTCAAGTCGAGAGTCCACCAGTTGAGCATGCCGTCGCGGCTGGCCGTTATGTACATGCCTTGTGTTGGGTTCGTGGTGCGGTTCTGTAATTACAGGTTTACACAGATACACACTTCTCGCACTGTCAGCGTGCACGAGCGCGATTATGCATGGAATTCTAATAAATAGCACGAAATATAATTTGGAACGTAGGTACCTACTTTCATTTTTACAGAGCCCGTAGAAAGTAGAGTGCATTTAACAGCAGTGACCCGCGACACCGCCCGCGTTACGAAGTAATTACCTACTTTTAAAAGTATTAAGCTAAAATAAAATAATAAATTTAAAAAAAAAAACAATTTCTCCTTTTGTCGCTTCGACGCACTAACGCTCTAGATATATATCTTCTTCTAAGATGATCTGTTGTGTTAATTGATTTTCTAATGTATTTCGGACCTACCTAACGTCAATAAAAGTTAGGAGGGTAAAAAATTATCTGCTTTGCACTTCGGCAAATGTGCGACGGCCCTTAGCGTGCCGAACTTTCTGTTGGATACAAGCGTAACCGCTTGCCGCCAGGCGAATCCTGTTACGACTGTTAAAATACTTAGATCATACTTATTATTATTATATTATGTGTATCTCATACGGATAAATGATCATTCGTAGTGACCACCTACTACATTCGTAGTGACCACCTACTTAACTTTTAATTGATAAGTGCCTAGGTAACCTACCTTAGAAACATCTGGACAGAAACATATCCTGGAGATGGGATGTCGGTGCATCGAGCGCATGACGGTGGGCAGCCCCATGATGGGAGCCTGAAGAGCTTCGCGCTGGTTCTCTGAGTCCGCTGCGAAGTATCCCAACTGCAGGTGGGACACCAGCTCGTCCCATCCTATCTCACCATCACGATTTGTATTTATCTACGAATCATTCCTCATCTTTACAGTGCTTCATTACCTATTTCTTACGTAGTTCCTACCTACTTATAGTTATTAAAATAAAGTTCCGTCAGTAGGTATGTACCTAGGTACTCCCAACAGGGGGCTGATCACGAAAATCATTGAATGAACGAAATGACGGGGACGCAGCTATGTAGGCTGTATAGCTCCGTCCCCCTCATTTAGTTCATTTCGTTCATTCAATGGTTTTCTTACGGGGCAATTCATTCAATACGGGGGCAGTACTAACCAATGTAGTTCTGTGATTTCTATATAGTTAAATCTCGTCATTGGAACGTACCTACCTAACCTACTAATCTTTTGAAAGTAAAGCCGATAAGTAACTATTATGAAGCATGAAATTAAATTAATGCTGTAGAAGAAATTATAAGTTTGAGAAGTATGATTGGAGTGACTCTGATGGATAAGGTGGAGAACAGCATGATAAGGGAATATTTTGGTGTGGTAGAAGATGTAGTGACAAAGATAGAGAAAGGGATGCTTAGATGGTTTGGACAACTAGAGAGGATGGATGAAAAAGACTGACGAAGCAGATTTATGAGACAAATGTGAATGAGGCCAAGTCAAAAGTAGGTACCTATAACCGGCGAGCACGTATGAAGGCGCTCATGAAAGTGGAAGAAGCGAAAGAGGTAGGTATGTCAGAATCGTAGCATGTTGAAAGACGTACGTAGTATCTGCCTACCCCAACGGGAAAAAGGCGTGACTGTATGTATCGTGGTACTTTTTAATAACCCAATGCCGTAAAAACTGTCATTTTTATTTATTTATCTGGAATGCTAAAGTTTGGCCACATAATCTACCTTCAAAAACAGTATTTTATATTCGTCATCATCAAACTCAACATTCAGCAGTGTGTGCAGTAGTTGCCTGAACTGTTCAGGTAATATTTTGTTTCTGTAAGCATCTTGGAATGCTTCCTTTAGTTTAATCATATCACCCATTGAACAGCGCTCGTGCAAGGGTGTGTTCCTCCAGCGCTGGCGTGTCGCGACTGCTGTACTTCCCTCCGATTTAGAAGATAGGCTCATCAAAGACTTTATTTCGCTATCATTCGCCATTTCCCCAAGTATTGTTTTACAATAATGATAAGATAAGCAGAATCACAGATTATCTTTTATATTTATTTATCATTGATTATATTAATTATTTGTAAGTGTATCTAGTATTTCTTACGTAGTACCTATTTATATTCTCTTTGGATATGTTAGGTTATTTTCTATGACTATGACAGGTAGCCGGAGAGGCGGGGACCGGATTGTCCATTTTGTCATACGGTAATATTCGCAAAAGCCAAAACCTAAAAAAATATAATATTATATATCTCTATCTGCGTAATGTGTGGGTTAAATTAAATAGTATCAAGGAAGTTTTATGTAGGTTCTTATAGAACCAGTGGTGACTTCAGTGGTATAGCATGGAAGGAGGGGCCAGTGCAGAGAGGGGGTATATTATACTGATACAACCATAACCATTATATAATGTTAATTACATTAATAACCAATAACGTAGTATTATATTCTCTTTGATAACTAATAATAGTATAGTACATGATCCATGGTTGACAATGATGATTTGACGATACATAGCACTAAGTAGAGATGCTACGCATATACATAGCTTGTGAAACCAATATAAAAACTACAATGACGTCAGTCAGTGTCAGAGTGTCTCAAATGTCAAAAATCTAAAACAAATCAGATTTCAGAACATAACCTCCAATAAAATAAAACGTCAAAAAAACAAATCGTAACTTGCTACGTTTACTGTGATGAAGTGTGATGTAAATTTGTAAACCAAACCTTCAGACTCGGATTTTCTTACACAAGGCTAACGCAGGTCTACTGAAAATGTTTATAACTGCGAGGCTTTTATCAAACAGACACGCGCCATTCATCGCTCGTACAGTTTTCGTAAAAAATAACGATGTGGACAGCGCTTGTAGGCTCGTCAACCGAATTCTCGGGAAAGAGGGCATCCTAGAGCAATATAGACTTACTAGATACTACGAGAAACCTTTCCAGGTAACATATTATAACTTAAATAGCATCAATTCTTTCATTTCCTATGCCAAAGCTACTTTATACCTATTGATCCTCCATGATCTTGTTCGTCCTAATTCGATTGTCTTATTAACTAAATTGCAGACTAGACGGCGTCTAAACCACGAAAAGTGCAAGGCCATCTACAATGAGGATATGGAGAGAAAAATTCAGTTTGTGCTGAGGAAAAATAGACATGAGCCTTTCCCTGGCTGTTATTAATATTCATTAATTAATTATAACGTTAGCTTTTTCGATAATAGTTACATGATTTGTAAATAAAAGTAAATTGTATAAAATATTATTTTATTTTTGCTTACAAAGTAGTCTTAGCAAAATATTATAGAAGAATAAATGGTCAGTATATTGTCTCGAAATAAGCAACGTGAGGTAGTGGTCACCGGTCACCATACAGCCTCCTGGCACTGTTCTAAGTACTTCTAATAGCATCTACACTTTACATTGCTTTAAATGTAATTCTATGAAATTAAAATTAGGAAAAGGCAGTATGTTTAATTTTATCTTTGTTTACATTTTTAAATACGAGTATGTAGATAATAAGTAAGTTGATAAAAAAACCATAGCCTTGGTGTAAGCCAGATAAAGTCCTAATATCTCCTGTGGCAGTACATTTCCTTAAATCTGTCATCACAAAAAGTGTGCATCATCATCATAAATTCAGCGTTTCCTGCCGTCTTGTTTTCTAACAGCAATAATAACAACCATTCAGCAATTCCAATTTCGTATTAGATGATACGACCCCTGGCAAAGGAGTTAGCAGAAGTAAGTGGCAGCAATGGCATCCAGGTACGGCACGGATAGGTGCAGAGGTGGCTGACCCCAGCTGGGGCCGGCAGTTGGATGTCACGTGTAGGTGGCGCACGCGTCGCGCCGCCGCACGTAGAAGTGGTACCGGTAGCAGCGGCGGCATGTCTTGATACCACAGCGATAGCTCAGCCCTCCCTGGGGCTTGCCCTTGCAGTACTTAAGCCCACACGGGTACCAATTCACGCATACCTTAAACATTAAAATATTTATTTAAATGTATCCAAAATATTATAATTGATTCTACAAACATGTTCGCGATTTAAAGTACGTTTCCTACCTCAAAATGACATATACATTCCTTGACTGGAGAAGTCTCCGATACGCACGTCACCACAGCTGGCTTGCCATCTGGAGTGTCCGAAGAGAGGGCTTGTGGTGGGAACTGAGTCACCGCTGATGTGTACGATGACTGGTCTATTCCTGCAATTCGTTGTGTTTCGTAAATAAAATCGTATTTGAGGACTCCTTATGTAGTAAATAATAAAGATGCAGATACGCTACTATAGTGTAAAAGTTTAAATGCAGAATAACATTTTTAAGAATTCGATATGATAAATAAAAGGTGAGAGTGTGGACAAACACTAGTCTATATGAGATAAAAACAAATAAAAATCAGAGATTAGTAAGAATAATACACTACAGTAATTAGACTGCATAATTAAACTGGTCGGAATGAAAGCAGTGGTTAGTGTTGGAGGAGGACCTGGTCTGGGCGCCCAGCGCGCCAGATCGGCGGCGCGCAGGAAGGTGGCGTCGTGCGCCGCGGCGCAGTGGCGCGCGCCCGCCGGCGACAGCAGCCGCGCGGCGCGCCCCGCCCACGCCGTCGCCGTCGTCTGTCGCCAGCCCTTGTCTTCTTCCGCCGTACGCACTGTGCCCGGGTTTTTCTGTACACATTGCTTTATTTAAAGATCTACCGACTGATCAAATGGGAGATAGATTAGGAGTTGCACCGGAACGGATTAAAGCCTTGTGCCACGAGGCAATGTTGCATAGGTCCTGTATAAAAATATTAAAGAAGCAAAACTGCACACAGTAAAATAATAATGATACCTGTCTCAGCTTAGCCATAGCATCAGGAGCAATGAAGTCTGCCTGAGCTGCGTGTGTGAGGAAGCAGAGAGTCTGATGAGCCGACTGTCCCAGCTCCTCTTCCGCCGGGATTATCACCTTCACTGCTTCCACTTCCTTCAAGTAGACACTGATCATTAGTCAACCCAGGCAAGAAGATAGTATATTAGGAGCTTAGTTCTGTACTCTTCATGGGCATGCTTTTGAAAGACTCTTGAACTAATTATTGGACAACTTAGGGGTCTTCTTCTTCTTCTTCTTCTTATGGCTTTTAAACGCTGCTTGGCGTTTTTCTGCCAGTGTCAAAAGTATGGCCAGTGTACAGTATATTTACAAGAAAAAAAAACCGACAAAAGAAAGAAAGAAAGAAAAAATAAATATGATCTTAAAACTTATAATTGCTTTAATTAATTAATTAATAATTTTAATTTAATTAACTTAGGGGTCTATATTGGGCATGTCAACTCCATTGACAGTTAGTTATGTGTGACAATTGCAGTCAGGCTTGCCTGATCTGTGATCAGGTCCGTTTTCATCTTTATTTATCTGTTTGTGAATATTCTCTGTTTGGCAATATTGATGAAGGCCATTTTCATTTATATAATTTTATTGACAACTAGCACAACCCATTAGGTCAGGCTAGGCTCCGCACAGGTGACATTTACATCGTACTAACCCCCGCAGCTTCACCTGCATGGAAATTGATATGTGGCAAGTGGAAAAGAATATCAGATTCACAAACACACACTCGCATTAATAAAATTAGAAAAATTGATTTATTTGTCTTCATCCACCATCTTCGACCACATCATCTTATCACCAGGTGGCGAGTAGTCAAACACTAGCCTATCAGATGGCTGGGATCTTAAAATGAGTCGCCTGAATTTGAGGATTCTGCTGTGGGAGGGTCAAGGGGGCTTGTCTTGATCCTCCCAAATAGATTTTAGCTGCCGGAGTTAAGTCAAACTATTTTAAATTAATATTTTTCTTTTTGCAAATTCGCGTGAAAAACTTGCAAATGTGGGAAAAAGTAAATTAAATATTAGGTAAAGTCATAGTCTGACACTAAGGCTACACAATAGAGAACAGTGACCATTGCGTGACGAGCGTAGCGAGGAGGGAAGCCGCGGCAGCAGGCGCGCGTCACCAGAACCAACGCTATAGCGTTTAAATTAAAGTACAGAAAACATTATCTGTAAAATCTGGTTTAATGAAAAGTCAATTTATTTTACCAAATTCATTCATTAAAAAAAAACTTATTTTTTCTCGTCAACTAGATTTCTGCGTGTCTCCGCGCATAGGGGAGTGGTCCACTTTCAACGCCCCCTCCCCCTCTCCAGCTTAAACTAATTATTGGTACATTTTTTAGTAACCTCAAACTATTAAAATATTCATATCTCCTAAAGGGAGAGGTTCCACAACTTTTTCTTCAAGAAGGGGGTTCTACCCCTCTCCCCCCCTTAAATCAACGGTGTTCAATAGAGTAGCGTCAATGAATTTTGATAATAAATAAAAAAAAAAACTATGCGTTTCCAGCGAGGGGAAATGGTGCGGGGAATTCCTCACGTTTTCTCCTCTCCCCTTCCCCCACCACTTCCCTAAATGTAGGCGACTCGATTTAAGATTTTACCCTATCAGATTTTGAGTCTGTTCATAACCACGATGCAAACCTGCTGCAGCCCGAGAGCATGCAGACAAACCTTTGGCTTGTTTCGAGCTATCGGACTAGTAACAGGCTCCCAGGCTCCACTAACAACAAGGAACAGGAACTTACATTCGTGAAGTCTACGAGTTGAGACACAAATACTCCATCAAGCCGCATAAACTCTAAGGTTACTGTATCCTCGGACACATTTGCTGTTATGTTTTCCTGCGTCACATCACCACCCTGCCGACACATGAAAATTGTGCTATTAATTATGAATCAACCACTCAGACACTTATTTACATTCATTACTTGTTTACATTATTACATTACACCTACTTGATTCTTCACGTTTATGAGCAATTGAAGACTTGAAGGCGGCACGAGCAGATAGAATAAAATAACAGATAAACTTTCTATTCCCATAGTGCTTAGCTTACTCTCGATTAGATTTTGATTCCATCTATAAAAAGCAAAACTCGTCTAAGCCACAGACTACTTTATTTATGTGTCACATAAAATACAAACAGTGCAAATCTAATCTCGTCTCGTCCATCATCACCACAGATTACTGTATGTGTCAATCCAATCATCACTTCATTCATTCTTTAGCCCACAGGTCCAGACTCTGACACATATAGTAATCTGTGGTCCAGACATTGTAGATAATAAAGCTCAGACTACAGATAATTGCAAAAAAAAAAAAATACTATACCAAATTTAAATGACATACTTTTCGTAAAATTACCCAGTCACTAGGTCTATTAAATTTATACGCCTAATACTATCCGTTAGGTTGGCTACCATGTCTGGTGATACAGTAGTCTGTGAATCAATGAGTAACATATTTATACTCTGTGAATGTTTGTGGCAATTTTTGAAAACTTTGTGAGCGTGCTGCTAATTATTTTTTTTACATTAAAAACTCATGTTTTATTATAATGGGTGGCAAATCATTGCGAAAATGTGAAGTTTGTGGTGTGAGGAGATTGAGATAAAGACATTCAGACATATTTTTGGCTAGATATCCACTTGACCCGGACCGGTATGTTGATATGCTTTGAAGTCTTAATTTTAATATTTTTTAAATAATTCTAGACATGTAGTCTCTAGCATTGCTTATTTCATTGATTCTACTACAAGTCTACTAAAATTTAGTCATAAATGAAGTGAAAAATCCTTTTATTATAAAGATTGATCCAAAATAATGATATGGCAAGGTTGCCTAGAAAATACCTATTCATTTACGGCTTGACTTTTTAACCGATTTCACAAAAATGAT
This sequence comes from Cabera pusaria, assembly GCA_954871355.1. Taxonomy (NCBI): domain Eukaryota; kingdom Metazoa; phylum Arthropoda; class Insecta; order Lepidoptera; family Geometridae; genus Cabera; species Cabera pusaria. The sequence goes on from OX940893.1 coordinate 28,549,659, forward strand.
CAAGATATACCGGATATATAGGATATACGAGTATTAAGGTTTTGGGAAGTGGAATGAAGGATATATATACGCTTAGGGATATATATTAATTTTCTATTAATACGCTTACTATAGAAACACGATTAATTTTCAGTACCAATTTGAAATCTATGAGTATGAGCGAGACGATCAAGGTGGCGATTCCAGTTGCATCGTTTGAATCGTATCGAGACGGAGGGGCATCCGCGGCATATCGGTGTCTTTGAATCGGTTTGGATTTCCCATCACTAAATTTCGACTGTGACGTCACAGTAGGTGTTCAAAAGTTGGCACGCTCGGTTTCGATACAAATCGTGATACTAGGCGTTATCTATGTATATACAGATCTGTGCGTCATCACCTTTACAGCACGTGTAGGACATCTGTTTTTAAGATAAACCGATGTATTGACTTCTTCAGCCCAATACCTTTTGCTAAGTTTCGCTTCTTCGAGCATACTTCTGGCCCGTTCCACAATTGACCGATTCGCTCTCTCACTCACTCCATTCTGTTGTGGTGTGTATTCAACGGTTAACTGGTGAACAATTCGATATCGATAAACAAAAGCATTTCGTTATGTTCAATCCCTAGACTAATATTCCTGTTTTCATAATGTTGGCTCTAGTTTTGTATTGTTAGGTTGGTAAGAAAGTGCTTTCATAATTTGGTTATCAACAATATAGGGAAATGCCGACTCTTATAACCTAGGATGATGGATTACAATGGATGGAGCCATGTCAGCCATGTGACGTTGTCACATCGACTTTCATTCTATCAACACATTGTCCTACCCTTTCTATTACAGGGATCGCGAGATAAGAGTAAACGAGAAAGCTAATATCAAATTGACAACCTCGCGCATGGGTGATCGTGTCCATTTTTGACCGGCTAGCAGGCCATAATATAGCGACGCATCATACTTATAAATTAAAAATTAAATAGAAACATAGCTTTAAAGACTGAAACCCTGTTACATGGTTAAATTATGTCGTGTTGTGCTGTGTTTTATCCATCAAGAACAACTAAAGGAGGCGTAAAAGATCCAGAATTATCATTTCACACGTAAGTCTTTGTGGGCATTTATTCTCATATATAACCACTTTTTGAATCAAAATATTTATTTTGCTTACATTATATACATCTTTTTCGTCATATAACTACCGAGGTGGTAAATGGTTATCATTTGAAAGCTTAATTTATGTAAATAACAAACATTATTTTACGCCGCCCGGCTAGTGATGTACGAGAACCCTCCAAAACTTTGTCGATAAATACAGTCGATACCCTTATCAAAAGGAATATATAAATTCCTTTAAGTGTAATATTATAATATTACACTTAAAACTTCAAATATATAAATCGTTTATATACATTTTGCACTAAATCTATACATATAAAAAAATTGAAGTGTTTGTTTGTAATTCCAAATTAACAGCTTTTCACTAAATGCATATGAAAGAATATACGGTACTTACAAAAAAAACAAAATTTTAAATGTTTGTCTTGTCGCCTGCACTAATCTATCTCTAACCTACATAGAGGAAGCTAGAAATAAAAAAGGTATATGATCTATAATATTACTATATATTTTTTTTTTATCCCGCTGCTACAGTAGGTAGGGCAACACAAAATTTGTAGGTCGTGGTTGTAAGGCCTATCTGTTTATGCTTCGCAGTTCAGGTACTGTCCTGGTAGTCCAGGCGTGAAGATGGATGTTTCGCCGTGGTAGTGTCCGGCCGATGACTGCCCCGGGTATATTCCTCGTCACGGTCAGTCAGGCGTAGCTCGGTTGGTTGGATCCAGGAAGTTGGTCGTAGACCGAACTTCAGTTTAAATTTCTTATTTAATTCGTTATTTATTCCTGGAATGCACAAAAACCGTAGGGTTAAGGCCTGTTAAATGAGACATCCGATCTGAGGTACCCACAACAGCGCGACAGGACAGAAAAACCTGCGTAGTAGTATTGCCGTGGTGGAGTACTTCAGAACGGAGTTTACAATTTGTATACAAAAAGAAGAACAAATGATGAGTTTAAATTAAAATATAAAAGATTTTAGAACAGAATTTTTATGTAAAAAAAATGAAGGTATGAGTAAAAAATAAAAAGATGATGCAATATCATTTAAACTTGCAATGTGGTATTGATGTAAAATAGCAAACAGTAAAACAATTTAAAAGCTGTAAAAAATGATTAAAAGTACAATTAAACCATATAAAAAAACTAATTACAAAAAAATGAGAGTTTTGTGTGCTATTGAAACTTATCCTATAGCGGGAATACACTTTTATGTGCAGTTGTGCACATTTATTACAATTTAAATATTAAAATAAAACATTATAATTTTAAAACGTAGATCGCGCACCGGCTAGAGCGCACGGATTTGCGAACGTCGGCGCGGACTATTTGTCCAACGGGTCTAGCTTCGACTGGCGAGTGGCGAGCGGCTCGCCGCGTGGGAGGGCGCGCGGTGTCGACCGGGGCTTCCCCCCGTCGCCCGCGTCGGTTCCCCTCTGTTCCATGCGGATGCTCGTGCGCAGAGCGCTTGAAGTTGCGCACGGCGCGAATTTTTAAATAAAACTAATTGTTGAATTTAGTAATAACAATATATATATAGTTTTAATTTTAATATTATAATAAGAAATAGTATTTGTTCTATTTCATGTAACGCTTCGTTACATTACCCGCCGGTCCCTCATAAGGATTTTATTTTAATAATAAAATCCGCCATTTTAACCTAATACGTAGCAATTTTTACAAGAACCTTTCATTCGACCTTTTACAATACTAATATACATCTCTTATCATTCAACCATTTAAAATAAACATCAAACAATATAAAATTATGTGACGTTCCCTAGCAAAACTGAAAGTCATGAGTCTATAGCATTGCGACAAATAACTATTTGTTAAAATGTTTTAAATGATGTAAACGGAGTGGCAGCATATAACGAAACATTTATAATTAATTGTGACCAGAACATTTCAGGTCCTTTATGTGCCATGTACCTACATTTTTACCTGCCATGTTTTCGAGAACGTAAACTAACGGGGATAACTTTTGGATAATCTTACATTTGATAAACTTTGGTGCTAATTTTTTACTAAAGAATTTATCTTTGTCACTTAATACGTAGGCTCGCTTATAAGCAATATCGCCAACGTTAAATTCAAAAGCCTTACGTCTCAAATTGTAGTAAGATGTGTTCTTTACATGAGCGTCATATAGAGACTTTTGAACTTCGTCAAATATTGTGCCTAAACAACCAAGGTTTTCTGAATATATATTACGCGGTAAAAACAAAACCTCATCTTCTAAGTCTACATCTAAATAATGAGAACCGCAAGAAACAAGTTCTCTTCCAAAAACTAAGAAAGATGGAGTGAATCCTGTAGCTTCGTTTACTGAATTGTTCATCGCGAATTGGACCTTTGGAATAAATATATCCCAGGATCTGTGGTCGTTCTCTACAAAGGTGGAAATACATGTTATTATAGTTTTGTTGTACCGCTCTACAGTATTTACCTGAGGGGTATACTTAGGCGTGAAGAATACGTTCGGGACATTATATTTCTTGAAAAAATCATTCATATGACCACTGATAAATGGGCTTCCATTGTCCATAAAAATACTCTGTGGAACGCCGTGAACTAGAAAAATTTGTTCCTCTAAGATTTTAACTATGATTTCTGAAGTAGCTTTCTTAATAGGGAAAATATGGCAAAACTTGGAAAAACAGCATGTTACAACTAGAATGTAACTGTTTTGTTTCCGTGTTGTAGGAAGAGGGCCCATCAGGTCAATCGACAACATCTGGTAAGGTCGAGAGCACTGTTTTGGTCGTCCCATTTCCCCAAGAGTAGTATGGTTTTGACACTTATATTGCAAACAAGTAGAACAAGAACCAACATATTTTGCTACTTGTTTATACAAACCTGGCCAGTAGTACCTAAGCGCAATACGTTTGTAGGTTTTAAAAATGCCTAAATGACCAGCTGTTTGCTCGTTATGGTTGTTTTCAATAACCTTATCCCGTAGTTCTGATGGAACTACCTCCTTCCATGAAAATTCATTGGTTAAATGACACTTATTTTTACTAAGACGGAAAAGGGTGTCATTCTTAATTAAATAATTTGGAAAATTCTCTGGTCTATGCATACAGTTATTATAAATGTTTTTATACCAATCATCACTAGTAGTCGCAATAGATTGGGCAGTGACAATAGATGAGACAGGTACAGCTCGTGAGAGGGCATCGGGGATGACATTATCCACTCCTCGGCGATGCTTGATAACAAAATCAAAGGTTGATAAACGAACACCCCAGCGTGCGAGTCTGCCTGTAGGGTTATTTAGAGAAAGGAACCATTTTAACGCACTATGATCAGTGTATACGGTGAACGTTTTCCCATTCTCTAAATAACATCGCCAGTGTTCCAGTGCAATTAGAACTGCTAAGGTCTCACGCTCAGTAATGCTGTAGTTCTTCTCTGCTGACGTTAAAGATCTGCTCATATACGCAATTGGGTGCTCTTTACCATCTATGGATTGAGTCAGCATAGCACCTACACCATAATTGCTCGCATCCGTGTGCACCTCAAATGGCAGATTGTAGTCTGGGCAAGAAAGAACAGGAGCAGACACTAAGCATTCCTTGAGCATTTTGAAAGCAGCGTCAGCTTCGTTAGACCATTCAAATGGTGGTGAATTTTTCTTATGAGAAGTTAGCTTGTTGAGTGGCCCTGCGATCGTGCTAAAATTTGGAACGAACCGACGGTACCAAGTAGCAGTGCCTAGAAACCGCTTAAGCTCTTTCCTACTGGTAGGAGTTGCGTAGTTAAGGATGGCATTAACTTTTTCCGGGTCGGTACGCAGGCCGCTCGCATCGACAACATAGCCTAAATATTTAAGCTGACTTCTGAAAAATTCACACTTTTCTAGGTTTATAGTTAAGTTTGCGTCACGTAACTTTTGCAGGACACTAAGTAACAGGGATACGTGCTCCTCGAAAGTGCTACTCACCAGGATAATGTCATCAAGATAAGCAAATATTCTGTGATCTACGTTACCCAGCAATGCATCAACTAACCGTTGTTGTGTTGCGGGAGCATTTGTGAAGCCAAAAGCGGTAGTTTTAAATCTAAGTGTTCCGCGGCTTGGGACGTAGAATGCGGTCTTGTCTCTGTCCTCTTCAGCAATAGGAATCTGCCAAAAACTTTTGGATAAATCGAGACTAGTAAGAAAACGGGCGTCCCGTAAGTTATCCAAAATTTCCGATATGTATGGCAAATTGTATGCATCTTTCTTCGTTACGGAATTTAACTTTCGACTATCGAGACAGAAACGGGGCTGACCGTTCTTCTTAGTGACTAGAAGCACGGGAGACTGCCAAGCACTTTCACAGGGTTCCACTACATCTAAACTTAACATCTCATCAACCTGCTCGATAAGTATGCGTTGCTTCTCTGGAGAAAGCCTATAGTATCGCTGCCTTACCGGAGGCGAATCACCAGTATTTATGTGGTGCGTTATTAAATTAGTTCGACCTAAACCCTTGCATTCGAAAGAAATGTCCTTAAACTGATTAATGACATTATCAGCAATAGTTCTCTGAGATACATCAAAGTTATCGTAGGATTTAATAAATGTTTGTTGACTATTAACGTTTAAATCAATCAGTGGCACATTTGACAGTTGAAGAGAACCTAGATATTTCGGACATATATGAAAAGCGCGCCAGAAGTCTATACCTAGAATTAGCGAAGATTGTACTTCTGGAACTACATATGTCTTGATTATATGAAATTGGTTCTCAAATTTAATTGGCAAATTAATATAACCAATACTGTCAAAACTTTGTCCACCTGCAGCAACGATATGAACTTTATCGTCTGTGCATAGTATAAAGCCACGACTCGGTAAAGTACTATGAGCATTATCACCCAAGATGGTAACCGCTGATCCAGAATCGAGGAGACCTGAGGCTGTAATGTCATTTATTTTAATATTAATATATGGCCGCGTGTCATTTGAAGGTTTACTTTGCAGAATTGAAGCTGTTTTGTAGGTAGTAAAAAACAAACGTACTGTTTCTAACCAATTGTTCCAATCTTCCTTATCCTCGCGGCAGTTTATTGAAGATGAACAACTACGACTCTGCTCTTCTAGTTCTTTTGAAATAGTGCACTTCGGGCAGTCCGGCTTCTTAACTCCCTTATTTCCCTTAACTCTTACTTTACTTTAACTTCACTTAAACTTCACTACTATTATATACTACTACTATATTATACTTTAATTTCACTTAAAACACATAATTTCAGTATTCTGACACGTTTTCAAACTATGAGAGTTATTGCGACATCTTGGGCAATACGGTAATTTCTTAGTCGTATCAGAAATATTCGCAGCCATAGTATGTAAATATTTTTCGTTGACGTTATGATTTTCTTTAGGCTTATTTGAATTTTGTTGTTTGTGTTTATAATTAATGTAGTTTGAATTATTATTGTTAAAATTGTGGTAGCTTGTGGCCTGGTTATATTTATTAAAAGTATTTAATTTCTGTTTACTAGAAAATTCAGGTGCTAGTGTTGCATTTGACGGTTGACGACATTGTGTTAAACGTGATTCAATAATTTCGAAATTTCTGCATATAGTACGCAACTGTTCAATGGACTTTATTTCAGTTGCTGAAGCTATAGTACTGGCATAGCAAAGTTTTATATTGTGCATGACTATTTCAAGTTTATCTTCCTCAGACAAAGGTTTTGATAAACGTGCAAACATGCCTGACATAATTGCTAGATATATTGTTATGTTTTCCGTATCACTCTGAGTCCTAGACCGAATCTCAGACAAAAGCCGAAAATCATAATCAGATCTGTCAAAATCTTGCTTCAGAAGGACGACAAGCTCATCCCAAGATGATACTTGGCCTTTAACACTTCTAAGCCAGTGTAAAGCATCACCTACAAAAATGTCGGTTGCAAAAGAGAGCAGCCTAGTCCCTGTAATCCCACGAGCTTCGCTAAACTCGTTAGCGCGCTGGATGAAAGTACGCACGCACGAATTTCCATCATATTTAAGCCTACCTAAGTCTGGTGTTCTACTACTGCTACCGTCACAAGTCACCGAAACGTGTATCGGTGTCGAAGGGGTGTGTGATTCCGAACTACAACCTACGATAGACAAAGTGTCAACGCTCTTCTTCTTTAATGCTTGAAAGAGTTCAAAGTACTCTTTGAATTGGGAAGTACATTCTTCATGTTGTTCAAGCACTTTCTCTTCTACTTCAATTCTGTTAAGCCTATGATAAAGGTGGTGAAAGATATTTTCAATACGAGACAAAGTACTCTTGTCTGAAATATCCGCATCAATGCTTGTCTTGATTCTGTTCAATAATTCTAAAGAAATGTGCAGATCCTCAAGAGGGTCCAGATGGGAACACAAAATATCTTCGGATGGAATAAGTTGACTGAGCTTACTAATCTGCTTTCGAAGATCGGCAACAGTACTAGCAGGAGTTTCGCCTCTAACGGCTACTTCATACTCCAGCTCCGATTTTTGTAAAGACAAGAACTTTATCGCATACGCCATTTTGAGTTCAAAATATGACCGAAGAAAACAAATAAATAATTAACAAAATAAAAAAATGTCGAATTGAGAACCTCCTCCTTTTTTGTGAAGTCGGTTAAAAATAAAGTTATTCGCTACTGGTAAGTTATAAATAGCACACAAAACGATGGACCGTGAAATATATACTCCGTTCTGTTACAAAAACTCTAACAGAACGCCTTGGTTTGATTTTATAATGAGATGATGAATGAGAACTGAAAACATGCGTAGAGAAAATATAAAATTCAAATAAAAGAAAAAAATGTAACTGATGTGAAGCTAGCTTTATAAGATACAAGAATATAAAATTATGGATTTCTCACAGAATAACAAAACATCAAAAAAAACTGAGTTTACACCATGTATATGAAAAAAAATAACAACCTGTATGTATATTTTTTTAACTAAATTTATATTAACAAAGAAATGATTAGAAACACTAAATTCACCTCAGTTACTGCAAACCAAAAATGTAAAGCGTTTTACAAGAATGAAAAAAAACAACCGTGCAATTACTAACTACTTACAACGAAGCAAAAACAGATTAACCACGGTAAGGGCGCCAGTGTCGCCTGCCCTAATCTATCTCTAACCTACATAGAGGAAGCTAGAAATAAAAAAGGTATATGATCTATAATATTACTATATATTTTTTTTTTATCCCGCTGCTACAGTAGGTAGGGCAACACAAAATTTGTAGGTCGTGGTTGTAAGGCCTATCTGTTTATGCTTCGCAGTTCAGGTACTGTCCTGGTAGTCCAGGCGTGAAGATGGATGTTTCGCCGTGGTAGTGTCCGGCCGATGACTGCCCCGGGTATATTCCTCGTCACGGTCAGTCAGGCGTAGCTCGGTTGGTTGGATCCAGGAAGTTGGTCGTAGACCGAACTTCAGTTTAAATTTCTTATTTAATTCGTTATTTATTCCTGGAATGCACAAAAACCGTAGGGTTAAGGCCTGTTAAATGAGACATCCGATCTGAGGTACCCACAACAGCGCGACAGGACAGAAAAACCTGCATAGTAATATTGCCGTGGTGGAGTACTTCAGAACGGAGTTTACAATTTGTATACAAAAAGAAGAACAAATGATGAGTTTAAATTAAAATATAAAAGATTTTAGAACAGAATTTTTATGTAAAAAAAATGAAGGTATGAGTAAAAAATAAAAAGATGATGCAATATCATTTAAACTTGCAATGTGGTATTGATGTAAAATAGCAAACAGTAAAACAATTTAAAAGCTGTAAAAAATGATTAAAAATACAATTAAACCATATAAAAAAACTAATTACAAAAAAATGAGAGTTTTGTGTGCTATTGAAACTTACCCTATAGCGGGAATACACTTTTATGTGCAGTTGTGCACATTTATTACAATTTAAATATTAAAATAAAACATTATAATTTTAAAACGTAGATCGCGCACCGGCTAGAGCGCACGGATTTGCGAACGTCGGCGTGGACTATTGGTCCAACGGGTCTAGCTTCGACTGGCGAGTGGCGAGCGGCTCGCCGCGTGGGAGGGCGCGCGGTGTCGACCGGGGCTTCCCCCCGTCGCCCGCGTCGGTTCCCCTCTGTTCCATGCGGATGCTCGTGCGCAGAGCGCTTGAAGTTGCGCACGGCGCGAATTTTTAAATAAAACGAATTGTTGAATTTAGTAATAACAATATCTATATAGTTTTAATTTTAATATTATAATAAGAAATAGTATTTGTTCTATTTCATGTAACGCTTCGTTACAGTCTGTCTGTCTGTTTGTTCCGGTTTATCTCTGAAATGACTGGACCAATTTAACGGGACTTTCACTAGCAGAATGCTGATTTTAAAATATTAACTACCAAGTAACTTGGCTACTTTTATTTTAGAATAAAATAAAGCTCCGCAAAATCAAAATTGAAGCTAATGAAATAGGGAACAATATCTGATACAAATAGGGAAGGTTAATGTGCAAATTAAGCAGTGTTTTCTACCGCGCACAGCCCACGCGCATGTTGCCGCTGTCATTAAACGCGGACAAAGCCGCGGGACCCAGCTAGTTGATTTATAATATGAAGATTTTTTTTAAGGATGGAACGGTTAGCTTATGGCCTTGCTTAGAACGAAATTTGAATATTTTTAACCGACTTCACAATAAAAAGATGAGGTTCTCAGTTCGCCTTTTTTATGTTTGTTATCTCATAACTCCGTAAGTTCTTAACCGGATTGGAATTTTTTTTTCGAGAGTTTATTCTGCCCGTTTGGTCCCATTGTACATTTTTTGAAATCTGATAAGTATCTCCAGAGATATGGACATAAACACCTCCAACTTTAACTTTATACTGAAAATGGATAGCGTGGCATTTGAAGTTGGTTTTTTCGTTTTGTGAGCGATCTTAAAATATTATAAAAAGTGATCAAAGTAATGTCGCGCAAAATTAGTAGTAACTAGGTACCTAATTATATTATCAGCACTTATACTTACTCGTATTCAATCTATTATTACTTATGATAATGCTATTATATATATTTTTATGAAGAATGTGTGACAGTTTACCACATTAATATATTATATCATTTTGTTGTAGGTTTCCAAAATGTCCGAAAATCCAATCAAGTGGATAAAGGCAGTAAGGCGTGAAAATTACGATCCAACGAAACACTTCAGACTTTGTTCTAAACATTTTGATAAATCAATTTTGTACCTACTAGATTATCAATCAAGCTGGAACTGACACCGAGGAAACGGAAAAGAATAGAAGCTATTTTGATTTTAAAATTATCGTGAATTTTGTAACATAATTATTGTTATAAACCGGCTGTAATTCACGTACCTGTAGTCGAATTTACTGGTGAACATCGCGATCTCACCGCGTGACCTCACTCCCGAGGAAGAGCGACTGACTCGTTCGAAACCCAGGTCGAGAAAATTCGACTAATGGTACGTGAATTACAGCCGGTATATAACAATAAGAATAGACGCTAGTGGAGTCAAGATAGAAAATCTTCCTGTAAGTCTTCCTATAATCTTCCTCTGCGAGCAATGAAGGATGATGAAACTGTTTTGAAAGTGTTTTAATCGAAAGTGTTATTAGCTCTGATTCATGAAAATCTGTTTAGCCGTTGTAAAACTATGAGCATTTTTCTAGTTGATGGCGCTATGAAATCAACTTTCATAGTGATTAATTCAAAATTCGGTATCCTTTTCTTCAACGACAAAGGACACTGAAGCATTGACATGATGCTGGGACATCTTCTGGAATCTGCTGAAACTCAACTCCTCGCCAACTTACAGGTGAGATGTCGTGATCAGACTCATTAGAATATTTTTATTTTCATTATAGATTATACATAGATCAGTCGGGGTGATTTCAAATTTTGAGTTTTGGAGAGTGGAGAGCGACGGCATACGCAATGCGGTGGGCAGTGATTGGAAAAAAAGATCTGAAAATCGGGCTCAGTGGCGCATCTTGGGAGAGGCCTACAGTCCAGCTGTGGACTGACACTGGCTGATGATGATGATGATACAATAGATCATACTATATTGACATCAAATTACTTTATATCGTTAGCATTTACAAAAAAATGAGCTAATTTTTCTGTAGTGGTAGGACTTCTGCTAGTCCGCCTGGGCCGACCGCTTTGCCAATTAATTTTCATGGGAATGTTTTTCGGTTGAAATGGCAAGGTGTCCAGTGAAATTACGGGGCATGTGAAACTTAACATCTTTATGTCTCAAGGTAACAGGCGCAGTGGAGTGACATGCAAAATTCTGGACTGCCAGAATCATATCATATCATATCATTTATTTTTTCATTTAGGTACATTGTACACTTATGAATGTCAAAAACATAAAAAAAAACAACTCATAACAAATAATATCAAAAGCAATTAAATTTAACCATACAATAATGTCATCTATAAATATATAAAATTAGTTGGAATTGTTACATTTAATATTTTTCCAAAATGTTTTGTCGCATAAGTAATCATTTACAGTGTAGTATGCTCTGCTCAATAACAGTTTTTTTAATATGAAATTTGAATTGCCTTTCATTCAAATTTGTTAACCACTCCGGAATAATATTATAAAATCGTACACAATTAGCTACAAATGATTTGTTTATTTTAGATAGCCTTGTTGTTGGCACTACTAATTTATATTTATTTCTTGTATTATACGTATGAATATCACAGTTTGCTTTATACTTATGTAAATTTTTACGGGCATACACTATATTTGTCAAAATGTAGAGACACGGCATTGTCAAAATACCTGTAGTTTTAAAGAACTCCCGTAATGAATACCTACTTCCTAAACCATAAATCGCTCTCACTGCTCTCTTCTGTAAAATAAAAATACGGTTAACGTCGGCAGCATTGCCCCATAGCATTATGCCGTACGACATCAATGAATTAAAATAGCTGAAGTAGACAGTTCTAGCAGTTTGTGCGTTTGAGATTTCTTTGATTTTTCGTACAGCATAAGCCGCTGAGCTAAGTTTTCCACACAATTCAGCTATATGAGCTCCCCATGTCAATTTAGAGTCTAATGTCAATCCGAGAAATGTTGTAATTTTAGAAATGTCAACTTTAATATTATTTATAGTGATGTCAAAATTTTTAATGTTATTTACAAGTGAAAAATTTAAGCATTTAGTTTTTTTTGCGTTCAGCATTAGATTATTTTTACTAAACCACTCTTGGATCGTATCAAGCGTGCAATTTATGCTAATGGTATCATTTTCCGTACGATTTATTTTAAATAGGAGTGATGTATCATCAGCAAACAAAATTACATTACAAAGTGGACTCATGAGAAATGGAAGGTCGTTAACATACACTAAAAAAAGAAAGGGCCCTAAGATTGATCCTTGAGGGACACCTATGGTAACATCCTTAACATTTGAGAGGACTCCACCAATATCGACGGATAAGTTACGATTTGACAAGTATGATTGCATTAAATCCAGTGATATACCTTTAATTCCATAATGAGATAGCTTCATTAATAGAATATCATGCCTAACACAATCGAACGCTTTCGACAAGTCACAAAATACCCCTAAAGTATTTTGTGCCTCCTCTCAAGCTCCAAACACAGTTTCAACAAAGTCCGTTGCCGCATCGATGGTAGAACATCCTTTGGAAAACCCGTATTGTCGAGTATGTAAGAGCTGACTGCAGTTGAAATAAGCACTTAACTGATTCAATAATACTTTTTCAAATATTTTGCTTAACACAGGCAATAATGAAATTGGTCTATAATTACCAGGATCTTTTTTATTCCCACTTTTGAATAGTGGCAAAATTTTTCCAAATTTCATTAGATTTGGAAAAATACCTGCGTCTATACAACTATTAAAAATAAAAGATAAGTATGGCGCCAGTATTTCAAATATATTGTTTATAAACTTAACTGATAGCCCCCAAATATCCTCTGATGATTTATATTTAAGTGTTCTAAATGTCTTTATAATAGTTGTGCTACTTATTTTGTGAAACTGAAATTGCGAAGAGCTTTCTGCCACACTATCCTGTAGGTAGTAATCTTGTAGCACCAAGAATACACGTTGGTAAGGATTTAGTAGTTTCGAAAGGTATACTAATGAAGAAGTTGGCGAATATATTGGCCACATCAAATTTTTCTTTTACAAGTTCGTTATCTTGTAACAACTCTAATTTGTTATTCTATGTTCTAACTTTGCCAGTCTCTGCTTTAATAATGGACCAAACAGTTTTCACAGTATCGCTAGAATTTTCCTGTATCGCTGTATCTGTAATAGGTAGACGTCATCGCTTACCATCAAGTGAGAGTCATGCTTGTCCTGTTACCTTTTACAATTAAAAATCTGATTAATGTCACAGAATAATGAATAATACAATTAATGTTTACAAAGTAAGTATGGCGTATTTGTGGTTTCACTGCATTTTTTTTATTATTTGCGATGCGCGTAATTTTATATGATAATTTATCTAATACTATAAGAATCTTTGTCCTGACATACTGACTGCCTGACAGACAACGCACAGCCTAAACCGCTGGTCGTAGAGACTTGAAATTTAAAGAGTATATTTGTCTTAGTACGCAAGGGTGTAATAAGAAAGGATTTTTCAAAATTCACCCCGTTAGGGGGTTAAATGGAGGTTCAAAGTTTGTACGGATAAACAAGATTAGATAGTCTTTTCTATTCGAAACTTCATACAAGTGCTTCAGTTAAAAAATATGTAAATACGTGTTTCAGGCTTTTTCAAAATTCCACCCCTAAAAGAGTGAAATGAGGTAACAAAGTCTGAAAACCAATATTTTTTCGGGTTGCGCTTAAATTTGGCATCCAGTTGTTTTAACATAAGTATCCGTTAAGAAAAGATTTTTCAAAATTCACTCTTTAAGGGGATGAAACGGGGGTTCAAAAGTTTGGATAGTCATTTTATTCGACCTTCACGCAAACCGTACTTCTGTAAATAAATAAGTAAATACGAGTTTCAGGCTTTTTCAAAATGCCACCCTAAGAGGGTGAAGTGGGGTAACAAAGTCTGAAAATCAATATTGTTTCGGATTGAGCTGAAATTTAAAATGCAGATAGTTGTTATGACGTAGGTTTCCGCTGAGAAAGCATTTTGTAAACATTCCCCACGGATATTACTTATAATTTATAATGAAAATATATATATATATATATAAAAACTTATAGATTTACGTAAGTACTTCTATAAATAAATAAGTAAATACATGTTGCAAGATTTTTGCAAGGGGTTGGTAAAAAAAGTCTGACAGTCAATATGGTTTTTTGGGTTTTATAAATATGAATCCCTATTTCCCTTAGTCACGCAATAACTTGAAAACGGGTGAACCGATTTGGCTTTTACTTCTTTGATGTCTTTTATGATATAAAGGTTTCACAAAATAAAAGTTTAAAGTAAATATAAGAAGTCTTTAACGCGACCGAAGCCGCAGGGCACTTCTAGTATTTTCATATAAATTATATACTGTAAAAGACAATTTTAATCTATGATATTGGGCCAAGATAATTAGCGTAATTATTCAAATAAGGATTAATACTGTATAGAAGAAAATACCCTTGAAAGTTCTGTAACATTTTTGTTTTGTTGATTAAAATAGTTACTGTGAGTCTGTGCGATAGACATATGTTATCGCGGACTTTTTTGTAGGTCTTATTAAGTTGTACTACTCTTCGATACATACTTTCTTACATCTATTTCAGATTAATCATCTTTCGTAAAAAACGTGTTTTCTCGACCGTTTTATTGGCGACTTAAGTTGCAAAATAGTTCTTCACGAATATACCTATCTTTTAAACAGGATAATATATAGCCTATGTTCATTCTAAAAGACCATTAATATATTTATATATGAGAGAAAAAAATAATCGTCCTGTAGTTTTTGAGCTAACTCAATATAAACATACATGTTATCTCTTTATAATATTAGTATAGAAGTATAGATGCTTTGTAGCTCAAAATTGTAATATTTAATTGACGTATTGAAAACGCAAAAACATTTAAAATTTGTGTTATAGAAATCCTAAGAAATCTATACCGCCAGATTTAAGGTTGCTTAATTACAGTTAAGTACTGTAGCATTTTTTAACAATAACTAATTTCCATAAGTTCAGTAAAGTAACTATGTATTTTATCACATAAATTGTTTTCTTTTTACATAAGTTTTAGTTTTCTACATTTTTCACCTTTTTATCGATATGTTCTACACTAGTGATCACTTCCCTACTCACGCACACTCTAGCAGTTCTAGACACTAACACAAACAGAAAATGGACATGCTGCCAAAGTTTTGACGCCATCCATTGTAATCCATCATCCTAGCTTATAACGTAGTAGCGTGATTCAGTACTCTGTGGTTCCGTCCTCTCTAAACCCCCCTCTGTAGTCTATATGTAATCAATATCAATAGTCTCCAAAGAAAGAGTAACATCACAATATATTCTCACTCCGCGGAGGAGGAAGATGGAGGAATCTCCTCCGTCGTTCGTTCAACTTCGTTCGGTTCGCGCAAGGACGAAGCAAATAAACTGGCCAGCCAAGTGCGAGTCGGACTCGCACACGTTCTTATTGAAGAAAATTTGCCGGATAAATAAGTTTCTTGTATGGGGATCCCCTTTAATTTTAAATTAATTTTAGCTTTTATTATTTGATTTTATAGCAGCCATTATAATACATACTAGGAGCAAACAAAATCTATAATCTATTTATTACGGTTTGTAAGATCGAGCATAAAACGCCTGAAAAACACGTTTCTTGTAAAGCTTTTAATTTTTAATTTTATTCTGTTTTTAGTATTTGTTGTCATAGCGGTTATAGTAATATATACTTTGTGAAAATTTCAAGTATCTACCTGTTACGGTTAAAGAGATACAGTCCTGTAAAAGACGGACAGACGGACGGACAGCGAAGTCGCAGTAATAGGGTTCCTTTGGTACCTTTTGGATACGGAACCCTAAAAAGCAAATAAATTCACAGATTACTATTTAAATCATATTTATATCTAAATTCAAGAAATGTGAATGTCACATTTGTCAAAGCTTGCAAAAAAAAATGACTGTCTGTCATGCGTAGTATTAAAATAAAGGTACCTAAAATAATAATAATAATAATATGAGAAGGATAAACTATACAATCACTAGTATGAGAGAGCGAGATGACCAACAAGTTTTTATCCTTCTCTGCTTATGCAATTTTACAAACTGGCTCCAGCACTGGCTCCAAGTTCTAGTGCACCCATTGGCTTTCACCCGGTCATGTATGACCCGACCAAATAACGTTGTTCATTTAATCTTATAGCTGGCATATGTATCACGTGTTCATCATTTTAGTCGGGTTATATCTCTACAGCTACGCATTTATTCGCATACGCTAATGTTCTCTATTAAATTTTCCCTCTACGCCTTGGACTTGCCTTCTCCAAAACTCAAAGACCTTCTAATATTAAACTCGACTGCGCAAACCGATCCTAATGAGACCGACCTTGAACGGAGTTTGTCCCTATCTTTTGTATGGACAACTTATATATATAATGGTATAGAACATATATAGGACTAGCAGGTTGTCAGACAAGGACACACTCCCACCCTGGTGTCTCTCAATTGGGCCGTTTTATTCTACAAAGCAATTACAACCTTATGCGTAAAGTATACGGATTAAATTGGATTTGTCAAAACATCTGAAGTGCACCATCCATTTATATTACGTCTATGTGCTATACATATAGTACAGAACATTTATATGGCACTGGCAGGTTTTTAGACAAGGACACACTCCCACCCGGATGCCTTTCGTTTGGGCCATTTTCTACAAAGCAATTACAACCTTATTAACAGAGCGTACGGTACTTATGTATATAAGCATACGGCTTAAATTGAATTTGTCAATTTTTTTTTTTAGTTTTATTATGACCATCATTATTTTATATTACGTCTATGCCACAAATTCACTGTACACCGTAGACAGAGTATACATACTGTCCACGAGTAACACTTATTATAGTAGGAGTTTTGGCGGGAACGTGAAAAAGTGTGTGTGCTCTCATTCTATTTTTCCTAAAATGTGTGTTCTTCCGTCTGTTAATGTGCCATAAATGTGGATTATTAACCATTAAGTGCCAGTGATTGTTTGCGACTCTAGACAACTGGCAAACATTACAATGTTAGAAAACATGCTACTTGCTTGTTCTGACTAAATTTCCACTAAAAGTCTTTAATAAAGTCCATTTCTTTACTGAGGGATTGACTTTGACTTGAAAGTTGACCTGAAATGTTGTTACCCATCTGTACGACTTAAATTCACAAACATTTAAAAAAATTTAATACTTGACACTGGCTAATTACACTTATCGTGTGAAGCCATAAAGAAACTATATTAAAAAAAAATTATAATATAAAATATATATATTTATATATAATAAAAAAAATAGTAATATTTTTACAGATAAAGGGGAAGAAGAAATTAGCATTGTCGAGACCAAGACGTGACATGACGAGACATTAATCGTAAAAACAAACGTAAAATATTTAGAAATAGAAAATAAATGAACATAACCTCGAAATTCGAGTCTGCGCAAAATGTCAAAGTCACAATTAGAGTAAAAAACACCCGTGGTCGTTCCGGACCTTCGAGCGAGTTGCAAAACAACCAAAAATCCTTCTCCAGTGGCGAAATTGTGGTGGCATTATCGCAGAAGCTAAAAACAAATAAAATAATAATAATAATAATCCTTCTCCAGAGGACGTGAACGAAGCCCATTTCTATGACTCATATCACAGACTACAGAGGGGGACTCATTCATATAGTAATCTGTGGATTCAGTCAGTCAGTAGCAAATAGCAATACATTTTCTAATTTCCTTGATTTGCAAGTGAATCATTTATTTTATTTAGAAATTTTAAGTTTTTCTATGTATTTTGTTTTTATTGTGGAACACGATCTTACACATCTATGAGGTCATTAAATTTCAACACGATTTTGATTGATGCGCAACGAATAAGACACGAACGGGAACGTCACTCGAAAACGGAAATGGGCGATGTTGCACTAGCAAAGAAAGACAGCTGTCGTTTCATTTTCAGCTGATTTTTGTGTACGCATCGAACTCCTTCGAAACGAATTCCTTCAACAAACGAAGCGTCCAGCGGCGGTCTAAGTTATTAGAGGAGCACAGTGAACGGGACGGTGCACAAAATAGTCTCCCGAGATAGGTTCTGCGACGTATCATCGAGGACAAACAAAGGGAGATGGTCCATTGAGCGCGGGCGGTGCATAGCGCGCGGCCGTGACGTCACTCGACGACGGCGTCGAGGCCGATGCGGCGGGCGCGCTCGTGATCTCGGCGCTCCGACGAGCGCGGCGCGCAGGTCGCGGCGAGCGGGCCAGCCTGGCCTCCAGTGAGTCGGGGGACGAGGGCGCAGGGCACCGGCCGCCGCGCAAGCGGTCCCGCAGGCTGTCGCCGGCCGCCCAGCCCGCAGCCATGCACCAGCCGTGCGCCAACGGCGGCCCGCCGCAGCAGCACGTGAACGGTGACGGCCCAGCGCACAACGGCGAGCTGCCCGCGCCTGCCGCCCTACGCATGTCCCACACCGACCAGGAGATTGTGCGCCTCATCGGCCAGCACCTCACATCTATCGGCCTCGAGTGAGTACCTCACACCTTTCATGGCTGTCCGATTCACTGGCCTCTAATTCATCACATATTCTGCATGCAAAATGCAATATTAGCCATTGTCTGCTTTTGTTATTTACAAAATTAATGTCTAGTCATGGCATAGTACCACCTTCATAATAAACTGCAATAAACTGCCATGAAGCCCTGGTTTCCTGTGTTTGTGTACCACTGACATGAAGCCTTGCTCACCTGTGTTTGTCTAAATCATTTTTGCTTGTGTAATGTTTTTATAAATCTTTAAAAATCTAATACATCTTAGTTAGAATTCCGAATTTGAACAATTCACAAAAAACTTTAAAATACTAACTCTTGTATGGGTCTAGGGAGGGAGATGGTCTCACCAATGTAATCAACTGTGACAAGTTAGTGTGACACTTTATGGATGATTTATTAGTAACAAAGGATGCTAACCCAGTATTGAGACAATCAGTGTAACATATCTGGAATTTAATAATAAAGAATGATTACCCGTCATTGTGACATCAGTGTAACATATCTGGAACCTAGTAACAAAGGATGCTTACCCATCACTGTCACAAAAAGTTTAACATATATGGAACCTAGTAACATACGATGCTAAGCTATCACTGTGACAAAAAGTTTAACATATCTGGAACCTAGTAATAAAGGATGCATACCCATCACTGTGACAATCAGTTTAACATATCTAGAACCTAGTAACAAAGGATGCATACCCATCACTGTGACAATCAGTTTAACATATCTAGAACCTAGTAACAAAGGATGCATACCCATCACTGTGACAATCAGTTTAACATATCTAGAACCTAGTAACAAAGGATGCATACCCATCACTGTGACAATCAGTTTAACATATCTAGAACCTAGTAACAAAGGATGCATACCCATCACTGTGACAATCAGTTTAACATATCTAGAACCTAGTAACAAAGGATGCTTACCCATCACTGTGACAATCAGTTTAACATATCTGGAACCTAGTAACAAAGGATGCATACCCATCACTGTGACAATCAGTTTAACATATCTAGAACCTAGTAACAAAGGATGCATACCCATCACTGTGACAATCAGTTTAACATATCTAGAACCTAGTAACAAAGGATGCATACCCATCACTGTGACAATCAGTTTAACATATCTAGAACCTAGTAATAAAGGATGCATACCCATCACTGTGACAATCAGTTTAACATATCTAGAACCTAGTAACAAAGGATGCATACCCATCACTGTGACAATCAGTTTAACATATCTAGAACCTAGTAACAAAGGATGCTTACCCGTCATTGTGACAATCAGTTTAACATATCTAGAACCTAGTAACAAAGGATGCTTACCCGTCATTGTGACAATCAGTTTAACATATCTAGAACCTAGTAACAAAGGATGCATACCCATCACTGTGACAATCAGTTTAACATATCTAGAACCTAGTAACAAAGGATGCTTACCCGTCATTGTGACAATCAGTTTAACATATCTAGAACCTAGTAACAAAGGATGCATACCCATCACTGTGACAATCAGTTTAACATATCTAGAACCTAGTAACAAAGGATGCATACCCATCACTGTGACAATCAGTTTAACATATCTAGAACCTAGTAACAAAGGATGCATACCCATCACTGTGACAATCAGTTTAACATATCTAGAACCTAGTAATAAAGGATGCATACCCATCACTGTGACAATCAGTTTAACATATCTAGAACCTAGTAACAAAGGATGCATACCCATCACTGTGTCAATCAGTTTAACATATCTAGAACCTAGTAACAAAGGATGCTTACCCGTCATTGTGACAATCAGTTTAACATATCTAGAACCTAGTAACAAAGGATGCTTACCCGTCATTGTGACAATCAGTTTAACATATCTGGAACCTAGTAACAAAGGATGCATACCCATCACTGTGACAATCAGTTTAACATATCTAGAACCTAGTAACAAAGGATGCTTACCCGTCATTGTGACAATCAGTTTAACATATCTGGAACCTAGTAACAAAGGATGCATACCCGTCACTGTGACAATCAGTTTAACATATCTAGAACCTAGTAACAAAGGATGCTTACCCGTCATTGTGACAATCAGTTTAACATATCTGGAACCTAGTCACAATGGATGCATACCTATCACTGTGACAATCAGTTTAACATATCTGGAAAGGATGCTTACATGTCATTGTGACAATCAGTTTAACATATCTGGAACCTAGTAACAAAGGATGCATACCTATCACTGTGACAATCAGTTTAACATATCTGGAACATATCTGGAAAGGATGCTTACCTGTCATTGTGACAATCAGTTTAAAATATCTGGAACATATCTGGAAAGGATGCTTACCTATCACTGTGACAATCAGTTTAACATATCTGGAACCTAGTAACAAAGGATGCATACCTATCATTGTGACAATCAGTTTAACATATCTGGAACCTAGTAACAAAGGATGCATACCTATCACTGTGACAATCAGTTTAACATATCTGGAACATATCTGGAAAGGATGCTTACCTATCACTGTGACAATCAGTTTAACATATCTGGAACCTAGTAACAAAGGATGCATACCTATCACTGTGACAATCAGTTTAACATATCTGGAAAGGATGCTTACCTGTCATTGTGACAATCAGTTTAAAATATCTGGAACCTAGTAACAATGGATGCATACCTATCACTGTGACAATCAGTTTAACATATCTGGAACATATCAGGAAAGGATGCTTACCTATCACTGTGACAATCAGTTTAACATATCTGGAACCTAGTAACAAAGGATGCATACCTATCACTGTGACAATCAGTTTAACATATCTGGAAAGGATGCTTACCCGTCATTGTGACAGTCAGTATAACATATCTGGAACTTAGTAACAAAAGATGTTAATCCATTATTGTGGCAATCAATAAATCATATCTGAATCAACATCAACATACACATATATTAAGACATGCAACATATTAACATTGTATAGAAAAATATATTACATTATGATGAAGTCAGGACTTTCCTTTATTATCATGGCACATAATAAATAGTGTCATTTTGCAATGAGCAATTACAAAATGTGTAGTTATAAATGCATAGGACAAGAAGTGAAACCTTGTGCATTATAACTTACATTAAGGAACTTGTTGTATTAGGAAGTGCTTTGTTTAATTAGTCATTGTTTGTGTACATTTCATTTGCAGTATATGTTTACTGGTAACACTGCCATCAACATACAATCCAAAATCTTTGCAGCAAAGATTTACAATATATTTGCAGTGTGCCACCACAATGCTGTGCTCCAGATTTTTAGGGCCCAATGGTGTAGTGGGAGAATGTTAGGCTTTGACACCAAAGGTACCAAGTTCAATCCCCACCATGCACCAATGGATTTTTGTATTGGAAAGTGTATGTGAACTTTTCACAGTGGCCTTCCGGTGAAGAAAAACCATCGTTAAGAAACCCCTAACCCCACATGGTGGTAGGACACTGTCTGGTGTCCGCCTAGCTGGCTATCACCCTCAAGCTAGAATATCTGTCGCCAAACATCTAATGTATTCCGGCAGTTATCCTGGAGAGCTAGTTCCCATTCTAGGCCTAGCGTCTTACCATCCTTGACCACATCATCATTTACAATCTGTGCAAAAAGAGAACCGTCGCAGAAATTGAGGTTGCATCTGTCGTCGGTTGTTTTAATTCACTGTTTATGTTGCATTGACAACATTGATGTCATAACTAGGAAGACTAAAAATTGTTGATACTTGGTAGATACCTACTCTTATCTTTATCGTTTGCTGATAGGTAAGTATGTACCTTCTTTCCTTACCTTTGAATAATAAATGATTGTAATGGCACGACGGTCCTCATTTTGCTCAGACTCTACCAATAACTCTACCCATAGGTGAGATAGTAGTTGAATGCTAGCCTATATGATATGAAAATAAAATCAAAAGATAGCGGTATACCTGCAGCTATTGATTGATAAGTGCAGCCTTGGCCCGGTGGTGATATTGATTTGATAATTCCAACTTGACATGCTCACCTAGATAACTCACTACAATCTACTCATATTTGAGACATGTTTTACCACAACTTGTGATCTGCTTCTCTTGCATTTATAACAAGGATGCCGGATTCTATGCATGCTTCCTTTGTGTCTTAATTAGTCCTCTAATTATATTCTAGGTTTTTGTCATTATTAAATTAATTGATCCGTGCACTTGCTGGTGTTAAAAAGTAAAGTATGGACATAGTTTACCCCATCGGCTATACAATTTCAACCAAATTTGTTGTGTCATTTGATGGCAAAGAGGTCAAGACAAACAAATTTACAAACTTACTTCTACATTTATAATATTGGGTTGATGTGTGTAGTAAAGAAGGGAATGATTTCATGGAGCTTCATAAAATAAAATTAATTGTGTATTCTTTTTGTATTATGTTTAAAATGTAGAGCAAAATACAATACAATACAGTAACTGCCTATTTTGGTGGATGACTGGTAAATTTTGGTACCTATAGTGAAGTATAGTGAAACAGAATAACCACCACTTGTGGCTAGTCATGTTGTTTACAAAGTGGGTTTGATAAATAATCAAACACTGATATTACTACTGTAAACTCATCATCACATACACTTAATTTAAATAATGAGGCAACCTCAGTGGACTTATATAGTTAATTGTGTTATTAGCCAACTTCACAAAAAAGGGAGGTTCTATTTTTTTTGTTTGTTACCTCAGAACCCTGTCATTTATTAACTGATTTGTAAAATTATTTTTTGTTTGAGAGAGTATGCTTCCCATTTGGTCCCATTGTAATGTTATCGATATCTTATAAATATCTCGAGAGATATGCAGAGTTACACATTCGTTTAGATACATTTTGTTTGGGCATAGGAATTTGTGACTTACGCGATGTCGATATACTTATCAACATATGTTTGAGCTTTGTCCCAAAGGCCTTCATCGGGATATATCATACAAAAAGAACACTGCAGTGTCACTCGAGCTGTAGGACTATTTAATTGAGTCCATTCATTTAAACAACCCAGTTAGTAGCGTGCTACAATCTCGTCTTCTAAGCTTGCACTGAACATGCAAACCGATTGGCGACATGTTGTCCTTGGTGTGACGTGGTCCTCCTGGGATCCCCTGGTTCCCCCTTGGTGGGGTTAAGTCTTAAGCCTATGGACACTAGAAGGTAACAATGACATCAAATTTAGAATCACTGAGATTGTAGGATTGAGCATACACTATACATAGATGTAATTATGTCAGGGCGGGTAAGTATGAATCTCACGTGAGGTGGGAATAATGATGAGAGTGACCCGTGGTGTCAGGTGTGGTAAAGTCGGTGCGGTGCGTGTGTGCAGACGCAGCGCGGCGCTGGTGATGGAGGAGGCGGGGCTGCACCTGGAGCACCCGGCGGCGGCCACGTTCCGCGCGCACGTGCTGGCCGGTGACTGGAGCAAGGCGGACCACGACCTGCGCGCGCTGCACGATCTGCTGTGCGCCGCGCCCGCGCTCGAGCCGCGCGCGCTGCAGGAGATGAAGTTCGTGGTGCTCGAGCAGAAGTACCTGGAGCACCTGGAGGCGGGGCGCGCGCTCGACGCGCTGCACGTGCTGCGCAACGAGCTGACGCCGCTGCAGCACGACACGGCGCGCGTGCACCGCCTCTCCGCGCTCATGATGTGCGGCGACGCGGGCGAGCTGCGAGCGCGCGCGCGCTGGCCGGGCGGCGGCGCGGCGTCGCGCGCGGCGCTGCTGGCGCGCGTGCAGGCCGTGCTGCCGCCCGCGCTCATGCTGCCGCCCGCGCGCCTGCGCGCGCTGCTGGCGCAGGCGGCGCACCACCAGGCCGCGCGCTGCCGCCTGCACGCCGCGCCGCGACACCCGCCCGACCCGCTGCAGGTGACTCTCATACCTCACACCGCGCTCTCTATATGAGCCCCTGCCTGTGCCCTCTGCCGTGGGTGATTGAACAAAAAAATCATACGATTTCATTTTCACATTAATTTGCTAGCTGGCTGTTTACTTAAAATTACTCTTTATAAGATCGTTTATACCTACCGAGTTTGCGGTGTTTATCTCTATATCTCTGGAGACACTTATCAGATCTTTATGAACATACTATGGTACCACCCTTAGGATAACTAATTTACAGCAAAAAAAAATCATTAATATCGGTTTATAAACGACGAAGTTATCCGCGAACAAACATAAAAATGTATATATACAGTTGAATTAAGAAACCACCTTTTTTAAGTCGGCTAAAAAGTAGCTTATATGTCAATTTAAATAAAAAAACTATATTGTTCAGCCGGTCATTACTTCATAACATTTATTCAACTGTTTTCGATATGTGATTGGTGCCTTATTTGGTTAGTAAGAATGTAAGTTACCTTACCCCGGGGGTTCAACTAGCGAGTCTCAGTTATCTTCTAGGTTAGTGTTCTACATCATCGATCGCATCATCAGTGGTATATAAATAAATAAATGTAGATTCTCTGCGGGTGTAGAATGAGTAAGTTTCTAACAGGCTCGATGATGATGATTAACTTAGTAGAGTCTACTCGAGACTCGATGATAGACACGGCAGGGGACTTTGTTTAGTAATATATGTAGTGATGAATAACATCGGTGTGATGTGTTTGCAGCTGCCATTCTCGCTGCTGTCGGACCACCAGTGCTCCGCGGAGGAGTTCCCGCTGCACTGCCTGCAGGTGCTGTCGGAGCACTGCGACGAGGTGTGGTACTGCAAGTGGTCCCCCGACGGTCTCAAGCTGGCCACCGGCTCCAAGGACAACACCGTCATCATCTGGGACCTGGACCCCGTGGCCAAACGACTCGCCTTCAGGTGACGCTCGCTCTCTACTGTCCGCTCTTATTGTACTACTTATCGTTACGATTGACGAAGCATTACCGTCAATAATTAATAATATTCATACGTTGTGGGAGGACTTCTCCTCGTCCAATACTCCACTATACACTACCACTTTTAAGTTACCTCATAGTGAAATTCAGAGCTAGTGAGATTTCCAATAATAGGATGCTGTGCAGTGACTTATAAAAATGTACTACGGCAAAGTATTTTGTAAGCTGACTAGCAACGCTCCGCGGTTTTATGGAGACAGAATATAACATATATCGCTTGCTGATAATGTAGCTTTCCATTAGTTAAAGTATTTTTAAAATCGGTTCTGTGGCTTTTGAGTTAAATCGTAACAAACAAACAAATAAAAATTCAAATATTTGAGGAAAGACCAATTAGAATGAGATTAGAGGTAATCTCATTGTAATTGGTCTTTCCTCATTATAATATTAGTTTAGATGTCCTTACTTTAGAGCAAGTCCTCCATACGTCTATTAAGCGTCCATTACACGATAGGTTTTGCCGTCAGTCTGCTCACAGTCACGGCTGTGACTTTATTGACTTTATTGCCAATAAGACTTTATTGCCAAAAGGATATCAAATACAAAGTTTGTAGTACTACTGAGTCCCAAACTAGACTCGAGGCCTGTATCTTGGGTACCCTGAGATGCGATTTTTCGTTAAGTTGTAGACATATTGATATTGACTGATGGATAACCTATCGTCTCATGGGGTGACTGACGGTGACTGATCGATATTTAGATACTTTGATTTGCTTCAAGTCATGACTGATGGTGTTTTGAATGACGGATTACCTACCATGTAATGGACGCCATAGAAACATCCAAAAAGCTGTTAATTTAGCATTAATTTTCAAGAGAAACAAGATTGAAGAATGTTGAGATTGTATTTTTCATGTGTTTACAATATGGATACCTAGTGTGAGTGTACCTACAGTTTGTCTCGGGAAGACAGACTTACCATCATGACTGCAACCAGCTGTCTCACTGTCCACGGACATGCCGCGTTCATTAATATGCGAGATTAAACCTAGACTCAACGTCAGTAACGTTCAAAATACGCTACACCGCTAGGTCCGCCGGCGTGCCTTAACGGTGTAGCGTATTTTGACCATTATTGAAGTTGTATCTAGGTTTAATCTCACATATTTGCTATCAAAGAGTGAATCTTCTGTACGTAGAGTACTATAAATAATTCTGTGATGGAACGTGCAGTTCCGTGCAAGGTTGTAATGTAATGTAATGTAACATGTATGGTGTGAGGTCGCAGGAAGTCCCTGGAGGGGCACACGTACGGCGTGTCGTACCTGGCGTGGAGCCCCGACGGTCGGTACCTCATCGCGGCCGGACCCGAGGACTGCCCCGACCTCTGGATATGGAAC
Organism: Cabera pusaria; assembly: GCA_954871355.1. Classification (NCBI taxonomy): domain Eukaryota; kingdom Metazoa; phylum Arthropoda; class Insecta; order Lepidoptera; family Geometridae; genus Cabera; species Cabera pusaria. Next base: position 28,576,716 of record OX940893.1, read on the forward strand.
ATGGAGGTAAGTTGACCTCACTTTACTTAACACTTATGCCGGCGGTGCAATGTCTACATATTTACAAATCAATACCATTATCTATAACTGAGACTTCGCTGTCCATCCCTGCGCATTTCACAAGGCTGTATATCCAACCTTACGTGTGCGAGTGCGACTCGCACTTGGGGCATTTTATTTTATATCTGATAAGTTAACACGAACCACTACCTCGCCTGGTGGTAAGCGATGATGCGGTCGAAGGCGGTGAACACGTTAGGCCTAGAGTGGTCTGACTCTCGAGAGCTGTGTGCCGCCGGAACACCGTAAGGTTATGGCGGCAATTTTCTCGTTGATGATGGTAAGCTACGGTGTTCCGCCTCGCTGCCAGAAATGGTAGGAACATCGATAGAAAGCTTCTACCACCTGTCACCGGTCACCCATTAACGCTCATAGAAACATCCATTACTGTATGGCTAGAATTTGAGCCGGGGACCCCTCGGTTCGAAGACAATCTTTGTCAAAACTTGTATTTTGTCTAGGGGGGGCGGATGTTAAGTGACTATAATGCAGTATTTGGCAATGTTGTGGTCGTGTGGAGACGACGGTGTGGCACACGTGCGTGTGCTGCGTGCCGCGCTCAGAGCTCAGTGGTTGTCGTGTGCTGCGTGCCGCGCGCTCAGAGCTCAGTGGTTGTCGTGTGCTGCGTGCCGCGCTCAGAGCTCAGTGGTTGTCGTGTGCTGCGTGCCGCGCTCAGAGCTCAGTGGTTGTCGTGTGCTGCGTGCCGCGCGCTCAGAGCTCAGTGGTTGTCGTGTTGTCAGACGGAGACGCTGCACCACAAGATGAACCACTCGCAGGAGGACTCGCTGACGGCGGTGGCGTGGCACGCCACCTCCGACAAGTTCGTGTGCGGCGGCGCGCGCGGACAGTTCTACCACTGCACCCTCGATGTATGTACTCCGTGCCTGTGCACCGTCTACTGTACTGTATACTACGCCGGCGGTGGCTATCTCATAGATAACGCCATTATATGGACCAGTGTTTGACCGATTCCTGTTAAAGTTTTATGTAACCACATATACAAGTTGTATTTAATCTGGCAGATAGATAGATAGATCTCTTTATTGAACACCACTTACAGAAAGGATACAACTTAAAACTAACAAATTATTTCTAATGATGTGTCAATGGGCGGTCTTATCGGTCATAGCGATCTCTTCCAGACAACCGTGTACGGAGTGGATTGAATATAATGGAGGGCGATGGTATCCTAATTACAGAAGCAAAATTCTACTTACTATAGATATATTTATATACCTACATACTATTACATATATACTATACCAACAGACATACGTACATATACAACATATATATATATATATATATATATATATATATATATATTATAAACCTACTAACAATAATAACAATTAGTTGATAGAGATAAATAGTTAAATTAAGAGGAGAGAGGAGAGAAAGTAGACAAGAAGGATTGAAGAGGACGGTGTAACGGAGTGATAGTGTATGCGCATCCCGGCGACGGCGAATGGGCAGCCACTCAAGCTTAGCGCCATATCCAGAAATATGATAGGTTTCTGATAGGCTGTCAGGGGTTAGTATTAGACTGGCTTCGAGCACAAAAGTTACGTATTACGACGTAGCTGTAGTGGACAAATAGATGTAATAAATGAACGTGAGTGGTACTAACCGTCATGTGTCGTTCTGTAGGGCGGCATACATGTACTACAAAAGATCGTGCAACGCAGATTTTTTGACAAATTCAATGTAATCCGTATGTTATGAAACTAAGCTTGTAACTGCTATGTACAGTACGGTCATAATTGGAGAAGCAGTCTCAAAAAGCAATAGCATGACAGCAAAATATGCACATACGACCTTCTTCTATAAGACGTTTCGAACGTAACACAATGAAAGAGAAAGATAGAAGAGATAGAAAGACCCATATATCGCACTCTCTCATTATGAACCAATTAGAAAGAGCGCATGTGTTCATTAGTAGAATAACTAGACCAGTTTTGCTTCTTTTATCAGTTATACAAATAATGAGGGTAGATTTGAAACAAAATGTATTGATGGCATAAATGTATGAACATAACATTGTCGGTTGGTGAACTTCGGTGGTGGTTGAAGTTTGGTTAGTAAATAACTTAAAAAATCAAAATGCAAGCAAATATAATTATTACTTACATCGAATATTGAGGCATTGCAAAGAAGTGGACTAATTAAATTATGTTATCTCAAATGTGAAAGCGGCATAAGTGTAAGTTATTGCTGAGTGATAAGTGTTGAGAAATCGTAGTTGTGAAAGCAAATTCTTAATAAAGTGTGTTAATACAATTTGGCGTTTTCAGACGATTTTTTTACGCCATTATGGAATGTTGCGCATTCCATGGGGTTTAATAGTGCAAAGGTGAGAAGCGCGCGACGAGAGATGTCCTGAACAGCTGTAGTCCCCTTGGATCTAGTTTGTGGAAAATTTATGTGACAGACATAATATGTGCGAATATAGTGGATTACGAAGGCTTCTTATCTGTATCAAAAACAATACAAGTCACACGAAATATTAATTTAAAAGTATATAAAAACTAGGCGATGTGCCGGCTGTGATAACTTGTAATGAGTCATTGTGGAAGTTATGATTATAAAGGATTAAGCTTCAATCCTCTTTTCCTAGAGAAAATGAATAATTAAGCTTATAACCTTAAATAATCAATAGGTAAGAGCAATTCTTAGATGCAACCATTAAAGTGTTATTTTGTCAAAATAGAAAATTGTCATTAGCCGCGTCCAGACCGGCTGAGCGCGGCTCGCGAGTCCCGCTCAGACTTCCTGCTCGCGAGCCGTGGCACCCGAGCCTACCTATATGGCTCGGGGCCCGGCCCGAGCGGCGCACGGCCGAGCCAAGGAAGCCCGAGCGCCGTCCACACCGGCCGAGCTTTTGGCTTGCGAGCGGGACTCGCGAGCCGCGCTCAGCCGGTCTGGACGCGGCTAATGAAGACGGTTTTAATCTAATATATAAAATTCTCGTGTCACAGTTTTCATTGCCATACTCCTCCGAAACGGCTTGACCGATTTTGATGAAATTTTTTGTGCTTATCCATGTGAATCGGCCAACATCTATTTTTCATCCCCCTAAATGTTAGGGGTAGTCCACCCCTAAATTTTATTTTTTAGACAAAATTTTTAATTTCTATTTTTTTATGATACAACATACAAAAATACATACAATCCTCAATTTTCACCCTTCTACGATCAACCCTTATTTTTTAATAGACATTTATTTATATGGCAAAACAACGTTTGCCGGGTCAGCTAGTGTAGTATAATATTAAATAAAAATAGTAGTTTATGATATTTCAATATGTTGTAAATCAGTTTATTTAAAAATATTGTTGCTGTGTATTCTTCTAAGGTATACAAATAAATATTTCCTCAAAAACTATTAAGATAACATCACCGTGTTATTTATTTTATTTCACATAATTATAACATAGTTCACCAATTTACCTTTATTAGCGAAGTTTGTTTAAACAGATATAAAATAATACAAGCTATTAATTATATATTTTTTTTAATATTTTATAGTTTATATTTTATTTGACCACTATCTCACCTGTTGTTAAGTGATGATGAGGTCGAAGATGGTAAGCACGCCAGGCCTAGTTTTCTAGGCCTATCTAGAATGGAAACTGGCTCTCGAGGATAGCTGCGGGAACACATTATATGTTTGACGACAGATTTTCTAAATTGAGGGTGGTAGCTGACCAGGCGGATACTAGATAGTGTCCTACCACCATGCGGGGGTTGTTAGTTTCTTAACGATGTTTTTCCTTCACCGGAGGGCCACTGTGAAAAGCGCACATATTTTTTTCGATAGAAAAATCCATTGGTGCACGGCGGTTTGAACTCGGTACCTCTGGCATCAAAGTTCAACCAACCGTTCTCCCGATTATGCCACCGGGCCCTCAAAATTATAACAAAATAATTTACTGGATGGAGAATTGAACTCGGGCCTCCTGCTTCCTTATCAGTTCACCATACCACTCGACCAAGATGGTATTAATGACTCATTCAAATTTAAGCATCCGTTACTTGTGCATAGCTTACTCGACGTTATGTTAATTGTTAACTCAACAAAAAGAAAACGAGTTTACAGTGGAATATTGTTATCTCTATTTGATGTTTATCAAATGTATCTCACGCTACGTTTCACCTTTTTACTTGTCTGTGGTCTGGCTAAGCATGCCATCTATGCCGTACTTACGTGTTATTGTTTGCGTTGGAACATTCGACAGAAATATCGTGCAGGCTACTATGAACATTGAGGTGCTACTGGACTATTGTCCCTCGATAGTACATCAAAACGGCCCAAACGAAAGGAACGTAGAAGGCAGTGTGTCCTTGTCTAACAACCTGCTAGTGCTATATTTATTTATGTACTATAGTATATATAATGGTCCCTACAAAAGAAAGGGACAAGCTTCATGCAAGTTTTTACTATTCGCTCAACGAAGGTATGGGATTCCCTACCAGTGTCTGTGTTTCCTGTTAAGTAAGTTATGAGGGTCTTTAAATCGCGAGTAACCAGGTATCTTCTTTAGTCGTATATTCTATCCTCTCCATCCTAAGGTTGTCTGGAAGAGATCGCTATAAGCGATAACACCGCCCATTGGAAAACATTATTCTAAAGTTTACTATGTAACTTAGTTTTAAGAAGGTGTAGTGTAAAAATAAAGAGTTCTATCTATCTTCCAGGCAAGCGTGCTACATCGTCGATCACATGTTCACAACATGGGGTGAGATAGTGGTGAAACGCTTGCTTATCAACTATTAAACATTTTAAAAAAAGTGTGTCTGTTTCGTGCCGGTAGTGCACAGTGTTAACATGGTACGTGTGTTGTGTAGGGCGGCGTGATCAACAGCTGGGACGGCGTGCGTGTGAACGTGCGTTAACATGGTATATGTGTTGTGTAGGGCGGCGTGATCAACAGCTGGGACGGCGTGCGTGTGAACGTGCGTTAACATGGTATATGTGTTGTGTAGGGCGGCGTGATCAACAGCTGGGACGGCGTGCGTGTGAACGTGCGTTAACATGGTATATGTGTTGTGTAGGGCGGCGTGATCAACAGCTGGGACGGCGTGCGTGTGAACGTGCGTTAACATGGTATATGTGTTGTGTAGGGCGGCGTGATCAACAGCTGGGACGGCGTGCGTGTGAACGTGCGTTAACATGGTATATGTGTTGTGTAGGGCGGCGTGATCAACAGCTGGGACGGCGTGCGTGTGAACGTGCGTTAACATGGTATATGTGTTGTGTAGGGTGGCGTGATCAACAGCTGGGACGGCGTGCGTGTGAACGTGCGTTAACATGGTATATGTGTTGTGTAGGGCGGCGTGATCAACAGCTGGGACGGCGTGCGTGTGAACGTGCGTTAACATGGTATATGTGTTGTGTAGGGCGGCGTGATCAACAGCTGGGACGGCGTGCGTGTGAACGTGCGTTAACATGGTATATGTGTTGTGTAGGGCGGCGTGATCAACAGCTGGGACGGCGTGCGTGTGAACGTGCGTTAACATGGTATATGTGTTGTGTAGGGCGGCGTGATCAACAGCTGGGACGGCGTGCGTGTGAACGTGCGTTAACATGGTATATGTGTTGTGTAGGGCGGCGTGATCAACAGCTGGGACGGCGTGCGTGTGAACGTGCGTTAACATGGTATATGTGTTGTGTAGGGCGGCGTGATCAACAGCTGGGACGGCGTGCGTGTGAACGTGCGTTAACATGGTATATGTGTTGTGTAGGGCGGCGTGATCAACAGCTGGGACGGCGTGCGTGTGAACGTGCGTTAACATGGTATATGTGTTGTGTAGGGCGGCGTGATCAACAGCTGGGACGGCGTGCGTGTGAACGTGCGTTAACATGGTATATGTGTTGTGTAGGGCGGCGTGATCAACAGCTGGGACGGCGTGCGTGTGAACGTGCGTTAACATGGTATATGTGTTGTGTAGGGCGGCGTGATCAACAGCTGGGACGGCGTGCGTGTGAACGTGCGTTAACATGGTATATGTGTTGTGTAGGGCGGCGTGATCAACAGCTGGGACGGCGTGCGTGTGAACGTGCGTTAACATGGTATATGTGTTGTGTAGGGCAGCGTGATCAACAGCTGGGACGGCGTGCGTGTGAACGTGCGTTAACATGGTATATGTGTTGCGTAGGGCGGCGTGATCAACAGCTGGGACGGCGTGCGTGTGAACGTGCGTTAACATGGTATATGTGTTGTGTAGGGCGGCGTGATCAACAGCTGGGACGGCGTGCGTGTGAACGTTCGTTAACATGGTATATGTGTTGTGTAGGGCGGCGTGATCAACAGCTGGGACGGCGTGCGTGTGAACGCGCTGGCGTGCCGCGCCGACGGGCGCAGCGTGCTGGCCGCGGACACGCACCACCGCGTGCGCCAGTACGACTTCAACGACCTCAACGACTCCAACCTGTACGTACACAACTACACACTACCACTACCACTACACGCCTGCCGATTGCTTCATTATGTACCTGGGGGCCAACACAAAATCCAATATCTATTTACATTCACGCTTACGCTACTTGAAAATGTTTGGGAATGACAACATTGTTGCGGAAACATAAATGTCATTCTCATACATTTTGAACTTGCGTGAGCGTGAATATAAACAGAAATGGGATTTTGTCGAGGGGAGCTGCTACCTCATCGTCACGCCTGAAATGTTAATACTTTACGGTCGCACCTATTTATTTAACACTAGCAGCCCGCCCCGGCTTTGCACGGGTAGAACATATATGCCTACAAAATTTGCATCAGTCTGTTGCATCGAATATAAAATATTAACATAGATAGATACTCGTAGATAGATAGATAGATAGATGAATACTTTATTGCATACCAATCAACACATATTTAATTAATCATCGTCATATTTCATACAATTTACACAAAACCTTAACGAATTATGCACCTAAACCTTCCTTATAAACACTCTGGCTATTGGTGAAAACCGCATGATAATCCGTTCAGTAGCTATTGAGATTATTGCGAACAGACAGACAGACGCAGTGATGGACTTTGTTTTATAATACTTACGTAGTGATATTGGACGGCCCTTTGGCGTAAAGGATAGTTTTTTTATTTTTTTTTATTCAACTTTTATTTAGGGGCTTTTGGCTAAATATAGCTATGGCAGCCCCGTATTAGCTTACAAAATAAAAATTTGTTATGACGAACGCTCTTCAACCACCCTGTGTACACATAGATAGAGCATTCTAGCCGCGTCTGACGATGGATCAGATAGAATGCTCTGAAATATGCCCACATCAAGGTGGTTGATTTCAAATTTCGCGAAAATATCGTTTCTGAGGTTTTGGGTACATGAGCATTCCATCAAGAAATGAAAGATATCATCCACTTTGCCGCATAGATTGCAATCCGGACTGCTCAGCTTTCTCATAAGATGTTTGAATTTGTTTAAAGGTACATGTCCGGATCGCAACCTGTGGGCGATAACAATAAATTTTCGATGAAGTCTAATATTTGTCCACCATGGAACACGAGGAGGCTCACACTGTATGGTACGATACCATATGCCTTTGCTGAGAGATGCCATATCAAAATACTCCTTCCAAGCCGAAGTTATCGTCCACTTGTGCTTAATGAAGACTTCGGAATATTCCGGTGTTAAAAAGACTTCTATACCATTTGATATTGCATCTCTAGCTAGTTTGTCAGCCTCCTCGTTTCCACACAACCCTACATGTGAAGGCACCCATTGAATGTTTAAAGAAACGTTCCTAGAGAGCAGCACAAGTATTTTCGATAAAATCGTGTATGCTATTGCTGAACCTTTGTTTCCAAAGGTGCAGCTAGTTATGTGTTGTAGCGCACTTTTGCTATCTGACAATATTACTACATTTTTAATGTTATTGCTTATAATATATGAAAGGGCCTCAGATATAGCAAAAAGCTCTACAAACATTATAGAAAATTCAGAGTTATTTACAATTTTATATGACTCTTTCACGGTGTGACTGGGATCATAAAAGGCCGCACCACGTCCTGAGGAGGTTTGCGACCCATCTGTGTAAATTTTATTCCAACCGTTGTATTTTGTCGAAAGCATGTGTAAGGTATTCAACTTTAAAACAATATTATCATACTTATGCTTCGGTTGGTTACAATGTTGGTTTGAATCAAATCTGTATTAATATTGGAAAGGATAGTTACCCTGATTTTACCCCGACGGTCGGTGGTTCTAATCCTAGCTATATACCTACCAATGAATATTTTATGTGCATTCATGAATCATGGGTTTTCGTACAGAGGTAGTGGGATCATGGAATCAAAATCAATCAAATCATGGGATCAAAGAAAGGGTATTATACGTTTAACGTGTGTATCTGTGTCTGTCTGTAGCATCTTAGCACCCAACCAGATGAACCGATTTTGATTTTATTATTGATATTTTTTTTTTGTTTGATAGATGTCTTCATCGAAAGTGTTCTTAACTTTGATTCATGAAAATTCGTTCAATCGTTATAAAACTATGAGCTTTTTCTGAGTCTGATCAATTCGAAAATCTTCTTCTTTAACGATATTGTAAGAACATGGAAGCATTGACCTGATGCTGGGACATCTCCTGTACTCTACAGAATACTCAAATCCACACCAACTTACAGCTCAGATTTGAAATGTCGTGTTTAGAGTCATTGGAATGCTTTTATTGAAAAGATTATACATAGATCAGTCGGGGTGGTTTATATATAGATCATAACTATATTATACAATAGAATTTTATACAGTAAAAATATATTATTATACTATATTGACTTCAAATTGATTGTGATCGGTGGGGATCTACAGCATCGCTAAGCTTATAATAATATCTTCTTAGTAACCTAATCTGTGGTTTCACTGCAGATATTTTATTAATTTTGCGATGCGTGTATGTGAAATCCGTGATATCTTCTAGAGTTTTCATTTGAATTATATACTGTAAAGAACAATTTTAATTTTCAATATGTGGCCAAGCTAATTAACGTAATTATTTGGATATGGATTAATGATATATACTTGAAAATAGCCCTGGAAGTTATGTAATATTTTTTAACAAAAAATTAAAGATTAAAATGGTTACTGTGAGTCAACCTTAAGAGATAGACATATGCTGTCGCGGACTTTTTTGTAGGTCTTATTAAGTTGTACTCTTCCATAGAAAATATTCTTCCATCTATTTTCAATTGAGCAGCGTTCGTAAGAAACGTGTTTTTTCGACCGTTTTTTAGTCGACTTAGGTTGCAAATTAGGTCTCCACGAATGTACCTTTGATTTAAACGGGATAATATGTAGCCTATTTTCATTCCGAAAGTCCATTCTATATATTAGTGAAAGAATTTTTTAAATTGTCCAGTAGTTTTTGAGCCAAATCATTACAAACATACAAAAATACAAATGGTCTCTCTTTATAATATTAGTATAGATTATAGAACGAGTTCCAGTAACATTTAATTTGGTCGAAATAATCAATAAATACTATAAATGCGAAATGTTATGTAAAGAGTCCAAATTTGATGGCGGCTCCACATTAGTGCCGTGATATATAATACATGTGGTCCCTACAAAAGAAAGGGACAAAGTTCGTTCAAGTGTCGGTCTCTTTCAGGCCGGTGTTCCGCTTAGTTGACAGTGAAGTTGAATATAGTAAAATGTGTTTGTCTCGCAGCGTGCAGGAGGAGCACGCGGTGATGGCGATGACGCTGAACGCGGCCGACTCCATGGTGCTGCTCAACGTGGCCAACCAGGGCGTGCATCTCTGGGACATACGTGAGTCTGACTACGCCACTATGGATATGAACGTGAACATCAATGTTTTAGTTATGACGTTGTCACGTTAAACTATCGTCCGTAAACCAACTTTACAGGCAACCATTTATTTTTGTTACTGACTCGACCGCAGCGTCATTTCTCAACAGCTGCCTGCCGCTTGCCTATAAAATATGAAAAAAATGTAACTGTTCTTACCAAGAATAAGTCCCACAAGTGCAAGGCTGGTGTTCTGGACCAATACCTGAGCACCGCTCTTGGCGTGTGCTCGGTAAGCCAGACGTGCCAGTGGCATCATTCCGTGCTCATAGCGAATGCCCGCCCAAGCTTCCTTCTATTATATAAAAATCCATACTCATATTATAAAAACGTTTGTAACTCTTGGCATGCATTTGGCATGGAGGTGGGACACTATTTAGTGTCTTACCGCCTGGCCAGCTACCACCCACAAGTTAGAAAATCTGTCGCCAAACATTTAATGTGTTCCGGCAGCTATCCTTGAGAGCCAGTTCTCATTCTAGACCTAGCGTGCTTACCATCCTCGACCGCATCATCACTTACCAACAGGTGGGATAGTGGTCAAACGCTAGCTTATATGCTACAAAAAAAAACTGCTTGTCACTCTGTTTGTTTGTTACCCAATCACGCCTATACAGACGATCCGATTTTACTGAAATTGGAGTCGCAAGGAGATACTTTATAGCATGAGGATTATAGGCTACTAAATTCTTTGTGTACGTGAACGAAGCCGCGGGCATCAGCTGGTCTATATATAATACTAGCGATCCGGCGAACTTCGTACCGCGAATATAAATAAACTGTCTAAGTGCGAGTCAGATCCGCACACGCAGGGTTCCGATTGAACAATATTTGCCGGGAAAATACGTTTCTTGTATGGGAACTCCTTTTAATTTTTATTATTTCATATTGCAGCCATTGCAATACACACCATGAGTCAATTTCAAGTCTTAATCTGTTAAGGTTTGTAAGATCGAGCATAAAAAGCCTTAAAAAAATCACGATCCTTGTATGGAGACCCGCCTTATTATTTAATTTAATTTTGTTTTTATCGGTGTTTTATACACAAATAGCGAATACCCATGTGTGGAAGCGACATAATGACAACCATCAAAATATTTCAATACAATGACAAACATTTCTGAACGAACCAAACCAACAATGACATCCTGGGACAACCATCAAAATTCAATATTTCCATATTTTCTCACCGTTTAAACCTTCCCTGGACTACGACGAACATTTCAAAACCAACATCTGCTAACTCGGCCCAGCCGTTCTCGAGTTTTAGCGAGACTAACGAACAGCAATTAAGTTTTATATATAAGATAAAAGCCCTTACATATGTAACTTGTGTTTGTGTAACTTTGAACCAAGAATGACGCCCTGTCTGCTGATTGTTAACTTGGACGACACTCGCGGCGCCGGAGGCCGGCGGGGCTCACGGTAAACACCGTCTTCAACAGAGGAGAATGGAGGGACGGGACGGGGCGGTCGTTACCTTGCATTGGGATTATAATACTTTTTAATGATAAACAGACTTGATTTAATTGTTTATCCTCGAGAATGACAACGTGACACGTTGTGTATGGTATATATATATGGTGGCAGGGTCGCGGACACTGGTGCGGCGGTTCCGCGGTCTCAGCCAGGGTCACTTCACCATCCACGCGTGCTTCGGCGGCGCGCACCAGGACTTCGTAGCATCCGGCAGCGAGGATAACAAGGTATACTTCTGTCTCACTCTCTGTTGTAGCCATGCGTCGTCGCTTACCATCAGCCGAAGGTTCCGTTCGTTCTTTTAAACCATAAAATATAACATTATGTATTCACCTATGGTATCATTATACTTTTTTTTATTTCCCTTTGGCATTAAGAACTTATAACGTTGTCCTTATGAACATAGCTAATCTTTATTGTTCTGTATTCTTTCCGTACGTACCAACTTCTCAAACTAGGTTAAAGGAAAAACTTAACTTTGCAGCTCGATCCATAGAAAATGTACTGCCAACTGCAAATAATAATATAAGTTTTAAGGTTTTCATGGTCACTGACAATATTTATACAGTTTGGGTGGCTGAATATTTCGACATTTCACTAAAAAGTTTACTGTTGCTGAATTGTCCGCACTTAAAAGTCTTCGTAATGACGACAGCATATTGATATTAAAGCAGACAAAGGTAATGCGACGGTGGTAATCAATACGGCAGATTACTACAGCAAAATACAAGATTTGCTGAGTAATATCAATATCTACAAAAAAGTGACTTATAATCCAACAGCGAGAATAAATCGTGCTACTCAAAAACTTGTTAAGGAAAGCATGCATGCAATTGGTGAAGATGTAGGGAAATATTTATTGCGCCCTCGAAATATTCAGCCACCCAAACTGTACGGCCTCCCTAAAGTCCATAAGACTAATGTTCCGTTACGACCGATCGACAGTCAAATAGACTCCCCAACTTACGATCTAGCTAAACATGTAGCCGGCGTTTTACAGCACATAGCAGGGAACACTTCATCTTTTGTAAAAGACTCGCCATTTTATAGATATTCTGAAAGGCATTAAGGTATCTGAGAAAGACGTGATGGTCAGTTTTGATGTCGAATCACTCTTCACTAACGTCCCGATCCTTGATTGTTTGGAAGTCATCAGGAGAAAAATTCAAGACAATGACATTCCTTTGGAGTATGCCAACCTGGTCGAACATTGTTTATGTACAAACTTCTTTGTATACAAAGGCGAATACTACCTCCAATTAGACGGTGTGGCGATGGGCAGCCCAGTGGCTCCGGTTGTTGCCAATATATGGATGGAGTATTTTAAACAAGAAGCCATTACGACCGCACCATGTTCCATGATACTGTGGAAAAGGTACGTGGACGACATATTTGCTATACTTAGGGGCGATGAAACTGTTGTACAAACCTATGTGAATCATCTGAACAGCATCCATGGAAAAAAGAATTTTACCTATGAAATGGAAAAAGAGGAGTATAGCTTTTCTGGACGTAGGGATTGGAGTTCGAGAAGACGGTTCCCTCAGTCACTCAGTCTACAGGAAGTCAACTCACACTGACCGCTACCTGCATGGAAACTCACATCACCACCCTCGTCACTTGCACTCTGTGGTGACCGCCCTCACTGGCCGCGCATATAGTCTATGCGACGAGGCACATTTGGAAGACGAATTAAAGTATGTGAGTGGAGTACTACAGAGGAATGGATACAAGGGTCGAATACCACCACCCAGAGGCACACAAAAACGTGACCTACACTACCAGGTTGAACGTCAACCAGCTTACTTGCCGTACGTGAAAGGAGTAACAGACAAAGTGGCCAACATACTGAATAAATATTCAGTCAAAACTGTTTTCACTCCCTTAAAGGTTTCACAATTTTTACGTACGCCAAAGGACAGATTGAAAAACCCTGGAGTGTACAAAATTGACTGTAACTGTGGAAGCTCTTATATTGGTCAAACAAAACGCACAGTAGCGTGTCACGTTAAGGAGCATATCAAAGCAGTCAAAAATAACGATTCACAGAAATCTGCTATCGCTAAGCACCTGTTGGAGTCTGGAACGAACCACTGGATTGAGTTACATAACCCTCAGATACTGTCGACTGAACGCCACCAAGATATACCAAGATTGGTTAGGGAAGCGATTGAAATTAATAAATTTCAAAACTTCAATCGTGAGGACGGGTTCAAACTGTCGAGTATTTGGCATCCAGTGGTAGGTTTATGTAAATCCCGAAAAAGCCCGCGGAGTGATAAAAAACAGGAAGATACTGTGAGTGTTGTGTGTCGCGATCGAGATCCAGTGAAAACAAGTGGTAGTGGTGCCGAGCGTTCAAAACGAGAACGAAAGAAGGTAGTCCGTTTCGTTTGCTCGTAAACATTACTTCGACCCGCAATCTACAGTTCATGCGTGATCATGGCGCTTGCAACAGAGCCGAAATATCGGAAACTCATAATTAATAAAAAACATGGTAAATATCCCGCGAGTAGTTCTAATAATATTGCAAATAATACGTTTGTAATAGTAATTCACCTTTATTTTTAATAATAGGATGTTCGTAATAAGCTGCTAGAACACAGCAGCGAACACTAATTAGTTTAAATACCAATGGAAGACTACTGACACTTCGCTGTCCGTCCGTCCATCAATCTGTCAAAATGACTAGCGCCGCATTTGAAGTCTGTTTTTTCTAGTGTTTTAAACGATCTTAAATTAGTATAAAAGCCAAAAACAAAGAAAATAATAATAATATCTCGCACGTAACAATAACATACCATTACATTTTAAAAGTGTTAAACTCTTTTAAAAACGAATATTTTAAAAGTGTTAAACTCTTTTAAAAACGAATATTTTAAAAGTGTTAAACTCTTTTAAAAACGAATATTTTAAAAGTGTTAAACTCTTTTAAAAACGAATATTTTAAAAGTTAAACTCTTTTAAAAACGAATATTTTAAAAGTGTTAAACTCTTTTAAAAACGAATATTTTAAAAGTGTTAAACTCTTTTAAAAACGAATATTTTAAAAGTGTTAAACTCTTTTAAAAACGAATATTTTAAAAGTGTTAAACTCTTTTAAAAACGAATATTTTAAAAGTGTTAAACTCTTTTAAAAACGAATATTTTAAAAGTTAAACTCTTTTAAAAACGAATATTTTAAAAGTGTTAAACTCTTTTAAAAACGAATAAATAGATATTGTGTATTTTTAAATGAAATGTGTGAAAAATATTGGTGTGTATGTGCATGCAGGTGTACATCTGGCACATCGGCGGCGAGGAGCCGGTGGCGGCGGTGGCGGGACACTCGCGGTGCGTGAACGCGGCCGCGTGGAACCCGGCGCACCACGACCTGCTGGCCTCCGTCTCCGACGACTACTCGCTGCGGCTGTGGGGGCCGCGCGCCGCCGCGCCGCCCACGCTCTGACACACGGTACTGTCCGCCGACTGCATGCTGCCACCTACCCTCCCCTCCCCTCCCCTCTCTCACATACTACTCGCGGAAGCATTTTTAAATATTCTTACCTTAATTTCTTTTTAATCTATTTAAAGAAAAGGAAGTTTCTCAATTTGACCGTATATATTTTTTTATGTTTGTTCGCGGATAACTTCGTCGTTTATGAACCGATTTTAATGATTATTTGTTTTGTTGGAAAGGAGATATCGCATGGGTGGTAACGTAGTGATTTCATCGAGATCTGATAAGTATCTCCAGAGATATGGAGATATACACTGCAAACTTGGTACTGTAAATTAATAGCGCGGCGTTTGTAGTCGGTTCTTTTAGTTTTTTAAACGATCTTATTACGCTAGCTGGCTGGCAGCGGTTAGAAACAAAGAGCTGAAGATCGAGCTCAGTGGCGTGCCATAGGTGAGGCCTATGTCCAGCACTGGACAGAGATAGGCTGATTACTCGCTTTGGTTGATGATGATGAATTGCTTTTTAAATACAAATGATTAAATGCGCACGGAAAAAAGCCATAGAATTTCATTTATATCTGATGTAAGCCATATGGTCGAGGATGGTAAACGACCTGAGAATGAAAAATAAATGTAATATAATAAAAATAAACCAATTTTTACTATTATTGACTCGGTTTGTAAGGCAGCACGGTGGGCTCGGGTGTGCTGATGAATAGAAGATTGTAGTCCGCTATGCAGTCACAGTTTGAAGCCATCGGACGTGCCTGCTTCAAGCTGCCCGTGTATGGCGGCGCTAAGGGCTTGTCACAGTAGACACGGGTCGAATCGGTTACTTTAATTCTCCGTACTGACATAAGGCAAGACTCGATCGAGCAAAAATCAGTAATAATGATTACTGCGAGGTCCATTGAGACATCGAGCCATTAATTTTGCGTTCACACATTGATTCTTACTTCCGGCTTTCCGGGTAAAACTGTTGAGTGATACCGTCAGTGGATCCGTGCTTATGGCGTGCTGTTTCCTAAACGTAACAGTGTGTACTCAGTGCACAATCATTCTGTCTAATTCATTACTTTTTTTTTTTTTTTTTTTTTTATACTTTATAGGCTAGCGTTTGTCCACTATCTCACCTGTTGGTAAGTGATGATGCGGTCGAGGATGGTAAGCACGCTAGGCCTAGAATGGGAACTGGCTCTCAAGGATGGCTGCCGGAACACATTAGATGTTTGGTGACAGATTTTCTAACTTGAGGGTGGTAGCTGGCCAGGCGGACACTAGATAGTGTCCTACCACCATGCGATAAACTAACTAACTAACTAATGTTGCAAACTAATTCAAATTAATAGCAAATGTGGCCGCTATCACTGACATAAACGTAATTGTTTCCAGGACGAAAATTAACTTCGAATACAAATAAGCTGAGGCCGTGAGCGGCGCGCGGCGCTAGGACTGCGCCCCATGACCGCCCTCTGCGCCTCGTAGCTAGCTGCCAGCTCGTTGTCCGCCCCGCCCCACTCCGCGCTCGCTGCCGTCAGCGCAGGGCCCCGGTCGCCACGAGGCCGACCTCGTGTCACATGATCGAATGTAACACGGATGCTGCGCGTTGTTACACCGCGGAGACTGTCGGTCTCCCACTCCGGAGTGAAGCTAATATTATAATATACTCGAGCGTGTTGTGAATGTTGTCCCGCTGGCTCAGAGGGAAGAAGGTCGGTACCGAGCTGGACGTGGAAATGACATGTGTAAGTTTTACTCACCTAATACGTTTACATTTAGTTTTTTGTATAACTTTGCAAGCATACCCGGCTATCATAATATACACCTATAAAAATAGGAGTATCTGGCTTACGTGAGTGAAACTTGTGCATTATTGGAACCACGGAAACGCTCGGAGAACGTTCATAGATTTCATTTAATATACGGTTAATCAGACCCGCGCGTCGAATCGAGTTAAGGGTAAGAACTGAAAATTGTACGGATAGAAATTATTTGTAAGGTTTTTAGACTTTTAAAAATGACATCGAGCGACCGAACTTGGCTATGTTCTCTAACATTTGTAATTTTGGATATTTCGACTAAAACATAGTGTGTTCGTTATATAGGTGCGATCACCGCCCTGTCTCCGAACCGAGCGCGGGCTCAGTGTGTAACCAATGATTGTGCAATACATATTCAATTCTGCGAATATATTGAGTGGCTAGGCGGGGTCGGTCAGTAGGCGCACGGTACTCAGTGTACCATTGACTTTCCCTGCCGGGTGCACACGATTCTCTAACGTCGTGTCGCGAGAGAAATAAAGTGCAATTGTGTTTTTATATCGTCGACCGCTAGAGCGCTCGAATTACTCGTCTTAGATATATTTTATGTTAATTAAAATTATAGTTATTTATCGCTAAATTTAGGATGGATTTTATTATGATATGTTGCGAGCGTCGCTCGGGACGAGGCGGCCGCTCTCGCTCCCGATCTACTGAATTAATCTCCTTTGTTTATCCCTCCTCGCTTGCCTGTAGCCGGAGCGAGCCAGGCAGGTCAGTCATCGGTAGCTCAGAATCGGTAACTCGAATATCTAGGGTTCGGGTTCATCCCTCCCTTTTAAACGGTAGGCGTATGACCGATGTTGAACTGCGAGGAGTCAATCAGATCGATCGTAATGAATATTAAATATGACTGTCTCATAAAATTGTTGTAAGGTTTTATAGTCCCCGCTCACCGCTGCTAGGGGACTTATTTAAGTCCTTCGATATAATTAATTAAGACTTATCGTAGCGAGCTAATTTACCTATAGTGGAATGGACGCGGCTCTATTTTTTTATCTGTATCTGAATCTCGGACTGAGCTAGAAGCCGCCGGAGTGCGCGGCCTCTAGCCGAGGTCGGTCCGCGGAAGCTCTCCGACGTGTAGATCGACCCTAACTTTAAGATTTCAGCTGGGTACTTATGATACGTAGAGTTTGGTAGTGTACTTCGAAAAGAGAGTCGTAAGCCGTCGGTGGCAGCGTCAATAATCGAGCTTCGATCGACCATTGTTAACTAACATAACGTAGGATGTTGTATGCGTGTCGCTGGCCGTGGCGCGGCGACTTCACCCGCGCCTCTCTAACATTGTGTTGACGCTCATTTACTTTTGAATCGTTTATTTAATAAGTTAACAGATTGTACAAGTAGTAGTCCGCCCGCGGCGCTGCCCTTACTTATGAACTGAACCAAATATCGAGCGAGACGTGCGTGTGTGTGTGTGTGTCGTGTACGTAGCCAGTACAAAGAAGTGTTTCACTAACGGTTGGTTTACTTTACATAGATAGGTATATGGTCGCCGAGAGCGGGATTGCCGTTCCGGTCTCGATTGTTATTAAATATTAATTAATAAATTATATCAATACATTTTTTATGATAAATCATTTGTTGTTTTATTTTTCTGACGTATCCAACATAGAGCATGTGAAGAGAATACCTACTTGCTGCAGATTGTCCTGTCAAGTATCCCCTAGCTAGATATCAAAGCAAGTTAGACTAGGTTGTTTGA
Source organism: Cabera pusaria (assembly GCA_954871355.1). Taxonomy (NCBI): domain Eukaryota; kingdom Metazoa; phylum Arthropoda; class Insecta; order Lepidoptera; family Geometridae; genus Cabera; species Cabera pusaria. The sequence goes on from OX940893.1 coordinate 28,595,057, forward strand.
AGCCTATTTACTTGGATATATCTATTGATCCTTATTAGTTTCATAATTCAGTGGAAGTGGAGCGAGTATTTAAAGTGCTAAAGTGAGAGTTATTAGTGAAGCATGGTTCCTGGATTCATGCAGACCTTTTTAAAGCATGCAATATTCTGTACCGCCTGTGTGTACATATGGAATCCCACATAAAGCTATACTTGAAATATTTATGCATAAACAAGTTATTGGAGTATATAATCTAATTCCCCCTATGAATCAAATATCTTGTATATAATTTATTAAATGAATAATAACCCCTGCACATATAAATAATAAAGCTTAAGAGGTTTGTGCCTCTTTGAAAAGACTTATCCAGAGTACTTTGTAAATCAAAATTATATATTTAGTATAGTAGTTAACTACTAGACAATATAGAAAATAATATCGTTTAAAAACTAAAAAAGAACCGACTTCAATGTTCATTTTCAGTACCAATTTTGAGATGTTTATCTCAATATCTCTGGAGATACTTATCAGACCTCGATAAAATTACCATGGTACCACACTTGGGATATCTCCTTTCGAACAAAAAAAGAATAATCAAAATCGATGCACAAATGACGAAATTATCCCCGAACAAACATAAAAAAAAAAAAAAAAAAAACGGTCGAATTGAGAAACCTCCTCCTTTTTTTGAAGTCGGTTAAAAAAGTTAAAAAATCTACTTGACAACCTCATTGTCACCACTATATGTATGCAGCGTGTATACATGTATATCATTGATCCTTGACTGTCGTACGTTTTCACTGTAACAGAAAACATTTTGAAAACAATTGCTCACTCTGTTACTCATAGGCTGTTAGATAAAGACGGAGCTTGTTTTGCAACATGTTGTGCAGTGAAAACAATTAATTAGTGTCAACTGTAACGGTATTTCGCCTACGGGTCTTAATGTAAAATAATTAGTAGGCGAATCGTTATCAACAATATTTATTTAAGTAGGTTCACAAGGCCTGGTCATACTTCCACAGGATAGCACTAGCACTTCCCTTTGTAGTCCTGAGGCAGTCGGGAGCACGTGGCGATGAATCGCTGTAGGTGCACGTTAGACACGCGGGAAATACGTCCCGGGCTTCGGACCCGGTTAACGGGCGCTGGCATTGAATTTAGGTAATGCACTTATGTGCTTTTTTAAAATGATTCCTGTAGATGCTATCTTAAATCACTTGGAATACATTATTGCATAATGCTAATGTAGGTACCTAGTACTGATAAAAGAATGGCGGGAAGCGAGGAGCGCAAGAATGTGCGACTGCCTTCTATCATAAAACGAAAGGTCTGGCCGGTCCGGAGAGGTGCTGCGCTCACGTCACAGCGCTGGGCCGGCTGCAGAGCCAGGGGCAAATCGGTGGACGAAATAAGGAAGGGGGATAGTGGGCGTAATGGACCCCGAGCCTATGAAGGGTATACCTATTAACGTTACACAACATTGGTGTGAGCATAGGTCTTCTCATCTGGCATTTTTAAAATCCTAAAGGTCGTTGCCAAGTTACACTACCCTGCTCCAACACCGCCTTAAATGGAGGGGACTACTTGATGAACATGCGTGGACAGCTAGCAGGCCACCAGCTATCCACACTCTTACAGCTGTCAGTATACAAAAAGTAACATGCTTCAAGCGAAACAGTCTATGCACAGGCTGCTCGCTTGAAGTGTGCACAAAGCAAGAGATGTAGTACGATGGCAGTAAGTTCGGCTACACCAAGATGTCTGCTAATTTGTGTTGTCAATGTAAAGTCTGTCTATGGAGGACGTCCTAAGGCTCACGTTTTAATTAACATTACGTTGCTGGGTGGGACCTGTGTCGTGCATGCGGGCGCACAACCTTAAGATTCCTAAGCCACTCTTCAGCACATGTGATCAATAGTCTATGTAATATGTTTTCATTTGTAAAAGTAAAACAAGAAATAATATCACAATTATAAATAACTTGCCTTATATTTAAATCCTCTATACATAAACAATAAGTCGATTATAAATGAGCAGTCCCAGACTTCTCAGCGAGTTCTAGCAGTGTGTGCAAGGAGGTGTCGAACAACTCGCAGCGGATGGGCATCTCCAGGGAATAGAAGGGGTTCTTGAGAGCATAGTCCGAGTACAGCTCGTAGATACGCTTCAGTACCACCTCTGGACCCTGCATGCTGGGCTCTGTCACTACTATGAATTTCACACCTGGAATCATTTGATTTACATAAGTAGATAATTTGTATTGAATATTAAAAGATGTAAGTGTCCAAAATGGATGCACGGCTGAGTCAACACTGATTTCACCTTAGCATCAGCACTGACCGATATTCAATACTTTGTATTAGGTTATTTTTCCAGTTTATTTTTATTATATAGGGAAACAACCAGCACCACAGTTACATTTTAAATTCCATTGATAGTTTTTTGATTGATTGACTGAGATCGATTTGGTACTGGCTTACCACAGGTTAATATACAAAATAAAATAATTAAGATAGTTTAAAAATTTAAAATACCGACTTCAATGCCCCACGAGTCTAATTTAGTAGCAAGTTTGAGACGTTTATGGTCATATCTCTGGAGATACTTATCAGATCTCGATGAAATTACAATGGGACCACCTCGGAAACGTACCCTACCGATTACAAAAAGAACCATTCGAATCGGTTCACAATTGACGGAGTATTCGTGTAACATACACACACAAAAAAAAAAAACTAATTGAGAACCTCCTTCTTTTTGGGAAGTAGGTTGATAATCTTCATATTGCAGTTTTATTGTCATCACAAATTGGAAGTCAATGTATGAATTATTTACCTGTGAGAGTTTGGAAGCAGGATAGCTTGAATGTGTCGGCAGTGAGTGACTCTATGCCAGAGGACTTTGGAACGGGGCTGAGCTGACTAGCCAGTGCAAACAGTGGGTAGAACATGCTAGCTAGGACTATCTTTTCGTTAGTCGTCGCTCGAGCTCTACCGAATTTTAGGCTGAGTGGGTAGTTTTCCTGCAATTTTTAAACAATATATTATGTCCAATAAAACTCGAGAGAGAATATCAGGATGTGAGTAAATTATCACCTTTTTCTCTATTACTTCAAACACATCTCTGCCGTCTTCAGTGGTGCACCCGGCCACTGGCGAGCCGTTCACAGAGAGGAGGACGTGTCCCACTGCAACACAAAACTATCAGTACCAATCTGTAGCGTTCACGGAGTAGAGTAACGAGGACAGCCGAGTCTAGATTTATTTATATACTTACCGTTTATGCCATCTCTTTGACCGAAAGCCACGACGACTTTCTTATTTTCATATTGCAATTTTATGTCCAATGGAAACCCGAAAGTCTTTTCCGTTTCCACTCGAGGAATGTTGTGGTCATAATTGTATATGAGACCACCCGACTTACTGACGATATACACGCCGTAAATCACCATCATCATATGAAAAGTGATTGTTTTAGAATTGGTAATTGTTCAAGATCATTGGTCATGTTTTCATTTTTTATGGAAATTATGAAATAAACACAGCCTGACAGCCACCCACCCAAAGAGAAGTACCACAGAGTACTTTTATATACTGGAGAAGTACCGACTGTCCTGTGCTACCATCCCGCGACACCAAAGAGAATATAAATACTACGTAAGACGCGACACTGCATACATAATTGAATTACTTAAAATTATGAACGTACTTTGTTGTACCAACCAACACTGCAAAATAAAAATTATAAGCATAAAACCACAGATTATATAATTGTTACTACGTAAATAATACTTTCCGTTGTTAGGTTGGCTACACAATGCTTTCATAATTCGGATATCAACAATGTAGGGAAGTGCCAACTCTTATAACGTAGTAGAGTGATTCAGTAATCAGTGCCCTCCCACAGCAAGTGCAACCCACACCAACACCATAGAAAAGATAATAATAAAACAAAACATTCCTACTGTCAATTGTCATTATTGTCAAATTTAGGATGACAGTTTTGACAGCTTACAGTATGGATGAGTGGGTAGCGTAGATCACAGATATATATAAAAATGGATAACGCAAATGCATGTACTTCCCGTGTCCGAACCCGGCCAAAGCGGCCAGGTTGGCTGCCGCTACTTACAGTCCGCGCGCGTCTGTTGTTGTAGCCGGATGGCCGCAAAAACTGCAAAAATGCCTCGTTGCGTGATAATTAACTGCAACAGCTCAAACATTTCAAGCCCCCAAAGGCATGGACATATTTCCCATCACAGATAAGTTATTTTAAAATTACATTATGCGTCAGTTCATTTTAAAACTAATTTTTAAGTATTCCAAGCTGTGATTCCAAGTATATACCTACGTAACTATAGGTTAACGTTACGTAAAACTATTTACATTACATTGCTGCATTTGCTTTGATTGTTTGATCTAACGTTGTGAGTTAAGAGACGATGAATATCGGAACAAGCGATACTCTCGCGATCACTTCAATTTCGTAGTACGGGCAATTTCTCATTCGTCTGTCAAATCTCGCGACTAGTGTTGTTCGTTCTACAACATATATCAATCATCGATTTCACTCGATATTGGACAGACGAATGATAAAAGCACAGTTTTACAATCATACAGTTTGGAATCGATTGTACTGGCGCAGAGCAACGGCGGGGCACTCGCGGGGAGCCGGGCAGCGCGGACCGCGTCCCACAATCTCGCTTAGTTTGTGGGATCGACCGTTGGAGCAGACGCTACCGTGACATTTCAGTAGTCGGGTTTGGTTTACCCGACTACGGTCTAGCAAAAGGGAGAGTTATTATTTTTGACCGGTATGTGTGTATATATGTATATAATATACATGTATATACATTACGTACTTTACATACTTACAATGTACGTATATATTAATATGTAGGTATGTATGTATTAGAGATGCGCCTAGTACTCGTTTACTACTCGGTACTCGAGTGTACCGAAACACTCGTTGTTTATTAGTACTCGTAGTCGGCCGAGTAACACGGTTGACAACAGTTACTCAAAATTACTGAACACAAACAATCGGTAAGTACCTAACCTATACATATGTCAAACTTCTATCAAAACAATTACCTTTCTTCTTATTTTTAACCGACTTCACAAAAAATTACGAGGTTCTCAATTTGACTGTATTTTATGGTTCCGAACCCAAAGGGTACCAACGGAACCCTATTACTGAGACTCCGCTGTCCGTCTGTCTGTCTGTCTGTCTGTCCGTCTGTCACCAGGCTGTATCTCATGAACCGTGATAGTTAGACGGTTGAAATTTTCACCGATGATGTATTTCTGTTGCCGCTATAACAACAAATACTAAGAACAGAACAAAGTTAAAAATTAAAAAAAGTTTTTTACGATAGCGCCGCGCCATCTAGATGATCAATAAAGATGGCGCTATCGTCTTTACCTTAATCTGAATCTCGGAAGCGGCTCCAACGATTAAATAAAACTTTGTATATAGGGGATTTCGGGGGCGATAAATCGATCTAGCTAGGAATCTTCAGAAAATGTTATTTTATTCGTGTTTTCAATTATCAACTTTATTGATAATCAACTTAAAATATTACTCTTCCCGACATCTATTGGCGAGTAGAAGTAGCTTAATTGTTACTGTGTGGGTAAAGCAGTTAGTGGCTCTCAATTAAAAAAAAAATAGTATTATTATTCGTCAATAGATGTCGGGAAGAGTCATATTTGTCTGTTTAAGTGGCAAAAAATACCGAGCAAAGCTCGGTCAACCAGATATTTAATAATATGAATTACTACTATTACTATTACTACTATATAATACTATTCTACCTTTGTTTTAACGTTTACTTAGTTGGTGTTCGGTTCGGAACCCTCCGTGTGCGGGACAAAAGTCTGACTCGCACTTGGCCAGTTTTATTTTTTATGTTTGTTACTTAAGAACTCTGTCAAATCTTAACCGATTTGAAAAATTATTTTTTTGTTTGAGAGATTATGCCTCCCGTTTGGTCCCATTCAAATATAATCGAGCTATGACATCTCCTCATCTTATCTCTCATCTTAAATTATCGTTGTTTCACTGCACGATTTTAAATCATGCCGTGTACAATCTACCTATAGCCGAAAACAAGAGAACGGATAGCGAATACATGACGGCGGGGGTGCGGGCGACGAGGTACCACTCGCTCGCGGATGGCACGGTGGAACATGACACATGTACAAACTTGTTTTCGCGCCTCTAAGGATGTATCTAAGGTGGCGATCTGCGTATATTTATTTAAATTTAAATTTTTAAATCATTAATTCTATATTTAATAATTCCGTTTACTATCATTCGTCTGTTTATATCATTCGTCTGTCAGAAAATCGATGTCATTCACGTTAATCGATTCGTGATTTTAGGTTATCAAAAACTACTGTTTCTTACCAGGCATATAATATGCTAATCCCTGGTGTTTCTAAGTAATATCAACAAATATATTTTTGTCAACTTACTTGAGATTATGCAAAGGTATCCAAAACCATCGACAGAATGAAACCGTTGAAAAGCGCAGTGAGCGCGACTTCTCACATTGAAACTACCCAGCGTATGTACTGCACCCGTATCACGAAAACCATTGAATGAACGAAATGAACTAAATGACGGGGACGGAGCTATACAGCCTACATAGCTGCGTCCCCGTCATATCGTTCATTTCGTTCATTCAATGGTTTTCGTGATCAGCCCCCTGTACTAGTAATTGCTGGCGTGGTTGGCGGAGACGAGCAAGTCAGACCACACGTATAAAATCTATGAGTTTAAGCGAGACAATCATGGCGGCGGTTCCAGTTGAATCGTTGTAATTGTAGCGGAGCGGAGGGGCGTCGGCGGCATCGTTTTCTTTGAATTGGTTTGAATTTCCCATGACTAAATTTCCTCTGTGACGTCACAGTAGGTGTTAAAAAGTTGGCACGCTCGGTTTCAATACAAAAATATAGATATATAGAGTAGTCTATTCTCCGTGATGTAATGCATGCATGCATAACATAAAAAAAAAATCGCATTCATACATTTTTAATGCAAAAATCTTCATATTCTGATTGAAAAATGTTGTTTACTTCTCTTTATTATAACCCGCCGCACAAACAATATCTCTCGGCGAAGAACCTAGTCCGAGCACAGGGCAAATTGTAAACCAGCGCTGCCTGCACAACAAATTGTGCACGCAGCAAATGCTGAATTTGCTCCTTTTGCCAATTTATTTTTAAAACTATTAATTTGTATTTATGTTTGTATCTGTGTAATTAATGTTATATATAGGTAAAATAATGCATGTCTGTATCCTATTTTTTCTGTAATGGCAATAAACACATTTTTAGGGTTCCGTAGCCGAATGGTAAAAAACGGAACCCTTATAGATTCGTCATGTCTGTCTGTCTGTCCGTCCGTATGTCACATCCATTTTATTCCGAAACTGTTAAGACTACAGAATTGAAACTTGGTAGGTAGATGTATTCTGTAAACCGCTTTCCGATTTTTATACAAAAATAAAAATATGAAAGTTTAAGGGGGGGCATCCCATACATGGAACTGAAACAAAAAAAAAATATCTTCAAACCTATACGTGTGTCTATGGATAGGTCTTCAAAAATGACATTGAGGTTCCTAAAATATTTTTTTCTCAAATTCAATCATTTGAAAGATTTAAGATGATGAAGAAGATTTAATTTTGTAGTTGCGAAAAATCATAGTTATGGAATACTTAACTGTGTTACGGAACCCTACGAGTGCGAGTTCGACTTGCACTTGGCCAGTTTTATTTTTTACTAACCTTCAGATATCTATACTAATATTATAAAGAGAGAACATTTGTATTTTTGTATTTCTGTATTTTTGTATGTTTGTAATGAGTAAGCTCAAAAACTACTGAACCGATTTAAAAAATTCTTTCACTAATACATATAATGAACTTTCGGAATGAAAATAAGCTATATATTATCCCGTTTAAATCAAAGGTACATTCGTGGAGACCTAATTTGCAACCTAAGTCGGCAAATAAACGGTCGAAAAAACACGTTTCTTACGAACGCTGCTTAATTGAAAATAGATAGAAGAATATTTTCTATGCAAGAGTTGTACAACTTAATAATACCTACAAAAAAGTCCGCGACAGCATATGTCTATCTCTTAAGGTTGACTCACAGTAACCATTTTAATCTTAAAATTTTTGTTAAAAAATATGACATAACTTCCAAGGCTATTTTCAAGTATATAATATTAATCCTTATCCAAATAATTACGTTAATTAGCTTGGCCACATATTATAGATTAAAATTGTCCTTTACAGTATATAATTCAAATGAAAACTCTAGAAAATATCACGAATTTCACAAACACGCATCGCAAAATTAATAAAATATTTGCAGTGAAACCACAGATTAGGTCATAGTTACTACGAAAATATTATTATAAGCTTAGCTATGCTGTAGATCCCCACCGATCACAATCAATTTGAAGTCAATATAGTGTAATAATATGATCTATTGTATAAAATAATATTCATCTATATATATAATAATATAATATAATATTTTAAACCACCTCGACTGATCTATGTATAATAGCTTTTTCCAATGACTCTAATCACGACATTTAAAATCTGAGCTGTAAGTTGGTGAGGATTTGAGTATTCTGTAGAGTCCAGGAGGCTTCCATGTTCTTACAATAGCGTTGAAGAAGAAGATTTTCGAATTGATCAGACCTATGAAAGTTGATTTCATAGCGCAATTAACTAGAAAAAAGCTCATAATTTTATAACGATTGAACGAATTTTCATGAATCAAAGCTAAGAAAACTCTCAATGAAGACATCTATCAAACAAAAAAAAACTATCAATAATAAAACAAAATCGGTTCATCCGGTAAGGTGCTAAGATGCTACAGACAGACACACAGATACACACGTTAAACGTATATTACCCCTATATTTTGCGTAGGGGAACGCCGTAAGGTTACGGTGGCAGATGTACTCCTTGGTGGTAAGCTACTTTTTGGTAGATTTAATGATTCCACTACCACTGTACGAAAACTCATGATTCATGATGCACATAAAACTTTCATTGGTAGGTATATAGCTAGGATTAGAACCAACGACCGTCGGAATCGTCGTCAGAATCAGGGTAACTATCCTTTACGCCAAAGGGCCGTCCAATATCAATACGTAAGTATTATAAAACAAAGTTCATCACTGCGTCTGTCTGTCTGTTCGAAATAATCTCAATAGCTACTGAACGGATTATCATGCAGTTTTCACCAATAGCCAGAGTGTTTATGAGGAAGGTTTAGGTGCATAATTCGTTAAGGTTTTGTATAAATTGGATGAAATATGACGATGGTTGTTAAATATGTTCATATTTTATATTCAATGCAACAAACTGATGCAAATTTTGTAGGCATATATGTTCTACCCGTGCGAAGCCGGGGCGGGCTGCTAGTAATATATACAATAGATAACGCAAATATCACGATTTGTATCGAAACCTAGCGTGCCAACTTTTTAACATCTACTGTGACGTCACAGCCGAAATTTAGTGATGGGAAATCCAACCGATTCAAATATACTGATGTCGCCGATGCCCCTCCGCCCCACTACGATTTAAACGATTCAACTGGAACCGCCGCCGTGATCGTCTCGCTCATGCTCATACATTTTGTATCTGTGGTCCCGCTCGCTCACTCCGCGCTCGCCCCCGCCAACCACGCCAGCAATCACCAGTGCAGTATAATAATATAATATAAAGATATATTTGTTGATAATTCTTCGAAACACAAGGGGTTAGCATAGACATGCATGGCAAGAAGGCAGTTGTGATTTTTAGGTTATCATATTCATATTTATATTCATTTATTCATATTATTATAATACATCAAAACAAATAAAATATATCAAATACTTTAGATAACCTAAACATCACGAATCGATTAACAATGACATCGATTTTCTGACAGACGAATGATATTAAATGGAAATATAAAATAAATAATATTTTAAATGAATTTTAAAATACTATTAGTAGTCTTTAAAAAAAAATGATTTTTAAACTTTGCTTATATGTACCTATATACTTATCATGATGTAACATGCATATAAGATGTCACTTATATATTATGAATCATATTTCACCTTTATAAGGAAACATATTATCGTTTAAAAACTAAAAAAGAACCGACTTCAATGCCGCGCTATTCATTTTCAGTACCAATTTTGAGGTGTTTATCTCAATATCTCTGGAGATACTCATCAGACCTCGATAAAATGTCCATGGTACCACACTTGAGATATCTGCTTTCCATCAAAAAAAGAATAATCAAAATCGGTTCATAAACGACGAAGTTATCCGCGAACAAACATAGTATCGTATATATATATATATATATATATATACGATCGAATTGAGAAACCTCCTCCGTTTTTTGAAGTCGGTTAAAACACATCGGGAAATAAAACCAGAGAAGACAATTTAGAACCCAAAATAATAATAAAATTAGAACACTTATTTATTTATTTTGTTTATTTATTAGCTTGTTTTTATCAGTAACTACTAAATTATCTTTTTTTATAATAGTTTCTATCATTTGTCTGTCCAATATCGAGTAAAATCGATTATTGATATATGTTGTAGAACGAACAACACTATTCGCGAGATTTGACAGCCCAGACAAAGGACAAATTGTCTGTACCACCAAGTCGAAACGATGCACGAAAGTATCGTTTGTCCGATATTCATCGTTTCTTAACACACAACGTCAAATCAGACGCTCAAAGCAAACGCAGCAATGTAATGTAAATAGTGTTACTTAATTTTAATCTATAGTTACTAAGTATATTCTTGGAATCACAGCTTGGGATATTTAAAAATTAGTTTTAAAATGAATTTACGCATAAAATAATTTTAAAATAACTTATCTGTGATGGGAAATATGTCCTTGCCTTTAGGGGCTCGACTTTTTTGGGATTTTGCTGTTAATTATCACGCAACCAGGCATTTTTATAGTTCTCGCGGCCGTCTGGCTGCAACAACAAACGCGCGTGGACTGTAAGTAGCGGCGGCCAACCTGGACGTTTGGTCGGGGTTCGGACACGGGAAGTACATGCATTTGCGTTATCTATTGTATATTATATATCTGTGACCTAACCAGTGCCATATATTGCACTTCGAGACGACGCTCTACGAAGCAATAACTAGCCGATTATATTCCTCTTTAGCTTGAAGAGTATTAATTATACTACCAAGTTCTATATATACAGTCTCTAATCGGTTATTAAAATCATTATAAAAAAATAAAGTGTGTAAGACTTTTTTTTATTTGTCATTATGACTCCACACGATTAGTGTATTTAGCCAGTGTCAACGTGGTCAAGTATTAAAAATCTTCAAGTTTTTCAGAGTTCACGTTATAAAGATGCGTCGATGTCTCATTTCAAGTTAAGTTGAAGTCAAAGTCTAGTCCAAGTCATATTTCAATAAAGATGTGGACTTTACTGAAGATTTTCAGTGGAATTTTGGTGATAACGCAACTAGCATGTTTCTTTAACATTGTGTTACTTCGAGCATTGCTCGAAGTTGTGTTAGCCATTAGCCAGTGTCAAGCAGAAGCACTGGCTAATTACACTATGCGTGTGGAGCCATAATTTAAAAAAATACTGAGTTGTGTATGTAGCTGAGTTGTGTAGGTAGCCTAATAGGTAAGTTAGAAAATATGAAGGTACCTAGGCTACCATGGTACCTATATTAGAAGTATATACTATTTTAGAAGTAAACTTAATTTCATTTATTAATTTTGTTTAATAAATAAGTTTTGTATGGAAAGATTCTACAGATTATTTTGTTTTTCTTACCTATTACTTAATAATTATCGTGAATCATACCTAAGTATATCATATTATTATTTTCTTTTATTAAAATATGCATTCCTGGGTCATAAATGCCCGATCTTATATAGTTAAGGCATTGACGGAGCCGAAGCTAACATCAAGAGGCCCTTTACAATATTTTTTTTATGTATGGTTTGTGAATGAGAGATGAAAAACTATAAAAGTTATATTGAATTGGCACCGACCGTCGAGAGGCAACATTGGCGTGGATAACTTAGGCTCTAAGCTAGCTAAGCCTTAGGGTGTCGAGAGGTGTGCTGCACTTTCACTAGTACAGGTACACGCTACTAGCGGCTTTTAGTCGTAGTATTACGTGTCTAATAAATATCGCTGATTTTTTATTAAGTACCTATATCTATGTTAGTCAGTTTCAGCAAGGCAGAAATATGTTTAAATATAGGCTAATGTAACAATACCAACATTATTTTACCTGAAATAAATGAATGTATTATTATTATTTTATTTATGCCTTTAATACGGTACTTCTATCGTGGAGCTTAGGTCTTAGTTCTTGCGACTCCCACCCCCTAACCATCCGGTCAAGGCAAGCCCCGGGCACGGGATAGAGGATAGCCTAGCGTTTGACCACTAGCGCACTTGTGGGTTGTGATGATGCGGTCTAGGATGGTAGCGCACTAGGCATAAAATATGAATTGGCTCTCAAGGATAGCTGAAGAAACACATTAAATTAGATGTTTGGTGACAGCTTTTCAAACTTCAGAGTGGTAGCTGGCCAGGCGGACACTAGATAGTGTCCTACCACTATGCATCACATCCATTACAAGGTCATTTGACGAACCGTTCGTTAGCAAAAAATGTTCATCAAGTGTGTGTCCACTTGTGATCAAATGTTTGCCTGTCGTCATTCAAGGAGTATCATACAAACCTGACTACTAGCGTCTGTAATGAACACATATCGCTACTAGATATAGATACCTTCCCTGACCATGCGCTAGGATTCCTAGGAGGTACACCGGAGATCCAGGTGATAGGGCTGACTCACTTACCACGGGCGCATGTGCTCCGCACTAGCACATGATGACTTGAGTAAGCATTTTGCATGGTGGTAGGACACTATCTAGTTTCCGCCTGGCCAGCTATAAATTTAGAAAATCTGTCGCCAAAACATCTAATGTGTTCCGGCAGCTATCCTTGAGAGCTATAGCTTTCCCATTCTAGGCCTAGCGTGCTACCATCTTCGACCGCATCATCACTTACCAACAGGTGTCATACCTAGTGGTCAAACGCTAGCCTATGTGATATTAAAAAAAACATGCGCGTGCGCTCCGCACTAGGTATATCTAGTACATACATTATTAGTATTATTTATTACCGTAATCCGGATAATATTGTTTTTAACGCACGACGCATAACGGAAGAGTGAGTAGTAATAAGTTTGACGTGTGAATCTGTGTATATGTGAGTGTCTCGTGTAGTTTGTTTTGTTTGATAGGTGTCTTCATGGAGAGTGTTCTTAGCTTTGATTCTTGAAAATCTGTTACGCCGTTTTAAAACTATGAGCTGAATATTAGATACAATTATTCTGTCTGCACTCGTTAACACAATAAAAAGTGATTTTCTTAGTCTAATTTAGAAGTAGAACGTAGTAAAAGTAATTTTTTTTTTAGAATTTTCTAAAAATAAGTTTGCGAGTTGACGCCTCATGAAGGCCACTCTACAATTAAATATGTCAATATCCTTACACTGATCATTATAAGAATTGCAAGCTCTGCGTATATAGCTATTCATACGGTAGTTTGTAGAACTACTTGGCAGGTAGAATAGGGGGCTACTTCTAAATGTTCTAGAGGGTACGTATAATGATATTTTACTGAGCAGGTCTGGACAGTCAATATATGAAGACATAATCTTTTTCAGAAAAACTATATCTGAAGTATCACGTGTCCTATCAAGCGGGAGGAAATGGTACCGTGCACATGGGCTATGATAATCATTATGTTTCGATGAACATGTGTATGATATACATGATGTACATTTTGGTAACATGCTCTAAGACCTTGCTTATAATCAAAATTGACAATTCTAGGTAAACCGGAAGTACCCTATAGGTTTTGGGTCGAAAACCTATAGGGTACTTCCCGTTGACCTAGAATCATGGAATTTGGCAAGAAGCAAGGCCTTACAGCCTAAAGTAAGTATAAATTCCAAAAAATAAAAAAAGGTGAAAATTAAATGGTGTCCCCATACATACATAGTTTGTGCCAATTAAGGTAGACCTCTGAGTTATATCAGCGCTGATACAATTTAGAGGTCTAGCTTAATTGGTAGCTATGGAAGCCTCGGTGGGCGAGTTCAACTCGACTTAGCCGGTTTTTTTATTTGTAATATTTGTTACCTCAAAACTCCGTTAATTCTTAACCGATTAAAAAACATATTTTTTTGTTTGAGATGCGAATTTTTAATGCGTCCCGTTTGTTTGTTGTGTGTTTTTGTTCCCGTTTTATCAGATCTGAATAAAATATATTACCAATCATTATACCACATATTAATGGGACCATCGTAATTGTTTGAGATCTGATAAGTATCTCAAGAGATATGGACATAAACACCTCAAACTTAGTACTGATAATTTATGATCGTACAAAACGAAAAACCGACTTCACATGCGATAGTCAAAATAACCACTAGCCATAATCATGTCATCAAGGTATACGTTTATATTGTTCATCTCTATATCTCCGGAGATTTAATATAAATAGATAAAATTTGTATGGGATTTGAATTAAAAATATATATATATTCAGCCATATTGAGAACCTCCTCCTTTTTTGTGAAGTCGATTAAAAATTACTAGCGCGGCATGTGAAGTCGGTTTTTTTTGGTTTAGTAAACGATCTTAAATTAAGAATTATATAATCGTACCTACATGGAATGAGAGATAGATTTAGCTATATTATGTATTGCGTTGCGAATGATTCACGGAGCGTTCAAAATATCATAATCACTGACACCTAACAACAGTACTATAACTATCTGAATGACAAGAATGATTTCAATACAACGATAGGTACACGATTGTTTGAATTCACCAAACGAGCTTAAATCTAAAAGGACGTTATTGTGTAACATATGGCATTTAAATTAGTTGTCAGTTCAAAAGCACAAAAGCTCGGTCGGTGCGCGTGCAAGTGCAGCGCGCATCTCGCAGCTTCTCGGAAAGCGTTTTCCTTATGTCGGGGCGCGAGCGATACCCGGTGACGAATCACGACGTCACGCCGATGACGCGGACTTGGCATAAAAACCGCGGTGCGGCCGGCGCGCCAGCCCTAGTAGTGTAGCAGCGGCCGCTCGGCACCTGGCGCATGGCGCCCCGACATGCCTGCATGGAGCCCGCGCCCGCCTCGCCGGGGCCCTCCGACCACGAAGACTCCGGAGACGAGACCGTGCCCGCCGGTAACTTGACTTCCCCCTCGACACCGGTGCCCCAGCGGCAGCGTTGGGGGCGCTCGCATCCTGCTCCAGTGTCTAATGCCTTCCAGTGCTTGTGATTATAATAACGGACACAGCTCGAAGGAGCTACCTGTGCTAAGTGTGTGCATAACATGTAATGGCCGTATTGGATTTGCTACACTGTCGGTACAATTCGCAAAATAATTTACTAACATAATAAAAAACCCTGTAAGGTAAGTGGAAAAGCGCAATCTGTTGCACTAGCACCTTAGGTGATGAGTTCTTATGAGGTGGGTACCTAATTCAGTGGGTACCATTTCTCATTACAACTAGCAGTAATACTTGCAGAAGTTCAGTTTAGGCTTTTTATTTGTAAACAATAAAAACAGAAAAGAAATATTAGTTATTGTTATAGATATAAAGCCATATGTTCTAACCAGACGATATATCTAGACCATTATATGTTTTATGAATTGGTTTTAATTTACTTTACAGTCGAATGTTCTACCTATTAACTCGCGGTTGGGGTGACACATTTCCGTAAAACTTTCATAAATAAAGTAGGTATGTATACCTAGTAACAACCTACCTGAAGTCACCGTCGCTTCGCATAGGAACGTTATAAAGACTCTATTAATTATTTGTTCGTAATAATAAATACATAAACAAAATCGGAAACAAAACGGAACTTAGACCAGTCTAGGCCTAAATACGCGCTTCAAGCGACGGCAACTTTTTGGTATAATTTAGGCTGAAGTCCCAGTTTTACAGTTGGATGTAAATAAAACGATGTATACCAGGTATATAAAAATCATAGGTTGTGTTAGGTGCCACTATATGGGGTTGTGTGGGTATCGTAAACCTATTATGTGGTAATTAAATTCATAACACATAACTACATAAGGGAAGATTTATGTTTAATTGAATAGGGTTAGCTCACCCCCACGAATGGATTTTTCTATCGAAAAATTTATGTGCGCTTCTCACAGTGGCCCTCCGGTGAAGGAAAACATCGTTAAAAAACCAACAACCCCCGCATTGTGGTAGGACACTATCTAGTGTCCGCCTGGCCAGCTACCACCCTCAAGTTAGAAAATCTGTCACCGAACATCTAATGTGTTCCAGCAGCTATCCTTGAGAGCCAGTTCCCATTCTAGGCCTAGCGTGCTTACCATCTTCGACCGCATCATCACTTACCAACAGGTAAGATAGTGGTCAAACGCTAGCCTATAAAGTATAAAAAAAAAGCAAATAGTCATTTAATATACCTACTGCCAATTGACTGATGCGAGTACTGTTAGAACAACTAATAATATCGTTTAAAAACTAAAAAAGAACCGACTTCAATGCCGCGCTATTCATTTTCAGTACCAATTTTGAGATGTTTATCTCAATATCTCTGGAGATACTTATTAGACCTCGATAAAATTACCATGGTACCACACTTGGGATCTCTCCTTTCGAACAAAAAAAGAATAATCAAAATCGGTTCATAAACGACGAAGTTATCCGCGAACAAACATTAAAAAAAATAAAATATATATATATATATATATATATATATATATATATACGGTCGAATTGAGAAACCTCCTCCTTTTTTTGAAGTCGGTTAAAAACAATTTAGGTGATGATGTGTTATGTTTCAGACCCCGAGAAATGGGACGCGCATGATGTTTCGCGCTGTGTGCGCTGGGTGGCGCGCACGTTCAAGGTGCGCGCGCCGCGCCGACACCTGCTGCCATCTAGCGGCGCCGCGCTGCTGCAGCTCACTGACGAGAACTGGCTTCAGGTATTTACGCTTCAGGATACAATGTCTTTTACATCATCATCATATGTTTTTTCATAACAATTTCATATTTCGTAAAAAATTACAAAACTAGCTATGCCTGCGGCTTCGCCCGCGTAAAAGTTTCCTATAGCCTAATCCATAATACTGGCTATCCCTGTGCAAAATTTCAGTTAAATCGGTCGAGCCGTTTGACCGTGAAGGAGTCCCAAACAAATAAACAAACTGACTTACGCATTTATAATATATATAGTGTTGATATATATAGTGTATAGTGTTGATAGACAGACTTACAATAGTGAAGAACACTTTGGATGTTTGTTACGTGTTTACTTTATTTTTTTAAATAAAAAATCAAAATTATATTTTAAATAAAAATTCATACATTTCATTTCAACAATTCCTACTACTGAAATTTCCATGATGTTATAGGTATATCCTTTGAGTATAAAGTGTCGTATTTATCTGAGGGTATAATCTTTGTATGTGGTTGAGATTTTTTTCAACTTTTATGTATATGTACAGAAAATGATTTCTCTATATCCGAGTCCTATCCAATGCCCATAAAAAATTTTTGGTAAAGCCGCGTCTAGACTAGTCGAAAGACACAGACGTAGTCTTATGACATCGTCTGGTTCTGTCTGTCAACATTATCAGCCGGTATCAGTCCACTGCTGGACGTAGGCTTTCCCCAAGACACGCCACTGAGCTCGATCTTCGGCTCTTTGTTTCCAGTCACTGCCCGCCTGTCTGTCTGTCCTATCTTATTATTAATATTTGTATGGTGGGGTCTGTTCCGAGCTAAGTGTCAACTGTCCGTGTGGTGCAGGTGTGCTCAGGATGCGAGCAGTCCGCACGTATCTACCAGACGTACGTAGCGCACGCGCACGCGGCCGCCACGGGCCGACCGCCGCCGCCGCAGCTCAAGGAGCACCAGGCCTCGCCACCTTCCACTCCTGACACACGTGAGTACTATACACCTTCTAAAGCTTACATTTCTAAAGGTGGGATATATGATAAGCGTTTAATCCAATTTGGTACATGGTACACACGTACACTTTTGAACGTAAACAATGTTACATCATCATCATCATCATCATTATCAGCCGGTGTCCGTCCACTGCTGGACGTAGGCCTCTCCCAAGGTGCACCACTGAGCCCGATCTGCGGCTCTTATTTTCCAGTCACTGCCCACCGCTTTGCGTATGTCGTCGCTCCACCTGGTCATAGGACGTCCTACGCTACGTTTGCCGATTCGCGGTCTCCACTCAAGGACAAGTCTACCCCAGCGGTTATTAGTCCTGCGGCAGATATGACCAGCCCACTGCCACTTCAGCTTACTAATCCGTTGAGCTATGTCGATAACTTTAGTTCTCTGGCGAATTACTTCGTTCCGGATTCGATACCGCAGAGAAACACCGAGCATAGCTGTCTCTATAGCTCGCTGAGCGACTTTAAATTGGTGGACCAGTCGAACTGTGAGTGTCCACGTCTCGGCTCCGTATGTCATCACAGGTAGGACGCACTGGTTAAAGACTTTTGTCTTTAAACACTGCGGTATAGGCGACGAGAAGACTCGACGGAGTTTTCCGAATGCTGCCCAGCCCAGCTGAATTCTTCTCTGGATTTCCTTCTAGAAGTTGTGTTTGCCTAGTTGGAGCGTTTGCCCTAGGTAAACATACTGCGTTACAACTTCGAGTGGGATTCCATCTACGGCAATCGGTTCCGGAACAACGTGCTCGTTGTACATGACTTTGGTTTTATTCAAATTCATCCGGAGACCAATGCAACGAGAAGAATCAGCTAGGCCATTCAACATCCTTTGTAGGTCCTGCAGCGTCTCGCGTCTCTTTGAATGTAAACAATGTTACATTACCGGTCTAACTCTTTAAACAGTGTCAAATTTAAAAACAGTAGTTATAGCAGCAAATACACACTATGAGCTAATTTTAAGTCTCTCACTACTCGTACCTATTACGGTTCACAAGATCGAGCAATAAATACCGTAAACACATGTTTCTTGTATGGGGGCCTCCTTTAATTTTTAGGGTTCCGTACACAAAGCTACCAACGGAACCCTATCACTGAGACTGTGCTGTCCGTCCATCTGTCCGTCTGTCAGAAGGCTGTTATCTTCTAAACGGTAATAGAACATTTCACGTGTCTACCTATTACGGTTTGAAGATACAGCCCTCTTACAAACGGACAGACGGATGGACGGATGGACTTTGGCTACGGAACCTTCAAAAAAATGTAAACTGAGTTAAATAAAGTGTAATCTATTTAATACATCTTGCAATGTTGGTAGGTGAGTAACTGATTTTTCAAATCTAACAATTTTATCCGATTGAGCTGATATTTGACATACTTTATGTAAGTTCGGTGACAATGCAATAATATAATTCCATCGTGCCGGGCATGATTGATGGATAGAGTGTGTATTGTTATAATTAATACTTTCATTACATATCACACTTTACAAAAAGCTTGTTCAAAATAAGTTTTTATCTCTAAGTTTATTATTATAAAAACTCTTCAAAAATGTACAAATGTAGGACAGCGCCATCTATCGAGAAATAATGTAAGCTCAACGTAAATAGAAAGCGCGCCAAAATCTTATGAATGGAGCGCGCGTGAGTCACCGCCGGCGCCGCGCTTCATTCATCTCTCGCTGACTCAATCATTTTCGTGGAAATCGACTTCTAACTTATTTTTATTGAACCGTTGCGCGTTCTTACATTACTGTATGGCTAATGGGTAATTGAGGCAGCGCATCGCCAGAGGCTCTGTTTGAGTCATGTTTTGTACATCAGAGGGACTATTATATAAATGTGCCTAGCTACCTTATTTCACATTTCCTTAAACCATTTAGCCAAGTTTATATACTTTTATACTTATATTTACTTTGTATATACATATTTTATATTAAATATAGACATTTTAAGAAGTTATAATTTCAGTTGTAAAAGTAAATTAATACTAGGTTCTTAAGTAAAATTTAAGGTATATTTGCCAAACGCCAACTTATATAAGCTAGAAACAATTAATTAAATCAATTATATTCCCTTTCCAATTGTAATTATGCAACGATAATTATACAATCCGTATCTAAATAATCTATTTAATCTAATGATTAACTCTGTACACAAAATGAGTCACGTATAAGTTTATGTAGATCGTATATCAGCATATCAATCATTGTTAACAATATCATAATATCCCCTATTTATACTCAAGCATGTATATTGTATACTGACGTGAGACTATTTTATCAGTGAGAAGGTAGCCAAAGAATCAATCACCTTATCATTATTGTTAGGTTTTACAGAATATACACAACATTATACAATAATATGATAAAAAAAAGTATCATGAAAAAAAAATGAAAATATGATAAATTAAATAGTCTAATGGAACTCCTTGCCTAAATCTGTGTTTCCGATTACATACAACTTAGAGGTCTTCAAGTCTAGAGTGAATAGGTATCTTAGCGCGAAGTGCGTACATCGTCGACCGCATCATCACTTAACATCAGGTGAGATAGTGGTCAAGCGTTAGTCTACCCATTTTCGCATAAATAAAAAAATATAGTTTTAGGAGTTAGGAGGAGTTAGGAGGAGCTTACATTGTAGATATAGTTTTAAATTAATTTTAATTACTTTGATGTTTTTTTAAGATATTCAATAATTAATAAAGTTTGTACATATACAATAATGTATGACGACAAGCGGACTCTCACAATATTCATAGTTAGAAACGTTAGAGTAATTTACTAAACCTTCGCTGGGTCATCCCTCCAGGGGGCGGAATAGAGGGACATTGCCGAAACACTACGATAGTGGATATCAGTTAATAGATCTCGCGAATGTGTCTCGTATCTATAAATATCTAATTTAATACATCGCTCCACCAAATGAACAACTGAATAGCTTTTTTATAATAAAAGGTAACGGGACAAGCACGACGCTTGCTAATTTTAAGCATCTACCTATTACAGATGCGCGACATGCATATTTCTAGATATACTTTCGAGTACATAATTTACATGCACGTGCCTGTTTGAAACCATGATCTGTAATTTCACTGGACAATTTGCCATTCAAACCGAAAAATATTTCAAATCCACGGCTGAATTACCAGACAAAGTGATGGTACCGCCCCAGGCAGACTGGCAGAAGCCCTCCCACTACAAGCTACTACTAAATCTTAGCTTATAAATATAATTCAGCTGCAAATCAACAAGCAGATAGTGGAATACACTAATATCACACGCGGGATAAAACATATATTTGGTCGAGAATTCTAGAACACTAGTACCTACTAGGGTTGTAGATCGCTTCAGATAGATCGTAACGAATGTCTCAGAGTACCTACAAACAACTGCTTACGACCTTTGATACTTAGTATTTTATTATATTTATGTTTCAAAAATAACTGTTCTTGCTTCCTAGGTAAATAGGTAATATAAAGTGAGTACGTCGTAGCTGCTAGCTTGTTCTTGCTAATCGACAAAATGAGAGATTTCAATTCGTTATCTAAACAAATCTAATACTATAAGAATCTTTGTCCTGACATACTGACTGACTCACTGACTGACAGACAACGCACAGCCTAAACCGCTGGTCGTAGAGACTTGAAATTTGGAGGGTATATATGTCTTAGTACGTAAGGGTGTACTAAGAAAGGAGGGTACTAAGGGGATGAAATGGGGGTTCAAAGTTGGTATGGAGAAACAAGACTAGATAGTCTTTTCTATTCGAAACCTCACAGAAGTGCTTCAGTTAAAAAATAAGTAAATATGCGTATCAGGCTTTTTAAAATTCCACCCCTAAAGGGTAAAACGGGGTAACAAAGTCTGAAACAAGATTAGATAGTTTTTACAAGCTTTTATTTAACTTGCAATGTATGTATATACTCGTATGTATGTATGTCACTATGTTTGTTCGGGTGGAATCTTGGAAGCTAAATTAGACCCACTTCCCGATGTCAGATTGGACTCAAATTTGGTGTGCTTATGTATCTTTGATGACAATACAATGATATGGTACCATGGAGCTGGTCTGATGATGGAGACGGAAGGTGGCCATGGCATCTCTGTGATAAATCAACATAACCCTACCGTGTTTGGGCTTTATTGATTCGTCTTGAAGAGAACTTTACACCTTGATGATATCCAGGGTCTGATGATGAAGCTGGAAGGTGGCCACGGCATCTTTGTGATAAATCAACTTATTTCTACCGAGTTTGGGCTCGATTGATTCGTCATGGAGAGAACTTTACACCTAGATGATATTTGGCGACTGGTGATGAAGCTGGAAGGTAGCCACGGCATCTCTGTGATAAAATAACGTAACCCCAGTGAATTTGGGCTCAGATGATTCGTCTTGAGGAGCACTTAACACTAATATGATAGCCAGGATCTGATGATCAAGCTGTATGGTGGCCATGGCATTTCTGTTATAAAGCAACATAGCCCCACCGAGTCGATTGATTTTCCTTGGAGAACACTACCCATAATCACATCAAATATCCATGGAATATTTTAAAACATCATGCCTTCTCTTAAATACTTAGGTAGTAGGTAGGTAGTCGTTATCTATACCTACCTACTAAAAAGTTAAAAATAAATTATAAGTAAAAAATATTTTTAAAAACAAGCTTTTATCTGGGGCAATGAACTAAAATGTTAAAAATAAATTCTAGTAACTATTTGGCGTGTAGGTACTTACCTATATTTTTAAAAGCTTGAGGCACTGAAGTATAGTAATTACCTAGCCTGAAAAACGGGTAGTGCTTCAAGCGTTTAAGAATATAGGTAAGTACCTACACGTAATATAAATTTATCATATAATAATTCATCAAATTCTAGTAATATATCTACCAAGTCAAATATTCATAAAAACGCGACCTCAATTTTTATTAGCCCAGTTGACCCACAAGAGATTTACAACATTATTATGTCTCTTAATAATAGTAAAACTAGTGGTGTTGACGAAATCGCAACTAAACCAATGAAGTGTTGTGCAAATTGGATATGTTACCCACTCGCTCATGTTGTTAATTTATCTTCTGAGGAAGGCATCTTCCCCGAACAACTGAAGAT
The DNA here is from genome assembly GCA_954871355.1 of Cabera pusaria. Taxonomy (NCBI): domain Eukaryota; kingdom Metazoa; phylum Arthropoda; class Insecta; order Lepidoptera; family Geometridae; genus Cabera; species Cabera pusaria. Next base: position 28,618,240 of record OX940893.1, read on the forward strand.
GTCTATCGTCAGACCGCTTATCGTCAGAACTCTTAGTTATGGCTTAATATTGTGGGGAAATTCTGTGGACTCTGATAAAGCCTTCAAAGTACAGAAAAGATGTGTTCGCGTTTTAAATAAAGCTTGGTTTTTAGACAGTTGTAAGCCTTTGTTTAAGAAATGTAATATCCTTCCACTTCCCTGCATGTATATTAAGGACATTTGTAGTTGATTACTTTAGAAAACGTAACGAAATAATTTTAAGACAAAAAAGAGCAAAATTTCAAAATCTTCTGTTTTAACCATCATGTCATAGAGAGATTTATAAAAAAAATGCGTATAATATGTGTATAATTATTTATAATAAGTTACCTGACAGCATTAAATTGTTACAGAATAATAAATTTAAAATTCATTTGCATCAATGGTTGTTGGAAAATTGTTTTTATCATATTAAAGACTATCTGAGTTTTTGATAACTAAGAAAATTAACAGTAAATGCTTTAATTAACGTAAATTTAATTTTAAATATTTAATTTACATCATATTTATTTTATTATTATTTGACATGTTGGTTATTTTTAAATTGGTTATTTGTTGGTTAATTATTTGACATGACCTATATGTTAATAAATAAGATCATTTTGTACTGTATTCTAGCAAATAAAATATTTGATGGATTGCCAAATACTTACTAGAATTTATTTTTAACATTTTAGTTCATTGCCCCAGATAAAAGCTTGTTTTAAAAAATACTTTTAACTTATAATTTATTTCTATTCGGAACTTTACACAAGAACTTAAGCGAGTTTCAGACTTTTTCAAATTGCCACCTTAAGGGGGTGAACTGGGGTAACAAAGTCTTAAAATCAATATTGGTACGGATTGCGCTGAAATTTAGAATGCAGATAGTTATTATGACGTAGGTATACGCTCAGAAAGGATTTTCAAAAAATTCCTCCTGGATACGGAACGGGGATTCAAAGTTTGTATGGCGAAACAAGATGAGATAGTGTGTTTTATTCGAAACTTTACACATAAGTACTTCTGTAAATAAATAAGTAAGTACGTGTTGTAGGATTTTTCGAAATGAGGTAGGTAACAAAGTATGAAAATTTGGGTTTTTTGGTCCTGCAGATTTGCCTTAGTCACGCGATAACATGACAACGGGTGAACCGATTTGGTTAATTCATATTTGATGCCTTTAATGATAGAATCGTTTTTAGAAAAGAAAAGTTTTAAGTAAATAATAGGAGTGATTAACGCGGGCGAAGCCGCGGGGTACTACTTCTAGTAGTTATTATAAAGAGGAAAGATTTGATTTTTTGTTTGTTTCTCTATTTGTTACGACTGGACGGATTTCAAAAAATATTTTACTAATGGAAAGCTACATTATCAGCGAGTAACATAACAGTATTTTATCTCCGTATTCTCACGGGAACGAAAACTACGCGGGTGAAACCGCGAGGCGCTGCTAGTTTATTATAGAGAGAATAAAAACTTATAAAGAACCTGTCTGTATGTAACTCGAATAAGGTTTTCCTGTGTTTAGATTAGATTTTATTGCACTTTGTACAGTACAATATACTGTGTGCATGTAGGTACGTACTTACATCGTACACAGAACAATACCGAGTACACGGCTACGATGACCGCTACGCTGCGACTACTACGGCTCTACGAAAAATGTTATACACTGAACTCTGAACTCTCCCCATAATTAAGCCTAGAGTAGTTTCGAGGCTACGCCCTGTGCTAAGACTCAGGTATAGACGTGTCGATGTATCGATGTGTGGATACATTGACAATTGACACAAGACAAGTGCAAAGTACCGAGAGACCGGAAAGACGCACCAGGATTTATCTATGTACCATTTTATCAGGCTGAGTACCTTCTCGGCCACTCATATCTTCTGCCCAGTAACTATCGTTATACTGTCTTGCCATTGTAAAATCAGGAATATAGTAGCATATAGCAGCGTAGTACGTGTCGTAGAGTTTTCCCGTACGGGCAAGGAATAAGCGAGTGTCCGTTTTCATTCACTATTTGATTGGCTCATTTATGGATGGTTTTAAAATGTAATGACACATGTGGTGACTAGCAAGCACATCAATGTACTGAATCACAGCGGGTGTAGGGCGCCATGAGTAACTGGTCTCTTGTGGAATGCGGTGCGGACGCCAACTATCTGAGCATCTCACATCTACACGTTTCATCCAAATCGGCATCAAAACAACATTGCTCACATTCTTTACGCCTGACCTTTTTGTAGAGGTGTCGAGAATATTAGCGCATAATCATTAGGTGCGACGATTTGACAGATACGCACCCAACGCATAATAGACAAGTACAAAACGAAATGCTATTAAATATTTATTTTATAGTGATAACAATCGAAGAAGTCTATGTGCTATGTATGTATGTATGTATGTATGTATGTATGTATGTATGGTCATCATTTAGTAAATCATTTAGTGTGACCCAATATGCCACAATTTAATTCATTTGGGAAAACCCGACATATCCGTCAGCGGCGGCTTTGGCAAGAGTGTCGCAAGCCGGACCTGCCGCCGCGTTTGACCTGACAGTTTCACCTGCATCAGTGACTAACTTGTAAATCTGAGTAACGTTCATCTTGCACAAGATGTGCCAATTACCAACAAATACTAGAGTACTCACGCCGCCGTCAAATTGAGGAAGTGACTCATTATTTACCCGGAACTGTGATTCATTTCGTTCCGCCCTGAGTCAAGATCGGGCATCTGGCGTGCCAGCCGAACTAACATCTTATACGATGAAAATTAGAGTCTATTTCTGTTCATATTTGTATCGGTAAAGTAATAGTGGCGCCTAAAGACGGCACGTGGCGTCGTGGGAGAGTTGTAACGATGTGTCAACTCCAACACGTTATCATTTGCATATGATGAAACTAATTAAATAACGTTATCTCACCGACGCGGCTCTCTGCTGACGTTTTTATAAAACCTTTGGTAAACATCCACATCCTGATCACTGTGATTATCATTTTTTACCGTCCATTTGTATTTCATTCGCATGCGCTGTGACCGCGTCGTTAACTTCCAAAAATATAAAGACGACGTGCAGATGTGCGCAAAAGTGATTTTCTTTTTATTTTTACATATAGTTTAGGCGGTAATGTATGTGTATTCAGGCACGCAGTGCAGACATGTTACTGGTTGTGCCGAGCCTCGACACTCCCACTGACAGAGCTTCGTTCAGCGCTAAATGACTTCATCCCACCCACCACTCAGTTATTATAATTAAATTACACAAGTAGCTGACGCCAAAGTCTAATATTAGGGTCATCTCCGAATGTGACTGCAGGTTGGGTGTGGTCACCTTAACCATTATTGTGATGAGAATACCTATAAATTACTTCTAGTTTCAGTCATTATTGAACTATGTTGTATCGTTCGTTTTGGTTAAAAAGTTAAGTCTGGTTCAGTAAATTTGGTTGACATAAAATAAATTGATTTATGTTGTTCGTTCAATCGTTGACGTCAGACTATTAAACATTATTTTAGGAGGGTTGCGAGGGGTTTGAGGTTTAGGATATTGAGTACCTAGCACATTCTGCAAGGACTAAACCCTGAATGGCTCGTTCCTACACATTTTTCAATGGAGGAGTTGGCATATGATTTCTTTCAAACTTACCTTTTTAGCTATCTAACTCACGATCCAAAACAACTGCAAAACGGACCTAAGTACCTAACCTACTGGGACCACAATCTAATTTAATTTTTCTGCGAATCTCTGAGTGTTGTCTTGTCTCGCCATTTCGGCGCCATATTAGGTATCATCCAATTGAGTGTGCCACACTCCCACGCACGCAGGGCAGAGGGCAAGTACACACACGGCGGGCACATGTGGATGTAGCTCCTCGCTCCACCTACTGATATACGTGAGCAGTTACCTGCAGCTAGTTATTAAATAAAACATCCCACGTCTAAGGTACTTAATAACTGGAAACCAAATATCAATCTCGCGGTCTCCCGCTGGCAGCAGTCTATTTCGGGGCGGCGCAAATCCCGCGCCACAGGAACTCTGTGGCCGGGATTTCCGGGATCGCGGGACATTTGCAAGTCAATGGCGCAGGGGATGGGATTACCCCGCGACTCGCGCCCTGGCATGGTTACGGGGTTGCGCCCTTTGTGTCGCTTGAGAAATATGATACTTCACCTAGGCTTTACGCACTTCATATTATACTATAGGTTTTAATTATTAATCTGACGATGGTCTGTTTTAGGGAGAAACTTGGATTAATAAACATTTTTCTGAACTATTTGAAAAAAGCTACCTATTGACAGAAGACATCCCAGCTAGGTTTCCTTCCACTCGTATGATAAATAATTTTTATTTTATGTTTAGGGTTCCGTACCTCAAAAGGAAAAAAAAGGTCACTTTGTCGTCCGTCTGTCCGAATTTCAACACCCTTTTTCTCGAAAACGCTTAACTCCGGAGTACGGTTTCTTTCGATTGTGAAAAAAGTAATTTATAGGTGACGTGATCAAAAGATGGACCGTTTATGTCGCATATTTTCTCATATTTTGCGATTTCACAAGGGAGTCAAAACCTAAAGGGTACTTCCGTTGACCTAGAATCATTAAATTTGGAAAGCAGCAAGGTTTTACAGCACTTATAAAGGGAAACTGTAAATATGTAGTTTAACAAAGAAAATTAGCGAATTTACAATTACAAACTTGTTATTAGCGGTTTGTAAGTATTGTTCTATTCTGCGAGCGATTGGATAAGACTATTAAAAAATCACCTTTAAATACAAATATTTAGAGTTCCGTACCCAAAGGGTGCCACCGGGACCCTATTACTGAGATTCCGCTGTGATTTCGTCCGTCCGTCCATCTGTCATAGGGCTATATCTTCTGTAATATAAAAGGTTGACATTTGAAATTTTCATAAAATTTGCATTGCCTATTATTGCCGCTATATTAACAAATAATAAAAGCTAAGTACCTAATGTTGAAACATTTCGCTCGATTTTCTGAACCGTAATAGACACTTATAATGTTTACAGAGTGTGTATTAACTAAGGCTGCTGTCACAACTAATAGTAATATTAAATTGTTATTAAAAATTAAGAGGCGTATACAAGCAACGTGTTTTTCCTTCAGGATTTTTTTGCTAGATCTTATTAAATATTGTACGTGCAACGGAACTCTTCTTGTGCGGGTCCGACTTGCACTTGGTCGGTTTATTTTTATTTGAAGCTTAATAGCTCTGTCTCGGAGTATAGGGGTGCAGTGTAAAGGTACGGACACACAGCGGCGTCCTGCGTGCACGATCTAGGCGGCGATCAGATAGCGCAGTAGTAATTGTATCGACTGGTTCACACCAAACGCGTTCAAAAAAACAATTGAAATGCACTGAGATCGCACCCGCAGATCGCAGGACGCCGCGGTGAAACACACATTGAAGCCCTTCAATGTGTGTTTCAATGGGATTCTTCGAGCTATGGTAATACTCGTCCACGTGGTAGCCATGCCATGCGTAAACTATATCCTTCAAGAGAAAAGATGGAAACTTATCTTTTAAACAAATATTTTTGTATACATAATTATTTCAACCAACTTCACAAAAAATAAAGAGGTTCTCAACTCGACTATATTTTTAATTTTTTTTAAATGTTTGTTACCTCAGAACTCTGTCAAATCTTAACCGACTTATTTTTTTTTGTTTGAGAGATTATGCCTCCCGTTTGGTCCCATTCAATTTTATCGATATCTGAGAATTATATCCGGCGATATGGAGATAAACAATGTAAGCAAATTTGTATTACTTTGATGACTTTTTTTATTTTTATTGTAGATAAGCAAGCGTTTGACCACTATCTCACCTGATTTTATGTTAAGATGTGATCGACGATGTAGCACGCTTGCCTAGAAGATACTTGTTCACTCGCGATTTGAAGACCCCCGGATTGATGATTATAACAAGCCAGTACTTTGAGTATCGCGGCATGTGAAGTCGGTTTTTTCGTTTTGTACGATAATAAATTACATATCTCTAATATCTCTATATCCCTAATAACTCCGTGTCTACTGGCACGTGGTAGGCGGTCCCACACCCGACCCGTGTGACCAGAGAGCAGTTCAGTGCTCGCTAGGAGCTGCAGTCGTCCAGACCAGATTCCTATGCTTTCACATTCCGCGAGGCACGGGCTCGAGAGGACTGAATCACGCGCGGGGAATGCGGACCATCGCGTGCCGACCGTGGGAACATTTTATTTTACATAGGTAAAGTAGGTTCTTACGCTGGGTGTTTCAACTCACATGGAGAAACGAGTCCAAATTTATTTTGCAACTAATGTGCCATATAGAAATACTGCGACGGATGCAACAAAAATGTAGACCATTTTATGACTATTGATCGAAGACCGGTCTCATAACAATGTGAGCTTTAAAGTTATGAAAGCCACATTTATTAAATAAATTCAAAATGAATAAAAACTTTTATAAATGTTCACACAGTAAAATGGAATCACTGTGCGTTCACAACGCCGGGCCGGCACCTTGCTCTATGCGGTCAAGTGTACGTGCTTCAGTCACGTTAGTTATACCAGATACTCAGATAGAACGATGACGGTCTGTGAAAGCTCGGCAAGGTGTGATCCTGGCTCAGACCTTTTTCTGAGGATCCTGGATGTCGGTGGTCCTGCTGGAGGGCGGGGCTTCTCAGGCTCCGCCTTAGACTGCGCCGCCTCCGGCCCTCCTTCTCTGGGAAAACTGGCGCGAGACACGAGCGACGGCGACTGCCAATCCTGTGTCAGACGAAAAAAGAGGGGTGTTATTAGGTTGACGAGTATCTGTCTGTGGCATCGATACTTCCCAAACGGATGAAACGATGTTGATATCGATTTTTTTTTGTTTGTTATGTGACTTGATCGGGAGTGTTCTTCTGTATCTAGTAGTTTGAACATCATCAGCTCTTTTTTAGCTGATGTGGACATACGAATAACTTCCACAAATCTGATTGATTCAATATTTGGTAATCCTGTTACTTCAATGACATTGTTACTTTGCAAGCTAATAGCAGGGTTACCATGTTCAATGTTCAATCTTTACATAGTATAAAACAAGGTCGCTCCCGCTGTCTGTACGCTTAGGTCTTTTAAACTACGCAACGGATTTTAATGTGGTTTTCATCAATAGATAGAGATAGATAGTGGTGCAAGGGGAAGGTTATAACCAGGATCATAGACTTTTTATACTGGGAATAAAGAACTTTTTATATATAGAGTAACTTTTTATACTGGGACCAGGATTAAACGCGGGCAAAGCCGCGGGGCGCAGCTAGTTGTCAATAAACGGGTTGCTCACGTATGGCTCGAGTGTAATCACACGATATTTTAGATAAATAATAGATAATCATTATTTTTCATTATTTAAAACCAAAAATTAAGAAGTTTGAACTGACGGTCGAGCTCAGCGGCGTGCTACGTACACTTACACAGAGATAGGCTGATTGATGATAGTGAAATCCAAAAATATATGCGGAGCCTTACGGAGCTACCGACCTAACTTTAATGAGTCTCCTTGATCTCAACGCTTGCCCCACACCAAGTTTCCGAGAAGCGCGGTCTGCGGTTTGCAGTAATTTATAACGATTGCGTGGGACGGCGAGCCCGCCGACAACGCGCCATCAACTAGGTATATCTCCGGCACATACACTCGCCGACCTTTATTATAAGGTCGTATCATCTATGATTGTTACTGCGCCTCGATTACCTCGTTTCATCGGAAACTGGTCGTTACTCGGTATTTAGGGATAATGTTTTAAATGTTTATTTACGTACCTACATTATTTGTCCTTAAGTGCTTACAGGTGTGAATATAGTTTTATCTCTATTTCATTTATGTACTAAGTTTAGTTAAAGTAAAAGTAAAACGACGTTTTTAGACTTATTATTTATTCGTAGCGTTTTAACTTGGCTTATTTATATATATATATATATATATATATATATATATATATATATATAAATAAGCCAAGCATATATAATATATATATATAATATATTACCTTTGGTTTATTATTATTGGTTTATACCTTATTTATTAATAATTATGGTATTATTGGTTTTTACCTTATTTCATCTGTCACCTCGTGAGTTCGGGCGACAAACTAAAAGAAAATAAAAATATCACGGGTTTACGCTGTGATATAAATCATGTCTAGATATAGTTACAAACATTAGAAATTTTAATTGGTTAAATCTGAAACACTGTAATAATTTTATAAATAAAATATAATTGAGACAGTTCTAAAAACTAAAAAGATCTAATTGACACGCAGCGCGCGCCGCGAGTCAGTTTTAGTACCTAACAAGTTAGAGATGTTTATCTCCATATCTCTGAAGATTCCTACTCATCCATGAAGAAATAATCATTCTAATCGGTTCACAATTGACGGAGTAATCGCGTAACAAACATGCAAATTAAAACATAGGCAAATAGCGAACCTCCTTTTCTGGAAGTCGGTTGAAAATAATCACATCATATTTTTTGTTCAGAAAATGTAGTTAATTAAAACGTTGCAACAGTACCACAGAATGAATCCAGTACTTGTAACTTGTAAAAATCACACTACGCTCATAATACCTTCGCTATTCTATTCGTGTATTTATTTTAAATTAAAGTTTACTAGCAACGTGGGTCGCCCGTCGCACAATACTAACATTCTTGTTAACTCCTCCAACTAAGCTAAATATGCTTGTGTCTGGAGTGGGTGAGTGTAATAGTGCAATGGGTGGGGATCGAACTCACGACCTCTCGATGGCCGACTAGCGACGTCGAGGCCGACACCTTAGCTGGGCTATTGCCGCTAAACTAATGTATGTATGGGTTATTAGACCTGGCTACCATTCCTTAGAAAAATAAAAACCGGCCAAGTCGAGTTGAACTCGCCCACCGAGGCTTCCGTACCAACGTTGGTTAAGCTAGACCTCTAAATTGTATCAGCGCTCATATGACTCAGAGGTCTACCTTAAATTTGCGTAACTATGTATGTATGGGGGCACCCTATAATTTTCAACTTTTTTTTATTTTTTGGATTTTCCCTTAATTTGTGCTGTAAGACCTTGCTTCTTGCCAAATTTCATGATTCTAAGTCAACGGGAAGTACCCTATAGGTTTTCGACCCAAAACCTTAGGGAATTCCCGGTTGACCTAGAATTGTCAATTTTGGTTAAAAGCAAGGTCTTACAGCACAAGTAAAGGAAATATTCCGAAAATTAAGGTACATTTTGGTACTAAGAACTTTTCGCAAAAATCTAAATTTGCCCATATCTTTTTATTGTGTTGACTCGAGACCTTGATTTTATACACCCAATAGGGACTATAGACTTCAGTATCAGGTATAAATTTCAACTTGCTAGGTCCACCTGTTCCTGACAAAATCAGTGGTGACACACGGACAGACGGACAGACAGACAGACAGACGGACAGACAGACGGACAGACAGACAGACAGACGGACAGACGGACAGACGGACAAGAAAGTGATCTTATAAGGGTTCCTTTTTTACCTTTTGAGGTACGGAACCCTAAAAAAATAGTCATTTTTCTGAGCTAGAATCAGTAAGTAATCATCAGAAAATAATAAATACGCATCCTGACAGCGAGGTGACACCGATTACTTGACATTTGAGCCGGCGTCATCCGAGGTCCCCTCAGAGAAGTCAGGCGGGGTGAAGCCCGCAATATCTGGCTCCATGCATAATGCATGCGGCCCGCAGGGACTCGCTACACCTTATTTGGTTTTCATTATACATTTATCTTCTGTTAGCCCCTCATTTTCTCAATATTGAATTGTCCCCTGGCACATGTAAGTATTAAGATGATCTTATCATCACTTATCATATTTTGAGATAAGTCTGATAATATTAAATCAGAAGTAAGTTAAGTAGATATCCGTGATATATGAAGTATTGACTATTAGATAGATATTTAGGGCCACTTTCACCGGTTCCTAATATAGTTTCACATATCTATCTGACAGATGACGCCATATAAAAGCTGTCAAACATCTGTCAGATAAGTTCTTAATGAGACAATAAGGAACCGGTGAAATTGGCCCTTATAGTGCTAATGACATAATAATCATCACAGCCAGTTTTAGCAGTTACCAGTGCAAGGCTGAATGTTTTCTTGAATAGAAATTGAAGACTTTTTTTAAAAGGATAATCACATTTCATTATAAATACTAATGGATACCCGGCGTGTCCTACTACGCCATAGTGATACACTGAAAAAAGAAATGTGACCGAATGTGATTTGTGACACGTCGGTTGGATGGTTACCAAGTCTATTACGGACATTGATGTTAACCTAACACTACCCAAAGAATTCTGAAGAGACAGAAACAGGTGAAATCTGAGGGTGCGAGGTCAGCTTATATGGTGGATGCATTAACACTTCCCAACTAAGCTCTCTCAATTCTTGATTTGTGGCCAAAGATGTGTGTATTCTGGCGTTATCGTGAAATACCACTCCTTTTCCGTTTATATATTCCGGCCGTTTTTTCACATTAAAAAAAAATTATATCTTATAGCTACCGTTTGACCACTATCTCACATGTTGGTAAGTGATGATGCGGTCGAAGATGGTAAGCACGCTAGGCCTAGAATGGGAACTGGCTCTCAAGGATAGCTGCCGGAACACATTAGATGTTTTGGCGACAGATTTTCTAACTTGAGCTGGCCAGGCGGACACTAGATAGTGTCCTACCACCATGCGGGGGTTGTTGGTTTCTTAACGATGTTTTTCCTTCACCGGAGGGCCACTGTGAAAAGCGCACATACATTTTTCGATAGAAAAATCCATTGGCGCACGGCGGTTTGAACTCTGTACCTCTGGCATCAAAGCCAACCGTTTTCCCGATTACGCCACCGGGCCCTCTATTTTCCTATTGTCATGACGAATCTAACGACAACTCTCAAAAATTCATCAAGCCGTTGAGACTACAGAGCGTACCAAAGAATTATACCTACACTGGATAAAAAATACAGTAGAATTAATACCTCCTCCTTTATTGAAGTCGGTCAAAAAGAAAACAAACCGTACCGTTCGTACAAGTACTGGAGACGTATCTATTACTCGCAATGTGATCTTCGTAAGTGTAAATGAATAGTCCTCAAACAGATAAAGCAGAACGCGAGCCATTATGATAGTGGTGTGGTCCCGCCCTGCAGGGCGGCGCCGCGGGGGCGGGCTGCGTCACTCGCGCGCTTCCGGTGCCGCATCCGCCCGCATATCCGGATCATTTTACAAGATTATCTACATTTACACTATTAACGAAAACGAATTGCATCATTGTAACATTTTTACTCTTGTTGGTGGAAGGATTATTCTTTATAATGTCTAATCGATGAGTGGGAAAGTTATTGAAGCTGCGTTCAGTGATAGATCGATTAACTGAGTGTTCATTACATAACGATACCTGCTTATTTTTCACCTTTAGTTACCGGCAGGCCTACTAACTCTGCAACATATTTTTTTAATGTAGTTATCAGTGTTAGTTTGGATTGTTTCGTTATTGAAAAAGATACAAACAAGTCTAAAAGAATAGTGTAGTTGTACTAAGTAATAATATAGTGTGTAACTGTATCAGTGTTGTGTGTGTGTGTGTGTGTGATGCTTGGTGGCCGGGGATGCTGTGGCTAACTCCGTCGGACCAGCGCCGCATACAGCACTTTTATCAAGGTGCGTTACACTGGGTCGTTTAGGACTGACTTCTCTTAAATGTCATTATCATAATTTACATTTTAGACCATTTTCAGATTGTTAGTATAGGTACCTAAATTTAGCTTAAGTATTTACAGAGATAAATTAAGATTATATACAATACGAAAAAAACCCACTTCAATGTCGCGCTAGTCATGTTCAGAATCAAGTTTGAGGTGTTTGTATATCATCATATGATATATCTCACTATACTTGTATCATAGATACTGATCAGTATATATCATCATATGATATATCTCACTATACTTGTATCATAGATACTGATCAGTATATATCATCATATGATATATCTCACTATACTTGTATCATAGATACTGATCAGTATATATCATCATATGATATATACTGACTGAAAAAAGGAAGAGGTTCTCAATTCGTCGGAATATTTTTTTAGTAAAATGTGCGTAAGTAAAATGGGTCTGAGTTGCACTTGTCCCTATCGCACTCTTTTTGGTTGTTCGGGTAAAGCGCGACGGCAATAGTTTCTATAAAATACCTATTTTTCAAATTCCAATGGAATATGAATATTTGTGTACGTATAAGTATGTTTGTATTTTGTATTGGTATGTAGTAGTATGTAAATGTATCTATATATTATTATGATGATTACATGAGTTTTGATTATTTTATTTATTCATTTATTAGCACTGTAGTTAGTATTATGTTACGCATTGTACCACCAGTAACTCCTTCTAAAAATTCTGTCCATCCAAAGGTTGTCTGGCAGAGATCGCTTTAAGCGATAAGACCGCCCATTGTATTACCTATAGTAATTTAAGTACGTTAATTTGCTGTCTGTTGTTTTTTGAAATGGTGTGCAATAAATAATTTTTCTATTCTATTCTATTCCTCGCACACCGCGTTCCCTCTTAAGATCGTTGACTTCTAAGCCGCGCTAGTCATTTTTAGTATTAACTATGCAGTGTTAATCTCCGTATCTCTAGAATACTTATCAAATCTCGACGAAATTACAATGGGACAACCTTGATCCTCAGACCTACCACAGAAATATTAATAAAAAAGAATCATTCGAATCGGTTCACAATTGACGGAGCAATCGCGTAACATATACAAAAAAAAAACACATACAAACGAATTGAGAACCTCCTCCTTTTTGAAAGTCCGTTGAAAATGTGATATCCAAAATGAATCGCAGTGGACACCGAAAGCTCTGCAATAATCTCTCTGTAATAGGCTAATAAAATTCAAGATTTTAAGATCCAAGAAGCAACTAACCCAGAAAATTGAAATGATAATACGGCTTGACTTTAAAAAACTCCGTTGGATGAAATCCTAGCGCGAGTAATATTATATAGATTTTCCGCCCGACTTGCTAATAAAAGTTAAACATACCATCAAGGAGAAAATCTGCCGCCATTAACCTACGGTGTAAATTGTTAAACACAATCCAAAATTTCATCGTACCGACGGGACTCGAACCCGCACCCCCCGGATTACACGTCCAGGTGCTCTGCCAATTAAGCCACGGTTCGATACATCAATACGACGAAATTAGTGGATTGCATTTTGTTAACCCAATTATGCATTGGTGGCGCCATCTATGACTACTTATTACGTAAGTTAATCATTCGGAAGAAATCATTACAGTTTTCAAATCCGACGAGAGATGTTGCACTGCGTAAATCAAATATTATGTTTCTTTGAAGTGTCTCACACTTTATATTTTTGTAAATTGTTAAACACAATCCAAAATGTCATCGTACCGACGGGACTCGAACCCGCACCCCCCGGATTACACGTCCAGGTGCTCTGCCAATTAAGCCACGGTTCGATACATCAATACGACGAAATTAGTGGATTGCATTTTGTTAACCCAATTATGCATTGGTGGCGCCATCTAACAAATAATAATAATAATCATATGATGATATATACTGATCAGTATCTATGATACAAGTATAGTGAGATATATCATATGATGATATATACTGATCTGTATATATATTTTATTATTTATACTGATCAGTATATTCATTATATTACATTATATTCATTATATATACTGATCAGTATATATCATCATATGATATATACTGATCAGTATCTATGATACAAGTATAGTGAGATATATCATATGATGATATATACTGATCAGTATATATCATCATATGATATATCTCACTATACTTGTATCATAGATACTGATCAGTATATATCATCATATGATATATACTGATCAGTATATATCATCATATGATATATCTCACTATACTTGTATCATAGATACTGATCAGTATATATCATATGATGATATATACTGATCAGTATATATAATGAATATAATGTAATATAATGAATATACTGATCAGTATAAATAATAAAATATATATACAGATCAGTATATATCATCATATGATATATCTCACTATACTTGTATCATAGATACTGATCAGTATATATCATCATATGATTATTATTATTATTTGTTAGATGGCGCCACCAATGCATAATTGGGTTAACAAAATGCAATCCACTAATTTCGTCGTATTGATGTATCGAACCGTGGCTTAATTGGCAGAGCACCTGGACGTGTAATCCGGGGGGTGCGGGTTCGAGTCCCGTCGGTACGATGACATTTTGGATTGTGTTTAACAATTTACAAAAATATAAAGTGTGAGACACTTCAAAGAAACATAATATTTGATTTACGCAGTGCAACATCTCTCGTCGGATTTGAAAACTGTAATGATTTCTTCCGAATGATTAACTTACGTAATAAGTAGTCATAGATGGCGCCACCAATGCCTAATTGGGTTAACAAAATGCAATCCACTAATTTCGTCGTATTGATGTATCGAACCGTGGCTTAATTGGCAGAGCACCTGGACGTGTAATCCGGGGGGTGCGGGTTCGAGTCCCGTCGGTACGATGAAATTTTGGATTGTGTTTAACAATTTACACCGTAGGTTAATGGCGGCAGATTTTCTCCTTGATGGTATGTTTAACTTTTATTAGCAAGTCGGGCGGAAAATCTATATAATATTACTCGCGCTAGGATTTCATCCAACGGAGTTTTTTAAAGTCAAGCCGTATTATCATTTCAATTTTCTGGGTTAGTTGCTTCTTGGATCTTAAAATCTTGAATTTTATTAGCCTATTACAGAGAGATTATTGCAGAGCTTTCAGTGTCCACTGCGATTCATTTTGGATATCACATTTTCAACGGACTTTCAAAAAGGAGGAGGTTCTCAATTCGTTTGTATGTGTTTTTTTTTTGTATATGTTACGCGATTGCTCCGTCAATTGTGAACCGATTCGAATGATTCTTTTTTATTAATATTTCTGTGGTAGGTCTGAGGATCAAGGTTGTCCCATTGTAATTTCGTCGAGATTTGATAAGTATTCTAGAGATACGGAGATTAACACTGCATAGTTAATACTAAAAATGACTAGCGCGGCTTAGAAGTCAACGATCTTAAGAGGGAACGCGGTGTGCGAGGAATAGAATAGAATAGAAAAATTATTTATTGCACACCATTTCAAAAAACAACAGACAGCAAATTAACGTACTTAAATTACTATAGGTAATACAATGGGCGGTCTTATCGCTTAAAGCGATCTCTGCCAGACAACCTTTGGATGGACAGAATTTTTAGAAGGAGTTACTGGTGGTACAATGCGTAACATAATACTAACTACAGTGCTAATAAATGAATAAATAAAATAATCAAAACTCATGTAATCATCATAATAATATATAGATACATTTACATACTACTACATACCAATACAAAATACAAACATACTTATACGTACACAAATATTCATATTCCATTGGAATTTGAAAAATAGGTATTTTATAGAAACTATTGCCGTCGCGCTTTACCCGAACAACCAAAAAGAGTGCGATAGGGACAAGTGCAACTCAGACCCATTTTACTTACGCACATTTTACTAAAAAAATATTCCGACGAATTGAGAACCTCTTCCTTTTTTGTGAAGTCGGTTTCCCCCTGTTTTCTCCTCGAAAACTGATCCGATCACATGAATCAATTTTTTTTTACTAATAACGAAAGGTCAGTTGTGTGTATATTTTAAGGAATATTTGAAGTAACCGAAAGTTTACAACAACAGCAAACTGGCAAAATTGTCAGCCTAGCGTAACTGACAAATAGATAAAACCATTCGATTAAAAAAACTGACAAAATTAAATAACTAATCTAACGGATCGCGATACTGGCAATTTCACGAAACTGACATCCTAGCAAAACTAGCGAGGAGGGAGGAAACTGAAGAATCAGGAAAATGCCTAACTAGCGAAATATGTCAACCGAAACTGTCCAATAATGAGTGAACTCTACTACTGGATTAGTGAAATTGGCGAGTAAGGAAACTGACCAGTGGTACGCTAACTCGTCAACTTTGTAAGACTAGGTATGTGTGTGTGATTACAGACGGGTACGCGGCTGCGCTGAGCTCGTGCGCGCGCGGCGCGGGCGGTGCGGGCGGCGGTCAGGTGCAGCTGTGGCAGTTCCTGCTGGAGGAGCTGGCGGCCGGCGCGCCGGGCATCTGCTGGGAGGTGAGTGCTGTCCTCACACACGTGACGCGGCTGCGCTGAGCCATACTATAGTACTCATAGGAATGCCTGAAGATAGTTGGAGCAGCTAGCAGATATTTGAAATAAAATTGAAAGATAAACAGTTTTTAAACTCAAGCTTTTTGTAAAGACGTTATCATGTGTAATGGAGAGAAGGTACTCACTACGGAGTTCCAGTCCCTACAGACTGGCTCCATCATCAGGTGAGCTCGATGGTACCATTTACCGATGTTACCGAAGATACGCAATTATACGAAAGAAGCCAATCGAACGTCAACAAGTGGTTCTTATTAAGCTTCCAAGATTTGACGCACACAACTATACATACATACATTACTAACACGGCAAATAAAATAAATGTTTAATAATAAACCTCCGTCCCGTTTCCGCCATTAAAATAAATATCCTGCAACCGCAGAATCATTTTGTGTCTCTGATTTTAAGTACCTACACATTGCTTAAATTGTCTAATACTAGGAGAATTAATTCCTTCTGGAGTATTTGGTTTCCGACCCACAAGAAAAAAACCACCATAAGTCTGTATAGAAACTGTTAAAATGAACATTATCACACATTGGAAAGTGTGCTTGATTCACACAATGATGACCGTGCACAGTGGAGTGAAGGCTTGTTAAAATTGGTCACTAGGCAGTGTTGCGGGTTGAATGACGTCAGTGCTGACTTCAGTTTATGTCACAATCAGGAACATTCACGTAATCAATGAGGATAATGTTGGAAGATGACGTAGCGGTAATAAATTGACCGTATAAAGATGGTACAGCTACGCAACATTCAAATTGTAATAGGTCTCTATTTTCAACTGCCTTCCAAGAAGGAGGCTCGGCCGAGCTGGTTCTCAATTTGTCTGTATGTTTTTAGGGTTCCGTAGTCCTGACAAGGAACCCTTATAGTTTCGTCATGTCCGTCTGTCTGTCTGTCTGTCTGTCCGAGGTTTTGCTAAGAGACCGTTAATACTAGAAAGCTGTAATTTTGTGAGGGGGATGTAAATAAATGACGCCGACAAAGTGCTGAAATAAAATTTTGAAAAATATTTTTTTTAAGGTAGCTCCCCTATATGAGAAGTGGGGATGATTTTTTTTTTTCTTCGTCTACCCCATCGTGTAGGGTATTGTTGAATAGGTCTTTTAAAATGACTAAAGGGTTGCTAATACTATTTTTCGATTGAATGCTCCATTTACAAAATATTAAACTTTAAAGTGCAAATTTTTGTTTCAGTAGGGCGTCCCCCCCCCTCTAAAAGCTAAACTACGGGCTTGAAAAATCTGGAAAAATTCGTGATAATAGCGCATTTCATGAACTTTAAAAGAAAATTATAGCGGTTAAGATAGCTTAATTAGTTTAGCAGTAATAGTCGTTGAACTTGGGTGTTGGATAATTTTGTACTAAATACAAAATCCTTAAAATAAATCCTTTAAAGTGACAAAGACGGAGTACCTAGTTGCTTGTTTATAACGGGTAAAGACTTGCATTGAATAACAGGCTACTACGGAACCCTACACTGCGCGTGGCCCGACACGCACTTGACCGGTTTTATTTGTATGTACGTTACGCGATTATTCCGTCAATTGTGAATTATTTTCTTAATTGGGTGGATAACCATTTCCAAGGTGGTCCATTGTAATTTTATCTAGATGTGATAAGTATCTCCAGAGATATGACGATAAACATCTCAAACTTGCTGCTGAAACTTTTCTTTTGAGGGCCCGGTGGCGTAATCGGGAGAACGTTCGGCTTTGATGCCGTGGTACCGAGTTCAAACCGCCGTGCGCCAATGGATTTTTCTATCGAAAAATGTATGTGCGCTTCTCACAGTGGCCCTCCGGTGAAGGAAAAACATCGTTAAGAAACCAACAAAACCCCCGCATGGTGGTAGGACACTATCTAGTGTCCGCCTGGCCAGCTACCACCCTCAAGTTAGAAAATCTGTCACCAAACATCTAATGTGTTCCGGCAGCTATCCTTGAGAGCCAGTTCCCATTCTAGGCCTAGCGTGCTTACCATCTTCGACCGCATCATCACTTACCAACAGGTGAGATAGTGGTCAAACGCTAGCCTATAACGTATAAAAAAAAAAAAAAAAAAAAAACTAACTCACGCGGCATGGAAGTCGATTGTTTTAGTTATTAAAGTGTGTATCTTAATTATTTTTATTGATTGGTTTTTGTTAGTTTTGTTTTGTGTGGCAAAAAGTTTTGAATAACTAGGTATTAACATTAAATATGTAATATTGTTCTGTTATTTGTATGTTTAATGCCCAGCGCGACAAAGGGTTTCATCATATAACTGTGAGCATCTTACCGGCACTCAAGGAATCCATCAGTGCCACTATGTGTTCGTTTTAGTAATAACCAGGTACCATATGCACTAAGTTCTGAGTGTAAGTGTGTGTTGTGCAGGGTCCCCCGGCGGAGGGAGAGTTCCGTCTGTCAGACCCGGACGAGGTGGCTCGCCGCTGGGGCCGCCGCAAGCAGAAACCCAACATGAACTACGACAAGCTGTCGCGCGCGCTGCGCTACTACTACGATAAGAATATCATGACTAAAGTAAACATTGTGCTCTGTTTTATTATTTACATACTTGGATGTGTGTGGTGTGTGGTAGGGTGATTATTTACTGTGTGAGACCGCCTGTAAAGCTGTACAGGCTGCTCGGACTCGCATCATAAATTAAATTGGCTCTTGGTATCCTACGATAGAAAGTTTTTCATAAAGATACTTCATATCATACTTTATTACGCTTCACAGACCACGAGAAATATAACTTGGTACCTACGTTATTAAATACAACTTTATACTTTGTTAAGTGTCATATTAAAATAATACGAATTAATTTCAGATCACATCGGAGCAAACTAGTCATAGCATATAATGAAATGAAATGAAATGAAATGAAATGAAAAATGTATTATTAGCCATTGCTATATATACAATTATATAAAGTCAACCATTGTTGAAAAGATATGCTGACGTTGCCTTGTCTCTACATAAAACAAATTAAAATATCTGTAAAGCGAAATCCCACTTTATTTAGGTCTTTCAGAGAGCATAGAGGTAAAAACGCCCATGTACGTAAAACAACGAAGCATATTCTTTGTTTATAATATAACCATTTACCTGATAGTATTAAAGAATTACATATAAACTTATTGTAAAAAATACATAACTGGCTTGTAGAGAAATGTTTTATTCGATTAATGAATATTTTAGTTATAAAATAATGCGTAAATATAATAACGATAATGTCATTTTGTGGAATAATTGTCGTATGTGCCTTATTGACATATAAACTAATTGAATTTAATTTTGACATAAAACCATCAGTTGGTTATGAATAAAATATATATTTGGCAATCATTATTTCAATCGATATATGTAATGTTTTATTACTTTAAATTTCTTTTGATATTGTGTGATCCCTAAATATTTGCATGCCGAATAGGCAGAGATGCGATTTATTTGAAATACTTGTATTTAAAATGCAAATACAAAATGCCAAATACCTATTTTGTATTTTGCATTTAAGTGGCTTTTGTTTATATATTTTTATTTAATATTTTTTTTGATAAAAAACGTTTTGTATTTTATTTCAAATACTTTTCGATATGTATTTTGCATTTATAAAATGCAAAATACTTTTTGATTATGTTTAGCCAATATTATCGATCAAACAAAAATGAATGAATGAAACGAATGATGCTTGTATGGGCCAATTTGACCGCCAGAAGCGATGCTAGCCTTGCGCGCCTAAGACAAAAGAAAACAACGAAAGTATTGTTAAAAAGTGTATTAATAAATAAAATAAAAATTGCATTGGTTAAAAGGTATTTGTATTTTGAAAAAGTTTCTTGAAAATACCTATTTTGCATTTAGCATTTAAAATAGAAAACGCAAAACTATTTAGTATTTTGCATTTGATATAGTAAATCGAAAAAGTATTTGCCTTTTGTATTTTGTACTATTTTGTACATCTCGACGAATAGGTAAAAATATGTAATAGAACTGAAAATTAACTTTTACCTATAAAATCTTTTTGTACCATATTTTATTGCAAATTAATGAAATTATTATTATAGTTGTCATGTTTATTTTTCGTAATCTGACGGACAACTTACGACGAATATATAATCTGTTCTGTAGATATGGTTAAAAATATTAGATATTCAGTTCATATTACAACAGTTTAGCAACATTTTATTTCTGTACAAATTAAGCCTTATTATTAATAATTTCAATCTTATTTGAGACATTCCAGCATTATATTTAAAAAATAAAATCATGCAAAATGGGAATAATTTCGTAGAGCTTCCGTAGCACTCGTAGAGGTCGTAGCGCGGGTCAATCGGATGTCTATTGTAGTGAGAAAAGTATTAGGCACTGTAATTGTGTTTTAAATTGTTTTTACAAACTTTAAAATATTTGGTCAAAATTGGTGCCACCTACGAACACTGTTTTTGTATGCTGATGCAAAAAGGGGGGGATGCCTTGGGGGGATACCTTGTTTGTCGGGCATTTGTATTATTGTTATGAGTAGGTACGTAGGTACTATAATAGTACTTATAATGTATACGTGTGCAGGTGCACGGGAAGCGGTACGCGTACCGGTTCAGCTGGGGCGGGCTGACGGCGGCGTGCCAGGCGCAGGCGGCCGACGCGCCGCCCTACTGGCACTACCTGCCGCCGCCCGCGCACCCCCCGCCGCCCTCCGCGCCCGGGTACGCCGGCCCACCGCCGCCGACCACTACTTCTTAAAACCGTCCTACTTTGAACATTAAACATTAAATTTCAATGTGAAGTGTCAACAAATTCACAAAGTAACGTTAGGTACCCGCATCACAGGTCATCATATCTACTCGTATACCCCGAGGTACCCCGTAGCTTCCGTCGACTGTTCCCAGCGTTGCTTCATCAATAGACGTATAAGTACTATTCCATCGATTTATAAGTAACGTTAAGGTCAATGTCAATGTTTACTTCTTATTGTATCACATATATTTTGTATTTGTAGGATTAATGTGGTACTTCTGAGCGAGTCTAACTCTTTTCTTTAATCTACGACACAAAAAGGGGGGTTATTGTTAGAAGTTTGACGTGTGCATCTTTAGTTTATGTGTCTGTATGTGGCCTTGTAGCGTCAAAACGGATGAACCAATTTTAATTTAGTTGTTTTTTGTTTGATAGGTTGTTAATAGAGAGTGTTCTTAGCTTTCATTGAATGAAATGAATTAAAATCTGTTTCGCCGTTTTAAAACAATGAGCTCTTTTCTAGTAGATGAGGCTATCATATTAACTCTAATAGCTCTGATCAACTCTAAATTCGGTTCCTCCACTTCAAGATTCTTGATTCCTCAACTACTAGCAGCAGAGACGTCGTGCTAGGGCTCATTTCAGCGTTGCGTGCCGCTGTATCTGTAATAGGATAGGTAGTCATCGATTAACATCAGACGAGCGTCGTGTTACCTTATATCATTAAAAATTCTAAAGGTACGCACACACAGCGGCGTTCTGCGTGCGCGATCTAGGCGGCAATCAGATAGCGCAGTAGTATTTGTATCGACTGGTTCACACCAAACGCGATCAGAAAACAATTGAAATGTATTGAGATCGCACCCGCAGATCGCAGGACGCCGCGGTGTGTCCGTACTTTAAGGGTACACATGAACCGATTTTACGTAGATCAGTCGGGGGTGATTTAAAATGTAATTAATCAACAGACAGGACTAACTCGGTTCTTTATTGTGTTTCAAATGATTCTGTTATACCTAGTGTTTGATTGAATTGCACTTGCATTTATTGGATGACTGTAGGTTGCTTTTTTCTAATAAGTTTGTTTTTTAATGTGTACTGTTTCTTTGTTTTATTATTTTTATATTCCTACGTATTTGGAGCATAGCTCCTTGATTAAGTTTTGTTTATAACTAAGTAGATTGTTTTTGGAACAAGAAATAGTTTAAATAATAAAATGAGTGCGCGGTGGTCAAAGTTACCTAGATGTAAATATATGTAGTTAGTATTATACCTCTATTTGTTTATTTCTCTGTACATTGACGGTGAACTAAGTACATGGTTTGTTATAATAGGCTATTAAATATCTCTCGAATATCAATTTTACTTTTTTTGTCGAGAATACTGTAGTATACATTTTTGAACTTCAACAAATTAAAAACTGTCTTTTGAAGTTTTCCGTTTAACCGTGTCCCGTGAACCCCTGTTTACGGTTAATCAAGGGCAGTATAATATTGTAACTCACAAATACTCATTCATTTTAACAAAAAATGAAACTATGATGCGATCAAACTATGTGTTATACCCCGTACTATAGAGTGTATGATGTGCTATACAGTAGGTACCTAATCTGTCGCAATGTTTATCTATTGAATGCCATTTTCACCATTTTAGAATGTTGTCACTACGCTTGTTGTATAATGTGAACATTAATTTTAGTTGTTAATTATTATTTTCTTGAGTACAATTTGGATTGAATTCAATCAAAAATATTTTAGCTACTTACTTTGTTTCGGTATAACTATAACTACGTTGTTTTATATAAACATATCTAAGTATAATTATTATGAATTTCAATACAATAAAAGTTCCTTTTCTGTACGAATTGTTTTACTTTTTCTCCTAGACACAATATATTGGCCCGTAGCATTTATATTTAAGTATAGTTCATATGGCTATATGCTATGTATATGTTAGTGTAAAGTGATGATATCATAATTAGTTGCAGTTTCCAATAATTAGTTATACGCCATCGTCAAACACAAAGTTGTTCTATTGAATACACAGTACATTATAATGATATTATAATGTCCTCTGCTCGCCCAGAGTGCCTAGCCTAGTGCGAGTTTTACAGATTAGTTAACTTATTCGATCACGTTTATGCAGCGCTGCGTTTACGTAAACGCAGATTTGTGTGGGACTAAAAAGCGCCATCTAGTGTGAGGCAAGGTAAGAGGTAACAAATCTGTGTTTACTTTATCGTGACAGAATAGGTATTAGTAACTCTAAAGTAATTCGCACTAAAGTAAGTCCCTCTGACCATAAATAGTAGCGCCCAATGGGCTTTCCAATATTATGAAATTATTATCCCAGAGCATCCATCCATTCCATCGTATTGGCTATCCCTGTGCAATTTTATCCAAATTTGTTTAGCTGGTTAACTGAGCAAGTAACAGGCGGACAGAGTCGGATTTAAAAATGTTATGTACCAACTAAGGTAAGTAGAAATAGATGTAAATCACGTATAATGTTTGTTAATAACTTAAAAGGTAAAGACATTTCTAAATAAACTGGCCAAGTGCAAGTCGAACTCGCACTCGTAGGGTTCCGTACCACACTACAGTATTTTATAAGATCGAGCAAAAAATATCACTATCATTTTTCGCCAGCAAAAATAATAATTAACAAACATTTTATCAAAACAGAGTTGTAAGTCGCGAGCTTATCCAGACTTCCAGAATAATAGTATAAAGAGGAAACGTTTTTAAACGAGTTCAACTTTTGAGATGTTTGAGACTCTTGTCTTCTCGCGTAGTCCCTCATGGGCGCGGGAGCCTGGTTTCGGGGCATTGCCCCCTGTCCAGGGTGTCCATCGCCCATAAGCCCAGAAGCCCAGCTAAACGCCTCAGCGACCGACTAGGTTCCCGAGTTCAACCGCCACGATCCGAGTCGTCGCTACTCCCAGCGACGAGGTCACGAGGATAACCCTTTCCGTCGGGTGGCCTACTATGGTAGGGGGCGATGCCCCTCAGATGCTCCCATGATGATGAGTCCGCTCGCTTGAATAGGTTCTTCGTCAGTTTTTTTATGAAGTTGCCTATATTTTCCATTCGGAGGTCTCTCTCTATCGTGCTGCTTCGTACGAATCTGGGTGCGTTGACAATTTTTCGTAGTGCCTTGTTTTGGACTACTCGGCATCTCTTCTTGTTGGTTTCGCTTGCCTGTGTCCACCAAGCTGGGGTGGCGTATGTGAGCCTCGGTCGAATATAGGTCTTGTAGATCCCCAGTTTGGCTTTCACCGGCAGGGAGGAGTTCAAAATGGGGCGTAGAAGATAGGCGGCTGTACGGCCACTATTGGCGGCGTTCTTTGTCTGCTTCCCCATATTAATTTTATTATCGATCAGGATGCCGAGGTATTTATTTGACCACGTTGGACCACTCGATGTCGACGCCCATAAAGTTTAGCTTGGGGTACCTGCTCGCTTGCACCTGAGTCAGGAGTGCCTGCGTCTTCCCTGCGTTCGCTACCAGTCGCCATCTTGCCAGCCACTGGGGGAGAAGATCCAACGTTCTCTGAAGTTTCAATATCGCGTGCTTCGGCTTGATAGACACGGATATGTATGCCGCGTCATCGGCATAAAGTGCTAGTTGGACCCCATCCCCCACCGGGATGTCATCCGTGTACTTGGAGTACAGAATGGGCGATAGGCAGCTGCCCTGTGGTACGCCCGCTCTTATTGGGTGGCTTTCCGATATAGCGTCTTGGACTCGTACGCGGAAGCTTCTGTCCTGCAGGAAGGAGGCTACGATTCGGATCACCCTCCTGGGTGTCGGTGTCGCGATTAACTTATGGACCAGGCCTGCGTGCCAGACCCGGTCGAATGCCTTCTCCATGTCCAGGAGGGCGATGGCTGTCTTCTCCTTCTTGTTCTTCACTGTCGTCAGCATGTGGATGACTCGGATAAGTTGGAGTACTGTGCTGTGTTCCGGTCTAAATCCATGTTGTTCCTCTCTTAGGGTTATGTGGGGAGCCAGGTGCTTGTACAGCATCCTCTCGAAAACCTTTGACAAGGCCGGTAGTAGAGTGATGGGCCTGTAACTTCCGGGCAGAAGAACATTTTTCCCCTGTTTGGGCAGCATTACGCAGAGTCCCTCCTTCCATTGCTTGGGGAAGGTTCCACTTCTCAGTATCCCGTTGAAAAGACGGGTGACTGCAGCTACAGTCTTGTAGGGGATCCAGCGGAGTGCACGATTGGTGACCCCGTCTCCTGGAGCCTTTCTGGGCTTGGTCCACCGTAAGGCTCGCTGCACCATGCCCGGGGAAAATGTGATCCGAGGGTTTTCTTCCTCAACTTGGTCGTCATCTGGCTCGTTCAGGAAGTTTTGTACTTCCTTCTCGGCGTTGTCGTTGAAGTCCTTATCAATAACCGGGTTAGGGAACTGGTTTTCAAGGTGCTCGGCGAAAATTTGTGCCCTGTCTTCCGCTTTGTACCTTGGTGTGCCATCACTGTGCTGGAGGGGTCTGATGAGATGTTTGATCGGGAAACAAGTGCATCACTTTCAAGGGGAGAAGAGCTGGACGGGATGGGATGTGACAGTGAGGGGAAGGGGGAGGGGAGGGGAGCAAAGGGGGAGGGTAGATGGGTAGATAAGTGAGGGGGAGGGGGGTGAGGTGGGGGGGTATGTGAGGGGTGGAGGGAAGGGGGGATTAGCGTGGCGTGGTACGGCGCGGTGTAGTTGGGATACGTATGTGTCTTATTTGTTAATGCTACTCAAAGACACTATTCCACGCGGACGAAGTCGCGGGCACAGCTAGTTTCTTATAACGCCATCGAACATCTAACGCTATCTAAGTGGAAGGTACACAAAGGTGTTAGGGATCGGCTTTTCAATATAACGCCATCTATGGACGTTTACCTAAGCGTTCATAGATGGCGTTATATTGAAATGCCGAAAAAAAAAAAAAGTTTCTTGTATGGAGACCCCCTATAATTTTAAACTGTATTCTGTTTTTAGTATTTGTTGTTATAGCGGCAACAGAAATACATCATCTGTGACAGTTCCAACTTTCTAACTATCACCGTTCATGACATACAGCCTGGTGACAGACGGACAGACAGACAGACAGATGGACAGCGGAGTCTTTGTAATAGGATCCCGTTTTACCCTTTGGGTACGGAACCCTAAAAATTAGCTTAAGGCTTAAACTTTCCGACTCCATTTCAGAGCCTCAGGTCATGTTCAATAAAAAGAACTCATGACAACAAACAAACAAGCCCAATTTTGAGAATCACATGGTTTACTATAAGGTAGTTCCAGTTCTTACATCCCATTATCATCAGATCATCGTACACACGTACATAATATGCCCAGCTTTTAGGATATACCAGCACTTGTTTGCAAATACTTGTCTGATTTTGACAAACAATCTGTATAGGTTTTAAAATTATAGTGAATTTTTAACATTATTATTGTTATATACTGACTGTAATTCACGTACCTTTAGTCGACCTAGGAGCGAGTCAGTCGCTCTTCCAGTGAACATCACGATCTCACCGCGTGACCTCACTCCCGAGGAAGAGCGACTGACTCGCTCGAAACCTAGGTCGACAAAATTCGACTAAAGGTACGTGAATTACAGCCGGTATATAACAATTTTAATCTATATTTGCAATAATATAACACTGCAAGCTTGTAAAAACAAAACAATGATTGCAACTAAAGAACTGTCCTTGCGACGCGCGGCGCCGCGACGGATGCCGCCTGAGATAGTGCCCACGCGCCCTGGGACCAGGGGTAACACACTGTTATGTATGTGGTTTTGTAAAGATTTACTTAGTATTTAGTAGGAGGCACGAGAAAAGTATTGACAAGGTGTCACAATTATAATTTCTAAACCCGTGTTACGAAATGGCTGGCGGAACCGATTGGTGAGATATGTTTATTTAGCGGATGGCACGAGCCAAGCCTGAAGCACTAGTATTAACCTTCTTAGTACTATCTTGGAATATTTTATAGTTTAGGCCACGGACGTGCGTGGATGACATTGACTCCTAAGCTGTCTATGTAACGAGCTCGCTCACAATTGTTCATTTGGGGCGAATATCAAAACTTCTGATTGAAACTTTATGTTGTTGCAATGCTTCGTTGATAATCTATCGCTAGATAATATACCTAGCCTATACCTACTATAGCACCTATATTCACAACTAAAAACTATTTGGATTGTTTTCGATTTTAATACAGAACGCTGTTGTAATACTGCGCTGTAAAAATTTCTGAAATGCAATTTTGTTCTCTATTATTTTAATTATAGGTAAGTTTTATATGTAGGAAGCTAGTCTACTATTATTAACGTAAAGGTTGTTTGTTTGGTTTGTACTCAACTCGGCAAACGATTACAAATGATACATAGGAGAAATTGTATGTTAGAGCGCGCCGAGCGCAGTGCAGTACCCCTGGCCTAGAGGGAAGCAATGCTACAGTTGTTACAAAATGGCGCCACGAGCGGCCGTGCTGCTGCTGCCCTTCATTCTATGGATAGGTGAGTGCTTCAAATTGTATTAGGTTGGGGAAAAAGTCTTTTCGCATTATAGTAAGTATGAACTTGTAATAAAATCTCTTTGGCTATACTATTTGTATCTGGCTGGTTTTGGTATCATTATACGTTTAAATTTTAAAGAAGATAATTCCATATTCAAATTACGAAAATGTGTGATTTTCATTTGTTTTTCGTACTGTGAAGATGAGTGAATGTAATGAAGAAATTCGATACATTATAACATTTTACTACAATAAAAATTATAAGATCGTTTAAAAAACTAAAAAAGAACCGACTTCAATGCCGCGCTATTAATTTTCAGTAGGTACCAATTTTTAGGTATTTATCTCCATATCTCTGGAGATAGTTATCAAACCTCGATAAAATTACCATGGTACCACGCTGGGGATATCTCCTTTCCAACAAAAAAAGACAAATCAAAATCGATTCATAAACGACGAAGTTATCCGCGAACAAACATAAAATATATATATATATATATATATACGGTCGAATTGAAAAACCTCCTTTTTTGAAGTCGGTTAAAAAAGGTAACAATGCAAACCAAGCCGCGAAAAAAATTTGCGATGTTTATGGACCTAGTGCAGTCTCTGTGAGAGTAGCACAAATTTGGTTTAAGCGTTTTCACTCCGGAAATTTTGATGTTAAAGATGCACCTCGGTGAGGTCGCCCTATTACGGATAAAATGGATGCCATTTTTGAAAAAGTGGAGCAAGATCGGCATATCAGTAGTTACGACGTAGCTGAAGAACTGGGAATTGAACACAAAACAGTTTTGGCGCATTTGAAAAAAACTGGCGAAACTGGCGAAACCCGGATTAACTCGCAACAAGGTGATGCTGTGTGTCGTGGGATTGGAAGGGAAGGAAGGAAGGATCATTATTCATTATGAGCTGTTACCACCAGGCAGGACCATCGATTCTGAACTCTACTGTGAACAATTGATGAGATTAAAGCAAGAAGTTGAGAGAAAGCGGCCGGAATTAATCAACAGAAGGGGTGTGGTTTTTCATCATGATAACCTCACACATCTTTAGCCACTTAGCAAAAATTAAGAGAGTTTGGCTGGGAGGTGATAATGCATCCGCCGTATAGTCCTGACCTTGCACCTTCAGATTTCCACCTGTTTCGGTCTCTTCAGAATTCTTTAGGCAGTGTCAGGTTAACATCACGAGAGGACTGCCAAAACTACTTGTCGCGGTTTTTTGATCAGAAGCCCCAAAATTTCAATAGCAATGGGATCATGTCCCTACCTACAAGATGGCAAAAAGTTATCGAACAAAATGGTACCTACATACTTTAGTTAAATGTAAATAAACTATAATAAAAAATGTTTTGAATTTTCTTAAAAAATGCGAAGAAACTTTTTCCCTAACCTATTGTTTACAAAGTTTTGTTAAAAACTAATAAGTGTTGACCGCGTTCACTCGCGATTTGTAGACCCCCGGATTACACTGATCGGTAAATAGGCACTAGCAACGAGTTTTATTCCTCGGAAAAAAGTATGATTAATGTGGAAGCTAAAGGCTTCGTGTAGATAGAACGTCTCCTATAAAGCGACGACGACGACCGACGCCGCATGTCAGTACGTCTGGTTGATCTGCGTTCTTCTGGATCGAATGATGGGACTCTTGACTCACAAACATTTGTACTTTGATGCTTAATATTTCATGAACGGATCCCTGAATAGAAAAATTGTTTTTAAACAATCGCAATTTGAAAGACCTTTAACCTACACTATAGACTAGGAAAAAAAAACATCATCTCTAGCTCAGCTCTGAGCTAAGCCGCGTACAAACATACAGACGGACGTATATGGTGAAACTTTAAGGGTTCTTTGTTGACTACGAAGCCTTCAAAAACTACACAGTAATCGTATAATTAATAATCCTTGTTGATAGTTCAAGTATTATTACCTAACACCAAGAACATAGTTCATGGTTATTATTATTTATTCTGTGTTAAAGGTCTCCAGGCGGCCCTCTACCTTAATGTTTATGTCTAGCTACGCTGTGCCTTTACGAAGTGCTTGACGCCAATATGTATGTTCGGCACATTACGGTCAGTAACCTCGGCAGGTGTATGCGTGTGCGAGTACACTCCGCAGGAGCTGTCCACGTTCGTGGACACACTGCTGGCGGAGTACGACCGCGCGGCGCCGCCCGCCCACACCACCGCCGTGTCGCTGGCGTTGGACGTGCGCCACGCCGCCGTGTGCGACACGCGCGCCACCATGCGCCTGCTCGCTGATCTCAAGATGGTAAGCTCTCCAGGATATAATACTGAAATATATCGGGACATGTACGGGATTCCTCATACCTGATTATTGATTTGTTGAGCTTGTACGGAGTACATTTCCTTATACTTATCGTGCTACTTAGCATATTTCATAACTTACTTAAGAACACGATTAGACGCGCCGCGACAGACGCAGACGAGTGAGAGTCGCCTTACATTTTATTATAATTTGTGTCTAATAAATTCTACCTAAAACGTTTACTATTTCAACTTCCTACCCTGGGATCTTACATTTTACGGTCCTTCGAGCCGGATTATTGCTAAGATAATACAGATTGATGAATGCAATTTAGCCGTAGGAAACCTTTTTCTCCGGCAATTAAAAGTGACTATTGAAGTCACTTGTGGTTAAAATTTAGCTACTTATGTAACTTATGAACTACGATGACCATGAAGTAAAGGTACGCCCACACCGCGGCGTCCTGCGATCTGCGGGCGCGATCTCAGTACTTTTGAATTGTTTTCTGATCGCGTTTGGTGTGAACCAGTCGGTACAAATACTACTGCGCTATCTGAACGCGGCCTAGATCGCCCACGCATGAAGCTGCGGTGCGTGCGCTACCTAAGTCTTCGGAAGGTCAGCGCCCATCTAATGTGAGTGTAACGCTGTGACGTGTACACAGAGCTGGAAAGACTCCCGCGTGACGTGGAACGCGAGCACGTGGCAGGGAGACAGCGTGCTGGTGCCGGCTGACCGGCTCTGGGTGCCGGATGTGGCGCTGGCGAGCGCGGGCGCCGCTGGAGAAGGTACTACGGATACTTTATACTTTATTTTAGTTGTAAGTAGTTGTTAGTAGATTGATTGTGAGCGATATCGGACCTATGACTTTAAATTGCAAAGTCGTTCCCGTGGTCGTGCGTCTCATTACGATTACTTTCCAACAGTAATTTCGCAATCTTAGCATACAGTTTGGTAATGGAAAATAATCTACAGTAAATTATATATGATGAGAAAATATTAAATTTTAGAGTTATTAACCGACTTCAAAAAAAGAGGAGGTTCTCAATTCGTCGGAAACTTTTTTTTGTTGTTGTATGTTCACCGATTACTCGATGATGCCTGTACCGATTTGGAAAATTCTTTTTTTGTTTCAAAGTGTACCCTTCCCAGGTAGTCCCAATTACATTTTAACGAAATCGGCCGAGCCGATTTTAATATATCAACATTTGTATTACGAGTATTACGACGCATTTACTTGTCTCGACGACTTACTACTCACTACTGGCACAGATTATGTAACAGTTTCTACGTCTACTGGCTACTTTGACTAGCGCGACGTTTGATTTAAAGTCGGTTCTTTTAGTTTTTTAAACGATCTTAAATTATTTACCTTTTTCTTCTTTCTTTCTTTTGATTCCAGTCTTCTGTCGGGAATAGAGTGTGTCGATGTGGAAGACAAAAAACGTGTGTGACAGTCACATATCAGATTATGATCTGTAGCTATTTATTTGTTCGATTTTTGAGTTTGACACTTGGTGTGTATGATGTACGTGCAGCTTCCAGCAATCTGCGCGCGCGGCTGTCGTCGAGCGGCGCAGCCAGCGCCGTGCTGCGGCTGCAGCTGTCGGTGCCACTGGCGCTGCAGCTGACGGACTGGCCGCGAGACCAGCAGGAGGCCGTCTTCGAGTTCACCTCGCGCGCGCACTCAGCTGACGAGATCGACATCACCATAGGTGATTATAAGGTGCGTTGAAACAGCGTCTAAATTAGTGATCCTACTTAATCCGACGTGTTCAGGGATTATACCTACCTACTGACTACTATTAACACAGCAGGAGTTTTCCATAGAATTACGTTTTTTTTATATCAAACAGGCTAGCGTTTGACCACTATATCTCACTCGTTGGTAAGTTTTGATGCGGTCGAGGATGGTAGCACGCTAGGCCTAGTGTACGAGCACGTACATTGTCCTACTTAATTAGTGTCAGCCAAAAACTTTGATCACGTCTCGTGCCAGTAATCATTAGCAGCGAGTCAGTTCGCGTTCGGTAATCAATCATACCTCGCGGCTCATTATTATTTCATCAGTATCATAGGTTTTCTACAATATATTCAGCAAAAATTAAAAAAAAGGATGTTCGCTCCGGTCCGCACACCCTGGCTAGTTGATAATACTAAGTATTCTAATTGTATCAGTAAAACTCTTAGATACATTTTAAGTAAACCATGGGTTGATTGCAGAGCTCGGTGGTGGTAGAGAGTGGCGCGTGGGAGGTGGTGGGTGTGTCGGGGGAGGTGAGGTCGGGGCGCGGGGGGAGCGGCGCGGCGTGGCGCGTCCGGGCCGCGCGGCGCGGGGGGGCGCGCGCGCTGGCTGCGGCCGCGGTCGCCGTCAGCGCCGCCGTGCTGCTGCTGGCGGCGGCGGCGCTGCCGCGCCACCAGCGTGCGCCTCTCGCTGCCTGTGCCGCCTTCCTTGCGGCGCTGTGGTAACCTCTCCTCTTTTCCCCTTATTTTTAAAGCTGTTCTAGCTAGTTATTCAGCCATAGGGAAGGTATCGATTGTGAAGCTAAATGTGACCATGATTGTATTGCTAGTGATTTGTCATTTCACAGTCTGAAAGTAACATACCTACTGAAGTCACCATCACAGTCTTGTCGATTCAACCGTTGAACACTATAAAGGCCTCTCAATAAAATGATGCCATGTGCTCCTATTTTCGGCTTCCATCTGTGTGACCTGGCCAATTCCTGTAAAGGTGGTTCATTGCAGGTTGATATCTGCGATATTCCACGTGCCGTGCGGGGTGTCGACGCCGCGCGTGCTGGTGGTGATGTGCGCGCTGTGCGCGTGCGGCGCGGTGTGTGGCGCGGGTGCGGCGCTGGCGGCGTGGCTAGCGGCCCGCCGGGCGCCGCCGCCAGCCGCCCTGCGCGCGCTGCTCAGCCGGCTGGCCGCCGTGCCGGGCTGCGCGCACCAACCTGACCCGGTGACGCATCCTTCTTATATATCTTTTCGCATAAGCGGACGATATGGGACGATGATACCTGTCGGTTTCCTTTGCTGTCGTTGTCTCTCTGAGAACCAGGACGACTCTGTGGCCTTGCGACAGTGAATGTACCCTCTGAAGTTTGAAGATATTTTTTTAATTATTCTTCTTATAACCCTGGCGTTTTGTCTCAAACTATGAAGAACAGAGCAACTTATACAAGTTGCAAAGAGATTTGGCGAAAAAATACTGAGGCTTACTTTATAGCTGTAATAGGTTTGTAATAGGTTGACTCAACGACACCCGCGAGATGATAAAGGTGGGTACTGACCGGTGTTACGGGGCGTAATGTAACATTTGCAGCGAGCATGATACGTTTCACCGTATGCCTTATGCTAAGATCCATTTAACACGCTCGTTTCTAACTCTTGGCGGGTGGAACACAACGGCGATCGCAGCGAGCAACGAGCGGCTCTTTGCTCGCTGCGAGCGCCTTTGTTTCCAAGCGAGCATGGCGCTGAGCGTCGCGCCATGTAACATGTACATTATGCTCCGTAACGCCGGTTAGTAACCACCTTAAGGGAAGCTGATATTCCTGGCCGGCACCTCACCATTGAAATCCCCCTTTATCTAGAAGTGTCACATTAAACCCTAACCGTATAACTTATAACAACAAGTTAGAAGAGAACCCAATAATAAAACTCTCTAATTAACGTATAATCGCTATAAAAACTTCTGCAATAATTTACTGCACAAACTCAAGGCCGAACATGACAACACACGACTTACAGAAAATCATAAGGATCCAAAAAAAATTTGGCAATCGATAAAAGAGGTTTGTAATATCCCACGCCCAGTCAACGTTTGCCATGATCTCACTACAACAGCAGCTGCCCAGAGACAACTGCAATGAGTACTTTGCAAATATAAGCGCAAGCTTCGCAGCAAAAATACTCGACAAAATAGGCACCACAGAGGAGATATTGTCTCAGTCATCTCATAATGCAAAATTGTCCACCAACTCTTTATTTTTTGCTCCTACGGATGCTCAGGAAATCTATAGAATTATTAACGATCTCAAAACTGACTGAGTGCCCCAGGGAAGGATAAAATAACGCCTCTTGTCCTAAAATGCACAAAATATTATGTAACAGAACCTATTGTGCACTTATGCAACT
Source organism: Cabera pusaria (assembly GCA_954871355.1). Taxonomy (NCBI): domain Eukaryota; kingdom Metazoa; phylum Arthropoda; class Insecta; order Lepidoptera; family Geometridae; genus Cabera; species Cabera pusaria. Next base: position 28,652,258 of record OX940893.1, read on the forward strand.
TAAGTATGTCATCCGAGATATTCCCTGACTCTTGGAAGACTGCAGTTGTTGTGCCGATACACAAAGGAGGTAATACCTCCTGCGTTGACAATTATAGGCATATCTCCCTTCTCAACACAGTGTCTAAAATCTTAGAAAACCTAGTCAAGAGCTGAGCGAGCCGAAGGAGCTTTTAAAAAATAAAACTTTATTAATTCAAGACGTTTATTCTCTACAAGAGCTCGTCTAAGACTAACTTAAATATAAATTAAATCTAGAGCTTTGATATTAGACCACCGTGGGACGGATGCTCTTATCTGTTGTTTGTCTAATCAGCGTCCGGTGTCTGATTGCGTTACTCAGAATATAGAACGCTGACGCGTGTTATCTGTAGAGTCGGCAGACGTAACTCCTCCCTCCTTAAGTTCGAAGTTATCTTTTTTGGGAGAACTTCGAGAACATGTTTTTAACAATAATTTTGGATGATATTTATAGACCAGGTAACAAAGCATTATACATATTAAAACATAGAGTCCGAGAGTCCAAACGCTTATACTACGCACTTCAATAATTGCCTTTACACTTTCACTATTTTCAGTATCACTTTTCTTTAAAGCTAACGACAATAGTTTCAGGTCCATCAGGTCCAAGCCTTCCAGGTTTACAGGTGGAGCGGGTTTCCTTTCGTCAGGTAAGAAGAGTGTAGGTAAGTTCAGGATCGGTAGCTCTGGATAATATGTTATATTTTCAATATACATTTGCCGCTTTTGCAATATGATGTTTTGAATTTTCACCTCGCAAGGATCATCTAAGGTCATTATATAGGTGCCTTTGATCTTATGATGAAGCAGTTCACCATTACATGTTCTTGTAAGCAGCTCTTCATCTCTACTGTACAGAATCCATCTATTTGTTTGCAGGAACTGGATTCTGATCTTCTCAATGGTTATGGGAATCTGGATGCATGACGTTACATTTTCAGCATACGTCATCAGGTCGGTGATGCGTGGGTCTTGAATATATTGAAGCATTCCCTCATCAGTGCAGAGGATTCTGGACTCGTCGACTTCTTGGCATGGATGAGTGAACAGTCTAGTCTTCAACCCTTTCGCCAAGAGGTTAGGATGCTTCGGTATTATGACGACGGTGGAGTTAAAGGATAATACAGGTAAAGGAATCAATTTATAATAGATATATGTATCTTTTTCAATCAGCGGTATTTCCAAAAGGTAAGTGATTTGATTTTTCTTCAAATAGGCTTTAAGTGTTACAACTTGCTCTATCTTAACTAAGTTTTCTAAGCTAGGCGTAAAAACTATTTTTTCTTTATTATTAATATTTTCAAGTAGGTAGCTGTAACAACTTATTTGATTCTATTATAGACTGATGTAAAACTCCTAACCTACTAAACGATAAACTAGTTTCTATTTCATTCCAATAGGTGTAAATAACTTGAAAATTATGGATTAGTAGATTATATGTATTAATGAACTGTATTCCTAAATATTCTGACTCTATTAGATTTTGCGCTATCATTTCAATTTTATTATTTATTTGAGCGAGATTATTATTTAATATAATAGTAGAATTTGTCAAAAGTTGCACCATTTCGGTAATCACCGTTAGTTTTCTGTTATTTTGATTTTGTTTCGTTTTCATTTCATTAATTAATTTATCGTAATTATCATTATCAGTTATCATTTTTATAAGTGAACCTAGTGGGTTAATTAGACCGCGTTTGATTCGAATGTTCGGAAAGATTTGGGTAAATTTGTTTAGAGTTATATTTTTAATGTATGCTGCTTGACTTCTAACATCTACAAAATTATCCGTAAAGTTCTTATTAAAATAAATCTTAAATAACTTATCTAACTCAGAAAGTAGTTGAACGTTAAACCTTAAATCTTCTTCAAGGGGTTTAATGTCTAATACTTTTGCGATAGTCCACTTGTCACTACTACTTACTGCAACGCCAGTTTTCGTAAACAGGATTCCAGGGTTTCTATCTAGTGCCTGAAGTTGAAGGGCCTGCAGTTGCGTCACCATGGCTACTACCAGGAGGATGCGGAGGTGCCTGTGAAGGGCGTTTAACATTCTTTAATGGAACTTTAGTGTTTCGATTTTTAACTTGAATCGGAACTACGTTTCTACTAATCTCATCAGCAACTATAGCCTTTTGGAAACGTGGTTTATCTTTGCTACTCCTTTTATTAACTTCTTTAGTGAATACTACATCACCGGGTTTTATTTCAACTACTGTTTCTCCTCCTCTTTTCTCTCTTATTTTCTCCTTTTGTTTAATGGCTTGTTCTGATAAATGATCGTATAGAAACTTAGTTCACTTAGCATGTTCTTTGATCAGTTGCTGCATGTACTGTTTCTCGTAATTTAAATTAAATACATTTCTAGAATCAGTGTGTCCTAATAAAACTTCGAATGGGGTAAAACCAGTGGTTGAGTGTATAGAGTGGTTATACGCCATGATAGAGTATGTCATTACGGTAGCGGCATCGGTGTACTTATGCTCGTACTTAGCCAACCTGTAGATTTCAATGATAGTAGAATGAAATCTTTCTATGACGCCCATAGAATTCGGGTTGTTAGGAGTTCCTATGTGGAGATCTACCTTGTAAAGACCTAAAAGTTCTTTCAAAAGAGCATTATTAAATTCAGAACCAGCATCTGAACTGATTTTGTGGGGTACGCCATACAAGGAGAAATATTTAATGAGGGCTCTTACAACCTCCGGTGTCGATCTATTAGGTATTTCGAGAGCTTGACCGATTTTAGAAAAGGCATCAACTACAGTCAAATAATAGCGTCCTTCAATTGTAAATAGGTCAATGAAATTTTCCTCTAAAGGTTTTGACTGGGTGTGTGTTAGTTGTAACTTAGGCTTAATCGGTTTTCAGTCGTATTTCATACGTTTGCATGTTTCACATGAGTTTATAAAACTGGAAATGGTTTGTTCCATATTATGCCAAAAGTAGGTGCGCTTAATTTGCACTAAGGTCTCTTTAATACCACGGTGGCATGTTTTACCAGTATGGTATTTGGCAACAATGTCTTTCTGTTCTAATTCATCCTCTACAAATACTACTCTTTTGGTACACTCGAAAAATTGTACAGATTCTATTTTAAACAATTATATAACCATTTGTGCGAATTGTTGTCTATGCTGTTCTTCCTCAAAGTAAATGAAGTATTTGGTATTGTTTCTTATATACTCCTTTAGAAATTGTTTGACAAGGTCAGTTCGGTTCAAAGGTAAGTGTACTTCAAGAATTTTCTGTTCTTCGCGGGATATACTTTTAACTGCTAATTTATCAATAGACCAAGAATGAACCAAAATTTGGTTGGGTTTGGTGTCTATAGCTTCCTGCAGTATTGGGATACCTTTAGATTCGGTATCTTGTCCTGAATGAGCGGTTTCAGTACTAGAAGTATTTTCAGAAGCTGTTAAAGTTGAACTCGAAGGGCATTGTATCGAGTAGGGGGAATGGCATCTCAACGCTTCTTCTGAATCTGATACAACTGATTCATTTTCGTCGTCAGAAATTAGAGATATTATGTTATCCGGTTGTGCTAAGGTTTTCTTTCGTAATTTTCTTAATGCTTCTATTTCTTTTGTCAATCGTCTTATTTCTCGGTTTCTATTTTCGTCTGAGTCAATATTCACTTGTGTGGATATATTGTCATCGTGACCTAATGCGTTTATTCGAATACGCGATAATGCGTCGGCATTACCGTTAAGTGTGCCCTTTTTATGAACTATTTCAAAGTCGTATTCAGACAATCGTAATCGCCAGCGTGTCAATCGACTATTTGTGGCTTTTAGAGAGTTAAGCCAGGCTAGCGGCTTATGATCGGTTACTATGGTGAATTTCTTACCATAGAGGTAAGGGCGAAAGTGTTTTACTGCCCAGACTATTGCGAACAGTTCTTTCTCTGTAACACTATAACGCGTTTCTGCATCGTTCAGCGTTCGGCTGGCATACGCCACGGGCTTATCCTGACCGATAGGACCTTGTGAAAGGACTGCTCCAAGAGCGAATTTTGAAGCATCCGTTGTCAGTATGTAAGGCTTGTCAGGATCAGGGTATTGTAAAATTGGGGCATTTACAAGAAGCTCTTTGCATTTTTCAAAGGCTGCTATGTATTTGTCATCATCGATAGGCATTGAGCGCTTTTGTTTTAATCGTGCTGTCATTGGTTGGGTGATTTTAGCGAAGTCCTTAATGAACTTACGGTAGTACCCAATAAGACCTAAGAAACTTTTAATTTCGGTTGTAGTTTGGGGTAAGGGATATTCTAGGATGGCTTTAATTTTGTCATTGTTAGGTTTTAAGCCTTCGCTAGTTATTGTGTGACCTAAGTATAAGACCTCCTTTCTAAGAAATTCGGACTTATCTAGCTGAATTTTTAAATTGGTTTGTCGTAATCTGTCAAAAACGGTCCGTAGTTTGACTATATGTTCTTGCAAGCTGGACGAATAAATAATTATGTCGCCCAAGTACACAAGACAGTGTATTCCTTGCAAATCACGTAACACATTGTCAATCGTTCTTTGAAAAGTTGCCGGTGCCGTTTTTAATCCAAACGGCATACGGGAAAATTCGTAATGTCCTGCGTTTATACTAAATGCGGTTTTCTGTCTGTCTTCTTCAGCGACTTCTAACTGGTGATAGCCACTGGCTAGGTCAAGGGTAGTAAAGTAACAGCTACGTCCTAGTTTGTCAAACAGTTCTGTAATATTTGGTAGTGGGTATTTGTCGTCTATTGTAATTTCGTTTAGTTTTCGGTAGTCAATAACGAGTCTATATTTTTTTTCGTTACTCGCGTCTAATTTCTTTGGAACTAGGTGCGCAGGGGCACTCCAGGGAGAATACGACTCTTTTACAATATTATTTTCCAACATTTTATTAACTTGTTTATTTATTTCATCATTTATTACTTGAGGTTGCCTATAGGGTCTGATGTATATCGGATCTTCGTTTCGCGTGCGGATGTGGTGTTTAACTTCGTTAGTAAATGTCAACGGTAATTTTTCGGTATAAAAGATGTCTTTGTATTCAAGGCAAAGTTTTTTAATTGAGTCTCTTTCTTCTGAATTCATATGGTCTAAACGCAAGTTGCTAACATTTTCTGTCAATATCTGGTCAATCTCTATGTTATTTCGGTCATCTAATTTGTGAAAATTGCATTTTTCGCCGTCGTGTTTAGTTACTTCAAAAGGTCGTGTAACTGTTAGAGTCATTTCAGTATCCAAAGTATTTTGTATGATCGTTGTTGCATACCCGTTTTCGCACTTAACTAAAGCGGTAGGCATTCTAACACCATTACAAAATAGTTTGTATTTTAATATAGCATCGCCGTTTTGTAGGTCTGTCGGTAATTTCACTCTTTGTTCGCAACGTGGGCTTCTTATTTCATTATTAGGATTGTATATAATAGGAATAGCCGATGATTGGGTATAGAGAATTTGGTTTTGCATGTCAATTTTCGCGTTCAATTGTTTCAGAAGGTCACTGCCAATGAGTCCATCGTAACAGCCATCAACATCATAAATATAAAACTTATGCGTTTCAGTGCTGTTAAATGTTGGGAATAACGGAATGACTACAACTTCGTTATGTTGTCTAGATGCGTGGGTGCTTATAACTTCAAACGGCTCGTAGTATTTGAAATCGTTAAAATACTCACTAGCCATTTTTGGTGAAATGAAATCTTGAACTTCCGGTATCAATCATAAATTTAGAATTGATTTCCGGTATTATTACGTGCGGTAATTTCAACGTATTATAATGAAGTTGTATTATTTCAGGGGCTTGTTGGAGGCATTGATGTGAAAATTTTCAATGCTGTGGACAGCTGAGGCTTGGTCATCTTGTCCAGCGTTAGTCTCGTAAGTGTCGACGTTGTCAGTCGGGGTGTTATCATTGTAGTCAATATAACAGTCAGTTTCAGAATTTTCATGCATAAAAGTAAGGTCATCACTTTCAAGTTCATTTAGGCTGTACAGTTCGTTCATTCTAAAACCTTGAGGTTTCAGTGGGAGAGCTGTACGCATGCTCACATCAGTAGACAGCTGGGGCGCTAATCTTTGTAGGGGACGGTAACCGAATTGTTGTTGGCCTTGGGCAATAGGTGGACGATAGCCAAACTGCTGTTGTCCTTGGTTGAACTGTGGTCGATAGCCCAATTGTTGGGGAAGCTGTGGTCTATATCCAGCTTGTTGGGGTTGTGAAAAAGGTAAGTGAGATATTTGTTTAGCGTGTGGTACACCAAATTTAAAGTTTGTTTGTGGTGTATGAGAACTTGAAGTACCGAAATTGTTTTGGGGAATCCCAAATTTAAAGTTTTGCTGAGGTTGTTGATTTGAAGTGAAGAAAGGCTTCATTCCAAATTTATCTATAAAAGGATTTTGATATGTAGTTTGAGCCTTAGGCTGCAATTGATTCTGTGATCTAAGCATTTTATTTTTCGCATTATATTGATACATAAAGTTTACTTCTTCGAGCACTATGCTTAAGGCATTTTCTAGTGAAACGGAACCCTTAAGGCGCACAATGCGAAGCAACTCTTTCCGGCAGGTCATATAAAAACACATTCATTGACATATTGTCATATATCGTTATCTTACTACGACGTAGATTTACGTCCTCAATTAAATTGACTTTGGCAATCAGTGTGCTTTTAACGTGTTGAATTCTGTTGCAAAAATCCAGATATGACTCGCCATTGTTCATTTTTAAAGTTTCTAACTCTATTGAAATGCATTCTTCCGAACGGGGATCACCAAAATGCTGTTCAAATGCCCGTTTTAAATCAGGCCAGGTATCTAAATCTTCTCGTTCGCTTATGAGAGAGGCTGCTCTACCAGTAAGTCTGGATGTTATGAGATGGTAAACGTACAAGTCTTGCTGTGGATTTCCCTCTATTCTACAGCAGCTAATCAAGTACTCGCACTTCCTAATGAATAAGCTAAGTAATTTTTCGTCACCGTCGAATTTGGGGATGACGTTAGCAAAGTCGCGGGGTACTTGCACTATATTTTCCATTTTTAATTTTTTATATTAACTAATTTAATTAATTAATTATTTTTAATTGAGATACTTATTAATTTATTTATTTATTATGATGAACACTTTATTTATTTTAAAACACTAAACACATTTAAAAGAAATCACAAAACACACTTCAATGTTTGGAAATAACGTTCTGATTTCTAGACACATATAACTAACAGTGACAGTGAATAGGATTGGAATAAGACTGGAAACAGGGATTTGGGTCTACTTACAGACTGTCCATGTCCCTCGTTGAGCCTTAAACGTTGTCCTCCGGAACGCAGCAATATCACCAACGGTGCTCTCGACGTATTTATTTGGTTCGTGGATTTCCGTAAAACGCATGAAAACGTACGTAGCGCGTTACTAAAGTGAAGTTATTCGCGACGCGGAAATCCTACCGGCTGCGCCAGTCAAGAGCTGAGCGAGCCGAAGGAGCTTTTAAAAAATAAAACTTTATTAATTCAAGACGTTTATTCTCTACAAGAGCTCGTCTAAGACTAACTTAAATATAAATTAAATCTAGAGCTTTGATATTAGACCACCGTGGGACGGATGCTCTTATCTGTTGTTTGTCTATTCAGCGTCCGGTGTCTGATTGCGTTACTCAGAATATAGAACGCTGACGCGTGTTATCTGTAGAGTCGGCAGACGTAACTACCTAGTAAACAAACGCTTAATAGACTTTTTAGATAAATATCACCTTTTATCAAATCGACAATTTGGTTTTAGACGTGGCAAATCAACAGAAGATGCTGTTCAATTGCTAGCCGAAACAGTGTCATCACATATGGATCGGGGACGTCGATGCATTGGTATATTCCTTGATCTTGCTTAAGCGTTCGACACAGTTTCAATACCAATATTATTGAGTAAGCTGGAACGCTTTGGTATAAGAGGAACAGCTCTCAGCTGGTTCTACACCTACTTAACAAACAGACAACAATGTGTGAGAATAGGTGTTAACATGAGCAAAGAAATGCACGTAACTCATGGTGTACCGCAGGGAAGCACATTAGCTCCCTCGCTGTTCACGGTCTATATGGATGACATCTTTACGCTCAGACTACAAAATTGTGACCTTATATGCTACGCGGATGACACTGTAGCCATTTTCAATGGTGATAGCTTGAATTCTACAATCACACTAGCAGAAAAAGGTATGGCGGAACTGGCCAGGTGGCTCGACGTAAATCTGCTCACTCTGAACATAAAGAAAACTAATTTCATTCCATTCCACATTACCCCGAGCCACCGGGCCGGCTCTTAGTCACGTTTAGATCCACGAGGAGTCTTGCGTAAATCGCAATCCAATCCTACCAGAACACTGTAAATGCAATCGCATCGAAAGAGTTCAGCATACTAAATATCTAGGCGTCACGGTCAAAACGTATCCTTTAAAAACAACATAACGTAATTGGCAAAAAGGGTCCGCAGGCTGATATACGTTATGAAGATGTTAAGATCAGTTGCTTGTATAGATGTTAGAAAGCTGGTTTATGTGACAATGTGTCAATCACTGATACAGTAGTTACATATATACTATATTGGCGTCTGGGGAGGAGCGGTAAAAACACATATGATTGCTTTAGAACGTGCTCAAAGAGCTGTCTTAAAGGTCATGCTGGGTAAACATCGCCGCTATCCCACCGATGAGCTTTAAAAAATACTTCAGTTCTAAAGGTGCGGCAACTGTTCGTTATGCGAGCAGTGCTAAAAAGATTATCTTACCCGACCCGACAAATAAATTCACAAAAGAGACACAAACCTTCTAGACAAATGCTTCCTAAATTAAAAACCGAATTTGCTAGATGCCTACCGGAATATGTTTACATTTTCACTTTTAATGCCACATGCAGAGAGATAGAAATACGCAATTCAAACTACTGGGAAGCTAAAAGCAAAATTAAAAGATGGCTACAATCCCTCTCCTATACTGAAACAGAGAGACTTGTTAAAAGTACCGACTAACGAAGAACATGATTAGATATGACGACCGCTCGTAAATACACACTCACACACACACACACACACACACACATGAACAAGTGCGCCCACTCACAAACACACACGACACACACGCAAACGTACGCCCACACACACGCACACTTACGTGTACTAATGAGAATTAATGTTAGTTCTAAATTCTATAATAATATTATGTTATACAAATGAATCACAATTATAAATTAGAGTGTAGAATAATGTCAGTAAGAGTAAGAGTAAGAGCGTCAATAAGATTAAGACTTAAATGGGATCGATTAATCCATGATTAAGGTTATATAATTTATTGTTATGTATATAGTAATAAATGTCTAATAGTTTTAATAATAACTAACGGTTTGATGGTTATCAAACTGTTTTAGTTATTAAGAGATCGATAGTTTTAATAAGATTTTATAAATCAATTGTAATGCATGAATTAATTATTTATTTTAAATTAAATTATATTAACACACATTTCTACTTACCTACCTAAATTAAAACTAAATTGTGGATAGTATGGTAAAGAAAACAAAATTATTTGGCATTTAGATGTTAACATTTAAAGTTAACACATTATTATGTACATAATTCTCGGATTTTTATATTAATAATCGTACTTACGTATAAGTGTACCTACTTACGTAAAATGTACAGTTCCTCACCGTCGTAAACAGAGTGATAGCACGTGCACCCAAAATACAGGCCCTAGCCTAGTTTGGGGCTCGTAGCAAAGAAAGACCAACCAATAATTATGTACCTACCTATAATAATTTAGATTTTTCACGTCCAATCTATAATGTACGATTTTGCATGTGTAAATAAATAAAATAAATAAATTACTAAGAAAAGCAGTAAACATAGCGGCACGTTGTTGCAGGATGGTTCCAGCGGCGCGTCGTACGGCGCGTGGGCGGCAGCTGCACAGCTGCTAGACGTGGTGCTGCTGACGGTGGTGCTGCTCACGGCGACCGTGCTGGCTGCCGTGCAGGTCTCCGCGTGATACCGGAACCTGATGCCGGAACGACCACTGCTTGCCGGTCGGCATCAATGTGTGGACTAGGAACTTCAATAAAATACTAGTTTATTTATTCGCTTGTTTATTTACTGCTTCTAATAAGCGCAATGGGCCATTGTGGATTCTGGATTGGTTAAGGATGATGAAATGTAAAATGCAATGGCCTAAAAATAATGGCCTCAAAGTATCGAGCGAGATGAGTGTTCACTAAGAGGAGTCCTGAACCCGTCGGTCGGTGGAGCGGGCAGATTTCCTCAGACGGTACCAGTGGAGGGCCAGCTCCGCGACCAACAACACCGAGGCGAGGGCAAAGCCTCCCGCCAGCACCTGCCAACACACGCGACAAACATACTCGCTACACTACTTTGCTATTATACCAAATTACCAATACGCAATAGGAATTCTGGATTAATGGATATTTTAGGCTATATTAACTTAATATCCGTCGTATGATCCAGAAGTCATTCTAACAAAGTCTTTCACAGTGAGGCGTTTTCTTAAAAACAGATGGCTTTTAAAATAAACGAAAATGTCTGACATAGTAAAACTTACAAACCTCATGTTTTTTGTAATTAATTATCGGTTGATGTCTATATCGCTTTCGTTCTATGAATTCATAATATTTGAAAATTTTCCAAAGACCTATACATTAAAGTTTGCGTCGAAAGCCGCCTAGCGAATTTAATGGAACTATTTTTTATTGAAAAATGGCTCATTGTTTATCTGCAAAGTGGTCTCTTTTGCAGTATACCTTGCCTTATTACCAAGGCCATAGAATAATGAATAGTACAAGCCAAGGCACTACTGCAGGCCGACTAGCAGAAATGAAACTAACATTATGTCACTTTATTCGACGAAGATACTATATGTAGTCAGAGACTGATGATGGTACAAATTACTATGCCTATTACCATGATGAAAACGAATGAAAACCGTTGCATTAGTTCGAGACCAGACGATACTAAGCACCTGTCCGTGGATCAACGGCAAGAGTGACATTGTCAACTGTAGATGAGAGGTGCTACCTGCACAGCCGGCAGCACGTCGCTGAGTCCGACGCTGAGGAAGCCGCCGGCGCCGGCGTCGCAGCGCGGCGCGCTCGCCAGCCAGCGCCGCTTCTCTGCAGACATGAGCCCCACCTCGCGCTGCCACCGCAGTCTGAGGACATTCATTACCTTGACTCTAAATCTATGAATCCTAAAATCGTACAAAGTCGTAGCACGGACACGCAAACATACGTTCTACACTGCTTTTTAATGATAACGAATTTTCACTGTTTGATTTCAGAATCATCATAAAATTCGTAGATGGGACAGGACTATCGGAGGCAATATTTTGCTTCTTCGGCACTTATAATTGATATGAGAAGACGTGTGAGACTGACTTCTCATATCAATTGTAATATGAGAAGACGTGCAAGTCATGATCATAGTATCAACATAAACAGCAGTAGATAAGTAGTATGTATCGGCGGTGTGTTGTACCTGGCAGCGACTAGGTCGCGCACCCCGGCATGCCTGCGCAGCGGCACGCCCACCATGGGCAGCCGGAAGGCGGGGATCTCCTGCAGGCCGCACTTCTCGCGCTCCGTGAACGTGCGGCTGATCACGTCGTACCCCGCGCTCTGTTCCACCTGCACCACACTGTATCTTATTATTAACCCTACAACGATTTCAGTCACTGTTTCAAAAAGTTAACCGTGGTGGTAGCTGACCGGTACATACGCCCTTCAACAAATGGGTGTGGTGTCGCAACACTCGCATACCAAGTACTAGTGGTCATTTTTATAATAATAATAAATAATAAACCTTCGAAGTATTTTAACACAACGCCCGAGGAAAGACAGCAAACTAAAACGGAAATGTTTTAGAAGAATATATTATATTGTTGTCAGCTGCGTCTTGTTGTCACTATCACGGAATTAGGTCTCAACGAATCTATTCATGACGGCGCAATTATTCCGTCATTGCGATGCGACCGAACTGATATAGGCGCAGCAAGGTGGTATTTCTAGCTGCATCGTCGCGTCTTGAATATCTTGACTTAGAAAGCGTTCCGATTGGTGATTTGAACTCAGCCTTATTGGAGTAGTTTGTGCTACCACCACCACCACTTTGTATTTTTATTTTAATGTGACGTTATTTATATTCTACCAAATAGTTACTTAAACAGATACATGTGCTTATTTTAGATGGTATAAAATGTGTATGTGTAATAACAATCGATGTAGTGCTTAACCCGTCTGATAAACAACATAAAAACAGATTAGGAACTACCACTGTGTTATGTTTCTTTGAAGTGTTTCACACTTTATATTTTTGTAAATTGTTAAACACAATCCAAAATTTCATCGTACCGACGGGACTTGAACCCGCAACCTCCGGAATAACATGTTCCGGTGCTTTGCCAATTAAGCCATGGTGCGAAGTATCGTTACGATGAAATTATTGGATTGCATTTGTTAACCCAATTATGCATTGGTGGCGCCATTTATGACTACTTATTACGTAAGTTAATCATTCGGCAGAAATCATTACAGTTTTCAAATCCGACGAGAGATGTTGCACTGCGTAAATCAAATATTATGTTTCTTTGAAGTGTTTCACACTTGACACTTTTGTAAATTGTTAAACACAATCCAAAATTTCATCGTACCGACGGGACTTGAACCCGCAACCTCCGGAATAACATGTTCCGGTGCTTTGCCAATTAAGCCACGGTGCGAAGTATCGTTAAATGTTATTTCGGAGGTTGCGGGTTCAAGTCCCGTCGGTACGATGAAATTATGGATTGTGTTTAACAATTTACCACTGTGTTGTTACGCGCAAAAACTTTACACTGTGTTTGGGATATATACGATGGAGGTAGCAGGTTGTGGCGAGGTGCGAGGTGTACCTGGAAGGCGAAGAGTCCGGTCCGGAGTCTAGCCACACCGTCCACGACGCTGAGGTAGGCGCGCTCTCCCAGCGGCAGCAGCTTGCGCCGGTACAAACGCTGCGTCGCCGGCTCGCGGCTCTCCTGCAGACTTACACTGTTACATACCATCACGCAGCCGGGACCAGCCGGGGACACTATAGCATCGTCCAAATATAATGTACATATTGTTGGCAGAGAGTTGCATCCGATCAGATATGTGAATGATGATGCTCTCAGCTGATACCTCAACAAATTAGTTTGCTATAAGATTTTTTGACTGGCGCCAAGGATAAAGGTACAGAAGGTAGAAATACTACTGCACTAACAGATCGCGCCCGCGACCGCGCCCGCAGATCGTGTGTTTGTTTTACAATCACACAAAAACAGCTGTTCGGATTAGAAAGATATTTAGCAGACAGAGTTATAACACAGAGGATAGTATTGGGTCCTATAACTAAGATATAAATGGGAGTATCGATGTGCTCACCGCGAAGTAGACTCGTTTATAGGTAGTCTCCTGGACTCCCAGAGCCATGGGCGAGCGCGTGAGGTCGTCGATAGTCTGGATCGCGTTGGAGGGCGTCTGTAGGATGGCCACCACCTTGGCCGAGTAGGCGGTGAAGGCGAACAGCGATGACACCATCGTGAACAGCATCACCACGCGCACGCTGGCCACGTCCGGCGTCACGTGGAACCCTGCCGATGTTGAACGTTCACACGGATATCACCCATGCTGGTGTACTTAAACATAAGGTTTGTCTGCTCTGTCATTTTTTTTACAACATATAGGCTAGCGTATGACCTAGAATAGCAACACTGTTATTATTATGGTCAATAAATGAATCTGAATCTGAATCTGACCACAATCTCACCTGCTCGTAAGTGATAGTAACACGCTAGGCCTAGAATGGGAACTGGCTCTCAAGGATAGCTGCCGGAACACATTATTGGCGATAGATTTTCTAACTTGAAGGTGGTAGCTGGCCAGGCGGACACTAGATAGTGTCCTACCAATATGCGGGGGTTGTTGGTTTCTCAACGATGTTTTTCCTTCATCGGAGGGCCACTCTGAAAAGCGCAAATACATTTTTCAATGTTTGTTCTTATACCCACGTGAGAGTTAGTAACTAATAAGTTAGGTACTTATATCACATTACATACAAAACGTGTGTATCGGTGTGTGTCGGTCTGTGGCATCGTAGGGCCCAAACGGATGAACAGATTAAGATGTTTGATAGGTGTCTTCATCGAGATTACTTTTAACTTTGATTCATGAAAGTCCGTTCGGGTGATTTAAGACTATGAGGTTTTTTGATGACGCCAACTATTCATTATTCTGTGATGACGCTATGAGATCAACTTAGATTATACAGAAGTAACACACATACACACAAACTTTCGCCTTTATAATATTAGTAGTAAGTAGGATTACTAGAGGGTGGTTTTACATTTTGAATTTAAATATTTTATTCTAATTACATTACAGCTCTATAAAGTATTCAAATAAAATAATTGTAGAGAATGTAGTGAGTTAGATTATAAAAGTGCAAGCAACATTAAACCGTAAAATTTCATCAGGCGCAAGGCCAGTGTAGATATCTAATAGCTAAGCAAATATGCCACATTTATGCCGCAGCCGAGCAAATGAAAAGAAGCGATGGGCTCAAAATAAATAATAGCTGTGGAAATGTATCAAATAATGTTCTCACACCATATGCGTAAGTTTGGAGAAGAGTGTTTCATGTTTTACTTTTTTTAATGCTAGATAGGCAAGCGTTTGACCACTATCTCACCTGATGTTAAGTGCCGATGCGGTCGACGATGTAGCGCGCTTACCGTTGTAGCTATCGGGAAACACAGACACCGGCAAGGAATTCCATTCATTGGCGGTCAAAAGCTTTGGTCGCGTCCATGAATAGTGGTAGTTCCTACCTTGCTGACAGATGGTGCCTATGGCGAAGGAGACACACTCGGGCAGGGTGAGCACGGCGAGGTCCCGGCGGGCGGCGCGCAGCCGGCGGCCCAGCGCGGCCAGCAGCACGGCAGCCAGCAGCAGCACGGCGCCGCTCGCCGCCCACACGCCGCGGGAGAACGGCAGCAGGAACACGTTACTCACCGCTGACTGCGACGGCTGCCGGAAGATGAACGCGCCTCTGCACAGGACACGCTCACACGTTACTACTACACTCTTTCTTGGTGCAAGAAGAAACGTGACACCACTCTATTATATGTATTGCATTGCGAGGTTTTTTTGAATTTTGTATGGAAGTCCATTTACAGCGTCCACACCCCATCGGCATCTCACGTGCGTTCTGTCTGTCTTGCACTTAACTCCGCTTTAAATAAAGTTCAGATTTTTTTCCCACATTTTGTTTTTGATATGCTGATTATCACATCGGATAGGTATTTTTTACAATTACCGCGGGCGACGTCATGGAACCCAATCTCAACATATAGTGTTTGAGAACTTGGCTCGGAAGCTTCGGTGGGCGAGTCCAAGTCGACTTGGCCGGTTTTATTTTTTTATAATTAGGTGCTACCGGCGACGTCATGAAACCCAATCTCAACTTTAGTGTAATAATAATGAAGAGTAACTTGAGCTCGACGGTCTCGGAGCTGAAGTGCAGCACCCTGGTGCGGTCCGCGCGCAGGAACATGGAGGTGACACCGATGTCCACCTGCCGCCGCTGCAGCAGCCCCGCCAGTCCGTCGAACGAGCCGTTGTGCTCCTCGCCGTACAGGTCTACCTGCTTCATGTTGTACCTGTCGACAAACATTGCCTTAACGCCCGCTTCACATTAACCTGCACTGAAATGTACCCAGTCCAGTGATCAATCCTGTCCAGTTGACTCCCTGTATTACTGGACTGGAATAATGAACCGGGAATTACTTTACCTCACACGCACTAACTGATTCTAAGCCAATTTACAACTGTGACCCGTGAGTGACATGACCACCATGACATTGTAGTTATGTTTAAAATTAATATCTCGTGATATACATCATTACCTGAAGTTTAAGTCCTCAGCAAGAAGCATCATGAGAGGATAGGTCAGCTTGGGGAATGTGTCAATCTGCCGGTTTCTCATGTCTGTCCAGCTCTTAAAATGTTGCGGCTGGGTTATCTGGGGAAAGCTTGTATCTTTACGTTAGTTAGGTTACTAAGGGCCAGTTTAACCGGTTCCTGATAATGCTTTAGATAGTTAGATAGTTACACATGACGCTATATAAAAGCTGTCAAAATATGTCAGATTTCTTAGCGCTATCACGAACCCGTGAAACTGGCCTATATAGAAATAACGATAACATTCAGGTAGTATAATTTATCACAGGTATCATAGTTTCCTGCTGTTTTAAAGACGTCCGACCAGTTTCATTCAAGTGATTGCCTTGAAATAGGTCGGACGTCTAACATACGCGTAAGTTAGTTAGACTGTAATAAGCCTAAAATATGGGAGAAGCGATGGGGAGAATCCACTGGTTCCTGAGACACAGCTAGGCTAGTTCAGGAGTCTACGGATTAAAAAAATATTGAGTAAAATATACAAGTATATCAATAAAAGTTTTTGTATTTTTTTAGTTACCTATCTATGCTTATATATTACACTTACAATCGTCGCAGATTTGAAATACACATTATGTAGATTGCTCCTCCTGGCCACAGAGGTCGGCCTGCGGCTCCACATCACGTCCATCTGGTTGAGGGTGTGGTTGTACTCCAAGTTGAGCGCTGCGAGCAGGGCCGGCTGGCCAGCCTGCACCTTGTACACGTCCACGGAGCCGTCGACGGCAGACCAGGTGACGTCGGCGTCGGGGAGAATGTCCACGTCGGCAACACGCTGCCTGATGTACGACCTGTTCAGTGGCTGGTCGTCCACTAGCAGCCAGGAGTAGCGGTGGATGAATGCACGGGATTGTGATGCCTGGAAAATCAACAGTTCAAGCCAGTTCCCATTCTAGGCCTAGCGTGCTTACCATCTTCGACCGCATCATCACTTACCAATAGGTGAGATAGTGGTCAAACGCTGCCCTATAAGATATTTAAAAAAAAACAATGTAGAACATATGCCTGAGGTCTCTTTATTTACTAATAGGTTATACTAATAGGTTATGGTCTATAGGCACAGAATACTTAATAGTCTAGAGGTTAGTGTTTGTCCACTATCTCGATGCGTGGTAAACGATAATGTGGTCAAAGATGGTGAACACGCTATGCTTAGAAAACTCTGACTCTCTAGGGCTGTATGCTGCCGGAACACCGCAACAGATATTCTCCTTGAGGATGGTAAGCTAACTTTTGATGTAAGCTAACAAGTCGGGCGGAATATAATGCTAGACTGACCAATTGATCTAATGGTTAGTGACCCTGTCCACGAAACCGAAAGTTGTGGGTTCGATTCCTACACGGGACAATTATTTGTGTGTTGAGTCCACAAACAATTGTTTCGAATTTGGGTGTTATTGTATCCGTGATTTGCTTGTTTGTAAAGTACCCCCCGATATAGTGTATCCTAGTGCAGGGTGTTGTCTTTTAAAAAGAAAAAAGAAATGTTCATACTACTTGTATATAATTAAGTTTATCAGTATTATAGTTGACCTTATCAAGGATGAAGTCTGCGTGCGGGCAGGCCAGGTCCAGCAGCACCCCTTCTCTGTAGACGTCGTAAGCCGGCAGCTCGGCGGAGTGCACTGCTGGAGCTCGCAGCCTCACTCCAGCCACGGTGGCCAGGCGCCAAAATGCACAGCTCTGATCTGTATGCCAAACAACATATTCAGAGTGTTTAGATCCCCGATCTTACATAATCATATAGATAAGGCAATTGCTCTTAAAGCAATTGCTCTAAAAATATTGTCAGGCGCTTTGTTCGCATCTCGTTTTATATACTTAGATGTAATTTTTCACTTGCCCTTACGCTCTCGCACAGTCAGTATGCACTGATTTATAATAAAATTATCAGCATCATTTACTTATCATTTCAATACAAGCATCATAAAACCATTTTTATTAGGTAAACCACTGTACTAGCCTAACGTACACAGTTGTTTGATGGAGAAAATCTGCCGCCATAACCTTACGGTGTTCCGGCAGCACACGAAACTTGAGAGTGAGACCATTCTAGGCCTAGTTCATTACCATCTACGACCATGTCATCGCTTACCATTGGGTGAGATAGTAGTCAACATTCAAATGCTATTAATAATATAGCCTATCAGATATAAAAACTACAGTGCTACAAGTATAACTTGGCGGTGGTGGTTTTTGGAACTAATTATTTTAATTGAAACTGTGAGTTTGACGTTTGAGAGATTACCGCGACATTATTGTTGATAAATCTGCTACATTAAAATAGTTCAATAATGCCAAAAGTAATTAAAAGTGGTTTAAGAGAAACTGTTATCAAAGTACAAAGTAAAAGCACAGTGGCGCACAGGCACGCCAAGTTATACTTGCCGGACTGTAAAAACTCTTTGATATAGGTAACACCACAGAAAATATAAAAGTCACTCTACATTTTAAGAGATAGCTTGGTCTGCATTTAACATACAAATGTTTTCCCCAGTGTTCTGCCAGGAAAAATACTCCTAAAGGTACGGACACACCGCGGCGTCCTGCGTCCTGCGTGCGCGATCTCAGTACATTTCAGTTGTTTGACAAACAATTGACGCGGTGTGTGCGTAGCTTAAAGCATTTTTTTTCTACATTTTAAGGTTTTTTGTGTGTTAGTTGTCTGTAGTACCACAGAATAATGAATAGTACAAGTACTACCTGTTCTGTTCATTATTCTGTGGTAGCGCCCTAGTTATATTCTTTCTCAGGGTTCCGAACCCAAAGGGTACCAACGGAAACCTATTACTGAGACTCCGCTGTCCGTCTGTCACCAGGCTGTACCTCATGAACCGTGATAGTTAGATGGTTGCAATTTTCACAGATGATGTTTCTGTTGCCGCTATAACAACAAATACTAAGAACAGAACAAAGTTAAAAATTAAAGGGTTTAAAACAAAAAACGTGTTTTTTACGATACGATACGATACGAAATTAATTCACCTCGACGCAGCTAGATGGCAGCACAGGAAAAATTAGCACGCGCAAGCGTTTCATTTGTTAAATTTGTGGGCCTCGGTCCATTTGTATACTTAGTTAAGGTTTACCTTCACACATGTATTGAATAATATATCTTCGATTTTCGATCTTTCGATCGAAAGAGCCTCTATTAGCTAATTTAATATCAGTAGAAAGTTAGTCGTACGAACACTCGGTCTTCCAGATATTTAATTATATTAATTAATTATCTTTGGGCTTTGTGTTAATATTTAATTAGTGTTAGAAGTAGCCATGTGCAAACGAGGACGCTCCCTGCAGAATGCTATACTTTGCCTAATGACAGTAAATCAACCAATAATATTAATGAAGTCAAACTTAAATATTAGATTTTTCAATGTTTTTTCTTTCGTTCCACAGAACAGAAACATAATTGAAAATAATTTGCTCGATAGTTTATTTTATTGAAAGTTATGCCTTTTTTTTCATTCTTCTTGTTTGTTTCTCAAACAGATTTAGTTACATATACAAAATAAATACTATCAAATGTATAACATGGTTTATAAGAGTCTCCCAGTACAATTTTCTTCAAAACCAATTCATATTCTCATAATTAATTAAATTATTTTTGCGACTTACGTCCTTTACTTCTGTGCAAGAATACGGTCAATAGGTTGATTGCGATATTGTACCATATTCCCGGCGCGTTACGTATAAAAATATACTTGTAAGTGAGCAGCACTCGAAACATATTGAAATGTATTGCCAGGTCTATTTTTCACTTTACCCTAGTTTCCGTCATCTTTTACCCTAGATTTGCAGTTTCTTAGAAAAAATACCCTAAACTCTCATATATTTGTTTAAAATTGAATCTAGAGCCAGTCGGCCACGAGCCTCTCCGAGGTGAGGACGCGCGCGCAGACTTCGCGTGTATCTGCGATCTTTCGAGATTTTTTAATAATAGTAAATAAGGCCTTACAAGGATAAGATTCAAGACAGACCTTTAAGATTCGAAAATGTACCTACTAATTTTTTTTGGAGCCAATCAAGCACCTGTCATTTATCTAAATATGTTTACCCATAGTAACTATGAAGTAAGCAAGGCATCGACCTCTGAGGTCACAGATTAGAACATAATTACATGACCGATTGTGTTGATGTTTCGCGCGATTATATGTGGGTATTGTTTTGGTTGTAGGAACCAAACGGCTGGACCGATTTCAATGAATGAGGTATTGAACTACTGAGTTTTATCCTGAGAAATATAATATAAAACATATAATGCGAAACCGTAAGGCAGTTTCTTATTTGAATTTAATACAACATAAAGATTGTTTTATAATTACAACTGGATTATAATTGTTCTCTCACAAACACTATAGGTATTTAGACGTTTTTAATTTTATTAGTATTTCGTTATTTTAGTATTATCATAAGTAAGATAAAAACTAACAACGAAAATTAGTTTGATCGAGATACCTACAATCAGCAGGTTTCGGGATATGGCGACCGCAAAGATAACTTTGTTTTTCATACAAATACTATGAAAAACAAAGTTTATTTTTAGGGTTCCGTAGCCAAATGGCAAAAAACGGAACCCTTATAAATTCGCCATGTCTGTCTGTCTGTCCTTCCGTATGTCACAGCCATTTTATTCCAAAACTATTAAGACTACAGAATTGAAATTTGCTAGGTAGATGTATTCTATAAACCGCTTTCCGAATATTGTACAAAAATAAAAAATATAAAAGTTTAAGGGGGGGCATCCCATACCTGGAAATGGAACAAAAAAAATTTTTTTTTTCAAACCTATACGTGTGGATAGGTCTTTAAAAATGACATTGAGGTTCCTAAAATCATTTTTTCTCAAAGTCAATCATTTAAAAGATAGGCCCGTCTAAAGTGGTAAAATGTGTGTCCCCCCCCCTTTAAATTCTAAAGTAAGGGAGTGAAAAATCTAGAAAAAATATATTCTGTAGATCTTAATAAAAACTTTCAACGAAAATTGGTTTGAACGAGATACAGTCAGCAGTTGTTGAGATATAGCGACCGCAAGTATAACTTTGTTTTTCATACAAACACTATGAAAAACAAAGTTATTTGTTTAGTTGCGAAAAATCATAGTTATAGAACTATAGAACTACTGTGTTACGGAACCCTACGAGTACGAGTCCGACTTGCACTTCGTCATTTTATTTAGTTTCGAAAAATCATGGTTATAGAATACATTACTGTGTTACGGAACCATTACTGTGTCGTATGTGATGTACCGGCGATTTGAGAACTTCCTCCATTTTTTTCCTCCTCGTTTTTATGGTTCCGTAGCCGAATGGCAAGAAACGGAACTCTTATAGATTGGTCATGTCTGTCTGTCCGTATGTCACTTTTTTCATCTTTAAAAATAACATGAAGGTTTCTAAAACCATTTTTTCTCAAAGTCAATCATTTGAAAGATAGGCACGTCTAAAATGGTAAAATGAATGTCCAACCCCTCCCCCCCCCCCCCCCTCCCCTCCTACTACTTTTAAAGTATGGGAGTGAAAAATCTAAACAATACATATGCTGTAGATCTCAATAAAAACTAACAACCAAAATTGAAATTGGTTTGAACAAGATACAGTGAGCAGTTTTGAGATATAGCGACCGCAAAGATAACTTTGTTTTTCATACAAACGCTATAAGAAACAAAGTAAATTTTTTGTTGGCGAAAAATTAGTGTTTTAAAATATTCTACTGTTAGGGAACCCTACGAGTGTGAGTCCGACTTGCACTTGGCCTATCTATCTAATACTATAAGAATCTTTGTCCTGACATACTGACTGACTGACTCACTGACAGACAACGCACAGCCTAAACCACTGGTCGTAGAGACTTGAAATTTGGAGGGTATATTTGTCTTAGTATGTAAGTTTGTACTAAGAAAGGATTTTCAAAAATTCACCCCATAAGGGGATGAAATGGGGGTTCAAAGTTTGTATGGAGAAACAAGATTAGATAGTCTTTTCTATCCGAAACTTCACACAAGTGTTTCAGTAAAGAAATAAGTAAATACGTGTTTCAGGTTTTTTTGAAATTTCACCCCTGAGAGGGTGAAATGGGGTAATAAAGTGTGAAAATCAATATTGTTTCGGATCGCGCTGAAATTTGGCATGCAAGTAGTTATTACGACGTTAGTTCCTTCTGAGAAAGGATTTTCCAAAATTAACCCTCGGAGGGGATGAAACGGAGCTCAAAGTTTGTATGGGGAAACAAGATTAGATCGTCTTTTCTATCCGAAACTTTACACAAGTGCTTCAGTAAAAAAATAAGTAAATACGTGTTTCAGGTTTTTTTGAAATTCTACCCCTAAAAGGGTGAAATGGGATGGAATGTGATACACACAAAAAAAACTGGCCAAGTGCAAGTCGGACTAGCACTCGTAGGGTTCCATAACACAGTAGAGTATTCTATAACTATTATTTTTTGCAACTACAAAAATAACTTTGTTTTTCATAGTGTTTGTATGAAAAACAAAGTTATACTTGCGGTCGCTATATCTCAACAACTACTGACTGTATCTGGTTCAAACCAATTTTCGTTGAAAGTTTTTGTTGTGATCTACAGATATATATAATATATTTTTCTAGATTTTTCACTCCCTTACTTTAGAAGTTAGGGGGGGACACATTTTACCACTTTAGACGCGCCTATCTTTTAAATTATTTACTTTGAGATAAACTGGCCAAGTGCAAGTCGGACTCGCACTCGTAGGGTTCCGTAACACAGTAGAGTATTCTATAACTTTTATTTTTCGCAACTACAAAAATAACTTTGTTAGGGTTCCGTAGCCAAATGGCATAAAACGGAACCATTATAGATTCACCATGTCTGTCTGTCTGCCCCCCTTAAGCTTTTATATTTTTTATTTTTGTACAAAAATCGGAAAGCGGTTTATACATCTACCTACCTAGTTTCAATTCTGTAGTCCTAATAGTTTCGGAATAAAATGGCTGTGACATACGGACGGACAGACAGACATGGCGAATCTATAAGGGTTCCGTTTTACCCTAAAAAAGACGATTTGAGAACCTCCTTTTTTTTGGAAGTCGGTTGCAAATAAATTCGTTCACAAAAGGAATAATACAGACTTCAAATGCCGCGCTAGTCATTTTCAGTACTAGGATTATGGTGTTTATCTTCATATCTCTGCAGAACTAAACATATCTCGATGAAATTTAAATGGGATCATCTGTTATACTCATTCAAATAAAAAAACGATTTTCCAAATCGGTTCAAGCGTCTTCGAGTAATCGGTCAACATACATAAAACAAACAAAAAATCCGACGAATTGAGAACCTTCTCCTTTTTTGTGAAGTTGGGTTCTCAAATAAATACAAGTTTACAAAAACAACGCAAGGAGTGTTGTAAGAAAAATAAGACTATACTATTTTTAACCGACTTCACAAAAATGGAGGAGGTTCTCAATTAGTCAGAATATAAATATATATATATATATCTTTTCTATGTATGTTCGATTTGGAAAATCCTTTTTAAGCCGTAATACGTAATTTTAAACCTTAAATGTACGTATTTATGTATAGAATAGCTCTGAAGTAACTTCGGCTGCCGCGCCACGGGCCACGCGGTCATTACCGTCCCGCTCGGCTCGGCGTGTCCGCTAGCAAACGAGGTCACAAGTCGAGTGTGGAGCGCGCATGCGCGAAATTACAGCGCGTTCCCCCGCGCCTGTATCGTTACCGGGGGTGCCGCGGCGTGTGTAGGCGGAGCAAGCGTGAGAAAAAAATCTCAAGCGGGCTCTTAAAGAGAAAAGATAGATACGTATCATTTTGAACAAAATATATATATATATCTTTTATATCTCTATATCGCTAATAACTCTGTGACGCTACGGTCCCTTTCCATCACATAGATTGTTACATGTTTACATCTCCCTTATTTTAACTCCGTGACGCTCTCTTTTTAACGCATATAGAGTTATATGCATCTCGCTTACTCTAACTCCTTTACCCTCTCTTTTTAACGCAAGGTATGTTATATGGTTTCATCCCGCTTACTCTAACTCCGCGAAATGAGTTGTTGCGTTGAAGATGTAAAAGAGTTAAAGAGATGGTGGTGAAATGTAAGATATACGGATATAATCTTTGGTTTAAGGAGATACAACTCTTGCACAAAAGTCTGACTCGCACTTGGCCAGTTTTATTTCACCAACTTATTAGGTAAGTACAAAAATAAATATGATTCTTTAAAAACATGAAAAATGTTCCTATTTAAATGATTGATATTTACTGCCCTACTTTATTTTGGGGTCTGCCGCTGCCGACCTGGTTCAATGGAAAAAGGGTAGGGAGGCCTTTGCCCAGCAGTTAGACAAAAACGGCGCAAAATATAAAAACATGATGTAACGCGGCAATAGGTTAATTAGTGTGTTTGAGCGCAACCTAGCGGTCGCGGGGTGATCCAGAGCTTACCCGCCTCCGCCGATTGACTGACAGAGGGCGCAGTGTTAGCGCTAAGAGCGTTTACCGCGCGATGCACGCGTACCCCTCTCCGTGCGGCCCGCTCCCTTGAGATCACTCGACCCAGAGCAACCGCGCGTGCGAGTGATATTTTCTCCCCTTTTATATTTGTATTTGTTTCCCGTGTAGTATATTTGTGTATATAAGCTAGCCGACCTATATGTTTTACCTACCTGTGTTGTTATTATACGTTTTAATGAGTGACAAGACCGTTTTATTCGACGCTACCCATTAAAATAATTATTTAATTTACCTGCCTGAACTTATCAGGAGTAATTTGAACGGTTTATAAGATTAAAAATAGATAATGATAGAAGCATCGATAGATAATCCTCTGCAAAATTCTTTTGCAAAAATAATTTGATTAGCTCAATGTTCAAGGATAAAATAGGAGAATACGAAACTTAGTTTTGATTAAAAAGAAAATTGGTGAAATCAAATTCAGGTCCGGAAACTGCCTCTTCTTCGACATGGATTTTTGCAAATCACAATGCTCTAATCTGTTACTTCTGATATTTCAATTTTTTTTTAATCAGTGATTCAACGGAAAAATTACCGCAACCAAATAGCTCACGGAATAATAAATAATCTAAATTCAAAATGACGCTTCCGAATTCGAATGCATCCGATTGAAATGAGAACCTAGGGGCTGGTACAGGTTCCAGTTGGGCGGTATGCGTTCTTTAATAAGGAAGGCCGTAGTACTGTAGTAGGTTATTTATAGTATCGACGTCGTCATCTAGAATCTATTCCTATCGGTAAAGGTTAATTGTTGAAACGGTCGAGATACACTCTGATTGTTACCAATATGCGATAAATTAGGTGCCTACCTACTGGACCTTTATGATGAATAATTAAAATGGCTTTCAAAAATAAAACCAATGAAAGAATAAACGAAAGTTAAAGTGGCACCACGGTAATATAATAATTACTTGATTATAATATTTATTAAGTAAAATGTCGATCGGGTCGCAATACGGCCGGTCCTTTCGAAGGCATTGACGGATTCGAAGACAACGTCAAGAGGCCCTTTACAATACAATAACTTGAGATTGTGAACTTGTTGAGAGTTGCCTATATCCTACTAATATTAGGTAGATAGATAGATGCAAAAGTTTGCATGTTTAAATGAATGATAACACTTTATTGCACATAAAAGAAACACGATACAAAAATATGTACAAACTTCAACCGGTCCATTCCAGACAACCGCTCGATACTAAACAATTTACCGAACCTGGTGGCCAGCAGACAAACGCCGTCAATAATGATATTTTCTTGGAGACGAAGAAGGTCGTGATGAACGTGAGCAGCTCCATGGCAGCGAGCACCGACTCTCTGGCAGCTCTCTGCTTCTGGTACCATTGCGTGCACCACGCTCGTTATCCGCACATTTTATTTATATGTAGGTAGCGCGGCGGTATACTATTAAGCGCCCTGTCTGCATTCTGCTGTTTATCTCTTAGTAGGCATAGTACCTATAGTAGGTAGATATCAAAGTAAATGATGGTATGGTCATGGAGATATTATCTACATGTCATCCACCTAACTCTAGCGAAGTACCTACTAGATAAGTATACCAAGTAACTTCCTAAGATTACAATTACCTACTTGTCACTCGATTTGTCAGTATATTTTTCAGCGAAACATAAGTAAGTTGAACACGTTTAAATTAAAAAGAAGACTTCTCACTCCGTCATCAGACCCTCGTTACCTACCAAGCCCAATTTATTGGACTAGTCAAAACTAATTCAAATGAGCCCAAACTCGAGGGGTTTTTATCCACTGAAGAAATCAACTATCCATGGCACCTTCTTGCTCTATCATCAGAGCAGCTACATGATATCATGAAATGAAATGATTTATTTGCTTGTGGGTCTAGGTAGTACATACAGTGGTGTAAAAATGATCCAATAATATCGCTAGATCCGCTAATAAGTCTACAAGAATTACTTATACCTAGTTATATTCATGCATACATTTATATTGTTGCTTATTTACGTCCTAGTAGGTACAACATTATAATATTATATATTATATAAATTATATTATATCAAATCACAGTATTGTCGTTTGAATACGTAGCTACATACAAAGTTTCAGTTCGATAGGACAATAGGAATTAGGTTACATTTAACTTCAATATTTTATTAGGTACATTGTTAGTGATTTACAAAGTGAAGCTAATAAATCGTGATTTTTATTGTATAATGTAACAGGACAAGTACGACACTCGCCTGATGGTAAGCGATGACGTCTGCCTATTTCAGATAGAGCTGCATGCAAAATTCTGGATAGCCAGTACACTTAGTACGAGTTTTCATACCAAACTCGATATCGTATATCGAGCAAATTTTGTATGAAAAACAGTACAGCGCCTCTAGTGGTTACTACACTTCACTAAATATAGACCAATCAGAGAGCCAGAATAAGTCGAAAACTATGTGAGATCTGTCAAAGGCGTTTACGATAAAAACTCGTACTAAGGGTACAGAACTGTGCACTCACTGCATTGCGCCAGTTACCTCTAGACATAAAAATAAGTCTCACATGCCCTGTAATTTCACTAGACACTTTGCCATTTCAACCGAAAAACATTCCTATTTCAGGGCTGATATAATCAATTGGCAAAGTGGCGGTACCGCCCCAGGCGGACTAGCAGAAGTCCCGCCGCTACGTAATTACTAATTAGTAAGTCAGGTAGGTAAGGTACCTCTAAGGGCTTTACGATTTATACACAAAAATTATACTTAGGCGCATAGAATTCTATAATTACCCATAGGTTAAACATTAATTTTACTTAATAACAATTCAAGATACTTTAACATATAACTATAGGGTCATGGTATATACCACATATAGTGGTGCCTTCCCTTAACTTAGTATAATAAGTGTGTACACTGTACTTATCTAGCGAAGTATTACACGGAACTATGTTTGTAGAGCAATCGAATAGCATTATAGTATTGGCACAGTACAATAAAGTACCTATAACGGTGGTATTAGACTCTAGAGAACAATGTAGGGCCTAACGACGGATGATAAGTGGAAAAGTATAGTATCTACTTGCGTAAATCATACCTCACTTTAAAGGTTTCTATTTATCTTGAGTATACAGGGTGACATCACAGATGGATCAATCGAAGCAGGGTGGTAGAGGACCTCGCACTGTGCATCTTTTGGATTCCCATGTATTTTTTTTTTATTGTACCTAGATAAGCAAGCGTTTGACGACTATCTCACCTGATGTTAAGTGAAGATGTGATCGACGATGTATGTTCCCCCGACTTTTAAGTCGTTGAGAAAAATGCATATTTATTGTTTTAGGGTTCCGTACCTAAGGGGTACCAACGGAACACTATTACTGAGACTCCGCTGTCCGTCTGTCTGTCAGTCTGTCTGTCCATCTGTCACCAGACTGTATCTCATGAACCGTGATAGTTAGACGGTTGAAATTTTCACAGATGATGTATTTCTGTTACCGCTATAACAACCAATACTAAGAACTGAAAAAGGTTAAAAATTAAAGGGTTTAAAACAAAAAACGTGTTTTTTACGATAGCGCCATCTAGCTAGCATCATAGATGGCGCTATCGTGTTTGCCTTAATCTCGGAATCTGAATCTGAATCATAGAAAAGATAATAATTCTGAATCTCGGAAACGGCTCCAAAGATTAAATAAAATTTAGTACCCAGGGGATTTCGGTGGCGATTAGTCGATCTAGCTAGGATTCATTTTCAGAAAATGTTGTTTTATTCGTGTTTCAATAATCAACTTTATCGATAATCAACTTAAAATATGACTCTTCCCGACATCTATTGGCGAGTAGAAGTAGCTTTAGTGTAATTTAACGTTTACTTAGTTGGTGTTAGAAGTTCGTTAGATATTGGTTAGATGGCGTTCGGAACCCTCCGTGTGCGGGACGAAAGTCTGACTCGCACTTGGCCAGTTTTTTTTTTCATTAGTGAGTGCGTCATGGCACGAGTTTTAATTACTCTTTCGAATCGAAATTGAAACTACAAAGTGTAACATTGTACCTAAAACAAATCAGAATAGGAACATAGTACATTCTTTAGTTAGCCGTTACAGAAAGTTTAGTCCATATTATTATGTTCGGGAATTAAATAATTCAGAATCACTTGCATCATATGACCATCGATCGACCATCCAATTTATCTTTAGGTGAAACTATACCTTCATCAACATACCATACTACGAGGCTAAGGCCGTGTCTTACGTCATAGAAAAGATAATGCTTACGTGGACGATTCAAGACAAACGCGATTGCGAAGCGTTCCGATTTGGTGACACGTGAAATAAATGCGATGCGGTGCGACGCGGCGTTTCTGTCCTACGTGCGCGCGAATTGTCCTGCTAGAAAAATTACGGCAGCGGCGTCGCATTCAGCTCGCGCGAAAATATCTAGATTCTAGCCAATAGCCTGATCGCGTTCGCATCCAGAGCGCTCACGTAGGGCGCAGCGTAACAGACAACTGTCGCACAAGTTGTACTATTATTTATTCTGTGACACAAGTAGATAATATCCACGTTACCTACACCCGGCCATTGATTGGACCACTTGACCGATTAATTGTTCGGCCGCAATCGTTATCTGTAACATCATCTAACGAGACTACCATCAATGAAATACTGCTTCAGGAAACAGACAGTCACTGCGCACTAATTTAAACCCATTAAGATATAAGTATATAATGTAGGTACTAGTACTTACTTATTTTACGTTCATGATAAATTATGATATGTATTTATAAAAAGGCAATATTAACATAGGTCAAGGACGAACAAACGAGTCATAAAACGATACGTGTGACTTAAGTGGTGACTTCAGATTGCACGGCGTAGCACCCTGGCTGCGCTCGGGCCGGGTGCTACGTCGTGCAATAATCGACTATTTAAGTCACGGAAAAGCGTGCGTGCGGGTTTAGGTCACACTGTGCTATAACATGTGTAAGTAAGTAGGTACATCGCCAAACCATAACTACCGAACAGTAGTAGGTATTTCATTGGTTTCAGTAGATCATATGAAGGATTGTTTCAGTGAGAATAAATGGAATGCAAAATTTGTTCATACTTTCGTTTCGTTCGTACTTTGATTTTTTACAGAACTACCTAACTACTAAATAGAAAATAATAAAATAAAACCAAAGAAAACAGTGGAATATTTTTAATCTTCCATAATCTTGCTTAATCTACGTTTTATAACACCTACCTAACCGCAATTCAGTCGTTATTGGATGCATAGCTGCTCGTCAGCAATGTTACGTAGTCAATATCACAACGAAACTGATAGGTCGAGAACTGCACAGTCACACAGACTACATACAGTTATTATTGTTATATACCGGCTGTAATTCACGTACCTTCAGTCTGGATGGACCTTGCCGTCAGCGTGGAAACCGATTCTTAACGCGTCCTCGAAAAAGAAAGTGTCAGTCAATCTGGAGTGTGACACAGTCAGCATTGTTTGCGACGGTACTTCTGGCGATAGGAGTAGCAGCGATAAAGAACCGACGATGACATCATTCGGGCTATCTCAGGCATCCTCGGAACCGAAAAGGAACAGCCGTTCCCGATCGCCTCCGAGTCCGCCCCCACCCCGGCTATCAAGCCGAGCGCAGCGAGCGGCGGCCCGCAGTGAACATCGCGATCTCACCGCGTGACCTCACTCCCGAGGAAGAGCGACTGACTCGCTCGAAACCTAGGTCGACAAAATTCGACTAAAGGTACGTGAATTATAGCCGGTATATAACAATAATAATGTTACAATTTCACGATAATTTTAAAATCAAAATACATACAGTTAACTTGTACTCGTGTGTCTCCAACTGTCTCTGTGCGGGTGTCTCTAGTCTCTACCCATATATCTCCAGTCCCTACTTCTAATAGTTAAATATAAATTGGTATATCAAATATACAAGTCTTTTTTTTTTTATACTGGATAAGTAAGCGTTTGACCACTACCTCACCTGATGTTAAGTGACGATGCGATGTAAGTCGATCCATTTTCATATGTTTTTATTGAATTATATAATAAATAATTTAAAAAGAATTAAATAATCTTTCCTTAAAACTAAAGATGTCCCAATTGTGTATTTACATACAGATATTTACATACATTAGCATTCTTACTGAACCTATGCATCGAGCAATTGCAGAGATCTGTCAATATTTAATTAATAATGAGATGGCTGTGATTTCAATGTAAGATGAAGCGTAGTATTATGTACAGTTTGTGTGACAGATTCGTTGTGTAGTTGTCGACGTATCGTGTTCCGAGATCACAGCACTACACGCGAGACTACGGCCTCGGACTAACTCACTAATAAAGACAACCTGTAAAACCATAAATAAGCAAACTAAATACAAGTACACCCATTACACCCCACATTTCATATTGCACTCTCAATCTAACTACTTAGTACATTTGACTTTATTGTCATTTAGCTAACATCGCACCTAAGTAGACACGGCGGTCCCCACCACAGATCCACAGAAGCACGTTCACAGTTCACCGGCCACAATATTATAACACGAACGAGTGACACTCCGATGTCTCGCCAATAAATCGACACTCAACTGTTTGCTGTATTTAACGGAGAGCGTCACGGTGACACTGACACGGGTCGCGGCGGAGGGGTGGCGCGCGGCTAGTGTGGCGCGGGCGGGCAGCGGTCGGGCTCGGCGAACAGCTGCACGTAGTTGACGAGCACGAAGAGCAGCGCGGAGCCGGCGGCCGAGCCCACCTGTCCGACGGCGCCGCACAGACGCATGCCGCGCGCGCCGCCCCCGCGCGCCCACCCGTACACCCACATGCGTGTGTACGAGATGCTGGCCGACACCACCACCCAGCACGCCACCTGTCACACGTCACACTCACGTTAACACTCACCACCGGCCGCGTCGGAGCACCTAGCCGGCTACGACCTAGCTCGGCGGCCGGCGCGGGGCTTGCCCCAACCAGCTATCGGTCAAGTATCCTTACATCGATATATCATTTAAGATTATTTAAAACAACCGGCTTCCATGCCGCGCTAGTCAGTTTTAAGTTTGAGACGTTTATCGACATATCCCTGGAGATACTTATCAGATCTCGATGAAATTACAATGGTACCAACCACCCTTGGAATATCTTCTTTCCAACAAAAAAAGAATTATCAAATCGGTTCATAAACGAAGTTATCCGTGAACACACGTAAAAAAAATATATACGGTCGAATTGAGAAACTTCCTCCTTTTTTTAAGTCGGTTAAAAAGATTAGAAGCTCGTCGGCTCCCGCTGTGATACGATCAAACAGTTAGGTTAGCTAATGGGTAATACCATTTTGCAAAATGGAATGCGGAAAAATGTTTTCCGAGCAATTTGAGTACAAGTTCATTATAAATGTTAAATCATCGATTCTGGTGCTACTTTGAGGAAAACATTTTTTTTAATATGACTTATAACGTACCCATATATATTATAAAGTACCCATATCTTAGTCTATACTACTAGCTATCTGTCTGTATGCAACATTTTAGCAACAAATCGGTATAGCCGTAAAATGGACACACATACAACTTGACTTTCAGTTTCCAACAGGTGAGATAGTGGTCAAACATTAACATATAAACTATCGCATTAAACTTAACAAGTAGTATAGATATTTACAACTTACTTTTATGAGCTATATTCGCTTACAACAAACAAGCGACCTCAGAGCAATAATCACTAAAGTATAGTAATTATTGCTCTTAGCAAGCGACATTTTTGATGTGTTATAGTCATGTGTTCGACCGCCATGTTACCTGATGTTAAGCGACGATGCGGTCTACGATGTAACACGCTTGCATAGAAGGCACCTTCACTCTTACTCGTAATTCGAGCATGATTGTGGTAAAACCCTAGTCTGTCCAGCGTAAACAACCGATGTGACCGTTCTCAACGGATGACAGTGTGGAGACCGCGCGCTGCGTGGGACGGTCGTTTCCTCCGAACCGAGCAGGACACGAGAGGCGCGCCGCCGCGACTGCGCCGTCCTCCACGGAGGCTCGCCCCCGTCACTGCCACGCACCTGACTACGTGCAGTCAACAACTAGTAACGATAGGAGAGAGATACTCACGACGAGCAGCTCGCCGAGCGGCGTGTGCCGCAGCGGCGGCGCCGGGCTGAGCAGCGCCGTGGCCAGGATGTAGGCGAGCGGCGGCGCCGTGGCGGCCAGCAGCGCGGCCAGCGCGCGCGCCGCCAGCGGCCGCAGCCACACGCCGGCCAGGCACGCCGCCGGGTTGGCCATCGCGCTCAGCGTCACCGCCAGGTGGTAGGCGCGCGTGCCGTACGGCATGCACGAGTACGACTGCACGGACGGCAGCGCGCCGTTGTTGAGCGCGTTCATGGCCGCCATGAGCGCCATCACGGCGGCCCAGCGCGCCGTCAGCAGCGAGCCGCGCGGCGTCGTCGCCTCCTCGTCCTTGGCGGCGGCGGCCGGCGTCACGCGCTCCGAGTCGAAGCCGCGGTGCCGCGCGACCGCCGCGAAGCTGGCCAGCGAGGCGGCCGACAGCCCCGCCAGCAGCCCCAGGAAGGTGGCCGTGCCGAAGCGCGGCGGCGGGTAGTGCGGCTGCAGCGCGCCCTCCGCCCCCGTGGGCAGGCACTCGGGCTCGCCGCCCACGCCCTGCACCAGCGACAGCAGGCTCGGCACGAACCCGCTCAAACCCTCGCCCACCAGGTACGTGGCCAGGTACGCGTCGCGGAAGTGTCGCATGTACGGGTAGAACAGCACCGAGCTGGTGCAGCCGACCAGCGCAGCGAAGAAGGTGAGCGCGAGGAAGGCCAGCGAGCGGTCGGCGCCGAACATGTGCACGGTGCGGTCGTAGAGCGCGGCGTTGAGCGCCAGCGCGAGCGTGCCCACAGCCAGCAGGCCGTACACGAAGGGCGCGTCCGACACGCCGGGCAGCAGCCGTTTGAGCGCCGCATACACCAGCATGCCGCTGTTGGCGAGTTGCACCGCCACCACCATGAAGGAGGGCAGCGCCCAGCCCTCGGGCAGCCGCTCCACCAGCAGCGGCAGCTGCACGTACAGCCCGTTGACGCCGAGCCACGTGCCCAGCCCCCACAGCACCATGCACACGTCCAGCGCCAGCATGCGGCGCGCGCTCGCCATGGTGCCCGCCTCGCTGTCTCCCGGGGAGCGAGCGCTCAGACACGGGGCCGCCTCCTCCTCGTGGTGCGCGAGCCTGCAACCGACGGTGGCGGGTGAGGGTGCGCCGGTGGCTAGCTGTCGGCTCACGATCGGTCACGCGAGAAGACTATCCAATATTCCGCTCCGTCCTATCGTTATATATCGAGTAGAGCGTAATTCATAAGCTGTAATTTCCAGATAAGATAGCGGTATTGAGGTGAAATCACAGATATCATACAGTTACTAGTTCACTAAATATGGCCTTTTATGTGCATAATTCGCTTTGAAACACCTTGTAGGTGACATTATAGACATCCCAATCCATAAAGGCCTCAAAACGCATCCAACACTGACAGCGCTACCGGATCTCCCAACCGAACATATAGTAGGTATCATAAGTATAAGAACCTCCAAGAAGAATAGCACCTACGGTCCGTAGGCTACGGAAAAGAAAAGAAAATGTGTTCGGAAACTTTCAGACAGGAAGTAGCTGACAAATTCATCTCAAAACCTGTCACAACGGCAGAAGACGTCGAGGACGCCACTAATGAATTGACCATTGCCATACGGGATTCCCTTTTTAACCGACTTCACAAAAAGGAGGAGGTTTTCAATTCGTCGGAATCTTTTTTTATTTTTTTAATTATAAGTGAGTGAGATAGAAACAAAGGTAAAGAGATAAAAACAAGAAGAAAAGGGGAGAATTAATTTGTCTTCACAGGAATAGTCTACCGGGCAAAGTCTTGTTAGGGTGCAACGTTTTTGAGCATACCTAATATTTTTAGCCATATGGCGGCGATTAATGTTATTAATCGCAAATAATACTTTTTAATATTCATTTTGGAATACAACTAGTCCGTGTTATAAAAGTATTTGGAAATATTGTAATAAAATAGACAATTAATTATCGTGTGTGTCAGATGCTTTTATTGCACATTGTCCTTTGATACCTTGATGACATAATTATGACTAGTGGATATTTTCACTAGCGCGGCATTTGAAGTCAATTTTTTAGGGTTCCGAACCCAAAGGGTACCAAATGAACACTTTCTGAGACTTTGCTGTCCGTCCGTCCGTCCGTGTGTCTATATGTGCGCTCTTTACAGATCTTTATCTTCTTAACCGTAATAGGTACATACTTGAAATTTTCACAAAGTATATATCCGTCTGTGTATAACGGCCCAGACACGAAATTTTATAGATGCATATAATTTAATTAAAACTCGTTTTGAAAAAAAAATAGTTGTTTTGAAAAAGGGTAAAATAAATTATTTAAAAAAAATCGACTTTATAACCTCAAACAGGCACTCAAAAGCGAAAAATAAATTACTTAATATAATTATTATAAGCGCTACCCACTGATCTATTTGAAGTCTGTGCCAGCCAAGTCTATTGTATAGTAGATAGATACTATGTATGTAGTAGTAGTAAGTAGGTAGATACATGTAGGTAGTATCTATCTACTACTAATTAGACTTGGCTGGCACCGACTTCATATAGATAAGTGGGTAGCGCTTATAATAATTATATTAAGTAATTTATTTTTCGCTTTTGAGTGCCTGTTTGTGGTTATGAACTCGGTTTTTTTTTAATTAATTTTCACTGCCACTCTCACCACCACAATGATAAGGTAACTGATAAAAGAGAAAAGAGAAATCAGAAAGCTGTGGCAAAACACAAGATGCCTAAAACTAAAGAGTGACCTAAACGCTCTCATAGACAGAGTGAAAGCCGCCCTAGACGAATACGCAGCCATCGGATGGAATAACCATATAGCGGAAATAACTGACGACATTCCGTCAGTCCACCGGCTATGTCGACAGTTATCCAACCCCAAATCGGCCACTCATACCATGATCGGAAGCGAAGGCCGCCTCAAAATCACCACAGAGGATGGAGTGGAGATCTTCGCAGAACATCTGCAAACGCAGTTTATTCTAAATCCCTCACCAGATACGGAGCATGTGTAGTTGGTTGCAGTTGAAGCCTTTAACAAAAACCACTTCGTGAAACCACAAACAAGGAACTTAGAAGACAATGCCAGCGTAGAAGACGAAAGCCCCTTGCTGACCCCAGGCAAGATTAAGAGGCTAATACTAAGACTTCCGAAAAGCTTTTCGAAAAGTTGTAAAATACGCAAGGTCGTGATGTTCGAGCGAGCGCTGATGCCACACTTAACACGCCACATACATCCCAAGACGGAACAATTTGGGTTTCGGACAGAGAACTCCACCACCTTGCAGATTACCAGGATTACCAATGAAGTGGCTAAGAACCATAACAAGAAGAAGACCGTAGTAGCCGTCATACTAGATATGGAGAAGGCGTTCGTCCGCCTCTGGAATGATGGCTTGCTATGCAAGATAGCAAACACACCTATACCACGAAAGATAGTAGAAGTGCTGAGAAGCTACCTAGAAGAAAGGGAGATAACCGTCTCAGTACAAGAAAAGATGTTTAAGATAAAGCCAGTCAGAGCTGGGGTCCCTCAGGGAAACTGCATCGCTCCCGTGTGCTACGCCTGGTATACCCACGACATCCCAATGCAGCCTACTTCGCTTCCTCATTTAAAACAGCACACGCAGTCATGAAGCTATAAGACACCCTAGACGCATTGCCAGCCAGACTACTGAAGTGGCGGCTCTCAGTAAACGTGGGCAAGATGCAGGCCCTCGTCACAGGCAATGACTACCGCCGCCTCTGAAACTCATGGGGGCAGGAGATTAGTGGCACAACGACGATAAATATGTACCCTGGAGTAAATATCGACAGGAACTTAAAATTCAGACTCCACATCGACACAGCTACGGCTAAAGTAAAATCGAAGCTACCGACGCTTGTACTATTCATTATTTTGTGCCGACGCACACTAAACTCATGACCTAGAAGACTTCGGACCCGCCTCACATACGCGGCCTAGGCGTGGTACCCGTACATAAGTTAGACTTACTGAAACCGGCTCTAGTAGGGCTATTCTGTAATCTATCTCGAAAGCGGAATCCGCGGTGAGATATGAATTTCGTACTACGAAATTCAACCGTATTACGAACGTGATACGATTGAATTTGTAGTATGAAATTCGAATCTCAACGCGGATTCCGCTGTCGAGATAGCTTACAGAATAGCCTAGCTGAGTCAAGAGAACCAAGCACTAAGAGCGATAGTGGGAGCGCCCTGCTATTTCAGAAATGACGATGGGTGACATAGCAAGGATATTGAAGATTTCATAAGAAATTTGACTTTTAAAATATTCAGCACAGCAAACCGATCGAGACACGAACACATTCGTGGCATCGCCCCGCTGCTCGCCAGGCTACCAGATTAAGAAAGAAGAGGCAGGAAAGCGAAACCATATTCACGCGACCTCATAATGAGGCACAACGAAAACGAAGAGGAGGAAACAGAAGTAGGCAGACTGGAGCCAAGGGCGACCGCTGCCGTGCACGCTGACGAGATAGCTGGGCCTCCCCGAAAGGGGTCTCATCCGGCTCGGCCCAGACGTCTCGGTATATAGAGGTTACCTTTGGCCTCAGTAATGATGCCAAGACATAAAACTGACTCTCAAAGAAGTCTCTGTTCGAGGAAACATTGCAACTATTACTTGGAAACAATTATTAAGGAAATAAAAACCGACCTTCCACCGACACCACCATCGCGCGTGTCGTTACAAATGAATGCTAATGCCAACGTACGTAATAGATAATAAGTGCCGATAAACTAATTAATCCGATCAATACAAATGTTTCAGTACAAAATACATCAACAGCGGTCATAGCGCCGACACTAACAGTGGACACGAGTAAAACAAATGTTTCTGAAAAAAATAGGTAATATCCTAATAAAAGTTGACGTCATACATTTGTTTATTGACGGTGGAATAGCTTTGAAGTCTTATGTAGTGTTATGGTCGGTGAAGCGCGCGACTCTCGTAGTGACCATCGCTCGCTTCACATAATGTGAGGACGCTGAGATGATATTATCATCATCATAATATAAGATATCAAAGGTGTCTTTATCTAGTCAAATTATAATGACGTCAGTTATCACTCAGATTGTAATATCATTTGCACTTCAAACTGTTACGTATTTCAAGTTGAACAAAGGTTTTGTATCTGATGTTAGCACTAATATTAGTAACATTATGGAACATAGCGGCTACGTACATTATTACAAGCTTTTATTTAATTTACCGTGTTAGTGGTGGTATGTTTGTGTGGCTCAAATCTAGGAAGCTAATTTAGCGCCACTTCCTGCCGTTCATATGGAGACAATCATGGCATGCTTGCGCAGCGTCGGTTACAATGCAATAATAATATGGTAACATCGAGTTCACCAGTACCCCTAGTACGAGTTTTCATACCAAACTCGATATCGTTTACCGAACAAATTTTGTATGAACAACAGTACAGCGCCTCTAGTGGTTACTACACTTCACTAAATTTAGACCAATCAGAGAGCCAGAGTAAATCGAAAACTATGTGTGAACTGTCAAAAGCGTTTACGATAAAAACTCGTACTAGGGGTACTGATGATGGAGCCGGGCTGTAGGGACTGGAACTCCGTGGTAGCGAACGGCAGGACAGTCCAATTTTGGCTAGTATGTACCAATTTTATTATGAGTATTTTTCATTACACATGATAAAGTCTTTACAAAAATCTTGTTTGAAAAAATTTAGAGTTTATACAATCTCGAAATATTGTAAAATGGCGAAGATCTTTTTCCTAGTGAAGTTTAGAGAGCTGAGTAACAGCAAGTACAGAGGCCTACTGGAAACACGCAGGCACACGGTTTAGGCCTCCATTCATATCGGGCTCCGTTCCGTATCATATGTCACAAAACACATCGAGTATCAAGGTAAAGCGCAGTCCACATTGGGACCGAAGCGAAACTAAAATAATTTCGTTTCGTTTCGGAGCAAGAGAAGTACTTAGGTTAGCTCTGTAGTTCACGTTAAAATGTGAACTGAAGAATGAAAAAACTCTTGACATGTCTTCCGAGCGCGGCTCATCTTGTACCATTTAGGTACTCATTTAAATATTTTTTTTATCGATCGCGATATCATAAACAAATAACCTACTCTAAACAATGTAGAATGTCATTCTGTTCTAAAAGGTCAACGTGTCTGACATATTTATTGCATTTCCAGTTTCACCGGATTCAAAGTCTCGGATTGGTAATTATTTTCTTTTCAGAAAATCGCTTTAAAAATGATAGGTATGTAGGTAATATAAAAATTATAAATAATGCAAATAAAATTAAAAGTAAACGAAAATATTTCTATAAACAAGTTTTATGTAAAAGAATCTACCACTACCTACACCGAACTTAAATAACTACCTACATAGGTTGTTTGTTAATTGTTTGTAACTTACAGACAACTTACTTAGTTTACACACATACTTACATTGCAAGTTAAATAAAACCTTGTAACAAGTTAAAACATTCAGCAATAGAAGCAGCAAAAGGCTAGTGGTGATGTCCCTTGGTAGGCAGTAATGCCGAGTTATCACCAGGCGATTTTTGTCGTTCTACTTCCTAGCGACGTACTTTTCTTTTGTTTCCAAGTACTTTTGGTGGTATAGTGAGTAGATACCGGTTAAAAGTACTCGTCTCGTTAGTCAATGATTTCTCTCGGAAGAACATTTAGGCTGGCATTTTAGAGCGATAGTAAGGTTTAGAATTAAGCTATTTGATTGGCTAATCAAGCGCGATTTAATCGATAGAAAGGTATCGAATGAGTATTTGTTGTAACTCGTATCGTATATCCCTAGTAAGTAAACAACAAAAATGGCGTGGTCTGAACCTGGTATAAGCAGTAACCTACCTGCGTGCGGCTCGCGTGCAGAGCTGGCGGGCAGCCGAGCCCGGGCCGCGCCGCTCGCCGCTCATCTGACGATGATCATGTATCGGCCAGCTGTCACAACACCAACACTCGTGTGAGGCGAGAAGACCGCCTGGATCCCTCGCCAGCGGACGCAATGCCGTGATAAGGCTCGCCGCACACGAGTCACGCGTTAAGCTTTGGTCTCGCGATCGTGACGCACAACGCTGCGGCATGCGGCGCCGGACACATAATCGTATGAAAAACGTCTAGAATGGTCTCTTCTTCCGACGCAGTATGCGTCAGCGGCGAAGAGCGTGCGAAGCGTGCGAGCGAGCGAAATACGTGACGATGCGTTGAGCCGCATACCGCAGCGTTGTGCGTCACGATCGCGAGACCAAAGCTTTACAACGACAGAACGCCACCTGAAGCTGCCATCGGCTACTTAGGCCTATCGCGCACTGCCTTGCGTTTTTCTAACGCATATTCTGTGAAGTACGGAGTGTCATACATTGCGGTGAAATAATAGCATGCGGTAAAATTATCGCTGCGAATTTGCGGTGAATCTACCGCACTAATTTTTGTATCGCATAGAGTAGAGATCTAAGAAGCACCACAACTGCAGTGAAAAAAACGCACTGATACACTCCGTTTTTTCTCTCCATAATTAAAATTTTGGTATTTACCAAAAGGTATCAATAAGACCTATTTATTAAAGCAAAAAAAGGGAACAACAATCTTGATTTCACATATAAGGAAAAAGTTTTCCTTTTAAAAAATAAAACAAATAACAAAATGTAATTAGGGCGAGAACCCGTGACTGCACCGCAAGGCAGTGAGCACCTGAGCACTAGCTTATAGCGTTCTTCGGTCCGTGGAGAGCATTCATAGGTACGAAGCGAGCAGCTGCGCCTCATCACCACATGGTGTGTATCCCAGATATATATATGCATAGATAACGCCTAGTATCACGATTTGTATCGAAACCGAGCGTGCCAACTTTTTAACCGATGCCCCTCCGTCTAGCTACGACTCAAACGATTCAACTGGAACCGCCGCCGTGATCGTCTCGCTCATACTCATACATTTTATATCTGTGATCCCGCTCGCTGACTCCGCGCTTGGCCCCGCCGTCCACGCCAGCAATCACCAGTACAGTATAATAATATAATATTAAAATATATTATATTTATTAATGATATTTCTTTGAAACACAAGGAAGGGATTATTAGTACAGACATGCATGGTAAGAAATAGTCGTGATTTTTTGGTTATCAAAAACTTTTGAGAACCTAAATATCACAAATCGATTAACATGAATGACATCGATTTTTTGACAGACGAATGATATTAAACGGAATTATAAAATAATGAATATTTTAATTGAATCCAGATTCGGCTCATACTTACCTGGTGCAAAGGTTGGCCCACGGACGTTCCACCCAGTGGACTCCGCATGAGAAAAACTATGAACTGATTCGCGAGCGAAATATTTTGCAGGGGGGTTATAGGTAATACAGCACTGTGATTGGACAACTTCAATTTGACTCATAGCAATAAATCATGCTTAGTTCTGGGACAACGTGACACTACCTCGTCATTATCGATAATTTCATCAGTCATCTAATACTATAAGAATCTTTGTCCTGACATACTGACTGACTCACTGACTCACTGACTCACTGACAGACAACGCACAGCCTAAACCGCTGGTCGTAGAGACTTGAAATTTGGAGGGTATATTTGTCTTAGTACGTAAGGGTGTACTAAGAAAGGATTTTCCAAAATTCACCCCTTAAGGGGATGAAATGGGGGTTCAAAGTTTGTATGGAGAAACAAGATTAGATCGTCTTTTCTATCCGAAACTTCACATAAGTGCTTCAGTAAAAAAATAAGTAAAGACGTGTTTCAGGTTTTTTTGGAATTCCACCCCTAAGAGGGTGAAATGGGGTAATAAAGTGTAAAATCAATATTGTTTCGGATTGCGCTGAAATTTGGCATGCAAATAGTTATTACGACGTTAGTTCCCACTGAGAAAGGATTTTCCAAAATTAACCCTCGAAGGGGATGAAACGGGGGTTCAAAGTTTGTATGGAGAAACAAGATTAGATAGTCTTTTCTATCTGAAACTCCACACAAGCGCTTCAGTAAAAAAATAAGTAAACACGTGTTTCAGGTTTTTTTTTAATTCCACCCCTAAGAGGGTGAAATTGGGTAATAAAGTGTGAAAATCAATATTGTTTCGGATTGCGCTGAAATTTGGCATGCAGATAGTTATTACGACGTTAGTTCCCTCTGAGAAAGGATTTTCCAAAATTAACCCTCGAAGGGGATGAAACGGGGGTTCAAAGTTTGTATGGA
Source organism: Cabera pusaria (assembly GCA_954871355.1). NCBI lineage: Eukaryota > Metazoa > Arthropoda > Insecta > Lepidoptera > Geometridae > Cabera > Cabera pusaria. The sequence continues at coordinate 28,694,142 of OX940893.1, forward strand.
GAAACAAGATTAGATAGTCTTCTCTATCTGAAACTTCACACAAGTGCTTCAGTAAAAAATTAGGTAAACACGTGTTTCAGGTTTTTTTGAAATTCCACACCTGAGAGGGTGAAATGGGGTAATAAAGTGTGAAAATCTATATTATTTCGGATTGCGCTGAAATTTGGCACGCAGATAGTTATTAAGACGTTAGTTCCCTCTGAGAAAGGATTTTCCAAATTAACTCTCGCAGGGGATGAAACGGGGGTTCAAAGTTTGTATGGAAAAACAAGATTAGATAGTCTTTTCTATCCGAAACTCCACACAAGTGCTTCAGTAAAAAAATAAGTAAACACGTGTTACAGGTTTTTTTGAAATTCCACCCTTAAGAGTGTGAAATGGGGTAATAAAGTGTAAAATCAATATTGTTTCGGATTACGCTGAAATTTGGCATGCAGATAGTTATTACGACGTTAATTCCCTCTAAGAAAGGATTTTCCAAAATTAACCCTCTAAGGGGATGAAACGGGGGTTCAAAGTTTATATGGAGAAACAAGATTAGATAGTCTTTTCTATCCGAAACTTCACACAAGTGCTTCAGTAAAAAAATAAGTAAACACGTGTTTCAGGTTTTTTTGAAATTCCACCCTTAAGAGGGTGAAATGGGGTAATAAGTGTAAAATCAATATTGTTTCGGATTACGCTGAAATTTGGCATGCAGATAGTTATTACGACGTTAGATCCCTCTTTGAAAGGATTTCCCAAAATTAACCCTCGAAGGGGATGAAACGGGGGTAGAAAGTTTGTATGGAGAAACAAGATTAGATAGTCTTTTCTATCCGAAACTTCACACAAGTGCTTCAGTACAAAAATAAGTAAACACGTGTTTCAGGTTTTTTTGTAATTCCACCCCTAAGAGGGTGAAATGGGGTAATAAAGTGTAAAAATCAATATTGTTTCGGATTGCGCTGAAATTTGGCATGCAGATAGTTATTAATTACGACGTTAGTTCCCTCTGAGAAAGGTTTTCCAAAATTCATCCCTGAAGAGGATGAAACGAGGGTTCAAAGTTTGTATGGAGAAACAAGAATTGATTGTCTCTTATATTCGAAACTTTACACAAGTAGTTTAGTAAATAAATGAGTAAATACGTGTTTCAGGCTTTTTGAAATTCTATTCCTAAAAGGGTGAAGTGGAGTAACAATGTCTGAAATCAATATTGTTTCGGATTGCGCTGATATTTTGCATCCAGATAGAAATGTTGACGTAGGTATCCGCTGAGAAAGGATTTTTCAAAATTCACTCTTCAAGGGATGAAGCGGGGGTTCAAATTTTGGATAGTCATTTTATTCGACATTTCACACAAGTACTTCTGTAAATAAATAAGTAAATACGAGTTTCAGACTTTTTCAAAATGCCACCCTAAAAGAGTGAACTGGGGTAAAAAAGTCTGAAAATCAATATAGTTTCGGATTGCGCTTTATTGGGTTTTTCGGGTTTTAAAAATATGAATCCTGATTTGTCTTAGTCACGCGATAACATGAAAACAGGTGAACCAATTTGGCTAATTTTTATTTGATGTCTTTAATGATAGAATCGTTTTTACAAAAGAAAAGTTTTAAGTAAATAAAAGGAGTTTTTAACGCGGGCGTAGCCGCGGGGGACTTCTAGTATGAAATATAGCGTGTGTGAGAAGTATGTAGAAGTGTAAAGGTATAATGATAGAGACGGACAGACGGAAGGACCGATAGACAGACAGACGGACAACAAAGTGATCTTATAAGGGTTCCTTTTTTCCTTTTGAGGTACGGAACTCTAAAAATGTTCGTTTGTTTGCTTACACACTAAATTCTAACTTATTTCTTACCACTAAATTGGTTATTCACACGCATCAGTATCACGTATCAAGTAACTTAAAATGTATTTATCTACTTGACCTTTATTTATGTACTTATCTGGCGTGATTGAATAGCAAAACAAACAAACATTCCAGCTTTCGCGTTTATTAAGTACATCAGTAGGTTAATTTGGATTAACAACATATATATACATATAACATACTTGAATTGAGCATTTTCATTATCTATCAGTAATCATTGTCGATAACTTTCACAAAACAACAGAAAAACATCACTAAAAGTGCACAAGTACCGCTGCGTAAAAGGGCGGAGCGAGTACGAAAGATATAAAGATGCCGTTGTAGGAAAGGGATAGATTGATACACAGGGCATCTGTGACCAGTATATGTTGAACTATGAAGTTTATTTACAAATTGTTAATAATGAATTGAATTTTACTTATCGGTGAAAAGAAACGTTGTCCTTTGTCAAATTTAATGATTTACTGGATTTCCTACACCACTTTATAGCGTAATTCGGCATATTTAACGGCTTTTTCGTTTTTTGAACAATTAAAATAAATAATAGTTTAAAAAAACTAAAAAAATACGCTTTTATAGAAAATCCAACTAAAAAATAGAAAATAAATTTTAATAAATTTGAATTAAAAATAGTGTAAGAAAAAATGATTTTATTGTAAAATAAACTGGCCAAGTGCAAGTCGGACTCGCACTCGTAGGGTTCCGTAACACCGTTAAGTATTCCATAACTATGATTTTTCGCAACTACAAAATTAACTTTGTTTTTCATAGTGTTTGTATGAAAAACAAATTTATACTTGCGGACGCTGTATCTCAACAACCGCTAACTGTATCTCGTTCAAACCAATTTTCGTTGAAAGTTTTTATTGAGATCTACAGAATATATTTTTTCTAGATTTTTCACTCCCTTACTTTAGAAGTTAGAGGGGGGGGAGGGGACACACATTTTACCACTTTAGACACGCCTATCTTTCAAATGATTGACTTTGAGAAAAAAATATGTTAGAAACCTCAATGTCATTTTTAAAGACCTATCCATAAATACCCCACACGTATAGGTTTGACGAAAAAATTTTTTTTTTGTTTCAGTGCCATGTATGGGATAACTTAAACTTTTATATTTTTTATTTTTGTATAAAAATCGGAAAGCGGTTCACAGAATACATCTACCTACCAAGTTTCAATTCTGTAGTCCTAATAGTTTCGGAATAAAATGGCTGTGACATACGGACGGACAGACAGACAGACAGACAGACATGGCGAATCTATAAGGGTTCCGTTTTTTGCCATTCGGCTACGGAACCCTAAAAAGCGTGGGGTGCATGGTATCAATAGTTCCAAATATTTTATGCACAGATATGACTAGAAGGGTTATTTCGATAATATCCTGAAAAGCACCCCACGCTTTTTTTACAATAAAATCATTTTTTCTTACACTATTTTTAATTCAAATTTATTAAAATTTATTTTCTATTTTTTAGTTGGATTTTCTATAAAAGCGTATTTTTTTAGTTTTTTTAAACTATTATTTATTTTTCATTTTTTAGTCGAAAATCAAGTAAAATCGATTATTGATATATGTTGTAGAACGAACAACACTAGTCGCGAAATTTCACAGACGAATGAGAACTTGCCTGTACCACGAAGTCGAAGCGATCGCGAGAGTATCGCTAGTGCCCATATTCATCGTCTCTTAACACACAACGTCAGATCAAACGCTCAAAGCAAACGTAGTAATGTAATGTAAATAGTTTTACTACACGTTAATCTATAGTTAATTAGATATATTCTTGGAATCATAGCTTGGAATATTTAAAAATTAGTTTAAAATAAATTATCTGTGATAGGAAATATGAACTTGCCTTTGGGGGCTCGACATTTTTGGGCTTTTGCAGTTAAGTTATCACGCAACGAGGCATTTTTGTAGTTTTCGCGACCGTCCGCCTGCAACAACAGACGCGCGCGGACTGTAAGTAGCGGCAGCCAACCTGGACGCTTTGGCCGGGTTCGGACACGCGAAGTTTATACATTTGTGTTATCTATTGTATATATATATCTGTGAGTGTGTAGCGATCCCCGGTGTGAACAGATATCATATAAAATGTTTGAAAATGGAAAGCTCTGCAGTTGGTGGTGGCGAAGTTTTGTGGATGAGGCGCGTGGCCCGTTTGCGTCCTAAATATAAAGGTCGCATTTACTGGTTATCGATACGACGCGCTCGAGGACACGACTAATATTTTATGTTGTTATGTTACTCAATACTTTGTATAAGATCCGTTGAATACAAAGCATTAACTTGTATCCGCAGTCCAAGGCAATATGTTTGCAATAAACGGAATAGAAAAAATAGAATTTTAACGCGGGCGAAGCCGCGGGGCACTTCTAGTTAATACATACGAACATATAACCTCCTCCTTTTTAGGGTTCCGAACCCAAAGGGTACCAACGGAACCCTATTAGTGAAACTCCGCTGTCCGTCTGTCTGTCTGTCCGTTTGTCACCAGGCTGTATCTCATGAACCGTGATAGTTAGACGGTGAAAATGTTTACAGATGATGTATTTCTATTGCCGCTATAACAACAAATACTAAAAACAGAAAAAAGTTAAAAATTAAAGGGGGTCCCGATACAAAATACGTGTTTTTACTATACCGCCATCTATGAACGATTGTTTAAATTATTAAGAAATAATATTAATTACCTACTTTTGTTAACGTTCACTTAGTTGGTGTTAGAAGTTCGTTAGATGGCGTTGTAGTTAATAAGCATGTTTGGTATTGACATGGTTATATAACATAATACTTATGGATTATTATACTGCGGTTCAGAACCCCCCGTGTGCGAGACAAAAGTGTGACTCGCACTTTGCCAGTTTTATTTAAAGTCGGTTAAAAAACAACATTCAGAGGACATTTTAAAAATATCCTCCAGGTTTTCAAGTATTTTATTATTTTAGAGTGATTTTATATTGGTTGAGAAACAGGATGCGGAATACAACCTATAGAAGATAGCAAGTTAGACAAAGTGTACAAACAGTGAGTTATTTTGGAACAGTAGGCACCTCAGAAGAACTTATAGAGGAAGCCGTACAATACACCACCGTATAATGTGCCGTGTTTACTCAACAATGCTTCAATCTGAAAACATTCACACACTTCCTTCTAGATAAGGCAACATTTACATTCTGAAAAATAGTTGTTCTTTCAATCTTACATCAATCTGATTTTATTTGGATTTTTTTATTTATTTATAGCTTTATTGCTGTACAAGTGTCATTCCATTGTTACAAAATACTTTTTTTTTTTACTAAACGGGGCGGCATATTCGCATCTTCGAGCATTTACCAAAGGAGATGTTAACGCAAGGCGTACCCCTTTGCTGGCCATACAGCCATTTTTGGCCATATGAGCGTGCGTAACTACGCTGTATTTTTAATACTGTGTGCGTGTTTCAAGCTAGTGTGCGGGATCGTTAAAGTGAGTGATTTGTGTGTGTGCAATGCGTGTTTACCTCGTCCCCCGTAAGCATCGGCAGAAAAAAATGTTTGCGGATTACATCCTTAACATCTCCATTGGTAAATGCTCGAAGATTCGCATGGGAGAAAATCTCCAGTTATAAAAAAATAAAAAAAGTGTCATTACATAAACAATAAATTACATGAAATATTGCTAGAATGTACTAAAGTACATACTGTATGCAGTATGTACACATCATGCATGGTATAAGTACATATAAAGGATTTCAATTGTTCACAAATAGTTTGCTATTCGATGTCAGAACAATCATGTCAATTAGAATCAATTCTGCTAATAGAAGAGACTATACAGTTTCAGTAAACTCAGCACAGGTTATGTTACATGATAAGAACCTGCTAAACCAGATTATTTCATCCACTGTTTGACCCGAGTCACATACAAATATTCTGATAGAGATATATTTAATTTATTGCACTTTAATAGTAGTGATTACAGCTCTCTGTTTCTCCATCAAGTTATGGATGAAATTGTCTCGTGTGGCAGATGTGTTAAGAAAGCCAGCATAGTGCAGAGGTACCTACCAAAGTGTGAAGCCTTCCCTGAGCTAGAGAGGAGAGTGACAGGCACACCTGAAACCACAACACTGCTGCTAATGAGGCTATACTGCACCGCAACATTACAAAACATGCTCCCTACGTAACATTGCATTGCAACTAATTACATAAACTACATTTTACTATGCAAAAGACAAAAGTGGCATTGTTGTGTTATTACCTTGAAAAGGTGACATTATTTGTATTGGGATGTACAAGAGCCCGTCTGTTGGTGTACAGGATAGACGGCTTGGTTTTTAAGCGAGAGGTTGTTTTAATACTGGCAGAGGTGTTCATCTACAGGTGGCAGGAGCATATTATATCGATGTTCCGCCTGACTTGCTATCAAAAAGTAGCTTACCACCATCAAGGAGAAAATCTGCCGCCATAATGTTACGGTGTTCTGGCAGTACACTGCTCTTGAGAGTCAGATTATTCTAGGCCTAGAGTGTTTACCATCTTATTTATGTGAACCGAACACGGGCAGTTGTCAACATAGCCAGCATGGTAGCATAGGAAGAGGATATAGAATAATTTATATGTTGGCATAGAAGTTAACCATTTCATTTTTAATAATTTATCAACATCAGGCCATGATTGCTAAAGATGTTGAATTACAAATGTATAATGAATTACAATACAAAATAAAATTAGCCAAACTGATTGACACATATATTCGAGTTATACTCATATACATACAATTATGCTTTTTCCCGTTGGGGAAAGCCAGAGACTACTTCTTTGAGTTTTAGGTATATTTAATAAATACCTATGTGAAAAGAACATGATGTTATGTTATATGCTGAATGCAGTATCAATTCTTATACCACACATTATGGAATGGATAATCCTTTTCAGCAATTCCCAGAATTATTCTGATTTGTACAAAGTTATAACATTTATAAGAATAACTTCCTGACATACCTAATAGGACACAACATACTTTTTAATGTGGGTGAAGCCATAGGACAACGCTACTTTATTTATCAAATAAAGTAACATGTATTATGGAACCCTAAACGAAGCCTGTGCCAATCTTACCTATTTATTGGCAAATTAGAAAGCAACAGTGTTTTCGTACTATGTTCATTAGAGTTAATGAATGTTGATGCAACTAGATAATGATTTAGGTATGTCACACAGTAAATGTTTCAATATTGTAATGGAGAAGTTACACAATGAGGCGTTTTCATTTTAAAAAAATTTTACACTACACTCGCTAGCCATAAGAGAGGCCTATGTGTGGACAGAAATTAGCTGATAATGATGACTTGCTAGGAGGCTTTTGATACGAACCAACTGAGATGTTTATATTGTTTAAATATTTTTAGTGCAAATATCAATTCATAAAGCAAAGGTTGATGAAAATAAAAAATGTCAGATATATAAGAAATATATAGACATTAATTGACAACAAAATGAATGAAAAGAAAACAAGAGGTTTGTCGTTTATTTTTAAAACCATTGTTGAGTCAAAGAAAGAACATTTTTTTTTAAGAATACGGCTCATTTAGGGAATAGGTAGACAACATAACTTAGAATGCGACATTTTAAAATAGGAACATTTAAAATATACCACCGACAAATTGGTAAAAAAATATCCGTGAATTTAATAAAGGTTCTCATTAATTCTTAATTGGAAAACAGATAATTAGGTAGTGAACATATTCTGAAACAGTGTACATTGTTATCTATAAACAAATACAAATTATACATGCATAATTACTCAAATTATTTTTGTTAAATTCTTATCTATACTGGCTTGTCCTTGCCTCGAAGCACTTTCAAAAATTGTAAACGTGTGTAGTGTACTATACATTGATGATCACGTACCTTACAAGTTCAGCCATTTCTCATATAATTCATAGAAGCTGGTACTAAATTTTATTTGAGTGTATTATTTTAATTGACTTTATAGTCGTACATAAGTTTGAAGCAACTTACATCACCTCGGTCACCGTATTATTTCAAGCAGTGCATTTGGTGACCAGAAGTGAAGTGAGCTGATATTGGTAGTTCTATTCTTACGTTAACGTGTCAGTCTTAAATTGCTTGATCGACAAAATTCAATAAATTCTAAATAATCGCACATTGAACTCGAACGTCTCGAACACGCACCACACAATTCGCACAAAAATGAAGAGTGAAGTTGTTGATTGATTAGTTCAATTGAATATTGAATTGAATTGAAAATGAAATGTGACAAGTGTGAGTCACAGATTACTATATGAGCACAGATTACTATTTTTGTCAGAGATATATGAGTCAGAGAGTGTGAGTGACCACAGAGTACTGAATCACTCTCCTACGTTATAAGAGTTGGCACTTCCCTACATTGTTGATACCCGAATTATGAAAGCACTGTGTAGCCAACCTAACAACGGAAAGTATTATTTACGTAGCAACTATTATATAATCTGAGGTATTATGCTTATATATTTTTTTTGCAGTGTTGTTTGGTACAAAGTACGTTCATAAAACACATGCAATCAAAGAAACGAAATTGACTATGTCAATGTCAATAGGACAACGTTGAACGTAGAGGGATCTTTTCCTTCTATAGAGAAAGTATATATATTTTCCTTCTCTCTACGACGTTGAACGTTGTTTCCCGTGGTTGTTTCCACAGATAATATCACAGACTACTATGATACTACGTGATAATATAATACCGTAGTATCATAGTAGTCTGAGGATAATACCTATAGTAGAGTCTATTCTCCGTGGTTGTTTCATTTGACATTTTATTTTTATAAATATTTTACTTCTTTCCACAGACCTGCTACATATTAAACTTGATCGCGTACACCGGCCCCATAATGTAAGGAATTATAAAGATTTGGGTAGTGTGGCCACATGAGATAGAAGATTGTAACATAACACGTAGTAATTATTATATAATCTGTGACATAACCATATATGTATTTAGAACCCAGTGACACATAGCAATAAAGGTCAAAATTCCTTAAGGTAAAAACGGCTAACTACGTTACTGACCCTGTAAAAACCGGCACACACTGAGAGAGGGAAATATTATAGCTTTGTCATTTTCCGTTACATGGAATAACTCCATAGTATATCCTATTTCATGTGGGAATGAGACAGAGCTACCCCCGGTCTATTCTTTTCTCTGTCTACGACCCCCATGAGACCGACCTTGAACGGAGTTTGTCCCTATATATATATATATACTATACATATAGTAGAGAACATATATAGCACTAGCAGGCAGTAGCAGGTTGTTAGACAAGGATACACTCCCACCCTGGTGTCTCTCAATTGGGCCGTTTTGTTCTACAAAGCAATTACAACTTTGTTAAAATATACGGATTAAATTGAATTTGTCAAAACGTCTGCAGTGCACCATACTTTTATATTGCGTCTATCCTTCTTGTACATTTTATTTTATTTTATTATAGCTCCACACGATCAGTGTATTTAGCCAGTGTCAAGTATTAAAATTGTTCGTTTTTAAGAATTCAAGTCATAAAGATGGGTCAAAGTCACATTTCAAATCAAATAGAAGTCAAAATCTACTCCAAGTCATACCCTCAGTAAAAATGTGGACTATACTGAAGATTTTCAGTGGAATTTTGGTGAGAACGCAAATAGCATGTTTTTCAACATTGTGCTGTTTCCCTACACTCGCACATATTTAATGGTTAATAATCCACATTTATTACCCATCAACTCTCGGAAGAACACAAGTTTTAGGAAAAAATACAATGAGAGCACACACACACACGCACACGCGCGCGCGTACACATACACACACACACACACACACACTTTTCCACGTTACCGCCAAAACTCAATCCTTACACGAGTTTGTTTTGTTCGTAGACAGAGTATTTAATTTTCCCTGTACGGTTTTGTTTGGTATTTTATGGCCTCATTTTTGTACATATATATCTTATAGGCTAGCGTTTTGACCACTATCTCACCTGTTGGTAAGTGATGATGCGGACGAAGATTGTAAGCAGGCTAGGCCTAGAATGGGAACAGGCTCTCAAGGATAGCTGCCGGAACACATTTGATGTTTGGCTCCGACGTCTCTACGGAGGCTGAGTGGCTCCAATTTTTCACTGATCTCGGGATCGTCGACAATTCGGGAGAGGTAAAAACTGTGTCTCGGAGTGTGCGATGCTTCTTAGATTTCTATGCAATTTTTCCACCGTTCAAAAATCGCGATAGACTAACATTTTAATATAAATCAAGGAACTTTAATTGTGAGTTGAATAATGCGACCCGGCCCCTGATTCTCATTTCAATCGGATTACATTCAAATTCGGAAGCGTCATTTTGAATTTCGAACATTTAGGTATTATTCCGTGAGCTATTGAGTCGCGGAAACCTTTCCGATTAAAATCGCTGATTTTTTCCGAATTAAAATACCAAAGTTATGGATTAAAGCATTGTGAATTATCGTAAAGATCTGAGTCGAAGTACTTAGAGGCAGTTTCCGAATCCGAATTGGCTTTCGAATGATTGAGAATAACCTGCTGTAGGCGAGAACAGACAAGCCGCACAAAAGCATTTTTAGCCAATCTCTAAACTGAGACGCCTCTTGTAAAAGCTTGTCATCATCATTATCAGCCGGTATCAGTCCACTGCTGGACATAGGCCTCCCCCAAGACACGCCACTGAGCCCGGTCTTCGGCTCTTTGCTTCCAGTCACTGCCCACCGCTTTGCGAATGTCGTCGCTCCACCTAGTCACAGTAAAAGCTTGTAAAAGCTCATAAATGTTGTTTTTACAGTATTATATGCATGAGCTATTTAGCGTTCCTTGAATTGAATAAATCACCTTTATATACCACGTATAATCCTTGGGTGGAGCTGAACGGGTGACCACTTCAGGTACCGAACAAAGATATATCGACGATCAGTTCGCAGTTTTGGGATGATAGGTTTCAGCTACATAGTTTGAAACACGGATTGTCACCTACTCTTTGGCGGGCGCTATGCTATAGCTGCCATATCATAGGTAAATAGAAATATGTTGTCTAGCTAGGTAATGGATGAAGTATAATATTCGCGGTACAGTCTCCGCGAATATTACACAGTGATAGCGGAGAGGAGCGCGCGACGCACTCCGTGCAGTAGTGGAACTATATAGGTACTGTAGCAGGCGAGCAGTAAGAGTCCCCGCAGACTACAAACTTTCAATCGGCCGATAGTTTGCTCGGCTTCTAATCAGTATGAACATGTATGCAGATGCGCACATTAGTGATTCAGTATCGGCCGATAAATAAGTTTGATGGGCTTCACGACTGCTTTCAAACGAACCCAAACTAACCAACCCAACTGTTTTGTTGGCCAGGCCAGGACAGGCCAACTCGACTAAACTATCGGCCGATAGTAAGTCTGTAGTCTGCGGGGACTCTAAATAAAACAGGTCTGTCCGACTGGTTGTTTTAATTTAAAATTTCAAAAAGCAAATACAATAATCTCCGCATGACTCGTCTCATAAAGCTTTACACGTAAAGTAGTGTTATCTTTAATAATAGTAATAATAAATATAACAAAGAGTGAAGTACTCGGCGCCGCGTGGTCGCTGCTCGCTGCACTCCGCACTCTACTTGTCCTTGTCGCTCTCAGCCTTCCTGCCCAGCGGCACGGCCGCTCGGATCCTGCGCACACGTCGTGTGGTTACATTACACCACGGAGGTAGGAAATACATATAAACATGGAGGCTCCGCGATACATTTGTGGAAATAACTTCAAAAACCGGTGCATACCTAAACGTCATAGTTGAACTTAAAATGGCTGACATTGATTGTCCATTGGTCCACTGCTAGGATTGTGTCATTAAAGGTCATGAATGGACCAATAGACAATCAATGGCTATTAGCTAAGGTATTGGTCTATGATTAGCTATTATTTAGCTTAGTTGGAGGGGTTAACAAGAATACTAGTAATGTGCAACCCACATTGCGAGTCATCTTTTTTCTAAGAAAAAAAATGGCAGCAATTTTGACGTTAAGGTATCGACCTATATTTTTTAAGTATTTCGTGTCCATATATAAAATAAATAAACGTAATATAAATTGACTGCGCAAAACGGCCCCTTATGAGACCGACCTAGAAGGGAGTTTGGCCCTTTCTTTTGTATGGACGACTTATACTATACATATAGTATAGAACATATATAGCACTAGCACGTTGTTAGACAAGGACACACTCCCATCCGGGTGCCTTTCGATTGGGCTGTTTTGTTCTACAAAGCAATTACAACCTTATTGTTAGAGCATACGGATTAAATTGAATTTGTCAAAACATCTGCAGTGCACCATTCTTTTATATTACTTCTATGGTACATTGGGTTACACACCCATATAGTATATAGTATACTGCGTTACACCATGGATTTACCATCATAATAAGGATCGTGCACAGCAGATGTTTTACAAATTCAATGTAATCCGTATGCTCTGAACATAAGGTTGTAACAGCTGTGTAATGTTCGTTGGGACCGTTTTGATGAAGGTAAGTACATTGTGTCGGCACGTGAGACTTAACATCTTTATGTCTCAAGGTAACAGGCGCAGTGCAACATGCTAAATTCTGGCTGTCCAGAAATGTGATGCCTGTAATAGGCAGACGTCATCGCTTAAAAGGCGCGCGTCGTGCTTGTCCTGTCACCTGTTTATATCATAAAAAAAACTATACTTGGCATTGGTGGAGTACAACGATAATAGGTCCTAGCGTTGTACTCAACCGCGTACACGCGGCATGACAGCTGAACAGGGACTCGTCGGCCGTCATTTTAACATCCAATAAAGAAAAACATGATAGAGTGGATGAATCTATTCACCCAGATACAATATGTTTGATACAGGGCAGTCTGTTGGACTGCCAGGGGTATTCATGCGACCATTTCACGACCGTATTTCACATGAGCGCCAGGAGAGGTGCAAGGGGGGGGGGGGCATCTGCACCCCTCTATCATAAATAGAAATAGTTTTTATTTATTAATTCACTATTCGAACTTAAAAAAATGTAGTGTCATTCTCTAATCTGTTCCTGTTGACACTCAGCATGCACAAACCGCTAGAATGTTCGCGGCGCTCACGCTCATGGCATTCCAATAACACGCTAACTAGATTTTTATTTAGTTAGCGTGTTATTGAAATTAGACCCGCATTTGAGACCTCCTTTCTGTTCTGTCGCCAGCCCATTCTATGGCTAAATAATGATAAGGTGCAGATAAGTGGAGCAGGTGAGAGAGTGGTCAAACAAAGTACATACAACAGCAAGACATGGGTTAAGTGCCCCGGAGACGGTCATTCGAAATTGTCAATGGGCTTCAATCAACATTGCCATCATTCACTTTTACCTCGTAGTTGCGAATGAAAATGGCTTTAATTGCCTCCGTAGACGATCATTTGGTCCATCAATGACGTGAAAATTGACAATAGCGAATGCCCGTCTCCGGGGCACCTTATTGGATGATATACTGACTTGGTGGAGATCTCGTCAATCTTGGTGCGCACCAGCTCGAGGTTGGCGTCTACCTGCGCCTTGTTCATCTCGTACGCCTTGGGCAGCGTGAACAACGCTATCCAACCTGCAACCGACACGACACCCTCTCATTGTTCTGTTACTATATCACAAGGCAAATTAACATCCATACGTGGTGGATATTGTAGCAATCCGCACTAAACGTTTTGGATCCACATCCGACCTGGAATCGTCACGTCACCATCTTATTGTTCTGTTATTATATTACTAGGAGCGCGTCGCTGTTTCATCCGCGGAGTTCCCCTTTTAGTGAGAATACGGGGATAAAATATAGCTTATGATTCTCGCTGATAATGTAGGTAACTTTCCATTAGTGAAAGATTTTATAGATCGGTCCAGTAGTTTTTGAGTGAAATCGTAACAAGCAAACAACAAAATAAAATCTTCCCTCTGTATAATATTAGTTTAGACAAGGCAAACTAACGTACGGCGTAGTATTATTATCTTGTCTAAGATACGGCATCCATGCTGTACATGGTGGATATTCCAGCAATCCTAATCCGCACTAAACGTTTTGGTTCTACTTTCATAATCCGAACCGGAAAAGTATAGAACTTGTTGCCGGTTGTTGATTGTTTCCGAGTAGCTATAACTTGGGTCTCTTCACGTCAAGAGTGAACAGGTATCTTCTAGGCAAGCGTGCACTCCCTCGATCACATCGTCACTTTCCATCAGGTGAGATAGTGGTCAAATGATTACCTATCTGCTATAGATAACAAGTTAATTATTTTAGGAACAAAAACCCGTCTGCGTGATAAAAATTAAGTGATTAAACTATCCCAAACTCCAATAAAACATATAAGTAAGTTATATACAGGGTGAATCAGTACCGATGGATCAAACGAAGCACGGTGGTAGAGGACCTCACTGCGGATAGTTTATGAAATATGAAATTTTTTTTACTGCTTTGGTTCACAAAACAAAAATTCTGCTCATCTCTTTATGCTAGGGCGATTTTTTTTTTTGTAATAGGTAAATAATAGACCTAACAAATAGTATTATTACTATTTTACTCAAATAGTAAATACTTTCATAATAATAGAAAAAGTTACAAAAATGTCATTGACAATTGTTACTGCATAAAGTTTGCGAGCCCAATACAAAAAAAAACAATATTTTTTTTCATGCCAACTTCAAAAACTTTTTTTTCCTGCTGCATATAGCGATGCAACTTCTACCTACTTATTGTATCTAAACATCTATGATAGAATGGGAAAATTTGAAAAAATAATGTGGACTCACTTTGACTTCATCGCACCTTTTTAATATGAACCGCATAATTTAGGTAAATAAAATTTGCAGCTAGATAAATGCTGAAGTTTTTGAAGTTGGCATGAAAAAAAATTATGTGATTTTTTTTTATTGGCTTCGCAAACTTTATGCAGTAGCAATTGTCAATGAGATTTTTGTAACTTTTTCTATTATTATGAGAGCATAAAATCCTTAATTATGTTTTTTTGCAATTTTGATGTACCTAGTGTCACTCACGACTCACGACTTAAGACAAATCTATTGACACCCCTCACATAAAAATACAAAAAGCCGTTTAGGCTCTAGGGGCGAAAAATACATACATACATACGCTCGAAAAAAATAACCCTCCTTCTTTTGCAGTCGGGTAAAAAAGTTAGGTTTTATACGTCTAACATAGTTTAGTACGTACCGACGTTTGTGCTCACACACACTACTTTTATTCTTACTCTATATCACTATCTTACTACTCAATAACCATTTATTTGACGCAAGTGGTAGAGAAGTCAACTACGGCTTCGAGTTTCGTGCTGATAGCACTGTACAGACAAAGAGACTATAAAAACTAAGTAAGTAAGCATTTAATACTAAATAGGTAGGTTTTTAGAATTGAATTGGGCAATAGCCCAACGGCTAAAGCGTCGGCCTGGCGATCGAGAGGTCGTGAGTTCGATCCCCACCCATTGCACTATTGACGTGAACCCACTCCAGACACAAACATATTTAGATTAGTTGGAGGGGTTAACGAGAACACTAGTAACGTGCAACCCACATTGCTAGTAAGCTTTAGCAATTTAAAACAAAAATTATATTTTATGGCTCCCGCTTTTCGCTTTATCTAAAAACTCCTTTCCCATTGTCTTGATTTATTTAATCTCAATATCTCTTTCTGTTCAGATCTTCATAACTTAAATCTATAAGATACAGAGTCAAAATCAAGCCCAAAACCGGCATGTTGGCTACTACTCAATTAATAAGTTAAGTAGCAGTAAAACAGAAAGCAAGCCGCGTCAGGCCTCCCTCACTCGCCCATAGCTACAGCGCTTTATACCTAAACTTTCGACCAGCGCCGGCGTTGGTATCCGCCCGTCGGTTGTCACTGCTCACGCGCGCGCTACGTAGGTATATTATTATTCAAATGACGGGATGACTGACGAATGCGCATTCGTATTATATATTAGAAACGATTTATGTTTTTCATAGTTATTTTGCGGATTTGACATAAAACCAGCATAATATTTTTTTATTTTTTATGCTAACGATACTAAAATGACAAGACGGCGTAAAATGTGGTAAAATTCACTTGTTTGACTTAAAATTCGACTCTTACTTAGGAAATAATTCGCTAACTTTTTTTTTATTTTATTGAGTCAACCCTTTACCGTATCGGGCGCGCGCCGTTACATCGCGCGCTGAATGAAGTAGCAACAACGCTAGGTCGAGCGCCTTAGACACATTTTTGCTTGTATTGTCTGAAATAAGCGTTGGTATTGTGTTTTTGTAGGGGAGTGAAATATATGTTACGAAGTAACTATTATATAATCTGTAGCCGCGTGCCGATCACTGAGTACGTATGTGAGAGGTTGGTTGGGCGCGCTCCGACTGTGCTGTGAACAAAGCGAGGAGATAGGATTTTTAATTATAATAATAATGTATCTCACCGAGGATAATAAGCGTAATGCCGTTAAAGCAGGCACCGACGTACGTGAGACACCACAGCAGTACGCCAAACTTGAGCGAGTCCACCAGGTCTTCCACCAGGAATAACCTGCAACAGAACACGTCAGATATGAAATAACCTGCAACAGACACATCACTCAGTACTCTACGTAAACAAACACCGTGTTGGTAGGCTCGTCAGTGTCACACACTCGTAGACGTCGACGTGGGCACGGCTCAATATAGTTTCGAATATGACAGTATCGAGGACCCCAGTTTGTGTCACTCACGTAATAGTATAAAGTACTTACTATATATATATATATACTATATATATACTATATATAGTTTATGGCGGCAGATTTTTTCCTTGATGGTGGTAAGCTACTTATTGGTAGCAAGTCAGGCGGAACATCGATATAATATGCAATGCGAGTAATTTTTTAATTAAAATATATATATATATATATATATATTCGATGTTCCGCCTGACTTGCTACCAATAAGTAGCTTACCACCATCAAGGAAAAAATCTGCCGCCATAAACTTAGGTGTTCCAGCAGTACACAGCCATTGGAGTCGGAGTATACTAGGCCTAGCGTGTTTACCAGCATCTTCGACCACATCATCATTTACCACCAGTAGGGCTATTCTGTAAGCTAGTTTACGCATCTCGCAAGCGGTGAAATTTTTTTTACGGTTGAATTTCGTATTACGAAATGTAGTATTACGAAATTCAGCCGTATTACAATCGTGTTACGATTTAAATTTCGTAGTACGACTCACCGCAGATTCCGCATGCGAGATGCGTAAACTAGCTTACAGAATAGCCCTACAGGTGAGATAGTGGTCAATCAAAATGTTACGTGTAAGGTGGAACGACGCTAGAGTGGTGGACGTCCCGTTCTGCTAGGCTATTCTGTAAGCTATCTCGACAGCGGAATCCGCGGTGAGATTTGAATTTTTTACTACGAAATTCAACCGTATTGCGAACGTGATACGATTGAATTTCAAAGTACGAAATTCGAATCTCACCGCGGATTCCGCTGTCGAGATAGCTTACAGAATAGCCTAGCTGAAAGCTATTTTGTTATTTGATTTTGCATTGCGTTTGTAGTAATTATAACAATACATATTTAATCAAAGGAAACTATCGCAGTTAAATGAGGACGCTACTACAATATATATACATACCTAATACAATATAAAATATGATTTACAGGCTTTTACGTATAAAAGGAGGTACTTAGTGTTCGTGCTGTATCACAAAAATACCATGGAAGCATATAATAATATGAATGAATAAAAAGCATATAAGGCAAAACAATTGTGCACTACACACATCGAATTAAAAATCATAACTGCCTATTTTAGTAAAAAGAGAGACGTCAACAAACGTGAAAATCTGACACCATGTAGCATTTAACACACGTCGACCAACCACTAAGTAATAAGATATATCACTACATATAATATAATATCGTTTAAAAACTAAAAAACAACCGACTTCAATGCCGCGCTATTCATTTTCAGTACCAATTTTGAGATGTTTATCTCAATATCTCTGGAGATACTTATCATACCTCGATAAAATTACCATGGTACCACACTTGGGATATCTCCTTTCGAACAAAAAAAGAATAATCGAAATCGGTTCATAAACGACGAAGTTATCCGCGAACAAACATAAAAAAAAAAATAAAAAAAAAAAAAAAAAAAAAATATACGGTCGAATTGAGAAACCTCCTCCTTTTTTTGAAGTCGGTTAAAAACAAAGTGCCACGCCGCGTCTATCGTATCCGGATCAGCGACGTTGATCTGGATGTATGTTATATCCGCGATAATCTCAAAGAATACTGAACGGATTTTCAAGCGGTTTTCATCTATAGACCGGGTGGTTTCTGGGGAAGGCATAGGTGTATAATTTGAAAAGGTTTAGTGTAAATTAGTTGAAATATTATGATGATTGTTGAAGGTGACGCAAAAAGCTGATGCAAAAATCTATAGACATTTAACGCTGACTCGACTCCAGTCAAGGAATCGTCCCATCGTATATTTCACGTTGAACAATGATCAATGGAAAAACGACAACTTTTCTGTATATTAAGTTTTTGAATGAAACTGTTGAAGGTTTAGTCGCATCGTGTTGAACTTTGACTTAGAAGCGCTGCACTGCACTGTTAGGTACAACTACTATAATAGATAACTCGAGCGCGGTAATGTTATCTGTGTTACCGCGGCTCGAGGCTATGAATCTAGTTTAAATTATCTAAGTAATACTATAACAATCTTTGTCCTGACATACTGACTGATGACATAAAGACAACGCACAGCCTGAACCTCTGCTCGTAGACACTTGACATTTGGAGTGAACATTTGTCTTAGTACATAAAGGTGCACTATAGTAAAGACAAATCTGTCTCATGAAACGCTCTGTCTACTGGTGAAAACCGCATGAAAATCTGTTCAGTAGTTTTTGAGTTTATCACGCGACTGTCTGTTCGCGGCAGGGGACTTTGTTTTTAAATAATATGTCAATCCCATCACATTCGTCAAAAAGTACCAGTACTAGTACCAGTACCAGGTTCACACCAGGTATTTTTTGTTGTTCAATTCCTAGGGATGTACGACACGAATTACAATAAATATTAATTCCATACTTTTCTATCGATTACATCGCGCTTGATAAGCTAATCATATAGCTTAATTCTAATCCTTATTATTGCGCTATAATGCCAGCTTAAATGTTATTCCGAGACCAATAATTCAGTAACGAGACGAGTAGTTTTATCCGGTACCTACTCAGTATCGATTCCAAAGTATCGATACTACAGTAGTTACTTGAAATCGAAAAAAAGTACATCCCTAGGAAGTTAAACACCAAAAATCGCCTGGTGTGAACTCGGTTCTGTACAACACAGGTGCTTCGATGGTGTTGTGTGATATGTTTGGTGTCTCTCTCCCGCTCTCTGTATGTGTGTATGTATGTGAGGTGTGTCTGTGTGTGTGTGAGGTGTGTGTGTGTGTGTTACCTGCGCAGCTCGTGTGAGAAGACGTTGAGGTGTGCGGTGGCGGAGGCGGCCAGCGACTGCGCGCGCTCTGCCGGCACGCTGATCTCCTGCTCCAGCAACCATCTGTAACACACCGCGCGCACCGTTGTTACATTACTATACACGCTGTACTCTACTGCATGTGCATACTGCTAAGTGCTAACAGCTAACCTAACCCGCTGAGCGCTGATCAGCCTCCTACACAAAACCCAATGTCTGTTTGAGTTCACGCTAACGAACGTTCAAAATGGAAGGGAATGACATATTTTTCCGCAACAAAGTTGTCATTCTCATAAATTGTGAAGTTGCTTTAGCATGATAGACAACACAAATTGGATGTTTGTAGGAGTTTTGTAGTTTTGGACCTTTCACCCAATTGTGAAAAGGTCTAAAGGAGAATATTGACTGTAAAGGAAGTAAAGTAAAGACCATATTTAACTTCGACTATCAAATCGAGGCTATAATAGAAAATAACGATAGATAGATTGTCTATTACTAAAATCCTGTAAGAGATATTTGTTTTAATTCGTTAGTGGAAAACGATTTGAATTCGATCTAGTCGATTGTCATTCTAATTTTTTGCGACCCGCAGCCACAGAATAGGTAATGAATAGCACACTGTTACGGTACTTTTGCCGTAGATTATAATACGAGTTATGCTTGTACCGCAGGCGGCCAAACCAAAAGCTTTCAGAAGAGAAAGAGAAAGCATATTATCTGCCGAAAGTTACGTGACAGACAGTCTGAAAGAGAGGACACTTTTTGTCTAAATATAGATTCAAATAATGAAAGTAAAGTCCTTGCTTCTACCAGATAGATAAGTAATAACCTAAGTAAACTGTTTACAAGCACGCTAAGTTAAAGGATCTCACAGATCAGTCTCCAACTAAAGATAGCATGTGTTGCTCTATGTAGATAACAAGTAGCAACATAGTTGACAAGCATGAAGCAATCAATAACAATACTATTCTAAATGTATAACGTTAGTCATTTTGTACATCGGTATGAAATATGAACATAATGAGCGTAAGGAACGAGCGCGCGCTCAGCAAACACAGGTGGCTTGGCTTAGAACATCCATTGTGCCAGCTCTCGTTAAGGACATTCTTATTGTAATTATATTAACAGTGGCATAGACAACGAGAGAGCGGCCTCGAGCCGTCCACGGTCCACTGAGTGCCGCCGAAGGTAGCGGGGCACGTTTAACTTTCCAACACTACACTACGTAACATAGAGGATAGAGTTTCAATACTGAGGACGAGGTCCCGATACTGTCTGCTATTCCAAAATTAAATCGTTCACTCAAGTTACATTTTTGATGAGAGGACTCTTGTTGGGTTCGATCGAAGCCACATTGTGATTTGTGATGCCACATCGACGATATGAAAGTCGGTTTGCAATAGAACCAAAACAGATCGGTGGTTCATCATCATAATAGATAAAATTATGGCATGTTACAGTTTTGGGTTGGTTATGAGAAGTTCTGAGATCGAACTCGGCAACCTTCGTTACTGTTGTTTCACGGGTGGAATTCAACAGGAAATACCTCCTTACTAGGTACTAAAATATATTAATATATTCTGCTAGGTAGATTAGGTACTAACTTGAAGGGGTGACCGTCGTTGGTCTTCTGTACGGCCTGCAGCACACTCTTGTAGATGCGGAAGGCGACGGCGGCGGTGAGCGCCAGCAGCGAGGCGTAGGCCAGCACCGACACCACGGAGCAGCACGCCAGCGCCACCAGCAGCGCCAGCCCCGCACCCAGCGCCGCGCCCGACCGCCCCGCCTCGCGCCAGTAGATCAGCGACTCCACTGGAACACCGACACCGCACGTTAGCGGGGACCCACCTCTCACTGTACTGTCACAGGACCGGACCGGCGGTCGAACTCTCTACATTCATATCGATGCGTCCTGTCTAACAGAAGGAGATGCAGCTAGACTGCTGCTATATATATCTCTTTTCTTAGCGACGATAATCGGTCGAAATTCATCGCTATTCATGTAGAGACTTCCACCCCAGGGACGGGCCGCGGAGCCGACGTCACAGTACGGGTGATGGTGCATTGGACGCGGGTGATGTTGATACTGCAGTATGTGATCAACTTTTGATAATGATTTGCATGTTCGAAATGTGCTGTTAAATTACTTATTTCAAATGTGCTGTTAAATTACTTATTTCAAATGGGAAAGTTGTCAGCACCATATTACTCTACGATACGATGAGAACTATGGAGGTATCTATCTACAAGTTGTGGGATTTGTACAATCGGCAAGATTACATAGATAAAAAATAAAATCGTAGTTAATTTTATATGAGACAAAATTGTTCGTGTTCGGAGAACGAGAGAAAGTACCGGGAGCCGTAATCTTGTTATTGACATGTATGATAAAACTAGTTCTACGAGTCGATGATGTCACCGAGCATCGCGGGGGCGAGGCGACGCGAGGAGTTCGACACGGACGGGGCTGCACGGGCCATGGAGCCTGCCACTCGGCCCTCCATCCACCCCACCGTTACATTACATACCGCTATTCTTAACATAATGCACTCTCCCACCCCACATAAACTGTACACGACGACGTCACTCCGGCAACGCGATATAACGTGCAAGCTGGTACGACGCGTGCGTCCGAGACTCGCGATCTCGTCGCCCTGCACTGCGGCGCGACACATATCCAAAACTTTCAACGAGATAAGATATAAAACAGAATTCTAGCACGAGTTTCAGTTATGAAATCTTCGGACGTACAATATGTGTCGGGCTAGCGGGCGCGACCGGCCCGCGGCGGGTTCCACGTCCTCGCTTGAATGAAGACGCGCGTCGGGAGCGCGGCGCGGGCCGCATTCCTGCGGGACTCGCGCGGATCGAGGGAACACGACGCGAGAGGAAATACCTGGGCCACGCGGCGGGAGGTTCTCGTACTGAGCGGCGTGACGCGACGACTGCTTGGGTCGGGCCATGGTGGCGGAGTGAGCGAGCGGAGCGCCGCCCGCCACGCTGCACACCTTTCACACACGTCATGACCCGCGGCTGACACCACGCGCACCCGCGCATCCCGGACTACTTTATCTACGCGACACTTTGTTGCATCCTCCAGAGGTTATCCGAGACATTCGCCTTATTATTTTGTTAAATTAATTATGTTGATAGGACGCAACTCAACTATTTCCAAAAATATTGCAATACCCAGGCGAAAATCTTACTATGTGTGTAAGATTGCGGTCTCAGTTGTATTATGTAAAAAAAATGCCAAGTAAAAAATTCTCATGTTTTTAAACATTCCCGAGTATGACCGCGGTCGGCGGTTCGGAGGCATTGAACTTGAGTGAGAGATAAAGTAATCGCTGCAACCGCTCCGAGTGTCGACAGACGATATTAATTCCCCCATTAATAGCTTTAAATAAATCGCATTAGGTTATCTTCAGAAGGCAGACGTCCGACGTCCGGAGTGATCGATCTGCCTCTTCAAATCGGATCGGATGCGAGTGACTCATCCTCACTAAATCCGTTTTTGTACCCAGGAAGTTCGACGACACGAGCTTTGAACAGTGTGATCGTGGGCTGGATGGAATGGTAGGTATCGATCACTCGAACAATGCCAGCGTCGCCGTGAAGAACTCGATCACAAAGAAAGACGTCGTGTGAAATACAACCATGATGACGATTTCATGAAAGAGGACTTTAAGATGGCATGTTCCACACAGAGCGCAGTATAACAAAATAAATAATAGTACAAGCAGTATTTAAATTATGTCCGAGCGTGTGGTCACCGCAGCGGCCGGGTGACAGCAGAAGCGCCACTCGCCACAGCTCGCTCCACGCGGCCTCGGACGCGGTACTCTCACTGACACTGACACTAGTCACTACCCGCGGTGCTACTGCCTGCTAGCTACTCTGTGCCACTGTCACTGTCGATGTATGGTACTGACATGGCGGGCTACGTCCTGCGGGGACCCGGCTCTACCGTAACGTGCCAGGGCCCCTAGACAAAATACAATTTCCTGTTTGCATTCACGCAAACGCAAGTTCGAAATGTATGGGAATGACATCTTTGTAGCGGAAACATATATGTCATTCCGTATACATTTTGAACTTGCGTTAGCGTGAATGCAAACAGAAATTGGATTTTGTCTTGTCTAGGGGGGCTGTGCCTTTAACATTCAGACAACGATAGGACGCATCTTGCATTTTAATTGTAGTCGCGCACGGTCCGATTAGGTAGGTAGGTATTATTATCTAAAGAACAACCATAGAGAACAACGCGTATTTACTGTTACGTGATATACACGGCGGTTTAGTATGTACAAGCACGGTAACCGTGGTACAAGTCATCAATTTTATGCATATTACCTATCATAATCCTACTAATAATATAAATGTGAAATTATTCAATGTACATAAAGTTCAAATGTTAAAATATGTTTAGACAAAGCAACTGCATCTATTCGGTCTTGTTCCTTTGCTCTGGTTCTATGCTATAGTCGATGTGTTTATTTTTAATATGATATGTGTTAACACGCACAACGAAATGTGTCTACTACTAAATGGCATAATAAATGTAATAACTACTTATATAGAAGTACGTAGAAAGGTGCTTAGAATTACATTTTCATATTTTTCCTGATCGCATTAACTACATTTGCAAGCAGTGTAGACATAAATAGAAGATTCAAAGATGATAAGATAACTGATCCAACCCCGAAAGACATGTCAAACACTATTTGCTACTTACATTTGAGTGTATTGTATGAGTCAAGAAATCGTTATCAAGAAACAAACAAAGCGAGCAACGAGCAAGTGCTACACAACATTCCCGGGTTCAAGCGTACAAACAATTACCTATGGCGTCAGTGGAAGAAATCGAAAGTACATCGAGGAGCTTCCATTATAAGAAGGTACGCTAGTAGGTACCAATAACGAAACAAGCGGTAGGACCGGTACTTATCGACTGCCGCGATACTTACTTACGGAAGGACATTATTATACAAGCGACGCGCGCGGATCAACCAACACGTTCTACTAAACGCCTGTGAGTTTACTCTCAGGACACACAAGATAATTTTATGAAGATGTGGCACCGAAACGACTATATTCAAAATATTGTGTAACTACGACAAGTATATATAATCGAAGGTACTCTACCTACCTCCTCTATTACTAAGGATTTGCTATACTTTTTGAATACCTTAAATAAAATGAACAAACATTACCTATAATTTACAATAAAAATGCAGCAATAGCCGACAGACAAACTTTGGATGGAGATTAATGTAACATGAAATATACCTACAATGTTATCATTTCCAGAAATATAATTCTCACACCTACGGTTACGATTGTACTGATATAGCAATAACCACAATGACTGTCCACAAATTATCAGGCGCTGCTAACGACGCGATCGCACCTACTCCAACCACTTTCCAGTAAAATATTTAGTGACCACGTTAACATGATGACCACATCCTACAATTCAATAAAATACTGATAAGATAACATCAGTCGATAACAAACCGCATCAGACTCCCAGCGTGACATCATTATTGTCGACAGTTTGAAGGACAGGTAAGTAGAGACAGACTGGCACTAGTGAATCACGGATCACAATGCCGTCTAATGGGCAAAGTACACAACGAAGGCACCTGACGCCCCCGCTCCCGACAGCGCGCCGTATGACTGGAGTAGTGCTGCAGGTGCACGTATATAGAAAAATATTTGGCATCGGTGCCGATGTCGGTCGTGGTCGCAGCTCTTATCGCGACACTGATCACAACACACTGACAGGAATATAACATACAAAGCTTACGTTATATAAACAGCCGCCACAGAAATCCCTACGAAGAATATTTACAACCGCAAGATTGAGAACATTAGGGAAGGGAGGCGTTGCGTTGTTTACATCATGTACGATGTGATGACAAACATCGACCTTGACCGTCGACCTGTGAAGAACGGGGCTAAGCTTCACTCCACCAATTAACTGCATTACACCCGTCGGCTTTTATGTTCAAGTTCCTTTTTAAGTACTTCATTGTATAATGACGCAGCCTCGTTCGTTTATGCAACCATAATACTTACCAAAAACTCTCGAGATTTTTTAATAAAAGAAAAAGACTAGGAATAACAAGAAGTTAGATTTACAAGACAATGACGCTGCAGCTTTGAGCCCAATTTGAAATTTGAATTTGACAAGTTCAGTCGAAACGATGATAGAACACTCGAGATGTGAAAAACGACAAAGTGTTGAATACATCGATATACTACGTAGTAGTCGTACTTACGTAGGAAGTAGTAGATATATCTTTAATAACGGATGCTTATCTGATTCTTACAATGGTTATGTAGATATAGCGCCGAAACAGTACAATTTAATTTTTCATGAAATGTAACACACATATCGGCACCGACCTGGCGACGGTCATATCATGTCGGTTACATTATGTAGCCGAGGCGGTAACAGCTGGACAATATTACTGTTACAGTCTGTTGCCGATGTCTGCTGATTAGCCGGGCTGCTCGGTAGGAAGGCCGATATTACTACATATTTAAAGGGTTGTTCACACTGGATCAGTTGGCTTATCGGCATTAACTTATAATTACATCATACATTAAAATGAAGTAGAATTACCTATATTAGTCGCGTGGATCGACATTTAAAAATCAAATTCAGAATATTAATAAGATGCCATAATGTGAGTTGTTAAATAATAAAAGTGGTTAAGAGTTTATCAGATAGATTAATAGCCAAGCATCACAATGATAACATACGAGCGACCATCGCACATCAGCAGCAACTGATGACAGTATCCGCCGCCGATGCATCGTTTACTTTTATAAACTAACGTAACCTCACGGTCAGTCACGGTTCCTACACCACCACACCAACAAACACACAACGAGGACTTCATTCCTGGGGACAGTGGGGACGGATAGCTCGCTACATATCATACACGTAGGTAGTTGATTTGTGGGGACAGATCTCAGCGGGTCTACCAACGTCTGAGGTCTGATAAGTAACGAGACAAATATTCACATCGAATTCTTAATGAGATATAGATGGATGTCTAGGCACGGGCACAGATCCAAGGGCAGATAAATCAAACATTAAAACTTCTAATTATTGAAAAGAATCATGAATGGCCAAATATTTTCTACGTTCACTGTCCGATGATTCCCACAGATTCAATGATTCGAAATAGAAATACAATGGGAGTGTAAGCGCGCTCGAGAGGTCGCGGTCGTCAACGTCACGCGGAGTAAAAATAACGTCAGAGCTTCCGAGTGTACCGAGTGACGGAGTGACGGAACTCTGGACAGGTGGCGCCGGGAACCAACTGTCCTCCGTGCAGAGTTGCTGCCCGAGTTGGCACACGACGCGACATTACTTACGATAATCAATAGAATTACTCGAACACCACTTCGACAACATTATGCCTTTCAAACTCGCGGTCATCGCGACAACCGCCGCCAATAATACATGCAAATTATATACATACTCGGAAATAGGCATGTATCCTCAGAAAGTAGACCATGCTCACATACGTGACAATAAAATTTAGAAATAACTAGCAATTGCAAATAATTCTCAACTCATCAGAATATTCTGTAAGCAACAAGCCAACGTCTCGAGTAGAATTAGATCGAACAAAACTCCTTATCATGCAATAAGCATGGCCGATATCTTAGGACTAACTTTTTGACGATTGCTTTATCATCACAGTTAATATTGTCATCGTCAAGTTTCATAAGTAGATAAATAAATTAAAAACTGCTGTAAGTGTAAACAATTGTAGTGTGGTAAAGATGTACGTGCATCAATGCATATTGTTCAGATTAGGTGGATACATTGCAAATGTTGTTTGTCTTGTTAATGTTAGTTAGGTCGGTTATCTGGGCTGTGTCCAGCCAAGTGAACGATCTGTATTGTATGTTTGTATATGTATCCATCATAGTATTCTATTCATGGTAGGTACATATACACAGCGTTAGTTGATATTGAAATTTAAATTGAGAAATTTGAAATATGAGTTGATCTCACATAATACACAAAAAGGGAGGATGATAGTGTTATCGGTGTTAGCTTAGCACAGATAGTGTGTAAGTTTAAGTAAGTTATCGTATGGCAGAATCAAAAAATTCAGAGTAAAGGTTTTTGCAGTATTATGAAAATATGACAATCTAAATGACTACGTTGTTCGTTGGATGTATTCTGGTAGTTGGGATAAAGTAAGTCAATAGGTGAAAGGAAAGGTATTTTGAAAGAGATGCGTGCACACTGCACGTGCACGAGTGCATTCTGATGCTTCATTCGTTTTCACTCTCGCTAACGTTCTGCTCAATTAGGTACATGAATACATTATGGGATATTTTCTATTTGGATAATCTGATAACATTTGTACATTGCTATAGAAATGTTGTAGATCTAAAACAAGCAGTACATAGTATGTATGCATGGAAGAGTGAAGGTCAGTTCAATAGAACGAGGATGAAAACAAAGCCATCAATAAGGGCATAGCATGCAGTATTATTGGGGCATGTTATTATAGCATACATTAGGGATATGCCCTAATCATTAGGGCCTATCCCTCCCAATGAGCCGAAGATCGGTCTCAGTGTCGCATCTTGGGAGAGGCCATGTCCAGCAGTGGACTGACACCGGATGACTATGATGATGATATGATATCTGATAATTATGATGATGTATGATATGATGATTCAATGTACGAGTTATCACATGGTGATGGGCACCGACTGCCACAAGTTCATCTTGAGTTGATGTGTATCATGATTAATGTGTGTGCAAAAAAATTGAAGAAAACTTTATAATTCCATATAAACTTGACTTTATGGTAATACATCGGCAGTATCGGTACTAGTCACCGGCTCGCACCTGTGACCTGTAATGTATTTAATGGCCTCACATATTAGTAACATTAGTAACTTACTAATACGAACACAAGGCCCAACCAATTACAGGTCTAAGAAGTATTAGGTACATCTAATGGATGGGAGCAATGATGCACCAATTACATGACGTAATTTAACGAGATGAGGTCAGACCACCCAATATACCATCCCCTCCGAGATATAAGCAGAGATGAGCTGAGAGATCATAGTACTTATATAGGTAGATGAAGGTGTAAGTGCAATTCAAGGCGGATCAACTGCGCCGTGCGCGACAGTAGTAGGTATGCAGAGGACGGACGACGCGACAGGTAGGCGAGGTGCGTGCGACCTCCGGTCTTAGATCGAGTTTCCTCTCCGGTGCACGGCCAGGAAACAAAGACAAACCGTTCCGTTACGACGGCCGACCGCAAAACTAGACGCGTGTCGACGAAATATAAACGTCGGGCTCGCCCTTTACTCGATATGTTCTAGAAGAACATATTACTCTTAATTGAATTAGACCCGCTAGGTGTCGACAAAAGGGGGAGTCGCAGTTGTCGATCGATGCCTTCGCCCACAGCGTTAATATATACGAGTACATCATTGAACGAGCAACACGTGAAGGAATCCCGACCGTTGGTCCAGGGAATGCCGGGGACTGTTCGACGTACATGTGTGAACCACGTGCAGATCACATACTAGATAATAATGCTGAAACAACGACGATACGAGGTATGAAAGCCAGCGACGAGTTATTAGGTTAGTGGAGTGTTTTGTTGCCTACAGAAGTGTGCGAGCAAAAGGCGACCGCACGCCGCGCATGCGCGCGTACTGTCGAGGATCATCCTTCACCAAACAGACCAACAGATATTAATGAACACGGCCCGAGCCGACGTACGCTCGGAGACAACACTCCACAATAGATTATCAGACGCAGATCTAAATTAAACCTGTCCGTCTTGTTGTCGTGACGACACACAATTAACCAGTTACGCATTGCGGAGGCATTCGCACCTTTTTGTCCCATACGGGCGGGATATAAATAAAGAAGATGTCGCAGGGCATTCTCCGAGATCGCCGTACTCGGTGAGAGTATGCATCGTCCCGTGGCGAACTCCTCGACCGCGTCGTCTCCGTTAGCGATAGATTAGGGTGGAGGGCCGACGGCCTTGACACGTGAAGTTATTATTGTTCTGTCAACCGACGCCGACGGCCGACGGCGATAGGTATATCGCGCTGGCGCGACACGGGACCGGGTGCCCAGCGCCGCGCCGACGGAGCGACCGAGGTGAGCGGGTCGCGCGAGCGCGCCCGGGCCGCTGGCGGCGCGCCACCGACCCGACCGCTGCACCGCACCGCCACCACTCACCTTCGGGGTGCAGTCTCTGCGGGTCGAACCAGGCATCTGCAAGACAAGGCTGCGGTTAGCGGGTTAGTGGCGACAGGAGAGACAAGCGGGCGAAGCCGGGCCGGCGCGCGCCGACACTTACACGGGCTGAGGACGCTGCAGAGGGAGGGCCCGGAATCCGCCATGGTGACACTTTACGTAACGCGAGATGCACACGAGCTAACAAAGCGGCGGACGGAGCGCGCGCCGCGCCGGACTCTCGCGTCGATACTGTACTGGCGGGCGGGCGGCCCTCGCCCTCCCCGCGCGGCGGCCCCGGCCGGGCGCATGCGCGGCCAGCGCCTGCTCCCCGCCCGCGCTCGCACTCCGCCGCGCGCCATCACCGACGACGCCGGCTCCCATCACCTCCCTCTGTCTGTTGTCGGAGGTCGGGGCCACCAAATATCGTGCCGCCAGGCTCTCATTTACCGCTTATGTGTATGTGTTAGTTATAGTTAGAGATAAAAGCATGCGATAGGATGATGCCGCACACGAGGTCCGCCGTTGCACCCAACGCGTTGCGCTCTCTCGGCTCCAAATTCGAGAGGAGACATTCGTCTCAGCTCGAAGCTCAATGTGTAAGCACGACTACTTACTTGTCCAGAATCTGCATGTTCGCTACGGCCTGGACTGAGCGCAGCTCTCTGAGGGAGCTCTATAATGTGCATCCAACGGTGTTATTTACAAAGATTCGACTCACGAAAATAGAATCAATGAAAATAGTCACCTACTCATTTACTCATAACTGCACTATTTTTCCAAGTCACGCTACTTTGCGCATAGGTATATATATGCCTCTGATTAGACGATAATCATATTGCGATGCAATGTATGTTATCTATTAGCTCAGGCACAGAATAAATAAAAGTGCTCAGCCCAGATGAATCACTCGACGGCACATACAGTGTAATTACAAGTGCTTACATACATAGTAACTAAGTGTATAGGTAAGTACTAGTGTTAGTAGGTGACTAACAACCTTATACACAAGTCAACTCAGCGAACAATGAGCGGTGCCGCGTCACGGTCGCACCAACTACAAAGACCACTGAGCAGAGATACAGTCTGTGCAGGTCAGGCTACGTGCATATCATTCAGCTACAAAACAAGTAATAACTAAATGCAATCAAGGAAAAAATGCACGTGCAACCAACATGAACAACATTATGAACAGTTTATCAAATAAACCAAAAACAAATAAATAAAGAAAAGCGGGTGGATGATGCTTACTAAATTAATATTGTTTCCCACTAGTATAACATCATGTCGATCGATAGATTCGATTTCTAAATTTGCACAAAATCTCCGAGATTTAAGTAACATATTTTCTCCAAAAGTAATTTTGCAGCATTTATAATGTATTCTAGAAGAGAACGATGAAACGTACCTACGCCAAGAATGTAGCATCCTGGGTATGTTCATCCTCATGCTATAAAGTATCTCCTTGTTACATTTCATGATTTCAATAAGATCGGGTCGTCCGTTTAGGCGTGAGTAGACGTTGTGTCGACTTAGTAAGCGATTTAGTTGCTCAAGTAGCTAATAAGTATTATAATTGTATAAAATCGCTTTAAAAATTGTTTCCCATAGAATTTTACCAACTGTGTTGTCAGTTAACGTTGACAATCCCACATGACTAAATAATAATAGTAGTGGTAAAGAAGTCAAGATGTCATCTTTAAGTGGGGACATGCATTGGGGACATGTGATATTATTTGTTTATCGATATTGCATAGGACATGTAGGTGATTTATTATAACTTTATTAGACCTAAAATTATTGAATGGATCATTAATTCAGTGATGAGTGATGACGTCCGCGATAACTTAGGTGTTTTCTTGTAATGTATCTGCTATGTTGTTGTCTATCATGTTTATGATCAGTTTCGATAATTCGATACCATGTTCGATACACTAAAAATACTACCTCAATATAGTCAATTTTGAATATTGTTACTCTACCTCAACTCATGTAGACTAACAATATATTTCAAGGTTCAAAGCCAAGGACGAAGCGAAGGCTTTTATTATGTAGAAAGGGTGAGCGGGCAATGTAGTTAGTACACTTTCGAAATTCACGCATCAAAATCTGTTTCGGGCTTTCTACAGACAATATAATTAAACCTTGCTAACACGATTTGCGTCCAAAGTATAGTTAGACACGAAAGAAATAATAGTGGGCTCGGCCGCGGCTTGCGGCAGCGGTATGGTATGACTCACCGACCACCACAGGCACCGACCACCTGGAAATGGCACAGATCGAATGCTACTAATGTGCACTGCACTCGTACATGCTCGTACAACTTACCGAACAACTACTTTGACAGACAGATACTTCATATGTTTACCAAGCATCACAGAAATGAGGTATAGAAACTTTAATATTAA
The DNA here is from genome assembly GCA_954871355.1 of Cabera pusaria. Lineage (NCBI taxonomy): Eukaryota > Metazoa > Arthropoda > Insecta > Lepidoptera > Geometridae > Cabera > Cabera pusaria. Next base: position 28,726,213 of record OX940893.1, read on the forward strand.
TAATTCGGGTGTGGTATTCAATAAGATTAGATGATCGACGTTGGGAAAAGGGTCATGGACCTTAAATGCGGTTAGGCAGAAGGTTTGGCAAGGCGAGGTGATGGCAGGTGGAGTACAGCTTTGACTGAGTGGAGGCCTGGTACTTGGTAGCCCACGTAAGGAAAAATAAAATGTTGTTCGTCAGGCAGCAAGATGAGTTGATGACATAATTACTGTAGCGGATCACATCAAGATGTGGTTAGCACAGGACCGTTACAAGTGGCATTAAGGAAAGGAGGCCTATGCCCAGCAGTGGGTATATGGAATAAGGCTGATTATGATGATGATTCAATTAGATATTAATCGGTTGACTGTGACTGTGAGTGTCTTTATGCACTAACAAAAAGCACATCGATCCCAAGTCCCGGGAATAAGTTTAGTTAACTTATTCCCGAAATAAATTAGAAATCTATCCGATCGCAGTAGCTTATATAGTTATATACCCCTTAACTTATGCGATACGAACGGATCCCCGCTAACAAAATCATCGAGCCGGAGAAAGGTCTGCGGATCACTGCCCTACTGACCTCAATATGTAGGCCGCGAATCTGTCCCAAATAGGGTAAGGTAGGACGAATTAAGATGGCACTGTCGTATCGATAGACAGAGTTGTATCATAAATCAATGATGATGACGTTTGCCGCTACGGAGCTATTGATAGCGGTGTGGCGGCCGCGGTGGCTGGCAACGCACCTCGTGACGTCGCCAGGTGTACCGTGCCGAACGTCTTATCATCCTATCTCCTTACCTATCCCTTACCTATCTCCATGCCCTGTTGACAACAATGCCTAATCATGTCAAATAGTCTGTTTTACAGTTTCACGGAATATATAGGACTTTAGGCCCTTCGAGATGATGGTATACTTTACTTAGACCATTGCAAACAGATAAAGCAACAGCCAACAAATTATACCATCATACAAACCAATTATTCATAGAATAGAGGCAAATGGTGCATTTCATATCAGATACGTGGCTCCCCTTTTATTACAGGTGAGCACTTGGTGCAACGTTGCCGACAGGTTTTCCGGTGACTCACGGCTAGTCGTAGCACCCTCGTCAATATTTGACAGGGTCGATCAGCCCTTGAACGACAAGTTGTAAGGTTTCGGTATTCATCAAGAATTCCAGGTATAATATGTATTCACCGTAGCGCGGTTCGGAACTGCAATTGAAAATCGATGCGTGGCGCGAGCCGTCAAGTAGGGAGTAGGTAAGTTAGGTGGGTGCTGGTCGGCTCGGCAACAGCCTCATACATTTATGTAAAGTCGGCAGACGGTATGTCTGCGCGTGTGGCGGCGCATGGCCGCCCGCCTGGGCGGGGCGTCGCCGGCTATCGATCCGGCGTCGTCCGCAGCGCTTTTATTGCATCAAAGCCTTGGGTTTACCACTTTTCAGGCACGAGCCGCAGACTTTGCCCAGTTACACGATAATTACGAAGCAATTAGCTGAGACTTAAAGTGATATTCCTGCAAAACTTTTCGGAGCTCTAACGACAGTTTATACAAATGTTATAATGAAGATTATTTTACTACTAATTACATTTGAATTTTGCAGGCATTGTAAGATTTTTAACACCGGACACAAAAAGAGAGGTGTTTTAGTTCGAGAGAGTTCGAGTTGTGAGATCGCGCCCGCAGATCGCAGGACGCCGCGGTGTGGCCGTAGCTTTATAGATAAGTAGATGTACTGTGGGTAGATGAACCTATGTCAATAATTAATTAGGTTATTTTAAACTTGATTTATTAATTTATTAATTTCAATTGATTAATTTAAATTTATTCATGAACCTTGACAATATGTAATCTAAGGATAAATAATTCTGATGAAATAAATGTGCTTATTTAGTTAAATGTTATATTCACAGTTTTGACGTACCTAATGTATTTGTACGTCGTGTGTGGTGTGTGTCTGACTGTGGCTTCGTAGCTCCCAACATGAATTGATTTTCATTACGTTTTTTTTTAAATTTTATAGATGACTTAATCGAGAGTGTTCTAAGCTTCAACCGAATCAACGAAACGAAACCGACGAAAACCGATCAACCGTTTCAAGATTGATAAGGCTATGAGATGAAACATTTCTTTCATAGGTCAAATTCGGTATCCTGTAACTTCAATGATATTGCAAGAACATAATATAACCTTGACCTAACGATGGGGCCTGGAATCTGCAGAGTACTCAACTCTTCGCCAATTAACAGCAGAGCTCAGACTATTTTTATTTTAGTCTAAGCAGCAGAGATGTCGTGTTTAGGTTCATTGGAATGGTCTTAATTAACAGATTAGGTATAAGATCAGTCGGGAGTGGTTATATATTTAAATTTTAAGTATTATATTTAAATCTGACAGACAAGCACTTGACCGCTATCTCACCTACTGTTAGGTAAAGATGCATGACATGGAATTGTGCTTGTCTGCGATATAAAGACGGCGCACTGGACTGACTTTAGTCCAATACACAGAGCGCAACTATCCCAACCTAACCAGTTTCCATATTTAAAGGATTTGATCAATGCAAACGATATCACGACTTTTTGCTGCACACTATTCCACACAACAACTCACTTTTCTTCCTGACAAAAAGAAATATGGAATATCGACCTACTTCGATCAAATTCACTGATTGCTTTACGACCTAACTAAATATAATCCGTCGGCTCAAGAGGAAAAATAATTCATGCCACAGAACTGACTAATCTATATTTAGCGAAGGTTTTAGATGATTTTCGTTGTAATTCTGCAGTTATTAAAGAATAAATATAATACAAAATAAATAAAAAACTAATATATGAATGTCTCTCTACAGTCTACATCTAGTATGTCTTCTGAGCTCAAGGCTGTATTAAAACAGCATGTATTGATTATTACCTCGTAGATAATAATCAAAGAAATGTACCCAATACCAGATGATGATGTCACTACGTCAAAGAAGCCGATCCCCTCGGGAGGGACGTGTTTTTGTTGGTGGCAAGTAAACAAAGTAGGCTCAGCGAGGGGCAGCCAAATGACGTCATTAAAACGCGGAACAAAGAAGAGCCCTTTTGTGAAGCTAAGAATTAGGTCAACAGGTCTCAGAGAAGATTGTGCCATCTGATTCAGTACAGCTTATAACGTAGTAATACGATGTAGGTATATTTTTAACCGACTTTAAAAAAGGAGGAGGTTCTATGTTCGACTGATGTATTTTTTATGTATGTTCACCGGTTACTCGAAGATGCCTGAACCGATTTGGAAAATTCTATTTGAAAAGGGCGTACTTCATAGGTGGCCATAATTAAATTTCATGAAGATATATTCAGTATCTCCAGAGATATGAAGATAAACACCTCAAACTTAGTACTGAAAATGACCTGCGCGACGTTTGAAGTTGGTTATTTAATAGGTAATATGTAAACGCGACATCAACATCCAACCAAGTTTAGTATAGTACTTGCTGATGACCACCCGGAAATTAAAAATTGCCAATTGTATCTACTTAGTTACATAGGTCATCATAATTACTACATACCATAATCGGTGAATTCGTTAAACGTACGTGTAGCTGTTGTTTAGAATATTTATGTTTGTCGATGATCCGAATTAAGCCGGATTTTCACTATGGGATATAATTTAAATTATATTATATCTTGAGATATATTATCGCTCGTCATACATATTATATGAGACCGTTTACACTATGCTATAATATATATTACATCCCAAGCTATAAATAATTTTTCGACTGACTGAGCGATATTTGAAGGTGTATGTTTTACCTCACCTCCCCGCACACCGCGCCTCCCCCCTGCCTCGCCCTCAGTTTTTTTTTGTTTTATTATTTTTATTATGGCTCCACACAATGAATGTATTTAGCCCAGTGTTTGAATGAAACCATAGACAACCAATAGTGAACTATATATATCTTACAGTGTGAACAGCAATCGCGGGATATTATATCTAGCACAAAATGTAATTTACATTATATCCCATAGTGAAAAGCCGGCTTTACACGAATAAATAATGAATAATCCTAATATAATGGACTTGTCAATTTATGCACCGAAGACTTATCAAGTTATTTGCCGAAATATCAACGCATTCACCGCCAGTTATCAACTTAAGTCAAAATAGAGTGTTTTTAAAATGGTTATAATAGCAAAAGTGTTATTAAGAGATATCCAGGAAACGTGCATGATGAGTCTTGACCATGAATCTACTGAGATTGAAGGAATCAGTGTCGATGTGTCGATTCAATGTGAAGAAGAACAATAAAATACATATTGTAAAATAATTATAGTTTGATGAGAACACAATTGTGCATTGGATGCGGCCTATATCCAGCAGTAGACAGATGTGGGTTTATAATGATGATGAAGACTACAAAATAATAAAAACAAAACGAAACTGCATAATCATAAGGTGTATCTACCCGCCCTAGCTGGGTCATTGTTTGTAACTGTCAATAATCCCGCATCATTTTTATTTTTTACATTTTTTATTTTGTTTGGCGATAACGCTCCTCGAATGCGTCATCAATCAAATCAATTATATCTATTGGTAATGTTTCCACAGCAATTTGTTGCCAGTGGAAGTATTCTAGGCCTATAAGCCCAGCCTATAAGATATTTAAAAAAGCCTGGAGTAGATTTTAAATTAAAAAAAAAAAATATTACTCGCAATGTGGGTTGCACATTACTAGTATTCTTGTTAACCCCTCTAACTAAGCTAAATATGCTAGTGTCTGGAGTGGGTTCACGTCAATAGTGCAATGGGTGGGGTGGGGATCGAACTCACGACCTCTCGACCGCCAGTCCAACACCCTATCCATTAGGCTATTGCGGCCTTAAGATTGTCCCCTTTTCTTAAAATTTATCGAATGAAATAGAGTTTCGCGAACCAGGATTTTTTTACTTCTTCGAAAAAAGTTAATAAAAAAAACTAAAATCATCAGACTCCATCATTAGAGCCTCGTCATCAAGCCCCATCTAGGTATTAGGCTTGTCAAAAATATTGATATATTTTATTTCATTTAGGTAAGTACTATCCTTTCCTTACATTTTATTACAGATCGTTTTATTTAGTTTGATTTCGTATCATTTCGTTTTATTTATTTTTTTAAATACGTACATACAAAGTTTAATTTCGATAGGATCATTAATAGTATGTTAAAATTGACTTGTATGATTTTATTACATTGTTTGTTAGTCATCTTATAACTTTATAAGCGAAACTGATAAGATCATGTTGAAGATATCAAGGGTTAAGGGAATAATAGAGATTTGTTGTCATGCGTGTACGTATAAAATAAATGTACGTGTCTACTGTCCAGTATGTATAACATTATTTAGAATGTAGAGCAACATTACATTGACACACCATCCATTCAATATACTATCACAAAAACGAATGCAGGGATTGTCAGCTTTCTGACAATCCCTGTCCAAAATCTGGGTCCTATGTTGACATCTTTATGTCAACATAGGACCCTAAGCATGAATTACTGTATGTTTCGATTTTCTTTTTTTTTATATAAATATATACCGCGTGAAATGCATTGATCCAATTTAAAAAAATCAACAATTCGACCTGTCAACATATTCACGCCAACCACGGAATTAACGTCGCGATCTGACGTAATTGTTTCTTTATGACGATGTCTCGCCGGCTATGCAGATCTATATTCAACAGAAAATATGACCGGCAACCGAGTACTAAAATACCCCGGCACATATCTATCGCCTCCCACCAAAGTCAACATTGAAAATTCGTGCAATTTGAACATTCATCGGAAGAAACCACGGAAAACTGTATGATAAAGCAATAAGCGAAGTGACTCGGACACTTACGCGTGATGGCGTCATCGTTTCCGGAGCCCATGGTAGAAAACAAAACACACAAGTCTTTACAGAAGATCACAGAACAAACGATGTCACGCAGGCAGTGGCAGATGGTCGCGGACTGTTCCCGAGGAGGACTGGCGCCAGTTCTGGAATCGCGTAAGTGTGCTGCGCGTGCGAGCGGACGTGAGCTCGCCGCGACGGATTCCCGATTGTGAGAATTGTGAGTTTGTGAGTGAGCGCAGCGCTTCAGCTACCATACCACCGTGCTAAAATTAGCCATCATGTTGGCGTCGCGCTTGTGCATACCACGCGCAAAGCGGCGCCGCACCGCACCGCGAACATTTCGAGTGCCTTCATAATTCAAAATCTTTATTGATGGCATTAAATGTTAACTTTGACGAAGGATATGTTTATCATGAACTGTATCACGTAGACATTGTGTGATCCGATTTCGATTCATCGATAAAATCTAGTTTAAACGTTCCCGCATAGTACAGTGAGGGAAAAGCTAGTCCAAGCGTCTTGAAGAAGACTGAATCTAATCATTATATTAAATTGATACTTTTGACACGTAACTAACTGAAATAATGAATGGTTCTAAGAACAAATGATACACATATCTTAAAATTAATACTTAATTTAAAATGTAAGCCCACCCCGGCCGATCTATGCACCTATCATTCATTGAGACCCTTCCAATGACCCTAAACACGACATCTCTGTTGTAAGTTGGCGAGGAGTTGAGTATTATTCAAATGACAAATTGTGACAGTACTTCTCAAAAAAAATTATAATTTTATTACTAAAGTTTTAATTTAATTACGTGCTTGTAGACCTTACAATGTCATTGAAGTAACAGAATACCGAATTACACATTAGTCAGACCTATGAAAGTTGCTTTTATTAACCGACATCACAAAAAAGGTGGAGGTTCTCAATTCAACGGTTTTTTTTTTAATGTGTGTTACCTCAGAAATCCGTTAAATCTTAATCGATCTTAAAAAATAAATAATTTGAGAGATTAGGTAGTATGCCTCCCGTTTGGTCCCATTCAAATTTTATCGAGATCTGATAATAATCTCCGGAGATATGGAGATAAACAATATACACATATCTGTATACCTTGATGACATGATTGTGAAGTTAAATCTTCAAACGGCCGAATGGATTTTTTGATACAAAGTTACCTAACAAAAAATCGCATCAATATCGGTCTATTTATTAAGGAGCTACGTCAGACAGATAAACAGATACCTACACAGACAGACACTTCAAATTATAACACCCCTCTTTTACGTCGGGGGTTTAAAATTATGCTTTGATGATTGATGAGATGCTTTACGAGGTGTAATGTGCCGTCATGCCGCATGTCGTCGTAGTCCTTATCTTGTAGAGATAAGACTCGCGATAGCTGTAGTTGTGGCACGGACAATATTCCGCTTCTTTTGCAACATTCTACGAAAACTAATGGTTACCTGCCGAATTTTAGTAAGTATTTCGTAATGATGACTGAAAATAAAAAAAATACTCGGTACCTCAGCGATCTCATTGTCTACATGAGGACGTCGCTGACTACATGCAACAGTAAATTACCTCGAGGCTGTGACTCACCGCTGGCGGGTTCATGGAAGTGCAATCAATATCGGAATAAGTTGTATTTACTACGCATTTCCTCGGTTCAGACACAGTGTATGTGGTTCAGATCTATGAATATCCGATGATTTGTTACGATGTATACACAGCAAACATCGGAGCTAGCTATTTATCGAGGTAGATCGGATCGAGGGGCTGAGCAATATCAAACTTGTGAATGATCGCAGGGGCTACATGACGAGTGTTTTCCTTTCTTTTGGGCAGCGCGGCGCCGGTGGTGGTGAGAGGCGGGTGCCGTTACGACAGCGCTGCGGCGGTCATCGCTCTTGCCGCTCCGCCACCTCGCAGCGGCTGCCTCCTAGCGCGTAGAGCTCGCGCCGGAAAAACGACACACTTTTTTGTTCGCCAACATCGAATCCTTCGCCTTCTGTGACTCATAGGACCGTGACTAAGTTACGATCGCGGTTACGTCACGCCCGAATAAATTAGCCTCGAGACGAACTCTGACGGACACCAATAGTGCAGGTGTCTGCGGGTCGCGGGGCGCGGGAGGCGGCTTTTTTCACCTGCACACGAGATCGTTCACGGTCTGCGGCTCGACAGCTCTGAGCTCGGCAGCTCGGCAGCTCGGCGCCGCCGCGCGAGGAGCGAGCGACCCCGACCGAAGCGCCATATGTCGATATGTATGTAGATATATATGACGATGAAATCATGAAGATGCAAATATAGAATGACGTTACGATACATGAATGCAAAACACATAAGTATTTAAAATTGATGAGCTAATAGTCTACACAAAAATATACTATTGCTTAAACTTAAAATGTGTCAGTAAAAATAAATTAAGTCAAGTAAGAAAAAGCTCCTCGCGATCTAGCGTCGGATACGATGGATTCCCTTCTTTTACTTCATCGCGAAGTTCATGAGTGAAGCGATACGTGAGTTCTAGAAAAAGCTATTTTGTAAGCAGCGATAGAATATAACTAACGAGGTACTCGTATCTATAGAATAATTCGCTCACCTAGTCCCATCTGGCAGAAGATGACCTCGGCCTCGATGACGTGCGCGACCGGCGCGCGGGGCGCGGCGGGCTCCGGCGGTGGAGCGGCTCGCGGCGGCGGGGGCTGCTGTGGCACCGCGCGAGGCGGCTCCGGGGCCGGCGCCCGCGGAGGCTCCACTACTGGCGCCCGCGGGGGCTCTGTCACCGGCGCCAGCTCTGAGGTCGGTGGCGCCGGGGCCTTATTTTCCGCGATGGGCGCGACCTCAGGTGCGGCAGGCACGGGCGCCGCGACGGGCACGGGTGCCGGAGCGTGCGCGACGGACGCTGCGGGCGCCGGCCGGTGTAGAGGAGACTCGCCGGCCGTGTCGGCGTCCGACTCGCTGTCCGTGAACTTGTCGGCGATGTGGTCGAGGCGGTCCGTGAGCGAGGGCGCGCGCGGCGGTCCGGCCGCCGCGAGCGGCTCGCGCTCCATGTCGAGGAAGCTCTGCGTGGCGGCGCGCCGGTGGTCGGGCGAGGGCCGGCCCTCGCGCTCCAGGTGCTCGAAGTCGTCCGTGGAGTCGAAGTCGCGCTTCAGCGGCTGCAGCGGCGCGGGCTGCGGCGGCGCGCCCGTGTCGCCGCTCGCTAGCCCGCCCAGGAGGTCTTCGGTGCTGTCCATGTCACTTCGGAGAAAAATGTTAGCTTGATGTTGCGGCGGTGATCGATAGGGTGCGGTGGCGAGCGCGGATGAGTGCGCGGCGGCGGCGGTCCTGTCGCGGCTCCTCGCTCGCCCTGACTGCGGCGCGGCGCCGCCTGTACGCCCTCACTCACCACGAGGAACGGTATTACTCATTGCCGACCCCTCTGCGACCGATGCAGCGGGGGCGGGCCCCGACCGCTTTCGAATCCGCTCGTGAATGCAGTGCCCGATCGGTATTACGTAGGTACGGAGATTCTCCGCCTTCGCCAAATCGTTAAAATGTTATTTGGGTAATATTATATTGTTAATAGCTTGTAGGTGTAACTTAAATTGAAAAAAGTAAGACAAAATCGAATTGCAAAAATTATTGACTTTTCGTACTTACCTTTTTGATTGCGCCGGGGTACGTACTGCTTGACTGTTTTGCCGTCACAGACGACAACCGCAGGCGGAAGCTCTAGGAGAAAATGTCAATCATTTGACAGCAGTTTAATTTAGTGTTGCCAGTAAACATTTACATGTTTCATTTTTATATTTTGTGGTATGTGATCATGTCTCTGTTATTGTGATTATTTCATAGAACTCTGAAAGCCCGTTGTGCATTTTTAATAGTTTAATATTTTTTTAAAGAGTACCATCGAATTTAGGTTATAATTCGATAAAGAGTACCTTTCTTTAGCATCTCAAAGTAAGTAATATCCTACATCTCGTTTCTTCTTCTTCTTACTATAGCTTTTAAATGCTGCTTGGCGTTTTTCTGCCAGTGACAAAAGTATGGCCAGTGTACAGTATATTTATTTACAAGGAAAAAAATCCCTGCAAAAGTAACATATATAGTTTTTTTTTAATTTATTGAAAGGGCTTTGTCCCACCACATCGCCCAAAAGTAATATTAATGAATTGGTATGAACAACAATGTTTACAAAAATCTGCTGTTATTTTGTGTCAGCGAGAAACGTCAAATTTGTGCAACAAAGTAATTATGTGTTCATCTCCTCTGGATACGGTTGTTTAGTTGTTTTGCAACTCGCTCGAAGGTACGGAATACCAGGGCCAGGGGTGTTATGATTTTGACGATTTGCGCAGACTCAAATTTCAAGGTTATGTTCATTGTATTATTTGCTAAATATTTTCTGTTTATTTTTACGATTCATTTCTAGTCATGTCACGTCTCGGCCTCGACAATGCAAATTTAATTTCAGCCCATCCACGTAGATAATCCAAACGCTCTAACGCTGTTCACGACCTCAGAGCGTCACATTCGCTAAACGAGTTAGAAAGAGAGGTTAGAGTGTTTGGTTGCACAGGTTGCATTCCGAGCGTAGGTTGTGAACGCAGCCCAGAGCATTTTTTAACTTTGCTGGATAAACATCGAATTGGTTGGTCAATAAAACCGAGCTCGTGAACGACACAGTTGCACATGAGTAAAGAAGGAACAGAGACAAACCTTCTAAGGAACGGACAAAATGTTTACCTATTCTTGTAGGGTTGGTACAAAAAAAACCAAGAAAAATCTTCATCGTAATAAAATCCTCCTTCAAGTAAACATGACCTGCTTTTTTATTTTTCAAGCTTAATCATTGTCGACAATCATGATCATGAGATGTCACGAAATGTCATTTAATGTCATATGTCATGAAATGTCACGAAATGTCATAAATGTTATGATATGTCAAAAAAGTCATGAAATTTCATGATATGTCATGAAATGTCACGAAATGTCATGAAAAGTAGCTAAATGTCATTAAATGTTACGATATTTCATAAAATGTCACGAAATGTCATGTAATGTTATGAAATGTCAAGGAATTTCATTGAACCTCCTTAGACAGGGCACTATAAAAGAACATTCATAAGCCAAAAATTAAAAAATCACTTTCCCACCTTAGGGAAAAAAACTTTGCGCGCACTTATCGAGGAACCAACCATCACTTTTCGAATAGATGGTATGAATGATAATTATATAATATAACGTGACGCGTCGCGAGCGATAGCCCTGTGTTAAAGCACCAGCCGGGCCTCTATAAACCGGTTTCACTCCGTACATGACAGGCGGCACACAGGCCGCTAGTGCTCACGCACTCACGTGCGTCTACGTCATCATCACAGCGCAGATGTATGAAGCTTTGTCTCTGTACCTTCTTTACTCATGTGACAGTTGCGCTAACCGAGTGTGACACTAACTTGAGGTCGTGAACGGGGTTAAAGCGTTTATTTGTATTCCGGGTGTAGGACGTGAACGTACCCTAGCGCTTCATATTCAATTGTTCTAGGATGATGGGTCAATTGTTCAATCAATTGTGTCGAAAATGAAAATGGCATGTGGATTGCGGAGTTTTGGCGGGATCGTGAAAATATGTGTAGCATACACATATTTTCACTCATTGTATTTTTTCCTGAAATTTGTGTTCTTCCGCAAGTAAATGTGTAATAAATGTGGATTATTAACCATTAAGTGTCAGTGAATGTGTACGAGTGTAGGGAAGTAGCACAATGTTGAAACAAATGCTATTTGCGTTGTTACCAAAATTTCACTGAAAATCTTCAGTAAGGTTGGAGGTGGACTACATATATTATGTTACTCTTTGGTGGACTACTCCCTTATACGTGGAGATACCCGGAAAGGAACAGTTGACTAGAAAAAATAAAGGATTTTTTTTAATGAAATATAATTGACTTTTCATTACCTTTAAATTAGACGGACATTTCCAAATAAGGTTTTCTGGGGGCCTAGACAAACTCCAATTTCTGTTTACATTCACGCTAACGCAACTTCAAAATGTATGGGAATGACAACTTATTTGCGGAAAAACAAATGTCATTCCATACATTTTGAACTTGCGTTAGCGCGACTGGAAACAGCAATTGAATTGGGATTTTGTCTAGGGGGGCAGCCCCCCTATACAAAATCCCATTTCTGTTTTCATTCATCTCACGCAAGTTCAAAATGTATGGTAATGACATTTATGTTTCCGCAACAAGGTTGTCATTCCCATACATTTTGAAGTAGCGTTAGCGTGAATTTAAATAGAAATTGGATTTTGTCTAAGCCCCCCTGTATCTTCATTTATACGCTATAGCGTCGGTTCTGTGTGTGACGCGATGGTTACTACTGCTAGGCTATTCTGTAAGCTATCTCGATAGCGGAATCCGCGGTGAGATTCAAATTTCGTACTACGAAATTCAATCGTATTACTTTGGTATACGGTTGAATTTCCTAATACGTAATTTGAATCTCACCGCGGATTCCGCTGTCGAGATAGCTTACAGAATAGCCTAGCTGTTCTCTAGTGTGCAAAGAGAATATAACCACTACGTCTAGTGTGTTGCCTTAGTTAGTGTCAGACTTTTACCATAGAAGAGGCTTCGAGCATTTACCAATTTACCATTTGGTAAATGCTCGAAGTAAAAGAGATAATAATAAATACTACGCCAAATATTTACGTTTCATTTTACGCTTTTGCAAGTTCTTCACGAAAATTCACAAGTGAAAAATATTTTGACTACTCCGGCTGCTGAAATCGAATTGGGAGGATCAAGACAAACACCCTAAACCATCCCACAGCAGCAGAATCCTCAAATTCAAGCGACGCGTTTTAAGATCCCAACCACTATGACTTCAGTTTGACCTGAAATGTGACTTGACTACCTTTTTCTTTTAACTTAAATCACAAAAACTTTGAGAATTATAATCTAGGATGATGGATTACAATGGATGGAGCCATGTCAGCCATGTGACGTTGTCACATCGACTTTCATTCTATCAACACATTGTCCTACCCTTTCTATTACAGGGATCGCGAGATAAGAGTAAACGAGAAAGCTAATATCAAATTGATAACCTCGCGCATGGGTGAGCGTGTCCATTTTTGACCGGCTAGCAGGCCATAATATAGCGACGCATCATACTTATAAATTAAAAATTTAATAGAAACATAGCTTTAAAGACTGAAACCCTGTTACATTGTTAAATTATGTCGTGTTGTGCTGTGTTTTATCCATCAAGAACAACTAAAAGAGGCGTAAAAGATCCAGAATTATCATTTCACACGTAAGTGTTTGTGGGCATTTATTCTCATATATAACCACTTTTTACATCAAAATATTTATTTTGCTTACATTATATACATCTTTTTCGTCATATAACTACCGAGGTGCTAAATGGTTATCATTTTAAAGCTTTAATTTATGTAAATAACAAACATTATTTTACGCCACCCGGCTAGTGATGTACGAGAACCCTCCAAAACTTTGTCGATAAATATAGTTGATACCCTTATAAAAAGGAATATATAAATTCCTTTAAGTGTAATATTATAATATTACATTATATACATATATAAATCGTTTATATACATTTTACACTTATTCTATACATATAAAAAAAATTGAAGTGTCTGTCTGTAATTCCAGATTAACAGCTTTTCACTAAATGCATATGAAAGAATATACGATACTTACATAAAAAACAAAATTTTAGATTTTGTCTGTCTGTCTGTTTGTTCCGGTTTATCTCTGAAATGACTGGACCAATTTAACGGGACTTTCACTAGTAAAATGCTGATGTTAAAATATTAACTACCAAGTAACTTGGCTACTTTTATTTTAGAAAAAAATAAAGTTCCTCGAAATCAAAATTGAAGCTAATGAAATAGGGAACAATATCTGATTCAAATAGGGAAGGTTAATGTGCAAATTAAGCAGTGTTTTCTACCGCGCACAGCCCACGCGCATGTTGCCGCTGTCATTAAACGCGGACAAAGCCGCGGGACCCAGCTAGTTGATTTATAATATGAAGATTTTTTTAAAGGATGGAACGGTTACCTTAGGGCCTTAATTAGAACGAAATTTGAACATTTTTAACCGACTTCACAATAAAAAGATGAGGTTCTCAGTTCGCCTTTTTTATGTTTGTTATCTCATAACTCCGCAAGTTCTTAACCGGATTGGAAATATTTTTTTTCGATAGATTATTCTGCCCGTTTGGTCCCATTGTACATTTTCTGAAATCTGATAAGTATCTCCAGAGATATGGACATAAACACCTCCAACTTTATACTGAAAATGGATAGCGTGGCATTTGAAGTTGGTTTTTTCGTTTTGTGAACGATCTTAAAATATTATAAAAAGTGATCAAAGTAATTATGCGCAAAATTTGTAGTAACTAGGTACCTAATTATATTATCAGCACTGATACTTACTCGTATTCAATCTATTATTACTTATGATAATGCCATTATATATTTTTTTATGAAAAATGTGTCACAGTTTATTTATTTATTTATTTATTCATTTATTTGCAAAAACAATGTACAATAGTTATAACTTAGTCTAAAACTAATCTAATTATGACTACTGAGCGTTTACCACATTAGGTTTCCAAAATGTCCGAAAATCCAATCAAGTGGATAAAGGCAGTAAGGCGTGAAAATTAGGATCCAACTAAACACTTCAAACTTTGTTCTAAACATTTTGAAAAATCAATTTTGTACCTACTAGATTATCAATCAAGCTGGAACTGACACCGAGGAAACGGAAAAGAATAGAAGCTAGTGGAGTCAAGATAGAAAGTCTTCCTATAAGTCTTCCTCTGCGAGCAATGAAGGATGATGAAACGGTTTTGAAAGTGTTTTAATCGAAAGTGTTATAAGCTCTAATACATAAAAATCTGTTTAGCCGTTGTAAAAGCATGAGCATTTTTCTAGTTGATGGCGCTATGAAATCAACTTTCATAGTGATTAATTCGAAATTCGGTATCCCTTTCTTCAACGACAAAGGACACTGAAGCATTGACATGATGCTGGGACATCTTCTGGAATCTGCTGAATTCTGAACTCCTCGCCAACTTACAGCTGAGATGTCGTATTCAGACTCATTGGAATATTTTTAATTTTCATTATAGATTATACATAGATCAGTCGGGGTGATTTCAAATTTTGAGTATTGGAGAGTGGAGATCGCGAAACGGCAAACGTAGCGTAGGACGTCCTGTGACCAGGTGGAGCGACGGCATACGCAATGCGGTGGGCAGTGATTGGAAAAGAAGATCTGAAAATCGGGCTCAGTGGCGCATCTTGGGAGAGGCCTACAGTCCAGCAGTGGACTGACACTGGCTGATGATGATGACGATACAATAGATCATACTATATTGACATCAAATTACTTTATATCGTTAGCATTTACAAAAGAGATGTGCTAATTTTTCTGTAGTGGTAGAACTTCTGCTAGTCCGCCTGGACCGGTACCACCACTTTGCCAATTAATTTTCATAGGAATGTTTTTCGGTCGAAATGGCAAGGTGTCCAGTGAAATTACAGGGCATGTGAAACTTAACATCTTTATGTCTCAAGGTAACAGGCGCAGTGGAGTGACGTGCAAAATTCTGGACTGCCAGAATTTTCCTGTATCGCTGTATCTGTAATAGGTAGACGTCATCGCTTACCATCAAGTGAGAGTCGTGCTTGTCCTGTTACCTTTTACAATAAAAAAGCTGATTAATGTTTACAAAGTAAGTATGGCCTAATTTGTGGTTTCACTGCATTTTTTTTATTATTTGCGATGCGCGTAGTTTTATACGATAATTTATCTAATACTATAAGAATCTTTGTCCTGATATACTGACTGACTGACAGACAACGCACAGCCTAAACCGCTGGTCGTAGAGACTTGAAATTTAAAGAGTATATTTGTCTTAGTACGCAAGGGTGTACTCAGAAAGGATTTTTCAAAATTCACCCCGTTAGGGGGTGAATTGGAGGTTCAAAGTTTGTATGAATAAACAAGATTAGATAGTCTTTTCTATTCGAAACTTCATACAAGTGCTTCAGTAAAAAAATAAGTAAAAACGTGTTTCAAGCTTTTTCAAAATTGCACCCCTAAAAGAGTGAAATGAGGTAACAAAGTCTGAAAACCAATAATGTTTCGGGTTGCGCTGAAATTTGGCATGCAGATAGTTGTTTTAACATAAGTATCCGTGAAGAAAAGATTTTTCAGAATTAATTCACTCATTAAGGGGATGAAACGGGGGTTCAAATTTTGGATAGTCATTTTATTCGACATTTCACACAAACCGTACTTCTGTAAATAAATAAGTAAATACGAGTTTTAGGCTTTTTCAAAATGCCACCCTAAGAGGGTGCAGTGGGGTAACAAAGTCTGAAAATCAATACTGTTTTGGATTGCGCTGAAATTTAAAATGCAGATAGTTGATATGACGTAGGTTGCCGCCGAGAAAGCATTTTCTAAAAATTCCCCGCGGATATTACTTATTATTTATAATTATATATATAAAAACTTATAGATTTACGTAAGTACTTCTATAAATAAATAAGTAAATACGTGTTGCAAGATTTTTGCAAGGGGTTGGTAAAAAAGTCTGACAGTCAATATGGTTTTTTGGGTTTTATAAATATGAATCCCTATTTCCCTTAGTCACGCAATAACTTGAAAACCGGTGAACCGATTTGGCTTTTATTTCTTTGATGTCTTTTATGATAGAAAGGTTTCAGAAAATAAAAGTTTTAAGTAAATAAAATAAGTCTTTAACGTGACCGAAGCCGCGGGGCTCTTCTAGTATTTTCATATAAATTATATACTGTAAAGGACAATTTTAATCTATGAAATTGGGCTAAGATAATTATCGTAATTATACAAATAAGGATTAATACTGTATAGAAGAAAATAGCCTTGAAAGTTCTGTAACATTTTTTATTAAAAAATAAAGATTAAAATAGTTACTGTGAGTCTGTGCGATAGACATATGTTATCGCGGACTTTTTTGTAGGTCTTATTATGTTGTGACACTCTTCGATACATACTTTCTTACATCTTTTTCAGATTAATCATCTTTCGTAAAAAACGTGTTTTCTCGACCGTTTTATTGGCGACTTAAGTTCCAAAATAGGTCTTCACGAATATACCTATCTTTTAAACAGGATAATATATAGCCTATGTTCATTCTAAAAGACCATATATAGATTTATATATGAGAGAAAAAAATAATAGTCCTGTGGTCCAGTAGTTTTTGAGCTAACTCAATACAAACATACATGTTACCTCTTCAAAATATTAGTATAGAAGTATATATAGCTTTGTAGCTCAAATTTGTAATATTTAATTGACGTATTGAAAAGGCAAAAACATTTAAGAAATGTGTTTAAGAAAAGCTAAGAAATCTATACCGCCAGATTTAAGGTTGCCTAATTACAGTTAAGTACTGTAGCATTTTTTATCAATAACTAATTTCCATAAGTTCAATAAAGTAACTACGTATTTTATCACATAATTTGTTTTCTTTTTACATAAGTTTTAGTTTTCTACATTTTTCACCTTTTTATCGATATGTTCTACACTAGTGATCACTTCCCTACTCAGGCACACTCTAGCAGTTCTAGACACTAACACAAACAGAAAATGGACATGCTGCCAAAGTTTTGACGCCATCCATTATAATCCATCATCCTAGATTATAATACTTGACAGTACTAAATTCACCAATTGTGTGGAGCCATAAGGAAACAAAAAAAAATGTCATACGAACAAAATGTCAAAGAGCACCAAAGTATCCACAAAGTGTTGTCAGTGTCATTTCACTGTCATTCGCTCGTTAGATGAAAGTGTGTGTGTGACATATGACGTATGTAGTGATGCGTTGAATCCAGTGTTTTTTTGGTAAGCGAGTATTTTGGTATTCGTTAAAAAAAATACAAGTCAGAAGCATCGGTATTTGAACACTAAAGCTAGTATTCGAGTCAGTATTTGACGACCATCATATTTTCATTTTCTTAAATTTCAATATGGCTCCACACGATTAGTATATTCACTTAGTCCACCAGTAGAGTTAACTGGTTAATAATATAATTAAGATATTATTATTCATCGATACATTTTAATGGTTACTTTGACACCTAAAAATATTAAAATTCACACAATTTAAACACAACCAAACACTATTACTTCGCTGTCCATCCGTCCATCCGTTCGTCTGTCTGTCAGAGCGCTGTATTGTCTAAACCGTAATAAATAAAATTTTATTTTTTCACAAAGTATTTATTACTTTGGCCGCTATAGAAACAAATAATAAACATCTACTACTACTACTAATACTGTACGTCTGCGTGCAGGCTGAACACATTGACAAAATATTTCATAAAATCCGGAATTAATTATTAATGTAATATGTGTTTATAAAAAATAAATGATTGATCTGATGTAATTTGATTTGATAAATACAGACCAAAATGAAAAAACTGGCCAAGTGCGAGTCAGACTTTTGTCCCGCACACGGAGGGTTCCGAACCGAACACCAACTAAGTAAACGTTAAAACAAAGGTAGAATAGTATTATAAAGTGTGGAAATTAAACTCAGGCCCTGGAGGGAAACTACTTTAAATCCTTAAGCTAGCTCATTTTACTTAAAGGAGACATTCCTTTATATTTGAAAAGAAACAAATCTGCATTAAAAGATTTTTTTAAACTCGCCTGCTTCGCCCGGGACTCGAACCAACTAAAATTAAAAAAATAAACACTCTTTATTTTATTATACTTATCGGTAGTATTAATATTCAGGATAAAGTTTCTCTAAAAAATGTTTGGTTACTGTTCACTTTTAACAAGTAAAAGACACTTAACAGTTCTGTTATCTCTCCAACACTCGAAGACTTCGTATGAAGTACACGCTTGCTAATTTATCGTTAAGTACCTTGTTGAAATCTTCGATAAGAAAATTGTTCAATGGTGGTAATACCTCTATGCACATTTCCTTCTTACATGATCCGAGGCGTTCAGTGGAGAAGTTTAAAAATGGAACGTTTGACTTTGTTTGCAATGCGGGACAATAATTTTAAAATTCGAACGATTTTTATCAACAGATTTTATTTAAGTAGTGTTGCTTTCCTTACGTAATTAAATTATCTCATAATGGCGTATCAAGAACAATTCGAGTTATTAGAAGCTTACTTTGTTTGCAACAAGAGCTACGATTTAGCTCTGCAGTGGTATCGCGAGAAGTATCCAGACAGAGAACTACCATCTAGAAAAGTTTTGTCTCGAATTGTGAATAATTTACTGACCGTTGGAAGTTTTAAAAAGAAGACTGGACGCCCACAGCAACAAAATTTGGACTATAGCGATGTTGAGTTAAACATTTTGACATACTTCGAGTGTTACCCGAAGGCTTCAAGCAGGGAAGCTGCTCAAGAGATAGGCATTAACCATACTAGTATACTTAAAGTTCTGAAAAAATTCAAATACAAATGTTATCGTGATGGGCGATTGGTGCAGAAACTACATCCCGGAGATAGTGACAGGAGATTACAGTTTTGTGAAAATATTAAAACACAAATAGCCCGCAACCCAAATTTCTTCAACTGTATTGTATGGTCTGACGAAACAAATTTTAGTAATAATGGAATGTATAACAGACATAACAATCATTATTGGTCTCGTCAAAATCCATTCCGTGTCCGTGAAACGAACAATCAGGTTAGATTTTCGTTTAATGTTTTGTGTGGAATCAAAAGTAACATGGTTGTTTTGATGCACATTTACGAAGGACATCTGAATGCAGCAAAATACATTGAAATATTGGAGCTTTTACAAAATCAATTAAACCTTCTGCCAGAAGAGGAACGAAATAATATCATTTTTCAACAAGATGGTGCACCTGCCCACAACAGCAGAATTGCCAGGGCATACCTTAATGAAAATTTCAATGCCTGGATAGGTACAAACGGGACGATTAGATGGCCTGCAAGAAGTCCAGACCTGACGCCCATGGACTTCTTTTTATGGGGTCATGTAAAAAATGTTGTTTATGAAACTTGCTATGAAACCGTTCAAGAGCTAAGGATTGCGATAGAAAATGTTATTAGGGGCATACACCACAACACTTTGCTGAAGGCTACAAGAAATGAATTTCAACGGCGACTAATGTTGTGTAGCCGGAACGACGGGACTCATTTCGAACGATTTATCAGTTAAATAATTTAAGTGTTACAAAATTGATAGTAAAATAAAGTTGATGTTAGATTTAACGATTATTTTTATTTTTAAGACCTAATGTTTGTTAGAGAAGCTTTATCCTGAATATTAATACTACCGATTAGTATATTAAAATAAAGAGTGTTTATTTTTTTTAATTTTAGTTGGTTCGAGTCCCGGGCGAAGCAAGCGAGTTTTAAAAAAATCTTTTAATGCAGATTTGTTTCTTTTCAAAAATAAAGGAATGTCTCCTTTAAGTAAAATGAGCTAGCTTAAGGATTTAAAGTAGTTTCCCTCCAGGGCCTGAGTTTAATTTCCACACTGTATAGTAGTAATAGTAATAGTAGTAATTAATATTATTAAATATCTGGTCGACCGAGCTTTGCGCGGTATTTTTTGCCACTTAAACAAACGAATAATAATACTATTTTTTTAATTGAGAGCCATTAACTGCTTTACCCACACAGTTGTTACTGTGTGGGTAAAGCAGTTAGCTAAAGCTACTTCTACTCGCCAAAAGATGTCGGGAGGAGTAATATTTTAAGTTGATTATCAATAAAGTTGATTATTGAAAACACGAATAAAACAACATTTTCTGAAAATGATTCCTAGCTAGATTATCGATTTATCGCCCCCGAAATCCCCTGTATACTAAATTTTATTTAATCGTTGGAGCCGCTTCCGAGATTCAGATTAAGGTAAAGACGATAGTGCCATCTTTAATTATCATCTAGATGGCGCGGCGCTATCGTAAAAAACTTTTTTTAAACTTTTCTTTAATTTTTAACTTTGTTCTGTTCTTAGTATTTGTTGTTATAGCGGCAACAGAAATACATCATCGGTGAAAATTTCAACCGTCTAACTATCACGGTTCATGAGATACAGCCTGGTGACAGACGGACAGTGACAGACAGACAGACGGACAGCGGAGTCTCAGTAATAGGGTTCCGTTGGTACCCTTTGGGTTCGGAACCCTAAAAATGAAAAAATAAATTGTATAAGTAGTACAAGAAACATGTTATTTCAGGAGCTTTTTGCTCGGATGTGATAAACCTTAATAGATATGTACTTAAAATTTGCTCAGTGTTTATTGCTATGGCTGTAAACACAAATAATGAAAGTTATAATAATGTTACGTCATCTTAGTAATAATACTGTGCTACGGAACCCTACGTGTGCGAGTCCAACTCGCACTTGACCAGTTTATTATTAGAACATTGCCAAACATTTCTTGTGCCTTTCGTAAAGGGCCGTAGGGTAAAAGGACTACTTTGGCACTGGTCCAGTTAATAGCACCTGAGTTTTAAATCAAAACAATAAGTTAATCTATAAATCGTTCCCAATAACTAACTGTTTCTCTCGAAAGAGTCTCGACCAACATCTCTCTCGCTCGACAGCTGGATCAAGGGCCAGATACAGAAGACGGTACTTCTTGACACGGCACGCATTGTCAGGAGGTTCCTCTCTCTCTGCAGCCCAAGCCACCGGTAGCTTGGGCTTTGCCCCGCTGCCTGCTATCTAGGATTAGGTTTTTTATAATGTTTTATAGTAATTTTGTTTATTATTTAGATGCATCTGTGGTGACCTTACGCCCTCCTGTTTGGTATGATGTTCAAACTCTTTTGACGATGCTTTTTTTTGACGGTCAGTCGATTTTGAATGTTTCAAATATCAATGACTAGATCACCATTATTGTCAAGAGAGTTGTACGTGAAATTTTTAATGATCAGTTTGCTGTACAAGTATAAAAATAGATATACCGTGTGCCTAGTATGTGAAGCTGCTAGGCCACGTAGTGTTTATCAATAATAATAATACTAATATTATAAAGAGAGAACATTTGTATTTTTGTGTTTTTGTATTTTTGTATGTTTGTAATGATTTGGCTCAAAAACTACTGGACCGATTTAAAAAATTCTTTCACTCATATATAGAATGGACTTTCGAAATAAAAATAGGCTATATATTATCCCGTTTAAATTAAAGGTACATTCGTTGAAACCTAATTTGCAACCTTAGTCGACAAAAAAATGGTCGAAAAAACACGTTTCTTACGAACGCTGCTCAATTGAAAACAGATGGAAGAATATTTTCTATGGAAGAGTTGTACAACTTAATAAGACCTACAAAAAAGTCCGCGACAGCATATGTCTATCTCTTAAGGTTGACTCACAGTAACCATTTTAATCTTTAATTTTTTGTTACAAAATATTACACTACTTCCAGGGCTATTTTCAAATATATGGTATTAATCCTTATCCAAATAATTACGTTAATTAGCTTGGCCGCATCTTATAGATTAAAATTGTCCTTTACAGTATATAGTTCTAATGAAAACTCTAGAAGATATCACGGATTTCACATACACGCATCGCAAAATTAATAAAATATTTGCAGTGAAACCACAGAATAGGTCATAGTTACTACGAAAATATTATTATAAGCTTAGCTTTTCTGTAGATCCCCACCGATCGCAATCAATTTGAAGTCAACATAGTATAATAATATGATCTATATAAATAATATAATATTTTAAACCACCCCGACTGATCTATGTATAATCTTTTCATTAAAAGCATTCCAATTACTCTAAACACGACATTTAAAATCTGAGCTGTAACTTGGTGTGGATTTGAGTATTCTGTAGAGTACAGGAGATGTCCCAGCATCAGGTCAATGCTTGCATTTTCTTACAATATCGTTGAAGAAGAAGATTTTCGAATTGATCAGACCTATGAAAGTTGATTAAAGCTCATAGTTTCATAACGATTGAACGAATTTTCATGGATCAAAGCTAAGAACACTCTCGATGAAGATATCTATCAAAAAAAGAACTATCAATAATAAAATCAAAATCGGTTCATCCGGTTGGGTGCTAAGATGCTACAGATTGACACACAGATAGACACGTTAAACGTTTAATACCCCTAATTTTAGCGTCGGGGAACGCCGTAAGGATACGGCGGCAGATGTTCTCCTTGGTGGTAAGCTACTTTTCAACCGACTTCCAAAAAGAAGGAAGTTCTCAATTCGTCTGTATGTTTCTGTTTTCTTTCTTTTTTTGTGTTTGTATGTTACGCGATTACTCCGTCAATTGTGAACCGATTCTAATTATTATTTTTGTTATCGGTAGGGTACTTTTCCGAGGTGGTCCCATTGTAATTTCATTGAGATGTGATAAGTATCTTCAGAGATATGACGATAAACGTCTCAAACTTGCTACTGAAATTGACTCGCGGGGCATTGAAGTCAGTTGTTTTAGTTTTTAAACTATCTTAATTATTGGTAGATTTAATGATCCCACGAAAACCTATGATTCATGAATGCACATAAAACTTTCATTGGTAGGTATATAGCTAGGATTAGGACCAACGACCCTCGGGTCAGAATCAGGGTAACTAACCTTTACGCCGAAGGGCCGTCCAATATCACTACATAAGTATTATAAAACAATGTCCATCACTGCGTCTGTCTGTCTGTTCGCAATAATCTCAATAGCTTCTGAACGGATTATCATGCGGTTTTCACCAATAGCCAGAGTGTTTATGAGGAAGGTTTAGGTGCATAATTCGTTAAGGTTTTGTGTAAATTGGTTGACATATGACAATGATTGTTAAATATGTTAATATTTTATATTCGATGCAACAAACTGATGCAAATTTTGTAGGCATATATGTTCTACCCGTGCGAAGCCGGGGTGGGCTGCTAGTCAGTAATAAAAGTGTTATGAAAACAAATACCAAAGGCTTCTGATTTAGAAGGCCCCCTAAAAGTTATATGCGGTCCCTGTTATTAGAACGACCGCCGTCGCTAAAGTTAAGTACTTTCTCTCCATTTTACTAAAGATAATAACCGTAGCATGACACAGTAATAAAGGGGTCATAGCTCGCCACCTAGGCCTATAGAGGGAGTTGTTAATCAGTTCTATCTCCCAGCTATTAGCAAATCGCTGGATCATCAAGTGCCTTTTTGTATCCTATCTTAATAGTAAATTCTAGGGAAGGCACATGCAAGCAGTTGAGAATTCCCGAGAGATTTCCCGGAGGTCCCATACTTCATATTGTAAAATATATATCTGAATAATAATGTCTTTATTTTCTCCAATATACAAAGTTGCCAATACAAATTATGCCTGTGGATTTAAAACTCAGGTGCTACATACGCGAATGAAAAGCATTATCCATAGAGTCAGAGTCACAGACATAATAGTCAAGAATGGTTAACGAATAAACGAAAAAAGTTTCGAGTACGGTGAAATGAATCAAATCTTAGGCGTCAAACACACTGCCGCAGTCTGAGATCTGTGGTCTGTATACACTCTGGAGTGTAGACAATCTCATTGTTTTCCATACATCACAACTGACCGCGGCGGTGTGTCCAGCGCTATCTAGTATCTATACTCAGTATCGTATCAAAACGTATCGAGTATACCTACTCAGGCATCGATACATTTTTTGCAAATCCCTAGAAAGAAGTAGAAAAAATCTAGAGAAATGAGAAATCGGAAAACACAAGGATGGCGGAAGTTAGTCTGAATGGTTGTGTTAATACAGATAGCAAATTGAATACGCTAATACATACAGAATGTGATGAGAAACTAGAATCTAATGGAAAAATAAATAATCACACAAATGGTTACTTAAAATCTGAACATTTGAGCAACGGTGAATTGGTGAGTGTATTTACATACATAATAAATGTATAACCTCTCTCGCGAATTATTGTTATTGAAAATGAAACTATTGAAAGAGGGTGTAACATATATATGTTACGGTTTTTAGGCCGCAGCCGGTTTTGTAACGCCTCTTGCGTGATACAGGGGTGCAGGGAACCTGTCCCAGGGTTACCTGTCCACTTCCAGCCACCAACAATGCGGAGGTGTAGATACGATACGACCTGCTAATTAGTAAATGAAGTATCGCGCCACAACGCCAAGGCCGCCCTCATATCGCCTGATTAGAAACGTTCCTGGAACATTCACATTTAATAATAATAATAAACCGTTTATTACCAAAGAAAAACGAAACATGTTAATTGAGCTCTGAGTTCCACACTAGGTTAAAGCCTGTGTAGTAATTAAAGTATTTTTTATCAACTTTGATTAGATTTGATACAAAATGTCTTCTGCCTTAAAAATGCATTTCTGGATTTATCCATGCAAAAATATAATATATATATATATAGACATATTCTGTATTTAAGTTTACAGCAGGGCTAGCATGGCAAGGGGACTATTTTGTCTTTCCAACTATCTGTGTTTTGTTTGGTGGAGAAGGCAAATAAGTAAAGTTTTTCGACAATTATAAACGCCCGCTGACTTTTTATCAATTCTTTTTTTAAACTTTTTAATATGATGAAAAACAGGGAAATAATTTTGTCTTTCCCCCGGGGATAAGGCCATGCTAGCCCTGCAGGTGATTAAAACAGATTCCACTAATTTTCTGACACTATACTGTACTTCCTTGTGTAGAGACTTTGCATAAGATACATTATTATTTGAAGTGGCCGCATGCTGTTTAGGTCTCTGCTAGTTTCGAGCCACTCAATCTCTATCTCAACCATCCCATGGCATTCCCACATAAAGTACAATAAACACCCAATAAGTATTATACTCACATGCGTTACATATATTATCTAATTAGCCATAACTAGTTTAAAAATGTATATAAATGGTTAATGTTATACACCCACATAAAACTTGGAGCACTGTCAGTAGGTAGGTTAATGACAGATAATGACCACCTACTATTATTCCACAACTCTTAATAAGTGATAATGAATCAATGAGTTTATGATTATCTATGATTGTCACGTTTCATACATAATGTTTCCAGCACAAATATGAAGCACAGGAGGCCGACGATATCAACTCGGGCTCCTTCGAGAAGTGCTCGCTGGTGACCTCGGTGCTGACCAACCTGGGGCTCTATATCCTTATGTTCCTTGGCTTCCTCAACCAGCTCCTCTTCAAGCCTAATGCCGCCACTGAGAAGAACAGAGAGGTCAGTCATTCTTCTGTATAAAAATTGCTTAACTCACTGTACGAATTAACCTACACAACTTCTAACTTCAATGTGTAATAATTAGTATCCGACCGAAAGTTCGGTTTCGGTTTCAGCCGAATTTAGGCCTAAAATCAAGTTTCGACAACAGTTTCCGTTTCAGCCAAAATTGGCCGAAACTTTTGCCGAAACCGAAACTGATTTCGGAAGTTGTCGTTCACGCTCGCCTAACTTCGTTTCTCGCGGCAACGCTTTGGCGGACGCTGGCGGCCCTGCCCCCCTAGACAAAATCCAATTTCTGTTTCCATTCACGCTAACGTGAGTTCAAAATGTATGGAATGACATTTATGTTTCCGCAACAAAAATGTAATTCCCATACATTTTGAACTAGCGTTAGTGTGAAGGCAAACAGGAATTTTGACTTTGTCTAGAGCCCTGTTTGGGAATTGTCGTGCGCCGTTCAGATAGCTCTGTAGCAACCGTAGATGGGAGTATAAGTGTAGATATGGTGCTAAAATAATAATAATTACAAGAGTAAGATGGTGCGATGACAAAGATGCAGAATAATGGGTAAAATTCACCAAATTTCAGTATTTTAAGGAATTTTATACTTGACCACATGTTTCGGTTTCCGCTGAAACTGAAGCCACGGCCGAATATTTGGTTTCGGTTTCGGCTGGAAAACCAGTTTCGGTCGGACTCTAGTAATAATAATAATAGTCCTTTATTGCAGCGCAATAAACCCATGAAATACAAAAGTAAATCAAAAAATTAAAATTAATAAAATAAAATTAAATAGAAATTGTACAAATTAATCGTATAACTATGTAGTGATCTAAATGTCATACTTTTCACTTATGGTTTTCGCTCTGGTGCACATTTGCCCAAAATTTGTAGATAGGACTAGAAACTATTCAACAAGCATTTAAGAATGCTGTTTTCGGATCTCCTTATTGCATACTAAAATGATGTAATTCGAGATCTTAGAACCACGACGAAGTCAGAAACCCGAGCATCGCCAAACAGACGTGCTGCAAAATCCAGGCTTCCTCATCAGGATTCTGAATGCATCATTGTATTGAACCCTGATGGTACTGAACCCTGATGGTACTGTAAGACTTTCTGGTATACCTTATCCAAAGCTGACACGTATATATAGACATATACTGTAAGCCTTGAATAAGGTTATCTTTACGTCATCGCTACAATTTGAGAATTTGCGTGCGAGCATATTGCACCAAATGAACAGGCACCTTCTTTCCCGCTCTATGTCCTTGACATCAGGCATGTTCTCAGTCATAATATGACCTAGATATTTGAATTGCTTTACAACCTTTACTGGTGAACCCAGCAAAGACACTTCAGGCACTTTCTCCGGACCCTTGCCTGTGCGAAATACCAGCATTTCAGTTTTAGCCATGTTATATTTAAGGCCATGCAACTTGGCATACTGTTCGCACACTGCTATTAGTTTCCGCAAACCATTGATCAAAGGGCTGAGCAGCACCATATCGTCAGCATAGGTGAGGTTGTTTAAACAAACATCTCCAATATAACTCAATACTCAATAATTTATTTGCAATCATAATGTACAATGGTAAGGTGTAAAATTAAATTAAATTGAATGTCAACATTATGACCCTGATAGGGCGTATGCAAATGCTGGGAGCGAGCGGACCAATCTATTAATTATACAGATTTTAGGGTTCCGTACCCAAAGGGTAAAACGGGACCCTATTACTAAGACTCCGCTCTCCGTCTGTCTGTCTGTCTGTCTGTCTGTCTGTCTGTCTGTCTGTCTGTCTGTCTGTCTGTCTGTCTGTCTGTCTGTCTGTCTGTCTGTCTGTCTGTCTGTCTGTCTGTCTGTCCGTCTGTCTGTCTGTCCGTCTGTCACCAGGCTATAGCTCATTAACCGTGATAGTTAGACAGTTGAAATTTTCACAGATGGTGTATTTCTGTTGCCGCTAGAACAAAAAATACTAAAAACAAAATAAAGTCAAAAATTAAAGGGGGTCCCCATACAAAGAACGTGTTTTTATACGCCATCTATCTCATTCGTTTCGGCAAAATGACATAGATGGCGCTAGTAAACGAGCCCCATCTTTCTAGATCGCGACCAAACCAAATATTCTTGGTAATATCAATAAGTTATTTTTCAAAAACAATAAAACCGACTTCATAACCACAAACAGGCACTCAAAAGCGAAAAATAAATTACTTAAAATTATTATAAGCGCTACCCACTTATCTATTTGAAGTCGGTGCCAGCCAAGTCTAATAGGTAGTAGATAGATAAATCCCTACATGTATCTACCTACTTACTAACCTACATGTACCTACTTACTACTACTACATGCATAGTATATAGATAGTAGATAGCTACTATCCAATAGACTAAGCTGGCACCGACTTCAAATAGATAAGTGGGTAGCGCTTATAATAATTTTAAGTAATTTATTTTTCGCTTTTGAGTGCCTGTTTGTGGTTATGAAGTCGGTTTTATTTTTTTTGAAAAATAACTTATTGTACCCTTTTTAGTGCAAAACAAGTTTTAATTAAATTACATGCATCTATTAAATTTCGTGTTTGGGCCGTTATACACTGACGGATATATACTTTTTGAAAATTTCAAGTATGCACCTATAACGGTTAAGAAGATACAGATCTGTAAAGTGCGCACATATAGACACACGGACGGACGGACGGACGGACGACAAAGTCTCAGAAAGTGTTCATTTGGTAGCCTTTGGGTTCGGAACCCTAAAAAAATTGACTTTAAATGCCGCGCTAAAGTGAAAATATTCACTAGTAATAATGATGTCATCAAGGTATCAAAGGACAATGTTCAAAATGGCCCTGTGCAATTAAAGCATCTGACACACACGATAATTAATTGTCTATTTTATTACAATAATTCCAAATACTTTTATAACACGGACTAGTTGTATTCCAAAATGAATATTAAAAAGTATTATTTGCGATTATTAACATTAATTGCCGCCATATGGCCAACAGAGTACTGAATCACTCTACTACGTTATAAGAGGCACTTCCCTATATTGTTGAAACCCGAATTATGAAAGCACTGTGTAGCCAACCTAACAACGGAAAGTATTATTTACGTAGTAACTATTATATAATCTGTGGTATTATGCTTATAAATTATTTTTTTGCAGTGTTGGTTGGTACTAAGTACGTTCATAATTCTGAGTTATTTAATAATGTATTCAGTGTCGCGGGCTGAAATGGCCGCCATTTTTGCCAATCGTCATGTCATGTCAAAAAATCTTAGGTATGTTTAAAAAGTTTGCACCCTAACACGACTTTGCCCGGTAGAACATTCCTGTGAAGACAAATTATTTATATTTATATATAATTATTTATTATAATTATTAATATATAATTATTTATTGAGGGCCCGGTGGCGTAATAGGGAGAACAGTCGGCTTTGATGCCGTGGTACCGAGTTCAAACCGCCGTGCACCAATGAATTTTTCTATCGAAAAATGTATGTGCGTTTCTCACAGTTGCCCTCCGGTGAAGGAAAACAGCGTTAAGAAACCAACAACCCCCGCATGGTGGTAGGACATATCTAGTGTCCGCCTGGCCAGCTACCACCCTCAAGTTAGAAAATCTGTCGCTAAACATCTTATGTGTTCAAGCAGTTATCCTTGAGAGCCAGTTCCCATTCTAGTCCACTTCTCTATCTTCGACCGCATCATCACTTAGCAACAGGTGAGATAGTGGTCAAACGCTAGCCTATAAGATATAAAAAAAAAAAAAAAAATTATTAATTATCCCCACCTTTATTTCTATCTCGCTCACAGTTACCGTAAGAATATCTGTCAAAAACCAAAATCAACGAGAAGAAAGATGTAAAAACATTATTCAAGGTCATATTTTTTAGTCTTCAAAAATGTATGCAACAGCAACCTCCAATGTGTATAATCTTCTTGGGACTCTTCTACTAAAACCAGTACATTCTCCTATGTTTGAGGTATTTATCTCCATATCTCTAGAGATACTTATCAGATCTCGATAAAATTAAAATGGGACCACCTCGGAAACGTATCCTACCTATTAAACAAAGAATCATTTGAATCCGTTCACAATTGACGGAGAAATAGCGTAACATACACACAAAAAACAGCATACAGACGAATTGAGAACCTCCTCCTTTTTTGTGAAGTCGGTTAATTAATCAAATATATGAGGTTGAAACTCTGCTATGTTTCGTATTGTACGGAACCCTCCCTAAGTGTGCGATAAGAGACGCGATGCTGACTCGCACTTGGCCAGTTTTATTTATCTAAATATTCATTTAATGTATAAAATGCTTTATTCAGCAGAAAAGATTTTAGTTGTTTTATGAATATTGATTCTTTTTGTATACTTTTAATATCGTCTGGGAGTTTATTATAAATAGTTACGGCCATTTTATTAGGACCAGTACTATGGATTTTCAGCTTAGAAGTTGGCAGAACTAAGTCATGTTTATATCGTGTTACGTGTCCCCTAGGTCCGTCTATCTTCTTGTTAAAGAATTGGGGATATTTGCGCACATGCTTGCAAAGTTCTAATAAATACATTGAAACGAGAGTAAGTATGTTTAGTTTTTTAAAGTGTTGTCTGCAACTATCGGGTTCTTTTATATTGACAAGAATACGTATACATTTTTTTTTGTGTTATGAATAGTTGTTGCGCGTCTACACTGTTACCCCACAGCATGATTCCGTAGTTAAGCATGTATGCGTAGTATGCACTCATGGCAGTTTTAAGATCAGTTGCCCGTTTTAGTTCCCGCAGAGCGTATATGAAACTTGACGATTTTGCTTTGATTTATTGGATATGATGTTTCCAGTTAATATTTGTGTCAAGGTCAATACCTAGTAGTGTAAAAGAGTCAACACATTCTATTTTATTATTATTGTAGGAAAAGTTAATGTTAAGAGAAGATTTTTGATATGGTCGGATTGAGGTTTGATTGCATTATTTTAGTTTTAGTGAAATTAATGTCAAGGTTATGGTCGGTCATCCAATTCATAACATCCGATTCTGGTACTTCTCAGCTCCTTGATCAGGCCGTTCAGTAAATGTCGATAAAATCCAGAGAAGCGAGCTGGACTGCGGGGTTCGCCAGGGAGGGCCCTGGCGAACCCGTACGTACGTAACGTATTCGTCCAGTCTGCACTCACTAGAGGTCGTTTCGCTCTAGGCACTGCGTTTGTTTGGTTTCCGTACCAGTACTTGAACACATTTAGCGCATCTTCCGGAACCTAGCTCAGGGACAGTTTTTCCACAGAATATTATAATTCACGAGATCAAATTCAGGTCCAGGAAGCAGGCATACACTGACGCGTCACGGTCGAGGTAGTAGTTTACCGTGTACTTCAGACTGAAGATAGCTGAGTCATTCGAGAGTCCTGGATGGAAACCAAACTGAGCATCATCAATATTATATTATTCACCAGCAAAGGCTGCAATAGCCGTTCAAATATTTTACCTATAACAGTACCCAAACAAAGATATAGGCCTGTAGTTACACTACGTCAGGACTACTTAAATTACCTAAGCTTCAAAGCTAAGCTTCTCAAGCTCTTCACAGCACAATAAATACACCCCCAACTTGGCGACGCCTTTGCATATTGGTTTAATTTATCACTAGCCGCTACCCTAAATTAATATGTAACTAATGGTAACAAGATACAGATACTGGCCGGCAGAGAATCCTCCTCAATAACGTTCCCCAGGTCCCCAGGACAGGGCACAGGGGATCTATGTCTTGTTACCACTCGTACCTACTTTACATACCTATTTACGATGTCTAATTCAAAATGCCCTCCCATGTCCTCCGTCGGTTTGCTATCCTCTAGTTGTCAACATCGTTTGATGAATTACTTGTCAACCGACTTTTATAAAGGAGGAGGTTCTCGATTTGTCTGTATGTTGTAAATTTTTTTTTACTTAAATAGAAAACAAACTGCTTTAAAATTAGATTTAGGAAACAAATTAATAGTTCAAGCAGCCTTAATTAGTTTTCACTTGTGGGTACATATTAACATAATGTAAACATATCTGGATGTTAAACGATACAAAACTAGGAGTGAGAGAATTTCAACATTCGCGATTTGAACACATAGTTGAGTTACATTCAAAAAAAGAGGATCATAGAGAGCTACGCTACGCGTAAGAAGTGAAACATCCACGTTTATGTTATATGTTATTTTATAACATAATATTTACTACCTACTGTCCTACTTCAAATAATAGCAACGTTTTTGTTCATAGTGTGTGTGAATTAAGATTAAGAATGTCTGAAGATACTGATTAGATAATTAGATCTCGGTGAAATTACAATGGGGTCTTTAGCGGACTTTAGATAGGAGGAGGGTCTCAGTTCGTCTGTATCTATTTTTGTATGTAGATATAGAGATAGATACTTCAAACTTGGTATGAAAATGAATTGCGCGGCTTGTGAAGTCGGTTTGGTTAGCTTTAGAAACGGTTAGTTATTTAGTGAGTGGTGGCTGACATCGATCGTGTCCGACCAGCCGTGCGACGTGCCTCACATTCCCACGTATTTACCAGTACATGATTGTGGCTATACTCCATATCGCATTATACACCCAAGGAACATTCTCATACACAAACACTTGAATGACCGAAGACTCACACATGAGTCTTGATGAAGTCGGTGCCAGCCAAGACTATTGGATAGTAGATAGATACTATGTATGTAGTAGTAGTCAGTAGGTAGAAACATGAAGGTAGTATCTATCTACTACCTATTAGACTTGGCTGGCACCGACTTCAAATAGATAAGTGGGTAGCGCTTATAAAAATTATATTAAATAATTTATTTTTCGCTTTTGAGTGCCTGTTTGTGGTTATGAAGTCGGTTGTATTTTTTTTTAAAAATAATTTATATTACTCTCTTTAGTTCAAAACAAGTTTTAATTAAATTACATGCATCTATAAAATTTCGTGTCTGGGCCGTTATACACTGACGGATATATACTTTGTGAAAATTTCAAGTATGTACCTATTACGGTTAAGAAGATACAGATCTCTGTAAAGTGCGCACATATAGACACACGGACGGACGGACGGACGAACGGACAACAAAGTCTCAGAAAGTGTTCATTTGGTACCCTTTGGGTTCGGAACCCTAAAATATAGACTTTAAATGCCGCGCTAGTGAAAATATACAATAGTCATAATGATGTCATCAAAGTATCAAAGGACAATGTCCAAAATAGCCCTGTGCAATAAAAGCATCTGACACACACTATAATTAACTGTCTATTTTATTATAGTAATTCCAAATACTTTTATAACACGGACTAGTTGTATTCCAAAATGAATATTAATAAAAACTGGCCAAGTGCAAGTCGGACTCGCACTAGTAGGGTTCGGTACCACACTACAGTATTTTATAAGATTGAGCAAAAAATAACACTATCATTTTTCGCCAGCAAAAAATAATAATTAATAAACATTTTATTTCTAGTAACGCCATCTAACGTCTAACAAAGGTGTTAGGGATCGGCATTTCAATATAACGCCATCTATGGACGTTATGTTGAAATGCCGAAAAAACATGTTTCTTGTATGGGGACCCCCTATTATTTTTAACTTTATTCTGTTTTTAGTATTTGTTGTTATAGCGGCAACAGAAATACATCATCTGAGAAAATTTCAACTGTCTAACTATCACGGTTCATGAGATACAGCCTGGTGACAGACGGACAGACAGACAGACAGACAGACGGACAGCGGAGTCTTAGTAATAGGGTCCCGTTTTACCCTTTGGGTACGGAACCCTAAAAAGTATTATTTGCTATTATTAACATTAATTGCCGCATGTTATAAGAGTTGGCACTTCCCTAAATGGTTGATACCCGAATTATGAAAGCACTGTGTAGCCAACCTAACAACGGAAAGTATTATTTACGAGGTATTATATAATCTGTGGTATTATGGTTATACTTTTTTTTTGCAGTGTTGGTTGGTACAAAGTAGGTACTTTCATAATTCTAAGTTATTTAATTATGTATGCAGTGTCGCGGGACTGATATGGCCGCTATCTTCGCCAAACGTCATATCATGTCAAAAAGTATTTACTAACTTTGCCCCCTTACAAGACTTTGCCCGGTAGAACATTCCTGTGAAGACAAATTAATTCTCCCCACCTTTGTTTCTATCTCGCTCCCTAAGAATATCTGTCAAAAACCAAAATCAACGAGAAGAAAGATGTAAAACATTATTCAAGGTCATATTTTTTAGTCTTCAAAAGTATATGCAATAACAAACCTCCATTATGTATAATCTTCTTGGGACTCTTCTTCTAAAACCAGTACATTCTCCTATATAATGTAGTGGTGTTCCGTCGAAAGTATCTGAGGGTTGTGTAACTCAATCCAGTGGTTGGTGCAAGAGTCCAATAGATGTTCCGCGATCGCAGATTTTTGTGAGTCCCGGCCCCTTTACCCGGCATGCAACGGTGCGTTTCGTTTGGCCTATATAGGAGCTCCCACAGCTGCAACTGATCTTGTAGACCCCCGGTTTTTCTAAAGGAAACACGTCCTTTGGTGTACGTAAGAGTTGAGCCAGTTTCTTCCAAAGAGTAAAGATGGTCTTTACTGAATATTTTTGCAGTATATTAGCAACTTTATCTGTAACTCCTTTTACGTACGGTAGGTATGCCGGCTGTCGTTCTACCCTATGGTGGATCTCACGTTGGCGTGTGTGTCTGGGTGGTAAAATCTTGCCTTTGTACCCGTTTCTCCGTAGCACGCTACTCACATGTCGTAGTTCTTCTTGTAAATGTTCCTCATCACATAAATAATATGCGCGGTTAGTGAGAGTAGTTACCAGAGTTCAGGTGACGCGGGTGATGATGCGAGTTAGCATTTAGGTAGCGGTCATTGTGAGTCTCTTTTCTGTAAACAGAGTGGCTGACGGAACCGTCTTCTCTTATTTTAATATTTACATCTAGGAAAGCAATATTTCTGTCTCTTTCCATTTCGTAAGTAAAATTCATTTTACTGTGGATGGTGTTTAAATGTGCCAAGTAAATTTGTACCGCCTTTTCATCCCCTTCGATTATACCAAAAATGTCATCAACGTAAGGTACGTTAGTTCCATAGTTTAATGGAGTACGGCGCAGTTTCGATGGCTTGGTTTTCAAAATACTCCATCATGCCCATTGCCACTCCGTCTATTTGGAGGTAGTATTCGCCTTGGTACACGAAGTAACTCGTAGATAGGCAATGATGAACGAGATTGGCGTACTCAATAGGGATTCCATATTTCTGAATT
This sequence comes from Cabera pusaria, assembly GCA_954871355.1. Classification (NCBI taxonomy): domain Eukaryota; kingdom Metazoa; phylum Arthropoda; class Insecta; order Lepidoptera; family Geometridae; genus Cabera; species Cabera pusaria. The sequence continues at coordinate 28,761,645 of OX940893.1, forward strand.
TTACTTTTAATTACCTCCAAACAATCAACAATAGGTACGTTTGTGAAAAGTAACTCCATGTCAAAACTGACCATGACGTCATTTTTACCTATCTTGACTTCCTTTAGGATATCCAAAAAATGGCGAGAGTCTTTCACAAACGATGCGGTGCCTCCTGTCATTGGTTGTAATACTTTAGCGACATGTTTGGCTAGCTCATAAGTCGGTGAATCGATTTGACTAACAATCGGCCTTACATTCTCCTATGTTTGAGGTATTTATCTCCATATCGCTGGAGATGCTAATCAGATCTCGATGAAATTACAATGGGACCACCTCGGAAACGTACCCTGCCTATTAAAAAAAGAATCATAAAAAAAACATACAGACGAATTGAGAACCTCCTCCTTTTTTGTGAAGTCGGTTAATTAGTCTGGATATCCCTACTCATGACTCGCCCGAGATATCAAGCAGGCATTTTATAATACAAACCTTTCAACGTTATAATAAAGCTACGTTTGCGCGGAATGATCTCAATCGGTTGAGGCGCGCTTGTAAAAAAACGTAATCGATACAATTGATGTCCAGATTCGTAATGTTGGTGTGGGTATTGATCAATTCCGCGGCTGCTTGTAGCTACACCGTGATCATTGACCGACACCACCACTTTGCCAATTAAACATCAGCCGTGAAATAGGAATGTTTTTCGGTTGAAATGGCAAGGTGTCGACTCTACATCTTTATGTCTCAAGGTAACAGCCAAAGTACAGTGACATTCAAAATTCTGTCAGTCCAGTATTTTGTATGCCGCTATATCTGTAATAGGTAGTCGTCATCGCTTACCGTCAGGCGAACGTCGTGCTTGTTCTGTTATCTTACGTCATAAAAAAATTGAAGTAGGAACAAGTAAAGTAGCTACAAACCACACTCGAGGCATTGTAGGTACATATATGCAGGTGGAATACATAATAGTGACGGCGCAGCGGTGCGGACTGTGGTCACACCAATATGGTTGTGGTAACGGAACTCTGCAACACGGTCGGTGGAGCGGCGCGCTTGCACTGGAACAATGCCACGGCGTCACACTACACGCCAATCATTATAGTGAGCTAGCCGAGCCTTGCGGCTTTGCCCGCGTTAAAAAATACTCTATGTCCAATCTATTTCTCTACTAAATTTTAGCAAAATAGGTCGAGCCGTTTTTAACCGTGACGAGTTAAACAATGTGTTACAATACATATAAATACAATCTTGTGGTGGATTACAGAATATTGGTACCGTAAGATTATTATCTTTTCTATGCCGTAAGTAAGGCTAGGTGCCTTTTCCGTTGTAGATGGAATACAATACATATTTTTAATAGATTGTCCATTATTTATTATTAGCACGATTTGAGCTGCATTTACTGAATTGGAAGTTTAACGTACAAGCATGTGGGCGCGCAGAGAGACGAGAGAGAGAGAGAGAGAGAGAGAGAGCGTGACGTCACTCGGTACTCGGTACACTTTCCAACTGTTCACTTCATTGACCACATTGTGTCGTTTGTGCGGAGTGCTGAGTCACAGAAAAGATAATAGTCCTACAGCTGAGTGCCGACAGACAGAAATACTTAAATACTTGTATCGTACATCGAGGACTCTTGAATGACCTACAGGTTATTCCCCAGAAAACTCAAAATAATTCAGCGACACACTCTGTACAAAGTGTGTATACAGGCTTCTGGCCGCTGGCTATTGATAGTTGCGGGTGCACTCGGGAGCCAAAATATACACTACAACTACGTTAATTGTTTCACCATTTGCTTACAAGCGCGGCTCGCTCAATTCTGTAGATACTGTTAGTTAAACTGCGTCCAGTGAGCCGAATCTGGAACGGTTCGATTAACAACCATTGTACGGATAATTTTTCCCTCACTGACCTTCATCTACTGCGCCCAGTTTCGGGCCACGGAACTGTTTCTAGAGATCGATAGGTACCTAGATTTTATCAAAAACTAGCTGCTCCCCGCGGCTTTGACCGTGTCATCCTGGCCGTTAATCCTGGTTATAAACTTTACCCATGAATCACTCTATCTATTGCTGAAAACTGCATTAAAATCCGTAGCGTAGTTAAACAGATGTAAGCGTACACGCGACTTTTATACCACGGAACAGATAATAATACTATGTTTATACTATGTGAAATAATAAGGATATTAGATATCTGATTTTATCAAAAGATGTTCCGATCGAGTGATCCGATCGGTGATTCAGTAGTATCGGTACCGTGCGTGACCACAGGACGCAGGTTACTGAGCGAATGATGGGCATGGGCCAGGGCCAGGCTGCTCGCAAATAATATTATGTTCTTGTAGTATTAAGATGCGTTGGTCAGTATCAAGTCTTTTAGATTTACACTTATAGTGAGTTTGAATCATTTGAATCGGTACTTTTATAATCAGTAATGTTCTCTTTCTTTATCAGTAGTTGTCCTAAAAATAAAGTTTCCTCGTATTTATAGTGGCTGTCATATTCTCAATGTGTAAATGTGATTGTTATAAAATGTATCGGTGTGCTGTAGGGGCGTATACTATACAGTCACAAAATTGAGTGAATGCAACTTCCCTTATGCGTATGCTATTATGGTTAAATTATTGAAATAATGTGTTATTTTATGTTATCTCGGCGTTAAATACTGCGAGAGTTAGTCATCGAGATAATCTGATCGTCGCGGTGATACGTTGGTAATCTGTCGTCGAAGAGAGACGAATAACTGTACCAGATTTCATTGCCAGGACGTCGTACATATTACCTACCTCACTACTCGGACATATTATAAATAATTCACAATTCAGAGTAATCTCTGGATTTTTGAGAGATTCAAATTTATAACGACCGAATTGTTATGAATTATGATCTATAACTTTGTAAAAATCTAGTAAAAGTGTCTCCCAAGAATCTGTCCCACCCAATACAAATGGCTTGCCTCGAAATGTGTTTTCATCACAAACCGCGTGCCGGTGTAATATACATAATGGTACCGCAGACCGGTGACGTCATGGTGTCGCAACTTGCCCAGTTCTTGACTGTGAATTGTGATAACATTGAAACGAGCGTGGCTCGGTTCGGCTACCCTGCTTCTTCAAACTGCTTACCTATATATTTTTTATTAGCTTTTATTTAACTTACCGTTTTACTATCACGGCAAGTCAAGTTCATACGCTGATTGAAAACTGTTTATCGTCGGTATACCTTCTTGATCGACCACAGGATGTTATCAGAGAGAGAGAGAGAAGGCACTGCCTGGTAGTGTATGTAGCGTAGGATGCCTTCAAGCTAGGTGAAGCGATGATGATCGCAAGGTGGCTGCTGAGAGCTGGATGATAATAGCCGAGGATCGTGCTCAGTGACGTGTGGTTGTAGGAGAGGCATGTGTCTAGCTGTAGACTACTATACTGATGATAGTTGTTTTGACTAGATTTTACAAAATATAAATAAAGAGTAGCAATCAAGCATACGGTCCACCCGTTTTCAGTGGGAAATGTTTTTTTTTTTAATATCTTATAGGCTAGCGTTTGACCACTATCTTACCTGTTGGTAAGTGATAATTCGGTCGAAGATGGCAAGCACGCTAGGCCTAGAATGGGAACTGGCTCTCAAGGATAGCTGCCGGAACACATTAAATGCTTGGCGACAGATTTTCTAACTTGAGGGTGGTAGCTACTAGGGTCCTACCACCATGCGGGGTAGTTGGTTTCTTAACGATGTTTTTCCTTCACCGTAGGGCCACTGTGAAAAGCGCACATACATTTTTCGACAGAAAAAATCATTAGTGTACGGCGGCTTGAACTCGGTACCTCTGGCATCAAAGCCAACGAAAAAAGATAGCAGCTTTAGTGAAGACGTGTGGTAATAACGATCCTCTGGTGGTTGGTTGCAGGGGTACGCGCCGCTGTACGAGCCGTTCGAGCAGTTCTACTCGCGGTACGTGTACCGGCGCGTGCGCCACTGCTTCAACCGCCCCATCGGCTCCGCGCCCGCAGACGAGCTCCTCCTCAAGGAGTGGGAGACGCACGACCACAACTGGACCTTCAGGTGACTTACTGCTGTGTACCTTTTTATTATACCTACTCATCATCATCAGCCCGTGTCAGTCCACTGCTGGACGTAGGCCTCTCCCAAGATGCGCCACTGAGCCCGATCTTCGGATCTCTTCCAGTCACTGCTCACCGCTTTTCGTATGTCGTCGCTCCACCTGGTCACAGGACGTCTTACGCTACGTTTGCCGATTCGCGGTTTCCACTCTAGGACAAGTCTACCCCAACGGTTATCAGTGCTGCGGCAGATATGACCAGTCCACTGCCACTTCAGCTTGCTTATCCGTTGAGCTATATCGATAACTTTATTTCTCTGGCGAATTACTTCGTTCCGGATTCTATCCCGCAGAGAAATACCGAGCATAGCTCTCTCCATAACTCACTGAGCGACTTTAAACTGGTGGACCATTCGAACTGTGGGTATCCACGTCTCGAATCCGTATGTCATTACATACAGGTATGACGCACTGGTTAAAGACTTTTGTCTTTAGACACTGCGGTATAGGGGACGAGAAGACTCGACGGAATTTCCGAATGCTGCCCAGCCCAACTGAATTCTTTTCTGGATTTCCTTCTCGAAGTTGTGTTTGCCTAGTTGGAGCGTCTGCCCTAGGTAAAAATACTTAGTGACAACTTCGAGTGGGATTCCATCTATGGCAATCGGTTCCGGAACAACGTGCTCGTTGTACATGACTTTGGTTGTATCCAAATTCATCAGGAGACCGATGCGACGAGAAGAATCAGCTTAACTTAAACATATCCTCCAAGGCGTTAGTGAACAGTTTCGGGGATATGACGTCCCCCTGTATCACTCCTCGACGCAGGTGGACATGTTCAGTTCGCTGGTTCTGTACTTGTACAGTCATCGTTGCGGCATTATATAGACATCTCATCACTTCGATATATCGCCAGTCGACTTGGCAACGCTGCAAGGACTCGAGAACAGACCAGGTTTCGATTGAGTCAAAGGCCTTCTCATAGTCCACAAATGCTAAGCACAGGGGCCAATTGTACTCTTCGGTCTTCTGTACAATCTGCTGCACCGTGTTGATGTGGTCTATGGTGCCGTGCACAGGGGCCAATTGTACTCTTCGGTCTTCTGTACAATCTGCTGCACCGTGTTGATGTGATCTATGGTGCCGTAACCGCTTCGAAACCCGGCCTGTTCCGGAGGTTGAAACTCGTCGAGTCTTCGCGCAAGACGATTCGTGATGACCCTTGAAAACAGCTTGTAGGCATGGCTCAGAAGCGAAATCGGGCGGTAGTTTTTTAATAGGGTTTTGTCTTCTTTTTTAAAAAACAGAACCACCATGCTTCGGTTCCATACCTGTGGAGTTCTCCCAGTGAAAAGAACGGAATTAAGGAGCAGCTGAAGCTGTTGAACTGCTGGAGCTCCTCCGGCTTTTAAAAGCTCTGTTGTGATTCCGTCTTCTCCTGGGGCTTTTCCATTTTTGAGTTGTTTAAGGGCGGGCCATCACGATTTCGTCTCGGCTAATTTCGGGCAGATCTTCTGTGAAGTGGCGGGTTAAGGTGGCTCTAGAATCCTCAGTGTCGGGTTCGGGCCTTGAAGCATGCAATGCGTAGAGCTTGCCGTAGAAGTCTTCAACTTCCGACAGAATCTCCGGCTTGGATGCGACGACGATTCCCGTTGACGTTGTCAGCTTTGTGAGGTGCTTTCTACCCAGAGGCTGGACGAACACTTTCGACCCCCGATTCTGCTCAATTGATTCTTTAATCAAGAGCGTGTTAGAGGATCGGAGGTTGCGTCGTACCAGCTTCTTAATGGATTTGTTGCGCACCAGGTTGGTTGACAAAGCTGACAAAGGGTCTGTTCGTCTCTCTTCCATTAGCCGAATACTTCCTGCCGAAAGTTTGGACTTTTTTGCCCGTACGCTTGCTCTCGCAAAACTTCGTCCCTTCATCCCTAAGGATTTCCACCACTTCTTCGAGTTTCTGGTCTACGTCATCTGTGGTTTCCAAGGCAGCGAATCGATTTTCCAATTTTAATTGGAATGTTTCGGACCCAACAACGGTTTGGAGTAGGTTTGGACAGAGCGTAGACTTCATCATTCGGAATCACTCGGCTTTAAAGTCGATATCCAGAGTGCCTCGTACAAGTCGGTGATCACTTCCGGTATTAAACCTAGTGATCACTGAGACGTCTTTGAATATGCGCCGTTTGTCCGTAAAGATAAAGTCAATCTCGTTTTTAGTCACAGTGTCGGGGCTTTGCCACGTCCACTTCTTTGGGGCTGTTTCTTGAAGAACGAGTTCATCAAGAAAAGCCCCTCTTTTTCGAGGAAATTGACTAGCGTTTGCCCCCTGTGATTCCTACTCTCAAATTCGTGTGGTCCTATAGACGATTTGCTGCAAGTTTGTACTTCCACTTTGGCGTTAAAGTCTCCCATGACAACGTTGTAGTGAGCCTTGGAGGTGGTGTGTAAAGCTCTGGAGATATCTTCATACATGCTCTCCACCTCATCATCCAAGTGTGTCGAGGTCGGTGCGTAGACCTGGATAACCTTGAGGCTGTACCTCTTGGTTAACTTAAGTATGAGGTACGCTACCCTGGTCGATACACTGAAATTTTTTCAACGTTGTCACTGAGAACCTTGTTGACCAGAAACCCGACGCCGCCTTGGGATGGCTGATCTCCTTCTCTGTAGTACATAAGATGGCCCGATTATAAGGTTATGGTGTCCTCGGACTTCACATAACCCCAGTATGTGCCATCTTTTGTGTTTCAGCTCCTCCTCCAGCTGCGCCAGATGATCGTCCAGCCGAATCGTGCGTCCATTGTAGAGAGTCAGTTTGTTTTGGCGGCCTACCGTAACCCGGGGTTGCTTAGCACCCCCTGCCCTGCCGTTACCGGGACCGCCGCCGTGGTCAGGAATAGCAGGGCGGCCGTTATTATACCTACGTGGTCACATGACGCAGTCACAGTGGCAACATAGTTTTTTGTTGCTCCGTAAATATTTTAATATTATAGTGGTATAAAGTGGAATTTTAACAGTGAAACTTATATCTACTTGAAGTTTATGTAGAGACCTATCTTAGTGTGATTGTTTGATCAAAAGCAAACCAGGAATAAGGAAGATACAAGCAAATCAATTACGAAAATATTTCGATAGCTGTTGGTGTAACTGACCTACGGCAACTCGCAGAGCGCTCGCTTCTATTGTTCGAGGCGGAGTGAGTCATCCTGCTAGATAGTGGTTGAAGCGTCGACGACTGGACTTCGATCTTCAAGCTCAGAGCAATTTATGAGAAACAGAGCCAGGCTTGGATAGTATATATATTGATTCCATAAGTCAAAATGAATTGCTCAGCATGCTGCAGTGAAATTTGTAGTGATGAAGAGTATCTACGCTGCACTATAGTTACTTGTTACAAAATATATCACTTTCTATGTGCGGGTGGAAACAACTTAGGCACTACCAACGATGCTTGGATATGTCCAGAATGCCGTTGTTCTGCTAAGAAAGGAGGCGATAATAGTTCAACACCTGTTGCCTCGGCAAAGAAGCCATCTCGTGATCCAAATGTCACATATAGAAGAAAAATGGCTACATCGTGTCCTGCGGACGACAGTCTAATAATTCAGACCTGCCATTGTCAACTCACTATACAAAGCATGCAAAGTGAGATGCTGTCGCTTAAAGAACAACTGGGTTACACCATAAACCTCATGCTAACACAAAATGCACAGATGGCTAGCATATGTTAGAGGTACGTGAACTCAACAGGAAACTAAATACGACTGTAACCTTTGTTGAAGCTATTCCCGCAATCGTGCCGACGGATGAGATAGCAATAGAAAAACCGGTTACTATACCAGTTAAAGTCACATTACCGGCTCAACCGAATCCTCAATTACCGACGCCGTCACCAGCACCAACAACATCGTTAGTCTCAGGTATTCGAGACACAGCCGTAGAAATTATCGATATTTCTGCTGTTCCGACTCAAAACACACAACAAAAATCTTTTGCGTCTGTTGTATCACAACACAATTCTTCACCTGATCCACCTAAGCCTAGAACGCAGGGTATTAGGAGGTCTGACCAGGAAAAGCTGACTGGGGCTACGCTATCGCCTGCCAGATCTCCTCCTGAAGAACTTAATAATACTTTAATACCGACTGTGCCGCATAAAGCGAAAGCCGTCGTCACAGTAAGTCAAAATGGTGTGGATAATATGCGTACCGATGAAGTCAAAAGGAGAAAGAACCTAAGACCTGTCTCATTAAGTGGTACCGCAGACCAAAATAGAACCAGCCTACGAGCAGTGAAGCCTCGCAAGTACATACACTTGTGTAACATGGAGTCTGGTGTTGCAGAAATTGAGAATTACCTTCGACAGCTCTGTCCAACAGTCATATGTACCGTGCAGGAACTGACCCCGAAAGGTGACTACAAGTCCTATAAGATCGGGGTCCCACCTACAGCTTATGATGTGTGTTTTTCAACCGATGTCTGGCCGATAAATGCTAGATTGAAAGCTTGGATACCCTACCATAGACCAGCTAGTGCAGGTAATACCAGTCGTAACTCCCAAGCAGCTGCTACAGCAACGGGTAATAACCAGCCCTTTCGTGGTACAAGCAAATCACAGCAAGACCGCTAGTCTTACTGCGTTTTATCAAAATGTACGCGGTCTTAAGACAAAGCTACGAACCTGGCGCAATCAACTTATTATAGTTGAACAAAGTATCGTTGCAGTAACGGAAACATTTCTTGACGGCTCCGTGGAAGATTCTGAACTTGAGTGTGGGGATTGGAGAATTTTACGAAGAGATAGACCTACGGCATGCGGAGGGGTAGCACTAGCTGCTCGCGCGCCTATTGTAATGCGTCGACGACATGATCTAGAAACTGACAACGGTGAAGATCTGTGGGCCTGTTTTTTGTGGCATGGTCGACCATTTTATGTCGGCGTGGTATATATTAGACCAAGTGCAAGCGATAATGACTATATGCAGTGGTTCCATAAAATTGAAAATTTCATTAACGTATTAAAAGCACCAGTTCTTATATTAGGAGACATTAATTTAAAGAGCGCGTCGGTTAATGTTAATAATTACTATTTTTATTTGTTAGCTTTTTGTGGTTTATCTGAAAGGAATTGCGTGACAAATGTGTATGGAGGTATGTTGGACGTCGTGTTGGTACAGGAGAGTGAGGAGTTGCGAGATGTCTATGTCATCGCAACGGACGGTATTGTCCCACCAGACGCATATCATCCACCGCTGGACATCGAGGTGAAAATAAACACAGCATGCCACTCTAATTATCTTGCTCCTTCCAATATTAATCCTACAAAAGATTGGAACTTTAGGAAATGCGATGGTGTTTTGTTTTTGAGCTTACTTTCAGAAATATCTTGGAACCACATTTTGGATAACGACGGAGTTCAAAATGCAATTGAATCTTTTTACAGGGTAATTTATAGTTTATTTGACCAATGTATACCTAAAAAACATCGAGATAGCAAAGCCTCTAAGCGATATCCCGTCTGGTTTTCAAAAAATATAATTGATGATATTAAGTATAAAACAAAGTTACACGCCTCTTGGAAACAAACCAGCTCTAAAGAAATATATGCACAGTTTTCAGATCTCAGAGAAAATCTTAAACTTCGTATTGCAATGGCCTATGGCTCCCATATAAAACTCATAGAACAAAACCTTAAGCTTAGACCTGTTGATTTTTGGAGACATATATCTAGCTTACGTACTAAGGGCGGTTTCGAGCCGCAAGTAACCTATGCAGGAAAAACTGTTTCCGGCGTAGATGCAGCAAAAGCCTTTGCTGACTATTTCTCCAATGTGTTCCACCCAGAAGTTCCAGTACTAGACATTTCTGTGACATATAGCTCAGACACTACTAGAAATAGTAATTATGTTAACATTAGTAATATTGTTCCTAACGACGTATTGAATAGTATTGACAGGCTAAAACCTGGCAGCTCCACAGGCCCAGATAGTATCCCACCAATCATTCTGAAACAGGCCAAGCAAAGTCTATGTATTCCTTTGTGTCACATATTTAACTTGGCGCTTGACACTGGTGAATACCCATCCCCTTGGAAATTGTCTAGAGTTTGTCCAATACCTAAAAGCATAGACAAGTCTAAAGTCGAGGAATACAGGCCGATCGGGGTTTTATCATCTCCGGCAAAGGTATTTGAGAGAATTCTCCACAAATATATATACCGCCAAGTGGAAAAATACCTTTGCAACGAACAACTCGGCTTTAGACCCGGTAGATCTGTTGAAAGTAACTTATTGACCCTCGTAGATTATATTTCTGCTAGGCTAGATAAGGGCTCTCAGGTAGACGTGTTGTATTTTGATTTCCGGAAGGCATTTGATAGGGTCAATAACGACATCTTGTTGGATAAACTATGTGCGATAGGTTTTGCTCCCAAGCTCCTTCGATTACTCGCGGATTACCTTCGTGACCGCCAACAGATTGTCAGGCTTGGTGTATACGAATCCAGTCCCTATCACACGCGTTCCGGAGTAAGTCAAGGGTCCATACTCGGACCTTTATTATTCCTTCTGATGATTAACGATCTCCCTTCAGTCCTGAAGCATTCGCGATGCTTACTATATGCTGATGACCTAAAATTGTTTTCTGAGGTAGAGAGTGAGGCGGATTGCGTGTTGCTGCAGCAGGACATTAACAGCGTTTATAAATGGAGTCTGAAAAACGGGATGGAATTCAACACCTCGAAGTGCTATGCAATGACTTTTGGTAGGGTACGGCGCCCGGTATATTATTAATATAATATTAACAATAATAGCATAACTCGCGCATGCATAATGAAAGACCTGGGTGTCTTATTCGATCAGAAGTTAACCTTTCATGACCACATAGTTGCGTTAGCAAAAGATTCATACGACGTTTGGGTTTCATCCTCAGGACTGCTAAAGACTTCCAGGATCAGCACGTGATACGTCTCATTTTTGGAGCCTTGGTACGGAGTAAGCTTGAGACTGCAATGTGCGTGTGGCATCCTCATGAAAGCAAATACTCATTAATGCTCGAAAAAGTACAAAAAGCGTTTTTGAGATATTTGTATAAACGCATCAATGGATATTACCCGTACATGTATCCCACTAAGTTTCTCTTGGGATCATTGGGTTACAATTCTCTTCAAGTTAGACGACAAAGGCACCAACTTACTTTTATGTGCAAAATTTTAAGGGGTAAAATTGACGCACCGGATCTGCATGATGAGCTGTGCCAGGTGTTTGTCCCCGACAATTACTTGCGCAGCAGACGTCACAAGCTGTTCTTCGTGGGGCATTGCCGCACGGTAGCACGCAGCATGTCGCCCATACCGCGCTCACTCGCAGCTTTCAATGCTCTGCTGTCTACCGACACCGACTGCGACTTGTTTGAGGATGGATGGCAGAAGATTATGTCGGATTGTCTCATGTTTTCTGAGAGATATGATTGAAAGTGTCCTATGTCATTTAAATTTAATTTTAATTTTAATATATGTAATTTAGTTTTATTTGATAATTTGTTATTAGAACTTTTAATACTATTTATTTGCTTTGTTGGATTAATGTGATATAATTTAACTTTTATAATTCAGATAACTATTTATGACATTCTAGACTGATTTATTTTTATTATGATTTAAAATGTTCTATTATAATTTACTTGTAATATTCCTTAATTTATGTAATTGGTTTTTGTACCGTTTTGATTAAGGTTAAATAAATAAATTTACAATTTACAAATCTACTGCTTCTGTACTATGCTCGCCTGTACTCCTGCATTTTAGAAAAGCTTGTTTTTAGTAAAGGTTTTTTTTTTCAAATAAAACTTGTTTCATAATTTCTATTTGGCGGCTGCACTTCATAAAAGCTCTACTTTTGTATACAAGCATTTGTATCAACACCTCCGACAGCTCAAGGTATGTTCATCAAAATCTGTTCAGCTGACTCACATATCGTCGCCTCACTTCAAAGTTTAAGTATACCACCGAAATTGTTTCATTTAAATTTCGTGTAGATTTAATGAGTATATCTATAGAGATATGGAGATAAGCACTTCATTTGGTACTGAAAGTGACTAGCGCAGCATTCAATCGGTTTCCTACTACCAACGGAACCATATTACTGAGACTTCGCAGTCTGTCCGTCTGTCAGAAGGCTGTATCATGAAATGTTCACAAAGTATTTATAATTGTGGCTGACTCTCAAGGGCTGTGTTTTGAGAGAAGAGATTTTTACCTTGTTGGTGGGAAGCTACTTTGCAGTAGTAAATAAGGCGGGATGAATAATGTACGTAGATGACGATATTGAACCCTGGGTAGCGCTTGCCCACGAACTGCACGGTGCTAGGCCAGCAACCACCCTGTCGTCAACCATGTATTGTGTTGCGCAGCTGTCCTTGAGAGCCAGTCCTATTCTAAGCTAGGCCTAGTGTGCTACCATCCTCGATTGTATCGTCACTTACCAACAAGTGAGATAGTCGTCAAACGCTAGACTATTATGATATATATTTTTTTATGGTAAAAGGTAACAGGACAAGCGCGACGCTCGCCTGATGGTAAGCGATGACGTCTACCTATAACAGATACAGCGGCATGGAAAATTTTGGACTGCCGGAATTTTGCATTTCACTGCACTGCGCCGTCCTCATACCATCAACTGATCATCAAATAAAACGTCTAATTCGTAGTTTGACCGCCAGCGTTCTTTTGACGCGACGCTAGTTATACACAGTTGTACGTGTTGCGGTCAGGTTGACGGGCGTGGAGCGGCGCTGCATCAACCTGGGCTCGTACAACTACCTGGGGTTCGCGGGGGGCGCGGGCGAGGTCACGGAGCGTGACGTGACGCGCGCGGCGCGTGACCTCGGCCTGGCCGCCTGCTCGCCGCGCGCCGAGCTCGGAGACACGCCGCTGCTGCGGGAACTGGAGCGCACCCTGGCAGACTTCCTCGGAGTCGAGGTGAACCTTATGTGTACATCCTCCCTCCTTCATCGCTCACACTTTACATTGTTTTTAATGGAGACAGCCCAGCGTTATATCACATTTAAACTCGGCGGCAATAGCCCAATGGATAGGGTGTCGGACTTGCGATCGAGAGGTCGTGAGTTCGAACCCCACCCCACCCATTGCACTATTGACGTGAACCCACTCCAGACACGAGCACTTTTAGCTTAGTTGGAGGTTAACAAGAATACTAGTAAATGGGGCACCCACGTTGCGAGTAATCTTAAAAAAACTAATATTATAAAGAGGAAAATTTTGATTTTTTGTATGTTTTCGATTTAACTCAAAAACTACTCGACCTATTTCATAATTGTTTTCACTAATGGAAAGCTACATTATCAGCGAGTAACATAGGCTATATTTTATCCCCATATTGTCACGGGAACGGGAACTACGCGGGTGAAGCCGCGAGCTGCTGCTAGTTACCTGATGTTCATTGATGAGAGCAGACGTTACATTACTGAGTTCAGTACTAGACTAAGTATGTAGCATAAAGGTTATCAGTCACCAACACGACTCCGCTCCCACCCGGCAAAAAGTGTAAGCCTTATGACGTTCACTGTCGACAGACAATTTTTAATTATTTTTAGGGTTCCGTACCCAAAGGGTAAAACGGGACCCTATCCGTCTGTCTGTCTGTCTGTCTGTCTGTCTGTCTGTCTGTCTGTCTGTCTGTCCGTCCGTCTGTCACCAGGCTGTATCTCATGAACCGTGATATTTGTACAGTCAAAATTTTCACAGATGGTGTATTTCTGTTGCCGCTATAACAACAAATACTAAAAACAGAATAAAGTTAAAAATAATAGAGGGTCCCCATACAAGAAACGTGTTTTTTTCGGCATTTCACGCCATCTATGTACGCTTAAACGTCCCATAGATTAAAATGTCGATCCCTAACACCTTTGTTAGACGTTAGATAGCGTTATAAGTTTATTAATGTGTGTTATTAATGTTTATTAATTATTATTTTTTGCTGGCGAAAAATGATAGTGGTATTTTTTTCTCAATCTTATAAAATACTGTGTTGTGGTACGGAACCCTACGAGTGCGAGTCCGAATTGCACTTGGCCAGTTTATTTAATCTTAACTAATATTATAAATGCGAAAGTAACTCCGTCTGTCTGTCTGTCTGTCTTACTTTCACGCTAAAACCACTGAACCGATTTAAATGAAATTTGGTACACATATAGTCTAGAATCTGAGAAAGGTCATAGGCTACTTTTTAATGCGAAACAAGGGTTGAAAGGGAGGATGAAATGTTGTATGGAAGTATCGTCATTTTTAGAGCTAGAAACTTGAAACATTTTTAGGCTGTTGATTCGATATAAATAAATATGACATTCAAAGTTTGTAAAAGTTGGGTACAACTTCAAGGGTGTAAAATAACAGTAGAGGACGAAAGTTTGTATGGGGGCTTAGCGCGGCGTGGTGCGGTGCGGTGTTGCTGGGATACGAAAGTTTGTATGGGGGCTTAGCGCGGTGTGGTGCGGTGCGGTGTTGCTGGGATACGAAAGTTTGTATGGGGGCTTAGCGCGGCGTAGTGCGGTGCGGTGTTGCTGGGATACGAAAGTTTGTATGGGGGCTTAGCGCGGCGTGGTGCGGTGCGGTGTTGCTGGGATACGAAAGTTTGTATGGGGGCTTAGCGCGGCGTGGTGCGGTGCGGTGTTGCTGGGATACGAAAGTTTGTATGGGGGCTTAGCGCGGCGTGGTGCGGTGCGGTGTTGCTGGGATACGAAAGTTTGTATGGGGGCTTAGCGCGGCGTGGTGCGGTGCGGTGTTGCTGGGATACGAAAGTTTGTATGGGGGCTTAGCGCGGCGTGGTGCGGTGCGGTGTTGCTGGGATACGAAAGTTTGTATGGGGGCTTAGCGCGGCGTGGTGCGGTGCGGTGTTGCTGGGATACGAAAGTTTGTATGGGGGCTTAGCGCGGCGTGGTGCGGTGCGGTGTTGCTGGGATACGAAAGTTTGTATGGGGGCTTAGCGCGGCGTGGTGCGGTGCGGTGTTGCTGGGATACGAAAGTTTGTATGGGGGCTTAGCGCGGCGTGGTGCGGTGCGGTGTTGCTGGGATACGAAAGTTTGTATGGGGGCTTAGCGCGGCGTGGTGCGGTGCGGTGTTGCTGGGATACGAAAGTTTGTATGGGGGCTTAGCGCGGCGTGGTGCGGTGCGGTGTTGCTGGGATACGAAAGTTTGTATGGGGGCTTAGCGCGGCGTGGTACGGTGCGGTGTTGCTGGGATACGAAAGTTTGTATGGGGGCTTAGCGCGGCGTGGTGCGGTGCGGTGTTGCTGGGATACGAAAGTTTGTATGGGGGCTTAGCGCGGCGTGGTGCGGTGCGGTGTTGCTGGGATACGAAAGTTTGTATGGGGGCTTAGCGCGGCGTGGTGCGGTGCGGTGTTGCTGGGATACGAAAGTTTGTATGGGGGCTTAGCGCGGCGTGGTGCGGTGCGGTGTTGCTGGGATACGAAAGTTTGTATGGGGGCTTAGCGCGGCGTGGTACGGTGCGGTGTTGCTGGGATACGAAAGTTTGTATGGGGGCTTAGCGCGGCGTGGTGCGGTGCGGTGTTGCTGGGATACGAAAGTTTGTATGGGGGCTTAGCGCGGCGTGGTGCGGTGCGGTATTGCTGGGATACGAAAGTTTGTATGGGGGCTTAGCGCGGCGTGGTACGGTGCGGTGTTGCTGGGATACGAAAGTTTGTATGGGGGCTTAGCGCGGCGTGGTGCGGTGCGGTGTTGCTGGGATACGAAAGTTTGTATGGGGGCTTAGCGCGGCGTGGTGCGGTGCGGTGTTGCTGGGATACGAAAGTTTGTATGGGGGCTTAGCGCGGCGTGGTACGGTGCGGTGTTGCTGGGATACGAAAGTTTGTATGGGGGCTTAGCGCGGCGTGGTACGGTGCGGTGTTGCTGGGATACGCATGTGCCTTATTTGTAAAATAATTAGCCTAAATAATTAAAAATGCTACCCAAAGACACTATTCCACGCGGACGAAGTCGCGGGCACAGCTAGTATTTTATACTTGTTAAATTATTATAATGTATATGTATAAAATGAATATGGTGTGTGTGTGTACCAGGCGAGCATAGTGGTGGGCATGGGGTTCGCGACCAACGTGCTGTCGCTGCCGGCGCTGCTGGGGCCGGGCTCGCTGGCGCTCAGCGACGAGAACAACCACGCCTCGCTCATCCTGGGGCTGCGCGTGTCGGCCGCCGCCGTGCGCGTGTTCCGACACAACGACGTGCGCCACGCCGAGCAGCTCGCGCTCGCCGCAAGAGCGGAGAACAAGTGGAAGAGGATCGTTATTGTGAGTCATGCATTACTCGCTAAACTTTATAGCTGGACAGATCACATTTGGGTAAAAAGGCCGGAGACCCTACATTGTTGAGGATTTTGTGTCTCAGTAACAATAGGTACTTAAAAAAAATTGTATGTAAAATCAAGCTTTTTTTATAATTACCATAAATCTTGTTATATTCTATTTATTTTTAAGCTATTGCATAGATTCTATCGCGGGCCTTGAGCGTGGAGACCGAATCCAGAAATTCCGTAACGAAAATAACCTAACACGCATAATTATGCCTTCTCTTTTATTCTAATTGATTCATCACGTTCAAAACAGAGACAGAGCGAATATTGGCTATAGCCATAGTTACCATTATCCAGTAACATTTCAATACTATTGATGAAACCAAAGACGACCTTATCTCTACTACGCTAAGGCATAAAAAATGAGGTTCGTTAGATCGAACTGTAATGGACAGTTGGTTTTTGCAGTTGCACTTTGCTTTGCACATGCGCGAAACCGAAAAGCGTTCATTAAAGCTTAACCTTTGACAGGTTTTTATAGTTACAACTTTGCACCTTACCGCTTTCAAAATAAGTTCGTAATAACGTTACGATAACTAGATAGAAGAAATGTAGAATTGGTTTTTGAATGCGCGCGCAGGTGGCGGATGGCGCCAAGACGCGTGTGTTTGTTTTCAAACATTTTAATCACTTTTTACAGTTTTTACTTCGTTCGATCCGTGGTTCGATTGCTTTGAACGATTTGTGCGTGCGGTGAATTCCATATTTTTTGTGTTAATTGCTGTGTTGTGTTTTAGCCCCTAAGTGATTTAATTTAGGATTGAGTGTGTTATTGATTATTGACTAATTAAAAATGCAATTTAGAAGAGAGATTTCGAAGATACAGCCCTCTGACAGACGGACGGACGGACGGACGGAATGGACGGACAGAAGGTAAAATTTGTAAATAATTTCTTAGGGAAGGTAGAGTTAGAGAAGTGATTAGCGCGCCTTGTATATAAAATCATTCTATATATGGCGATTTTTAAATGCACCACAATTTTTGCACTACAGGTAAAAATAGTGCTAGTCCTAAGTCCTAAGCCTAGAAAATCATGAAGGAAAATCGCCAATATCATACTAATCTTTTTAGTAGTTGTAGTTAGTAGTTCTACTGCATAAATAAAAAAAATGCTATGCAATCGCTTTACCTCGGCAGTCCCCGAGTGCCACACGTCTTTTTTATTTATTTATTCATATCAAAATTATTAACAAGTTTTGAATCACATAGCACCAGTAAACCTTATATAGGTTTGTCTAGGCACTAGATCCTCTACATATTACAAACTCATTTTAGCTTAATGTAATTATAGTTATTTAAAAAGTTATGATGTAAGTTAGTATATTTAATTGTAAGTTAGTATATTTATAATACTAATGAAATATAAATAAAATCGAATGCCAAATGAGTCTAATTAATGCAGGAGCGACCGACAGTCGACTCGCCTGCGCTCGGCCCCGCTCGGCGCTCGCTCGTTTGTGAAGTGTAAAAAGCCTAACAATAGCTGGACACCGTTAATTTTGGCCTGACGCGCAATCGAAAAGCCTAACTATATCCAAGTGTATCCGGAAGCCTAGCAACGCTACACGCAGGCTAGTGATCTGCGGGATTAATATCATACACGACATGACGGGGACGTAGCTATATATAGATCAACGCTAAATAAAACTGGCTAAGTCGAGTTGTACTCGCCCACCGAGGCACCAATTAAGCTAGACCTCTAAATTGTATGAGTGCTCATATAATTCGGAGGCCTATCTTAATTGTAGAAACTATGTATGTATGGGGACACCCTTTAATTTTCAACTTTTTTGGAATTTTTCCTTTACTTGTGCTGTAAGACCTTGCTTTTGACCAAAATTGACAATTCTAGGTCAACCGGAAGTACCCTATAGGTTTTGGGTCGAAAACCTATAGGGTACTTCCCGTTGACCTAGAATCATGAAATTTGGCAAGAAAAGTAAGAAAAGTTCAAAATTAAGGTAAGTGTTGGTACTTACAAGTTTTCGCGAAAATCTAAATTTGCCCATATCTTTTTATCGTGTTGACTCAGGACCTTGATTTTATACACCTAACAGGGACTATAGACCTCAGTATCTGGTATAAATTTCAACTTGCTAGGTCCACCCGTTCCTGAGAAAATCAGTGGTGACACGCGGACAGACAGACAGACAGACAGACAGACGGACAAGAAAGTGATCTTATAAGGGTACCTTTTTTTGCCTTCTGAGGTACGGAACCCGAAAAAACAAGTTAAAGTACTAACTTAACATTGCAGTTCAATCCCTAGACCGATACCTAGACACTGTATGCACCAGCCGCAAATAATAAGCTGGTAATCGTCATTTCGTATTTTAGGGTTCCGTAAAAGTCCGTCCAAAGGGTAAAACGGGACCCTATTACTAAGACTCCGCTGTCCGTCTGTCTGTCTGTCTGTCTGTCTGTCCGTCTGTCACCAGGCTGTATCTCATGAACCGTGATAGTTAGACAGTTGAAATTTTCACAGATGATGTATTTCTGTTGCCGCTATAACAACAAATACTAAAAACGGAATAAAGTTAAAAATAATAGAGGGTCCCCATACAAGAAACGTGTTTCTTTCGGCATTTCACGCCATCTATAAACGCTTAGTTAGGCAAACGTCCCATAGATGGCGTTGTATTGAAATGTCGAACCCTAACTCCTTTGTTAGTTATAAGAAATAAAATGTTTATTAATTATTATTTTTTGCTGGCGAAAAATGATAGTGGTATTTATTGCTCGATCTTATAAAATACTGTAGTGTGGTACGGAACCCTACTAGTGCGAGTCCGACTTGCACTTGGCCAGTTTATTTATTATCTTAAAACCACATATCTACATTTTTCAGAATGTTTCCCTTATAAGTGCTTCAATGCCTTGCATTTTATAAAATGTCATGATTGTAGCTCAACGGGAAGTACCCTATAAGTTTTGATTCCGTCGTTAAATCGCAAAATATGCCGAATCAACGGTCATATCTTTTGAGCGCGTTGACTTACAGGTTTCATTTTTAACCGACTTTAAAAAAAGGAGGAGGTTTCTCAATTCGACCGTATATATATATTTTTTTTTTTATTTTTTTTTATTTTTTTTTTTTTATGTTTGTTCGCGGATAACTTCGTCGTTTTTGAACCGATTTCGATTATTCTTTTTTTGTTCGAAAGGAGATATCTCAAGTGTGGTACCATGGTAATTTTATCGAGGTATGATAAGTATCTCCAGAGATATTGAGATAAACATCTCAAAATTGGTACTGAAAATGAATAGCGCGGCATTGAAGTCGGTTGTTTTTTAGTTTTTAAACGATATTATTCACAGCCGAAAGATACCGTAGACTCAAGTACATGTTTAATATAAGGTTCAATTTGACCTACTACATAAGTTTCAACTTTAACTCTACGCATTCCGGCGATAAAGGGTCTTGACAGACGGACAAGAAAGTGATCCTATAAGGGTTCCTTGTAAGGTACGAAACCCTAAACACGAGCTGTATGAGTCCATCTCTGTAATTGTGCAACACATGCAAGTATGGCCACTTATTTAACTTTCGACAGCTCGAATACACGATCACCTGCCTTAGATTGTACATATATAACAATAGATACGAGGGTCGTTCAATAAATACTTAGCCTACAAAAGAAAAACGAAAATTTTCGAAAAGTGCCGATTTAATTTTCTACATAATCCTCCTTTTAACTCAATACACTTGGCCCAGCGATGCTCCAACTTTTTTAACCCGTCTAAAAAATACGTTTTCCTGAAGTCTGCAAAATAGGCCTCCGTGGCGGCGATGACCTCCTCATTCGACCCAAATCTTTTCCCGGCGAGTGACTTTTTCAGGTTTGGAAACAAAAAGAAGTCACAGGGGGCCAAATCTGAAGAGTAAGGTGGATGGGGCAGCAATTCGTAGCGCAATTCGAATAATTTGGCCATGGCGACGGCAGAGGTGTGAGCCGGCGCGTTGTCGTGGTTGTTGTCCAGTGTGAGCAAACGCGGCACCCATCGCGCTGACAGCTTTCTCATGCCCAGTTCTTCGTGGAGAATATGATGCACCGTTCCTTCTGCAATGCCCACAGTGTCAACTATCTCGCGAACCTTCAATCGGCGGTCTGCCAACACGAGATCGTGGATTTTTTTTATGTTTTCCTCCGTAGTAGCCGTTTTCGGGGCACCTGAGCGTGGCTCATCAAAAACCGACTTACGGCCACGAGCAAACTCGTTAAACCAATTCTTGGCGGTTGCCATCGAAGGAGAAGAGTCACCGTACACAGCATCCCAGCGATTTTTAATTTCACTGCGCGTTTTCCCTTCCAAAAATAAAAATCGAATCACCGAACGATACTGCTCTTTTTCCATTATTGTTAAACTGACCGACACGTTCGCTTTCAAGGGCTATTAAAACAAAACTAATAGAGGTCATTGTTTAAAACTTTGGCAGTAGGCTTCAAAAACATTGCACTGTACTATGGTAAATTTTTTTGTAATAGCAGTGCCATCGGGCGATGAGGCTACGTACTTGTTGAATGACCCTCGTATGTATATAGATAGACATTTAGACTGACATGTATTGATATTTAAACTATAGTTAATGATATTCTGTGTATGTGATTATATATAGGTTATATATATATATTGTCAATTTTATTGGACGGTTCGAAATGAACCGCTCTTTACAAATTACTAAATTGCATAAGAAATACTGTGACGCTGAAAAACGTCTCCAACACGAGTTGGAGGACAAGAAGCGGAACAAACAAAAAAAAAGACTGTACGTGTCACATGATGTCCATAAGTAACATGTGTCAGTGTTTATGTAAGTGTAATGTAATGTAACGTAATGTAACGTAATGTAAGGTGGCGGAGGGCGTGTACAGCATGGAGGGCTCGGTGGTGCCGCTGCGCGCGCTAGTGCGGCTCAAGCGGCGGCTCGGCCTGCAGCTGTACATCGACGAGGCGCACTCCATCGGCGCCATGGGCCCGCGCGGCCGCGGCGTCACCGACCACGCCGGCCTGCACCCCGGGGACATCGACGTCCTCATGGGCACCTTCACTAAGAGCTTCGGCGCCGCCGGCGGGTACATCGCAGGTAATGCTTACCGCGCGCTCCTCGTTCTCATTATCAGACTATTTCACTCCACTGCCGGACCTGAGTCTCTCCGGTGACACGCCACTGAGCTCGATCTTCAGCTATTAGTTTCCGACCGCTGCCGGCCAGCTTGCGTATAGCATCGCTTCATATAGCTGAAGGGGGTCCTACCCTACGTTTACCGAGCCGTGGTCTCCACTAAAGAATTCGTCTACCGACAGTACCGACAGACGGAAGAACGGACAGCGAAGTTTCAGTAATAGGGTTCCGTTGGTAAAGGAAGGCACCCTTTGAGTTGGGATCGGAACCCTAAATATTCAGCAAAAATATGAAAATCTATACGGTTAACATTTGTGATCGTCAATCGATTCTGTGTCTTCTTAGATAGTCAGAAAGAATTAACTGATATACGTTTATAAATGTTTACTCCCCAGGATCCAAGAAACTGATAGACTGCGTGCGCGCGAGCGGGCACGCGCACACGTACGCGCACGCGATGTCTGCGCCCGTGGCCGCGCAGGTGCTGGCTGCCACGCGCGCCATCGACTCCGCGGCCGGCCGCCGCCGGGTCTCCCAGCTGCGGGAGAACACGCACTTCTTCAGGCGGAGGTATGTCTGTATATATACACAAGATGTCTGCGCCATACGTAGTGAGACATATTTTAATGTCTCGTATTTATATAAAACTTTTCCTTAGCTGATGCTTAGCTATGATGAAAATGTCAGAATGTAGCCTGTAAACGTCGGTTGTCCCATGTCTCGTCGCTGCCCTCTTATGCCTGTAATACACGTTGGCCGAGTGTTGCCGATCGAAGGCCAATACCAACCTCTAGAGACCCCTGTACACATTGTGCCAGTGCATGGACCAATGTGTAGAGGGCTATTTTGCGGAACGTTGGTTGCAAATGACAGTTGGCGCGAGCGTTGGCCGGCAAACCACATTGTGTTGGTTTTTTGTGCACACATCAAAGGATCTTGGCGCGCTCCGCAAACAGCGCTCACACGTTGGGCAAATGTGTGAACAGATGCGTTTTTTAACAGTGGCCTTATACTATAAGGTCCATGTACACATTGGACCAACTCAATGAACAACGCGTTTGCGATGTGTTCCCTGTTCACATATTTGCAACGAGGGGGCCAACTTATGAGCGCTGTTTGCGGAGCGTGCCAAGATCCTTTGATGTGTGCACAAAAAACCGACACAATGTGGTTTCTCGCCAACTGTGATTTGCAACCAATGTTCTGCAAAATAGCCCTCTACATATTGGTCCATTGCATTGGCCCAAAGTGTACAGGGGCCTATAGATCGTCATATTTGCCTTGCCTTCCCATCGCTCGGTGTTTTTAGCCTAGTTGGCCGAGGGAAGGCAAGCGCCAACGTGCATAGAACTCATTTGCCTCATAGCTTGTCACGACTCGCAGTCGCTCGCGACCACTGGTTTCACTTCGGAGCGGTGGCGGTTTTTCTACACAAATCGTTCGCCTGAGCTCGGCCTGTACTGGTTACACGTTGGTTTTTTCGTCAACACGTTTTTTTGCTAACTTGTCGAACGTAGACGTTATTAGTTATTACAGAATTATTTGACTTTTTTTTTTATAAACACCTATAGAGAAGCAAACAAGCATGCGGCCCACCCGATAGTGAGTGGTTACCGCCGCCTATTAACACCTGCAATACCAGGTGCAATACTGGTGCGTTGCCTGCTCTTTTGAAAAAAAAAATCTGTTAACTTTTCTTTTGATGCAACTCAGATCAACCTTCTGTGGGAAAACATGGGGAGGAAGGTCATTCCACATCTCGCATGTTCGCGAAAATACAAACGCTTAAAACACCTTGCGTGGGAGCACCACGTGTCTATAATATGAGGCCAACATGTATTGCAGGCTTTACAATTGTAGAGAAGAAACTATATAATGAACTGTCGGGTTCATTAGTTTCTTCTCTACAATTGTAAATGCTCTAGTGCTCGTATAATATATTATACGAAATTTGCTGATTTTCTGAAGCTTTATGTTATGAACTACATAGTTTTAATACATACATACATACATACAATCACGCCTTTTTCTCGTTGGGGTAGGCAGAGACTACTTCTTTCCACATGCTACGATCCTGACACGATCTTTCGCTTCTTCCACTTTCATGAGCGCCGTCATACATGCTCGCCGGTTATACGTACTTTTGATAGCTTTAATGCTTGAATAGAACATGTTATTGATGTGTTATTGTCTGTGGGCGCCTGGCAGAAACATCTCACCTGCTCCTGCTAGCATCTCAGTATGCCATCTATTGGAACGAATGTTTTTAACCTGCTACTAGATGGAGCTACTTGAAGTTCAGAGAAGTTATACCTACTTGCAAGAATCACCTGTAGGGTTATTCTCAATCATTAAAAAGCAAATTCGGATTCGGAAACTGTCCTTAATTCGACTTTGATCTTTGCGATTCACAATGCTCCGACCGGTTACGTAGATAATCAATTAGAAAAAAACACTGATTCTAATTGGAACGGTTTTTGCGACAAAATAGCTCACGGATTTATCAATATTCAAAATTAAAAACTTGCCAAGTGCGAGTCGGACTAGCACACGTAGGGTTCCGATTAAACAACATTTGCTGAAAAAATAAGTTTTTTGTATGGGGACCCGACCCATTTTAATTGTTAATTTACTTAAATCCACTTTTTATCATTTTATGTTATAGCAATCATTATAACACACACTATGAGCAAATTTCAAGTCTCTATCTATTACGGTTTGTACGATCGAGCATAAAACGCCTGAAAAACACGTTTCTTGTTTGGATACCCTCTTTTATTTCTAACTTGATTATGTTTTGAGTATTTGATGTTATAGCGGCCATAGTAATACATACTTTGTGAAGATTCCAAGTCTCTATCTATAATACTCTATCTAATAATATTTATTTTATTCTGTTTTTTAACCGACTTCAAAAAGGAGGAGGTTCTATGTTCGATTGTATGTAATGTATTATAATGTATGTTTGCTGATTATTTGAAGACGCCTGAACCGATTTAAAAAAAAAATATTTTAAAGGGTAAAAATGTGGTCCCATTTAAATTTCATTGAGATATGTTCAGTATCTCCAGAGATATGAAGATAAACACTTCAAACTTAGTACTGAAAATGACTTAAGCGATGTTTGAAGTCGGTTCTTATAGTTTTTTATACGATCTTAAATTATTAGTATTTGTTGTTATAGCGGCAACAGAAATACATCATCTGTGAACATTTCAACTGTCTAACTATCACGGTTCATGAGATACAGCCTGGTGACAGACGGACAGACAGCGAAGTTTTAGTAATAGGGTTCCGTTTTTTAACCTTTGGGTACGGAACCCTAAAAAGGTTTTCGAATAATTCATAATCAAGGGGCTGGTCAAGAAAATTATTTATTTATCCCTTCCAAGTTCTTAAATACCAGAAACAACAATGAAAATAATAAAAAGTCCTACATACTCGTATCTAAATCCTATCATAATTTGTACAATACAGATGAAAAACATTCAACATAGTATGTCGCAATACCGGATGTAAGATAATTGTACGTGTTTTGATATAGATCATTTACATATACAAAGGGACATTTCGTCGCAAACATCGATGTCTTCAAAAATCGTACCGACCTTAGCTTGTCAACACTTTTTATTTAGTGTGTCCTCGCACAAATGTGTCGCTTACATCGCGAGTGCGCAGTGTCACGACTCATGTCACCTGGCATTACTCTATCACCGAAGTATCGATGAGTACACAAACACAGATACAGATAAGATAGATGAACTGAATGCGTCAACCCGTCGATACCATATCTAGCGGTATCTCACAGCTAACTTTGTAAACATCGTCATTGTTGGGGCGCGGCTTCACGTAGAAGTGTGGTGTGAGCGCACACTTGCGACGAAGATAACGTGCTTCATGTCGTGTGAAGATTTCTACGACGTCTGCTTTCAACTGATATTTGAAATGAATGCAATAACATAACAACTCTAATTAACAAAAACTACTTTTATCCTACCCTGCTAATATTATAAAGGTAAATGTTTTGTGTATGTTTTTTTACTTCTTCACGCTAACACTACTCGACCGATTGACCTGAAATGTGGTATGTAGATAGCCTAGCCCCAGCAATGACACATAGGGTACTTTTAGCCCAAAATACCGCGGAACGATGTCGCGGGTACACAGCAAGTGTAATGACATAATTAAGTAATTAAGTCATAGTTTAAAAACTAAAACAACCGACTTTCATGCCGCGCCAGTTAGTTTCAGTTGCAAGTTTAAGACTTTTATCGACATATCTCTGGAGATCTCGATGAAATAACAATGGTGCCACCTTTGGGATATCTCCTTTCCAACAAAAAATAAAAACCGGCCAAGTCGAGTTGAACTCGCCCACCGATGCTTCCGTACCAACGTTGGTATGTACCAATTAAGCTAGACCTCTAAATTTTATCAGCGCTCATATAACTCAGAGGTCTACCTTATGACGTAAACTATGTATGTATGGGGGCACCCTTTAATTTTCAACTTTTTTATTTCTTGGATTTTTTCCTTCATTTGTGCTATAAGACCTTACTTCTTGCCAAATTTCATGATTCTAGGTCAATGGGAAATACCCTATAGGTTTTCGACCCAAAACCTATAGGGTACTTCCGGTTGACCTAGAATTGTCAATTTTGGTCAAAAGCAAGGTAAAGGAAAAATTCCGAAAAATAAAAAAAGTTGAAAAGTAAGGTACATTTTGGTATTAAGAAGTTTTCGCGAAAATCTAAATTTGCACATATCTTTTTATTGTGTTGACTCAAGACCTTGATTTTTATACACCCAATAGGGACTATAGACTTCAGTATCAGGTATACATTTCAACTTGCTAGGTCCACCTGTTCCTGAGAAAATCAGTGGTGACACACGGACAAACAGACGGACAAGAAAGTGATCTTATGAGGGTTCCTTTTTTACCTTTTGAGGTACGGAACCCTAAAAAGTCATCAAAATCGGTTCATAAACGACGAAGTTATCCGCAAACACACATAAAAAAATATATACGGTCGAATAGAGAAACCTCATTCTTTTTAACTGACTTCTAAAAAGGAGGAGGTTCTCAATTCGACCATATATATTTTTTATTTATATATTATGTTTGTTCGCGGATAACTTCGTCGTTTACGAAACGATTTTGAATATTATTTTCTTGTTGGAAAGGAGATATCCCAAGTGTGATACCATGGTAATTTTATCAAGGTCTGATGAGTATCTCCAGAGATATGGACATTAACACCTCAAAAGTGGTACCGAAAATTAATAGCGCAGCATTGAAGTCGGTTCTTTTAAGTTTTGGAAACGATCATTTGTTAGAAGTGTGTACATAAATGTGATGTGTATGTGTGCACAGGCTGGCGTCGCTGGGCGTGGTGACGTTCGGGCACGCGGACTCGCCCGTGGTGCCCATGCTGGTGTACTCGTTCAGCAAGATGGCGGCCGCCGTGGAGCGGCTCACGGCGCGCGGCCTGGCCACCGTCGGCGTGGGCTTCCCCGCCACGCCGCTCACCATGGCGCGCATACGGTACGCGCACACCTCACCCTCGCCTCACCCTTACCTCGCCTCTGTCTGGCTTCATATATGTTTGCTAACGTTTTACATAGCCAACGAACTGGAATAGGATGTACGATAGCTTTTTACTCAATCGAGATTTTGCTAGTGAAGTATCTATACAGCTTGACAGCTGAATGGTTCATTACTTTTGTTTTTTTTTAATTCAAAGCGATAAAATTCTGCTTTTGCTATGTTTACGTGATAATTGGTTATGATTTTTTTTTATATTTTATGATTTTGACGTGTATATGTGCGTATATTAATACTGCCTACATACTGAATAAATGCTTTGATTCTTCTTTGATTTTATATTGACATCAATGTTATATGCGAAAAACAGTACAGTTTGTATTTATGTTTGTTTGTTACCTGTTAACGGTCAAACGAATGGCTGGACCGATTCGAATAAAAATGTGCACTGGGGTAGGTAATTTGGTAGAATGGGACATTTTTAATGCAATCGAAACCGTGGAGCTCACCTAGTATATTACATGTAAATGTCAGTTTGTTGTGAAGTAGAATATACCATTAGGATAGAGCGATACTACATCTAAGTACTCCATAAAACAATGTTGGCGATACTACATCTAAGTACTCCATAAAACAATGTTGGCGATACTACATCTAAGTACTCCATAGAACAATGTCGGCTGATGTCTCGACGGCGGATCGAGGCAGGTCGCATCGAGTCGCATTGTTCTCCGTTATAGAGGACGGTTATCACATGTGAGGATTCGAGTGAGATGTAATGAAGTAGAACATGTATCCACAGACAGTTCGCTGCTTCACCCCGTTCCCCGACAGTATCTAGGTACCAACGGTACGATTAATGTCACGAAACATGAAACTTCCGGTGCCTATTGCAGATTGTTCCACAGACACAAACTATAGTTTGTAATGTCAAAAACTCGCTGCCCGTGAGGTAACACGTGGGAATAGATCGCCACACAGTGCCGGATTGAGCAAGCGCGGGGCGCGCAGCTAATTCTTTCAAAGAGCCCTTGATCTGTAGGGTTCTGAAGTATAAAGTGGTAAAAACAATTCAATACTCAATACATTTATTTGCCACCAGTTACAATGTTGTGGGTAATTAATTGTCTGCGTTTAAATATGCGGGGCCCCCTTTCGCGCGGGGCCCGTAGCGATTGTTGCTCTTGCTACGTTAATCCGATACCGACGCCACTTATGGCCGTCTCACTCGTGGACCTTACGGCAGGCATAGGGCTGTCGTGTCGATGTTAGTATTGTAAAAAAGTATAAGATCGTTTAAAAAACTAAAATCAACCGACTTCAATGCCGCGCTAATAATTTTCAGTACCAATTTTGAGGTGTTTATCGCCATATCTCTGGAGATACTCATCAGACCTCGATAACATTACCATGGTACCACACTTGGGATATCTCCTTTCTAACAAAAAAAAGAATAATCAAAATCGGTTCATAAACGTCGAAGTTACCCGCGAACAAACATAAAAAAAAACATATGTACGGTCGAATTGAGAAACCTCCTCCTTTTTTTGAAGTCGGTTAAAAAATAATATAAAAAAGTAGCGGGATATTAGAAGCAGTTATCGATAAGTGATTCCACGCGTGTCCCGAGTGGAACCATGACTTATGGCACCGCGGGCAGCGAGCGTTTGACATTACATTACCATAGGTACGTTCCTAGTTCCTACATTGTTCAGGGAGTCGAGCGAATCTTACTTCAATCACAATCTTATTAAATGGTTCAGTGCACCAAATCATTAATTCTTCTGCGACTGTGCTAAATACATTTCATACACATGTTCAAACTTTTAAACATGGTTCAATTATTTATATGTGTAAAAATGAGTTAACCATGTCCCTCTTTCGTGGGAAACGTAGGCAAGCGAGACCCGTCCGTGTGAGTGAGACAGACGTATGTATGTCGCAGGTTCTGCCTGTCTGCGTCCCACTCGCGCGAGCAGCTGGAGCGCTGCCTGGCCGCCATCGAGGAGGTGGTGCGCGACCTGGGGCTGGACTACTCGCGCCGGCCGCGACCGCGCGCTCACCTCTCCCCACACACCAACTCACGCTGATTATTTTTTAATTAAAAAATATAATCACAACTTTGAGTATCATTTCGCCTCCCTCCCCTCGCGTTCCCGCGATGCTCCTCGAGATATATTCCGAATCGTTGCAATATTTTTGTGAAAACGTCCTTATGATCGGCGGCGGGCCGTCGATCGCGATAGACGAAGAAACCGGTGAGTATTCTGGTGACGCGATAGGAGCCGAGGTCGAGCCGGGCCGCCCGGGACGAGCGCCGGCCGGTATCTGGCCCGCGCTCCGCGGCTCGCAGATAGCGCGGCGATATCCACGATAAGCCGGCGCGGCTCCTCGGCTGCAGTCCGTCCGGCGACACCCTCGCCGTCACGTGCTGCGACCTGCGCGCCTAGACCGGTCCACGCGGAGAGATGGTCGCGTCGCGCGCGCTGCTGGCGGCGGCGCTGTGCGCGTGCCTGCGCGCCGCGCACTGCAGCGGGAACGTGACGGTCGTGCGCCTGCAGTAAGCACCTCGAGTTTACTGCACTAGTACTGCCAGCGAGCCGGCCGCCCGCGTAGAGCGTGCCGGTGTGCGGCCGGCTGTGTGCAGGCGGCCGCTCTCATGTGTGTGTGTGTGCAGGTTGGCGCTGGAGGAGGAGCATTCGCTGCAGGTGAACAGCACCGTCGAGTACATCCTGCGGTTCGTGCCGGTGAGTGCAACTGTACCGTTACTGCGGCGAGTAGGGCCGAAAATCACGGTACTATATAATAGATATATATATGTCGATTACGCGGAACACGATTATGCGTGTAAAGATAAAAAAATAATTAAAACTGTGCCAATTGAAGCGCCTAGTAGATAACCCTCCGAAAATACCGGCCTTTGTTATCGCTACAAATATAATTATTCGTTGAGAATATTATTGTGAGTGCCTCTTTGCCGGGGTCGCAGGTTAAATGATACATTTATTAGGTATCGATATACATACGTGGAATGAGAAATAAAATGCTCTGCCTGAGTCTGTGTTTCTGGTTGAGTACAATATGGGGTTCTTCAAATCGCGAGTGAACATGTATCTCCTAAGCGCGCCCCATCATCGATTGCATCATCGTTTAACATCGGATGAGGTAGTGGTCGAGTGCTACCCGGTTCGATGTAAAAAAATAATTTATTTTTTATTTACGAATTTCAACAAAGTGATTGCGCCCGTGGGATCGTCAGCGAGAACAAACATTGAGGCACGAGTAGATAAGTCCTATTTCACTGTAGGTATGAGTTATCCCTGTGCAAAATATTAGCCAAAATCAGTCGAGCCGCTAAGCTTTGTTAAGTGACAAACGATACCAACTGACGGTTAAGAAACATTTTAATGTCGGTAGGTATTACAGTTTCAAATCTAAAAGTATTGAAATAATATTAAATATGAATAACGTAGTAAGTAGGTAGATATATTTATTTGAACAGCTGTCTGGGTAATTAACTGCTATTTCATTAAAATAACATAACGTTACTTCAAATACATAAAACTTACTTGCGAGGTGTGAATATAGATAACACTTCCGAAACAAGGCGACGTCGACAGACTCATGGCTTATTTTACCTTATTCTACCACTTATGTTACCTCTATCACGCATCGTGACTTATTTATTTACTTAACATCAGGTGAGATAGTGGTCAAGCGCTACCCATTTTCGCATAAAAAAAGACTAACAGTAATTAGTATGATACGATATGTGATTTTAAATGTACTTATTATCGTAAGTAAGGAACATCAAAAACTATATCAGTGTGTGGTATGAGTATGTGGTATCAAGGAAAACAGTTAGCATAGAAACTGT
Organism: Cabera pusaria; assembly: GCA_954871355.1. Lineage (NCBI taxonomy): Eukaryota > Metazoa > Arthropoda > Insecta > Lepidoptera > Geometridae > Cabera > Cabera pusaria. The sequence continues at coordinate 28,792,625 of OX940893.1, forward strand.
AAATATAACTAATTATTATTTGTTTAGTTGTGTAAAGTCCTACTTCATTGAAACGTTTACGTTTTTCTTATCCGTTTTCCGTGTATTTACCTACATAATTAAAATATAACTATTCGATGAATTTGCATATTTAATGAAGCCTTGTTATTGGATGTTTACCCGACCACAGCATAGTTATTCTCATTTCAATCCGATACCACAGAACAGAAAGAAAGAAGAAAGAATAATACAACGTACCGATACATTACAAAACGGAAGCGTCATTTTGAACTTCGAATATTTATTATTCCGTGAGCTATTTGATCGCGGAAACCTTTCCGATTAGAATCACTGATTTTTTCGAGTTGAACTATGAAAATATATAAATGCTTAAATTGGCAAAGCACCGGAACATGTTATTCCGGAGGTTGCGGGTTCAAGTCCCATCGGTACGATGAAATTTTGGATTGTGTTTAACAATTTACAAAAAATATAAAGTGTGAAACACTTCAAAGAAACATAATATTTGAACTATGAAAAGTTATGGATTAGAGCATTGTGAATTGCAAAGATCTGAGTCGAAGGAGTGTCAGTTTCCAAATCCGAATTTGCTTTCGATGATTGTGGCCGGCATACTCATGTGATGCTGCAAAGCCAGCTTCAGCCTCTTGACTATTTACATAGAAGAGCCACTGGAATTGACGACGATCCTGAGCTCTGTGAAAAATTAGAGCCACTCAGCCTCTGTACTTCTCTACGGAGGCTGAGTGGCTCCAATTTTTCACCATGACCATATTTTACCGTCTCTATAATGGAGTATGCTCTTTTCACCATTCACCATCGCCATTCTTTCATTCACCATTATTTTATCGTACTGCTCGGCACCGTCAAAAAGCTCACTCTCACATTTTACAGACTTGGACGTCTCGCACTATCCGTTTTAACCGAGGATTTTTACCGCGTACGTGTAAGATGTGGAATGATCTGCCCACCGCGATCTTCCCACCTAGGTATAGGATGGAATCTTTTAAAAAGGGTATTCACAAACTCCTCAAAGGTCGGCAACGCATCAACAGCACTCACGTGTCAGTTGTCCAAAGGCGACGGGAACCGCTTTCCATCAGGCGGGCTGCTTGTTTGCCCACTATAACAAAAAAAAAATGCTGCAAAGATATGAGGGAACATACGAGTATAATATTTTTTTTTAAAATTTATTTATAACTAGAAGTGTCCCGCGGCTTCGCCCGCGTTAAAAATTTCTTTTATTTACTTAAAACTTTTCTTTTGTAAAAACGATTCTATCAATAAAGACATCAAAAAAGAATTAGCCAAATCGGTTCACCCATTTTTATGTTATCGCGTGACAAAGGCAATTCGGGATTCATATTTATAAAACCCGAAAAACCCAAAGTTTCAGACTTTGTTGCCTACCCCATTTCGAAAAATCCTACAACACGTACTTTATCTCATCTTGTTTCGCCATACAAACTATGATTCCCCGTTCCGTATCCGGGAGGAATTTTTAGAAAATCTTTTCTGAGCGGATACCTACGTCATAATAACTATCTGCATTCTAAATTTCAGCGCAATCCGAAACAATATTGATGTTTAGACTTTGTTACCCCAGTTTATCCTGTTAGGGTGGCATTTTGAAAAAGTCTGAAACTCGTATTTACTTATTTATTTACAGAAGTACTTATGTGAAATGGCGAATAAAATGACTATCCAAACTTTGAACCCCCGCTTCATCCCCTTGAAGAGTGAATTTTGAAAAATTCTTTCTTAACCTGTGTCAAAATAACTAACTATCTGCATGCCAAATTTCAGCGCAATCCAAGACAATATTGATTTCAGACTTTGTTACCCCTCTTCACCCTTTTAGGGGTAGAATTTCGAAAGAGCATGAAACACGTATTTACTTACTTAAGCTTGTGTTCAATTTCAAATTTAAAAGACTATCTAATCTTGTGTCTCCATACAAACTTTGAACCCCCGTTTCATCACCTTCAGGGGTGTATTTTGGAAAATACTTTCTCAGAGGGAACTAACGTCGTAATAAGTATCTGCATGCCAAATTTCAGCGCAATCCGAAACAATATTGATTTTCAGACTTTTTTACCCCATTTCACCCTCTTAGGGGTGGAATTTAAAAAAAAACCTGAAACACGTATTTACTTATTTTTGTACTGAAGCACTTGTGTGAAGTTTCGGATAGAAAAGTCTATCTAATCTTGTATCTCCATACAAACTTTGAACCCCCATTTCATCCCATTAAGGGGTGAATTTTGAAAAATCCTTTTTTAGTACACCCCTACGTACTAAGACAAATATACCCTCCAAATTTCAAGTCTCTACGACCAGCGGTTTAGGCTGTGCGTTGTCTGTCAGTGAGTCAGTCAGTATGTCAGGACAAAGATTCTTATAGTATTAGATTTACAAAAAAACTAGAAAAAAAAAAAAAAAAAAAAAATGTTACATACAAAACAAAAAAACAACAAAGTAAATACTAACAGGATAAATATATATAAAAAAAAAAGAATTAAGCGCTGCCACAGCGGTAAACCGCTGTGGCAGCGCTTGAGCCTCCTTGCGGGCAGCCTTTAGAGACCAGTCCTCTGGTGGCGCCTGATGTCTCAACTTGTACCACTCTTAATTGAAGCATGTTGATGACCCATTCTACTGGTGTTTGTTCTACCCTGTGTTTATCTAGGGCTGCTTTGATACTACTGAAGTTAGTCTTGTCAAAAGCTCCTTCTATATCAATGAAAGCGCCTAAACACAGATTTTTGTTATTAATATTGCATTCTATAGTTTTTACCACTTGGTGCAAAGCAGACTCAGTTGATTTACCCGAGCTGTAGGCGTGCTGGTTTGCATGAAGTGGAATTGTGTTTAGATAGTTGTCTCTGATGTACCGGTCACATAACCTTTCCAGTGTCTTGAGAAGGAAGGATGTGAGACTTATCGGCCGGTAAGATTTTGGATTAGTATAGTCGCTTTTGCCTGGTTTGGGTATGAATAAGACTCTGACTTCACGCCATCCTTTGGGTATATATCTGTGAGCGATACAAGCCCTAAAGATACTTGCCAGTGTGCTTATTAAAGTTCAGCTCCCCATTGGAGAAGTCCTGGGAAGATCCCATCCAGGCCAGCAGTTTTATAAGGTTGAAATGTGTTAATTGCCCACCCAATTCTGTCTTCCGTCACGACCCGTTTCGCAACGCTCCAGTCGTCGTCGTGGGGGTCTATCCGGTTCGTGGTTTCCCATGTAACGGTGTCTGTGATGAGACAGTCCGGAAAATGGGTTTCCAAAAGTAGGGTGTTAGTTTCAGTTTCTGTCTTGGTGTATGTGTTGTCATTGCGTTTGAGTGTTCCTATGCTGCGATTTGCATCTAGGGATAGGATTTTCCTGACTCTATTCGCTTGTGTATTATTTTCTATGTTTGTGCAGTAGTTTTTGAACGACCTTCGACTTTTACGCCGTATGCGTTTCTTGTATTCGGACTGTGCTTTTCTGTACTTGTCCCAGTCTTCATCGTCGTAGGTGTTCATGGCTCTGTTGAGGCGTTTTCTTACCGTAGCTCTTAGTCTGTCCAGGTCTCTAGTCCAGCCTTGATTCCCTGTGGTGGGCTTAGGCGTGGGCAGCGGACATGCGACTTCAAAGCTTTTGGTTAGACTGTTGGTTAAGTATGTTACTGTTTGTTCTATCTCTTCCGTGTTTGTTGTGTGTGTACCTTGTGTGTGCCGAGTTATGTTGTGTTCCAAGGAAGATTTGAAAATTACCTTGTCGGTCTTACGGGGGTTACGTCTGGGTACTGTTGGTGTGTTGCTTATTTTTAGTTCAAATCTGATCCATCTGTGGTCCGAGCACGAGGATTCCTCCGACACCCTCCAATTGTTGACGATGTCTTGAGCATTGCTAGTTACCAGAGTTAGATCTATGATGGTACTACACCTTTTAGTCACAAAACTAGGTTCTGCACCGATGTTTGCTAGAGTGAGATTTGTAGTAAAAAGATAGTTTACCAGTTCTTCTCCTCTGTTGTTTGCTGCCGGCATACCCCATAGGGGATGATGAGCGTTGGAGTCAGTTGCTAGGATAAGTTTAAATTTGTTTAGTTCACAGTATCTTACCAGGTCGGTGACATTTTTCGGTGGGATGTCCTCGTCAGCGGGCATGTAGGCTGACGCCACGATCACCTCCTTGTCCTCCTCACCAGTGTTCCTCAAGAGTCTGGCGGTGGCCAGATCCCTGGAAAGGTACTCAGTGATTGGCAGTGCTCTTATATTCCTGGGAATGGAAATGCAAGCTCTGGGGTTAGTGCAGTTTGAATCTAAAACCAACTTACCGCCTAAGCTATTGAGACCACACACACGCCCTGCCCTAATCCACGGCTCCTGAATTAAGGCGACGGTCTCATTTTTGTTTGTTACCCCCAGCACTCTGCGCAGGGTAGCCGTAGCAGTGAGGCTATGCTGGAGGTTGCATTGGATGACGTTACTGTAAGTCGAGGGTGTCTGGGTCGCCATCACTTAGGTTCCCCTCATCCTCGTCCTCGTCAGTCTCTCCTAGCACATCCTCATCCTTCCTCCAGATATCCGTCCTGGGTTCAGCGTCAACAGTCATGTCTTCGGCTGTTTCCCTAGAACTGGAAGGTTTAGGGGAGGAGTGTGCCGGAGTGGCTGCTTTTGCCTTGCCTCCGTCATCAGTGTTTTCCGAATCTGGTTTGGTGCTCGGTCCCGGCTGGTCACTTCTCGCGCTGTCTTTATAAGTCGACGGCGGCTCATCTTGCAGCGACCCATCTGCCGCATAGAACCGCACGTAGACATTTCCGAGATTGTGTCCCAGGCGGCGCTCGTTGTCTAGGAGAATGGGAACAACAGTCTCTGGGATCCCCAGGGTCAGGAAGAGGCTCCAATCCTCTTGTGCAGTGTGGCTGTACACCGTCCAGGTAGGAATCATTGCCCACTTATTCTGCTTGTTGAGGACTAAGCTTGTGTGCCCAACGTTGGCTTTACAGTCTGGCAGGAATAAGGCGGCTCTGACCCTCCTGGTCAGTTCGCTCTGCTTTTTGACAACAAGCTTGGGGCCTGTCGTCTCCGGTATTCGGCCACTCCAGTGAGGCAGCGTTCTCGCACCACAACTTCAGAGCCCCATCCCCTATGATGGGTTTACCTCTAAAATTGGGAGCGAAATCGTTATTAGGGTCCATGACGTCCTCCAGAATTTGTCGGTTCAGGAACTCCTTCACTGTGGTCGCTTGTTCTACACTAAGTGGTCTGCTGTCCGCCCGCGTGACCGCCACACAGAGTTCGTTCGTGACGATCTCCGAGTAGCTGATCGCGGTTCGGCGGGAGCTGTCCAGCTTAGGTTTTTTACGTTCCCTCGGTGACACCGTGTCGTCCAGTCGCGTCCGCTTGCTTGGCTCGTTCTGAGCCGGAGCCTCCGCTGAGCGTGCGATCGCGATGGCTGCTCGCTTTTTGCAGTTGTAGCGATTGTCACGTTTGTGCCTGTACTTATACCCTTTGCCTGTATGTGCTCCTTCAGCTGCTACGTCAGATGCCTCCGACGAGCTCGCTTTGGGGGCGACAGGTTTGGGGGTTTTGTTCGGTTGCTGGGATCCACGCTCCTCGTCTCGACCCACGGATCCGGCTACTGCCACGGACTGGTCCGTGGAGTTTGCTGGCGGGGCAACCAACTTTGGAGCAGTATCCCTGCTGTTTTGCCTGTTTTTGTAGAAGAAGCTGGGTCCTGGCGTGTTCCTCTTGGGTCCCTCTGCCACTGACATCGGTTCCCTGAGTTTCGCCTCCCTTGCTGCCTCCCGTTTTCGTTTCTGTTTAAGTCGTAGTTTTTGACTCTTTGTTAATTTCCCTCCCGAGGCTTGAACAGCCTGAGAGGAGGCGACTCCTGAGTTTGAGGCTTCAGCTGTGGGCTGTTTCCTCTCCTTCCGGGGTCCCTTATTCTTTTTGCCCTTCGGCCTAACGACCCTCCAGGCAGCAGTGTTTTCCTCCTCTACGGCAAAAGCCGCAGCAAGGTTTTCCACCGCCTCCCCAATTGGGGGTAAACATAATTTCGCGGCTGCGCTTGTTTGGTTATTCGACTCGACAAGATCCATGTTTAGCTTAATTCGATTCATCTTCTCGGCTCCCCACCCTCCACGGAGCCCGCACCTTTGGGGATGTTGTAGCAACACCAGGGCTACCGAGACAGATATAGAGGTGGTGACCGCGTTACCCACGAGCCTAACGACACTAACCAATCCGACGCCAAACCCGCCAGAAACAGCGAGCATCGCCGGTTGTAGGCCCCATCGGTCCCCCCCTCTAGCCAGGCAAAGCTGAAGGCTGTCGCCCGTACTGAATAGGCAAAATCGGCTAACCTTTGCCCTCCCGTTTTGGAAGAAATCCGCACCGAAGAGGAGTGTTGCTAAGGGAGCGGTACCAACCCTGACCAGTCCCCGCTCAGCCACCAGGTTTGCTTCATCCTTCCATACGGGGCACCACGTACAGTACAAAATACGTGGGTGGTCACCCCCCGCTTGTTATCACTCAATTGGGGATAACAAGCCCACAGAAACAGACCACGTTGTTCCCGTAGCGGACTTGTTGGGATGTTTGGTAGGAAGGTAGGATAGGAAGGATTATGGGTGGGTGGGAGTCTCAAGAATTACGCCTCGTAGTTTTTGTTACATCTATTCCTTAGGGGACCAGATCAAGAACGGGGCGGCACCACGTGAAGGAAAACTACTTAGACTTGCTATGGATGTCTACACGACCTGCGCTCCTTACCATAACCATTCACCGAACCTGCTCACCGGACAGGTGGCCAGGTTAGGGTTAGTTCTGAGCAAAATAACAAAATAACGACCTAACCCCCAAAGTCAGTGGCATACGAGACTCCACTCTACAACCGTAACTGGCCCCACCACTCGGCCCGAGTATATCGTACCCACAGCCTTAGTGTGGCTCGTCTTCTACTCAAACTCACCATACCCTCTGTCCCTCAAATGACAGGTGTTCGAAGGGCAACTACCCCTACTCGCACACCGTCCACCGTCTAGCTCGCATGACAAAAGCATGCAAGCAGCCCTCTTGCAGCCGATACAGGCCCCGCCACTTAGTCCGAGCATTATGCTCAGAGCCGCCACCGGGCGGCTACCACCACCGAGCCCACCCTGCCCCGTCACACTGTCATCATCATCATAATCAGCCGGTATCAGTCCACTGCTGGACATATGCCTCTCCCAAGTCACGCCACTGAGCCCGATCTTCGGCTCTTTGTTTCCAGTCACTGCCCACCGCTTTGCGAATGTCGTCGCTCCACCTGGTCACAGGGCGTCCTACGCTACGTTTACTGATTCGCGGTTTCCACTCTTGAACCAGTCTACCCCAACGGTTATCGGTCCTACGGCAGATATGACCAGCCCACTGCCACTTTAGTTTGCTAATCCGATGAGCTATGTCGATCACTTTAGTTCTCTGGCGAATTACTTCGTTCCGGATTCGATCCCGCAGAGAAACACCGAGCATAGCTCTTTCCATAGCTGGCTGAGCGACTTTAAATTGGTGGACGAGTCGAACTGTGAGTGTCCACGTCACGGCTCCGTATGTCATGACGGGTAGGACGCACTGATTAAAGACTTGTCTTTAGGCACTGTGGTATATGCGACGAGAAGACTCGACGAAGTTTTCCAAATGCTGCCCAGCCCAGCTGAATTCTTCTCTGGATTTCCTTTTCGAAGTTATGTTTGTCTAGTTGGAGCGTCTGCCCTAGGTAAACATACTTAGTGACAACTTCTAGTGGGATTCCATCTACGGCAATCGGTTCCGGAACAACGTGCTCGTTGTACATGATTTTGGTTTTATCCAAATTCATCCGGAGACCGATGCGACGAGAAGAATGAGCTAGGCCATTCAACATCCTTTGTAAGTCCTGCAGCGTCTCTGCCATAATGACGATGTCATCACACTGTGCCCTCTACTAAATATCAGAGGGACACGCGGAGGAGCCCCTCACGCTGGAACTTCGCTATCGGTCGACAACTTAACCCTAACTTAACTGGGAAAAGTTGTCGGCCGATACCCAGGGTACACCCCGAGGTTTTCTTACCCGCGCTACTATTGACGTGAACCTACTCCACCCAGACACACGCATGTTTAGCTTAGTTGGAGGGGTTAACAATAACACTAGTAATGTGCAACCCTTATTCCTAGTAAACTTAAAAAAAATATAATAATGTTTGGTCGGCAATGAGTCTGTGAGCAGCGGCAGTGTGTTGTGTGTACAGACGGCGGAGCAGAGCCAGTTCCCGAGCCGGCTGTCTGTCCGCAGCGACAGCGGGGACGTGGCGCGCCCGCTGCTGCTCACCGCCACGCATCGCGCAGGTATACACACACATATACACACCTTATATCAGTACATTGATACCTATACTAGTCACTACTCACCGATCACGTACATTGATACCTGGCCGAAACAAGTCACCACCTGTTAGCTGAATTTGTGCACTGAAATAGACAGTATAATAGATTAGTGAGGGCCCAGTGGTGTAGTGGAACAATGGTCGGCTTTGACGCCAGAGTACCGAGTGCAATCTTCGCCGTGCATCGATTGATTTTTGTATTGAAAAATGTATGTGCGCTTTTCGCAGTGGCCCTCCGGTAAAGGAAAAAAAATGTTAGAAACGGTGACCCCCGCATGGTGTTGGGACACTATTTAGTGTCCGCCTGGAAGGTACCACCCTCAATTTAGAAAATGTGTCGCCAAATATCTAAAGTGTTCCGGCAGCTATCCTTGAAAGCCAATTCCCATTCTAGGCCTAGCGTGCGTAATCCTCGACCGCATCAACACTTACCAACAGGTGACATAGCGGTCAATGTAGCCTACTTATATTATGATATATAAAAAAAAGATAGGATAGTTTTAATGCGGGCGATGCCGCGGGGCGCAGCTAGTATTGGTATAAATTAGACACATATGCAATCAGACATTGAGTAGATCGTTCGGAACGCTAGACCGCGCGACCGCCTCCCGACACCGCGGTGGCACTGACTCTGTTGACGAGTGGTCGTGTAGAGTGTGACGCTACGTTACAGGAGCGACCACGTGGCAGCTGCCGTACCAGCAGGAAGATGTGCTGCTGTACGAGCTGGAGCGCACGCTGTGCCCCGGCGACACGCTCGGCGCCGCCTCCGCGCCCGGCTGCGGTCAGTATACCTACTTATACACTAACATCACACAATTGCGTTCTGAGCACGCGTCGCGTCACAATTATATGAAATCAATCTCATTTTAGTCATAGTGTCGGGGCTTTGCCACGCCCGCCTACGCCAGGGGTTTTCTCAAAGAATTCATCAGGTAAAGCCTCTCTTTTTGCAGGAAGGTGATCAGCATTAGTTCTTATGATTCCTGCTTCCAAATCCGTGTGACCCTAGCTCCTACCGATTGCCCGATTGTTTGAACTCTCACTTTAGCGTTGAGATCCCCCATGACAACGTTGGAGTGGGCCTTTTGGATGTTGTACAAGGCATTGGAAACGTCCTAGTACATTTCCTCTACTTTATCATCTGTGTGTGCTGAAGTCGATGCGTAGGTATACTTGGATAAACTTGAGGTTATACACCCATACAACCACAGATATACCTCTCTGTGAGTTTGACGTTTGGGATGGTTGGTCTCCCTCTCTGAAGTACATAAGATGTCCGAATTCCAGGGTAACGGTATCCTTCCCCTCTCTTCGGACTTAACTTACGTAGCCAGAGTCAGTCGGTATTAGCACCGGCAAGCACCATTAGCCCCGGAGAATCTTAGCACCGTTGCCATAACCGGCAATAGCCCAATGGATAGGGTGTCGTACTGGCGATCGAGAGGTTGTGAGTTCGATCCCCACCCCACCCATTGCACTATTGACGTGAACCCACTCTAGACACAAGCATATTTAGCTTAGTTGGAGGGGTTAACAAGAATACTAGTAATGTGCAACCCACATTGCGAGTAATCTTAATAAAAAAAAATAAAAAAAAACGCCACCTTGGCCATTAATAGCGGGGCGACCGGGTACTGGAGCCCGTTGCTGTGGTGTGCTTCCTATAAATGGTAATGCCCATACTCATCACACGCTGGGCAGGCAGGTTGGGTGATCGCAGAGCGTATTTCTCGCACTAATGACTCTGTTGCCCATCACCGGCCTGTACAATTTAGCTACATCGTTTGAAATGGGTATACTATCATCGGTCGGTCGCCTCACCGGAGCCTCGTTCGCGAGTCAGTAGGATGGAGCGTGGGCAAGTGAGGTTGGTTGGGTGACAAAAAGATGCATCTTCTTCTATTCACCATTGACCTACAACAAAGTTTAAAGCAATCCTATTTCAAGTTCGCTTCGCTGCTGGAGAAGGCGAAATGCAGCTCTACACCGCTATAACAGCATTTCGCTCTGTCCAGCGGAGAAGCAGAGTAATAACAAAATTAGATTGTTGTAGAGCTAGCCAGAGGATGTAGTCGGTGGCGGCTGTCGACACGGAATGTTTGAATTCCAGACGATGGTGAAGATGAGGATCGCGGCTCGTTCTCGCTGCACGTGGGGTCGTCGTGCGCGGCGGCCGTCACCGTCACGCTGCGGGTGCAAGTGGTGCGGGACTGGTACCTCGCGCGGGACGTGGACACGCGCCTCACCATCACACAGGTACGTCGTCTGCTGCTCTTCTTCTACTTATAATTTTATTTACCTGCAGAATATTCATCATCATCATAATCAGCCTGTGTCAGTCCACTGCTGGACGTAGGCCTCTCTCAAGATACGCCACTGAGCCCGATCTTCGGCCCATTGGGAGGAATATTCCCTAATCGCCACGCTGGGCAGGCGGGCGGACGATCGCAGAGTATTGCCACATGAATAAAGAAAAGGAACAGAGACAAAGCTTCATACAACTGCGCTTTGATGATGACGGCAACGCGCGGGTGTGACGAAGTGAAACCGGTTTATAGTGGCTCGGCTGGTGCTTCAACTCTGGGCTGTCGCGAGCGACGCGTCGCGTTACATTATATTATTTTCATCCTATCTATTTGAAAAGTGATGTTGGTTCCTCGGTAAGAGCGTGCAAAGGAGGTCTTTTCCGCTCCTTCTCTGACGTAACCTTGTACTGACGCTTAGTTTTTTATAACAAAGATTGTTAATTATGTTTAAAATGAATTATTAGTCAAAGTAAATCGTAAAAACGCTTTATTTTGTAATTATTAGAATAAATATGTATTTGTAACTGAGAAATGTTAAGCAATTATGCAGTTCTGACTTTGAAATATTTAATAATTTTATGTGCCCTTCATTACAAGGTCACGTTGTTGAATTTTGATGAAGTGTCAAATGTGATCTATTAAATTGACTCTACTCTACTATAAGTAACCATTAACTCAAAGGTAATTGTAATTAATATTATTAAATATCTGGAAGACCGAGTGTTCGTACGACTATCTAGCTTTCCACTGATTCTAGCTAAATTAAACTCATTAAGTACTAAAATAAAAGATAACTTAATCCATTCTGTACTCTACTACATACAATAATACTTAAATAGGTAAACACATCGACCGAGGCCCAAAAATTTAACAAATTAAACGCTTGCGCGTGCTAATTTTTCCTGTGCTGCCATCTAGTTGCGTCGAGGTGACTTAGTTTCAAAGGCTATCACACAGGTAAGTTATTTGTAGTTGATTGCTGATTGAACACCGAGCTTTGCTCGTTATTTTTTCCACTTAAAACGACAAATATGACTCTTCCCGACATCTATTGGCGAATAATACTATTTTTTTTAATTGAGAGCAACTAACTGCTTTAACTACACAATAACACTAAAGCTACTTCTACTCGCCAATAGATGTCGGGAGGAGTCATATTTTAAGTTGATTATCGATAAAGTTGATTATTGAATAATATCGTTTAAAAACTAAAAAAGAACCGACTTCAATGCCGCGCTATTCATTTTCAGTACCAATTTTGAAATGTTTATCTCAATATCTCTGGAGATACTTATCAGACCTCGATAAAATTACCATGGTACCACACTTGCGATATCTCCTTTCGAACAAAAAAAGAATAATCAAAATCGGTTCATAAACGACGAAGTTATCCGCGAACAAACATTAAAAAAAATATATATATATATATATACGGTCGAATTGAGAAACCTCCTCCTTTTTTTGAAGTCGGTTAAAAAACGAAGAAACAACATTTCTGAAAATGAATCCTAGCTAGATCGATTTATCGCCCCCGAAATTCCCTGTTTACTAAATTTTATTTAATCGTTTTAGCTGTTACCGAGATTCAGATTCAGATTCCGAGATTAAGGTAAACACGATAGCGCCATTTATGAATCTTCACAGATGGCGCTATCGTAAAAGACACGTTTTTTGTTTTAAACTCTTTAATTTTTTACTTTGTTCTGTTCTTAGTATTTGTTGTTATATCAGCAACAGAAATACATCATCTGTGAAAATTTCAACCGTCAAACTATCACGGTTCATGAGATACAGCCTGGTGACAGACGGACGGACAGACAGACAGACGGACAGCGGAGTCTCAGTAATAGGGTTCCGTTGGTACCCTTTGGGTTCGGAACCCTAAAAAAGTCAAGTCAAAAAGTCAAAGCAATTACTCAGTATATGGGCAAATTAAAAATTTGCACTTACACACGTCAAATAACATTAAATATCATTAAATCATATTCAATAATAATAATTATAGATATAACAGAAACATAACTTATAGCTTTGAATTTACAAAAAAAACAAAGGCATTGAGCCATTCAGCTTTCATCTAGACGTCGAACGTCACACTTAAAACACATGTTTAATTCCCCTGATTAATGTAGGGTTGCCAACCGTACTATTACGTGCACCGTACTAACGAACAGCAATTGATTTTTATATATAAGAAGAAAGAAGAAGATGGCTACCCATCTTATTGCAACATAATGTACGAGACCTAACCAGACAATAAACTGTACAACGACACCAATATGTAAAATGATAGAATGTGAGAGGTTTTTACTGTTGAATTTCACCATGTTTTGTAAGTATAATAGTTGTAGAAATTTTTTCAGGCGGCACCGCGCGTGCACCACTACCGGTTCCCGGCGGGCGAGGACAGCGTGCGGCTGGTGGTCAGCTCCGAGGACGACCTTTGCGCCCTCGTCGCCGTGCAGCACTACACGGTGAGTGGTCACCGCACCGCCTCATACTTATACCTCACCTCGCTTCTAACCTCGGACCGCGTACTCGCACTAAGTATGTGGGACACTTGCGGACCAAGGCCAGTTGTCCAGCGCAGAGCACTTCATCTAATTCATTGTTCATTCAATACTAGTCCACTGCTCACTGTTGGATACTCTAACTGTTATTATCAACACTGACATTTTGTATCTCTTTAATAAAACCTAAATAATGGAATATACTTATAAATAAAATTACAAAACTATGCAATGAACGCCAATCAGAAAAAGTAAAAATATACAGATGAATTGAGAACCTCCTCCTTTTTGGAAGTCGGTTGAAAATAATCAAATAATTATCATGTATCTAGTGTTTACACTTATTATACGAGCGAGATCACGACGACCACTGATTAACTCTAGTGTTTACACTTATTATACGAGCGAGATCACGACGACCACTGATTGGCTCTAGTGTTTACACTTATTATACGAGCGAGATCACGACGACCCCTGATTGACTCTAGTGTTTACACTTATTATACGAGCGAGATCACGACGACCCCTGATTGACTCTAGTGTTTACACGTATTATACGAGCGAGATCACCACGACCACTGATTGACTCTAGTGTTTACACTTATTATACGAGCGAGATCACGACGACCCCTGATTGACTCTAGTGTTTACACTTATTATACGAGCGAGATCACGACGACCCCTGATTGACTCTAGTGTTTACACTTATTATACGAGCGAGATCACGACGACCCCTGATTGACTCTAGTGTTTACACTTATTATACGAGCGAGATCACGACGACCCCTGATTGACTCTAGTGTTTACACTTATTATACGAGCGAGATCACGACGACCACTGATTGACTCTAGTATTGACACTTATTATACGAGCGAGATCACGATGACCCCTGATTGACTCTATTGTTTACACTTATTATACGAGCGAGATCACGACGACCCCTGATTGACTCTAGTGTTTACACTTATTATACGAGCGAGATCACGACGACCCCTGATTGACTCTAGTATTTACATTTATTATACGAGCGAGATCACGACGACCACTGAATGACTCTAGTATTGACACTTATTATACGAGCGAGATCACGATGACCCCTGATTGACTCTAGTGTTCACACTTATTATACGAGCGAGATCACGACGACCCCTGATTGACTCTAGTGTTTACACTTATTATACGAGCGAGATCACGACGACCCCTGATTGACTCTAGTATTTACACTTATTATACGAGCGAGATCACGACGACCACTGATCGACTCTAGTATTTACACTTATTATACGAGCGAGATCACGACGACCACTGATTGACTCTAGTGTTTACACTTATTATACGAGCGAGATCATGACGACCCCTGATTGACTCTAGTGTTAACACTTATTATACGAGCGAGATCACGACGACCCCTGATTGACTCTAGTGTTTACACTTATTATACGAGCGAGATCACGACGACCACTGATTGACTCTAGTGTTTACACTTATTATACGAGCGAGATCACGACGACCCCTGATTGACTCTAGTGTTTACACTTATTATACGAGCGAGATCACGACGACCCCTGATTGACTCTAGTGTTTACACTTATTATACGAGCGAGATCACGACGACCCCTGATTGACTCTAGTGTTTACACTTATTATACGAGCGAGATCACGACGACCCCTGATTGACTCTAGTGTTTACACTTATTATACGAGCGAGATCACGACGACCACTGATTGACTCTAGTGTTTACACTTATTATACGAGCGAGATCACGACGACCCCTGATTGACTCTAGTGTTTACACTTATTATACGAGCGAGATCACGACGACCACTGATTGACTCTAGTATTGACACTTATTATACGAGTGAGATCACGACGACCCCTGATTGACTCTATTGTTTACACTTATTATACGAGCGAGATCACGACGACCCCTGATTGACTCTAGTGTTTACACTTATTATACGAGCGAGATCACGACGACCCCTGATTGACTCTAGTATTTATATTTATTATACGAGCGAGATCACGACGACCACTGAATGACTCTAGTATTGACACTTATTATACGAGCGAGATCACGATGACCCCTGATTGATTCTAGTGTTCACACTTATTATACGAGCGAGATCACGACGACCCCTGATTGACTCTAGTGTTTACACTTATTATACGAGCGAGATCACGACGACCCCTGATTGACTCTAGTATTTACACTTATTATACGAGCGAGATCACGACGACCACTGATTGACTCTAGTGTTTACACTTATTATACGAGCGAAATCACGACGACCCCTGATTGACTCTACTGTTTACACTTATTATACTAGCGAGATCACGACTACCCCTGATTGACTCTAGTATTTACACTTATTATACGAGCGAGATCACGACGACCCCTGATTGACTCTAGTGTTTACACTTATTATACGAGCGAGATTAAGACGACCACTGATTGACTCTAGTGTTTACACTTATTATACGAGTAAGATCACGACGACCCCTGATTGACTCTAGTGTTTACACTTATTATACGAGCGAGATCACGACGACCACTGATTGACTCTAGTGTTTACACTTATTATACGAGCGAGATCACGACGACCACTGATTGACTCTAGGGTTTACACTTATTATACGAGCGAGATCACGACGACCCCTGATTGACTCTAGTGTTTACACTTATTATGCGAGCGAGATTACGACGACCACTGAATGACTCTAGTGTTTACACTTATTATACGAGCGAGATCACGACGACCACTGATTGACTCTAGTGTTTACACTTATTATACGAGCGATATCACGATGACCACTGATTGACTCTAGTGTTGACACTTATTATACGAGCGAGATCACGACGACCCCTGATTGACTCTAGTGTTTACACTTATTATACGAGCGAGATCACGACGACCCCTGATTGACTCTAGTGTTTACACTTATTATACGAGCGAGATCACGACGACCCCTGATTGACTCTAGTGTTCACACTTATTATACGAGCGAGATCACGACGACCACTGATTGACTCTAGTGTTTACACTTATTATACGAGCGAGATCACGACGACCCCTGATTGACTCTAGTGTTTACACTTATTATACGAGCGAGATTAAGACGACCACTGATTGACTCTAGTGTTTACACTTATTATACGAGTAAGATCACGACGACCCCTGATTGACTCTAGTGTTTACACTTATTATACGAGCGAGATCACGACGACCACTGATTGACTCTAGTGTTTACACTTATTATACGAGCGAGATCACGACGACCACTGATTGACTCTAGGGTTTACACTTATTATACGAGCGAGATCACGACGACCCCTGATTGACTCTAGTGTTTACACTTATTACACGAGCGAGATCACGACGACCACTGAATGACTCTAGTGTTTACACTTATTATACGAGCGAGATCACGACGACCACTGATTGACTCTAGTGTTTACACTTATTATACGAGCGAGATCACGACGACCACTGATTGACTCTGGTGTTTACACTTATTATACGAGCGATATCACGATGACCACTGATTGACTCTAGTGTTGACACTTATTATACGAGCGAGATCACGACGACCCCTGATTGACTCTAGTGTTTACACTTATTATACGAGCGAGATCACGACGACCCCTGATTGACTCTAGTGTTTACACTTATTATACGAGCGAGATCACGACGACCACTGATTGACTCTAGTGTTTACACTTATTATACGAGCGAGATCACGACGACCACTGATTGACTCTAGGGTTTACACTTATTATACGAGCGAGATCACGACGACCCCTGATTGACTCTAGTGTTTACACTTATTATGCGAGCGAGATCACGACGACCCCTGATTGACTCTAGTGTTTACACTTATTATACGAGCGAGATCACGACGACCACTGATTGACTCTAGTGTTTACACTTATTATACGAGCGAGATCACGACGACCACTGATTGACTCTAGGGTTTACACTTATTATACGAGCGAGATCACGACGACCCCTGATTGACTCTAGTGTTTACACTTATTATGCGAGCGAGATCACGACGACCACTGATTGACTCTCGCTGCGTTAACTCCCGAGGAAGTGCATCGGACTTGCACGACACCTAGGTCGAGGCAGTTGATGATGAACAATAGTGAGTATAATAGTCGGTAGTTTATAATCACGATTCATACTCACAATAACTCTGAATGTAAAACATGTAGTATTGGTATACGATAAGGAGAGCTCGTTCACGACAAATAAGTAACAGTGTATGTGTGTTTGTGTTGCAGTGTCCGATCGCGCAGACCATCGCCGACATCCAGTCTACCACGCTGCGGATGACGGTGCAACGGTCGGGCGGCACGCAGCTCTCGGTACGTAGCGTGACACGTGACACGTGACGGTGACACGGAGCCTCGCACCTCCCAGCCCGCCAGCTCGGTCGCCGCTCGTTATACTCTCACTTTTAATAAATAATGATGATGAAGGACATAGATGTAGAGGAGAGTGGCTGATAATCTAAATAGAAGAAAAATCATGAATATGTTCTCAGAGGTCCCTTTACCCCGACGGGTTCTACGTGACGAGTGCGCTGAGCGCGTCGGACGCGGAGTGCCGCGACGAGACGGAGGAGCCGAGAGGCTGGATGTGGCAGGAGGCGGTGTGGTCGCTGGAGGCCACGACCGCCGCGCCGCTCGCGCCCAGGGTCAAGACTGTCACCCTGCGCATGCAGGTGAGTGTGTGACGCGGATAGCAGCGCAGCCGCCGGCTGGCTGTGGCAGGAGGCGGTGTGGTCGCTGGAGGCCACGACCGCCGCGCCGCCCGCGCCCAGGGTCAAGACTATCACCCTGCGCATGCAGGTGAGTGTGTGACGCGGGTAGCAGCGCAGCCGCCGGCTGGCTGTGGCAGGAGGCGCTGTGGTCGCTGGAGGCCACGACCGCCGCGCCGCCCGCGCCCAGGGTCAAGACTGTCACCCTGCGCATGCAGGTGAGTGTGTGACGCGGGTAGCAGCGCAGCCGCCGGCTGGCTGTGGCAGGAGGCGGTGTGGTTGCTGGAGGCCACGACCGCCGCGCCGCCCGCGCCCAGGGTCAAGACTGTCACCCTGCGCATGCAGGTGAGTGTGTGACGCGGGTAGCAGCGCAGCCGCCGGCTGGCTGTGGCAGGAGGCGCTGTGGTCGCTGGAGGCCACGACCGCCGCGCCACCCGCGCCCAGGGTCAAGACTGTCACCCTGCGCATGCAGGTGAGTGTGTGACGCGGGTAGCAGCGCAGCCCCCGGCTGGCTGTGGCAGGAGGCGGTGTGGCCGCTGGAGGCCACGACCGCCGCGCCGCCTGCGCCCAGGGTCAAGACTGTCATCCTGCGCATGCAGGTGAGTGTGTGACGCGGGTAGCAGCGCAGCCACGGCTGGCTGTGGCAGGAGGCGGTGTGGCCGCTGGAGGCCACGACCACCGCGCCGCCCGTGCCCAGGGTCAAGACTGTCACCCTGCGCATGCAGGTGAGTGTGTGACGCGGGTAGCAGCGCAGCCGCCGGCTGGCTGTGGCAGGAGGCGCTGTGGTCGCTGGAGGCTACGACCGCCGCGCCGCCCGCGCCCAGGGTCAAGACTGTCACCCTGCGCATGCAGGTGAGTGTGTGACGCGGGTAGCAGCGCAGCCGCCGGCTGGCTGTGGCAGGAGGCGCTGTGGTCGCTGGAGGCTACGACCGCCGCGCCGCCCGCGCCCAGGGTCAAGACTGTCACCCTGCGCATGCAGGTCAGTGTGTGTGACGCGGGTAGCAGCGCGCCGCTGGCTGGCTGTGGCAGGAGGTGGCATACTGTCATCATTATAACACGTACAGCCAACTAATTGAATAACTAATTACTTGCGGGAGAGTCTGTGTACACCGTACAACCCGGTCCGGTTATCTTTTAGGTAGATCATTCATTCATTCATTCATTCAGATGATTTTTTTTATAACTGTAAATTGCTATATCTTGATTATAAAGTCTATATTTCATTATTTGATTTAGTAAAATTATAAATAAATAATTATTATTTTATATAAATATAAAAATTAAAAAATCCGTGACGTCTGGATCCTTCCGAAATGATATCCCAATATGATGACATATCATTAATATTACAATCTAGTCTTAAAACTAATAAGTAATTTAAATTTGACGTAAAGTGCTAATTATTGTTAAATTAAGAATGTGTCCATATTACTTTGCACTTTTCTTATCGTCTCTATTAAGGCGAAGACACTTTTGTATTGTGTTCTTTGAAAACAGTGTTCACTAATTTACTGTCACTTCACTACACTAACTCAAAAGGCTTTATCCTCTTTAGTGTTCTCACAATGTCCGTGTTGTCGAGGAGCTGGATAGCCTCGACGTTCACGGGGTGACGTCAGGATGATGTCGACATTTTCTAGTATACTCTACAACTGTGCGTCCGATTTGCGACACAAGAAAAATGTAGCATGCATATAGTGGCGACGTGCATGTACTATGTGTGTCCGGTGAGCGGGCTACAGGTGAGCGGTGCGTGTTGCAGGCGTCCTTGTCCCGCGCGCAGTACGTGACGGGCGTGCTGGTCACGCTGGCCGTGTTCCTCTCCTTCTACGTGGCGTTTGGTGTGCTGGTGGTGGCGCAGCGCTGGCCGCGCTGGGCCCGCCTCGTCGCGCCCAGGGCGGTGCTCGCAAACAGTACGTGTATACCTTACCTTACGTTACCTTACCTTACTGCCACCGCTACCGGCCTCTATTAGCTTATGTGACGGATACAATGTCATAATGTCTGCGATCACTGTTGTAGATGCCAACACCGGACGTGAGTCTCTGGTCACAAATAACAGTGATCATTATTAGTAAATACATTTATACAGGGTGTCCCATGCAACCTGTACCAGCGAAGGTCTGTGGTCTGGTAGTGCAGGGACTCCAATACCTATCGATTGGACCCCGTGTATGTTCCGCGATTGTTTGTAGTTTTCGAGATATGAATTGTTTTGTTTTATTTTCAGTTTTATTTTTATTTTGAACGGTTTTAGCTATAACTTTTTAACCGACTTCACAAAAAAGGAGGAGGTTATCAATTCGTCTGTATGTTTTTTTTGTGTATGTTACGCGATTACTCCGTCAATTGTGAACGGATTCAAATTATTCTTTTTTTAATAGGTAGGGTACGTTTCCGAGGTGGTCCCATTGTAATTTCATCGAGATCTGATTGGTATCTCCAGACCATCGACTTCATAGCAATTAGACCCTAATCATTATTGGCGCGCGGTACAATCAATTCCGCAACTGGGCGAGGTGTGCGGTCGCGGGGAACTGTTTGTGACTGGCGCTTCCGACCAGTTTTGACGGGCGGACAAAGTCATAAATCTCAGTTAGAGATGACCATACCAAATCACCGTAAAACATATCAATAAAAGTTAAGTACACTATCGACATGGACGTATAATATAGTAAAAATATATAAGTATGCAAACAATAGGTGCACTATCGAGGTTTGGAGAATTTAGGCGGCAATAGCCCAATGGATAGGGTGTCGGACTGGCGATCGAGAGGTCGTGAGTTCGA
This sequence comes from Cabera pusaria, assembly GCA_954871355.1. Classification (NCBI taxonomy): domain Eukaryota; kingdom Metazoa; phylum Arthropoda; class Insecta; order Lepidoptera; family Geometridae; genus Cabera; species Cabera pusaria. The sequence goes on from OX940893.1 coordinate 28,813,401, forward strand.
TCCCCACCCCACCCATTGCACTATTGACGTGAACCCACTCCAGACACAAGCATATTTAGCTTAATTGGGTGGGTTAACAAAAATACTAGTAATGTGCAACCCACTTTGCGAGTAATCTTTATTTGTTTTTATATATATATTATATATAAATTAGCTAAAGTAGCCGTCAGCCTAAACTCATAATTTTGTTAATAATCCTATTTAGCGCGAGAACAAAATTAATATTAAGGTAGGAATGTACTTTACCTGACATCGATTTCAGAGGCGGGAGGAGGAGGAGAGGGGAGGGCGGGTGATGTAGAAACCCTGTCACAAAATCTGTACTTAGCGAACGTTTACTAACTACTTCTGTGCCAATTTTCAAGTTTGTAATAAAAAATGAAGGCCATTCGTACAAACTTACGAGAGCCTTTACACCTCTTTAATCCGACCCTGTCGCAAAATCCGTTCTTAGTGAACGTTAACATATCATCTCTAGCCAAATTTAAAGTTCGTAACAAAAAAATTAAGATCTTTTATACAAACTCGCATGAGCCCTAAGACGTCCTTAATCCAGCCCTGTTGCAAAAGTCCGTTCTAAGCGAACGTTTACTAAATATCTCTGGCCAGATTTCAAGTTTGTAGCAAAAAAATTAAGATCTTTTATACAAACTTGCGTAAGCTCTAAGACCTCCTTAATCCAGCCCTGTCGCAAAATCCGTTATAAGCGAATAATTACTAAATACTTCTGGCCAAATTTCAAGTTTGTAGCAAAAACATGATGGACTACCATAAAAAAAAATTGCGAGTGTCCTTAGACCTCTTAATCCGGCCCTGTCACAAAATCCGTTCTTAGCGAACGTCCAGTGGTTTTCGAGATTTCGTGATGCCTAACCTATCGCTTTTATATATATGTATATATAGATTATATAATATGCCAACAAACACATGCATAAGTACTATTATGCCATTAAAAATTATGCGTTAACTGTTATGGTAAAGTAAAAAACTACGTAAAATTTACGAAAACTTGAACAATTTTAATACACTGGCTAAATACACTAATCGTGTGGAGCCATATTAAAACGTACTTACTCTGTAGATCTCCATAAATGATCTGTAGCATCAGGAGACACACTACATCCAAATTTACAAATTATCCCTAATTGTAAAATGAATGTCGATAATATTCCTAGTTTATGTATCACTGCAGCAGAGACGCAACACTAAATCCACGCAAAAACGGGATAGAATTATCAAACATCGTCCATGACAAAAAGAGATAGTGATTAAAGACAACTGCCGACTACAAATATAAGCTGAGCTTCGCCTAAAATGTATTTTTTAAGATAGAATACATACATTTATTGACTTATTTCTGTTGTTTTATTTAGCATAATGTGAAATAAAACCGGCCAAGTGCGTGTCGGGCCACGCGCAGTGTAGGGTTCCGTAGTAGCCTGTTATTCAATGCAAGTCTTTACCCATTATAAACAAACAACTAGGACTCCGTCTTTGTCACTTTAAAGGATTTATTCTAAGGATTTTTTTTTGGTACAAAATTATCCAACACCCAAGATCAACGACTATTACTGCTGAAGTAATAAAGTTATCTCAACCGCTATAATTTTCCTTTAAAGTTCATGAAATGCGCTATTATCACAAATTTTTCCTTTTTCAAGCCAGCAGTTTAGTTTTTAGAGGGGGGTGGAATTTGCACTTTAAAGTTTAATATTTCGTAAATGGAGCATTAAATTGAAAAATGGTATTAGCAACCCTTAAGTCATTTTAAAAAACATGTTCAACAATACCCCACACGATGGGGTAGACGATGAAAAAAAAATTCATCTCCACTTCTCATATAGGGGAGCTACCCTAAAAAAATAGTAGATTATACAACAAGTGAATAAAAAGGCAATTTAATTCGAGGGACTAAGTTGGATCCCGAGAGTAGCAAAGGATTCTAGAGTAGAATCCCGAGCGCAGCGAGGGATTCTAGATTAGAATCCTGAGCGGAGCGAGGGATACAAGGACCGAGATCAAATTTTTTATTCACGAGTCGTGTAATCTTCTTTTTACCATTGACTGCAAGAAAATAAATAGTAGTACCTACTTATAGTTCCTATTTATATGTATCATATGTTATTAATAATGTGTAATAAATCTGGATTATTAACCATTTAGTGCCGGTGAATGTGTGAAAACAGCACAATCTTTAAAAAACATGTTGTTTGCGTTCTCAATAAAATTGCACTGAAAATCTTCAGTAAAGTTCACAGCTTTACTAAGAGTATGACTTGGACTAGACTGTGACTTTAAGTTTATCAGAAATGTGTCTATGACTCAACTTTATGACTTGAATTTACTAAAACTTGAATTATTTTTATACCTTATTCTGGCTGAATATACTAATCGCGTGGAGCAAAACGAAAACAAAAAAAAATTAACCAAAATTGGCGGGATTTTTATTTCTTATTAATTATATAGCTTCTATGGTATACCACCATTTAGCCAGCTGGTAGGAACTTTCAGCAAGTTTTATGAATTTTTCGTACATAATTCGTATTTCGTGCTTGTTCCAAATTCAAAATGTTTTTATTCACCGGGTGAGTAAAAGAGCGTTTTATTCACTGCTATCGATGAATAAAGTGCTCTATTTTGAGTGGCAATGGTAAAAAATATTTTTCAAAATTTTATTTCAGCACTTTGTCGGCGTAATATATATAAATACCCCCACAAAATTACAGCTTTCTAGTATTAACGGTCTCTTAGCAAAACCTCGGACAGACAGACAGACGGATATGACGAAACTATAAGGGTTCCTTGTCAGGACTACGGAACCCTAAAAATGGTTGATTTGCATTTATTTGCGCTTTCATAAGTATTTTTATGTAACATTCAACATTATTCACCATATTCATCGGAAAAATGAAACAAAAGTAATTTCAAATGCATGAAATAAATTTCACTATTTTCGACTGTATCAACTTCAAATAACGTTTTCGCATAAAAGTCTCCATCAAGTATCAACTTTTTGTAAGTATTATTTTAAGAGCTAAGGAACCCATACAGTTTTAAAATGAACAGATAATTATTCAGTCAGGGTTAAGTCATTTTTATTTCGAGTTGAAATCAAGTAAATATTTATGTTAATCAGAAATGTTAGCTTGATGTTTTAATTATGAGCTGCTAGTAGATGGAATCTTGGTTTTTATTGTTTTTAAGACGAACACATCCTGGCTGTAATACTCATAAAGAAAATGTCAAAGAATCAATTAACAGGAAATGTTATATAGCTAATACCGTTCAAAATAAAAATAAAACAATTCATATCTCGAAAACTACAAACAATCGCGGAACATACACGGGGTCCAATCGATAGGTATTGGAGTCCCTGCACTACCAGACCACAGACCTTCGCTGGTACAGGTTGCATGGGACACCCTGTATACATTTAAAAATTAATAATACTAATTTTATAAAGAGGAAAGATTTGATTTTATGTTAGTTTGTTACGATTTGATTCAAAACCTACTGCACCTGATGATACTGATTTCAATAATTCTTTCACTAACGAAACGGTACATTATAATATAGTATTAATTGTGAACATTGTACGTCAACAGAAGCCAGCGAGGACGGCGGGCCGACGGAGCCCGACAGGTCGGCGGACGCGGGCGGGCGGCGCCGGCGGGACTCCAGTTAGTATCACAATGTTGATCTAGAACTTGACACTCCGAGCCTCGTCGGCCGCGACCATCCTATTATACTAGATAACAAACGAGCAGAAGAGGACCGACTAATGTAGTACAAGGCGCATGCGTCGTTCACCGGCGTCGCGTGTCACACGGCAGCGTATGAGCATGAAACCTTACACACAATGACATTATTATTATCTACTTTCTCTTCATATTAGTTATGCGTGTACTATACATGCGTAACAAAGAATGCAGTTGTTTCACTATCACCATCTGATCAATACAGATCCCATTTCATTTGAAAACGTGTTATACCTAATACCTAAGTATAGACTAGCGCTTGATCGCTTTCTCGTAAATGACGACGTGCTCCTATGGGGTGCCTCCTAGTGGGGGCACCCTAGATCCAGAATGGAAGCTCGCTCTCGTGGACAGCTGACAGCGGCCGGAATATATTAAATGTTTAGTGAAATGAGGGCTAGACAGCGTGCGAGCACCGCGCGCGCATATCCACGTGCTGTGTCTGTGTTCGTAGCGGCGACGTTCGACAGCAGCGACAACAGCGACACGGACTCGGAGGCGGAGGACGGCGACACCACCGTGACGCACGCCACGGGTGACGGCAGCGCGCCGCCCCCGCCCGCCACCGTCCGTCACTCGCAGGACGGCGTCACCCGCGCCGACATCCTCGACGTAGAGGTCGCCCCCGCCGCCAACGGCGCGCCCCTCGCCGAGCCGCCCGCGGACCTCGGCGGCACCGGCGTCACGGTCACGGACGGTATGTTTCACGTTAACATTAGTGGTGGGCGTTATTTAACGTAAGCGGTTCTAGAAACTGCTTACGAGGCTAATAACTGTATACGTAGTTTCGCGGATCAAAAGTTAGCAGTTATTTTTATTCGACTACGGCGAAGCAAAAAGGAGGGTTATGTTTTTGACCTGTATGTGGGTATGTATGTATGTAAGTATGTATGTATGTTTGTATGTATGTTCATCTGTTTCCTCATAACTTCTAAACTACTTATCATAATTTAACAAATGAGGTGTCGTTGGACGTGTCTTATTTGTCTGCTGGTTATAGGCTATGTGACGTTACAATAAATTGAATGTGGCGCCCTCTAGAGGGGACGAAGTCCAGAACTAAAATAAAAATTTCACCCCACCCCATCTTGTGTGGTATCGTTGAATAGGGATTTTAAAATGAAGATAGGGTTTAGTACATCATATTTTTGTCGGGCGTAGCGTTGGCGAGATATATCCCGCTGAAGTCAACAAAACTAATCTTTACCCCACGGCGTCGCAAAGAAGCAGTTGGGAGGGTTATGTGTTTCTTGATCGCTGTGTTCGTTGATATAAGTATTTTGAAATATATTTACATCTATTCAAAAACCCCAAAATGCTTTAAACTATGTTACTTTGCAGAGTGTATTGTTTTGTTACGGTAGGTGACATACGACCACGGCTATCCACTGAACACCACTAACAATATTTATGAAATTCAATAAAAATTTATTACAAGTTAGTTGTTTGTATAATAAACGTTACATATTGAATAGATTGTACATAGCGATCTCAGAAGAGAATATTTTCTTGTTTCATACTTTTTAGAGAGTGATATTTCAGTAGTCGGGTTTTAGTTTTTGAACTTATTTTTTACTCGTAAGCAGTTTTGTGATAAGAAACGTTCCATTTCTCAAACATGTAATGAAAATGATTAGATTACGCGTACGCAGTTTTGTGCGGCGATGTGCTGTGACTAACTGTGTACAAGACATATCAGACAATATATAACATTATTCACGAAATAGTGAGTAAAATAAAAATATGTATTACCGAAATAATGCGACGCTTTTTCATCTTTGCAACGTGATATTTAACAGCATCAATTAAAGTACGCGTGCAAAACTGTTTTCCGAAGTAGCTCTATGTGTGTGCTGTGTAGAAATAACCGATTACTAAAATAAGCGTTTTTAAAACTGCTTACGCGCAATCATGAAACTACGTATAACTAGTTACGCGAAAAACCGATTACGACCCACCTCTAGTTAACATCGCTCGTTATAGTCTGTGCAACGAGAGAACAATCGTAGAAATTGAAGTCGCGGCAGTCGTCGGTCGTTTTAATTTACTGTTTTTGTTGCATCGACAATATTGCTGCCATTACTAGTACGACTAAACATGTGTAATACTCGATAGGTACCTACTCTTATCGTTAACGTGTGCTGTGTAGGTAGGTATGTACCTTCCTTCCTTACCTTTGAATGTTAGTTCATCGTTACGCCACGACGGTTCTGTTTTTGCACAGACTCTACGTTTCGGAGGTGGAGTGCGAGCGGTCGCAGAATGAGAATAGAATATATTTTTATTGTAAAAACTGTGTAAGTACACGGTGGTTGTATGTAAACTTAAGTGACAACGGTTTTCCCATATCGGGCTTACAATATTTAGCAGTACAATGAGCGTAAGTTGTATCTGTCAGATGGGTCGGTGCGTCCGTTCGGGCTGCCGGCGCGGCTGCACGTGGCGGCGCTGGCGCGGCGGCGCGGGCGCGTGCTGCGCGCGCGCTCCGACCGCTACCTGTACACGCTGTACACGGTCGCGGTCTTCTACTCGCTGCCCGTCGTGCAGTTCGTCGCCGCCTTCCAAGTGGTGAGCATCGACACCTTCTACGCGCTGTACTACATACGCCGACACTCCCTCTTCTAACTCGCTCGTAGGTATACACCCACCGAGGGATCTTGTCGCTTTACCTATGTTCTCAAACGTTTCACTCCACATCTCTGCAGATTACCGTAAGATCCTGACACTAATTTTATGTGACCTTAAGGAAACAAAAAATAACTAGCCAAAATGTCACAAAATGTGGTCGGATGTTCCGAGGCGATAGGACAGTAACTTCCCATACGATATTATCGTCGGACCTCGTTAGACAGGGCACTACGAGACCATTCATAAATAATAAGCCGACAATAAAATATACACTACTTCCCTAAGCCGCCGCTCAGAAAGGCTCCGACAGAAAAGACCTATTTTGCACGCATTTATCGAGAAACCAATCAGCGCTTTTCGAATAAAGTTTTATTTTTCACCCGGCCTTCTTGAAGCCAGACGATGTGAGTTACTATCATACGTTAGCATTTATATCTTTTTGAGCCCGTTGATCCATTGGCATCCGGGGCGTCTGTATCTGTTCTGTATCGGAATGCTCTAACCGATGTAAGCCTGCTGACATCGGTTAGAGCCATTCTGGGATTGTTCATTTTCCATCCGAGCTATATGTATGTATGTATATGAACCGGTGACGTCGTTAGTTCCCGTGAGAGATATGAAGGGGACACATGCCCTCGTTGCAGATCCTGAACGTGTCAGGTTCGCTGGACCTGTGCTACTACAACTTCCTGTGCGCGCACCCCCTGGGCGCGCTGTCGGACTTCAACCACGTCATGTCCAACGTGGGCTACCTGCTGCTCGGGGCGCTGTTCATGTGGCAGGTGCGCCGCCGCAGGCTGCGCCGCCGCCGGGAGCCGCGAGACGAGGTACCTGCCATCTCTAAAGCCGGCTTTTCACTATGGGATATAATGTAAATTACATCTTGAGCTATATAGTACATCTCGCGATTGCTGTTCACACTGTTATATACATATATAGTTCAGCTTTTATTTAAGCTTTGGTTGTCTATGGTTTCATTCAAACACTGGCTAAATACACTAATTGTGTGGAGCCATAATAAAAATAAAAAACTGGCCCAGTGCAAGTCGGACTAGCACTCGTAGGGTTCCGTAACACAGTAGAGTATTCTATAACTATGATTTTTCGCAACAACAAAAATAACTTTGTTATTCATAGTGTTTGTATGAAAGAAAGCGGCAGAATACATCTACCTACCAAGTTTCAATTCTGTAGTCCTAATAGTTTCGGAATAAAACGGCTGTGACATACGGACGGACAGACAGACAGACAGACATGGCGAATCTATAAGGGTTCCGTTTTTTGCCATTCGGCTACGGAACCCTAAAAAACAACAAAAAAAACTGAGCGCGAGGCAGGGGGAGAGCTCGGTGTCCGGGGACGCGAGGTCAAATATACGAGTACATCTGCAAATATCGCTCAGTCGGTCGAAAAAATATTTAAAGCTTGGGTTGTAATTTATATTATAGCATAGTGTAAACGGTCTCATACAAAATGTATGACGAGCGATTACATTTTATATCTCAAGATATAATATAAATTATATTATATCCTATAGTGAAAAGCTGGCTTAACAGTCCCGTCACATCAGATGATCGGCTTGCAAGGCTCGCAGCTTCACTGGCTCGACTGCAGGGATCACGGCCGGTAGTCTCTACATGCATAGCGATGAATTTCGACCGATAATCATCGATAAGAAAAGAGATGCAGATAACAACTGTCTAGCTGCATCTCATTCTAGCAGACGTTTGCGATGACAAGACGCATCAGTGTAGAGACAATGTAGAGACTTCGACCCCAGGTCGGTTCAGGTGATCGGATACGTGCAGTGTAGGTAAGCGTGCAGAGTTCTACACACACCCTTCGATTCAGGCTGAAGCCAGAGTGTCGACCATTTTGTTAAAAGGCTTCTTTGTGGAATTAGGCCACCACAGAATTTGAGCACCTAATGGCTTAAATGTAATTGTAACCCAATATAATTGAAATATGTGTGTATGTCTCTGTGTATGCGTGCAGGAGTACGGCATCCCGCAGCACTACGGGCTGCTGTCGTCGCTGGGCGCCGCCATGATGGTGGTGGCGCTGCTGTCCGCCAGCTACCACGTGTGCCCCAACCGACTCAACTTCCAGTTCGGTGAGTGGCGTGAGGTGAGGAGAGGAGAGGAGAGGAGAGGAGGGGGTGGTCGCGGTGCAGTGTCCGGACGGTGCGCGTGTTGCAGACACGGCGTTCATGTACGTGCTGAGCGTGCTGCTGACGGTGAAGATCTACCAGGCGCGGCACCCGGACATCAACGCGCGCGCGCACGCCACGTTCGGCGTGCTGGCCGTGCTGCTGGCGCTGGTGGTGTGGGGCGTGCTGGGCGGCGGCCCGCTCTTCTGGTCCGTGTTCACCGTGCTGCACGTGTTCACCGTGCTGCTGCTCTCGCTGCGCATATACTACGTGGGACAGTTCCGGCTGGGTCAGTCTCACACGTACACATACCCTCTCTGTCCCGCGACACTGCACACATCATTAAACACTCTGAATTATGAACGTACTTTGTACCGACCAACACTGCAAAAAAAAATTATAAGCATAATACAACAGATTATATAATAGTTACTACGTAAATTAATACTTTCCGTTCTTAGGTTGGCTACACAGTACGTTCATAATTCGGGTATCAACAATGTAGGGAAGTGCCAACTCTTATAACGTAGTGATTCAGTACTCTGTGCTCTCTGACTGGCCGGCCGCCACTCCACACGTGTTCAGTTATTCATGCATCTTCTACGAACAAACTAACGGCCGATTGAATGTTTGCTAGTCCACCGTGTTAGTAGGTTGTGTTAGTGGGTAGACTTAGCGCAGTCAGAAGCCACTCGTGTACATCTCCGAATCACCGTGTCATATAAACTAATATTATAGAGAGGAAAGCATTGATTTTTTGTTTTTTGCGATTAAGCTCAAAAACTACTGGACCGATTTAAAATATTGTTTCACTGATGGAAAGCTACGTTATCAGCGAGTACGGGAACTACGCGGGTAAACCCGCGAGGCGCGGCTGCTATATAATATACGCACTATACCAACAGTGCACGATACAAATTGTCTACAATTTTAAATTATTTGACTTCGCTATACCTCCCCGTGTGCCAGAGTAGCTGAGCAGCTGAGCATCACGACTCGTACACTTACTTACACTTGCTGTGAGATTCTCGCGACTGCTATTACATTAAACAACCGCCATCAGCTACGTTATTTTTAGGAATTCCAAAAATGAGATTATCAATTCATTTGTATGTTTTTTGTGTCACTTGATTACTCCGCCAATTATAAACCGAAACGAATGATTATTTAATATTTCAGTTACGGTATATATCAGAGACAAACCTACAGATGAACTCCTCAAACTTGGTACTGATAACGACTCGTGCGGCGTGTAACGTGAAGTCGGTTTTTTTAACGATGTATGAGATGCGACCATAATGGCGGGTATCTCTTCCGTCCCACAGAAAAGACTGACCAATATTTTTGTACAAATTCGGAACTGCATTCACAGAAATTGAAAAAAATGTGCAGTCAGCATGAAAATGGGTCTTTTACACAACATTTTTTGGGGGAAGAGAGGCACCTGGTTTTCCGGGCCCATCTCAAGAATGCACTCGTGCCTAGAAGGATTCGTTCGATGTAACCTGATTGATGTTCGCACCCGTACCGAGTGTGTGTGTGATGTGTGTGTGTGATGCACAGAAAAGGAGAGTCTGGCAGAGACGGCGCGCGCGCTGCGTATCAACGCGTCGCGGCCGCTGTACGCGCCGCGTCTGATCGCGCTGCTCGTCGCCAACGCCGTCAACTGGGCCTTCGCTGTCTACGGGTAAGTACCTACATCGCGTATACATCGTGAACACATACATAGTACACACTACACAGTACACACCACAAACACACATACGCGGTTAACGGATTAATTGATCATTGTTTACGACGATTTGAACGACTATTTTGGAACTTTGTGCTAACCTGTGTTTATATGTACCTAACAATACTACTGCTTCAAGAATGTTGGGTATCTCCTTGTATTTGCAGAATACCCTAATCCTCACCTGCAACTTACAGCGGAGACGTCGTGTTTGGGCTCACTCGAAGGGTCTCAATACTCTCAAATTATACATAGATAAGTCGGGGATGGTATTCTAAATTTAAGTATTATATTATAATGAACCATCCCTCCTTACGAACTGGAATGATCGCTCGAATCTAAGAGGTCGCCTCCCTTGGAAACTGAGCTCCTACTGTAAGATAGAGAGGTGGTGTGTGTAGGTGTACTGTAGAGTGAGGCGGCGTGTGCTATGTCGCAGGCTGGTGACGCAGTCGGCAGACATAGCGTCGCACCTGCTGTTCGTGTTGCTGTGCAACGCGCTGCTGTACATGGCGTTCTACCTCGGCATGAAGCTGCTGCACGGCGAGCGGCCGCGCTGGTACGCCTGGCTCTACCTCGCGCTGGCCGCCGTCGCCTGGGCGCCCGCGCTCTACTTCTTCAGGTAACACGCGCTCTCTAAGCTACGCGGTAGCGGTACATACCCATATATATCTCTCTCACCACGCTTCATTTCACTGAGCTTATTTATTAGTTTGAATGAGTTTTTGTACTAACCTAACTAGGTACCTATAAAGCTTTCGTTGAACCGATGCGCGATGAAATAAAAGAAAACTGTTAGATATGAAGGTGGAGCGCTACCTGCATGTGTGTACGCTCCCCGCGCTAGATGCGGGCGACACGTGCACTGTGCGGGTGAGAGCGGTGTGACGAGACGTGTGTGGTGTCGCGCAGGTCGGGCTCGACGGACTGGTCGGCGTCGCCGGCGCAGTCCCGGCACCGCAACCACGAGTGCCGCGTGCTGTCGTTCTACGACTCGCACGACCTGTGGCACGCGCTGTCCGCCGCCGCGCTCTACTTCACCTTCTGCACCGTGCTCACCTGGGACGACGGCCTCTCCGCCGTCAAGCGCACCGACATCGCCGTCTTCTGACCCCCCCGGCCCCGCCCACAATATATCTGCTGCTTACTGTTCACTTGTGTTTCCTTTGTCCTCCCTCGCCGTGCGGACGGACTACTTCGAGTCGACGTCTTGCAGTACTTATTTTTTAAGTTTTGGCGGGAACGTGAACAAGTGTGTATTGTTTTCCTTGTGTTCTTCCGCGAGGTAATCTTTTAATACTATAAGAACCTTTGTCCTAAAATACTGACCGACTGACTGACTGATAGACAACGCACAGCCTAAACCGCTGGTCGTAGAGACTTGAAATTTGGAAGGCATATTTGTCGTAATACGTAAGGGTGTACTAAAGGATACTCCAAAATCCCTTTAGGGGATGAAATGGGGTTCAAAGTTTGTATCGAGAAACAAGATTAGTAAGTCTAATTAGTAGATCTATTCGAAACTTCACACAAGTGCTTCAGTAAAAAAATAAGTAAATACGTGATTCAGGCTTTTCTGAAATTCCACCCCTAAGAGGGTGAAATGGGGTAACAAAGTGTGAAAATCAATATTGTTTCAGATTGCGCTGAAATTTGGCATGAAAAATAGTTATTACGACGTTAGTTCCCTCTGAGAAATGATTTTCTAAAATTCACCCCTTAAGGGGATGAAATGGGGGTTCAAAGTTTGTATAGAGAAACAAGATAAGATACATTTTTCTATTCGAAACTTCACATAATTGCTTCAGTATATAACTAAGTAATAACATGTTTCAGGCTTTTTCGAAATTCAACCCCTGAAAGGGTGACATGGGGTAACAAAGTGTGAAAATCAATAATCATTTGGATGGCGCTGATATTTGGCATGCAGATCATTATTATGACGTTAGTATGTGTTAAGAAAGGATTTTCCAAAATTCACCCCTGAAGAGGATGATACGGGGGTTCAAAGTTTGTATGGAGAAACAATTATAAGATAGTCTTTTCTATCCGAAACTTCGCACAAGTACTTTAGTAAATAAATAAATATATACGTGTTTCAGGCTTTTTCGAAATGCCACCCTTAAAAGGGTGAAGTGAAGAAACAAAGTCTGAAATCAATATTGTTTAAGATTGCGCTGAAATTTGGCATGCAGATAAATAGATTATTTTGACGTAGTATCCGCTAAGAAAGGATTTTTCAAAATTCACTCTTTGTTTGCTAATTTCAACCTCGCCTGCCTAGAGAAACCAGACAGGCCGACGTCGCTGGGCCCGATGAGTTAACGTCCTAGGTTAAATTTAACAAACATGGCCACGGATTGTCGTGGCGCTAGACTATAATATATTAATAATAATAATATCTTTATTGTTACAAAAGAAAAGACTTAGATAAACACAGCTGTTAATCTTAGTAGTAAATCTTAACTAGGTCTAGGAATTTATATAATTTTAACGCCTTTAATTTTTGTACCTGATAAATGTGTTTTTATAGTCTTTTGGCACCTGAGCTAGTAATAAAACTGTATTACAGATGCCAAACTAAATAACTTAATACTTCTTACTACTTAAGAGACTTCTTCTTCTTAGACTTCCTAACTAAATAACTTAATACTAATATACTCACCGTGTTCTTCGGTGCCGGCGTATAGACCCTACCTACCGCACCTAATTACCCTACTTCTATAGTAACCCCTTCGAAACTAACCCCAGAAGCCTACCCCACAGGCCTGGACTCATTCCCTTAGAAAATGATGGTACCTCGCCGTCCACAATGTCTCCAGTTTTCCGGAGTGCTTAGATCACACCACCGACAGTTCGAATGTCCGCGCCACCCTGTGCACGGGCGTTTCGTTATCATTCACAAATCAAAATTGCCTTCACTTGATTGACTTCACGATGTTATTATATAATGCGCACGACCGGCGGTCCGCTGCCGGTGCACTCGAGTCACAATCGGTCACTCTCAACAAACAATAAAATAGCACGGCCCACCCGCGCGGCTCCTAGACGGTCACTACTTATCATTGACGCGTGACATCACACGCCGCAATGCGGCAGAGTGCGCTACTGTGCCATGATAAACATCGTCTCCGTATATAATTGTGAAGTAAAATATAAAAAAGTGATATTTAACATTAATAGTAAGTGCAGTGGAATTATAAACAACTAACTATGAACATATATTGTGGGCGTGAACCAAAAACAGTGAATAACAAACTATTTTAGTGTAAAAACAGTGAAGAGAAAAGACCTCAAAAAACCAATAAATCTTTAAGTAACATAAAGTACGATATTATCGCCCTCTCAGAAATAAGAAAACTTGGCAACAAAATAGAGGAACACGACGACATTATTTTCTACTATTTTGGAGAAACGCCGGGATTATATGGAGTAGGCTTAATTATTAAAAAACACCTGAAAAAAACACATGAAGAGCGTCAAGGGTCTGTCGGAAAGAGTAGCGCTACTCAGAATGCACATCAACAATCTAGACTTGAGCATTATTCAAGTATATGCCCCAACAAAAGACTCAAAAGAAGAAGAAGTAGAGCTGTTCTATAGTACTGTTGACAAAGCCATAAGACTCTCAGGAAACAATATAATAATCATGGGCGACTTCAACGCCCAAATTGGCCAACCCAAACCAAGCGAATCCATCACTGGAAACTACGGCTACGGTAATAGAAACTGTCGAGGAAATAGACTCATAGACTTTGCGTATGAGAACAATCTGGCCATCATGAACACCTTTTTCAAAAAGAACAACAACCAGAGATGGACTTGGAAAGCACGTAACGGAATTACAAGAAACGAAATAGACTATATTCTAACAAACCTACTTAGAAAAGTAGACAATATACAGGTCTTGAATATCACTTACCCTTCAGACCACAGACCTGTTAGGGCAACTTTCAATATACTTTCAAAGTCAAAAAGTCGTAGCAAGTTTGGTCAAAGCCCCAAACCCCAGATAAAAAATGGAAAAGATGTGTAACCTATATTGAATCGTTGAACAGCTGCTCAGCAAAAGCTTGCTAGACGACAGAGGCACCGTCCAGAATTGCTAAGATAAAATAATTAACGCAATAGACATCAGCTTGAAAAGAGCACAAGAGCTAACAACGAACATAAACTCAGAAAAAAACAAATTATATCTGCACGCACAAAGGCATTAATCAGCAGGAGACAAGAAATACATAGGACTAAACCAAAATCAAGGGCTATGAAAAATGAATTAAAAGCTCTTTATAAGCTTATAGGTAAACGAATTAACCAAGACTACAAGGTACACGCCGCACACAAACCATTGAAGAACGTCTTCAGGCCACAGGTAGCGTAAAGAAAGCATACAAGGTATTGACAACTCATAAATCATGGATAGGAGAGATGAGAAGCAAACTAAAAATACACAAAATAGAACGGAAATACTCAAAATAGCAACAAACTTCTACAAAAACCTCTATAGCTCACCAGTTCAATCAGCATATAAATTACCGATTAGTAGTAAAGAAACGGCGAAAGCTACCATCACTGAAGAGGAAGTAGCCAAAGGAAATCAAGCACTGAAAACAGATAAAAGCCCAGGGCCTGATAGGATCACAAACGAAGCTATAAAAGCAGGATATACGTGTCTTGTTAGACCTCTTACCCGACTGTTCAATATGATACTGTCCTGTAAAAATACTCCACGCGAATGGTCAGAGTCAGAAATAATTTTGCTCTACAAAAAAGGAGATCCAGACAACATTAGCAATTACAGACCGATAAGCCTGCTACCATCACTATACAAACTTTTCTCCTCAATAATAGAGAAAAGAATAAAAGAAACCACAGAAAAATTCCAACCAGTAGAACAGGCGGGCTTCCGACGAGGTTTTTCTACAGTCGACCATATACACACGCTAGAGATGATACGTTAACAAATCACAATTCTTCCAACATTCAGATTACCCACTTCATCTTCTACCTTCTCCTATATCGCTTGGCCTACCTGATAGGTACTGCAAAATAAACTTGGCTCATCAGAGTCATTGCAAAAATGTACTGTTATACCACTGCAAAAAGTAATCTAACGTCATACAACGTATAAATCCGTAAAATAATATTTTTGCTGCACTATTTAAACACAACAAATAATAATACAAATTTCATCGTACGTTTGGTCATAGTTATCACCACCATGTATGGTTTAAAATACCAACACGTTAAAACACCGCAACGCGGGTATTACATAAAACATAAAGCCACTATGGCCTTACCGTACGTTAGCGAAGAACTTTGAAGGGACATTTACTTCAGGCCATAGAGGGTACTTCTACGAAACGCTGCCTCGTCATTTCACTTCACCACGGACTCACCGTTATTCATCTGAAAACTACGTCGCTAGTCGCTACTCTGCCAGTGTCACCGCTGCCGAAACCACGGGCTACGTCCACAGCCATACTGAAATACATATCATATTAATATGCGGAACATAAATCCGATCCCACTTCTGATGTCAGAATCCGATATTTCTAACAACTATGTAACTTAATGCCTATCCGTTACTTTATATTATTAAGGTTCCTAATAACTCAAGAAAACACAAGTATGTACTTGTTACTCATTATTATTTATTATTATTTAGAGATAGATCGATAAATTTGGAAATGCATGTACCGCCCGTTCGGAAACCTAAACACTTGAGAAGAAGGGCAAGAAACTCAAGTACTTTTTCTTTATCAATACCTGTAGGTATAACATTATAAACCTTAACTATCTTGTCTCACAACAACAGTCCAAAGACAAGTTATATTACATAATATCACATCACGTGGATTATAAATACAATTAAATACACACTAAATATCAAAAGGTACTTAGCTTTGCAATTGTCGATTGTTCTGCTCGGTACGGCGGTCCCGCCAAAGAGAATATAAATACTACGTGGTCCCGCCAAGTGCACAGAACACTATTACTCACGGGGAGGACCAAGAGTCCCCTCTAGCCGAACAATGGGCTTTTTATACTACTACACCGACTGCACCGGAAGATTTTAATAAATATTCCATAAACATTTTATTACAGTAATTGTAAAATGTACAATCCACGCCATACTTCGTTTTGTATATTACTAAGAATATTTCACAGTTTATAAACACTTATAAAAATATATAAACACTAGCAGCCCGCCCCGGCTTCGCACGGGTAGAACATATATGCCTACAAAATTTGCATCAGTTTGTTGCATCGAATATAAAATATTAACATATTTAACAATCATCGTGATATTTCAACCAATTTACACAAAACCTTAACGAATTATGCACCTAAACCTTCCTCATAAACACTCTGGCTATTGGTGAAAACCGCATGATAATCCCGGTCAGTAGCTATTGAGATTATTGCGAACAGACAGACAGACGCAGTGATGGACATTGTCTTATAATACTCACGTAGTGTTATTGGACGGCCCTTTGGCGTAAAGGATAGTTACCCTGATTCTGACCCGAGGGTCGTTGGTTCTAATCCTAGCTATATACCTACCAATGAAAGTTTTATGTGCATTCATGAATCATGGGTTTTCGTGGGATCATTAAATCTACCAATAATTAAGATAGTTTAAAAACTAAAACAACTGACTTCAATGCCTCGCGAGTCAATTTTAGTAGCAAGTTTGAGACGTTTATCGTCATATCTCTGAAGATACTTATCACATCTCAATGAAATTACAATGGGACCACCTCGGAAACGTACCCTACCGATTACAAAAATAATCATTCGAATTGGTTCACAATTGACGGGGTAATCGCATAACATACACACACAAAAAAAGAAAAAAAAAAAAGAAACATAATCGTTATAAAACTATAAGCTTTAATCAACTTTCATAGGTCTGATCAATTCGAAAATCTTCTTCTTCAACGATATTGTAAGAACATGGAAGTATTGACCTCATGCTGGGACATCTCATGGACTCTACAGAATACTCAAATCCTCACCAACTTACAGCTCAGATTTTAAATGTCGTGTTGAGTCATTGGAATGCTTTTAATGAATAGATTATACATAGATCAGTCGGGGTGGTTTAAAATATTATATTATATATATAGATCATTATTATTTTATACAATAGATCATATTATTATACTATATTGACTTCAAATTGATTGTGATCGGTGGGGATCTACAGAAAAGCTAAGCTTATAATAATATGTTCGTAGTAACTATGACCTTTTCTGTGGTTTCACTGCAAATATTTTACTAATTTTGCGATGCGTGTATGTGAAATCCGTGATATCTTCTAGAGTTTTCATTTGAATTATATACTGTAAAAGACAATTTTAATCTATAATATGTGGCCAAGCTAATTAACGTAATTATTTGGATAAGGATTAATACTATATACTTGAAAATAGCCCTGGAAGTTATGTAATATTTTTTAACAAAAAATTAAAGATTAAAATGGTTACTGTGAGTCAACCTTAAGAGATAGACATATGCTGTCGCGGACTTTTTTGTAGGTCTTATTAAGTTGTACAACTCTTCCATAGAAAATATTCTTCCATCTATTATGTTCCTTTGAAGTGTTTCACACTTTTTATATTTTTGTAAACGATACGATGAAAAATTTTGGATTGTGTTTAACAATTTACATTCTTCCATCTGTTTTCAATTGAGCAGCGTTCGTAGGAAACGTGTTTTTACGACCGTCTTTTTGTCGACTTAGGTTGCAAATTAGGTCTCCACGAATGTACCTTTGATTTAAACGGGACAATATATAGCCTATTTTCATTTCGAAAGTCCATTCTATATATTAGTGAAAGATTTTTTTAAATCGGTCCAGTAGTTTTTGAGCCAAATCATTACAAACATACAAAAATACAAATGTTCTCTCTTTATAATATTAGTATAGATAACACGCTCAGACTGACCGGAAACCGCAGTAGCGGATGTGTCTAAAAATAAGCTATGGCCTTTTAAATAGTCTCTGATTTAAATGACACAATTCTATGCTAGAATTTTTATATTCATACATGTATGAAGTTGATGTTTTTCTCCCTGTGAGGTAGTACTGTTCTGTAGTCGTCTTCGAGCATTTACCTATGGAGATGTTAACACAAGGCGTACCCCTCTGCTGGCCATTTAGCCATTTTTGGCCATATGAGCGTACGTAACTACGCTGTATTTTTAATACTGTGTGCGTGTTTCAAGCTAGTGTGCGGGATCGCTAAAGTGAGTGATTTGTGTGTGTGCAATGCGTGTTTATCTTGTCCCCCGTAAGTATCGGCAGAAAAAAATGTTTGCGGATTACAATGTTCACATCTCCATTGGTAAATGCTCGAAGGTAGTCGTGCGCGTATGGCGTCCTTGCTCACACTCTCGGCAGAGTAGTAATGTTCTGTGCTCACACTAGCTCTTCGACAGCTCCAGAATCGGTGGCTGGTGAGGTACCCCGGATTGGTGGGGGAACAGAGTGTCCGTTCTATACGTAGTAATCTATTCTTTGGCTTTGACCCAGCTTTATGACCTGAATTCACAAAAAATTAATGAATTTTTATACTTGACATTGGCTAAATACAATAATCGTGTTGAGCCATAATGAAAAAAAGTGTGAAGAAGGGTCTTTTTAGCGGGAACGTGAAAAAGTGTACGTGCTCTGTGCTCCCATTGTATATTTTCAAATTCCGGTACCGGTACATCATCATCAGCCTGTATCAGTCCACTGCTGGACATAGGCCTCTCCCAAGATGCGCCACTGAGCCCGATCTTCGGCTCTTCTCTTCCAGTCACTGCCCACCGCTTTGCGTATGTCGTCGCTCCACCTGGTCACAGGACGTCCTACGCTACGTTTGCCGATTCGCGGTCTCCACTCTAGGACAAGTCTGCCCCAACGGTTATCAGTCCTGCGGCAGATATGACCAGCCCACTGCCACTTCAGCTTGCTAATCCGTTGAGCTATGTCGATAACTTTAGTTCTCTGGCGAATTACTTCGTTCCGGATTCGATCCCGCAGAGAAATACCGATCATAGCTCTCTCCATAGCTCGGTATATATAGCATTTGTATATTTTTACAGGCATATTTAAATCTAACTAGAGTTCTCACCAAAATTCCTCTGAAAATCTTCAGTAAAGTCATTTTTACTGAGGGAATGACTTGGACATGGACAATGGACTAGACTTTGATTTCAACACCTGAAATTTAAGTGACATATCTTGATGACTTGATTCACAAAATTGAGACTGGCTATATACACTAATCGTGTGGAGCCATCATTAACTAAAAAAAACTATGTTGCATGCATTTGGCATTGATAAGCTGTATAAAATTGATAATTCAGTCAATGACACGAAGAGTGACGTCACGTCAACGAATGGAATGGAAGATCGCGTTCTCATTATTTTTATTTCGCAATTACACATTAAAACCTGTGCATTCAACATTATTAATCACAAATCTTATGCATATTGATCGAAAGATACAATAACCATTCCGATACCGGTGCTGGACCTACGGAATGGACAACCAGTACTACTACAAGCTGATGGCGACCTACCTATCGAAACGGAACTGCGACGAGTCGTTCATGAGATACTTGTTCGGCAAGAACTCGACGAAGAAGACGCCGGAAGAATTGGAGCGCGCGGACGAGCGCAAGCGGCGGTTGCAGCGCGAACGCTCGCGGCGGTATCGCGCGCTGAAGAACGCTCGCCGCCAGCACGAGGGCAGCGCGGCGGACGGCGAGCCGCCGCGCGCTAAGCCGCGCACACCGCTGCTCGACGACGAGCTCAGCGACGGTGACGAGCCGCCCACGCTGTGCCATCTCAACTACGAGGACAAGTGGCGGGAGCCCGCCGCGTCCTCCGACTGCGCCTCGGACGACAACTCGGCGCACTCCGCCGCCGAGCTCAAGGAGGCGGCGGCCCACCTCAGCCTCAAGGAGTTCCTGAGCGCGCCCAACACGGAGCTGGACTACCCCACCGTGCACAGCCTCATGTTCCACTGGCTGCAGACGTAACGCCGCCGCCTCCGCTGCCCGCCACGACCCACCCGGCTTAATACTCTCATTCCGAATCTCGTTTGGCATCCGGCCCAACCGCCGGTGGTAGTGTGACATATCAGATTGCTTCTATGATAGATGTGACATCCACGTCTCCACGGAACCGTCCTGTTGTAATTTTAGTCGTTAGAGAGTAAAGCCACAGTGGGGCCTCAATCCTTACCTTTAACCCTTTGTTCTGAATGCTGGTACTTTTGATCTATACTCGTGTTTTAATTCAACACACTACAGCACCTACGGTTATAGACATTTACTGTAGGGTTGAAAGTTTGAGGCTTTACTGAGCAATAGTCATGGTTAGTTTTTAAAAAGCTTTCCTTGAACTACATGCAAGTTTCTATTGTCAAAACCTTCACAAGCCATCGTTTTATTTAGGAAGCTAGCTACTCCTCCCGGTGTACATGTCACAAGGCTGACAGTGAGCGCAGCACGCTGTGTTCACCAATGTGTGCAGCTCTGAACCACGTTACTGCTGTGGTGGTGTCACGCTGTCATGGAGGCAGCGCCCGGGTCTGTCCCAGCCAATGCTGCCTGCAATATTCCACTAGACAATAAGTTGTTGTTAAGTTGCCATATCTTAATATTTAGATACTGAACTATACATTATATATGCATATAGAGATATAGAGTATGATATACCTATAGTTTGTGATACTGATGAATTTACATTTTGCGTCGAGTGTAACATAAGGTAACAGGTAAATAGGCTAAGAGAAGAACGGCGCCAAGTGCCGCCACGGGCGGCGAGCGATCTGCTGTCTCCCGTACTCATATCACCCTGAAAGGGCATTTCTGATTAATTTTTATGTAAACATTCCTTATTTAAATTTCTGTACAGTTTTTAAAATTGTGACAAAAAAACCGACTGTGAGCTCATATAACATACCTACTCTAAGAAATACTCAAAACAAAAATTGACATTGCTCTCTGTAGTATATGGTATAACTATATTACGAATGTTTAATTTTGATCTAAAAAGACATATCACATTTAAAAATGTACCTTTTTGCCTCGAGATGTATCAGTCACATTATTATAAACCCAATTTAGTTATATTGCTTTTAGATTTGTAAACAAATTATTGCTTTTATAAGAATTTTTTAAATTATCAGGTACACATTGTTTTAAAAATATATGATATAGAATTTAAAAACGTGCATATTATGCATCTGCAGCTAGGATAAAAGAGTGATTGAAGAGATTGTATTCTATCAGTGCCTCGCTGGACTTCACTATGTATGTACGTACGTACAGTGAGAGACAGCTATGTAACTCAGTGTCATGCTACAGCCATATCCATGTTAGTGTAATTACTTTGTAACGTACGTACCACATTAGAAAACAACAGTTTGCTTTTAGATGTATTGTGGAAGCTAAAGTTTATTAGTTGGAATATCCTTCGTAAGTTCATATGAGACTAACAATTATAAACAGCACCAGAGGGAGTGAATATAACTGAGCTGTACAAATTAAAATATTATCAGTACAGTTCTTCACAAGCATTTGTACTTACTGCCTGTCTTCTGTAGTTTTATATTATTTAGTAAATTTTTGATGCAAATACTAAAAAGCAAATTCTAACACAAAAGCAGGCAGTTTCTAGATCCACATTTGTTTCGGCATTATTGTAAATAATGATGCAGGGCAGTTTTATATTACAAAGAATCAGACTAAACAGCCAGTACCTATAAATACCCTAATAGAAGTGTGCATGTTAGTGTAAGCAGAGGGCCCGGGCCCGGGCAGCGCGCGCGGAGTGCCCGGCGCTGGTGATCTGACCCGGGACGGCACGTCAGGTGTGACTCCACTCGACTGGTCAGCGTGCCCGCGATGCCTTCAACTCAAGGACTTAGATTAGACTAACGCTTAGTTAGGTAGGTACTTTAAGGTAGTGCCATATTAAAAGAGCTTCCTGTCTATTTTTTAACATTGTTTTTTATTTTTTGAGACATACTTAATACACCTACCTATTACAGAGGTGTGGGTGGCGGGCAGGACAGGGCCTTGCGCAACAACCCTAGTAGTCAGCTGGTAGTCTTCAAGGTACCGGAGGAGCCGCGTAATGACAGCACGCTCCATACTTTTCAGAGTAGAGAAGTAATTGCTTACGGCCTATAGTTGGATTGGACGGGTCAGTGCTATCACCTTTTTTGGGTATTGGGTCGACTAGGGCAACTTTCCAAGAACGGAGCACGTATCCTGAGATAGGTATAGGAGAGTAGAAACAAGCGCGTTTACACTGGAGTCAACTTAGGAGCTCATATCTTTAGGACGATCGCTGGCATGCAGTCTGGCCCACTCGATTTTCGCACATCAAGGGAAAAGAGTTTTTTCCATACTGCTCTCTAAGAGATGAATGATGGCATGGAACTTACACCTCATGATAACCGGCGGCGATAATTCCCCATCGTTGAGGGGTCGAGTTAGATGCAAAAAGACCACCACGAAGAACGGCTTTTACTTTAGCAGTGGGCAAGGCTGTTATCCAGATTTTGTAGGGCCGGTAGGGATCGGAAGGGAAAGGGGAGGATTGGCAAAAGTTACCCTCGGTTGCTTTTGGCAAGCGACCAAAACTCTCGTGCTTCCCGACGGAAACCTGGCGAGTCGGTCTCCAATCCTCGTTATATGCTGACCTCTGCCCTTGGCAGCCATTTCTTTTTTAAGAAAGCGGCGTTTAGGTCGTTTGATGCCCGCGCTGTGGTCCAAGCCTTAAATGCAATCAGTACACGTCAACATCATCCGTAGAAAAACAGAGTTGCCCCCCAGGGATACAACGTATAGAACTCGCGAAGGCCATCCCAGTCTGCCGACTCATAGTACCGAACTGTGCGTTTCCCAGCTGGAGAAGGTCCAGCGCGATTAACGACTAAACTCACCAGGCAGTGATCTGAGGAACCGAGGGGTGGACCGACAGATACCTGATAATTGTCTGGATTTGAGGTCAGCAAGAGTTCGAGCAAGGAGGGGTGGTGGTTTTCCACATTTGGTGTTCTGGTCGGTTTTGCGACCAGAACAAGACTAGCGCGAATTCACTAGACTCGCGCGCTTGTTAATTCACTAGAAAGTTTTATAGTCACGCTGTTAAAGCGCGCCGCGTTTCTCATAGGTCCGCCCTGCGGGGGGTGCCCTACAGGGGAGTTGCCCGCAAGTTTCAAACAACGATGTTCGACACTTGTTGGAAATTCCCCTGTATTTTTTTTTAAATAAGTTGCCATTATTAAAGTCGTGTTCCTTGAATCTGATTTATTTAAATTCCGAATGTGAGAGAAAACTTGGAGGCGCCGAGGCACTGCCCCGTCTAGCCCTCCGGTAG
The DNA here is from genome assembly GCA_954871355.1 of Cabera pusaria. Classification (NCBI taxonomy): domain Eukaryota; kingdom Metazoa; phylum Arthropoda; class Insecta; order Lepidoptera; family Geometridae; genus Cabera; species Cabera pusaria. The sequence continues at coordinate 28,837,064 of OX940893.1, forward strand.
CTACGCCACTGATTATTTGTAAGTCAGAGTCCAAGGGGCCCCCTGAGCTTGGGAGCCCCGGGGCACTGCCTGTCTAGCCCGCCGATAGCTACGCGGCTGGTGCAGGGGGTAATGGTATACAGTGGCGGACAATTGTCAATCGTGGCGCGCAATCGGGATGTTGTCGGTTTTTTGGGCACACTTCAAAGGAATCGTGGCGTAGTTAGGTACCTAATTGTTAAAATAGGCGTGATTTATTTTTCTGATTATGAAGTTGGATAAATAAGTAAGTAAACTATTCAAATAAAACTAGTTTAAATATAAAAATGACGCATTTATTTTAAGATAAACCTTAAGTGACCTGTTTTGGGCCCCCCTCCCCTACAGTTGTGCATTGCAAAGCATGGCCCATCACAGGCTATCGTGTACTGGCTACTTAAGAGCGCGACGCTTAAGTACCTACCGGCCATTGCATCTTTTTAGGCTGGTTAATGGTAATATTATGAATGTCATGTTGGTACAAAAATTAATAGATTGTCCTAACGTCCGCCAATATAACCCGTTTTTATTTATAGTATGGTAGCTAGAAAAAGTTTAGAGGGAGTGCCCCAACCACATTAATACAACGACGCGAGCCCGAATTCTTTAAAGGTAAAAGTTAAGATGTAAGAATAAATGTCCATAACTTAGCTTAAATGAACGTTTCAGGGTCCCTAGCTCAGAGCAATTATTACTTTAGTAAGTTTGAGTCAGCTACTTTAGTAATTATTGCTCTTAGGTCCCTAGACAAAATCAAATTTCCTGTTTCCGTTCACGCTAACGCACTGGCCGACAAATCTAATACTATAAGAATCTTTGTCCTGACATACTGACTGACTGACAGACAACACACAGCCTAAACCGCTGGTCGTAGAGACTTGAAATTTGGAGAGTATATTTGTCTTCGTACGTAAGGGTGTACTAAGAAAGGATTTTCCAAAATTCACCCCTTAAGGGGATGAAATGGTAGTTCAAACTTTGTATGGAGAAACAAGATTAGATATTGTTTTTTATCCGACACTTCACACAAGTGCTTCAGTAAAAAACAAACGTGTTTCAGGATTTTTTGAAATTACACCCCTAAAAGGGTAAAATGGGGTAACAAAGTGTGAAAATCAATATTGTTTCGGATTGCGCTGAAATTTGGCATACAGGTTAACTACCTGAAACAACTTACGACGTTAGTTACCTCTGAGAATAGATTTTCCAAAATTCACCCCTGAAGGGGATGAAACGGGGGTTCAAAGTTTGTATGGAGAAACAAGATTAGATAGTCTTTTATATTCGAAACTTAACACAAGTTCATAATATGTAAGTAAATACGTGTTTCAGGCTCTTTCGAAATTCCACCAAGGGTGAAGTTGGGTAAGCAAAGCCTGAAATCAATATTGTTTCGGATTGCGCTGAAATTTGGCATGCAGATACTTATTTCGACTTAGGTATCCTCTAATAAATAATTTTTCAAAATTCACTCTTTAAGGATATAAAGCGGGGGTTCAAAGTTTGGAAAGTCATTTTATTCGACATTTCACACAAGTAGGTACTTCTGTAAATAAATAAGTAAATAGGAGTTTCAGACCTATTCAAAATGCCACCCTAAAGCCCCGTATTCATGGTAAACATTTGTTGCGCAACTCCAATGTTGCAGTGTTGACGCTCGCCGGGCGTCAACATTGCAACACGCGTGTTTCATCATCCGAAACACTAGTGTTGCCCGCAAAATATGTTGACAGCAACTCGGCAACATGTTTATGCAACCATGTTGCTAAACAAATATAGAGAGGGGGAGGGCAGGGGAGGTGGAATGGGGGAAGAGGAGGGGGAGATTGAGTTGAGGGAAAAGGGAGGGGGAGGGGGAAGAGAAAGGGGCAGTGAAGGGGAGAGGGGGAGGGAAGGGGAGAAGGGGAGGGGAGAGGGGTAGAGATAGAGGGAGGGGGATTAGCGCGGCGTGGTACGGTGTGGTGTAGGTAGGATACAAATGTGTCTTATTTGTAAGATAATCAGACTAAATAATTAAAAATGCTACCCAAAGACACTATTCCACGCGGACGAAGTCGCGGGTACAGCTAGTGATAAAATAAAATGATAACAAGTCTAAAAATCAATATTGTTTCGGATTGCGCTGAAATTTAGAATTCAGATAGTTATTATGACGTAGGTCCGCTCAGATAGGATTTTCTAAAAATTCCTCCCGGATACGGAACGGCGATTCAAAGTTTGTATGGCGAAACAAGATGAGATAAAGTACGTGTTGTAGGATTTTTCGAAATAGTGTAGATAAACAAAGTCTGAAAATTTAGGTTTTTCGGGTTTTATAAATATGAATCCCGATTTGCCTTAGTCACGCGATAACATGAAAACGAGTGAACCGATTTGGCTAATTCATTATGATGTCTTTAATGATAGAATCGTTTTTACCAAAGAAAAGTGTTAAGTAAATAAAAGGAGTTTTTAACGCGGGCGAAGCCGCGGGGCACTTCTAGTATATATATAAACTAGCTGTTACCCGCGGCTTCGCCCGCGTTATTTGAGTCTTTATGACCTTTGAGGTCAAGATCGATGATCTCTTAGGCCAAGTCACCATAGATGACCCTAAAGTCGAACTCAATATCCTCTATTGTTAAAGTCATTAATCATTTTGGTTAGTATACGAAGTTGTGCTGTTTAAATGTTTGACTCAACACAAAAGTTCCTGAAACATTTCTTACAAAGAAAATAAGGTGAATAGCTGCGCGAGCGCAGCGAGAGCTATCATTGCGCGAGCGAACATTTTTTATGACTTTTTATGACCCTGACAAATTTACGATCTAATAATCAGCTCACTATAGATGACTCTTAGGTCGAACTCGATATCGTCTATTGTTAAAGTCATTAATAATTACTTGGTAAACCTAACCAAGGTTTACCAAGTGTTGCTGTTTAAGTATTTGAGTCAGTCTAATCTATGAGGCTATTGAAACACGCTATTATACGCTTTAGCGTATTTATACTTATTGCGTTATTACTGCGAAAAAAATTTACGACTATTTATGACCCTGACAGTTTTTATGACCTACTAAGTCAACACCGATGACATTAGGGTTAAATTTGATATCCACTTAATTTAAGGTTAGTAATCATTATTATTATTGAAGGTTGTTCTGTTTCAATTTATGACTCATTTTGATGCATGTGGCTATTAAATTACAAAAGTTTCTGAAATATTACATTCAAAGTAGATAAAATTAATAATTCCGCGAGCTTCGCGAGCGCTAAAAATTTTTACGACTTTTTATGACCCTGACAGTTTTTATGACCTACTAAGTCAACACCGATGACATTAGGGTTAAATTTGATATCCACTTAATTTAAGGTTAATAATCAAAGAAGAATCAAAGCATTTATTCAGTATGTAGGCAGTATAAATATACGCACATATACACGTCAAAATCATAAATCATAAAATAAATCATAACCAATTATCAAGTAAACATAGCAAAAGCAGAATTTAACGCTTTGAATTAGAAAAAAAAAGTAATGAACCATTCAGCTGTCATCCAATCGTTTACGTCAGAATATTAAAAAAAATTATAGTAGGTTAAAACCAACCATACATGTAACTGTATGTTTCATTACTTCAGACAATTTTTATATAAAAAAATATAAAAAAAGTGAAATAGTGAAACACAACATAGAGAAACGCATACCGATCACAGTACATATCATGATCCAAATGGAACTGATAGTCCGTCTGTCAGCTGCATAATATTGTTTAAATAAAAATAAAAATGGCAAGCCTAGAAAGAAAATCTGCGGACAAAAGGGGAAAACTGAATGGCTGTTGAATCTACCGGTGTTTCGGAAATACTCCCATCAGAGAAGAAACACCAAGAAACTCTATGGGGCTTGTCTTGTCATTTTATCTTTTTTTTTAAATTAATTGTACATGTCAGTAAATTTTAAACTTTCGCGATTTACACACATAATTATATTGTAATACGGGACTTATCGCGCTAAAAACATAATTTTATTTACCTCGACGTTTCGATCAAGTTGCATTGACCGTGGTCACGAGAAGACTGAAGTTGTGGGTATCAGCATTGTTTTTATTGAGAGTAGTTTGAAACTACCCTCATTTGATCTTGATCGGAGTTGCCATTGCGATACACAATACTGACGACATCCGCAGATTTTTGTTGATTTAAACTTCGACTGGAACACTTGCTGATCACTGGGTTCCAAGTTGTAGCCAATCTAAAACCATCCTCCCGGTTGCAATTCGGATGTTTTTTATTTCAACCGCTTCACGTACAATACGGGAGTAATAGTAACATTCGGTGGAGAGAATTTTAGGGTCGTGAAGTTCATCCAGTGGTTAGGTCCCGAATCTAGCAAATGCTCGGCGATGGCGGACTTATTAACCTGGCGGTTTTTTACAGCTGCTATATGTTCTTTGACTCTTTCTGCGATTGTGCGCTTTGTTTGTCCAATGTACGATTTTCCGCAGCTGCAATCAATTTTATACACACCAGGTGTCTGAAACGGTATCACATCTTTCGGTGAACGGATTTGCGCTGCTACCTTCGATAAAGGTCCTTTATCGAAGCAGACACCTGGTGTGTATAAAATTGATTGCAGCTGCGGAAAATCGTATATTGGACAAACAAAGCGCACAATCGCAGAAAGAGTCAAAGAACATATTGCAGCTGTAAAAAACCGCCAGGTTAATAAGTCCGCCATCGCCGAGCATTTGCTAGATTCGGGACCTAACCACTGGATTGAACTTAACGACCCTAAAATTCTCTCCACCGAACGTTACTATTACTCCCGTATTGTACGTGAAGCGGTTGAAATAAAAAAACATCCTAATTTCAACCGGGAGGATGGTTTTAGATTGGCCACAACTTGGAACCCAGTGATCAGCAAGTGTTCCAGTCGAAGTTTAAATCAACAAAAATCTGCGGATGTCGTCAGTATTGTGTGTCGCAATGGCAACTCCGATCAAGATCAAATGAGGGTAGTTTCAAACTACTCTCAATAAAAACAATGCTGATACCCACAACTTCAGTCTTCTCGTGACCACGGTCAATGCAACTTGATCGAAACGTCGAGGTAAATAAAATTATGTTTTTAGCGCGATAAGTCCCGTATTACAATATAATTATGTACATGTCAGCTTTAAAATTTTAACAATATATTAATAATTATAATACAATTTATATTTGTTCTTGGAACTTGGCGCATTCAGGCCATGCATTTTTGTCATCCATATAGTCACCATGGTATAGTATGATTTTTTCATCAAATTGGATTTTACATAGATTTTAAATTTGCTCATAGGCAATTGATCAATATCTTTAGGTAACTTATTGTAAAAGCGTACACAGTTCCCCATGAATGAACCACTAACTTTCTGCAGTCTGAAATTAGGTATAATTAATCTATTTTTATGTCTTGTATTAAAATTATGTACATCAGACCTTTTCTTATAATCATTTATATTCTTGCGTATAAACAAAATATTTTCATAAATGTATTGACATGCCACTGTTAGAATTTTAATTTCCTTAACTTTTTCACGAAGTGAATCTCGCGGCCTCATACTATATATAGAGCGAATAGCTCGTTTCTGCAAAACAAATATTGATTGGATTTCAGCGGCTTTCCCCCACAATAAAATGCCATAAGACATTATACTGTGGAAGTAGCTGAAATAGACCAATCTTGCAGTGGCTTCGTCCGTTAAAAATCTAATTTTACGTACTGCGTATGCAGCGGAGCTTAACCTACCTGCTAGAACCGATATTTGAGAACCCCATTGAAGCTTTGAATCCAGGGTGATGCCCAAGAATGTTGTGGATTCAACAAGTTCTAATGGTTCATCATTTATTAATATACTTCTATTTAGGATACCCTATTTTACATTTGGTAGAGAGAAATTAATACATTTAGTTTTTTTTTGCGTTTAACAATAAGTTGTTGGTTGTAAACCAATTCAGAACCTGTGTTATTGATTTGTTTACATCGTCAAAGTTAGGTGTAGTCCTATCTATTTTGAATATCAAGGAAGTATCATCTGCGAACAAAACAATATCACATAGGTTCTGTACGAATGACGGTAAATCATTGATATAAACTAGAAATAAAAAAGGTCCTAGGATCGATCCCTGCGGGACTCCCATTTTTGTGAGGGATCTAGATGACCTGACGCCATTGACTTCAACCATCTGTGTTCTATTACAGAGGTATGATGATACCAGATCAAGTGCTTTACCTTCAACACCGTAGTATTTTAATTTGTAAATTAGTGTTTCATGACAGACACAATCAAATGCTTTTGATAGGTCACAGAACACGCCAATAGCACCTTGTGCTTTCTCCATGCATCAAATATATGTTTAAGAAGACCTATTCCTGCATCAGTAGTAGAACGCCCTTTAGTAAATCCAAATTGTTTGCTATTTAAAAGATCATTCATGTTAAAATGTGTTAAAAGCTGGTCTAATATTACTTTTTCAAAAATTTTACTCAATGCCGGTAGTATAGAGATTGGTCTATAGTTAGATGGATCATTTTTGTTTACTGATTTGAATAAAGGAATCAATTTACTTTTTTTCATTAAATCCGGGAAGACACCTTGATCAACGCATCTGTTAAAAATAAAAGCTAAGTATGGGCTAATAACAGTAATAATGTAACTGAGAACTGTGGTTGACATTCCCCACAGTTCCTCGGTTTTCTTTTGTTTGAGCATTTTAAATGTTTTCACAATTGAGTCTGCAGTTACGTGTTTGAACTGGAACAAGGTATCACATTTATTTACACACTTTGATAATATAGAATAAGCATCAGCGGGACTAGATCTTATGGACTTAGTGGTAGTAATGGGTACTTGAGAGAAGAACTCATCAAATGTATTGGCAACCTCATTACTATCCATGATTAATTTATTGTTAACTTTTAAGATGATCTTACTGTCTCTTTGTTTTATTTTTCCAGTTTCAGTATTGATGATTTTCCATGTTGTTTTTATTTTATCATCAGCATGCTTAATTTTTCTACGAAAATGCAAAGATTTTGCTGTCTGACAAACCACTTTAAAAGTTTTGGAATATAGTTTTAAGTGATTTATGAATTTAGTATTGTGTATATTAATTTGTTTTTGTGAGTATAAGTTGTACAAATTATTTCTACTTTTGTAAATACCAGGAGTAGCCCTGTGGTGGTGATGTCCATATGGACATCACCACCACACCCAGTCATCGAACCGAATTTTTCCAGCTCTTGTAATAGTTTTAAATTTAAAAATATTATTGAACTCTGCACCCAACATTTGAGATAAAGTGCTGCATAGGTCATCGGGATCCTCAGAAAATGTTAGGTTCATTAGTTGCTTGTCAATGATATCCACAAACTGTTCAACCCGATTGGTTGTAATGGGCCTGTATGTGTATTCTTGACCTTTGGTGGATGTTTTACATGAAAATGTGGCACTCTGTCCCAGATGGTCGGAGCCAAGTTTATCAAAGATTGCAATTTTCTCAGGTTCACAGTTGCAAAACACATTGTCCAAGCAGGTTGCAGATGAGCTAGTAATTCTAGTCGGCTGGTTAAAAAGATGCTTTAAATTGAAGCTAAGAAATAATTTTTTTAACTTATCACTGAGCGGTGACTGCTCATTGTGATTATTGAAGGTTGTTCTGTTTCAATTTATGACTCGTTTTGATGCATGTGGCTATTAAAATTCAAAAGTTCACGAAATATTTCCTACAAAGTAGATAAAACAAATGCTTGCGCGTGCGCAGAGAGTGCTATAACTACGCGAGCGAAGCGAGCGCGAAAACATTTTACGTGTTTTTATGACCCTGACAGGTTTTATGACTTACTAAGTCGACACCAAGTATCCTAAGGCTGTTAAAGCACGAAAGTTTTTGAAATACTTTCCACAAAGCAGATAAACACGTTGGGCAAGCAAAGCCAGCGCGTAAATTTTTATGACTTCTGATGATGTTGACAGTTTTATGGCCTAATCAAGACACTAAATAAGTCATTATAGATGAACCTAAGTTCAAACTTTTATGATTATGTTAACTCTATGTAATGTTAACAAAAAATATATGCACCCTCACTTAACTGCCGAAAGGTTTTTTGGCGGGAACGTGGAAAAGTGTGTGTGATCTCATTGTATTATTTCCTAAAACTTGTGTTCTTCCGCGAGTGAATGTGTAATAAATGTGGATTATTAACCATCAAGTGCCGGTGAATGTGTGCGAGTGTAGGGAAACAGCACAATGTTGAAAAACATGCTATTTGCGTTCTCACCAAAATTCCACTGAAAATCTTCAGTAAACACCACATCTTTACTAAAGGTATGACTTAGACTAGACTTTTACTTGAATAAAACTGACCTGAAATGTAACTTGACTTTGACCTATCTCTTCGACTAAAATTTATATAAACTTGAAGAATTTCAATACTTGACACTGGCTAAATACACTAATCGTGTGGAGCCATCATAAAACTTAAAAAAAAAAAAAAAACTGCCGAAAAAAAAAAGTATTCTTTGCCCTTTTAAATGTCTTTGTACAAAATGTCATGTGAATCGGTCAAGCCTTTTGGCCGAAAAGAGGCCAAACATATACAAAATTCAACAATAAAAAACTGACAACCGGACTCTATTGTAAAAAAAGTAACCAATGTGCTAGGATAATAGACTCTACTCTTGGTCTATGTCTTATTGACTGTCTCTGTACAATTTTAGCTCAATCGGTCAACTCGTTTAACCGAGAAGAGGTCACGAGTTTAAAAATTCAATTAAAAAAAATTAGTTACCCAAACTCAACTGTTAAAAAAAATATCCTTTGTCGTTCTATGCCCTATTAACTGTATTTGTAAAAAATTTGAGCTGAAACGATTGCCGCTAAGAGGCAACACATTTTTCCATAATAAAATTATGGACACCCGAAATTGCCAGCCAAAAAAAAGTATCCTATGTCTTATTGACCATCTGTGCACAAAATTTCAGCTGAAATGGTTGAACCGTTTGACTGAGAGGAGACCACACATTTACAAAGTTCAATAATAAAAATCTGGACACCTGGACTCGACTGCTAGAAAAAAAGTATCCTATACTTTTTTTTAATTTAATTACATTATTTATTTATTTACTGTAGCAAACTTTACAAGGCTTTTCGTAACTTAGTCTTATTCTAGATAACATTTACAGCCTTATCTAATGATTAAATCCCTAGATCCTGCACTAGGATATCCTGTGTCGCAGAATCTAGTGACTTCCTTTGAAGCATTCTTAAATATGACATGAACAGCAGTGTAATATTAACAATTTGTAGTAAGTTGAAAAACATCTAAAAAAGTAAAGTATAATAATAATAATCTGCTTGAAAAATTATTTAATATATAAATTTATTGAAAATAGTATTAAATGTTTGTGTTGAAAATGTGTGTCTGTGCGTGTGCGTGTTTGTGTGTGTGTGTGTGTGTGTATGTGTATATGTGTGTGGATGAGTGTGAGTATGTGATTGTGTTACTTTTGTGTATCGTGTGTGGATGCGTGTGTTGTCAAGTAGGTCCGTTCATTAGAATTTCAGTATCTTCATAGCTCATTGTCCTTAAGTGACTAGTAATTTTAAGTTTGTATTTGTATCGTGTTTCTCTGAGTATGTCAAGAGACCTGTCCAGTGCTTGGTACAGAAATGGACCCCTAAAAGCAAAGGATTTTCTTGCATAAAATGATCTAAGTTGAGGAGTGTCCCATTTGTTACGGCGTCTGGATCTGTGTGAATGTGATAGTGTGTAAGGTGCACATTTGTGGTACCGTAAAGTAGTAGCCAGGATGTAAAGTTGCCTAACAGTAAGGTGTTTAGTGTCTGAGTATAGCTGCCTGGTTGGATATCGGAAAGTTTTGCTGTAGGCCTATGTGTTTCAATGCCATATGCGCTGTATATGTAGAACATTTCAGCCGTATCGGTCAAGACGTTTAGCTGATAAGTGGCCACACATACCCAAAATTCAATAAAAAAAATCTGGACACCCAGACTCGATAGCAAAAAAAAGTATCCTATATCCTATTCTGCCCTATGAATTGTCTTTATACAACATGCCAAGCAAATTGGTCAAGTCGTTTATTCGAGAAGAGGTCTTATATTTACAAAATTCGATTAAAAATATTTGGACCCCCTGACTCGATAGCCAGAAAAAAAGTATTCTATATCCTATTCTGCCCTATGAACTGCCTTTATACAACATGTCAGGCAAATCGGTCAAGCTGTTTATTCGAGAAGAGGTCTTATATTTACAAAATTCAATTAAACATATTTGGACCCCCTGACTCGATAGCCAGAAAAAAAGTATCCTATATCCTATTCTACCCTATGTACTATCTTTGTACAAAATTTCAGCCAAATCGGTCAAGCCGTTTGACCGTGAAGAAGTCCCAAACAAACAAACAAATAAACAAACTGACTTTCGCATTTATAATATTGGTGTTGATGGTGTTGACTTATAGATTTACTTAACTACTTCAGTAAATAAATAAGTAAATACGTGTTACAGGATTTTTGCAAGGGGTAGGTAAAAAGGTTTGAAAATCAATATGGTTTTACGTAAGTTTTAAGTAAATAAAAGGAGTTTTTAACGCGGGTGAAGCCGCGGGGTACTTCTAGGATTGCGCTGAAATTTGGCATGCAGATAGGTAATTACGACGTAAGTGCCCTCTGAGAAAGGATTTTCCAAAATTCACCCCTGAAGGGGATGAAACGGGAGTTCAAAGTTTGAGAAACAAGATTAGATAGTATTTGCTATTCGAAACTTCATACCAGTTCTCCAGTAAAAAAAATAAGTAAATACGTGTTTCAGGTTTTTTTTTCAATTACTAAGAGGGTGAAATGGGGTAACAAAGTGTGAAAATCAATATTGTTTCGGATTGTGCTGAAATTTGGCATGCAGATAGTTATTACGAAGTTAGTTCCCTCTAAGAAAGAATTTTCCAAAATTCACCCCTGAAGGGGATGAAACGGGGGTTCAAAGTTTGTATGGAGAAACAAAATTACAGTCTTTTATATTTGAAACTTAACACAAGTACTTAAGTAAGTAAATACGTGTATCAGGCTCTTTCGAAATTCCACCCCTAAAAGGGTCGGTCAGAAATCAATATTGTTTCGGATTGCGCTGAAATTTGGCATGCAGTTAGTTATTTTGACTTAGGTATCCGCTAAGAAAGAATTTTTCAAAATTCACTCTTTAAGGGGATGAAGCGAGGGTTCAAAGTTTGGATAGTCATTTTATTCGACATTTCACACAAGTATTTCTGTAAATGAATAAGTAAATACGAGTTTCAGACTTTTTCAAAATGCCACCCTAAGAGGATAAACTGGGGTAACAAAGTCCAATAAAACTGGCCAAGTGCAAGTCAGCATCGCGTCTCTTATCGCACACTTAGGGAGGGTGCCGTACAATGCGAAACATAACAGAGTTTCAACCTCAAGAATATTTGGTTTGGTCGCGATCTAGAAAGGCGGGGCTCGTTTACTACCGCCATCTATGTCATTTTGCCGAAACTAATTAGATAGATGGCGTTTAAAAACACATTTTTTGTATGGGGACCCCCTTTAATTTTTAACTTTATTTTGTTTTTAGTATTTGTTGTTCTAGCGGCAACAGAAATACACCATCTGTGAAAATTTCAACTGTCTAACTATCACGGTCACTATAACTATCAGCTATAGCCTGGTGACAGACGGACAGACAGACAGACAGACGGACAGCGGAGTCTTAGTAATAGGGTCCCGTTTTACCCTTTGGGTACGGAACCCTAAAAATCAATATTGTTTCGGATTGCGCTGAAATTTAGAATGCAGATATTTATTATGACGTAGGTATCCGCTCTGATGGGATTTTCTAAAAATTCCTCCCGGATACGGAACGGCGATTCAAAGTTTGTATTGCGAAACAAGATGAGATAAAGTACGTGTTGTAGGATTTTTCAAAATAGTGTAGGTAACAAAGTCTGAAAATTTAGGTTTTATAAATATGAATCCCGAATTGCCTTAGCCACGCGAAAACATGAAAACGGCTAAACCGATTTGGCTAATTTTTATTTTACGTATTTAACTTCGAGCACTGGAGATGGAGATGTTAACGCAAGGCGTACCCCTCTGCTGGCCATATTGCCATTTTTGGCCATATAAGCGTGCGAAACTACGCTGTATTTTTACCCGACTGCGCGACGCAAAGGAGAGGTAATGTGTTTATCAGTCTATATATGTATGTATGTATTAATCCCCATTCGTTAAGCCATTAATGTGTCCCGACTGTTAAAGTCTCTACATTCCATATAACAATGTATAATTTATTTCATGAGTGTATCGACCGAGAAAGAATTTAAATGGTATAGTTTTTTGATATCCCTAAACAGAAGTCTAAACTACTAGACTTACTTGTTTTTTTCTTTTCAGTTCGTTTTTTAACACTTCACTTTTTGCGCGGTCGGGGTTTTGATTTTTTAATTTAATGTTTTATTAATATTGTGGGCGTGTTTCAAGCTAGTGTGCGGGATCGTTAAAGTGGGTGATTTGTGTGTGTGCAATGCGTGTTTACCTCGTCCCCTGTATATCGGCAAAAAAAAATGTTTGCGGATTACAACGTTAACATCTCTATTGGTAAATGCTCGCGAAGGTATTTAATGATAGAATCGTTTTTATAAAAGAAAAGTTTTAAGCAAATAAAAGAAGTTTTTAACGCGGGCAAAGCCGCGGGGCACTTCTAGTTAGGTATATACCTACATGTAATGTAAGTAAAGCAAACAACTATTTATTTATATTATATAAGCAATATTACAGCTACTTAGGTACTTAATTAAAGCGTTATGAATGTAATATAATCATATTAGTTGCGATCGAAATGATGGTAGGTAGTGTAACCTTGATTTATTGGACATTTCCAAAAGCGGACGTGCGCCTACACTGCTCCCCGCCGCGGCCGATTTGGTCCTCAATGTCAACCGGTGTGCACTGTGCAGGCGTGCAGCGTGGGCCGACACTATCGTGACATGTCGGTCACTATCATTACCTACAGAGAGAACGCGGGGTGCATTTTTCCATACAAATGTATTTCAGTTTCCTCCCTGGTAAATGCTTCTAGAGAAACAAATGTTTCTACAAAAAATAAAGGTCTGCTGTAGCTACTACGCGCCTATCAATTTCTTTTTTTGACTAACCGATTGCAAATATACATAATATGTATTATTTTATATTTCGTAGCTACTAGCAGACTCCTGATTCTTTGTAGATATATATTAGTTTTTATCTGTTCCGTCGGCTTCGCCCGCGTTCAAGTAGGTACCTAATCCAGATCTAGAGATGGGGCAGTGTCCGCAAGTTCGGCCAGAAGCGACACCGGCCGTGTGCTCTAACCTTTTTCAAGCCACTTTCGTTATGAAGGTATAATAATAATAGAGTGATTGAAAACAAACATCCACATTTATAGTTGGTTTATTGAGCTTATTATGTTATAAATAAAATAAGTTATGATAGCAAACAAGCGAGATGTTTGATGCCACCCAAGTCGACTAGGAAGCAACAAGCAGGTCACTGAGGAAATGGTAATATAATAACTACAATGACGCAGTACGTTCATATCGATGCTACAATGCAATAAAATAAAACTATACCTAGGTTTTGTATATATGTAATTTAGATCTTACAAAATATAGCTTACGTCACAATAAAATTTATTTACGTACAAAAAAAAAATTAACTTAGTCAGTTTTGTAAACCGATAAAAATGTTTTCACAGCCAAGTGCTAGTAACTAACCCGGTAACATAGGTCGGCAGTTCAGATACGCTACCTAGGCCTGCCCACTGCGGCCAGCTGCGTGCAGTTATAGGTTGCAGGTTTGCATGAGAGCAGTACCACCTGTGCAACTATCCTACCTCTCTATCGTTCACTATCACTACACTACACTACATACTGCATGTTGTTCTTGTATTTGTTAGATACGATACTAGTGAACTGGTAGCTGGTCAGTAGAGCACATCCAATGTACTTATTCGACGTGCGCTGGTGCAACGCGCGCTGCTTCTGCGTCTCGGCCGGACCTCCGCCCGTCCGTCACCCGTCGTATCATTCTGCATACTCGGTCGACCGAGGGCGCTAACCGGTAAGGGTTTTGTTAGTTATCAGTGTACACGCAGTCAGGTCTCCGGGGCGCTCCCGAGGCTGGGGCGGGCGCTCCGTGCGGACTGCGGGGCGCGCAGACTCGTGTCGCATGCGATGCCCGCTCGACCGGAACCGAAACAGTAAAGATACGCGGTTATGATTTCTTCCAACTGTAAAAGTTAATTAAGTGGCGTAATGAATGCGGCGCGGGCGAGCACTCGGCCGCCGCGCCGCGTGGGCGCCGCATCGCGCTGCGCCGCCTCGCGCGCCAGTGAGCTCCGCCGCGCACCGCTCGCTCCTCGCGCGACCATGAGCTCCCGCACCATGTACAAGATCACCTACGTCCCGAAAAAGAAACAGGTAGCGATGTTAGTCGTGTGAGCGCGCGGCGCACGGCGCGCGCCAGCGGGAAGGGCTCGCCGCCGCCGGCGCAGCCGCCGCGGTGGTCGTCCGCGTTCAGCGAGTAGAGCATGGCGCCGCGCAGCCGGCCGCCCGCCACGTAGGCCGCCTTGGCTGAGACGCTGCGCGGCGTCTCGTAGGAGAGCCACTCGGGGCCGCGCGCCAGGTAGGGCACGCGTGCGCGGCGCTCCCAGCGCTCGGGCACGCGGTAGCGGTCGCGGAAGGCGCACACGGCGGGGTAGTCGACGAAGCCGCGGCCGCCGAGCGCGCCCGGGCCGCTCGCCGGGCTGCCCACGGCGGCGTTCCGCACGTTCACCAGCCGGAACGTGTGTCCGTACGTCGGGATGCCGACCACCATCTTGTTCCTGTCGAGGCCTTTCGCGAGATACATGTGGACGGTGTAGTTGACGTTCAGAGTGGCCGGGAACAGTCGCTCCGATGCCCGCGCGTACAGCGGCGAGTTCAGGCCCGTGAACGGAGTGAATTTGCTATAATAGTGATAATCGTAGGTCATGATGTTGGCAAAGTCCACGTACAAATTGATCTGATCGACGTCGTAGGAGACGTCGGCGATGGTCTGGGGCGCCGCGATCGCGACCGTAAGTAGATAGTCCCTTCTCTCTCGGACATACTCGGCTCGGATCTCTCGCAGAAGCTGAGAGAAGTGTTGTCTCTCGCGGGGGCTTGCGTAGCCCTCCGGCGAGTGAAAGACCGGAAACTCCCAATCTAAGTCCACTCCGTCCAGGCTGTAGTTCCGTAGGATGCTTTTGATCGATTTTATGAAGATTTTTCTAGAAGCGTGGTCTGCCACCATTTCTGAAAATCCATTATCTTCCCCCGCACCTCCCACAGATAGGAGCACTTTCAGCGTTGGATTGACTCCTTTCAGTTTGACCACTTCTCTCAGAGTGCGGTACTGGGATTGTTCTAGATATATCTCCCGGTTGACGACTCGAGCGAAAGCAACATTGATGTGCGTGCACAGCTGCGCCGGTATCTGCCACGGCAGGAGCTGGGTCGAGGAGTTACTCTCATCGGGAGTGTTGTAGTAGCACGATATTACTGTGGCCTGTTGTATTGAGCTGGTTGGAATATTCGTGAACACTAGCAAGTCTGCAGCCATGAGTCCAACGAAGATGAAAGTAATTGTAATAGTTGCAAAAGCGAAAACCACACATGCAGAGATACATCTTCTGCTTTCCTTTATTGCATGCGGAACCTCTGTGTCTTCTCTAAGAAGGTCATGTTTATTTGTGCCCGGGAGAAGGTTTCTATATAATGTTAGCATCATTATAAATCCTACACCGATAAATGAAAACTTTCAAAGAATGTTTATTCTTAGCACTCCCGGAGCAGAGACAGTGGGATGGCTACTACAGATCACTGTGTAATGTCACTAATGGCTACTGGGTGAAAATAACAGGGATAGCGTTTGTTTATCTAAAATAAGGTACACTGCCCCAGCAGAGTTACAGATCAGCTGTGTATGTTTATGTTGCACTGTAAAGATTATTGTTTGATATATCCTGGTTTTAGAGTGGAGACCGCGAAACCAGAAGAATAGCCGAAGATCGGGCTCAGTGGCATGTCATGGGAGAAGCCTATGTCCAGCAGTTGACTAATGCCGGCTGTTTATGACGATGATGACATATCCGTGTTGTTTAACTGGTTTACAACAAAATGTTGCTTCAGGGTACTTCAATTATATCACAGATCACTTTAGTATAGCAGATATACTTTTTCCAGAAAAAAGATATCAATTAGATAAGCCCATTAGCAAGAAATCGAAACAAAAATCCCACAGTACACTAGCTAGCAGTAGCTTTGCAAGCAAACAACACATGAACAATTTTTTTTATCCTTTATCCTAGCGGATGGAGTAAACAAATATTCTTCATTATGACAAACAAAACAAACAAACCTAGCATTGCAATCACAATAATTGTATTTTTTTTTCTAAATGCATATCACAGATTACTATATGTGTCAGAGATGCAAATATTAATAAATTGCTAAACAGCAAAAAACAAAACAAACACAATGACACAGACAGACTAAGTTAAGCAGGGTTGCCAGATATCAGCTAACTCAATTCGCCTAATTTTGCCCACCACGTAGCATAAATTTGTTTTTGTATAAGTAGCCTAATTCGCCTAACATTTTGAGCTAAGTAGCCTATATTTAGCCCAAATAAATAAGACACGTAAGTCCGTCATTCCGCCTGTCCGCCTGTCGGTCAGTCCGGCTGTCAAGACCCTTTTTCTCAGAAACGCATAGAGAACTGATTAATCTATCAATTGATGAAGAACTCAGACTATCATCCAGACGGAGCCGTGCCTAACGCCCGTGTGAACGCAAGTTCAGTAATACTAAATGCTTGAGTAATAAGTTTCCGCGCTCATAGTACCACATAACATATTACTTTCAAAGTTGTTCGAGAAAGGTATCAGAGGAAACACACAATTGGTAGAAGAATACTTTAAGGCAGAACAATGTAATGAGTATATTTAAAGTGCTACATTCATATTTAATGTCGAGGTAGGATAAAAGTACTACAGTTATACTATAATTAAGATAGTTTATGTGATAGTTTAATTAAGATAGTTAAAACTAAAACAACCGACTTCCATGCCGCGCGAGTCAGTTTCAGTTGCAAGTTTGAGACGTTTATCGTCATATCTCTGGAGATACTCATCAGATCTCGATGAAATTACAATGATACCACCTCGGCAACGAACCCTACCGATTAAAAAAAGAATCATTCAAATCGGTTCACAATTGACGGAATAATCGCGTAACATACACACAAAGACGAATTGAGAACCTCCTTCTGTTTGGAAAGTCGGTTGAAAATACGTTACGTTCAATTAAAATTGAGTAAGTTTTAGATTGCGTAAGTTAAATTACCCGAAAAAATAGTACTCACTTGCCTAGAATCGTAGGTTGTTTGACTTGTAACATTAAAATAGTCTAGGAGCTGACTCACATTTTCGACCAAAAATAAATTATGTATTTTATTCATTGTAGGAATACTTTATTTTGTAAAAATTTTATCTCTAAATAAAAAAACAGATAATTCGAATAAAAAAAAACATTTATTAATTTACTTCCGATTTAAAATACTTTCTATAATCAATACACGGATGGGACTTGATGTATGGGACTTGGGATACTTAATGAACTAGGGAGAGATTTATAACAGAAAATATACTTTTTAGGGTTCCGTACCCAAAGGGTAAAACGGGACCCTATTACTAAGACTCCGCTGTCCGTCTGTCTGTCTGTCTGTCTGTCTGTCCGTCTGTCACCAGGCTATAGCTCATTAACCGTGATAGTTAGACAGTTGAAATTTTCACAGATGGTGTATTTCTGTTGCCGCTAGAACAACAAATACTAAAAACAAAATAAAGTTAAAAATTAAAGGAGACCTCCTTTACAAAAAACGTGTTTTTAAACGCCATCTATCTAATTAGTTTGGCAAAATGACATAGATGGCGCTAGTAAACGAGCCCCGTCTTTCTAGATCGCGACCAAACCATATATTCTTGGTAATATCAATTAATCAAATATATGAGGTTAAAACTCTGTTATGTTTCGTATTGTACGGAACCCTCCCTAAGTGTGCGATAAGAGACGCGATGCTGACTCGAACTTGGCCAGTTTTATTAAAGCATCAACTTTATTTAATAATTTTATAATTATTAACAATTTAAAGGCTCTTAATTAAAAGGATGGTGCACTGCAGATGTTTTGACAAATTCAATTTAATCCGTATGTTTTAACAATAAGGTTGTAATTGCTTTGTAGAACAAAACGGCCCAATTGGGAGACACCAGGGTGGGAGTGCGTCTTTGTCTAACAACCTGTTAGTCCTATATATGTTCTATACTATATGTATGGTATACGTATAGTATATATATAAGTTGTCCATACAAAAGAAAGGGACAAACTCCGTTCAAGGTTGTTCTCATGGGGGCCGATGTACGCGATCGAGTTTAATATGTAGCAGTAGGGCTATTCTTATTGTAAGCTATCTCGAAAGCGGAACCCGCGGTGAGATTTGAATTTCGTATTACGATATTCAACCGTATTACGAACGTGATACGATTGAATTTCGTAGTAAATCCAAAAAATAAAAAAGTTGAAAATTAAAGGGTGTCCCCACACATACATAGTTTGTGCCAATTAAGGTAGACCTCTGAGTTTTATGAGCGCTGATATAATTTAAAGGTCTAGCTTAATTGGTTGGAACGGAAGCCTCAGTGGGCGAGTTCAACTCGACTTAGCCGGTTTTTTTTATGCTTACGATACTAAAATGATAAAACGGCTTAAAATTAACATTCTCGACTTCAAATTCGACTCTTAGTTAGGAATGTTGATGTTATTTTGTGAGATAAATAAAAAGAATTCGTAAACTTTTTTTTATTTCATTGAGTCAACCCTTTACTGTATCAGGCGCGCACCTGTATATCGCGCGCTTAACGAAGTAATAACAACGCTAGGTCGAGCGCCTTAGACACATTTTTGCTTGTATTGTCTGAAATAAACGTTGGTATTGTGTTTTAGTAGGGGAGTGAAGTATCTGTTACGTAGTAACAATTTTATAATCTGTGCTATTACTGCTAAACTAACAAAGTTATCTTAACTGCTATAATTTTCCATTAAAGTTTATGAAATACACTAACATCATGATTTTTTTTAAAGATTTTTCAAGCTACTAATCTAACTAAAGTTATATAGTATTACTGTTAAAAGATAATAAAATAAAACCCTAAGTAAACATTGGTAATCGTACTTATTTATCTGAGTACAAGTCTTGCATCAGCTCTCGGACTATAAAACTGGACAAAATCGTATTGTAAGGTTCGTTAGTCAAAGAAAAGGCCAAGTCAATTCAAATAAGTAGGTAGGTATGTGCCTATAACTTTGTTGGTTTCAGCTGTGCACTGATATGTCAGTCAATCCGTCAGTCAGATTTATTCTTTTAGGTAGGTACATACCTACCTATAGGATCTACGTAACCTACCTATAGTAAATAACTAGCTAAAAGCCGAGCTTTGTGAGTGCTCGCGTAGTTTTTCTGCCTGGTAATAATTTTAAGGCAGTTTTTTTATATTAAATAGCGAATCTGCCCCACACTGGCAAACATTTTTGCCAAAACACCAACCACTCCAATAAATGCATAAAATTTGCCATCATATTATTGAATTATGGCATAAAATAAGGCATAATAAAACCGGCCAAGTCGAGTTGGACTCGCCCACCGAAACTTCCGTACCAACGTTGGTTGGTACCAATTAAGCTGGACCTTTAAATTGTATGAGCGCTTATACAACTCAGAGGCCTATCTTGATTGGAGTGAACTATGTATGTATGGGGACGCCCTTTGATTTTCAACTCTTATTTATTTTTGTGAATTTTTCCTTTATTTGTGCTATGAGAACTTGCCAAATTTCATGATTCTAGGTCAAAGGGAAGTACCCTATAGGTTTTCGACCCAAAACCTATAGGGCACTTCCGGTTGACCTAGAATTGTCAATTGTGGTTAAAAGTAAGGTTTTATAGTGCAAGTAAACGAAAAATTCCAAAAAATAAAAAAGTTGATAATGAAGGTACATTTTGGTACTTACAAGTTTTCGCGAAAATCTAAATTTGCCCATATCTTTTTATCGTGTTCCCTCAGGACCTTGATTTTTACACACCTAATAGGGATTATAGATCTCAGTATCTGGTATAAATTTCAACTTGCTAGGTCCACCCGTTCCTGAGAAAATCGGTGGTGACACACGAACAGATAGACAGACAGACAGACAGATGGACAAGAAAGTGATCTTATAAGGGTACCTTTTTTACCTTTTGAGGTACGGAACCCTAAAAATAAAGTTTACCTTCTCATTCAAACTTTTACAAAGGCCCTAGGGGTATAAGCTAATAAAATCTGCCCCCGGAAGAAATCTGATTGATATTTATACGACATGTAGGTTCTAATAAAATATTTATTATCTGAAAGTTTGAGATCTGTAACTCAATTGTTTTTTTTTTCTAAAGCAGAAAATGTAAAAAATAGAAAAAAAAATTTTCAAGACAGACTGCAGCAATTAATCCAATTTTTTTATAAATCTTGAGGACTAATAATAGCTATTATATAAAAAAAATTGAGAGCTTTATAACGTCATAGCATCATAGAAAATTAAAAAATATATTTATATATAATTTTTACCATGATACAATTTTGCCACAATAACAAAAAAAATCGTACCTTTAATATTTGCCTATAATAATGTTATATTTATTTTAAAAAAGGTACGTCATAGTTTAAAAAAAACTGGCCAGGTGCGAGTCAGACTCGGTAATTTTTGCCACTATTATTGCTACTTAAACAGAAAAATGTGACTCTTCCCCGACATCTATCGGCGAATAATAATACTATTTTTTTTTTAATTTAGAGCAACTAACTGCTTTTACGACACAATAACACTAAAGCTACTTCTACTCGCCAATAGATGTCGGATAGAGTCATATTTTAAGTTGATTATCGATAAAGTTGATTATTGAAAACACGAATAAAACAACATTTTCTGAAATTTAATCCTAGCTAGATCGATTTATCGCCCCCGAAATCCCCCGTATACTTAATTTTATTTAATCGTTGGAGCCGTTTCCGAGATTCAGATTCAGATTCCGAGATTAAGGTAAACATGAATCGTTCATAGATGGCGCTATCGTAAAAAACACGTTTTTTGTTTTAAACCCTTTAATTTTTAACTTTGTTCTGTTCTCAGTATTTGTTGCTATAGCGGCAACAGAAATACATCATCTGTGAAAATTTCAACCGTCTAACTATCACGGTTCATGAGATACAGTCTGGTGACAGACGGACAGACAGACAGACAGCGGAGTCTCAGTAATAGGGTTCCGTTGGTACCCTTTGGGTTCGGAACCCTAAAAAGCACTTTTCGGTCTCTCTATCATCTACTACTATCATGCATTTACATATAATACATTACATGCTCGCTTTTAATTGCTTTTTTCTGCTATTTATGTACATATTTATGTACATATATATGTATTACATATACATATATTATTAAAAATAATATAAAGATTCAAAATAACAATAATAGCTTCTTATGTGAAAGTAAATAAATAAAACATTCGAATATGAATTATCAATTTTATTATTCAATCTTAGTTAGTTATGTTTCAAGGAACAAATTATTAAATAACGAACAAATTAATAAAGGAACAATATTATTATTATGACACTTTATTAGAGTTCCGTAGCCGAATGGCAAAAAACGGAACTCTTGTAGATTTGTCATGTCTGTCTGTCTGTCCGTCCGTATGCCACAGCCACTTTTAACAACACAACTACTAATAATTTGGGAATAGTTAGTATAATACGTAGTTACGAAATTCGTAAGAATACACAGTTGAAACTTGGTAGGTAGATGTATTATATGACCCGCTTTTCGATTTTTATACAAAATTAAAATAATTTAAGATCGTTTACAAAACGACAAAAATCGACTTCACACGCCGCGATAGTAATTTTTTTTTTATCGGTTAAGATTTGACGGAGTACGGTGGTAGATTTGAGAGGAGACAGAGAGCCTAGGGCATTTCCAACCAAAAAAATGCATAATAAGAATGTTATACTTTAAATAGAAACAGAAAATTTAGTTGTAAATAGTTGCGATCAATGCAACTTGGTCGAAACGTCGAGTTAAATAAAAAATTATGTTTTAGGCGCGATAAGTCCCGTATTTTAATATTTATAACTATGTGTTCAAATCGCGAAAGTTTAAAGTTTACAAACAGAAAATTGTCAAAATTCTATTTATATTTCAAAATTCATAAAGATCCTTGAAATCTGCCACTTTTTGGAATCGTCAATGTAATGTAATCGTCTAATGGTCCCCCCCCCTAAAAGCTAAACTGCTGGCTTGAAAACTCTGGAAAAATTCGTGATAATAGTGCTTTTCATGAACTTTAAAGGAAACAATAGCGGTTAAGATAACTTTATCAGTTTAGCAGTAATAGTCGTTGAACTTGTGTGTTGGATAATTTTGTACCAAATACATAATCCTTACAATAAATCCTTTAAAGTGCAAAGACGAAGTATCTCGTTGCTTGTTTATAACGGGTAAAGACTTGCATTGAATAACAGGCTACTACGGAACCCTACACTGCGCGTGGCCCGACACGCACTTGGCCGGCTATTTTTAAAGTTAATAAAATTATATATTTTTTTACTGATAACACATCTACATGTGAATTTAAATTACTATGCAAAATCACAAATCAATAGGCGTGATAGTTTTTCAGTAAAGTGCTCCACAAAAGTGCTCAGGTTGTGAGATAGTGTTAGGGCTCGCTTCGCTCGCCCTAATAAAATAACCTCCCAATTTCGAATAGGTTAACGTTAATATTTTGCAAGATGTAATGGCGATAGAAATTCCCTAAAGATCTTAACGTGACTTCCCTTGAAACATGAACGTCAGTTGACTTATACCTACCTACCATTTTATGTGTGACATTCTTTGCTTTTTACATAAGTACCTACCTACATGTACAGCGCAACGATAAAATTTACAAATGAAATGAAAAAAGGCGAAAAAAATTGACATTTTCTATCCCCTTCTTTTAATGTTCAATTGATATAAGTATTAAACTGAAAAAATGATATAATATATTAATGTGGTAAACTGTCACACATACTTCATAAAAATATATATAATAGCATTATCATAGGTAATTATAGATTGAATACGAGTAAGTATCGATGCTGATAATATAATTAGGTACCTAGTTAGAACTAATTTTGCGCGACATTACTTTGATCACTTTTTATAATATTCTCCGTTCACAAAACGAAAAAACCGACTTCAAATGCCACGCTAGTCATTTTCAGTATTAAGTTGGAGGTGTTTATTTCCAAAACTCTGGAGATACTTATCAAATTTCAAAAAAAATACTATAGGACCAAACGGGCAGCATACTATCTCAAAAAAAAATCCAAATCGGTTAAGAACTTACGGAGTTATGAGGTAACAAACATAAAAAAGGCGAACTGAGAACCTCATCTTTTTATTGTGAAGTCGGTTAACATTTTCAAACTTCGTTCTATTCAAGGCCTTAAGGCCGGTGGTAATATGGAACGGTTAGCTTAAGCTAACCGTTCCATCCTTACAATAAACTGGCCAAGTGCAAGTCGGACTCGCACTCGTAGGGTTCCGTAACACAGTTAAGTATTCCATAACTATGATTTTTCGCTACTACAAAATTAACTTTGTTTTAAATAGTATTTGTATGAAAAACAAAGTTATCTTTGCGGTCGCCATATCTCTAAAACTGCTGACTGTATCTCGTTCAAACCAATTTTCGTTGTTAGTTTTTATTGAGTTTCTAAAAGAAATGCTGTAGACATTTCTTTTAGATTTTTCACTCCCATACTTTAAAAGTTAGATGGGGGGGGGGGGGGGGGACAGACATTTTGCCACTTTAGACTCGCCTATCTTTCAAATGATTGACTTTGAGAAAAAAATATTTTAGGAACCTCAATGTCATTTTTGAAGACCTATCCATAGACATCCCACACGTATAGGTTTGAAGAAAAAATATTTTTTTTTTGTTTCAGTTCCATGTATGGGATGCCCCCCCTTAAACTTTTATATTTATTATTTTTGTATAAAAATCGGAAAGCGGTTCACAGAATACATATACCTACTAAGTTTCAATTCTGTAGTCCTAACAGTTTCGGAATAAAATGGCTGTGACATACGGACGGACAGACAGACAGACAGACAGACAGACAGACATGACGAATCTATAAGGGTTCCGTTTTTGCCATTCGGCTACGGAACCCTAAAAATCTTCATATTATAAACAACTAGCTGGGTCCCACGGCTTTCCCCGCGTTTAATGACAGCGGCAAAATGCGCATGGGCTGTGCGCGGTAGAAAACACATTGTACATGCACATTAGTTTATATATACCTTCCCTATTTGAATCGGATATTGTTCCCTATTTCATTGGCTTCAATTTTGTTTTCGCGGAACTCTATTTTTTCTAAAATAAAAGTAGCCTTAGTTACTTGGTAGTTAACCTTTTAACATCAGCAATCTGCTAGTGAAAGTCCCGTTAAATCGGTCCAGCCATTTCAGAGATAAACCGGAACAAACAGACAGACAAACATTTAAAAAATTGTTTTTTTGATGTAAGTACCGTATATTCTTTCATATGCATTTAGTGAAAAACTGTTAATTTGGAATTACAAACAGACCTTAAATTTTTTATATGTATAGATTTAGTGTAAAATTTATAGTTATCGTTTATATATTTAAAGTTTTAAGTGTAATATTATATATTGTTACGTGCGGGGTGGTATAAAAATGCCAATCCGATGAGATGAACGTTTATTTCCCCTGAACACTAGGTTATACAATTTTCCACAGTAGTTGTCCAAATCGTCTTGCACAATTATCAAAAGTCCGTTAACACACACTGAGGTCGTTGGTAATCACAATCACTGATTTCACTGTTCACAGTTCATAACACTAGTTCACTGATAACACTTAACGATCACTTGGTCGCTATCCGCGCTTAGATGGTTACTCTGTCGCTTCCAAAGAATAACTGCCTCAACCGCGGTGCGACGCTTTATATAGGACACAATAATTATTCTAGAAAATCCTCGATCAATAAAGAATAAAAATAGCAGACAAACAAAGCAATAAAATCACAAACAATAGGCAGCTTTCCTTTGAACATCTGATGTAAACAACTTTACCATACATGCTAATTTGATCTCTAACGACTTATGAATAAGGTTTATCTTAACTACAAAACTAGGTACATTGGCTAAGGTCGGAATTCCAGGAAGGTTACTTTTATGACGGTCGGTTTATGGCCGGCAATTAGTTTTTTTTTTCCACGGTTATAATTGTTTACTTCGTTTGCTGCGTTGCGAAACTTAGAGACCTATCGACATGATGTAACATTATCCCCTTCTTAGTTATGATCGTCCCGATCATCATTTGTTCCATGGTATCGCGTAAGTCGATCGATGTGCACTACTCTCGGCTGTCCTCTCTGGCCTCGTTTAATGCGGTAGGTAACGTCGTTTATCTTCGTGATAATCTGGTATGGTCCTTCCCAATGAGCCTGCAGCTTCGGACTTTTTCCTTTCCTTCGTAGTGGGTTGTGCAACCAGACGAGTGTTCCTTCTTCGAATCCCATCGTATTCGCTCTACGATCGTACCGGGTCTTCATTTTCTCGCCAGTTTTCAAACTATTCTCTCGAACTATTCTGTGCACTTCATCCAACTGACTGCGAAGATCACTGACATAGTCCGTTACAGGCTTCGGAGCATCCGGAGGAGAGCCAGTTATGGCGTCGATAGGAAGTCTTAGTTCGTGTCCAAAATTCACATTTGCAGGAGTTATACCAGTGCTGTCATGGGTAGCGGAACGGTACGACAACAAGAACAGAGGTATGTACTGGTCCCAGTCTCGTTGATGTGCGTCCACGACTTTAGCTAGGTGATTCTCCAACGTCTGGTTAAACCTCTCAACCATTCCGTCTGTGGATGAGCTGCCGTTGTCCGCGTCTTTTGGATCCCGAGGAGGGTGCACATTTCTTGGAATAGGGCAGACTCGAAGTTCCTTCCTTGATCGGAATGCAGTTCCATCGGTACACCAAATCGACTGATCACTTCTTGCATCAATTTCTTTGCAACTGTTTTTGCGAAAATCTCGGGCCATTTGCTGAAGTAATCTTGCACTACGATGATGTACTTGTTGCCTTCTTCAGTCTCGGGAAATGGCCCGGCAACATCCACGGCAATGCGCTCCCATGGTGCCCCAACATTGTACAATTTTAGTTGTCCTTTACTTCTTGTCTTCGGTCCTTTTACTGATGCGCAAGCGGTGCACTTCCTGCACCAATCTTCTACATCCTCGCGGCTGTGTACCCAGTAGAATCGTTGACGAACCTTCACAAGAGTTTTCTTGACTCCTAGATGTCCACCAGAAACTCCATCATGAATGTCCATTGCTGCTTTCCCATTTTCTGTACAAGATTCCCTGTTGCAGAGTCAGGCTGTCCCACTGAACCCAGTAACTTTTTGTGATTGGGCTGCAAGCTGATAGCTGATACGTCGCTCCACTGGGGTTTGTTTCCAGACTTTATCCAATCCAGTACAGCTAGGCTATTCTGTAAGCTATCTCGACAGCGGAATCCGCAGTGAGATTTGAATTTCGTACTACGAAATTCAATCGAATCACGTTCGTAATACGGTTGAATTTCGTAATACGAAATTCAAATCTCACCGCGGATTCCGGTGTCGAGATAGCTTACAGAATAGCCTAGCTGGTCTTAAATCACTGTCCTCCGATTGTGCTTGTCTCATATTTTCGTTGTTCCATTCGTCATCCGTTCTGTCCATCCTGATGATTCTAACTTCTTCTCGAGACTCATGCTTCTCGCAGTGTTTACAGTCATCTGCACAAGGTCTTCTTGACAGGGCGTCGGCGTTGCTATGGCCCTTTCCACTGCGATGTTCTGTCACGAAGTTGAACTCTTGCCTTCTTACCACAAAAATATTTTTAAACAACATTTCGACACCTGTTTAGTTAGACAGTGTCTAAAAGTTAAATAGTGTTTGAACGGGTGTTTTATTTCTCTTACTACAAAACTACGTATAAATTTAAACACAATTTAAATTTAAACATGTGTTTAAGGCATGTTTACCCTTAGGCAAATGTTAGACACGGATTTGTAGTACGAAATTTCTGAAACATCTGTTCAACACATGTTTATGCCGTGTCCAATTCTTTTGTGGTAAGAGGGTTGAAGTTGCTTGATCCATCATGCCACTTGACCTTCCGGGCTCTTAAACTGTAGAAGCCATTTTAGAGCAGCGTGATCAGTTCTGAGCGTAAACTGCCTTCCGATGAGGTACTTGTTGAAGTGCTGAAGAGTCTTTACCACAGCTAGCAACTCGCGGCGGATGACACAGTAGTTTCGTTCTTGTTTGGATAATGATTTACTGAAGTATGCTATGACCACTTCTTTGTCTCCTTGGATTTGTGAGAGAACTCCTCCAATTCCCGTGTTGCTGGCATCAGTGTCCACAATAAATCTTCCATCTCTGGTAGGGTACCCCAAGATCGGCGTTTCACACAGTCGCTGCTTAAGATCGATGAAGGCGGATTCACACTCCAAGTCCCATACAAATGTGCACTTTTCTTCCGTCAGTCGATGTAAGGGTTTGGCAATTCCAGAAAAGTTCTTGACGAACCGCCGATAGTAAGCGCATAGTCCCAACAACGACCTTACATCCGTTTTATTCTTCGGGGTAGGCCAAGTTTGAACAGCCTTGATTTTGTCAGGATCAGTTTGTACCCCGTTCTCCGAAATGATGTGTCCAAGGTAGCTGACTTTGGATTTAAAGAAGTCACACTTTTTGGCACTCAGCTTCAGGTTTGCTTCACGTAGACGGTTCAAACCTTCTCCAGATTCTGCAGATGTTCAGTAAAATCACGGCCCAAAATGATGACGTCATCCAGGTACACCAAGCATACGTCTCCCAGTAATCCAACCATTACTCTGTCCATGAGACGTTCGAACGTTGCTGGAGCATTACACAGTCCAAATGGCATGACGTTGAATTGCCAGAGTCCATTTCCAATGCCCGTACTGAATGCTGTCTTCTCTTTGTCTTCTGGACTGATTTCTACCTGCCAGTAGCCAGTTTTCAGGTCAACCGTAGAAAACCACTTCATTCCACTAAGCATGTCCAGTGTATCGTCTATTCGAGGCAGGGGGTAGCTGTCCTTCTTTGTGACTTCATTAAGCATTCTGTAATCTACGCAGAATCTGGTGGAGCCATCTTTCTTTTTCACCAGAACCACTGGCGATGACCAAGGACTTGTAGATGGTTCGATGACTTTTTCTTTGGCCATGTCTCGTATCATGTCTGCAACTTCAGCTTCTTTCGCCCATGGAATCCTTCGTGGCCTCTTTCGTATAGGTCTTGCGTCGCCATTGTCAATTTTGTGTTTACCAAGTCAGGTACGTCCACAGTTGTTTCCAGCGGCGAAGACGTCTTTAAACCGCATCAACAGACGTTTTGCTTGTGACAGCTGAGCGAATGTTAAGTTGTTTTTCGATGATTCCAGCAGCTGTGATATTTGATCTTCCGAGCTTGGTTCCGTAGAAGTAATATCCGTTCGTCGCAGGTACTTCACTTCTTGACATTTTCCAATTATGCTGTTTTTCTTCAGATGAACTTCTTCATTGCCAAGGTTAAGAATTCGCACACTGGCCATTCTGTTGGATGTGTGCCTTCATCTTCGGCAACTACACATAGTCCACTCTTGACTGTATTTGGAAATTTCACTCGAACGATATTTTGCGATTTTGGAGCCAACACGACGTCCTTGAGACAGTAAAGCTTACACGGTGCCGTTCCTTCGAAGAACGAAACCGGAGTACACCACGGGCCACATCCAATATGCAATGCTGCTTCTCCAAAAAGTCCAATCCCAGAATGCAATCAGTTATGTTGGCAATCAGTACAGGATGAATGTATGAGTGCTCACCGATGATTATCTCCACGTCGGTATCGCCAAGGACAGGAACTGACTGGCCGGTTGCTGTCCGTCGTGAGCATGCTGCAGATCGATGTTTCCGTGATATAAATCGTTGCAGGAATTCAGGCTTCACAATTGTGCGCGATGCTCCTGTGTCCACTGTGAACTTGCAGGTCTTGTTGTTCAGGGTGCCCTCGACGATTAAGATGTTCCCGTTGCACACTTGTGTCACAGTGATGGTGGGGGCTCTCTCTTGACCAGCCAGCGCCCGCCCCGCGGCCCTGGCGACGTTTAGTTTAACGCCTCCTCATCCACTTGGGTCTCGCAATTTCTGACCCGTTTCTTCGTTTTCGGGCAATCAATCCGAATATGCCCTTTTTCTCCACACCCGTAACATGTCGGTCCATAACGGGGCTTCCTGGTTTCAGTCACTAGCTTCCAAACTCTGTATTGTTTGGTGTCTCGTCGCACTGCTTCCACTTCCAAGGCATGAGCGAGGGCGTTCTTGAGTGTCTGATGATGTCCCAATCGTACCGCAGCGCGTACCTCATCATCCCTGATTCCATCCACAAAGCTCTGTAGAGATGTCACTTCAATGGTTGATGGTGTCGACACGTAGGCTCGTCGGACCAACCTCTCGATTTTGTCTGCCCACTGTTGCAATGTCTCTGTGGGCTTCTGGGTGCGCTCACGTAGTTGTGCCCTGTACGCATGCTCCATGTGTTTGTCTCCATAGCGTGTTTCGAGGGCTTCCAGCAGGGTCTTCAGCGTCCTTTCCTCTTCAGGTATGCGTTCCAGGATAAGCTGAGCGTCTCCTTTCAGCGCTAATGTGAGCGCTGTATTTGCGTGCTCATCTGTCCAACCACAGCTTTTGGACAGCCTCGTAAACTGGAATTTGTAGGCTGCCCAGGAAGATGTTCCGTCGAAGTGTGGTAGGTCCAGTTTGAAGGGTGAAGTCGTAGCGGGAACCTGGCTTATCTGTCCAACTCCTCGTAACTCCAGTTTCTGGACCTAATTAGACAGGTCATGCATGGTTTTCTCGTGTACTTCAAGCCGCCCTTCCAAACAGTCGGTTTTCATGGCGACTTCCTTGACACCGGCTTCCACCTGTTTGATCTTTTTTCCCATGCTAGCAAGCCCGCTCTGCAACTCACGTGTAATTGCCTCTTCCAGTTGGCGGCTAGCTTCTTGTTGTGCTGCCTGTACAGCCCGTAGTGCAGCCTGTTGTTCCTGGCGAGCTTCCTCCTGTTTACGGCTAGTATCTTGTTGTACCACCTGTACCGCTTCTAGTGCAGCCTGTTGTTCCTGGCGAGCCTCGTTTACGGCTAGCTTCCTCCTGTTTACGGTTGGCTTCTTGTAGTGCAGTCTGTGCAGCTTGTTGTCCTGCTAGGATAGCGGCTAGCATGGCCTCCAAGCCCCCATCCGTAGTTCGGTTCGCTGGTGCTGCTGCAGGTGGCGCTGCCATGGCGGGTGCCATTGGTGTTGCTGCTGGCTCTTCCAATGTGGGTGGTCCTCCTCCCGATGCTTCGAGCTCCTTCTGCCGGGTTGCATCCATCTCCGCCTGGCGCCTGGTGCGTGGAGTACGCGTATCTTCCCTCGGAGTGATTGGCATTCCGATTCTGACACCGATTGTTACGTGCAGGGTGGTATAAAAATGCCAATCCGATGAGATGAACGTTTATTTCCCCTGAAGACTAGGTTACACAATTTTCCACAGTAGTTGTCCAAATCGTCTTGCACAATTATCAAAAGTCCGTTAACATACACTGAGGTCGTTGGTAATCACAATCACTGATTTCACTGTTCACAGTTCACAACATTAGTTCACTGATAACAGTTAACGATCACTTGGTCGCTATCCGCGCTTAGATGGTTACTCTGTCGCTTCCAAAGAATAACTGCCTCAACACCGCGGTGTGACGCTTTATATAGGACACAATAATTATTCTAGAAAATCCTCGATCAATAAAGAATAAAAATAGCAGACAAACAAAGCAATAAAATCACAAACAATAGGCAGCTTTCCTTTGAACATCTGATGTAAACAACTTTACCATACATGCTAATTTGATCTCTAACGACTTATGAATAAGGTTTAATCTTAACTACAAAACTAGGTACATTGGCTAAGGTCGGAATTCCAGGAAGGTTACTTTTATGACGGTCGGTTTATGGCCGGCAATTAGTTTTTTTTTTCCCACGGTTATAATTATTGTTTACTGCGAGAAGTGTTGCGAAACTTCGAGACCTATCGACATGATATAACAATATTACTTGTATAAGGGTATCGACTATATTTATCGACAAAGTTTTGCAGGGTTCTCGTACATCACTAGCCGGGCGGCGTAAAATAATGATTGTTATTTACATAATTTAAAGCTTTAAAATGATAACCATTTACCACCTCGGTAGCTATATGACGAAAAAGATGTATATTATATAAGCAAAATAAATATTTTGATTTAAAAAGTTGTTATATATGATAATAAATGCCCACAAAGACTTACGTGTGAAATGATAATTCTGTATCTTTTACGCCTCCTTTAGTTGTTCTTGAAAAACACAGCACAACACGACATAATTTAACCATGTAAGGGTAAGAGTTTCAGTCTTTATAGCTATGTTTCTATTTAATTTTTAATTTATAAGTATGATGCGTCGCTATATTATGCCTGCTAGTCGGTCAAAAATAGACACGATCACCCATGGCATGCGCGAGGTTGTCAATTTGATATTAGCTCTCTCGTTTACTCTTATATTTCGACCCCTGTAATAGAAAGGTTAAGACAATGAGTTGATAGAATGAAAGTCGATGTGACAAAGTCACATGGCCGACATGGCTCCGTCCATTGTAATCCATCGTCCTAGGTCTGTAGACTTAATAATAAGACTCTGTCTTTTTTTTGGCGGGCACGTGGAAGAGTGTGTGTGATCTCATTGTATTTTTTACTAAAACTTGTGTTCTTCCGCGGGTTAATGTGTAATAAATGTGGATTATTAACCGTTTAGTGCCGGTGAATGTGTTCGAGTGTAGGGAAACAGCACAATGTTGAAAAACATGCTATTTGCGTTCTCATCAAAATTCCACTGAAAATCTTCAGTAAACACCACATCTTTACTGAAGGTAACTACTAACTTAGACTAGACTTTTACTTGATAACTGACCTTACTGACCTGAAATATGACTGACCCATCAACACGACTAAAATTCGTAAAAACTTGAAAAATTTCAATACTTGACACTGGCTAAATACACTAATCGTGTGGAGCCATAATGAAATAAATAAAAAAAAACTCTGTTGTCTGTTGTGTGTTGTGTTCAAAGCTAGGTTCAAACTCAAAGAGTAACATAATATATACTGACTAAGAGTTGCCTTTCAAGGAGGTTTTTAATATCACGCATTAAGCGCCTCTGGTGCTTGATGCAGGAAGCTTACTATGCATGTGTGCGTGGATTAGACAAACACACACACACACACACATACACTCTCATATACGCTCCCTCGCACACATAACACGCACGCCCACAATTGCAGCTATATGTATATTACGTAGGTATATTCCCTACTCATATTGATATTACTAAAGTATAGATCATACTTTATTTTTATGTTAAGCTGTTGAGAAATTATTATTGGCTATTTAGAATTACTATGTGACATATATTATCTAATATACGTAATATTTTATAGTATGATATTTAAAGTCGCTTGTTTATCGGTTTTCTATCGGATACATTTCGGAGAGTGTGCAATGGAACTGCATGATTTGATTCCACCATCCCCATTTTATAATCGGACATCCAGAGACACTAAAAGGCGCCACCGATTTATGGTGGATATACCATCTACCCGAACGAAGCGATTTGCTTCTTCGTTCATCATACGAACCGCTAAGGAATGGAATACCCTGCCTGAGTCCGTGTTTCCGATTAAGTACAATATGGGGGTCTTCAAATCGCGAGTGAATAGGTATCTTCTGGGTAAGCACGCTACATCATCGATCGCATCATCACTTAACATCAGGTGAGATAGTGATCAAGTGCTACCCAGTGCGGTATAAAAAAAAAAAAAAGATATATTTTAATTAATGGTTATAAAAATGAGATGCATGAAAATGTTTCGAATAGTATAAAATCATCTCAAAACTATTCAACTATATATGTATATATAGTTAATTACTTTGTGAAATAAATACAGATACCTGGCTTAATAATATTTAACTATATAAACCTTGAAATATCAAAAATTTCTTTAACAATGAAACAAAATTACATTTCATTATCTTGTTATTCTACCACACTCAGAAAATATGTACATTTTGGAAACACCTATCAAAATTATTACAAAAAATATATCTTATCATCATATCAGTACCTTTAGGGAGCGTTCAAGTATTACGTAACGCAATTTGGGGGGGCGGGGGGGGGGGGGTCTCGTAAAACGT
The DNA here is from genome assembly GCA_954871355.1 of Cabera pusaria. Lineage (NCBI taxonomy): Eukaryota > Metazoa > Arthropoda > Insecta > Lepidoptera > Geometridae > Cabera > Cabera pusaria. Next base: position 28,870,680 of record OX940893.1, read on the forward strand.
TACGATGCGTTACGGGGGCGAGAGGGGGTCCTTCTTACAACACGTTACGTAACATTATTTCTTTTTTTATATAAAAAATTAGGGAATTAAAACTCCCAAATTGGCAACCCTTTTCGTTTACGTTTTACGGGGAATCCCTCGATTGTATAAAACTATTAAAACTATACCAAGAATAAAAACTATAACATAACTTTTTGCGACCAGGGTAAAAATAATCACTTGAGTGTTACGTAACGTTTAGAGAGGGGGGGAGGGGTAGAGAAAAACGTTACGGAGCGTTACAGTGGGGGGTGAGGGGGGGGGGTCAAAAATCTTCTAAAATTGCGTTACGTAATACTTGAACGCTCCCCTAACTACAATAATTTTCTGAGCACAATACTTTCGTATTGTGCATACTAATACACTTACCAGCTAAAAAAATAAAATAAAAATGACTACGTATATTTCTAATTTTATTTTTATGTACTTTTGTAGAAATATTATAGATATAGATAGGTATTGTTGTAAGCCTTCTTCTTGTGATTCCTTGCTGTAGTATAGTAGTGATCCAAAAGGGCTGACGCGGCACTAATGTGAATGTGGCTACTTTTACCTGAAATTAAATAATAAGTGAATGATGAGTATCACGGAACACACTTAACAATAATTTCGGAAAAATCAAGTCGACTTCCCAGTCTGCTTTACTTGCGTCAACTATATGAATTCTGTGCTTGCGTGCGAACTTAGTACATGTGCCTATACGTTTATATGTATATTTTATATTACTTAGCATATATGTACCCATTATGTACACACTCAGTGATTTAATTATTAAGATTGTTTAAGAGTAACATAATATATACTAAGACTAAGAGTTAAACTTATAGCACCCCTTCTTTTTGCGTTGGGGGTTAAAAATTAAAATTTTGGTCGAAGATGGTGAACACGCCAGGCCTAGAAGCATGGTCCGACTATCGAGAACTGTGCTGCCGGAGAACCGTACGGTTATGGCGGCTGATTTTCTCTTTGGTGGTTAGCAAATAAATTTAATTCGGTAAGGTTTTGTGTAAATTGGTTAAATAACCAGCCAAGTGCGTGTCGGGCCACGCGCAGTGTAGCGTTCCGTAGTAGCCCGTTATTCAATGCAATGCAATCTTTATCCGTTATAAACAAGCAACTGGGTACTTCGTCTTTGTCACTTTAAAGGATTTATTCTAAGGATTTTGTATTTGGTACAAAATTATCAAACATCCATTCAACGACTATTACTGCTAAATTAATAAAGTTATCTTAACCGCTATAATTTTCCTTTAAAGTTCATGAAATGCACTTAGCTTTTAGGGGGGACGTCCTACTGGAGCAAAAATGTGCACTTTAAAGTTTAATATTTCGTAAATGGAGCATTCAATCGAAAAATGGTATTAGCAACCCTTATGTCATTTTAAAAGACTTTTTCAACGATACCCCACATGATGGGGTAGACGACGAAAAAAAAAAAAGTTTGTTTTGGTAAATCATACTATGTTATTAACTAAATTAGAGTGTTATGGTATTCGTGGGACAGCATTAAATTGGATGAAGTCATATCTAGTTCAAAGAGATCAATGTGTTGAATTTGCCGGAATGGACTCTAAAAAACACTTACAAGCGTATAGGTCATCATTCAGAGAGAACAACCGGGGAGTGCCTCAGGGCAGTGTTCTAGGGCCTTTGTTGTTTTTATTGTTTATTAACGATCTCCCAGCAGTCACAAAATCAAACTTCGTACTCTTTGCGGACGACATATCACTAATAGTTAAGAGTAGCGATAGAAACATGCACATAAATAAACTACAGGAGGCAGTTTCTGAGATAATTGCGTGGATTAATGAAAATCACTTTTCAGTCAATATTAATAAAACAAAAGTCCTGCATTTTTACTTAAAGAATAGACAGGAATATCCGCCAGTCATCTGCGACGGTCATATGTTAAGCGTAGAAAAAGAAATAAATTTCTTGGGTATCGACATTGATAATCAATGCTCGTGGAAAGCTCACGTTAGTAAAATTTGTAAAAAGGTGAATCGTTTCATTTACCCTTTAAAAAATTTAACAAGAATATCTACACAAAATACTGCGATGATGGCATATCACGGCTACGTAGCATCAGCCCTAAGATATGGCTTAATAATCTGGGGAAACAGTGTTTGGGTAAATAAAGCATTTATAGCTCAAAAAAAATGTGTGCGTGCCCTATGTGGTGTGGGGCCTCTGCACTCATGTCGCGAACTATTCCCTAAGATTGGTATACTCACCCTACCTAGTATGTACGTTTACGAGCTTAGTATTTTTGTTAAAAAGTATCCACAGTTATTCACAAAATTTAGAGAGGTTTCTAATTTCAACAGTCGTTTTCCTGATAAACTTGTGTACCCAAAAGTAAGGAAACACTTAACATCAATTGGCACTTATTCCATGGCGATCAAAGTTTTTAATAAGTTGCCACATAGTTTTAAATCTCTACCATTACCAGTATTCAAGAAAAAGATATTTGAGTGGTTATGTAAAAAAGTATTTTATACGGTGAATGAATTTTTAGATATAAATAAAAAATGGTGACATGTTTGAATATTTGTAAGTTAATATGATATAAATTGAAAATAGTAATAATTAAAAAGATTTGACGAATTTATGAAATATTGACCGAATTGTTATAATGGATTTTTTATGTACCATTGGATAAATATTATAGTATTTTTGATTTTATAATTTCCTTTTTAAAGATTTGCACGCCACCAATGGCAAAATACGGATAAGGACTTATATTGTATTTTTCGATGTTGTTATAAACCTGTATTTTATGCAAATAAATATCTGAATCTGAATCTAATAATGTAAGGGTCTAGCAGTAATTGAATAGGCATGTGTACTTACTTGTTTTATTACAGCACAATAGGCAGTAAAACGGCATGATTCCTTATTTATAAGAAAGAAATAACAATAATTTACATTGATATTCTTACTTTAATAATTCAGAAACTATAAATAGCGATATCATTATTTTTCGTAAATTCCCACAAAAACTATGACATAATGCTTTGACGTGATATACTTTTTATAATTATCTAGACCAAAGAGTATTTATTGTACGAAATAATTACTAAAATATGTAATATAAGCAAATATAAGTTTTTAAAATTTAATAATTTTTTATATAAGTATTTTGTATGAAAATAAAAATATATTTAAATGTCACTGTAGAGTCATCTACCGAATAAAAAATGAACAAGGGTGTCACCTATCTGTCACATTTGTTTGGCACCGCTCGTAAGATGCCACAGCTTCGATTCAAGAACAGTCAAATGTTTTAAGTGTCAACTGTCACCCCCCTGTGTTGTGTCAAAGAGAATATAATACACGGTGTTGTGTTGTCCAAATGTCCATGTCCACTTGATTGAGAATTGAAAACAATTTTACTTTTCTTTCATTTCATAGTATATTATAACTGTTAATGAGATAAAAGCTTCGAAATGGCATTTAAATAATAAAATAATAACCAAAGCACATCGTCGTCTGTTTAAATTATGATCGGCTCTCGACCGCGGAGCCGGAGATATGGACGACCCGTCCACGAACCAATACGAACAACAGCTGTATTTGATGTTCAAGTCCTTCGACGTGAACAACGATGATTCCCTTGACGAGTCCGCCGTGACAGAGTTGTGCGACGCTTTGCAGCTGGAGGAACGCGGCGCTGCACTCGTCGACACCCTGTTCGAGGGGCGCGAGGGTCGCGTCTCCTTCGAACAGTTCCGCGGCGGGCTGCTGGCCGTGCTCGGCGAGAGCGCGCCCGCGCCGCCCGAGCCGCCCGACCCGCCGCACGACCGCGGCGCCGCCGCCCGGGAGCTCGCGCCGCGCTTCGTGCTCGGCGCCAAGCAGTACGGGCGCCGCTCGCGGCCGCACCACGCCGCCGACGAGCGCGCCCCGCCGCGTGCCGCCTCCGCCTCGCGCCTCGAGGGGGACGAGCGCCGCCCGCGCTTCCGCCGCAGCGCCTCCGCCATGGAGCGCCGTGACCCCGAGCCCGCGCTGCAGCACGACCGCCGCGTCGACCGCGACGGCGCGCTCGCGCTCTGCCGCAGCCTGCGCATGCACTCCATCGACCGCCGTCTCGTCGACCGCGTGTTCGAGGACTGCGCCGCCCCCGAGACCACCGTCGGCGAGTTCTTCGACCGCCTGAACGCATCGCTCGCGAGCGCTGCGGGCGAGACGGAGCCCGCCGCTGCCGACGACGACGTCGAGGCGGACGTGCCTGCCGAGCGGCTCGCCGAGGCGTGGGAGGGCGCCGGCGTGCGGCGGCCGCGCCGTCTGCTCGCCGAGCTCGGGTTCGCGGCCCCGGCCGTGCGCCCTGCCGATCTGGAGCGCGCGCTGGACGACGAGCTGCGCGCCTACACCGAGCCGGCCGAGCCGCGCGCCGAACTGCTGGCGGCCGCGCTCGCCGCCGCGCGCCTGCGCGCCACGGACGCGGCGCGCCGCCGCGACGTCGCCGCCACCGAGCGCGACAAGCTGCGCGCCGCCGTCGCCGCGGCGAACGAGCGCGCGCGCCTACTGGCGCACGAGGTGGACGAGAACCATGCGCGCATCGAGAACGACCTCAAGACGAGCCTGCGCCGCGCGGAGTCGCGCGCCGCCGAGGAGGCGCGCCGCGCCGCAACGGAGACGGCCGCGGAGCGGGAGCGCGCGCGCCTCGAGATCGCGACGCTCGAGGCCGAGGTCGCCCGCCTTCGGGACGCGGATGCGCGCCTGCGGGCCGAGGCGGAGACGCAGCGGCGGCGCGCGGACGATGCGGAGGCGCGCGCGGTAGCCGGCGAGGAGAGGGGCGCGGCCGCGGAGCGCACGGCGGCGCGGGCGGCGGTGCGGCTGCGCGAGCTGGAGGCGGCGGAGGAGCGCGCGGCGGCGGCGGAGCGCAGCGGCGCGGCGGCGGAGGCGCGCCTGGCGGAGCTGCAGCGGGAGCACGCGCGGCTGCGGGACCGCGCGGACGAGCTGGCGGCGGCGCTGGAGGCGCGCGCGGCGCCGGCCACGTCGGCCGCTCCCGGGGGCGGGGCGCTCGCCGCAGAGCTCGCTGATCAACTACCACTGGAGGTACGTATGTGACATGACTCTTGAAAATAGTATATAATATAATAATAATACTAATTCTGATAAGTTTTAGGAAAAAAGTTTTTAGCTGCTCTAATTTTCAATATATTAATTCTGTCCACGAATAAATCGACAGACTGAGAATGATTAATATTAAAATTACTACACACTCTGAAAAAGAAAGAATTATAGCAATATTTAGTGGAGCAAGAATCGGAATAAAGTTTAAGGTAATTACGTCCTTTGGCAGTTCGTGTGGGTATTTGAAATTGCTACTTCTCTCTGAAGAGTTAATGGAAGGAGGTGATGGTGCCTGCAGCTTTCGATTGAATCTTTGAATTGTAACCTATGTTTATAGTTTATGAAACGTAAAAACTTGTTTATCCACAGTCATGTCTGCATCCACATCCACTTCCAATACACGGTCCATCCACACTTTCTTCGGTATCCTCCCACTTTCACGTGCTTTGTCTTTCTAGTTCTGTGGTGTTCCCTTCTCATAATTTGTCCATACTGGGCTCCCTTATTCTCTTCGTTACTTTTCTGTCACCGGTGCAACTTTCAGGCTTCAGGGTCAGTTCACACCCCGACGCGACGAGACGCTACGTGACGATGCTTCTGGTTTCGCGTGGCGCAGCGGGAAGCCGCGTGATAAAAAGTGTAACTTTATCAACTACAGAATATGACACACATTTCATTGAGATAATCTCCGTCTCGCCGCGTCGAGCTGCACCGCGCGGCGCAGTCTCATCATCATTTTTTTTTTTTTTTTTTATACCGACCTGGGTAGCACTTGTTCACTATCTTACCTGATGTTAAGTGATGATGCGATCGATGATGTAGCGTGCTTACCCAGAAGATACCCATTCACTCGCGATTTGAAGACCTTATATACCTATATACCCATATTGTACTTAATCGGAAACACGGACTCAGGCAGGGTATTCCATTCCTTAGCGGTTATATCATCATTATCAGCAGCTGGTATCAGTCCACCGCTGGACGTAGGCCTCCCTCGATACACGCTACTGAGCCCGATCTTCGGCTCTCTGTTTCCAGTCACCGCCCCCTACTCGCCATCGCTCCATCCAGTCACAGGGCGTCCTACGCTACTTTTGTTGAAATGTGTATCTTTTTGTGTCGTAAATAAAGTTCTTTTTTGTATCACTCTCCTAACAAGCGCGCGCCGCGTCGCGTCGCGGTCTGACCTACCTGCTCGTGCCGTCCGAATTATCATCATGATAAAAATAATAATACCTAGTAATATAATTTGGCAGCGCGCGGCGAGCGAGCCGGCGGAGGGCGCGGCGGCAGACCGGGAGCTCGCCGGCACCGTCAGGTGAGTGTCTCCCGCGCACGGGGCGCCGCCCGCCCGCCCGCAGCCCGCTGACCGACACGCTGTCCGCAGGGAGCTGGAGCGCGCGCTGGAGGCGATGCGCGCGGAATACGACGCCTGCGAGGAGTACTGGGGCGGCAAGCTGGCGGCCGAGCGCGCCGCGCACGACGCGGAGGCGCGCGCCGCCGACGACCGCCTGGCCGACCTGGTGGCGCGCATCGCCGCCTTCGAGCGCCGCCTGGCGCCGCCGCCGCCCGCGCTGCCCACCATCGCCGAGGCGGCCGCGCTCGAGCACCAGGTGCACGACCTGGAGGCGGAGTTCGCGCGCTACCGCCGCGCCGCGCGCGCGCGCACCGCCGCGCTCACCGAGCGCCTGGCGCGCGCCGAGCGCCGCGCGGCGGCCCCCGCGCCCGCGGCGCCGCCCCCCGCCCCCGCGCCCCCCGAGCTGTGGGCGCGGTGCGCGCGCGCGGAGGGTGGCGTGCGGCGGCTGCAGGCGCGGCTGGCGGCGGCGGAGCTGCTGGTCAAGGAGCTGTTCGTAGAGAACTGTCAGCTGGCGCACGCGCGCCCGCTGCCGCCCTGAGCCGCGCGCCGAACACCCTCACCGTGCGCCGGTGTGTGCCGGTGTGTGCCGGTGTGCGCCGGTGTGTGCCGGTGTGCGCCGGTGTGTGCCGGTGTGTGCCGGTGTGCGCCGGTGTGTGCCGGTGTGTGCCGGTGTGTGCCGGTGTGCGCCGGTGTGTGCCGGTGTGCGCCGGTGTGTGCCGGTGTGTACCGGTGTGCGCCGGTGTGTGCCGGTGTGCGCCGGTGCCCAGTCCCTAGCCCGGAACTGTTAGATTCACACGAGTGCCTTGCCGCGCCCGACTCCACGTCGGTGACGCCGGAGCCTCCGCTCCGCTCGACCACCCTCGACCACTCTCGACCTCCGCTTTTCCCAGTTATACTCGTATACATGTGACGTAATTTTAGTGAGTACCGAAATAATTGGAGAGAATGCAATAATAACATTTATATATAATGAGTCTATGAAGATAAAAGGGATCCTCCTTCGCTAATTGAGTTGAGTACTGGGCGGCTAGAGGAAGACGCAGCTATACTGTGGTATAGCGTTTTCTCCCTCGGCGACAGTTGCAAATAGATATAATGAATATAATGAATTAAGAATAAGAAACCTTTCAAAAATCTCAAAGAGGTGATAAAAAGGCTTATATTTCTTTTAGCAATTGTTTGGTCAAAAAAAGCAAATGACAGGGGATAGCTCCGGCAGACCTTCATTTTTGTACAAACAAATGTTGCTCTAGGAGTATTTTCCAGGGAGGAAAGGTATCCATTATATTCCATACAAACGTATTCCCACGTTTGTATGGAAAACTGCTCCCCGCGCACGCTCATAGGTAATACTTTGAAAACTGCTCCCCGCGCACGCTCATAGGTAATACTTTGAAAACTGCTCCCCGCGCACGCTCATAGGTAATACTTTGAAAACTGCTCCCCGCGCACGCTCATAGGTAATACTTTGAAAACTGCTCCCCGCGCACGCTCATAGGTAATACTTTGAAAACTGCTCCCCGCGCACGCTCATAGGTAATACTTTGAAAACTGCTCCCCGCGCACGCTCATAGGTAATACTTTGAAAACTGCTCCCCGCGCACGCTCATAGGTAATACTTTGAAAACTGCTCCCCGCGCACGCTCATAGGTAATACTTTGAAAACTGCTCCCCGCGCACGCTCATAGGTAATACTTTGAAAACTGCTCCCCGCGCACGCTCATAGGTAATACTTTGAAAACTGCTCCCCGCGCACGCTCATAGGTAATACTTTGAAAACTGCTCCCCGCGCACGCTCATAGGTAATACTTTGAAAACTGCTCCCCGCGCACGCTCATAGGTAATACTTTGAAAACTGCTCCCCGCGCACGCTCATAGGTAATACTTTGAAAACTGCTCCCCGCGCACGCTCATAGGTAATACTTTGAAAACTGCTCCCCGCGCACGCTCATAGGTAATACTTTGAAAACTGCTCCCCGCGCACGCTCATAGTTAATACTTTGAAAACTGCTCCCCGCGCACGCTCATAGGTAATACTTTGAAAACTGCTCCCCGCGCACGCTCATAGGTAATACTTTGAAAACTGCTCCCCGCGCACGCTCATAGGTAATACTTTGAAAACTGCTCCCCGCGCACGCTCATAGGTAATACTTTGAAAACTGCTCCCCGCGCACGCTCATAGTTAATACTTTGAAAACTGCTCCCCGCGCACGCTCATAGGTAATACTTTGAAAACTGCTCCCCGCGCACGCTCATAGGTAATACTTTGAAAACTGCTCCCCGCGCACGCTCATAGGTAATACTTTGAAAACTGCTCCCCGCGCACGCTCATAGGTAATACTTTGAAAACTGCTCCCCGCGCACGCTCATAGGTAATACTTTGAAAACTGCTCCCCGCGCACGCTCATAGGTAATACTTTGAAAACTGCTCCCCGCGCACGCTCATAGGTAATACTTTGAAAACTGCTCCCCGAGCACGCTCATAGGTAATACTTTGAAAACTGCTCCCCGCGCACGCTCATAGTTAATACTTTGAAAACTGCTCCCCGCGCACGCTCATAGGTAATACTTTGAAAACTGCTCCCCGCGCACGCTCATAGGTAATACTTTGAAAACTGCTCCCCGCGCACGCTCATAGGTAATACTTTGAAAACTGCTCCCCGCGCACGCTCATAGGTAATACTTTGAAAACTGCTCCCCGCGCACGCTCATAGGTAATACTTTGAAAACTGCTCCCCGCGCACGCTCATAGGTAATACTTTGAAAACTGCTCCCCGCGCACGCTCATAGGTAATACTTTGAAAACTGCTCCCCGCGCACGCTCATAGGTAATACTTTGAAAACTGCTCCCCGCGCACGCTCATAGGTAATACTTTGAAAACTGCTCCCCGCGCACGCTCATAGGTAATACTTTGAAAACTGCTCCCCGCGCACGCTCATAGTTAATACTTTGAAAACTGCTCCCCGCGCACGCTCATAGGTAATACTTTGAAAACTGCTCCCCGCGCACGCTCATAGGTAATACTTTGAAAACTGCTCCCCGCGCACGCTCATAGGTAATACTTTGAAAACTGCTCCCCGCGCACGCTCATAGGTAATACTTTGAAAACTGCTCCCCGCGCACGCTCATAGGTAATACTTTGAAAACTGCTCCCCGCGCACGCTCATAGGTAATACTTTGAAAACTGCTCCCCGCGCACGCTCATAGGTAATACTTTGAAAACTGCTCCCCGCGCACGCTCATAGGTAATACTTTGAAAACTGCTCCCCGCGCACGCTCATAGGTAATACTTTGAAAACTGCTCCCCGCGCACGCTCATAGGTAATACTTTGAAAACTGCTCCCCGCGCACGCTCATAGGTAATACTTTGAAAACTGCTCCCCGCGCACGCTCATAGGTAATACTTTGAAAACTGCTCCCCGCGCACGCTCATAGGTAATACTTTGAAAACTGCTCCCCGCGCACGCTCATAGGTAATACTTTGAAAACTGCTCCCCGCGCACGCTCATAGGTAATACTTTGAAAACTGCTCCCCGCGCACGCTCATAGGTAATACTTTGAAAACTGCTCCCCGCGCACGCTCATAGGTAATACTTTGAAAACTGCTCCCCGCGCACGCTCATAGGTAATACTTTGAAAACTACTCCCCGCGCACGCTCATAGGTAATACTTTGAATTCCCGCTCTGTGAAGGAAGTCACTTCTAACGCGTAGCTTTCAACGCACCTTCTTTTTATTGACCGAGCGAGCGAAGCGTATTAGTTTCGAGATTGGCCAAAACATAATTTTGTCCGTCTGTCTGTTCTCGCCTACAGGTCGCATTTTTTTTTTCAACCGATTTTGACGAAAATTATAGGCACAGGAGTTCCATTAGTCGGTCGCGATTTTATATGGGGGATAACGATGAAGTCTGTTGTAGCGATATATACGTTATATACGTTATATACGGACAGATGTCATTTTTATTTAATTAGTCATTTTATATAATGGGATTAAAAACTGAAAGCTCTAAGTAGGTGGCGCTACTGTTGAGTGTTCCTAAAAACCGCCATATTTCAAATTGTGTATGGATTTTTCACAAACATATTTCCAAATTTCGAGTTAATCCGACGTTTTGAAGGGGGTTAAAATCATGTTCAAAGATTCCGTTACATACTAACATACAAACATATATACATCTGAAGCTAATAAAAGCGTATTAAATAAAAAGATATACTAATGTATTTGACCTAGACTTTCTTACTTACTTAATGAAAGACTTAGACTTTCAGCCAATTATAAGAAGAAATAAGGTAAAGTGTAACATTTATAATCCATTTTTGTAGATAAAAAAAATAATGTATAACGTTACTTTTAATTTCATTCGGGAACACATTAATAACCGTGCTTTTGTAATTCATGGCTGCACATAGCAACATAATAACTAAATATTCCATGGGAATTTATTTGTTTACAAAATTACTATTGAAAATGACAGATATCTGTCAGATTTAAGGAACTCTCTACAGTAGCGCCACCTGCAGTGAGCAATTGGCAGTTTTTAACCCCAATGTTAGGCCCTGTCTGTCCGCACAGCGATATTTCACAATGCGATTTTTTTTTCGAAATTCTGTGAAGTATTGAATCTATCGGACGTATCCGCACTGGCGGAAAAAAATCGCGCGAGAAAATAATCTGTGATTTGATGCAAATTGTACGCGAAGCGGTAATTCCGATGGTGGAATTAAAATCGCTAGAATAAAAATCGCAATCGATTGTGAAATATCGCTGTGCGGACAAGGCCTAAAAGGTTTGGGGTGATTTTTGTTTAAGGTTAAATTTATTCAGTTTAAATTGATGCAAAAACAGAGTCGCGAGGTGTATGTGCAGCTCGTACACAGACTGTAAGTGATCCGTTAGTACAACGTTACATTCTGGCCGAGTGCGAGAGTGGCTCAACGTTCGCCGCGTCCCACACGAGCGCCACCTGGCGACACATAATGTTGTAAATTGTTAAACACAATCCAAAATTTCATCGTACCGACGGGACTTGAACCCGCAACCTCTGGAATAACATGTTCCGGTGAAATTAAGCACCGGAACATGTTATTCCGGAGGTTGCGGGTTCAAGTCCCGTCGGTACGATAAAATTTTGGATTGTGTTTAACAATTTACAAAAATACAAAGTGTGAAACACTTCAAAGAAACATAATACATATAACGTTGTTCAGCCTACATGTATCACTAGCTGACACCCGCGACTTCGTCCACGTGCACCGGCCGCTAGTAGCTGTGTAGCCTCACGCTATGAACATCTCCGTGTCACGTGTCAGTAAGTTGGGATCGTCCGTGTCGGCGTGAGTAGGTCACAAACAGACGGAGTAACAGAGTTACAAACGTTTTTATAATATTAGTATGGATAATGTAGTATACGCACCCAGTGTAGCACTGTTACGTTACACCTTGTACATCTAGTACAAGGTGATACACTGTGCATGTACTGGTGATGGTATGTGAGAGTCGCAGCCGCGCGCTGTATGCACACTTGTGTTATGTTTCTGTTGACTAGTGCAGGGCACGCGGCACCGCTCGGCTCCGAGTTCATTCCAAACTATCGTGTTAACTTAGTTTTATAAGTGTACAGTGTGTATGTAAATATAGAGAACTCTGCGGTGACTTAAAGCTTAGAGCGCACAGCGGTTGCGGTGCGTTTATTCCACCGCATGCATATTCTGCAAAGTTTGGAGTGTCATAAAAGTGCGCGCAACCGCTGTGCGCGCCGGCCCTAACGCGTCGACCTGACTACCTAGTGCCTAGCGAATCTATTGTCGTTTATATATTTTGTTAATAGGTATCGAGTCAGCCCCACGCCGGCCGCCCCGCCCCGCTTGACTTTATTATTTTTTGTAGTTACTTTATACACTTTTACTTACATATGATTATGTTTCTGTAAATTACAATGTACGATTTGTGCGTTTGCACCGTAAGAGCGGCGCGGCTCGCAGATATGCGCAACTTTATACAAATAAAGTGTGGTATTATATGTTATCAGAGTTTTGTTATTTGTGTTATTGTAGCTATAAGCCTGTCCGTGTCTGCAATGATATTCAGAGTATGCCAAGAAGACCACCTACAACTAGGTACCTACTTAGTTCTTTCACCCAAACGTAGGGTACGCTTGGGTGAAAGAACTCTACCCCTAGTACCAGTTTTCACACCAAACTCGATATCGTGTGTCGAACAAATGTATGAAAAATACTTAGTCTGAGGAAAAACTTCAGTAAAGTAAGTAAAAGTCAGGAAGTACCTGCGGCAGGCTCATCACAACATTTGATAGGGATTGAAATGACAGATGGAACTGCCTGCACAGCTGTGTCCCCGTCATTTAGTTCATTCAATAGTCAACTGCCAAATTTTGTGACTTGCAGGCTATCCACGACGTGAGATAGTGACATATCATAGCTTAGATCGATCATAAGTTGAGCCGGATCGAATCCGAAATGTGGTGATCCGAAAAAGAATGGTCATGGACACAAAGTGGCAGTGGGCCGGCCATACTAGCTGAAGAACTGTTTTTTTTATTGATTGATTTATTTGCGTTCAATATCTGCAGGCAGTGCCTCTAGTGGTTTCCAAACTTCACTAAATTTAGACCAAATAGGGAGCCAGAATTAGTCGAAATCTATGTGAGATTTGTCAAAAGCGTTTACGATGAAAACTCGTAGTAAGGGTACTGTATAGTACTATTAAGTATTCTGTGGTACTGTTTGTGTCCTGGTCCACCCACACTTCACCTGGAGAACAGTACACGAGTAATCCCACAGAAGTCTTAATAATAAGGTATTTACTGCCTTTGATTATTCGTAATCAAAGATTGTTACGTATATTCTACTAACAAAAATAAAAACATTGATAAATCAAATAGTTTAATAACCACATAACATCGACTTCACATAAATATTAATATTTCTGTTACACTCATAATTTCTGCGTAGGTGTTAATAACAAAAAAGCTAAAAACTAAGCTTTTCTATAACAAACTTATTATTATACGAGTATGATGTTAATGGCAAAGTTAGGTAATAACCTAGTTAGACAAGATTGTACGTAACCCTCGGTACGCGAGTCCAACTCGCACTTGGAAGATTTTATTTTATTACACGTTTTGATAAATTAATGTAAAACCTAAAATGACCGATTCTAAATAAAAATGTTGATTATGAAAGTAACATTGCTTTTATTTACAATGTTTTAACCATCCCCTCTTATACTGTTACATTACATTACAACCAACCCTTGGGGCATGCTTGGAGTAGGGATGGTTGTAAGTGTTGTAACTATACTGTACCTAACAAATTCAACGTTTTGTTTCGTCGTTCTTCTCAAAATCTGTAGTACACTTATCTGTTGTATTTAAACTGATGTGCAAATATAGCTAAAGACCAGCGACGTCCTTACCCCCTGAATTGATATTCAAAAAGATGAAGGACAGGAGAACGCCTACGAGTCTGCAGGACCAACTCATCGGTGACTCACTCACTTTGATTGTTGTGTTTGTTCATCCCTGCTTTGTGTTACGGTAAGAAGGAGGAGGTCCTCCATTCGTCTATGTTTTTTTTTTATGTACCTATGTTAGATACGCGATCAATCACTCCGTCAATTGTGAACCGATTCGAATGATTCTTTTGAGGGTTCCGTACCTCAAAAGGTAAAAAAAGGAATTCTTATAAAATCACTTTATTGGCCGTCCCTGTGTCAGGTGTTTACAAATCAAGGTCCTGAGTCAACACGATAAATAGATCATATTAAATTAAATTAAAGGCAAATTTAGATTTTCGCGAAAACTTGTAAGTATCAAAATTTATCTTAATTTTTAACATTATTTATTTTTCGGAATTCTCCCTTGTGCTATAAGACCTTACTTTTAACCAAAATTGACAATTCTAGGTCAACCGGAAGTACCCTATAGGTTTTGGGTCGAAAACCTAGAGGGTACATACCGTTGACCTAGAATCATGAAATTTGGCAAGAAGCAAGGTCTGACAGCACAAATAAAAGAAAAATTACTAAATATAAAAAAGTTATACATACATAGTTTATGCCAATTAAGATAGGCCTCTGAGTTATATGAGCGCTCATACAATTTAGAGGTCTAGCTTAATTGGAACATATCAACGTGTTGGTACGGAAGCCTCGGTGGGCGAGTCGATGGGATAAGGTACATTTCCAAAGTGGTCCCATTATAATTTCATCGAGATCTGATAAGTATCTCCAGAGATTTTTTTTACACCGAACCACAGAATACTGAATAGTTCACCTGATGTAAAGTGATGATGCGGTAGATGGTGGAGCGCGCTAACCCAGAAGATACCTATGTTAGAGATGGAGATAAACACCTCAAACTTAGCAGGTACCTACTGAGAATGACTGGCGCGGCATCGGAAGTTGGCTATTTAGCAGGTACCTACTGAGAATGAGTGGCGTGGCATTGGAAGTTGGCTATTTAGCAGGTACCTACTGAGAATGAGTGGCGTGGCATCGGAAGTTGGCTATTTAGCAGGTACCTAATGAGAATGAGTGGCGCGGCATTGGAAGTTGGCTATTTAGCAGGTACCTACTGAGAATGAGTGGCGCGGCATTGGAAGTTGGCTATTTAGCAGGTACCTACTGAGAATGAAATGAAATGAAATGAAATGAAATGAAATGAAATGAAATGCATTTATTCAGCTACACACTAAAAAACGTAGGTATTTAAATAAAAACAAAAACTTAAACCTAGTAGTACATAAAACAAAAAATCATAAATAATAAAACTTAAGCTATTTGTGTGTGTGTGCTGAACAGGACCATCTCAGCACATATGTTCAGGTTTTAACCGGAACGCTGATTTTCAGATGGACCTAAGCGGATTGGACACGAAAAAAATTACAAAAATAAATAATATTACAGAAACATACATTCAGTCAAAACACATTTAAATAAATATATAAATAATTAAAATACATACAATTCGATACAAAAATATACTTTTTCTTAAAAATTAGCGCACAGGTTATGAACGCATCTTATTATTTATGCTGTCATTGTCACATTATATTATATGCCTGTCACTGTCAGATCAGATCTTAGACATGACGGTGAGACATTTTCAACAAGAGAAAATTGTAAACAAAAAACCACGTAAAAAGTTAAAAACTGTAAAAAGAGTTCGTACTAACATAATACCCTAAGCTAACTTGTAATGAGAGAACAACGATCGAGAACAGGAACTTCACATATTATTATGATTGATGTAAAACTAGCAATCTAAAATCGAAATCAATTCAGTGGTGCATTGAGTTTGCGAGTTGATTTTCTGAAGCTGTTTTGGAAAAATAGTTAAGTCAAAGTGTGTGACGTGTGTTTAATAGCTATTAGTTACCTACTGATTTTATTTAGATAATGGACACATCTGGCTTTATATTGCCACGGTTCCTTTGCTCCACCACTAAGAATTGCTTTAATTTGTATTTAAATGAGCCTAATGTTTTCAGATCCCTAATTGGAGGCGGAATATTGTTCCAACACTTAGTAGCAGAGTATCGAAAGGACCCGCGAAAGCTAATTGTTCGATGTTTCTGTATGGACAATTGTTGAGACACATGGCGTATGGAACATGACCTGCCCTTGGCAATATAATTGAGCTTGTTGCGCAGATATGATGGACTTTCTAAGTTTATTACACCAAAAAGAAGACATGCAAGATGGAGTTTGCGCCGTGACTTCATTTTTAGTGCATAGTGCTTATTGAGGAAGGGTGTAATGTGACTTTGAGGTGGGATGTTGAAACAGAATCTAGCACAGGCATTCTGAACCCTTTGTACTAAATGTTGAGTACGAGACAATAGTCGTGGGCCATATACTGTGTCAGCATAATTAAGTTTTGAAAGCACTAGTGTTTCTACAAGTTGCGTTCGGAGATCTTCACTTAGATATGGTCTGAGCTTGTAGAGCATTTTAAGCCTGTAGAAACAATTTCTAACTGATTCAGCAATATGTTCTTCATATCTCAAATGTACATCAACCTTCAGGCCCAGATTGCGAATTACATAGACTCGCTCAACTTTTTCACCCATGAGTGACAAATCAACAACACTAGGCAGTGATAAAAGCTGGTGTTTACTACCTAATATCATAAATTTAGTTTTTTTTGGGTTTAGTAAGAGGCAATTGCTTTCTGACCATTCTACTATTCTGTTTAAGTCTTCACGAAGTCTATGTAATGCAATGTCTAGATGTCCTGGTTCAAAATCAATATAAATTTGAATATCATCTGCGTAAATATGATATTTAGAATTTTGTATGCATTTAATGATATCAGCACTGTACAGAATAAATAGGATTGGACCCAAGATTGACCCTTGTGGCACGCCTCTTCCTACTTCGGTCAGTGATGATTTTAAAATTTGTCCCGACAATTGCTTAAGCTCTACATATTGGTGTCGGTTGCTTAGGTAGCTGTCAAACCATTTTAGGGCGGCTATGTCAAAACCATAATAATTTAATTTGGCAAGTAATAGAGATATATTTATGGCGTCAAATGCGCGGGAAAAATCAAGCAACACCAATAATGTACACTTGCCCTGGTCTTGAGAGTTCAGAATATTGTCCGTAACATCTATTAAGGCAGTTGATGTACTTCTGCCTCTTCTAAAACCTGACTGCACCTCTGGTAGAATATCATGCTTTTCTAGGTAGCTAGTCAGTTGCTGACATACCACCTTCTCCATAACTTTGGACATAAAGGGTAAGATGCTAATGGGCCTAAGATCCTTAAGCTCATTAGGATTGCTTACTTTAGGCAAAGGCCGTACTATGGCTGTTTTCCAAACATCTGGGAAGGAACAATTGTTAATTGAAGTATTTATAAGTGAGGTAATGGTATCGATTGAATTTGGAAGTGTTAGAAATATCATGTTTAAGGTAATTAGGTCACAACCCTCTGCATTAGATTTAAGGTTTTTCAAAATTTTATATACAGTGTCCGAAGTTATAGTTTTAATAGAAAATGTATTTTGGATGTTATAGCGAGTAAATTCAAAGAAGGTGAGATGTGATATAGAGACGTTAGTATTGCCGGGTACATTTAAGAAGTGGCGGTTTATTGCATTCACATCAGTGATATGCGCTGGGAGCTCTTTGTCATGTGAAGAAAATAAGATGTTTGATTTTAAATTTTTCCACAGTATTTTGGGTTGATTAATTTTGTTGTTTATATTAAATTTGTAGTAAGCTGCTTTTTCAAAAAACATTGATTTATTAACTAATGATTTTAATTCTTTGTAATATGTTAATTTTGTATCTAATTTAGTCTGCTAATGAGTGGCGTGGCATTGGAAGTTGGCTATTTAGCAGGTACCTACTGAGAATGAGTGGCGCGGCATTGGAAGTTGGCTATTTAGCAGGTACCTACTGAGAATGAAACTTTCTTTTGCCGTGTGGCAACACCAACGGTGACACCTAAAAAATCAGCTGTGCAAGTTAAAATCTATATAATTGTAAAAATACTCATTTAAACTTAACAAATTTAGTTAATATTAAGTGGGAAAGTGATAAATAACTCCATTTAGTGTTATTTGTTGTGACTGTGTCGTATTTATTGAGATTCAAAACCGGTAATAGTCGCCGGTCGACGCGGGAACCTTGAGCTGTCAAAATCAAGACATTTTAGTGGAGTGGAAATCCTGGTATTTTGGATGGTTCTGAACGCAAAACCTGGGGAGTATTGATTTATAGCCTTAATATATATTCGTAACCACTATTCATAAATTACCTCACAGCCCCCCCCCTAGTATATGCCTTCTTTTAATAACCAACATTAGACGATTGATACTGCCGACTGAACGGTTTTTTTTACTTATTCACGTAACTTTTACTTATTCTTCGTTTTATGTTTTCGGTTGTCTCAGTTATTATCACTTCCAAATTTCGAATCTCATGTTACGTGCAATACAAATATTAAATTAGCAGTTGTAATATATTTTTACGTTCCCCCAAATCAATGCATAACAAACGAATTAAAACTTCATAATAGAAAGTAGGTACTTTAAATATATTATACTTAAATATATTAATAATAGGTACCATAACATAGGCCTTTGTGTTGTTTTATAAGAATTGACTCAATAAATATATAAATTGTTAAGTAATTTATGAAGTTACTGTTTATTATTAAACTGGACTTACACTAATAACCTGAAATCAAAACCATTATCACAATCAACTCTCACAGTTAGTCATCATAAACTTTATTGGCATAGCTTGAGAGTAAGGTACTTCTTTCCGGTTTCCAGACGTAACAGCCTCCACAATGACTACTCGAAGAATGGATGTTGAGGCTAAATTAAAAGTGGCTCTACTGGAATTGCCTACATACTGAATAAATGCTTTGATTCTTGATTGATTCTTGAAAAAATGAGTGGCGCGGCATTGGAAGTTGGCTATTTAGCAGGTACCTACTGAGAATGAGTGGCGCGGCATTGGAAGTTGGCTATTTAGCAGGTACCTACTGAGAATGAGTGGCGCGGCATTGGAAGTTGGCTATTTAGCAGGTACCTACTGAGAATGAGTGGCGCGGCATTGGAAGTTGGCTATTTAGCAGGTACCTACTGAGAATGAGTGGCGCGGCATTGGAAGTTGGCTATTTAGCAGGTACCTACTGAGAATGAGTGGCGCGGCATTGGAAGTTGGCTATTTAGCAGGTACCTACTGAGAATGAGTGGCGCGGCATTGGAAGTTGGCTATTTAGCAGGTACCTACTGAGAATGAGTGGCGCGGCATTGGAAGTTGGCTATTTAGCAGGTACCTACTGAGAATGAGTGGCGCGGCATTGGAAGTTGGCTATTTAGCAGGTACCTACTGAGAATGAGTGGCGCGGCATCGCGGCGAAGTTGGCTATTTCGTTTTGTAAACGACATTAATATATGTTGTAACCGAGTTGTTATAATCCTAACTAATATTATAAATGCGAAAGTAACTCTGTCTGTCTGTCTGTCTGTCTATCTGTCTGTGTCACTTTCACGCCAAAACCACTGAACCGATTTAAATGAAATTTGGTACACAGATAGTCTAGAGCCTGAGAACGGACATAGGCTACTTTTTAATGCGAAAAGAGGGTTGTATGGGGTTGAAAGGGGGGGTGAAAAGTTGTATGGAAGTATCGTCATTTTTGGAGCTAGAAGCTTGAAACTTATTTTTTATGCTGTTGATTCGATATAAATAAATATGACATTCAAAGTTTGTGAGGAAGGGAAAGGGGAAATGAGGGGAGGGGAGGAAGGGTGGAAGTGAGGGGAAGGGGAAAGGGGGAGAGGGATGGGAGGTGAGGGAAAGGGGAGGGGAGTGGGGGAAGGGAGAGGGGGGAAAGGGGAGGGGGGGAGTGGGAGGAAGAGAGAGGGGAGGGGAGGGGAAGTGGGGGAAAAGGGAAGGGGGCGAGGGAAGTGACGAGAAAGGGGGTGGAGAGAAGAGAGAGAGAGAGAAGAGGGAGGGAGAGGGGAGGGTAGGTTAAGTAGGTACGTAACGATAACGTCCTAATAACATAATACATTGCAGAAGTTGGTAGGAGGTAGCTAGATTAGGTGCTTGGCTACATAGATAGCTACTCAGATATATATATTACTTTGCGGAATAGTGTCTTTGGGTAGCATTAACTGATAAGACACATACGTATCCCAACTACACCGCGTCGTACCACGCCACGCTAATCCCCCTCACTTACCTACCCTCCCCCTTTGCTTTGCTCTCCTTTAAATATTGCCTAAATGTATGAGATCCTGCATCGCGCAAACGATATTTTCCGTGATATTGAAACTGATGCACTTGCTTCGCAAGTAAACATCTCAAAAGTTGAACTCGTTTAAAAACGTTTGCTCTTTATAATTTTAGTCTGGATATGAATGTTATCCGAAATCTGTTGCGATTATAGCGTAATGTAATTTGAGCAGAGATGTACAAAATAGTTTAAGAAATGTATTTAAATAGAAAATGCAAATACTTTTTCGAGTTACTATTTCAAATGCTAAATACCAAATAGTTTTGCGTTTTGTAGGTATTTTAAATGCTAAATGCAAAATAGGTATACTTATTCAAAATACAAATACCATTTGTCCAACTCAATTCTCTTTATATATTACACTTTTTAACTTTGCCAGTAATTCGGAGCTAGACCCAATTGTCAAGCATCATATCCACCCATCGACGTCGTAGCAATTGTTGACGTCGATGGTGGATATGATGCTCATCAGGCTAAAGCAAAAATTCGTTCTGTGAACATTTACACCCGCGGTTCGCTGTTTTCGTATGTTTTGTCACAGAAAGACAGACGACTAGCAGTACTTGTACAATTCATTATTCTGTGCTAGCAGCATAGCAACGCATCCAGCGGTCAAATTGGCCAATACAAGCATCATTCGTTTCATTCATGTTGGCTTAACTTAATCAAAAAGTATTTTGCATTTTTAAAATGCAAAATACATCTCGTAAACATCGATATGAACGTACTGAGGTCTGTGATTTAAACAAACACATTTCTGTAACACCATTTTAATTTCTGTATAAATAAGACACAAATCAGAATAAAATGTTCTAAGGGTAGGTAGGAGACTATTTAAAATAATATGACAGGTACGAGAAGTGACTTTCGTTAGTTTAAAGCCGGGTATTGGTTGTTGTATGTTTACCTAGGTATATACTTATTATAGGTACTAGAAATTCTTTATTACATTACGATCCATTACCATTACATCATCATCCATTACATCCACATTACGATTATTTATGTAATTTTAGCATAGGTATCATTATTATAATAGTTAGGTATTTGTAATTTGTTGCTATTAGGTCATAGATTTAACCAAGAAAGGGTTCAATCTATGTATGAGTTAGATGGTTAGTAATGAGGCGTTTCTACAGGCGTTTTCAGAAGAAGAAAAAACCGAACTAATTTCTTTCTTTGTCAGCTTCATCGCCTTTGTTCATCGCCAACGATATTTCTCTACCTATATTAAACTCGACAGGTGCACTAAACTAAGGGTAAAACCGAGCTAAAAGAGACCGACACTTAAACGGAGTTTGTCTCTATCTTTTGCAGGGACCACATATATAATATATATCTACTATACATATAGTGTAAGTACATATATAACACTGCCAGGTTGTTAGACAAGGACACACTCTTATCTGGATTCCTTTCGTTTGGGCAGTTCTGATGTACAATTATTATATATGTACCCTATTTATAATGATGTCCTTATGTTAAAACATTGAATTTATAAAAACATCTGCTGTGCACGATCCGGTTTTTGGCGGGAACGTGAAAAAATGTGTGTGTCTCATTATATTTTGTGTAATAAAAAATGTGGATTAACCATTAAGTGCCGGTGAATGTGAGCGAGTGTTCCTCCACAATTCTGAAAGCCACGCCACGTCCTTACTGAGGGAGACTTGGAGTGGACTATGACTTTAACTTCACTTGAATGTGACTTTGACTTGACTTTAGAACTTATATATCTACTAAAACTTGAAGATGCATATTACTTTGACACTGGATATATAATATACAATTATCGTGTAGAGCCATAGTGAAATTAAATTAAACTGGCCAAGTGCGAGTCAGACTTTTGTCCCGCACACGGAGGGTTCCGAGCGCCATCTAACGAATATCTAACGAATTTCTAACACCAACTAAAGTAATTAATATTACTAAATATCTAGAAGACCGGGCTTTGCTCGGTATTTTTTGCCACTTAAACAGAAAAATATGACTCTTCCCCACATCTAATGGCGAATAATATACTATTTTTTTTTAAATTGAGGGCAACTAACTGCTTTAACGACACAATAACACTAAAGCTACTTCTACTGGCCAATAGATGTCGGGAAGAGTCCTATTTTAAGTTGATTATCGATAAAGTTTATTATTGAAAACACGAATAAAACATAATTTGTTTTTAAATGAATCCTAGCTAGATCGATGTATCGCCCCCGAAACCTCTGTATACTAAATTTTATTTAATCGTTGGAGCCTTTTCCGAGATTCAGATTCAGATTCCAAGCCGATAGCGCGATCTATGACGATTCATATCTATGAATAAAACACGTTTTTTGATTTAAACGCTTTAATTTTTAACTTTGTTCTGTTTTTAGTATTTGTTGTTATAGCGGCAACAGAAATACACCATTTGTGAAAATTTCAACCGTCTAACTATCACGGTTCATGAGATACAGCCTGGTGACAGACGGACAGATAGACAGACAGACAGACAGACGGACAGCGGAGTCTCAGTAATAGGGTTCCGTTGGTACCCTTTGGGTTCGGAACCCTAAAAAGGAGTTGTTTTTTTTGTGAAACGCCTCATTTTACCGAGCAGAATTATTCCACCAAAAAGAACGCTTACGTACTACGTACCCACTTTAGACTTTTATACCTTAATGACTTTTAAAGGGCCCCACAGATTAACAGTTCTCCTGCAGTCTCTGGTCGTATAGGGCGGTCTGTCGTCCAAAGTCTGCATAGCCACAGAATAATGAATAGTGCATAGCCCACTTTATAAAATGATTATTGATTGCCTACCATGGTCGAATACCGGCTATGAGTGTACAGTAGACACACTAGCAGGCCGTACGGCCGCAACACTCTACAGGGCGCACCGGTCTTGGTCTGAATGTCGTTTCGCGGTCTACACATTACGAGGCGGCCATGGGCAGTTGCAATAATGAGCCATTAAAAATATTAAAGTCATGAGCCAATTAGCTTTTATCCAAACGTCGAACGTCACACTTAAAAACAAATTTAATACTCCTGATTAATGAAGGGTTACCAAGCGTACTTTTACGTGCACCCCCAATGCATGTTTCAGTGCTTCAGAGAAATTTTAGATAGATATTAAGAGAAAGAGGGACGGACATAGAGGCACGCGGACTGTCCGGCTGATATCTGTCGACGCTGGCTGAGATCGCCTAGCGATCACACACTGGCGGTTTGAATTTGTCGTCAGTCCGAAACCTGCTAGGCTATTCTGTAAGCTATCTCGACAGCGGAATCCGCGGTGAGATTTGAATTTCGTACTACGAAATTCAACCGTATTACGAACGTGATACGATTGAATTTCGTAGTACGAAATTCGAATCTCACCGCGGATTTCGCTGTCGAGATAGCTTACAGAATAGCCTAGCTGAAGCGAAACTGTGAGTGTGTGACCTGGGCCCCTAGACAAAATCCAATTTCATGTTTCCATTCATGCTAACGCAAGTTCAAAATGTATGGGAATGATATTTTTGTTGCGGAAACATAAATGTCATTCCATACATTTTGAACTTGCGTTAGCGTGTATCATCGATTTCATTGCTATGACGTCGATGGCGTGTATGGATATAGAAAATTGGATTTTGTCTAGGGGCCCTGTTGTGATTAACTGACAGGCTGATATCGTCCGGCGAACTGGTAATCTGTGGGGGCCCTTTACATAATTGATTAAAATGTGGAGCGATAACGAAAATTACATTCTCCTAATAATTATATTTACAATATCTTTATAAGAACTTATGCGCGTAGATGATAACCGCTGATGGCCGCGTAACGAGAGGTAGGTAGGTCCAGACAGGGAGCCGGGCTTATCTGCCGGTGAAACAACGAGGCCGACGGCGAGAATATGTGATATTATCGCAAACGTGTCCCTGTGCGGAGCGCCGGCACGTCAGAGGGGGCGTGGCAGCTTGGTGGCAGCTTGGTGGCAGGTGGCTACAGGTACATGCCGTTGACGAGGTAGTCGGCGTCGTGCGCGAAGGGCTTGCCGCGTCGCAGGCGGCGCCGCGCCGCGCGCGCCCGGCACCCCAGCATGCCGCCCAGCGCCGCCGTCAGCAGCACTCCTACACACACATACATACACATTAGAGGATCACTGCGGCCTGCCTGCGTCTGTACACTTACACAGATCTCTGGGTAATATTAGATAGGTGAACCCATCGACGTCATAGCGATTGTTATGAAGTCGATGGGTGAACCGTTGATACCGATCCATACACAGCGCAATCGTCACGAGCGGTGTTCCTCGCTGCACGGAACATCGTGCTACAACTCTGTAGAGAGGCAGTAGTTATAAGTGTGACTGCGGTAACTGGGGCTCTTATGGAGGTAGCTTCGGTTACATGCATGTTGTAAGCGTGAGAGCAGCGGCCGGTTACCGAGCACGAGCAGCAGCACGGCGGCGGGCGGCCGCTCGCTGAGCCCGTCGTGCTCGTCCGCCGGGCCCGCCAGGTGGCGCTCGGCTGCCGCGCCCGCCCCGCCCGCTCCGCCCGCACCGCCCGCACCGCCCGCACCGCCGCCACCGCCACTCTGCAAGTACCCAATATAGCTGTCTCTACATTATGCTTTATGATGTGTGGCTTTACCTACCTACGTGTTGAGTTACGTGGGTTTTGCAATTGAATGTAATGGAATAAGGATGTTTTTGGGGTTCCATACCTCAAAAGGAAAAAAGGAACCCTTATTGGATCTCTTTGTTGTCCGTCTGTCTGTGTCTCTCCGTCTATCTAGACCCTTTTTCTCAGGAACGCGGAAAGGTTGTTGAAACAAGTTGAAACTTACATCAAATACTTAATGGCTCTACAGTATCTTTATGCTATGAAAATAATGAAACTTTAAGTCAACGCGATCAAAAGATAGGACCGTTTCAGTTGCATTTTTTCGCATATCTTGCGATTTCACAGGGGAATCAAAACCTATAAGGGTACTTCCCGTTGACCTAGAATCATGAAAGTTGGAAAGAAACAATTTAAAGTCTTACAGCACTTATGTACTACCTACAGGAAAAAATCTGGAAACCGTAAAATGTCGTATTAAAATAAAAATAAAATATAATTTACGTTACCAAAATTAAAATTATTATTTGCGGTTTGTGCATGAACTACAGATGGTGTGTCTACAGACACACTCGTCTTCGGACTTCCCATAACCCCAGGATGTGCCATCTTATATGTTTCAGCTCCTCCTCCAGATGCGCTAGATGATCGTCCAGCCGAATCGTGCGTACATTATATGTTGCGAGGGTCAGTTTGTTCTGGCGGCCTACCGTAACCCGGGGTTACTTAGCACCCCCTGCCCTGCCGTTAACGTGACCGCCGCCGTGGTCAGGAATAGCAGGGTGGCCGGGAACTGGGTGCCGCGGCATGTTGTGACCTTTCATACTTCTTGCATCCCTTGGGAGGGATATGCCCTAATCGCCACGCAGGGCAGGCGGGTCGGCGATCGCAGGACGTAGCTTCTCGCCCCGGTGATGCTGCTGCCCGTCACCGGCCTGTAGAATTTAGCTACGCCATAGATATGAAATGGTTATACCGCCATTTGTCGGTCGCCAGAACCCCGTCTGTTGGTCAGCAGGATGCACCACGAGCAGGTGAGGTTGGCTGGGAGCACCGAGGTCGTATTTGTGCTTCCTTACATCCCATTAGGATTTCCCCGTTCCGATCCCGTTGGGATACGTATGTGTCATATTTGTTAATGCTAACCAAAGGCACTTTTCCACGCGGACGAAGTCGCGGGCACAGCTAGTTATTCTATATGTAAGATATGGACATCACGGAACAGGTCCCTAGACAATATCCAATTTCTGTTTTCATTCACGTTCACGCACGTTCAAAATGTACGGAGTGATATTTAGTTTTCCGCAACAGAGATTGTCATACATTTTGTAGTTGCGTTAGCGTGAATGTAAACTGAAATTAGCTTTTGTCTAGGGGGGTAGTTCTGTGATAGACACAGCGGAACGGTAAATCCGACAAGGGCATGCACTAGGTACCTTCGCTAGGGAACTTCGTCGGCAACAGTTCACTTTGCTATCAAATATAGAGGTTTTGACATAATTTGTTTACGACAGGATATCCAATAAATTATAAATAAAAAATATCTTTAAAACCAAGCTTTTATCTGGAACAATGAACTAAAATGTTAAAAATAAATTCTAGAAAGTGTTTGGCGTGTAGGTACTTACCTATATTTTTAAAAGCTTGAGGCACTGAAGTATGGTAATTACCTAGCATGAAAAACGGGTAGTGCTTCAAGCTTTTCGTCCCAGATAAAAGCTTGTTTTTAAAAATATTTTTATTAATAATTTATTTTTAACTTTTTGGTAGGTAGGTATAGATACTGACTACCTACCTTCTACCTAAGTATTTAAGAGAAGGCATGATGTTTTAAAATATTCCACGGATATTTGATGTGATTATGGGTAAAGTGTTCTTCGCGGAAAATCAATCGACTCGGTGGGGCTATGTTGCTTTATAACAGAAATGCCATGGCCCCCTTACAGCTTCATCATCAGTCCCTGGCTATCATTTAAGTGTAATGGCGTCTCTGTGACAGGCAGCGAGGAGCGCTCCTCGCTGCCTGTCACAGAGATGTCGTGGCCACCTTCGAGCTTCATCACCAGTCGCTAAATATCATCTAGGTGTAAAGTTCTCTTCAAGACGAATCTATCTCCATGACGTACCATTAAATTAAAGCACTTGCCTGCACCCTGGATAACTGATGAAATACGACAGTTAATGCATAAAAAAGTTACCGCTAAACATAAATATAATTGCCGTCCAACCGAATTAAATAAGTCAAAATATCTGAAATCACGTAATCGCTGCAATACAGTGTGTAGGGATGCTTTTCGCCGTCATGTTCACGAATTGGTTAATAATGAGGATTCTTCTAAAGTTTGGAAGTTCCTCAGATCCCTTGGAATTGGTAAGCCTCGTCAAAATTCTGTCCCTCTTAGTTTAGACATAGATTCACTTAATCTTCATTTTTCTTGTTCATCTGATATTTCTGACTCGGATAAAATCAAAACTTTAGATCATTTATCAAATTTACCAATTCCCGACTATCCTTCTTTTGTTTTTGATCGATTATCCACTTGTGATGTTAAGAAGAGCGTACTGTCCAATACTTCTAATGCTGTAGGTGGTGATTGCTTAGGTCGCAACATGTTAGTACCAATCCTTGATACCATTCTTCCTGTACTATGTTTTATTTTCAATAACTCCTTTAACAATGGTGTGTTTCCTATATCCATTCTTCCTTTCTTATCCAAAGTCCTTGAGCGTCTTGTCCATAATCAAATTAGTAAATTCCTTTCCTTTAACAATCTCCTTAATCCTTTTCAATCCGGTTTCCGCCCAGGCCATAGCACAGTTAGCACGTTAGTTAAAATTACAGATGATATCCGCCTGGGTATGGAAAACCGGCACCTTACGGTACTAGCACTGTTGGACTTTAGCAATGCTTTCAACACTGTCGACTTTGATATCCTACTAGCAATACTACGTTCTATTAACATATCTCCAATGGTGGTCGACTGGTTTCACAGTTATCTGTACGGGCGCCGGCAGCGTGTTCGCCTTGATGAAAAATGTTCATTGTGGTGTGACACGTCAGCTGGCGTTCCTCAAGGCGGCGTGCTTTCTCCTCTTCTCTTTCTTGTTTTTATAAATTCTATCACTTAAAATCTTTCTTCTTCCTACCACCTGTATGCAGACGTCCTTCAGATATATTGTCAAGCCCCTCTTGGTAATCTACCCGATGCTATTGCCTCCATTAACACAGACCTACAGCGCATATTAGACTGGACGAAAGCTTTTGGACTCAAAGTCAATCCAACAAAAACGCAGGTCATGGTTACCGGAAGTTCTAGACTTATTGTCAAAGTTGATTGGCAAATGCTTCCAAAAGTTAGTTTCGGTGGAATAGATATTCCTTTTAGCAGGTCTGTGAAAAATCTTGGTCTCATAATAGATCAATGCTTGACATGGGATTTACAAATACAAAACACCAGTCGCAAGCTCTATGCAGCTGTGGCGTCACTAAAAAGGCTACGCAACTTTCTTCCTACAACCACTAAAATTGCACTCGCTCAATCTCTCCTACTTCCTATTCTTGACTATTCTGACGTCTGCTATCTAGATCTTAGGGAAGATCAGCTAGATACACTTGAGCGTCTACAAAATTTATGTATTAGATTCATATTTGGTTTGCGTAAATATGATCACGTATCTCAGTTTCGCACAAAGCTCAAGTGGCTTCCTATTCGCCTTCGCCGTAATACTCATATTCTTTCTCTTCTCTATAACATTCTATTCAATCCTTCTACTCCGGATATCTTAAAGGACGCTTTAACTTCCTCCACAATTCTAAATCTCTTTCTCTAAGGTCATCAGAAAACTTAACCCTGAACTTTCCCGCACATGGTTCCAGTTTTTATGATAAGGCTTTTACTGTCCAGGCTGTTAGGCTCTGGAACTCTCTTCCCGAACCTGTGAAATCTTCACAATCCCTTCATATTTTCAAGAGCCGTTTAAAAGCTTATCTTTCATTATAAATAGTGTTAAGCTGCTTCTGTCTGTTCTGTCAATCTGTTTAAAATTTATAGAATGCGTGTTTAGGAATTTATGTAAGTAATCTGTGTTTATTGTTGTAGGTAAGATTATGTTAGTTTAGGTATAATATGTTATTGTTATTCTTTTCATTTTAATTTAAATTAGGCGCACCCTGAATTAGGCTACTATTTCGATCCTATCCATACAAAGGTTTGTCTGGAAGAGATCGCTGTTAGCGATAAGACCGCCCATTGTTACACGTTAAATTTAAGCTGTAAAAGTTATATGTGTCTGTATTTTTGTTGTCGCAATAAAGAGTTCATCTATCTATCTATCAATCGAGACCAAACTCGGTAGAGTTACGTTGATTTATCACAGAGATGCCGTGGCCACCTTCCAGCTTCATCATCAGACCCTGGATATTATCTAGGTGTAAAGTTCTCTTCAAGACGAATCAATTGAGCCCAAACTCGGTAGAGTTACGTAGATTTATTACAGAGATGCCGTGGCCACCTTCCAGCTTCATCATCAGACCCTAGATATCATCTAGGTGAAAAGTTCTCTTCAAGACGAATTAATCGAGCCCAAATTCGGTAGGGTTATGTTGATTTATCACAGAGATGCCGTGGCCACCTTCCGTCTCCATCATCAGACCAGCTCCAGGGTGCCATATCATTGTATTATCACCGAAGATACATAAGTACTCCAAATTTAAGTCCAATCGGACATCGGGAAGTGGGTCTAATTTAGCTTCCAAGATTCCTCCCGAACATACATAGTTACATACATACATACATTGCAAGTTAAATAAAAGCTTGTACAAAAGGGAGGTGTACCACGTTCTTTTAAAGAGTGGAAGCGTGTTGTCGTGGATTACGTTGTAACCTCGATTCCCGGGCAAACTTTACCGCGATCCACGGCGGTTCTGAGGTTGTTAAATTTGAGGTTATAACCTACCTTGTGTGATTTATGAATCACATAAACAAGCCTCCTGCGAGTGGGGTTTCCTACTACTAACAAAACAAATGGCCATTTAATTTATTATTAATTGTAGTACTTCCCTGACTCGTTGATGAAGTCCACGTGGCTTGACGGTCACCAGATTCACCACAATACACGAGGTTAAACAAATCTATTATCACGCCGGCGCCCGGTTGCGCCCAAAATGCGTGCAATCACAATATTACTTGGTATTTCGCAAAGTTAAGATCAAATTAAAAAACAACAAAATGCATACGCGATGCCAAAGCAAAAACGATTCGTCAACCCAATGACCCGACAGCTGGGTCTGGGAGTTAGGTTCTGGGAGTCTGTAGAGTTCTGGGAGGTAGGAGATATAGTGACCTTATTTGTAAGTAGGGGCGCGTGTTGCGTGGAGGTCGCCGGCGGGCGAGGGCGCGGCGCGGGCAGCTCGGGGCCCTTCTTAGCGGAGTCGCGCAGCGTGTGCGCGCCGCCCGGGTACCGCGCCACTTCGGGCATCGTGTGCCCCGCGCCGCCCGGGTACCGCGCCACCTCGGGCATCGTGTGCCCCGCGCTCCCGCCGCTCCCACTGCTCCCGCCGAACACCACGCCGCTCTCCTGAAACACGCGTCAATCTTCATAGCTTCTTTCTGCTCTAGTAGGTAACCGATATGTAGTTTCTAGCAGCTGAACCGATAGAAATGTGGTTTTGTTTAAGGGGCAAAGTGTCCCATAAATTTCAAAAAGGAACTCGGGTGTACTGTGCTCTAACTAGTTTAGTTTAGTTTATAGGTACACGTGTCAAGGTAGCGGACGAACTGCAGTGCCACTTAACGTTCTGATAATCGTTTGCAGGGTGTCCCTCGTGACGTTGGTCGACTGTTTTTTTTTATAATATAGAGCGGCAAACGGGCAAGCGGCCCACCTGATGGTAAGTGGTCACCGCCGCCTATTGACATCTGCAAAACCAGAGGTATTGTCGGTGTGTTGCCTACCCTTATTAGTGAGCACTCTCATTACTCTTCGTTTGAAGCTACCATTGTTGAAGGTTTCTGGGAAAGTTTCAGATGGGAGATCATTCCACATCTTACAGGTACGTGGGAAGAACAGTCGTGTGAAACGAGTAGTATGTGATGCCCACGTATCTATAATGTGCGGATGTGCTTTTTGACGGTGTCGGGAGTTCCGATGGTAGAAACGGGACGGAGGAATGATATTAAAAAGCTCTTCAGAACATTCCCCGTGATAGTAACTATAGAAAAGGCTAAGAGAGCCAACGTCGCGACGAAGACTCAAAGGTTCCAATTTATCAGTTAGCTTGGGGTCGTCGACAAGTCTAATACGAGTAGCTGTTCTCTGAAGGGAGTCAAGTGGTTGCAGTTGACATTTCGGTGCACCACTCCATAGATGAGAACAGTACTCAATGTGTGGCCGAACCTGCGCCTTATATAACAACAGACGTTGGCTCGGGGTGAAGTACTGTTTGGCTCTATTTAGTACACCGAGTTTTTTAGCAGTAAGTTTTGCTTTGCATTCCATGTGACTCCGAAACTGGACCTCGTTAGATATGTCGACACCCAATATGCTAATTGACTTCGGCAAGGTAAGGGGAATGTTCTGCAAAAGCGGGGCTACAGGAAATTGTGACTTTTTGGCCGAGAAAACGATAGCCTGTGTTTTAGTAGGGTTAAATTGTACTATGTTTCGTAAACCCCAGGCTGAAATATTTTCTAGGGAACGCTCCACCTTAGACACTAGCTCTGATCTCCTAGCATCGATGTCCGCCTTAGGGGCATTTGCTTGACCTGTATAATGAGCATCACCCGTGCTGTCATCCGCATAGCAATGAATATTACTGATTTGTAATAGGTCATCGATATGCAAGATGAACAGCGTTGGGGATAACACAGATCCCTGTGGAACTCCGGCGTTAATCGGCATGGTCTCAGAACAAGCACCATCAACGACGGCTTTTATGCTTCGACCATGCAGAAAATTGCCAATCCACAAACTCCTCTATAAGCCTCTCAGGAAGTCCGTAAGAAGGTAGCTTAGCAAGCAGGGCTTTATGCCATCAAACGCTTTAGCGATATCCAAGCTGAAAGCGAGAGTTTCACCTCTGCTTTCAACGGTCTCTCCCCAGTGATGTGTGAGAAAGGCTAGAAGATCACCAGCTGATCGTCCATGACGGAATCTGTACTGATGGTCACTAATCAGCTGGTGTTCCTCTAAGTATCCTAAGAGCTGTGAGTTTATGACCCGTTCCATAACCTTGGAAAGAAGTGAGGTTATCGCAATAGGTCTGTAGTTTGATGGGTCAGTTCGGTCTCCCTTCTTGGGGACTGGATGGACGTGGGCTACCTTCCAGCATGACGGCACGATGCTTTTTTCATATGATAATGAGAAAAGACGCGTGAGTATAGGTGTCAATTCAGGGGCACAAACTTTAAGCACGATTGCTGGGATGCCATCAGGCCCACTCGATTTTCGCACATCAAGAGATATCAGCTCCTTTCGTACTGCATGCTGCGATATGCGTAATTCTCGCATAATATTTTTACAGTACGGAAGTAAAAAAGGAACTGCATCTCAATCGTCGAGAGTCGAGTTAGAGGCGAATAGAGAACCCAGCAAATCTGCCTTCTCCTTCGCGCTGTGGGCCAGAGTGTCATCGGATTTACGTAAGGATGGGAACATGGATTGGCAAAAATTACCCTCGGCAGCTTTAGCAAGCGACCAAAAAGCACGACTGTCAGACGGGTAGCTAATTAATTGATCGCCAATCCGACTTATATGGGAACATCTTGCCTTTGCTGCAGCTTTCTTTGCGCACCTGGAGGCATAATTGAACTTCTTTTTGTAGTCAGCAATATTAGGATCCTTAAGCCTGAGAGCCTCAGGCCAGTTTTTGTAGGCTGCTAGCTTTAGATTAGCCGCTACGGCGCAGGTCTTATCGAACCAGGGCCGACTCTGACCACCAATGCGTATATTCGAATACGGAATGAAGCATTCCATACCCTTCAACACGACATCAGCCATGAGATCGGCACAAGCTGATGGTTCACCCGACAAGAAGCAAACCTGTCCCCAAGGATACAAGGCATAAAATTCGCGCAAACCATCCCAGTCAGCCAAACGAAAATACCAAACCTTACGTTTGCCCGAAGGAGACAAGCGCTCGGGGCACTGAACTTTCACTCTGGATTTTACCAAACAATGGTCAGACGAACCAAGAGGCGCATCAACCTGCACATGATAGTTGGATGGGTTGGTAGTCATCATAAGGTCCAGTAATAAAGGTACGTGGTCGACAATATCTGGCACTCTTGCTGGTTCAGTGACTAACTGAGAAAGACCAGCAAGGAACAGCAAATTCGTGAACAGTCCGGTCAGCGTGGTCTGTTGTACGAGATCCCAACCATTCGGCATTATGTCCGGTAAAGCCACCTAAGAGTATCATTTCCGCAGCTGGGTATTGCTACAATGCCATACCATTAGAGATGTGTTCGAAAAGACGAGTTAGGACGTAGTTTAGCAAAAAGGATCCAATCCACAAAATTGCTATAATCGAGTTAGGTGTACCAACTGGTTTATGAGGTGACCTTTTATATCCTGTAAAAAGATCCTAGTGAAAAACCATGGCAACACATGTTTTATTCACCTAGGGTACCAAACCACATCTAAAGCAGGTTTGTATTTTCATTCAGTAATAACGACCCAAAACGCTTGGATCGTTTTAGTGAAACTATAATTGTTACTTCAGTCAATATTTTGATTCAGTAATAACGATCCAAAACACTTGAATCGTTTTAATGAAATAATAGTTATTTCTTCAGTTTAATATTCTCAATTAGAAATAACGATTCAACCTTCGTGGATTCTTATGGACAATAGTCATGTTCATGACAATAGTCATGTTCATAGTTCGCTAGGTGGCGCTTTTAAAGTAAACATTAAGTTAATGAAGCTCTGAATTAATTTTGAAATTATAATTGTCTTAACAAAGTATAAACTATAAATAGTTTCTTAAAGTGTTCTTCTGGTGTAACTCTAAGTGCGCAGATATAAATATGAGTGTGTGTCAACCGTAAAACGTAAATAGTGAACTTGATAAAGATGATCAAACTGTGATGTCAATATTGATATCGCCGTTATTAGTACGAAGATTGTGACGTCCTTACTTAACATTTTGCTGAGTTGAAGATTTTATGCTGTGACTTTTGTGATATGTTTGTGCATAACTATGTTTTAGTGGCACTACGATAGCAATCGATTTTGCTTGGTCATCTCCTAACTGAACTTTTTGCTAACAACGCCATCTGTCTGAGACAGCTCAAACAACTTACTTAGCCGATTACTCGAAGCTACAGGACTAAAGACACCGGCATCGATCACCACTCATACTCATAGCGCATTTTTATAATTGTTCAACTGTGCTCATAGCTGTTTGAGTTTTCGAATCCCATCACTAGAGGGCATTAGTTGTTTTCTAGAGACGATTTGCTTACATTATTATTATTATTATTTTTTTCTTCTAAATATGAAGCAATGCAGTAGTTGTATGACTGTTATAACAAACAAAAAATTGTGTGTTTAACAATTTACAAACAAAAAATGTGTCAAGGCTGTAGTGGCTTTTTTCATAGTAAATGCCTGAATATACAGGATGAACATTTTTTGACCTTAAACCAAAATTTCAAAGAGACTTGGCTATGCCCGACTTGCTGCAACTCATCACGTAGGGCTAAGAAAAAAAATAATGCCACTCCTGTAAGACAAAACCAGATACCCCTGGATGACCAATCAATGAGTATGTCCTTACACGTGGACAGTTCCCCTACGACTATCGCAAGCTTGCCGGTACTGCCGCCCTGTGGTTCTGGGTGCAGCGGCGTCACAATGGAGAAGATAAGTGCATTACTGGATCAGAAATTGAACTCGTCTTTTACCATCATGATGACGGAATTTAGGTCGGTTATGATGAAGGATGTTAAAGGTTGGGTTCGCTCTGAAATGACTACAGTGGTGCAAGAGTTTAAGGATGACTTTACACACACCTCCGACTACTTGAGCTCGAGACAGGAGGACCTGCAGTCACAAATAACTCAAAAAGACGCCAAAATTAAAGAACTGGAAGCCAAATGCGGGCACCTCAATGAAGATGTACGAGGATTGAGCAGCCGCTTGTCCTCCATTGAAAAACACACTCGCAGCTATAATATTGAAATTCAAGCTATGCCCGAGAGTAAAAGCGAGAACGTGACAGCGTTATTCAAGAAACTTTGTGACATTATTAATTTATCTGTAGAAGACAGCTGTATACACGCGTGTCGGCGGGTAGCTAAAATGGATAGCACCTCGAAAAGACCTCGCAATATTTTAGTCACTTTGTCCTCACCCCGATTAAAAGACAACATTCTATCAGCCGTTCAGAAGTTCAACAGAACGCATTCTAAGAACACTCTCAACTCCCGCCACTTCGACATTAATGGTGAAACTCAAAAAATTTATGTTGTTGAGCATTTGTCACCTGAATGTAAACAGTTACATGCCGCAGCAAGAAAATTTGCGAGAGAAAAACAATATAAATACATATGGGCCAAATATGGTCGAGTGTACCTAAGAAAGGACGATAGTAGCAGCAGTATCTATGTAAAAAATCTCCAGGCTTTACATAAACTGTCTTAGAGAGGCATTTCTTAGATTTAAGCCGATTTAGGATAATTATTTTGTATAACCATTAAGTTTTAATTCAATTTCACAACAGTATGTTAGTATTCTATCAGAATGTTAATAGGATTCGTTCAAAACTTACTGATGTTTACCTAAATGTATTGTCGTGTAACTACGACATAATTTGCCTCACGGAAACTAATCTAAACAATAGTGTCTACGATTCTGAGTTATTTGACTCGAGGTATAACGTATTTCGCCGTGATCGTTGTACCACAGCTATTGGTAAAACCGAAGGTGGCGGCATTGTTATCGCAGTGAAAAAAGATTTTGATGTTATTCGCCACTTTTCACGTGAATGTAATGTTGAGGATTTGTGGATAACGTTAACGCCACGTAACTCAAATAATAAAAATATCAATATCTGTTTATGTTATTTGCCTCCAGACATACCGCAAGGTCTACTGAAATCTTTTTATGATAATATTTATAAAATAATTTTAAGTTCTAGTGATAATGAGGAGTTTATATGTATTGGTGACTATAATACCCCTGGCTTAACTTGGTCCAAAGAACTCTATTCATCAGTTATGAAGGCCAGTCAGCCACATGACAATAAATCTATGTTGTTGTATGATACAATCGCCCTCTGTCAGCTACGTCAGTTCAACCATATCACCAACATGAATAACCGAATACTTGACTTAGTACTGGCGTCGTTTGACGTCCAAGTTTATAGCGCTGAACCTCTGAGCCGGTTGGATAATCATCACCCATCCATAATAATAGATTTTAATATTAGTTTCGATTCAAATACTAAACTGTTAAAGATTAATCCTAGCAATCGTCTTAATTTTAATAAGTGTAACTTTGATCAGGTCAGAAATGAATTATCGCAGATTGATTGGCACTCAAAATTGTCATCTGATGACATTGAAACTGATATACAAACATTTTATGATACACTAATGCCGATTGTTAATAACAATACACCATTTTCCTCGCGTAGGGACGACAGATATCCGATTTGGTTTAGTCCTTCTCTCAAACGCTGTATTAAAAAGAAGTTAAAATATCATAAACTTTTTAAAAAGTTCGATAACCCTCGTGATTATGACCGCTTTTCATATTACAGAACAAAGAGCAAGGACATGATTGACTTGTGTCACAAAAAATTTATCTCTTCGACAGAGAACTCGCTACAAGGTGAAAACTGCAACATTCAGGCATTTTGGAGGTTTATTAATAGTAAGAAAGGCGCCAACTCCATTCCCTTAACCATGACTTACCTAGACTCGTCTCCCTCTACACCCTCTGGTATTTGCGAGCTATTTTCTAAATACTTCAGCTCTGTCTTCGAAGATGACATGGTCTGTTCTAATTCTTATGTACTTAAAAATAATATAGACAACACGCTTAGTAATACTCTCATATCTTCCACAGACATAGCCAAAAAATTGCATAAGTTGGATGTATCAAAAGGTGCTGGTCCTGATGGGATTTCAGCTCTATTCGTCAGAAACTGCAGCAAAGAACTCTTATTCCCTTTACACATTTTATTTAATAAGTCAATCAATTTAGGTATATTCCCAACAGCTTGGAAAATAGCCCACGTTGTGCCTATTTTCAAATCAGGGGATAAGACGCACTGTGATAATTATAGACCGATCAGTATATTACCATGTTTTGCTAAAGTTTTTGAGAGTGTTGTCTATGATGTTCTTTACACCCATGTCAAACCCTATTTAAAACCAGAACAGCACGGATTTGTGGCCAAAAAATCTATAACATCAAATTTACTTGAATATAAAAACTATTTATGTACTGCTTTTGCGAAGAGATCTCAAGTAGACTCAGTATACACTGACTTTTCCAAAGCATTTGACAAAGTTAACCATTCAATATTATGTAAAAAACTGGAAGGGTTTGGAGTCCATGGGTGTTTACTTCGTTGGATCCAGTCATATCTAAATCATAGAAGTCAACTAGTTGCACTGAAAGGTCACCTTTCTCAACCAGTATCGGTTCCATCTGGGGTTCCCCAAGGAAGCCATTTAGGACCTTTAATGTTTGTAATTTTTATAAATGATCTCGTGGATTCCTTATCATCCCCTTGCCTTCTTTACGCGGATGACCTAAAGATCTTTACAACAGTTGACAATCACGAAGATACCTTTAAACTACAAAAAGATTTAGATTCCTTATCTATTTGGTGTGATCAAAACTATATGCAGCTTAGTATAGATAAATGTTTTATTATTAGCTTCACCAAGAAAAAACAAAAGCTAATATTTGATTACTCCATCAAGGGCAAATCCCTATGCCGCAAATCTTCCGCGAGAGATTTGGGTGTCGTTTTTGACGACT
This sequence comes from Cabera pusaria, assembly GCA_954871355.1. NCBI lineage: Eukaryota > Metazoa > Arthropoda > Insecta > Lepidoptera > Geometridae > Cabera > Cabera pusaria. Next base: position 28,908,526 of record OX940893.1, read on the forward strand.
CTCTTACGTTCCATAATCATTATGATTATATTGTCGAAAGGAGTTCTAGACTTCTTGGTTTTGTCTCGAGAGCTACAAATCGTTTTCAAAACCCTAAAAGTATGATCTATCTTTATTATACGCTGATACGTAGTATACTCGAGTATAATGCCTCAATCTGGTCTCCTTTTTACAAAATTCATAGCTACAGAATCGAGAGTGTCCAGAGGCGATTCCTAAGAATCTTAAGCTACAGACACGGCATGGGTCGTACATTGAACAGCTACAGGGAGCGATTGGATCATTTTCAGGTTGTTTCTCTCGAGAACAGACGTGTTTATTACGATCTCAGTATCCTTCATAAAATAATACATTTTACAATAGATTCACCATTTCTACTTTCTCTCATCACCTTTAACACTAGATTTAGATCTCGTAATTGTAATTATAATATATTCACTCTGCAAGTATTTAATAACAACACTTCGTTTTATAACCCAGTAGTTAGAATGTGTCGACAATATAATGAAATACTTGTCTCTAACAGAGAGATAGATATATTTCACCTCAATTTATTTCAGTTTCAGAGGCAAATAAAGAATTTACTGTATAAAAATAACAATAGTAATGGCTAAAAACAATATCTCTTGTATTATCTTAGTTTCAAATATGTATATGTATATTTAATGTATTCATAAGAACTCAGTCTTCATTATTTACCTTTTTCAAATTCTATAAATATAATATTCCTAGCTTAATTTACCTTTATAATACAGCGCAACTAGGCATACATGTCTTGGAATACAATTAAGAACAATACTTAACCATAAATATTGTACTAATTTTATATAATTGTGATCTGTTTTGTATGCTATGAATAAATAAATAAATAAATAAATAAATAAATAAATAAATAAGTCAAGACAAAAAACCACTAAGAAATCTTAAAGTCAAAAAGGATTCAATTGATTTGAATTGTTTTAGTGATATTATTCTAACTTCTTCAGGATCATTTTTTAATTTTACAAAAACAATTGGACGTAGTTTAGCAAAAAAGATCCAATCCACACCACCCCAGTTTTTCAGTATAGCAGTTTAAAGTTTGGCAGAGTATCTGTCACTCTGATGTTACTTCAAATTATTATTTTATTGTGTTGCAAGTTAAGATATTTTTTATGTTGTTAATTATGTATGCTTAATTAGGTATACTTTGTTATTGTTTGAGATATTTAAATAAAAGTGCATGTGGATCCTTTTTGTGAAATTATATTTTTTTAGTGCAGTATCTCTTTTTCAATTTCACGATAAACACCCAAACAATAAAATTGTTGATTTAATAATTATATTTTAAAAATAAAACTGTCAAAATTATTACAATGTTAAATTTATTTTCATAGAAACTCAAGAATATTATTATCAATAGGCATCGAGTGGCTTAACACAGTAGGTAATCATAATCAGTCTAATATTTCAATATATCCATACTAATATTATAAATGCGAAAGTAACTCTGTCTGTCTGTCTGTTAACTTTTCAAGCCTAAACCGCTGAACCGATTTCGATAAAATTTGGTGCGGAGATAGTGTGAGATCTTGGAAAGGGTATAGGATAGTTTTTATCCTGGATATCATCCCTTAACAGGGTGAAAAAGGGGGTGGAAGTTTGTATGGGGAATGTAAAACCGCTGAGCCGATTGCAATGATATTTAATACGAAGACAGTCTGAAACACTGAAAAAGACATATAATAGTTTTTATCCTGGATATCATCCCTTAAGGCAGGAAAAGGGGGTGGAAGTTTGTATGGGGAATGTAAAACTGCTGCAGCGATTTCGATAAAATCTGGTATGAAGATAGTTTGAGACCCTAAAAAGTGAGTGAAAGTTTTTAACTCGGAAATCACCCCTTGAGGGGTGGATATGAGATATGAGATAGGAGATGGGTGATGGGAGATTGGAATTGGGGAGATGGGGATGGGAAGATAGGGAGATGGAGGACGGTAGATGGGAGGTGGTAGATGGGATATGGGGGATGGGAAATGGGATGGGGAGATGGGAAACGGGAGATTGAAGATGGGGAGATACGAGATATGGAGATATAAGACTGTGAGATCTTTATTGACGACTGACATAGATTAGTAGATTACCATAAGGATAGCTGTTGTGATTCATATGTAATGTATAGAGATATAAGACTGTGAGATCTTTAAAATAGAGGGACAAAAAAGCTATGATTATTATATCTCCATATCTCCCGTTTCCCATCTCCCCATCCCATTTCCCATCCCCCATATCCCATCTACCACCTCCCATCTACCGTCTTCCATCTCCCTATCTTCCCATCCCCATCTCCCCAACCCCAATCTCCCATCACCTATCTCCTATCTCACATCTCATATCCACCCCTTAAGGGATGATTTCCGAGTTAAAAACTTTCACTCACTTTTTAGGGTCTCAAACTATCTTCATACCAGATTTTATCGAAATCGGTGCAGCAGTTTTACATTCCCCATACAAACTTCTACCCCCTTTTCCCCCCTTAAGGGATGATATCCAGGATAAAAACTATTATATATCTTTTCCAATGTTTCAAACTGTCTTCTTACTAAATATCATTGCAATCGGCTCAGCGGGTTTACATTCCCCATACAAACTTCCACCCCTTTTTCACCCTGTTAAGGGATGATATCCAGGTTAAAAACTATCCTATATCCTTTCCAAGATCTCACACTATCTCCGCACCAAATTTCATCGAAATCGGTTCAGCGGTTTAGGCTTGAAAAGTTAACAGACAGAGTTACTTTCGCATTTATAATATTATAGTATGGATATATTAAAATATTAGACTTATTATGATTACCTACTGTGTTAAGCCACTCGATGCCTATTGATAATAATATTCTTGAGTTTCTATGAAAATAAATTTAACATTGTAATAATTTTGACAGTTTTATTTATAAAATATAATTATTAAATCAACAATTTTATTGTTTGGGTGTTTATCGTGAAATTGAAAAAGAGATACTGCACTAAAAAAATATAATTTCACAAAAAGGATCCACATGCACTTTTATTTAAATATCTCAATCAATAACAAAGTATACCTAATTAAGCATACATATTTAAAAACATAAAAAATATCTTAACTTGCAACACAATAAAATAATAATTTGAAGTAACATCAGAGTGACAAATACTCTGTCAAATTTAAACTGCTATACCAAAGAGTAACATAATATATTGCTATACTGAAAAACTGGGGTGGTGTGGATTGGATCCTTTTTGCTAAACTACGTTCTTTTTTTTTTTTTTTTTTTTTTGACCCAGGAAAATCCTTTATGGATACCACTCGCCCGGGGGAGCGAGATGGTTATGTGGGAGTCACTGCCAGAAAGGCAGTATACCCACTAAAACCTGGGGTGAGCAGTCCTCCGCCGAGATAGGGCAAGATAGGGTCGCACTAGCAATTACTATCTTGCCCCGGCGGTAGGCCCGGATGAAAACATCCAGGCTCCGGCACAAGGAGGGGTGGCCTCGCTCACCAAGGCCACCCCTCAGACGTGTGGGGTCGTGCAAGCCGGCCGAAAGTCCCCCGACCGGTGGGGCCAGGTCCTCCGTCCACCGCCGCAACAGGGCGCCCTGCGCCTGCCTCCGCATGCGTGCGACCTCCTCCCACGCTGGAGGCTCTCCTCGGGATCTCCTCGCCGCCACGAAATGGTAAACTTCGGCGAGGATCTCCGCTTGGAGCTCCCAGGGGGGATCACCGGCCAGCAAGCACGCCGCCGTCCAGGACACCGTCCGGTATCCACGGATTGCCCTCGTCGCTACAACCCGCTGCGGACGTCGCAGCAGGGTTTTGTTGCCGCGACTGAGGGCGTCCACCCAGACGGGAGCCCCATACATGGCCATACTCCGGATGACTCCGGAATACAGCCGTCGGCAGTTGGCGCTTGGGCCGCCCACATTCGGCAGCAGCCTTCCCAGAGAGGCGGCAGCCCCCACGACTCTTGGGGTCAGCCCAGCAAAGTGGGCCCCAAAAGCCCACCTCCCATCCAGGATGAGACCCAGATATTTCATCTGAGTCCCGACCCGGACTGGGACCCCGTCCAGTAACACCCGCGTACCTGGGGCCTTATTCAGTATGACTAATGAGATAACGCGTTCATTAACGCGCCACGTCACGTTATTGAAAAATTGTATTCTGTATGCCACACGATAGGTAAATTAAACAAAACGCGCGCGTTACACGTCCTCATATGTCACGATATTTTGACAGCTCAAAACGCGCTCATAACCTTACTCTACCGCGTTTTAATTGGCATAGAGAATACCATAACGCGGAGATAACGTAACACGGCACGGTAAGACTTTAAAATGGTCATACTGAATAAGGCCCCTGGAGGGGGTCCCCCCCGAGGCCCATGAAACAGTAGGGCCTCGGTCTTGGAGAGGGCGACGTCCAGCCCCAGGGCACGTATGCGGCCGACCACAAGTGTTGTGGCCACTACGGCTGACCGCACCAACTCCCCGAGGTCCCTTCCCTTGGCCACGACTAGGGTGTCATCTGCGTAGCACGCAACCCGCACACTTGCGGGAAGCGTGCCGCGAAGCACCCAGTCGTAGCCAACGTTCCACAGGAGCGGTCCCAGCACCGACCCCTGCGGAACACCGCACGAGATGCGACGTCGCCTCAAACCGTCGCGTCCTTGCACCAGGACTACGCGGTCTTGGAGGTAGTCGGCCAACAGCCTCCGCAGATACAGGGGCACTCCATGATAACGGAGAGCCTCCTGTATCGTTGCGTGCGGGAGGCTGTTGAAGGCGTTGGCTATGTCGAGCGAGATAGCCAGCGCCCTTTCCCCCTCACGGACCGCTGCCTGGGTCCACCTCTTCAGCCAGAGCAGGGCGTCTATTGTAGACCGCCCCGCCCTGAACCCGTACTGGGCCTCAGACAGCCCAGGCCCAGTCCCCTCTAGATGCCGGATGACCCGGGAAGCCACCACTCTCTCAAGCAGCTTACCATTGTCATCCAGCAGCACAATGGGTCTGTATGCGGAAGGCGAGTCGACAGGACGTCCCTCCTTCCGCAACAGGCACAACCTGCCCTCTTTCCACGGCTTCGGGAATCGCCCAGACATGAGGCACGCGCTGAACAATTCCCGAAGCCGATCACCCATTTCTCTGAGGGCGATTCCCAACACCCGTCCCGGGATCCCGTCCGGGCCAGGTGCCGTCCTCCTACCTCGCAGGCGGCGGACTGCAACCTCCATCTCCGCCTCTGAAACAGGCGGGATGGAGACCCCGTCAAACTCCTCGACGAGGGAGACGGCCATCGTTGGAGGGGCGTGGTTGGGGTCTCTGTCGGGGAAAAGTCCCCCCAACACCCCGTCCAAGAGACCGGGCTCCATGGACTCCGCAACCGGGGGCGTCTGGTGCCGGAACTTATTCCGGGCAGCCTTATACGGACGCCCCCACGGATCCCTGTCGAGGCTCGCCAGGACTTCACCATAAGCCTGTGATTTGGCCATGGCGATCGCCTGCTGCAGTCCCCGCTTGGCGACGCGGTAGGCCTCGTACAGCCGGCGCTCCGCTTCCAACTCAACGGCCGGCATCTGCTCGTCGGTCCGGCCGTGACGCCGTCTCCTGCAACGGCCGTAAGGCCGCCGTGCCTCCGCGCAGGCAGCCCAGAGCTCCGCGATCTCCGAGCTCCACCAGTAGACCTCGCGGCGGTGAGAGTAGCGTCGGGACCTCGGCATCGCCGTGTCGCACACGGCCGTCACCGCTTCGCGGAAGCAGCAGGCCGCTTCGTCCACCTCTGGGCGCGTGGGCGCAGCACACCACGATTGGACAATAAAAATAAAATAATAATTTGAAGTAACATCAGAGTGACAAATACTCTGTCAAACTTTAAACTGCTATACCAAAGAGTAACATAATATATTGCTATACTGAAAAACTGGGGTGGTGTGGATTGGATCCTTTTTGCTAAACTACGTCCTGTCTCAGCGTCACCAGCTAGGCTATTCTATAAGCTATCTCGACAGCGGAATCCACGGTGAGATTCGAATTTCATACTACGAAAATCAATCGTATCGCGTTTGTAATACGGTTGAATTTCGTAGTATGAAATTCAAATCTCACCGCGGATTCCGCTGTCGAGATAGCTTACAGAATAGCCTATCAGAATGGGATCGAAACAGGCAAGCGTATATTCGAGTTTCTCCACCGTAGTCAACTCGCACCCAAAACATAGATAAGTCTGAGACCTCAAAACCGTTAAGACGGCGACAACAAATATCCTCTCGGACAAAAAGGCATACTCCAGCCCGACGCACAAAACTATGCTCGAGTTTGTAGCCGGGGTAGTGGAGGTATGAAGTATCGGGCGGAGAAGATATTTGCGTCTCCGTCAGAAACAGGAGAGCGGGTGCTCTCCTGTTTCTGACGGAGTCTCGAGATGGTGGTGCACGGCATTAATGTTAGAATGTATACCTCGGATATTGCAGAAATCAACGTCAAGAGTGGATTGCAAAGCCGCTGGTTTTGCTTTATTTCTTTTAGTTTTTATTTCCATTATTGATATGAGAGTTGGGGTTGATGTGCACTTCCAATGAAAAAGCTTCAAGGCAAAATATATAAAAATTATGTTCAAGATAGACCGAGTTGAAAAAGTAGTGAGTCATCGGCGTGGGGTACGGAAGGGTCCCGGTCCCCCCTGGAAGCAGCTGCCGGGATCCACTTCGGTCTCCTTCTCCGGCACGAAAGCTACTCTACAGGATTATACACGGGTTGGCGAGACAGCCTCCCAGGGCGGAGATTAGAGTAATCCCTAGGTTCGGGTCTCCTACTGACCCGCGGGCGGCCAGCGGACAGCCGTTTCACCGGGTCTCCCTGGACCCCGCGACGATTTATCTGTTACAGTAGTCGGGAGAGTTCAGATAGATGTTAGTGTGGCGTAGGAGAGTGAGTGAGAGAGAGACACTCACGGGGTCAGGTTGCGGCGGCACGGGCCAGGCGCGGCGCGGCTCGGCGTCCCAGTCGCGCGAGAACTCGCCGCCCCACGCGGTCTCCGCACCTGCAACACACACACACGCCGTGTCGAAACTTAGCCACGTGTCTCTGTCGGTGTTTTATTCTATCATTTCTACCATCAGTGGTTTAACACCACTTACGGATCACGTTTAAGCTTAAGGTAGGTCTGAAAGATAATAATGAGCCCGCCGTGCTTGACAATGAATCAGAATCAGAATAATTTATTGAGCTACTGACTTAATTTACATTAGGCTAGTTGTCATTGCCTTTAAGACCCGTCAGTTACCCACATCGGGCATTCAATAATATAATAGAACATACATTTAATTTTAATAAAAGACATTAATAATTTTATGCATTCGATCCAAATTAATATTAGAGATATATATGACTTATTCAATTTAAAATTATGTCAAAATATAATGTTAATAAAGATAAACATATATTTATAATTAATTCAATAATGAATGTCTTGAATCATTTTTAATCATAATTGGTATCAGTACCCTTGTCGCGATGCATACATTCTTTAATGTCATAGAAACTTTTTGATATTAGCCACCTCTTGAGTTTTGTCTTAAAACTATTTACAGATGTAATGTCAGAGAGATGCTTGGGCAGTGCGTTATAAATACGAACAGCACTAGTATATGTACTTTTTTCGCCAATCATTGTGCGGTTCGCAGGCATGTATAGATAATCATATCCCCTTATGGGGGCGCTCCGCAACCGCATCTCTGACTTCCTTTGGAATAAATGTATATTACACCTAACGAATAGTGACAATTCTAGTATGTAAATTCCTGTCAACGTAAGATAGCCCTTTTGTTTGAATATTGGGCGCACAGATTCATCACTATTTTTACTATATATTATTCTGAGGCACTTTTTTTGCAACAAGAAAGTTTGATGCACATTTACAGAGTTTCCCCAAAATATTACACCATACGTTAACAGCGGGTATATATTACCATAATAAGCGCTCTTGGCGACTTCCACTGACGCAACATCAACCAATACTGATAAAGCATAACAATAACTCGAGATTTTATTATTTATATTAATCAATTGACTCTTCCAATTCAGATTCGTGTCCAGGGATACTCCCAAGGAATCCATTGTGTGTACTTCCTGGTCCTGCACTTGGACATTATTTACCTTAATGTTTAATTGCAGTGGTTTGGCCTTATGGTTGTGAAATTGTAGTAACTTAGTCTTTGTGATATTCATTTCCAAGTTTAGAGTTTTTAACCAATTCATTTTTTTTTTTTTTTATAGAAAAGATTACTCGCAATGTGGGTTGCACATTTACTAGTATTCTTGTTAACCCTCCAACTAAGCTGAATATGCTTGTGTCTGGAGTGGGTTCACGTCAATAGTGCAATGGGTGGGGTCATTATGTCATTTATTGTATTTAATATTTCATTTTCGTAGTCCATGCTATGCATGCAATGCTCTCCAAAGAGTAAGTGTGAGTGTGAGTGACGAGAGTAGCACTATGTATGTGAGTGAAGTGTGACCGACCGGGCGGCTGCGGCGGCTGCGGCGGCGGCCAGGCGCGGCGCGGCCAGGCGGCGGGCGGCTCGAAGGGCGCGTAGGGCGACACCTCCGCCTCCTGCACCAGCCCGCCCTTGTGGCTGAAGATGTGCATAGCTCCGCCGCTCTCTGCAACACACACACACAAACACTCACTACATTGTGCTAGTGTAGTGATCACTTTCTATTTCTCGCCATATATATACTTGTACTCCCTTGGATGAGATAATTGAAATTGGATGAAATAATGCCGCGCATCTACGACATTTGAATTTTTAGATTAAGACACATTTATGGTGGTCCTTCGAGCGGGGCCATTGGGAACACAATTTTTTAGTATTGACTAGGTAGGTACCTATGTTACAAAAAATGACCACGGAAAAGTAAAATAAACAGTGGATTGTACTGACCGGCGGCGTATCTGTGCGGCGGCTGCGCCTGCGCCAGGCGGTGCGGCCAGCGCGCGCCCGGCGTCGCCGCCTCGCCGCTCGCGCTCGCCTCGCTCTCCGAGCTCTCCTGTCGACACATTCATACAACCTTATATTCACATAAGCGGCAAAAGCCCAATGGCACAGAAGAGATAATGCAAATTCTACGTGCCAATGGCGGCCTTGCGATCGAGAGGTCGTAAGTTCGATCTCCACCCATTGAACTATTCGTTATATTAGTTGGGGTTAACTAATATTTTTTTTACTTAGATTGACTAGTAATGTAGAACCTATATTGCTAGTGAGTAGTAAGTTTTATAAAAAAATGGCCAAGTGCAAGTCGCACTAGTAGGGTTCCGTACCATACTACAGTATTTCATAAGATCGAGCAAAAAATACCACTATCATTTTTCGCCAGCAAAAAATAATAATTAATATACATTTTATTTCTTATAACGCCATCTAACGTCTAACAAAGGTGTTAGGGATCGACATTTCAATATAACGCCATCTATGGGACGTTTACCTAACTAAGCGTTCATAGATGGCGTGAAATGCCGAAAAAAACACGTTTGTATGGGGACCCTCTATTATTTTTAACTTTATTCTGTTTTTATTATTTGTTGTTATAGCGGCAACAGAAATACATCATCTGTGAAAATTTCAACTGTCTAACTATCACGGTTCATGAGATACAGCCTGGTGACAGACGGACAGACAGACAGACAGACAGACAGACAGACAGACAGACAGACAGACAGACAGACGGACAGCGGAGTCTTAGTAATAGGGTCCCGTTTTACCCTTTGGGTACGGAACCCTAAAAATTCCTAAAGGTTATCCACTTATTCTATATCAGATGGATTCCTGGTATATGGAATAGAATTGGATAGAATTAGAACTTTGCCAAGATCCGATTTCGCTAGTTCGCACCGATCGATATCAATTTTGTGTATCCGATATTGCCGTAACATTCGAAGATTTATTTCGGTACCTACACAGAACACCCGCTGTGTGTCGACATCACTACCAAGAACACTGTGCCTTTTATTCAAATATTTTAGCGTTTGACTACTATCCTATCTCACCTGTTGGTAAGTGATGATGCGGTCGAAGATAGTAAGCACGCTAGGCCTAGAATGGGAACTGGCTCTCTAGGGTAGCTGCCGGAACACATTAGTTGTTTGACGACCGATTTTCTAACTTGAGGGTGTTAGTTGGCCAGGCGGACCCTAGATAGTGTCCTATCACCATCCAAAACCTGACGTTACGGTTGGAGTTTTAGAGGTCGCAGACAGAGGATAAGATGACGAGATGAGTATATACTGCGTGCTCACCTGAGGCGGCTTGTAGGGCGGCGGCGGCGGCGCGGTGGGCGGCGGGTGGGCGGGCTGCGCGGGCGCGGGCGGCGGGCAGCCCAGCTCGGGCGCCTCGTCGCTGCCGTCCGCGCACTGCGGCACGCCGTCGCACGCGTTGTACACTGCGATGCACTCGCCGCCGCGCCGACACGCGAACTGGTACCGACTGCACCGCGCCGCCGCCGGCCCCGGCCCCGGCCCCGCCGTCGACGACTCCACCACCGACTCTGTCGACACACCACGACCTCATCACATGATGTTGCTATAGCGCTGGCCGGTAGCGGCATCTCAGCGGAACGATATTTTTATTATTGGGAACAGATAGATATATAAAAGTCCAAGAACTTTTATCTCAGGTAACTCGGTGGTGACTATGTTAACTGACGTAGCCGTCTATGATGTGACTTGTCTGCGAGTTGATGATGGCAGTGAGACTAGGCGATTGACAAACGATCTTAGATAGTCCAAATAAGACTTATTTATTTAGCACCACCCAGACAGGGGACACGTGCGATCGAGGTGTTGGCGTTCGTGTGCGCGAACGTAACAATGTCCTCCAGTAGGTAAATACTAAATACCAATAGTATATAGAACATGTTTGAGCTGAATGGTCGGTGGGTACACATCGCCGGCGGCGCTAGTGCCGCTCGGGGTGAGCAGAGGTCACCATCACCACTCTAGTGGACGAGGCGAAGGTCACCGCTTCCCACTGAAGCGAAGCGAGCCTCGACGTCTGCGTCGTGCAAACTCACTTAGCTATAATTTATATTACTTCACCCACACTTGAACATTGTTTGATCTCTTTTTCGTTCAGTTAGCATTAAATTGAGTTAATTTGACTACAAAACTTTTGATTGTTATCTGCAACATAGATATTGTCGATGGTAGAAAACGAGCACCAACACCTGCATATATACGTCATATTAAAACTCTCAACCATATAACAAACTATTGAGACTATTGCGAACAGACAGACAGACGCAGTGATGGACTTTGTTTTATAATACTTACTTACGTAGTGATATTGGACGACCCTTTGGCGTAAAGGATTATTACCCTGATTCTGACCCGACGGTCGTTGGTTCTAATCCTAGCTATATACCTACCAATGAAAGTTTTATGTGCATTCATGAGTCATGGGTTTTCGTACAGAAGTAGTGGGATCATTAAATCTACCAAAAAGTAGCTTACCACTAAGGAGAACATCTGCCGCCATAACCTTACGGCGTTCCCCGACGCAAAAAGAAGGGGTTTTATACGTTTAACGTTTGTATCTGTGTGTCTGTCTGTAGCATCTTAGCACCCAACAGGATGAACCGATTTTGATTTTATTATTGATGGTTCTTGTGTATTGATGTATTGATACTTCCCGTTGACCTAGAATCTTGAAGTTTGGCAAGAAGCAAGGTCTTACACCACAAATTAAGAAAAAATCCTAAAAATAAGAAAAGTTGAAAATTAAAGGGTGCCCCCAAACATACATAGTATACGCCAATTAAGGTAGACCTCTGAGTTATATGAGCGCTGATACAATTTGGAGGTCTAGCTTAATTGGTACCTACCAACGTTGGTACGGAAGCCTTGGTGGGCGAGTTCAACTCGACTTGGCCGGTTTTTATTTTTTGTTGGAGTTGGAGTCTGCATTTATATATTGGGTTTAATGTAAGATTAATCTGTGTTGGAAAATAAAATATATTTCATATGATTTATTTTATATTGTTGGTACATTTAATTATATAATTGCCATCACTTAATTCTTGCCGAAATAAATTTATAAAGTAAATTAATTTATTATTGCCAAAGGTGACGCATATCTCTGTTGCCTGACGTAAAAAAATGTTCTAGGTAGTGACATAACTCGCGTTTTGTATAATTTCAGGAAGTTATAGTTTCGTAAGTGTTATAAAAGCTGTTGTAATGGTTATTTTTTTAATTTCAAGTAGGAAAATTACAAAAGGAGATGTTCGTTAATAATCATTAAAATAAAGTATAACATAGAACACTCTTAGCGCGTTAACATCCCTTTTTACAATAAAAACGGATAATAAATATCGAGATCATGAAAATACGAAATTAAATATATCAAATGTGTTCTAGTAATATGCAGAATTGTAATAAATATCAATGATAAATAGATATTTTTGGTTTTCATTTTGGCAAAATTTTAAGTTACTCTCATTTTTTCTTAGCGGCTGACGAGAGGTCGATGTGCTTTAGTGCCAATCTATATGGCACGGATTATACGACGATACAGCTAAGCAAAGTATTATAGGTACGAGTATTATAGTAGGTAATCAGTAATCAGAGACGTCATGATGTAGCGGTGACTTGTTGAAGGGTTATCGGTCGCCGTAGTCGGTAAAAGTTAGATCACCACTCACAGTGTTAGTGAGTCATCGCGCCTTCGGCTGGAGGTCGACTATACGAATGGCTCTGAAGCTAAACTAAATTCAGTACTGGCCATCCGATACGGGAACAACAGAAAGAATGGGAAGTCTCCGAGAGCTAGCACAGCACGGGGCTCGTCGACTGTCGAGATGTCGTTTCTCGTATGTGAGCGCGAGCAGGCTCCAGGAACTACCTTCATTGCTGTGGATTTGTTGACATACCGGAAGGGCGCGGGCGCGGGTGATGCGGCGCGGGCGGGGCGGTCGCGGGCGGCGCGGCGTTGGTGCTCGCAGCCACGCTCGGCACGCTCCTGTCGGACGACCACCATCAGTAAACTCCATCGCAACACACTACACATCACGCAAGACAAAGTTAGTTTCCTTTCTTCCCACGTTATCAGCCCAACCAATGGTGTAGATATCTCGTATGTTGGTTTGACTGATCTCACATTTGGCACGACGACGTAGGTAAGCTCTCGTGTCCGACCTTATCACAATGTTGGTATCGTCTGATTGAATATTACAGTGAAACAGGTAGATGACCACTAACACCACGCTCCTAATTTAAAACAGCATATTATGACTCCTATAGAACAGTACCTAGTTACTATACGTATTACTTTGACAGCACGTTTGCTAAATAGTTTAGGTAGCAGTAAAATTATTAAAATGTTGTTAGCTGTCCTGTATATCGGATATAGGATCGTCTAATTTTTGACAAAATCAAGTGTGTTGGGGGATACTATTGAAGCATGTTAGATAGGATGAACTCAGTAAATGTACCAAGGCAGCAGCAGCAGTAGTGGGTGGTAGGTACCTGAGGTTGGCGAGCTCCTGCTCGCGGTGCGCGCGCTGCTCCTGGTCCTGCAGCTCGGCCAGGCGGCGGCTGAGCGCCAGCACGCCGCTGCTGAAGTTGGTGTGCGCCGTGAACTTGCACCGGAAGTCCTCCGGCGGGCCGCACGCGAACAGGTAGCAGCTGCCGGGGCCCTGCGAGCCACACCACACATCGCACGTCACTCACTCTGCCTACTGAACCGTCAGCTACGCTACTACCCTCGTCGCTCACTCTGGTACGCGGCTTCCTTCCTACTTTCATCATTCAACGGCATATTTTCAAAAGGACTAACCTAGAAGATAGTGTGATGTTATCTACAAGCAAAGATGACGCGTGCAGACACTGTTATAAAGTTTGGGTGTTCACAAATTATTATTATTATTATTTTTTACTGACGATAAGCAAGCGTTTGACCACTATCTCACCTGATGTTAAGTGAAGATGTGATTGACGATGTAGCACGCTTGCCTAGAAGATACCTGTTCACTCGCGATTTGAAGACCCCCGGATTGTACTTCACAGGAAACACAAATTCTGGCGGGGAATTCCATTCCTTTGCTGTGCGTATGATAAATGTTGATGCAAAGCACTTTGTGCGACAGAATGGAATATTAACCATGTATCCATGGCGTATATCTGTGCGTCTGGTAGTACGATGGTAAAAGGGGGACGGTGGAATTAATTCGTGCAGTTGGTAGGCACACTCCCCGAAATGTATCCGATAAAAGACCGATAAACTGGCGACTTTGCGGCGATGCTCTAGGCTCTGAAGCCTTTTGCTTACTAGATTTTTGTCGTTAATGAGTTTTTTGGCTCTCCTCTCAATAACCTCCAGCTGGTATTTGGCTGACCCATCCCACAGGTGAGAACAGTACTCCATACATGATCGGACTTGAGCTTGATACAAATTAAGCAGCTGTCCTGGTGTGAAGTACTGTCTCACCTTGGCCAAAACACCAAGCTTTTTTGAGGCCAATTGGGCTTTTGACTCAATATACGAGCCAAAGTCGAGTGTGGGTGTTAGCGAGATTCCAAGAAGCTCGAGGTGATCAGTTATCGGTACGGACACATTCCGGAAAGTAGGAGTCAGTTGGAACGGACTCCGTTTGGCGGAGAACAGACACGCCTGGGTCTTAGCTGCATTAAACTTGACCAGGTTGGCATCGCCCCATTCGGAGACAGCCTGTAAGGACAAGTTCAAGCGCTCGACCATCGCCTCCCTATAACACTGATAATTTAAACTCTAGGTATTGTCAAATCATAAGAAGATGGTGTCAACTGAAAGAGTTAGTAGGTACAGCGAGCGGCATTCCATTCCGCTACTTCTATTATAATACTAAGTATAGTAGGTGCCCCACCGCGATGTACATCACATCATACTGGAAAGTAACATCATCTCTAGTAACTGATAGGAGATAATCACAATACGTCACCACTTAAATCTCAGCATTGAAGGACATCACATCGTTACATGACGCATACTGATCAAATGTATATCAAATGACTGTCTACTTGGGCCCGTGGTCAGGCCATAACACAAGTAGACAGTTTATTGTGATAGGACCTATACTACCGATCAATTTGTATCGTCATCTGGTACGAGTACCTACCAAAAATGAGCAAATTTAATCAGCCACGTTAGATATCGATTGGCTACAGACAGAGCGATAACACTGATGTATGCAGTTCGAGCGAGTCAAATGCGGAAACGATCCTGCATAAATATACATAATCATCTGGGCACAGAATTAACAATAGAACTACATCGGAGTCGCCTCGTGCAGTGATAGTGGCGAGCGTCACGAGAAGCTGCGAGCGCGGCGAAGGTCGGCGACGGCGGCAGGCGTAGGTACCTTCTCCTCGTAGACGAAGACGTCGCAAGCGTCGGTCTCGCAGCAGAGACGCAGGCACTCGGCGCGCGCACCTACGTCGAGCTCGGAAAGGTAGCGCGCCCCCATGTCGCGCGACTCCTCGGTGCGGATGATCTTGTCGCGCTGCACGTCGAAGCGCGCGGCGCACGCGGCCGGGTCCAGCTCGCGCGCGCCCGCCACGGCGCCCAGCAGCGCCAGCCACAGCGTCCACGCGCGTGCCCGCATGCCGTGTCACTGTCAACAGCCGCGCGACCTGCGTGCGCTGTGCACTGTGCGCCCGTCGCGCTCGCCTCCCGCTCGATAGCGACGCGCCTGCGCGCGCCGCCCCACCGACACCGACCGCCTCGTCCCCGCCGCGCGCACACTGTCTACACATCTATGTACCTAATTGATACATTATATGTTTGTATGATCTCTGAAACTACCGACCCGGCCCGGCTTGGCCTGGAGAGTATTGGAGGCGTCGAGTATGAATTACGAGTAACATCTGCGCCCCCCCCCCCCTTTCTAAACGCTAAACAAATCAAGCTTTAAAATTCTAGGAAAAATCATGATGAAAATGCATTTCATGAACTTCAAAGGAAAATTATAGTGGTGAGGATAACTTTTTACCCGACTGTGCGACGCAAAGGAGAGGTAATGTGTTTATCAGTCTATATATGTATGTATGTATGTTTGTTCCTTTGTGGCACACTAGAGACGAAACGCGTGGGCCGATTTTGATAATTGGCACGTCAATAGGTTCGCCATGGTAGCGCGAGTGTCAACGAAAACATAAAAAATTGAAAAATTCAAAATTTTGGATTTCAGACGCCAAAATTAAAACTATCGAGTGGCGTATCGAATTAAAGGTCTTAAAATGGAGATTCAAAATATATTTATAACAAATAATGTATGATCATACACATCGAAAAAAAAACGATTTTACATGCCGCGTTAGTCACTTTCAGTAACAAGTATGCGGTGCGTATCTCTGAAGTTACTTATCAAACGATAATAATATTAACTCAAACAAAAAAATAATTTTACAAATCGGTTAAGAATTGATGGAGTTCTAAGGTAAATGTTGTGGTGTAACTGTCCATAAATTACAAGGATTATTAATTTAAATTACCTTGGACAAAGCTGTGGTCGACTTAAGTTCACGCATTTTTGCGAAAGGTCAAGCCTATGTAGCATTGAGCCGGGTTAGATCTTTAGATGGACTAGATTACTAGTCCATCTAAAGATCTAACCCGGCTTGAGTAGTTTCCGGGGATCTAAACTACTTATTAAAGTAGTTTAGATCCCCGGAAACTACTCAATAATCCACATGACATCAACTCTCTAAATGAAATGAGAAGATTACGGAATTTGCCGTCCTTTACTTAACTAAAAAGTGTAAAATAAAACATTAAATTAAAAAATCAAAAAACCCGACTGCGCAAGAAGTGAAGTGTTAAAAAACGAACTGAAAAGAAATAAACAAGTAAGTCTAGTAGTTTAGACTTCTGTTTAGGGATATCAAAAAACTATACCATTTAAATTCTTTCTCGGTCGATACACTCATAAAATAAATTATACATTGTTATATGGAATATAGAGACTTTAACAGTCGGGACACATTAATCCCCATTCGTTAAGCCATTAATGTGTCGCTTTTGAGTGCCTGTTTGTGATTATGAAGTCGGTTTTACTTTTTTTGAAAAATAACTTATTTTACCCTTTTTAGTGCATAACAAGTTTTAATTAAATTACATGCATCTATTACATTTGGTGTCTGGGCCGTTATACACTGACGGATATATACTTTTTGAAAATTTCAAGTATGTACCTATAACGGTTAAGAAGATACACAGATCTGTAAAGTGCGCACATATGTATAGACACACGGACGGACGGACGGACGGACGGACGGACGGACGAACGGACAACAAAGTCTCAGAAAGTGTTCATTTGGTACCCTTTGGGTTCGGAACCCTAAAAAAATTGACTTTGATCTGTAAAGTGCGCACATATGTATAGACACACGGACGGACGGACGGACGGACGGACGAACGGACAACAAAGTCTCAGAAAGTGTTCATTTGGTACCCTTTGGGTTCGGAACCGTAAAAAAATTGACTTTAAATGCCTTGCTAAAGTGATAATATTCACTAGTAATAATTATGTCATCAAGGTATCAAAGGACAATGTCCAAAATGGCCCTGTGCAATTAAAGCATCTGACACACACGATAATTAATTGTCTATTTTGTTACAATTATTCCAAATACTTTTATAACACGGACTAGTTGTATTCCAAAATGAATATAAAAAAGTATTATTTGCGATTATTAACATTACTTGCCGCCATATGGCCAACAGAGTACTGAATCACTCTACTACGTTATAAGAGGCACTTCCCTATATTGTTGAAACCCGAATTATGAAAGCACTGTGTAGCCAACCTAACAACGGAAAGTATTATTTACATAGTAACTATTATATAATCTGTGGTATTATGCTTATAATTTTTTTTGCAGTGTTGGTTGGTACAAAGTACGTTCATAATTCTGAGTTATTTAATAATGTATGCAGTGTCGCGGGACTGAAATGGCCGCATTCTTCGGCAAACGTCATGTCATGTCAAAAAATCTTAGGTATGTTTAAAAAAGTTTGCACCCTAACTAAGACTTTGCCCGGTAGAACTTTCCTGTGAAGACAAATTATTTATATTTATATATAATTATTTATTGTAATTATTAATACATAATTATTTAATAAGGGCCCGGTGGCGTAATTGGCAGAACAGTCGGCTTTGATGCCGTGGTACCGAGTTCAAACCGCCGTGCACCAATTAATTTTTCGAACGAAAAATATATGTGCGCTTCTCACAGTTGCCCTCCGGTGAAGGAAAACATCGTTAAGAAACCAACAACCCCCGCATGGTGGTAGGACATATCTAGTGTCCGCCAGGCCAGCTACCACCCCAAGTTAGAAAATCTGTCGCCTAACATCTTATGTGTTCAGGCAGCTATCCTTGAGAGCCAGTTCCCATTCTAGTCCACTTCTCTATCTTCGACCGCATCATCACTTAGCAACAGGTGAGATAGTGGTCAAACGCTAGCCTATAAGATATAAAGAAAAATGTTTATCTAAACCTTTATTTCTATCTCGCTCACAGTTACCGTAAGAATATCTGTCAAAAACCAAAATCAACGAGAAGAAAGATGTAAAAACATTATTCAAGGTCATATTTTTTAGTCTTCAAAAGTATATCCAATAGCAACCTCCATTGTGTATAATCTTCTTGGGACTCTTATACTAAAACCAGTACATTCTTCTATGTTTGAGGTATTTATCTCCATATCTCTGGAGATACTTATCAGATCTCGATAAAATAAAAATGGGACCACCTCGGAAACGTATCCTACCTATTAAAAAAAGAATCATTTGAATCCGTTCACTAGTGACGGAGAAATCGCGTAACATACACTAAAAAAAAAAAAACATACAGACGAATTGAGAACCTCCTCCTTTTTTGTGAAGTCGGTTAAAAATAAGTTTCAAGCTTCTAGCTCTACAAATTACGATACTTCCATACAAAATTTCATCCCCCCTTTCAACCCTTGTTTCGCATTAAAAAGTAGCCTATGTCCTTTCTGAGGCTCTAGACTATCTGTGTACCAAATTTCATTGAAATCGGTTATGTGGTTTTGGCGTGAAAGTGAGACAGACAGATAGATAGATAGACAGACAGACAGACAGTTACTTTCGCATTTATAATATTAGTTAGGAAGTTAGGATTGACAGATGCCCTAAGATCATAGGGCAAAGCACAGAACGTTTTGTAAAGAAAATTCTTAAAAACTATAATTGTCAATTAGTTGTCATGCTTGGAGGCTAATAGTGATACAGTCAGAATTGTTAGCAGTTTGCACTGTTATAGGATCGAATGATTGGATTCAGATTTCAGCAAGTGTAAGAATGTACATATCTGTATCGACGTCCGGACCCAGTAATATACAAGATACTCGGTGGCCCGGACCGCAGGCGCAGGACGCGAGCCATCACACAAAGAGTAGCCATACATAGTGGACACCTATTCGATAGATCAGGCAGGCGCGGGTCGCTCCGTCCATTGAAGTGTCAAACAGTCGGAGGACATTGTCGACCTTGGTGCGCGGTCGACTCGTCCGCAAGGACGCGCGGCAACTTCGGCTCGGTGTAAGGTAGTGCGCTGCGCGAGGTGCGAGGCGCGAAGAACGAGGCGGCGCGGCGCAGGCGCGAGGCGCGGCGGCTGGGCGGCGCGCGGCGCGGCGGCTGGGCGGCGCGGCAGTGTGGCGCGAGTGGCGGCCGCACCCCGCTGGATGTCGCTGTTCTTCAAGTTCCGGAGCAGTGTGAGTACCTGACCCGACGGGCTGCGTGCCCCGTAGGCTGCGCCGCGCCTTCTGCCCTTCGACCCGCCGCAGCTCCGCTGGACTGGCTAGGCATCTTCACACACGTGTAGGAACAGCTCACTATTACCGCGTCGTCGTGAGTACTAAAACGAGCGCGAATATCTTCCGAGCATCTTGTGAGTACATATATTTCATAAGATATTCTCGTGAAATGATTATAGATGTGTCATGACTAGGTTTTTGGTTTCTCGACCAAATTTGTTTCCTGGATCGCGAGCATTCCCGACCAACATTTTACGGGAATTCGCGGGAACTCAGCAATTTATTAAGGTATAAAATAACACATCAAATCTATTTTATAAGATGTTGTATGGTTTGAAAAAGTGTTAATAATTTCACGGATTTCTCCACTTTTTTCGTTCCTATATTTCTCGTTCGAGGAAAGTCGAATTTCCCGGGAACACTACTCGTAGCTTCCAGAAATGTCACCCGAAACTGTAGCCATGATATTGCATATTCTCCCGCGGCCTGAGCCTGCTTAATTTATTTAAGCAGGCAAAATGTTTAATAGGGCTGCCAAACTATTTCGTGCACCCTCAACCCCCAAAGCATGTTTCAGTATTACTTTAAACAATTTTTATCCAAAAAAATTGTGAAATAATGGTTTCATTATTTCACAATTTTTTAAATAAATAATAAATAAATAAAAATAAATAAATAAAACGCGAACCAATATCTACAAATCATAATTTTGAATGGAACTGATTGTCCGTCTATCAGCTGCATATTATAGTGCCGTCGTAATAACGTAACGTAACCCTCAAGGCAAGAGTCACATTAAGATAATAGATAAAGATTATTATCATATTAAAATATGACCAGAAACATCAAGTTCTTAGTGTGAGTGCATGCAAACTGCAAATTTATGTGTAATGTTCATACTATGTTTTTGCGACGAGGTGCGAGGGCGTACTAAATGTA
The DNA here is from genome assembly GCA_954871355.1 of Cabera pusaria. Classification (NCBI taxonomy): domain Eukaryota; kingdom Metazoa; phylum Arthropoda; class Insecta; order Lepidoptera; family Geometridae; genus Cabera; species Cabera pusaria. Next base: position 28,929,290 of record OX940893.1, read on the forward strand.
TTTTTTTATGTTTGAAGTTAAACAATGATATGAACGCAGACGCCGCGGTGTGGCCGAACCGTACATTGAAATTATAACAAAATATCGCCATAAAAATAAACAAAGCACAAAAACAAACATATACATAAATATTCCAATCTCAAACAATTATTAATTAATAAAATATGAATCTACAATAACTATTATTAATTTCAAATAACTCACTTTTAACAAGCGCACACACACACACACACTCACACACGCGCGCGTGCGCACACACACACCATAACCTTAGGTAACGGTGTTTCGCGACAGCACACACTCTTGACAGTTACACCATTTTAGGTCCATGGCAGCGTTTTCACTATCTTGCGCTAATAGTCATTTTTAGTACTCAGTTTGAGGTGTTTATCTTCATATCTCTGGAGATAAGTACTTAACATATTTGGATGAAATTTAAATGAGACCACCTGTGAAGCCACCCTTTCAAATAAAAATAGAAATTTTCTAAATCGGTTCAGGCGTATTCGAGGTGAACATACCAAAAAAACCCCGACGAATTCAGAACCTCCTCCTTATTTGAGAAGTCGATTAAAAAGAGATCCTTGCCTATGACGCTACCTTGTAGCACTCCGTACAAAGGTGATCGTTGTGATGATATATACGATTTTTCTTTCTGCGACTAAGTAAATCTCCTTATACAGTGTGGAAATTAAACTCAGGCCCTGGAGGGAAACTACTTTAAATCCTTAAGCTAGCTCATTTTACTTAAAGGAGACTTTCCTTTATATTTGAAAAGAAACAAATCTGCATTAAAAGATTTTTTAAAACTCGCTTGCTTCGCCCGGGACTCGAACCAACTAAAATTTAAAAAAATAAACACTCTTTATTTTATTATACTAATCGGTAGTATTAATATTCAGGATAAAGTTTCTCTAAAAAATGTTTGGTTACTGTTCACTTTTAACAAGTAAAAGACACGTAACAGTTCTGTTATCTCTCCAACACTCAAAGACTTCGTATGAAGTACACGCTTGCTAATTTATCGTTAAGTACCTTGTTGAAATCTTCGATAAGAAAATTGTTCAATGGTGGTAATACCTCTATGCACATTTCCTTCTTACATGATCCTAGGCGTTCAGTGGAGAAGTTTAAAAATGGAACGTTTGACTTTGTTTGCAATGCGGGACAATTTATTTCGAACAATTTATCAGTTAAATAATGTAAGTGTTACAAAATTGATAGTAAAATAAAGTTGATGTTAGATTAAACGATTATTTTTATTTTTAAGACCTTATGTTTGTTAGAGAAACTTTATCCTGAATATTAATACTACCGATTAGTATATTAAAATAAAGAGTGTTTATTTTTATTAATTTTAGTTGGTTCGAGTCCCTGGCGAAGCAAGCGAGTTTAAAAAAATCTTTTAATGCAGATTTGTTTCTTTTCAAAAATAAAGGAATGTCTCCTTTAAGTAAAATGAGCTAGCTTGAGGATTTAAAGTAGTTTCCCTCCAGGGCCTGAGTTTAATTTCCACACTGTATATAAAAATCAATTGCTGTTCGTTAGTCTCGCTAAAACTCGAGAACAGCTGGGCCGATTTAGCTGATTTTGGTTTTGAAATGTTTGTCGTAGTCCAGGGAAGGTTTAAACGGTGAGAAAATATGGAAAAATTGCGAGGAAGATAGTAAAAACAACAATTTCATTTTCCCATATAAACTGTTCTACCTACTTTCCTGTCAAACATAAATTGACGTTCGTCCCTTCGGTACGGTAGGGTACTCTATTCCACTCTCGAATTGAAATCTGAAGTACGTTTTATATGAAGGGTTTTGAATCGACAACATGATATATATACATTACTAGGATTATATTTTAATATTTTGAATTTTGATGGTTGTCCCAGATTGTAATTTTTGGTTCGTTCCGAAATTTTTGTCATTGTATTGACATATTTTGATTTTTGGTTATTTGGTTGTCATTATGGTGCAAGTCAAGTCAAGTCAAGTCAAGTCAAAGCATTTATTCAGTGTATGGGCAAATTAAAAATTAGCACTTACACACGTCAAATAACATTAAATAGATCATATTCAACAAAAAATATAGATATAACAGAAACATAACGCTTTGAATTTACAAAAAAAAAACAAAGGCATTGAGCCATTCAGCTTTCATCTAGACGTCGAACGTCACACTTAAAACACATGTTTAATTCCCCTTATTAATGTAGGGTTGCCAACCGTACCATTACGTGCACCCGCAACCCAGTGCATGTTTCAGTACTTCAGACAATTTTTATCCAAAAAATTGTGAAATAATGAAACATAATAGATAAATAAAACGCAGACTAATTGCAGTACAAATCATGTTCCGAATGGAACTGATTGTCCGACTATCAGCCGCATAATACCGTCCTTACGTTACCGTGCTTTCATACATATGCTTGAAATGCTGCTTTCATATGCTGCTTTCATATATATGGGTATTCGTTATTTGTGTATACACCGATAAAAACAAACCCGATAAAAACAAAATTAAATTAAATAGTAGAGGTCCCCATACACGAAACGTATTTTTCCTGTATTTTTATTGTTCAATCCGAACCCTACGTGTGCAGGTCTGACTTGCACTTGGACAGTTTATTTATATTCGCGGTACGAAGTTCGCAGGGTCAGCTAGTCCTAATCCTAATCCTAATCCTAAATATCCTAATCCTAACTTATATATTAATATTATAAATGCGAAAGTAACTCTGTCTGTCTGTCTGTGTCACTTTCACGCCAAAACCACTGAACCGATTTAAATGAAATTTGGTACACAGATAGTGCAGAGCCTGAGAAAAGACATAGGCTACTTTTTAATGCGAAAATAGGGTTGTAAGGGGTTGAAAGGGGGGATGAAAAGTTGTATGGAAGTATCGACATTTTAAAAGCTAGAAACTTGAAACTTATTTTTTGGGCTGTTGATTCGATACAAATAAATATACCATTCAAAGTTTTTAAAAGTTTTACCCTCAAGGGTGTTAAATAACAATAGGGGATGAAAGTTTGTATGGAAATATGTAAGGGTCATATGAATGTTCTACTAAACGGATTTAAATGGAATTTGGTACACAGATAGTCTAAAGCCTGAGAAAGGACATAAGCTACTTTTTAATGCGAAAAAAGGGTTGTAAGGGATTGAAAGGGGGGATGAAATGTTGCATGGAAGTATCGCCATTTTTAGAGCTAGAAGATTGAAACTTATTTTTTAGGCTGTTGATTCGATATAAATAAATATGACATTCAAAGTTTGTAAAAGTTTTACCCTCAAGAGTGTAAAATAACAATAATAATAAGGTATGAAAGTTTGTATGGAAATATGTAAGGTTTATGTGAATATTCTTCTGAACGGATTTAAATTAAATTTGGTACACAGATAATCTAGAGCCTGAGAAAGGACATAGGTTACTTTTAAATGCGAAGAAAGGGTTGTAAGGGGTTAAAAGCGGGGATGAAAAGTTGTATGGAAGTATAGTCATTATAAAATCTAGAAGCTTGAAACTTATTGTTTAGGCTGTTGATTCGATATAAATAAATATGCCATATAAGTTTGTGAGGGGAAAGGGGGAGGGGAAGGGGAAAGGAGAGGGAGGGCAGGGGGAAGTGGGGCGAAAGGGGAGGGGAGAGGAAAGTGAGGGTAAGGGGGAGGGGAGGGGAGTGTGGAAAAAAGGGAGGAGGAGAGGAAAGTGAGGGGAAGAGGAGGGGAGGGAGTGGGGGGGAAGAGAGAGGGGAGAGGAAAGTGAGGGGAAGGGGAGTGGGAATGGGGGGAAGAGGAAGGGGAAAGGGGGGAGAGGGAAGTTATGGGGAAGAGGGAGAGGGGAGTGAGGAGGTGTGAGGGGTAGGGAGAGGGGGGAGGAGGGATTACTGTGGCGTGGTACGATGCGGTGTAGGTGGGTTACGCATGTGTCTTATTTGTAAAATAATTAGCCTAAATAATTAGAAATGCTACGCAAAGACACTGTTCCACGCGGACGAAGTCGCGGGTACAGCTAGTTATATATAATAATCAATTGCTCTTCGTTAGTGTCGCTAAAACTCGAGAACGGCTGGGCCGATTTAGCTGATTTTGGTTTTGAAATGTTTGTCGTAGTCAAGGGAAGGTTTAAAAGGTGAGAAAATTTGGAAAAATTGCGAAGAAGATAGTAAAAACAACAATTTCATTTTTCCCATATAACGTTCATCCCTCCGGTACAGTAGGGTGGTTCTCTGTTTCACTCTCGAATTGTAATTTGAAGCACGTATTAAATTAAGGGTTTTGAATCGACAACATTATATATCCACATAAGTCGGATTATCGCGTAGGTATTTACATTTTAATATTTTGAATTTTGATTGGTTGTCCCAGGATGTCATTGTTGGTTCGTTCAGAAATGTTTGTCATTGTCTAGACATATTTTGATAGTTGTCATTATGGCGTTTCCATATACATGGGTATTCGCTATTACTGTGTATAAAACAAACAAAATAATATAATAAAGGGGGTCCCCATTCCAAAAAACGTGTTTTTGAAACTTTTTAACTATTTATGCTCGGTCTTACAAATGTTTTGTACACATGGTACACATGGTGTGTATTACAATGGCTGCTATAATATCAAAACTAAATTAAACTAAAAATTATAGGGGTATTTTTCCGGCAAATATTGTTCAATCGGAACCCTGCGTGTGCGGGTCTGACTCGCACTTGGACAGTTTATTTATATTCGCGGTACGAAGTTCGCTGGGCCAGCTAGTACACATTAATTTTTGTAATTTCAGTGTACTTACTGAGTGTGAGATACATGATTTTAACAGATTCAGTACAGTAGATACTTCTAAAAACACTGCTAAGTCTCAAATTGCCTCATAAGCTCACATAGCTACATATTATGCAATATACTGTGACCTGCCTGAGTCTAACATTTGTATGGGTTCATTAGTAACACACGTAATGTGAACATTTATAGGAACACGTATGACACAGAAGAGGCGGGTTCGACTCCCGCTGGACGGCCAAATTTTGGATTGTACATATAATTATGTAAAAAAATATACAGTGTAGATAGCACTTTATGAAACATAATATTTAAGTATAGGAAATTGATTAATCTCAAGTGTGATCGTGTATGAAGTATATACCTACTTTCTGCGTCTCCGTGTGACGATACTGCCTTATACTACGTAGTATTATTTATTATTCTGTGCTTATACCAACCATCTCGAGAAAATTCAGAAAATGTTGAGATGAGTATAATCCAACACATTTTTATAACGAACTATCCGAGCAAACTCTCCACAGCTGCCAGCACAGCGCATCGCCACAAACTCACAACTCTCGTTCATTTGTTTTTGAACCGATCAGTTTTTTTAAGGTGTCTGACTTGATTGGGAGTGTTCTTACTCATCTTCTTCTTTTTATCTTTTTTCTTTTTACATAAAAAAATCAATTGCTGTTCGTTAGTCTCGCTAAAACTCAAGAACGGCTGGGCCGATTTAGCTGATTTTGGTTTTTTAAATGTTTGTCGTAGTCCAGGGAAGTTTTAAAGGGTGAGAAAATTAGGAAAAATTGCGAGGAAAATAGTAAAACCAACAATTTCATTTTCCCATATAAATTGTTCTACTACCTACTTCCCTGTCAAACATTTGACGCTCGTCCCTACCGTACGGGAGGGTAGACTCTGTTTCACTCTCGAATTGAAATTTGAAGCACGTATTAAATAAGGGATTTAATTTGTAATATTTTGACAAATTTTGATGGTTGTTATTATAGCGTTTCCATACATGGGTATTCGCTATTTATGTATAAAAACCAATAAAAACAAAATTAAATTAAATAATAAAGGGGGTCTCCATACAAGAAACGTGTTTTTGAGGCTTTTAATGCTCGATCTTAAAAACCTTAATAGATAAAGACTTGAAATTTACTCATGGTATTGCAATGGCTGCAAGATCAAATAATAAAAACTAAATTAAATTACAAATTAAAGGGGGTCCCCATACAAGAAATGTATTTTTCGGCAAATATTGTGTGTGCGGGTCTGACTCGCACTTGACAGTTTATTTAAATTTGCGGTACGAAGTTCGCCAGGTCAGTTAATCTAATACTATAAGAATCTTTGTCCTGACATAATGACTGACTGACTGACTGACTGACTGACTCACTGACTGACTGACTGACTGACTGAGAGACAACGCACAGCCTGAACCGCTGGTCCTAGAGACTTGAAATTCGGAGGGTATATTTGTCTTAGTACATAAACGTGTACTAAGAAAGGATTTTCCAAAATTCACCCCTTTAGGGGATGAAACGGGGGTTCAAAGTTTGTATGGAGAAACAAGATTAGATAGTTTTTTTCTATTCGAAACTTTACACAAGTGCTCCAGTAAATAAATAATAAAGTACGTGGTTCAGGCTTTTTCGAATAGCCACCCCTAAAACGATGAAGTGGGGTAACAAAATCTGAAATAAATAATTATTGTTTCAGATTGCGCTGAAATTTGGCATGCAGATAGTTATTTTGACGCAAAAATGCGCTAAGATTTATTTTTTTCAAAATTCGCTCTTTAAGGGGATGAAATGGGGGTTCAAAGATTGTATGGAGAAACAAGATTACATAGTTTTTTCTATTCGAAACTTTACACAAGTGCTGCAGTAAATAAATAAAATGCGCTGAAATTTGACATGCAGACAGTTGTTTTGACGTAAGTATCCGTTTAGATTTGTCAAAATGCATTCTTTGCCATTAGTTAGTATGCCATTGGCATTCCTAAGAATCTCGAAAGATAAGACAATAATACACTTGATATTATTTTTAAGTAACATAAATCTAGGTAGGTAGGCTATCTAGGTACTTTTTGTTTAGCGATCCGGTCGCAGCCTTCCAGTTTTCGACTGTTTTTCGCGTAAAAGTCAATGACCTTAAAGATCCATCAGTTAAGTAGACCTCCCAGTTACTAGTGACCGCCTTCTAATGCAGGCTCAGTGTACTAGTTTTAGTTTAATGCTTATATCAATTGAACAATAAAAGAAGGGGATAGAAAATGACAATATTTTCTTTGTCTGTTGTTCACTCGGAACAATTAGTCATTGTTCCGAGGTTGTTCATTTTATTTGTCAATTTTTGTCGTCGCGTTGCCCATGTACTTATGTAAAAAGCAAAGAATGTCACACATAAAATGGTAGGTATAAATCAGCTGAGTTTCAAGTTTCAAGGGAATACACGTTATGATCGGGAATTTCTATCGACATTACATCTTGCAAAATATTAATTGTAAGCTACTTGAAATTGGTAGGTTATTTTATTATTTACTGTAGGTAGGTTACGTAGATCCTTAACTTCGCAATCTAAAACTTTACTCAATTTTAATTGAACGTAACGTATTTTAGTATAACTGTAGTACTTTTATCGTACCTCGACATCTATCTATTATTTACTATAATAAAACAGTAACTAAGCGAAAACTGTACATTGAATATTTTTTTGAAATTTAAATTAGGGGAAGCATTATGAACGCTATAGATTACGAAAATATAATTTTTAAAATTTTTGTCTGTATGTATGTCCGTTTGAAAAATCATCACGCCGAAACTACTGGACGGATTTTAATGAAACTTAAAGTGAGCATAGCTTATACTATAGAATAACTTTTAGAATTTTGGTTATCCTGAAAAACATAAAGGTTTTGGTGGGGCACGGGAAAAACAGGATATTTTTATGTATATGTTATGAAATCTATTAGGTAAACACTTCTCAAATGATACTTTGAACAAATGTATATGTATAACAAAGTTACCAAGAAAAAAAAAAAAAAAAAACAGGATACGGGAATCGTTCCTGGTTCCGTAATTATACGTGCAGATTTACACTGTTATTCTTAAATTCGCCACTTTGCTTATGTACATGATTGGATCAGGTGGAGCAGAGATTGCTTTAAGAAGCAAAGGCTCAAAAAGGGTCGAATCTCAACACGTGAGAAATTTTGCCGAAAATGTAATGTTTTTGTAGTTATTTGTTAGTTATTTTGCGCTTATTCTCAATCATTCGAAAACATATTCGGATTCGGAAGCTTCAGTTTTAATTTTATTCTTTTTTTGATCCCTGAGCTGTTTTGCGCGGAAACCTTTCCAATAAATCACTGATTTTTTCTCATTGATATATCAAAATTAACCGATCGGAGCATTGTGAATTGCAAAGATCCAAGTCGAAGTAAAGGCAGTTTTCGAAATCGAATTTACTTTCGAATGATTGAGAATAACCCTGCTGCTAGGCTATTCTGTAAGCTATTTCGACAGGGGATTCCGCGGTGAGATTTGAATTTCGTATTACGAAATTCAACCGTATTACGAACGTGATACGATTGAATTTCGTTAGCTTTAGTTTAGCTTACAGAATAGCCTAGCTGATAGGCTTAGCGTTTGCCTACTATATCGCCTGGTGCTAAGCGATGGTGTCATCGAATATAGTGAATCCGCTAGGCCTAAAATGATCCTGAATACCAAGGGCTTTTTGTTATTGGACACCGTAAGGATACGCCGGCAGATGTTCTCCTTGATGGTAAAAAGCTATTTTATGTCAACAAGTCAGGCGGAACATCGATATAATGCTCCTATTTCGTGTGGCAAAAGGTGGTTTGAGTTGTGACTCACCCGAACCAGCCATCAATCGAATAAAAGCATGTCGCTAATCGATTCGCTCTCAAGAAATAACATTAATAAATTAATAAATCTTTGAGAAAGATATTCGGATGATGGTGGCATACGCACTCTCTTTTGTTATTTTAAGTTTAAGGAGATCAGCTGAGTTCGGCAAACGACACTCGATCGTTCTTCTGCCGATGATAGATTTTACACAGGCCTCATTATTGGAATATAAGTGAAACGAAACTAGCGCCCAACTATCTTTGAGTTACTCAAAGCCTATGTATGAGAACTAAGCGAAGCTAAGTAAGATAACCGAATTAGGTTCCCATTTGAAACATGAGATGTAGATGATGAATCGCTATGCCAGTCGATTTTTTACTTTATATTACACATTATAACTGCACATATTACAGGATCGTCGGGTTTCCCAGCTTCAGAATTCGTATCGCTGGCGTAGTTCTATTAGGTAGAAATGTTGTGCAGTTTAGTAACATTTAAGCTTCGTCATGTCTGTCCGTCTGTCACAGCCATTTTATTCCGAAACTTTTAAGACTACACAGTTAAAACTTGGTAGGTAGATGAATTCTGTGAACAGCTTTACGAGTTTTATACAAAAATAAAGATTTAAGGGGGGGGCTTTACACATCTAAAGTGGTAAAATGTGTGTGTGTAAAAAGTGAAAAATCTAAAAGAAAATATCCTGTAGATCTCAATAAAACTTTAACCGAAAATTGGTTTGAAGTCAGTAGTTTTTGAGATATAGCACATTTTCCGAACCGCAATTATAAATTTGTTTTTCATAAAAACGCTTATGTTACGAAACCCTACGAGTGCGAGTCCGACTTGCACTCAGCCAGTTAAGACTTTCTATTGTTTAAGTTCACTCTCTTTAGATAAATACCCGAAAAACATGCTTTAGACATAGCAATAAATGTCGATTAAAATTGATCTAAAAACCACGCTATAGAACGCATTTTCATAGATATTTTAGCTTCCCTGAAACTTTCAGCTGTATCACTAATTGGAAAGTTTTTGAAATTTAAGTCGTCCAGAACCTGGAATGAACGACAGACAAACAAGAAAGTAACTTACTATTTCGTGCTAAAAAATCATCATAATAATAATTTACAAAAAAAGAGTGTGTTAACTTTTATTATGAAGATAGTCAATAATGTATGTATGAGTACTCTCCGTATTATAATTTAAATCGAATACATTCAAATTCATTGAAAAGTGTAATTTAAAATTATACACGTAATTTTATTTTCATTTAGAATCCCTGATTTAACGAACTGAAATGCAAGTATCTCCGTTCCGATAATTATGAATTGCAAAGATTGCAAAGTCGAAGGGGAGGTAGTTTCTGAATCCGAATTTTTTTTCGAATGATTGTGAATAGCCCGTCTGAAATTGAAAGGTGCCTTTTATTAAAGGTTATATATGAACGTTTTTAATAAGCATATATTCCCGGTTGTCGAATTTATTGGAGTCGTCGTTGATGAGTGTTTCGATTCTGCTATCAATAGTTTTAAGCATCTACTTAGCTGGATTTTTTTATAACCGTCAACCAAGGCTTTGATATAGAATTATATTTATATTATATATATATATATATATATGTATATTATTTATTTATATTTTATACTATATGTCATTCGCGATTCAATATAAAATTTATTAAATAGTATTTACTCATTTGATAGAAATTATGAAGTCAAAAATTTTAATAAAATGAACAAAAATTGCAATAAATAACAATAATATAAAATAATAATAATAATCAGAATGTCATTGGAATAATAATTGATTAAGAACATAAGATACATTATTTACTTAAGTCTTTATATGTCATAAATTCATTTATTGTGTAAAAACATTTTCCTAACCACTTAGTTAAATTTCTTTTAAAAATTAAGAAAGGCAACTCTTTCAAGTAAATAGGCAATTTGTTGTAAACATTTATGGCCATTCTAAAGGAATTTCTTTTGGCAATGTCAACTTTTTACGGTGGATAATATAATTTAAATGTTGTAGTTCTCCCAATGCGAGTCACTACGTCAGACTTTTTCTCAAAGTATTGTGCATGTTTCCTCACAAACAGGCACAATTCTTTTATATACATACAGACTAGAGAGAATCACTCTATCTATTGGTGATAACCGCGAATTCTGTAGTTTATCGCAAACTGACAGACAGACGTGGCAGGAGACTTTGTTTTATATTATGTAGTGATATAAAAGTAAAATTAAGAGCTGATGCTTAATGAGATGCCGAGAATATCAAGGCGGTTAGTTGTCGTTATAGGTAAATCTTTAAATGTAGGAGATCAAACGTTGGACGAGCGCTTCTCTATGAGGCTGGATTTTTATGCGGCTTGATACATTATAACGACGTTGTTATTTACATACCAAAGTACAATATTTGCCAAATTTTCGTTAGACAATATATTATGTTATAGTATATGCAATTAAACATTGGTTAAGTATTCCATTTAAAATACATTGTCATTAAAATTGTAACCCTATCCACTAAACTGGGCAATGCAATAGTGCCCATATATTGATGGTTAGTGTGGATTATTTAAATTAAAACATAAATTGTTACATTAAAAAAAATTACAGCATAGCAGATATAACTCCTCTTGGCCTAATCATAATTTAAGGCATTCATTTGAACCTTAATGTGACGAATAAAAAATTAAGTGTAGCCACACTAACGTTAAGGTTTTGTTAAGTTTTTGTAGCAATCGCGAACGAAGTCGCGGGTACAGCTAGTTATAAATAAATGTAGCACTTACTATCCGTAATGTACTCATTACATTGTTCTCCTTAGAGTATTCTTCTACCAATTAAAGGCTTCAATAAGTTTTCTCATAACACTCAACCCTATAGGAGAGCCCGCGTAGTTACTATTAGTTTATACTGTGACGCAAATTCAAGGCCATATCCGAGGGCGCATTTTGAACGTTACCAGCGTTGTAACTAGGTTTAATCTCGCATTTTTGCTCTCAGGGAGTGCATTTTCTGAAACTTGTACTATTCATTATCTAAACCTCGAGAACGTCTAAGCCGATTTAGCTGTTTTTTTTTTTAATGATTACTCGCAATTTGGGTTGCACATTACTAGTATTCTTGTTAACCCCTCCAACTAAGCTAAATATGCTTGTGTCTGGAGTGGGTTCACGTCAATAGTGCAATGGGTGTGGTGGGATATTGCCGCCTCTTTTTTTGAAATGTTTGTCGTAGTTCAGGCACACCCCGGACACTCGCTAAATCTCCATACAAACTAGCGTTTTAACGACCGACACTGTGACACCGACACAGACACTACACACGGGTCGTTTTTCTATACGTGCATTTGTGTGCGTGATGTCTAAGGTTGTCGCCCGTAATCACCGTATCACAGATTATATAATAGTTACTTCGTACATACGTACTACGTACTGACCGTATTAATATTTTTTGTACACTTACCCAAAAATTAACACTATAAATATTAGTCGCTATTTCGTAAACCATCATCTCCAGGTCCAGTCGACTTGCATAGAACAAACTGCACCACAGTAACTATTTTTTATTCTGTGTTGGGCGGCCAGCCAGAGCTGTACGAAACAATGTCGTGTGTCTTGCTCGCACGTTAGAGCGACATCAAGTAAAGAGAATATAAATACTACGTACCTACATCAAGTTCCCAATTGCTGTGTTATAAAAAGGTTTAAACGTGAAAGTTTTTTTAAATAAGACAATAATTATAATTAAATAAAACAAATTAAGCGTTAATTACGCACGATATATCGTTGTTTCATTTATGAAAATGAATTCTAAAATACGATTATGTAGGTAGGTATACTAATATAATTAAGTGTTTATTATATACCTACGTAAATTTGAACCTCCAGTGTATACTGGTCCCAACATAAATGTATGAAGTTGATGTTATTCTCTCCGTGAGTAGTAATTGTTCTATAGTCGTACGCGTGTGGCGTCCTTGCTCAGCGCAGCTCCTCGACAGCTCCAGAGCGGTGGCGGGGTGAGGAAGCCCGGAATTGGTGGGGGGAACAGAGTGTCCGTTCTATACGTAGTATTATTATCTTTTCTATGGTTCAGAAAAGGTTTAAACGGTGAGAAAATTTGGAAAAATTTCATTATTCCTATACAACGTGTAACATATTAAACGCAAGACCTGAAAGTAATGTGTTCAGAATCGACTACTGAATCCGATTTGGTGGTTTTTATTAATTCTTAATTTTCATATAATACATTTTTAGTATATTATCTGGTATTATATTTATTTTTAGGCTTACGATTCCATCGGTTGGTTGATCTAGAAAACTGAACCTTATTTCAAACACGTTAGACTCATTTCTACTTGTAATAAATTGTTCGTGTTAGTTTCGAAGTAACTATTAAGTAACTGTGGTGTTAGCTTAAATAAAAAGCTTCATTAGGTTTTTCACGAGTAGACAACAACAAAATCTTCTGGGTGACGTGAGCGCTATGACACTTTCATACGATTACGACATGTTTTTATTGTTATTTAACATTTTTATTGTTATTGTGTGCGTGCGAAGTGAGATACGAGAGTAACAGAAAAAGTTATACTTACTACGTAACTTGTTAGTGCGTCCAAAGGTGCGTCCATGTATTTTGTGGTTAGTTGGTATATCTAATAACTTATAAAAAAAAATATTACATGTCTGAAAATTATTATTTTGATGGTTGTCATTATGGCGCTTCCATACATGGGTATTCGCTAATTGTGTATAAAAACCGATAAAAACAAAAAGAAACGTGTTTTTGAAGTTTTTTATGCTCGATCTTACAAACCTGAATGGATGAAAACTTGAAATTTACTCATGGTGTGTATTTCAATGGCTGCTATAAGATGAAATAATAAAAACGAAATTAAATTAAAAATTAAAGGGGGTAATACAAGAAACGATTATTTCTGGAAAATATTGTTCAATCGGAACCCTACGTGTGCGGGGCGGGTACTTGGACAGTTTATTTATATTTGCGGTACGAAATTCGCCGTCAGCTAGTTGTTTGATAATTATGCTCGGGTGGTTGAAGATCATCTTTTTTTTAAATATCCAATGTATGCTTGAGAGTATTGATATTTCAGAATAATAATGCTGAGACATCCTCTAGAATCTGCAGGATAGGTCTGCAACCAACTGTCATTCCTCACTAACGTACAGCAGAGGCTTTAAAAATTTCAGTTGGAGGTTTTGACATTTTAATTAAAGTGTTAGGTACGTCTCGGCTTTCGCCAAGGAATATCATTCCATGAATTTTCTTTTAATATTTCAATCGGGGGTTTTGATGTTTTCAATTTTTATTAAGTGTTAGTACGTTCCGACGCCCGAGCATCGCGAACGGGCTTGCAACTTCAACAATGTTCGAAACTGGTCGGAGTAAATTATCCGGTAAATAAAAAAAAATTACGTGATAATAGCCGTTTCAAAGTTTGATATGTGTATACTGTACGTACGTCTCGGCTCTCGCCAAAGGAATATAATTCCATGAATCAGTCTGTGGTAACCGACATTCTGATGAAGTCCACTCTAGCTAGTCGCGATCGAACTTGAATATAATGTTCGAGCTGAGCGCGTTACCTGCGGGGTATGGTCATGGTACTCATGGTATAGAGCACTATATGAGCGAGGAAGCGTGACCCTTGTTCCGCGCAAGTTTACGTAGAGTAGACGGTGCTTGGTGCGCGGGGTATGTCAGTACCTATTGAAAGTTTCATCGACACGTTACTGACGTTACTGTGTGTTTAGTAGAGTTACATTCGATATAATATAACACACGGCCAGTGTCGCTTCTGTCCGAACTTGGCGGACTGGATATTTTATTGATAAGTGTGAAACAGTTGGAAGCGGTGAGTGTTGTTGTTCCGGTTCGCTAGAGTCGACCGGCTCATCAGCTGAGGATGTCGTCACTCGGGCAGGCGCGGAGTGCGCGGGCGGGCCCCGCGCGCCCCCGCCGCCGCCGCCGCCGCGCGTCAGTCGCGTCCCGACGCTCGCAGGTCGGTGTGCGGTCGGCAGCTCGGCGACCCCGCGATACACGCTCGGAGCCCGCAGTGTGACCGACGAACAGCCCCGCGGTGCGGTGGATGTGCAGTGAGCTGTGACACGGAGCGACAGCGGCCGGCGACGCCCCCGCCGCCACTGAGAGCACTGACCGCTCGCACCATCTCGGTACGGACGCGCCAACACTACCATCCTTCTCTGTTTCTCTACGATCTCGACTACGTACGGCATCTGACGCTTTTCACGGCTCACTTTTCGATAAAAAGAAGAGTGCATTAATTCGGTCGATAGATGTGTTTGTCGTCGCCGGCTTCCTTCCAGGAGGCCGGGGCGGGCAGCAGTCAGCACGCCGGCTATAATTACGACGGGCGGCAGCGGGCAGTGAGTCGTGTGGGCCGGAGAGGGCCGCTAGCCGCTCGCCAGGGACGATGTTATCGTTCGAACGGTCGCGCCTCGTGGCCCACGATCAACTAGTGACCACTGACCCCTACGTGCGAATCGGTCTTTGTTGTGTCATAATTGCCTACTTATATTTCCATAAGTATTAAATAAATTATTATAATTATCTCTGTGATCAGTATAAATATGAGCGCAGACCTGACCTGACCTGACGAGGTGACGAAGTTAGTTATCTACATTATCAAATTAATTATAATTTAAAATGTAATGTAGGTATCTTCGATTACGGTAAATAAACATAATCGAGGGTCGGCCGTCGGAGCGGACCGGTCAGAGACGTTCTCGCTTCATTAAACCAATGAATGTTCACAGAACACTGATACGCTTCACTGATAACGATAACATTCTCCTTATGAACTAGTTATATGTATGGAATAGTTTATATATCACACACACAAGTGTACCTACCTACTTACTACCTACTGGAAGCACGTGCCTCGTACATTATAGGTACGAGCTGAAGGAAATTTTTCAAAGTAATTATCCAGTGCTTCAAGATAAGACTTGACCTTATAACTGAAATAAATAATAAATTAAATAAACATATTAGACATACTGTTACTGATACGAGTAGGTACGCTCAGATTAAATCCACAGAGAGAGTGTGTATGTAAGTATCGCATTTAAAGTTGACTTCATCTACTAGTAGTGTGACGTGTTTGCCAGGCACTCGAAATATTGCATACTAGTTATATAATAGTTTAGGTAAATAAAATTTGCAGAGGTTGTAGCTTGATAAATACTGAAGTTTTAAAAATAGGTATGAAAAAAAAAAATGTGGTTTTTTTTTGTATTGGCCTCGCAAACTTTATTAAATGCCGAAGAATTAGTCACTGAGATTTTTGTAACTTTTTCTATTATAATGAAAGTATTTACTTTTCGAGTGAAATAATAATACCATTTGTTGGGCCTATTATTTCCCTACGATAACAAAAAAAAATATTGGCCTGGCGTAAAGGGTTGCGCAGAAAAAAAATGTTTGTAAAACAAAGCGGCGAAAGGCAAAAACATTTAAAAAAATGTCATATCTCATAAACTATCCAAAATGGTAGAACATACATACACACTGCGCATCTATCGAACCCCCCCAGGTTCGATAGATGCGCAGTGAGGTCCTCTGCCACCGTGCTTCGTTTGATCCATCGGTGCTGAATCACCCTGTATATATTTTGATTAGCTCGACATTTTTAAAAATGTCGAAAATCTGAGTCTTCTGCCTTGAAAAAGTCTGTCTGCCTTGAAAAAACGTAATTTTTCATTTTTGATCAAAAACTGTTGAATTTTTGTTAAGTAGTAATTATTCTTCGTATTAATATTTTTTTTTGTCTGGAATAACAAATTGTTATTAACAATTAAATATTATGTAATTTAGATAGATCTTATGAAAAAGTAACGAGAACGCGGTCATGTGCGAGTTGGACTAGCGCGTAGGGTTCCGTTCCACAGTACGATCATTAATTAGACTGAACAAAATTTGCCGAAAAACCACGTTTTATAAAATATTTTTCATTTGTTGTTATTATACCTATGTATTACGGTTTATAAGATCGAGCAAAAACGCCGATAAATACACGTTTCTTGTATGGGTACCCTTATTATTTTTAACTTTATTCTGTTTCAGTGAATGTATTATAGCGGCCATAGGCACATTACACCTACATTGTGAATATTTCAAGTGTCTTACTATCATAGCTTAGAAGATGCAGCCCTCTGACACTCGCATTATTTATTTGACAGCCAGTGGCGCAGTGAGACAAAGAGAATATAAATACTACGTAACAGTGAGAGAATGTCGGCTTTGACGCCACGCCAAAGGTTCAGGTTCAAACCTCCGAGTGCACTAATGGATTTTTCTATCGTAAAACGTATATGCGCATTTCACAGTGGCCCCTCGGTGAACGAAAAACATCGTTAAGAAACACCCGGTAAGCTGTCCTTGAGAGGCTTGAGTGCCAGTTCCCATTCTAGCTTGGCTTCTACCATCTATTGTACTATCCTCGACCGCAGCATTCACAAACCAACAGATAAGACAGTGGTCAAACGCTAGCCTATACAGTTTTAGAAAAAATATACGTGCTAAAATTACAATATGGAGCCGGAGGGGTCTATGTAAGTAGGTAGCGATTAAAAGGAAATTAATAGTTTAGCAAAAAAAATAGATTTTAAACAAATTGACAGTCGCATAATGCGTACTGTGATCCAAGGTGTGTAACCAAGCCTGTGATCATCATCAAATGTCATACATCACTAATAGCTGGACGTATCCGTTGTACTGAATAAATCCCACATTTTTAGACATTCTTAAAATGTACGTTAGCCACGACCACGTCTCACCCTTTCCTCGCAGTTTCCACACACGTCTCATCTTATCCTTTAATGAACTAAAGTTAGTCGAATTAGGGAGGTTCGAAGATATACACCCATATGCAGAGTTATTTTCTTGAGACCTCCTCCACTCGACCTTAGTCGAGGTCACCTCAAGGAATTCTTGAAAACACCCTTGAAATTAGTATGTTCAGTTACGGCTTCACCCTCCAGTGAGGAACCTCCATTCGAGACATTTATTATTGTCTTTTCTAAATCGAAATCTACTAAGGAATTCCTCATCATCAGCTTTATGTTACGATATTTAGTATGTAATAAAACTTGAAATGACCTCAGAAATAACGTAGAAAGCGCTGATAACAAGCTTTGAGGAGACCTTAAGGTAGATCGCGACGTACCTTGAGTGTGACAGGTTTTCACTCGACTCGACTGAGGAATTTGCTCAAGCCGAGGATATTTTTACAATTCTGCACCGATTTTATCCTTGAGGTTGAGTCAAGTCACATTCGAGTGGAGGAAATCTTGAGGAACCGACTATGCATATGGGTGATAGAGACGAAGAAAACGAAGATACCACGAGAATACTAATATTTTATAATGTTCTTGAAAATTGTGTAGAATGTGTAGATGAGAGATGAGAGTCATAGTTCTATTTGTGTAGGAGTAGGAGTATATAGTAACCGGTATATTTAACTGTGTCTTGACCGTTGTATAAACAGTGCGCCGCGGACACGGGCGGCGTCACGTGTATTATAACAATAACACACAGCCGCGGTACAGAAACCGTCTCTGCTGAACTGGCCACTACCCGACTAAGGTAACGTATACCAAGCTGGACAAAGCTCACATTACTCTGAACTCGCGCATTTCTACCAAGCGAACGGTAGTAGCAGTGCAGGCAGAGTAGTGTAAGTATCATAACGAATGGCTTCTTAGTAATGTTTGTGCGTGTGTTCTGTAAGTAGAGACCAGTACCGCGACGGATGTGCGTGACGTTTTCGTGACGTGACGTGCGGCCGGGAGTCAGTCACAGTCATTGGTCACCGAAAACCTGTGTGTATCATGTGCTCTCTATCTCAGTGGACATGTGACTTCTCATTTCTATTCTTTCGTTATCGCTACGTAGTTGAGCTTGTCGTGTCGCAAAATAATTATCTTTTTATCAATCACAAACAAACCTAGGTGGTTACTAAAATATAAGTTTTTTTTTTAAAATAAACGAGTTAAATATAAAAGAGTTGTCTTACTCGTATGTAGGCCATGACAGTAGCTCCAGTAGACCGCTGTTGATAAGGGGAACCGTTTTCTTGGTTTATTTTTAACCGACTTCACAAAAAAGGAGGAGGTTCTCAATACGTCAGAATCTTTTTTTTTTTTTAGTAATTCTAGTGACAAGTGACACCCGAGTGATTTGCTTGTATTTTTCGTAGTTGTACAAGTGATACAAATTTGTATAATTTGTACAACCAGTTATACCACTGATACAGAGCGCGTTTGCTTGTATATCATACTAGAAGTTCCCCGCGGCTTTGCCCGCGTTAAAGACTTGTTTTATTTACTTCAAACTTTTATTTTGTAAAAACCTTTCTATCATAAAAGACAATCAAAGAAGTAAAAGCCAAATCGTATATATAGACCATATTAATTTTCAGACTTTTTACCAACCCCTTGCAAAAATCCTGCAACACGTATTTACTTATTTATTTACGGAAGTACTTAAGTAAATATATAAGTTTATATATACATATAATTAAAAATCAATCAATCAATCAAAATTATTTATTTGCGAACATAGGTATATAGTGTTAGTACAATAAAATTCTAAGTAACCGCTACATTCTGCCACTTGGCGTGCAAATATAAAAAGTATTACAATAATAATAATTTACAATAATTAAAATAGTAATAATACAATTGAATTTCAAATTAAAGATTTATCATTTAAAAATTCTTGCACCGTATAGTATGCCTTGCTAATTAAAACATTATTTAATTTATTTTTGAACACATGAATATTCGATATGTCTCTGATTGATGCAGGTAGCTTGTTATATAAAGTGGGAGCCATGTTGAGAATATTGTTTTTAAATAGTGTTGTCTGAGAGCCAGGATGACGTAATTTAGCTTCTCGTCGCGATCCTGCGGGATATTTCTCATAAAGATGAATATTTTTTTGAACAAAAAGAATGGAGTCACATATGTAGAGACTTGGCAAAGTTAATATTTTAAATTTTTTACAATATTGTTTACAAGAGTCAGTTTGTTGTAAACTACACATCGCCCGAATGCATCTCTTTTGCGCTTTAAATAGCGTAATCTTGTCAGTTGAATTGCCCCAAAATATGACGCCATAGTGGTAGGCTGTGAGTAATGTCGTTTCATTGGAAAATTTTTTAAGTTTATAAAGAGCATATGAGAATTGCGTCAGTCGATTAGTTAATGTCTCTATGTGTTTTTTCCAAGTCATCTTATTATCTATGTGTAACCCTAAGAATTTAGTACAGTCAATTTCCTCTTATAGATTTACCTTCATAGTTTACGTCAAGATTGTGCAGCTTATTCGGTCTTTGTCTAAAATTCATTATGTTAGTCTTATTTATATTCACTTTTAAATTATTCATGTCTAACCATTTAATTATAGATGTCAATGTATTGTTAATGTCAATGTTTAGCTGTGGGAGATTTTGTTTATCACCCTTAAATAATACCGTACTGTCATCAGCGAATAGAGTCATTGAATGCTTTGTAATTTTTGGCAAGTAATTTATGTATATGAGAAAGAGTAGCGGTCCCAGTATGCTACCTTGAGGAACCCCAGAACGTAAAAATAATAAGTTATATCTGGGGGGATTTTTTATAAAATCCTTTCTAAGCGGATACCTACGTCATAACAACTATCTGCATTCTAAATTTCAGCTCAATCCAAAATAATATTGATTTTCAGACTTTGTTACCCACTTCACCCTCTTAGGGTGGCATTTTGAAAAAGCCTGAAAATCTTATTTACTTATTTATTTACGGAAGTACATGCATGAAATGTCGATAAAAATGACTATCAAATATTATGTTTCTTTGAAGTGTCTCACACTTTATATTTTTGTAAAATTGTTAAACACAATCCAAAATTTCATCGTACCGACGGGACTCGAACCCGCACCCCCCGGATTACACGTCCAGGTGCTCCTACTGGTACAGTGGACCTACAGGTGTTACTAGAAGTGCCCCGCGGCTTCGCCCGCGTTAAAAACTTATTTTATTTATTTAAAACTTTTCTTTATCATTAAAGACATCAAATATGAATTAGCCAAATCGGCTCACCCGTTTTCATGTTATCGCGTGACTAAGGCAATTCGGGATTCATATTTATAAAACTTGAAATACCCAAATTTTCAGACTTTATTACCTACCCCATTTTGAAACATCCTACAACACGTACTTTATCTCATCTTGTTTCGCCATACAAACTTTGAATCCCCGTTCCGTATCCAGGAGGAATTTTTAGAAAATCCTTTCTGAGCGGGATACCTACGTCATAATAACTATCTGCATTATAAATTTCAGCGCAGTCTGAAACAAAATTGATTTTTATACTTTGTTACCCCAATTTATCCTCTTAGGGTGGCATTTTGAAAAAGTCTGAAACTCGTATTTATTTATTTATTTACCTTCTGTAAAATGTGTATGTACTTGTGTGAAATGTCGAATGAAATGACTATTCAAACTTTGAAGCCCCGCTTCATCCCCTTAAAGAGTGAATTTTGAAATATTATTTCTTAGCGGATATCTAAGTCAATAAACTATCTGCATGCCAAATTTCAGAGCAATCCGAAACAATATTGATTTTCACACTTTGTTACCCCATTTCACCCTCTTAGGGGTGTAATTAAAAAAAAACCTGGAACACGTATTTACTTATTTTTTTACTGGAGCACTTGTATGAAGTTACGAATAGAAAATACTATCTAATCTTTTTTCTCCATACAAACTTTGAACCCCCGTTTCATCCTCTTCAGGGGTAAATTTTGGAAAATCCTTTCTCAGAGGGAACTAACGTCGTGATAACTATCTGCATGCCAAATTTCAGCGCAATCCGAAACAATATTGATTTTAACACTTTTGTTACCCCATTTCACCCTCTTAGGTGTAATTAAAAAAATCTGAAACTCATATTTACTTATTTTTTTACTCGAGCACTTGTATGAAGTTTCGAATAGAAAATACTATCTAATCTTGTCTCTCCATACAAACTTTGAACCCCCGTTTCATCCCCTTCAGCGGTGAATTTTGAAAAATCCTTTCTTAGTACACCTCTACGTACTAAGACAAATATACCCTCCAAATTTCAAGTCTCTACGACCAGCGGTTTAGGCTGTGCGTAGTCTGTCAGTCAGTCAGTCAGTATTTCAGGACAAAGATTCTTATAGTATCAGATTATTACCTTATAGAAAAAATAAATAAGTAATAAGTACGACTACAGCGTCGCTACCGTCCACGTGTGCGTGATAAGATTTTCGTGATTAGATGATTTGATGATAAGATTCGTGGCACTTACTGTCTGTGGTCGGCACATACACCTGATACAATGTTGAGCCTCTGACGATACATACGATAAGAGCACACCATGATTATTCATTATTTATTAGGGGTAGCTACTGGCTACAATTGGCGTAGCTATAAATGTCTACGATTAGCTCAAAATCCAGGGATCCGGAGTCGCGTAGCAGAGCAGTGTAGCATGGCGGCGTAGCATTGCAGCGTAGCCGGAAAATGTGCAATAATATTTCGTAGCGTAGCAATGAACCGCAGTAGCACAGCGTAGTAATAAAGTAAAGTCTCTCGAGAACAAAGTATTAGCCGCGCTCATAAGACATTCATCATCCATTGCAGCCTTTGATACTGTACTGCTGGGTATATTAAAGGTCTCATTTCGTTCCTGCCACTCTTTACGCCTTTTTTTGTTGTTAAACTATATATTTTTAACCTTTATAATGGTCGGTTTATTGAGAGTTTATCTACAAATATTAAAGGTCTCATTTCGTTCCTGCCACTCTTTACGCCTTTTTTTGTTGTTAAACTATATATTTTTAACCTTTATAATGGTCGGTTTATTGAGAGTTTATCTACAAATATTAAAGGTCTCATTTCGTTCCTGCCACTCTTTACGCCTTTTTTTGTTGTTAAACTATATATTTTTAACCTTTATAATGGTCGGTTTATTGAGAGTTTATCTACAAATATTAAAGGTCTCATTTCGTTCCTGCCACTCTTTACGCCTTTTTTTGTTGTTAAACTATATATTTTTAACCTTTATAATGGTCGGTTTATTGAGAGTTTATCTACAAATATTAAAGGTCTCATTTCGTTCCTGCCACTCTTTACGCCTTTTTTTGTTGTTAAACTATATATTTTTAACCTTTATAATGGTCGGTTTATTGAGAGTTTATCTACAAATATTAAAGGTCTCATTTCGTTCCTGCCACTCTTTACGCCTTTTTTTGTTGTTAAACTATTAATTTTTAACCTTTATAATGGTCGGTTTATTGAGAGTTTATCTACAAATATTAAAGGTCTCATTTCGTTCCTGCCACTCTTTACGCCTTTTTTTGTTGTTAAACTATATATTTTTAACCTTTATAATGGTCGGTTTACTGAGAGTTTATCTAAAAGTAGATTAACTCTCAATATGTGTACTCAGAAACCGGCCATAAGTGCTGTAAAACCTTGCTTCTTGCCAAATTTAATGATTCTAGGTCAACGTGCAGTAACCATATGGTTTTGATTTCCTTGTGAAATAGCAAAATAAGCAAAAATATGCGACATAAACGGTCATTTGGTGTATTTCTTTTTTACTATGTTACAACTAGAAGTGCCCCTCGGCTTCGCCCGCGTTAAAGACTTATTTTATTTACTTAAAACTATTAATTAATTAGTTAAGTACTGTAGCTTGTTATGTTGCAAAAAAATGATTTTTCTTTCTTTTCTTTTCCTTTATTTCTTTTGATCCGTTGACTTACAAGTTTGATTTTTCACAGCTGAAAAACACCGCATTGTATTTGAAATAAATGTCAACTTGACACCTATGATGAAACGCATAGGTTTCTGAAAAAATAAAGGTCTTGACAAAGGGACAGGCAGACAGACAACAAAATGATCCTATTAGAGTTTCCTCTCTATTTTCCTTTTGAGGCACGGAACCCTAAAAATAAGATTCTTAAGATTTATCAAAACGTAAATATGTTTTATTTTTAACAAATTAAGGCCCAGTTTCACCGGTTCCTGATAATGCGTTAGATAATTATCTGACACATGACACCATATAAAAGCTGTCAAAAATCTGTCAGATTTCTTTATATTAGCGCTATCAGGAACCGGTAAAACTGGCCCTGAGAGTTGTAAATAACAGATACAGTATTATATCACATAACTAAAAGCACATTTCACATTATTCACAAGTCATCATTTAATAAAATGCATATTATTAAATGAGGACTTGTACCGCGTAGTACCTACCTACCACATTTAGTGGAAGTACATTTAGATTGTTAGAAATATTACTGCTAAAGCTAGTTTATTTTTGCGTCAGACTAAAGTGTGATCGATGTACATGGTCCCCGAGACATTGTTAACATGAATGTGTGAATGTCTAGAGAGATTGTGGTGCCGTTGCGGCACTACTGGGATGTGGCGCTGATGTTGACGTTCAGAGTAGAAGGAATAGGTAGGCATAGGAGGGAGGCGAGACACCTGCCGCGGCGGGTCGGCTGCCAGTATTGATCTGCATCTGTCGGCGGCCGCGGATGTTGAACTCTGGCTCGCGCGCTGAGAGGTCGGCGGCGGCGCGTCGCAACGCGCCCATTGAGACGCAGCAAAGCGCGGGCAGTTTGCTCGCACTAGTTAATTACCCCACTTGTTGTTAAATTTTTATGTCATCCAAACTTCTAGTATCAAGTCATTGACTATCGGCTACCCGACTGCGGATGTAGCGTCTCAGCATTCCTCACAAAACATGTACCTATGTAGGCGTAAGCTAAGTCACTATATTATTATCTGTTCTGTGGTCACTATGTAGGTACGACTGCCAGCCATCGATGATTCCAGCCGTTACAGGCGGTCACGTACAATACTCTCATTTTGAGCAGAGTCGGATATATAATATAGTTAAGTAATTTTCTGTGTACTCGAATATGTACCTAGTCTAAAAAACCTACTGAGGAATTATATACATAGCTGGGTGACAGCTGGCTGTGTACAAGGTATAATATTATATACATAGCTGGGTGACAGCTGGCTGTGTACAAGGTATAATATTATATACATAGCTGGGTGACAGCTGGCTGTGTACAAGGTATAATATTATATACATAGCTGGGTGACAGCTAGCTGTGTACAAGGTATAATATTATATACATAGCTGGGTGACAGCTGGCTGTGTACAAGGTATAATATTATATACATAGCTGGGTGACAGCTGGCTGTGTACAAGGTATAATATTATATACATAGCTGGGTGACAGCTAGCTGTGTACAAGGTATAATATTTGTTAAATCCGGATGTACTTATTATGATCGAGAAAAATGTATGTGCGCTTTTCACAGTGGCCGCCCTCCGGTGAAGGAAAAACATCGTTAAGAAACCTCCAAACCCCATGGTGGTAGAACATACTATCTAGTGTTCGTCTGGCCAGCTACCACCCTCAAGTTAGAAAATCTGTCGCCAAACATCTAATGTGATCCGGCAGCTATCCTTGAGAGCCAGTTTCCATTCTAAACCTAGCGTGCTACCATCCTCGACCGCATCATCACTTATCAACAGGTGAGATAGTTGTCAAAATAGCTAGCATAAATGATATTAAAATAATATAAGTATATAAGCGGCAATAGCCTAATGGCTGGCGATTGAGAGATCGTGAGTTCGATCACCACCCACTGCAATATTGACGTAAACCACTCCAGATATAAGCATATTTAGCTTACATTTTAGGGGTTAACAATAATCACAGAAATATAAATAATAAAGAAATTTATTTATTTATTAACATAGGTAACGCAATAGTCATAACAATTTAATAATAAAGTAATTAATATTTCTATGACAATAATACCAGTAATGTGCAACCCACATAGCTAGCTTTTAAATGTGCGTAGGTATTAGTACAATTAAAAAACCCGTTTGAACTCTATCTCACCTATTGGTAAGTGACGATGTGGTCGAGGACCGGACAATAGCACGCCAGGCTCAGGATGGCAACTGGCCATCGATGTAAATGTACTACGCCAGCCAGCCAGCCGGCCAGGCAGCCAGCCGGCCAGCCAGCCAGCCGGCCAGCCAGCCAGGCAGACACTAGAAAGTGTACTACCACGTCGCAGGGAGTCATAAGATAGATGATACCAACTCGCTCATTACCTGTATCATGTCAGCTTACTAAGTTCTTCACGTTGTTTCACTTCGGTACATAACAATTTTTATAATTTGTCTGTGAATGTGGCAAATTGTGGGTTTGAATCCACGAACGAGTTTTGCCAATTAAATAAATAAATATTTAAAGCGGTTTGTAGAGACTGGGTAGGGAGATACAAATATCGGGCTCAGTGGAGTGGAGTGGAGTGTGGAGTGACCCCGGCTGATGATGATGTTTGTGTGTGTGCAGAGAGGCAGTGGGTCCGGCGGCGCGGCGCCGGCGTGCGGCATGGAGTGCCGCGCGGCGGCCGCGCCCGTGCCGCCTGCGCGCGCGCACGACCGCTCGCCGGCCAAGCCCGGCCTTCACGTCAACTTCAGCGATAAGGGCGAGGTAACCACCTTCCTCCTCCTCATACTCACCTCCTTCACTATCTTAAACTTATAATATTCTATCTCAACTGATGTTCCTTCGCTCGAGCGAAGCCCGCTGGATCCTGTACCGTCCACCCTCTATCTCTCGTCTCGTTGAACTGTGACTCGATTGTTGTGCTCTACAACCAGCGGTATAAACACCGTTAACCCGTTTCCAGTCTTAAATTATATTATAATATAACAACAGGACAGCCGAGAAGCTCGTCTGATGATAAACACTACCTGTTCAGTGTATGGGTTTCTTGAGTTCAGGTATAATTTAAAGTCTTCATATCGGTAGCAATCTATTTACTTCTTATCATTACACTTTGTTACATTGCATTGCAGAAAAGTTTTAAAGGAGAACGAATGTATAATTGTAAAATCACAGAATTAATATGATATAATATGGCGTCGACTCTAGTGTTGCCAGATGGCCACAGACAAAAAATTACTAATTTGTTCCGTAGACTGAACGCTTGCGTTAACACTACCTAAAACAGATGCTGTGGCGCGCAAGCACCATGTCGTGTGGAATCACCTTACTTTACTGCACCCGTTACCTGACACATCTCTGTATTAGACGTTGAATATCAGTCGACGTTTCAGCCGACGGCGATGTAATCGAGTGAATAGAAACTTCTCAATGTAAGGTAACGTGTGTGCAGTCGGTTCCATAATAAGTAATGGTACGTGTGACGCAGGTGAAGGAGCGGCGTGAGAAGTTCCTCACGGCCAAGTACGGCAGCCACCAGATGGCTCTGATCCGGAAGCGGCTCGCCGTAGAGATGTGGCTCTACGACGAACTGCAGAAACTGTACGAGCCCACGCCCCCGGTTCGTATTTATATTATTATAATATTGTCGACAGACGAGCGCTTCACTCACCTGATGATAAATGACGATGCGGTCTAAGATGGAGTCATGCTTGTCTGGAGTTACGAGGCGGCACGAGCCGGAAGACCCGCAGAGCGCAACCATCCCGAGCCGCGTATCATAGTAGTCCGCGTGGCACCGAACTCGGCGACCGTGTGGCGGGTGTTTCGAGCCACGCCCGACCACCGCTCGGGGATCACACGTGTACGCAGGATAACGATGACCACCCCACCTCAAACAGTTCATATGATTTTTGTAACCTAGGCTGTTCCTGTTCATCCAAACTTTTTTTTTAATATCTTATATCCTAGCGTTTGACCACTATCTCACCTGTTGGTAAGTGATGATGCGGTCGAAGATGGTAAGCACGCTAGGCCTAGAATGGGAACTGGCTCTCGAGGATAGCTACCGGAAACGATTAGATGTTTTGGCGACAGATTTTCTAACTTTAGGGTGGTAGCTGGCCAGGCGGACACTAGATAGTGTCCTACCACCATGCACCCCCGCATGGTGGTTTCTTAACGATGTTTTCTTTCACCGGAAGGCCACTGTGAGAAGCGCACAAATTTTTTTCGATAGAAAAATCCATTGGTGCACGGCGGTTTGAACTCGGTACCACGGCATCAAAGCCGACCGTTCTCCCGATTACGCCACCGGGCCCTCGGTTGTTTGGTAGAGATCGCTCTAGCGATCTTTTTAAATTATCTTACATAAAAAATATGTTATATTTTGGTGTGTATGTAAGTGAAGAGTTCATCATATCTATCTATTGTATGCTTCGAGCATTTACCAAAGGAGATGTTAACGCAAGGCGTACCCATCTGCTGGCCATATAGCCATTTTTGGCCATATGAGCGTGCGTAACTACGCTGTATTTTTAATACTGTGTGCGTTTCAAGCTAGTGTGCGGGATCGTTAAAGTGAGTGATTTGTGTGTGTGCCATGCGTGTTTACATCGTCCCCCGTAAGTATCGGCAAGAAAAAATAAAAAAAATGTTTGCGGATTACAATGTTAACATCACCATTCGTAAATGCTCGAAGATTGTATGAATCGTGTAGACTGTGGTTTTTATGTCAGTTCGGTGAGTTGAGGAGGTGTGTGGTGTGTTGCAGGAGGTGGAGGTGGAGGTGGACATCGACGAGCTGCTCGACATGGACTCGGAGGAGCTGCGCCGAGCTCACCTCGCAGTACGTACCTGTGCCTACCACTCACCCGTGTCGTCGTCTCTCCCGATGGAGAGTGACCGCGGGTGCTTTCATATCATATCAATAGTTTGTATTAGAATCAGTGTCACAGTACAGTAGTCAGTAGGTAGGTATAGTTATGGTACAAGCCGACTTTGTAGCAGAACGAGTACTTGTCTGCCTAGTCTGCCCGGGCCGGTACTCTCACATCCAGTCAAAATAGACTAAATTATGATTCCAGTTTGCATGAATTCCCAACAAGCTGGATTTTTTTGTGCAGGCCTTGGATGCGTCATTACAAATGACATGTCATAAGTCCCCATCGATCCCGCTTGTGCCTTGTTTTTTATTCGAGGTCAAAGGTCACAATTTGGGGTGGGTTGTCTATGGTATATAGGTCTTTAAAAATGACATTGAGGTTCCTAAAATTATTTTTTCTCAAAGTCAATCATTTAAAAGATAGGCGCGTCTAAAGTGGTATAATGTGTGTCCCCCTCCGCCTTTTAACTTTTAAAGTAAGGGAATGAAAAATCGAGAAAAAATATAAATTCTGTAGATCTCAATAACTTTCATATTGACTTTAATAACTTTCAACGAAAATTGATTTGACCGAGATACAGTCAGCAGTTTTTGAGATATAGCGACCGCAAATATAACTTGGTTTTTCATACAAACACTATGAAAAACAAAGTTATTTTTGTAGTTGCGAAAATCACACATCATATATACGTGGCGTACTCATGCATATTATGACGATAACAACTTTTATAACTTTTTGAATCGTTATATCTCTGAAACTCGTGGCTCGTAGAAAAAAAAGTATTGATAAATTTTTTATAGATAATTTTATGATCTACAATTTTGTCAAAGGTACTTTTATGATAAAACTTACCGTTTTTCTGAAAATCGCGAAAAACGCAAATTTGTGACCTTTGACCTCGAATAAAAAACAACGCACAAGCGGGATCGATGGGGACTTTTGACATATCATTTGTAATGACGTATTCAAGGCCTGCACAAAAATCCAGCGTGTTGGGAATTAATGCAAACTGTAATGTCTATTTTACCTGGACTATTTGTCCCATTCACAACACAAAACACAAGTTCGAATGTGCAGCATGAGTGACTCGGTACAGTTATTCACTAGCTGTGTACGTGTGCTACGCCGTGCAATCATAGACTATTTAAGTCACGGAAAAGCGTGCGTAATGTGCGGGTTAAGGTCACACTGTCCTATAAATACAGATTTAAAATTATATGTTTGCCAAATTTGATCTTAATCCGTGTTTGCAAAAGGAGAAACAAACATCTACCTACACTCAAACAAACAAACATCTACCTACACTCAAACAAACATACATCTACGTACACTCAAAGTTAACTTAATTTAAACGTATCAAGATGGCGCTGAAGCATTTTGCACTGTTCTTCTTGTAATAAGGTCAAGCGCGCACCGCTTTGCGTTGCGTTTATTCTACCGCATGCATAATATTCTGTGAAGTATGAAGTGTCATAAAAAAGTGCGCGCATTGCGGTGAAATAAACCCATGTGGTAAAGTCATCGCTGCAAATTTGCGGCGAGTCTACCGCACAGATTTTTGTATCGGATAGGGATGTTATGAAGCACGCGCACTGCGGTGAAATAATCGCATTGAGACACCATTATCTTTCTCCTACTAAAATTAATATTTTGCTATTTCTCTGTCAAATGACTTCGTTTCGACTTTGATCCTTCAGAGATATTTCGAGAATAACCCTTTCGAAAAAGAAATATTTAAAAAAAATTACTACTACTACAAATATTACTTTATATGTATTACATACTAAGGAACAACTTATACAGCAAAAATAACATTTTGGAAAAGGTCCCCTAATACCGGACAGTCAACATTATTTAAACTGGAACATTAGTTTAACAAGAAATTCTCTCTGATAACAATTACAATAGAATAATTAACCATATATCAATTATAATAGAACAAATCAACGCTGAAAAGCTACTTACAACTAAAATCTAACAGGGTACTTTTTGGAACATTGCAAACTTCAGATGACTTTCTCAGTGAATACTTTTTGATATCACCTTATCGATAGCTTTTTTTATTGTTTCACGTTTGAAGGTATTTTGGGTTAACCCATGTTGAATCTAAAAAAAACAATAACTTAAACCAAAAAACTTAACTTAAACTTCTCCGGTTTTACGGGACATTTAGAGTGTCCGATCTTAGGGACTTAGATGTATACAAGAAAAATTGTTAAACACGTGTGTTATTAAGCACAAAAAAATGTCGTGAAATATGACAGTAAAGCACCATAGCAAAAATAATTAACAATAATTAATACCATCCCATACGACTTCGAGCAAAATTTTTACTTACCTCGAAATTCGCACCACGCTCCACGAGGAACGAGTCAGCACTGGTTGATGCATGACCCCCCCTAACTTGGGTGTAGCTTTCTAAACACGGCACAACTAACAAATTGGCGCGCTTTCTTAGAAAGATATAATGTTAGGAGCTGTCCAGGTTACGGGACTTCCTCCTACTCTTAGAAAATAAAATAAACGATTGAAGGAATCGCTAGGATATCTTCTTTTCAAAACACAGTAATTAGTACCAGTTTCCACAATTTTTCTGAGATTATTATGACAAAACCGGCCAAAACTCAACTTTGCAGTTCAATCCCTAGAGTAAGACTTTGATTCTTGCCAAATTTTATGATCCTAGAACAACGGAAACTACTTACCCGTTAAGTTTTGATTTGTAATAATCTGTGCCAGTGACTAGTGCCAGCCAAGTAGTCAGTCGTCGAGATAAGTAAATGCGTCATAATACAAATGTTGATATATTACAAACAGCTCGCCGATTTCGTTAAAATTTAAATGGGACCACCTGGGAAGGGTACCATTTGAAACAAAAAAAGAATTTTTCAAATTGGTTCACGCATCTTCGAGTAATCCGTGAACATACATAAAAAATAATAAAACAAAAGAGGTTCCGACGAATTGAGAACCTCCTCCTTTTTTGTGAAGTCGGTTAAAAAGAGACTCAAGTATTTGATGGGAATTTCAACTACTTGACACCTCTACGAGTACACTAAGAACTACACTTCCTGAGAAAGAGGGTCTCGACAGACGGACAGAAGACAGACAGACAAACAGACGGACAACAAAGTTATCCTATAAATAAGGGTTCGTGTTTTCCTTTTGAGGTACGGAATCCTAAAAAACGTGCATTTCTTTTGCAGCAGTGCGCGTACCCGGGATTGCATTGCATCTAACCTAACCTGTCGAGATAGCTTACAGAATAGCCCTACAGATAGCGCAGTAGTATTTGTACCGACTGGTTCACACCAAACGCGACCAGAAAACAATTGAATAGCACTGAGATCGCGCCCGCAGATCGCAGGATGCCGCGGTGTGGCTGTACCTTTATTCTACCGTGCGGTAAAATAAACGAACCGCAACAATGTGCGCGCTCGACCTAAATATTACGTGTATGAGATCCTGATATACAGTGAGATCCTGCCTTGCGCAGACGATAGTTTCTACAATAATAATACCATACGCACATTGTATAGGCACAGTTTTACAACAGTGGTATAGGTATCTGAATAATTTAAGTCGTTTATAAAAAGAAAAAAAACCTGAGATTTGATGACGATGAATTTAAAATAGATAACGGGAAGGACTCTCTCAAAAATAATCCGATCGTTTCATAAATAATAATGGAGTTCTAAAATAACACACATACAAAACATATACACCTCTTCCTTTTTTACAGTAGGTTAAAAATAACAGATGCACTTGCTTCGTCGTAATAAATATCTGAAAATGTGAACTCTTTAGATACATATCGCATTTATAATATTAGTAGTATTCATTTACTGTATGTATATGTGAACTAAAGTACTGGTAGAGTAGAGTGTGAGAGCGCGTGTGTACCGCCGCAGGGTTTAACATTGAGACTACGACTCTGTGTCGGTGTACATGCGGATAGATCATTTATGCTGAGCATCAGAAAGAAGCCCGCCATCTGCCCGACAAGTTTGAGGGAATACGCACACTCACGAAGTATAAATGCGCACACAACTCATCGATCTGATCTCGAGCTCGGATGAATAATAATTATACATATTCTGTTTTGTTTGCAGACGTTATTAGCGGACGCCAAAAAACCTCTGAGGGATGTAAATGTAAGTATCATTGGTAGTACACGTCCCTGCTGGGTGCTCCGCTCCGCACAGAGTCGAAATGTATACTTAAATAACATTGTTTTTATTACGCCATGTCTATTCATTTTGTCGTGACATTTTTCTTTTCTATGATTTCAATGATTACATAGTATTCAAGCATTAGCTTGACAGTAATATATTATTTTAAAAGAAGTTGTGATATCTTTCCGGACTAGAGAACCACCAGGCCTGAAAAATCATAACGTCTATCCGAGGAAGCATATCAGGGGAGCTACGTACATCACGCAACAAAAAAAAAAGTGAAACAATAACTAGAATAACATATTTTAAGTTGACTCAGCAGTAAACTAAGAGTCCCTTTACGTACGTCCTTCGAGCCGGGTCTGTTAATAATGATGTGGAGCAGCCGAGTGGCGCATGACGTCACGCCAGAATATATTGTGTCGTATGGTGGGCTCCGACGTGTGCTGTACTAGTGAAGTACGCTCATTTAGACAACAACACACCCGCACTATATAAGAATGAATATTCAAAGCACGGGCTCGCTGTTTGTCGGGTATGGTCGGCGCGTCGCGTGCAGTCAGCCGGACGGCGGACCGTGCGGGGGGTGTTGTTGTCACCACTCGTGATAGAGGGCTGGTGGGCGCACGTGATTTATTCTAGCCGGAGGTTGATCGGAGCACGTTTGTCTGTTTCAGAAATTTATCAACGACTTATTAGAAAAAGCAAAAACGTTGTAGACGATAAGGAGCGTGAAACCAAATCTCATGATATGACGGCAGCCGGCAGCCGGCAGCACAGCGGGCGCCGTCGACACCTCGCGTGCTGTGGACGGGAGTACGAGCGGCCGTCACCACCTTCATACCTCGTGGTATTTACGTGATGTCACATATCAGGCGCCGCGCGCTGATGTCGTTCGGTTATTGAATTGGCAACGTAAACATTACATTAGACTAACGAACTAATAACGTAAGCTAGGATGTAACGTATGTACTCGCGGTGCGGCAGTCGGCACGGAGTCTGCGAAGAGACGCGACCGACACGATCGACGACGGCGGCTGGTCGACTTAACACGAGTACACGACACGGGATATGTTATATCCATAGATTATGGGTGTAAAATCCTAGGTCTGCAGTTATAACTCGTACGGTTATAATGGTTTTATCTCCCGAGCGGCTCCATCTCCATCGTAGGGGCTCGTACTCCATTGCGGGGGAAATGAAATGGTTATGTCGGTATCCAACCGACTAAAACCCCATGGTGTTGTGTTCCTAGCTGCACCCTAATGCCGGGGCTAGCTTGCGCGCCCATGTGCGGCCCCGACGGTGTCGTGGAGGTGGGGACTTCAAGTCGTTGGAGTTGGATTCACCTCACCTTCACCACTATAATAAGATGCGCGCGGAATCACCGCGGACGCCATCTTTAGGTCTTAACAGTCGATCTGTTATGGGGGTGAAGAAGGTGTCTGATATGTAGATTCAAATGCTGTCGTTAAGACTTTTTTACGCTAGATCGACAGTCACGGTATTCATTTGAGAGGTTTGATGTTATCTCACGCTCCCTCTCCGCAACCTCCTTCTGCGAGATGATATCTTCGCAGAAGTCGAACCCGGCAGTCCATGATCTTTCCCTCTCGAGCATCGATTTAATCGAAGACTGCAGCGAGAGGTCCGCATCTTAATACGGACCTCTCGCTGCAGTCTTTAACCTATGTAGATGAGCTCAGGGTAGGTCTTAACCTTATGTAAGCTCGTCTACATAGGGTCTCGGGTAGATCAGGTTGACCGTGACCGCCTCCAGGAGTTTTAAGTATCGATTCCCATAGACACCTAAAGATGGAAGCCTCGAGGCTGACCGTTGTCGACGAGGTGAACTGTACGGTACCCGCGTACTCCGTGTCGCTGTCTGTAGCGAGACAACGCCCTAAATCTTTTAGCTTTAAGTAGCCTAGCTTATAACTGAATAGATTAATACAATTCATAGGATAATTTACTGTTTGTAAATGTGATATTTGATTTTGTACCGGAGCAAACGGACCGTCAAACACCTTATTACCGACGGGCCTACCTAGCCCTACTAGCTAGCTTCTAGTGTGTGTACTGTGACTGTGGGTGAACCCTTACTGCCCGCCCGCCCAAATATTACATTCAAATATTTACTTGTTGCTAATGTAGGTAAATGTAAATGAGAATCAATGAGTAGGTATGTCGTTCATTTTTAAGTGTAATAGTTACTGTACCTAATGTAGATGTGGAGATCATTATGACCGTATAAGCCATGATAACTTCTACAAATAGGTACTTACCTACGATACTTAGGTACCTACTAGGTCGGTACTTAATGAAACGAAAACAACAAAAAATAGCCGCGGGAGGTCGCCAGCGCCACTCCGCCGTCCGACGCTGGTCATCCGAGTGTATCATTGTAGACTTCCTAATTACTTATTTGAAAGAAATGTATTAGTTAACCCGATGAGTGTTTTTGAAATGTTATTCAATTGATGTAAAGATACGTAGGTAAGTAAATGTATTTGAAGGATACTTTGTACGTATATATATACGTACGAAGAGGCGGTCGGTCGGTATGTAGATAGTTAGTACGCCCATGGTACGCAGCTCGGACTTAAAGCACAGAAAAGATAATAGTCCTACGCTTAAAGTAGCGGTGCGGTGCGTGTGGACGACGAACGGTGGACGGTGGAGCCACCGCGACGCGCCCTCGTCTGCTCCGTACGTCTCAAGTCTCTTTTGTATGTATTAAATACGCGATTTTAAATAGAATGTACGTCTACTTATTTCATGCTCCCTCCTGCGTACTAAAATACCTACTGTGAGCATCGACGGGCTGTGCATGTGTATACAGTGCAGTACGAACGATCAGCTAGGCTATTCTGTAGGCTAGTTTTTTACACATCTCGCAAAGCGAAATCCGTGGTGAGTCGTACCTACTACGAAATTCAAAAATCTCGCCGCTGCGATGCGAGATGCGTAAACTAGCTTACAGAACAGCCTAGCAGATCGGTCAACACAGTACCGGGTAGAGTGCGGCACCTGGCTGTGGCTATTATTGCTGTCAGTTACATCAGTATGTCAACACAGTACATCTCAGCACAGAATAATTATTAGTACTACGTAACCTCAGTTCCTCGTTGCATGTTTGATTTACATAGATAAATAGTGGACATTATTTAACGATTTGAATTTAATGCCAAACCTTGACTCCAATGATTTTATCGTCGTCAAAACATTTTTACCGACGACGAAAAATGAGGAACTGAACAACTATAGGAAACGTAAGCACTCACCCTAATTTTGAGTCGGCGCCAAAAATATGTAACTACTACGCCTCTACGTGTATACTCAAACAAAAACGCTGAACTACTGACTTCATTCCGATCCATCCAACACTGTTCCAAGCCGGTTGGCACCGGACGTGATGCCGGAACTCGGCGACCCGATGCCGATGGCCGGTGTGTGGTTCGAGCCACGGCCGAATCTACCACCAGTGGTGATCTATTTAGCGTCGTCCAGGGATAAGGGTAGGTGTGGTTTAGAGCAAGTTAGACCTCGATAATCCGGACTCAGTTCAGGGTTCCGTAAATGCACAAGCGGTTGCAATTATAATCTGTGCTTTTCGAAATATGTAGTTAGGTACCTACCTAATACGAAAATTGAACTTGGTTAAATATCAGAGGTTTATCATCCCCATATATTATAATTATGAGCCTGAACTGTAGGGCACTGCAGGGCAAAGGCAAAAATATAAAACATGTTTAATTAACTGCGGCCCGCTGCTCGAGCCGCGTGCGACAGTAGGTACCTATCCTATCTATGTCCTACACCTGCCCCGTGGTTCTCGATCATTCGTATCAACTCCTGTGTAAAATGTCAGCTAAATCGGTAGTGGTAGACCGTGAACAAGAGAGATATTAGTTCTAAGGAGTAAAGATTTTGAGTTTGTGAGGTTCGTACTTCGTAGTTTAGAGATAGCGAGTGGGGCCACAGAGTACCTAAATAATAATACTTACAAGACGGGGGCACACATTGCAAACCACTTTCTTGACTAACCTACCTACTATTTACCAAACGGAACGAGTTATTGACCGAGCGAGCGAAGCGTCTCAGTTTAGAGGTTGGCCAAAACTGCTTTTGTCCGTCCGTTCCACAGGTTGCATTTTTAAACGATTTTCACAAAAATTGGCACACAAATTCCTTGATTTATTTTAAATCTTTTGTCGATCGCGATTTTTGATCGGGATAAGTTTGCTGCAGCTTCATTTATCGCCGGTTTTCAATCAAATTAGAGAGGCACACTAAGGACTTCATTCTACACTAGATGTTGTGTCCCAAAGTCCCAAAGGGAAAAAACTGCAAATTCCGTTAGATTTTGTTTGGGAGAACATCCTGAACACATTATATTCTTCCTAGTCGTTAGAGTTAGTTAGTAGTAACAGGATAGAAGCATATTTCACGACATAATAGCAACAAATACGGAACACGTGTTGACAACCAGGTTACGCCGATAGCCATGTTTTTTCTTGTTTCTTGCCAGCGGGAGCCGGGAGGGCCTGTAGTCTAAACTGTTCATGCACCAACCGCAAATAGTTAGTTCAACCTCAAAACAATTAAAAATAAGTTCAAAATCTAAAACCCGACTACAGAAAGATCATACTCTAAAAAGTATGAAACAAGATAATATTCTCACCTGAGATCGCTATGTACAAACTATTCAATATGTATCGTGTATTATATAAACAACTTACTTTTAATAAATATTTTATTGAATTTCATAAATATTCTTAGTGGTGCTCAGTGGATACCCGTGGTCGTATGCTACTTTGCAGAGTGTAGTTTTGTTACGTTTACACAGCCACGACGGACGGACATTCGATCACAGCTATCCTCTGAGCACCACTACTAACAAAATTTATGAAATTCAATCAAATATTTATTAAAAGTTAGTTGTTTATATAATACACGATACATATTGAATAGTTTGTACATAGCGATCTCAGGTGAGAATATTATCTTGTTTCATACTTTTTAGAGTGTGATCTTTCTGTAGTCGGGTTTTAGTTTTTGAACTTATTTTTATTTAAAGCATTTTGGGGTTTTTGCATAATTGTATACATGGATTCATGTCAATATACCTACATAAATAAATACACAGCGATCAACAAACACATAACCCTCCCAACTGCTTCTTTGCGACGCCGTGGGGTAAAAATTAGTTTTCTTGACTTCGGCGGGATATATCTCGCCAACGCTACGCCCAACAAAAATATGATGTACTAAACCCTATCTTCATTTTAAAATCCCTATTCAACGATACCACACACTATGGGGTGTGGTGAATTTTTTTATTAGTTCTGGACTTCGTGCCCTCTAGAGGGCGCCACATACAATTTGTTGTGACGTCACATAGTCAAAAGTCATAGCATTTATTCAGTATATGGGCAAATTAAAAATTTGCACTTACGTACACACGTCAAATTACATTAAATAGATCATATTCAATAAAACATATTATAGATATAACAGAAACATAACTTATTGCTTTGAATTTACAAAAAAAAACAAAGGTATTGAGCCATTCAGCTTTCATCTAGACGTCGATCGTCACACTTAATTCTCACACACATGTTTAATTCCCCTGATTAATGTAGGGTTGCCAACCGTACTATTACGTGCACTCGCAACCCAGTGCATGTTTCAGTACTTCAGACAATTTTATCCAAAAAATTGTGAAATAATGAAATATAATAAATAAATAGAACGAAGACTAATATAATAGAAATAGCCTATAACCAGCAGACAATAAGACGCGTCCAAACACCTCATTTGTCAAATTATGATAAGTAGTTTAGAAGTTATGAGGGAACAGATGAACATACATACAAACATAGATAGATAGATAGAAAATTATTTATTGTCACACCTCATAACTTAAAAAATAACATACAAATCATTCATTTTATTAGTGTTACAATGGGCGGCCTTATCGCTGAAAGCGATTTCTTCCAGGCAACCTTTGGATGGAGAGGACTTATAGAAAAGAAGACAATAGACGGAGGTGTTTCGAATATAAGTTAAAAGCAAAAAACTAATATACCTACTAACTTTACTTCCTAAAGATACTAACCTACCCTACTAATAAAAGACTTACTAACTAAGATTAATATACAAACCAATATAGGGGAAAATTTACAACATGTGATAAATAAATAGCGATTTCAACTTTATATAATAATATCTGCAGTAGCAAATGTCTAGGATTGTTGACGGAGAAAGTGATCTTTGACCTGCGTCCTGAATGTATTTGGAGACTGCGCTTTTCTAATGTTTACAGGCAGTGCGTTCCACAGACGTGAAGCGCGCACAGCAAACGATCCGTCATAAAAACCAGTACTGTGACTGGGAATCTCAAGGACAAGATTCTCTGATGACCTCAGCTCAAAACTATTAGAGTTGCAGAGAAATCTAAATTTTTGTCGAAGATAATGGGGAGCAGAAGGCAGAAATAGTATATTATAGAGAAGAGAAAGAATATGCGCATCCCGACGAAGTCGTATAGGAAGCCACTTGAGTTTAGCACGAAACTGAGAGACGTGGTCATATTTACGTAAACCAAATATGAACCTAATGCAGAAGTTTTGGAGACGTTCAAGTTTATTCAGCTGGTCCTTAGTTAAATCGAGATAGCAGACATCAGCGTAATCTAATATGGGAAGGAGTAAAGATTGAGCAAGAGTAACTTTAGTGGCAGTCGGAAGAAAATTTCGCAATCTTTTTAATAAACCACCCGAGGCAAACATTCTACGACTCAATGCATTAATTTGTGCACCCCACGATAGATTGCGATCGAACATGATGCCTAGGTTTTTAACGTCCTTGCTGTAAGGAATTATGACGTTATCAAACATCACAGGAGAAAGATTTTGCCACTCAATCTTTGTCATCAGCCGTGAGCTGCCTATTAAGATAACTTGAGTTTTTGTAGGATTAATTTTGAGACTATAAGCTCTGGCCCAATCTGCAATGCGACAAAGATTCAAGTTAACTCTTTCAACAGCGTCAGTTAGATTGTTTAGTGGTGCCTGTGTATATATCTGTAAATCATCTGCATACAGGTGGTAGGGAGAAGTGATTTGGTTTGATATGGAGTTAATAAAAGAAGAAAATAGAAGAGGGGAAAGAACGCCACCCTGTGGAACTCCAGCCACCGTATCACACCAAGACGAAAAAGATTTATCAAGGTGAATGCGTTGCCGACGTCCCGAGAGATAGCTCTGAAACCATGCAACCACAGCTGTAGAAACGTTAAGAGAGCGGAGAAGGGCAAGGAGGATGTCATGGTCCGCAGCATTAAAGGCGTTGCTAAAGTCTAGTAACGTTAGTATCGTGACATTTCCATTTTCCATACCAAGTCGTATGTCATCTGTAATTTTGAGTAGAGCAGTAGCCGTGCTGTGGCCAGGACGGAAGCCGGATTGGAAAGGATTTAAAAGGTTGTTACGAGTAAGAAAAATGCTAAGTTGGTTGTGGACCAATCGTTCCAACACTTTAGAGAGGAAAGGAAGGATAGAGATAGGACGGTATTCACTAAAGGATGTAGGATTAGATTTTTTGGGCAAGGGAATAATCTGGGCTTGCTTCCAACACGAGGGGACGGTGGAAGTCTCAACCGACGTATTTAATATGTGGCTAATCACAGGGAGAATTTCGTCCAAAATAGGGACTACCATATTTCGACTAATACAATCACCGCCCACTGCATTGGAAGTTATGGATAGGATGCTCTTTTTAACGTCGCAGCTAGAAAATGGATTTAGAGTGAATTCAGGGTAAGTTGTATTTGGTGCAGAAGAAAGATGATTAAGTGTATTTAATTTATCCGCAGCATTTATAGGCGAAGAATAAGAAAAGTGCTGGTTGAGGGAATTAATATCTAAATTATTAGGGACTGTTTCTAGTGATGGCTTTCCTATACCAAAACATACATACCCACATACCGGTCAAAAACTTTTGCTTCGCCGTAGTCGGGTAACAAGAGATTTATTCGTTTTATTTGCTCACGAGGTTAGGACCTATCTATTTACTATACCTATCAAGAGATGGCGCTGGCGTAGGTTTCACAGTTCACCATACATCCTGCATCGCGCAAACGATATTTTCCTCAAAATAATAAAAGTTGCTGCGATCACCCAACCCGACTGCCCAGCGCGTGGTGATTATTTGGGCAAACCCTTCATGGCAGACACAACCACACAACGGCCCCCAGTTCCCGGTCGCCCCGCTATTCCTGACCAAGGCGGCGGTTACGGTAACGGCGGGGCAGGGGGTGCTAAGAATCCCCGGGCGACGGAAGGCCGCCAAAACCGACTGACCCTGGCTACATTTAACGGACGCACGCTACGGCTCGATACACACTTGGCACTTCTGGAGGAAGAGCTGAAAAACATAAGATGGCATATTCTGGGATTATGTGAAGTCCGAAGAGAGGGGGAGGACACCGTTACCCTAGAATCAGGCCATCTTATGTATTTCAGAGAGGGAGAACAACCATCCCAAGGTGGCGTCGGGTTCTTGGTCCATAGGATCCTCTCTGATAACGTTTTAGAAATCTCCAGTGTGTCGACAAGGGTAGCGTATCTTGTGATTAAACTCACCGAGAGGTATAACCTCAAGGTTATCCAAGTATACGCACCGACTTCGGCACACTCGGACGATGAAGTGGAGGAAATGTACGAGGACATTTCCAAAGCCTTGCACAGAACCCAAAAGGCCCACTTCAACGTTGTCATGGGGGATCTCAACGCAAAAGTGGGAGTACAAACAAGCGGCGAATCGGTAGTAGGACCACACGGATTGGGAAGCAGAAATCATAGGGGGCAAATGCTCGTCAACTTCCTAGAAAAAGAGGGGCTTTTTCTGATGAACTCTTTCTTCCAGAAAAATCCCCAGCGGAAGTGGACGTGGCAAAGCCCCGACGCTATGACCAAAAATGAGATCGACTTCATTATGACGGACAAAAAGCGCATATTTAGGGATGTCTCAGTGATCACTAGGTTTAAAACCGGCAGTGATCACCGACTAGTCCGAGGCTCTCTAGATATTGACTGCAAACTTGAACGTGTTCGTCTAATGAAGTCCACGCTCCGACCCAATATGCTACAATCCGTGGTCGGGTCTGAAACGTTCCAGCTGAAACTGGAAAACCGATTTGCTGCACTGGAAACCACAATTGACGTTGACCAGGATCTCGACCATGTGGTGGACATCCTCAGGGAGGAAGGGACAAAATTCTGTGAGACGCGAGGTGCTGGCAAGAAGTCCAAGCTTTCAGAGGAATCTCTGCAGCTAATACAAAAGCGACGTGATAACCCTGCAGTCACTTCGTCAGATCAACGGACCCTAAATAAAAAGATTTTTAAATTGGTACGACGTGACCTCCGGAGCTCCAACACACGCTCAATTAAAGAAGCGATCGAGCAAAACCGGGGGTCAAAAGTCTTTGTCCAACAGCTGGGCCGAAGCCATCTGACGAAGTTGACCACTTCTAGCGGGAGTGTCGTCGCTTCTAAGCCGGAGATTCTTAGGGAAGTAAAAGACTTCTACAGCCAATTATACACCTCACAAGCGTCCCTTCCCCAACCCGGCATCGAGGATCCTAGAGCCACTCTGACCCGCCACTACACCGAAGATTTGCCAGAAATCAGCCTAGATGAAATTGTGATGGCTCTCAGGCAGCTTAAAAACGTAAAAGCCCCCGGAGAGGATGGAATTACAACGGAGCTCTTAAAAGCCGGTGGAACTCCTACGCTACTACAGCTTCAGCGTATTTTCAATTCCGTCCTCTTTTCGGGGAGAACTCCGAAGACATGGAGTAAGAGTGTGGTTGTTATGTTCTTCAAAAAGGGAGACAAAACCCTTTTGAAGAACTATCGACCTATCTCGCTCTTAAGCCATGTCTATAAGTTGTTTTCTAGAGTCATCACAAATCGTCTCGCGCGTAGGCTCGACGAATTTCAACCCCCCGAGCAGGCTGGGTTTCGAGGAGGATACGGCACCATAGACCACATCCACACAGTGCGGCAGGTTATACAGAAGACTGAAGAGTATAACCAGCCCCTGTGCTTAGCGTTTGTGGACTATGAGAAAGCCTTTGACTCCATTGAAACCTGGTCTGTTCTGGAGTCTCTGCAACGGTGCCAAGTCGATTGGCGATACGTCCAAGTGTTGAGAGGTCTATATGACACCGCAACTATGACCGTCCAAGTACAAAATCAGCAGACTGAACATATCCACTTACATCGAGGAGTTAGACAAGGAGACGTTATTTCCCCCAAATTATTCACAAACGCTCTAGAGGATATGTTCAAAACGCTGAACTGGAAAGGACGGGGCATAAATGTCAATGGC
This sequence comes from Cabera pusaria, assembly GCA_954871355.1. Taxonomy (NCBI): domain Eukaryota; kingdom Metazoa; phylum Arthropoda; class Insecta; order Lepidoptera; family Geometridae; genus Cabera; species Cabera pusaria. The sequence goes on from OX940893.1 coordinate 28,972,235, forward strand.
AATTACCTCTCACACTTGAGATTTGCGGACGACATCGTCATCATGGCTGAAACCGTGCAGGACCTGCAATACATGCTGACCACCCTCGCTGATTCTTCTGCGCGCATCGGTCTCCGGATGAACTTGGATAAGACCAAGATCATGTTCAACGAACATGTTATTCCGGAACCGATTGCCTTAAATGGAGTCCCTCTCGAAGTTGTTGACGAATATGTCTACCTTGGGCAAATCTTGCAATTGGGCAGAAACAATTTCGAGAAGGAAGCTCGCAGAAGGATACAGCTTGGATGGGCAGCATTCGGAAAACTTCGTCGAGTCTTTACATCGCCCATACCACAAAGCCTGAAGACGAAAGTCTTTAACGAGTGCGTCCTTCCTGTTATTACCTACGGAGCCGAGACGTGGACACTGACAGTGCGACTAGTTCACCAATTCAAAGTCGCTCAGCGAGCTATGGAGAGGGCTATGCTCGGAGTTTCTCTGAAGGGTCGAATTCGAAACGAAGTCATCCGTCAGAGAACCAAAGTAATCGATATAGCTCAGAGGATTAGCAAGCTGAAATGGCAGTGGGCCGGTCACATCTGTCGCAGAACCGATAACCGTTGGGGTAAACGAGTTCTAGAGTGGAGACCACGGCTCGGCAAACGTAGTGTGGGACGCCCTCCAACTAGATGGAGCGATGATATACGCAAGCTGGCTGGCAGCGGTTGGAAACGAATAGCTGAAGATCGAGCTCAGTGGCATGCCATGGGAGAGGCCTATGTCCAGCAGTGGACGGAAATTGGCTGATAATGATGATGAATAAAAGTTGAAAAGTTATGGTAAATTTTGGTACTTACAAGTTCAATAATCTAAATTTGCCCATACCTTTTTATCGTGTTGTCTCAGGACCTTAATTTTTATACACCTATAGGGACTATAGACCTCAGTATCTGGTATAAATAATTGAATTTGCTAGGTCCACCCGTTCCTGAGAAAATCGGTGGTGACACACGAACAAGAAAGTGAATACAAATCATATACGGGTTCCTTTTACCTTTTGAGGTACGGAATCCTAAAAACTAAAAATAACCGACTTCATTAATTTTCAGTACCAATTTTGAGGTGTTCTCTGGAGTTACTTATCAGACCTCGATAAAATTACCATGGTACCACACTTGGGATATCTCCTTTCCAACAAAAAAAAGAATAATCAAAATCGGTTCATAAACAACTAAGTTATCCGCGAACATAAAAATATATATATATACGGTCGAATTGAGAAACGTCCTCCTTTTTTTGAAGTCGGTTAAAAATAAACTGATAAATATCTTTATTTCCTTAACAGCTACAAGATCTAAGTATACATAAATTTAGGGCAGCAATTTCCTAATGAAAGTTTCAGTGACTCCACACAGTATGTATACCAGCCATCCTGACGTCAGAAGACGGTCACCCTAAATGTTTCTAGATAGGCAGCAATTATTGCCCACCACGTCAAATAACACCGACTATAAATAAACAGTGACCTGCAAGGCTAGCATGGCAAGAGGACTATTTTGTCTTTCCACCTATCCGTGTTTGGTTTGGTGGAAAAGGCATATTATAAGTAGTTTTTCGAAAATTATAAACGCCCGCTGACTTTTAATCATTTTTTTTTTAAACTTTTTAATACGAAACATAATCAAAACTCGGGGTTAAACTTCACCAAGCGTTTAAATTGTGTCAGTGGCGAAAAACAGGGAAGTAATTGTCTTTCCCCCGGGGATAAGGCCATGCTAGCCCTGCTGCCATGTCACAGCCATTTTATTCCGAAACTGTTAGGACTACAGAATTGAAACTTGGTAGGTAGATGTATTCTGTGACCCGCTTTCCGATTTTTATACAAAAATAAAAAATATATAAGTTTAAGGGGGGCATCCCATACATGGAATTGAAACAAAAAAAAAATCTTCAAACCTATACGTGTGAGGTGTCTATGGATAGGTCTTCAAAAATGACATTGAGGTTTCTATAATCATTTTTTCTCAAAGTCAATCATTTGAAAGATAGGCGCGTCTTAAGTGGTAAAATGTGTGTCTCCCCCCCCCCCCCCCCCCCTCTTTAAAGTATGGGAGTGAAAAATCTAAAAAAAATATATGCTGTAGATCTCAATAAAAACTAACAACAAAAATTGGTTTGAACGAGATACAGTCAGCTGTTTTAGAGATATGGCGACCGCAAAGATAACTTTGTTTTTCATACAAACACTATGAAAAATAAAGTTAATTTTGTAATTGCGAAGAATCATAGTTATGGAATACTTAACTGTGTTACGGAACCCTACGAGTGCGGGTCCGACTTTCACTTGGCCAGTTTATTTTTATATCTTATAAGCCAGCGTTGGACCACTATCTCACCTGTTGGTAAGTGATGATGCAGTCGAAGACGGTAAGCACGCTAGGCCTAGAATGGGAACTCGGGCCTGATTTTGATGAAAACTAAAACTGCATAAATGGATTTTTTTTAAATGTATATTCCTAGCCAGGAATCGAACCCGTCAATTTGTGTTGGACGGCTCCAGTTTACATTCATCTCGATCTATAAAATTGCGAGTGGGTTGGCTATATACAATTTCTGACCAGGCTATGATTAATCAATTAAAGGGAAAGTAAATAGAACTATAAATAATTACCAAAATATTTTATTCATGCTATTAACTTAATTACATCCATACTCATAATCCATAGAAGACCTCCCCGTAAACAGATCGTTCCTATTTCTGCAGTTCCTAAACGCAGGCGTCCACCACAGACGGGATCCGTCGAGTCCATCACTACACGAATAAAAAACAGTCCCAAAGTGCCGAGTGGTCGGGCGCGGCACGCGGTCACGCCACGTCCATAGAGTCGGGTGCGTCACCGGGCCGCGGCGGTCACGCCACGTCCATAGAGTCGGGTGCGTCACCGGGCCGCGGCGGTCACGCCACGTCCATAGAGTCGGGTGCGTCACCGAGCCGCGGCGGTCACGCCACGTCCATAGAGTCGGGTGCGTCACCGGGCCGCGGCGGTCACGCCACGTCCATAGAGTCGGGTGCGTCACCGGGCCGCGGCGGTCACGCCACGTCCATAGAGTCGGGTGCGTCACCGGGCCGCGGCGGTCACGCCACGTCCATAGAGTCGGGCGCGGCGGTCACGCCACGTCCATAGAGTCGGGCGCGGCAACGGGCCGCGGCGGTCACGCCACGTCCATAGAGTCGGGCGCGGCACCGGGCCGCGGCGGCGCCAGCGGGCGCAGCGCTTCACGCCACTCGACAAAACGCCGCTTGAACCGCATGCCGCAACCGCGCCAGCGCCGGAACTCGAGAAGCGTGCGCGCGCCGGCGCCGGCCGCGTTCTCGCTTCGCACGGGAAAGGCGCGCGCGCATATCTCGCCCTCGGCATCGAGCGCCAGCACGCGCGGGTGCGGGCGGCGCGCGTCCAGCGCGCGCGCCGCCGCCGCCAGCGCCGCGTCGGGCCCGCCCGCCACCCACACGCGCGTCATGCGCGGCGCCAGCGCGCCGGCCTGCGACGCGGCGCCGGGCGAGCCCGCCAGCAGGTCGTCGGCGCGCGCCGGCTGCGAGTGACTGATGAGCGCGTCCATGTCGGCGACGGACAGGTCAGCGTCCGCGGCGGGCGCGGCGGGCGCGCTCGGCGCCGCGGCCGCGGGCTGCGAGCGCCAGCCGCGCGCCGCGTCCGCCTCCTCTGCGGACACAAGCACGCGCATGCACTCAGCCTGGACTCGCTCGACAGGGTGCCACTCACTACTCGCAGACGATGCTCCAGGAGCGGCGCGCGTGACCTAAATGTGTTAAGTGTCTCTCGTTCTCTGAACTTGAACGTTTTCGAATCTACTTCTACCACTATTCATTATTCTGTGCCCCTGCCACGTAGAAAAAGAGGAAGCGAGTTCGACATTATTACGTATATGATTTCTGGCAGTGGCGTAGCGTGGGTAAACTTTTCAGCTGAAGTCAATTTAAGTAACGATTGAAGAAGTCGTGGTATATACAGGGTGATTCAGTACCGATGGATCACACGAAGCAGGGTGGTAGGAGGACCTGACTGCGCATCTATCGAACCCCCCCATGTATGTTCTACCATTTTGGATAGTTTATGAGATATGACATTTTTAGGGTTCCGTAGCCAAATGGCAAAAAACGGAACCCTTATAGATTCGTCATGTCTGTCTGTCTGTCTGTCCGTCCGTATGTCACAGCCATTTTATTCCGAAACTGTTAGGACTACAGAATTGAAACTTGGTAGGTAGATGTATTCTGTGAACCGCTTTCCGATTTTTATACAAAAATAAAAAATATAAAAGTTTAAGAGGGGGCATCCCATACATGGAAATGAAACAAAAAAAATTTTTTTTCTTCAAACCTATACGTGTGGGGTGTCTATGGATAGGTCTTCAAAAATGACATTGAGGTTCCTAAAATCATTTTTTCTCAAAGTTAATCATTTGAAAGATAGACGCGTCTAAAGTGGTAAAATGTGTCCCCCCCCCCCCCTCTAACTTTTAAAGTATGGGAGTGAAAAATCTAAATAAAATATATACTGTAGATACTGTAGATCTTAATAAAAACTAACAACGAAAATTGGTTTGAACGAGATACAGTCAGCAGTTTTAGAGATATGGCGACCGCAAAGATAACTTTGTTTTTCATACAAGCACTATGAAAAACAAAGTTAATTTTGTAGTTGCGAAAAATCATAGTTATGGAATATTTAACTGTGTTACGGAACCCTACGAGTGCGAGTCCGACTTGCACTTGGCCAGTTTATTTTAAATGTTTTTGCAATTCGCCGCTTTGGTTCACGTATGTTATCACGTATGTTATCACGTATACTATTTGTTAGGTCAATAGACCTATAAATGTAAATAATAATTTACCTGCGATCACAAAAATAAATTATTGCCCTAGCGTAAAGGGTTGAGCAGAAAAAATTTTTTTTGGAACTAAACCATAAAAAAGTAACAATTTTTTTTTTTTTTAATAAACATCCACTACAATGTCATTTAGAAAATTAACGTCATAACATCTATCTAAGAACAACCACCGATTTATTACGTTAAGACAAAATCGAACTAGTTTTGGAGAAAAATGGCAACATGGATTTGCACAAACAAATGTTTAATGCAGCGCTCCCTGGTGAGTTGACACCGTAACACCTTTTTAAGTACATGCACCGATCAAACAACTGCAAACACAACTGAAAACTGCATCGAAATCGGACTAGTCGTTTTGGGAGAAAAACTGCACTGTGCACTGCACTGCGTCTTTGATAGGTCTTTAAATTATTTTTTTTTCAAAGTCAATCATTTAAGAGATAGACTTCTAAAGTGGTAAAATATGTGTCCTTATCTCTACACTTGAAGACCTGCCCTAAGTCAGCCGAGATGAGATCGTGATGGCTCTTAAACACCTCAAATATGGAAAGGCCTCAGGAGAAGACGGATTTACAACGGAGCTTCTAAAAGCTGGAGGAGCCCCAGCTGTAAAGCAGCTGCAACAGCTCTTCAATTCTGCTCTCTTCACTGGGAAAACTCCACAGGCATGAACCAGAAGTATGGTGGTTTGTTTTTCAATAAAGGAGATAAAGCCCTATTGAACAACTACCGCCAGATTTCGCTTATGAGCAATGTCTACAAGCTCTTTTCAAGGGTCATCACGAACCGTCTTGCGCGAAGACTCGACGAGATTCAACCTCCGGAACAGGCCGGGTTTGGAAGCGGTTACGGCACCATTGACCACATCCACACGGTGCGGCAGATTGTACAGAAGACCGAAGAGTACAATCGGCCCCTGTGCTTGGCGTTCGTGGACTATGAGAAGGCCTTCGACTTAATCGAAACCTGGTCTGTTCTGGAGTCCTTGCAGCGCTGCCAAGTCGACTGGCGATATATCGAAGTGATGTGATGTCTGTATAATGCCGCAAAGACGCCGGACTAGAAAGATTGCGGTATCAACATTAACGCCAAGTTTATCTCTCACTTACGATTCGCAGATGCCATCGTCATTATGGCAGAGACGCTGCAGGACCTATAGCAAATGTTGAATAGCCTAGCTGATTCTTCTCGTCGCATCGGTCTCCGGATGAATTTGGATAAAACCAAAGTCATGTACAATCACAGAATAATGAATAGTACAAGGTACAACGAGCACGTTGTTCCGGAACCAATTGCCGTAGATGGCATCTCACTCGAAGTTGTCACACAGTATGTTTACCTACGGCAGACGCTTCAACTAGCTAGGCAAACACAACTTCGAGAAGGAAATCCAGAGAAGAATTCAGCAGGGCTGGGCAGCATTTGGGAATCTCCGTTGAGTCTTCTCGACGCCTATACCACAGTCTTTAATCAGTGCGTCCTGTCATAACATACGGAGCCGAGACGTGGATACTCACGGTTCGACTAGTCCACCAATTTAAAGTCGCTCAGCGAGCTATGGAAAAAGGTACGAACGGTGATTCTCTGCGGGATCGAATCCAGAAGGAAGTAATTCGCCAGAGAACTAAAGTGGTCGACATAGCTCATCGGATTAGCAAACTGAAGTGGCAGTGGGCTGGTCATATCTGCTGTAGGACCTCAGATCCTATCTGTGCGTATGACAGACAATCGTTGAGGCAGACTGGTTTTAGAGTGGAGACCGCGAATCGGCAAACGTAGCGTAGGACGCCCTGTGACAAGGTGGAGAGACGAGTGTTCGCAGTGGTGGGCAGTGATTGGAAACAAAAAGCCGAAGATCGGTATCGGTGTCTCGGGGGAGTCCTACGTCCAGCAGTGGACTGATACCGGCTGATAATGATGATCTCTACGCTTTCCTGAGAAAAAGGGTCTTGACAGATGGACAACAATGTGATCTTAAAAGGGTTCCTTTTTACCCGACTGCGCGACGCAAAGGAGAGGTAATGTGTTTATCAGTCTATATATGTATGTATGTATGTTTGTTCCTTTGTGGCACAATAGAGACCAAACGCGTGGGCCGATTTTGATAATTAACGTCAATAGATTCGCCATGCTAGCGCGAGTGTCAACGAAAACATAAAAAATTGAAAAATTCAAAATGTCGGATTTCAGACCCCAAAATTTGGGGTTCAAAAAAAATTTTTTTTTTCAAAACCTATCGAGTGGGGTTTCGAATTAAAGGTCTTAAAATGGAGATTCAAAATATATTTATAACAAATTATTTATGATCGTACAAATCGAAAAAAAAAACCATTTTACATGCCGCGTTAGTCACTTTCAGTAACAAGTTTGCGGTGCTTATCTCTGAAGTTACTTATCAGATCTCAATAAAATTACAATGAAACCAAACGAAAATCATATTAACTCAAACAAAAAAGAATTTTCCAAATCGGTTAAGAATTGATGGAGTTCTGAGGTAACAAACAACCTCTTCTATTTGGTATAGTCGTTTAATAGTACAACTGTAAAGTAAGTAATCTTAAAAAGCAATACCCTATCTATTTCACGCATTTCGGTTTTTTGTTCTTTTTTCCATAATTGTAATAACGGTCATAGTTATACATATTTTGTGAAGATTTCAAGTCTCTATCTGTTATTAGTTTACAAGTTCAAGCACAAAACGCCGAAAAATACACGTTACTTGTATGTAGACCACACTGTGATGTAGACCCCCTTTAATATTTTATTTTGTTTTTAGTATTTGTTGTTAAATCCCCCATTGTAACACATACTTAGTAGTGTAGACGCACAAAACCTTATATTTGCCAAAAAAATGCGTAAGCATATTAGTAAATATAATAGTACTGGAATCCTGCTGGCCCCATTTCATAAACAATAAAGTATTAACGCTCACGTCAATATATATATTTGAAATGTGCAAATTGGTACGTATATATACCAATTCTATTCTAGAAAAAAAGAGGTGGTCCTAGAGGAGACAAAACAAGGTTCAAATATAACCTGATTCATCTCAGCTCTAAGCTGAAAATACACAGTTCCGGTACACATGCGATGGCGGTAAAGTCAAAGTCAAAGCATTTATTCAGTAAGTAGGTAGTATTAATATACGCACTTATACACGTCTCAAATCATGAGAGAAATTTGAATTCGTTAACCATGGTCTTGTCAATGGAGCAATGGGAATCATAAGAACAATTGAGTGGCCAGCTCTTCGGAGGGACCAGTACGAACCCGGAGAACTGCCACAGGCTGTTGACTTGACTTGTGCTGTTGATGTGAATTTGACGACAAAGGTATCAAAAACAACGTCTCTGGAGTAGGAGTCCGAATCGAACCATCATGTACAGAATTCGACGCACTTCGTGGACAGGGTCTTTACCCTGTTCACGAAGTGCGTCGGGACACATTAATCCCCATTCGTTAAGCCATTAATGTGTCCCGACTGTTAAAGTCTCTACATTCCATATAACAAAGTATAATTTATTTCATGAGTGTATCGACCGAGAAAGAATTTAAATGCGCTGTTTTGAAATGCATGTACAGCTTACAACTTCAGATTTGTATGGTGTATTTTTCCATTCCAGTATGCATCCATTTATTTTGTGATTTCTAAATATAACTGATTTATTGATTCTTCAGAATCGCCTTTATCGTAACTTTTTAGAGTCCCATATCTCAAAATAAATAAAACGTTAAATTAAAAAATCAAAAAACCCGACTGCGCAAAAAGTGAAGAGTTAAAAACGAACTGAAAAGAAAAAAACAAGAAAGTCTAGTAGTTTAGACTTCTGTTTAGGGATATCAAAAACTATACCATTTTTAAATGCATTCTTATTTGAAAAGCGACTGTGTTTTCACCCCACACATATCATCGGTCTCTCGATAAGTGCGCGCGAAATAGGTCTTTTTTCTTTTTTAGGGTTCCGTACCCAAAGGGTAAAACGGGACCCTATTACAAAGACTCCGCTGTCCGTCTGTCTATCTGTCTGTCTGTATGTCTGTCCGTCTGTCACCAGGCTCATTAACCGTGATAGTTAGACAGTTGAAGTTTTCACAGATGGTGTATTTCTGTTGCCGCTAGAACAACAAATACTAAAAACAAAATAAAGTTAAAAATTAATGGGGGTCCCCATACAAAAAACGTGTTTTTAAACGCCATCTATCCACCATGGAACCAAGAATGGTAGCACGCTAGGCCTAGAATGGGAATTGGCTCTCTTCATTGGCCTTTTGAGCGCGCGGTAAAGTGATATTTAATTGTTGGCCTATGAACGTCCTATAACAGAGTGTTTGGCTACCGAGTAGTCATACCCATTTGGAAATGGCAGAGGTCACGCTTACAACCTCTGTTATGGATGGTTGTTTTAGAAGCAAATTTACATAATTATCTTGCGGATATGACCTTCGCTTATCGACCTAATGAACAAAATAGAAATAATAATTTGTAGGGATTTATTCATAACATTGTAATATGGCTGACGTTCGACGTCTAAAAACACTGCTAAATTATCGAAGCAATCATTAGAGTGACGGTCCGTGTCCTCGCAGGCGGAGCGGCGGGCGGCGAGCGTCGACCGGCGGCGGCGCGGTGCTTTGGTAATCTAGCTTTATGAGCGATGGCACGTCACGGAGCTAGGTCGCCAAAGTACCGAACCGCGCCTCTCGCGGGCTCGGCGGCGGCGGCGGCGGTCCCGGCGGCGGGCGGCGGGCGGCGCGCCGCGTGCTGAGGCACCGGGCGGCTCTGAGACGCGCCCACTCAGAGTCACCTAGTACCTGAGACGCCGGCGGCCGCGGCGGCGGCCGAGCTGCGGGGGCGGGACGGGGCGGGGGACACTCACCTGCGGCGGCGGTCCACGGGTGGTGCAGCAGCGCGGGCAGCGCGGCGCGGCGCGCGGGCTCGGGGTGCAGGTTGGTGCGCAGCAGCGGGCGCGCGGCGCCGCGCACCTTGCGCCACGCGCCGCCGTCGGGCGCGCCGCGCGCCCACGCCGCGTAGCGCGCGGACGACGCGTGCGCGCGCTCCCACGGCAGCTCTGCAACGTGACGCGAGCGCTCATCCTCGGCGGCGCCGGCTGCGGCTCGGCGGGGGCGCCGCGACTCGTAACTTCGGTACCGTAACTTTAGGGACTCGACACACGCCTACAGCTAGGATACCAAAGAGGCGAGCCGCGCGCGGGCGGGGAGCGCACTCACCGCCGGTCAGCATGGCGAGCAGCACCACGCCGGCGGCCCACAGGTCGGCGGGCGGCGCGCGGTACCCGCGGCGCTCCGCCGCGAGCACCTCGGGCGCGGCGTACGGCGCCGTGCCGCACACGCGCGTCAGCAGCCGCTCGCGCCCGTCGCGCCTGAACAGCGTCGCCATTCCGAAGTCGGAGATCTTGAGATCGTCTCGCGCGTCGAGCAGCAGGTTCTCCGGCTTGATGTCGCGGTGCGCGACGCCGCGCTCGTGCAGGTACGCGAGGCCGCGCAGCAGCTGCGCGTAGTGGCGGCGCGCGGCGGCCGGCGGCACGCCCTCGTCGGGCTCGATGCGGTCGAACAGCTCGCCGCCGGGCGCGTACTCCAGGAAGGTGTAGTGCGCGTCGGGCGCGGCGCGCGCGCCCAGGCAGCGCAGCACGTGCGGGTGGCGCAGCGCGCGGTGCAGCGCCGCCTCGCGCGCCGCGCCCGCGCCCGCGCCGCCGCGCGCCGCCTTCACCGCCACGGCGGCGCCGCTGCGCGCGTGCACCAGCAGCCGCACCCTGCGCACACACACACACATAGTGTTCACTCTATAAGTCTAAGTATTACGATGTGAAATTCTAACTGTTAACGAAAAACTTAACAATATTGACGACTCATATATATGTAAAAGAAAGTCGTGTTAGTTACTACGCTTAGAACACGAGAACGGCTGAACCAATTTTTATGATTTTTGTATTTTTGGAATTGTCTTTGTCAGGAATAGGATAATAAGTATTAAAAACAATGAATAATTGACCTAAAAAAATTATATTAAACTGCCAATCATTTGATGTTCAATTTTTTGTTTATCCCGTCGATACGGTAAACCTCAAATTAATAAGGGTCATCGCTCCACACGATTAGTGTATTTAGCCAGTGTCTAGTACAAACATTCTTCAAGTTTTTGTGATTTCAAGTCATGTACATTTTAAAAAGTTAATAAATTTTAAATACACTGTCAGTAATGATAATTGTATGACATATTTATTGATTGTCAAATATGCGTGCGTTTAGAAATGTATGCTTACAAGCAATCGAGACAATAATAATCGATGCCTAATCAATTTTATATTTAGTCAGAATGTAGGTAAATATAGAGATATGCAAGAATGTGATAGCCCATTTATGTATACAGTCTTATCCATAAGGCAAAAAAATATTAGACATTTATTCATGACGTAAGTATACTTACTCAGAATTAAAAAAATTTTTTATCATTTTTTTTATCATAAACTCTATCAGTAACAATTTATGTGATAGCGTACATATATATATGCGTACGCTATCACATTATATATATATATATATATTTGTATATATTTGTATTTGTTTTTTTGGAGACCTTTAAATAACTGCTCATGAGTATTTGAGTATTAAATTCTTTGTGTATGTAAACAAAGTCGTGGGGATCAGCTAGTCTTATATATAAAAATCAATTGTTTGTTAGTCTCGCTAAAACTCGAGAACGGCTGGACCGATTTAGCTGATTTTGGTTTTGAAATGTTGGTCTTAGTCCAGGAAAGGTTTAAACGGTGAGAATATTTGGAAAAATTGCGAGGAAGATAATAAAATCAACAATTTCATTTTTCCCATATAAACTATTCTACATACTTTCCTGTCAAACATTTGACGCTCGTCCCTACCGTACGGGAGGGTAGACTCTGTTCCACTCTCGAATTGAAATTTGAAGCACGTATTAAATTAAGGGTTTTGAATCGAAAACATAATATATCCACATTATTTGGATATATTTAGAATTTTGATGGGGACAACCATCAAAATTCAAAATATATCGACAACATAATATATCCACTTTACTCGGATATATTTTGAATTTTGTTGGTTGTCCCAGGTTGTCATTGTTGGTCCTTTCTGAAATTTTTGTCATTGTATATCACATATTTTGATGGTTGTCATTACAGCGCTTCCATACATGGGTATTCGCTATTTGTGTATAAAAACCGATAAAAACAACATAAAATTAAATAATAAAGGGGGTGTTCCGATACAAGAACGTGTTTTTGAGGCTTTTTTTGCTCGATCTTACAAACCTTAAAATTTACTCATGGTGTGTATTGCAATGGCTACAAGGTCAAATAATAAAAACAATATTAAATTAAAAATAAAATGAGGTCTCCATACAAGAAACGTATTTTTCCGGCAAATATTGTTCAATCGGAACCCTGCGTGTGCGGGTCTGACTCGCACTTGGACAGTTTATTTATATTCGCGGTACGAAGTTCGCCGGGCCAGCTAGTAGTATACAGTGTGGAAATTAAACTCAGGCCCTGGAGGGAAACTACTTTATATCCTTAAGCGAGCTCATTTTACTTAAAGGAGACATTCCTTTATTTTTGAAAAGAAACAAATCTGCATTAAAAGATTTTTTTAAACTCGCTTGCTTCGCACGGGACTCGAACCAACTAAAATAAAAAAAAATAAACACTCTTTATTTTAATATACTAATCGGTAGTATTAATATTCAGGATAAAGTTTCTCTAACAAACATTAGGTCTTAAAAATAAAAATAATCGTTAAATCTAACATCAACTTTATTTTAGCATCAATTTTGTAACACTTAAATTATTTAACTGATAAATTGTTCGAAATGAGCCCCGTCGTTCCGGCTACACAACATTAGTCGCCGTTGAAATTCATTTCTTGTAGCCTTCAGCAAAGTGTTGTTGTGTATGCCCCCTAATAACATTTTCTATCGCAATCCTTAGCTCTTGAACGGTTTCATCGGTTTCATAGCAAGTTTCATCGACTAATGTTGTGTAGCCGGAACGACGGGGCTCATTTCGAACAATTTATCAGTTAAATAATTTAAGTGTTACAAAATTGATAGTAGCATAAAGTTGATGTTAGATTTAACGATTATTTTTATTTTTAAGACCTAATGTTTGTTACAGAAACTTTATCCTGAATATTAATACTACCGATTAGTATATTAAAATAAAGAGTTTATTTTTTTAATTTTAGTTGGTTCGAGTCCCGGACGAAGCAAGCGAGTTTTAAAAAATCTTTTAAAGCAGATTTGTTTCTTTTCAAAAATAAAGGAATGTCTCCTTTAAGTAAAATGAGCTAGCTTAAGGATTTAAAGTAGTTTCCCTCCAGGGCCTGAGTTTAATTTCCACACTGTATACATATACCACATATGCATATATACAATCTAAGTAAAATTCTTTGTATAATCTTTGACAATAATATAATGCTACTTACTGTGTTATAGTGAAATTAAAAAACTTTTTATTCAAATAGATCATTCACAACTTGTATGAAGTCAAATGTAGAATGCCAGTTTATCTAGGCTCCCGAAATACAAGCACAGCCGAGTTTAGGGCCCGATGTCAACTACTTTGAGTTTAAGGGCCAGTTCACCCGTTCTTGCTAATGTGTTGTAAAGTTGTCTGACACAATGATGATGCCATATAAAAGCTGTAAAACATCTGACAGATAAGTTCCCAATAGGGCTGGGCTAGCAGGAACCAGTGAAATCGGCCCTGTCTACTAAAAAACCAAAAATAAAAAGTATCTAAGTTTTTATTTTTAACCGACTTAAAAAAGGAGGTTTCTCAATTTGACCATGTTTTTTTTTATGTTTGTTCGTGGATAACTTCGTCGTTTATGAATCATCGATTTTGATTTTTCTTTCTTTGTAGGAAAGGAGATATTCCAAGTGTGGTACCATAGTAATTTTATCGAGTTCTGATAAGTATCTCCGGAAATATGGAGATAAACACCTCAAAATTGGTACTGATAATTAATAGTGTGGCATTGAAGTTGGTTCTTTTTAGTTTTTTATACGATCTTATTTTATTAGCGTACCAAAAAGTACAATATTATATTATTATATAACAATATTACAAAAAAATTTAATATGGTTATGCCAGGAAGAATCACACCAATAAATTAGCGATGCACCGATCCGATAGGCAAACGAACCAATCGATTTTAGGATCGGATCGAAACAATATGATCCTATCAAGGAAAAATTCAACTCTCAATGTCATCTCTTAAAATCTCATCAAATATTGGATCGCAGTCCAAACATTGTAGTTTGCACACAAAGTATATTATCAATAACTACAAATATTATTACATAATGCATTGTTTTGTTGTGTGGTTTTTATACTTCATAGACATACAAATGTACTCATATCTATACTAATATAAGTTAATAGTATCGCAAAACGTTTTGCTGTTAGTGTCATTTGCCCGTTTGGTATATGACTTCTTACACTACCAACGCAATATTTATATCTTTTTTATTTTATTTTTTTACTATTACTGTTTGAACTTTTAAACATTTTTAATTACGTTTCTATTGGCGAAAGCTTCTTAAGGCTTCTCGGTCTAAAATTATTTTGTTTTTTCACTCATGTATGTATTAGCTGTTAGCTTTCCATGAAATAAATAAATAAAATAAATAAATAATATTATAAAGAGAGAACATTTGTATTTTTGTATGTTTGTAATGATTTGGCTCAAAAACTACGGAACCGATTTAAAAAATTCTTTCACTAATACATAGAATGGACTTTCGGAATGAAAATAGGCTATATATTATCCCGTTTAAATCAAAGGTACATTTGTGGAGACCTAATTTGCAACCTAAGTCGGCAAAAAAACTGTCGATAAAACACGTTTCTTACGAACGCTGCTTAATTGAAAATAGATAGAAGAATATTTTTTATACAAGAGTTGTACAACTTAATAAGACCTACAAAAAAGTCCGCGACAGCATATGTCTATCTCTTAAGGTTGACTCACAGTAACAATTTTAATCTTAATTTTTTTGTTAAAAAATATTACATAACTTCCAAGGCTATTTTCAAGTATATAGTATTAATCCTTATCCAAATAATTACGTTAATTAGCTTGGCCACATATTATAGATTAAAATTGTCCTTTACAGTATATAATTCAAATGAAAACTCTAGAAGATATCACGAATTTCACATACACGCATCGCAAAATTAGTAAAATATTTGCAGTGAAACCACAGATTAGGTCATAGTTACTACTAAAATATTATTATAAGCTTAGCTATGATGTAGATCCTCACCGATCACAATCAATTTGAAGTCAAAATAGTATAATAATATGATCTATTGTGTAAAATAATATTCATCTATATATATAATAATATAGTATTTTAAACCACCCCGACTGATCTATGTATACCTTTTCATTAAAAGCATTCCAATGACTCTAAACACGACATTTAAAATCTGAGCTGTAAGTTGGTGAGAATTTGAGTATTCTGTAGAGTCCAGGAGATGTCCCAGCATCAGGTCAATGCTTCCATGTTCTTACAATATCGTTGAAGAAGAAGATTTTCGAATTGATCAGACCTATGAAAGTTGATTTCATAGCGCAATTAACTAGAAAAAAGCTCATAGTTTTATAACGATTGAACTAATTTTCATGAATCAAAGCTAAGAAAACTCTCATCTATCAAACAAAAAAAAAATGAATAATAAAAACACAATCGGTTCATCCGGTTAGATGCTAAGGATGCTACAGACAGACACACAGATACACACGTTAAACGTATATTACCCCTACATTTTGCGTCGGGGAACGCCGTAAGGTTATGACAGCAGATGTTCTCCTTAATGGTAAGCTACTTTTTGGTAGATTTAATAATCCCACTACCACTGTACGAAAACTCATGATTAATGAATGCACATAAAACTTTCATTGGTAGGTATATAGCTATGATTAGAACCAACGACTGTCGGGTCAGAATCAGGGTAACTATCCTTTACGCCAAAGGGCCGTCAAATATCACTACGTAAGTATTATAAAACTAAGGCCATCACCGCGTCTGTCTGTCTGTTCTCAATAATCTCAATAGCTACTGAACGGATAATCATGCAGTTTTCACCAATAGCCAGAGTGTTTATGAGGAAGGTTTAGGTGCATAATTCGTTAAGGTTTTATGTAAATTGGATGAAATTTGACGATGATTGTTAAATATGTTCATATTTTATATTCGATGCAACAAACTGATACAAATTTTGTAGGCATACCTATATGTTCTACCCGTGCGAATCCGGCGCGGGCTGCTAGTACCTTATATTATCCGATCCGCAGGTCATATCGAGACATTGAGATTCATTACAACCCATAATATCAGATCAAGCTTAAAAAAATCGCATCCCCACAATAAATGCCAAAAATGTATATGGTGTTGCCATTTGGGACAGTATATGATAACAGCAGATAGTCCATTGCACATTGCATGCAAATATTGAGTTTATCTGATGTGATCAAGTGTTTGATGATATCATTTAACAATTTCAAATATTTGTTGAATGGTGAAACATCATGGGGTAAAATCAAACTGCTATTAACTTTAAAAGTTTGGGAGTGTTCCTATTGAGAAACCTTATAGACTGAACAAATATTGGTTGATCAGAAGCTCGATTGACTGCATTGTCACACGCCCCGATTCCACTCAAATATAATATAGTTATTGTAGACTGCATCATCACTTTACATGAGGGGAGATTGATTGTGGTCATGGACGAATAGATAGCAAACCCATAGTGATATTTGTTGTATGTAATTAAATATAATCTATTCAATTGAGCCTAGCAATTCTCATAACATTTTTATATATAATACATTCTTATCAAAATGGGGAAGACAGAACAGAGTCCATCTGCATATTCACCACATCTCACCAGTAGGTTAAATGTGGTGGCGGATGGTAGCCCACGCCTACAATCGGAATTGGCTCTCAATAGCAGCTGCCGGAAAATAGATGTTTGTTTGATGATAGATTTTTCAACTCCAGGGTGGCAGGTGGCCACACAAACACACTGCAAAATGTTTGTATAGTTCATAGCAATGATCATCTAACAAATGAGCATGTACTACTTACTATCTATATACCTATAAGATCACTTCATCACTTTCAGTCACTTCCAGGATTAACAGCGGTAGCTAAAAACCACTAGCGAAAACTTCTATTGATAATTCTAATACACTACTACATATATTTACTATATTTCATATAGATAGGATGGAATAGTATCAGGCTATTGCTGATATCTAGGCAAAATATAACTGAGAGGATAACAACAAATAACTTTAAATACAACTACTTAGTACAAAATGACACATTCCCTCAGTGATACTAATCGGTTATACTTTTTCTGGTACAGATAATAATAATTTCCATCCTCCAATGACTGGCGTAGGCAATAGATACATGAGATGGTAATGTGGCGGCGGTCCGGCACGGTGTGCCGAGCCGGCCGGCGGGACTGTCACTCACTCTCCGTAGGCTCCCTCGCCGAGCAGCTGCGCCACGAGCCAGCCCTCCACGAACTCGGCGGGCTGCGCGCCGGGTGCCGCCATGGCCGGCCGCCGCCCGTCACACGCCACGCCGCACGCTCGCTAGCAGATCCGCTCTCGGGAACGAGGCGCATCAGACTCAATCACCTCTTCGCAGTTTTCGAGAGGAACACGATCGTCGCGTTGGCATAAATCTGCAGATTTGAATTACTTAAATGGCGGCAGGCACGTGGAGATCGACGAACAAAGCGAAAGCCGCACGCACGCCGTTTAGGAAACGAAAAGAAGGCTCAGGGAGCAGATGGACGACGCTTCGCCCGTCATAAATCACGGAGAGACTAATATTTGATGTGGGATGAGGTGGCGCTCTGGAAATAATATGAATTTACACTAACCTTAATGCAGATCAATGGATTACACCATTTTGCCAAATTGCCATCTTTCTTTTCATTTGCTGCTGCACTGCCACTGTGTATGTCTGTGTGCGAAGCGAGAAGCGAACGAGTCAGTTTACATTCGGTGTTGCCACTTCACAGATGTGTACTTGTGTTATAAACTTTGCCTCTAAGGCCCTGTCCGCACAGCAATTTTTCACAGCGCGATTTTTTTTCGCAATTCTTATTTATATAATATTGGACGTATCCGCACTAGCGGGGAAAAAATCACGCGAGAAATCTGTGATTTGATGCAAATTGTCGCGGAATTTAAATCTATTTATTTATGGTATGCCAACAGTTTCAATTAAAACTCAATGATTGACAGTATATAAACCATAAAACCAATTAAAGGCTCACACGTATAAAAAACAGATTATGGTATGAAAAAATGTGAGCCTAAACATTAAGTAATACATAGCAATATAAGTATAGAAACAATAAAAATACTTATAGATCTTGAAAAGAAAAATTCAGCAAATACACTATTCACAAAACATACTAGTTGATCATGAAAAAAAATCAGCACACAGCCGCCGTCTTGCAGTCGCGTCACTGGTACAAAATAAATCGAAATCATAAAGTTGTAAAGTTATCGCAAATCGCAAGAATAAAAATCGCGCTGTGAAATATCGATGTGCGGACAGGGCACCGACTTGACATGTAAAAGGAGCATTACAACACACTGTTTAGGGTCCCTAACTCATTAATCAGGAAGGTGTAATAAAAGTAAAGCAGTAAGGGTCTCAAATTAGGGAGCCAGAGAAGATCTATAGGGCTATTCTGTAAGCTCGTTTATACATCTCGAAATCTCTCCGCGAATTTCACTTCCGAGATGTATTACTGAATAGCCTTACTGGTCCGCCTTTATATGTGCAGAGTAATAATACATAGTGAGTCGGCGCGTCTAATTAGGGATCACCCCCGCCCTTAATTAGGAATCCTGATTCAGTGTGGTGTAATATATACCCCTTTGATCTATATGAAAATCTAGCAGCCCGCCCCGGCTTCGCACGGGTGAAATTGATACATAATATTGGACGGCCCGTAGGCGGAGGGGATAGTTACTTAACTTGACTTCTGACCCGACGGTTACCGGTTATTATCCAAGCCAAGCTATATACCAATTGATTTTCTCCAGTTTCTACGTGCATTCATGAATCATGGGTGTTCGAACACAGGTAGTGGGATCATTAAATCGATGTTCTGCCTCACTTGCTACCAAAAAGTAGCTTACAGCACCATTGGTGAAAAAAAGAGTGTGTGTACTTATGTACACGCGTTAGAAGTTATACTTCTGTGGCGTATGGAAAAAAAATTACTAAAATGCAGTAGTGATTAACGATAAATATTAAAATTAATCAAAAAGATTTTATTTAAATAAAAAAGGTTTTATCAACGTAAAAATATGACGTTCTTACGAAACACGTGTTCTAAATATAAAAATACTAGAATATACAACTTGAACATAGTCATGCCACCTAGAACTAATTTCACGGTGTAGAATTTAGGTGTCGGTGTGCGCGCGCATCTTAAAAATTCACTCTCATCATTTTTCTCTATCGCGCCAAAAGAAGTATAAATTCAAAAATCTGCCGCTATAACCATACGGTGTTCCGGCAGCACAGCGCTCGGGAGTCTTTCCATTCTAGGCTTAGTGTGTCGCCATCCTTGACCATCATTATCAATACCAAAGTCATATAAATGCGAAAGTCAGTTTGTATATTTGTTGTTTGGAACTTCTTCACGTTCAAACGGCTGGACAGAGGCTGGATTTAGCAGAAATTTTGGACAGGGATAGGCGTATATTAAGGAATAAGACCATATATGATACTTTTAAACGCGGGCGAAGCCGCGGGACTCAGCTAGTTTTTTACGACAGATCAAACTACATATATTGACAGCAAATTGATTTATATAGTTTGGGATCTACAGAAATAGCTAAGCTAATAATGTTTACGTAGTAACTATGGTCTAATCTGTGGTTTGGAAATATTTTATTATTTTTCGAGACGCATAATGTTTTCAATCTGTAATATCTTCTAAATTATTATTATTATTATATATATATTATAATTATTTTATATTATATATATATTATTATAATATATATATATATATATTATTTAAATTTAATTATATACTGTACAGTACAATTTTAAAATATAATATGTGACCAATGTAATTAACGTAATTATTTAGATAATGATTAATTATACAGTATTGTAGAAAATAGCCGTAATAATGTAATATTTTTTATTTAAAAATTAAAGATTAAAATTGTTACTGTGAGTCAACCTTAAGAGATAGACATATGCTATCGCGAACTTTTTTATAGAGCTTATTAAGTTCTATAAATATTACATAAACACATTTCTTATATCTATTTCCGTTTAGGCAGCATCGCGTAAAGACGTGTCTTCACGACTGATTTAATGTCGACTTAGTTTGCAAAATAGGTCTCTGCGAATGTACCTATGATTTAAATCGTATAATATATAGAATATTTTCATTCTGAAAGTCCATTCTATAAATTAGTGAAAGAATGTTTAAAATCGGTCCAGTGGTTTTTGAGCCAAATAAATACAAACATCTATACAAAAATCCAAACAGACAAAAATACAAATGTTCTCTCTTTATCCAGACTTTCAGAGTTCCAGACTATATATTAATATTATAAAGAGAAAACGTTTTTAAACGAGTTCAACTTTTGAGATGTTTAAGCAAATGCATCAGTTTCAATATCGCGGAAAATATCGTTTGCACGATGCAGGATCTCATACATTTAGGCAATATTTAAAGGAGAGCTCTTAAAATCTACACTAGCGCCATCTCTGGGTTTTATTTGTCAAGTATCTGTCTGTCTGTCTGTCTGTCTCGCTTTCACGCCTAAACTACCGATTTTATTGATGATTAGAGCCTGAGAAAGGACATTGGCTACTTTTTAAAGCGAAAAGAGTGTCATAAGGGGTTGAAAGGGGGAAGGAAATGTTGTATGGAAGTATCGTCATTTTTAAAGCTTGTAACTTATTTTTTAGACTGTTGTTTCGATATAAATAAATTTGACTTTCAAAGTTTGTAAAAGTTTTACCCTCAAGGGTGTAAAATAACAATAGGGGATGAAAGTTTGTATCGAAATATGTAAGTTTTATGTTAATGTTATACTGAACCGATTTCAATTAAATTTAGTTTACTGATAGTCTAGAGCCTGAGAAAGGACACAGTCTATTTTTTAATGCGAAAAAAGGGTTGTAAGGTGTTGAAAGGGGGGATGTAATTTTTTATGGAGGTATCGTCATTTTTAGAGCTAAAAGCTTGAAACTTATTATTTAGGCTGTTGATTCAATATAAATAAATATGACAGTCAAAGTTTGTGAGGGGGAAGGGGGAGTGGAGACGGAAGGGTAGGGGGAGTGGAGGGGGATGGTAGTTTGTGGGTTTATCTGGAAGTAAGGGGGAGGGGCAGGGGAGGGGAGGGGAAGTGAGGGGAGATGGAAGTGTGGGGAAGGGGGAGGGGAGGTGGAAGTGCGGGGGAGGGGGAGGGGAGGTGGAAGTGCGAGGAAGGAGGAGGGGATGGGAAGGGGAGGGGAGGGTAAGTGAGGGGAGGGGGAAGGGGATTAGCGTGGCGTGGTACTGTGCGGTGTATTTGGGATACGTATGTGTTTTATTAGTTAATGCTACCCATAGACACTATTCCACGCGGACGAAGTCGCGGGCACAGCTTAACAGTATATTAGTAGTAGTAAACGGTAATATTAGTATAGATTTGAGATGGGTAAAGCGTCAAACACACTATCGGTGGCGGTCAGCCTGCGGTCATGCCGCGGTCAGTTATGATTCACGAGGAATCTGCTGACGCGCCTAATAAGGCAACTGTTGATATTAAGGCCAATACACACAGAGTTTCGAGATCTGGCGGCTTATAAAGCCAGTAGTTAGATTCACAGTTGGAACATAGTATGAATTATGAATAATGTAGGTATGTATAAATGATAAAAAAAGATAAGTAGCGTTATTTTGTAGGTAACCTGATGATAGATTATTAATATAGTGAGTCTGTTTGTTTATGTAACGTAAGAATATAGTAATGAAATGTTTATGATTATTGTGTACCCCTATATATTTTAATAGTTTTGTTTTATTGACAGTTAATACTTTTTTAATGATTTTATTTTTTTATGCAAAATGTATTTAGATTTTATGAAACTTACAGTGTTACGATATTTTTTTGTTTTGAATATTTTTTCATGTTTTATTATTTTACAGAATTTACCTTGTTTTAAAATGTTCAATGGTAATGTAATTTTTTTTCTTGTTATTTTTTTGTACTTATGTTGTTTTCCAATTGCGTGAATTTTATCTGATGTTATTTTATATGTTTTATAATGTAGAATTGAATTTTGTTTTATATTTTATTTTTTTTTGGCATTTGTGTTACATAATTTTTTTAAATGTATTTTTTTATTTTTTTTTAAAAGAGGGGGAAGTTATGTGCCTACCCAGCACATACCTTTTTAGGTTTTAGCTCATAATTTAATTATATTAAGTCCTCTGTAAGAGCTAGTAATAAACGTGTTTCATATTTAATTGTTTCATTCAATAGAAGAGCCCATTACCTTATAGGGCACATATTAACGTAAAAATATGACGTTAAATATGACATATACAACTTGAACGTAGTCATGCCACCTAGAACTAACTTCACGGTGTAGAATTTAAGTGTCGGTGTGCGCGCGCATCGTACCACCTAGAACTAACTTCACGATGTTAAATTTAGGTGTCGGTGTGCGCGCACATCGTAAAAATTCACTCTCATCATTTTTCTCTATCGCGCCAAAAGAAGTATAACTTCATAAAAAAATATATCTATACTCTAAAAAACGTGCAATGTTGCCTGTAGGTTAAAGGTACTACCTAGTTAAAACTATAAATAATACTATATCTTCAAATGATGTGACTCATATAATAATGATCGAACTTCACTTGGAAGTTCGTTTGATCGTATATTATACCTACTATTTATGTGTAATATTTGTTTGTTGGTTGTTTGACTTGTGTTATTTATGTTTATGTGACATTTATTATTGAAGGCTTTGAGCACTTTGGTAAGTGATTATAGTGCTCTTCGTCGTCTTCATCGTATTTACAACAAAAACTATATATACCTACCTACTTGTCATATTATTTATTACCTCTACTTACCTGCTTTTTATTGATCTGTGCATATTATTCATCTGTGTACTACCTGCTTACTTGTTGTTAACCTGTATTTAAAGATAAAGGCCACATACAGTCCGGCAAGTATAACTTGGCGCGGCTGTGCGCCACTGTGCTTTTACTTTGTACTTTGATAACAGTTTCTCTTAAACCACTTTTAATTACTTTTGGCATTATTGAACTATTTTAATGTAGCAGATTTATCAACAATAAAGTCGCGGTAATCTCTAAAACGTTTCAAGAGAGCGGAATTAGTTCCAAAAACCACCACCGCCAAGTTATACTTGTGAGACTGTAAAGCCGTTAATATTATTTTCATCGTAGAGGGAAAATTAAATAGAGAAGACATTAGCATATGCGAATATAATAGCTATAGAGTTATAACCCGACTAAAATGATGAAGCCGTGATAGGTACATGTACATAGCCAGCTATCAAATAAAATGAACAACGTAATTTGGTCGGGTCATACATGACAGCGGGTGAAAGTCAATGGGTGTACTAGAAATGGAAGCCAGAGGTGGCTCCAAATAATAACATCGCAAATGCAGAGAAGGATAAAAAAATGTAGTCCATCTCGCTCTCTCATACTAGTTATTGTATAGTTTTATCCTTCTCATATTATTATTGTTATTTAAATGCCAGATCCACAGAATACTCCATTCACGATTTTCATCAATTTTTTTCTACGGCACGGAGTAGAGCGTAGACACAGTATATTAAAAAATACTTGTCCTTAAAATAATAATATATAAATATAAAAAATAATAATTGTCTTTAAATTTATTAAATGCGTTGTAACTAGGTATTAATACCAGGGAATGCACTGGCGTGGCGTGTACGTGTATGTGTATGTGTGTGTGTGTACGTACGTATGTGATGTTGGTGTTGATTGGTGTTTGAGTATTGATGTTGGAGCATTAATGTCGTATTTTAAATTATATTCATAATATATATTATATGTAGTCTTGGATTCACTTTTTATTATGGTTTTTATAACAGAGCTTCGGTTGCGTCATAATTTAGTGTTTGTAAAACAATTTAACAGTATTCTTGCACCTAAATAAATTTAAGTGGTTGAGAGAAACTGTTTTACTAATTTTATTGTACATATAACTGTGGGCCGGCGTATTGTGTGTTTACGCGCAAAAGATGTTTTATGGTGTTTATGGTTACTAGAACACGATCTTGCCTTCTTCTATTCTCTAGAGATGGTTGCCGAGTCTTGTTAGATGCGCGTGAATTATCGTTTTAAGCATGAAGAGCTGCCGTACCGTTCATTCATTGCAATTTCTGTCTGTCTGTCCGTCCGTATGTCACAGCCATTTTATTCCGAAACTATTAGGACTATAGAATTGAAACTTAGTAGGTAGATGTATTCTGTAAACCGCTTTCCGATTTTAATACACAAATAAAAAAGTTTAAGGGAATTCCCATACATGGAACGGGAACAAAAAAAAATTTTTTCTTCAAACCTATACGTGTGGGTTGTCTATGGGTAGGTTGAGGTGAGGCGGGGAGGTGGCGTAAACAATAATATACACGACTGCTCGTTACGACGTATGATTTATTACTAACTCTTAAAACTATATAGCAATTACAGTATAAGCACACGTTAACGTAAAAGTATAACTTCTCCTACTTCATCTACGGGCTTTTATAAAAAAGAAAAATAAACTATGATTTACTTTTTCTTAAGACTAAACATATGAATACTCACGTATTATCTTCTTACATATCTAGTTACTTAATTATTAGCTACGAATGGTTTTGTTCGATTTTTTTGAATTATTTCTGTTTTATCCCTCATAATCTTTAAATTTGGTTCTTGTTCTTCTATAACTAAATATGGACCATTATACAGACTTTGTAATTAGCTACGCGTTTCATTTTTTACAAGTAACATATCATTAGGTTTGTATTTGATATTATTAACATTTTTGTCATAGTTATGTTTTCTAACTTCTTTTGACTGTATTAGATTGTTACGAGCATCTTTCTGAGCCATTTGTAGCCTATACTTTAATTCTAAACTATAATTATCTTGATTATACAATGGTTCTACGTCTGCCCTTATTCTACTAGGTAGTTCGCAGGATTTACCAAAGACAAGTTCGTAAGGTGTATATTTTGTGGAAGTATGGACTGTATTATTATATGAGAAACACCAAAATGGTAGCCAATGACTCCACGTATCGGTATTTTTATCGCATTGTATCCTTAAATGCGCACCTAGACCTTTGTGGGAATTCTCGAGAGATCCGATTGATTCGTGATGGTAGGCCGTTGAATGGAGTTTTTCAATATTTAAAAGTTTACATACCTCTGACATAGTCGACGAGATGAACTCCGATCCCCGGTCTGTTGCTATTGTCTTTGGAATACCATACCTTAAAATAAAGTAATTTACTAAAGACCTAGCAACACTAATTGTTTCCTTATTCCTGAGAGGGTATGCCTCTATATATTTACTTAACTCACATTGTAGAGTTAATTTATATATTTATTACCTTCTACATCTGTATCAATAGGCCCTACAATATCGAGATAAATTTTCTCTAGGGCTGATGTTGCTGTGGTGGTAATAACCATAGGCTCAATAATACTTCGCGAGTGTTTCATTTTTTGACACATATCACATTTAAGAACAAAATTTTTAACGTCATTTTCAATTCCTGGCCAGTAAAATCTCCGTCTTAGATTATTTACCATTCTACGAACTCCAGCATGTCCACTGGTCGGTAGTAGGTGATAATCGTTTAAAATAAAATTCTTTTCTTCGTCATTGTCAATTCTCTTTACTCCTCGTAATATACAAACGCGTGGTCCGGACCACTTTTCTGTATTATTTATTTCTTGAATCAAACTTTTAATGAATAACGCTTTATCATCATTTTTTATTATACATATTTCTTTTATATTTATTTTTTCGCAAAAAACACTTAATTTTTTCACAAAAACGTCTCGCGTATATTGTGTTTTATAATCAAGGTTTACGTATAACATTTTTTTATTTACTACAAATGCAAAACATTCAGTTTCAACATCTATACATTTATTTTTTTTCAACTTCATTATTTCTTCTCCTTTCAATAAACTCATTTCAATCGCACTGTTAGGTATCCTAAATATTTCCACAACTTTTGGTTGATCAAGCCAATTGTCGGTGTTAATACTTGAGATATCGACATCACCTTTCATTTCCCTCCTTTCATTTTGATTTATATCACTCTCTTCCTCCTTTTTTATATTTTTAGCTTGCGCTCGTGTAGTTACAGCTATGATTTTCTCATTTATACTTTTTAACTCATCCGACGTCACGCGTACTCTAGAGAGAGCATCTGCTACTGTATTATCCTTTCCTTTTACGTACACTATTTTATAGTCATATTCTTCTAAAGCTAAACGGAATTTTAATAATCGACTGGATGGGTCTTTCATGCCAAATAGATAAATTAATGGTTTATGATCGCACATAATTGTGAAAACTCTACCAAAAAGATATGGTCGGAAGTATTTAACTCCCCAAACTATAGCTGCTAATTCTTTTTGAATTGTCGGATAATTTAATTCGGCTTTATTCAAAGGTCTGCTTGCATATGCTACTGGGCGCATGTCGTTATTACATAAGACGGCACCAAGAGCCGTTCCAGATGCATCTGTTTGTAGTATAAATTCATTTGAGAAATCTGGATATTATAAAATTGGTGGAGAAACTAATGCATTTTTCAAAATTTCAAACGATTTTTTTGCATTCATGAGACCATATAAATTGTACATATTTTCGGCAAAGTTTATTTAAAGGATTAGTAATGTCTGCAAAATTGGGTATAAACTTCCTGTAATAATTTGACATAGCCACAAAACGTCGAACCTCATCTACATTTTTAGGAGTCGGAAATGTTTTAATAATATTTGTTTTCTCAGGATCAAGTAGTATACCATTAGCAGATATAGTATGTCCTAAATACAATAATTTTGTTTTCAAAAATTGACACTTGTTTGGATTTAATTTAAGGTTAACATTTCTAAGTCGTTCGAATACATCCATTAAATTTTTATTATGCGAATTAATATTACGTCCAAAAACAATGACGTCATCCAAATAAATAAAACATTTTTCGTATTTTAACCCTGATAGAGCCACAGTCATAACTCTTGAAAAAGAACTGGGACTGGTCTTTAATCCCATCGGCATACGTTTCATTTGGTATTGGCCGGTATGTGTTGTGAAATATGTGAACTTACGTGACTCAGGGGTCAAGGTCACTTGAAAATATGATTGACTGAGGTCTAAATGAGAGTAGCATATGGCCCCAGAAAGTCAATCTAGAATTTCTGTAATATTGGGCTGAGGAAATTTATCATCCTGTATAATTTCGTTCAACTTACGATAGTCTACGACCAATCTCCACTTTTTATTTTTTGGATCATCAGACTTCTTAGGTACTAATAAGATGGGGCTTGACCACTCACTTTTAGATGGTTCAATTACATCGTCATTTAACATTTGTTTAATTTGCTTATCAACTTCTGACTTCAAACTATTCGGTAAACGATATGGCTTGCAATAAACAGGACTGGTGTCTTTTTTAATGATATCGTTTGTTCGCATAAAGTTGTTGTTGTAAGCTTATCGCCAGGTAGATGATATCGGCGTACTTAGAACAAATTGAACTAATTGTGTCACGTTCACTAGCACATAAGTGATCAAGTTTCAATGTTTGCAACAATGTTTTTGCTCGCTCTGCATTTGATTCACATTTGTTAAAAGAACAAATATAGTAATCGTTTAAAGGTAATAATTCTGGTTGAAATACTGGAATAGTAATCGAATGGTCATTGGTATTTAATAAACGAATTGGAATAATTTTATTTCTAGGTTTCACTACTAAACTTGCCAAAAATACGTTTTCTTTCAATTAGGTAGGAATCAAATGAAGTAGGAGAAGTTATACTTTTGTCTAATATACACAATAAAGTTTTATCGTCTTTGATTAAGTTTTTCGTCTCTACAATCTTATTTTCTAAAACTTGTCCTCGACGTCTACTCGGACCGATTTTAACTAAATAAGTTCTTATCTGTAATAGACTTTGATATATTAATTCTAACTGTTCCATTAAAATGTAAGTTTTCCTATAATAATATTTATTACCATATTTAAACACGTTCAACGCACCGTTCCGCACTGTTCCACACTTTAGGCATTTCCAATCTCCCGGCTGGTGCCATTTCCTGGTATCGTACTCCCCCAGCTGCCTGCCAGTAACCTTCCTTCTGGACTCGAACTCACCCTGCTGCCTGGTATTAACCTTCCATCTGAACTAGTACTCGCCCGGCTGCCTGCTACTAATATCACATCTAGTCTACTGGTCATTTGACGTTTCTCGCCTTCTCAAAGACTCCCTGAAGCGTTGGATGGCTCCTCGACTCATCTGTTCATTGACCCAATTTAAGTGGGTTTCTTTGTATTTTTTGAATACAAAATACAGCAGCAAAAGAATTATAATGCACAGAATTGCGATGATAAAGATGTTCATGTTACTCAATTGTCCTTTGATGGTAGACAATGTGGCATCATTTCCAGCATTTGAGTTTTGGTTTAAGAAAACCTATTCTTATTCAACTTTTGATTGACACATAATCACTCTTTCTTATGATGCATAAAATAAACTCCAATTATAAATGTCTTAATCGTTGCATCGAGGCACACAGGAATCCGCTAGCTTGCACTTTTTACTCGGCCACTCGAACCCGACACAGCGCTTGCGCATGGCAAGGTCGCCATGAGGTGAGGCGGGGAGGTGGCGTAAACAATAATATACACGACTGCTCGTTACGACGTATGATTTATTACTCTTAAAACTATATAGCAATTACATTATAAGCACACGTTAACTTAAAAGTATAACTTCTCCTACTTCAGGTCTTTAAAAATGACATCATTTAAAAGATAGGCGCGTCTAAAGTGGTAAAATGTGTGCCCCCCCCCCTCTTTAACTTTTTAAGTAAGGGAGTGAAAAATCTAGAAAAAATATATTCTGTAGATATCAATAAAAACTTTCAAAGAAAATTGGTTTGGACGAGATACATTCAGCAGTTGTTGAGAAATAGCGACCGCAAGTATATCTTTGTTTTTCATACCAACGCGCCAATAATATAAAAATATGTATCACTTGTTTATCATTTTAGTCGTGTTATATCTTTATAGCTATTTCATTCGCATACGCAAATGTTCTCTCTATGTATTATTATTTCTCTATGCTAGAGTAGAGTCAATTCTTCTTGTTCTATGGGTTAATGTGACGTTTGATTGTGGTGTCAAATGTCAATTATGCTGAAATGTCATTTTCATTTCAATTCATAGCTGTCAATTTCAATTGTCATCGATGATAGTAGGAATTGGGGAGGGTGAGGCCAAGCCAAACCGAAATCAACGAATCAAATCAAAAATAATCACATAATTGGTTTACCTACAAACAAACCAATCATACAATAAATATGGTAAGAAGAAATTAAGTTATCCTTATTTTAATGAGTACACTGTCTGATGAATACTACAATTTTTCTTTTGTTCTAATTTTAGGCAGGATACTCGGAGGATCAGTTGGCAGGTGAGTCACGTCAACAGATGGAATAACAAGTTTGGTACTATCAATAGGTAGTGAAACAATTTGCCTTCGTGCCGTGGAAAACACCAAGTGCACTGAAGCGCGTGCATCGTGAGTATAGTATGGCTGCGACTGCGATGGAGTGCGCCGACAGAGCGCGCGAGGCCCGGACTAGCCGCGCGCTCGAGACGCGGTGACTCACGTCAATCAACGCGTTTACCGAAAATGGAGGCCGTCGCGAGCGCCCTACTTTCCTTATACGGTGCCAGTTTTAATCGTACGCGCGCGGTGGCGCGCAGTGACAGTACGCTGGTCGCCTCGCCCCCGACATGTTCTCGTACGAGCCGCCCTCCAAGCCCCGGCTGACCTCGGTGGAAGGTGCGAGATGTGACGTGACGCCGCCCGCCGGGCGAGGTGCGCCGCTCTCTGACCATCTGTCTGTGTGTAGAGTTCCAGGAGGCGTTCCAGCTGTTCGACTCGCGCGGTGACGGCAAGATCCACGTGGCGCAGATCGGCGACGCGCTGCGCGCCCTCGGACAGAACCCCACCGAGTCCGACGTCAAGAAGTGCACGCTGCATCTCAAGCCGGACGAGAGGATATCATTTGAGGTGTTCCTGCCCATCTACCAGGTACACTCTCCCCACTAAATACTCTTTGTATCTATTTATTTGTATTCTTAACTTAACAGTATTTTTGCATAGCAAATAACTGAATATATAGAATTGAATAGTAGTATCCAATTTATCCAGCTATCATTTGCCCACACTTGCTGGTAATCGTTTTCTGGGCCACTACTGTTTACTTGATTTTGATATTTATACTGTTCCACATATGAAAAATCAACCAATCAATAATAAAGTCAACAGCAATCCTGATGGTATTGATGGGTTCTTCCTCATGTGTGCATACGATATGATCCCCACCACAGATCATAATTAAATCTTTGTGTATATCTAGGTCAATCTATTCTGTGTTGAAGTAAGTACAAATATGAGCATATATGCTTACAACTCTGAAACAAAAGTAAACATCTAGTATATTACTCATTAATTTGTTTGAAATACTGATTTAAACGGGTTCAATCCAGACTAGTGGCTTACCACCCGGTGGCAACCAGAAATATAGAACAACAGTCACCCTGACACATTACATGTCGAGTGTACCATATCATTCACTCTCCAGACAATTTTGTTTTCAGTGTGGAGGATGTGTTCACATTTGAATTACAAATATTAGTAATCCTGAAGTGGATGGAGGCTGATGGAGCCCAAAAACAAACGGTGGACAGACTGCCTAGTTTTCTTTTTATATCATATAGGCTAGCGTTTAACCACTATCTCACCTGTTAGTAATAAAGCACGTTAATAAGTTATATAGTTGCGGATAGAGCCAGTGCCCCACCCGAGTACTCTATTGATCAGGATATAGTACTCAGGGCACTGGCTCTAGGATTTCACTACCTTAAAATCCTAGGTCTGTGTAATCACAATAAAAATTACACTATTATTGTCCTGTTTTTTAACTCGAAAATCATCATCATCATCATAATCAGCCGGAATCAGTCCACTGCTGGACATAGGCCTCTCCTAAGTCACGCCACTGAGCCCGATCTTCGGCTCTTTGTTTCCAGTCACTGCCCATCGATTTGTGAATGTCGGCGCTCCACCTGATCACAGGGCATCCTATGCTACGTTTACCGATTCGCGGTCTCCACTTTAGTTCTCTGGCGAAGTACTTCGTAATTCGATCCCGCAGAGAAACACCGAGCATAGCTCTCTCCATAGCTTGCTGAGCGAATTTAAATTGGTCTCAGCTCCGTATGTCATCACAGGTAGGACGCACTGGTTAAAGACTTTTGTCTTTAGACACTGCGATTTAGGCGACGAGAAGACTCGACAGAGTTTTCCGAATACTGCCCAGCCCAGCTGAATTTCCTTCTAGAAGTTGTGTTTGCCTAGTTGGAGCTTCTGCCCTAGGTAAACATACTTAGTGACAACTTCGAGTGGGATTCCAAATACGGCAATCGGTTCCGGAACAACGTGCTCGTTGTACATAACTTTGGTATTATCCAAATTCATCCGGAGACCGATGCGACGAGAAGAGTCAGCTAGGCCATTCAACATTCTTTGTAGGTCCTGCAGCGTCTCTGCCATAATGATGATGTCATCTGCGAATTGTAAGTGAGAGATGTACTTGCCGTTGATGTTAATGCCACAATCTTTCCAGTCCAGCGTCTTAAACATATCCTCCAACGTGTTAGTGAACAGTTGAACAGGGGATATGACGTCCCCCTGTCTCACTCCTCGACGCAGGTGGATATGTTTAGTACGCTGGTTCTGTACTTATACTGTAACGAGGTATTTCGACTCGTTACATATTTTTCGTTTGGAAGCACATTTCAGCTTCTAAGACTGACAAAATTACCTTTTGGTTTTAAATAATTTAGAACATTTTCGTATTTAGCCATTTTTAGTCGATTTTAAATAATCGAGTTATTACTTGGTCTGTGGATCATTCCATATCCTATAGACAATCTTTCAAAAAAAAATGACTTTGACATCTGTCAATTCTCGATCGGAGACGTCACTTTTTCTTGTCCCTGGGGCCTACGAAGAGCTAAACTTTTTGTATTTTTTCTTAATCAGATTTTACAAGATTAATCCATCTTGTTAATTAAATTTGCGATGATACTCGGCGTGCTTATGGCGTAGTGCCATATGATAACGTCGTGATTTTGCGGTGAGTCAATTTTTGATAACCTAAAATGTTTCGCGTCATCCTTCATGGCGACAAATATATTTACAATCGGATTTTTGGTTACAGCCTTTGGCGCTGTTTGTTTGGACGACTGTCGTCTACTGTTTGTGCGACTATGGGTGTCGTCAACTGTTTGTACGACGCCGGAAGACGTCGTTATTTTGAGATGTTTGTTCGACGCACCACGTTTGGATGTCGTCGTAGTTTTGAGCTGTTTGAGCGACGCTAGATGTCGTCGTCTATTTTGAACGGTGTGCTCAGACGCCACCGGACGCTGCAGATAAGCTAATTTCATTATAACTCTTTTTATTACCCTTAAAACTTTAATTTCATATTCGCAAGATGCAAGAAAGACAATAACCAAATTTCAGTAGTAAAATGTAAAATAAATTAACCTAAAAAGTAACGAAAACCGAATGGTATTTATAGTCAAATGTTTAGACATAGTATTCCGGCTTTAACTAAATAATGTGTATCTCATTCTGGAGGTAAGGGACGTTTCGAAGTATTAAAATTTGTCATACAATCCCAAAACAGTGTTATATCATTTGCCTGTCCCCCGGTCCGAGATTAAAAGTCTCAATGACACCGCTGATTTATCCTGGTAAGTTTTAGATCTTGGTAGAACAAGGGCGCTCGATATTCATAAATACTGTCTACCTAACATTAATTTTAGCTTTTTATACTCTATAACCTTCATGTTACAACCAGTAACTTATATATTTTTATAACACAAATTTTTTTATTACAATTAGCGCGAGAACAGGGACCGGATTTACCTCCACATATATAATCTTTCTTGCATCTTATTTTTGTTTTTCTTGTCACAATTTAGTGCAATTTTTTGTTATTTTTTAGCATTTTTACAGTTTTTGTACTTTGAAAACAGAATTGTAACTTTGTGTACAACTTTTTTGTATTTTAACAAAACTAATTAACATACAATGTTCTTTATATGTCTTATATACTGGATAGACTAATCTAAGTGTGTACTTACTATATAATAACATTTGAGATATGCGTTGTTTACATTTTGTAAGGAACTGACCTTGACCACATTGAAAGTGCTAAGTTTTTGTTTGAATTGATATGACTTTGTCTTATATAAAGTTATAACTTTTGTTTACTGTTGAGAAGCATTAAGCTACATTCATATTAGAAAATACTAGCTTATTAACATAATTATTAACTAGTTTATTGATTTTACTTTTCACAAATAGATATAACCTTAGCCGTTGTTAATAATCTTGAAAATTAAGATAAATTGTGAATCTTTTTTGCATCTTACATACTTCACAATTTGAATGTTTCTTTGTACATTCAAATTTCTTTAAATACTTTTGAACATTATTAAATATTAACATAAACTTTAAAACATAATAACTTAAACCGGTTTTAACAAAAAATCTTATAAACTTTGATGAGTTTTAACTATTCTTTGAATTTTTAGTTGGTTGTTTGTCTTTGTTTCTTTAATATTTTTGATTATTCATCATGACTGACAAACAGGTTCAATTTCCACCCTTGTTGGAAGAGAATTTACCTGGTACTTCTAGGGATGTTATTTCTAATCCGGTGTTGGATAATTTAGTTATGCAGAATGCAACAGAGGTTGACCCTTTCTTACCTAACTTGGGTCATAGTAGCTTGCATAATTTTACACCTTTACCTTCGTTTAACTCGATGAATGTTCAACTCAATGAACAATTGAAAAAGCATTTGCCTTCAACAAATAAACTTCCTGATTTGAAGCGTAGTAAGATATCTTTTGATGGGAAAACTTGTGTTAGAGACTTTATCACTTCGGTTGAGGAATATTTTTTGTATAAAAACTTTGATGAAAACTTTTTAGTCGGTTCTTTTTCTGATCTGCTCACTGGAACAGCAACGAAATGGTTCCGTAGTATTCGAATTAGGGTTTCTTCGTGGACAACACTTAAAACTGAATTGTTGAACAGATTCGACAAACCTGAATTTGACAATGTCCTGTTTAAATATTTAGATGATTTGATTTTAGTAAATGATAATTTTCAAAATCATATAGAGTACCTTAAAAAAGTCCATGAAATACTTAAAAACTCAGGCTTAACAGTAAATCTTAAAAAATGTGAATTTTGCAAAGAAAGACTCCGTTATCTCGGTTATATTGTAGACAGTCAAGGCCTACATACTGATCCGTCTAAATTAGAAATTATAGAAAACTTTCCACGACCAGAGTCCGTAAAACAACTTAGAAGCTTTTTAGGATTATGTTCATATTATCGACATTTCATTTGTAAATTCTCTGATATTGCCTCCCCTTTAACTAAATTAACTTCCGGAAGTAAAAAGATAAAACATACTTTTGTTTGGAATGAAGAAGCTGAAGAAGCCTTCATTAATTTAAAAAATGCCTTAATAACTACACCTGTTTTACAGTGTCCTGATTTTGAAAAACCTTTCTTTTTACATTGCGATGCTAGTTCTGTAGGAATTGGTAGTGTTCTGAGTCAAGAAGACGAAAATAATGAACAACATCCAATTGCTTATTATTCAAGATCTTTAAATAAATGTGAAAGAAATTATAGTACCACTGAACGTGAACTTTTGGCAGTTTTAGATTCAATTGAACATTTTAGACCTTATGTCGAAGGAATGAAATTCACAGTTGTGACAGATCATGCTAGTCTTAAGTGGCTTTTAAAACTTAATAACCCTAGTGGACGATTAGCTCGATGGGCTGCCCGTATTTCTCAATTTACTTTTGATATCGTTCATAAAAAAGGATCTTTACATCAAGTTCCTGACGCTTTATCTAGAATCAATATAACTTCAATATTAGTTTCCGCTATAAATATTGTCTCACCAGATGAAGATATAGAAGACCCTTGGTATAGAAAAGTCTTTATAAATTGTCAAAAATACCCTTCTAGAATGAAAAACCTTCGAGTAGAAGATAATACTTTATATCGTTACTGTAAAAATAAATTTGACCCTAATAGTCGTTTAAATTGGAAAATTGTAATACCTAAAGAACATGTTTTAGATACTATTCGTTCTAATCATGATGATATTAATTCTGGACACTTTGGAATACATAAAACTCTTAATAAAATAAAACAACATTATTATTGGAAAGGAATGTTCGGAGACGTTCAAAAATATATTTCTTCTTGCGACATTTGTAAAGCTTATAAACATTCAACTTCTGCTCCTGCTGGTAAGATGGTTAACCCTAAGAAAGTTGATCAACCTATGGTAATGTTATCCGTTGATATTATTGGGATTTTACCTAAATCTTATTCTGGACATAGATTCATTCTTTCAATTGTAGATGTTTTTACTAAATATTGTTGGATATTTCCAATGATAAATGCTACTTCTAAAGTAATTTGTAAAATCTTTGAAAAAGAAATATTTCTTAAATTTGGTGTACCTAAAATTTTAGTGGCCGACAACGGACCCCAATTTATATCTAAATATTTTGTAGATTTCTTAAAAAATTTCAACATAACTAAAATATTTTATAATGCACTATACACTCCACAGAATAATCCAGTAGAAAGATATAATAAGACAATAGAAACATGTATTTCTTGTTTTGTTAAAAATGATCATCGAACTTGGTCAAGGTTTTTGCCTCATGTCCAATTAGCTTTAAATAGTAGTGTAAATCTTGCTACAGAGTACACTCCTAACTTTTTGATGTTCGGTAGAGAACTTATTTTTGATGCATCTTTACACCGTTTTAGTAACTCTTTTGATAACTTAGATCAACTTGAGCTTGGTACTAGAGATACTTATGCTCACTCTTTAAATTCACTTAGTGAAGTTTTTGTTAAAGTTCAAGCTTATCTTTTGAAAGCTTATAAGCGTAATGCTCTTTATTATAATAGGGGAAGAAAAGTCATTTCTTTTGATGTCGGTGATGTAGTTTGGCGTAGAAGTTTTGTACAGTCAAATGCACCTGCATATTTTTCGGCTAAATTAGCACCTAAGTTTATTAAATGTGAAATTGTAGAGAGAATTTCTCCTAACGTTTATGTACTAAAGGAATTTAATAAAACAAGTACTGGACGTTATCATGTTAAAGATATAATTAAATATTAAAATTTTCATTTTTGGATTTAACTTTTATTTAAATTTGTTTTGATATTTTTTGGGAAGCGCGTTGAATGTGGAAGAATGAGGTTTGATGTATGGAAGAGGACGCGCAGGATGAAAGATGATTATCTGAAAGGAAACCAACACTTTATTGAAATACAACTTTAAATATACTAAACCTAACTTAGGTCTATTTTTGATACCTTCATCTTATTTTTGGAACTTTTATCCTACTTTTGAACTTTTACCCAACTTTAAAAACTACATCTAACGATTATATTTTCTTTTAGAAATTTTCTTGGCATCAAAAGATCTTATGTATATTTTTGTATATTTTATTATTTTGGTTACTTTGAAAAGCTTTTCACTTTTCAAGTACTCAACTTTCTTTTAGATACTTTGAGAAGTTTTCCACTTTTCTAGTATAAATATTGTTTTAGATTGCTATGAAAAGCTTTCCACTTTTCAAATAGCCTGCACATAGTGTAAATACATTTTTAATATAAATGTGTTTCAGTCTTTGTGAAGCATGTTATATATTATTTAGATTATTTAGTTTGTGTTTGTTGTAGACCTAAGACCTGGATTTGACACTTAGCGCTCTATATAATTTTTACCCGGATTTGCCTCTCGGATTTGACTCTTTTGAGCTTTTGTCTCAGTTAACCTTTTTGGGTAAGTTTTTTACTCTTCATTTTTTTCCTCGCTTTGACATTTTTGGTTCAAGCGTTGGAAACTTTAGATATTGTGAACGGAAAGTCGGTGGTGTTGAGCCGGTCACAATACAACTTTGTTGTTTTCCCAACAAACTTTTGTTAACTTGTTATTGTGCACGGAATGTCGGTGGTGTTGAGCCGGTCACAATATACAATTTTTGGTCTTTTTGACAAACCCTTTTATTAATTTGTTAGTGTTCGGAAAGTCGGTAGAGTTGAGCCGGTCACTACTTATTATTTTTGGTTCTCTATTTTTATGAGAATAATTTGAACTTTTGTTGTTCAACTTTTTCATTGAAAACTTGTTCACTGAATCGTTTGCAGTGAATAATTATCTAAAGTCGGCAGCTAATGCTTAACCGTACTACAATATGGATAACCTTTGTTATTACCTTTTAATTTAGTTAGAATCGTTCTGAGATTATAAAAGATAGAGGCGATGGTGCTTATCTACACTTTTGTTAAATATTTCAGAAATATTTATTTGGTTTGTAATACAGATAGGTAGATGGAGGCTATGGTGCTTATCCACTCTTGAGTATAATTAATTTGTGATGGATTTCAGGATTGAGTCATATTGATGGATTAGTTTTGGTAAACCTTTACATTGTTTTTCACTTGGTTAGAAAGTTTTTATAACTTGTTTTTCTAGAGCAACTTAGTCAGTGGCTAGAAGCTTAACTGATTTAACGTTATGCTTTATTAGTGTCTTCTTTTAGTTTGAATAAATTTCATATTTTGGTGGTGGAATATTTTCTGTTTATTAATTTTTTTGAATAAGTTTTTATTAGGAATTTTTTGGGAGTTCTTCTCAAAAATAAAAGAAGTTTCATTCTTTTATTTTTTTTTGGGAAGGTATGTACTGTAACGAGGTATTTCGACTCGTTACATATTTTTCGTTTGGAAGCACATTTCAGCTTCTAAGACTGACAAAATTACCTTTTGGTTTTAAATAATTTAGAACATTTTCGTATTTAGCCATTTTTAGTCGATTTTAAATAATCGAGTTATTACTTGGTCTGTGGATCATTCCATATCCTATAGACAATCTTTCAAAAAAAAATGACTTTGACATCTGTCAATTCTCGATCGGAGACGTCACTTTTTCTTGTCCCTGGGGCCTACGAAGAGCTAAACTTTTTGTATTTTTTCTTAATCAGATTTTACAAGATTAATCCATCTTGTTAATTAAATTTGCGATGATACTCGGCGTGCTTATGGCGTAGTGCCATATGATAACGTCGTGATTTTGCGGTGAGTCAATTTTTGATAACCTAAAATGTTTCGCGTCATCCTTCATGGCGACAAATATATTTACAATCGGATTTTTGGTTACAGCCTTTGGCGCTGTTTGTTTGGACGACTGTCGTCTACTGTTTGTGCGACTATGGGTGTCGTCAACTGTTTGTACGACGCCGGAAGACGTCGTTATTTTGAGATGTTTGTTCGACGCACCACGTTTGGATGTCGTCGTAGTTTTGAGCTGTTTGAGCGACGCTAGATGTCGTCGTCTATTTTGAACGGTGTGCTCAGACGCCACCGGACGCTGCAGATAAGCTAATTTCATTATAACTCTTTTTATTACCCTTAAAACTTTAATTTCATATTCGCAAGATGCAAGAAAGACAATAACCAAATTTCAGTAGTAAAATGTAAAATAAATTAACCTAAAAAGTAACGAAAACCGAATGGTATTTATAGTCAAATGTTTAGACATAGTATTCCGGCTTTAACTAAATAATGTGTATCTCATTCTGGAGGTAAGGGACGTTTCGAAGTATTAAAATTTGTCATACAATCCCAAAACAGTGTTATATCATTTGCCTGTCCCCCGGTCCGAGATTAAAAGTCTCAATGACACCGCTGATTTATCCTGGTAAGTTTTAGATCTTGGTAGAACAAGGGCGCTCGATATTCATAAATACTGTCTACCTAACATTAATTTTAGCTTTTTATACTCTATAACCTTCATGTTACAACCAGTAACTTATATATTTTTATAACACAAATTTTTTTATTACAATACAGTCATCGTTGCGGTATTATACAGACATCTCATCACTTCGATATATCGCCAGTCGACTTGGCAACGCTGCAAGGACTCCAGAACAGACCAGGTTTCGATTGAGTCGAACTTTTCATAGTCCACAAATGCACAGGGGTCGCTTGTACTCTTCGGTCTTCTGCACAATCTGTTGCACCGTGTGGATGTGGTCCATGGTGCCGTAACCGCTTCGAAACCCGGCCTGTTCCGGAGGTTGAAACTCGTCGAATCTTCGCGCAAGACGGTTCGTGATGACCCTTGAAAACAGCTTATAGACATGGCTCAGAAGCGAAATCGGGCGGTAGTTTTTCAAGAGCGTTTTGTCTCCTTTTTTGAAAAAGAAAACCACCGTGCTCCTATGCCATGCCTGTGGAGTTCTCCCAGTGAAGAGAACAGAATTGAAGAGCTGTGTCGGCTGGCTTACAGCTGGGGCTCCTCCAGCTTTTAGAAGCTCCGTTTGATTCCGTCTTCTCCTGGGGCCTTTGCATTTTTGAGCTGTTTAAGGGCCATCACGATCTCATCTCGGCTGACTTCGGGCAGACCTTCTGTGAAGTGGCGGGTTAAGGTGGCTCTACAATCCTCAGTATCGGGTACGGGCCTTGAAGCATGCGATGCGTAGAGCTTGCCGTAGAAGTCTTCAACTTCTGACAGAATCTCCGACTTGGATGCGACGACGTTCCCCGTTGACGTTGTCAGCTTTGTGAGGTGGCTTCTACCCAGAGGCTGGACGAAAACTTTCGACCCCCGATTCTGCTCAATTGATTCTTTGATTAAGAGCGTGTTAGAGGATCGGAGGTCGCGTCGCACCAGCTTCTTAATGGTTTTGTTGCGCACCTGGTTAATTGACAAAGCTGACAATGGGTCTGTTCGTCTCTCTTCCATTAGCCGAAGTGTTTCTGTCGAAAGTTTGGACATTTTGCCCATACGCTTGCTCTCGCAAAACTTCATCCCTGAGGATTTCCACCACTTCTTCGAGTTTCTGATCTACGTCATCTGTAGTTTCCAAGGCAGCGAATCGGTTTTCCAATTTTAATTGGAATGTGTCGGACCCAACAACGAGTAGGTTCGGTTGGAGCGTAGACTTCATCAATCGGGATCTTTCGGCTTTGAAATCGATATCCAGAGTGCCTCGTACAAGTCGGTGATCACTTCCAGTATTGAACCTAGTGTGATCACTAGGTTCAAAAACTGCCGTTTGTCCGTAATGATGAAGTCAATCTCGTTTTTAGTCAGTGTCGGGGCTTTTCCACGTCATCTTCCTTTGGGGCTGTTTCTTGAAGAACGAGTTCATCAAGAAAAGCCCCTCTTTCTCGAGGAAATTGACGAGCATTTGCCCCCTGTGATTCCTACTCCCAAATCCGTGTGGTCCTATAGACGATTCGCCGCAAGTCTGTACTCCCACTTTGACGTTGAAGTCTCCCATGACAACGTTGTAGTGAGCCTTAGAGGTGGTATGTAAAGCTCTAGAGATGTCTTCATACATGCTCTCCACCTCGTCATCCAAGTGTGTCGAGGTCGGTGCGTAAACCTGGATAACCTTGAGGTTTTACCTCTCGGTTAACTTAATTATCAGGTACGCTACCCTGGTCGACACACTGGAGATTTCTACAACGTTGTCACTAAGAACCTTGTTGACCAAAAACCCGACGCCGCCTTGGGATGGCTGGTAATACATAAGATGGCCCGATTCTAGAGTTATGGTGTCCTCCCCCTGTCTTCGGACTTCACATAACCCCAGAATGTGCCATCTTATGTGTCCCAGCTCCTCCTCCAGCTGCACCAGATGTTCATCTAGCCGTGCGTCCATTAAAGGTTGCGAGGGTCAGTTTGTTTTGGCGGCCTACCGTAGCCCGGAGATTCTTAGCACCTCCTGCCCTGCCGTTACCGTGACCGCCGCCGTGGTCAGGAATAGCAGGGCGGCCGGGAACTGGGGGCCGCGGCATATTGGGACCTTCCATTTTTGTTGCATCCCTTGGGAGGGATATGCCCTAATCGCCACGCTGGGCAGGCGTGTTGGCGATCGCAGGGCGTAGCTCCTCGCACCGGTGACGCTGCTGCCCGTCACCGGCCTGTAGTATTTATAGCTACGCCATAATTTGAAATGGTTATACCGCCATTTGTCGGTCGCCAGAGCCCCGTTCGTCGGTCAGCAGGATGCACCACGGGCAGGTGAGGTTGGCTGGGTGCACTTAGATGGTATGTGTGCTCCCTTACATCCCACTACAATAATAAAATCGTAGGTAGTTCCATTACCATCAAAAAAAATCTCAGTTTTTGTGCGAATTGGTCGTTTTATTTCCGAGTTAAAAAACAGGACAATAATAGTGTAATATTTATTGTCCTACATACAGATGTTTGAAAAATCCAGATCAACAGGATAAAGTGATCAAGTAAAATTTTTAATAAATTAACGCATTAAGATAGATATGCGAAGGCTAGCCTTAGCTTAAAGTGAACACTTTATCACGAGGTTTTTTGATTCCATTCCATTCGTTAAATTCCCATCAAAATCGGTTTCCCCAACCGTGAGATAAAATTCCCTCGATAGGGTCCCAGGGTTAGAACAATGTCAATGATATTGACATAATTGAGGGAAGGAATGCGCGCACCCGCCGCTTGCCGCTCGCCGCTTGCCGCTCGCCGCTTGCCGCTCGCCGCTTGCCGCTCGCCGCTTGCCGCTCGCCGCTTGCCGCTCGCCGCTTGCCGCTCGCCGCTTGCCGCTCGCCGCTTGCCGCTCGCCGCTCGCGAGACGTGCCAAAACTCCCGGTCTGTGTGCAGGCTATCTCGAAGGCGCGCAGCGGCGACACCGCCAACGACTTCATCGAGGGGCTGCGCCACTTCGACAAGGACGGCAACGGGTTCATCTCCTCGGCCGAGCTGCGGCACCTGCTGTCCACGCTCGGGGAGAAGCTCGCCGACGACGAGGTGAGTGCGGGGGGGTGTGAGTGAGTGCACCAGTGCACATGACACGACCGCTCTGATGCCCCGGTCTGTCGCAGGTGGAGCAGCTGCTGCAGGGCCAGGAGGACTCGCAGGGGAACATCAACTACGAGAACTTCGTGCACCTCATCATGCAGGGCTGACTCTCCTCTTAGTGACGTTCATTAAAACTATCTTTCGTTTATATTGAAACGTATAATTCCTCGTGAATGTATTCCCACTTTTGTATTCCAAATTATTGTGTAATTTAGACGTAAGCCTCGTACGGTCGCGTGTCGCTAGGATGACATTTGAGATGTTACTTATTTAATAATAGCGATTAATAATATATTTTATGGGGTGTGGGCTGAGGTAGATTTATTGTATTGATTAAATAACATAATTAATGGCGGATAGTTTTATTATTAGACGGTAATAGTTGCGATTTTCCTCCTGGCGAAGATATACGAGATGCGTCTGTGTGCACTCTGCAGTTCCCATGTCCATGTCGCAGGGAAAC
Source organism: Cabera pusaria (assembly GCA_954871355.1). Taxonomy (NCBI): domain Eukaryota; kingdom Metazoa; phylum Arthropoda; class Insecta; order Lepidoptera; family Geometridae; genus Cabera; species Cabera pusaria. The sequence continues at coordinate 29,014,991 of OX940893.1, forward strand.
AGCTTTATTAGCCGTGCAATCGACAGCCTAGCCTCTTTGCTAAACAGCGCCGTTCAACTAGATTACTGAATGATATTTAGCCATTTGATTATACAGCTAGGCAAATGACTCGGATCGATGACGTTTCATTATTTGCCTAGCCCGTTCATTAGTCTGACACTAAGGCAAAAAACTAGAAAACAGTGACCACCGCGTGAAATATATTTCTGGTGACGCGCGGCCGCTGCCGCGGGGCACGTCACGCGGTGGTCAATGTTTTCTAGCGCGTTGCCTTAGTGTCAGACTAATGAACAGGCTAGGCAAGTAATGAAACGTCATCGATCCAAGTCATTTGCCTAGACTTTTTTTATTCTATATGACTTAATATTAATGGTTTAAGTATTAGCCAGCCAGTTTATTTAAATGATGTAACAAACGCTACGGCTGGATATCATTCAGGAATCTAGTTGAACGGCGGTGTAAGTAAGTAAAGAGGCTAGGCTGTTTATTGAACGGCGTATTAAGCTAGTTGGCTGCGACGTCCATACTTGATGTCACGTGCGGTCATCACGCGGTGGTCTGTAAGAAAACTTTGACATTGATACCTATGAGCCATCATGGGTATTAAGTTTAATTTATTAACACTACCCAACTTTTTGCAGTAGTAGGACTTCTGCTAGTCCGCCTGGGGCGGTACCACCACTTTGCTAATTAATTTTCAGCCGTGAACTAGGAATGTTATTCGGTTGAAATGGCAAGGTGTCAAGTGAAATTACAGGGCATGTGAGACTCGACATCTTTATCTCTCAAGGTAACAGGCGCAGTGCAGTGACATGTAAAATTCTGGCAGTCCATAATTTTGCATGCCGCTGTGTCTGTTATAGGTAGACGTCATCGCTTACCATCAGGCGAGCGTCGTTTTTTTTTTCTACCTTTTACCATAAAAAAAACTCGATCAAAACTCTTTAACCAACTTCCTAAAAGGAGGAGATTTTGTATGCAGGTATGTCTTTCATAGATACGGTGTATATATATATATTATGGTGAATTGGGAAACTGTTAGGCCCATCCAATGTACGATAAATAAATAAATAATATTATAGAAGACTAGCAGCCCGGCCCGGCTTCGCACGGGTGAAATTGATACATAATATTAGACGGCCCGTAGGGGTAAAGGATAGTTACTTACCTTCTGACCCGACGGTCGCCGGTTATTATTCTAGCTACATACCAATAGATTTTCTCCAGTTTCTATGTGCATTCATGAACCATAGGTGTTCGAACAAAGGTAGTGGGATCATTAAATCGATGTTCAGCCTCACTTGCTACCATAAAGTAGCTTACCACCATCAGAGAAAAAATCTGCCCCCTATTTTTTTTTTTTAAAGATTACTCTCAATGTGGGTGCACATTACTAGTATTTTTGGTAACCCCTCCAACTAAGCTGAATATGCTTGTTCCGAGTGGGTTCACGTCAATAGTGCAATGGGTGGGGTGGGGACCGAACTCGCGACCTCTCGATCGCCAGTCTGACACCTTATCCTTTGGGCTATTGCCGCCTTAACCTTACGGTATTCCGGCAGCACAACGCTCGGGAATCTTTCCATCCTAGGCCCATATAATCATGTCATCAATCGGTAAACGAGTCATATAAATGCGAAAGTCAGTTTGTATATTATGTTGTTTAAAACTTCTTCACGGTCAAACGGCTGGACAGAGACTTGATTTAGCAGAAATTTTGGACAGGGTCAGGTCTTATTCCTTAATAAGTACTGCCTATCAGTACTTATTAAGGAATAAGACCATACGATATTTATAAACGCGGGCGAAGCCACGGGACTCAGCTAGTTTTATACGATAGATAAACTATATTGACATCAAATTGATTTATATAGGTTGGGATATACAGAAATAGCTAAGCTAATAATATTTATGCAGTAACTATTGTCTAATCTGTGGTTTCACTGGAAATATTTTATTATTTTTCGAGCTGCATAATTTTCAATCTGTGATATCTTCTAAAGTATTCATTTAAATTATATACCGTAAAGTACAATTTTAATCTATAATATGACCTGATTAATACAGTATTGTAGAAAATAGCCTTGGCAGTTATCATAGAAATAGGAATAACTACCTTATTATTCCTATTTCTGTGGCAGTTATGTAATGTATTTTATTTAAAAATTAAAGAATAAAATGGTTACTGTGAGTCAACCTTAAGAGATAGACATATGCTATCGCGGACATTTTTATAGGTCTTATTAATTTTTATATATTTTCCATAGACACATTTCATATATCTATTTCCGTTTAGGTAGCATTGCGTAAGTGTTTTCTCGACCGTTTTATTGTCGACTTGGGTTGCAATATAGGTCTCGATAGGTCACGAATGTACCTATGATTTAATTCGTATAATATATAGACTATTTTCATTCTGAAAGTCTATTCTATATATTAGTGAAAGAATTTTTAAAATCGGTCCAGTAGTTTTTGAGCCAAATCAATACAAACATCCATACAAAAATACAAATGTTTTCTCTTTATAATCTTAGTACCTATAGATATAGACCAGCTGCGCCCCGCGGCTTCGCCCTCGTAAAAGAGTACCTTATTGCCTATTTGTTAATACAGGTTATATATTATCTGTACCTATGCTAAATTAGATCTACATCCGTAACGTTTCCTGCCACGAACCACCTGAGCTGCTTGGAGTTACATTAACTTCTAACCTCAACTGAGACGCCTCGGCTAAGTATCAGCTGGAAGTTTTTATTTGGATTCCATCGATAAACGAGCAAGGATGCTTATTGGCGAAACTGAAAGCACAAAAAACAAGCTGCAGAGCCTCGAGCATCGGCATCGGCGTAGAGTTGCTAGTTTATCTGTGTTCTACAGGATACATTTCGGTGAGCGTGCGATACAATTAAACAATTTAATTCATTCTTCCCCCTTTTACAATCGGACTACAAGAAAACTAACATACGGCATCCATACCAGAATCCGCACTAAACGTTTTGGTTCTACTTTCATAATCCGAACCGGAAAGGAATAGAACATTTTGCCGGTTGTTGCCTTGTTTCCGGGTAGCTATAACTTGGGTCTCTTCAGGTCAAGAGTGAACCTAGGTATCTTCTAGGCAAGCATGCCACACCCTCGATCACATCGTCACTTTCCATCAGGTGAGATATAGTTGTCAAATGCTTGCCTATGCGAGGCTGAACGCGTCGGCGAGCGCCCCCCACTCTAAGATCCTGAAGAAGGCCTCCGGATGAGGCCGAAACATATGTCGATCGCTATATTAAAATCGTGTAAGTCACGTTAAATTCCCGTTTTTAGGGTTCCGAACCCAAAGGACCAACGGACCCAAAGGACCAACGGAACCCTATTACTGAGACTCCGCTGTCCGTCTGTTTGTCTGTCTGTCTGTCCGTCTGTCACCAGGCTGTATCTCATGAACCGTGATAGTTAGACGGTTGAAATTTTCACAGATGATGTATTTCTGTTGCCGCTATAACAACAAATACTAAGAATAGAAGAAAGTTAAAAATTAAAGAAAAGTTAAAAAAAATGGTTTTTTACGATAGCGCAGCGCCATCTACCTAGCATCAAAGATAGCGCTATCGTCTTTACCATAATCTGAATCTCGGAAGCGGCTCCAACGATTAAATAAAATTTAGTATACCTACTGGGGATTTCTGGGGGCGATAAATCGATCTAGCTTGGAGTCATTTTCAGAAAATGTTGTTTTATTCGTGTTTTCAGTAATCAACTTTATTGAAAATCAACTTAAAATATGAGTCTTCCCGACATCTATTGGCGAGTAGAAGTACTGTGTCAGTAAAGCAGTTACGGCCCATTTAGACGGGGAGAGTTTCTCGTACGTTTCCTTACGAGAAACCATACGCTACTATCACGAGCAATAATCGCCATAACAGAATCGTATCAAAATGTTTACATACAGGCAAGAACTAAAATCTCGCCTACGATTATGTCATACGAGTATTGTACAAATCGGGTTGAACCGTTTTGAGTGCGAGAATCGAAATGCGAGAAAATTCTGTTTAGACCGACACTATCAATATTCTATTGCGAGTCACTTGTCGCCAGAGTGGAAGAGCAAGAGGTGTGAATGTTTAGACATATAATCTTTTTTATATATTCCTTCGATAATCGTATCTTCGAGACGAGAAACTCTCCCCGTCTAAATGGGCCTTTAGTTGCTCTCGATTAAAAAAAAAATAGTATTATTATTCGTCTATAGATGTCGGGAAGAGTCATATTTTTCTGTTTAAGTGGCAAAAAATACCGAACAAAGCTCGGTCAACCAGATATTTAATAATATTATTATTATTATTTTTTTTTTTTTTATACGTTATAGGCTAGCGTTTGACCACTATCTCACCTGTTGGTAAGTGATGATGCGGTCGAAGATGGTAAGCACGCTAGGCCTAGAATGGGAACTGGCTCTCAAGGATAGCTGCCGGAACACATTAGATGTTTGGTGACAGATTTTCTAACTTGAGGGTGGTAGCTGGCCAGGCGGACAATAGATAGTGTCCTACCACCATGCGGGGGTTTTGTTGGTTTCTTAATGATTAATTACTATTACTACTATTACTATTACTACTATATAATACTATTCTACCTTTGTGTTAAAGTTTACTTAGTTGGTGTTAGAAGTTCGTTAGAAATTCGATAGATGGCGTTCGGAACCCTCCGTGTGCGGGACAAACTGCGGGACTGACTCGCACTTGGCCAGTTTTATTAAATCCATATGAATTGTTTTGTTTCATTTTCAGTTATTTTTTTTATTTTGGACGGTTTTAGGTTTGGACCTTTTTCTGTTAAGTGATTTTTAGAAATTTTATTTATTAATATTATAGCTAGCATGTGTGTGTGTTTATCTACAAAAATACTAAAAACCAAAATGCTAACTACTAGTAGCTCAGATTTTAATCACTAAATTAAAATTTCAGATTGAGAAAATTTTTACTTGATTTCAACTTGGAAAAACAATTACTTAACCCTGACTGAATAACTTTCTGATAATTTTAAAAACTGTATGGGTTCCTTAGCTCTCAAACTAGCTAACTAGTAGTTAGAATTTTGGTTTTTAGTATTTTTGAAGATGGACACACATGCTAGCTTATTAAATAAAATATCAAAAAATCGCAAAAAAAAAAACAGAAAAAGTTATAATTAAAACCGTCCAAAGTAAAAATAAAAACCGGCCAAGTCGAGTTGAACTCGTCCACGGAGGCTTCCGTACCAACGTTGGTATGTACCAATTAAGCTAGACCTCTAAATTGTATCAGCGCTCATATAACTCAGAGGTCTACCTTAATTGGCGTTAACTATGTATGTATGGGGGCGGGCCCCCTTTAATTTTCAACTTTTTTTATTTTTTGGATTTTTTCCTTAATTTGTGCTGTAAGACTAAGGTTACACGCTCAGTCTGGCATCAGTTCAGTCCATCAGTCTGCTCAGAATGACGGGAGAATTATCGTCTAACCGGTTGACTGACGGACCAAAATGACAAAAATTAAAAAATTTTAATATTATTTTTTCATCCATCATTCTGGCATCAGTCTTAGCCGGATCAAACTGATGGACTGAACTGATGCCAGACTGAGCGTGTAACCTTAGACTAAGACCTTGCTTCAAGAAGCAAGGTCTGGCAAGCCACATTTCATGATTCTAGGTCAACGGGAAGTATCCTATAGGTTTTTGACCCAAAACCTATAGGGTACTTCCGGTTGACCTAGAAGTGTCAATTTTCAAAAAAAGTTGAAAATTAAGGTACATTTTGGTACTAAGAAGTTTTAGCGAAAATCTAAATTTGCACATATCTTTTTATGTGTTGACTCAAAACCTTGATTTTTATACACCCAATAGGGACTATAGACTTCAGTATCAGGTATAAATTTCAACTTGCTAGGTCCACCTGTTCCTGAGAAAATCAGTGGTGACTCACGGACAGACATACAGACGGACAAGAAAGTGATCTTATAAGGGTTCCTTTTTTTTACCTTTTGAGGTACGGAACCCTAAAAACTGAAAATGAAACAAGACGATTCATATCTCGAAAAGAAATTGCGTAACATACATAGGGTCCAATTGATAGGTATTGGTGTCCTCAGACCACAGAAGTTCGCTGGTACAGGTTGCATCGGACACCCTGTATATATGAACATATGAACTAACCTACTCAAGTACCGATTTCTATCAGTATTATATACAACTTCATAAATAAAGAATTTTTGACATGAACTTTCGTGCCATTGTAAGAGTTTGATATTGTAGATTAAGGGCCAATTTAGCCGGTTCCTGATAGCCCTATTAGGAACCTATTTGAGAGATTTTTTATAGTTTTTGTATGGCGTCATATGTCAGATAACTATCCGAAACTTTATCAATAACTGGTGAAACTGGGCCTAAGTGTTTTTACGACTCGATCGTATGCCATTCTGAGAATAGGGTATTACACCCATGTTTGAAAAGCGTCTCTCTTACATTCTATAGTGCTCATGAACCACTCAAACATTCACAACATGTTTGAAAAGTGTCTCTCTTACATTCTATGGTGCTCATGAACCACTCAAACATTCACAACATTTTTGAAAAGTGTCTCTCTTACATTCTATAGTGCTCATGAACCACTCAAACATTCACAACATGTTTGAAAAGTGTCTCTCTTACATTCTATAGTGCTCATGAACCACTCAAACATACACAACATTTTTGAAAAGTGTCTCTCTTACATTCTATAGTGCTCATGAACCACTCAAACATTCACAACATGTTTGAAAAGTGTCTCTCTTACATTCTATAGTGCTCATGAACCACTCAAACATTCACAACATTATGTTTCTTTTGAAGTGTTTCACACTTTATATTTTTGTAAATTGTTAAACACAATCCAAAATTTCATCGTACCGACGGGACTTGAACCCGCAACCTCCGGAATAACATGTTCCGGTGCTTTTCAATTAAGCACCGGAACATGTTATTCCGGAGGTTGCGGGTTCAAGTCCCGTCGGTACGATGAAATTTTGGATTGTGTTTAACAATTTACATTCACAACATGTTTGAAAAGTGTCTCTCTTACATTCTATAGTGCTCATGAACCACTCAAACAGTCACAACATGTTTGAAAAGTGTCTCTCTTACATTCTATAGTGCTCATGAACCACTCAAACAGTCACAACATGTTTGAAAAGTGTCTCTCTTACATTCTTTAGTGCTCATGAACCACTCAAACATTCACAACATGTTTGAAAAGTGTCTCTCTTACATTCTATAGTGCTCATGAACGACTCAAACATTCACAACATGTTTGAAAAGTGTCTCTCTTACATTCTATGGTGCTCATGAACCACTCAAACATTCACAACATTTTTGAAAAGTGTCTCTCTTACATTCTATGGTGCTCATGAACCACTCAAACATTCACAACATGTTTGAAAAGTGTCTCTCTTACATTCTATGGTGCTCATGAACCACTCAAACATTCACAACATGTTTGAAAAGTGTCTCTCTTACATTCTATAGTGCTCATGAACCACTCAAACATTCACAACATTTTTATTCAATCGTTAAGAGCCATAAAAATGAATTTAATTAACAGACAGACGTTTTCGAGCAATTAATGTTTGATCATAGGGAACCCCTTGCTAGGTTTGGCGACAGATTTTCTAACTTGAGGGTGGTAGCTGGCCAGGTGGACACTAGATAGTGTCCTACCACCATGTGGGGGTTGGGGGTTTCTTAACGATGTTTTCCCTTCACCACTGTAAAAAACGCACATAACTTTTTCGATAGAAAAATCAATTGGTGCACGAGGATTGAACTTGGTACCTCTGGCAGGCCTCCCTCACTCGCCCCTACAGCGTTATATACCTAAACTTTCGAGCAACGCCGGCGGTGCTATAGCCAGTCGCTTGTCACGTAGTTTTATTATATAATCTGTGCCTCTGGCGTCAATGCCGACCATTCTCCCACGACACCACAGGGCCCTTGAAGATGATGGTCCAACAGTAGCTCTAGTACGAGAAAAGTAATTAGGATTTTTTAATGTTAGTGTAGGCAAACAAGCAGACATCCCGCCTGATGGAAAGCGGTTACCGTCGCCTCGCCTATGAACATCTGCAACACTATTGGTGCTGTTGGTGCGTTGCCGACCTTTGAGGAATTTGTGGATACACTTTTTAAAAGACTCCCTTCTAGAGGGAAATATCGCTGCGGGCAGATCGTTCCACGTGTCACAGGTCCGAGGTAGAAAGCCACGGTTGAAGCGGGTGGTGCGAGACTTCCAATTCTGTCTAATGTCAGGGTGAGCTCTTTGACGATGTCGGGCAGATCGATAAAAAAAAAGCACCGGTGGTATTAGGTCAAAAAGCTCTCCAGAGCATTCCCAATAAAAGATACACAGCGAATTGGTGTCTCTACGAAGGCTATGTAGTTCTAATCTTTTTCTGAGTTCGGGATCGTCGAAAATCCTAATGGCTCTTCGCTGTAGGTCTTCGCTATAGGTAGGGAGTCAAGGGGCTGAAGTAGCTCGGGGCGCCGTTCCTTCTACTATCGCTGCGCCCTATTCAGCACACCGAGCTTCTTAGAAGCAGGCTTTCTACTAGTTAGCTCCATCATTTTTCTATCAGGCGTTAGCCAGCCAGGTCGGTTAGCGTCTAAATCTAAAAAACTGGCTAAGTGCGAGTCAGACTTTTGTCCCGCACACGGAGGGTTCCGAACCGAACACCAACTAAGTAAACGTTAAAACAAAGGTAGAATAGTATTATATAGTAGTAATTAATATTATTAAATATCTGGTTGACCGAGCTTTGCTCGGTATTTTTTGCCACTTAAACAGACAAATATGACTCTTCCCGACATCTATTGACGAATAATAATACTATTTTTTTTTAATTGAGAGCCACTAACTGCTTTACCCACACAGTAACACTAAAGCTACTTCTACTCGCCAATAGATGTCGGGAAGAGTAATATTTTAAGTTGTAATCAACAATCAATCAATAAACTTGATTATTGAAAACACGAATAAAACAACATTTTCTGAAAATGATTCCTAGCTAGATCGATTTATCGCCCCCGAAATCCCCTGTATACTAAATTTTATTTAATCGTTGGAGCCGCTTCCGAGATTCTGATTAAGGTAAAGACAATAGCGCCATCTTTAATGATCATCTAGATGGCGCGGCGCTATCGTAAAAAACTTTTTTCAAACTTTTCTTTAATTTTTAACTTTGTTCTGTTCTTAGTATTTGTTGTTATAGCGGCAACAGAAATACATCATCTGTGAAAATTTCAACCGTCTAACTATCATGGTTCATGAGATACAGCCTGGTGACAGACGGACAGACAGACAGACAGACAGACGGACAGCGGAGTCTCAGTAATAGGGTTCCGTTGGTTCCCTTTGGGTTCGGAACCCTAAAAAGTAGAAATATTTTTAATTTTAATAAAAATATTTCTACTTTTTAGGGTTCCCCGAATCGCGCTATCATCGGATATTAACGATGCACTGAATTAACGTAGTATGGCGCATTATTTAGGTCAGTAGATACGGTGTTCGGTTGTTCATGCACTGTCGTTCCAGAGGCGCATAAATTATAGGTAGAAGTAGATACAAAGAGCCGAGCGCACTCTTACGAGTAGGTATTCTGCGCCTTCCCGTTAAAGGGACCCGCATGGGCCGCATGGCTAATTGCGCACGCAAACCGCGAAATCACAATAGTCGGTACCGGTGGTACAAGGAGCGAGGCGAGCGAGGGACGCCGCCCGCGTCGCGCGGAGGAACAATGGTAACGAGACATTAGCGGCGCTTCCGGGCGCGGCCGCGGCGGGCCGCGCGCGGGCTGCGGGAGTGTGGCCACACTCGCGACGGCAGTCATGCGGAGCGCGCGCACCCGCGGACGGAGTTCACCCGAGCGCGCGTGGGCGCTGTGCGCGTGCGCGTGGGCGGTGGTCTGCGGCGCCGCGGCCGCGCTGCTGCCCCTCGATGCCGAGCGGCTGCGCGCCGGCGTCGGCGGGTACGCCGTCATGAACTGCCATCTGGACTTCCCCTTCGGCAACGAGATACCCTACCACCTGCAGTGGGACAAGGACGTGAGTGTAGCTACCTGAGAGAGGGTGGGGCGGCCGGCGAGCGCACTAGGTAGGGGTGGACGTAGCCCGTGCGCTCCGCGAGGAGGCGATGTGTGTGCGACCGGACGGAGGGTGTGGGCCTTCGCTGATATATGCCTCCCGGCTTTTTCTAGTTCATCTCAGATGTCAGATTGTCGAGTAGAAGGAGATGACAGCTGATGTGAGTGACTTCCTACGGGATGTTCGTATTATGTAGGTTGTGAGAGCCTTAGACCGTTAATCTCGCCGCGTCGGTCTAACGAGACATAGGCCCGTAAGATCAATGGCAGCTTAAACTAGGGTTTATCTAATCTTCGATCATTTCTAATCTATGGTTTAATCCATTGTCTTAAGATCAAGTGGCAAATGTGGATCGATCAGCTAAACTTCGATTATTCCTTTCGACATGGCAACTTTCTCAAGTAAAATATTTTTTGTTGGCTCGTTTGACATTGACATTGGCATTTTCCCGTGTGATCTGTCAATTTTGAATTGTTTGAGCGAGTAAATTGTATCTGTGGTGGCTGGTTGTGTGGTATTTTTATTATTTTAACTTAAAAAATGGATTAAACCATTAAATTTATTAAGTATTTACCACATTAGTTAGTGTTTCATTTCGTATCGTACTTCTTACGTCGTTGTTTGTTATTTTTGTGAAGTTTATAATAATAACTAACTAACTATAATAACGAAGTATGTGGAGAATAATGGAATTGGAAAGTCAATTGGTGGAATGTGTATGATTAAAATTGTGTCCTCCTATTTTACTACAAGTTACCTACTATTTATGGTAATGTTTAAAACCACCGTGTGGTCTGTGTTCTCCACTACTTACATGAAACTGTGGGGCACAGTTGTGACTGTTGTAAGCTCATTATAACGAAAAATTAGGTACCTACCTTGATGTGCGGTGGGAAACATCACTTTCGATGTTGCGTAGAATAGCACTTGCAGAAGTTTTCGAAATACGGAAACGACGTATAAACTCAATATCATCCCATTTATGCCAATGATTTTCGCGTTTTAGCACAATGTACGGTCGGTTGTAATATCTATTTAAATCATTCAATTCTTGAATAATTTCAATATCCGAATCTGAATAATTATTATAAATATCCATTTATAAATTCGAAGGGGAACAAACTATTCTTCAGTTCAGCTAGCTTCAATTGCACAGACTACAGAGGGGAGTTTGTTCAATTGTGATACAATACAAGTGACCATAAATGACCAAAACAGATGGCACAAAGCAACCATCTTGAAACACATGTCCAAAATGTAAAGATTAGCTGTTTACTGGGAGTTTAACCCAACTCTAAGGGTAGTTTAGGCAGAACCATAGTTTAAACTGTCATCGGTAGATTAACTGACATTGATCTTAAGAAATAATCTCTGTCTGGAGGTTAAACTCTTCATTGCGGTTTAAACTGCCATTGATCTTACGGGCCATAGAAAATCGGAACCGCTGCTCGCGACTAAAACACCCTCGGTTTGTGCGGATTGGGTGATGTAGACTGACTGATACACAACTACATAACTTGACGGAGAGGGAACGTAAGGTAAGTACAGTATCGGTCATAATAGCCGAAGAACCGACGACCGCTGGGGTAAACGAGTTCTTGAGTGGAGACCGCGAATCGGCAAACGTAGCGTAGGACGTCAGACTTGGTGGAGCGATGATATTCGCAAGGCGGCTGGCAAGAGCTGGATGAGAGTAGTCGAGGATCGTGCTCAGTGGCATAAAATTGTAGGGGCTGATGATGATGATGATGAAATGCTTTATCTTTTATGCGACGCCAGGTGAGTAGTCAGTGTCTGCGTGTTACTGGAACCAGTGTGCCGACCACTGTCCACTGGACCGTGCCATCAATGCGACCCGGTGTTTGTGTGTGTGAGTGAGTGTATGGCACACTGTAGGACAGCTGGCGCAGGCGCAGGCACAATGCTATGTAGGTGAAGATCGTAATGTCGTCGCTCTGGTTCACCGCTCGCGTCATGTCACATTGGGCAGCTCACGTACAATGTTCTACTCGTGTTCCGTGTACGAATACCTACCATGTGGAGCTTGCTCGTGCTAGCTTGCCAGTGCCCATGCAGTGCGCGCCCTGTCCCTGACCGCATACTGGCCGTGAGACACTCAAACAATTACCTATATACTGTTTCAGACAGACGCAGTGTATTTATGCTCTAAATTCAACAGAATCTGAATTTTAGATTGTATGACCGTGATTTTATTATGGTTGCACTTACCATCAGGGGAACTTCATACTACACACACGGAGGGTCACACATTAAAACGTCACACCACAGAAGAAATACTGGTCACACTCACAGACTTCTGTAGTCATACTGGTTCCGTTACTGTTATATTATATACTAGAAGTCTCCCGCGGCATCGCCTGCGTTTAACTTTTCTTTTGAAAAATCTTTCTGTCATAAAACACATAAAAAATAATTAGCCAAATCAGTCCACCAGTTTTCAGGTTATCGCGTGACAAAGGAACGAAATTGTTATACTCCAATTCACCCTCTTAGGTGTGAAATTTCAAAAAAGCCTGGATCACATTTTTACTTATTTATTTACAGAAGTACTTGTTGTACTAAGTTTCGAATACAAAAGACTATCTTGTTTCTCCATACAAACTTTGAACCCCCGTTTCATCCTTCTAAGTCTTCGATTGGTAAATGCTCGAAGTTCTAACTACACCTTTCTTAGTACACCCTTACATACTAAGACAAATATACCCTGCAAATTTCAAGTCTCTACGACCAGCGGTTTAGATTATGCGTTGTCTATCAGTCAGTCAGTCAGTATGTCAGGACAAAGATTCTTATAGTATTAGATAAATATTTTCCGGCAAATTTTGTTCGATTACGATTAATATATGGTTTATAAGTTCAAGCAAATAAAACGCCGAATAGACACGTTTCTTGTATGGGGACCCCCTTCAATATTTAATGTTATTTTGTTTTTAGTAGGTATTTGTTGTTAAATACGTAAACACGTTTCTTAATTGTATTTTTAATTTAATTTAATTTTTATTGTTTGTTGGTATAGCATATTATCAAAGTAGCAACCATAGTAATACACACTATGAGTAAATTAAAATTCTCTATCTATTACGGTTCACAAGAACGAGCAAAAACGCCGAAAAAACATGTTTCTTGGACCCTTTATAATATTTTACTTTATTCTGTTTTCAGTATTTGCTGATATAGTATACTTTGTTCAATTATTTGCCTAGTTAGAAGATACAGCCTTCTGACAGACGAACGGACGGACAGCGAAGTCTCAGTAATAGGGATCCATTGGTACCCTTCGGGTACGGAACCCTTAAAATGACTAATATTTCGAGACGGTCGCGATCTGCGTTGCGTTTTTATAACGCATATTCTGTGAAGGTCGGAGTGTTATAGGTACTTTAGTAATTGTTAGTTAGTTGTAGGTATCAGTAAAACTCTGATATACATTTTAACTGATATACTCGTAGCTTTTGTAGAAAACTTATGATATTGATGATATGATAATGAGCCGCGAGGTATGATTGATTACCGAACGCGAACTGATTCGCTGCTAATGATTACTGGCACGAGACGTGATCAAAGTGCTTGGCTGACACTAATTAAGTGGGACAATGTACGTGCTCTTACACTGAGCAATGAACATAGAAGTGAGTACATTGCGGTGAAATAAATGCATGCGGTAAAGTTATCGCTGCAAAGCGGCGAGTATACCTATACCTATACTTACCGCACACACTTTTGTATCGCATAGAGATGTATGAAGCACCGCCACTGCGGCATAGAAAATATAATAATACTACGTAACTGCGGTGAAATAAACACACTAAGACGATCAGTTTTTTCCTTACCAAAATTAATATTTTGGTATTTTCCGAGAGGTACCTATTTATTATGATTAATAATTATGATTGATCATGATTATTGTATATATTGATGATATATTATTTTTTACTTTTTATTTACTTATAGCTCTTATTAGAGCTATAAGTAAAAAAGGGGAGCTACGATCTTGATTTGAAAATAATACTTATAATACTTATAATGTTTACAAAGTAGTAACCCTGTAAGTACCCTGCGTGTGTGAGTAGGTAGCTAGGTAGGTAGGTACATATTTTTATTTTCTGATTCAGTTGTAATGTTCCCAATTCGCAGGTAAAGGATTATCGATTAATTACGCCACACCCTGTATACTATATTGCGTATCTCGGAAACTGCTCACACGATTTGTATTTAATTGTGTATTTAGATGGGGTTTTTTGCTTTTTAAGTTTGCCATTACCATAGAACATTAAATGTACTGTGGCCGGAGAAGGCGATGCGCTGCTTTCTTTGTGCGTGGATCTGAGCGTTCCAAGCGGAGAGTGGTGTTGGCGATGGCACGGCTTCTCACAACGCAGGGTCGGCGCCGCTCGCTGTGAGCGAACACATTTGTTTATTCAGTCGGCCGTGGGCAGGTGTCCGTTGATCGGTCCTAAGTGGCGGGATTAACGAGGCGCGTCCTCCGCCGCGGCCCGCGCTCCGAGCGTGCACCGCTCATCGTAAGGAGCGTAGTTCCGGCCCGCCTCGCCGTGCTCTCATTATGCAAGAAGGTCCCGCGATAATCTCCTTAATTAGCAGTCCGTCCCGGCCGGCGGGCCGCGTGACCGCGCTCCCTAGAGAGCGCGGTCACGTGCCGCGCCCGTGGGACAGTCGCGCGCTGTGACCTCCGACAGAGAATGTAGGTACCGTAGGTACTTACTCCTCCGATGCGCACATAATGGCGATGCAATACGAGCGCGCGTGCGCGACGTGCGCAAACATCTGTCCTCCCTCCGTGCGCCGTTGATTTATTAGCCGACCGCGGCCGCACCTGTTTTTCTCACAGTTGGTTGATATAGCTTTTTTTTTAAATCGCGAGCCTTGATGCGATGCGATGTTGCTTTTTACCGAGTAAAGCTGCCCTCGTTCAGACTCTTCTACTGCCTTTAGTTGACTACGCTGACACCAGATACTTAGGCCTTAGGCGAGACCTTAGGCGAGACCGATTCAACAAGCTCGAGCGGAGCTCGATGTTCCGTTTTTTGCTATTCGGCAACGGAACCCTAAAAGGTGCGATTTTGTTGATCAGTGTAATGTCAATGTTACATACGCACCCCACGTACACTTTCTGTTCACGAATGCTAATAAACGATGACATCGTGGTGACGTAGTAAGCCACCGGTACCTCCCGCAGGGCGAGAGCATCTACTCCTGGTACAGCGGCAGCGGGGCCGGCGAGGAGGGCGCGCGCGTCGCGGACCGCTGGGGCGGCCGCGTGCGCCGCGTGGCCGATGGCAGCGCCGGCCTGGGCCGCGGCTCCATCAACGTGAGCGCCGTGCGCGAGACCGACGGCGGCCTCTACCGCTGCCGCGTCACCTTCCCCAACCGCACGCCACCCGCGCGCAACAACGGCACCTTCTACTTCCTCGAGGTCGAAGGTGAGCGCCACCGCCGACCTCCTCCCTGCTCTCCTCGATCTCCCCGCGCGTCTCACCTCTGTCTCGCGCAGGGGGCAACCTGATCGCGACGCCGCCAGTCAACGTGACCGTGCTGGAGGGCGAGCGCGCCGAGCTCGAGTGCCTGCCGAAGAGCCCCGAGGCGACCGTGCAGTGGTACCGCGACGACGACCCGCTCGAGTCCACGCCCGAGCTGGCGAGCCGCGCCGACCTCCCCGTCAATGGCAGCCTCGTGATCCGCAGCGCCTCCAGCGCCGACCCTGGCCACTACTCGTGCACGGTGCGCGACCCCGACGCCGCCACGCAGAGCGCGGCCGCCTACCTCGACGTGCAGTGTGAGTTCTTACCCCCGCGCCTCGCGCATCCCTCCCGCCCGTCCCACGTCTCACGCCCGCTCTGTTGCAGACAAAGCCAAGGTGGTTTACGCTCCTAAAGAGCGTCACTTGCCGCTGGGTAAGCCGGCGAGTCTCGACTGCCACTTCAGCGCGAACCCACCCCTCACCAACCTGCGCTGGGAGAAGGACGGTTTCCTGTTCGACCCGTACAACGTGCCCGGCGTCTTCTACAGCAGGAACGGCAGTCTGCTATTTAACCGGGTGGGTCCGAGCCTTCGACGCGCTCTCTAATGGAATCCTATGTCGCCACCGTCGCGTCGCTCGTTATCGATCGATGGTCCTCCGCAGGTGGACGAATCTCACGAGGGCCAGTACTCGTGCACGCCGTACAACGCGTTGGGCACGGCGGGCGCGTCACCCCGCGTGCGCGTGCGCGTTCAGCGGCCGCCCACGCTCGCCGAACGCCCCGCGCCTCTCTACGTGGCACGCCTCGGCGCCGACCTGACGCTGCCGTGTGCGCTGCGCCCCGATTCGGCCGCGCCCGCCGCCGCGCCTACCTGGAGCCGGGTGAGAGTTCGACCGCCGCCGGCTCGCAGCTCCTGAGTCACATTTCATAATCATTAACCGAGACGTCTATCGCTCCACAGAAGGACGGCGGGCCGCTACCGGCGGGGCGGCACGCGGTGGAGCCGAGCGGGCTGACTGTCTCCACCGTGGCGGCGGAGGACGCCGGCGTGTACGTGTGTAGCGCGGCCAATGACGCCGCCGCAGTGGCCGCCGAGACCGAGGTGGTGGTCGAGAACGCGCCGCCGCGTGCGCCACGCGAGCTCACCGCCGCGCCGGCGCGCACCTCGCTGCACGTGGCGTGGCGCGCGGCCGCCGGCGGCGCCGTGCCCGACTACGCGGTGTGGTACCGGCCGCGCGGCGCCGGCGAGTGGCGCACGCTGCGCGTGCTGTCGCGCGGCGTCACCGAGGCCACGGTGGACGGTCTGCGCCCCGCTACCGAGTACGAGGTGCGCGTGCTGGCGCAGGATCTGATCGGCGACGGCCTCTTCAGCCGGCCGCTGTTCGTGCACACGCTAGGTGAGTAGAGAGCGCTCGCGCTCGCACCTCGTCCCCGCGCCTCTCACCGGTCCGTGGTCGCAGGCGGCGACGAGGAGCCGGGTGTGGCGGCGGCGGTGGAGGCGACCGCCGCGACGGAGGCGGCGGAGGGCGAGGCGGTGGACGGCGTGGAGGAGCTGACGGTGTCGGCGCGGCTGCTGGACGAGGGCGCGCTGCTGCGCTGGTCGCCCGCGCCGGCCGGCCGCTGCACCGTGCGCTGGTACGAGGGAGACCGCCTGCTGGCCGTCGCACACACGCATCACGACTACTACCTGGGTGAGCGTTACACGGCCGACTGCTAGAGCCACGCACACAACGTTCTGCAGCCTTTTGGGGAGAGAGATACCAGCAGCGGCGTCGTCTGGTCACAGTTTTACAATCATATGTAAAACTGTTGTGCGGTAGTATTATAGGCAGCAACTTTTAGTGATGTCCAGTTTGAGGGCCCGCGGCGTAATCGGGAGAACGGTTGGCTTTGATGCCAGAGGTACCGAGTTTAAACCACGCCGTGCACCAATGGATTTTTCTATCGAAAAATGTATGTTCGCTTATCACAGTGGCCCTCCGAGGAAGGAAAAACATCGTTAAGAAACCCCCAACCCCCGCATAGTGGTAGGACATATTTAAGACATTATCTAGTGTCCCCTTGGCCAGCTACTACCCTCAAGTTAGAAAACCTGTCACCAAGCATCTAATGTGTTCCGGCAGGTATCCTTGAAAGCCATATCCCATTCTAGGCCTGGCGTGCTTACTACCTTCGACCGCATCATCACTTACCAACAAGTGCGATAGTGGTCAAACGCTAGCCTAAAGGTTACAAAAAAAAAACATCGATAAGATGGCTGTCCAAGAAATTACAATAACAGGGCATGTGAGACTTTACATATGTATGTCTCTAGGTAACAGCAGTGACAGTGTTTGGCTCCAACATTCATCGTACGTATAGCGAAAGGAATTAAATTCCTTGCTGGTGTCTGTGTTTCCCGTTGACTGTAATACGAACCAGGGGTCTTTAAATCGCGAGGGAACAGCTTAGACCTTTAAGAAAGTGAACAGTTGTATTCTAGGTAAGCGTCCTACTATGTAGCACGCTCTCCGTCTTAATTTATTTGTATACTAGCTGTGCCAGCGACTTCGTCTGTCTGTCGTTCCGGGTAGCATATTGCAACTTAAATTTCCAAAATTTCCCAATTAGCTAACCAGCTGAAAATTTCAGAGTAGCTAACAAATCGATGACAATGAATTTTAAAACGTGGTTTTAGATTAATTTTTATAGCACGGTGTGATCTAAACCCGCACTTTAAACACGCTTTTCCGTGACTTAAATCACATGAGTAAAGTCTTTACTCATGTGCTTAAATAGTCGAATATTACACGACGTTTAGAACCCTCGCTGCGCTCGGGGGTGCTGCCTTCACGCCATGCAATAATAGACTACTTAAGTCATATGTATCGTAATATAACTAAAATCCAATATTTTTTGCAAAAAAATGTATTACTTTATACAGCATAGACTACACACAATCGACACTACTGGGAACATGTCTGTTGCAGCAGTGTCGGATATATTTGCAGTCCAGCCTATCAGCTATCATTCTCAGGACGATGTTGGAGCAGGCCCAAACCTTACGCACCAGTGAAGCACTGCGCCTGCGCATGCTTGTGTGAAAGCAGCTCGCATCCGCAAACATGCCCGAGGGGCTGCAAGAGCGGAGCAGCCCCACCACCGCCCTGAAGGCGTTATTGTATTGCACTCGAAGGGCTCCGTAGGCTCGCTGAGTATAGTTGGCCCACGGGCTGCAGGTGTAGAGGGAGGTGCAGTACCTTCTGAATAGCGTCACTTTCACCTCCCCCGAACATCGTGCAAACCTGCGGGCAATCATGTTCGCTCTATGAGACAGAGTCCTCCCCTCCGTTCGCGTTCAATGTCTTCATTGTCTCTGAGGTCGGTTGAAACTATATGACCTAGATATTTACTTCCTCACCCGCTCCAGTGGGACACCATTGAGATAAACGGGTGGAACGTTTTGGTGATTATTGGAACCGCCTTCAAAGACCATGAACTGACTCTTGTTAAAATTATAAACCAGTCCGTGTCAAGATGCAAAATTCTCTCATATTATTCAATTCTCACGTTATCAATCGTCTTAGGCCACATTGACGCGCTCAGCAGAACCATTTCGTCCGCGTAACTCAAGTTATTGACCAAAATACCGTCAATGTGACATCCAACATGTGTGCTGCTGAGCTCGTCGATAAGCGCGTTCATATAAACGTTAAATAAAGTAGGTGAAGACAGCCCGCCCTGCCTCACACCGCACACCATGCGGTAGGTATCCGACATTGTGCCCGCCCACCGCACGCTGTTGACCTGGTGACCGTACCAGAACTTGAAGACGCTGACCAGTCCTCGGAGTACATCAGCATCTTCAAGTTTTTTCCAGAGGATTTCGTAGGAGACCAGGGACAAGTCGAGAAAGCAGGCGTATACAGGAGTTTTACGGTCTGTGTTATATTTGACGGTTTGCTTAACACACAATTTAGCACTTTCCGTTGACCATTTGGGTCGAAAGCCAAACTGACTATTAATCGACATTATTCTTTTTGTTCTAAAGGAAGTTTTAAGTTTTTCGGGTATATATCGAAAGTGAACTTTAACAATAAAAAAGTTTTCATATTTATTTCATTTCATATTTATTTCCAAATAAGAATATGCATTGTATTGAAAATTTTAGCAACGTACATTAAACACTTACAAATTTCATTCAATAAAAGTAAAATAACTTAATCAATAACATATTAAAACATTTTACATACTTGGAACAATAGAATGTCAGCCAATAAATAAAATTAAAAATCAATAGTCATAATAATGATTGTCAACGAATAATAGAATTCAAGAAGATATCATATCAATCTAGAACTAGAATAAATAAAAATTGATGAGGTATCTGTCAACTAAATTGAAAATCTATAGTTAAATAATAATTAAATAATTCAAGAAAAAGTCATCAGTATAAACAAAAAAAAATGTCAACTAAATTAAAAATCAATAGTCAGATAATAAATATCAAATGGGTTTTTGGCGGGAAAGTGGAAAAGTGTGTGTGATCTCATTGTATTTTTCCTAAAACTTGTGTTGTTCCGCGTGTTAATATGTAATAAATGTGGATTAAGTGCCGGTGAATGTGTGCGAGTGTAGGGAAACAGCACAATGTTGAAAAACATACTATTTGCGTTCTCACCAAAATTCCACTGAAAATCTTCAGTAAACACCACATCTTTACTGAAGGTATGACTTAGACTAGACTTTTACTTGACAACTGACCTGAAATGTGACTTTGACCCATCTCTGCGACTAAATTCATAAAAACTTGAAAAATTTCAATACTTGACACTGACTAAATACACTAAACGTGTGAAGCCATAACGAAATTGAAAAAAAAAATCAAACAATACCACAGAATAATGAATAGTACAAGACAATACCTAAATCAAAGAAAAAGTCATATCAATATTGTAATAATGTGAAATATTCCTGCAACCTTCATATTATAAATAACTAGTAGCCCGCCCCGGCTTGGCACGGGTCAAATTGATACATAATATTGGACGGCCCGTAGGCGTAAAGGATAGTTACTTACCTTGGCTTCTGACCCGACGGTCGCCGGTTATTATTCTAGCTATATACCAATTGATTTTCTCCAGTTTCTATGTGCATTCATGAATCATGGGTGTTCGAACAAAGGTAGTGAGATCATTAAATCGATGTTCTGCCTCATTTGCTACCATAAAGTAGCTTTCCACCATTAGTGTAAAATCTGCCGCCATAACCTTACGGTGTTCCGGCAGCACAGCGCTCGGGAGTCTTTCCATCTAGGCCTAGCGTGTTCGCCATCCTTGACCATCATTATCAATACCAAAGTCATATAAATGCGAAAGTCAGTTTGTATATTTGTTGTTTGGAACTTTGGACAGAGGCTGGAGCAGAAATTTTGGACACGGATTATTAAGGAATAAGACCATTATGATACTTTTAAACGCGCGCGAAGCCGCGGTACTCAGCTAGTTTTATACGATAGATCAAACTATATTGACATCAAATTGATTTATACAGGTTGGGATCTACAGAAATAGCTAAACTAATAATGTTTACGTAGTGACTATGGTCTAATCTGTGGTTTCACTGGAAATATTTTATTATTTTTCGAGACCATAATTTTCAATCTGTGATACCTTTTAAAGTATTTATTGAAATTATATACTGTGAAGGACGATTTTAATCTATGATATGTGACCAAGGTACAGTGCCACAAGTATAACTTGGCGGTGGTGGTTTTTGGAACTAATTCTTTTAATTGAAACTGTGAGTTTGACGTTTGAGAGATTACCGCGACATTATTGTTGATAAATCTGCTACATTAAAATAGTTCAATAATGCCAAAAGTAATTAAAAGTGGTTTAAGAGAAACTGTTATCAAAGTACAAAGTAAAAGCACAGTGGCGCACAGGCACGCCAAGTTATACTTGCCGTACTGTAAATACCGTAATTATTTTCATAGGGATTATAGTACGTAATGTTTTTTATTTATAAGATGGCTGTCCAAGAAATTACAATAACAGGGCATGTGAGACTTTACATATGTATGTCTCTAGGTAACAGCAGTGACAGTGTTTGGCTCCAACATTCATCGTACGTATAGCGAAAGGAATTAAATTCCTTGCTGGTGTCTGTGTTTCCCGTTGACTGTAATACGAACCAGGGGTCTTTAAATCGCGAGGGAACAGCTTAGACCTTTAAGAAAGTGAACAGTTGTATTCTAGGTAAGCGTCCTACTATGTAGCACGCTCTCCGTCTTAATTTATTTGTATACTAGCTGTGCCAGCGACTTCGTCTGTCTGTCGTTCCGGGTAGCATATTGCAACTTAAATTTCCAAAATTTCCCAATTAGCTAACCAGCTGAAAATTTCAGAGTAGCTAACAAATCGATGACAATGAATTTTAAAACGTGGTTTTAGATTAATTTTTATAGCACGGTGTGATCTAAACCCGCACTTTAAACACGCTTTTCCGTGACTTAAATCACATGAGTAAAGTCTTTACTCATGTGCTTAAATAGTCGAATATTACACGACGTTTAGAACCCTCGCTGCGCTCGGGGGTGCTGCCTTCACGCCATGCAATAATAGACTACTTAAGTCATATGTATCGTAATATAACTAAAATCCAATATTTTTTGCAAAAAAATGTATTACTTTATACAGCATAGACTACACACAATCGACACTACTGGGAACATGTCTGTTGCAGCAGTGTCGGATATATTTGCAGTCCAGCCTATCAGCTATCATTCTCAGGACGATGTTGGAGCAGGCCCAAACCTTACGCACCAGTGAAGCACTGCGCCTGCGCATGCTTGTGTGAAAGCAGCTCGCATCCGCAAACATGCCCGAGGGGCTGCAAGAGCGGAGCAGCCCCACCACCGCCCTGAAGGCGTTATTGTATTGCACTCGAAGGGCTCCGTAGGCTCGCTGAGTATAGTTGGCCCACGGGCTGCAGGTGTAGAGGGAGGTGCAGTACCTTCTGAATAGCGTCACTTTCACCTCCCCCGAACATCGTGCAAACCTGCGGGCAATCATGTTCGCTCTATGAGACAGAGTCCTCCCCTCCGTTCGCGTTCAATGTCTTCATTGTCTCTGAGGTCGGTTGAAACTATATGACCTAGATATTTACTTCCTCACCCGCTCCAGTGGGACACCATTGAGATAAACGGGTGGAACGTTTTGGTGATTATTGGAACCGCCTTCAAAGACCATGAACTGACTCTTGTTAAAATTATAAACCAGTCCGTGTCAAGATGCAAAATTCTCTCATATTATTCAATTCTCACGTTATCAATCGTCTTAGGCCACATTGACGCGCTCAGCAGAACCATTTCGTCCGCGTAACTCAAGTTATTGACCAAAATACCGTCAATGTGACATCCAACATGTGTGCTGCTGAGCTCGTCGATAAGCGCGTTCATATAAACGTTAAATAAAGTAGGTGAAGACAGCCCGCCCTGCCTCACACCGCACACCATGCGGTAGGTATCCGACATTGTGCCCGCCCACCGCACGCTGTTGACCTGGTGACCGTACCAGAACTTGAAGACGCTGACCAGTCCTCGGAGTACATCAGCATCTTCAAGTTTTTTCCAGAGGATTTCGTAGGAGACCAGGGACAAGTCGAGAAAGCAGGCGTATACAGGAGTTTTACGGTCTGTGTTATATTTGACGGTTTGCTTAACACACAATTTAGCACTTTCCGTTGACCATTTGGGTCGAAAGCCAAACTGACTATTAATCGACATTATTCTTTTTGTTCTAAAGGAAGTTTTAAGTTTTTCGGGTATATATCGAAAGTGAACTTTAACAATAAAAAAGTTTTCATATTTATTTCATTTCATATTTATTTCCAAATAAGAATATGCATTGTATTGAAAATTTTAGCAACGTACATTAAACACTTACAAATTTCATTCAATAAAAGTAAAATAACTTAATCAATAACATATTAAAACATTTTACATACTTGGAACAATAGAATGTCAGCCAATAAATAAAATTAAAAATCAATAGTCATAATAATGATTGTCAACGAATAATAGAATTCAAGAAGATATCATATCAATCTAGAACTAGAATAAATAAAAATTGATGAGGTATCTGTCAACTAAATTGAAAATCTATAGTTAAATAATAATTAAATAATTCAAGAAAAAGTCATCAGTATAAACAAAAAAAAATGTCAACTAAATTAAAAATCAATAGTCAGATAATAAATATCAAATGGGTTTTTGGCGGGAAAGTGGAAAAGTGTGTGTGATCTCATTGTATTTTTCCTAAAACTTGTGTTGTTCCGCGTGTTAATATGTAATAAATGTGGATTAAGTGCCGGTGAATGTGTGCGAGTGTAGGGAAACAGCACAATGTTGAAAAACATACTATTTGCGTTCTCACCAAAATTCCACTGAAAATCTTCAGTAAACACCACATCTTTACTGAAGGTATGACTTAGACTAGACTTTTACTTGACAACTGACCTGAAATGTGACTTTGACCCATCTCTGCGACTAAATTCATAAAAACTTGAAAAATTTCAATACTTGACACTGACTAAATACACTAAACGTGTGAAGCCATAACGAAATTGAAAAAAAAAATCAAACAATACCACAGAATAATGAATAGTACAAGACAATACCTAAATCAAAGAAAAAGTCATATCAATATTGTAATAATGTGAAATATTCCTGCAACCTTCATATTATAAATAACTAGTAGCCCGCCCCGGCTTGGCACGGGTCAAATTGATACATAATATTGGACGGCCCGTAGGCGTAAAGGATAGTTACTTACCTTGGCTTCTGACCCGACGGTCGCCGGTTATTATTCTAGCTATATACCAATTGATTTTCTCCAGTTTCTATGTGCATTCATGAATCATGGGTGTTCGAACAAAGGTAGTGAGATCATTAAATCGATGTTCTGCCTCATTTGCTACCATAAAGTAGCTTTCCACCATTAGTGTAAAATCTGCCGCCATAACCTTACGGTGTTCCGGCAGCACAGCGCTCGGGAGTCTTTCCATCTAGGCCTAGCGTGTTCGCCATCCTTGACCATCATTATCAATACCAAAGTCATATAAATGCGAAAGTCAGTTTGTATATTTGTTGTTTGGAACTTTGGACAGAGGCTGGAGCAGAAATTTTGGACACGGATTATTAAGGAATAAGACCATTATGATACTTTTAAACGCGCGCGAAGCCGCGGTACTCAGCTAGTTTTATACGATAGATCAAACTATATTGACATCAAATTGATTTATACAGGTTGGGATCTACAGAAATAGCTAAACTAATAATGTTTACGTAGTGACTATGGTCTAATCTGTGGTTTCACTGGAAATATTTTATTATTTTTCGAGACCATAATTTTCAATCTGTGATACCTTTTAAAGTATTTATTGAAATTATATACTGTGAAGGACGATTTTAATCTATGATATGTGACCAAGGTACAGTGCCACAAGTATAACTTGGCGGTGGTGGTTTTTGGAACTAATTCTTTTAATTGAAACTGTGAGTTTGACGTTTGAGAGATTACCGCGACATTATTGTTGATAAATCTGCTACATTAAAATAGTTCAATAATGCCAAAAGTAATTAAAAGTGGTTTAAGAGAAACTGTTATCAAAGTACAAAGTAAAAGCACAGTGGCGCACAGGCACGCCAAGTTATACTTGCCGTACTGTAAATACCGTAATTATTTTCATAGGGATTATAGTACGTAATGTTTTTTATTTAAAAATTAAAGATCAAAATGCTTACTGTGAGTAAACCTTAAGAGATAGACATATGCTTTCGCGGATTTTTTATAGGTCTTATTAAGTTCTATAAATATTACATACACTCATTTCTTATCATCTATTTTCGTTTAGGCAGTATGGCGTAAAAACGTGTTTTCCTGACCGTTTTATTGTCGACTTAGGTTGCAAAATAGGTATCCACGAATTTACCTATGATTTAAATCGTATAATACATAACCTATTCTGAAAGTCCATTCTATCTATTATAGTGAAAGAATTTTTAAAATCGGTCCAGTAGTTTTTGAGCCAAATCAATACAAATATCCATACAAAAATACAAAAATCCAAAGATACAAAAGTTCAAATGTTCTCTCTTTATAATATTACTAGCAGCCCGCCCCGGCATCGCACGGGTGAAGTTGATACATAATATTGGATGGTCTGTTAGCGTGAAGGATAGTTACCTTGAGTTCTAACCCGACGGTCGCTGGTTATAATCCTAGCTATACATGTATATCGACCAATTGATTTTCTCAAGATTCTATGTGCATTCATGAATCATGGGTGTTCGTATACAGGTAGTGCGATCATTAAATCGATGTTCCGCCTGACTTACTTCCAAAAAGTAGCTTACCACCATCAAAGAAAAAAATCTGCCGCCATAACCTTACGGTGTTCCGGCAGCAATGGCAGCACAACTCACGGGAGTCATTTCATTCTAGGCCTAGCGTGTTCGCCATCCTCGACCACATAATTATCAACACCAATATGATAAATGCTAAAGTCAGTTTGTATATTTGTTTGTTTGGGACTTTTTCACGGTCAAACCGCTGGACCGATTTATTTTGCACAGGGAAAGACAGTAACTACATATTAATGGATAAGACCATAGGATACTTTTTAACGCAGGCGAAGCCGCATGACTCAGCTAGTTTTATAAGATAGATCAAACTATATTGACATCAAATTGATTTATATCGGTTGGGATCTATAGAAATAGCTAAGCTAATAATGTTTACGAAGTAACTATTGTCTAATCTGTGGTTTCGCTGCAAATATTTTATTATTTTTCGTGGCGAATAATAAAATTTTGAATCTGCGATTTCTTCTGATGTGTTCATTTAAATCATATACTGTAAAGGACAACTATAATCTATAATATGTGACCAAGGTAAATAACGTCATAACTTGGATAAGGATAAATACTATATATTAGAAAATAGCCTTGGAAGTTATGTAATGTTTTTGATTAAAAAATTAAAGATTAAAATGGTTACTGTGAGTTAACCTTAAGAGATAGACATATACTGTTGTGGACTTTTTTGTAGGTCTGATTAAGTTGTAAAACTTTTCCATAGATACTATTTTTCCATCTATTTTCAATTGAGCAGCGTTCGTAAATAAAACTGGCCAAATGCGAGTCAGACTTTTGTCCCGCACACGGAGGGTTCTGAACGCCATCTTACGAAAATCTAACGAACTTCTAACCAACTAAGTAAACGTTAACACAAAGGTAATTAATATTATTAAATCTGGAAGACCGAGTGTTCGTACGACTAACTTTCCACTGATTTTAGCTAAACGAAACACTATAGTTAAGTACTAATATAGATAAGATCGTTTAAAAAACTAAAAAGAACCGACTTCAATGCCACGCTATTAATTTTCAGTACAAATTTTGAGGTGTTTATCATCATATCTCTGAAGATAGTTATCAGACCTCGATAAAATTACCATGATACCACACTTGGGATATCTCCTTTTCAACAAAAAAAGGAATAATCAAAATCGGTTCATAAACGACGAAGTTATTCGCGAACAAACATAAACATAACATTAAAACGTATATACGGTCGAATTGAAAAACCTCCTCCTTTTGTTGAAGTCGGTTAAAAATATATTAATCAATACAGTACACTACTGCATGCTAATCTCAAATGACTAAACAAATCGACCGAGGCCCACAAATTTAACAAATGAAACGCTTGCGCGTGTTAATTTTTCCTGTGCTGCCATCTAGTTGCGTCGAGGTGAATTAACTGCAAAGGCACACAGGTACAGTACAGTACACAGGTAAGTTATTTGTAGTTGATTGCAGATGGAACACCGAGCTTTGCCAAAAGCTTCTACTCGCCAATAGATGTCGGGAGGAGTCATAGTTTAAGTTGATTATTGAATACACGAATAAAACGACATTTCTGCAAATGAATCCTAGCTAGATCGATATATCGCCCCCGAAATCCCCTGTTTACTAAATTTTATTTAATCGCTCGAGCCGTTTTCGAGATTCAGATTCAGATTCCGAGATTAGGGGAAACACGATAGCGCCATCTATGAAGATTCATAGATGGCGGTATCGTAAAAAACACGTTATGTGTTTTAAACTCTTTAATTTTTAACCTTGTTCTGTTCTTAGTATTTGTTGTTATAGCGGCAACAGAAATGCATCATCTGTGAAAATTTCAACCGTCTAAC
Organism: Cabera pusaria; assembly: GCA_954871355.1. Taxonomy (NCBI): domain Eukaryota; kingdom Metazoa; phylum Arthropoda; class Insecta; order Lepidoptera; family Geometridae; genus Cabera; species Cabera pusaria. The sequence goes on from OX940893.1 coordinate 29,042,872, forward strand.
TGTCACGGTTCATGAGATACAGCCTGGTGACAGACGGACAGACAGACAGACAGACAGACAGACAGACAGACGGACAGCGGAGTCTCAGTAATAGCGTTCCGTTGGTACCCTTTGGGTTCGGAACCCTAAAAACGTGTTTTCTCGACCGTTTTATTGTCGACTTGGGTTGCAAAATAGGTCTCTCACGAATGTACCTATGATTTAAACCGGATAATATATAGCCTATTTTCATTCTGAAACTCCATCGTATAAATTAGTGAAAGAATTTTTAAAATCGGTCCAGTAGTTTTTGAGCCAAATCATTACAAACATCCATACAAAAATATAAAAAACCCACCCACCGAGTTTTTAAAAATACTCCATTTCTAATTTTACGTTTCTTTTGATAAAAACTTGTTTGAAAAGCTTTTTCAAAATTGCAGAGAAAGCTATTTACGCCCAATTTATACCAATTTATTGCATTGACGCGCCGTCTAAAATCAATACAAGCAGATTCGTTATATATTTTACGGTTAACTAGTATGTAGTTTCTAGTTGTATTTGATAGTTTTACTGCTTTTAATTTGCATAATAGCAATATATTTCATCCGCGAGTCCATTATGATCTACACTATTAGACTTAGCGTCATCATCCACTATGTTCGTTAGTAAATTGTCTAATCAAGAGTGTGAATCGTTGCGAACCAAAGAGGCTGTGTCAATTAGGGGTCTAAAATTATAACAGTTTAATAGCCTTAAACATTCATGCTTTTTAGGAAAAAAACACATAAAAACCGGAACCCTTATAGATTTGCCATGTCTGTCTGTCTGTCCGTCCGTATGTCACAGCCATTTTATTCCGAAACTATTAGGACTACAGAATTGAAACTTAGTAGGTGGATGTATTCTGTAAACCGCTTTCCGAATTTTATACAAAAATAAAAAATATAAAAGTTTAAGGGTGGGATACATGGAACTGAAACAAAAATATATTTTTTTGTTCAAACCTATACGTGTGGGGTGTCTGTGGATAGGTCTTTAAAAATGACATTGAGGTTCCTAAAATCATTTTTCTCAAAGTCAATCATTTAGGCGCAAGTAAAGTGGTAAAATGTGTGCCCCCTCCCCCCCCCCCCCCCTCTAACTTTTAAAGTAAGAAAAATCTAGAAAAAATATATTCTGTAGATCTCAATAAAAACTATCAACGAAAATTGGTTTGAACGAGATACTGTCAGCAGTTTTTGAGATATAGCGACCGCAAATATAACCTTGTTTTTCATAAAAACACTATGAAAAACAATGTTATTTTTGTAGTTGCGAAAAATCATAGTTATAGAATACTCTACTGTGTTACGGAACCCCACGAGTTCGAGTCCGACTTGCACTTGGCCAGTTTTTTTTATCCTCTTTTAATATATTAACGTTGAAGTCACCTCATAAAATGCACTTCATGTTGAAAAAGTGTTCCAAAAATGTTTCTAATATTGAAGAAGTTGAAGTAGTTAAGTAGTCATAAATAACCAGCCAAGTGCGTGTCGGGCCACGCGCAGTGTAGGGTGCCGTAGTAGCCCGTTATTCAATGCAAGTCTTTACCCGTTATAAACTAGCAACTAGGTACTTCGCCTTTGTCACTTTAAAGGATTTATTCTATTCTTCTTCTTCTTCTTCTCTATTCTTCTTCTTCTTCTTTATTCTTCTTCTTCTTCTCTATTCTTCTTCAAATTAAAAATAGTTTTATCAATTCTGTAACCTCAACAAGTGATTTACAAAAAACAACAATATATCCAGAACCGAAGTCAACACATAATAAGTCAAGAAATCGATCCGGTGAGCACTAATTTGATATCTACAATCAAGGAAAAACGGTTACGTTACATTAGTTCAAAACAAAAGGAAGCACAACATACAGTAAATTTGGATATTTCATGCATGCAACAAGTTGAATACCCTGTATTTTTATTGATAACTTGAGAAAAATACAGTCATTGGCAGATTGGACATTTTGATTGACAGATGACAACTGAACCATAGATATGACATTGACATAAAGATAGAAGTTATGACGACATTGATTGATTGATTAATAACTGACAGATAATAATAATAGATCTTACAGCTGTTTACAATATCACAGATCATAACAGGCCTGTACAGACTGGCGCCACAGACGGGCGTGGGCGCGGCCTGCGGGCAGTTGTAGTATCTGGTAAAAATTATATAAAAATAAACACCTTCTGTAAACGACTTTAATATTTGTGCACTAGATTATATGTATGCATAATACCTGGTCGTAAGAATAGCCAGTAGAGGACGCCAGTAGTCAAAATGAATTTTTTCAGAGGTAGAAAAATTGAAAGTAGCAATGATAATGACAATGTTGGTTCCACTAACAAAATATATTTAAAATGTGTATCTTGCCATACTAGCTATGATATTGAAAGTACTAATGTTACATACAAAAGATACTATCTAATGGAATTAGAAAAGCGACTTTCGTGGAAGTGTTTGGCATGTCATGAAAAACCTATGGCTGAATACCCAGCAAACAAATTTATCGAAAAATCGAATGACAATGTTACATTTCGCCGTCATGTTAGGACTAAGTCTCTAAACTCAACCTTAGACACTTCTTCAAATAACATGTCCCTAGATGTTAGTAGTAATGTTAACTCTCTCCTCATGGACAGTTCAATGAAAAGTCTGCCTAATCCTTCTACTGATAGTCAATCAGAAGCGGAAGACCTTCGAGTACAATTAACCGAAGCTAAGATACAACTTGAAATTGCTACAGCTGAGATTGACAGATTGAACTTAGAAAATAAAGAACTTAAGAGGAATCTTACCCAAAATGACTTAACAATCAAGGCACTAAAACAAATTTCTAAGACAGCCATTTCTGATGATACTAATTTGGATACGATAGGCACACCGACACAGACAAAGAAATATCGCAGACCCACATCACAGCGCAAATCCTATAAAAAACGTAAAGACTACGCTATTAACTCTATTGCAAACATCGCCTCGCCTTCTTTACATGATATAGCAGTTTTCAAGAACAGCACACATATCGCAGAACATGATCATGAACCTAGAGAAGGGATAATGTTAGAATCGATAGTATCGAAAGATGTAGAGGACTTGCTGCCTCAAGATACTGACATACCAGCCTGTCATTCAGTACTACATTCAGCACCCGTCGATGCAGCACCATCAGCCTTGCGACAGACAGAGCCTATAGAATGTCAAGATGTGGAGCCCTGCACTTCTAATAACATCACACCTGAGGGCGAACTGTATGAACACAGCACTCCAGCGCGACAAAAAGTTCTTATTGTAGCCAGTAATGAAGGAAAAGGCATGAATAAAATTTTAAAATCTCTGTTAGGGCCTACCTTCGATGTACTCTCTTTTATTATGCCTGGAGCGAAATCGAAAAACATACTCGCTTCCCAGCTCAGCTATTGTAAAACTCCAAGTAAATCTGATTATATCATTGTTGTGGGAGGTTCTAATGACACTAATCCACTCCAGCTGCAATCAGAATTGTACTGCTTCTTGGGTAAATTAAATAATACGAATATAATTTTAACTGAGGTATTTCATAACAGACAGTTAAACACAAACAAGCTTTGTTCGATGTATAAGTATTTGTGCGATCAATATGACTGGGTTACTTTCGCCGGTTATTTACGACAGGGTCCTCGTCGGGGACATCCAGTATTAAATATCTCCAGAAGTATTCTAAAAGAGGTACTGCATCTAGAATACAAACGAAGATATTACGAATACATTTTAAGTCTACATAGTAATCACAGCGATAATGAAAATAATATTCCTGATGAAACATCCTCCAGAACGATTGGTACTCAAACTGATAGTGATTTTTTTCGTAGTTAAAGAAGAAAATAATTTTAATATATTCCATCACAACATTATGGGTATTAAATGCAAAATATCAGATATAGAGTCATTTCTAGATACGCTACAATATAAAATTGATGTTCTGTGTTTTTCTGAAACATTTACAAAGGTAGATACTCTCAACACGATGCAAATAGAAGGGTACGAATTAGCAACATATTACTCTCGATCCACTCACAGAAGAGGTGGAGTCTCTATATATGTAAAAAAGTCCTTAGATTATACTACATTGGATTGGGTCCAGGGTATCTCCATAGAAAGAAATATTGAGTGTTGTGCAATATCAGTTACTGCGCTAAACCTCATAATTATATGTATATACAGGCCGCCAAACAGTGATTTTAACGTATTCTTCGGCAAACTTGACTCCGTTTTATGTAAAATCACTCGAAAAATTCGTAATATGACTAAAAGGATTGTGATTGCCGGGGACTTTAATATAAATATTCTCGAAACAAACAAGTATTCATCAATGTTCCTAACCATGTTAAGTAGTTATAACATGCATTGCACAATACTTGAACCTACCCGTGTATCATGCAATACCCAGACATGTATCGACAATATTATAATTAACTTTAGAAAAGCAGAATCTGCAGTCATACACACGGGTCTATCTGACCACTCCGGGCAGCTAATAAAAATACCATGCAGTATCGGATACACCCTAAACTACTGGTTTGAATTTAAAAGAAAAATTGATGATAACATGGATATATTCATGAAATATATTTCCCAAATAAGCTTTTCTGACGTATATTGCCATGAAGACATGAATCAGGCTTACAATGTATTTTTGGATATATTTACTATGGTATATAATCTGTGTTTTCCAGTAATCAGGGTAAAAGTTACCCATAAAACGAAACGTAATTGGAAAACTAAAGGTATTGCAAAATCTAGCAAAAACAAACGAATGTTGTACAAAAAAATACTTAAACACAGATCAATCAAAAAAATCAATTATTATAAAAACTACAAAAAAACATTAAAGTCATACATAAAATGTTCTAAAAAACTTGCTAATATGAAATATATACTTCGCAGCACTAATAAATCGAAAGCAACATGGGGTTTAATTAAAATGCATACCCAGCCTTCGAATGAATTAAAGCAAACAATAAAGCAGTTGAAAAATGGACCATCACTCGTGACTAATCAAATTGACATTGCCAATCTTATAAATAATCACTTTGTTAATACTAATAATAATACTTTTTCAAATAATGCCAATAAATATAATGCTGTATTCAACTCAAATTGTAATAGTATGTATATGAAACCTACCAATGCGTCTGAAATAACTTCCATAATAAATAAACTAAAAAATAAAAAAAGCAGTGGTTTCGATGATGTAATTATACAAGTTGTAAAATCTTGTATTCGTTACATAGCTGAACCTCTGGCATACTTAGTAAACATAATGCTTGAAACTGGTGAATTTCCAGACAAACTCAAAATAAGTAATGTTAAACCGCTATACAAAAAAGGTGCAAAAGACGATCCGAATAACTATAGACCTATAGCTTTGCTTCCGGCATTCTCTAAAGTCTTTGAGAAAGTCTTGTACAATAGGCTATTAAGTTATCTGACTACTCATAGTACATTAAACAGCTTTCAATTTGGATTTCAAAAAGGAAAATCAACATCACTAGCTGCATATAGTATATTGAGTAAAATCTGGGAAAATATGAACCTAAAAAAAGAATGTACGGCAGTGTTCCTTGATATGTCTAAGGCTTTCGATAGCGTTGTTCCAACTATTCTTCTGCAACAACTAGAAAGAATCGGCATAAGAGGAACTGTACTAAAACTCTTTGATTCATATTTTAGCAATAGATTACAAGCCACAAAACTAAAAAGCTTTAACACAGTCACAAAAACAGTTGAAAACGTTACGTCTAATTACATAAAATCCTCTCTGGGTGTACCACAGGGCAGTATTCTTGGACCGTTATTATTCTTGATCTATATTAATGAGATGCCCACATTGATAGACCACTTATGCGTTTTATTTGCAGACGATGCAACCATATTGTTTATCAATGACGGATTAACAAAAATGGAGTACTCTGACCAGATCAACAATACTCTAAATTTTATGACAACCTGGCTTGCGTCTCTAAACCTAAAAATTAACCTTAATAAAACAAAGTTCGTCCAATTCAGAAATTATAAGACAGCACCGCCTGAACTCAACATTTCTTCAATCAGCAATGTACCAACTACAGAATTCCTAGGCCTTATCATAGATAAACACTTAAATTGGAAGGCCCACATCGAGCGAATAAATAACAAAATAGCAAGTTACTGTTATGCCCTGGCAGTCCTAGTGGACACATGTTGTATAGATGTAGCCCGTAATTCTTATTATGGAAATATTTATCCACTGCTTACATACGGCATCATATTCTGGGGTAACTCTGTTGAAGTTAATAGTACTTTAATTCTACAGAAACGATGCCTCAGGATCATATACAGCATGAGAAGTGACGAATCTCTTAGGGAAGTATTCACAAATAAGAAGTATTTGACTCTCACGGCCATTTATATACTCGAACTCTGCCTCTTTGTAAAAAATAATTTGAACCTTTTTAAAACAAAATATGATATGCGTGTCCGGAAAGCCTATATGAGGCAGTACAATGACCTGTATTTACCTGCTGTAAATTCAATGATATTTGGAAAAAGTGCCTTTATTAATGGAATTAAGGTATTCAACCACCTACCAAAAGTAATTAAAGAACTCCCGGTGAATAGATTCAAACAAAGTTTAAAAAAATGGTTAACTGTTAATGTATTTTATAATTTGAATGAATATTTTAGTACTAAATTTTGACACAATAATCTGACATTCATTGAATTCATTGACATCGAATATTAACTACTATGACTATGTAAGAAACTCCTATTTAATTTATGTGATAATTTTTATTTTATTTTTTATAATTTAAACAAACAATGTATATGAGTTTCGTATTGTAATGGAGTTGAATGATGTGGAAAAATAATGATATTTATCAATTGTGTTTATAAATATTGAATGCCCGTTGAGGGTGAACTAATTTGACTTTGATGCAAGAAGACCTAGCATGTTAAAATGTATTAGTTATTTCAATAAAATATTCTGATTCTGATTCTGATTCTAAGGATTTTGAATTTGGTACAAAATTATCCAACACCCAAGTTCAACGACTATTACTGCTAAACAAATAAAGTTATCTTAACCGCTATAATTTTTCTTTTTAAGTTCATGAAATAAACTATTATCACGAATTTTTCCAGATTTTTCAAGCCAGCAGTTTAGCTTTTAGAGGGGGGGGGGGGGACGTGAGAGGAAGGGGGAGGGGTGGGGAGGGTAGGGGGAGTGGAGGGAAAAGGGGAGGGCAGGGGAAGGGAAGGGATCTGGAGGGGACGGGGAGATGGAGGGGATGTGGAAGTGAGAAGGAGGGGAAGGGGAGGTGGAAGTGAGGAGAAGGGGAGGTGAGAGTAAGTGAGGGGAGGGAGGAAGGGGGATTAGCCTGGCGTGGTACGGTGCGGTGTAGTTGGGATACGTATGTGTCTTATTCTTAATGCTACCCAAAGACACTATTCGACGCGGACGAAGTCGCGAGCACAGCTAGTGACCTTTATGGAGACATGCTTCGGTCTTGTGCTATTCATTATTCTGTGCTTCTGTGAAAGTTTACCAGATCGTATCTATGAAGTAAACAGCGGTAGGGGCGTGGTCGTGAGATGAGAGCGTGTTGTCCGCAGTGAAGGAGGTGCGCGAGGGCGGGACGTATGCGGCGCGCGTGGCGTGCGGCGGGGCGGCGGGCGGCGCGGCGCTGTCGGTGCCGGCGTACGGGCGGCTGCGCGGCGCGGCGGGCGGCGCGGCGGCCGCGGCGCTGCTGCTGGCGGCGCTGGCCGCCGCGCTCTACCTGGCGCGCCGCCGGCTGCCGCGCGCACGATGCCCGCGCCGCGCCGCGCCCGCGCCTCCTCCTCCCAAGCGCCGCTGACGCCGCGTCCGTAATTCCGCCCCTTATTTATTCGCCTGCGACGTAGCTGGTCGCGCTCGGCGCCCCAAAGACGTTTTTAGATTTTTATAAAATAAAAATGCGGAGAATGCGTCGAAATTGGTTTTATTTGAATATAACCCCTGCTATCCCCGAAGCTGAAATGAAAGATTATCTCTTTCTCAGTAGATCGACATTGCAAATAAATTTTAGACCCGTCCAAAATACGTGAGGCATTTAGGGGGTGTTTAATTATTAAGTAAATTGATAGGGTTCCGTAACCGAATGGCAAAAAACGGAAACCTCATAGATTCGTCTTGTCTGTCTATCTGTCTGTCCGTATGTTACAGCCACTTTATTCCGAAACTATTAGGACTACACAGTTGAAACTTGTTAGATAGATGTGTTCTGTGAACTGCTTTACGATTATTATACAAAAATAAAAAATATAAAAGATTAAGGGGGCGCCATACATGGGACTGAAACTAAATAAACTGGCCAAGTGCGAGTCGGACTCGCACACGTAGGGTTCCGATTAAACAAAATTTCCCGGTATAAATTAGTACATAGTTTAAACATCGATATATATAAATACCGTGTCAATACTAAACATGCTTATGTACTACAACGCCATCTAACGAATATATAACGAACTTCTAACACCAACTAAGTAAACGTAAACACAAAGCTGTTTAGGGTAAGTAATAATAAGGTAAACCAGTGTTTTTCAACGTGTGGGTCGCGACCCCCTAGGGGTTCGCGAAGCCTCTATAAGGGGGTCGCGGGGGGTCACGAAGCCTCAGTAAAAGAAAAAAACAAAGTTTGAAAATATGTTTTTAAAGAAAATATTAATTAAAGAGCATTTGTGGGTGGTGTCATTGAAAGTTCTTATAATATTTGTTTCAAAAGTAAAATATGTAATTTGTTTCCTGTAGGCCACACGAACGAAGCCGCGGGCAGAAGCTAGCAATATAACAAAATATAGATTATAAACAGTACAAGGTCGCGAAATTTTATTTCTATAGGGCCGCGTCATGAAAATGTTGAAAAACACTGAGGTAAACAATCGTTCATAGATGGCGCTATAGTAAAAAGTTTTTTATATGGGGCCACCCTTTAATTTTCAACTTTGTTCTGTTTTTCGTATTTGTTGTTATAGCGGCAACAGGAATACATTATCTGTGAAAATTTCAACCGTCTAACTATCACGGTTCATGAGATACATCCTGGTGACAGACAGACAGACAGACGGATAGCTGAGTCTCAGTAATAGGGTTCCGTTGGCACCCTTTGGGTTCGGAACCCTAAAAATGTTTTTATCAAAACTATACGTGCGGGTGCGGTGTCAATTAATAGTTCTTTATAAATTACATTAAGTTTCCTAATACTAGTTTTTCTTAAAGTTAATCGTTTGAAAGATAGTACCTACGAACAAAAAAAAACATGGAAGAATTTCTTCAAGGGAGCTTGAAGAAAAGCTTGCAGCTATGCGCAAATGTTGACCCAATGTCATGAACAAAATCGCGCGTCGTCGGAACTACTCGGAACTCAGTCACTGATTAAGCTAGCAATGTGTTCCAGATAAAAATCGATCTTATTTTTTTGGTCAATTGAGTTTAATTGGCCGTGTAATGTATGGATATATTATGGATGTCACTGCCTCTGTCACTCGCTGCCTGGGACGGTTCATTCATAAGGTACAATGCAAATAATTAGTTGATATATTAATGGTGCATTTCATGAAAAAAAAAAACATCGGACCATAAATTTAATTTAAATAATTCTTAGCTCATCATCATAATCTGTCAGGTGTTTTTAATGTTTAATACAAAATATTGACTAGGTAGTAGGATATAACACTTGACCCAAAAATAGTGTTCATAACATTGATGTTGCTTTTTTTTGTCTGTCTGTGACATTATAGCTCCCAAACGGATGGGTAAATAAATGTTCATGGGACTCATTTTAAGGGTTCCGTACCTCAAAAGAAAAAAGAAACGCTGTTGCACATTATCGACCTCAACACGAAAATGGCGATAAAGAATAGACGAAGAGGTGGAATCACTATTAAACATGGCAAGGCCGGCGGGAGTCTGAGGCAGGGACGTCAGGACGAAATAGTTTATAAGAAAAATTGTATTGTTGTGATAGGTACCTATCGAATAATGTAATAAGCTTATAATAATTAAAAAAATAATAATAATAAGAGTCTCGACCAACACCTCAAGAGACTCTGGTTAGACGGCTGGATCAAGGGCCAGATACAGAAGGCGGTACTTCTTGACACGGCACGCATCGTCAGGAGGTTCCTCTCTCTGCAGCCCTAACCACCGGTATGCCACCGGTAGCTTGGGCCCTGCCATAGAAAAGATGGCCCTGCCCCGCTACCGGCGGCACCCTAGGTTTAGGTTTTTTATAATGTTTTATGTTTTTATATTTGTTTTCTTTATTATTTTTATATGAAATATTGTAAAAATCCTAAACTTAAGAAAAATGCACAAATAATGTGAATAATAATAATATGGCGACACCGCGGACCCCTATCCCGTGAGGGCTAAATGAGACCCTCTGACCCCCGGCTTGCCTTGACCGGCCGGCCGGTGGTGGGAATCGCAAGAGCTAAGACCAAAGCTCCAGGGTGGAAGTGTTAAAGGCATAAAGCCGCTAGTAGCGTTTAGTGAAAGTGCAGCACACCTCTCAACACCCTTAGCTATCCACGCCAATGTTGCCCCTCGGCGCCGACATAACGGTCCGCCTTTATGGGGGGTCCATTCAGTGTATAGCTAGTCACCACTCGCCTTAATATTTTGAAATGAGGCATAATTGGCGGGTGCCGTACTTCATCCCATAGACCAGAAAACAGTCATCAAGCAGCACACATTCATAGCCATAATAAATTATAGTACCATCTTTTTATAGTTTTTCATGTCTCCATCCACAAATCATATTTTTATTTAATTTAATATTGTAAAGGGCCTCTTGACGTTGGCTTCGGCTCCGTCAATGCCTTCCAAAGGACCGGGCGATTTGCAGCCCGTGATGTGAATTGAATAAAGAGTATAATAATAATAAACAAACCCGCAGGGGCGGCTTTGTGGCGAGCCGACGGTGAGTGGCGACACCGCGTACCCCTATCCCGTGAGGGCTAAATGAGACCCTCTGACCCCCTGCTTGCCTTGACCGGCCGGCCGGTGGTGGGAATCGCAAGAGCTAAGACCTAAGCTCCAGGGTGGAAGTGTTAAAGGCATAAAGCCGCTAGTAGCGTTTAGTGAAAGTGCAGCACACCTCTCAACACCCTTAGCTATCCACGCTAATGTTGCCCCTCGGCGCCGACATAACGGTCCGCCTTTATGGGGGGCCCATTCAGTGTATAGCGAGTCACCACCCGCTTTAATATTTTGAAATGAGGCATAATTGGCGGGTGCCGTATCTCATCCCATAGACCAGAAAACAGACATCAAGCAGCACATATTCATAGCCATAATAAATTAATGTACTATCTTTTTATAGTTTTTCATCTCTCCATCCACAAATCATATTTTTATTTTATTTAATATTGTAAAGGGCCTCTTGACGTTGGCTTCGGCTCCGTCAATACCTTCCAAAGGACCGGGTGATTTGCAGCCCGTGATGTGTATTGAATAAATGGTATAATAATAATAATAAAAGTGTTAATAGAGTATAATACAACAAAATAAATACAGAAACAATGGTCAATATACACAAATTAGAAATCATTTTATGGTTTTCCATAAAATATACAGCTGACATATTATGACATATCACATCACATCTGCCATAGTAAGAAAATATTGTAAGTAAAAGAAAATAAGGAAAATGATCACAAGGTCGAAAAGGAGACTGAGAGAAGCGGAACATAACGCGCAACAAACACCCTCGCCCGTCCCTTCGTCTCCGAGCTCGTCATCGGGAGACAACTTCGCTACTCCTCCCGAGGGATCCAGCTTGTCGAGCGACGAGGACGGACCTCCGTCGCCACGACCGCCGCTACCATCTGCGCGACGTGGACGACCACCGCTGCCGGCACGCTTGGGGCCTGCGGGGCATCCTGCTCCGCGCCCGGCCCCCGCTACCGGTGGTGTAGCGCGTCGCATGCGATGGACTCAATCTATAAACGAGAATTGCATGTGCGCCTACTACAGGGCTACAGAGGGTGGAACTAACCTGTCCGCGTACCGTGATAGGATGCTGCCTCTGTTTCAGACCCTTGAACCAGCTGTTGCCATTACCGCACAACGACTGTCAGATCAGGTGCGGGCCATCCAGCGGCTCAAACTGTTGGACGACTCAGCGCTTGATCGGCTGCGTCTGGAGGCGTTTCCTATTATTCGTGCTACTTCTGCTTTAGCGCGGGACCCGCCCGGTGTGTCGTCGACGCAGGGGCCGACAGGCTCGGTTTCGACGTCTGCCCCGGCGGATGCCGCACTAGACGTAGACGATTGTACGAATACTAATGTAAGTACCCAGACAAATGAGCAATTGAGGAGGGCTTTGGAGGACGCGATTTCGGAATATCGCACCGCCGACTCTAGACCGCGACTACCACGCTTGCCAACGCAATCTAGCGTTAATGGGAGCCCTAAACGTTTTGCTAGTCCCATATATGCGGACAAGCGAAACATTAATTGATACACACTCGATACTGTACTGCGCTGCCGTGGCGGCGAGTCGCGTCGCTCGCGCTACCCCCGCGTGGCAAGAAAGAATCGAGTGTCGTATCAATTCGTTTAGGACTCTCATTGCGAAGTTAATAGCCTTCAAAGGGGTCAACCATCGCCCCCGAGTCATGCGTTTCGTGAACCAGGCATTTGCTGGGACCGGGATTAGACCCCGGGACTACATGGCCTGTGTCGCGGAACGCATTGACTTTCTAAAACAGAAAGTTTTTGCGTTGGCAAGTCGAATCCGTCGCTATAGAGCTCGTGTGGATCGATATTGTCGGAATCGCCTCTTCCAAAGCTTATTTTTGTATAAAATTCGGAAAGCGGTTTACAGAATACATCCACCTACTAAGTTTCAATTCTGTAGTCCTAATAGTTTCGGAATAAAATGGCTGTGACATACGGACGGACAGACAGACAGACATGGCGAATCTATAAGGGTTCCGTTTTTTGCCATACGGAACCCTTAAAAGCATGAATGTTTAAAGCTATTAAACTGTTATAATTTTAGACCCCTAATTGACACAGCCTCTTTGGTTCGCAACGATTCACACTCTTGATTAGACCATTTATTAACTAACATAGTGGATGATGACGCTAAGTCTAATAGTGTAGATCATAATGGACTCGCGGATGAATTATATTGCTATTATGCAAATTCAAAGGAGTAAAACTATCAAATACAACTAGAAACTACATACTAGTTAACCGTAAAATATATAACGAACCTGCTTGTATTGATTTTAGACGGCGCGTCAATGCAATAAATTGGTATAAATTGGGCGTAAATAGCTTTCTCTGCAATTTTGAAAAAGCTTTTCAAACAAGTTTTTATCAAAAGAAACGTAAAATTAGAAATGGAGTATTTTAAAAAACTTGGTGGGTGGGTTTTTTATATTTTTGTATGGATGTTTGTAATGATTTGGCTCAAAAACTACTGGACCGATTTTAAAAATTCTTTCACTAATTTATACGATGGAGTTTCAGAATGAAAATAGGCTATATATTATCCGGTTTAAATCATAGGTACATTCGTGAGAGACCTATTTTGCAACCCAAGTCGACAATAAAACGGTCGAGAAAACACGTTTTTAGGGTTCCGAACCCAAAGGGTACCAACGGAACGCTATTACTGAGACTCCGCTGTCCGTCTGTCTGTCTGTCTGTCTGTCTGTCTGTCTGTCTGTCCGTCTGTCACCAGGCTGTATCTCATGAACCGTGACAGTTAGACGGTTGAAATTTTCACAGATGATGCATTTCTGTTGCCGCTATAACAACAAATACTAAGAACAGAACAAGGTTAAAAATTAAAGAGTTTAAAACACATAACGTGTTTTTTACGATACCGCCATCTATGAATCTTCATAGATGGCGCTATCATGTTTCCCCTAATCTCGGAATCTGAATCTGAATCTGGAAAACGGCTTGAGCGATTAAATAAAATTTAGTAAACAGGGGATTTCGGGGGCGATATATCGATCTAGCTAGGATTCATTTGCAGAAATGTCGTTTTATTCGTGTATTCAATAATCAACTTAAAATATGACTCCTCCCGACATCTATTGGCGAGTAGAAGCTTTTGGCAAAGCTCGGTGTTCCATCTGCAATCAACTACAAATAACTTACCTGTGTACTGTACTGTACCTGATGACTTTTTCTTGAATTATTTAATTATTATTTAACTATAGATTTTCAATTTAGTTGACAGATACCTCATCAATTTTTATTTATTCTAGTTCTAGATTGATATGATATCTTCTTGAATTCTATTATTCGTTGACAATCATTATTATGACTATTGATTTTTAATTTTATTTATTGGCTGACATTCTATTGTTCCAAGTATGTAAAATGTTTTAATATGTTATTGATTAAGTTAGTTTACTTTTATTGAATGAAATTTGTAAGTGTTTAATGTACGTTGCTAAAATTTTCAATACAATGCATATTCTTATTTGGAAATAAATATGAAATGAAATAAATATGAAAACTTTTTTATTGTTAAAGTTCACTTTCGATATATACCCGAAAAACTTAAAACTTCCTTTAGAACAAAAATAATAATTTCGATTAATAGTCAGTTTGGCTTTCGACCCAAATTGTCAACGGAAAGTGCTAAATTGTGTGTTAAGCAAACCGTCAAATATAACACAGACCGTAAAACTCCTGTATACGCCTGCTTTCTCGACTTGTCCCAGGTCTCCTACGAAATCCTCTGGAAAAAACTTGAAGATGTTGATGTACTCCGAGGACTGGTCAGCGTCTTCAAGTTCTGGTACGGTCACCAGGTCAATAGCGTGCGGTGGGCGGGCACAATGTCGGATACCTACCGCATGGTGTGCGGTGTGAGGTTAGGTTAGGTTAGGTTTTTTTTTTTTTTAATCTTGTTTCCCCTCTGACCTTCAAAAAGTCAAAGTCCTTATTACGTGTGAGTGGTGCTTGGATTGCTGTTAACATAATTCTATGAGATTGTTTGTTGATTTGCTTTTTGATATTTAACATTTTATTATTTTACTGTATTAACGTTTATTTATCTTTTTGCATGTAGTTTATTTTTATGTTTCTATGTACGTTTCTTATATGTGTTGTAAATTTCTTTTCGTATGTTATGTACATATATCTTATAATATATATTTAACATACTTTACTTTTTCTATTTATTTCGTTTGTTTACTTTTGTTACAAT
Organism: Cabera pusaria; assembly: GCA_954871355.1. Classification (NCBI taxonomy): domain Eukaryota; kingdom Metazoa; phylum Arthropoda; class Insecta; order Lepidoptera; family Geometridae; genus Cabera; species Cabera pusaria. Next base: position 29,058,138 of record OX940893.1, read on the forward strand.
TTTTGTACAATAATGTAAAAATTTCATTCTTTGTTCTATGTTTATCATGATATTATTTGAATTTTGAATCGTTATTTCAATATTAAGCTTTTGTTCTAGGTTATATCGATCTAGGCCAAAGACGGGGCATTCAAATATAATATGTGTGACTGACTGGCTAACGCCTGGCTCACATATGCACGATGGGTCCTTCTTACACTTAAAGCGATTTAAGTATTCGGAGGACCCACCGTGCCCTGTCAGTACCTGAGTTATAACACCTGTTATAGGGATCTTTTTTACTATGCTGTACGCATGCACAGCATCGGGAAAGAACAGCTTTGTGACATTGGCAGTCTCACCTGTTTGATACCTTTTGTTCCATTCTTCAAGCGTATTATTGCGAATCAGTCGTTTGGTGAATGAAACCGGGCACAGGTCGTAATCTGGCTTTTTCTTGGTCTTCAAAGCAGCATCCTTGGCGAGTTCGTCGGCCCGTTCGTTGCCCTCAAAACCTGCGTGGGCTTTGATCCAAAATAATGACACCTGCTTATTTTGGTTTTTAGCATCCAGCAGGTTGTTTCGAGTTTCTGCAGCCAGGGGGTGAGTTGTAGCGTAATTTGTAACCGTCTCTAGTGCAGACTTGGAGTCGCTGTAAATGCCAAAGCTCATCTCCGCACGCCTGACAATTTCCTTTGAGGCTTTCCATATGGAAACCAATGGACCATATGGTCAGAAGTTCGGCCTGATAGACGGTGCAGTAGGTGGCGAGTTTTAATTTGATGGACTTCGTCTCGGCGTTGCCGTTCCATATGGATAGCGCTGCTTCAACTTGGCCCTCAATTTTACTGCCATCGGTGAATATCCTGACTGCCTGTGTGTTGTGATTTTCTACATCTTGTCCGTCTACCAGGTTCAAGAACTTGAGGCACATATGTTCTGCCGGGTGGGGCGCGTCAGTGAACGGTAACCTTTTCTCTATTTGTCTGTCTAGTATTGGCTGCGATATGCCCCTTTTAGCCTCGTATCGGGCGGCTGCCTCTTGAATTCGGAGGTCTAGTGGTAACATCCCAGCCAATACTAGGGCAGAGTTTAGGGAAACCGTTCGGTAAGCTTTGGTGAGCTTTTGCGCAAATCCACGCTGGACCAAATTCAGCTGCTTCCTCACCCCGAGATTTTTGGCTGCTGGCGCCCAGGCACTTGCCGCGTACAGCAAAACCAGTTCTACAGTCGCCACATATATGGTACGTATTATCTCCGGTTTGAGACCCCAGCTAATCCTGGCGGCTCTCGATAGATGCTTGTAGATATTAATTGCTTTTTTGCATATGTTGGACACATGGCTATTGAACGTCATTTTTGCATCTATCGTGAGCCCCAGGACTTTTATCTCACTGGACATGCCAATGTCGACCCCGCCCATCTTTAGGAGTGGAGTGTCAAATTTCAGTTTCCTTGTCATCACCATCGCTTTCGTTTTATGTGGCGCGAATCTTAACTTATTTTTGACACCCCACTCCCTCACATGTTCGAGAGCGGCATTGGCCTGTCGTTGCACTTCAAGGGCCGTATTACCATCGAAGACTAACACCACATCATCGGCAAATGCTTAGCAGTAATGTTGCTGCTCCCCAAGTCCCTTAAGTAGTGGATCCAGGAGGAGATTCCAAAGGATGGGACCACCAATAGAGCCCTGAACGCAACCTTTATTGGTGGTCTTGGAAATCTCCCGCCCAGCGTACCTCACGTTAACCGTCCTGTCAGTGAGGTAACTATCCACCACCTTCCGGATGTTACAGGGACACTTCCTCTGCCAGCCTGACTTTTATTGCGGGCCACCAAGCGTTGTCGAAAGCTCCCTCTATGTCCAGCGACACCATCGTGACCCATCGTTTCCGGTCTAGTTTTTGACGCACGTGTCGTATTAGGTCATAGAGGGAGTCTTCGGTACTTCTTTGGGGCATAAAGCCATACTGGCGAGTACTTAGTTTGGGGAGCAGGTGCCATTTTATGCTATTAATAATCATTTTTTCATATATTTTGCCGATGACGGGTAGCAGGCCTATTGGTCTGTACGACTTAGGGTTTGTGTAATCATCCCTTGCAGGTTTTCTCAGGACAACTACTGTGGCTATTTTCCAAATTTTCGGAAAGTACGATACCTCTAGGCATTTGTTAATCATAGAAAGAAAGAGCTCTGGATCAGTGTGTATTGCTTGGTAGCATATGCTACCGCCGGCGGACATATGTCCGCCGTTAAGCCATCTCCTCCCGGGGCTTTCTTTGGATTAAAGCTCCCCACCGCGGATTTTAGCTCTTCTACCGTAAACGGGGGGTCATTGGCTGTATTATGACCCATGACGTTTGCCATTTTAGCTAATTCTCTGATCCGACGGTGGTTGGCGTCATCCTCTGCTTCTGAGTCTTCCGGGTAAAATGTTTCCGCCAGCAACTTAGCCGATCCATCCTGATCCAGAGTTCCTCCTTCCCTTGATAGTAGTATGTCCTCCTGCCGTTTCGTTGTCCTGTTGATCACCCTGTATATGCCTTCCCACATTCCTTCCATCTCTTGTTTGCCGCAGAATGTCTTCCAGCTATTTATTCTGGCTTCCTCTACCTGCATTTCATACTTTTCTTTATGTTTCAGGTAATCAACGATGACCTTCCGCTTCCGGACCGGCGCTGCACAACGGATCCTCCGTTTCCTGGTGGTAACTTCTTTCTTCAGGTTGGCGAGTTCCTGAGTATACCAAGGTAAGGTATGGACATTTTTTGGTTTCTTTATTGGAATAATATCTTTACAAACTTTTAATATTATATTTGTGTAATTTACTATTAGATTTTCCAAATCTGTTGTATTGTTAATTTTGTTGATTTTTTCTATTTTAATTTGGTGTTCATGTAATAATTGTGTCAGTTTCTCATGAAACAGACCCCAATTAGTTTTCTTTGTATAAAATATCCTAGTTGTACTTTGTATGTCCATACCCTTTGCCCTTGTCACTCGGATTTGAAAGGTGATGGTATTATGGTCTGAACTCGTCATTCCTTCATCAATCTTCCAGTCTTCCACCAGGTCTAGAATCTCCGTCGTGCATGCCGTAATGTCCACAAAGCTACCGAGTGCTTTACCTCCACGTACAGTAGCAAATGTTGGTATATCCCCATCGTTGAGTACCTGTAACCCCATTTCATGCAGTGCTCCAGAAAGCTCTTCCCCTTTTTTATCATTATTCGGACTCCCCCACCAATTACTCTTGGCGTTCGCGTCTCCACCAATGATCAAATATCGAGTTTTAATGTTGTCTTTAATTTTCTTCAGCTGCTCTATATATTGATCCAGTTCCCGCACGTCGGGCTCAAAGTAGAACGAGACTACCACAATCTCCCAGGCACTAGTTTTAAGTTTAACAACCCCGATGTTTTTGGTTGTGTATTCGGTTACTTGGACGGCGTCGATGCTATTGTCAAAGACAGCAACTGCCGCTTTGGCCATCTGTTGCCATCTGTTTGGCTAGTGCACTGAAAGATCCGAAATCCTCTGTAGTCCTTCATTCTACCCAGAGCCCCCACGTATGGTTCTTGGATAGGAGGTTAGGTTAGGTTAGGTTTTTTTTTTTTTTTTTTTTATCAAGCAAAACTTTAAGTCTACAGACTCTGTGGATTTGTTTTTTATTCAAAGTGCAGTTTGTTTTTTCGTGTTCTTACTCCATACATCAAGTTCTAAAGCTAGTGTTAATTGCCTATGCTGAGTGAGTCCATATTTTTTTTTTTTTTTTTTAATTTATATATTATTAGTTTATTAACTTCATAAGTATTACGACATTCATTTATTAAAATAATTTTTTTTTCTTACAAGCTATTGTCCCGATGTTCCTGCCTCAGACTCCGCTGGCTTTGGTGTATTTAATAGAGATTCCACGATCTCTTCATCTCTATTTTTGATGGCCATTTTCATGTTGTGGTCGATTATGTGCCGCTCACTGGCTTCGGTCGCCCGCCGCACGAACCTGCCTATGGCATCCGAGCGTTCGTCCGTGTAGTAGGTGCAGCTGGCTGTGTGTCGGAGCTTAGTCGGAGCTTCTTCAGGAGGGCGAAGTCCTCAGCTGCTCTGCCAATGCGTTGAGGAGTCTTAGGGCCGACTTCGAAGTCGTCACGGTGGTCCGATGTTGTTTGAGATACTAACCTCGCTTTTTGAAGCACATGCGAGCACGTGGTGACCGCGTGGTTGTGTCACTGCTTTTTCAGTTAGTATCTCTGGTTCCCGTGGACGGATCTTGGAAATTTTTTCTCCTCCAGACAGATCTTTATGACGACTGCGTGGATATTAAAGCGGCCTTTTTTTTTTTTTTTATTTTTTTTTTTTGGACTCACTGTTTTGCTTGGCTCGAACTCGAACCGATGATGTTGATGACGGAGCTGATGTTATTTTGGTCTCGTTTCGACGTGTACTGAGGTTAGGTTAGGTTAGGTTAGGTTAGGTTAGGTTCCCAAAGACGAAGGGAAAGGCCCCTAGGACCCAGGCCACCCCTGCCGCTGCTAGCCAAGCCACCGTGGAGGTCGTGCGCCGAGCGACGAGCGAGGAGGTTGTGATGTCTGAATAAGATATGGATCAGTTCGGACATCACAAGTTCCTCCAGACGAATCTGAACCACTGCGCCCAGGCCCAAGACCTGCTGATGCAGGCTATGATGCAGTGGCAGATAGACGTGGCGGTGGCGGCGGAGCCGTATTATGTTCCGGCTTCCCATCCCTATTGGGCTGGGGACTTGGACGGCTCCGTTGCCATAATTGGGCAATCCGGCGGCGGCGGCCTGCCCCTCTCAGTTGAAGAGAGGGGTTCAGGGTACGTGGTGGCCAAGTGGGGAGAGTGTGCAGTTGTGGGCACATACTTCTCCCCCAACAAGACCGCAGCGGAGCTGGAGGTCTTTATGGACCTCCTAGCCGCTGCGGTTGGGAGACAGGCGCCACGGCAGGTCCTCCTTCTCGGGGACCTGAACGCCAAGGCCCGGGATTGGGGCAACCCCTCCACTGACTCTCGCGGGGAGATAGTCAGGGAGTGGGCGGTTGCCACAGGACTGACCCTGCTCAATGTTGGGTCGGTCGACACGTGCGTGCGACACAACGGGGGGTCCGTGGTGGATGTATCGTTCGCCACCCCGTCCGTCGCCGCACGTGTGCGTGCCTGGAGGGTATTGTCGGAGGTGGAGACTCTCTCGGACCACAAATATGTTAGGTTCGAGATCTCCACCTCCCACAACCAAGGAGGGCCACGGCGTGTGGCGGCTTCATTCCCGCGCTGGGCCGTTAGCCGCCTTGACGCGGAATTGGCAAGGGAGGCGGCGATTGTCCAATCGTGGTGTGCTGCTCCCACGCACCCAGAGGTGGACGAAGCGGCCTGCTGCTTCCGCGAAGCGGTGACGGCCGTGTGCGACACGGCCATGCCGAGGTCCCGACGCCACTCTCACCGCCGCGAGGTCTACTGGTGGAGCTCGGACATCGCGGAGCTCTGGGCTGCCTGCGCGGCGGCACGGCGGCCTTATGGCCGTTGCAGGAGACGGCGTCACGGCCGGACCGACGAACAGATGCCAGCCGTCGAGTTGGAGGTGGAGCGCCGACTGTACGAGGCGTACCGCGTCGCCAAGCGAGGACTGCAGCTGGCAATCGCCATGGCCAAGTCGCAGGCTTATGGCGAAGCCCTGGCGAGCCTCGACAGGGATCCGTGGGGGCGTCCATATAAGGCTGCCCGGAATAAGTTCCGGCACCAGACGTCCCCGGTTGCGGAGTCCATGGATCCCAGTCTCCTGGACAGGGTGTTGGGGGGGCTCTTCCCCGACAGAGACCCTAACCACACCCCTCCAACGATGGCCGTCTCCCCCGTCGTCGAAGAGTTTGACGGGGCCTCCATCCCGCCTGTGTCGGAGGCGGAGATGGAGGTTGCAGTCCGCCGCCTGCGGGGTAAGAGGACGGCGCCTGGCCCGGACGGAATTCCGGGCCGGGTGTTGGGAATTGCCCTTAGGGAGATGGGTGATCGGCTTCGGGAATTGTTCAGCGCGTGCCTCACGTCTGGGCAATTCCCGAAGCTGTGGAAAGAGGGCAGGTTGTGCCTGTTGCGGAAGGAGGGACGTCCTGTCGACTCGCCTTCCGCATACAGGCCAATTGTGTTGCTGGATGACACGGGTAAGCTGCTCGAGAGAGTGGTGGCTTCCCGGGTCATCCGGCATCTAGAGAGGACTGGGCCTGGACTGTCTGAGGCCCAGTACGGGTTCAGGGCGGGGCGGTCCACAATGGACGCCCTGCTCTGGCTAAAGCGGTGGACGCAAGCAGTGGTCCGTGAGGGGGAAAGGGCGTTGGCTATCTCGCTCGACATAGCTAACGCCTTTAACAGCCTCCCGCACGCAACGATACAGGAGGCGCTCCGTTATCATGGAGTGCCCCTGTATCTGCGGAGGCTGATCGCCGACTACCTAGAGGACCGCGAGGTCCTTGTGCAGGGACGCGACGGTTTGAGGCGCCGTCGTGTCTCTTGTGGTGTTCCGCAGGGGTCGGTGTTGGGACCGCTCCTGTGGAACGTCGGCTACGACTGGGTGCTTCGCGGTACGCTTCCCGCAAGTGTGCGGGTTGCGTGCTACGCGGATGACACCGTAGTCGTGGCCAAGGGAAGGGACCTCGGGGAGGTGGTGCGGTCGGCTGAAGTGGGCACAACATTTGTGGTCGGCCGCATACGCGCCCTGGGGTTGGAGGTCGCCCTCTCCAAGACCGAGGCCCTACTATTTCATGGGCCTCGGGGGGGACCCCCTCCAGGTATGCGGGTGTTACTGGACGGGGTCCCAGTCCGGGTTGGGACCCAGATGAAATATCTGGGTCTCATCCTGGACGGGAGGTGGGCTTTTGGGGCCCACTTTGCCGGGCTGGCCCCAAGAGTAGTGGGGGCTGCCGCCTCTTTGGGAAGGCTGCTGCCGAATATTGGCGGCCCAAGCGCCAACTGCCGACGGCTGTACTCCGGTGTCATCCGGAGTATGGCCATGTATGGGGCACCCGTCTGGGTGGACGCCCTCAGTCGCGGCAAAAATCCAGGCCGGTGATCCCCCCTGGGAGCTCCAAGCGGAGATCCTCGCCGAAGTTTACCACTTTGTGGCGGCGAGGAGATCCCGAGGAGAGCCTCCAGCGTGGGAGGAGGTCGCACGCATGCGGAGGCAGGCGCAGGGCGCCCTGTTGCGGCGGTGGACGGAGGACCTGGCCCCACCGGTCCCTGGACAGGGGACGGTGGAGGCGGTCAGGCCGGTCCTTCGGAGGTGGGTAAGGCGGCGGTTCGGGTCGCTGACCTTCCGATTGGTGCAGGTGCTTTCCGGGCATGGATGTTTCGGTAAGTACCTGCACCAAATCGCGAGACGGGAGGCGACCCCTGCCTGCCACGAGTGTGGAGCGCCAGAAGATACGGCGCTCCACACGCTGGGGGTGTGTGCCGCATGGAGCCCGCAGCGGCACACACTTTCAGCGGTCATAGGGCGGGATCTCTCTCTGCCGAGCGTGGTTAACGCCATGCTCGACAGCGAGAGATCGTGGCGGGCGGTGGTCTCCTTCTGCGAAGAGGTGATGACGCAGAAGGAGACCGCGGAGCGGACCAGAGAGGACGACGCCTCTTCTGACCCGATCCGGCGCAGACGTACGGGGGGAAGGAGGAGGCGGTTTGCCCGCCTCCTCCCCCCTCACTCATAGTGGGGTCACTGGCCGAAGGTCGGGGGACTTTCGGCCGGCTTGCACGACCCCACACGTCTGAGCGGTGGCCTTGGTGAGGGAGACCACCCCTCCTTGTGCCGGGGCCTGGATGTTTTCATCCGGGCCTACCGCTGAGGCAAGATAGTGATTGCTAGCGTGACCCTATCTTGCCCCATTTCGGCGGAGGACTGCTCACCCCAGGTTTTTAGTGGGTATACTGCTCTTCTGGCAGTGACTCCCACATAACCATCTCGTTCCCCCGGGCGATTTGGTATCCATAAAGGATTTTCCTGGGTCAAAAAAAAAAAAAAAAAAAAAGGTTAGGTTAGGTTGGGGGAGCCCCCAAGTGTCTACAGGTACGTCCTCGTCGTCTCCCCTGGACCCCGTCCTGACCCCGGTAACGCAGGTGGCAGGCGGGTGACTAAATCCTGTATCGTACTATACTTGGTTGTGAGGTGAATTCGATAAAATGTCGAAGCCATTGAGAGATGCGACTGGGAGGTTTATAAAAGGCCCTTCTCAGGGCCACCTCTCAGACACCACGGAGGTAGTGGTCGTTGCGGACGTCCACGATGACGTTGTTTCGGTGGACCCCATCGTCGAGAATGAAAAAGGCCCTTCTCAGGGCCAATCTGAGGAGTCAGACATGGATACCGCGTTCTGCGGTGTTCCGTCTGCACTCGGAGATGGACGTAAAAGGCCGTCTTCTTCGTTCTTCGTGCCTGGATATTTAGGTTCAGACACGGAGACCGAAGAGACTGTGGCCGCAAAAGTGAGCACGGCGAGGAGAGGAAGGGTGAGGGGCACCAAGGCGGGCCATTCGCGCGAGGAGTTCCTCAAGTCTGCTCCGGTGCCGTCGGATAAAGAGCTGGAGAATGTACTGTGTGGCAGGCAGTACAAACAGGGAACTGTTGTCTTCACTGATGACAACACTACCGACGGCAATGAGTCTGAAGTCGCCGCAAAGGCTGCCGATATCAGCACACTGAATGCGCTGGAGCTGAGGGCGCATGCGGGCAAAGACCTCGCCTCTATCCTGGACGTTGTCAAAAGGTCTGGCAACCTCAAAGGAGAATTCGCCGGAAGCCTGAAAAGGTCCGCATCGGCCCTTAGAGAGGTCGTCGATGCTCTTGCTAGCAGGAGCGAAGCGGAGGAGACGAAGCGGCTAAGGGCGGCAAATAGCCGCCTCAAACTCGATGTCGAGGCGCGCAAAGCGGAGGTGAAGGCGCTGCGGCGCGGTTTCACTGAGGCCAAATCTGAGGCAGCCGCGGCCTCTACCGCTGCCGCAGCCGCCGTCTCTGGGACGCGGACTCCACCCGCGACCCTGATGGGGGCGGAGCTTATAGAGGAGTTGAAGCGGTCCTTGGTCTGCACGCTTGGGCAGATGATGAATGCCCGACTTGCGGGTATCGAAGACCGGCTTCTGCCAGCCACGACAGTCCGCCCGCCACTTAGGGCAGATGCAAAACGAGCGGAGGTGGTAACTATGCCACCCAAGCCTAAGCCTGCGCCAACCAAAGGCCCCAAAAAGACAGTCAGCCCATCGGTGGCACCGGTTGCGGGTCCTTCCAACAATGGGCAGACCCAAAGTGCCGCCGAAACTGCACACCCCTCGGTTCCTCTTGAGGAACCGTGGACCACGGTGGTGAGGAAGGGCAAGGGGAAAGGGAAGGGGAAAGGGAAGTCCTCCGCCCCTGTGGCTGCCCCCACCCCCGCGACTGGAACCCACGCTGCTACACGCACACCAGCGACGAAGGCTGCTGCCACCAAGCATAGGAAGGTGCTGAGATCCCACAAGACCGCGGCTGTCGTGCTGTCGTTGCAGCCAGGAGCCGCGGAACGGGGGATCACGTACAGCACCATCCTCCAGACGGCACAGGAGAAGGTCGACCTGCAGGAGCTGGGGATCGACCGACTCCGCTTCCGCCAGACGGCCACGGGAGCCAGGATTCTGGAGATTTCTGGCTCCCAAAACAGTGAGAAGGCGGATAACCTCGCGGAGAAACTTCGCGGGGTTCTATCCGACGTGGCCAATATCGCCAGGCCCGTGAAATCCGTTGATGTCAGGGTTTCGGGCTTGGATGATACGGCCACGAAAGAGAGTGTGGCTTCGGCGGTAGCAAAGGCCACCGGGTGCGATGTGGGTCTGGTCAAAGCTGGGGAGATTCGCCCTGGCTTTGGCGGCACCGGCTCCGCCATAGTTTCCTGCCCGATTGCGACGGCCAAAGTGCTGTCGCAAAAGGGTAGGCTACTGTTTGGGTGGAGCTCGGTGCGAGTGGTGGCTTTGGAGGCGCGTCCCATGCGCTGTTTCAGGTGTATGGGACTCGGACACACGCGCCCGCAGTGTCCCGCGTCAGCTGATAGGGGTGACCTTTGCTTCCGATGCGGAGGCGCTGGACACAGGGCGGCCAACTGCGGAAGGTCAAGCCCACGCTGCGCGATATGCGCGGAGTCGGGCAGGCCCTCCGGGCATGTGATGGGGGGACGCAGCTGTATTCCCCCAAAGACGAAGGGCAAGGCCACCAGGACCCAGGCCAACCCCGTGGCAGCAAGCCAAGCCGCCCCGGAGGTCGTACGCCAAGTGACAAGTGAGGAGGTTGTGATGTCTGAATAAAATATGGATCAGTTTGGACATCACAACTTCCTACAGACGAATTTAAACCACTGCGCCCAGGCTCAAGACCTGCTCATGTAGGCTCTGGCGCAGTGGAAAATAGACGTGGCGGTGGCGGCGGAGCCGTATTATGTTCCTGCTTCCCATCCCTGTTGGGCTGGGGACTTGGACGGCTCCGTTGCCATAGTTGGGCGTTCCGGCGGCGGCGGCCTGCCCCTGTCAGTTGAAGAGAGGGGTTCAGGGTACGTGGTGGCCAAGTGGGGAGAGTATGCAGTTGTGGGCACATACTTCTCCCCCAACAAGACCGCAGCGGAGTTGGAGGTCTTTGTGGACCTCCACTGTTGTTCCACTGCGGTTGGGAGACAGGCGCCACGGCAGGTCCTCCTTCTCGGGGACCTGAACGCCAAGGCCCGGGATTGGGGCAACCCCTCCACTGACTCTCGCGGGGAGATAGTCAGGGAGTGGGCGGTTACCACAGGACTGACCCTGCTCAATGTTGGGTCGGTCCACACGTGCGTGCGACACAACGGGGGGTCCGTGGTGGATCTATCGTTCGCCACCCCGTCCGTCGCCGCACGTGTGCGTGCCTGGAGGGTATTGTCGGAGGTGGAGACTCTCTCGGACCACAAATATGTTAGGTTCGAGATCTCCACCTCTCAAAACCAAGAAGGGCCACGGCGTGTGGCGGCTTCATTCCCGCGCTGGGCCGTCAGCCGCCTCGACGCGGAATTGGCAAGGGAGGCGGCGATTGTCCAATCGTGGTGTGCTGCTCCCACGCGCCCAGAGGTAGACGAAGCGGCCTGCTGCTTCCGCGAGGCGGTGACGGCCGTGTGCGACACGGCCATGCCGAGGTCCAGACGCCACTCTCACCGCCGCGAGGTCTACTGGTGGAGCACGGACATCGCGGAGCTCTGGACTGCCTGCGCGGCGGCACGGCGGCCTTATGGCCGTTGCAGGAGACGGCGTCATGGCCGGACCGACGACCAGATGCCAGCCGTCAAGTTGGAGGCAGAGCGCCGGCTGTACGAGGCGTACCGCGTCGCCAAGCGAGGACTGCAGCTGGCGATCGCCATGGCCAAGTCACAGGCTTATGGCGAAGCCTTGGCTAGCCTCGACAGGGATCCGTGGGGGCGTCCGTATAAGGCTGCCCGGAATAAGTTTCGGCACCAGACGCCCCCGGTTGCGGAGTCCATGGATCCCAGTCTCCTGGACAGGGTGTTGGGGGGGCTCTTCCCCGACAGAGACCCTAACCACACCCCTCCAACGATGGCCGTCTCCCTCGTCGTCCGGGATCTCTCTCTGCCGAGCATGGTAAATGCCATGCTCGACAGTGAGAGATCGTGGCAGGCGGTGGTCTCCTTCTGCGAAGAGGTGATGGCGCAGAAGGAGACCGCGGAGCGGGCCAGGGAGGACGACGCCTCTTCTGACCCGATCCGGCGCAGACGTACGGGGGGAAGGAGGAGGCGGTTTGCCCGCCTCCTCCCCCCCCAATCATAGTGGGGTCACTGGCCGAAGGTCGGGGGACTTTCGGCCGGCTTGCACGACCCCACGCGTCTGAGGGGTGGCCTTGGTGAGCGAGGCCACCCCTCCCTGTGCTGGGGCCTGGATGTTTTCATCCGGGCCTACCGCCGGGGCAAGATAGTGTAAGGTCGCCATGTAAGGTGGCCGGTTGGCCAAGGGAAGACGGGAGACATCAGCTAGCGGGAGTTCAATCAAACCACACAACTTTACATGATGATGTCCGTTTATTGACTACTCAAGTAATAATACATATTATTACAAATAGTTATGTTAAATGCAGCGCAGGCAAATGTAGGTAAAATGCAATATTAACAATATACCTTATACCTACCTAAGTATACACACTACATCACCACCCTAAAAATGAAAAAAAAAATGAAACTAAAACATTTTTTTTTATAATACTATCTAGTCTAGGCAATCAAACTTATACTTATGTATTTAAACGAAAATAAAACATTTAAAATGTAATAATAAAGAAACATATTAGATAACCTTCTTAAAAAAAACGTATCTATACTCTATACAACTTTGTTCTATTTTTATGTACTGTAACATTTTTACCATTAATATTTATTTCTACATTAGGTGCTAAGTCTCTTATTACTAAGTAAGGTCCGCAATATAAGGAATCGAGCTTACTGCCGGTTTCATTTTTCAATAACAAATAATCACCGGGTTGATAAACAATTGGATTAATAGACTTATCGTAATTTAGTTTTCTCTTCTCCTTACTAGACAGTAAATTTAATTTTGCATCTTGTTGCGCTTTTTGTAATCTAAACTTAAATTCAGATACATAATTATCAAAATTATACAAAGGTTCTACAGTTTTACACAAGTTATTAGGTAATACGCATGGATGTCCAAATACTAATTCATACGGAGTATATTTAGTCTCTGTATGTACTGTTGTGTTATATGAGAAGCACCAGTATGGTAACCATGTACTCCAAGATGCTGAATGGTTATCTGTTTGTATACGTAAATAAGCGTTCAACGTCTTGTGAGTATTTTCTAATGCTCCAATGCTTTGGTGATGGTAAGCCGTAGCTATCGTTTGTTTTATATTCAAAATGTTGCACATCTCTGACATTACGTTGGAAACAAATTCCGTACCTCTGTCACTAGCTATCTCTTGTGGAATTCCATACCGTAAAATAAAATTTTCAGCTAACGCTTTAGCAACTTCTGTGGTAGATTTGGTTTTTAAAGGAAATGCTTCGACATATTTACTGAGTTCACATTGCAAAGTCAATATGTAACAATACCCATAATCATCTCTATCAATTGGCCCAACTATGTCCAAAAATATTTTTTCAAATGAACTTGATGCTGTGGTTGTAATTGATAGTGGTTCTTTATGAATATTAGTAAATTTTTGAGTTTGACACATTTTGCACTTCGAAACATAGCCTCTAACGTCATTTTGTAATGATGGCCAATAATAATATTTTTTGATATTATTTACCATCCTTCTAATACCTACATGCCCACTACTAGGCAACAAATGAAAGTCATTCATTATAACCTTTTTTTCCTCATCTGTGTATATTCTCTGAACGTCTTTAACTATACATATTCTTGGTAAATCAATGATTTTATTGTTTACAATAATCTTGGCTAGCCATTCAATAAATGTTTTAATATTACGCGTTTTTATAATAACAACTTCCTCAATTTTTAATTTATTGCACAGTGACGCCATTTCTTTCAGCAAATCGTCTCGCGAGTTTACCGATAAAGAAGATTGGCTTGCAAATAAAATATTTTACGCCTACAGTAACACACACCTCCATTTTTAGACAAAAATATTATGTCTTGTCCAATACTATTTATTATACTGCGCAGTTCCTTGTCCGGTAAAATAACTAATTCTACGTCCGTGTCACATTTCTTGAGTACTTCCGCAATTTTAGGGTGATCAGTCCTATCATCACGAGAAGAATCACTACTGTCACTACTCGATTTCTCGTCCAACTTCTTTCTCGCTTGTGCTCTCGTCATCACACACATTACTTTACTTTGCATTTCTTTCAAGTCATCTGATGTAATTACTATTCTAGATAAGGCATCAGCCACAACATTCTCTCTTCCTCTGATATATTCTACTTCAAAGTCGTACTCCTCCAGTAATAATCTAAACTTAGTCAACCTACTCGAAGGATTAGTCATATTAAATAAATAAATTAATGGTTTGTGGTCTGTTCGTATAATAAATTTTTTGCCATACAAATATGGTCTAAAGTACTTTATTGACCACACTATCGCCAACAATTCTTTCTCTATTGTCGCGTAATTTAATTCAGCTTTATTCAAACTTCGGCTAGCGTATGCAACTGGTTTTCCATTATTATTGCATAGTACGCTGCCTATGGCAAAACCTGAACTGTCTGTCTGTAAAATAAACTCATTTTTTGGTGAAAAATCTGGATAATCTAATATAGGTGGAATTGTGAGTAATTTCTTGAGATTTTCAAACGAATTTTGACATTTAGAAGTCCACTCAAATTTAACGTGTTTGCTGCATAACTGATTTAACGGTAAAACAATTTCACCAAAGTTATGAATGAATTTACGATAATAATTAGCGAATGCAACAAAACGCTTGACGTCATCCGCACACGTCGGTGTCGGGTAGCATTCGATTGTACGAACTTTTTCCGGGTCGGGTAAAATACCTTCTGCTGAAATAACATGTCCTAGATAAAGAATTTGTCATTTTAGAAATTCACATTTTAATGGATTTAATTTTAAATTAACTTTTCGTAACCTTGAAAATACTGACATTAAATTTTTATTATGTTCTGCCAGATTTCGTCCGAAAATGATCAAATCATCTAAGTAAATTATGCATTTTTCGTAGTTTAGGCCTGACATTGCTATTGTCATTAACCTACTAAAAGCTGATGGGCTAATCTTCAAACCCATTGGCAATCTGCACATCTGATATTGTCCCGTGTTTGTAGTAAAGGCTGTTAACTTTCGAGACTTGTTATCCAGACTACATTGAAAATACGATTGACTGAGATCACAGTGACTAAAATAAATAGCGTTAGATAATGATTCTAGGATGTCAGTTATATTAGGAAGTGGAAATTTGTCGTCCTGAATTTTTTCATTTAACTGCCTATAGTCTACTACTACTCTCCACTGTCTTTTGCCGTTTTTATCATCTTTTTTTGGTACTAATAATAACGGACTAGACCATTCACTGCTGGATTTTTCTATAATACCACTCTCTAACATATTATCTATCTGCCTATTCAGTTTGTCTTTTTGTGCAAACGGAATCCTATACGGTTTTCTATAAACAGGTGTTGCATTATCTTTTAAATGAATTGACTGTTCGTAAATATTTGTAACGGATAATTTATCGCCTGGCAAGTGAAAAATATCTGGGTATTTTGCACAAATCTGCTCTATCGATAATTGTTCTTCTTTATTCAAGTATGATCCTAAATCAAGTAGAGAAAATATTTTTTGTACTCTCTCCACACTCACATCCGGTTTTGCAAAACTACAAAAGTCGTAATTTTCTAAAGAATCTACTTCAACATCCTTCCAACTCAATGACACTTCTTTATCAGTTGTGTTCATAAGTCGAATCGGAATCTTTCCGTTTCTAGGTCTAGATATTACACTAGCAACAAAAACTCCTTCTTTTAATTCTTTCGGGTAAATAACACAATCATAATTAACGCGTGTTGGCAAATATTTTATGACTTCGCATCGCGGTTCAATGGTCAACACATGGTGGTCGTATTTCATCGGTATTATAACCTGACCTTGACTCGTCATCAGAGATAACGTATCTATATCATAATCTATAACACCTTTATATTTCCTTATAAAATCTTGACCTAAGATGCCTATAGCCTTACAAGGTAAATTTTTAAACACGTAAAACTTATGATTAAAATAAAAACCATCTCGGTGAATCGGTAAATAAACAAAGCCTTCCGCTTTTAACTTTCCACCGATACCATTTATCGTCAAGTCGCATTCATTTAAAATTAAACTGGTTAAATCTAATAATTCATACTTAATCGCTGACAAGGATGCACCCGTGTCTATTAAAAATTCTATATCTAAATTATTTAACTTAAAATTAACCCAGTTTATACTATCGCAAGCGAAAATCTGATTAGGGACGAAAAAATTCTCCCAAATTCCTTGTGTCATCGTCATTACCATCATTTTTATTATCCTTGTTTTCTGTGAAATGGTTTAAATGTTTATAATTAGAACAATAACGATTTCCACGAACATACCTAGTGCTAGGTGTACCTCGGTATGCTGCATCAGCACCTCGTGAGGGCGCCGTACCGCCGCGGTCGCCGCGCGAGCTTCGACCGCGCCACGTGCCTCGGGTCACGTGTCGGCTCTGTTGCGACATCGTCGGCTGGTAACAACTATTACCTGAATATCGACCACGATATCCACGAGAACTGTAACTAACATTATTAGTACGCATTCCCCTATGCCTGTACGAAAATACCTGTGGATCGATACCGAACCCGACTCGTCCTATGCTACTCTGATAGCATCTTTCAAATTATTTATATTACGAGCCGCAATAATGGTTCCCAACCTTTGGCTTTTTAAACCATTTGCAAAACACTTCACAGCATTTCTCTCATTGAGAGGTTGGAGTATTTTATAAGCTGCCTGATTTCCATTAGCCTGTGAGATTGTCAAGTCTACCAAAAGTTGTTCTATTTCTTGACCGAAGTCCTGAACTGATCTGTCTCCCTGTCTTACTTTTTGCAATTGAGATTGCAGTGCGGTGTCAGATTTTATTGACAGTAAATGTTGCCGCATATCCTTCAGAAGCAAATCAACACTATTGTAAGCATCAGCTAAACGCATTTTCGCGCTCTTACTTAAACGACTTTTTAGTACAAAATTAACTAATAGCGACTTATCACCATCACAAAGCATTGAATTGTACAAATCTATAGCATCTATGAGCTCCTGCGTAACATTTTCGTCACCTGTCATTTTTGGCAAAAGGCTCACAGCCGTTTTTAAACAAAACTTTTCTCCAGACATGGTAACTATCTCTGATTTACTACTAGAACTATAATCCTTATCAATAAATTCCTTATCTTCCTCAAATGATATAATCTTAAAATAGCATTCTTCTATCGTTGTACATAATATAATTATTTCGTTGGATGCGGTACCTGGCAATTCATTTAAAACTTCTTTAAACTTTTTATACAAAGTCTTCGCCTCTAAAATTTTACCATCAAAATTACTTCCTAATCTTGTTTTAGGACCTAGCTTAACAATATAATCCTTGACATATTTTAATTTATCTAATATATCTCTTAGCAAATTTTCTATTGACATTATATTTTACAGTCCATTAAAAAAAATTAAAACACTTATTTTTGCTACAGAAATAAGGTTTTGTTATGACGAGGGACATTTGATTAATTAATATTGTTCTGTAACATACCCTTAAACCCGTTGTACTTTTCACTAATTTTCACTTTCACTTTACACATTTTACGCACTAAATAAAACTGGAACGATAAAAAAAAAATATCTTGTCTAATGCTCTTCTTTATTTGGCCGTCCGCGGATCGAAGACCGGATCCTATTGATAGTATGCATCCCCATTGCATCATGGATCCAACTCTGGTGACAGTTTCTATAAGCGCGAAACACGAAATACGCAATCACCAGGAATATCAACCCAAAAATGATGTATGCTCAGCTGGCCAATGCGGTTTCCGATATCAGACATCGCTGCTGAATTACTTCCTGCCGCATTCTGGTTCAGAATCACCTCTTCCTTTTCTATAGTAGAACGGCACATTTTTGATAGTTACACAACCATCACAACTCCATATTTGTAGCACGCCTATACGTCTCGGGTCTCGTCAATTTTCATCATAGGTTCAAAAGTGGCAGGGTCGCCATGTAAGGTCGCCATGTAAGGTGGCCGGTTGGCCAAGGGAAGACGGGAGACATCAGCTAGCGGGAGTTCAATCAAACCACACAACTTTACATGATGATGTCCGTTTATTGACTACTCAAGTAATAATACATAAATAGATAACAAATAGTTATGTTAAATGCAGCGCAGGCAAATGTAGGTAAAATGCAATATTAACAATATACCTTATACCTACCTAAGTATACACACTACAATAGTGATTGCTAGCGTGACCCTATCTTGCCCCATCTCGGCGGAGGACTGCTCACCCCAGGTTTTTAGTGGGTATACTGCCCTTCTGGCAGTGACTCCCACATAACCATCTCGCTCCCCCGGGCGATTTGGTATCCATAAAGGATTTTCCTGGGTCAAAAAAAAAAAAAAAATGGGCTGTCTGAGGCCCAGTACGGGTTCAGGGCGGGGCGGTCCACAATGGACGCCCTGCTCTGGCTAAAGGGGTGGACGCAGGCAGCGGTCCGTGAGGGAGAGAGGGCGTTGGCTATCTCGCTCGACATAGCTAACGCCTTTAACAGCCTCCCGCACGCAACGATACAGGAGGCGCTCCGTTATCATGGAGTGCCCCTGTATCTGCGTAGGCTGATCGCCGACTACCTAGAGGACCGCGAGGTCCTTGTGCAGGGTCACGACGGTTTGAGGCGCCGTCGTGTCTCTTGTGGTGTTCCGCAGGGGTCGGTGTTGGGACCGCTCCTGTGGAACGTCGGCTACGACTGGGTGCTTCGCGGCACGCTACCCGCAAGTGTGCGGGTTGCGTGCTACGCGGATGACACCCTAGTCGTGGCCAAGGGAAGGGACCTCGGGGAGGTGGTGCGGTCGGCCGTAGTGGGTACAACACTTGTGGTCGGCCGCATACGCGCCCTGGGGTTGGAGGTCGCCCTCTCCAAGACCGAGGCCCTACTGTTTCATGGGCCTCAGGGGGGACCTCCCCCAGGTACGCGGGTGTTACTGGACGGGGTCCCAGTCCGGGTTGGAACCCAGATGAAATATCTGGGTCTCATCCTGGACGGGAGGTGGGCTTTTGGGGCCCACTTTGCCGGGCTGGCCCCAAGAGTAGTGGGGGCTGCCGCCTCTTTGGGAAGGTTGCTGCCGAACGTGGGCGGCCCAAGCGCCAACTGCCGACGGCTGTACTCCGGAGTCATCCGGAGTATGGCCATGTATGGGGCACCCGTCTGGGTGGACGCCCTCAGTCGTGGCAATAAAACCCTGCTGCGACGTCCGCAGCGGGTTGTAGCGACGAGGGCAATCCGTGGATACCGGACGGTGTCCTGGACGGCGGCATGCGTGCTGGCCGGTGATCCCCCCTGGGAGCTCCAAGCGGAGATCCTCGCTGAAGTTTACCACTTCGTGGCGGCGAGGAGATCCCGAGGAGAGCCTCTAGCGTGGGAGGAGGTCACACGCATGCGGAGGCAGGCGCAGGGCGCCCTGTTGCGGCGGTGGACGGAGGACCTGGCCCCACCGGTCCCTGGACAGTGGACGGTGGATGCGGTCAGGCCGGTCCTTCGGAAGTGGGTGAGGCGGCGGTTCGGGTCGCTGACCTTCCGATTGGTGCAGGTGCTTTCCGGGCATGGATGTTTCGGTAAGTACCTGCACCAAATCGCGAGACGGGAGGCGACCCCTGCCTGCCACGAGTGTGGAGCGCCAGAGGATACGGCGCTCCACACGCTGGGGGCGTGTGCCGCATGGAGCCCGCAGCGGCACACGCTTTCAGCGGTCATAGGGCGGGATCTCTCTCTGCCGAGCGTGGTAAATGCCATGCTCGACAGTGAGAGATCGTGGCGGGCAGTGGTCTCCTTCTGCGAAGAGGTGATGACGCAGAAAGAGACCGCGGAGCGGGCCAGGGAGGACGACGCCTCTTCTGACCCGATCCGGCGCAGACGTACGGGGGGAAGGAGGAGGCGGTTTGCCCGCCTCCTCCCCCCTCACTCATAGTGGGGTCACTGGCCGAAGGTCGGGGGACTTTCGGCCGGCTTGCACGACCCCACACGTGTGAGGGGTGGCCTTGGTGAGCCAGGCCACCCCTTCCTGTGCCGGGGCCTGGATGTTTTTCATCCGGGCCTACCGCCGGGGCAAGGTAGTGATTGCTAGCATGACCCTATCTTGCCCCATCTCGGCGGAGGACTGCTCACCCCAGGTTTTTAGTGGGTATACTGCCCTTCTGGCAGTGACTCCCACATAACCATCTGGCTCCCCCGGGCGATTTGGTATCCATAAAGGATTTTCCTGGGTAAAAAAAAAAAAAAAAAAAGGTTAGGTTAGGTTAGGTTGGGGGAGCCCCCAAGTGTTTATAGGTACGTCCTCGTCGTCTCCCCTGGACCCCGTCCTGACCCCGGTAACGCAGGTGGCAGGCGGGTGACCAAATCCTATAAACGGTACTTGGTTGCGTGTTGAGAGTGCTTAAAATGTCTAAGCCGTTGCGATGCTCGTCTGGGAGGTTTATAAAAGGCCCTTCTCAGGGCCACCTCTCGGACACAGTGAATGATGCTGTTGTGGACGAAGACGTCCATTGCGAGTCTGTTTCCGCTCCAGAAATGGAGGCAGGGTGTAGTGTTCCGATGGAACGGGCTGATCGTATTCGTCGGAAGCGGCCTTCCTCTACGACTTTCGTGTCTGGGTTTGACTCTGACACGGAGGCCGAGGGGACTGCGGCCGCCAAAGTCAGTACGGCAAGAAGAGGGAGGGGCAAACCAAGGCGGGCCCTTCTAGAAAGGAAGATTTTTTAAAGCCGCGTCCTGTGTCTGCAGACGGAGAACTGGAGGAGGTTCTGCAAAACAGGACCTTCATAAAGGTGCCAGCCGTTGCGGTCACCTGCCTTGATGACGCCGGCAGTGAATCCGACATCGTCGTGAATGACGTGAGCGCACTGAACGCTCAGGAATTTAGGGCGCATGCGGGCAAAGACCTCGCCTCTATTTTGTACGTCGTCAAAAGGTCTGGCAACCTCAAAGGCGAATTCGCCGGACGCCTGAAAAGGTCCGCATCGGCGCTTAGAGAGGTCGTCGATGCTCTTGCTAGCAGGAGCGAAGCGGAGGAGACGAGGCGGCTAAGGGCGGAAAATAGCCGCCTCAAACTCGAGGTAGAGTCGCGCAAAGCCGAGGTGAAGGCACTGCGGCGCGGTTTCAACGAGGCTAAAACTGAGGCAGCCGCGGCCTCTACCGCTGCCGCAGCCACCGCCTCTGGGACGCGGACGCCACCCACGACTCTGATGGGGGCGGATCTCATAGAGGAGCTAAAGCGATCCTTGACCTGCACGCTTGGGCAGATGATGAATGCCCGACTTGCGGGAATCGAAGACCGGCTTCTGCCAGCCACGATGGTCCGCCCGCCGCTTAGGGCAGATGCTAAAAGAGCGGAGGTGGCTACCATACCACCCAAGCCAATGCCTGCGCCGACCAAAGGCCCCAAAAAGACTGCCAGCCCATCGGTGGCACCGGTTGCGGGCCATTCCAATAAAAGGCAGGCCCCAAAAACTGCACACCCCTCGGTTCCTCAAGAGGAATCGTGGACCACGGTGGTGAGGAAGGGCAAGGGGAAAGGGAAGGGGAAGGGAAAGTCCTCTGCCTCCACCCCCGCGGCTGGAACCCACGCTGCTCCACGCACACCAGCGACGAAGGCTTCCAAAGCCACCAAGCCTAAGAAGGTGCTGAGATCCCCTAAGACCGCGGCTGTCGTGCTGTCGTTGCAGCCAGAAGCCGCGGAGAAGGGGATCACATACAGTGCCATCCTCAAAACGGCACAGGAGAAGGTCGACCTGCAGGAGCTGGGGATCGACCGACTCCGCTTCCGCCAGACGGCCACGGGAGCCAGGATTCTGGAGATTTCTGGCTCCCAAAACGGTGAGAAGGCGGATAACCTCGCGGAGAAGCTTCGCGGGGTTCTATCCGAGGTGGCCAATATCGCCAGGCCCGTGAAATCCGTTGATGTCAGGGTCTCGGGCTTGGACGATACGGCCACGAGAGAGAGTGTGACTACGGCGGTAGCAAAGGCGACCGGGTGCGATGTGGGTCTGGTCAAGGCTGGGGAGATTCGCCCTGGCTTTGGCGGCACCGGCTCCACCATAGTTTCCTGCCCGATTGCGACGGCCAAAGTGCTGTCGCAAAAGGGTAGGCTACTGATTGGATGGAGCTCGGTGCGAGTGGTGGCTTTAGAGGCACGGCCCATGCGCTGCTTTAGATGCATGGGGCTGGGCCATACGCGCCCTCAGTGCCCAGCATCGGCAGACAGGGGGGACTTGTGCTTCCGGTGTGGGGGCGCGGGACACAGGGCGGCCGATTGCGAAAGGGCCAGCCCGCGCTGCGCAATATGCGCGGAGTCGGGCAAGCCCTCAGGGCTGATGGGGGGGCGAAGGTGCGTACCCCCAAAGACGAAGGGAAAGGCCCCCAGGACCCGGGCCACCCCTGCGGCTGGTAGCCAAGCCACCCCGGAGGTGGTGCACCGAGAGACGAGCGGGGAGGTTGTGATGTCTGAATAAGATATGGATCAGTTCAGACATCACAAGTTCCTCCAGACGAATCTGAACCACTGCGCCCAGGCCATGGCCATGGCTTGCATCAGCAGGTCTTGGACCTGCTGATGCAAGCCATGGCGCAGTGGCAGATAGACGTAGCGGTGGCGGCGGAGCCGTATTATGTTCCCCCATCCCACCCCTGTTGGGCTGGGGACCTGGGCGGCTTCGTGACCATTGTAAGGCGATCCGGTGGTGGCGGCCCGCCCCTCACAGTTGCAGAGAGGGGTTCAGGGTACGTGGTGGCTAAGTGGGGGGAGTATGCAGTCGTGGGTA
Organism: Cabera pusaria; assembly: GCA_954871355.1. NCBI lineage: Eukaryota > Metazoa > Arthropoda > Insecta > Lepidoptera > Geometridae > Cabera > Cabera pusaria. The sequence continues at coordinate 29,080,716 of OX940893.1, forward strand.
CATACTTCTCCCCCAACAAGACCGCAGCAGAGCTGGAGGTCTTTGTGGACCTCCTAGCCGCTGCGGTTGGGAGACAGGCACCACGTCAGGTCCTCCTTCTCGGGGACCTGAACGCTAAGGCCCGGGATTGGGGCAACCCCTCCACTGACTCTCGCGGAGAAATAGTCAGGGAGTGGGCGGTTGCCACAGGACTGACCCTGCTCAACAAAGGGTCGGTCAACACGTGCGTGCGACACAACGGGGGGTCCGTGGTGGACTTATCGTTTGCCACCCCGTCTGTCGCCGCGCGCGTGCTTGCTTGGAGGGTCTTGTCAGAGTTGGAGACTCTCTCGGACCATAAATATGTAAGGTTCGAGATCTCCTCGGCGAGTGGCGACGGAATTCCCGCGCTGGGCCGTCAGCCGCCTCGACGCTGCATTGGCAAAGGAGGCGGCGATCGTTCAGTCGTGGTTTGCCGCCCCCACGCCCGCAGAGGTAGACGTCGCGGCGGGCCGCTTCCGCGAGGCGGTTACGGCTGTGTGCGACACGGCCATGCCGAGGTCCCGGTGCCGCCCCGAACGCCGCGAGGTATATTGGTGGAGCTGGGAGATCGCCGATCTCCGAGCTGCCTGCATAGAGGCGCGGCGGCCTTATGGTCACTGCAGGAGACGGCGTCACGGTCGGACTGATGAACAAATGTCGGCCGTGGAGTTGGAGGCGGAGCGCCAACTGTATGGGGCGTACCGCACTGCCAAGCGGGAGTTATAGCTGGCAATCGTCAGGGCCAAGTCACAGGCCTCTGGCGAAGCGCTGGCATCCCTCGACAGGGATCCGTGGGGGCGTCCTTACAAGGCGGCCCGAAAGAAGTTCCGGCAACAGACGCCCCCGGCCACGGAGTCCATGGAGCCTGGGCTCCTGAACGAGGTGTTGGGGGGTCTCTTTCCCGACGGAGACCCCAACTACAACCCTCCGCCGATGGCCATCTCCCTCGTCGAGGAGTGTGACGGGGCCTTCATCCCGCCTGTTTCAGAGGCGGAGATGGAGGTTGCAGTCCGCCGCCTGCGGGGTAGGAGGACGGCACCTGGCCCAGACGGGATCCCGGGCCGGGTGCTAGGAATCGCCCTTACGGAGATGGGTGATCGGCTTCGGGAGTTGTTCAGCGCGTGCCTCACGTCTGGACGATTCCCGAAGCCGTGGAAGGAGGGCCGATTGTGCCTGTTGCGGAAGGAGGGACGTCCTGTCGACTCGCCTTCCGCATACAGGCCCATTGTGCTGCTGGATGACACGGGTAAGCTGCTCGAGAGAGTGGTGGCTTCCCGTGTCATACTGCATCTGGAGGGGACTGGGCCTGGGCTGTCCGAGGCCCAGTACGGGTTCAGGGCGGGGCGGTCCACTATAGACGCTCTGCTCTGGCTCAAGGGTTGGACTCAGGCGGCGATCCGTGAGGGGGAAAAGGCGTTGGCTATCTCGCTCGACATAGCCAACGCCTTCAACAGCCTGCCGCACGCAACGATACAGGAGGCGCTCCGTTACCATGGAGTGCCTCTGTATTTGCGGAGGCTGTTGGCCGACTACCTCTGGGACCGCGAGGTCCTGGTGCAAGGACGCGACGGTTTGAGGCGCCGTCGTGTCTCGTGCGGTGTTCCACAGGGGTCGGTGCTGGGTCCGCTCCTCTGGAACGTTGGATACGACTGGGTGCTTCGCGGCACGCTTCCTGCATGTGTGCGGGTTGCGTGCTACGCGGATGACACTCTAGTCGTGGCCAAGGGGAAGGACCTCGGGGAAGTGTTGCGGTTGGCCGCGGTGGGCACAACACTCGTGGTCGGCCGCATACGCGCCCTGGGGCTGGAGGTCGCTCTTTCCAAGACCGAGGCCCTTCTGTTTCATGGGCCTCGGGGGGGACCGCCTCCAGGTACACGGGTATCACTCGATGGGGTCCTAGTCCGGGTGGGGACCCAGATGAGATATCTGGGTCTCATCCTGGATGGGAGATGGACTTTTGGGGCCCACTTTGCCGGGCTGGCCCCGAGAGTCGTTGGAGCTGCCGCCTCATTGGGAAGGCTGCTGCCAAATGTGGGTGGCCCGAGCGCCAATTGTCGTCGGCTGTACTCCGGAGTCATCCGGAGTATGGCTTTGTATGGCACCCGTCTGGGTGGACGCCCTCAGTCGTGGCAACAAAACCCTGCTGCGACGTCCGCAGCGGGTTGTAGCGACGAGGGCAATCCGCGGATACCGGACGGTGTCCTGGACGGCGGCGTGCGTGCTGGCCGGTGATCCCCCCTGGGAGCTCCAAGCGGAGATCCTCGCCGAAGTTTACCTCTTCGTGGCGGCGAGGAGATCCCGAGGGGAGCCTCCAGCGTGGGAAGAGGTCGCACGCATGCGTAGGCAGGCGCAGGGCGCCCTGTTGCGGCGGTGGACTGAGGACCTGGCCGCACCGGTCCCTGGACAGTGGACGGTGGATGCGGTGAGGCCGGTCCTTCGGAGGTGGGCGAGGCGGCGGTTCGGGTCGCTGACCTTCCGATTGGTGCAGGTGCTTTCCGGGCATGGATGTTTCGGCAAGTACCTGCACCGAATCGCGAGACGGGAGGCGACCCCTGCCTGCCACGAGTGTGTAGCGCCAGAGGATACGGCGCTCCACACGCTGGGGGTGTGTGCCACATGGAGTCCGCAGCGGCACACACTCTCAGCGGTCATAGGGCGGGATCTCTCTCTGCCGAGCGTGGTAATCTCCATGCTCGACAGTGAGAGATCGTGGCAGGCGGTGGTCTCCTTCTGCGAAGAGGTAATGACGCAGAAGGAGACCGCGGAGCGGGCCAGGGAGGACGACGCCTCCTCTGACCCGATCCGGCGCAGACGTACAGGTCCGATCCGGGCCTACCGCCGGGGCAAGATGGCGAATACTAACGTGGCCCCATCTTGTCCCATCTCGGCGAAGGACTGCTCACCCCAGGTTTTTAGTGGGTATACCTGGGTGGCCCTTCTGGCAGGGACTCCCACATAATCATCTCGCTCCCCCGGGCGAGGTGGTATCCATAAAGGATTTTCCTGGGTCAAAAAAAAAAAAAAAAGGTTAGGTTAGGTTAGGTTAGGTTAGGTAGGTTAGGTTAGGTTAGGTACCCAAAGGCTCTTCTCAGGGCCAACCAGAAGGCCCTTCTCAGGGCCATCCTGACCAAGTTGCGTCAGCGCCGGAGGCTAGCTGCGCACCATCTGCAGCTAGCGTCTGTTGCAGGGTGGACGAAATGTCGGACTCCGACAATGAGTTGTTTGAGTCCGACGCTGGTACCTCGGCAGTGGATGGTCGCCAGGAGTCTCGGAAGCGGGCCTTTTTAAAGAACAGTTCCGAAGGCTCCTCGGACTCGTCTCAGAAGCCGAAGAAGAAGACAAGGGGCAAAAAGTCTCTGGCGGACTCGCATGACGTGGGTCTAGCAGATGCTCAACGCCAGCTAGACCTGGCTCGGCGGGTGCAACTCCAACAAGACCTGGAGGAGAAGGTTGCCGCCAGGGAGCAACAGACGCGGGTCGATCGGGCTAAGTCCGGGTACGGAGCGTCTAGCGTAAACTACACGGACTACTCCCTGGCCGAGCTGGAGCTGATGGCTCAGGAGGACAAGGAGGAGATATTGGATGTGGCCTCCAGGTCCTCAAATTTAAAAGGGACCTTCCAAAAGTCCCTAAAATGCAGGGCCGCGAGCATGCGCGGCATAGTATCGGAGTTGGTGCAGCGTAAGACTACCGACGAAACGCGGCAACTGCAGGCGAAAGTTGATCGCCTGCAGTCAGAAGTCAGTCAGCTTCACACGAAGCTGGCCGAAGCCACAGCCCGGCCTGCTCAGGCTGACTTGGCATCTCCAGCTGAAGACCCCAACCTTGAGGATATTATCCGCAAGGTTGTCATGGAGGAAAGGGCCTTCACGAGAGCATGTTTCGCTGGCATCGAAGACCGGCTCTTGCCGGAAAAACGCCTCCGACCGCTACTCGCGGCAGACAAGAGGCAGCACGAGTCGGGGCCATCCCCCCCAATGGAGGACGCCCTTCTCCCTTCCACCACCCCATCCAATCAGGAAAGATGGACGGAGGTTGTCAGCAAGGGGAAGAGCAAGGCCAAGAAGAAGGCCAAAAAGCCGGCCGCCTCTTCCGCTCCCACCATTGCCCTTCCCAGCCTGTCCCAGTCGACCGGCAAGGGAAAGGGGAAGGGAAAAGGGAAGAAAACGGTCCCAAAGACCGCCACCGCTGCTCCTGCAGCCAAGAGGGCCCCCGCCGGGGTGAGAAGGAACTTGGTTCCTCCCAAGACCTCAGCCGTGACGGTGACACTCACTGCGGAAGCTGCGGAGCGGGGAGAGACTTATAGCTCCGTACTCGTGCGGGCTCGTGCTAACGCCGATCCCGCCCAACTGGGGATCGGCGCAGTCACGTGCCGCCGGACCCAAGCCGGAGCTCGAATTTTCGAGTTCTCGGGAGCGCAGGGCAGCGCTAACGCGGACCTCTTTGCAACCAAGTTGCAAGAGGCCATCGCGGACGCTGCCAAAATTGCAAGGCCCGTCAAGACTGTGACCTTAGAGGTGACCGATTTGGACGATTCGGTCACCAAAGAGGAAGTTGTGGCGGCGGTCGCAGCAATAGGGGGCTGCAACGTCACAGCGGTACAAGGCCGGAGCATCAGACCCGGTCGTGGTGGCATGGGCACCATTCGCCTTGAGTGCCCAGTCACCGCGGCTAAAGTCGTCCTCGCCAAGGGACGGCTTCCTGTTGGCTTCAGCTCGAGTGTGGTCCGAGCACTTGTAGATCAACCTTTGCGCTGCTACAAGTGCTTTGGAATCGGACACACGCGGGCCCTCTGTCCATCCAAGGTGGACAGGACGGACTGCTGCTACCGCTGCGGCAAGGACGGGCACAAATCCGCCTCCTGTAAGGCTGCCACGCCACACTGCGCGGTGTGTGCAGCCAGTGGTCGACCGGCGAGCCATGTCATGAAGGGGAGGAACCTTAATCCTCCACCTAAGAAGGGCAAAGCGCAGGCGCCGACTCGGCCTGTCGCTGCTTCCGCCGATCCAGATGCTGGAACTTCGGCAGCGGTGGAGGGAGGTGCGATGTCCGATTGATGGATAGGGTCGAACATCGCATCCTCCAGGCAAACACCAACCACTGCAGGGCAGCCCAGGATCTACTGATGCAGACCATGGCTGAGTGGTTGGTAGATGTGGCGGTGATCGCTGAGCCGTACTCGGTCCCTGGCCGCTGGCTGGGTGATCGGGACGGTTTGGTGGCATTGGTGTCACGGACTTCCACAGACTCCCCTCCCCTTTCACTCCTAGAGAGAGGATCGGGATACGTGGCCGCCGCGTGGGGGGATATAGCCCTGGTAGGCGTATATTTCTCCCCAAATCGCCCTCTTTCGGATTTCGAGAATTTTCTCGAAATCCTCACCGCGGTGGTTGGGAGGGCGTCGCCACGCCAGGTCGCCGTATTGGGCGACCTTAACGCCAAGTCGACGGTATGGGGCAACCCGGCTGCCTCTTGTAACGTCCGTGGACGCGCCGTTGAATTCTGGGCGGCTTCGTCTGGCGTGTCTCTCTTAAACAGAGGGACAGTTCACACGTGTGTGCGGCAACGGGGAGGGTCAGTGGTCGACGTTTCGTTTGCCACTCCCTTGCTGGCCGCCCGCGTTGTGAACTGGCGGGTGGAGATGGCGGAGACAATGTCGGACCACAAATATGTAAGGTTCGACATCTCCTTCCAGGCCCCCGGGGAGAGGACACGCCCGGGCCAATCTCCCTTCCCACGGTGGGCTCTCACTCGCCTAGACCGAGAGGCTGCAGAGGAGGCGGCGTTTCTTCAGGACTGGCTCGCTCCTCCTTTAGACGTCCTGGACGTGGACAGCGCAGCGGTCCAACTAAGGAGGTCCCTGACCCAGGTGTGCAACTCCAGCATGCCTCGGTCTCGCCGCCCACCTCCACGTCGCGCCGTCTATTGGTGGTCGGAGGAACTGGCGGGGCTCCGGGCTGAATGTGTGGCGGCCAATAGGGCTTATACTCGAAGCCGACGGCGCCGCCCCCGAGATCCGGCCAACGAGGACCTCCTCTACGCGTCGTACGTAGAGGCAAAGATGGTCCTCAAGCTGGCAATGCGCGCCGCTGACGACTCGGCGAAGGCCGAGATGCTGGAGGGTCTAGACAGGGACCCGTATGGGAGACCGTATAAAGCGGCGCGAAATAAGCTGCGCCCATGTGGTCCCCCACTGACGGAGACCCTCGAACCGGCATTGTTGGATGGGGTGGTTCGGTCTCTGTTTCCGTGCAGGACCAACTTCACCCCTCCAGTGATGGACCCCCCGCGGAGCGTGGATCCACCAGAGGAGGAGGTCCCTCCAGTCACAGCGGCGGAGTTTTACGCAGCGACTCTTCGCCTCCGTGCCAAGAAGACGGCCCCTGGACCAGACGGCATCCCCGCACGGGTAGTGGACATCGCTGCCTCCCAAATGGAGGATAGGTTCCGGGAGCTCTTCAGCGCGTGCTTTACAGCTGGGAGGTTTCCGAAACCTTGGAAGGAGGGGCAATTATGCCTCCTCCGAAAGGAGGGCCGCCCGGTGGAATCCCCCTCAGCATATCGCCCCATCGTTCTGCTCGATGAGGTCGGTAAGTTGTTCGAGGGGATAGTCGCCACCCGGCTGAATTACTTGCTTCGGAGGATAGGGCCGGACCTGTCGGACGCGTAATTCGGCTTCAGATCTGGACGTTCGACAGTGGACGCGTTGGCCCGACTTAAAGGCCAAGTGAAGGAGGCCATAGAGACAAAGGGCGGAGTGCTGGCCGTGTCATTTGACATAGCCAACGCCTTCAACTCTATCCCCCACTCGACGATCTTGGAGGCGCTCCGGTACCACGGAGTGCCTCAGTACCTGCGGAACCTCTTGGCCGATTACTTGGAGGACAGAGCTGTCCTCCTTGTAGACAAGACGGCCAGAGTTAGGCAGTATGGCGCGGAGTCCGGTGTTCCGCAGGGATCAGTCCTAGGACCTCTACTGTGGAACATCGGTTTCGACTGGCTGCTGCGGGGAACTCTCCTCCAAGGCACGAGTGTCATCTGTTATGCAGATGACACTCTCCTCACTGCCAAAGGTAGGGACTTCAGGGAGGCAGCCAGTCTGGCCTCGGCTGGCGGATCGTTAGTCGCAGGAAGGATCCGCCGCCTGGGATTGACGGTGGCGCTGCACAAGACCGAGGCCGTGTTTTTCCACGGGCCTCGGCAGCGCATCCCTCCTGACGCCCATATTGTCGTAGATGGCGTCAGAATTGCGGTCACGGCCCAGATGAAGTATCTGGGCCTCATTCTAGACAGTAGGTGGCGCTTCGGCCCGCACTTCAGTGCGCTGTCGACGCGCCTGCTCAAGGCTGCAGATGCTCTCTCATGGCTCCTTCCGAATCTGGGGGGGCCCAAGGCCCGATGCCGGCATTTGTATGCTGGCATCTTAAAGAGCATGGCCCTTTACGGGGCCCCCATCTGGGCGGATTCTCTCCACAGGAGGGAGAACGCCACCGCCATCCGCAGGCCCCAAAGGGCTATTGCACAGCGGGTGGCGAGGGCCTACCGTTCGGTGGGCTTCGCGGCGGCGTGCGCTCTGGCCGGCACCCCTCCTTGGGAACTCGAGGCGTGGGTGCTCGCTAGAGTGTACGAGTGGATGGCGGGGCGTAAGGCGCTCGGAGAGCACCCCACCGCTGTAGAGCGGGAGGCCGTCCGGCGAGAGGCGAGGGACGCAATTGTCCACCACTGGACGGGGGAACTCGCCACCGCCGCTTTTGGCCGTCGAATCTTGGACGCGCTTGGGCCACTCCCGCAAGACTGGCTCGAGCGGTCCCACGGTTTCCTCTCGTTCCGTCTGGCGCAGGTGTTATCCGGCCATGGATGCTTCGGATCACATCTGCACCGGATTCGAAGGGAGGAGACCCCGTCGTGCCATGAGTGTGGCGCGGCGGAGGATACGGCGCAGCACACGCTCGAGGCGTGCCCGGCCTGGTCCGAGCTGCGCCGCAGCCTGGTCGCGGTGGTCGGGCAAGATCTCTCGCTTCCTAGTGTAGTCAATTCTATGCTGGGAAGTGAGGGCGCCTGGGCAGCGGTCGCCACCTTCTGCGAGGACGTTATGTCGCAAAAGGAGGCGGCGGAGAGTGCACGGGAGGATGACCCTCTAGCGTTGCCGCTCCGCAGGCGAAGATTGGGTGGGAGAAGGCGATTGTACGATCGTCGCCTCCTCCTTCCTGGTGGTGAATAGCGGGCGACAGGCGCGGGGGCGCCTTCGTTCGCATTGCACTATTCACTACCCTCGTCGGGTGGGAATGGCCATGTACTCGTGGTCATTTCCGGGTCCCTCTCTGCCAGGAGGGACGTGAAGGCCCCGCTGTAAAGACGGGCAGACCCGCTGAAAAGGCTCTGTCGATTTCCCAGTCCTCCTCCACACAGACGATGCGGGAGTGCCGCTGTGTTGTTTAGTGGGTATACCGGGCTACCGGGGAGTCCCACATAACCCTTCCATTCCCCCAATGGAAGGGTATGCGTAACGCATTTTTCCCAGCGAAAACAAAAAAAAACAAAAAAAAAAAAAAAAAAAAAAAAAAAAAAAGGTTAGGTTAGGTACGGTCCCTGTTTCCGTGCAGGACCAACTTCACCCCACCTGTGATGGACCCTCCGCGGGACGCAGCTCTGCCAGAGGAGGAGGTCATTCCTGTCTCGGCACGGGTGGTGGCTATCGCTGCCTCCCAAATGGAGGAGAGGTTTCGGGAACTCTTTGGTGCGTGTTTAACAGCCGGGAGGTTCCCAAAACCTTGGAAGGAGGGGCAATTATGCCTCCTTCGAAAGGAAGGACGCCCGGTGGACTCTGCCTCGGCATACCGGCCCATCGTTCTGCTCGATGAGGTCGGTAAGTTGTTTGAGGGGATTGTCGCCAATCGGCTAAATAACTTGCTGCGGAGGGAAGGGCCGGACCTGTCGGACGCCCAATTCGGCTTCCGACGTGGGCGTTCGACAGTAGACGCGTTGGCCCGACTCAAGAGTCAAGTGAAGGAGGCGATCGAAACAGGGGGTGGAGTGTTGGCCGTGTCATTTGACATAGCCAACGCCTTCAACGCCGTCCCCCACACAACGATCTTGGAGGCACTCCGGTTTCACGGCGTGCCTCTGTACTTGCGAAAACTTCTGGCCAGCTACTTGGAGGACCGAGCGGTCCTCCTGGTAGACAAGACGGCCAGGGTGAGGCGGTATGGCGCAGAATCCGGTGTTCCTCAAGGGTCGGTCCTAGGGCCACTACTGTGGAACATCGGTTTCGACTGGCTTCTGCGGGGAACCCTTCTCCAGGGCACGACTGTCATTTGTTATGCGGATGACACTCTTCTCGCTGCCCGGGGGAAGGACTTTAGGGAGGCGTCGAGTCTGGCTTCGGCTGGCGGATCCTTAGTCGCAGGACGAATCCGCCGCCTAGGATTGACGGTTGCGCTGCACAAGACCGAAGCCGTGTTCTTCCACGGGCCTCGGCAGCGCATCCCTCCTGACGCCCATATTGTCGTGGACGGCGTCAGGATTGAGGTCAAGGCCCAGATGAAGTATCTGGGCCTCATTCTTGACAGCAGGTGGCGCTTCGGCCCGCACTTCAGTGCGCTGTCGACGCGCCTGCTAAAGGCTGCAGATACCCTCTCATGGCTCCTTCCAAATCTGGGCGGGCCCAAGGCCCGATGCCGGCATTTGTATGCCGGCATCTTGAAGAGCATGGCCCTTTACGGGGCCCCCATCTGGGCGGATTCCCTCCACAGGAGAGAGAACGCCACCGCCATTCGCAGGCCCCAAAGGGCCATTGCTCTGCGTGTAGCGAAGGCCTACCGCTCGGTGGGCTTTGCGGCAGCGTGCGCTCTGGCCGGCACCCCTCCCTGGGAGCTCGAGGCGTGGGTGCTTGCCAAAGTGTACGAGTGGACGGCGGGGCGTAAGGCGCTCGGGGAGCTCCCCACCGCAGTAGAGCGGGAGGCCGTCCGGCAAGAGGCGAGGGTTGCAATCGTCCACCACTGGACGGAGGAACTCGCCACCGCCGCTTTTGGCCGACGAACGTTGGACGCGCTTGGGCCGGTCCTGCAAGACTGGCTCGAGAGGTCCCACGGTTTCCTGTCATTCCGTCTGGTGCAGGTGTTATCCGGCCATGGATGCTTCGGAACACACCTGCACCGGATCCGAAGAGAGGAGACCCCTTCATGCCATGAATGTGGCGCGGCGGAGGATACGGCGCAACACACGCTCGAGGCGTGTCCGGCCTGGTCAGAGCTGCGCCGCAGCTTGATCGCGGTGGTCGGACAAGACCTCTCGCTTCCTAGTGTAGTAAATTCTATGCTGGGAAGTGAGGGCGTCTGGGCAGCGGTCGCCTCCTTTTGCGAGGACGTTATGTCACAAAAGGAGGCGGCGGAGCGTGCACGGGAGGATGACCCTCTCGCGTTGCCGCTCCGCAGGCGAAGATTGGGTGGGAGAAGGCGATTGTATGATCGTCGTCTTCTCCTTCCTGGTGGTGAATAGCGGGCCACAGGCGCGGGGGCGCCTTCGTTCGCATTGCACTATTCACTACCCTCGTCGGGTGGGAATGGCCATGCACTCGTGGTCATTCCCGGGTCCCTCTCTGCCAGGAGGGACGTGAAGGCCCCGCTGTAAAGGCGGGTGGTCGTCGGTGGGGGACTGGATGAAAAGGCTCTGCCAATTTCCCAGTCCCCCCCCCCCCCCACACAGACGATGCGGGAGTGCCGCTGGGTTGTTTAGTGGGTATACCGGGCAACCGGGGAGTCCTACATAACCCTCTCATTCCCCCAATGGGAGGGTATGCGTAACGCATTTTTCACAGCGAAACCAAAAAAAAAAAAAAAAAAAAAAAAAAAAGGTTAGGTTAGGTTAGGTTAGGTTGGGGTTAGGTTAGGTTAGGTTAGGTTAGGTTAGGTTAGGTTAGGTTAGGTTAGGTTAGGTTAGGTTAGGTTGGGGTGCGGGTCGGAACACCTCCTCGTGGTGCACCCTGGGTGTCGGTCGACAACTTTCCTTTTGTTTGGTTAAGTTGTCCACCGATAGCGAAGTTCCGTCACGGTAGGGGCCTGGCAGGTAGGTCAGGTAGGCCTAGGTAGGTCTGGTAGGTCTGGTAGGTGAGGTAGGCTGGGTAGGTCAGGTAGGCAGGGTAGGTGAGGTAGGTAGGGTAGGTGAGTTAGGTTGGGTAGGTGAGGTAGGTTGGATAGGTTGGATAGGTTAGGTAGGCCAGGTAGGTCATGTCAGGCCAGGTAGGTCATGTCAGGCCAGGTAGGTCAGGGAGGACAGGTCAGGTCCGATCTTGTCTGGCCAGTTCAGGTCAGATTAGATCGGGTCAGAAGGAGGGTTTCGTTGGCGTTCATACATCGAGTAGCTTCAACGCAAGCCTCAGTAGGTGGCTTAGTCGAAATCCTGGACTGTCCAGGTATCGGCGAGGTCAGTCAGGAGTTGGGCATCTATTTTTGGGTGCGGGGCTCGGTCGGCGTCTCAGTCATATACTGAGTAGCGGCGATGCGAGTCGAGGGCGGCGGATTTTGCTGGATGTTACCATTCACCCAGTTGGATAGGCATATTTGTCACCGTCGGCCAACTCGCCGGAAGGTGAGGGGCTTGCCTTAAGTGGCTGGTCTGAGTGGAGAAAACCACAATAAAAATCCTCAAAGTCTCAGGTGTCGACTTATCCGCCTTGGGGCGCCCTTTGTGGGTGGTTAAGGAGTTCTTTAGCCCGTTAGAGGTCAACCACAGATATCACCCGACCTCTGTGTGTATATAGGGTTACCTGGGTACAGGGGTCTCTGCCCAGGTGGACTATTTATTTCCCCCATACTCGTGGGAACAACTATGTATAAAAACAAACCAAAAACCAATTTAGATGTAAGGGAGGCGCTTTGCGCGAATGAGAGGGGGTCGACTAATGAGGATTTGATTGCCGAAGCCTCATTGGTTAACCTGTCGGAGTCTGACTCTGACATGAGTTGTCAGACGGCGGTGTCTCAAACTTCCGGGGCATCAGCGTCTGTACAGCGGCGAAAACGCCAGAGGAGTGCGGAGGAGGATTTTTCAGATAGTGAATCACCGTCACAAAAATCTACTCCCACTCGGCGTTTACGCGGGCGTCCGCCCACTACAGGGCAGTACGTCGGTTTGGCAAAAGCCAAGGAGCTTTTGAATGAAGAAAAAGAGAGGGCGTTGCAACTCCAGGCTGAAGAGGAATTGGCTGACGAGTTGCGACGAAAGAGGGAGGCATCCATTGCCTTTTTCAAAAAGACGTCGTCGAACCCGGATGTTGAAGGGCACGACATCGTACGATTAGAGAGATTGGTCTTAGACTCTGTGGATACTGTGACGATGGTGGCCACAAAGTCTAAGCACCTAAAAGGTACTTTTGTGCACTCTCTTAAAGAGGCTGCTAGGGTCATTAAAGATTCTTTTAAAGAACTTCAGACCCGAACAATGTCTGAGGAAATGGCCATGTTAATGGCTGCAAACCGGAAGCTCACGTCGGAGCTCAAAGAGCTTCGTCTTGAGTTAGAAGAGTTGCGTACTGCTAGAGCGTGTCCAGCAGCGACTCCACCACCACTGGCTTCAGTACCAGCTCTGGAGGACGTCGTGAGAACCGTAATGGTTCAGGTCGGTACCATGATATCGGCTCGTTTCGATGGAATCGAAAATCGGCTGCTTCCGGAAAAGCGCTTGAGGCCACCTCTCGCAGCTGACCGGAAGAAAGAATTGGCTTCGGCAGCGAATGTGGCTACGCCTGGACCTTCAGGCGCTGCTACACGTGCTTCTACCCTCTCTCGAGTCCCTGAGCTGAAGGCAAAAGCTAATAATCAGAGAGAAAAACAGGACAAAGCGAGGAAAGGTATATTCGACCTGCCAAATTCTTCCGAGTCGGTGGTTCGACCTTCACCTACAGAGCCGGTATCGTGGACCGTTGTCGACCGTGGCTCCAAAAGACGTGCCAAAAAGGCAGCATGGGATGAGGCACCGAGATCAACTGCACCTGTGCAGTCTCGAGTCTCAAAGCCGCCAGTTACGGCAAAAGCAAAGGCTCCTAAACGCCGGCTCCCTCGTACTGCAGCAGTGGTCATCACGCTGCAGCCAGGGGCAGCGGAAAAAGGCGTAACCTATGCTAAAGTTCTCGCCGAAGCGAAGAGTCGCATCAATCTTGGGGCCATCGGGGTGCCACCTTTAAGGATTCGCACTGCTGTTACCGGCGCCAGAATCCTTGAGGTGCCGGGTGCCGAAAAGGCGGAAAAAGCTGACGTGTTAGCCGAAAAGCTTAAAGAAATCTTTGGTGGGACAGAAGATGTCCGGGTCTCGAGGCCGATCACCAATGTGGAATTGCGAGTGAACGGTTTGGACGACTCGGTTGGACCAGAGCAACTCCAAGAGGCAGTTGCAAACGAGGGAGATTGTTCTGCGCTAGCAGTAAGCGTTGGTGACATTAGGAAGGGCCCAAGAGGCATGGGTACTGCCATTGTTCGATGTCCTGTAAAGGCTGCCAACAAAATAGTGGGAAAAGGAAAAGGTCTCCAAGTAGGCTGGGTAGTGGTACAGGTTCGCATTTTGGATGCGAGACCTCTTCGCTGCTACCGGTGCCTTGCGCAGGGTCATGTTAGGGCCCAATGCAAGTCAGAAATTGACCGCAGTGATGACTGCCATCGCTGTGGTCAGAAGGGCCACAAGTCCAACACGTGTACCGCTGCTCCACACTGCACCCTCTGTGCAGCGTTAGGAAAACCGGCGGCACATCTCTCCGGGGGCAAGGCATGCACCAAGCCCCCGACCCAAAAAGAGCTGCGTCGAAAGAAAGCTGTGACTGAGGCTAAGGCCAAGACGCAGTTGACAGGCTCTGAGGCAGAGCAGGCGGTACATATGGAAGAGGTATAGTATGGCCCTTAAATTTCTTCAGGCAAATCTTAACCACTCCGCTCGTGCTCAGGATCTCCTCCTGCAGTGCCTGGCGGAGCGGTTAATTCACGTAGCTGTGGTTGCGGAGCCATATTTTATCCCACCACGTTGCGATTGGATCGCGGACCGGGATGGACTTGTGGCAATTACGACACAATCACCGGCCCGCTCTCCTTCTCTAGAAAATGTGGTAAGAGGAAGGGGATATGTCAGTGCTGTCATCGGCGAAACAGTTGTTGTGGGGACATATTTCTCGCCAAATAGGGTCCTCGCTGAGTTTGAAATATTCCTTGGTCAAGTGGGTACCCTAGTAAGTCAATGTCGCCCCCGATCTGTCATTGTTGTTGGAGATCTCAATGCCAAGTCTACGACATGGGGGTCTTCGATGACTGATGCCAGGGGTAGGACAGTTGAAGAATGGCTGGCGGAAATAGGTCTTTGCGTCCTGAATCGGGGATCAACGGACACGTGCGTGCGGCGATCGGGTGGGTCAGTGATTGATGTCACTTTTGCCACACCAGAGCTCGCAAGGCGCGTTCGGGACTGGGTAGTGCTGGTAGATGAAGAAACTCTTTCTGATCACAGATATATTCAGTTTGTAGTTTCAGCATCGTCCGCAAACCACGATAGGCAGGCAGCGTCAACATTCGGTCCGCGCTGGGCCCTTAAAGGCTTAGATTTAGAGCTACTACAAGAGGCTTCGATCGTTCAGGCCTGGAACGATTCCCCAACTGAGTCGGTAACCTTGGACGAGCAGGCTGACAGTTTGTGCGAGGCAATGACCCACATTTGTGATGCAGCCATGCCTCGCGTACGAACAAATCCAACAAAACGCCAGATGTACTGGTGGTCGGAGGAGATCGCAGATTTGCGCCGGCAGTGCATAGCGAGGCGCCGACGCTACCAGCGCTACCGGAGAAGAAGACGTCAGGAGACTGAGCAGTCCAACGTGCTATACGCTGCGTATAGAGAATCGGCAATAGCTCTCCGAACAGCGATCACTGAGTCGAAAGCTCAAGCCTGGAGAGATCTGTTGGCGACTCTTGAGCTAGATCCATGGGGGCGACCATACAAGATGGTAAGGCAGAAATTGCGCCCATGGACACCTCCAGTCACCAACATTCTGCAGCCGCAGGTCCTCCAGCGGGTAGTTGAGGGACTGTTCCCTGCTAGTCCGGGGCCCAATTTCATACCTCCCAATGTTTACGCCACGCAGTCGCAGGCCGATGCTGAGGAGGTGGAGGTCACCGATATTAGCGAGGGAGAGTTGGGTGCAGCAGTCCTAAGGATGCGAGCTAAAAACACGGCACCAGGCCCAGACGGAATACATGGTCGCGCGTGGGTCCTTGCCTTGGATGTTCTGGAACCCCGTCTGAGGGCGCTGTTCGACCGCTGTTTGCGGGAGGCGAGGTTTCCGAAAAGGTGGAAGGGTGGTCGCCTTGTCCTCCTGCGAAAAGAGGGACGGCCAGCGGATGCTCCGTCGGGATATCGACCAATAGTGCTGCTTGATGAGGCGGGCAAGCTTTTGGAGCGTGTGGTCGCTGCCCGCCTTATCAAGCACTTGGAGAGCGTAGGACCTGATCTGGCCGTTACTCAGTTCGGGTTTCGCAGAGGTCGATCTACAATAGATGCGGTCACTTGCGTCCGGAATCTCTCCGAGGAAGCATGCTCTAGTGGAGGGGTAATGTTGGCGGTGTCATTGGACATTGCCAATGCCTTTAACTCCCTTCCCTGGAGCACAATTTTGGCTGCATTGAGGTACCACAGAATACCTCATTATCTCCAACGCCTTGTTGCGGACTATCTTTCCGAAAGAGAAGTAGTTTATCCAACAACGACGGGAGAAGGCCGGAGCCCCATGACTCGCGGCGTCCCACAGGGATCCGCTTTAGGGCCCCTGCTGTGGAATGTTGGATACGATTGGGTTCTGCGATGCGCTAACCTTCGTGGCGTTGGCATCGTTTGTTATGCTGACGACACTTTGGTTACCGCCCGAGGGCAAACTTTTAGAGATGCGAAGATCTTGGCCACTGCGGGAGTAGCAGCGGTGGTGACCAGGATCCGGCAGTTGGGACTGGAGGTGGCGCTCCACAAATCTGAGGCTATTTGCTTTCATGGTCCTCGGAGGGCACCGCCTGCAGACTCGAACATCGTCGTTGGAGGGACCTCTATTGCTGTTAAGTCGACGCTTAAATATCTCGGAATCTTACTTGACAGCAGATGGAGGTTTGGGGAGCACCTCCGGCACCTTACTCCCAAGCTTGTGGGAACTGCTGCTGCGCTGAGCCGTCTACTCCCGAATCTCGGGGGAGGGGATGCGAGTTGCCGCCGCCTTTACATGGCGGTAGTTCGCTCAATGGCTCTCTACGGGGCACCAATATGGGCTGGATCCCTTGACCAACGGGAGATCGCTCTGCTCCATAGAGCCCAGAGGGTGATGGCCGTTAGAGTGTGCAGAGGGTATCGTACACTCTCACACGAGGTGGCCTGTGTTCTTGCTGGGTCACTGCCGTGGGATTTGGAGGCGGGAGTTTTGTCCTCCATCTTTTGGCGCAGAACGCGAGCCCGTCAAGAGGACCTTCGTCCTTTGCCGGAAGAGGTGGTTCGATGGCGAAGGAACGCTAAGCGAGCTGCAATGTCGACATGGAGTGATCGGCTTCTAACAGGCCCTGCACCGAGGGGTGCTGGAGCATGCCGGTTTCTCGAGGCGGTTCAGCCAGTACTCGGTAAATGGGTTCGGCGAAAACATGGAGCGTTAACCTTTCGCTTGACGCAGATCCTCTCGGGGCACGGATGCTTCGGGAGGTACCTTTGCAACATAGCGCGGAAAGAGGTGAATCCGATTTGTCACCAGTGCGGCTGCGTGGAAGACACCGCACAGCACGCACTGGAGACATGTCCTGGAGGTGAGGAACAACGGACATCCCTGGTTGCAGTTATGGGAACGGACCTCTCGTTGTCGACTATCTTAGTAAAGATGGTGGACGACGAGAGGTCATGGGAGGCGATGGTCTCTTTCTGCGAAATAATTGTTTCGCAGAGAGAGTCCGAGGAGCGGGAGAGAGAGACTAATCCTGATTCTCATCCCCTCCGGAGAGCGCGGGTACGGAGACGGGCTAATTTAGCCCGCTCACAGTCTCCACTTGGTGGGCTTGGGACGTCGGATGTGGGGATGCCCGACGCTCTACGGAGCGGGGTTCAGGAATGAGGCCCCATAAGTTGGTGATGTACCGTATGTTCCGGTGCATCGATCGAGACGAATGGGAGAGTAAGTCTCTCTCCCCGAGAAGGGTCCATCGATCCATAACGATGGACATCGGCGAAGGCGGAGTTGCGGAGAATGCGAAAGCGGGCCCGACACTCCGCTTAAGTTGCTTCAGAAGGAACATCGTGTGGTTTTTAGTCGGTAGTGGTGCCATTGGGTGCTTAGTCCGACATATCTCGCCTACCGCACCCTTGGTTGGCGGGAATGCGTAAATGCATTTTCCACACGTAAAAAAAAAAAAAAAAAAAAAAAAAAAAAAAAAAAAAAAAGGTTAGGTTAGGTTAGGTTGGGGTGCGGGTCGGAACACCTCCTCGTGGTGCACCCTGGGTGTCGGTCGACAACTTTCCTTTTGTTTGGTTAAGTTGTCCACCGATAGCGAAGTTCCGTCACGGTAGGGGCCTGGCAGGTAGGTCAGGTAGGCCTAGGTAGGTCTGGTAGGTCTGGTAGGTGAGGTAGGTAACGTAGGCAGGGTAGATGAGGTAGGTAGGGTAGGTGAGTTAGGTTGGGTAGGTGAGGTAGGTAGGATAGGTTGGATAGGTTAGATAGGCTAGGTAGCTTAGGTAGGCCAGGTAGGTCATGTCAGGCCAGGTAGGTCAGGTAGGACAGGTCAGGTCCGATCTTGTCTGGCCAGTTCAGGTCAGATTAGATCGGGTCAGAAGGAGGGTTTCGTTGGCGTTCATACATCGAGTAGCTTCAACGCAAGCCTCAGTAGGTGGCTTAGTCGAAATCCTGGACTGTCCAGGTATCGGCGAGGTCAGTCGGGAGTTGGGCATCTATTTTTGGGTGCGGGGCTCGGTCGGCGTCTCAGTCATATACTGAGTAGCGGCGATGCGAGTCGAGGGCGGCGGATTTTGCTGGATGTTACCATTCACCCAGTTGGATAGGCATATTTGTCACCGTCGGCCAACTCGCCGGAAGGTGAGGGGCTTGCCTTAAGTGGCTGGTCTGAGTGGAGAAAACCACAATAAAAATCCTCAAAGTCTCAGGTGTCGACTTATCCGCCTTGGGGCGCCCTTTGTGGGTGGTTAAGGAGTTCTTTAGCCCGTTAGAGGTCAACCACAGATATCACCCGACCTCTGTGTGTATATAGGGTTACCTGGGTACAGGGGTCTCTGCCCAGGTGGACTATTTATTTCCCCCATACTCGTGGGAACAACTATGTATAAAAACAAACCAAAAACCAATTTAGATGTAAGGGAGGCGCTTTGCGCGAATGAGAGGGGGTCGACTAATGAGGATTTGATTGCCGAAGCCTCATTGGTTAACCTGTCGGAGTCTGACTCTGACATGAGTTGTCAGACGGCGGTGTCTCAAACTTCCGGGGCATCAGCGTCTGTACAGCGGCGAAAACGCCAGAGGAGTGCGGAGGAGGATTTTTCAGATAGTGAATCACCGTCACAAAAATCTACTCCCACTCGGCGTTTACGCGGGCGTCCGCCCACTACAGGGCAGTACGTCGGTTTGGCAAAAGCCAAGGAGCTTTTGAATGAAGAAAAAGAGAGGGCGTTGCAACTCCAGGCTGAAGAGGAATTGGCTGACGAGTTGCGACGAAAGAGGGAGGCATCCATTGCCTTTTTCAAAAAGACGTCGTCGAACCCGGATGTTGAAGGGCACGACATCGTACGATTAGAGAGATTGGTCTTAGACTCTGTGGATACTGTGACGATGGTGGCCACAAAGTCTAAGCACCTAAAAGGTACTTTTGTGCACTCTCTTAAAGAGGCTGCTAGGGTCATTAAAGATTCTTTTAAAGAACTTCAGACCCGAACAATGTCTGAGGAAATGGCCATGTTAATGGCTGCAAACCGGAAGCTCACGTCGGAGCTCAAAGAGCTTCGTCTTGAGTTAGAAGAGTTGCGTACTGCTAGAGCGTGTCCAGCAGCGACTCCACCACCACTGGCTTCAGTACCAGCTCTGGAGGACGTCGTGAGAACCGTAATGGTTCAGGTCGGTACCATGATATCGGCTCGTTTCGATGGAATCGAAAATCGGCTGCTTCCGGAAAAGCGCTTGAGGCCACCTCTCGCAGCTGACCGGAAGAAAGAATTGGCTTCGGCAGCGAATGTGGCTACGCCTGGACCTTCAGGCGCTGCTACACGTGCTTCTACCCTCTCTCGAGTCCCTGAGCTGAAGGCAAAAGCTAATAATCAGAGAGAAAAACAGGACAAAGCGAGGAAAGGTATATTCGACCTGCCAAATTCTTCCGAGTCGGTGGTTCGACCTTCACCTACAGAGCCGGTATCGTGGACCGTTGTCGACCGTGGCTCCAAAAGACGTGCCAAAAAGGCAGCACGGGATGAGGCACCGAGATCAACTGCACCTGTGCAGTCTCGAGTCTCAAAGCCGCCAGTTACGGCAAAAGCAAAGGCTCCTAAACGCCGGCTCCCTCGTACTGCAGCAGTGGTCATCACTCTGCAGCCAGGGGCAGCGGAAAAAGGCGTTACCTATGCTAAAGTTCTCGCCGAAGCGAAGAGTCGCATCAATCTTGGGGCCATCGGGGTGCCACCTTTAAGGATTCGCACTGCTGTTACCGGCGCCAGAATCCTTGAGGTGCCGGGTGCCGAAAAGGTGGAAAAAGCTGACGTGTTAGCCGAAAAGCTTAAAGAAATCTTTGGTGGGACAGAAGATGTCCGGGTCTCGAGGCCGATCACCAATGTGGAATTGCGAGTGAACGGTTTGGACGACTCGGTTGGACCAGAGCAACTCCAAGAGGCAGTTGCAAACGAGGGAGATTGTTCTGCGCTAGCAGTAAGCGTTGGTGACATTAGGAAGGGCCCAAGAGGCATGGGTACTGCCATTGTTCGATGTCCTGTAAAGGCTGCCAACAAAATAGTGGGAAAAGGAAAAGGTCTCCAAGTAGGCTGGGTAGTGGTACAGGTTCGCATTTTGGATGCGAGACCTCTTCGCTGCTACCGGTGCCTTGCGCAGGGTCATGTTAGGGCCCAATGCAAGTCAGAAATTGACCGCAGTGATGACTGCCATCGCTGTGGTCAGAAGGGCCACAAGTCCAACACGTGTACCGCTGCTCCACACTGCACCCTCTGTGCAGCGTTAGGAAAACCGGCGGCACATCTCTCCGGGGGCAAGGCATGCACCAAGCCCCCGACCCAAAAAGAGCTGCGTCGAAAGAAGGCTGTGACTGAGGCTAAGGCCAAGACGCAGTTGACAGGCTCTGAGGCAGAGCAGGCGGTACATATGGAAGAGGTATAGTATGGCCCTTAAATTTCTTCAGGCAAATATTAACCACTCCGCTCGTGCTCAGGATCTCCTCCTGCAGTGCCTGGCGGAGCGGTTAATTCACGTAGCTGTGGTTGCGGAGCCATATTTTATCCCACCACGTTGCGATTGGATCGCAGACCGGGATGGACTTGTGGCAATTACGACACAATCACCGGCCCGCTCTCCTTCTCTAGAAAATGTGGTAAGAGGAAGGGGATATGTCAGTGCTGTCATCGGCGAAACAGTTGTTGTGGGGACATATTTCTCGCCAAATAGGGTCCTCGCTGAGTTTGAAATATTCCTTGGTCAAGTGGGTACCCTAGTAAGTCAATGTCGCCCCCGATCTGTCATTGTAGTTGGAGATCTCAATGCCAAGTCTACGACATGGGGGTCTTCGATGACTGATGCCAGGGGTAGGACAGTTGAAGAATGGCTGGCGGAAATAGGTCTTTGCGTCCTGAATCGGGGATCAACGGACACGTGCGTGCGGCGATCGGGTGGGTCAGTGATTGATGTCACTTTTGCCACACCAGAGCTCGCAAGGCGCGTTCGGGACTGGGTAGTGCTGGTAGATGAAGAAACTCTTTCTGATCACAGATATATTCAGTTTGTAGTTTCAGCATCGTCCGCAAACCACGATAGGCAGGCAGCGTCAACATTCGGTCCGCGCTGGGCCCTTAAAGGCTTAGATTTAGAGCTACTACAAGAGGCTTCGATCGTTCAGGCCTGGAACGATTCCCCAACTGAGTCGGTAACCTTGGACGAGCAGGCTGACAGTTTGTGCGAGGCAATGACCCACATTTGTGATGCAGCCATGCCTCGCGTACGAACAAATCCAACAAAACGCCAGATGTACTGGTGGTCGGAGGAGATCGCAGATTTGCGCCGGCAGTGCATAGCGAGGCGCCGACGCTACCAGCGCTACCGGAGAAGAAGACGTCAGGAGACTGAGCAGTCCAACGTGCTATACGCTGCGTATAGAGAATCGGCAATAGCTCTCCGAACAGCGATCACTGAGTCGAAAGCTCAAGCCTGGAGAGATCTGTTGGCGACTCTTGAGCTAGATCCATGGGGGCGACCATACAAGATGGTAAGGCAGAAATTGCGCCCATGGACACCTCCAGTCACCAACATTCTGCAGCCGCAGGTCCTCCAGCGGGTAGTTGAGGGACTGTTCCCTGCTAGTCCGGGGCCCAATTTCATACCTCCCAATGTTTACGCCACGCAGTCGCAGGCCGATGCTGAGGAGGTGGAGGTCACCGATATTAGCGAGGGAGAGTTGGGTGCAGCAGTCCTAAGGATGCGAGCTAAAAACACGGCACCAGGCCCAGACGGAATACATGGTCGCGCGTGGGTCCTTGCCTTGGATGTTCTGGAACCCCGTCTGAGGGCGCTGTTCGACCGCTGTTTGCGGGAGGCGAGGTTTCCGAAAAGGTGGAAGGGTGGTCGCCTTGTCCTCCTGCGAAAAGAGGGACGGCCAGCGGATGCTCCGTCGGGATATCGACCAATAGTGCTGCTTGATGAGGCGGGCAAGCTTTTGGAGCGTGTGGTCGCTGCCCGCCTTATCAAGCACTTGGAGAGCGTAGGACCTGATCTGGCCGTTACTCAGTTCGGGTTTCGCAGAGGTCGATCTACAATAGATGCGGTCACTTGCGTCCGGAATCTCTCCGAGGAAGCATGCTCTAGTGGAGGGGTAATGTTGGCGGTGTCATTGGACATTGCCAATGCCTTTAACTCCCTTCCCTGGAGCACAATTTTGGCTGCATTGAGGTACCACAGAATACCTCATTATCTCCAACGCCTTGTTGCGGACTATCTTTCCGAAAGAGAAGTAGTTTATCCAACAACGACGGGAGAAGGCCGGAGCCCCATGACTCGCGGCGTCCCACAGGGATCCGCTTTAGGGCCCCTGCTGTGGAATGTTGGATACGATTGGGTTCTGCGATGCGCTAACCTTCGTGGCGTTGGCATCGTTTGTTATGCTGACGACACTTTGGTTACCGCCCGAGGGCAAACTTTTAGAGATGCGAAGATCTTGGCCACTGCGGGAGTAGCAGCGGTGGTGACCAGGATCCGGCAGTTGGGACTGGAGGTGGCGCTCCACAAATCTGAGGCTATTTGCTTTCATGGTCCTCGGAGGGCACCGCCTGCAGACTCGAACATCGTTGTTGGAGGGACCTCTATTGCTGTTAAGTCGACGCTTAAATATCTCGGAATCTTACTTGACAGCAGATGGAGGTTTGGGGAGCACCTCCGGCACCTTACTCCCAAGCTTGTGGGAACTGCTGCTGCGCTGAGCCGTCTACTCCCGAATCTCGGGGGAGGGGATGCGAGTTGCCGCCGCCTTTACATGGCGGTAGTTCGCTCAATGGCTCTCTACGGGGCACCAATATGGGCTGGATCCCTTGACCAACGGGAGATCGCTCTGCTCCATAGAGCCCAGAGGGTGATAGCCGTTAGAGTGTGCAGAGGGTATCGCACACTCTCACACGAGGTGGCCTGTGTTCTTGCTGGGTCACTGCCGTGGGATTTGGAGGCGGGAGTTTTGTCCTCCATCTTTTGGCGCAGAACGCGAGCCCGTCAAGAGGACCTTCGTCCTTTGCCGGAAGAGGTGGTTCGATGGCGAAGGAACGCTAAGCGAGCTGCAATGACGACATGGAGTGATCGGCTTCTAACAGGCCCTGCACAGAGGGGTGCTGGAGCATGCCGGTTTCTCGAGGCGGTTCAGCCCGTACTCGGTAAATGGGTTCGGCGAAAACATGGAGCGTTAACCTTTCGCTTGACGCAGATCCTCTCGGGGCACGGATGCTTCGGGAGGTACCTGTGCAACATAGCGCGGAAAGAGGTGAATCCGATTTGTCACCAGTGCGGCTGCGTGGAAGACACCGCACAGCACGCACTGGAGACATGTCCTGGAGGTGACGAACAACGGACATCCCTGGTTGCAGATAACTGCAACCAACGAGAGGTCCGTTCCCATAAGGGAACGGACCTCTCGTTGTCGACTATCTTAGTAAAGATGGTGGACGACGAGAGGTCATGGGAGGCGATGGTCTCTTTCTGCGAAATAATTGTTTCGCAGAGAGAGTCCGAGGAGCGGGAGAGAGAGACTAATCCTGATTCTCATCCCCTCCGGAGAGCGCGGGTTCGGAGACGGGCTAATTTAGCCCGCTCACAGTCTCCACTTGGTGGGCTTGGGACGTCGGACGTGGGGATGCCCGACGCTCTACGGAGTGGGGTTCAGGAATGAGGCCCCATAAGTTGGTGATGTACCGTATGTTCCGGTGCATCGATCGAGACGAATGGGAGAGTAAGTCTCTCTCCCCGAGAAGGGTCCATCGATCCATAACGATGGACATCGGCGAAGGCGGAGTTGCGGAGAATGCGAAAGCGGGCCCGACACTCCGCTTAAGTTGCTTCAGAAGGAACATCGTGTGGTTTTTAGTCGGTAGTGGTGCCATTGGGTGCTTAGTCCGACATATCTTGCCTACCGCACCCTTGGTTGGCGGGAATGCGTAAATGCATTTTCCACACGTAAAAAAAAAAAAAAAAAAAAAAAAAAAAAA
This sequence comes from Cabera pusaria, assembly GCA_954871355.1. Taxonomy (NCBI): domain Eukaryota; kingdom Metazoa; phylum Arthropoda; class Insecta; order Lepidoptera; family Geometridae; genus Cabera; species Cabera pusaria. Next base: position 29,104,686 of record OX940893.1, read on the forward strand.
AAAAGGTTAGGTTAGGTTAGGTTAGGTTAGGTTAGGTTAGGTTAGGTTAGGTTAGGTTAGGTTAGGTTAGGTTAGGTTAGGTTAGGTTAGGTTAGGTTAGGTTAGGTTAGGTTAGGTTAGGTTAGGTTAGGTTAGGTTAGGTTAGGTTAGGTTAGGTTAGGTTAGGTTAGGTTAGGTTAGGTTAGGTTAGGTTAGGTTAGGTTAGGTTAGGTTAGGTTAGGTTAGGTTAGGTTAGGTTAGGTTAGGTTAGGTTAGGTTAGGTTAGGTTAGGTTAGGTTAGGTTAGGTTAGGTTAGGTTAGGTTAGGTTAGGTTAGGTTAGGTTAGGTTAGGTTAGGTTAGGTTAGGTTAGGTTAGGTTAGGTTAGGTTAGGTTAGGTTAGGTTAGGTTAGGTTAGGTTAGGTTAGGTTAGGTTAGGTTAGGTTAGGTTAGGTTAGGTTAGGTTAGGTTAGGTTAGGTTAGGTTAGGTTAGGTTAGGTTAGGTTAGGTTAGGTTAGGTTAGGTTAGGTTAGGTTAGGTTAGGTTAGGTTAGGTTAGGTTAGGTTAGGTTAGGTTAGGTTAGGTTAGGTTAGGTTAGGTTAGGTTAGGTTAGGTTAGGTTAGGTTAGGTTAGGTTAGGTTAGGTTAGGTTAGGTTAGGTTAGGTTAGGTTAGGTTAGGTTAGGTTAGGTTAGGTTAGGTTAGGTTAGGTTAGGTTAGGTTAGGTTAGGTTAGGTTAGGTTAGGTTAGGTTAGGTTAGGTTAGGTTAGGTTAGGTTAGGTTAGGTTAGGTTAGGTTAGGTTAGGTTAGGTTAGGTTAGGTTAGGTTAGGTTAGGTTAGGTTAGGTTAGGTTAGGTTAGGTTAGGTTAGGTTAGGTTAGGTTAGGTTAGGTTAGGTTAGGTTAGGTTAGGTTAGGTTAGGTTAGGTTAGGTTAGGTTAGGTTAGGTTAGGTTAGGTTAGGTTAGGTTAGGTTAGGTTAGGTTAGGTTAGGTTAGGTTAGGTTAGGTTAGGTTAGGTTAGGTTAGGTTAGGTTAGGTTAGGTTAGGTTAGGTTAGGTTAGGTTAGGTTAGGTTAGGTTAGGTTAGGTTAGGTTAGGTTAGGTTAGGTTAGGTTAGGTTAGGTTAGGTTAGGTTAGGTTAGGTTAGGTTAGGTTAGGTTAGGTTAGGTTAGGTTAGGTTAGGTTAGGTTAGGTTAGGTTAGGTTAGGTTAGGTTAGGTTAGGTTAGGTTAGGTTAGGTTAGGTTAGGTTAGGTTAGGTTAGGTTAGGTTAGGTTAGGTTAGGTTAGGTTAGGTTAGGTTAGGTTAGGTTAGGTTAGGTTAGGTTAGGTTAGGTTAGGTTAGGTTAGGTTAGGTTAGGTTAGGTTAGGTTAGGTTAGGTTAGGTTAGGTTAGGTTAGGTTAGGTTAGGTTAGGTTAGGTTAGGTTAGGTTAGGTTAGGTTAGGTTAGGTTAGGTTAGGTTAGGTTAGGTTAGGTTAGGTTAGGTTAGGTTAGGTTAGGTTAGGTTAGGTTAGGTTAGGTTAGGTTAGGTTAGGTTAGGTTAGGTTAGGTTAGGTTAGGTTAGGTTAGGTTAGGTTAGGTTAGGTTAGGTTAGGTTAGGTTAGGTTAGGTTAGGTTAGGTTAGGTTAGGTTAGGTTAGGTTAGGTTAGGTTAGGTTAGGTTAGGTTAGGTTAGGTTAGGTTAGGTTAGGTTAGGTTAGGTTAGGTTAGGTTAGGTTAGGTTAGGTTAGGTTAGGTTAGGTTAGGTTAGGTTAGGTTAGGTTAGGTTAGGTTAGGTTAGGTTAGGTTAGGTTAGGTTAGGTTAGGTTAGGTTAGGTTAGGTTAGGTTAGGTTAGGTTAGGTTAGGTTAGGTTAGGTTAGGTTAGGTTAGGTTAGGTTAGGTTAGGTTAGGTTAGGTTAGGTTAGGTTAGGTTAGGTTAGGTTAGGTTAGGTTAGGTTAGGTTAGGTTAGGTTAGGTTAGGTTAGGTTAGGTTAGGTTAGGTTAGGTTAGGTTAGGTTAGGTTAGGTTAGGTTAGGTTAGGTTAGGTTAGGTTAGGTTAGGTTAGGTTAGGTTAGGTTAGGTTAGGTTAGGTTAGGTTAGGTTAGGTTAGGTTAGGTTAGGTTAGGTTAGGTTAGGTTAGGTTAGGTTAGGTTAGGTTAGGTTAGGTTAGGTTAGGTTAGGTTAGGTTAGGTTAGGTTAGGTTAGGTTAGGTTAGGTTAGGTTAGGTTAGGTTAGGTTAGGTTAGGTTAGGTTAGGTTAGGTTAGGTTAGGTTAGGTTAGGTTAGGTTAGGTTAGGTTAGGTTAGGTTAGGTTAGGTTAGGTTAGGTTAGGTTAGGTTAGGTTAGGTTAGGTTAGGTTAGGTTAGGTTAGGTTAGGTTAGGTTAGGTTAGGTTAGGTTAGGTTAGGTTAGGTTAGGTTAGGTTAGGTTAGGTTAGGTTAGGTTAGGTTAGGTTAGGTTAGGTTAGGTTAGGTTAGGTTAGGTTAGGTTAGGTTAGGTTAGGTTAGGTTAGGTTAGGTTAGGTTAGGTTAGGTTAGGTTAGGTTAGGTTAGGTTAGGTTAGGTTAGGTTAGGTTAGGTTAGGTTAGGTTAGGTTAGGTTAGGTTAGGTTAGGTTAGGTTAGGTTAGGTTAGGTTAGGTTAGGTTAGGTTAGGTTAGGTTAGGTTAGGTTAGGTTAGGTTAGGTTAGGTTAGGTTAGGTTAGGTTAGGTTAGGTTAGGTTAGGTTAGGTTAGGTTAGGTTAGGTTAGGTTAGGTTAGGTTAGGTTAGGTTAGGTTAGGTTAGGTTAGGTTAGGTTAGGTTAGGTTAGGTTAGGTTAGGTTAGGTTAGGTTAGGTTAGGTTAGGTTAGGTTAGGTTAGGTTAGGTTAGGTTAGGTTAGGTTAGGTTAGGTTAGGTTAGGTTAGGTTAGGTTAGGTTAGGTTAGGTTAGGTTAGGTTAGGTTAGGTTAGGTTAGGTTAGGTTAGGTTAGGTTAGGTTAGGTTAGGTTAGGTTAGGTTAGGTTAGGTTAGGTTAGGTTAGGTTAGGTTAGGTTAGGTTAGGTTAGGTTAGGTTAGGTTAGGTTAGGTTAGGTTAGGTTAGGTTAGGTTAGGTTAGGTTAGGTTAGGTTAGGTTAGGTTAGGTTAGGTTAGGTTAGGTTAGGTTAGGTTAGGTTAGGTTAGGTTAGGTTAGGTTAGGTTAGGTTAGGTTAGGTTAGGTTAGGTTAGGTTAGGTTAGGTTAGGTTAGGTTAGGTTAGGTTAGGTTAGGTTAGGTTAGGTTAGGTTAGGTTAGGTTAGGTTAGGTTAGGTTAGGTTAGGTTAGGTTAGGTTAGGTTAGGTTAGGTTAGGTTAGGTTAGGTTAGGTTAGGTTAGGTTAGGTTAGGTTAGGTTAGGTTAGGTTAGGTTAGGTTAGGTTAGGTTAGGTTAGGTTAGGTTAGGTTAGGTTAGGTTAGGTTAGGTTAGGTTAGGTTAGGTTAGGTTAGGTTAGGTTAGGTTAGGTTAGGTTAGGTTAGGTTAGGTTAGGTTAGGTTAGGTTAGGTTAGGTTAGGTTAGGTTAGGTTAGGTTAGGTTAGGTTAGGTTAGGTTAGGTTAGGTTAGGTTAGGTTAGGTTAGGTTAGGTTAGGTTAGGTTAGGTTAGGTTAGGTTAGGTTAGGTTAGGTTAGGTTAGGTTAGGTTAGGTTAGGTTAGGTTAGGTTAGGTTAGGTTAGGTTAGGTTAGGTTAGGTTAGGTTAGGTTAGGTTAGGTTAGGTTAGGTTAGGTTAGGTTAGGTTAGGTTAGGTTAGGTTAGGTTAGGTTAGGTTAGGTTAGGTTAGGTTAGGTTAGGTTAGGTTAGGTTAGGTTAGGTTAGGTTAGGTTAGGTTAGGTTAGGTTAGGTTAGGTTAGGTTAGGTTAGGTTAGGTTAGGTTAGGTTAGGTTAGGTTAGGTTAGGTTAGGTTAGGTTAGGTTAGGTTAGGTTAGGTTAGGTTAGGTTAGGTTAGGTTAGGTTAGGTTAGGTTAGGTTAGGTTAGGTTAGGTTAGGTTAGGTTAGGTTAGGTTAGGTTAGGTTAGGTTAGGTTAGGTTAGGTTAGGTTAGGTTAGGTTAGGTTAGGTTAGGTTAGGTTAGGTTAGGTTAGGTTAGGTTAGGTTAGGTTAGGTTAGGTTAGGTTAGGTTAGGTTAGGTTAGGTTAGGTTAGGTTAGGTTAGGTTAGGTTAGGTTAGGTTAGGTTAGGTTAGGTTAGGTTAGGTTAGGTTAGGTTAGGTTAGGTTAGGTTAGGTTAGGTTAGGTTAGGTTAGGTTAGGTTAGGTTAGGTTAGGTTAGGTTAGGTTAGGTTAGGTTAGGTTAGGTTAGGTTAGGTTAGGTTAGGTTAGGTTAGGTTAGGTTAGGTTAGGTTAGGTTAGGTTAGGTTAGGTTAGGTTAGGTTAGGTTAGGTTAGGTTAGGTTAGGTTAGGTTAGGTTAGGTTAGGTTAGGTTAGGTTAGGTTAGGTTAGGTTAGGTTAGGTTAGGTTAGGTTAGGTTAGGTTAGGTTAGGTTAGGTTAGGTTAGGTTAGGTTAGGTTAGGTTAGGTTAGGTTAGGTTAGGTTAGGTTAGGTTAGGTTAGGTTAGGTTAGGTTAGGTTAGGTTAGGTTAGGTTAGGTTAGGTTAGGTTAGGTTAGGTTAGGTTAGGTTAGGTTAGGTTAGGTTAGGTTAGGTTAGGTTAGGTTAGGTTAGGTTAGGTTAGGTTAGGTTAGGTTAGGTTAGGTTAGGTTAGGTTAGGTTAGGTTAGGTTAGGTTAGGTTAGGTTAGGTTAGGTTAGGTTAGGTTAGGTTAGGTTAGGTTAGGTTAGGTTAGGTTAGGTTAGGTTAGGTTAGGTTAGGTTAGGTTAGGTTAGGTTAGGTTAGGTTAGGTTAGGTTAGGTTAGGTTAGGTTAGGTTAGGTTAGGTTAGGTTAGGTTAGGTTAGGTTAGGTTAGGTTAGGTTAGGTTAGGTTAGGTTAGGTTAGGTTAGGTTAGGTTAGGTTAGGTTAGGTTAGGTTAGGTTAGGTTAGGTTAGGTTAGGTTAGGTTAGGTTAGGTTAGGTTAGGTTAGGTTAGGTTAGGTTAGGTTAGGTTAGGTTAGGTTAGGTTAGGTTAGGTTAGGTTAGGTTAGGTTAGGTTAGGTTAGGTTAGGTTAGGTTAGGTTAGGTTAGGTTAGGTTAGGTTAGGTTAGGTTAGGTTAGGTTAGGTTAGGTTAGGTTAGGTTAGGTTAGGTTAGGTTAGGTTAGGTTAGGTTAGGTTAGGTTAGGTTAGGTTAGGTTAGGTTAGGTTAGGTTAGGTTAGGTTAGGTTAGGTTAGGTTAGGTTAGGTTAGGTTAGGTTAGGTTAGGTTAGGTTAGGTTAGGTTAGGTTAGGTTAGGTTAGGTTAGGTTAGGTTAGGTTAGGTTAGGTTAGGTTAGGTTAGGTTAGGTTAGGTTAGGTTAGGTTAGGTTAGGTTAGGTTAGGTTAGGTTAGGTTAGGTTAGGTTAGGTTAGGTTAGGTTAGGTTAGGTTAGGTTAGGTTAGGTTAGGTTAGGTTAGGTTAGGTTAGGTTAGGTTAGGTTAGGTTAGGTTAGGTTAGGTTAGGTTAGGTTAGGTTAGGTTAGGTTAGGTTAGGTTAGGTTAGGTTAGGTTAGGTTAGGTTAGGTTAGGTTAGGTTAGGTTAGGTTAGGTTAGGTTAGGTTAGGTTAGGTTAGGTTAGGTTAGGTTAGGTTAGGTTAGGTTAGGTTAGGTTAGGTTAGGTTAGGTTAGGTTAGGTTAGGTTAGGTTAGGTTAGGTTAGGTTAGGTTAGGTTAGGTTAGGTTAGGTTAGGTTAGGTTAGGTTAGGTTAGGTTAGGTTAGGTTAGGTTAGGTTAGGTTAGGTTAGGTTAGGTTAGGTTAGGTTAGGTTAGGTTAGGTTAGGTTAGGTTAGGTTAGGTTAGGTTAGGTTAGGTTAGGTTAGGTTAGGTTAGGTTAGGTTAGGTTAGGTTAGGTTAGGTTAGGTTAGGTTAGGTTAGGTTAGGTTAGGTTAGGTTAGGTTAGGTTAGGTTAGGTTAGGTTAGGTTAGGTTAGGTTAGGTTAGGTTAGGTTAGGTTAGGTTAGGTTAGGTTAGGTTAGGTTAGGTTAGGTTAGGTTAGGTTAGGTTAGGTTAGGTTAGGTTAGGTTAGGTTAGGTTAGGTTAGGTTAGGTTAGGTTAGGTTAGGTTAGGTTAGGTTAGGTTAGGTTAGGTTAGGTTAGGTTAGGTTAGGTTAGGTTAGGTTAGGTTAGGTTAGGTTAGGTTAGGTTAGGTTAGGTTAGGTTAGGTTAGGTTAGGTTAGGTTAGGTTAGGTTAGGTTAGGTTAGGTTAGGTTAGGTTAGGTTAGGTTAGGTTAGGTTAGGTTAGGTTAGGTTAGGTTAGGTTAGGTTAGGTTAGGTTAGGTTAGGTTAGGTTAGGTTAGGTTAGGTTAGGTTAGGTTAGGTTAGGTTAGGTTAGGTTAGGTTAGGTTAGGTTAGGTTAGGTTAGGTTAGGTTAGGTTAGGTTAGGTTAGGTTAGGTTAGGTTAGGTTAGGTTAGGTTAGGTTAGGTTAGGTTAGGTTAGGTTAGGTTAGGTTAGGTTAGGTTAGGTTAGGTTAGGTTAGGTTAGGTTAGGTTAGGTTAGGTTAGGTTAGGTTAGGTTAGGTTAGGTTAGGTTAGGTTAGGTTAGGTTAGGTTAGGTTAGGTTAGGTTAGGTTAGGTTAGGTTAGGTTAGGTTAGGTTAGGTTAGGTTAGGTTAGGTTAGGTTAGGTTAGGTTAGGTTAGGTTAGGTTAGGTTAGGTTAGGTTAGGTTAGGTTAGGTTAGGTTAGGTTAGGTTAGGTTAGGTTAGGTTAGGTTAGGTTAGGTTAGGTTAGGTTAGGTTAGGTTAGGTTAGGTTAGGTTAGGTTAGGTTAGGTTAGGTTAGGTTAGGTTAGGTTAGGTTAGGTTAGGTTAGGTTAGGTTAGGTTAGGTTAGGTTAGGTTAGGTTAGGTTAGGTTAGGTTAGGTTAGGTTAGGTTAGGTTAGGTTAGGTTAGGTTAGGTTAGGTTAGGTTAGGTTAGGTTAGGTTAGGTTAGGTTAGGTTAGGTTAGGTTAGGTTAGGTTAGGTTAGGTTAGGTTAGGTTAGGTTAGGTTAGGTTAGGTTAGGTTAGGTTAGGTTAGGTTAGGTTAGGTTAGGTTAGGTTAGGTTAGGTTAGGTTAGGTTAGGTTAGGTTAGGTTAGGTTAGGTTAGGTTAGGTTAGGTTAGGTTAGGTTAGGTTAGGTTAGGTTAGGTTAGGTTAGGTTAGGTTAGGTTAGGTTAGGTTAGGTTAGGTTAGGTTAGGTTAGGTTAGGTTAGGTTAGGTTAGGTTAGGTTAGGTTAGGTTAGGTTAGGTTAGGTTAGGTTAGGTTAGGTTAGGTTAGGTTAGGTTAGGTTAGGTTAGGTTAGGTTAGGTTAGGTTAGGTTAGGTTAGGTTAGGTTAGGTTAGGTTAGGTTAGGTTAGGTTAGGTTAGGTTAGGTTAGGTTAGGTTAGGTTAGGTTAGGTTAGGTTAGGTTAGGTTAGGTTAGGTTAGGTTAGGTTAGGTTAGGTTAGGTTAGGTTAGGTTAGGTTAGGTTAGGTTAGGTTAGGTTAGGTTAGGTTAGGTTAGGTTAGGTTAGGTTAGGTTAGGTTAGGTTAGGTTAGGTTAGGTTAGGTTAGGTTAGGTTAGGTTAGGTTAGGTTAGGTTAGGTTAGGTTAGGTTAGGTTAGGTTAGGTTAGGTTAGGTTAGGTTAGGTTAGGTTAGGTTAGGTTAGGTTAGGTTAGGTTAGGTTAGGTTAGGTTAGGTTAGGTTAGGTTAGGTTAGGTTAGGTTAGGTTAGGTTAGGTTAGGTTAGGTTAGGTTAGGTTAGGTTAGGTTAGGTTAGGTTAGGTTAGGTTAGGTTAGGTTAGGTTAGGTTAGGTTAGGTTAGGTTAGGTTAGGTTAGGTTAGGTTAGGTTAGGTTAGGTTAGGTTAGGTTAGGTTAGGTTAGGTTAGGTTAGGTTAGGTTAGGTTAGGTTAGGTTAGGTTAGGTTAGGTTAGGTTAGGTTAGGTTAGGTTAGGTTAGGTTAGGTTAGGTTAGGTTAGGTTAGGTTAGGTTAGGTTAGGTTAGGTTAGGTTAGGTTAGGTTAGGTTAGGTTAGGTTAGGTTAGGTTAGGTTAGGTTAGGTTAGGTTAGGTTAGGTTAGGTTAGGTTAGGTTAGGTTAGGTTAGGTTAGGTTAGGTTAGGTTAGGTTAGGTTAGGTTAGGTTAGGTTAGGTTAGGTTAGGTTAGGTTAGGTTAGGTTAGGTTAGGTTAGGTTAGGTTAGGTTAGGTTAGGTTAGGTTAGGTTAGGTTAGGTTAGGTTAGGTTAGGTTAGGTTAGGTTAGGTTAGGTTAGGTTAGGTTAGGTTAGGTTAGGTTAGGTTAGGTTAGGTTAGGTTAGGTTAGGTTAGGTTAGGTTAGGTTAGGTTAGGTTAGGTTAGGTTAGGTTAGGTTAGGTTAGGTTAGGTTAGGTTAGGTTAGGTTAGGTTAGGTTAGGTTAGGTTAGGTTAGGTTAGGTTAGGTTAGGTTAGGTTAGGTTAGGTTAGGTTAGGTTAGGTTAGGTTAGGTTAGGTTAGGTTAGGTTAGGTTAGGTTAGGTTAGGTTAGGTTAGGTTAGGTTAGGTTAGGTTAGGTTAGGTTAGGTTAGGTTAGGTTAGGTTAGGTTAGGTTAGGTTAGGTTAGGTTAGGTTAGGTTAGGTTAGGTTAGGTTAGGTTAGGTTAGGTTAGGTTTTTTTTTTTTTTTTTTTTTTTTTTTTTTTTTTTTTTTTTTTTTTTTTTTTTTCCTACTCGACCCTCCAACGAGGTTGGAGCCTGTATCTGCTAGTGTCTCTTTCATACCAGTTCTCGCTTGTTCGCTATGTACAGATGACCTTTCATACTTCATACAATTCTTTCTTTTATCCGTCAATCTTTCAGTCATTTATTGGTGGGATGCCAACACTATCGTCCCTATGCTAAACTAGCTATGTTTTTAATGTTTATGTTACTTATTAGGGGATTTCACACCATCAAGGAATTTACACAGTTGGGTTTTTTTATTGTTACAAACTAATTTTTACAACTATACTTATTGCTACTTATTTATGCATATGCACTTACTATATATACTAAAATATGTGTAAGTGTATTATTTTGTTACATATTATTTCTTATTTTTTCTAACAACTTTCTTTGTAACTAGTTTGCAATATTCAATAAATCTTAATCTACTTTTAACATTGTTCATTATCTTACTTATATTAACAGCATTTATATCTATGTCTATTTCTTGCGTACACTCGAATCGTTGCATTCCGTAAATAGGACATTCCACTATCACGTGGAGAGCACTCTCCTCGACATTGGGGTCACATTTGCATGCTGGACTCTCCTTGCACCCGAAGCGATGCAGGTACGAGGAGAATCCACCATGTCCGGTCATAAATTGTGTGACAGTTTGTTCAATTTCTATCTTTTTAACGAGGGGGTATGCTGCGATCGCGTCAGGGAAAAACACCTTAGTCATTGATGCTGTTTCGCCGGTTTTGTAGCGTCGGTTCCATTCGTCAAGCGATTCCATACGGATTTGTCGCTTGACGAATGAAACCGGACACTTGTCGTAGTTTGCCTTGGTTTTCAGGCGCAATGCTGCGCTCTTTGCTAGTTCATCTGCTCTCTCATTTCCCTCCATCCCTGCATGTGCTCTAATCCAGTACAATTCTAAAGTCTTCCCAATTTTATGAATTGCACTTATATTAGTCCTAGTTTTGACAGCCAGTGGATGGAGGGAAACGTTGTTTGCAACTGTCTCGAGAGCAGATCTAGAGTCGCAGTATATGCTGCAATGTGATGACTTGCTTCGAAGTGCCATGCTGGTGGCCTCTGACAGCGCCAAGAGTTCCGCCTGGAATACGGTGCAGCACTGTTCCAATTTGAACTTTCGGGTACTCACTTCTTCGGCATTGTCCCACAGGGACAATGCCGCGCCAACTTTCCCTTCCAGTTTGCTTCCGTCAGTATAGATATTCAAGCCATTGTGGATGTATTGTTGCAGTGCTGCATCGTCCTCCAGGCATGTGTATTTTATCCCTGGTAGTTCGGCTGGGTGTAGATTTTCGCTAAAATCAATTGGTCTCTCGATAGCACGGTCTCCTACTACTTGCTGGGTATGTCCCTTCCTTACTTCATAAAGTAGAGCTGCTTCTCGGATTCTAATATCCAGGGGAAGCAGCCCAGCAAGTAGTAGCGCCGAGTTCAGTGAAACTGTTCGATACGATTTCGTGATTTTTTGAGCAAATCCTCTTTGTACTGCTTCAAGCTGCTTTTTGACAATTTGTTTATTTGTAGCAGGTGCCCACGCGCTCGCAGCATACATGACCGTCGGCTCTACAACCGCAATGTAGATGGACCTGATGACTTCAGGGTGTAGGCCCCAGTTAACTTTTGCGGCTCTACAAAGCTGTTTAAAAAAGTTTATGGCTTTGCGACAAACATTTGCTACGTGCGAATTGAAAGTCAGCTTGCTGTCGATTGTGAGTCCTAGTATTTTGATCTCATTTGATGTGCCAATACCGATCCCGCCCATGCTCAGGCGTGGTGTGTCATATTTCAGTTTCCGAGTGACAACCATTGCACTTGTTTTGTGCGGTGCGAATTTTAGTTTGTTCCTGACACCCCACGCCCTCACATACTCGAGAACGGCATTGGCCCGATCTTGTATGGCTGAGGCAGTATCTCCATCAAATACCAGGACCACATCGTCAGCAAACGCTTGGACGTATTCTCCTCTCGTATCCAGTGTTTTTAATAGCGGGTCGAGGATCAGGTTCCAGAGGATTGGCCCTGCAATGGAGCCTTGCACACATCCTTTGTTATTAACTTTCCCGTATTCTTTTCCGGCGTATCTGACCTTTACTTTCCTATCACTCAGATAGCTGTCCATAGTTCTCCTTAGATTAAGTGGACATTTCTCTTCAGCTAGGCGAATCTTAATGGCAGGCCACCAGGCGCTATCGAAGGCCCCCTCTATATCCAGTGATACCAGTGTGACAATTTTCTTTTGGTCTAATTTGGATCTTATATGTTTTATTAGGGTATAGAGGGAGTCTTCGGTGCACTTCTGGGGCATAAAGCCAAACTGACGAGAGCTTATTCGTGGTGTCAGGTGATATTTCAAGCGAGATACGATCATTTTTTCATATATTTTCCCCAACACTGGCAGAAGTCCTATCGGTCTGTAGGACTTTGGGACGGTATATTTTTCCTTTCCTGGCTTCCTCAATATTACCACCGTGGCTGTCTTCCATATCTTCGGATAGTAATTGCGTTCTAAACATTTATTCAAGATAGCCAGGAATAAATCAGGATCACTTTTGATTACGCGGTTGCAAATATCCGCGGTCAGGCCATCTTCGCCAGGAGCTTTTTTAGGGTTGAATGCATCGACTGCCAAGAGGAGCTCGGTCTGCGTAAACGGTGGATCGCAAGTTTCACCTTGCAATCCGTCGTTCACTCCCTCCGCTCGCTCCCTTGTCAGTCGATGTTCAGCATTGTCCTCTTCGGCTGAATCCTCTGGATAGAAAGTGGTCGCAAGTAATTTAACTGAGCTTTCCGCGTCCAATATTTTTCCGTTTTCTTCCAGATACGTGTCCTCTGCTCTACTTTTTGTTCTGCCTAATACTCTGTAAATACCGTCCCAAACTCCCTCGTTGTCCTGTTTCCCGCAGAACTCCTTCCAACTTTCGACCTGTGCTCTTTGCTCTTCTTGTTCGTATTCCGCCTTCTTTTCTAGGTATTCAGCGACGACCTTCGCCCTTCGGATTGGGGCGGCGCATCGGATTCTGTTCTTTCTAGTTGTGACTGCCTTCTTCATTTCTTCAAGCTTTTTGGACCACCATGGAATTGCCAAAACCCCTTCACTTTTCTTTTTTGGAATTGATTTATTACACGCTATTCTTATTACATTTGTAAAATTTTCTATTGTTGATTCTAAATTTTCCTTACTATTTATATCTCTAATGTTTTCTAATGTTAATTTGTTGTCTACCTTTAATTGGTCGAGTTTCAAATGAAACTCATCCCAATTTGCTTTTGGGGTGTTATAAATTCGCGTAGTTCGTATAATTTTGATACCAGTTGACTTTTGCAATAGGAGGTTGAAGGCAATTCCATTGTGGTCCGAGCTTGTAAGGCTTTCGTCCACTGTCCAGTCTTCCACCAGATTTAACATGTCCGAAGAGCAGGCCGTCACGTCGACGAAACTGTGGTATCTTTGGTCTCCCCTTATCGTGTCGAAAGTTGGTGTGGTGCCAGTGTTAAGTACGTGTAAGTCTAATTCGTCCAGTGTTCCGGCCATGTCTGTGCCCCTCTGGTCGATTTTTAGGCTGCCCCACCACGTATTCTTCGCGTTTGCATCTCCTCCAATCAACAACCTCCGAGATCCTGTTTTCCGCCTGATCATAGCAATATGTT